>OZ025292.1:360578404-363250904 GCA_964019185.1 Maratus speculifer
TAACCACAAACTCAAAAAATAAATAAATAAATAAATAAAAATAAAAAATAAAATAAAGAAAACCATTGAAGAATTCCATTGAAAATCGCATTAAAAGTTTCTTATGTTCAAAAACAGCACAGTAGAATAATTATCATAATAGGCTAAGGATTTGAAACCTAATTCCTATTAGGTTCGAATTTTGAAACAGAAATTCTTTTAAAAATGTCAAAAAATCCCTGTGAAAGTTCAATAATTTTTTGCATTAAAAATCACAATGTATTAAGAGATCGCCAGTCTAAAAAATTACTATTAATGAACGAAACATTGTAATTGAAAAAATTACATTAATTTCAATTGCTAAAAGGGGTTTATAGACACAAAAATCTTCAAATTTTCAATAAAAATTTTATTATATTAAAAATATTTGTGTCTTAAATGAATGACGTTTGAATAATATTTTAATCTTAATTGGAACATGAAATATTATTTTTTCCGTCTTGGTTTGTTTTCAAAATCTGACTTATAAGCAATGATTGATAGGAAACGTGTGAAAATACGTTTTTCTTTATGATTTTTTTTCATCTCTTGTGTTTAAATCGTTATAACTCAAGAACCATTAAAGGTAACTGGCTCAAAGTTGGATTTTTTTTTCAAATATTATGTTTTAATTTTAATTCAGCAAATTTGAAAAAAAAAAAAAAAAAAAAAAAAAAAAAAAAAAAAAAATTTTGAAAATATAATTTTTATTTTAAATCAATATTTTAAAAAATACTGAATCAAATTTAAAAGTTATATATTTTTACTTATTTAAATCAGAAAAGATTTATATTCTACGGATAATATTTTGAGTTGTAACGATTTTAAACTACGCCGTTTTCTTTGATAAATTTTTATTTTATTTTACTTTTTAAGTAAGAGAAGTTTTATCGTGTGATTTTGTGTACAAGTCATATGGTTAACCGTCATATAAAAATTCAAAATTTTAACCCAATAAATAAAATATATTTGAAATCTGTCCCCGATCCCCTTAATACTGTAAAACTTTTGAAAATATGGCGTGACCGATTATTTGTTTCAACCCCAACGTGAGTCATTTTCAAAACAAATAAAAATGTTCTAATATTGCACGATCCATGAAAAGCCATCATTAAATTTTTCACAAATTCATATTAAGCACGTTTTTTTTTTTTTTTTTCTTTTACTTTACTTGTATGTTTATTTTATTTTCATAACTATCGAGTAATCTGAGCTATAATTTTGGCTAGATATTGAATAATTCTGCATTGTTACATATACATTATCATCGCTACGATACAACATCATTCTGCGAAACGCCATCATTCAATTTTTCACGTATTCTTATTAAGGGTATATTTCGATTCAAACTGCTTATTTTCCGATTTATTTTTAAATTCTTTTTTGCTCTCATGTGCATCAAACTGGCAAATTATCTTATTTAGAAAGTGCACAAGGTGTCGTGATTGTCGATTCTTTGACAAATGCAGAAAATATTACAAAAAAAGGAAATCAAAAACGGCATTTTGAACTGATTTTCCCCTAGCGGGAGATCTGTGAACGAAAAAAAGGGTCATACTGAGAAGATAATTGTTTATAAATCAAATTCTAATGAATTGAGCGTAAAAATACATCACACGGCACCTTGTACATCTCTTCAAAAATACCCTCAACAAGTTTCATGATACTACTTTTAAAAATGTGTCTGAAATTGTATCAGAAAATTTCGAGCTGTTGAAGGTGGAAAAGCGTTTTTTCGAATACACCCTTAAGCACGTTATTCTTATTTTACTTAGGATGCGTATTTCATTTTCGTAATTATCGAGTAGCGCCAGCCATAATTTTTGTATTTTGAATAATTATGCATTGTTACATATGCATTATTATCGTTACGATGCAGCATCATTCAACATACCAAAATTATGGCTTGAGCTACTCGATAGTCAGTTGAGCTACTCGTAGAATCAGTGTTTGGCAAACACGAACTTACTGAGCCCACTGATCTAAGACCCGGGTTTTATCGAGTTTGTTTGGAAAACACTTTAAACTTCTAATTATTCAAAGACATACGTAATACCTAAATTCTTTATGTACAGGGTTGCAAAAAACCTTTTTTTTTTTTTTTTTTTTTTATAAAAACTCAAACCAGGTGGGCTTTATTGGGATTTTTTGGGCTTTATTGGGTTTTTTCGGGTTTTATTGGGTTTTTTGTTTTTTTAAGAGGTGATGGCAGGGGAAGTCTCTTATTTCTAGAAAGTATGTATTATATTTAAAAATCTTTTGATATTTTTATTAATTAATTTAATATACAAGAAATTTTTATCGAAATAACACATATAAATCAGTGTAGAAAGTTGTAAAAAATGTTTTTTACTTCTGATATTATATGATATAATATAATAACCATATAGCACATATTTGAAAGCTACTTAATAAATTACTTTTTATCAATATTCCCCACTAAGAACACATTTTTTAAGCAAATGTTTTATTCTTTATCAATCAAAGGATAGGTACTTGATAATATATTCAAGATATCTATGGTCATTATATAGAGTAGTTTACTATTCTCTGAACATAATACAGAGCTATTACTAAAATTATTTTACAAATGTATTTTGCAAAATATTTTACAATTATCTACCTAATTGATTATAAATATTTAATTTGAATATTTTGAAATGAATTTATAATGCTTATATAATAAACAATGATGTTTATTTTTATATACAAGTATGGATGGTACAATATTTATTAGGAAATAAAACATAGGGTAAAAATCCTGATTTAAATAAACAAATATATATGGCGACCTCAGAAGCCAAGGGGTACAAGTACAAGTGACAAAATTTCGATTTGGAGTAAACTGACAAGGAAGGTCTCCATACGGGCATACTCAGAAAAATCTGAAAAAATTACAGAATGTTCTTCTCATATAGTTATATATGTTTATAAAAAAAATTCGGCGGAACCTCCTTATAACGTCCGTAAAAAATAATAAAAATTTCGTTTATTTGGCGATTTATCTCCGGTTGGCGAAAAAACGGAATTTTGAAAAATACGCTTTTACGCTTTTACTTTTTAAAGAAAAAAATTTCTCTGTTCAATTTATTTAAAAGAGTTTAGTTTAAGTAATTTTAGTTTTGCATTTTTACTTTACTTTAAGTGTAATTTTGTCATATACGTTTATATGTACTTATAACAAAATGAAATTAATATATTTTATCATTTAAAACACAATTTAAATTGATTAAAATTGTTCCAAATTGAAAAATACACTGTTAAAAATCTGCTGCATTTTGTTGCAACGCACTCCCTTGCTTGTATAGAAAACGGTTACTTGGCCGTGAAATGGAGCTTTCTCATTGGTTGGAATAGAGATATTATATACAAGCGGTGGAGTGCGTTGAACAAAATGCAGCAGATTTTTAACAGTGTATGACACGGTCAATTCACCTTGCTATGGAGCATTCTCATTGGTCAGAAGAGAGATATTCTATAAAAGTAGTGGAGTGACGTTGCAGTAAATGCTGCAGATTTTTAACAGTGAAGTAAATTAAAATCAATTTTCAGATTCGTTAAAATCGTTTGCTTCTGGCGAGGAAATGCATTGCTCGCCAAATCCCGCGTCGCTTTCAACTTTTCACGCCAATTATTCCAAACTATTTTATTTTTTTACATACCTAATAATGTAATTCCGCCGCTAATTTTCACTGATCCTTTATTACCTACATGAGTAGTTTAATTCGTATTTTTTTCAAAAAATTCTGAGTATGCCCCCAATGGAGACCTTCCTTGTGAGTTTAAAGATAATTGATGTTAAATTGGAACATCAATAACAATTGACTAAATTGAAATAGGAAACTTCTGCTTGTTGCATTCTGACCTTTGAATTCTTATTTCAATAACTTTTTAAAAAATAGAGTACAATTTTCTTTAAATGTATAATTAATCAATATTGTTTGTTTTTCGAAAAAAGTGGTTTATCTCTATAACTCAGTAAATAATAAGAAAATCACCTATATTTCTTTATCTGAAATGAAAACAGTGCTGTTTTCAGGTCGTCTGTGTACTTAGTTTATTTTTTTCAATTTTGTCACTTATACCCCTTGGCTTCTGGGGTCCTCATATATATATATATATTAGTGTTTTGAAAAAAGTCCCCTTCTTTTTTTTTTCTTCTTTTAAACAACATCGGCCAAAAGGGAATTAGTCAAATTTGTATCTGATTGGGGCATTATGAAAATTTACATTGTTAAATCTTGAAATAAAAGATCTTGTCATTTTTCTTGTATGCGAAAACGTTATAATTTGTCATATATATTGATTTTGGCGCTTTTTTCATAACATTAACAAGTTTTTAAAATAATTAAGCACAATATTATATTTTGACAATTTTGGCTTTGTTATACTTAGCAGTACACTCACAATTTATTTTGTAGGATAGTGTAACTTTTTAAACATAAAAAAATAAAAATAAAAATAAAAATAAAAGTGCAAAAATAAAAGGAAAAGCAATATCAATTTTTCATAATCTCCATTATTATAGATTTCACTAACTGCAATGGACATTTATATTAAATGATATTAAAAGGTTATTGTAATTATTAAAAACCATTCAATATACATTTTTAGTAAAATATATTAAAATCACTTTAGAGATGAAAAAATGCTGCTATATGGCGTATATTTGGTTCATAATGCATATCTTATACATTTCATATATACAATTAAATGGTGATTTTCATTTTCATTCAATAAGCAGACTCTTAAATATTTTAAATAAATAAAATTTTCATATAAACCTGTAAGACTCAATTTTTATTGAAAGATATTAGACTTAATTCAGAGCATAACAAAATTCAGAATATAATAATTATAAATTTATATTATAGTTTTTGTGTGTTGACTTTAGTACAAATATATATATTAATCTTATAGACCATTCCAGCTCCTATACGTTTTGATATAAATTTTTACCTTAATGCCTAATAGTCGTGAAATAGTTTCAAAATCAAAATTTATTAAAGCTGCCATAAGGTCAAATTACTTATGTTCTGTTTACTTTTTATTTAAAATTTTTTTAATAAAATACAAAGTGAATTTAAGAAATAACACATTCTTTTGTTAAGTATAAAGGAGAACGGACGATTACTCTCTTTGAATTAGAAAATGGATTTTTGTGCAGAATTATTGGGTTTGCTTCAATTTAGGATATAGGTTATTTACTATTATTTAGATTATTTCTGAAAGCAAATCCCTGAATAGTTTTTTCTTTCTTTTTGAGGGGGGGGGGTTAATAGTTTAGTTAAAAAAAGGGGGAATGGGGATTACCCCCCCCCCCCCTTAAAATTAGACAAATGCATTTTTATGCAGAATTATTCGATTTGTTTCGAATTTCGTGATACAGGTTCATTCTGATAAAGCATATCCCTAATTTGTGTTGGGAGGGTCAGTTGTTAAGCCTAAAAGGGAGAAATGGGGGAGCTAATCCCCCCCGTTAATTTGTCTTTTGAGAGGTATTATTCACTGAAAAATTAAAGCTGTACAAGTAATGTGAATACCCTGTGAGCTCAATGTCATCAGTTTTACTGGGCAATATTTTTTTAAATTTTCCTTTTAGTTCAGTTTTTTTTTTTTTTTTTTGATAAATCTGTTTTGAATTTTCTAAAAGTTTAAGGCATTCGGTTCCTCTGAAAGATATGAAAAATCGATTTTTAATTCGAAAATTCTGACACAAAAATATATCCCATGGCTGTTTCGTATAATTTGATCTCCCATTTTTTTTTTAACCGCGTATAGGGATTTTTATGTAATATTTTGCAATTCATTCACTTTGCTATTTTTTGTCATTTAAATTTGTGACAGTATATAATAAATTAAAAAAAGCTTTTTTTTTTTTTTTTTTTTTTTTTTCTCTTTTAGCATAGTATTATTAAAACTCTGTTTTAAGCAATATCGCTCAGACTAATCCCTCTTAGGGAAGTCCTAGTTGATATATTAGACACAATTTAAGCATAATTTAACAGTTAAAAGAAACTATTTTAATATTATTCTAAAAAAATGAAAATTTGATTTTTTGATCAAAAATGACGTTTTAAAGATAAGCTAATATTATCTCATTCAAAGTAGTCTATCGAATGGGACAATATTGAGTACAATTAAAATTATCACTATCTGAATGTATACAAGGTGAGTCATAAATATAGAAACAATAGGTTATCTCCTTAAATATTGCCTCTAGATCCATACTTCCAATTGCAAAAATTCATAAAAAAAGGTGAAATTTCTGATAAGATAAGTGCAACTCCATGGGGGGGGGGGGTCTATTTGAAAAAAATGCAAAAATTAAATTTTTATACGGCCCCCGTAGAGCAAAATTTCCAATTAGGAAATTATTCCTTACCCATTCCTAAATTGAAAAAAAAATAATCTCCGTATCTGAAAATCTGACAGACATATTAAAATCTAAAATTCTCCAAAATTCGTGACTTACACCACTTTACCATGCCAATAAATGAAGAGTTTTTGACCCAATTTCAAAGCAAATGAGGGAACGTCCACAAATTGTCCGTATTAAATATCGATTCAAGACCGTGCTTCTTATTTGGACATAATAAAGCAGCGTATTGATTTAAGTCAAAAATTGTTTTCAAAATATAATATAAATATAAAATATAATAGAAATAAAAGCAATGCTATATGAACAGCATTTTTTCTGTTTTGATTTGAGTTTATTAGGATGAGCGAAACGAATCCTCTACTAGGCCACTCAAATTACATTTTGTCGTACACTTTACAAAAAACTATTCAATATTTTAACTTCAAATTAAACACAAAAATAAATTATGATCTGTAGATTTGCACAATATAATTTTTTTTTTACAGTAAAACGTTTAAAAATTTATTATTTTAATTTATTTTACATGCATTTCCAATGCGGACGCATTTTAGCAAATAAATAAAAAATGAAAGGCGTATATTTTCAGAAAAAATATAAATCATGGAGTGAGTAATTATAGATAGAATCATGATCACTTTAATAAATAAAATATGTTTTCATTATTCAGCAAAATCGTTTGCACAGATAACACTTAAAAATTTTTAAAAAATTGTATTGTGGAAATTTTTTTTAAGTGACAACAAAAGAATTGTAAACAAATAAAATTAATTGTTAAATTTGTTATATAAATGAAAAATTAAAAGAATTGAAGCGTGAAGTTGTTGCCTCGATTCAAGCTCTTTATAAATGTACTGAAGCAAAGTTGGCCGATTCAGAAACGACAAATTGACTTTAACCATTTCTTACTTTATCACTTGGATCTAAAGTAATGTTACGTTCTTATTTGTGGACCGAAAAAGGTTTAGTGAACGGAATTTTAGACTTTGTTGCACGTAATAAAGAAAATCACAAGCCACCACACCAGATATCGCGAATAATCATGGATAAATTTGAATACTACAATAATTTAACTTATAAGAATTGGTGCGTACCTATTCCCCCAATAATTAAATTCTGGAAAAATGGAAGCATAAATTTCTCAAGAAAAGAATTTCTTCTGCAGTTAGCTTTTGCTGTTACAATTCATAAATCCCAAGGTTTAACATTAGATGAAGCAGTTGTAGATATTGAGGATATATAGACATTAGTTGGCTTAAAAACGTACGTAACGTTGTCGAGAGTGAAAATCCTTCAAAATTAAGCATTCAATAGAAATTTTCTTTACGAAAAATTATACAATATCGAAAATTCTGATACGCTAACATGTATAAAAACGAAGAAATTAGAAAAAAAAAGTTTTACAGTTAAAAATTCATAGTATCAACGAGAGCAGATTTCAAATGTTTTTCCAGAAAATAGGATTTTGACGAAGTAACTTTCTTCAAGCTCTCTTCAAATATATTATTCTAAAATAGCTATCAAAGATTATTTGATGTTTATTACAAAGATTGGAAACATGCATATTTCAAACAACTTTAAAAAACACTAGTGGTTACTGGAAATTGTAAAAACATCTTTAAAAGAGCTTTTAGTTAAAAATATTTTGTAAAAGTTTGCTTCGAAAATATTTTATTATGCCAGTCTTACATCATAAATAAAAAATTAAAATGCGCCAAAACATAAAATAACGTTTTTGTTTAATAAAGATGCAAAAATAACATTAAAAAATATTTTTACTTTCAAATATCTGTTTTATAAAATAATGCTTCGCGAATCCAAACAAAGCATGGCTTTTTCTAGTTTATATGGATGATTCTCAAAATAGGGGACGATTTCAAAAATGAAATCTTAAAAAAATTACTGTTAGCAGGGTTGTTAAATACCCGGGTTTTTTCAGAAAAAACTCAACCCAATGGGTTTTTTCTGTGTTTTGGGGGGTTTTTTCAGGGTTTTTCGGGTTTTATTAGGGTTTTTCGGGTTTTTTCATGTTATGGAAGGTGGTGCAGAATGTTTGAAAAAAAAAAAAAAAGTACTTATTACTAAATTTAAAGTAGCTAATTGATTACAAATATATATAAATCAATGACAGTAATCAAAATTATGCTTTGCTTTTAGATAAACTGATTATTAGTAATAATTTATAAAGTATTTTTTTATTATTACTGAATAATAGAATAAGCCAAGTAATTCTACATGTCTACATAATTAAATTAGGATTCTAAGCATATATGGTATTTTGTTAAGAGTTTCTATTGTATAACATAGTACGGATTACACACCAAAGTATTTTTTTAATGGGACAAAAAATTGTTTGTGTTACTTACATATGCTACAGAGATTAACTAACAATTATTTCTTTTAAAAATTGTATAATTAGGACATTTCTTTTCTTTGGGGTGGGAGGTGATGGTTATAAACTTTATGAGTGGTGTACTGATATTAAGAAATATATTACAATATATTATATATGTAATATAAATCTATATATATAAAAGAAAGTCTGGATTTCGTATTAATCACGGCACAAAAAAATCTACCAAGCCAAAAATCTTGAAAATTGGTGTAAAAATACCTCTTATATCGACGAGTGCCGCTAAGAAGGGATTTTTGAAAATTCCACCTCTAAGGCGGGGGGGGGGGGGGGGGGGTAAAAAAAAGAACGAATTTTATCAAAATTCCTTAAAAATCGGCTTTTGCAGTTATTTTTCAACTGATAACATATTTTGGAGTGCTGAATCGAATGGTACTAAGCAAATTCTTTTAAATCCAGTAGCTCGTGAGATACTTCACATTTTCCTAATTTGGCGATGTCTTGGGGGCAGAAACCTGAAATTTTAAATCCTTATCTATACTAATATTATAAAGAGGAAAGATTTGTTTGTTTGTTTGAATTGAATAGGCTCCGAAACTACTTGATGGATTTGAAAAATTCTTTCACCGTTGGAAAGCTACACTATTTTCGGTGAACAAAGGCTATTTTTTATTTGATTTATTCAAATATTTTCCTTAATAATTCAAAATTTCAGTATTTTTCATACAGAATCAATGAAAAATTTTCCGATAAAAAATAACCATTTTTTTTTTCGCGTTGCCAAGAAAATCAAAAACTGGAATAATTTCTCTTCGGCAATTAATTTTCAGTTGAACAGTATCCACGTGAAAAATTAAAATAAAAAGAATTCAAAGGAAAAAAAATGTGACGTCATACTTGAAAAAAAAAATGTATTTTATTATATAGGAAGCACGAATATCGGTTACGTTAATAAGAGGTTCTCTGTGCAAAATGGCGACATAATTAGAAGTAAAGTGAACGAGAAAGAATTAACTTATTAATAAAATATTTGATTTGAAAAAACATGTCGTCATACTTTAAATAACATAGGAAGTATTTGTTAAAAGTTACAATTTTGAAGTATCTGTTAAAAGAACAAGAAGCAGGATATATGTAACTAATTAAAAATCGGTAAATAATGGCGTCACATCTGTACCAATATTATAAAAAAGAAAAATTTGATTGTTTGTTTGTTTGAATTGAATAGACTCCGATAGTACTTGACATATTTGAAAAATTCGGTACCACTAGGTTATCCCGTCGACCAAAAAATTATCGCCAAACTATAAGATTAAATAGCCAATAATGGATGATCGTGAATGTCATATTCAATGACATTAAACTCGATTCACGTGTTTAAAATGTCATTGATTTTTATTTCGACTTTTTATTTGTATTTTTATTAATATTCTACTAATTATTATTATTTTTTTTTTTATTTTGTTATTTAAAATAAAAATTACGTCAATATGTACAATTTGGCTATTAGTTTGGCGATTTGTATAATTTGGCGAAATTGGTCGATGGGATAACAGAGTAGTACCAAAAAGTTCTTTCACCGTTGGACAGCTACACTATTTCCGGTGAACATAGGCCATATTATATTTTCAAAAAAATAGGGATCCTTACTAAAATGCCAAAAATGTAACCCAAGTTGTAGAAAAATGACCTTAAAAATTCTTACATAGCGTGCGATGCGAACATTATTAATTATAAAACAAAATAATGTACTACGACTTTGCAGTACGTATAATTATCTACAAAAAATGTCGCGACAGCATATGGCTGTTATAATTACGTCACAATAAATGTTTTTTTTATTAAAAAAATAGTTAAAATGCCGTTTCAGTAAAAGCTTTTTATTTTTACCTTGGTATTAATCCTTATGGACATGACACTGGAGGACTTGCTCTACCCGAAGCAAAACGAGGGCGGGCCGCTAGTACATTATATATATAATTTAAAGTTGAAATTTTGAAAAAACCCACTTGGGTTTTTTTCCTGGGTTTTTTCAAGTGGGTTTTTTGGGCTGGGCAAAATCATAACAACCCTGACTGTTAGAAAAATTTCTGAAAAAAATAGGTGTTGTTAATATAGTATTAGGTATACTTTCCATGTAGTCAGCAGAGCTAAATATTTAAAAATTAACTTAAAAAAATAATTAGTATTTTTTGAGCCATGCTAATGACAAAACGAATTGTATGGAATAAATATATTATGAAATTTTTATTTTCTTCCTGTTTAAATATTTTTTTTTCTATATTTATTAGCCTTCTTTTTCAGCAAATGGTTTCCATTTTTACATATATACATATAAGGAGAATAAAAACATTACCAAAGAGCAAACTTTGTTACATGAGCAACATTCTGACACTAACAATGTAAGAAGCTGTCTTAGTGATTTTCCTACAGATTTAATGCATATTTTAGGGATAATAAATGTAATACCTAAATTTATACGTAAAATTAAACTTTATAAAGGATACAATATAAGCACTGGTTACATTTATGTACATAGGAGTCTTTAGCATGGACAGAAAAACCATGCTAATGACACTGATATCTGCCCATGCTAATGACAAATTTTAATTTAAATAAGATTATGAGCCATAATATAATCATAATGCAATAGTCCTTTCTGGGGCTTTTTAAAACACAAAAGTTCTATGCAAATAAATAAAATAAAAATTTTAACTATAAAATAAACATGAAAATTATTATCCATTCTAATGACATACAATTGATGTAACCCCCTAATATTCAACTAAATACAATACATGCTTCTATTTTCTGGCTGGTTTAAAATGACTACTTGTTGCCATGGAGAAACTTTATATTTTCAAACTATTGCCATATGTGAAAATGAAATTTTGATTAATAACCAGCTGTTTTAGTATGACCTTGTTTTGAAAATCGAATATGGAGGACAAACTTTAATTCTTTTTTTATGTACTATAATTTTATTTTTAAAAAGAAATTCATTGGATAAATCCTCTCCTTGATTAATATAAAGAAAGAATAACATTTGTTTATTTTATAAACATCGTATTAACTCTTGAAAAATGCTAGTATACACAAGGCACAGCTGCTGTGGACATCCATGCTAATGACATTTTGAATCTTTATTCTGTTCTTTTAAGGTGTTTTTAACTAAAAAGTGAGTAATTCTTGAGTGCAAATAATGAATAATATTAAGAAAAACATATCTAAATATAAAAACATGACAGAAAACCTCTCAATTTTTTTTGTATTCGGAAAGACATAAATTGTCCCCTATTTTGAGAATCACCCATATATTTATTTATTTATTTATTTATTTTTTGTTTTTTGTTTATACCAGTTGAAACCCGGCTTAAAACCATAATACGTCAAAAACTATTTTTGACAGCTAAAACACAACACTGGTACTAATTAACATATAGGCACAATTTAAGCATAATTTGACAATTTAAAGATTCGATTTTAATATTATTTAAAAAAAAAAATGAAAATTTGATATTTTGATCGAAAATGGTGTTTCAAAGATAAGCGAACACTATTGCATTCAATTTTGAATGGGACAATATTAAGTATAACTAAAGTTATTTCTATCTGAATGTATAGATGCATTTTATTGCAATTAATATTTTCATGTAATCAGTTATTTTCCTTTCTTGAAGAGGAGATTTCTGTTCTAAATAGATAATTGTTTTTCCCTTTCTTTCAGAAACTAAAAGTTTTCCTGTAATCACTAAACTTAATTTCAAGTAGTGTTTTAAATTGCCAGTTTATTGAATATATTTTTTTAAAAATGTCATGCGTCGGATGCACTGGTGAACTTACCGAAGAATCGAAATATGAATGGAAGATTGCCAATTTCTTCTCTTTATCTGCACCAAAAGGTTCCTATTACACCAGTCCAACTTTTGTTTTCGGAAATACCTTTTTGCGTTTAAACATTTATCCAGCAGGTGATGAGGACGCTAAATCTGGATTCCTATCTTTGTTCCTGGAAAATACAAGTGGCGAAGGGTATTCAATCGATGTATACAACACACTGCACATTAAAAAAGCTGATGGCACATTGACTATGGATGACGAAGAAGATGTCTGCATTATATCGGAAACGGGTTATTCGGACTTTTACGAAAGATCTCGCTTGCAGCAAAATCAATCTGAAATGGTACCGTCAGGCACTCTGACAATCGTTTGTATTTTGCAGTCTAAGGAACTTAATAGAAAGAAAGACATCACAAAAGGTGAACAAATAGAGAAAATTGATAAGAAGCAAGCGCACAAGGGGTCAGATCATAGAAAGCTCGCAGGTAATGTTTATTCTATTCTTTATTGCTGTGTCAGATTCCTTTTACAAAGTACATTATAGTAAGGCGGGAGAATTAGGGTTTCATGATTCAGAAACCTTGTTTGCACATTATTTTCTTAATTCTAAAATACATTTACTTTCTTATTTTCAGATTATGAATTTGAATCTTTTCATCATATTTTTAAAATGTCTCAAGTAATTAGTTTCAAAATCTAATTCTTTATATGCATACTTTTTTTTTCAAGTAGCATAGGCAGAGGTGTAAAAATCTCGGCGCCGTCAGCAGGCAGAGTCTCTCATCACTAAATTTATTTCATTATTTTTCGTCTGCTATTTCGTGTAAGATTCTTGTAAGAATGCTGTTAAATTTTAAGCGAAGAAAACTTTAAAATTTTTGTGGTGAGATAATGCACGCTAAAATTTTGCCCCCCTGAATATAGGAATTAGACACCAAAAGTATAATATATATAAATCCATTAGTACCAAAAGTATATATAAATAATCTCATTTTTTCCTCTTTGTTTAACATAATTTTTCATTTGCTCAGTTGCAAAAAGGAATATTTGTTTTTAAAAATTTTATGGAGAAATTTAAAGAACTAAAATACCTTATGATAGGACTTTGTGTCCACAAGCTTGCATCACAGAGTACGTAACAGAGCCTCAACTCGACTTGAAAAGAACGCCCTCAGTGGATGACTTAAAAACTAAACCATCGCGTTGGCGATATTTATCCTCGTGATTTCTGTTTAACTGTAACCTTATTCTGGTTTGGCGCTTCTTGCTGAATGCTGATTTGATTAGCTTTGCACACGTGCTTATGCTATTTGATCTTAGATTTCCGCGCTTATATTGATTCGTAATTATTACTGTTATTATTCTTGAATTTTCAAGTTTAAATTATTAGGTCGTTATGTTACGAAGAGACGCATGTATTGTTTGCAAGACGAATACGTCAAAGTTATTTCATATTAAAATAATTCTTTCATAAATTTCAGAACAAGAAGCAGCAAGCCGTCGCTGTATTTTTTTTCTTTTTTCCTTTATCATTTGTCGCCAAGGAAGAGATGTTTCGCCGAATTAGCAACCTCTCTTATGTTATGATCGTAGTTTCAGAGTCATCCACTCGTCTCGCTACTGTCTATGCGTAATCCCATGTTAAACAAGTTGCCATTACAGTGTATGAAAGTTGATTCTCTGTTACTATTTTGTGGCTTGCATTTCTAACCAAAGAAATTATGAAAATGAGCTACAACCATAAAAAAAAGTTTGCTAGAAATTATTTGCCACGTGTCATAGTAATATGATCCGCAGCACTGGTGATTGACGAAGTTCAGATTCCCTTTAAATTATAAATCAGGGACAATTCTGTTCCGAATTTTCCGAAAAATAAGGCAATCATTTCCAAAAATTAAAAAAATAAATAAATCCAAAAATTTGGACATAAAATGTATTGTGAATTTTGGCAAATGGACACCGAAAAAAATCAATTTTGTTAATCGTTCATAGAAAAATCGTAATTTTTGTAAATCGCTTGAAAACACAATTATGTTGCGGATCGCTAAAAAAAAAAAAACGCAAATTTTGTCACCGGAACGTAAATTTCGTCAAAGGATAACAAAAAAACGACGAATTTAGTCAAAATATCACAAAGAAGCGTCAAAGACACAAATTTTGAAAAAGATCATGAAATCACGTAAATTTCGTCAAAAGTAAAAAAAAAAGAAAAAAAAAAGGCCGGGTGTGGATTTTTTTCCCCTTTTGGACAATGCAAGATGGTGTTGTTAAAAATTCTGAGGACAAAATAACTTATTTTTAAAAGTACTTTTTTATATGTTAATCAGAAATACTTGGGAGATTTGAGTACATGTAATGCAATGTGGGGGATTGGAAAAGGGGCATTTGACCTTAAATTCTGCAGACTATTTTTCAAGTTTCTACTTGTGTTGCAGACTACTGAAAAAAAAAAAAAATCTGCTGCTGGGGTCAGTATCTGAAATACTTATTGAACAGCAGCGCTATTGCCTATAAGTGGCGATCTCTTGCTGTGCTCAACATTTTTTTACGAATCATTTCTTTTTCTCTTACACTTTCTTTTATAACAGCTGTTGAGTAGATGTTATTCTTCCATTCTCTTTAGCTCCAATATTTGGTAAAAATTTATTATCACAAAAGTAAAATGAGAAAATAACATTCTGTTTATTTACCCTCATATTTTAAAGAAATTTGCCATGCTTATGTTATATTAAAGAATGAAAAATTTGATTGCTTAACCCTTTCCGGCACACTGTGCCCGGTCTGGGATACCTAGTTTTAATTCTAAACTTGCAAACGGCATCAATAAAATTTTAGTAAAAATTCGCTTTTATAATATAAGATTAAATTAAGGAATTCAAAATAACTGAAAAATTCGTTTGTGAATTCCGGTGTCAGTCGATAATTTCTCATTATTCATCAGATTTTGCCCGTGCCGGAAAGGGTTAAAGGAAATTATGACATCGCAAGTTATATTAAATTTAAATATAATGTTAAAATAAAATTAGTTTTATGCTTTTTGAAACTTATTGTACTTAATGTTTTCAGTTCTCAAGAATTAAGTTTTGAAACATTTAAAGCTATTTTTTTTTCGCATCTATTCATAAGGCAAAATACCTGTAGAAAATTTCCAAATTAATTGCACATTTCGTGCCTTTATTTGATTTAAAGTATTGTAAAAAAATTTTATTTTAATTAAAATTTTTTAAAAAAATCAGTTGATTAAAACTACGATTTAATCGTTAAAATCGTTGACACTTTATTAATTATATATATATATATATATATATATATATATATATAATTTAAATAAATAAATAAGAAAATAGAGCCATACATTTAGATACTGTAGTGTGCGAAAGAGCATCCATAAGTATCATTGCATCGTATTTAATAAATAAGTACCCCTCTTTCTTTCTTTTTATTTATTTTTATAAGTAGCCATTGCTTATATTATCCATATATGTGTGTGTATATATATATATACATATTTATGGAATATAAAAACTGAGCAACGTTAAAAGGCACCAAATATGTTAAATTAGCAGCAGATCGGTTTCGGTAGCATATAGCGTACCGTCGTCAGTGCTGAGGGAGGTAGAAATTTGCTCATACATGTAGCAGAGACGGGAGATTGAAGGTGACCAACAGGATGGCAGAGGACTGCAAGTAATGACCAATAGGAGAACGCATGTGAAATGGAACCGAAGGAGAGAGAAGTAGTTCAAGGAAAGTGGGAAAAAAGTTATTAAGAAAAAGAAATTTTAATGTAATATTTCGTGCAATTCGATATTGGGGTGGTTGACTAATTCACAATTGACAATATTGTAAAAAATTTTATAAATGTGGAATGCTTCAAGGAAGTTAAGTTCATGAATGGAAGTAGGTTTGAAATTTTTTTTAACTGTACTGAAATCGAAAATATGGTTCATCTCCCAGCAATGTTTTGTAATGGAGTATTTATTGATTTCTTGTTTCCTAATATAATTTAATTATTTTAATTGAGCTGAAATCGAAAATATAGTTCATCTCCCAGCAATGTTTTGCAATGGAGGATTTATTGATTTCTTGTTTACTAATAATTTTTATGTTTCTGAATACTTTTTTAAAAAAGCGTTTAGTTTGTCCAATGTAGGAAAGGCCGCACTGGCATAATACTGTAGATCCCCCATGATATAAATAAATCTATAGAATCTTTGAGCTTGGAGAGGTTGAGTTTATTCGTAAAAGCAAAAATTATTTTGAAGTCATGTTGTCTGAGAATTTAGAGCAATAGTAAAGCTTGCTGAAGGAAAGAAGTGTAATACAGTGCTAACATTGGAAAGAGTAGGAGACTGCGGTGAGTTTGAGGAACGAGGGCGCCGTAGTTTAAATAGGGCAGCACCATTTATAGAAAAATTGTAACCTCTAATTATCGCTATGGTTTTAATGTATTGAATATCCTTATTAAATGATTGAAAATCAGAATAAATATGTATAGCACGATTTATAAAAGTATAAAAAGTGACCATTTTTTGGCTTGGAGGATGACAAGAACGAGCATGGGGTGGTAAACAAACGGCAAAACTTTTACGATAGACGGATGTAGAGAAATCAATTAAAGTGCGAGTTACAAAAGTATCAAGAAATGGGAAAGAACCATTATTTACAGAGAATAGAATATTTTTTTCAATGGAATTCATTATGTTCAGAATATTTCCAATATTGTGAGGAGAGGTGTCAATTGATGTGAACGTGTCATCGACATAACGAATCCAAAAAGGAAAAGAGAATTTACTGAAAAGAAAGCTTTCAAAAAAAGGCATATAAATATAAGCAAGGATTAGTGACAAGGGAGAGCCCACGGCCAAACCGTCAGATTGCCTGCAAAAATTACCTTGGAATGAAAAAGTAGTTTGAGGTGGACAAATACGAGTGAGGGATATGAGCTCTTGAATCTACATATTTGTTCCAATTCTCAGTCATTTAATAGGGAAATTCAATACATTAAAGCCATAGCGATAACTAGAGGTTACAATTTTTCTATAAATGATGCTGCACTATTTAAACTACTGCGCCCTCGTTCCTCAAACTCACCTCAGTCTTCTACTCTTTCCAATATTAGCATTGTATTACATTTCTTTCCTAAACCAAGCTTTACTATTGCTAAAATTCTCAGACAATATGACTTCAAAATAATTTTTGCTCCTACGAATAAACTCAACCTCTCCAAGCTCAAAGATTCAATAGATTTATTTACAAGTATCATAAAGAGAGGTCCAGCATTCGAATTCAGCCGATTCCATTTCTTGAGAAATTTATACAAATTTCCTATTTTTTTTTTTCTGCTTCTCTTTTAATTTTCCGGCCAAGTGTTTGGAAATTCGTGTAGTCTTTTTTGTACCGAGGTCTCTGTTTTTAAAAATTAACTTGTTATTAGATGTGAACGAACATATCACTTCGAAGCAACAGTAGGGCATCTACTAAGAATCGAAAATGCGATGTCTGACTTATTGCTATGAAAAACTGTGTCTACATCTATTGAAACAGTAGCGAATCTATATTATAAAGGCCAAACGTATCTGTGCGTAACGCATACGTCACTTTGCGAATGGCAACACTTTCCCATGCAGTTTCGGTTTTGCAATTTTCGCTACTGCAAATTTTATACTTCTACACATAACACATTTTCAACTTTTACACTGTCATTTGGAGAAAAAAATATACTTTTAAATGTAATTTGTTTGAAAGCTGTATCACAATTTATTTTTGAAATATTAATAAGGTACCCTGGGGTAATAACGCCACGTTAAGGTTCTAGCAATTTTCACGGCTCAGTTTTAGTTTGTATTTTTCAAACAAATATATGATTTGATACAGCAACTCATCGACTATCTATATAAAAAAAATAATTTAACAGATATGAATACATAAAATGTAATGGCGTGATTTCTTGACCAATGCTATTTGGCGTTATTACCCACCTATATGGGTAATAACGCCATGCAAACAAAACTATGAAATAAGTTGGAATAATTGCATGTAGATTGTCCAATTCTAAAAATACAAACTCTCAGCTCTAGAAATTGACAAATTGCATCCTAAGCTATTGAAAATGTTCATTTTTTGTGAAAGTGTAAGAAAAATAAAGGTGTGGTGTGGGGAGGGGGGGGATGAGGCAAAAGAATATCAGACCGTGAGCTTCTTTTTGCTTAAAAAACCGCTTAAATAGAGTTATTAGAAACACTGCACAGTTTTAACTGTGTTTATTTGAATCAGTATTTAGGATGTAGCTCGGCCACTGTAGGGAATCAACCGGGGTAAAAATTGCAAGGATTGGCGTTATTACCCCATTATAGTTATTGCGCATTGCGCTGTATATTTTAAATTACAAATTATCTTGAGAAGATATCCAAAATCTTCAACAACATTTTGAAAGTCCATGAAATGTACTACAAATTTATGCAATTAACAAAGTATTTCCGGATAAAAAAAATAGTCTTCACATCACAAAACGTATCTCGCAAATTTTAGATCAAGCGTTAATTTTAGCTGCTTGTAAAAACAATAAGACCTAAAAATGAAACAAATTAACTTGAAGCTGTTTTTTGCGATTTATATGACTCAAAACCTTTCTGCGCAGAACACATGGGTGTCATTTACCAAATTATTTCATAATTATGAAAAATATTAGCACTTGGCGTTATTACCCCGTCTGGCGTTATTACCCCAGGGTACCTTATTTTTGTAGTTTTAATACGAATTTTCTAATCGTGGCAACAATGTATGCCATTTTCTCTTAAAATTGAAAAAACAAAAAAGGAAAAAAGAAAATAAAAATATTATTTTACGAAAATCGTTTGTTATCAAATCAGGTGAATTCCGGCTTTCTATTTCTTTTTTATTAATCGATTAAATGTTTTTTAGTTTATTGAAAACTTTCCAAAGGATATAGATAACTTTATCATAACTGATCTTTATTGATTACATATGCGATTAAAGTTTAATTTTAATAATTTAGACAACTGAGTTTTATAGAAATAGTATTTTTTTTTTATTTTTAGCTTAAAAATATTTTTTCAGAGTTAGACTGACCAATATAAGATGCATTTTTTACGGTAGCTAATTTTCTAGCTTTATTATAAATCAATGAAACAGTTCCTTCTTAAACGTTTTCTATCGTCGAAATTCGACGGGTTCCACCTCGTTTTTATAAAACACATCTGAGATATGGTATTGAACACAGAGTTCTCGCTGCCGCTACTGCTCCAAATCGAGACAAAATGTTTCATTTGGCAAGTAAACAAACCAATTCACCAAATTACGAGTGCTCAATTTTTGCTCTTTTTGCACATGTGTTATGCGCCAAGACAGTCAAGATTCTCATCCGTGTTACTGCACGTATGATGTCGTTTCGCATGTTCAGTCACACCGTGCCATTTACATTATACTACCTATAAAGATACTGCTCAACATCAATGCAGTTTTAGCAACAGCCACAGAAAGGATTTTGTGATAGGTACTTCTCTATTCTCATTTAATCACTGTCTAAGTGTCCGGTCAAACCACAAATTACTTGCATAAACTGCCAAATGGAGAAAAATTATGCTAGGATGCGGTGTTGAAATTAATTATTTACCATACTATTTATTATTTGTTTACAAAATATACAACATTTTGTAGTAGATTTATTTTCTGGAATTTCATGCTACTACCTTAAATGACTACTGAGATATAGGAAGTTGTTCCAGAATTTTCGACTCCCCCCCCCCCCCCCGTTTGCTCTCCTTAGTGTGGGGGGGGGGGATTTTCAAAAATCCAATCTTAGGCTTACATCAAAAGAGGTATATTTTACTCAATTTTCACGTTTCTACGTTCAGTAGTTTGGAATTACACCATTATGCAAGTGAAAAAAATTCTCTATAAAATTAGATTCAGTCATCAATTATATGGAGTAATTTTATATTTTTTTTTTACAGTACGCGCTATTGATTATTAATCAGGCAGGATAAACTGTTTCATATATGTATAATTACAAAAAATTAGGTTACTTTAGAACACACTGGGGAAAAAAAGATACGATAAGAGATTAAAAATAAATTTTTCATTGTATTAAGCCAAATCTTTTTTGCTAACTTTTTTTTTTTTTGCTAATGTTTTTCATTTTTTACTCGCCAGATCGCTAATGTATGTCAAAAGCCAACGAGACCTTGATTACACACAACTTTATGTTTTAGAAGTAATTTCACTAGATCCAAACACAGTTTCGCATAACAGTAAGTCAGACATCTCATTTTTTATAACTATTAGATGTTTTACTGTTGCTCCGGGGCGACATTAAATTCAACTAAATTATTTAATACTTCATATACTTACTTATAGACAAATTTCTTAACTTGTCGAATGTTATTGTTTGAGGAAAGATATTGTAT
This sequence comes from Maratus speculifer, assembly GCA_964019185.1. Taxonomy (NCBI): domain Eukaryota; kingdom Metazoa; phylum Arthropoda; class Arachnida; order Araneae; family Salticidae; genus Maratus; species Maratus speculifer. Next base: position 360,599,424 of record OZ025292.1, read on the forward strand.
TCAAAGTTAAAGTAATACAGTTGAGATTTATTCCAACTGTGCGAAAAATGTCCAGACAACTTAATTAGGTAAATCATTAGCAAGGGAAGCCAATACATCCAAGTTAAATCCCTGGTCTGGACAATTTTTGCTCTGTTGAGTAAATCTCAGCTGTAAATCATGAATATGATTTATCAGGGATGGGAATTTTCCGCTTTTTGGCGGATTTCCGCTTTTTTGTTATTTTGATATGTTTCAGATTTTTCACCCCAAAAATTCCGCTTTTTTCCGCGGATTTCAGAAATATGTAACAGGGATGCCGCGGACACGCTATAGCGCGTAAAATACACAAAAAATCGGCGACGGGACGCTAAAAAATGGAGCTTACGAGTCCCGTGGGACGCGTAATTTTCGTCAAAGAATCGCAAAAAAGGCAAATTTCGTTAAAAAATCGCGAAATAACGAAGAATTTTCGGCTAATTTCGTCAAAAAAAATCGCGAAAAAATGGCTAATTTTGTTACAAAATCACGAAAAAAAGTCGGATTTCCTCGAAAAAATGACAAGTTTTGTCCAAAAATCGTGATAAAACGGAAAATTTTGTCGAAACATTCGCGAAAAACGGTAAATTTTATCAAAAAAAAAAAACGGTAATTTTCTTTAAAAGATTGCGAAAAAACGGAACATTTCGTCAAAAGATCGCGAAAAAATGGTACATTTCGTCAACGAATCGCAAAAAAGGAAATTTCACTAAAAAAATCGTTAAATAACGAATAATTTCCCGCAAATTTCGTCAAAAGCTTCGCGAAAAAATGGCTAATTTTGTTACAAGATCCCGAAAAAAAGGGCAGGTTTCCTCAAAAAATCGCAAAAAAACGACAAATTTCATCAAAAAATCGCGATAAAACGGAAAATTTTGTCAAAAGATTCGCGAAAAACAATTTTCATCAAAAAATCGGGATAAGACGGTAACTTTCGTCAAAATATCGCGAAAGACCGGCAAATTTCGTCAAAAGATCGCGAAAAAACGTCAAATTTTGTCGAAAAATCGTTTTAAAACGCAAATTTCGTCAAAGGGGCAAGAAAAGAAAGTTAATGCCTGGTGGATAGAATTTTTCTGTTCCAAAAACTAACTTTCCTGCTTCCAAATTATTCTTTTTGCTGCTCCAAAAACAGATTTTCCTGCTTCACAATCTTTTGATTATTACAAATCTTTCTCAGTGAATGTAACTTCTGAATTCTGATAACACCTATTCATTAAACAAAAAGTACCCCCTTACTTGTGGTGCAATTTTTCGTTCACGCGTATTTTCAGTCTTTTTGCTTTTTTGCAGTTCCCATCCCTGATTTATCCATGTGAAAAAATTCCTTTTCTTCATTGTGACCTAATTGCCGGTATATACACTCCTTCATCATGCAAATACAGTAAAACCCCGGTAGTTCGGATTAATTGGGACCAGATCCAATCCGGATTATCCGGAGAATTAGAAAAAAATGAAATAAAATAAAACATACTTAGAGAATTCACCTCTATGTTTAACTTATTGATTATTTACAGATAGTAAAAATTTTTACTTTGTTATAAAAAAGTTTGTAATTTTTTGCTGTGCCAGTTTTCTATACCTTTTGCGAGCCGTACGGCCACACATCCGCTTGAGCATAAGTAGTTCGTTGGGTGTAGTTTAAATAAGTGTTTAAATTAAAAAAAAAAAATCAAGGTATCCTTCAGAAAAAATTTCAGAAAAAGTTTTTTTTTATTTAGAATACGACGATAAAACAAGTTAATGTTATGGAAATTAGCCGAATCGCTTATCAAACTTGAAAAAAATAAATGGACGAAACCGATCCGGATTAACGGGGTCCGAATTAGCGGGGTTCTACTGTACTATAGTTATTGTTCAGACAGCGCTTTCCAACCTTTTTTTATGGAGAATATTTTTCTTTGGCTTTTCATTTCTGAGTACCTCCATTTCTAATAAACAATCGCCCTCTCCATGCTGCTAGATAACGCAGTCATACTTATTTTTCATTAGAAATCTTCTTATCACAGTCATTTAATAAATACATGCAAATTATATTGTTATTTATGACATTTTTTGTGATTTTATTAACCCTCTTTGTGGTTTCTTCCATTACCATTTCCCCATAGCCCATACTCCCCAATAAGCCTGCTACGTACCCCATGTTGGGAAAAGATGAATAAAAAAAGCGTTGCAGTTCACGGCAATGTCCGATAAATAAGAGTGAATTATGTCAGCTAAGTGTCGTCCGGATAGCTTAATATTAAAACCATTTGCGCGTACTGGTAAATATATATATATATATATATATATATATGTGCAACATTATTCTATATAATTGATGGCTACCTCCTATTTTATGGAGAATTTTTTTTCACTTACATAATAGTGTAATTTAAGCTTATATAATTAGTGCAGCATTACACATTACTGTAACGTAAATACGGTTATATCGGTTAAAGTACTTCATAAAATTGAAAGCAGCAAGGCTGCCATTGATTTTATGGAGTAGCGTTTCACAAAGCGAAATTCTAAAAAATAGTCATGTTTTAGCATTATTGGTTTTAGCTGCGTTCTCATTGGCTGTTATCAGTCTCGCATCATAGATTTTGTTGCCGTTTTGGCGTGTTTAGATTTTGCGCACTTTTCCCTCAGTCTCGGCGTTCGAAAATCTGTTTTTGTGTAACTAGTTTCTATATCATTAATAGATTAATGCAATATTGAAAAAACTGAGATATAATAATTTTAACCATTAATAAAAAATAGGTTTTAAAGAAATTTTTTAAAGGTGCCTACTACGGCTACTTTTTTTACCATATATAGATTGTTGCAAAAATAAATAAATAAATAAATAAATAAAATAATAATAATAATAAGACTACAAGTAAAATATTATTTAATTTTAATTATATATTAATTTTATCATGGAGCACAAAAATTTGACAATATGACATGAAAAAGAAGCATGCTGCATTTATTATTTCTTTAACAATGATTTGTGCATCGAAAATATGAAAACGATCGTAATATTTTACATAAAATTTTTTATCAAATTTGGTGAATTTCTATGATAAACAAAATCATGATTTAATATTAAAATAATTAACATTGCTAATTAACATTTACCTTTAGTCAACGTTTGTTTGCCATCATAAAAATGAGACATTTGTATTGTAAATTGTTCAAAAATTTCTAAGATCTCTAGAAATGCGGCACGAAGACAACAGCTTCTATGATGCGTGACTGATAACAGCCAATGAGAATCTAGCTGAAACCAATAATGCTAAAACGTGACTATCTTTTAGAATCTCGCTTTCAGAAATTCTTCACAGTGCCTGCGGCAAGAATTTCCTTCACTTGATTGTGGGGAAAGATAATTGGTAAGAATGATCTTGAACTCTTGAATTCAAACTTTCTATATTTAAACATTTTTATTTTCAGAATTGGATGTGCTCTCTGAAAACTTAAAGGACCTTTCCACCAACAAAGATAGCTGCGACACCATTCTGCAAGTGAAAGACAAAGAATTCAAGGCACACAAGGCCATTTTAATGGCCAGATCGCCTGTCTTTGGAGCCATGTTCCAACATGATACGTCAGAGAAACAGTCGGGATTCATAGATATACCCGACTGCGATCCTGAGTCTTTTCAGGAGTTCTTAGATTATCTTTACTGTGGTAAACTTGAAGATGTTTCGTACCGCAGCGCTTGTCATCTGTACATCACTTCCGATAAGTATGACGTACAGAAACTCAAGGAATACTGCGTCAAGTATTTAATCGAAAGTCTCACTGCAGATAATGTGTGTGATATTGTTAAATTGGCTGATCAATACGACGATGAGAAGATAATGCTTGCAGCGCAAGATTTTTTCAATGAAAATTGGAGCGAAGTATTTGCAACTACCGAATGGAAAAGTTTACTAAAAAATGATTGTCGATTAGTCGACAAACTTTTAATGGAATTGTCCAAAGCTAAAGGACCACAACAGAAACACCTGCGTGGAAACACTTGTGTTACAACATGAAAACATAAAATTTATATTGTCATAGTATTTTGTTTCAACTTTATAATATTCTTCTTCCCCATGTAAAAACAAGTTCCATGTAGAAAATTTCAATAAAAAAAATATCTGTTCAATTTTTCTCTTATTATATGTGTATTTGCTGTGAATTTTCTTTTGTCAGTAGTATAAGAGGCGATTAAACTTGTCTGTAGACCAAAAGCTCAGTACCTTTCCATCCTTTCGGCTCAAATCAAACTAGTAGCTAGACAACTTTTTAAAAAGGATTCAGAGTTGTATAAAAAATACCATATAATTCAGGCTTTATAGACAATTACACACATACGTTTTGAAAGAAAAAATAGGTATATTTTTAAAAATGACAAATTATAGCAAAATCCATTTACGGGTTGGAGGATTTAAAGTTTTAGTTATGGGCAGTACAGAACATAGCACAACCAGATATGGGTGATTCTACGATAAGAAGTTTCAAGTACATAGAGGATAGGGCCAAAAAGAAAAGTTTGAGTTTGATCAAAAACCTTTAAATTATGATTTTTGTCCCATTTATTAGCCTTTTCATATAAGGGCAAGTCATTTTATACATACAGCCGAGTCTCTACAATCACCGCAAAAAAAAAAAAAAAAAAAAAAAAAAAAAATCTTGACATTTTCGATTTTAGGCGTTTTGTTAAATATCTAAAAATATACATTAGGAATAACTCCGAAACTCCTGATGTATAAACAAAATACTACTAGTCATATATTTTCGAGAAGAGTTTTCTCCCAAATCCAACAGGGGACCGTCAACAAATTGAAAAAGAACGAAGATCTTTTGGATAACCCTGTCAAAACTAATGAAGCCAAAGAGTTCAAACTCCAGATTATGATTAAGTGGCTTATTGTAACAAACCGTGTTTATTTTTATGAATATAGCATGTAAACTCGTAGAGAAATTAATATTTTTATAAAAACGGTCCCTAATTTTACCAAATTTTTCGCTTATAATTTATTTTTCATCAAACTCAGTGTCCTTTTCAGAAAATATGACAATCAACATTGTACATAACACCCTGTAATCAGAATTAAAAAATAGTAAAAATTGTATGATAAATGAGCAGATTTACTAAATAATTTTTTATTGCGCATGCGTGAACGCTATGGGCCATTCCACTGTCACGTGCGGGACAGTCAGACACCATAACTCCACCAAAATTGTGTTATAGGGCTTAAAATTCTTCAGAAACAGGAATAAACACATTTTTGTAAGCTTATATTTGGTATAACAATATCTCAGGCAGGGACAGATTTTTCCTAAAGGGTTTTATGATTTAGTTATTAATTAATTTGCATGCGTCACGTGCAGGACATCTGAAGTCAACCACTTGTAATTTGCTCTATGATCCAGCTAACATTTCTGCTCTACTAGTTTTGCAATTTCAAAAGAAAAAATATATATTAGAAGCTAAAGGTCTAATGTTCATGAAATAAACATCATTTTATGAAAAATAAATATTTAAACTGCTAAAAAAAAATATAACGTATAGTGTCACGTGCGGGACATTTGCAAATATCATTCAAGTAACCTTTTCAAAAATCAGAAAATAAAGGAATACGAAAAAAGAAAATACATATTATACATTTTACAATACAAAAATATTTATTTTAACTTTTTTTTGTACAAAATAAATGTTCAAATTGACATTTTCATACATAAAATAAAGTAAATGTATAAACAGAAACTCAAAAGTTTTCCATAAATTTGAAACAACCTCTATTTTTAGTTACAGTGGAAGTTGATATTTTCTTTACCACATCTTTAAATGAATATAGAATTTTATCTGGATACTGTGGCCGCTTGTAGAATTTACCACTCTTTATTATGACAGATACTTCAATACTATCATGATTGGTGCTTGTAATAATTTCACCAGGTTAATTAATGCCATCATATTTTACAACTACCCATTCATCCATCTTAAAAGAAGTTGCTGTTTCTAAAGAGATGTTTAATATAATTGCTCCTGGAGGATTCATAACACCATTTTCTCCCTTACCTTTTTCATTCTTCTAACACTAGTAGAGTTAGATCTTTCCATTTCTGCTAAATAAATAACAAACTTTATCAATTATAAATGCTTTTGTCTAAATTTACTTAATTTCATAGAAACATTGAACTTTAATTCTATTTTAACTTAGAAAAACAGAATTTAAATAAGCAGTTTTATTATTTATTTTCGGCAGAATAATAACAAGTTCTTAAACACATGACTCTTCTTATTGTAGAGAAAAAAAAAACCTATAAATTAAGTCGATCAATTCTTACTAGAAAACAATATGTTCTTATAGTAAAAATAATCATCAAAGTGTTCAAATTTTATTAAAATAAATTTATAAAAAAAAATAGAAATAAAAAATATTAGCATCTCATAAAAAAAGAAAAAATGGAACTATCATAAAAAATGTTTTTAAAAAATCTTAATTTCGTTTAAGTTACATAGAATATGTTCTTAGGACAAAATAATCATTAAACTGTTAAACCTATGCTATAATAAATCTCTATTTAGCATTCAGAAAACAAAAATAATCGTCTTGCTCATAAGGTGTCACGTGCAGGACAATTTTGTTTTTATATTTTTCTCCAAATAAAAATTTGGCCCAAATTTTTAACTAGCATAGGTTAAGTGTACTACACTAAACTGCTTTAGAAATGCCAATTAAACAAAATAAATGAGTTCCTTTTTTCTCCTAATTTAAAAAATTCATCTTTTGTGTCACGTGTGGGACAGAGAAACAAAGTTTTTTGTGTGTGCTGTAATAATTATTTGAAATTATCCTAGATTTTTAAGTTTAGTGAAATAAAAAGAATGAATATTAGACTTACCTAAAATGTTGATTTCAAAAGTTTCATTGAATTTTCTTTCTTAAAAAAACTCCCTCAAAATGCATCATAAAACTTAACATACTTGCTTGCACATGCACGCCATCTTTAAACTGTTGTGTTGCCAATCCACAAAAGACAAACTTTAAATTCTTACTCAAAACATAAAATTTGACATGTTGCCATTCAGAAAATACCAAACATATTTATTTACACAAACTTTTTAAAATGACTATCAATTTACCTTTTTTCATGGAATGGCCTTATTAAAATTTCATTTGCATATTATGTTAGTTAAATGTATAGAGTAACTTATGTGAAAGTCTTAAAAACATAGCTTAAAGACTTTGAAAATTATTGTCAATAGAAATATGGTCAAAATCCATTATTCCCAAAATGAAGTATAAAGATGAGGGGCTGTATCCATATTTCATTGATTAGTACGTACACAATATTGCACGTACTATTTACATATTTGGATACGGCTCCTTATCTTTTTGCTTTATTTTGGAAATTACGAATTTTGACCATATTCTATTGACGATATTTTTTAGAGTTTTTAAGCTATGTTTTTGAGACTTTCACAAAAGTTGCTCTATACATTTAACTAACATAATATGCAAATGAAATTTTAATAGCGTTCACGCATGCGCAGTAAAAAATTATTTAGTAAACCTGCTCATTTGTTATAGAATTTTAACTTTTTTAAAATTCTGATTACAGGGTGTTATGTACAGTATTGATTGTCATATTTTCTGAAAAGAACGTTGCATTTGATCAAGAACTCTGTAAATTATAAGCGAAAAACGTGGAAAATTTTTTCTCCGTTTTTATAAAAAAACCTTAATTTCTCTACGAGTTTACATGCTATATTCATAAAAATAAACACGGTTTATTATAATAAGCCATTTAATCATAATCTGCAATTTGAACTCTTTTGCTTCATTAGTATTGACAGGGTTGTCCAAGAGATCTGCGTTCTTTTTCAAGTTGTTGACGGTCCCCTGTTGGATTTCGGGAAAAACTCTTCACAGAAATATATGACCAGTACTATTTTGTTTATACATCTAGAGTTTTAGAGTTATTCCTCGCGTATATTTTTAGGTATTTAATAAAACGTCTAAAATCCCAAGTGTCAAGTTTTTTTGCGGTGACTGTAATAACAAAATCTATCGTTCCAGTAAAAAAATTCGTTATATAGAGAAATTCGATGTATAGAGAATGATGTTAAAAATCGTATTTGATGTGTAAATTTTGAACAAATATCATTTTTGATCTTTTTAATTAAGAATTTTAAATGTTTAAAAGTATATATATTAACCTAACATTTTATTTCTTAATTATTTAAGCAATTTCAAAAAAGAAAACACACATTTATTTGAAAGCTTAATGAAAATCAAATGAGGAAGACTTGCATTAATTTCAGAGGAAGAAATCTGTAATTTTTTGTTGTTTTGATTTTAAAATTGTAACGCTCTCAAAAAGAAGGAAAAAAAAATGCTCAAATTTTAGCAAGGAATGAAAAATTGTAGTTAACATTTTCCCCCATTTGAAGGCTTCTCTTACGTGCCTCTCATTGATTCCTCTCTTATGTGTATAACAATATAGTTGACTCTGTTTTGAGAAGAATGTTGAAAGGTGTGTGGGAGGTGGGATGAACTCATTGGATTTAAAGAACAGGGAAAGAAGTAACATTTATAAAAAAAATTCAGCATTGAACGATAAATCAAAAAGAAGTGCTGGAAAATTGATTCCATATGATTTCAAAGCTTTTGAAAAAATTCGTTATATGGAGATAGATATTTCGCTATATAGAGACTGTTTTTAATTTAATCATGCGAAAAGGAGACCGTTCCTACTAAAAATTCGTTATATAGGGAAATTCGATGTATGGAGTTTCGTTATAGAGAGACTCGACTGTATTTTATAATTTTTTCTGGTCAGTGACTCTCCCCCCCCTGGCAGTTATCTTGACAGGGGAAATACGGCAGGGGAAAGACATTTTCATGATGAATTCAAATTTTTTAACTGACTGAATTAGTTTTGGGGTTAGTTGTATATTTCACTTTAATTTTTACCGTATTGTTTAATTAGGTCAGTAAATGCAATTGAATTAAATGAATATTAAAAATTTTATGACTTACCAGGGGAGATACACGATCACCGTGCGAAACCACTACACCGCACAGTAGCGTCGCAACAACTAAAAATGGCGAAGCTTAAATGGCTTGCGCGTTTAGTATTGCTAACTTCGAGCCGATAGATCTCCTTAAGCGCTACTTCCAAGCCATCCTTGAATGAATTTATATTTATTTCAGTGGAACGAAATTTCACAGCGTATACACACACAAAAAAAAAAAAAAAAAAAAAAAAAGCGGGACAAAAGTTAATTCTAAAAAATTTTCGAAATTAGAAAAAAAAAATATTTTATTTTTTCTTTTATAATACGTAAGTATAATTACTTAAATTCCAATTAAACATATTTTAGTTAAGCGTGTCTGATGGAAAAAAATATATGTATTGTTTGAAAGTTAAATTGAAACCAGCAAGGGGACATGCCAGGGTAGAGACTTTTTAAGAAATTTCAGAAAAATGTGTTTTTTTTAATTAGGCATTCAATCGTGAAGTTATTTAACGAATATATTAAGATGATGCGATTCATTGCAAAAAATAGCAACATATAGAATAAAAAATCTGTTTTAAACGGATTGCCGTACAAATTACCTCTTATCGTAGAATCACCCATGTAAGAAAGTACGTCAGAATTTTTAGACTTTTTTGAAAAACTGCAGGTTGTAGAAAAGCTTAACTTTACTAATTAGCTGTATTTTTCTATTTCCAAATTAACAACCAAACATGGTATTGAAAACATGGTACTAACAAGTGAACCTCTTTCGGTGTTGCTCGAACCTAAGCATTGAGACTTGGTGCATTTTAAAGATCTATATTAGAAAGTTTGTGAGCCGAAAATAATTTTCCGTTAAAGTCATATTTTTTTATTTTGCAACAGGTTTAACTTTTTGAAAATGCTATTTTTAAGGCCATTTTTCGGACTATTAACGTAGTTTTTTAAGAAAAGCATTTAAAGCTATGAATTAGTTAATAATAAATATAAAAAATATTTAAAAATGTTTAAAAGTTTCTTCAAAAACCTACAAATTTAGTTTTGAAAAATTGCGACATTATATTCACATTTTTGGTCCAGAAAAAGTTGGCGCATTTTCAAAAATAGAGTTATGCGGCAATCCGAGTCGAATGTCTTATAGCCCCCAAAAATGGAAAGCGAAAAATTCGCAGCGCCATATATGGCGCCAAATTGTTCTTTTTTAGAATGTTCTTTCCTTTCTCTTAGGACGAGTAGTGCCATCTATCGTAGGCTTAGGAATTAAGTTCTCTAGAATTAAGTTCTTTACAGTATATTTCAGGCATCAGAATTTATTTTGAATGAAAAAAATTTGCTGCTGCACTATTACACTTATCATTTTCAGATTTTTTTAGTTAGTTTTGTTGTGGTAGTCAGAAAAAGTGTCGATTTAAAGTAAATAAAAAAGGGTAAGTTAAGCTTATTTAATCTGCAAATTACATAAAATACTTTTTTAATAATAATTTCCTGCATTTTTTTCCCCACAAAATAAAGTAAAATTAATATTTTAAAACATGTGGGGTAAAAGTTATACTGTTAGGCTTAACAAAAAATAAATAGAAATTTGTCATAATAGACTTGTTTTTTTTATGCAATTACTACTTAAAAATAATAATACAAATTATATGTACTACATTTAATTTAAATATTGAGGAACGAGGAACTAATTATCAAAATTTGAAAAATGAACAAAAGTTGAGTTTTTGGAGATTCTAATAGCACAACAATATTAGAAATGTACTGCCAAACTTACAAAAATGAATAGCTATTTTAACTTTACATTTGTCATGTTTTAGAAAAATAACTTATTTTAATCTTCAATTCAATCAGGGGGGTTTAAAAAAAACAAACTGTCCCGAAAAATACGTTAAAGACGAACTAATTATAGCAATAGCAGTCCTTTACATTGCTAAATTATCTGGCACAGTTGTCATATCCGCACCACATTGGCGTGATTGCTACTAATTAGTGATTTTATGCCATGCATGGTAACCTACTCATTGTTTCTTATTAATAAATGGTTTATTTTTAATTTCTTTTTTAAATTGATATAAATTATTTTGTTCTATAATTAAACTTTTTTATTTTCTTTATAAAATAGAAAAAAATTAAAAAATGGTATTAGAAAAGTAAGTTGTTATCAAATTGGAATCGAAAGAAAAGCACACCACCGTGGTGTGCATATGTCATTTGTGCCAGTTACTTATACTTCAACTGTTTTATGCAATTATTCATGCATAGCGTAAATTTGTAATAGCTCTTTCAAAATTAATTTTTTTTTTAAAGGAAAGACTGCACACTTTAAAATATATACGTAAAATTAATAAATTACTGAAATTAGGACAAGAAAATGAAAACCTGGACAGAGCCTTCAAATTTCGAGTTAGAAATATGCAAGACAAAAATTCATTTTCTAAATTTTAAATTGGTAATTTTGTTTTGATAAAATCTATTATTTCTTAAACTTTATTTACAAAGAACATTTAAAATGCACATGCAATAAATATCTTCAAAAAGGCTTTTATCTTTGTTCTATGCCACCTAAAAATTTAACTGTTGATAGAAAAAAGGATGAATGAATGAAAGGATGAATGAAAGGATGAAAAAATGAATTTTCAATATCAGATAAAATACTTAAGCTCTTTAAAGTTAAGCATGGTGTTCTTTGAAATTACCAGTTTGCAAATGTAGCCAAACATTAGGGTCAATGTTTAAAAAAGATAGTTTTCAATAAAAAATACAAATAGTAATTATTTAGCTAGATTAGTATATATTTCAGATATTAGAATAGATTTTCAATGAAAAAATAAAATAAAATAAAATAAAATATTTGCTGCTGCACTGTTCACTTAGTAGCCATTTTCAAATTATTTAATTAGCTTTGTTGTGGTAGTCAGAAAAAGTGTGGTTTTAAAGTAAATAAAAGGTAAGTTTCATTTTATTTAATCTGCAAATTGCATAAAATACTTATTTAAGAATAATCTTCTGCATTTTTTAAACAAAATAAAGTAAAATTAATATTTTAAATAAATAAAAAAAAAAAATGTGGTATAAAAGTTACTGTTAGGCTTAACAAAAAATTGAAATTTATCACAATAGAATTGTTTTTTATGCAAATTACTTTCAGAGTTAAACAATGTTGCTTTAAGGCTATTCTCTTCAGATTAATAGTTTGAAGAAAATTTAATTTCTTAAATTAAAACATCTAAGCTTATTTGTATAAGCCACACAAATTCCAAGAGTTGTTTAAAAAACAGAAAATAACAAGGATTTACGTGAGAAAAACTATCGCAAACTACATACAGGGTGGTCATAAAAAAACTTTGCCGATATATGGAGCTCTAGAGGTCAGTCCGTTCAACCGATCGAGGTGAAATTTCAGATATAGCTATTCAGAGGTATGAGCTCGAGATTCTCTAAACGACAACAAAATGGCGCTCACGGTTACGGTTATAGTTACAGAAACTCGAAACTTTCCAATGGCAACACCCATTTTTTTTCATCGCAAAATGATCAGTGCATGCGAAAACCCTAAAGAGCGCTGGAACGGTATGGTTATTGCAATAAACGACGCGTTATGTTCGCACAAAATCAGCTCTATGAACGGGCCCCCCCCCCCCAAAAAAAAAACACGACCAAGGCGCATGCAGAAAATTTTAATATGACAGAGACAAAATACCAATCACGGAACGTCGTTTACGAGATAGTCAGCGTATAAAACGGATAAAAAGACTGTGTCATATGCGAATTTACTCCTTGCGTGCCAATCGTGTTTTTTTATAAGGAGGGGGGGATTCGCAGAACAGTTTTTTGTGCGCGCATAACGTGTCCGTTTCTGGCTATACACGTACGGTTCCAACGCTCTTTAGGGTTTTCGCATGCGCTGATCATTTTGCGATGAAAAAAAAATGGGTGTTGCCAATGGAAAAGTTCGAGTTTCTGTAACTGTAACCGTAACCGTGAGCGCCATTTTGTTGCCGTTCAGAAAATCTCGAGCTCATACCTCTGAATAGCTATATATGAAATTTCACCTCGATCGGTTGAACGGATTGGCCGCTAGAGCTCCATGTACCGGCAAAGTTTTTTCATGACCACCCTGTATAATGAATGCTTTTAATTTAAACAAAGATGAACAAATTATCAAAATTGTAAAATGAGCTAAAGTTGAGTTTTTGGAGATTCTTATATTGCAGTATAATTAGAAATGTACTGTCAAATTTACAAAAATGAATAGCTATTTTAATTTTACATTTTCTGAAAAACACAACATAAAGCAACTAATTTTACTGTCATATTTTAGAAAAATGACTTATTTTAATCTTCAGTGAGAACAAATAAAAAAATACTACACACACAGCATACAAATGTACTTTTAAAATAAGTGTACTGCAAATAACTATATAATATATATCTACTTCTACTTTCAACTATAATAATTATAGTCTCGTTCCTTTTCGAAATGGAGTCATCTATTTGTGTTTATAAAAGAGATGTTTTTAAATAAAATTAACATCTCTAGTTGACTATTTTAATTACCTTTCATGCGCGTAGCCAGGGGGGGTGCCCTGGGTGCCCGGGCACCCCCCCGCTCGCGCAGATCCAAGATTGATTTTTTTTTTTAAATCAAAATTTATAAAAGAAAAAAGAAGAAAAATGTAAGCAAAGTTAGTTCAATCAGTGGCGTAGCTAAGGGGGGGGGGGGGCAAGGGGGGCGTCCGCCCCGGGCGCCGAGGCCTAGGGGCGCCAAATTGAGAGAAATTGTTATATATCTATATTGGGGTGGGGGCGCAAAATTTCTTGCTGGCCCCGGACGCCAAAAAACATAGCTACGCCACTGAGTTCAATTAGTTAATCAAAACTAACAATCTATGTTTTGAAATGTGATAAAAAAAGAGACCTTGATTCTTTCTTTTTTTTCTTTTTAAGAAAATTATTTTATTCATCTTTCTTGAAACTAGAATATTTACTACAATCTGTATTAATCACAGTAAATCAAAAAAATTGGTTTTATAATCCCAATTTGATGTCGTTTCTTTATGGAATTTTTTTAACACATTTCTATTGCATGCATATTTCCATAAAAAATTAGAGTAAATTCTCGACAAGGATAGAAACTACTATTTATATCTTTGCTTTTGTTATCTAAAGTCTAGATAGGAGCCAAAAAAAAAAAAAAAAAAAAAAAGAAAGAAAGAAAGAAAGGAAATACAGATTTGAAACGATAATTCCACCATGTGATTAGCCTGGAGAACGGAGGGGGTGGAAGGTTGTACAAATTAAAGATGAAATAAGGCTCAGCCCCAGCACGAAAGCCCGCAAGCCCAAACCCGGGTCCGAAGCGGACACGGGCTCTATTTTCATTTTAGTATTCGGGCCCGGAGGGGGGGGGGGGGTCGGGCTCATTCTTTCTGAGAATTAAAAAACATTTATGGGTAGAAGAGATTGAAAGAACTATTTCCTTTTAAAATTATTTATTCTTTTTCAAGTCATTTCAGTGTTATTTTCATCAAAACGAAAGAAAAATAATTTTTTTTTATGTTTCATCAGTTGATTGTTGCTTCAAAAGAAAATTTGTGATGTATGGAGATTTATGTCTACTGCATTTCCATCGACGATTAATTAATAAGGCGCCTATCAAAATAATCATAAATAATAAATTAGCTTCTGGTTGGATTTTCGTTTAAGGCAGAAGATATTTTTTAATTCGATCGTTTATTTATTTATTTTGTTAGAAAAGGATTTCTTCGTTTTTGATGCAGACTAGATGCTTGAGGTTTGCAAATTATTTGACTGTGCACGAATCATAATCGTTCTTCATATGACAACAGCATTGTGATTTTGTTTTTTCTGTTTGTCATCATGAATTTTGCTTATGCTGAGGATTTCCCTTCGAAGGTAAACATATTTTACATGTTATTCCTATAGAAAACATTCGATTAATGTTTCTTCTTTTCCCATAAAAACAACGGAACTTTAAGATAACTGTATCAATGTTTTAATTTGCGTTGATGTTAAGGTTCCCGTCAGTCATGGGGAATTGTTAAGAGAAATGAATTGATTATAGATAAATGTACAGGGGATGTAGTGAAGGGTATATTGGGGTATACCTTCTGGATTTTTTTAAGGAACACCGTATAACCCTCTATTTCTCATGAAACCCAAAGGATGTACTCTCTAGAATATACTCTGTGCCTTGAGCATATACCCTCTGCGTCGATCGTGTAACCTGTGGTTTTTTTACGACTACACCCCTGAAGAAGAACACTTTTTATAGGAAATTGAAAATATTTTTTAATTCTTCAGCATACAAATAGAAATTTCTATAAACTCTATCCATTTATTCATTACACTTCTTTAATATGTCCATCAAATTTTCTTCTTAAAGGACAAGAAATATGGGAATCATTTTAGGTATGAAGGATATTTTTATTTGATAGCAAATTGCTCTTTTCATAAGCTTGAATTAAAATTTTTATTTAACAGTAAATTTTATAAGAAAATTTAAAAAATGGGATATCACATTTTAAACAATTTTAAAATATCACTAAATCTTTTATTTATTTATTTTTGTATACTTTTTGTATCGTGCTCGGATCAATGGCGGATCTAAGGGGGGGGGGGGGGCGATGGGGCGATCACCCCCCCTCTTGGGCCCATAAAGGTTTTCAAACCAACATGAGAGATCTTCATGGAATAGGGCTTAGGCTGAAGGCCAAGGTTGGCACGGCGCGGTTCGGCCCGGGCTGCGCCAATTTATGAATCAGGCAGTGGCGGATCTAAGGTGGGGGGGGGGGGAGATGGCGAAAGGGCGATCACACACCCTAGGGTTGGGCTGGGTCAGGTTTTCGTACTTTTAGAGCCGGGCATTATCCTGATTTTTATTTTTTCTGATGATTTGAGTCGGGCCAGACTTGTTTTTCTTCCATGTCGAGCCCTGCCTGGAGTCATTCTTCCTAAATGTCTGTATTAGAGAAGAGACAGTGCTCGGACCCGGACTCTTTTTTTCTGAAACCTATAAATTTTATTTATCAATGAATAGAAAATATTAAAAGAACTTTCCCCTTAAACATTACTTGTTACTTTTCAAATCACTATATTGACATTTTGATTAGAATGCAGGGGAAGCAGAAATTCTGTTTTTTTTCTATTGTAGCTTTAGAATGCTATTTTAAAAGTAAATTATTAGTCACTTCTACAAACCTATTTCAGCCATTTCCGAGGATGTTCTGGCGCCAACAAAAAAGCGGGAATAATGAATTTATCTGTAGTTTGGTTTTTGTCTGTAGCAGAGTTTATTTTGTTATAGGGTTGTTTATTATCATTATTATTTAGACATTTAATGCGAAGAGGATATTTTCTTCCAATTTTAGTTTGCTTTTGGCGCATAATTTAGATTACTCCTGTACAAAGCGTACACAGGTCGCAATCGCTTTTCATATGGAAATAATTTTAGTGATTGTTGCTTTTTTGTGAATTCTGATGATGCTGAAGCTGTTACTCTGCAATTTACGAAGTCACTTTTGGTCGTAAGTAAATTTAATTTCCATATTATTCCGATAGAAAGCAATTGAGCAGTGTTTCCTCTATTCCTGTAAAAGCATCATAATTTAAAACTTGTAATTTAATGTTATTGTCTGGGTCACGCCTACCCAAAAGATTGTTATGAGGAATGAAATGGTTATAGTTAAAAATGTGCACTTTTTATAGAAAATTGATAAATGTTCGATTTGACAAATAATCGGTTATAATTTCTACAAGGTCCATGCATTTATTCATGAAACACTTCATTAACATGTCCATAATATTTTCTCATTAAAGAAGACAAAATATGAGACTTTTTTTATGTATAAAGTACAATTTTATTTTATACGAAACTTTATTTTATATACTATTTTTTACCAAACGATTCGTGCAATTCTTCACTCCGAGCCCAATTCGGGCTGGCATCTTATTTGTTATTCGTAAAAAAATATATTTATGTTGCACATTTGTTTAGCGAATGCATTTTGTAAAATTTACTTTTCTTCGTATTGTACAGCTTTACTATTATGATTTATATTATAAGTAGAAGTTAACCCGACCCGCAGCAAAAAATAAGTCATCCGGACCCAAACGCAACCCACAGCAAAAGAGGTTAACCTGACCCACTGCAAAAAGTATAAGTCAAATGGACCCAAATATGCGAACCGCAGAAAAAGTATTAGTTACAGCTTTGTGCGAAAGGGTGGGGGCGGTCGCCCTGAGTCCGGAAATTTAAACGACGTCAAATTTATACTACCAACGCCATTTTTGCCTGTCACAAGAAAATTAGCCTGGGGGGGGGGGGGGGCAAGCTGAAATTTTGTCCAGGCGCAGTTTTCTGTTCACACGCCCCTGATTAGTTAACACGACCAGCAGAAAAAAGTAGAAATCAAATGGGCCCAAACCCGACCCGCTTGAAAAAAAAGTCGACTGGACCCAAACCCGACCCGCAGAAAATATAGAAGTTAACCGGACCCAAACCCTAGCCGTAGTGAAAATATTAGCCCTGACCCGCGCATAGGATGCGAGTCTCCCAATTTTTAAAATCGCCCCCCCCCCCCCCCCCCTTGAATACTCTCCAGATCCGCCCTTGGCTCGGATGGTCTCGTGCTCCAATGTACTAAAAATCTTTCGGGCGCGGGTTTCAAAAATCGAGCCCGAACTTATCTCTAGTACAAATCTGTGCTTCCTCTGAAAATAAGAAATGATGCTACGCAAAATTCAAATTAATATGCAGGTTGGTTCGTTGGTTTGCTAAATTTCGTTTTTTGGGATCATATTTTGACATTCGTACGGGCTCATTTTTTTTAACGGGAAAATTTTATTTATTCATGAGTAGAAAATATAAGAACTATTTTTCACTTTAAATTGCGTACTACATGTTATTTCAATGCTACTTTGATCAAAATGACGGGGGGAACTAAAGTCGTGCTTATTTATTTTAGTATTTTATTGCTGTTTGAAATGAAAACTTGTGATAATTACAGATTTATGTTTACGGATATCTTATTTTTACATCTATCATGTTTTATTTATGTTTATATATCTTTTTCTTATCCATTAGCAGCGTCGTGCGAAAGGGAGAGAGTATGGGGCAGCTGCCCCGGCGTGGAATTTTATGGGGCGCCAAATTTATACTACCAACGTCATTTTTGGCTGTTACAAGAAAAAGTTGGGTGGAGGGAGCGCCAAATTGTAACTTTGCCTCGGGAGCAGTTTTCTCTTCGCACGCCCCTGTCCATTAGATTTAGTTTTAAGTAATTTCTCATCCTTCTTCACGCAATGAAAAATTGCGTTTGGGTCCTTTTTAAAAGAAGTTCTACACAATTATACCTCCCGCAAAAAACCTGTCTAAAACGGAAATTTGATAGGTTTTATGGGGTTCCGTTTTATTAGGTTTTATTAAATAAGATATTGTTTCTACCCAACATGTTCAGGTTAAAAAAGTTGGGCACCCCCCCGTTCAAGAGGCTGGCTACGCCTATGCCTTTTAAGTAATCCTGAACATTTTAAAGTTCATATTATATATTTTGTGGAAAAAAAAAATACTTACTTCATTTCATCCAAAGCATTAAAAAAAATTTTGTTCAAATTTTTTCCTTGATGCATAACAATTCGTTTCCACGCAAAGACATTGCATTTACGGATGTTATTCCATTTTCAAAATACTCAAAGAATTTATTATTTATTTTTAACATAAAATAAGATATTGTCAATATTTCAGAGCAAAATGTATTCAGATTACATGACATAAACATAACAGTAGTCCAAAATTAACATAAACAAAGGCTTCTAAATAATATTTGATTAAAAAGTTCACATTACCTCTTTAGGTATTTTAGTAGCTTAAAAGCAGCTATTTCTCGTAATTACTCAAGTGGCCTTTCCATACTGCCTATTAAAAAAAAAAAAAAAAAAAAAAAAAAGTAAAAGATTAAATATGACATACAAAATTGCACACAAATTTTATGCATAAAATCGTGATTTAAGCAGAAATAAAATAAAAAAGCAATGTATATTTTCTACATACATACAAAACCCATGCCGATTTAATCCGAAAAAATAAATAATACAACCTAAGTTTTTAACTCTACTAAAAAAAAACGTTTAATATTTATTATTATTATTATTGCGTAGTACGAATTTATTGAACTTTCTTATTAAATGAATCTAGGAAAAAAAGTGACAGGAAAAAAAGTTATCGGAAAAAAGTGACATAAATTACAAAAGCGGAAAAAAGGTTACCGGAAAAAAAGTGACAAGGAAAAAAGTTACCGGAAAAAAGGTGACAAGGAACTGATTTTGGAGTTTCATTATTGATTTTGAGGATTTATTGATTGAGTATGATTGGGGGATTGTTGGAGGCTCTTAATTTAAGTAAATGGGATTTTCATGCTGAATAAACTATTTTGGTTCAATTTTTGGATATACTTTCATACTGAACAGATGCTTACCTGATTAGTTTTGCGAATGGATGAATACCCCCCACCCCATCCGCCCTAAATTAGATAAATCGGTTTTTATGCAGAATTCTCCGATATATTTCAAATTTTAAATATAGGTTTTTTCTGATAAGGTGAATCTCTGAATAGTTTTAAGTATTTAATGGTTAATAATAATACTATATATTACAATATATACAATATATATTTTTACATATAATAATTAATATATTAATATAATAATTATAAATAAATAATAATATAAGTAAATTATAAAAATAATTATTATTAAATAATAAATAACACTGATAAACAAGGTTTCTGTTTCTAACTAAGTATGTGGTGACTTTTGTATTTTAGGTGGTGCTGTGAAAGAATATGCCATTAAAAAGTTTCCATCACCCACAGATTTTTAAAAAATTCAAAATCTTGAAAATCTGAATTTTGTAGTATTTATTCAACACATATACCTTATGAAATTTATCATTTGGTATTTTAGTAATGGCAAACTTTTAAATAAACACTTATAAAGCTTAAAATTAATATTTAAAACACTGAAAGTATGCATTGTTTATAAAGTTTCAGAAAAATATACAAGAATCTTTGTAAAAAGGAATCATATTAATAAGAAATTTCATACTTTATGTAGCGTTAAATGTCTTATCTGTTGCTGCTCTCTTATAGGCCGTTGTTTGGAGTTATATTGGCAATTTAAAGCAGGTATTAAGCCACTTATATCATTACAATAATATAAATCATCTTTTATTGAAAAAAATATTGAATATATCTTATTTCAATCTCGATAAATAGATATCTTTGTATTGTTTTTCAGGAGATTCCAACCTTGCAATATTGATCCAAGTAATTCTGAGCTTTCCTTTGATAAATTTAACTCTCTCACAAAATCATTTAGTTCTTTATGAGTAATTTGGTGTGTTTCTTCATTTATGCCAGGAGAATAGTTCATAATATCAGATGTAGAGGAAGTTTCCATTTCTACTGCTGCATCGTCATCTGTAAAATTCTCTGGAGGTTTCGGTATTTGTAAATCATCATTATGTAATGTTGGTCACATTGCTAAATCTAAGTTCGGGTACTTAATTTTATGTTTACTTCTTGCAGAGAATCCTTTAATTTTTGTAATACATTAGTAGCAGTCAGTTATGTGATCCTTCGACATGCGCCATATGATGGGTATAGCAAAGGACATACACTTTTTTGTACCTTTCATCCACGCCCGGAGGTTTGTAGTACATCGTGTACAACAAAAATGAGGTGCTCATTTCTTATCTTGTTCACCTACTTTATATCCAATGTACATATGATACGCAGTCTTTATTAACGGCGTGAAAGCGCATCGATGCTTTTTCAAAGTTAGCTCCCACATAGCAAAAATAATCGGGTTCATTAACGCATCTTCTAGACTTGTTTTACATATTGTACACTGTAAAAAAAAATCCGAAAAAGTTTCCGGTAGGAAACGGGAAATTAGTTGCCCTTTACGGTAAGGAAACTTTTCCGAATCAATACGGAATAAAATCCGAAGAAAAAGGAATCTTTCCCTTTCTGCCAGGAAAGTTTTCCTACTTGATTCGGAAACTATTATTTAAACACAGAATAAATTCCTGTTTCTTATGAAAATCTTTTCTTGTTTATAAATAAAAGTTTCTGTGGAGACAGAAAGAATTCCTTTTCAAAACGGAAAGTTTTTCGGATCAATCAGTAAACTTATCTGTAATAACAGAATATATTCCTGTAAAATAAGGAAAACTTTCCATTCACACAAAGAAATTTCTCGGTAGATCGGTAGAATATATAGAAAGTATTCCTTTTTAAGTTGGAAACTTTTCCGAATCAATACGTAAACGTTTCTCTCATGATAGAATATATTCCTATAAATTAAGGAAAACTTTCCCGTTACACTAAGAATAGTTTCGGTAGAACAGAAGTATAGATGGAAATCTTTCTTTATTAAAACGGAAACTTTTCCGCATCGTTCATTAAACTAATCTTGAAAAAAGGTAAAAATTCCCCTATAGAGCAAAATCTTTTTCTTTTCTTTACGGAAATGTATTTTTTTTAATCGGAAAATATTACAGTATAATAAAGAAACTCCAAAAATATGAGGAGTGGATTACATAAGACTGCATAAAAATCGTTTTCTCTTTTAGATGCACAAAAAACTTAATGCTTTTTTAAGAATCTAAATCTTTACTGAACATATTCTGAAACCTTTTATGAGTCTGGTAACTTTTAGTGTATTAAAGATTTAAAATTATGCTTAATAAATATTGCTTTTTAAGTTAAATGTTGAATAATTTTAAATCTTTAATACACTAAAAGTTCCCAGACTCATAAAAGGTTTCAGAATATGTTCAGTAAAGATTTAGGTTTTTAAAAAGCATAAAAATTTTTGTGCATCTAAAAGAGAAAACGATTTTTATGCAGTCTTATATAATCCCAGAAAGACTAACTCTGTTAGAAATTTGCAACAAGCAATTTTATTCTTGTTACAGAAAAAAGTTCCATAACCGTAATTTAACTTTATACTTATCACAATATGATCAAAATTGAGTTAAATTACTGTTGTTTAATTGTCTTTTGTAAAAACGGTCAAATTTCCTGAGTAGTTTATTACAAGCTTTCAACAGTGTAAAAACATTGTACAGAAGAAATTTTCACTTGATTCGTTTCTTTTGATTTCCTTTTATTTCACTTTTAATGCTATGAAATACAAGGTGATTAAAAATAAATATCCCATCTCAATTTTACAGGGATATAACAGAAAATAGTACACGTTTTTCATCGGAAATAAAAAAAGTAGTTGAAAGTTTAAATTTAATTGATTTGAAATTTGCAATTTAAACACTCTAGTCACACCTGATAGGCTGAAAATGTGTGGGATGAGATCGTACGGTCTCGATACCATTCGTGTTTCTGGAGGGAGGCGAACACTTACAGCTGTGTTGAATTTAAACTTCCAACTGTTATCTTTTATTTCGGTTGAAGAACAAAAGATTGTATACTTTCTTTTTTTAACAAACTTGCAAAGTTTGCATATTCATTTGTAATCAGCCTGTATTTTTAATACATATACACACAATCTAATATTTTAAATCTTTTGAGACAATAAAATATTGGTACATTTTGCATTACAATGGTCCAATTTGTCAATGTATTATCATATTGAAATTTTATTTTGTCACAAGTATAAGAAGAATCAGTTTAATTTAAATATAACTATTTTATTTAGGACATAAAGATTTTTATATATAAATTGTTAGTGCTTTTGTAATTTGTTTTTCAAAAAATATAATCATGCTAAAATGTATTTTGATTTATGATTATAAGTAATTTTATAAAGAAGGATAATTAATTCAAGTGATACATTAAACAATTTTCTAAAAAAGTTTATAAACATAATTACAAATACATTAGTGAAACGGATTTTATGCTCGTAAAACGCATAATATGCATTTTTTTTCTTTTTGTAATTCTGAATGAGTGTATATGTATATCAATACAAAAAACCCTTAACGGGTTAAAAGCTTGTGACGCAGCAGTTTATCTTACATCTCTAAGAATTTTAAATTTGGGACTTAAAACTAATGATATCAAAATTTATGTGACGCTGTGCTATTAATATATATATACATATATATATATATATATATATATATATATTAAAATTTATTCATTAATGCTTTATCATTTACATCTTTCATAATTTCGAAATATGAATCTTAAAAGTTATGATATCAAAATTTAAGTGACGCCTTGATGAGACTTTAAACGATGTTTTAAAATTCTATTTATTTATTTATTTATTATCTAAATACATTTACATATCTAAACAATACTTTTCATTTTCCAATACACTGTTAAATACATCACTTTCACTGAATATATATAATGCACTGAAATATTTTATTTGAATAAATTTTCTTATCTTTTGTGCTACGCTATCCAAAATCAAAAGTAACATTTAAATAAATATTTTTGCACCATTGTATCTAAACTATAGATACAATGACGCAAAAATATTTATTTAAATGTTACTTTTGATTTTGGATAGCGTAGCACAAAAGATAAGCCAATTTATTCAAATAAAACATTTCAGTGCATTATACAGGGTGAGTCATAAATATCGAAACGATAGCCTATCTCCTTAAATATTGCCTATAGACCCATACTTCCAATTGCAAAATCTCATAAAAAAAGTTGAACTTTCTGATAATATAAGTTGCAACTCCATGGGGGGTCTAATTGAAAAAATACGAAAATTAAATTTTTATACGGCCCCCGTAGAGCAAAATTCCCAATTAGGATATTATTCCTTATCCATTCCTAAATTGAACAAAAAAAATTTCATCTCCCTATCTGAAAACCTGACAGAGATATTAAAATCTAAAATTCTCAAAAATTCGTGACTTACACCACTTTACCATACCTGTAAACGAAGTGTTGCTCATCAATTTTCAAAGCAAATAAGGGATCGTCCACAAATTGTAACGTTGTTATATGTCGGTTTAAGACCGTGCCTCTTATTTGGCCATAATAAAGCAGCGTATTGATTTAAAATTGAAACTTGTTTCTAAAACATGTTGATTGTTAGCACCGGAGGTCTGAATAAATCGTAATATTTAGGTCCGGTCCTAGACTGACCCATAGGGAAAGAAGTTCAGCCCGGCATGAAATAATGTTAAAATCATAATCCGGACCAGCAAGTAAAAAAGCGTAAATTATAGTCTGCTCAGCCATGAATTTCTACATAGTTTTTTACTTCAATATAGTTAAAAATTGTTTTGCGTGGAGGAGTTCTAACCAAAAATAATATAGAATTTCGTTTTTTATATTTATACTTTTTATTAGTAAAGAGGCGCCAAAGTCTGTGATATATTTATTTTATCAATGAATCTATGTTTATAAGTAAATGTTTCACTTATGTTTTATTATCGCTAATCCATATCCCGTGCGTTGAAGAATTTGAAAAAT
This sequence comes from Maratus speculifer, assembly GCA_964019185.1. Classification (NCBI taxonomy): domain Eukaryota; kingdom Metazoa; phylum Arthropoda; class Arachnida; order Araneae; family Salticidae; genus Maratus; species Maratus speculifer. The sequence continues at coordinate 360,623,907 of OZ025292.1, forward strand.
GTTATACAGTAAAATCTTTTAAGACGGAATCACATAGGAAAGAAAAAATACGTAATAGACAAATGCATTTCCTATGAAGGTTAAATGGAGTTTATTTTATTCTCAGGTATTATTGTATTTATTTTGCATGGATCAACACATTTTCTGTTTAAAACAGAATTCCGACATAGGCAGAATTTTCTTTTTTTTTTTTTTTCTTTTTGTCTGGTTTTAGTTTGTTTAATTTTTTAGAATTTTTTTGTTTTTAATTTAAAAAAAAAAAATAAAGTTTTTTTTATTGTTTTGTAAAATAAAAGCGGTTTTAAAATTTATGTGGTTTTCGTAAAAATATTGATTAAACCAAAATTTACTTATTTTATGTACGTATTAGGTGTGTGATTTAATTATGGATTGTTCGAGACCGTGATTAAAAATTTCGTCCAGTGGAAGTCTGGTAAAAAAGAAGCAGTCCTCTCCGGTATGAAAAATACATTAGACCAGGATAGGCGAGTCTTCAGAAAAAAGTAACGTCTCGGTCCTGATTTGACCTGAGCCCAGAATACAGATTTTTTAACAGCCTCTACCGGACGATAAAAAGCTTGAAGTTGAGAGAGCTAATTTTTTAAAAAGGACTTAATCTACATCTTAGAAAAGCATTCTTTTAAATAACTAATGGGCAGTAAAACAGTACATTTCGTTTTTCTGTATAATGATTTTTTTCCGATTACTTCTTGTCTTTAAATTATTAAAAGTTAAGAATTGTTAAAGACAAAAAGTACAAACTTGAAACATGTCATTTTTAATTATTTTACCTTACTTTTGTTTAAAAAACTGAAAAATTATTTACTTTTGAAAATATGATTTTTTAAAGTTTTTTTTTTTTTTTTAATAAATATTTTTAATAGCTCTAAAATAAATATTGAAAAACAAAAACCTCGAAACAAAACTAAAATCAGATTTTTATTTTTAGTTAAATAGAAAGAAATTGAAATCCGATAAATAATGTTTGGTTTTATAACGATTTTTAACTATCGCATTGAAACCAGTACTAACAATATAATTTTTTTTTTAATTTTATGATAAATTTTAGCATGTCATTTTCTTAGTATGGCTAACCATCTATATGGCTAACCATCACAAAAAAGGGAAAAAAATCAAAATTCTAACTCAAAAGATAGATTTTTTACGTGTTTCCTACAACTGTTAAAGTAACATTCTCTTTTGAATTGCGCGCATTTCAATTTGTGTCTAATCCCTTAAAACCTGATGAATTATTCAAACGATTATAACTCCGCGAATTTTTAAGATATGACGATGCAACTTTTTGTGTATTATTCAGGACTGGATAAGAAAAGTTTCCTTAATTGGAAATTTTATCCTACGGGGGCCGTATAAAAAGTTAATTTTCGTACTTTTTCAAATAGACCCCCCCTGGAGTTGCAACTTATCTTATCAAAAATTTTACCTTTTTTTATGAATTTTTGCAATTGGAAGTATAGTATGGGTCTAGGGGCAATATTTAAGGAGATAGCCTATTGTTTCGATATTTATGACTCACCCTGTATATATTCAATGAAAGTGATGTATTTAACAGTGTATTGGAAAATGAAAAGTATTGTTTAGATATGTAAATGTATTTAGATAATAAATAAATAAATAAATAGAATTTTAAAACATCGTTTAAAGTCTCATCAAGGCGTCACTTAAATTTTGATATCATAACTTTTAAGATTCATATTTCGAAATTATGAAAGATGTAAATGATAAAGCATTAATGAATAAATTTTAATATATATATATATATATATATTAATAGCATAGCGTCACATAAATTTTGATATCATTAGTTTTAAGTCCCAAATTTAAAATTCTTAGAGATGTAAGATTGCCCCGGTGTAATTGATAATTACAATGTTCCCAGGGTAGTTACCGAGAATCAAAAAATTTTAATTAAGCAAACTTTAAATAATATTTTAATCAAAGCCTATATTTTATTGAATAGAAACATGGTGAATCATTAACCATGCTAAATTTGGTCACATCTATTGTAAATATTAAAAAGATATTTAGATGTTAGTGTTTTTTGATCAGGAATTACCCAGGTCCACCCTATAAGTTTCATACTTCAATTAGGAAAATGTTTAACTGACAAAGAAAGAAAATCAGGACTCTCTTATTTATTAAATATTTTCATTTCATATGAAACTTTCCATTCTTGGGCGACTTAACTTACAAAATAAAACTAATATATTTTTATTGAACATTTCAGTCACTAAGCATAAAACATGCAAAGTACATAAATTTAAACATTTCATGTTTTTCAGATTTTAATTTTTTTTTAAACATAATTTTATGAAAAAAGCAGACAGCTATTAAAAAATATTCCATATTTTCTTAGGGTTTCTTGCAGTGCAATACATCAAAAGTCTTTTCTAGATTTTCAACATTGTACGTAATATTTTGGCGACTTGAAATTTTTTTTTTCTCATAAATCATGTAAAATAACATTTATCCATTAAGAACCACATTTGATTTACTAAACAGCTATAAATACAAATTCCAATTGAAATCTACCCTAAACCCGAAAAATTTAAACCAGATTCAAATGGAATTTTCAGGTGGCATTTCAAAATATATTATTTTGTCACAGGTAAAAAGGTTCTAATTAAAAGTTTTTTTTTTTGTTGTGTTTTTTACAATTGGGTTAAGGATAGATTTCAATAGGAATTTTCAGGTTCTGGGTAGTGCATGTTGACAGAAATTAATTCGTCTTTCTTAAACAGATTAATGTTTACACTGATTTTCATTTCAGTTCAAATTGGGTTCTTGTCAAAGTGTATCAGCAGAAATTATTTTTCCTTTTTCGGATCAAGTTAAGATTCCATAGAATTTTTTTTTCTTTTTTTTTTTGGGGGGGGGGGGGATGTTGGAGTGAGTTCAATTCAAATGTAATTTTCAAGTTCTGGTCAGATTGCATTTCCACAGAAAATATTTTGTTCTGTGCAGGGATTGGATTTAAAATAGACTTCAATCGGAATTTACAGCTTCTAGTTTGTCCGTATCAATGGAAATTACATTTTCTTCCTCGTTTCAGGATATGGTTGGATAATTTTTTTTTAAGGTTCAAATCTGGTTATGGGTTGACTTGAAATGAAATTTTTAAGTTCTTGTTGAGTTACATTTCAATCTATAATATTTTGTTGCAAATAGATTGACTACTGGAGGGATTTTTTTTAGTGTTTGGATTGAGTTTAGGATAGACTTCAATTGAAAATTTCCGGTTCTGGTCAATGTATGTTTTTTTTTTTTTGGGGGGGGGGGGGTTTGAATCTCGATTCTGTTTGACTTGAATTGAAATTTTCAGGTTCTTGTCAAGTTGCATTTCAAGTACTAGTTTTCAATTCTGGTCAGTGGATGGGGACGGAAATTATTTTGTCTTTCTTGAACAGATTTATATTTCCTAATTTTTTTATTTTACCTTTTTTTTTGGGGGGGGGGGGATTGGATTGGGTTTCAGGTTAAGAGTTTGGATCGTGTTTGAGATAGACTTCTATTGGAATTTCCATGATCTGGTCAGTACATATCGACATAAATTGTTCTCTTTTTTTTTTCTAAAATCTTGATTTGATTGGATATTTTTTTTTTTTTTGAGGGGGGGGGGGGGAAATTGAATCTGGTTTCGGATTGACCTCAAATGGAATTTTCAGATTCTTGTTGAGTTGCATTGCAAGTATATTATTTTGTCGCAGATAGATTGGGTTACAATTCGAATTATTTTTTTTTTTTTTTTTTTTTTTTTGGGGGGGGGGGTAGTATTTGAACTGGGTTTAGGATAGATTTCAATTGAAATTCTTGTCAATGTATGTGGACAGAAATTATTTGGTGTTTTTTGGACAAACTTGTGTTTCCATTGTTTTTTCCTTTTCGGGTTTGGATTAGGTTACATGTTAACTTTCAGACTCTTCTCGGTGTGTATCGGCAGAAATAATTTTCTCTTTTTCGGATTAGGTTAAGGTTCGATATAAATTTTTTTCAGGTTTCGATCAGGTTCAATTCAAATGGAATTTTCAAGTTCTGGTCAGGTTGCGCTTTAATGGAAAATATTTTGTCCTGTATAGATATTGGGTTCTGGTTATATGGAATTTCCTTTTCCAGGTTCAGATTAGGTTTAAGATAGACTAATTGGAATTTTCAGATTTCTGATCACGCGTATCTATGGAAATTAAGTTTTCTTTCCCGAATCGAGATATGGTTGGATAATTTTTTTTTTTTTTTTTTTTTTTTTGGGGGGGGGGGGGGAGTTGAGTCTGGTTTCGGTTTGACTTCAAATGTAATTTTCAGGTTCTTGTTCAGTTGCATTTCAATGTATTTTATTTTGCAGCAGATAGATTGAGTTACTCTTGGAGGGATTTTTTTCTTTCTGGTTTTGGATTGTATAAGATAGATTTCAATAGGAATTTTTCGATTCTGGTCAATGTATGTCAATGGAAATTATTTTGTCTTTCTTGGACAAATTTATCTTTCCATTAAATTTTTGTTGGTTTAGAATGGGTTTCAGGATAACTTTTAGGTTCTTGTTGGCAGTGGTGTATAAAACCAAAAACTTTCTGCAAATTAATTTAATGTTGGGTGTAATTCACATTTTTTGCGCAATTTATGGTCATCATTTATGATTTTTATGCGATTTATGAATGTAATTTGCATTTTTGAGCAATTTATGGACATAATTTGCAATTTTTATACGATTAATGAATGTAATTTACATTTTACATGATTTTTGGACGTAATTTGCTATATTTATGCGATTCATAGACATAATTTGCGTTTTTTGAGCTTTCTATCAACGAAATTTGCGTTTTTTGATCGATTTATTGACGTTGTTTGTGTTTTTATAGGATTTATGAATGTAATTCGCTTTTTTTACCAATTCTTGGACGTAATTCACATTTTTTGCAATTTATGAATGTTATTCGCGTTTTTTTGCACAATTTTTTTATGCAATTTATGAATGCAAATACTTAAGATTGAATCTAGTTTCGGAATGACTTCAAATGGAATTTTCAGGTTCTTGTTGAGTTGCATTTCAAGTATATTATTTTGTCGCAGATAGATTGGGTTACAATTGGAATTTTTTTTTTTTTTTTTTTTTTTTTTTTTTTTTTTTGGGGGGGGGGGGGGGGTAGTACTTGAACTGGGTTTAGGATAGATTTCAATTGAAATTCTTGTCAGTGTATGTGGACAGAAATTATTTGGTCTTTCTTGGACACACTTGTGTTCCCATTGGTTTTTCCTTTTCGGGTTTGGATTAGGTTTCATGTTAACTTTCAGACTCTTCTCGGCGTGTATCGACAGAAATAATTTTCTCTTTTTCGGATTAGGTTAAGGTTCGATGGAAATTTTTTTCAGGTTTCGATCAGGTTCAATTCAAATGGAATTTTCAAGTTCTGGTCAGGTTGCGCTTTAATGGGAAATATTTTGTTCTGTACAGATATTGGGTTCTTGTTATATGGAATTTCCTTTTCCAGGTTCAGATTAGGTTTAAGATAAATTTCCAGATTTCTGATCACGCGTATCTATGGAAATTAAGTTTTCTTTCCCGAATCGAGATATGGCCGGATAATTTTTTTTTTTTTTTTTTTGGGGGGGGGGGGGGAGTTGAATCTGGTTTCGGTTTGACTTCAAATGTAATTTTCAGGTTCTTGTTCAGTTGCATTTCAATGAATTTTATTTTGCAGCAGATAGATTGAGTTACTCTTGGAGGGATTTTTTTCTTTCTGGTTTTGGATTGTATAGGATAGATTTCAATAGGAATTTTTCGATTCTGGTCAATGTATGTCAATGGAAATTATTTTGTCTTTCTTGGACAAATTTATCTTACCATTAAATTTTTGCTGGTTTAGAATGGGTTTCAGGATAACTTTTAGGTTCTTGTTGGCAGAGTTGTATAAAACCAAAAACTTTCTGCAAATTAATTTAATGTTGGGTGTAATTCGCATTTTTTGCACAATTTATGGTCATCATTCATGTTTTTTATGAGATTTATGAATGTAATTTGCATTTTCGAGCAATTTATGGACATAATTCGCAATTTTTATACGATTAATGAATGTAATTTACATTTTACATAATTTATGGACGTAATTTGCTATTTTTATGCAATTCATAGACATAATTTGCGTTTTTTCAGCTTTCTGTCAACAAAATTTGTGTTTTTTGATCGATTTATTGACGTTATTTGTGTTTTTACAGGATTTATGAATGTAATTTGCTTTTTTTACACAATTCTTGGGCGTAATTCGCATTTTTTGCAATTTATGAATGTTATTCGTGTTTTTTTGCACGATTCATGGAAGTGATTTGCATTTTTTGAGTGATTTATGAACATAATTCACATTTTTATGCGATTCATGGACGTAATTTGCATTTTTTGAGCGATTCATGAATGTAATTCACGTTTTTTATGCAAATCATGAATGCAAAACGCTATTCTTTATTTTTATGCGATTTATAGACGTAATTTGCATTTTAGCTTTCTGCTGCCAAAATTCATGTTTTTTGAGCGGTTTACGAACATAATTCCCATTTTACTACACAATTCATAGACGTAATTTGCGTTTTTCATACAATTTATGAACGTAATTCTCACTTTTTTACCAATTCATCGACGTAATTCACGTTTTGAGCGATTTGTGGACGTAATTCGCATTTTTTTATGCAATTCGCTTTTTTTTGAGCGATTCATGGACATAATTCGCGATTTTTATGCGATTAATGAATGTAATTTACATTTTACATGATTTATGGACGTAATTTGCTATATTTATTCGATTCGTAGACATAATTTACATTTTTTGAGCTTTCTCTCAACGAAATTTGCGTTTTTGGATCGATTTATTGACGTTATTTGTGTTTCTATAGGATTTATGAATGTAACTTGCTTTTTTTACCAATTCTTGGACGTAATTCGCATTTTTTGTAATTTATGAACATTATTAGTGTTTTTTTGCACAATTCATGGAAGTGATTCGCATTTTTTGAGTGATTTATGAACGTAATTCACGTTTTTAGGCGATTCATGGATGTAATTTGTGTTTTTTGAGCGATTCATGAATGTAATTCGCCTTTTTTATGCAATTCATGAATTCAAAACACTATTCGCTATTTTTATGCTATTTATAGATGTAATTTGCGTTTCAGCTTTCTGCTGCCAAAATTCGTGTTTTTTGAGCGATTTATGAACATAATTCTCGTTTTACTACCCAATTCATAGACATAATTTGTGTTTTTCATACAATTTCTGAACGTAATTCTCACTTTTTTAAACAATTCATGGACGTAATTCATGTTTTGAGCGATTTGTGGACCCAATTCACGTTTCTTATGCAATTTGCTTTTTTTTTTTGAGCGATTCATGGACATAATTCGCGATTTTTATGCGATTAATGAATGTAATTTACATTTTACATGATTTATGGACGTAATTTGCTATATTTATGCGATTCATAGACATAATTTACGTTTTTTGAGCTTTCTATCAACGAAATTTGCGTTTTTTGATCGATTTATTGACGTTGTTTGTGTTTTTATAGGATTTATGAATGTAATTCTTTTTTTTACCAATTCTTGGACGTAATTCCCATTTTTTGCAATTTATGAATGTTATTTGTGTTTTTTTGCACAATTTTTTAATGCAATTCATGAATGCAAATACTTAAGATTGAATCTGGTTTCGGATTGACTTCAAATAGAATTTTCAGGTTCTTGTTGAGTTGCATTTCAAGTATATTATTTTGTCGCAGATAGATTGGGTTACGATTGGATTTTTTTTTTTTTTTTTTGGGGGGGGGGAGGGGGTAGTATTTGAACTGGGTTTAGGATAGATTTCAATTGAAATTCTTGTCAGTGTATGTGGACAGAAATTATTTGGTCTTTCTTGGACACACTTCTGTTTCCATTGTTTTTTCCTTTTCGGGTCTGGATTAGGTTTCATGTTAACTTTCAGACTCTTCTCGGCGTGTATCGACAGAAATAATTTTCTCTTTTTCGGATTAGGTTAAGGTTCGATGGAAATTTTTTTCAGGTTTCGATCAGGTTCAATTCAAATGGAATTTTCAAGTTCTGGTCAGGTTGCGCTTTAATGGGAAATATTTTGTTCTGTACAGATATTGGGTTCTTGTTATATGGAATTTCCTTTTCCAGGTTCAGATTAGGTTTAAGATAGACTAATTGGAATTTCCAGATTTCTGATCACGCGTATCTATGGAAATTAAATTTTCTTTCCCGAATTGAGATATGGCTGGATAATTTTTTGGGGGGGAGGGAGGGGGAGGAGTTGAATCTGGTTTCGGTTTGACTTCAAATGTAATTTTCAGGTTCTTGTTCAGTTGCATTTCAATGTATTTTATTTTGCAGCAGATAGATTGAGTTACTCTTGGAGGGATTTTTTTCTTTCTGGTTTTGGATTGTATAGGATAGATTTCAATAGGAATTTTTCGATTCTGGTCAATGTATGTCAATGGAAATTATTTTGCCTTTCTTGGACAAATTTATCTTACCATTAAATTTTTGTTGGTTTAGAATGGGTTTCAGGATAACTTTTAGGTTCTTGTTGGCAGAGTTGTATAAAACTAAAAACTTTCTGCAAATTAATGTTGGGTGTAATTCGCATTTTTTGTGCAATTTATGGTCATCATTCGTGTTTTTTATGAGATTTATGAATGTAATTTGCATTTTTGAGCAATTTATGGACATAATTCGCAATTTTTATGCAATTAATGAATGTAATTTACATTTTACATAATTTATGGACGTAATTTGCTATTTTTATGCAATTCATAGACATAATTTGCGTTTTTTCAGCTTTCTGTCGACGAAATTTGTGTTTTTTGATCGATTTATTGACGTTATTTGTGTTTTTATAGGATTTATGAATGTAATTTGCTTTTTTTACACAATTCTTGGATGTAATTTGCATTTTTTGCAATTTATGAATGTTATTCGTGTTTTTTTCACGATTCATGGAAGTGATTTGCATTTTTTGAGTGATTTATGAACATAATTCACATTTTTATGCGATTCATGGACGTAATTTGCATTTTTTGAGCGATTCATGAATGTAATTTGCGTTTTTTATGCAAATCATGAATGCAAAACGCTATTCTTTATTTTTATGCCATTTATAGACGTAATTTGCATTTTAGCTTTCTGCTGCCAAAATTCGTGTTTTTTGAGCGATTTATGAACATAATTCCCATTTAACTACACAATTCATAGACGTAATTTGCGTTTTTCATACAATTTATGAACGTAATTCTCACTTTTTTACACAATTCATCGACGTAATTCACGTTTTGAGCGATTTGTGGACGTAATTCGCATTTTTTATGAAATTCGCTTTTTTTGAGCGATTCATGGACATAATTCGCGATTTTTATGCGATTAATGAATGTAATTTACATTTTACATGATTTATGGATGTAATTTGCTATATTTATGCGATTCATGGACATAATTTGCATATTTTGAGCTTTCTATCAACGAAATTTGCGTTTTTTGATCGATTTATTGACGTTATTTGTGTTTTTATAGGATTTATGAATGTAATTTAGCTTTTTGTACCAATTCTTGGACGTAATTCGCATTTTTTGCAATTTATGAATGTTTTTTTTTTTTTTTTTACAATTCATGGAAGTGATTTACATTTTTTGAGTGATTTATGAACGTAATTCACGTTTTTATGCAATTCATGGATGTAATTTGCATTTTTTGAGCGAATCATGAACATATTTCACATTTTTTATGCAATTCATGAATGCAATTCGCTATTTTTATGTATTTTATAGAGGTAATTCCATTTCAGCTTTCTGCCGCCAAAATTCGTGTTTTTTGAGCGATTTATGAACATAATTCATGTTTTACTACACGATTCATAAACGTAATTTGCGTTTTTCATACAATTAATGAATATAATTCTCGCTTTTTTACATGATTCATGGACGTAATTCACATTTTAAGCAATTTGTGGACATAATTCCCATTTTTTATGCAATTTCCTTTTTTTTTAGCGATTCATGGATGTAGTTCACATTTTTTATGCGATTCATGCATGTAATTCATATTTTTATGCGATTCATGCATGGAATTCATATTTTTTATGCGATTCATTGATTGAATTAACGTTTTTATTGCGGTCTTTGGACGAAATTCACGTTTTTCGTATAGTATTTTGTCGAAATGTTGGGTTTTTTTTACATGATTCTTTGTTGAGATACACTTTTTTTTTTTTTTTTTTAACGCAATTCTTTGTCGAAATAAATAAATAAAAATTGTTTCTTCATAAAATTTTCTGCACATGGCGTGCGTGTATATTATACAACTCTGCTTGTCAGTGTGTATTGTCAGATTTTTTTTTAGATTGAATTAAGGTTTGATAGAATATTTTTTAGGGTTTGGATGAGGTTCAACTCAAATATAATTTAAACAATTACATTTTAGAAATGACAAAACTAAAAAATTTAATTATTTATCGCCCATTATTAGCTGTTAGTATTTTAAAATATTTACTTGTTAGTGTGTTAGTAACAGTAACTTTACATTATTTGAATTAAAACATTTTAATTTCTTGTATTAAATTGAATTTTAAACATGTTTTCTTCTTAGGTATGTTATGCAATTTATTTAAATAATGGATTCAAATTTATTTGAGGATTTTGTGTTCATAAGTAGAAACAAGGCCTGTTTTTTTTTTTTTTTTTTTTTTTTTTTTTTTTTAGATAAAAAAAGCCTTAAATTATCAAACATTTTTGTAAAAGAATGTTAGAAAGAAATACTTCAATTTCGAGACAATGAATATGAAATTAAAACATCTATAGAAAAAAAAAGGGGGTAAATTTATATTTTGTGAAACTCATTATTAAAGCATAGAAGTATAAGTTATTTCTTTTTAAACCAATGTTATCGTTAATATTTGGTTAAGAATTATTTGCTTAACCAACTTTAAATGCTTGTAAATTCTAACATTATAAAAATATATTAAGATTTTCCATTTTAGATGTCCAATTTATAAATGCAGTTAATTAATAATGCTATGTTCTAAGCTGTAAGGCTAATGCTTTTATATTTTGATTATTGATTTCTATAACGTATTATTAACTATTACAATACTTTTGTATTCAGTTTGTGATCTGAGACAAAATTTTTCATGCTTGGATTTAAATAATCAGACTCTTAGGAAGAAAAAAAAAAAATTCTATTTTGAACAGCATCTAATGCAGACTACAATGATGCGCTGTAGTACCTCCGTGGCAACTGCTAAATAACATTTTAAAATATAAACATGGAATTTCGAAATTATTAATGAAATAATAGGATGCATGAAATATGTTAAAGCTACAGTAACTAATGGATAATGAGAGCTGAGTGCATGTCAAATTACTGGATGCAGAAAACTTATGCAATGGTCTCTAAAACACATGAAATTTCTCAAAGCCGCAGTCAATAACAAATGTATGAACATTATGCCCATATGAAAACAAACAACAAAAATTAATAGATGCAGCAAACTGTGCGGTAACATGCAGATTCCCAATATCTGGAAGAAATGAGTGATACCTGAACTAAAGAAATCCAGTGACAATATTGTGAAACAAATACATTAAAACAACAACGTTTACATTAGAAAAAAAGGGCCTAAAACTCTCACTCGCTAAAATAAAACTCGTTAAAGCAGTCCAACTACTGCATGTATAACACTTAGAGCACATGAAAACAAAACAAAAACAAAACACTCAGGCTGCAGCAAAATTGCTGTGCAACAATCCGTAAAATACACAAAATTAATTAAAAATGCAATCACTAATGCATGTTGTACAAGCACTGTGTGTACATGAAGAAAAAAAACAATGAGTGCAACTAATTTGTTTTTAAATCTCTGAAATCTTTATAGCCACAGTCACTAATGCATATAAGAACAAATTAACTTCATTACTTTCTTTTGAATTATCAAAATACTGCTGTAATTTGTTGATAAATACTAGTTTGTTCACAATTTCCAATAATAAGTGCACTTACTTATTTTAAAAATTGTTTAAAACCTGGATTTACTGGCCATTAAGCTAAGCTAAAAAGGTACAGTTTTAAAATGAAAATTAATAGCGACAAAAATGCATAAGAAAAAATAATAAATGCATTTTGAATAACATATTCAAGCAATTTTAATCTAAAAATTAGCATCCTGGGTTATTAATCACAGAAATTAATAAATGAAATAAAAAAGCACAATTTTTACAACACTTAAAACTTAGTATTGTTAATTAATTCATATAATTATTGTTAATTAATTCATATGATAAGGACATCTATAAACTTAAAAACAATCTATTTTGAGAATTTTAGAATTCACAAGTACTTGGTTTAACTGTTGGTCAATTATAAATATAGTTTGTTTACTAAAATTTAGCAATAGTTTACACATTCTGTGATAGTTTATGTTGGTTTGAAATCAAATCAACATGCTAACTAATGTATACACCACTTTTTAAATAATACTTTAATAATGAGTGTCAAAAAATATTTATTTACCTTTATTTTTCATTATAGATGGTTTAGCTTCACGTTCGTCTCCTGGAATTGAATATTTCGCAAATTACACAACATACATGCTAAAAACAACAACAAGTGCCAAGTACAAAGCTTACCGCCAGCGAATTCGATTACGATTCAAAACAAAACTATCTAAACGCGTATGAATACATGGGATTCTAAAGCAAATTATTAAAAATAATTCTTGTTTGTAAACTTAAAAAAAAAAAAATCATAAGTCGAAAGTATATTGAATATGTATAATTAAAAAATATTTTCCTATTTTAAAAAAGGATTCAAAATATTTTTTCCACAAAATGCAAAAATATCCAATGTAAGAAACGTAATATTTTCTTCTTACGAAAAATAAAGGCAATATAAATAGAAATTTGATTTAGTATATATTTATTGAATGTTTTAAAGCACATGATAAGATGTTTTTGTAGTTTAAAAAACATTTATTGCTTCGATTTGGGTGTTTTAACTGTGACCATAAGTACATAACGTTTTTCACTCCTGCTTCGTCTGCTAACCCATAGAATAACATGTAATCCGCGAGCTAATATAGTCCAATTTTCCAAGACCAATATATAACAAACAAGAGTTTTCCTAGAAACAAGGCAAGTCTTATTACCTCTATCTTAAAGAGATTCATATTATATACAGGGTGAGTCATAAATATCGAAACAATAGGCTATCTCCTTAAATATTGCCCCTAGACCCATACTTCCAATTGCAAATTTTCATAAAAAAAGGTGAATTTTTTGATAAGATAAGTTGCAACTCCATGGGGGGTATATTTTAAAAAATGCGAAAATTAAATTTTTATACGGCCCCCAGAGGATAAAACATCCAATTAGAAAATTTTTCCTTATTCATTCCTGGACTGAACAAAAAAAATTTCATCTTGATATCTTCAAAACTCAGAAAGTTATGACAATTTTAATAAATCGTGAAGTTTCAAGGGATCAGACACAAATTGAAATGCGTGTAATTGAAGAAACAATGTTGCTGTAATGGGGCCAGGAAACATTTTATTTATTTATTTATAAAGTTGAAATTTTGAATATTTTGTGATGGTTAACCATATAATTTGTAAGCATTATCACATCATAAGACTTCTTAATATTAAAAAAAAAAAAAAAAAAAAAAAAAATTGAGTAAATTAAAATTGTTATAACTCAAAATATTATTTGTCGCGTTGAATTTTTTTCTTTTGATTAAACGAAAATGTCTAATTTTCAATTTTAATTTAGCATTTTAAATACTATGTATTTAAAAAAAATAAAAGTATTTAAAATAGCAACATTAAAAAAAAGGTAATTTTTGTAAACAAATCACATTTTTAAAAGTAAATTTTCTGAGCTGAAAAGTTACCGTTACCGACGGTTATTGACGTATGTCAGTTTAAAAATGAGAAATACTGAAATACAAACAATTTGATGCAGTAAAGTGCATTTAGTTTTAAGATGGGCAAAGATGGGCTCCTAACGTTTAAATGCTGTATAGTTTCGATTTCAAATTTTGTTTAAGTTTTGCCATTTTCACCTTCTTTAATTACTGTTTAAATGCGTCAGTTGATTTAAACTTTATTTTTTTATCACGTCGATTTCAAATTTTTTCATTGTGCTGTGACTCACAGACAGACATTTCATAAAAACATGTTTTTCGGTATCTTTGAGCCCTAAACCGTGTGAATCCATCGAAAACCGGAATTCAAAATTTTCATGAATCCAATACTTTCTTCTTGTAAAAATAGAAGAAAGCAAAAAATAGCTTTAAAACCTTCATAAATTTTGAAACTGAATACAGTAAAACCTCTAAATAACGGACAAATCAGGAACGCAGAAATTGTCCGCTATTCGGAGGTGTCCGCTATTGGGAAAAACAAAGATATTCAAAAAGTGCTAAGAAACGTTTGACATTTTATTAATTGACTTTTATGTGTCCTAAAACCTCTTTTATATGATTAATCAGAAATTAAAATTATTTTTTAAGCAATGGGGCTAAATAAAACTGTACACACCTTCAGTCACTGTTCATTACATGCTTATGAAAAAACCCTGTTACAAAAGTTAACTTTTGCTTGCGATTACATGTAATTTGTTTTCCAAAGTGACATTATTGGACATTATAGAGTTCCGGTCGGGGAGGGGGATTGCACTTTTTGCTGTTAAAAGCATAAAATCTCAATTTTCCGAGGGGATATTTCAATGCTCTGGAAGATTTCCCTCCTTGGCAACCCCTTCAATTCAACTCTGAACGTGAGGGGGGGGGGGGATTTTCCCCAGCTCATTTATCACAAAATTCCCTGATAAATTTAGAGGCCTGTTTACTTTTTTTTATTTTTTTGTCCTTAAAAAAATACTTTTTCATCCTTTATCGCCTTAAATAGTGTCCACTATTTGGAATGTTCGTTATTTAGAGGTTAAACAAGCACAAATTTAGGTTTTCAGAATGGGGATTGGACAATAGTCCGTTAAACAGAGGTGTCTGCTATTCGGGAGTGTCCGTTCTAGCGGTTTAACTGTAGTATAAAGTAGATTTTTAAAAATATTTCTGTGTAATTTATTAAAATATATTTCCATTGATTCCGCTAATAGAAGAGTCATTTTCGCTATCACTATATTTACTAAACTTATTGCCTGCGCCAATAAGTTTTTAAGACACTTTTGATGAGAGTTTAATTAATATTACTTAATTTGATAACACTTTTAATGAATGTTTAATAATGGTCCGTTTTAATGGTCCGTTCAATGAGTCGTGCCAGTTACGAAGGTGGCTGCAAGGTCGAAATATTGCAGACATCTAGTATATTTATCGAAGTTTAAAGCACAAACCTATACGCTTTTATTTTATATCTAAAAGTTTAAGTGTTGTCTTGGATCGACATTTAACAATACGTAAATTTATGGTCGATCCCTTAATTGTACTTCAAATGAACTGATTTTGCTGCTCTCAGATGCATGCTTAAGTGGTGTAAGTCAGGAATTTTGGAAAATTTTGGATATTAATATCTTTCAGGGATTTGCAGATATCGAGATGAAATTTTTTTTGTTCAATTCAGGAAGGGATAAAGAAATTTTTTCTAATTGGAAGTTTTATTCTCTGGGGGCCGTATAAAAATTTAATTTTCGTATTTTTTAAAACAGACCCCCCATGGAGTTGCAACTTATCTTATCAAAAAATTCATCTTTTTTTATGAATTTTTGCAATTGGAAGTATGGGTCTAGGAGCAATATTTAAGGAGATAGCCTATTGTTTCGATATTTATGACTCACCCTGTATAAGTTTTAATAAAATCTCCCAGCCGGTTTTCTAGATCTCATTATCAGGAACAAACACCATCGTTTTCAGTTTAAAAATGGTTATCGAGATCTAAAAATATACGGCACGTAGAAATGTAAAAATTATAGGATAGGATTAGACTGGGAATATAAGACTATATTAAAAAAATTGGACCATTCTGACCAATATTTGCTGAGTTATTAGAAGGCGGATTTTCCGATTTTCTTTGATGTTGAGTTAGCTGTATATATGAAGTTCCGCATCTACCCTTATGACGATGGTAGGTTTTGACGATGGTAGGTTTAAAGCTGCGTCACTTGAAGGCTGCCGCCTTCTATGATATATTATATATATATATATATATATATATGGGCTGTTTAATAGCCTCTGCTTATTAACCAGGAGAAGACCCTTTAATTGCCTTCTAGGAGGACTTGAAGGAATCGACTGGGAGCAGAGACTTAAGGTCCAATCCGCACCTTCCATCGGTACAGCCTGTTAGTACTCTTGTCTAGTGCAAGGGGAACGAACGCGGATGGGCTTCCTCCAACCCGCTTGGCCAGCGTGGAGGGATTTGGCCTCAACCCCCATTTTTTTACCATGAATTCACAAAACAAATCACGGCCCTCAGTTCCCGGTAGTCTGCATGTTCCTGAGAAAATATCTTCAAGAAGCTGGATTGGGAAAACAAAGGGATCAGAATAAATGGGGAATATTTAAGTCATCTCCGGTTCGCTGACGACATTGTAATTTTCAGTAACAGTCCTGAAGAATTGGAAATTATGCTAAAAGATCTTGCAGAAGCTAGCATCAATGTGGGATTAAAAATAAATTTAGAAAAGACTAAGGTGATGTTTAATTCATTTACATCAAAAAAGAAAATTGTCTACAAGAACACTGAGATTAAAGAAGTGGAAAGTTATGTGTACCTAGGACAAGAAATATCATCGGATAATAGTATCATGAATGAATTTAATAGAAGAATAAGAAATGGGTGGAGTGCTTTTGGGAAGAACAGTATTATTCTGAAGAGTAATATGCCTCTTTGTTTGAAAAGAAAAGTGTTTAATCAGTGTATTTTACCTGCATTAACTTATGGAGCAGAAACATGGACACTAACAAAACGAATGATACAAAGACTACAAACAACACAGAGAAGTATGGAAAGATGTATGCTCGGCATAACTAGAAGAGACAGAAAGAGGTTAACTTGGATAAGAAATCAGACAAAAGTTTTTGACATCCTTGAAAGAATCAAACAGCTAAAATGGATATGGGCTGGGCATATTGCAAGAAGACAAGACAGTAGATGGAGCACAAATTTACTACAGTGGTATCCCAGAGATGTAAAACGACCAAGAAGACGACAAGTAAGATGGAGTGACGAAATTAGAAAAGTGGCTGGTGTAAATTGGATGACAAAAGGACTAGACAGAAAACATTGGAAAAATCTGGGGAAGACCTACATCCAGCAGTGGATCGAAAACGGTTGATGATGATGATGATGATATACATATATATATATATATATATATATATATATATATATATATATACATTCAAATAAGAAAAAAGGAGATCAAAATCGTGTCCAAAACAAACCTTTTCGTCTCTGACATGTTCTTACTTGCCTAAAAATACAAAATAAGTTTTGTGCCCCTAGTGATATTTTTTTACTTTTTTTCGTAAATTTTACTCTAACATTCCAAATGAGAAGTCACTTGATTCCAAGTAGTTTAAAGATTATGGAGAAAATTTAGAACTCCAAATGTTAAATTAATTTGTAATTGATTCTAAATAGATTGTAATTTGGATCGTTTTTTCAGCGTAATTCAAAAACCACTAGACAGAATAACTAGTAACTCAGGATTTATAAAAGAGAGATTACAGTTAATATATATATATATATATTAACTGTAATCTCTCATATATATATCATATCATATATATATATCATATCATATATATATATATCATTGTTAGTTCTATTTTTAGAGAAAAAAACCCGCATTTTTTAAATAAATCGCGGAAAAAAATAGTAATATGAAGATCTTAAATCTGCAAGTTTATAATAGAAATAGATTTCTAGAAACTTGAACTATGCATATTCCAAGTAAGTAGTGTATGAGTTATGCTTATACGAGGGGGAGTCCGCAAATAAATTTCCCCTGGTGTCTGTGGACAGAGGTGTGCATGAAAGTCAAACAATATAAATAGACATGAAAGATACGACGCAACTTTATTTGTTAACATAAATACCAAGCACGTTGAGACATTTGCATACCGCTTGATAAGCTGCAAAATACCCTCCAGAATAACATCAGGGATTTGCAAACGGACAAGTCATTTAAGGTTTTTTCCGTATATGAAACCCTTTGTTTTTCTTCGAGGGCTTTTTGAAGCTTATCAAGAGGTATGACAAATGTCTAAATGTACTTGGTAATTTGAAAAAAATATATATATATAGGTCTTATATTTAATGTTACATTCTATTTTTTGACTTTCATACACAACTCTGACCACAGTCGACATGGGAAACTTAGTTTCAGACTACTCCTCGTATAATTATTCAAATTGCAGTTCGTTTTACATTGATCACAGATAAATGTAACAGTAGTTGCAAGTGTGCATAGTTCCTAAACTACTAAACAGAGTGACTTCCTGCTTCTATGGTATCATAGAGAGCATTTATGTAGAAAATGGCCAAATATGATGGCATAATTAGGTGTTATATCGAAAATTCTGACGTTTGTTACAATTTCAGAATAAATATGACTTTCTTTTTCACCAATGAATGAAAAAAGACAATTCTCGAAAGAATGGGAATTTCAATTTCCCCCCCTCATATTCCAAGAGCCGACCGCACAAAACCCTGCGTCATCGAGCACCAGAAAAAAATCCTTTATTTTATGGAAGAGTAGTAATAGAGGAATCTAATGATCCATGTCTGCCGGACGTGAAGTGGTGCATAAGCCAAAAATTGATACCACTAGTGGTTGACTCATAGGTTTAGCATTGCATTTGTCTACAGTCAAAAATCTAAAAACATAGAAAACTGGGTGTAGGAAAACACAATGCTAAGCCTACGAGTCAAGCACTAGTGGTATTAATTTTCGGCTTATGCACCACTTCGCAACCGGCAGACATGGATGATTAGATTCCTCTATTGTTACTCTTCCATAAAATAAAGGATTTTTTATTGTGCTCGATAACATACGGTTTTGTAGCGGTCGGTTCTTGTATTGTCATGCTTTATTGAAATTTCAAATTGGTGCATTTTTTAATTTTATTTTCAATTTACTGAAACAAGTTAGGTTATTAATGGTAAAATTGAAATCTTATTATAAAACGTTTGGTTTTTAAATTTTGAGAATATTTTTAATACAACCACCTTGTATTTAAATAATTTTTAACGTCCTAAAGAATGATAATGTCAAAGGAGAGGATGCATTAGACCTTTAGATGTCTGACATACATATTCGCTCTTTTAATGTACTTGCCTCCAGTTGTTTGTATTTCAGCAGTTATCGTATAAATAAGTCACTTTATGGAGTAAATTATTTTGTGGTAAAAAACATTTTCGTTAATGAAAATGATTGAAATAAAATTCTGAGCTTTTTCATTTCAGTTCTATAAATCATCTTAACTTATATTTTCTGAATTTGCATCATAATTTTAATACATATTTGTTTTAGATGAGAATTTTTTCATGTACCGTAATTTCCTGCGTATAATCCGCGGAACAAACAATTATTTTTCGACCCAGAAATTTTTTTAAATAAAATTTAACTTTTTAAATCGCTGTAAATATTTGGCTTCTATAACTAGATAATATTTCTGTGTCCAGAAAGAATTGTTCGATCCGCGGATTATACGCCGGAAATTATGGTAATAAAGTGAAATTTAATTACACATGTTAAACATACAAATACAAATGTTATTAAAATAGAATAACACTGATGCAGCTGAAAGAAACAAATCTTCAATTGTTAATTTTTAATTAACTAACCTTTAAAATGAACGTAAATGCACTTTATTATAATTTAATTAAAAACTGAACACAAAAAATGCTTTTTTGTATAAAATTTAATTAAAAATCTATGTATAGCCAATCAACTTATATGCAAGAATTAAGATTAAAACTTATTTGCTGCACGGTAAATCTAAGTTAAACGCTTACATGTCTTCATCAAAACATTTGCGAATATTATTACTATTATTTTAAAACATGCTTCACACATTTTTTTTTTTTTTTTTTTTTTTTAAATTTATGTGCGATTTTTTAGTTTAAAAAAATCATATTTCCTAAGCATAGAAAAATATTGTTATACAAATTATAATACTTTGAATTTCACAAAAAATTTCATCATTGAAGCTTTTTTATCACTAATGTTCTAAAATAAGACTTAATTATTTATAAAATTTCTACATCCAATTATGTAAATGAAAAAATACATTAGACTTTTCCGAAATAAAATAGTTATATAGAGTCCTTTGCAAATTTATCAAAATGCTAAACCATTTCAAATTAAAAAATTCTGTAATGAGCAGAATTGTAAAGACAAGCAACTAATTTTTACACCATTTTTTTTTTTTTTTTTTTTTTTTTTTTTTTGCAAATTCTTGCATTTGGTTAACACTTTCCGGCACGGATTAAAATGAGAAATTATCAACTGTCACCCAAATTTAAAAACGATTTTTTTTAGAAATTAAGAATTCCTTAACCCCTTGAGGGGCAGAGTACTTATGTTGCTAGAATATCAAAATGATTGAATGACACCGGTATTTATAAGCAAATTCAAATGAAAGCAAGTAAAAGCTTTTTTCGAGTATAATTTTTTAAAGCAAAACTTAATATCTAAATTCTGGTGCTAATGTGGCATTTGGGAATTAAAATTAAGTTGTATATGTTATATACCGGTGCCCTTCAAGGGGTTAATTTAAGCTTTCATTGCAAAAGCAAAATTTTTTTCAAATATTTATTGGTGCCGTTTGTAAGTTTGGAATTAAATTTAGGTGCCCCGGACTGGGAACACTGTGCCGGAAAGGGTTAAATAATGAGTGGAATCACAGAATTAAGAGAAAGAATAGAGATTCAGAATGCCGTAAAAACAGTTTGCCATGCGAAGTAGATTATCGCTCAAATTTTAATGCCCTCATTTGATCCAAACAAAACAAACGTTTTGAAAAGGCATTGGATTCCTTGATTTGTGCATTTCTCTAAATTGAAAAGTGTCCTTATTATGCTTAAACATTTTAAATGATAATAATTTCTAATGATAAAAACAAAAACAAAGAAATACGAGTTCGAATTGACAGACGCATCTAAACACATAGTTGCATTCAGCCAAATGTGACGAATTTTAGGGTTACTTTTTTGATGTCACATCCAGCCACCATACGTCATCTAAATTATATTTCTTTTCCCTGTGAAATGAAATAATATATGAATATATGATTTTTCTACCCTCTTTTGAATCTATTAGTATCACATTAATTTCTTCCATGCTAATATCTACTGCATTTTATCCTTAAATTGCACACAATTTTATTTTAGAATATGGATAATTTTACAGAGGGTAGAAAGTTAAAATACATTATTGTTATTTTCAAACAAACTTTAAACAGCTTTTCTTTTAAAAACAGAATTTTGTTTATATAAAAATATATACATATTTATTTCTAAATAAACCAAAAAAAATTAATAGCAAGGAAAAATGTTAATCATTTTTTCTATATTAAAGATTGCTGAAATTAATGTGTAGAAAAACTTTCGAAAGACTGTTTAGTCTTGCATTCAATTATGTTTTTCATTTTATTAAAGCAGCATGTCCTTATTAGGAGAAAACATATTCTCCACAATAATAATAAGTATTGTTCATTTTCTAGTCAGTTTTTTTATTTTTGAATTTTCAGTTTTATTAATTATTCATGATCAAAAAAGGGTTAAGATTAATAAGTAAGCAGAAATTAAAATTTTTATTAAAATACCTCACACATTAAGAAATATGTACATAAAGAAATCGTTAAACATTTTCAATCAGTAAAGAGGTTTTTGGAGAAAATTCTCTTCCATCAATAATTTTAAGATTTATAAAATTAAAATTTTTATAAAATCATTTGCTGGAGTGCATAGAACAGTCCTGTGACTAAGACTTCCGTACAGCAACACCTAAAAAAAATAATAAAAAGATAATTTTAAATTGCAGTGCAATACCATGTTCTTTATATAACGAAATAGTATATATTTTTAACCATTAATTTTTTTTTTCATGAAACACTAGGAAAAATGAAAATATACACTCAAAACTGAATACAAACTGCATTGTTAAATTAGTGGGGAAGGGAAGTATATAATATGAAAGAGTCGTCAAATGATCGTCCAATAATATATCAGATCTAGAGATCAGAAAAAGTTACAAAAGTGTACTTGAAAAACATAAAACTCAAATCGAGCTCCGAGTGGAATGACACTTATCATCTTGCGTTTCATTTACGAAGAATAAAACTACTTACTTAAAAGGTGCAATACGATTTTATTGAAATTTTCCCGTTATAAAATTAACTGGTTTTTAAAACTTAAAAACCAAAAGATGTTAAAAATCATTTGTAAAAATAGGAAAGGCTCCTGAAATCTTTCAATCGCTAACGCATATTTTAAAGCTAAAGATCACAGGGGTTTTTTCCTGTTTTTACAAATAATTAAAATTTTTTGGTTTTTAAGTTTTAAAGATCAACAGTTAATCATATAATGGGAAAATTTTAATAAAATCGTATTGAACCTTTTTAATACATAGTTTTATTTTTAGTAAGTTGCAAAAGTATCCTTTGAGGGAAAGGTAAATTTAGGAGAACAGGAAGCTCATAACATAAAATTGTGATAAAATAACTATCGAATGATATGTCTCATGAAGGAGTCGGGAAAAGTTTTCCCGGGAGAGGGGGATAAATTGTGGCAGTGGGAAATTGGCCAAAGGGCTCTCCCTCTCCAGTGAAATATCACCTGGCTCTTTACGGTGGTCAGGACTTAACTGGAAAATAAAATAAATGGAGAAAGGGCCTAAAAAACAAAGAAGATCGAAATAAAAGGGGTAATTTATTAATAATTTACTAGTTACAGGTATTCATAGATACATAGCTATATAAAGACATATAATTTCCATTTAATAAAGAAAATAAGAAGTTACCTATAGCAGTCATTCGGAGGGAAGCAATTCCTGCAAATTTCGGTACGTTTGCACGGATTATGATTCTTAGATACCAAAACTACATCCAGTTAAAATGTTGATTTTATATAAATATTTATATCCTACATTTGTCATAAGATAATATTTTTATTTATAAGGTAAAATATTGATAAACTACACCTGTAAAACATGGGCCATTACACTGTTCTTTTCCGACCTAAATAGGGTTGAAATTGTTTTAATTCACTGCTGAAAGACTCTTAACAGCTTTAGTAAAATAATTTGACTCGGGGCCTCACTTCTTGAACTAAAAATTCAATTTGCCATTTGGAAGATACAAAGTAATTGGTAGCGAGTCTACCAGAGGCCCCAAGAGATAATGTTTTTCTTGCTCACACGCTGGATCTGTTGATAAGGCACATATGTTTGAAAAAAACTAAACTCTTGAAAAGCACACGAGCACTTTTAAGTCTTTAGGCTATCTTCCATTAGTTGGAGAAAGTGTCAATTTGGTAAGAATACCTAAGTTTATTGGCTCAATATCCTTTATTAAGTATGGTCTTGTGGTGACAACAGGCTTGACTCAAACCTGATTGCATTATCAACAGTCAATTTTAAATTTCATGGGTAATTGATATTATGATTTAATAAACGTTAACCAGAGGAAATGTTACTTAGGATGTATAATTTATATGCAATAACAATTCGGCCCGGCCCGATACAAGAATTAAAAGTTCGGCCCGACCAGTAAAAAAAAAAAAAATATATATATATAGGCCCGGCCCGATGAAAAAGTTAAAATTTCGAGATAGAGCTATTGCAAAATCTAAAAAATAAATCTGCAAAACAGCGCCACATGTTGAGTAATGTACACCAAAACTAATCAGGATTTTTTTTTCAGTTACTAATTGAATCTGAAGTTTGATGAAAATCCATGCATTAGTTTTTAAGATACATTTATTGTGAAATCATGAAAAATGTAGCATTGCAGCGCTATCTGTAGGGCGATTTACACCAAAAACTAAACTACACTGCCAGGGAGTAACTGAATCTGAAGTATTTGAAAATTTCGTGCATTAGTTCTTGAGATAGAGCTATTGTGATGATCAGAAATAATGCACCATGGCAGCTCCACCTGTCGAGCGATTTGCACCAAAACGTCATCAGCTCCATTGTATATCAAGTACTAATTAAATATAAAGTTTTATGAAAATACATGCTCTTGTTTTTGAGATACGGCTATTGTAGAAATTGTAAGTAATGCAGCATAATAGAGCCAATTGTTGCGAGATACACTCAAAAAACTAATCAAATATAGTTTATATCAAGGTTTGACATAATCTAAAGTTTTGTAAAATTCCGTGCATTAGTTCTTGTGATAGTGCTAATGCAATAAACACGAATAAAGCACCATGGCAATGCCACCTATTGAACGATTTGCACCAAAATGCAATCAAGATTATGTTATATCAAGTACTAACTAAATCTTAAGTTTTATGAAAATCCATGCTCTAGTTCTTGAGATATGGTTACTGTGGAAATTGTGAATAAAGCAGAATAGCAGCGCTACTTGTTGAGCGATATGCATCAAAAACTAATCAGATCTAGTTTATATCATTGTCTAACAGAATCAGGGCTGTAGCTAAGGGGGCGCTATGGGCGGCTCAGCCCCCCCCCCCCTAAAATATTTTGAGCCCCCTTGAAAAGATTCCAAGGCCACTAAATGAATCTCCGTTCAGAAAATTCAAATGAAATTCTGTTTAAAAATCTAATTTAGTTTTGAGACCTTTTCACAGTTTTACAGAACTACAAAAAAGTATCTAAAATACGTGTTTTAACATTCCCTCATCCTATTTGTACATATGAAGCTGGCATGATGTTTAATTTTGCACCAGTTATATACTCAAAATTTTCATCATCATATAATTTTCTTAATATAAAATGATGTTATTACAACAGTTTAATAAGAAACATAGTGCCTACAGTGTGAATGTGCGTTAATTTATCATTCTGCGTCAGCGAGAGAGAAAAAAATTATGCCCCCGCTACATTCTCTTAAGCCTCCCCACCCTATTGTTCACATCTAGCTACGGCTCTGAACAGAATCCAAAGTTTTGTGAAATTTCGTGCGTTAACTCTTGAGATAGAGCGCACGCAAAATTTTTCTCACAGACAGACAGACATTTTGTAAAAACATGTTTTTGGGATTATCTGATCACTAAAACGTGTAAATCCGTCGAAAACCGGATTTCGGAAATTTTCACCAATTCAATACTTTTTCTCTTGTAAAGATGGAAGAAAGTAAAAACTAGTGGTTAGGGGCCACCGTAATACTTATTCATCATGGATATCTATACTAATAAAATAACAAATCGCATCGCTCTGTCTAACTACGGCACGTACGAGGTTCAATTTTTTTGTGAAGATTGTCCAAGTCCTTTTCTAATGTACCTGACCCTCAGAATTTTAAAATTCTAATAATTAGTTGAGAAATTAATTAAAATCCCCAAATTAGAAGAAAGGAAAAGTACTCATAATTCAATAAGAGCATTGATTTTTATCAAACCACAGAATATTTCTTCGAAAACTCAAAGAAAAGGAAAAGGGTTAATGTAAATACAGGGTTGCCATGGCGATGAATGTACTAGGCTTTTTAATAAAGAGCTGTATTTTAAGTTCTTCTGGGCCTAAAAACTCAAAAATCAAACAGCCTATATGCAGAAAAAATTCCACTTTCAGAAATTCTAAATATTATTTTCATACTCCTGTAAAAAGTTGCAAAATCCCTAAAAATCCATTTATAAAATTTCATTTTATTTCCATTGAAAGAAATACTTTCGATAAATCTTTTTGAACGAGAGCAGGTGTCTGCAGACAGCTGGGCGTCAGATAGTAGTGGCATTTTTAGACGACCTGTAAATATTTTCGAATGTTAAATTTATAAATTAAATTTTTATCAATTCAGATGAAGAATTTTTCGCTGATTTTAAATATGTAAATTTCTTCTCAGTCGCTCAATTACAACCTTATATAGTAATTATTAATTCGTTACTTGGATGACTTACTCTATTTAAAATAAGTTTTTCGAAACCACAAATGATTTTTATATTATGATTCTTTGATACGCTGCCGAATTTTTAAAACTCCACCATGTAGAGATTTTAAAGTTATGCATCGAGCAATATCTTTAAACGCTGTTTAATAATATCTAAATTTATAAGAATCCGATTTTTTTTTATAAAAAAGTCGATTTAAAACAAATAATTAAAATTAAAAAACAAAAAATCCCACAAAACCTTTTGAAGCTTTCAGATAAACTAAATATTTTAAAGCGTATCGAACATCAAATATAGGGCGAGAGGATTTTTTAGAGGGAGCGGTCAAATATTTAAAATGGTATCGTTTTCTACCATTTCAAATGCGTCAAATAAGTCATAAGTCACTAAGCACTGAGATAAATATTACTTATTAAATATAAAACTTCCAGATAGTTTAAAACACATAATATAGATAGTAAAGAGTAGGGGACGTCAAATTATGTGCAGGAGGGGAGGGGGGAATTATTATTTTAGGGAGAACGTGATCAAACATTTAAAACCGTACCGTTTTAGATGCGAATTTTTCAGAGCTCTGGGATAAATAATACTTAGTTAATATGAAATTTTAAAAGTGTACTTACTCCTATTTTCGAATAATAATTTCATCAAATATCTTTCTTAATTTTACAAACAGTTTTGTTAAGAAAAGACTTCGCCCCCTGGTTCTGGAATATGAAACTAAAAGATTCCACACCTCCCCTCTTCTTCTTCTTTTTTTTTTTTTTCTTTTGCCGTGTGTGAGAAGCACTTCTGCTAAACGGTACCGCAGACAACAGGGATTCGTTTTGCGATTTTTTTTCCCCTTTGAGATCTTGTAGTACAAATTTCAGACTTAATTAAGAATATTATTACGGGCCCGGGCAACGCCGGGTGGCTCAGCTAGTACATAATATAATATAGGAAAATAAAACATGTGTAAATATTTATAAAATGTATTGCAATTCCAAAAAACAAATTTAAACGCATATTTAAATATTTTTAATATACAGAGCAATGCTTTATTAATTAATTGCTGATTAATCAATTTCGACAAATTATATAAAACGCCAACTTACTCAAGTAGTACCGAATTGCATAAAAGAAACATCCTTATAACTCCAAAAATTTTAATCATATTAACTAACAGTTTACTGCGTCGGATTAAACGTCTCATTCCCAATTAAAATCTTCTTTAAATTGAAATTTGAATAAAATACAAGGTCATGAAACTCGAAGAACGTGGAAAACAGGATTACAAATATCTCGGCAACTAAATTATCCGATAGACTTCATTATTGCCTTTAATGTCCACTTCTTAAAATAACAAATTTCGAAAAATTTTATATACCTTTCATCAGAACGAATTTTTCGAGAGTCCGAAACAGGGCTGTAGCTAGTAGTGAACAATGGGGGGGGGGGGGGGGGGGCTCAAGAGAATGTAGTGGGGGCTCATAATTTTTTCTCTCCCTCAGCCCCAGAAAGATAAATTAGTGTATATTCACAATGTAGGTGCTATGTTTATCATTAAATTGTTTGTAATAACTTCATTTTATGCTAAGAAAAACATATGATGATGAAAAATTTGAGTACATAACTAGTATATTAAACATCATGTTCGCTTCGTATGTGCAAATACGATAAATGAGTGTTGAAATATTTATTTTAGATACAATTTAGCAATTTTGCAAAACTGTGAAAAGGTCCTCAAAACGAAATAAGATTTTTGAACAGCACTTCCTTGGAATTTTCGGTACAGAAATTCATTGAGTGGCCTTGGAATCTTTTCCAGGGGAGGGGGGATCAAAATATTTTAGGGGGGGGGGCTGAGCCGACCATAGTAAACCCTTAGCTACGGCCATGATCCGAAAAAAATTGTTCCAGATAATTTAGGTCACTGATATTAAATAGACTTTGCTCCATTCTTACATACTAACTACATACAAAATTTCAAGTATCTGTCTTGATTTGTTCGGGAGATGGAGCGTTTAAAGACAGACAGACAGACGGACGTCCGGCAATTTTTTTTCTAAATATATGTTTTTCGGAATCTCCAGTGTCTAAAACGTGTAAATTCGTAAGAAAAAAAAATCGACTTTCAAAACTATTGCAAGATTTACCCTTTACTACGTATGATGGGTAAGTAAAAGATAAACATATTATTTTGTACCAAAAAATCATGTTACAAATAAAAAGAGATAATTTTGAGTTAATCAAAAATGATATCGATATCAAAAGACAACCCCTCTCTCCCCCTAAAAATATCTTAGGATATCATATGTCACCCTCCCCTCCCCGTTTCCTAAAATGATAACATTATATTTGCATACCGCCTTGTCATGTCCATTTCTTTCTTTATCTCGTTAATCGCTAAACCTTTCTCGCTTTCTATCTTTTTTTTTTTTAATTTTGCAATCAAACCCCCAATACTAAGAATATATACAAAAATTTCTACATATACCCAAATATAAACATGGAGTTAATAATATGCAAAGTAATTAAAGTACATAAATATTAGTACTTACCAATTCAGAAGAAACGCAACTGGATTTAGAAAATAAAAACTTCCATCTTCAACAAAATGGAGACGGTTCATGCAAGCACAAATAAAAACAACCTTCTTCTGTTCTGTTTTCTGTTAAATCACGTGATACCTTCTTTAATCACACGTCGCTGGGCCTGCGCAGAACAGTCAACGAATACTAGATTCCGTAATTCGGAAAACTATCTGAATCAAATAGTTTATCTTTCTGATGATAAGAAAATTTTCCATATCCGTTTAGATTCTTTTTCTGATCGTTGGTTTTCCGTATCGTAATGGAAACTTTTCCTTTAGGAAGAAGATAATGGTTGATTTTTTCTTACAGTGTAGAAGAAAATAGGATATTTATAATCAAAATTTAATTAAAAAGTCATAAAGAACAAAGAAATAGTAGCACACTCGCCCGAAAGTTTTAACTGTCATGGATTTGAGTTAGTCAAATACTGTGGGGGTGGCTAGAGCTGTCTTTCAAGGTCGCTAACATAAAATTTATTTGGGGGACATCTGTTTCTACTCTCTTGCTGTATCTTGTATCGTTATAATAAGAAACAGGAATGTTTGTGTGAATCAAATACATGAAAGAGAATAATATAATATAATTATAATGCCTATACGATGCCTAAAAACTCCAAAACGTATAAATAAAATTTCTCAAAATTGGAGGGTGATAGAAATTTTTTACAAACATATTCTTTTTCAGCAGCTTGAAATCTATAAGAAACACCCAACGTACATAAAGAAATCGAAAATTTGCTAAAATTTGTTTATCAGTGTAATTTATAAATTAATACTGAATTAATAATACATAAATAAAATATGTAATTAAAATTATAAATAAATGTATAAACAAGTATAATTAAATATAAAAAATTATACTGATTATCAAAAATTCATTTAAAAATGATAATATTTTATTATCCGCCATTACTGACACTATTGTCATGTACCTCCATCAGACTCGCTACGTATCATTACAATAGTGTCAGTACATGACAATAGTGTCAGTAATGGCGGATAATAAAATATTAATTTTGTAAACTAATTCTTGTTAATGAGTCTAATTTTTAATATTTAATTTAATTTATTTATACAATTATTTTTATTAATTTCCTATCACTTAATTAAATATTATCATTTTTAAAATCAATTCTTGTTAATGAAACTAATTTTGAATATTTATTTTATTTATTTGTACATTTATAAATAATTGATTCATTATGAGTTAATAAAATATTATCAATTTTTAAACAATTCTTGTTTATGAAATATAATTTTTTATGAAATATAATATAATATAATATAATTGTTTATGAAATATTTTATAATTCTTGTCATTGAATTTTTTATATTTATTTATCTATTCATTTTAATTGATTTACTAGAGTTAATATAATTATTATCATTTTTTAAATAGATTTCTGTTAATGAGTAAAATTTTTTATATTTAATTTGCATTATTATTATTATTTATTATTATTATTTATTATATTGTATATATTATATAAATGTAAAAGTATAAAAAGAAACATTAGTATGTAATTTAATAATAATTATTATTATAATATAATAAATACTATCTTATATAATTAAAATTATTAAAAATCCTATTATAAAAAATATAAAAAAAATGTATATATAAAATATAGATTCGGAGTTTGTAGACAGCCCCCCCCCCCCCCACACACATACCGTAGAGGAAGAAAAGATAAATATTCATAAAAACCTATTTATATAATTTAAGAGGAGTTATCCCTCTCCTTTTTTTTTTTTTTTTTTTTTTGCCATTAAACTTCAGAAACTATTTACATATTCGTTTTATCAGAAAGAACCTACGTCCAAAATTTAAAGCAAATTCGATAATTCTGCATAAAAACACATTTATCAAATTTAAGGGGGAGATAATCGACACATCCCCTTTAGATTTGCAAAAGAACCATATAAATAATCGGGGATACGCTTTATCATAATGAGCCTACATCCAAAATTTGAAGCAAATCGTACAATTCTGTGTAAAAAGCCATTTATTTAATATAAGAGGGGTTATCCCTCGTCCCCTCTTTATACTCAGCCATTAAAATTATTCAGGGAATCACCTTATAAAAAAAAAACCTATGTTTTAAATTTTAATACATTGAAAAATTCTGCGTAAAAACCAATTTATTTAATTTGAGGGCGGGGGGATAGTTACCGGTTTCCTCCATTTATACATAGCAAAAAAAATCTTATAACTAATCACAGATACGTCTTATAGTAATGAGCCTATATAAAAAATTCGAAGCAAATTGGACAATTCTGCGTAAAAAGCTATTTATTTAATTTTAGAGAGGTTATCCCCCCCCCCCCCCCTCTATACTTGCCGATTAAACCCTTAAAATTATTCAGCGATTCACTTTATCAGAAAGGACCTATATCCAAAATTTGAAATACGTTGGGTAATTGTGCATAAAAAACAATTTATATAATTTAAGGGGGTGGATAATCATCCCCCCTTTTTTTCTAATTTATAATTAATTATTTATAACATTTAACTCATTTATCTAATTTAAAGAGGAATATGGGGATGGTAATCGTTCGTTCCCATAACTATTTAGATAAGCGTCTTTTCAGTATGAACGTATATCCAGAAATTTAACCAAAATGGTTAATTCAGAACCCATTAACTTAATTGATCGGCCTCCTCCCCCCCCCCCCCCCCCGATCAATGAATCCCAATTTAACCAATGAATGTCCAAAATCAATTTCTTGTCACCTTTTTTTCCGGTAACTTTTTCCCATGCCCTTTTTTTTCCGGTAACTTTTTTCCCGTGTCACTTTTTTCCCGATAACTTTTTTTCCGTTTACCGTTCAGCTTTAATTTCAAGGCAGGATGCGTGAGATCGAAATCTTTTTCCAAATGAAAAGAGCCGAAACATGGGAGTTTTACGGGAATTCTTGGGTGATAACGCTTTGTGACGTTTTTGAGAAGTTTGGTTATTTACTTTTTTTTTTCGAGTTTTCCTAGTAATAATAATTATAGTAATAAAACATATGAAACTTTTTTTTATGGTTTTGCGTATTTAATATAATTTAAATATGATTAAATTAAAATATTTATAGCATTTTTTAAGAGTTATTCCAAAATTTCATTAATGCAATCTAAGCGTCATTTTAAAACTAATTTTACAGGGTTTTTATCCAAATTCGGAAAAATAAATGTAGAAGACAGTAGTCATGCCAGAAATTGTCTCTAGAATTGTTATTAGCTAGTGCAGTTGTTCTCGCTTGTTAGAATAACATATCGTCGAATCAGTCTTTTAAATAATTTAAATCATAGTGCTGCTTTTTTTCGTATATTGGATCCAACAACTACTGTTAATATAATTAATGTAAACAGAATTTACTATCTTAAAGTTTTAAAACCTCAAATGCACCAATAAAATAACATAAAACTAATCTAACATTTATAGAAAAATCTCTTTGGAAACCAGCCCCGAGAATGAAAGTCGATTGTAGAGACTATTTTAGCTATCTAATGCTGCCTCCCCCCCCCCCCCTCGAGGTGTTTAAAGATTTCAAATGCAAACGAGATATTTATAAAAAGTTGTGCTATAGGATTAACATTAGCAAGTAGGTGTTTTTGCGTGAGTGGAATATCCTCTTATGTATGTTAATCAGTGAGATCTCAAACCTCCATTGTTAATGTTAAAGCTGTTGGAGTGAAATGCATTCTTTTTTATTTATGTCGCATCAGAAAATTAGCAAGCTTAACTTTTTTTTCAGTACATTCTTCTTAAAACTTTTAAGACTCTTTTAAAGCTTTAAGCCTCTTTTTATAACTTTCCAACATAGCCGTAAAGTATTCATGAATTCCGTTTGCTTACCAGCATTTCTCCGATCTGTCTCTATCTTGCAAATGTTTTCGTATTGCATGTAATCGACATGTGTTATTATGGTTTCTTATGGCATAATTGCGAATGAAAAGGGAGTTTGTAGAATTTTTGTTTCGTTTACAGGGACATTCAAAAGAATCCCGTTACAGTGTAGTCAGTCGTTTGCGATGCAATTTATTGCTATACAATTTCAATTTCAAATATAATAAAATTGATATGGATTTTCAGGTGTGCAAAACACCTAATTTTATTTACAGAATCATGTAAACGAATTCACTTACAATTTTACTGTCTATAAATACTAGAATTGCAATTTTAAATTTTGTTTGCATTTTTAAATTTAAATAATTTGTTGCGTTCTACGTAATGTATAGATACTTTATACCACATACAAGATTACACAAAATAATTCGAATGTGTAAATGTAAATTGCTTATGAATTTATTTTTTTTAAACTGATTTACGTATTTTCCAACTGAACGTTATTCAATATACTAAGCTATGTATATAGATTATATATAAACTTATACTAATCTTCATCGCTCCGAACGATTTTTTTTCTTTTTTAATACAGGATTCCGTCACAAGCAGTTTTTTCTCTTAGGTTTAACCTTATTTTAATTTTATTGCCTAGAAATTCGCAACCCATCTAAACCCACCTTTAAAAAAATAATAAAAAAATGTATAAATTTTAATTGTTGTGTAATAGCGATTTAAAAAATACATGCATAAAAAACAAATAAGTAAATAAATTAAATTAAAGTTGGGTCAGGTGAAATTTTTCTAAAAAGAGCATAACTGTGCCGGTCCAATTATTTTCATATGAGCTGCCTTGGAACCAGGGCTGAAAATGTTTGTCTGTTCAAGCCTCAAGAAGGATGCAGTCTGGCCCCAACTTAGGCTGGAAAATAAATCCAGTACTGGCCCATCTTGTCCGAACCTATCTGGAAAAATAATCCCCAATCTAGAATCCATCGGGTCGGATTACCCGCTTTTATCCTAACCCAACCCGCGGGTCGTGTCGTGTATTTTATAGATTTTATTGAATAAAAGCAAATCATAAAACTGATAATATAATAGTTATCTGAATTTATTTAACTGTAAGTATTTTTATTTTTTTTTTTTCTTAAGAAGTATTTTGTGTTCTTGCTTTTTATTATGATTAATTTTAAAAGATAATTTCTTTATACATTTATGCATATACGTTTCTTCATCACCAAATTTTAGTGAGAGAGCAAAACGGATGAGATAGCTTTCTATTACAGAGATCCGTCATGCTTTTGACTTTAAACTTCATTTGGCATTTCATAAAACTAAATACAACGTAGTAATGATCTTTCGTTTTTACAGTATAACTGGAACGAAACTCTTCTTTAAAGTTGGTACTGTGCTAAACGCACTTTGAAAGTGTGTCGCAAATTTGCAACACCGCCATGGTCCGTGCCAAGTTTTAAAAAAATAAGTTGTAGTTCTAGAAAAGCCGGAAATATTTGTCAAGTTTTGTAAAAATATTTCACTCCAGAAGTTTAACTTAAAATATTTTAAATTTTTTATATAAATTTTTTATTTTTTGTATCATTTATACTTTTTTTAAATGAAATTTCTGGTTTGAACCGAAATATATTCATAAGGTAGCAGTGAAAATGACCGCTCACAGAAATTATATTATTAATTAACACTTTAAAATATGAGAGGTGTATTGAGCTATCCGCTTAATGCAAACTAGTCGTGAATCTCCTAGTATCTATCTGATTAACCTAGTATCTAACTGTTAAAACCCAGTGGCATATTTTCAGATCACTAGACTAGACTTAGTGGCAAGGAAGCGTCTTTCACATCAGTAAAAATGAAGATATATACAGGATGAGTCATAAATATCGAAACAATAGGCTATCTCTTTAAATATTGCCTCTAGACCCATACTTCCAATTCAAAAATTCATAAAAAAAGGTGACATTTCTGATAAGATAAGTAGCAACTCCATGGGGGGTCTATTTGAAAAAATACGAAAATTAAATTTTTATATGGCCCCCATAGAGCAGAATTCCCAATTAGGAAATTATTCCTTATCCATTCCTAAATTGAACAAAAAAATTTCATCCCCGTATTTAAAAACCTGACAGAGCTATTAAAATCCAAAATTCTCCAAAATTCGTGACTTACACCACTTTACTATGCTTGTAAACGAAAAGTTTTTGACTAATTTTCAAAGTAAATGAGAGATAGTCTACAAATTATCTGTTATTAAATGTTTTAAGACAGTGCCTCTTATTTGGACATAACAAAGCAGCGTATTGATTTAAATCAAAACTTGTTTTCAAATTATGTTATTCGTCAGCACTGGAGGTCTGGATGGATCAAAATATATAGGTCCGGTCCCAAACCGACCCATAGGGAATAAAGTTTTGCCCGGCATGGAAAAATATTAAAATCATAACCCAGACCGTTCTAGAAAAAAATTTAAATCATAGCTCGACTCAGCCATGAATTTCTACATAGTTTTTTACTACGGTGTGGTTAAAAATTCTTTCTTATGGAGGAGTTCTGAACAAAAATACTTATTATAGCTTTTCGTTTTTTCTAGTTATATTTTCTATTATTAAAGAAGCGCCAAAGGTTGGGATATATTTATTTTATCAATGAATCTCTGTTTATATGTAAATGTAACATTTATATTTTAATATCACTAATCCATATCCCGTGCGTTGGAGACTTTGAAAAATGTTATACAGTAAAACCTTTTAAGACGGAATCACATAGGAACGAAAAATTTGTTGTAGACAAATGTCCTTCCTAGGAGGGTTAAATGAAGTTTATTTTTTTCTTAGGTATAATTGTACTTATTTTGCATGGATAAATTGATAAATATATTTTCCGTTTAAGACAGAATTCCGTCATAGGCAGATTTTTTCTGTGTTTTTATTGTGCTTAAAATTTTAGCATTTGAATATACTATTCTTAAAAAAAAAAAAAAAAAATTTAAAGGTTTTTTTTTTTTTAAATAAAAGCGATTTCAAAAGCTATATGGTTTTCGTTAAAATTTTGATTGAATCAAATTTTACATATTTCAGGCACCTATTAGGTCAGTCAGAGACAGTGATTTTAATACGGATTTTTCGAGACCGGGATTGAAATTTCGTCCAGTGCAGACCTAATTACTCTTTATTTTAGTGGTCACTTATTACTTTTTACTTTAGTAAAGGGATCGCCTCTACTATTCGTACTTTGCAACCAAATTTGTATCATCTGAGCCGTAATATAAATTAATTTATTTACTTTAGTGTATTAGTTTGGGTATCTCATTTCTTCTCTCGGGGAGAGGGGGTGTCATTTCAGGGTTTTAGTCAATTTACTTTTATTAACAATTTATTATTTCAACTCTCTTTGTATGATTATTTATAACGGCTACTATAAGTTTAATCAGGGTATTTCATTATCTGCTTTAGTACTCCAGTCAGTTTTTTTAAATAGTTGTATTATTAGCTTTCTAAATATGTAATTATAATCCAATTTTACTATTCTAATAACCCGTTTTTATTAATCTGTTTTGCTACTCAGGAGGATCTGAGTAATTTCCAAAAATTGTTATTACAACCTCATTGTACGGCTATTTTTATTGAATTTCTAATTGTAAGTTCTGGTTAATAGTTTATCTGCCTTTGTATTCCAGTCAGCTTTTTTTTTTATTATTGTTGTCACTAAGCTTTAATTTTACCCTAGGGATTTGACATATCGTAATTCTGTCAATCAGGGCGGGATACTCTTCCCTTTCAGGTCTTCAACTTTCATTATCTGTTATACCTTAAGTTCAATAGCTCATTTCGACATGACAGAAACATGACAATTCGACGTGAACTAAGCTCAGTTCTTCATTTATTTCCAGACTTTCGCTAGCTCTTTTTGTCTTAGTTTTTACTAATAGTAGTTCCAGTAATAGTTTTAATTAAGTCACTTTCTCTGTTATAATTGAAAATATCCGTTTCTCTAATTATTTAAATACTCTAGGACTAATCTTATTGTAATTCCCTGCTTATCAATTATACTCCTAGTTCAACTTTGCTAGCGAGCCCAACTCAACTTCTCCTTGGGGGGGGGGGGGGTTTAACTACCTTATCCTCCTTACCCATTAGCAATTATCCCTATTGTTTTAAGCAACTGTTTAAATGTTAAGTCCTTTTAAATTAATTTATCGGTTTTAGCTAGCTCTTAACTGTTTTAATTATTATAAATAATACATTTAGTACCCCCCCCCCCCTGCTTAGCCTAATAATAGGTTAGCCAATTATTTCCCATGCATAACTATTTCCTAGTTATAACTAACAGCATTTGCTTATTTGACTACTAACTGTTTCTCCATTTATTCTTGTCTTAGCTTAATCATTTTCTCTTAGCTATAATAATTACCTGCAATCCAATGTCTCATAACCTGAATTATCTCCAGTTCGTCACTTAATTCCAGGTTATCGCCAGCTTTATTTGTCTTAGTTTTATTAATAGTAGTTCTAGTAATAGTTTTAACTAAGTCACTCTCACTGTTATAATTGTCTTAATCCCGTTATTCTAATTTAAGTACTCTAGGACTCGTCTTATTGCAATACTAGAATATTAATTTTTCTCTCAGTTCTTATTAATTTTAATAGTCGACCAAACCACCTTCCTTTTTTTTTGGGGGGGGGGGGTGTTTCAGGGTCCTTACCACGGTCAGCCTTCTAGTTTGTTTGTTTTGCTCATGTTTTTGATGTTTTTCATGCACTATTATTTATATGTCTTATATTGCACATTCTTGTCATCTCACACTCGGGTCATTCACATGGGTTTTAGTTTTTTTTTGTGTTCAGACTAGCTCAGTTTTAGAAGGGCTTGTTTTCAGTTGTGCATACTATTTAGGGGGGTAATTGTCCATTTATTATGCTTAGGGCTGGTGAGGTCTCGCTGGCCGGCCTGGGTGTTCCACAACTCATGGTCGTCAGCCATATTGAAGAAGGTACTTATTTCATTTGATAAATTAACTTAGTGGTTAAATACTACACATTACAGCATTAACAATATGACACGGGTGAAAGGCGATGCCAAGAATGGCATTCATAATGCCTCCCCACCCTTGCCCGCAAAGAACTCAGATAGGCAAATTCTTACTGCCAGCGCTCGGAGGAGAAGTTCGGTGACGGGGATTGCATCCGGGTCATCACAAAGCCAAAAAGAAAACAAAGGCACAAAGTCGAAGAATTTGCAAGCGAAAGAAACTTTGAAGAAAATCGAAGATAAATTCAATATGAAGAAGAAAGAAGAAGATAGTGAGACAGACGATGCAGAGGACTTAGAAGATGATGGAAGTGAGATGAGTGAAGCTAAAAATGATGATAAGGCACAAAGACCAGAAAAGACGCAACAGTTGAAGGAGATGAGAAAAGAATTACTCAACATCAGTGACGAACCAGACATCGGCTACAAAAGAAGCAATGAAGCAGAAAGAATAATCAGGGCTCTTAACTACATACAATTACTGCAGCATAAATGCAAAGGAGTACTGAAGTCGACTAGCGAAGAAATAGATAAAGCCACAGATCTAATCATGACGAACCTAATGGAGTTGGAAATAAAAAGGACAGCAGCGGAAGCAAAGGCCGCAGTCTACGAATGTCAAGTCCAGGCAATCCTTAACACAGTAGTCATCAGCGCAGGTGAGGCAGACGTGGCTCAGAGGGAGGAGGCTGTCGCTCCAACACAGACAACGACCCAAAGAGGGTATTCGGAAGTGTTAAAAGCTTCAACCTCCACACTCATCATCCAGTCAAACTCTGACAGAAATGTAGAGGAAATTGAAAACACAGTGAGAGCCGCTACGATGGAGCACCATCAAGGAGTGAAGAACTTAAAAAGAATAAAGAAGGGTATCAAAATAGTATGTGAAAACGCAGAAGAAGCCTCAAAGATTCACTGGAAAGATCCGAAGGATCAAAGAAACACTGATGGAAAAAATGGAAGAAAGTGAAGATTTGACAGTAAAAACAGCAAGCGTACGGAAGAAGAAAGTAATAATTTTCAACATCCCGGAGCATGTGACAGAAGCCCAAATCAAGGAGAAGATCGAGAAGAAGATTGGATTAGACCCGCGACGAGCAGACGATGCGGTCACTCTGCCCAGGCACATGCAGGAACGCGGGGGAAAGCACCAACAGGTCCTGCTCCCTGAACCACTGGCAGATCGCCTGCTTAAGGCAAGAACGATCTGCCTGGGGCTCAGGGAATGCCCAATTAGGCCATTCATCAGCATTATCCGTTGCCACAAGTGTCTAGAATTTGATCACGTGGCAAAGGACTGCAACAGGCCTCAGAGGTGCTCCAAGTGTGCGGGGCAGCATGTGCACACAGAGTGCAGTACGGACAGAATCTGCTGCATCGCGTGCCACAACTACAACCTCAACATGAAAGGATACATACCAGTCAACAAGGATACGAACCATACGCTCAACTCGGGTGCATGCTGGGTCTGGCGGACTCTCCTCCGGGTCAGGCAAATTCAGACAGAGCAGGGCAAGGCACTGTCCAAAGGCGTTGAGGTACTCACAGGGAGGGTGACGATCAATACCTTTGGTAATCAAGATAGGTTAGTGACGAGGTCACGTGCAGACATAGAAAAGAAAATAAGTTACAACGCTGCACGTCAATACCAGAATGGCCATAGATAGTCAGAGATTGACACGCTCAAGGAGCGCGGCCACCAACACCAACTCCATAAACGTCACCCTCCACACACAAACACCCACACCATCACACACATCTACAGACACGAACACGGTAGGCCCACACACTAACAGAACACCTAGCCCAAAAGTTACTCAAGACGACTCTCTTAAATGCATTCAAATAAATCTACATGGCGGAAGTAGGGCAACGGATTGCCTGGCGGGTCTCGCCGAAGCACGGGGCCTCCAGGTGATACTACTGCAAAACTTCCACCAACACAAAAAAACTGGGAACATCACAGGGTTTAACCAAAAGAAGTGGAACATAACGAAAACATCATCCAACAAATCAGCGATAATCACCAAACTAGGAACTAAACCTATGACAATACTCGCGAAAGAATTCACCACTGTCATAACACTAGAAAACAAAAACAACCAATTTACAATAATCAACGTATACGCTCCCCCATCAGCGCACTTCTCGAACGTACTAACAGAAATCGAAGAAGCTCTGAAAAAAGCGGTGGGCGAAGTGCTGCTAACGGGGGACTTCAACGCACACTCCACAGCCTGGGGATACGACGACACTGACCAAAGGGGCAGGGAACTCACAGACTTCCTCCTGCTACACTCCTTGTTCGTCCACAACCCACCAGACGCCAAACCCTCATTTAGAGTCTCACGGAGAGATCCGGGCGGGAGGCTGAGGGAATTAAGGGGCTGGCCGGACTTAACCATAGCCACGGTCGCCCTGGGCAACGACATCAGTGATTGGCAAGTCAGCGACGAAGCCTCACTTAGTGATCACTGCTACATTACTTACACAATCAAAAATCATAAAAACATAGACTACCAGAGATATGGTCTCCAAACCAAGGTAGGAAAACATGCCAAATTTGATAAACTCATTAGAAAAATAAGAAACAAATACGTAAAAGAACTCAACAAAATGGCAACAGAAGACCAACTGGACAGCATTACACTGAGACTGCAAAATGAAATCACAACTATAGCTTTCACGTGCTACAAAAAGAAAAAAAACACCAGTGATCACTGCTCCACCGTGGTGGACGGATGAAATCAAAACAACCAGGAGCAAGGTTAGGGCTCTTAGGAGGAGGTATCAAAAGCAAACTGACGAAAACCTAAAACTACAACAACACACAGTTTTCAAAAAAGAAAGGGCCAAACTCAAAAAACTGATAAATAAAACCAAATCAAAAACATGGAAGGATTATTGCAGTAAAACAACGGACACCTACGGAACGCACTACAAACACGCAAGCAACAAAACCATGGGACCAGTGAAGCTCATTGACATACTAAAACAAGATGGCACAACAACCATAAAACAAACATTAACACATTTCCTAGACAACCTGTACCTAACAGACAGTTCAACACCACATACTATCAATGCAGACAAAAATCCATTGGAATACGCAAAAGCACCAGTAATAACTAAAGCGGAACTCAATAGAATAATAAGAAACATCAAACAAAACAAGGCACCAGGGTACGACTACATAGACTATAACCTAATTAAAAGAATACACACAGCAGCTCCACAACTCCTACTAACTCTGTTTAACACATGTCAAAAACTAGAATACTTTCCCAAATCATTTAAGTTAGGCGTAGTCGTACTCTTCGAGCAACCAGGCAAAGACCCAACAAACCCAAAAAATTATCGACCAATCTGCCTACTACCAGCGTTAGGGAAAATGCTAGAGCGAATAATCCATGGGAGAATTAACTACCACCTATACAAAGAAAAATATTGGAGCAACAAACAATACGGGTTCAAACAGGGGACCTCAACAGAACATGCACTAGAAAACCTATTAAAAACAGTTAAAGAAGACGGCAATAACAATTATCAAACACTCCTAATAGCCATGGACATCAAAGTGGCCTTTGACAACATAAGATGGCCAATTCTAATAAATAATTTAAAACAGTCTCCCTGCCCGGATTACTTACTGAACTGGGTAGTGAGTTTCCTCCAACAAAGATTTGTTTCATTAGAAGAAAAC
This sequence comes from Maratus speculifer, assembly GCA_964019185.1. Classification (NCBI taxonomy): domain Eukaryota; kingdom Metazoa; phylum Arthropoda; class Arachnida; order Araneae; family Salticidae; genus Maratus; species Maratus speculifer. Next base: position 360,665,150 of record OZ025292.1, read on the forward strand.
GGCATCAAGGTAACAAGACAAACTTATGGCGGTTGCCCCCAAGGCAGTTGTCTTGGCCCACTTCTGTGGCTACTAATCGCGGAAACAGCTCTCAAAAAACGCTGGGGGAAAAATGTAAGAATACAAGCCTTTGCAGATGATTTCATAATAATTCTCAGGGGTAGGTCAAAAGACAAATTAAAAAGACTAGCAAACAGAATATTAAAAGAATTCAACGACTGGATAGAGGAAAACTACCTAACACTAAACAAAGAAAAAACTGAATTACAAAACTAAACAGGGGCCATTCTTGGAACCTTCCAACAGCAGATCCAAACATCATAGAGGGAATAGAGTTAAATGGTCAGGAACTACATGTCAAAGAACAAATTAAATATCTAGGGTTCATACTCCATAAAAACCTAAACTGGGAACCACACTGTCAAACACAAGCCGACAAGGTTAGAAACAACTTCAAAAACCTAGCATACATGACAGCTAAAGGATGGGGGTCTTACGCCTAACATAATGAAAACTTGGTACAACACAGTAGTTGAGAAGACGCTAACCTACGCGGCCCCGATTTGGGGGCACAGCCTTACGAAGAGGTGTAAAGAAATCCTCTTGAGCTGCCAAAGACACTTCGCACTGGCCATAGTCAGGGCCTATAGAACGGCCCCAACCTCGGCCCTATTGGTACTTGCTGGCCTGATTCCAATTCACCTTAAAGTAAACTATGAAGCGGCATACGGCACAGTCTCAAGATTAAGGAAGAATGCAACAATACACAACAAAATCATCTTTCACAGAGAATACCTCAGAAAGTAAACATATGGCAAAACCACCCGGCAGAAACAATTGAACCACGTATAGGCCACAACCCAAAAGACACATGCATTTATACAGACGGCTCAAAATTGGAATCAGGTGCTACAGGTTCGGCTTTTGCAGCTTTCAAAAATAATAAAAAAATAAAGACTTGGTCAGTGCCTCTAAGAAGTTGTAACAGCGTCTTCCAAGCCGAACTACTGGCTATACATAAAGCAGCGGAATGGGGCAATTCATTGTGTGAGCCATACAGCATTAGGTCGGACTGCCAATCAGCAATAGATTCATTAAGCAAACCATTCAACACCAGTGACACAGTCAACAAAATACACAACCTAATCAAAGATTCAAGAAACAATTTTAAAATCAGCTGGGTCAAGGCGCATGTCGGCATCCAAGGAAACGAAGAGGCCGATGTGTTAGCCAAACACGCAGCACTAAACCAGAACAATGAACGTGCATACTACCTGGAAAAACCTAATTCAAAACTAAAAGGAACACTAAAAGACTTAACAACTGAACAGTGGCAGTTCGAATGGGATTATGGGGACACAGGCAGGTAAACTTACCAGTACTTTCCAAAAGTAGACGAAAATAGATTAGTTAGCGACTACCTACTCTCACAACTTTACACAGCTCATGGAGCATTCCCAGAATACCTCCACAGATTCAAGAAGGCGCACACACCGGACTGTGATTGCGGTTCGGAGGGTACGCCTAAACACCACCTGCTACAATGCCCACTCACACAAGCAGATCATCTAGCAAACATAACAACAGAAAACGAAAAATTATGGCATAAACAATTAGCAAAAAACAAACACGTACAGAGAAAGGCAAAAATCATAATCAGGTGGCTCCAAGACAACTGCGACAACATCACGTCACTCATACAACAGAATACATAGACAAATGACCACACATACACAAAAAAAACTCGCAATCCATTACTACAGCCACTAATCCTTCATGTACCCGCGCGAATTTTTGTGTTATATGTTATTATATGTAAATAAAAAAAAAGGCCTAGGATTCCTATCGCCAAAAAAAAAAAAAATACATATAAAATAGTGTATTTTGTCTTATGTCCCAGCAGTGTGCGGTAGTCGTGCGATATCAGCAGTATCCAAGGCCCGAAACAGGTGCTCCGCAGGACCTTCCTGCATGCACGTCGCAAGACATCACGGATCTGCAAATCGCACACCATGACATAGTAAAAAGCTTCACCCGCCTCCGGCACTGCTTGTCCGTCCTATATGTTATTAAAAGTAAAATGGCCTAGGTCTAAAACCCTACGGTCAACAATAAAAAATCATAAAATGTTAAAATAATGATATGTCTTATGATCACAGCAGTAAGCGGTAGTCGTGCAGTAACAGCAGTATCCACAGCCCGAAACAGGTGCCCCGCAATAATACTATTGCAAGCACGTCGAAAGACATCTCGGATCTGCAAGCTGCACATTACGACAAATCAAAAAGCTTCATCCGCCCCCGCCTAACTGCTTGTCCGTCCAGATCTAATAACATAAGATATAAATTACAAAAAAAAAAAAAAAAAAAAAAAAAAAAAATCAAAGGGGAATTTACGGGGAGTGCTTGGGTTAAGTGAACTATCTGGTTAATTTTAAACAATAACAATGTTACTAATCCATTTACCTTCCAGGATTCCCTCCCCTAGGACTTGGCTCCCGAAAATTTCAAGTTGACCTAATCGACGCAAGGACTCAAGGAGCCCTGTGCGGTCCGAAGAGATTCGGGAGCACCAATCAAGTCCACTGCACCAGAACCGTACAGGTTGACCTCTAGACGCAGAGACTCAAGGGACTCTGGCCGGTCCGACATCGTTCTGGAACCCCACCCTAGTTGGCTAACGCCTCTCAGGCTTTCAAGTTGACCTCATTCACGCAGGGACTCACGGGACCCTGAGCGGTCCGAAGAGCAATGGGAAGCAACCTACTAGTCCACTTACCCCGAACCGCACACGTTGACCTCATCGACGCAGAGACTCAACGAACTCTGTGCGGTCCGAAACGTGTTCGGGGTTTTGTTTTTTCGTTTTTTCCCTTGTTTTTTTTTTTTTTTTTTCTAGTGACAGTACGCCTCTTTATTAGGTGCATTTGGACTCTGTCCGCACGAGCTACCGGACCCGCTCCAATGGGACAGCCCATGGAGCACCCTTTTTTTTCTCTGTTTCTTTTTTTTTTTGGGTACGGTAGAAAGGAGGGTTCTCGTCACCATCAGCAGCGATTCGACTGCCTTGCTTTTCGGTCCTAAAATTCTCCCTTCTCTGGCACTACTTAGAATTTCGGCCTTTTTAGTTTTGGTTATTTACTTTTCTAAATTTCCCTCAAAATTGTTCCCCCTGTTGTCTGCTAAGAACATGCCACCGTTTCGGCTCAAAAAATAATTTTAGCTCCAGCTCCATTTTACCTGGCACGGCGAGTGGGAGTGATGTGCGGCGCCAAACTCAGTACATTCACAAAGGCAATAAACTACGTACTCAGTCCAGCAACCGTTAGCCACAATCAGCCGACCTCGGCACTTGTCTGCGTAGATCGTCCCCACTTTCCCGGCTAAAATTCCATCATGTACGCTAATGGCGCCTGGTGCATGTAAAATCCGTCGTGGGTGCAAAGTCCTCCAAGTTACCTGTGAATTATACCTCTGGAGGTGCCTTGCCAGGTGAAGGTCTCGTCATTTGATCAAGGCTCTAAATTACGAAACCATCTTGCGAAGCCATTTGCAGTTCAAACATCAGGATGTACCAATAATTAACAAGCGAAACAAAGTATGCTCAACGACAAGCAAATACTGCAGAAATGAAGGCATGCGAAGCAAAGTTTATTGCCACTACGTGGCAATTAGGCGGTCGTCCGCCCCGATACCAGGTATCTAACTCGTTAAGCTGAGAAAACTCGGCAGGTAGGGGCCTGGTTATCGGTTAGAAAGAAAGGAAGAATTAAACAGTCCCTTCCAGTATGAGAAAAACATTAGACACGGATAGGCGAGTGTTCAGAAAAAAGTATTGTCTCGGTCCTGACTCGGCCTGAACTCGGAATACAGATTTATTTACAGCCTCTCCAGGACGATAAAAAGCTTGAAGTTTTGTGAGGTAAATTTCTAAAAAAGACTTAATCTGCAACTTAGAAAAGCATTCTTTTAAATAACTGACGGGCAGTAAAACAGTACATTTCGTTTTTCTGCATAATGAATTTTTTTCCCGACTATTTCATGTCTTTAAATTATTAAAAGTTAAGAATTGTTAAAGAAGAAAAGTACAAACTTGAAAAATCTCATTTTTAATTATTTTACATTAGTTTTGTTTCGGGCAAAATTGAAAAACTATTTACTTTTGAAAATATGATTTTTTTAAAAGTTATGTTATTTTTCAATAAATATTTTTAATAGTTTTAAAATTAATATTGAAAAACAAAAACCCTGAAACAAAACTAAATTCAGATTTTCATCTTTAATTAAATAAAAGGAAACTGAAATCCGATAAATAATGTTCCGAGCTATAACGATTTTTAACTATTCCATATAAACTAGTACTAACCATATGAAATTTTTATAAATTTTAGGATGTGATTTTCTTAGCAAATTATGTGGCTAACAATCACAAAAAAGGAAAAAATCAAAATTCTAACTCAACAGATAGATTTTTTACACGCTTCCTACTATAGTAACATTGTCTTTTGAATTGAGCGCATTTCAATTTGTGTCTAATCCCTTAAAACCTGATGAATAATTCAAACGGCTATAACTCTACCAGTTTTGAAGATATGAAGATGAAACTTTTTGTGTCTTATTCAGGACTCGATAAGGCTGGTTTTTCTAATTGGAATTTTTATCCTACGGGGGCCGTATAAAAAGTTAATTTTCATAATTTTTCAAATAGATCCCCCATGGAGTTGTAATTTATCTTATAAAAAATGCACCTTTTTTTAGAAATTTTTGCAATTGGAAGTATGGGTCTAGGGGCAATATTTAAGGAGATAGCCTATTGTTTCGATATTTATGACTCACCCTGTATACTCTCCTTCACAAGAAATTTTTTTTTTGAAAAAATAACATCAAATATTTTTTTTTTAAGTGGTGGGGAACTTAAAATTTAAATATTAACAAAGAAAGTAATTTGGACGTTAAAAGGCTAATTCTAATTAAATTAGTCTGTTTGTAACAATTTGATGTTTATTGCTTATATACTGCTACTGAATATTGCATTATACAAATATATCATTAAAAGTTGTTATCTATGCTTTAAAAGTCGATAATATAAAGAGTGTACCAAAGTGTCCGTATTCTTTAAAGATTAATATTTCGCTTAATTTCCAACATTTTTTTTTTTCGAAAATCATTATCAAAAATTCTTTTATAATTTTGTAACGATGTGTACCTCTAGCACTCTTCAATAACTTTGCTAAATGCCCATAAATACAAATTTGTGTGCAACGGAAAAATATACTTGTCTCAAAAACTATGTGACCTAGGACAATTCTCGCAAGATTTAAATTAGTGTCTACTACCTTTAATTTTTTTCATAATTTTAGTTTCAGTACATTCAGAAATTGATGGAAGGGAACATATTTTTGCTCTACATTTTGGACGTTATCTCTAAAAATATAATACCTAAAATTAAAAGAAATGTGTTTTTGAGTTCAGCGTTAAAACATCTTTCACTTGATACACCACACGACAAAAGAAAAAAAAATCAGGTAACTTGCACACTTGCACTAAGCCTTGCTACACTTGCACTAAGCCACACTAAATTTTTTCTAGATATATTTGTGAATGTTTAAAAATCTGTATATATGTGGGTCAATAGCCTTTATTACTTCCCCCAATTTGAACTTTCCTTGCTGCATTGTTTGCGAGTAAAATAACTGTGACAGACAGACACAGGAGTGATCTCAATAATGGTTCCGTTTTCAATTTTTAAGTATGAAAAAAAAAAAAAAAAAAAAAAAAAAACCTAAAAAAGTGAAATATCAGTTGTAAAATCTTGAAATAATTATGCTATATAGAACAGACATTAAGCTGTTGGTGGTAGAAATTTTATGCATTTGCGTTTCATAGAGTATCAGAAATAAAATTAAATGTGATACGATGTTAAGTTTCACCTTAAAAGAAAATTAGACAAGAGTGGTGTGTATCCTATCGGAAATATGCGAGCTTTTACCAGACTGATTTTAATATTTTTTTTTTTTGTGTGTGTGTTTGTGGTAGTGTATAAATATAAGATCATATGAGGCAGACAATTAAAAAAATCTAAAAAAATGGAAAATTTCTAAAAAATTGACATTGTTAAAAAAAATAGTCGCAGAAAAAAAGCCGTTCACCATAAATCTTGATCATAATCCATAATCCAGTAAATATGGATTCCAAATTTCATCAAATTCGGTCGGGATTTTTTTTCGAGGAAACAGGTCTTAACGCTCGCATGTTCCCTATAGGATGCACCCAGTCTTATTTTCCCTTAAGGCCCCACACTAGTCATTGAAAAAGACCCGGATGATAATGTAAAGTCTATGGGAGCGTTCTTTTCAAATATCTCGCTCAAATTTTAATATTTTTGTTGAAATAAACTAATCACTATTTCAGCTGAATAAAATCAAGTTAGATCTATTTACAATAAAAAGATTTCATTTCTTGTCGTCATAAAAAAAAAAAAAGAAATTATTTTTTCCCTATTTCAGAACAATTCAACAACGAATAAACTGATCTTATTCAAGGGCACTTATCCCTTTTCTACTGCAGTGAAGTCACGTGACAACGACCAAGAACAAAATAAATAAAAAAGAACATTTTCGAACTCTTTTTTGACATTCTAATTTTTTCAGGTTTTGTTTAGTGTTCTCTGTGGATGTAAGTCATGTAAACGTGTATCTTTTCGCTGCTAAAAGCAGCTATGTAATTCGTGTTCAATATAATATTATTATTCAATTTAAAACTATGCGTTGAGTCCATTACTTCGTTTAGAACAGTACTTAATCAAATGTTTACCATTTCAGCGAAGTTTAACTAATTAATAAGTTATAAAAGTCTGACGTTAAATCGAAGATTCCAAAAGAATGGAGGCCTTGAAGAACGGAATATTTTGAAGAACCAGAAGAATGAAAGGTAAGATTATCTTGCCTTCTTATTATTATTGATAGATATAGAATATAGAACTGATTTGATAAAACGATATTAAACAAAAATCCTTATGTTGCGTAAAGGAGTAATGCGCTATAAGGCATAGTTTTTTAATACATTTCCAACAAATCGATCAAGAGACTGAAATTAACACATAAGGTTATAATATGATATGATATAAATAAATAAAAATGGCCTTATAAAATTAAATCGTATTATCACTAATGCATATAATTATTGTGAAAAAAATATATTTGTTCTTCTTTTTCTCAAAGTTATTGAAAATATATGATATATATGAGTTGAAATTGAATGAGTAAACATAACAAGTGATATGTTCGTTATATTTGAATGAATAAAAATAAACAGAGAAAATCTCTTATATAATATAAAGAAAAATAAAAACAATTTTCTCATCGAATTACGATATTAAATATTTATAAGTTGATAAGTAAGATCCATTATGGCCGCATCGAAAGAATTTCAGTTAATAGAAAAATTAAATCAAAACAATTACTCAACATGGAAATTTAAAATAGAAATGTTATTAATAAGAGAAGAAATTTTCGAGGTAATAACAGATACAGTACCGAATCCGATTACCACAGATTGGCAAAAGAAGGATAATAAAGCAAGAGCAATTATAAACCTTGCAATTGAAGACTCCCAGATTGTGCATGTAAAAGGGCTAAATACTGCCCGACAGACCTGGGACGCGCTCAAAGCCATACATGAAAGGGGGAATTTGTCTAGTAAATTGCATTTATTAAGGAAACTATATGGGGCAAGGCTGCCAGAAAATGGTAACTTAATTAAACACATAACGTACATTTTAGAATTAAAAGATAAACTATTAGCGATTGGGGAAACTATTAACGATTCGCACCTTTCAGCATTATTGCTGTGCTCATTACCCCCAAGCTATAATACATTGATTGTAGCACTTGAGGCTCGCGATGAAACCGATTTAACACCAGAATTTATTATAAATAAACTAACTGATGAATATAACAGAAGGGTTGAAAACGCGGATCAGGGTGACAATTCTACCAAAGCTTTTAAAACACAAAAAAGGTTCCCAAATGATAATAGCAAAAGGGAAAAATATTGTACGTACTGTAAATTGAAAAGTCATACTTACAGGGAATGTTGGCATCTGAAAAATAGACAAACTCACCCAAATACACAAAAGCAACAAACATACAAAAACATAAACAATACAACGTCTCTCTGTTATCAACAATCGTATAACCAAAATGAATTTAATGATCGTAAACAAGAATATAAGCCAAATTACAAAACACAACTAAAAACAGATCGAAGCAGCGACGCAGCCTTTCTAATTGAGAAAACTGGAAAACAAACGTGGATTATTGATTCTGGTTCTTCCACACATATTTTAAACGATAAAGACTTGTTTACTAAATTAAACGACACCGAAAAAACTACTGTTATTATTGCAAACGGAAAATCGTTAAATTCGCATGGTGTGGGAGAAACCACATTTATGACAAAAACATCCGACGGAGGTGTAAACAAAATTACATTAAAGGAAGTATTATACGTACCTGATTTAGAATCTAATTTAATTTCAGTAAGTAAGGCAACAAAGAACGGTTATAAACTAGTTTTTGATAAAGATAAATGCACGCTTTCCCGAAATGGGAAAATATACTTGGAAGCAAAAATGAAAAACAATCTATATGAGGTTGAATTGTTAGAGAATATAGAATCTAACACAGTAAACATTGCGCATGAATGCAAAAATAAAAATTGCATAGAATTGTGGCACAAACGCCTAGGTCACAGAAATTACAATTCCATAAAGGAAATGATTAAAGAAAATTTAACCTATGGAATAGAACTAAATAATTGTAGTCATGAAACAATATGCGAAACATGCATACAAACAAAAATAAGCGATGCACCTTATCCAAAAACAACATATAAAAACAAAACAGGTAGAGTACTCGATCTAGTGCACACGGACGTATGCACATCCATAGGATCCCCCACAATTGGCGGAAAAACAATGTTTGTAACCTTCATAGACGATTACTCTAGGTTTACAGTAATATACTTATTAAGCCATAAAGACGAAGTGCATGATAAATTAATCGACTATATAGCTATGGTACGAAACCAATTCGGTTCATATCCAAAAGCAATAAGATCCGATAATGGCGGAGAATACATGAGTAGAGAAACAAATGACTACCTAAGAAAAAGAGGTATAAAACACCAACTATCTGTGCCATATTGTCCGAGCCAGAACGGCGTGGCTGAGAGGAAAAATAGATCACTATTAGACATGACTAGAAGTCTATTACGCGAAGCCAATTTACCGCAAAAATTTTGGGGAGAAGCAATTAATACCGCAAATCATTTGCAAAATCGCTTACCAACAAGATCAACGAATAAAACCCCATACGAGCTTTGGTTTAAACGCAAACCAAATTTGCACTATTTACGTACATTCGGCTGCAAAGCATACGTATATGTAAACAAACAACATCGAGGAAAATTAGACGATAGAGCTCGGGAAGGGACATTCGTAGGGTATGATAACAATTCAAAAGGATACCGCGTATACACTAAAGATAACAAAATAGTAATAGCAAGAACCGTAAAATTCCTAGAGAATAGCAAAATTAACTTAAAAGAAAGTAAAGATGCAGAAAATTCATATGATGATAAAAATTACATCGAAGCAGAAATAAACAACACAATCGAGGAATCAACCTCGTCCAAACAACCCACCACTGAACTTAGAAGATCGCAAAGATCAAACAGGGGGGTACCACCAGACAGATACGTCTGTTATGTAAACAATAACCAAATGAATGAACCCACTAGTTGGAATGACATACAGGAAATTGATAATCCCTGTGAAAAAGAAAATTGGCTCAAAGCCACACAAGCGGAAATCAATTCGCTAAAAAAACATAACACATGGGAATTAGTGGATCCTCCACCAAACAAAAAAATTATAGAATCAAAATGGACATTTAAAAAGAAACTAGATAGTTACGGAAATGTTCAAAAATATAAAGCACGCCTAGTAGCGAAGGGCTATAGTCAAAAATACGGTGAAAATTATGATGAGACATTTGCCCCTGTCGTCTCACAAACAACAGTTCGCGCATTTTTAGCAGCAGCCGCATACCACAAACAAAATGTTAGACACATAGATATTGACACCGCCTTTCTGTATGGTGAGCTCGAGGAAGAAGTGTATATGAAACAGCCGGAAGGCTACATAGAAAAGAATTCTGAAAACAAAGTCTGCAGACTGAAAAAATCAATATACGGCCTAAAACAGGCAGCCAGAACTTGGCACAAAAGAATCGAACAGTCCTTAAAAAAACTGAATTTTAATCAAAGTATAGCTGATCCCTGCTTGTTCACCAGAAAAGAAAATGAAAATTACACTTACATAATTATATATGTTGACGACATATTACTATCCGGTGACGAAAAAATTGTTGACATTATAGTGAAACTACTTAAAGAAGAATACGAGCTTAAAGATCTCGGTCATATAGCATATTTCCTTGGTACGGAAATAAAGAAAACAGAAAACGGATATACACTAAGCCAAAAATCAAAAATCGAAGAATTGGCAAATAAACTAGGATTACGAGAAGCTAAACCCGTAGGAACTCCGATGGACCCCGGCTTTTATAAAATAGAAGACGAACAAAATCTGCTGCCTAACAATACAAATTTTAGAAAAGTCATTGGATCTTTGTTATACATAGCCACTAACACACGTCCAGATATATCAGCCGCAGTTAATATCCTCAGCAGAAGATGCGAAACGCCCCGTGAGATGGACTGGAAAGCAGCAAAACGAGTGGTCAACTATCTAAACTGTACAAAAGAATTAAAACTAACAATCAGCACAGACCACCAACCAGTATTGGTAGCTTATGCAGACTCTGATTGGGGATGCGACACCAGAACAAGGAAGTCAACAACAGGAAATGTTTTCTTTCTAGGAAAAACACCTATTAATTGGTACACGAAGAAACAGAACTGTATTGCATATTCTTCGGCAGAAGCTGAATTTATCTCAGCAGCCGCAGCAGCCCAAGAGATTATTTGGCTAGAGAAGTTATTGAACGACTTAGACTTGAAACAAGACGAACCTATAACGATTTTCGAAGATAATCAGAGTGCGATAAAAATGGTAGAGAATACAAAGTTTTCGAAATATACGAAGCATATTGATATAAAATTCCACGCCATTAAACAACTCAAAGAAGACAAAATAATAAATTTAGAATATTGCCCATCTGAAGATATGATAGCCGACGCACTTACAAAACCCCTGCCAAAGACTCAATTAGTAAAACATCGAGAATCTATGAACCTACAGTGTTATTCATCTGAAGTGATTAAGGAAGGGTGTTGAAATAAACTAATCACTATTTCAGCTGAATAAAATCAAGTTAGATCTATTTACAATAAAAAGATTTCATTTCTTGTCGTCATAAAAAAAAGAAATTATTTTTTCCCTATTTCAGAACAATTCAACAACGAATAAACTGATCTTATTCAAGGACACTTATCCCTTTTCTACTGCAGTGAAGTCACGTGACAACGACCAAGAACAAAATAAATAAAAAAGAACATTTTCGAACTCTTTTTTGACATTCTAATTTTTTCAGTTTTTGTTTAGTGTTCTCTGTGGATGTAAGTCATGTAAACGTGTATCTTTTCGCTGCTAAAAGCAGCTATGTAATTCGTGTTCAATATAATATTATTATTCAATTTAAAACTATGCGTCGAGCCCATTACTTCGTTTAGAACAGTACTTAATCAAATGTTTACCATTTCAGCGAAGTTTAACTAATTAATAAGTTATAAAAGTCTGACGTTAAATCGAAGATTCCAAAAGAATGGAGGCCTTGAAGAACGGAATATTTTGAAGAACCAGAAGAATGAAAGGTAAGATTATCTTGCCTTCTTATTATTATTGATAGATATAGAATATAGAACTGATTTGATAAAACGATATTAAACAAAAATCCTTATGTTGCGTAAAGGAGTAATGCGCTATAAGGCATAGTTTTTTAATACATTTCCAACAATTTTTAGATGATTTTTTTTGCGTAGGATAGCTGAGGATGATTTACAAACGTGCTAGTTTTTGCTTTTTTCATTTTGGTTATATATTTTTTATATTATGATAGTTTTAATTTCAGAGCCGGTTTCGAAAGTTAAAGTAATTAAAAAAAATCTGAAACCAAAGTCGAAAAAGTAAAAACTAGCCTGGTTGTAGATCATCCTCAGCTATCCTACGCAAAAAAATTGCTCGAAAATATTAAAATTTGAGCGAGATATTTGGAAACAATGCCCCCATAGACTTAACACTATCATCCGGGTCTTTTTCAGTGACTAGTGTGAGGCCTTAAGTTAAAATGTAAAACATCTGAGATATTACTTCAAATATCGGTCGGTGGATGCAAATCAATAAACAATATCATATTTTTTGCCAATGCAAAGGTAAAAAAAAGTAAAATATTGAAATAATTATGCTGTTATAACAAATGTTATGGTATGGCGGGAATTTTAATCATCTAGGTGTTTTATAGAGAATCAGAAATAAAATTAAATATATCATGCTAAGTTGCACCTTTATTGAAAAAGTAAGACTTCTAAGATTCCTGAATCGACCCCTTTTTGAGGATCAGGGTACAATATATATAATAGATCTAATAACTTTTTTTAGTGACAGCTTTCTTATGGTTTTATTGTGAACGAACTGCGAATAAGGACGGTTGAATTGTTTTTGATGTAGTGTTGAAATTCTGACACTTTTCTCCGGGAGGAACTCCTGTGGCTCTCCGGAAAGGGAAGGATTGTACTTTTTGACCACGGAAAACACAAAATCTCAAAATTTGAGTTTGGAGGGGAATATTTCATTGATCGGATGGGAAGATGGTATGTCCCCCCCCCCCCTCTCTCCCGTGCCATCCTCTGAGATCAACAGTTTTCATAAAATGTGCTGTACAATTGGCATTTTTCACTTAGATTCCCTTTTCAGCAATAATATGTTATTAGTTGGTAAGAAATAAAATGATTTAAATTATTTTTTATAAAATTTGTACCAGATACGATAATATTCACATAATTATTGAATAACTCTACAGGCTGTCCCTGAACTTACAAGCCAAACTGTAAGGAAAGGTAACGTACATATAGAAAACGAGTTTTTGTATAAGTGTGTGGGGTCGAAAATGAAAAGTGTTGGCGAAAAGGAAGAAATGAAACCAAACGTTTTATTTATTTAACAGTAAATGTCCAAAACTGCCATTACCAACATCGATAACAGGACTGGCAGTATCTACCGAATCATTGGCGTATATTCTTTAGAAGATTTCAAGTTTCTTATCTACAAAATGCAAATTAACTTTGAAGACCTCATTGACCTCTGATTGTCTCTGATGAGGGCTTCATAGCAAAATTTTCAATCGCTTTTCCTCTATGAGATGCAAATTGACTCTGATGAGGGCCTCATAGCATAAATTCCAGTCACTTCTCATCTACGAGATACAAATTGACTTTGATGACCTCATTGACCTCTGACTGACTCTGACAGTAGCGCATTTAAGATTTCGTTTTGGAGAGAGCTAGTATATTTGAGAGATCAACAAATGCCCAGATCTGCCCTGGCCCGCGTCTGAGTTCGGTTCAATTTTCTTTTATTTGACTTCATGGGACGGGTCATGTCGAGTGCTGAGTGACATTTTTTTTCTGCTGATTTGAGCAGAGCCGTATTCAGTCAGAGGAAGCTTTGAAAATTTTGGTGGGGCTAATTCTGAATGCTTTTAACATATTTGTTAATGAAATACTGTACCAAAAATTTATCTTAATTTTTGCAATTTTTGATGTGTTTCTGCATTTGTATAGTTTAAAACTGTGTTTGCAATCAAACGATTTAAGATTTTATTTTTAAAATATTGCGAAAGTTACAGGGCGCGTAAGGGGTTCCACGTAGCTGAGGCCCTTCTGTCTTTACCTGGATAGGGCCCTGGTCTTTGAGAAATACTAAATTATTGAAAAATAATGTCTACGAAGTTCTGTGTGTAAAAATTTCATTTCATAAGTGAAGTACGGTCTGAGGAAAATGTCATCAGAAAACGTAAAACGATATGTTAAGGAAACACCCCTGTGATTCAAAGAGATTTTTTTTTCTTTTGTTTGAAGAATTTCTGCATTTTTACCAGAGAATGTGTATAAATTTCAGGTTCGTGTTTTGAGGGGGGGAGAACTTACGTATAACTTCCGTTTCTAATAGAAAAAAATTAACACTGTAAAATAAAAGTGCAGATTTTTCTTAATTTAGGAAAACATAGTATAACCATGAACAGAAATGTTGAATAACTCTTCCAAACTGTACTTTTTTTTGAATAACACTCTTTATTTAGAAATCTCAAAAACAATTATATTTTCGAGATTTGAAGAATTATTTACCAAAAAAAAAAGAATTTTCTAATGCTACCAATGATTTTCAGAAACGCTAACAAGTAGTTTTTCTAGTGTTTTAATGAGTCTTTTTCAACCGCTTAAAATCAATAATATGTTTTTATTCTTGCATATAATAAATTTAATCACAGATGAAAATATGTAATTGAGAATAGACTGCATTACAAAATACCGATATTTCGGTTTAAGAAAATACTTATTTATACAATATAAAAACTGCTTGGAAATATTTATGAAAATTAATGGGAATTTTACTAGTATAAATGCTTCCTTAAATCTATAAAAAAAATATGGTTTCTGAGCAGGGTCCCATTAACGTCTGAAGATATGACAAGCACAGTATCATTTCGGGGCCCTCTTTCATTCTAGAAATGTTTTTTTTTAAGTTCGACATATCTGGAAACTCACCGGTGCTACAAAGCGTGGCTCAGTTATTCACATGTATTTATCTAAAAAACTTTATATATAAATGCGCAGTTATTGGATACAATGTAGAAAAATATGGAAAAATGACTTTGCAGAGTATTATTAGTGTAAAATTTTAAGTTGGATAAAAAGTTTGAATTTAGTACGCATAAAATATTAATATTTTGAAATAATTCTTCCAATTTTAGCAATAGTTAAAATTATTAATATTTCGCATTATGCGTACAAACTAAATTAAAAAAAAAGTATTAATATTCAGTTGTGTAAAATAAACATTATCTATAACAATCTAACATTACAATTAATTCAATAAAACTTTTGAGGGCCCCGACTTTCTCAATTTCGGGCATCTTTAAAATTTTGAAGCCCTTGCTTCTCGTGCCTATTCGGTAATCAGGAACTGTTTCTGAGGTTTCTACAGATGAAGAAGCAACTCTCAACAATGTTTTTAATAAAATGTGATTTAATTTTCAAAAAATATACAGTCTATTCTTCCTTTATCCTATCTATAATATCTATTCTTTTTCTCACGGTAACATTTTTTTACACAAAAAACCCTACATTTTTAATATTTTGAATTTCAAAAGAAAATTTATAAAGGAAAAAATTGCGGGACAAAATAAATATTTTTTTATATTCTGATTAAAAAACACTCAGAATTTTTAAGACCTATTATGGATCATAATGATATTCTTTCATAATTTTCAGAAAATTTTACACAACTCTGGTCTGTGGGCCTGGGATGGGCTTTAGCCCCCTTAGCTCCCCCCGTGGGTGTGTCAATGAACTCTGATGAGAGCCTCCTTGCAAAAAATGCAATCACTGTTTGCAACTGTTTATGAAACAACGGGAATCTTCAAAAGGGTACCCAAATCTCTTGCCAAACGTTTATTGTTGAAAAATGCGTGGTGGCTCATTTGAGCGTTTACTATAACAAGGTAGAACCCGTCGAATTTCGACGAAAGAAAATTTTTAAAAGGGAACTGTTTAATTGATTTATAATAAACCTACAAAATTAGTTACAATAAAAAATGCAACTTGTATTGGTAAGCCTAACTCTTAAACAAATGATACTTAAACCAAAGTTAACAAAATACTACTTCTATAAAACTCAGTTGTAGAAATTGTTAAAATTAAACTTTAATCGTACATGTAAGCAGTAAAAAATAATAAAGATCTGTTATTATGACAAAGTTATTAGTTAAGGCTCTTTGCTTGGTATTTCAAAATGAAAAACTGCAAAATTTATTCCACTTTGACTTAATCATTTTTTCCCGTGAAATCTAAATCCGACATGTACAAAGGTAAAAGTTAATGAGAAAATGGCAAGATAAAAATACAGTAATCTGCTTTTTTCGTTTTTTCTCCTTTGCTTTTAATACAAATGGGGTTCTTCTGTTGCCACAATTAGAAAAACGGTATTAAAAACTTAAAAAAAAATCTCAAAAATAAATTAAGATACAATTTTTTAAAAAAATTGCATTTAAAAGTACATTTTTTCCCTATACGATGGTGTAAAAACTGAAAATGTGGGTTGTTCAGAAGTTTGAAAATTTCCAGTAGCAAAAATTGCAAACCGAAATTTTATTTCAAATTTCAAGTTGTCAAAATGACGTATGTGTTACGCACAGATACGTTTGGCCTTTATAATATAGATTGTTATGTGAATAAAACGCTTTTTTTCATTCGCTGTGCATTTCTTATGTTTTGCCAACATTTACATCTCTGACCCCATATTTCTATCCCAAAAGTACTTCAAGGACACCCTGTATATCTTTGCAGTCGTGTTTGTAAATATAAACATATTGTGTATATATTTATAAACGCGTGTCTTATTGTTAAACTATTTCAATAATGCATGCCGATTCTGAATTCCATATTTCCCAAAATAAAATATTTTCTAGGCATAAACAACAGAACAGACTTATTAAATTACCTTTATTCATGGAAATACATTTTATAAAAGAACAAACAGTTTTTCTAAGAAACGTTTCAAAATGTCATTTTCCGTTTGAAAGAAAATTCATTTTCAAAATTGATTTTCCTTGCTATGGAAACACTATTCAACAAAATAGATGATTCTGTTTTCTATTATAGCCCAAATGTAATATAAAAATAAACAAGTAAACATTTATGATGAAAAACTGACAACTAAGGAATAATATCATAAATCATTTGTTCTTTATTATTATTGTTGATATTCCAAGGTCTGCGATGAAAATAAAAAGTTTGTAAAATAAGTAATATTTTGCATATTAGCCGCCTTTGGCGACCAGTTTTGTCTCTCTTAAACATATACTGACCATTGTATTATATTACTTTTATTCATAATTTAATTTACTTGTTGAATTCTTTGCCAAATGAGAAGATTCTGCTAGAAAAATGAAGAACTGGATATTTTTATGCCAGCCGGGATTACAAATAGCTGTAAATTTTTAAAATATTAGTTATTGTCCGAGAGCTGTTAAGCATTTTAGGGTAGGTATTTGAAGCACCATGAAAATTTGTGCAATACTTTACAATGGCTGAATACAAAATCGAATGTCGGGCTGAAGGATCGTGGCACTTAGCCAGCTTATTAATTTTTAAATTTCCTAAATTTTCGTGAAAAAAAAAAAAATCTTTGAGTCAGATTTAGATTTAGCCAGGTGGGGAGGCCTACTAATTGGTTTGAGCTCAACAAACCCCACCCAACAATTTTTATTAAAAAAAGTAATAATAATAATTACAGAACAATTTTACAGTAAATATAGATAGGTAACAAAAAATAATTGAAATAATGAAATAGCTATAAGTAACAATAATAAAATAGACTAGTTGAGTGCTTTGCAGACGCATAATATCCATTATTTTAACAATGACAGTAATTCTATAAGTGTTTTAAAGTAAAAGTTTGTTTGGTTAGTTCCATAACTCATCATCATTATCATATAAAAGGTCCTGTGGAGGCATTTGGAACAGTCCTTGATTTTTTTCAATCAATGTTACTCAGTTTATGATTTTTTGTAATAGTACTGGTTGTTTTCTTATTATTTTAAACCATGAAGAAAGCCTTATAGTTCGGGAGATTCTGAGGTGGTATATGGATGTTAGTGTGCATTCCGTTATGTAGTGCAGCGAAGCTCCTCGTTTTCCACACGTGCAGTAAGTAGCCCGAGTCAGTTTACCGATCTTTACTAGATAATTTGGAAAATGTTTGTGGCAAGTGATTTATAGGCCCGTGATTTGTAGCAAATAGGAAGAGGTTTTCTGTGAGATAAAGTCTCCTCTGGGACAATTGGTAGTAGAGAATATGTAAATCTTCCTCTATGATCAGTGTCCCATATTTTCTGCCATTCCTATTGTAATTGTGATTTTAGTTTTCGTTTGAGATGAGATGGTGGGAAAGGTAGAAATATTTCTGGTAAGTTAGGATTTATTATTGCTTTTTTTGCCTTTTGATCCGCCGAATCCTTGAGCATTTTGAAATTGTAATACCTTCAAATTTAGCATTTAATGAAATAAAAAATACGAAAGCCAGACACTTAAGTTGGTTCCAAAACTGCGCCAAACTTTTTAAAGAGGATAACAATAAAAAAAAAAGGTATTTGAAGCACGCTGGGATTGAGGTAGAATAGTTATGCTTTAAAAAAATATTTTGAAAATGACAGACATTTTTTGCTGGAAATTTCTACTTGCCAGACAATTGGGAATGTTAAATGCAAGTGCCAGTAAAGCTGGATTTGTTGTGCTGAAGATCCATTAACGATACTAACTTAAGATACAAATAAAGAGTAAACCGCCTTGCAGTGCTCTTAAGATAAATTTATTTAAATAAGTTAATGCCAGACAGCTTTAAATTTTACACCGAAAGGGCCGAAACTTTAAATCTAACAGCGAAAGTGCTTCTTTGAAGAGTGGTTTATAGGTTAAAAAAAGATGTCGTCTTCATATCATTTTAGCATGCTTGAAAACTGTAACATATTAATGTTTGGATTCCAGACAATCCATAATTAGTTCGCTAAACAAAAATTTAGTTAATAAGTTGATGCAAGATAACCTTAAAACTGACAACGAAAGTGCCTGTTAGAAGAATGGTTTATAAGTTTAAAAATATATGTCAACTTCAAATCATTTCAGCAAGCTTGAAAATTGTAACATATTGCTCTTTGTCAACCTATCTATAATTAATCTGCCAGACAAATCCGGTTGATAAGTTAATACCAGAGAGCTTTAAATCTGACAGCGAAAGTGCCTGTTAGAAGAGTGGTTTATAGGTTAAAAGAATATGTCAACTTCACATCATTTTAACAAGCTTTAAAATTGTAATCCTTTGGCTACTAGACAATCTATAATTAATTTACTAGACAGAAATTTGGTTGATAAGTTAATGCCAGACATTTTTTAATCGCTGCCATACTGCTACTTAATGGCACTTGCGTTTCACATTCTCTATTGTCTCACAAGTAGAAAATTCACCAAAACTGTCTGTCATTTTCAAAAATTTATTTCTAAGCATAAATATTATTCTGTTTCAATCTCGGCGTGCTTCAAACCCTTTTTTTCGATAGTTATAAAATATCTCTTAAAAGAGTCTGGCACAATTTTCGGATGTCTGGCATTTATACATTTTTATTTTTTTTTAATACTAAATTTACAGGTACCAAAATTAAAAAAAGCCTAAAAAGACCTCAAAAAAAAAAAAAAAAAAAAAAAAAAAAAAAACGAAATTTTTGGAAATGTAACAATTATTAAGTTGGCTAAGTGCACGATCCATCTGTCAGACATTTGAATTTTTATACATTTATTACAAAAAAAGTATAACACAAATTTTCATGGTACTTCAAATATCTAACCTAAACTGTTTAACATCTCTCCTGCTATTAGGTGAATGGATGGTGAGGTACATTTAACCCATTGAGGAGCGGTGGGATATAATGTATCCTATTTAATTTCAATTCCGAAATACCACATTGACACTACAATTTTGTAATAAAATTTTGCATTTATACTATAGGTGAAGAAAAGTTTTTCCTTATTTTCAAATAAATTTGTTTCTAAAACCTAGTGTGAATCTGCCATTTCAACATTTTAACAAGAGAAGTACTTTTGCCTCAGAAAGGTTTACTAGAAGTGAGGCACATTTTGGCGTAAAAAACTTTGTTTATATAACTTTGGAAACGTACTTATGGGCTTAAAATAATAAAATATTGTAAATTAAAATTAAAATACTGTAAATTAAGTATAAAATTAAAAACAGTCTTTGTAAGCCTTCAGTGTTAATCCTGAAAATCGCGCCTAATTTTTTGACTGCATTTAATGTTTTTTCCAAAAAATGTTCGTTAGAATATATTAATTTGGTATGGGTAGCAAACCTGATTATGAACATTTTATCTATAATTTTTCACTTGGAAGAAAGCGTAAGCAAGGGAATTTATTAAAAATATATAAAATTTTCACTGAGTATAAAAAAAAAAAAAAAAAAAAAAAAAAAAAAAAAAAAAAAAATAGTACCAACACCAACAGGGGAAAAATTGAAACATCATTTGAACCAATGAAAATTGCAACAATTAAATATTTTAAAGATTAAAACGTAGAAAATAAATTAAAAATAAAGTTGAAGAGTGCAATATATTTTTTAAAATAAGCTTTTATCAGTAATAGTTAAATATTAATTAATTTATGAAGCTACGTTGACAAACTAGTATATAAATCCTAAAAAGACCTCGGGTTTCTTTTAATTTACTGACTTAAATTAGATTTTAATTTAAAGGTAACACTTCGCTTAACAGATTGAATCAAAATATTTTAATTATCTTCATTTATAACATTTATAATTAATTGTAAAAATTTAAAAAGAAAATCTGTAAAGTTTTTCGCATATTTTTTAAAATAAATTTTTTATTATTTAAGATAATTCTGAGATCTTAGTTTATTTCATGCGGAAGTATAAAATTAATGCACTTCATCTCATTACCTTTAAGCGTTTTCGCGAAATGAATCGCACAGTGGTACATTAATTACGGAAACAAGCAAACAAAAAATCAGTTTGCTTAATTAATTTTTCCTTATTAATTTAAATATTTTAATTAATCTGTTTTTTTCACATGAAGTAATAATATACTTAACAATACAAAAAATAATAATAATGAATTTGTTTTATTAGTTAGTTTGTAAAAATATAAGGAAATCGCGTCAGTATTCTAGCATTTTTGACTGGTGAAGGGATCTGTTTCCTTAAATTTCAGAGTGTCACGGTGTTTATTCCTTAAGACTAAAAAACCTCTTTCGCCAACTTACCATTTAGAATTCTCTCTAACCACTGACTAGATCGCTACCTACCAGATTATAAATTAGTTTCACGGGTTTGAATGCCTGAAAATTGGGCGAAATTGCCTACTGGACAAGTACTTATGCCATCTTAATGCAGCTCTTTTTACTTCGTTTTAGTTCTGTGGGCCGGTTACTTAAAAAAAGATTAAATTAATTAAATTTTTAATTTCACAACTGCATTGCACACCTATATATTATATCTAGTATCTGAAGGGCGGCTCTTTCTGCTATAGTTGATCTCGTAATATGGAACTTTTATCAAGTGACGATGCCTTCACCCCACTAGGTATCTCCGGAGATACTTCACAGGTATAGTTCACAGGGAAGTTGGAGGATTTTGCACCCACCATGGATTTTACACGCGCCAGATACAGGGTGTTTCAAAAATGACTGCTATATTTGAATAATCAATAAAAATTGCAATGCATAAAAATTGCGGGCAGCGATAGAAATACATCATTTGTTACAACATTCTTTGGACAAGGTCAATCCATTTCACGTGGTCCAGCACTGGTCGCTCGATCATTTTTAAAAAATCTGAAATTTTTTGTGCAACAACCCTAACATGATGGAAGTTCAAAATGACTGTTATTTTATTTTTATTAATTTTTATTTATGCATGGCAACCATCTTTGTTTCATCGTTTGCAGCGATTTTCCCACAATTGAAATTGTAAATATCTCGTCTTTTATTTTCCCAATTGAAATGATGTTTGCAGCATTTTGTTCAGAATAAAATAGGCTAAAGATATGATGGTAGAGTATTTTTTAAAAATAAATTTTTACTGGTAAAATTTTAGCACAAAATGTAAGATTTTTTTCCAAAATCTGTTCGTTTTCAAGAGGCAATTTTTCATGCAAGGAAAACTGTCAATATGACATAATTTTTTTTACAAAGAGGTCAAAGCTACATGTACTCACACACCGAGTTCCAGATCTGGGAGTTTATTTCTCTTTGCGAAAAAAATTTCAAAATTTGTCAAAATTCCAAAAATCACACTTTTTAGGTTTTGATATCTCTGGTGGGACACGAGATAAAAATCTGAAATTCCAGCCTTTGATAGTATTGTATGAGATTGTTACGTATAAAAAATTTCAAGAAGGAGATTTGACTACAAGCTGAGATATGACGTGGACAATGTCTGAAAACAATACTGCCAAAATACTGTAACCTACTATGTGTTTATTCATATTTCCAAAATGTTATTGATGATCCAAAGTAAAATGTTAGTTAAAAATACTTTCTTCAATTGCGTGTGTGTTATAATTCAAAATATATGCTAAGCCATTTCACTATTTTCTCAGATGAATAAAACCTATTAGAAATCATGCTACAACAATTTGATTCAGAAACATCACAATATCTCTCGCAAATAGTGTGAAAATATTTCTCAGCTCTTTGTTGAGTATATACAATATCTTAATTAATTAAATATTTTGTTATTAAACTGTTTTCAACAAACAATATTTTCTGTGTAAATATCTATATTATAAAGGCCAAACGTATCTGTGCGTAACGCATACGTCATTTTGCGAATGGCAACACTTTCCCATGCTATTCGGTTTTTCAATTTTTGCTACTGCAATTTTTATACATCTAAACATTGCACATTCTCAATTTTTATATCGGCGTATAGAGAAAAAAATGTACTTTTAAATGCAATTTGTTTGAAAGCTGTATCTCAATTTATTTTTGAGATATTACTTTTTTTAGAGTTTTTCTGAGAATTTTGTAATCGTGGCAACATAAATGCGCCACTTTTTCTTAAAACTAAAAAAGAAAGAAATTAAAATTTTGTATGCCAATTTTGAGAAGATAAAAATGATGACGGGTGTAGATTTCACGTGAAAATTTGATCGTGTCAATTTGATTTTTTTTTTTTTTTTTTTTTTTTTTTTTTTTTTTTTTTTTTTTCATTTTTAACAAACTTAAGAGAATCAATTGATAACTTCATCATGATAAATTATTATGTTTTACTTATTACATATGCGATTAAAGTTTAATTTTAGTAATTTGGACAACTGACTTTTATAGAAATGATATTTTGTTAATTTTAGCATACAATAATATTTCTTTTAGAGTTAAACTTACCAATATAAGATGCATTTTTTACTGTATCTATTATTTTACGTTGTTATAAATCAATAATACAGTTCCTTCTAAAAAATTTTCTTCCGTCGAAGTTCGACGGGTTCCACCTCGTTATTATAAAAGAGATAAATATCATTTCTCTTAACGTACTCGCATTTTTTGGCATTTTCTGTCTTCCGTACCTCAGCTATTCCTTAAATCTCCTTCTTGAAATTTTTTGTGCATAACACGACCATAAAATACTAACAAAGGTCAGAATTTCAGATCTGTATCTTGTACCACACCAGAGATATCAAAGTCTAAAAAGTGTAATTTTCGAAATTTTTGACAAATTTTAAGTTTTTTTCGCAAAAATGAATCAATTTTTACGTCTGGGATTTGGTGTGTTAGTACAAGTACTTTTGACCTATTTGTATAACAAATTGTATTATGTTGACAGTTTTCCTTCTTAAAAAATTTCCTCTTGTAAATGGACCGATTTTGGAGAAAAAAAATCGCACGATAAAACAAAAATAGTCACCATGCACCAAAAAAAAAAAAAAAAAAAAAAAAAACAGTAAAATCAAAATATTAATCATTTTGAGTTTCCATCATATTAAGACTGCTGTACAAAAAGTTTCAGATTTTTAAAAAATGGTCAAACAATCAAAAAATATTTTTCGCAACACTTGAAATGGTTTGACCCAATATCATATAGTAGGTTTTATTCATATGGACATTAGCTTAGCATACATTCCCGACTATTTAAATAACACGAAAGCATTTGAAAACGATCTTTGTAATTAACATTTAACTTTGCACCATCAATAAAATATAATTTAATATTTCGGAAGTATGAATAAACATATAGTAGGTTAAAGTATTTTGGCAGTATTATTTTCATACATAGTGCACGTCATATCTCAGATTGTAGTCAAATCTCCTTCTTGAAATTTTTTGTACATAATACTCTCATACAATACTATCAAAGGCTGGAGTTTCAGATTTTTATCACCGTGCCCCACCAGAGATATCAAAGCCTAAAAAGTGAGATTTTTGGAATTTTTGACAAATTTTGGGATTTTTTTCGCAAAGCGAAATCAACTCCCAGATCTTGAACTCGGTGTATGAGTACATGTACCTTTGACCTCTTTGTAAAAAAATTGCATCATATTTACAGTTTTCCTTGCATGAAAAATTTCCTCTTGTAAATGGACAGATTTCGGAAAAAATCTTACATTTTGTGCTAAAATTTTACCAGTAAAAATTTATTTTAAAAAAATATTCTACCACCATATCTTTAGCCTATTTTATTCTGAACAAAATGCTGCAAACATCATTTCAATTGGGAAATAAAAGACGAGATATTTACAATTTCGTATACCCTAGTATGTGAGAAAATCGCTGCAAACGATGAAACAAAAATGGCTGCCATGCGCAAACAAAAATTAATAAAAATAAAATAATAGTTATTTTGAACTTCCATCATGTTAGGGTTGTTGCACAAAAAATTTCAGATTTTTTTAAAAATGGTCGAGCGACCAAAAAATTATTTTCTGGACCACTTGAAATGGATTGATCCGACAACAATAAATTTTCAGGCGGTCAAACTTTCGAAATTAGTTGCAATTTTCAACAACAGATCGCGCTGCAGGCGATTTGAAAGATATAGAAGAAAACGCAGTCTGTGAGTTCGCCATTCTGTAAGTTGTCTTTGTGCTGTTCACAGATTTCAAGTTTGCTGTGAAAAAATGGTTTAATCTTTAGAATAGAGGATTTTTTACTTGAAAGACCTGGTATACCACCAAAATCCAGAAATAATTAAACAACTGAAGCAGTACATCTCTTCTGCATGTGAAGCTATCCCGCCTGATACATTTACAAAGGTTTCTTTTAATTTCATTCAGAGACTACGTCATATTATTGCTGAGCATGGTGCATATGTGGAAAATATCGTACTTTAGATTTTTCCAGACTGCAGCACCATCTGTTGTTGAAAATTGTAACTAATTTCGAAAGCTTGTCTGCCTGAAAATTTACTGTTGTCCCAAGCATATTGCAAAGAACGGTGTATATCTCTCGCTGCCCGTTTAGTTTTTATGGATTTTTCAAGTATACCGGCCATTTTTGGAACACCCTGTATCATTAATACAAATGGCGGATTTATAGCTGGCGGCATGCCTCGTACTCGCAACATTTCGGCTACGAGGCCTATGCTTTGCTAAGTGGTCCACCGTTGCATTGGATGTAGAGCAATGTTTTACAACCATAAAGTCAGGTCCCGACCAAGGCTATCCGGGGTCCCGGGGCAAGCATCATTCTGGGGACCCCTCCCCTTCTGTCTATCGATAGAATTTTTTTTTTTTTTTTTTTTTTTTTTTTTTTTATGAATAATGTAGAAGTGACTCATAGTGAAGATAGTCCCTACTTTCAGAAAAAGTACTAGCAGGCTAATTGTAGAAAAAAAAAAAAAAGATATATTGATTGACAGAAGTATCTTTTTTCAAACTTTTTCTTTGTTTATCGAATTACATTATAAGATGACTAAAAGGAAATATCGCAAATTGGTCATAATTAATGGTTATTTTTTAATTTGCCAATCTACGGGGAAAACATTAATAAGGAATTCATTTTGAAAACAATAGAATACTAAGCTGTTATAGTAAAGCTTTAATTATTAATTTTCTAATGCAGTTTATTTTTCTCATAGATAAATGGGGTACTGGAAGCAAAGAGAGGAAGGTGGACCACTCTTACCTTTTTAAAATTTTAAAATATATGAATTTTGATCCATTTTGGCTAATTTTACTCACCTGGCACTTTTTAGTGAAAATCCTAATTAATCTCATGGGAGCCTTTAAAGAGGGGGACCCGGGGCAATTGCTATGCATGCCCCTGCCTAAGTCAGGCCCTGCATAAAGTTTTGATCTGACAAACAAAATTCGCCATTCATAGCGCCATGGAATCTAATTATGTAAAATAAGATACAGCACTTCCGCGTTAAATTAAAATTTGCCAACAAAAAGAAACAACCAAAAATTTAATAACAAGATAAATGCGATTGTTTAAAATATAAATGTCAGAATATGGTCGGAATTTTATTGTAACCTAATATGAATATTTTTTTCAGTAAATTTCGTTGGTATTTGGTAATTTTTGGAAAATTAACGCACTGTTTTATTTATATTTCTTTTATAAATTAACTGCAGAATTAAAAAATAAATGAAAAAATAAATAAATATTGGAATTCTCAAAAATTACTATCGATGAAAATTTTTGACACTTTAAAAAATAAAGTAACGAAAGTACCTCATTACACGATTTAATTAAATGCAAAGAAAGATAATTTAATTTTTCTTTAATAAAATATCGTTATTTGATCGAAAGCACTTCTGCGATATAATTTTTCCCACCTTTTAAGAAAACAATTTGTTCTAATAATGAAATGTTGTTTTAGTATCACAGAACTTGTCTCATTTTTTTCGATCTTGTCATATACAATAATGGAAATTTTAATTAATCATGATCTTATTTGTTGAAAATCAGGATTGAACTATAAAAAATTTGTTAACCAAGATACGTTTTCTTCTTGAGTAATATGCAACCAATATTATTAAATTTGGCAATTGATCAATTGCCTTATATTGATTGTTTTGATACATTAGGGGAAGGTGGTCACGTTGGGACATGTCCCACCTTGGGACAGCTCAATTATTAGGCTTAATTTTGCAGTTAAAAATAAGCAAACATAAGGGAATAATGCAACCATACCCATAGGCAAACATACTGCTTATGTATGATACAACAATCTACTCTCACGTGTGTTTTGGAATCGCTAGTGTTTGCTGGTAACAAATAATATCATCCTCTTTGTTTTGAATGAGGCTAAATAACATAATGCGTATTTTGAAGAATGAAATTTTCATTAAAGGAATGAAATAATACAAGTGGTAGCATCTTGTATGAGAAAACATGGATTCATTGTTCTTTTAATGGTAAAAAATAGACTGTTATGTTAAGCTTAACTCTGTAAAAGGTTTTTTTAGTTGTTGTATGAGATAGGAATGCTTGAGACACCTAGTAGTGGGGCAATCTTGAGATATATCCAAAAGTGCTGCAAAGATCAAATGCATCTTACAAAAGGAAAAAACAGTACAGAGCCAGTTAAAATTTTCATTAAGCAGTGAAGATGAGGTAATTGCACCAGCAAAATTGATGAAAATTACCCTTGGAATAAAAACAAATGTAAGTGATTTGTGGATGGCAGTAGTGAAAATTAAATACATTAAAAAAAAAAAAAAAATCCTGAAAAGGATGACAGCTTATTTGTGTATCAAACAAACATTCTTATAAAACTTGACTTCCCTAAAAAGAAAATAGGTCAAATATGTGTTTTTTTTTTTATTATTAGAATTTGAAGAACACCAATTTGTTCACATCAAATACAATATCTATTACTAAACACGTGTTACAGCTCAAATTATTAATCTTATACTATAATGCGAGCAAAAATTGTGTGTGTGTGTGTGTTTGTAAATTTTATCTCAAAAACGGCTCTAACGATTTTCGCAAAAATTTGGATTTTACCATTTTCGGGCACGAGAAGACCATTGGGCTAGGTCACATGTTCGAGAAAATTCGATTATTGGGTCATTTTGGGTCATAATGGATCAGGATCAAGCTATTTATATCTAGAGAACGGCTGGATTGATTTTAAGGAAATTTTGTATCCAATCGTTTTTTGGCACGAGAAAACTATTGGGCTGGGTCACATGTTCGAAAAATTTCGATTAGTGGGCCATTTTTGGGTCATTATGGGTCAAGCCATTTTTATCTAAAAAACGGCTCTAACGATTTTGACCAAATTTTATATTTTATCGTTTTGGGTTACAAGAAAACCATTGGGTTAGGTAATATGTTCGAGAAAATTCGGTTAGTGGGTCATTTTTGGGGTCATTGTGGGTCATGCTATTTTTATCTAGATATTTTCTCACGCAATTTTGACTAAAAATTTCATTCTATGGTTTTCGGGCACGAGAAAAACATTGGGCTAGGTTACATGTTCGAGAAAAAATTTTAATGGGTCATATAGGGTAATTAAGGGTCTGGGTCAAGCTATTTATATTTAACGAACGGCGTGATCGATTTTAACGAAATTTTGTATGTAACAGTTTTTTGACATGAGAAAACTAATGGGGCTAAATCACATGTTTGAGAGATTTCGACTATAAGGGTCATTCGTGGGTCATTATGGGTCAAGCCATATTTATCTAAAAAACGGCTCTAACGATTTTGACCAAATTTTATATTTTATCGTTTTGGATTACAAGAAGACCATTGGGTTAGGTAACATGTTCGAGAAAATTCGGTTAGTGGGTTATTTTTGGGGTCATTGTGGGTCATGCTATTTTTATCTAGAGATTTTCTCACGCAATTTTGACTAAAAATTGCATTCTATGGTTTTCGGGCACGGGAAAAACATTGGGCTAGGTTACATATTCGAGAAAAAAAATTTAATGGGTCATATTGGGTCATTAAGAGTCTGGGTCAAGCTATTTATATTTAAAGAACGGCAGAATCAATTTCATCGAAATTTTGCCTGTAACAGTTTTTTGACACGAGAAAGCTAATGGGCTAAGTCACACAATCGAGAGATTTCGATTGTAAGTGTCATTTGTGGGTCATAATGGGTCATGGTCAAGCTATATCTAAAGAACAGGTGGATCGATTTTAACAAAATTTTGTATACAACATTTTTTGGCACGAGAAAATTATTGGGCTAGGTCTCAGTTCAAGAATTTCGATTAATGGGTCATTTTGGGTCATAAAAGGTCTGGGTCAAGCTTTTTATATTTAAAGTACGACAGTATCAAATTTAATGAAATTTTGTATGTAACAGTTTTTTGACACGAGAAAACTAATGGGCTATCTCACATGTTTGAGATATTTCGATTATAAGAGTCATTTATGGGTCATGATGAGTCATAATGGGCCATGTCAAGCTATATCTAAAGAACATGTGGATCAATTTTAACGAAATTTTGTATACAACGTTTTTTTGGCACGAGAAAATCATTGGGCTGGGTCACATGATCGAGAAATTTCGATTAATGGGTCATAAAGGGTCTGGGTCAAGCTATTTATACTTAAACAACGGCAGGATCGATTTCAACAAAATTTTGTGAGTAACAATATTTATCACGAGAAAACTAATGGGCTAAGTCACATTTTCGAGAGATTTCGATTATAAGGGTCATTTGTGGGTCATGATGGGTCATGGTCAAACTATATCTAAAGAACGGGTGAATCGATTTTAACGAAATTTTGTATACAGCATATTTTTGGCACAAGAAAATCATTGGGCTAGGTCACATGTTCGAGAAATTTCGACCAGTGGGTCACTTTTGGGTTATTCTAATTTTATCTTGACAATGTCTCGCGCAATTTTGACTAAATTTTATATTCTATCGTTTTCGGACACAAGAAAATCATTGGGTTAGGTCATATGTTTGAGAAAATTCGATTAATGAGTCATTTTGGGTCATAATTGGTCAAGTTCAAACTATTTATACCTAAAAATTGGCTCAATCGATTTTATCTAAATTTTGTATCTAACGTTTCTCGGCACACAAAAATTAGTGAGCTAGGTCACATGCTCGAGAGATTTCGATATAAGGGTCATTTGTGGGTCATGCTGATTTTATCTAGAAAATCGTTCTCACCATTTTGAGTATACTTTCTATTATATCGTTTTCGGGCAAGAAAAAACCATTGAGCTAGGACACATGCTCGTAAAAATTCAATTAGTGGGTCGTTTTAGGTCTTAATGGGTTCGGGTTATTTTAATTATATATATCAACGACTCAATCAATTTTATCTAAATTTTGCAACGAACAGGGGCGGATTTATGAAGTGAGGGGCCCCTCTCACTGGAACTTTTTGGGGCCCTTCCATTTTGAAAAATTGGGTACATTTCTCATTTTTAAATAATAGATATTTAAAACTAAATTACAATAATTACTTATAAATTAATTAAAATCTATTAAAATCATTAAGGATTAGGTGCACAAAATTCATTTTATGCTCAAATTACATCAGAATTTTGCACGAGCTCAGATACTGTGGCATATAAATGTGCTAAAATTATGTATCTTATTTTCCTTTCCATTTTTAGCACTTTTCAAATTTGTTGAAAAGGGATTATGCATTCTGTCCATTCTGGCTGTCTGTCCATGCTCTAATTCCCGTAAATATACTCGGATTTCCATGCAAATGATAAAGCTTATTTAGGGTCACCAAAGCATGTTTGGTATTGCATATGAAGTATGTACAATCAATGGTTCATTTACAGGGGCACTCAAAATAATTCGATTACATTATGGTAAATAGGGAAAATCGTTTGTAGAATATTTTAATGATATGCTATTTCAAAAGTATTGAAACTGATAAAATTACTGAATTTCACTAAGATCACGTTAAAACAAAGCATTAAAAAGTAGCCGGATGACCCAAGAACTGTGAAAAAGATAATACCAAGAGAATAGAATTATTTTTAAAGAAGATGCACTGAGCTCCCCAAGAAGACGATTCATGTTCAAAATTGGTAATAAATAGAATCCAATGGTTTTTACATTTATGCTGGTGAGCGGGAGGATCAAGAAGTTGTTGACAAAAAAGAAAAGAAAAAGTGAATCGGACAATTTTTAAGGAATCTGTATTTGGGGCGCCCAAAAGAAACCAGCTGATAGTTTGGAGCAGAGCTCAAAAATGGTACCATGTAAAAAGGTCCCAGCATTTAACGCTTCAGATTTTCAATTGGACGAAATTATAAGCTCAGGTTATGAATTAATCATTAGAATAAAAATTTAAAGACATGCTTAAAATATAATGGAAAATTCTTTAAAAATGAGTCCTAGGATACCAATAAAACTATGAGGGGTAGCTGAAGAAACGAAGAAGCTGTTAGAAAAGAAGCTAATGAAAAAAAATATTAGAAAACAAAACTGTGGGAGGAGCTGCTTCCCAAATAAATTTGCCGAATTGCCTTTAATATTAACCCAATTTGTATTTCATGAGTGAAATCCTCCTCCGACTACAGAGTTAAGGACTTACCTTTAATAACAGCGTTATTTTTAATTTACGGCTGCAGTGAGTAAACGTAAGTTGATGCCGAAAAATAAGATTACTATTCAAAAATGGTGCTATTAAAGTGATAAGGCAATTTTTTAGTGTTTTATAAAGTAGTTGGAGGATCCTAGAACTACGTTAACTGTTTTATGCTACAGTGGTCTCTGATTGGAACAACCAAATTCTAATTCCAAATTTACCAACGACACCAAGAATATTTTTAAAAAGTTTTGCTTTTACACTGAAAGTTTAAAGTATTAAGTTTTTAGTTTAAAAAAAAAGTTGTTTGTAAATTTCAATATCAGCCAGTCATTTCATCATTTTATGAACAAAATTTTTCAGCGCCGGAAAGGGTTAAAGAAAATTGTAGGAATCATTTTAAAGCCAATTGATATTCAAAATTGGTGGTAGCCGAAGTCTGAGAAATTTTTTGGCATTCATGTTATAGCTGAAGAGTAAGTTCTTAGGGGAAAAAGCTAGTGAATCAGATCATTTTTAATCCTCTCATGCATAAATTATTTTTCATTATTTTTCATTATTTACAAAAAATTCTTTTTATGATAAATGAAAGGGCCCATTCTAAAATAACTTTATTATTGTACTGCATGCTAGTTATTATCTTTCCACAAATCAAATCTCCCTAAATAAATGCTCTTTTTTTTTTTTTTTTTTTTTTTTTTTACTTAATGATGCAATAATTATCTGTCCTCATATGAGGCCCGTATGCATGAGAAGGTTGAGGAGGCTATAACAATGGGCCCAAAGAGGGCAACATGAGCAGGACCATAATATTAAACATATTAAATGGTCTTAGTTCTTAGCACTTTAGACCATCTGTTAATCAAAATTAAGCATATCTATGAAATAATTATTAGAATAAAACTTTGAAGAAATGTTCAAAAATTGGGGGAAAGGGGATTACTTAAAAAAGGGTAGGTTCCTAGAAAAAAATATGAGAATGTTGGTCCAGAGACAAGAGTCCAAGACTCAACTTTAAAATTTCGCATTGAAAGTGTAAGAAAGTTAGGAAGTGAAAAAGGTATGGTGCAAAAAAGTAAAGGGATCCCGGATCGGGTCCTTACGTAATCCTAGGGTGCTCAAGATTTTAACTGGAATGTAGAAAGCGAGAACAACTAAATGGAAAAGGATTCCAGAAATAAAGATCGTATTAAGAGGGAGCAATTTATTAACAATTTATTGTGTAAAAAAATTCAAGGGCCGATCACGGGCCACAAAGGTAAGCTTTTAACTAGCATGTAGTTGGGTATAAAGATACTTTTTAGTGGTTTTTGAAACAACTGGAGGGCGCAAGAACTATGTTAAAGAAAATTGCATGCAATTCGGATAATTTTTAAAAATGCTGCACATAGGACCCCAAGAGGGCAATTAATATTCGAAACTAGTGGTAGCTAAAGTCTGGAAAATGTTTTTGTCGTTAATATAGTAGCTGGAAGACATACGAAGTTGATAGTGAAGAAACTATTGAATCAGACCATTTTTAAGGGAGCTATAAGATTATAGGTCTCAGCATGAAAACGTGTTAAATGGTCTTAGTTCTTCGCACTTTAGATCTTCAATTAGTCAAAATTAAGCACAGGAAGAAAATTTTGAAGAAATGAGCAAAAGAAATGGGGTATGTTTTAAATAGGCCCCTAGAGTAATAATAAAAATATGAGAGTGTTGGTCCAGAGAGAGGAGTCCAAGACTCAACTTTAAAATTTTGCATTGAGAATGTGAGAAAGTTAAGAGGTGAAAAATGCATGCCGCACAAAAAGTTTAAGGGGCTTTGAATCGTTCCCTTCATGATCCTAGGGTGCCCAGGATTTTAACTGAAATCTTGAAACGGGAAAATAACTAAATGGTAAAGGGTTACAAAAATGAAGTTCGGATTAAGAGGGAGTAATTTTTAACAATTTATGGTGCAACAACTTCAAGGAGTCCGGTACCGGACACCAAGGTAACAGAGACTTACCTGGCAAGTCGTTTGATATAAAGGTATATTTAGTAGTCTTAACATTAATTGGAGCATGGTAGAACTATGATAAAGAAAATTGCATGCAATTTGGATCATTTTTTTAAAAACTGCACCAAATGCCCCCTATAAGACCGATTAATTTTTCGAAATTGGTGATAGCTAAACTCGAAATTTTTTTTTTTTGTGATTTATGGAGTAGTTGGAGGACCTAAAAAGTTGTTTAAGAAAATAAATTAAAGTTAGTGAATTGGACTATTTTTAGAAAGCTATAATAGAGAGTTCAAAAAGGGCTGTATGAAAATTTAAAGCAGGTCCTAACATGAAAACATATTAAAAAATCTTAGTACGTAATGCTTTAGATCTACAATTAATTACAATTAACGGCAACTATGTTAAAAAATATCATGTAGTTAGGATCATTTTTAACGTAGTTACAACAAGGACCCCAAGAAAGCAATTAACATTCAAAATTGGTGGTAGCTGAAATCTGAGAATTTTTTTTGCTGTTGTAGTAACTGGAAGACCTAAAAAGTTAGAAAAAAAATATTAAATCGAATCATTTTAAAGGAAGTTATAATAGTGGGCCCGAAAAGGACCAACTGATAATTAAAAATTAGGGACCTAACATGAAAAGATGTTAAATAGTAGTGCGTTAGATCTTCAATTAGTCAAAATTAACACAAAGTATTATTGGTTAAAATAATATTTTAAAGAAATGCACAAATAATTGGTCAATGTTTAAAAAAGGGCCCTAGGGCCCGATTTACAATATGAGGATGTTGGAATGAGAAAAAAAGTCCAAGAATCAATTTTAAAATTATGTACTGAGAAGGTGAGCAAATTATAAGGGATAAAAAACGCTTGGAGACCAAAAAAGTTCAAGGAGTCTTAGACAGGGCTGTACGGCACCCTAGGGGGCCCCAGGATCTAAATTGGAAAGTAGAAACGTGAGAATAACTAACTGAAAAGAAAAATGATACCAAAAATGATCCTTTTTAACCGAAGTATTAAAAAAAATCAATTTATTGACAATTTTTTTGCAGAAAAGCTTCAAGAGGCCCTGTATCGGCCCTAAGAAGCCAGGATCTTAACAAGAGATTAAAAAGGAGAGAATAGCTAAATGGAGCAAGGTCATTAAGAACAAAGAATATTTGATATAAAAGGGCACGTTATTAACAATTTAGTGCGTAAAAACTTAAAGAGATCCTGATCCTTAGAATAGTAAAAATATGAGCCTAGTGTACATCAATTTTAAAGACAATCAATTTCAAATGTGTGGTATATTTCGCTAACAATCGCACATAGATAGAGCGAAACTTTGATTTGTACAGATTTAAGAAACAAAAACCTCAATGGAGTGTTCTCGGGCCAAGATCTTAACTGAAATATACAAAGGGGGATAACAAAATGAAGATAGGGCCCCGAAAACATAGAAGAGCGGATAGAAAAGAGGCAAGTTATTAAAAATTTAGGATATAAAAACTTGAAATGGTCCAGGGTGCCCGGATCTAAAAAAATTAAAAAACTGATCCCCAAGTGTATCAGGAACTGGCTCAGACCATCCTCATTTAAATTTTCAGATTTCGACGTGCGGTAGATTTTGGTATCCATCGCACACAGATATACAATAAGAAAGTTTATTTTATTAGCATAGATAATCACTAACAAAGTAAAAATACATTTAAAATATCAGTTTTACGAAAACTGCATTCCAAGTGTGGGGCCCCTAAAAGTCAGGGGCCCCATGGTGACGGTCCATGATTAATCAGCCCTTCAATCTATAAAATTAAATCGTCATAAGAATGTCTCTAACAGGGTTCCTTTTTATAAAGTTAAAATTATTTTCAACGTTAGAACACCAGAATATTCGTATTCCAAACATACCGGTTTCGGTAGCATATAGCATACCTTCCTCAGTGCTAAAGATAGTGGAAATTTGCTCATATATATACAGGGAGGATGGGGATTCAAGCGACAAGTTTCTTGACCAATAGGAAAACAGGAGATATATTGAGGACATTCTTAGCATCATGAACTCTATTGATAACAATATCTAATTTACGTATGAAACAGAAAATAATGGTTCACTCCCTTTCCTGGACACCCTTGTCACTCGCAGTGAAACTGGCTTCTCTACATCTGTCTATCGAAAAAGCTTCGCTGTTTCTCTACCTCCCCATGCTCGTTCATGACATCCTCCAAGTCAAAAAATGGCCGCCTTTTACACATTCATAAATCGTGCTCTTCATGTTTGCTCTGATTCTCAGTCTCCCAATAATAAAATTCAATACATTAAAGCAATTGCATTTGATAGAGGTTACAATCCTTCTATTATTAATACTGCCCTTTCTAAATTACAAAACTCTCACTCCTCAAACTCATCTCAGTCTTCTACTCGTTCCAATATTAGCACTGTCTTACCTTTCTTTCCAAAATCAAGTTTTTCCATTGCTAAAATTCTTAGTCGGTTCGATTTCAAAATAATTTTTACTCCTACTAATAAACTCACCCTTTCCAACCTTAAAGATCCTGTTGAATTATCAAATTCATGGGGTATTTACAATATTATTTGTCAGTGTGGTCTTTCTTACATTGGTCAAACCAAACGCAGTCTAAAATTTCGTATTAATGAACATAAACAATATACTGAAAAACAAGAAATCAAGAAATCCTCAATCGTAAAACATTGCTGGGAGACGAGTCATGCTTTTGACTTCAATTCGGTTAAGATACTAACTAAACCTACTTCTATACAAGAACTTAACTTCCTTGAAGCTTTCCATATCCATAAAAATCTTGCTAATCTCGTTAATTGTGATTTTGCTATTCCACCATTATCAGACTGTTGGAAATGTTACATTAAAACTAATTTTTCTTAATCTTTTAATGCAATTCTCGCAATATCTTTTCCATTTTCCACCCAATTTTCCCATTAGCTGTTCCCTGTTTTCCTATTGGCTGTTGCCTAGGATCCTCTGTTTTCCTGTTGGTCAAGAAGCTTGTCGCTTGAATCCCCATCCTTCCTGTATATATATGAGCAAATTTCCACTATCTTTAGTACTGAGGAAGGTATGCTATATGCCACCGAAACCGATATGCTTGGAATACGAATATTCTGGTGTTCTAACGTTGAAAATAATTTTAACTTTAACATATTGCACCAGGCAACAACCTATTACTTAGGGTTCCTTTTGGCTCAGATCCAGGTTTCTTTTGAATCCCATCCCTTTCTTCTACAACAGATCATTAGAAAATCTATACTAATAAAATAACAAATCGCTCTGTCTGCGTGTGTGTGTGTGTGTGTGTGTGTGTGTGTGTGTGTGTCTGCGATGGCTAGCAAAATCTATGGGACGTACGAAGCTCAAAATTTTTATGAGAGTAGCCCAATATCTCTCCTGATGCACCTGAGCTTCAGAATTTCGAAATTCTATTTATTAACTGAGTAATTAATTAAATTCCAAAGATCACTCTCATAAAAAATCGCCTTTTTTCTTCTTTTTTTCTCTTCATTCAGTTATGGTTGGTTGGTTGCATAAAATTTTCGCATAAATAATTAAAAAAGCTGGGAATAGACCTTTAAAATTCATAGACTGGCAAACTGTCAGTTTAAATGATGATTTTTTATCACAGCGGTTGTAAACCATGGAGGAAAAAGATAGGTGGTGGTGAAGTGAACCGAAAAAAGGGTTGCAATATTAAATCATTTATCGCTCAAATTTTAATGTCCCAAACAAAAGCATGTGGAAGTGATTTTGTATTAATAAGACGAATTGAAAGAAATGAATTAC
This sequence comes from Maratus speculifer, assembly GCA_964019185.1. Classification (NCBI taxonomy): domain Eukaryota; kingdom Metazoa; phylum Arthropoda; class Arachnida; order Araneae; family Salticidae; genus Maratus; species Maratus speculifer. The sequence goes on from OZ025292.1 coordinate 360,702,289, forward strand.
AGCCGAAGCGTATTTTATGAAGAAATAGTAATTTTTTAAAATGGTCTTTTTTCTATTATATTATTTATTTTTAAAAAAATGTTTGCTTTTAAAATAATTGAAATTGATAAATTTGAAATAATTAAATGTCAAAATAAAATAAAATAAAATATTGAAAACATTTGATTTGAACTAAAAATTGTATTACTAAAAGGTTTCTTTTTTTTTTCAGAACTTTTTAATACTTTATAACGTAGATGAAAATATGGTTTTAATATAACAACATATTAATAACTCTATATCAATATATAAAATATATTTATGAAAACATTCTTTTAAAATCATGCGCGAAAACTTAAATAACAAATATTAGTCTAAAATCTAGATTTCAGAGTGCAGACGATTTTAAGACATTAACGAAAGAATGCTAACTTTTCAAGCAAAATCTTAAATGATGCTTCTATATTGATATTTCAAAGTGACGGCTAGGTTACATTTATGTTATATTTAAGTTACGGTAGGGTAATGTTAAGTCGCAGTTAGGTTACAGACAGATTATGGTTATGGTACAAAAGTTTACGGTTAGGAATTTGTCCACAGAGTCAACATTACGCATGCTTTGATTAAAAATATACACTTTTGTTAAATGGCTCTGAAATTATAATATTATATACCAATCTTTTATCATCGCGTATCGATTCATTCAAGGTATAGTCGGATTTAAGAATGATATAATTAGTTTGAAATTCAAAATATTTCACTTGGGATTTCTATGTGAAAAAAATAATTAGTTACGTGATTTAACAGTGATTTTTACGGGTAAATATCAACACTTTAACACGAAACTAACGCAATCGTTGGATACATGTTCCCTCCCGTGTTTCTCATTGCTCATTTTAAGTATTTTTAGAGCTTAATATTAGTTGTTGTTTTTAAAACCGATTTTTCACAAAGTCAGCTGCAACGTATTTCAGACAATGCATTTCTGCATGCTTCCAGTTATTGATAAAATCATACAAATTTCAAGTTCGTTTAATATTGTTAATACGGACCCGGGCAACGCCGGGCGGGTCAGCTAGTGATAGAAATAAAATATTTATTACTTGAAAATGGTATAATATTAACTGAAAAATTAAAAGAGCACTGAGAAACTAGGGGACACTAAGAAAATCATTTTTTTCAAAACGTCACATTTTTTTTCTTTGAACTCGAAAGAAGATTTGGGGGCCCTTTGGAAGCGGGGCCCCTCGCGATTGCGACCATCGCGACCCCTTAAATCCGCCCCTGGCAACGAAACGTCTTTTGTCACGAGAAGACTATTGGGCTGAGTTGCATATTAAACAAAATTATATTAGTGGGTCATATCGCTTCATTGCTGAATGCTGTCAAGCTAATTTTACTTAAGAAATGGCTTACACGATTTTGATTCATTTTATACTCTACGGTTTTTGATTACCTGAAGACCATTGAGCTAAGTCACATGTTTGATCACATTTGATTAGTGGATCATTTCGGTAATAAGGGTCAGGATCACGAGAATATGGCAAAAGCCAATAAGTTGGCGAGATTTGACAAAATACTGGCGAAATTTGGCCAAAAAATCAACTATTAAGATTACGAAACCAAAACACGTATTTGGCACCAAATGAAAGAATGTGTCCAAATTTGGCTATATCTGGCAAAAAATATTGTCTTTCAGAATGTGAAGAAATTTCTTATACATTCTTAATAGCATTGAAGATGCATAGTTAAACTAATCAGAGTCGAGCTAAAAAAGTGATTTGGATTGATGTCCTTTCGTTGTAAAATTTATGAACATGTACATACAAACATAGTTTTCTTATTGATTGTTTTTGTAAATAATACTATTATTAATAACATGTTTTACAGTAATAATGCAGAGTGAATGATACAGTGAAAATACTATATTGAGTTGAACACAAAGTTAATTTTGACTAGCGTTGCAAAGGCTAGAAAAAACCCGGTTTAAACCCGGGAATAAACCGGGTTTTTAGGAATAAACCTGGAAAAAACCCGGGATTTTTTGGAATAATTCGGTTTTTTGGGAATAAACCTGGGAATAAACCTTGTCTATTGGAAATAAACCCGGGAATAAACCGACTTTTTGCAACTCTAATTTTGACCGAGCTGAGCTCGGTCACCCCTGATAGTATATTTCTATATTATATAGTATATTTCTATAAAGTATTTAATGTTCATCCAAAGCTTTATAAATAATTTTTTTCTCAAATTAAATTTACAAGTTTATGTTTTTCTTTGTTTGAAATTAGTGTCTCAACCTGAGTCATTCAAAAAGTTTTGGGGCATTGGGTTGAGACATTTTAAAAAGTTTTTTGTTTTATTTTTATTATTTTTCTTGTGATATATTACATTATTAAGAGGTTTATTTGATTCAGAAATGTATATGCTATGTATCTAGTTGATTTTTTGAACAAAATAAACATTAATAAAATTTAGAAAAAATATTTTACTAAAAAATGTCCGAAGGTGTCCTACCTTCCCCTATTAATAAACTATCAAGTACAAGTACTACTAGCACTCAGAGGGTCTCGTACAATAAATACAGGGTGTATCCGAAAAAGTGGACAAAACTTTACGAGGAGATAGTACGCAGCTATGCGAGCAAACTTCGCCTAGAATGTATGGTCGAAACGCAATCGGTGAGAAGTTAAAATGTAACTTTTCATTGTCCGAGCTTGATGGATTGATCGAGATGGTCCCATAGTTTGGCCATCAAGATCGCCGGATCTTTCGTGTTTGAACTTTTTCCTGCAGGGTTATATGAAAAGCTTAAACTACGAGTGCCCCTGTTGAAACTGATATGGATCTAGTCGTTAGGATTTCTGTTATTCCCGGCAATATTCAGGTAATGGCTGGTGTCTTCGCTAGGCTTGGATTATTTATCAATATCCGAGCACTGATTAAAATTAACTCTCTCTGTTTTCCAAATAGATGTTTTAAGTGTTTGTGGAGTCTCTAATTTTCACTACATTGTGAGATCAAAATGAATCACGACTAATCTATATTAAAGCTACACTGTAAAAATATTCGTATGACTTTACACCAAAAATGGTAGCAACTAAGTTTCCACAAATAGTAGTGCAAGGAATCACCACTAATAAATTAGTGTAACAAACCAATCAACAATCGACTGGTGTAAACAAACACCACATTTGGTCGCAAATTAGTTGCTGTCTTTTGTGGTATAAAGTAAGTAATATGTTTAAAACATACGTTACATAAATTGTCTCAATTAAAAGGAAGTTTAGCAGCCTCTTTGCGAAAAGCTATTTATTTTAAATTATGGCTGTATTAAATTTAAAATGTAACATTTAAATTATTTTTTATTTTGCTGTTAAAGTAGACTAAATAAGTAGTAGTGTGAGTTGGTAAATTAGAAATTTTCTATATTTACATCACTTTAACAGCAAAATAAAAAATAATTTAAACATTATACTTTAAATTTAATGCAACCATAATTTAAAATAAATAGTTTCACGCAAAAAAACTCCTAAACTTCCTTTTAATTAAGACAATTTAGTATAACGTATATTTCAAACATATTACTTAATTCAGACACAATGAAATCACCTATATTTACATGTTAAAAAATATCTCTTTCAATGGTCCCTATTAGAGATGAATCTGGGTTCATTTTCCGGAGCCTGAGTCCGCCCGAACTCGACGATTTAGAATCTAAGCCCGCCCGAGTACGAAACATTCTGCGCCATCAGAACATAAATTTTAACAATATTAAAATTTATGTTCATCCGCTTTCGTTTGTATTAATTGAATTATTAACTTTTTGTATTACCATGTTGAAAATATGCAGCATACCTAAAAGTCAATAGTACCTATACAGTAAGTTTTAAAACTCAGTTTTATTTGTCGTACCTATTTCCCAACACACCAGTTAACCCATTAACGCCCAAATTATTTTCTTCGCAAAAATTTAAATTTTGTATTTCCCACCACTTTTAAAAGCAAATTAACTTTTATCTAAATTTATCAAGGATTCTGTCTCGTGAAATAAGGTATAAATTTTTCTTCCTCTTTACTGGTGGGAAAACCGCTTTCTTGCTGTTTTTGTAACCGTCCTCCAATGAGGACGCTGGGCGTTAATGGGTTAATACAAATTGATCATTGGGATTCTCAACGGACGATAGCATTGAGTTAATTTCTCATACCAAAGTATTGTTTATCATATCAGAAGCTTCAGGTTGATATTATCAAGTTTAATTTAATAATTTTTGGTCCGATTAAAAAAAATGGAGAAGTCCGAAAAAATTTTTTTTAAAGGTAATTTTGTATGCTTTAAAATTTTCCATTAGAAAATGGACAATATTTATGAGAAGTTTTCAATTTTTGTTTAGTGAAGATGTGAAAAAAGTACCATTTAGTCAGTAATTACTTTAGTTTTACATCCTAAATTTTTTAATTATTTTTACAAGCTTAAAATGATGTATTGTATCATCTGAGTCAATATTTTTCAAATCGGAATTTTTGAGCCACAAAGAGTTAATGTCCTATTACATAATATTTTGATATTTTTTTTTATATTTTTCTAAAAATTTGACTTTTTTTTATCTTTTTTTAAAAATTTGCATCAAAATTTGCGCAAATTCGATTATTCGGGATATTTGCTTATCCAAGAAGATGAAATTCCCGACAATCCCGGTTAATCGACAGTCTATTATACTCTGAAGAGAGTTTTAACCCTAAACATTACCCTGTTGTACCCGTGCCAGTGTAATAATTATATGAGAAAAATATATAATCGAACAGTCTTATTTGTTTCATTTAAATTTCAGTGTAAAAAATAGTATTTTTTTTTATTACGAAACTGCTAATAGTACTTAATTAAATGAAATCTATGAATGAATCTATTCGAGCAAATAATATTATTTCGCTTGTATTAAGTAAATTATTAATGTCCTATTGTAAAATAATTTGACATTTTCTACATTCTTTTCAAAAATTTTCATCCAAATTTGCGCAAATTCTATTATTTTAGATATTTTCTTATCCAGGAAGATATAATACCCGAACATCCCGGTTAATCGAGAATCTGCTGTACTCTGAGAAGAGTTTTAACACTAAACATTACCCTGTTGTCCCGTGCCAGTGTAATAATTATATGAGAAAAAAATATATAATTGAACAGTCTTATTTGTTTCATTGAAATGTCAGTGTAAAAGATGCTATTTTTTTAATTACGAAACTGTTAATAGTACTTAATTAAATAAAGTCTATGAATGAATCTATTAGAGCAAATAGTATTCTTTTGTTCGTATATTCATGGTATTAGTAATTTAATTACAGTGGTATCTTATTTAAGCTTTCTAGAACCTCCCCGGGGTTCTCAAACCTATTCATGCATTAGTTAACATTGCTTGATTATTGAATGAACAAAAGCATAGATGGGTTAATCTAATTTACTTAATAAGACACAATTAACAAATTGGTATAGCGCAATAAAATAATGTTATAACTTTATCGTATTTAGTAAAAATAAATATATTTAAGTAATTTGTTTTATATCCTATTTCTATTTCTCTAATAATTTAATAACGCTAAAACAGTTTTCTCCTATGAAGAGCTATTTATTCAGTATTTATTTGAGTTAATTTAGTCATCATTGAAAGTTTCTTCATTTCAACAAAAAAATTTTTGAAATTATTGGTCAAAACACAATTTAAAAAAAAAAAAAAAAAAAAAAAAACACAATTTTCAATTTTTGTCAACTATAAAAATTATTCTGAAATTTTTTTTAATGTAGCGAAAACATTTACAAAAATTCAGTTTAATGTGTAGTTTCTCACGATTTCAAAAACCTTACTCATACCTATTTATCTTATATTTATGAAAACGTTTCTGAAGTAAATGCACGAGAATTTCGGAAGCATATTGACACTTTCAAAAGATTGCAACTGACAAAGATTCTGACAAGGTCTTACCAAAGATTCTGAAGATCACAGCGAGACTTATGCAAGGGAATGAAAGGGGAAATTGCCCCGGGGCAAATACATTTTAAATTAGATAAAAGGGATCAAAATACATATATTTTCAAACATTTAGGAAGGTAGGAGTGGTCTTCCTTCCTTCCCCTCTTTGCTTCCAGTACCCCATTTATCTATGCGAAAAACAAGCTACATTAGAAAGTTAATAATTAAAATTTTATCATAACGGCTTAGTATTCTATTGTTTTCAAAAGAAATTCTCTATTATCATTTTCCTCGTAGCGTGGCAAATTAAAACTAATAATTATGACCCATTTGCAACATTCTCTTTTAGCCATCTTATAAAATACGTAAATAAGAAAGAAAAAAAATACAAAGAGATATTTTTGTTAACCTATCTGTATCTTTTTTCCCTCAATAATCCTGCTAGTAAAGTTATGACTATTTTTTTTTGTAATCCTTGTATTGTATACAGATGTGAACTGCAGCGAGTACAAAATTTACACATATATACGATAAGTATTAAATTTAGTATTAGTCATTTCCACATTATTACCATTTTTTTATCGATAGACAGAAGGGGGCCCCCACAGAATGATGTTTGCCCGGGGCCCACCATAACCTTAGTCGGAGACTGCTGAAGATATGGGAAAAGATTTTCAGAATTGTGGGTGACTACGAATTATAATAAAATAGTATTTTGAGAATTGAAAGATTTTCTAAGCATTGCATACCGGTTTCGATAGTATTCCACTTCATCAGTGTAAAAAGTAGAGAGAATTTGTTCTCTTTAATAGAGAAAAAGTGGATTTGAGAGACACATTTATTGAATAATAGACCGCAGCTACTTCGCGGAAAAGCGATCACGTGCACATTGAAGCTCCCATTACCCTTTCAGATACTTGACCGGATACGGTAGGCGGCGGACCCGATCACGCAAGATGTCACTGGAAAAATTTAAAAGTTAAATTCTACAAGTTTAATTGCACTGACCAGCAGACTGTTCTATATAAAAATTTTCATGTAACATAAGTTTATGTAATGTAAAATACGTTTATATATATATTTTTTTGAAGTTGCAATGCATTTTATAAATAGTTTACACATGTTTTATGTTCATACTTTATGTTACGCATATTCATGATGGGTAAGTATTACGGTGGCTCCCAATGACTAATTTTTCGCTTTACCTTCAAAACAAAATTTATCAGCGATCAAGAATCATTTTGAAAACATTTCCTTATATGACGAACAAATTATTTTATGCATCATTTTATTCATATAATACAAATTTCTTTCATTTTAACATTTTTTTAAACATTTTCTAAACGAAATTAGTTAGTCTTTGTAGAGAAAATCCAGTCTAAAGACTTTAGTCGACTAAGATATAAAGTTTCAAATTAAAAGGTCATTCGAATATTTAAAAAAAAAAAAATTCAATTAATGCATCTTTTACAAACTAAACAAAATGCATAAAATGTTCATTTTAAATTTTGTGTATACTTCTAATTAAAAACGGAAAATCAATTACTAGGTCTTTGTAAATTTTTGGTGATACTGAAAAAATCATAAAAGAAAATTAGTTTTTAATGAGCTTTGTCTGGTTATATTCAGTATATACATTTTATACACTATATGGCCATTGATTATTGGGCACTTGCGATTTTAGACATTTTGTTAAATATCTAGAAAAATACGTGAGGAATCATCTCGAAAATCTTAGTGTATAAATATAATAGTATAAGTCATACATCTCCGTGAAGATTTTTTCCCGAAACTCCATAGGGGACCGTCAACAAATTAAAAAAGAATGAATATTTTTTGAATAACCCTGTCAAAACTAATGTAGCAAAAGCGCTCAAACTCTAGATTATGATTGAATGCCTTATTGTAATCCGCCTTGTTCATTTTTATGCAAATAGCATGCATACTCGCAGAGTAATTAAGGTTTTTATAAAAAATGGTCCCAAATTTTTCCAAGTTTTTTCCTTATAATTTTCAGAGCTCTTAATATAAAATAATATTTTTTTCAGAAAATATGACAAACAACATTGCACACAGTACCCTGTAATCAGAATTAAAAAATAATGAAAATTGTATACAAAATGAGTTGGTTTACTAAATAATTTTTTACTGCGCATGCGTTAACGATATCAAAATTTCATTTGCATATTATGTTAGCTAAATCTATGAAACTTCGGTGAAAGTCAAAAGAGCAACTTCGGTGAAAGTCACAAAATCATAAATTGAAAATTCTGAAAATAATCGTCAATTGAATAAGTTGAAAATCCGTTATTCTCAAAATGAAGAGCATCGGTGATTTTTCAAAGTTAGCTTCCCCACACATAGCAGAAAGAATATGGTTCATTGACACATCCTTTAGACATGTTTTACATATTGTAGAGGAAAATATGATAATTATAATAAAAATTTAATTAAAAAATCTTACAGAACAAAAAAATAGTAGTACACTCATCCCGAAAGTTACTACTGTCATGGATTTGCGTTAAAGTCAAATACTGTGGGGATGGCTAGAGCTGTCAATTCAAGGTCGCTAAAATAAAATTTATTAGGGGGACATCTGTTTCTACTCTCTTGCTGTATCTTCTATCGTTATAATAAGAAAAAGGAATGGTTGTGAATCAAATACATGAAAGAGAATAACGTAATATAATTATAATGCCTATACGATGCCTACATACTCCCAAACTTATAAATGAAATTTTTCAAAATTGGAGGGTGATAGAAAAATTTCACAAACATATTCTTTTTCAGCAGCTTAAAATCTATAAGAAACACCCAACGTATATAGAGAAATCGAAAATTCGTTAAAATTTGTTTATCACAGTAATTGAATGCTGCCAAATGGCAATTTATTATATTATTGGATGTTTTATTTGCACAGATATCATATACGCACCGAGGTAACTAATGGAGTCTAATTGATGTCATTTTGCCTGACATGGTAACCCGACTATTGTTATTTATTTATTAATGAAATGTTGATTTACTTCCATTCTCTTCTTTAAAATTATATAAATTACTTTATTTCTATACTTATTAATTAAGCTTTTTTTACTATTTGTTATTATTTTTTAAATAATAGAAAAAAAATCCTTATATATATTATAAATGTGAAAGTGTGTCCGAAAAATTGGAATGAACTTGGCTTAAAAACGGATGGATTAATGTCTTAATCTTTGCATATGGAATGGATAGATAATAGGAGTGGAATGAACATAGGCTAATTTTTATTTATTTTATTCAAATAGTTTCCTTAATAATTCAAAATTTAATTATTTTTCATACAAAATCAATAGGCATTTTTCAGATAAAATTTAACCATTTTCCTTTCCTGTTGCCAAGAAAATAAAAAATTGGAATAATAATTTTTCAGCGGCAATGAATTTTTAATAAAAAACTTCCACGCCAAAATTATAATAAAATAATTTAAAAGAAAATAAATATGATGTCATGTTTGAAATAAAAATAAAAGGTGTATTTTTTATAATATATTTAACAAGGATATTTGTTTAGTTAATGGGAATTTTTGTGTAAAATATGGCGACATAAATTAAAAGTAAAAAGAATGAAAAAGAATTATATTTTTAATAAAATGGTTCACCTATGAAAATGTGACGTCATAGTTGAAATAAAACAGGTACTTTATAGCAGTCGTTAAAAATATAAGGGGTGTGAATATCAGTAGCTAATGGAGCGAGATAAATAATGACGTCATATTTAAAATGAATCAGAAATATTTTTTACTTATATTAATTAATAAGTTATAAGTTACATACAAATGAATATTTTTATTCAAAACTCATAATTATCAATGGAAGAATTTTTTTGTGGGGAAAAGGCGAAAAATAAAACTACTGATTAATATATTTTTGGCTCGATTTTTTAGCACTTTCGAACAAAGTTGAAAAGTTATTATGCTTTCGATTTGTCTGTCTGTCTGGTCGCTTTCTAACTTTCGTAAATATACTCCGATTTCCATGGAATTTTTGGACGTTCTTAACGTTTACCTAGTACGAATACCTTTTGAAAATAAAGTTTCTACCATGATTAGTTTATTTACAGGGATTGTCAAAATTTTCCTTACATTACGGCATTATGGGGAAAATCGTTTTAATTAAATTTAACGATGTTACACCCTGTGTAACATATTCAGATTTATATGCATTTACAAAGTGCACTAAAATATGCATTTTGTAAAGTATGTAGTGAAAATAGAATAAAAGGAGGAACAGTTTCCGACATATTTTAATTATGGTAAACGATTTCATGTATTATCAAATTGATATACGTTGCTGAGGCTTAATGTGAGTTATATTTCATGCATAATACGAAGTGCATAGCATTTACAGGGACACACAAAGGATTTCAAATATTATATATTCTATTCGAAGTACTGTACATGATGGATGATGACTGTTGCATGGATGAAATACATTTTGAATTATATGATATGTGTTTTTAAGTTTAGCTAAATGTATGCATATTAAATGGAGAGTATAAATGGCAATAGTATAAATAGTTAAATTTAGATATACAGGGTTACACAAAAGATCTCGGAAAAAGTACTGAATATGAGCGTAATTTACTTAAAGGTGGTTTTTAAATAAAATATGCATTTTTATTTTGAACTACATTTAGTAAACTAAGAAATGTTTGTAGTATATATATAAAATGATATACAGGGTCCCGCAAAGAACTGGATACAAGGTTGTCTTCGGATAGTAATTTCTGAAAATGTAATTTAGGTAGTAATAAGAAATATTTTTGTTTGAACTAAATTTTAGAAAGATACTTTCGTGTATTAAAGGCACTTGGAAAACTACAGGGCTGAACAAAAGAATTCAAGAATGTTTCTATCTATTAGTATTAATCGCTGAAAGGAAAATTTTAACTAGCAAACAAATTAGCAAATAGGGATTATCAGAAGTTTTTTTACCATAAATTCTCGATAAAAAGTTAATTACACATGCTTTTCATCATCGAAATTTTTTGCTTGATTAAATGTTATGTGAACGAAGTCACGGGAACTGCTAGTTAAATATATATATGAAACTAGTATTCGAAAACGATGTTTCCGTCAAAATAGTGTAAAAAATTATCGCGCCAAACTCGGCGCGTACAATTATACGTATATTCACGTAAAATTATAATACAGGAAAAGTTATTGTAAACCATACACGTATGTTAGGAGTAGAGTTCGAACACGCGATCTCTTTCTTTAAGAACCAGAGCTTAAATCTGGCGCCTTAGACCGCTCGGCCATTCCGTCCGCACTCTATTCAGCGAGCTTATTCAACACTTTTTATTAGCGAAAAATCTCTAACTATTAGTTTTTGCCTAATTACTAAAAAAGACTGAATAAATTTCGATGAAATGTGAATCTAAACCATTCTCGAATCCACTGGAACACACACACAAAATTACATTAAAATCGGTTCAGTCGCTTAGGAGGAGTTCAGTGACAAACACAAGCACAGAAGATTTATATATATAAAGATTTGCATTGGATACTTAATTTTAATTTTGAAATTGGTTTGGCTGGCACTGACTCCAGAAAATCAAATAAATGTACGTAAATATAATAATACGCACGATAAATACTACGCTCTTAATTTAATTTCTTATTACAATTATGTAAAGAAATTATTTTTCACTTTCCAGTAGTTTTTGAAGTCGGTTCAATTTTCGACAGAAAAGTTTATTTTTCTCTTTTTAGTTAAAAGTTAACGATTTTCTGAAGTCGGTTAATTAAAACTATAATACAGGAAAAGTTATTCTAAATCATACACGTATGTCAGGAGTGGGGTTCGAACACGCGACCCTTTCTTCGAGAACCAGAGCTTAGTTTTTGCCTAATTACTAAAAAAGTACTGAATCAATTTCAATGAAATGTGAATCTAAACCATTCTCGAATCCATTGAAACACACATACACACAATTTCATTAAAATCGGTCCAGTTGTTTAGGAAGAGTTCAGTGACAAACACACGCACAGAAGATTTATATATATAAAGATAAGGAACCTAACTCGGTACTGAGAATAAGCGGTAGTGCATATTTAAACTTCATTTGGCATTTCATAAGACTAAATTCAGCGTACTAATAAATTTTTCTTTTCACAGGGTAGCTAACACAAAACAAAGATTAAACTTGGAATTGTGTTAAAGGAGCTTGTGTCGAAAGGAGCTCGCAAACTTGAAAAGCCTCTTTGGTTTATGACGCATTTTTCTATATAGGTTTTTAATTAACATTTAAAGATACAACAGTCGTAATGAGAGACCTACTCAATGCAAACTAGTCAGGAACCCTATAGTATTTATGCAAGGTTCGCACACATGGGAAATTAAAAGAAAATTAGACATTTACGACACAAAAATTTTGTAATGTAGTGGGCGCTATATCCGAGGTAAGAAATGTTTTGTTTTAAATAAGGCAAATAATACTTTGAAAAAAATTCTGGTACTAAAATGGCAAATTTATTTATTTTTTAAATTTCCTATGTGTGCGAACTTTGATTTATGAAATTAATTTAATTAAATCTGTCTGTTTGCAGCAGTATAAAGTTTATTCCTTTTATATTACTGCCAGGTATTGCATTAAAAATACAAATTATTAAAAGTTGTTTTCTGGGCTGCCGATGGTAAACACAATACGCCGCCCCTGTCGTTATTTATGTCCAAACCAACCGTATCTTTAAGGGTTTGTATCTCGGCTAATTACGGACGAATTCTTTCAAAAATCATTATCAACAATGCTTTTATACTTCTGCTAAGAGAGATATTTGTAATACTACTTAACACTTTTGCTCAATGCCCACAAATCGAAATTTGTGTGTAAAAGAAAAATGTGGTTTGCAATCTAGAGTAATCACTATAATTTTCCTGCAAGTTTTAAAGTTACATCTGCTTCCTATAATTTTTTGATAATTTTAATTTCAGTAGATTCGGAATTAGATGGGGAGGGGACATATTTTTGTACAAAATTATCGATGATATCTCTGAAAGTACAATATCTAAAATTATGCCTAAAATGTATTTTTGAGTTTAGCTTAACGAAAGTTTTCGCAAAATATCCCACACGTTATACTAGAAAAATATTTTTCCCTTTAAGTAACTGGATTAGTCCCCCTATCTATGTTGTAGAATCACATATAGTTTTCTTAAATTATACATTTTTCTAAATTACAGTTAAAACTAATCTTTAATTACATATGCATTTTATTTTAACGTTTATTTAGATCCCACAATAACTTTCCTTCAAAAGAAAAGAAATAAAACATATTTAACATCTACTTTATCATTGAAACGATTCTCACATAAACGGATTTCTTTTAAATGATTTTTTTTTTCCTTCGCTAAAAATAATAAAAGACAGAATAAAAATCGACTTTGCTTGCGGTCAGTAAAATATCATTTTTCTCTATGCTTAATTTTGAATCTAACTTCCTTGTTACATCTTTTCATCTACATGCTGCATGTTGTGTCTTTCACACTATTTTCTCGAAATTGCTCCTAATGTACGAATTGGCAGTCAAATTCTTTTTGGCTTATTTTTTAGGACTGCTATTTCTAGTTGCCCTGCCATTAAATTCAAAATCCTTTTAATTGTTTAGGGCGTGACAGAAAATTCTGCTTAGATGATATCAGTGGCGCCAACTTTTGAAAAATATTGGGTTAGCTCAAAAATATTGGGTGGGCTCAAAGATATGTTGGTAAAATGGTACAACTAGTTTGTTTTTCTTTGAAGGGTGGACAGATGGTGAAAGATGAGACTTTTAAGTCAAGCCATCATATTTTAAGATAGTTGCAATTTTTTAAAATCATATTCTCATGTATTTTTCCTTATGAAGAGAGGAATATTTATTGTAATATCATCATATCATGAACATGACTACAAATTGAAACAGCAGAAAGTTAAACATTTATAATTCAGTCATTTTGGATTTATAAGTGTCAGTGGGAGCATTGAAACGCGCGGTCACTGACAAAATAATTTTTGTCCAAGGAAGAAAAATGAAGAATAAAATAATAATGAAATAAAAGACGAAATAGAACAAGGAAAATTGAACACGCTAGAATTCAAAATAATTGAATGGTCTCAGACCCCATGGGTACATATAAGTTGGCGCCACTGAATGATATCATTCATTTTTCATATGCTCTTTGTCGCCAATTGTGTGGTGGAAATGTGTGAATTATAGAATGATGAATTCATTGCCTCGTCCTCGCTTCACGAACGTAGTCATGTGAAAATTGGTTTCTTAAAAAATGCTCTCAGGCACCATCCCTAACTATTTCTGTGCGGAAAGCTTTAACTTTATAATTTTACTTGAAATAAATAAATTTATTGAAAAGCATTGATTTTCATAAATGACCACAGCCTACAGCTATCTACAACTTTAGACCGAATGCATTACATTATCATCCGGGTTTTTTTCTGTGCCTAGTGAAGGGCCTTAATAATCTGTAAATATGTGGATCAATAATCTTTATTACTTCCCCCAATTTTACCTTTCCAAGTTTCATAGTTTACTGTGACAGACAAACAGGGGAGTGATCTTAAAATGGTTTCGTTTTAACTTTTATAGTACGGAACCCTAAAAGACAAATTAAAAGAATAAAAAAGAAAAGAAACATGTGTACAGATTTTCCCCGCAATAAATTTAGGATTAATCGATTACAGATAAAAAATACAAGAAAATCCATAATAAATTTCTCTAACACTAGATCATTTATAACACCTGCAGCGATATTACTTTATTTCGCAACTAAGAGTCGAGGTTTTTATCAGGTTAATAAAAATACAATATTTTTTACAAATTAAATTAGATGTTTTTAGTCAAAGGACTGAAATAGTTTTATTGCCTCTCAAGTTTTTACTTCGAGGCATTTTCTTTGCATTTCAAAGGAATTTAAGTAGACTCTTTCAGTCAAAGTTAAGTAAAGAATCACTCTAAATAAAAAGAAGTGACTATTCACTCCGGAGGAGTGAATACTCACTCTATCGCAGACTCAAAATATGCCGAACCTCTTTAGAGTGACTATTCACTTTGAGCAAAAGTGGAATCGTTGACTCTCTGAAAGAGTGAATACTCACTCCTGGGAAGTGAATAGTCACTCTAAACAGGAGTCAATAACGACTGTTTCTGAAGAGTGACTATTCACTTTTGCTAAAGGAGTGCGTTTTTTCACTTCTGTAGGAGTGAGTAGTCACTGTTACTGAGGAGTGACTATTCACTCTTGCTAAAGGAGTGCTTTTTGCACCCTTGGTAGGAGTGAATAGTCACTTTTTTATAGGAGTGAATGTTTATTTTTTATGCAGCGCATTTTTTTTATTGCTCTTATGGGCATTTTAAAAGAATCGTATCTTTTAAAGTATACAATGAAAATAAATACAAGCATGGTAAAGATTGGAATAAAATACTTTATTGACAATATTTATTTAATTCATAGTATGTAACATTAATTAAACTTTTAAAGGGAAAACGTAATTAAAATTACTTTGAATTAAATTAGATTATTGACAGAAATAAATTATTTTGTTCCAATCTTTCCCCTTGTATTTGCTTTCATTGGTAGCCCCATAAATATATGATAGTATTAAAATGCCCTTAAGCACAAGTAATTAAACATTTTTAAAATCTTAAACTATCAATATTTTTTTCCGATACCCATCAAGTTTTACTTATTATTATTTCAATAATTCCGTTATGCATGTTATCTATGTTTTTTTATTGTTTTTCTGATGTGTAATTAAAATCTTTTTTGCTGAAAAACAGATATTGCAACCCGATATAATCTAATAAAACAGATATTAATACAATAATATATTTTATTTCGATCTTATCCTTTATATTTGCTTTGATTGCATGCACGATAAATCTATGATAGTTTTAAAATTCCCATAAGTACAAGTTACTAACCAATATATTAATCAAAGAAATACTTTTTTTCAAATACCCCTGAAGTTTTATTTAATATTTTAATAATTCCGAAAATGTACATTAATTAAGCTTTTTTCATGTGTAATTAAAAATTTAAATAGACAGATCTCAGTAGTGATTGTTATTAAATTATATCTAGCTTAATGTAAATATTATAAATATGTAATTTACTTTTTACTTATTATGATTTGTGATTGTTTTATTATAGATAAACATGTAGTCTAAAACTTTAAATTCTCTGGAATATGTATACATATTTTT
This sequence comes from Maratus speculifer, assembly GCA_964019185.1. Lineage (NCBI taxonomy): Eukaryota > Metazoa > Arthropoda > Arachnida > Araneae > Salticidae > Maratus > Maratus speculifer. Next base: position 360,718,477 of record OZ025292.1, read on the forward strand.
TTAAAAACATATTCCTTAACTTAATTATGATTTCTGATATTACAACCATTAATTATGGAACGACAAGGTAACGTCATATTAATTTAATTATTTTTTTTCTATTTCCGTATATATTGTATTTTATACAAATAAGAGTCAAATAATTTTCATGTTTCATTGAAAAAGATTGATTTAGGAAATAGAAAAAAGAATGAAATATAAAAAGAAAAGAAATGACTAGAAATGTACTCATCTTATACTTTGAAAAACATTTTTAATATGAAAAGTAGCTATTTATGTCTTTAAAACATATCCAATCTTATACTATATAAATGATGCCATGAAATTAAAATATATATGTATATATACTAAAGCAATTTTAGTTATAAACTTCGTATCAGGCATTTAAAAAAATAATAATAATGAAAATAATTACTTGTATTATAAAAGTAAAAAAATGCGTTTACAATATATAATAAAATTTAATAACTGTTTCTGGGTGTCCATAATTACATGTTTTTATTGAAAAAGAATGTATTTTAATTCGGGCAGTAACTTTTTAATGCAATGTAAACATTTAAAAAAATTAATTAACATAATACCTTAAAGGGGAAAAAACATAATGAAGACAAGTAAACAAATATTGAAATGTACCTTTTCTATTTTCCTCAGTATTCCAAATCTTTAAGGTATACATAAAGTTTGTAACATTTCTTTGCACAGGTTTATATTTTATATATTTGAAAAAAAAAAAAAAAAAAAAAAAAAAAAACATTGTTTATAAAAAAAATTTTGTGCTTTTGAAAGTATTCGAACAATTTATCTCTAACATTTTCGTGAAACTGGAATCGAAGGCTTTTAAAATGTCTTAATTTGAATAAAACAGATTAAATAAATAAAAAATTTTAGCAATCCGTTACAAAACCAACTCTCTGTTTTGAATGTCATACAAGCGCAAAAAACTTCGTTATACAGCATACAATTTTCGTAATACGGAGATTAATTTACATGTAGTAATGTTCAAAGTCAAGATTCCATAGAGAATTTCGTTAAGTAGAAAACTTCATTAAATACGGATTTCGTTAAAAGGAAGTTGGACTGTATTATTAATATTAAAAGAAAAAAATTCAAAAGCTTTATTTCTTAAAATAAAACTGCAAAAATTATACAAGACTAAAAGCTATTTTTCAATCTCAAACTAAAAAAAGAAAAGAGAGAAAAAATAAACAATACACTGTCTCCCACATTTTCCACAAAGTTCAGCTCATTATAATGTTTAGTGTAATCTACAAAAAACATCTGGTCATGAATCACGATCATCTCTGTTTTCGCATTTCAAATGTGAGATTGAGATAGATAAGATACAAAGTTTTGAAAAATTAGGAGAAAAAAATCAATCTTTTTCTGTATAACAGAAACTAACCCAGTAATATATAAAATACAATACAACAGAAGTAAAAATATTAAAATTAATATAGACTTACAGTTACATTCCAAGAAATGAACGTTGATTTAAATCCAGTAAAATGGCCGACAACCTTACGCTTATCTTGAAAAAGAAAAAACGTTAAAGTGAAGGCTATTTTTGATTGGTTGATGACGTCACTCTTAAAAAGAGTCACAAGCGCCATGCTAAGAGAAATAATTGCAGCGGGCTAAGTTTAAATCGCCTTCCCTCATGCACACGCATGCGACTTATTCTTTATGAAACGTGTCACAAATGTGTAAAGACAGAAACAGAAACAAATTCTATTGAATAAACAGTATTTTGCATTTACTTTGGAGCTTGATATTTTAATTTAGAAACTCCAAACAATTAAATAACATAAGATAGACGATATCAGTGTTAAATTCAGACACTTTCCTCCGGGAATGACTTCTATGGCTCCCGAGCGGGCATTATAGAGTTCCGAGGGGGGGGGGTGACTTTTGACCATTGAAAATACAAAAGGTAACATTTTCGGGTGCGGGGGGAGCGAGAGGGCACGACGTTTCATTGCTCCCGGGAGAGGCCTCCCCCCCCCCGGAAAATCCCCTGAAATTAACAGTGACGGACATTGCACTTATATTTTGGCAAAAGAAATCTGAGAAATGTCTATAAAAATATGTATCTAACAGTATAGTATAACAGTTTGAATACTTTCGCTATTTCAGAAGAATATTTTTAGCACATGTTTTTGTCATTAGCGCAGAAAACAAATTACATACTCAGAAAAGAGAAGGTTAACGAAACAGACTAAGACGTAAAATCAATGTTGAATTCAGGGGGTGGCCCGGGTGGGGACATTGGTTCCGGAGCAAGAACATTCCCCCCCCCCGGAAAATTAGGATTTTATGTCGTTGATAGTCAAAAATTGCAATTTCCCCCGGAACTCCATAATGTCCCCCCCTCCCCCGGAGCCACAAATGTCCCTCCCAGAGAAAAATGACTGAATTCAAGACTGCGTAAAATAAGTTTTGAAATGAAATAAGTAATTATTAATAAATTTGTATTTGGGTGTAGATTAAGGTGCCATGCAATATTTTTGAAATGAAAAATGAATTTACTTCCCATTATCTAAATATATATATCTATACACATATTTACAAGGGAAAAAAAACGAATTTTGTAGTATAAATTTGCAATTCCTTCAATTTCTGCGCCTGGGACGATGGCCCTTATCGTCTTTCATTTTGCACCTACGTTTTAGTAACAAATCAGTGTAATTTCAAAGGTTACATTTTGAAATGGAGCAATTGAAAATTAATGAGTGATATATTTTGGTGTTTTTGATTATTTAAATCCATATATTTATTCAAAGTTGAACTGATTTTTTTAAAGTGTATAATGCCAGGTTTTCACTCTTGTCAGTGGAGTGAGATATCTCACTCTCGTCAGCAGAGTGAGATGTTTCACTCTCGATGACGGAGTGAAATATTTCACTCCTTTCTACAGAGTGGAAAATTTCACTCTTTAAAGAGTGCATTTTTAAAAATATCACTCCAAAAAGAGTGAAAATGCCTTTGACTCTTCTAAAAAGTGAGTTTTTCACTCCTTCCACTTTTAGAGTGATCTTACCGAGCTATTTCGGTTGTAAGGAAATATTGCTGATGAAATGATTCCTTGTCAAAACAAGTTAAAATTATTTGATACATACAAACATGGAAGGACATTAAAAAACTTTGGACAAATTTCAAATTTATTTCAACTTTAAAATATAAATATTTTGCAAAATTTGTACATCTTTTTGTATATAGTTCTTTTTTTTCAATATAAATTTTTATATACATAATAATTTCTCACCCAACGTTGTTCGTGATGAATGAACCTCGAATTTGTATCATTTTATATTTTAAATTCCATTTTCGCCGAATTTTTATTTTTAAATGGAAAAAAATTGCAAAAAAATATTGAATTGAAAGAATTTGCTTTTCGGCATTTTACTTTTTGCGTAAATTGACTCGCGGAGTCAATTCGTATTGAAAGCGAGTGAAACCATGACGAAACACTCAGGTTTTTACTGATTTCGTCGAAAATTTTCACACATTTTAATTTGTAAAAATATTTTAAGGGTTGGTTAGATTTGGCAGGTTAGATAATAGTAATTTAAATTTTTCGAAAAAGCACCCGGTGATTTTACCAAAGAGTAATAATTTTACTGTAATTGTTATAAATTATTATTATAAGAAATATTTGTTGGTGCGTCAACTTTACTATCCTTAGTAAGAGATAAATTTTGGCCAATAAATGGTCGTGCAATGTGTCGAAAGGTGGTTCATCAGTGCAATCCATGTTTTAAAGCTAAACCAGTTATTGCAAATCAATTGATGGACGATTTGCCCTGGGATAGAGTACAATTGGACTATTGCTTTAATGTTTCGGGTGTTGATCTGTGTGGGTCATTTATGATCAAAATTGGTTATGCACGTAGGACCATCTTACAAAAAATTTATAAGGTGGTCTGGTGTAATAACGCCAAATGTTTATATTTTGAATAATTATGAAATAATCTTGTAAATGACACCCATGTGCTCTGCGCAGAAGGGTTTTGAGTCATATAAATCGCAAAAAACAGCTTCAAGTTAATTTCTTTCATTTTTAGGTCTTATTGTTTTTACAAGCAACTAAAATTAATGCTTGATCTAAAATTTGCGAGATACGTTTTGTGATTTGAAGACTATTTTTTTAACCGGAAACACTTTGTTAATTACATAAATTTGTAGTACATTTAATGGACTTTCAAAATGTTGTTGAAGATTTTGGATATCTTCTCGAGATAATTTCTAATTTAAAATGTACAGCGCAATGACTATAACGGGGTAATAACGCCAATCCTTGGCATTAGTACCCTGGTATTTCCTACAGTGGCCGAGCTACATCCTAAATACTGATTCAAATAAACACAGTTAAAACTGTGTTTATAATGTTTCACAAATGTTTCTTATAATTCTATTTAAGCGGTCCTTTTTAAGCAAACAGAAGCTCACGGTCTGATATTCTTTTGCCTCATTCCCCCCCCCCCCCCCCACACACACACTACACTTTTATTTTTCTTACACTTTCACAAAAAATTGATCATTTTCAATAGCTTAGAATGCAATTACTCAATTTCTAAGTTTGTAGAGTTTGTATATTTAGAATTGGGCAATCTACATGCAATTATTCCATCTTATTTCATAGGTTTGTTTGCATGGCGTTATTACTCATATAGGTGGGTAATAACGCCAAATAGCATTGGTCAAGAAATCACGCCATTATATTTTATGAATACATATCTGTTAAATTATTTTTTTATATAGATAGTCAATGAGTTGCTGTATCAAATCATATATTTGTTTGAAAAATACAAACTTAAACTGAGCCGTGAAAATTGGTAGAGCCTTAACGTGGCGTTATTATCCCAAGGTACCTTATCTGTATTTTTTTGTTTTATATTTAAGGCTATATAACCTATAAATCATCGGATTTAACCTATAAATCATTTATTGCGGCACTGAAAAGATTCATCGCACGAAGAGGTAAATGTACCAAATTGTATTCTGATAATGCGAAAAATTTTATTGGGGCAGATAAGACTCTTAAGGTCTTTTATGAATTAGTACGAAAACCTGATGAGAAATTAGCAGCATATTTGTCTAGTGAAGGCAATGAGTGGAAATTTATTCCCCCCCAGATCACCCAATTTCGGGGGTCTTTGGGAGGCGGCAATAAAATCCTTTAAATTTCATTTTAAGAGAATTGTGGGAGGTGCTAACCTCACTTATGAGGAATTTCTTACAGTAGTGATACAAATAGAAGGAATATTAAATTCGAGGCCTCTGAGTCCATTATCAGATGATGCAAATGATTTTGGAGCCCTAACTCCAGTTCATTTTCTTATAAACATTAAATGTCATTATTGAGCCTGATTTAACCAATATAAAACAAAATCGCCTCAAAAAATGGCAAAGAATAACTAAAATTGTACAACTTCTTTGGCGCAAATGGCATCATAATTATTTAAGTGAATTACAACAGAGGGGTAAGTGGAGATTTAAAAAGGATAATGTAAAAATAGGAGATCTAGTGTTGTTAGTAGAGGAAAATATACCAACCAATAAGTGGCCATTAGGTAGGTATTATTGAAGTATATTACGGTAATGATAAGAAAATTCGCGTAGTTCAGGTAAAAACTCAGAATGGAATTTTTAAAACATCGATTAGTAAAATATGTATTTTACCTATGCCTGAAACCCATGGTATTTAAAAAAAGATAAATGTGTATATATATATGAGTGTTATATTGTGTTTTCTTTCAATTATTATATTTAAGCAAATATATATAGTGACCTTTTGTATTTATTTGTGTAATTAGGGACTTAGTAAAAAAAAGAGTTATTATTGAATGTGAAACATGTCAATGGGGACAGGTATATTCCATGTACCCTGATATACCGCGCTACAATTAAAATCTCAGTGTCCAGAAACTGAAGTGAAGTGAAGTGCTTTTTCTGTTTTTATTCTAAAGTTGTGTTTGAGAAATGCTTAGACGATAATGCGGCAGTGAGCTGCTAGTGAGTTATTCTTTTTAGTAAAGTGATTTAAATATAACCAATGCCTATAGAATAATTGTATAATGTGTGCATTTAATTACCAATATGAATAAAGGAGAGGGGCATTAGCCCCTCATTCCTTCTCTTTATATTTATCCAATGAGCACCTAATACCAATCATGGAGACGCCTCATCAGAATGATATGATATCTAAATTTTGAACAAAAACTGATAATTATGCATGAAAAACCTTTCATATTAATTAAGGGGAGGGGCATGAGCCCCCCGTTCCCTCTTTTTTTACTTATCCAACGAGCACTTAATACCAATCATGGATACGCTTCATCAGAATGATATATCTAAATTTTGAACGAAAACTGATAATTATGCATGAAAAACCCATTCATATTAATTAAAAGGAGGGGCATGAGCCCCCCTTTCCCTTCTTATACATATCAAATGAACTCCAAAAACTAATCAGGGAAGCGCTGTACTTATATACAAAATTTCGTGTGGATCTGATATTTTTATCATGAGTTATCGCATTACGCATGTGCGCACAAACGAACGAACGAACGAACGTACGTACATACATACAGAACGGGCGGGCAAAGCTCTCAGGCTTTGATAGCCTGTGAGCGATAAAGGAAGAAAATTTTTGTTTTAAAAAAAAAAAATCAACCGTTTTAATTAAATTAGTTTGAAAATTATCCGTGTAACTTATTTTCATACATTTATTTTTTTAAGTGATGAATGTTTCACTTTTTTTAATCCAATGAATAAATTTACCGAAATTATTTAAGCAAGCACATTGCGATATCGCAAATTATCTGCAATGTGTTACTCCTTTCTATCATAATAACATTATTAATTAGAATCACGTTTGTCAAAAAAAAAAAAAAAAAAAATTTTTTTTTTTTTTTTTTTTTTTTTTTTTTTTTTGGTAAATTATTATTTTTTTTTAATCCAATGAAACCTGCTGGGAATTTACATAAATTTACACATCTTCATTTTAATACTCATTTTTTTCAGACGAATTCATTGTGGAAGAGGCATTTTCAATACAGTAGAGACACATCATTAAAATATAAAATTTGAATAGCAATAGAATTGATCAGAAAATACATTCTAAAAAATAAGCCGAATAACAAAAATTTTCTCAAATAATATTTCCTTTGTATGTCTTTCATTGTTGCAGAATCACATATCGAAATTCGCCTGAGATTAATCAGTAAAATGTGCTTTGAAATGTTTTGCGCCATAGATTTATTAAAAATGAAGAAAAATAAATTTTCTTTGTAGAAATTCTTCATTTCCTAAGTATGGAAAATGTTATATATTTCAGAGGATGAAGTAAGTTATAAGATATTGATACCATTGCAGTGAAGTGATATTTTCAATTTATATATTGAACAGAATTTCTTAATCATTTTGCGAAACTAATTTTAAATAATAAGGCTGTCGAAATACTCAAAATATATTTTCAGAGCTCAATTATCTCTAAAGGATTTTTTTCATGATAAAATATTTATTATACTAGCAAAAGCCGTGCTTTGTTTGGATTCTCGAAGCATTATTTCATAAGATAAATATTTGAAATTAACAATACTTTTTTTATATTATTTTTGCATCTTTATTAAACAAAAACGTTACCTCATGTTTTGGCGCATTTAAATTTTAGAAATGTAAATTCAGCCAAATAACTAAGGATTTCATCGGAATTTTTTATTTATGATATAAGGCTGGTATAAATAAAAATATTTTCGAAGAAGAATTTTACAAAATATTTTTTTAATTTTTAACTAAAAGTTTTAAAGATGTTTTTATATTTTCCAATGGCCTCTGGTGTTTTCTCAAATGATTTGAAATAGGTATCATCATAGGTATCAATCGTTGTAATTCACATCAATTGGTCTGTGATAGCAATCTTAGAACAATACATTCAAAAAAGTTATTTCTTCAAAATCTTTTTTTTTTTTTTTCCTTGGAAAAACATTTGAAATCTGGTTTCGTTGATACTAAGAACTATTGACTGAAAATTTTTCATTCTAATTTCTTCTGCATACCAGCATATGAAAATTTTAGGTATTATAGATTCTCTCGTAAGGAAATTTTCTATTAAATGCTAAACCTTGAAGGGTGTTCACTCTCGACAACGCTACGTACGTTAAGCCAACTGATCTCTCTTTATCCCCAATATCTACTACTGCTTTATCTAATGTCAAACCTTGGTATTTAAGAATTATAACTGCAAAAGCTAATTGCAAGGGAAATTGTTTTCTTGAACAATTTATATTTTCATTTTTCCAGAATTTAGTTATCGGTGGAATCGGAACGCAGCCATTCTCATAAGTTGAATGACTGTAGTTTTCAAATTTAACCATGATTATTCGCGGCATCTGGTCTGGTGGCCCGTGATTTTCTTCATAAATAATGTCTGCAACATAACCTAAAGCCCCGTTTACTAAACATTTTTCGGTCCACAGATTAGAACGTAACATTACTTTAGACCTAATTGATAAACTAAGAAATGGTTCAAGTCCATTTGTCATTTCAGATTCGGACAACTTTGCTTTGGTGCAATTATGAAGAACTTGAATCCAGGCATCCGGTTGACTCATTTCCTTTAATTTTTCATTATTATATTTTTTTTTGTCTTTATTCGTTGAAAACAGCCTAATTGCATCTTTAAATAAATGCTGCTCGCTTTTTGAAAGAGATTGTAAGCTTCGATTCAGTAATATTTCATAGACTTCAATAGTGCATTCTCCATTGCTAATTCGATCAAGTATGCTGCAAAATCTTTGTTGAGTTTCATCTTGTTGGAAGGATGATGATAAACAAAATATTTGTGAATAGTCGAAGAAAATAACAATTGTCCTTCCAAAAGAAATTCACTTCCTGGATTTTTGTCGCTATAAAGAGGCCTGTCGTTTACTGGAGGTAGTTGTTTGGGTACTAATCTGTTATCCCATCGACCAATTTCGCCAAATTATACAAATCGCCAAACTATATATATATCAAATTATACATATTGACATAATTTTTATAAAAAAAATAATTAGTAGAATATTAATAAAATTATTAATAAAAAGTCGAAATAAAAATAATTTAATGACATTTTAAGCACATTAATCGTATTTAATGTCATTGAATGTGACATTCACGATCATCCATTATTGGCATTTAATCTTATAGTTCGGCGATAATTTTTTGGTCGACGGGATAACCTAGTTGTACCGTTGTTTGATATCTCCAAATAAATATAAAAATGTTTCATCTTGTTTCGATGGCACGGCACTACGCAATCGTAAATCTATTTTTCGTAAAAGACTGCACCCAATCATACTCATTTCATCTATAATTATGAATTTACAATTTCGAAACTCCTCTTGAAGTCGACCAAACGAATATGGACTAAGATCTCTTAACTTTTGATTTAGTCCCAATAAAAGTTTGGAATGAATTGTTGATCGAATTATATTGACTGCGGCAACACCAGTTGGTGCAAGCAATTGAAAAGACGATGGACCAAATGTTTCATTTAATCGAGCAATGAAGCAATGTATTAAAGTACTTTTTCCAGAACCTGTTTTTCCTTGGACAGCAATTCTTTTTATTGGCATTTCTTGCCTATGACCTTGCAAGAAATTGAGCTGTTCTTCAAAAATATTTATGATACTTTTCTGTTCATGGGAAATGACAAAATTTGGCAAATTAGAAGGGACAGTGACACGATCACTTTTTTTACTCTCTTTCACCTTTTAATTTTCAATAAAATTCTGTAATTTATTAAACAAATCTTGACTTTGAATGGTATGCCAATTATAATTTATACCAATGTCCCTTCTGCCCAAATCTAATTCATCCTGTGCATTATTACTTACCCATCATACGTAGTATAGGGTAAGTCTTGCAATCGTTTTGAAAATCGAAAAATTTTTTTGACGGATTTACACGTTTTAGATAGTGGAGATTCCGAAAAACATATTTTTAGAAAAATTTTTTTGCCGTCCGTCTGTCTGTCTGTCTGTCTGTCTGTCTGTCTGTAAACGCTCTATCTCCCGAACAAATTGAGATAGAGACTTGAAATTTTGTATGTGGTTAGTATGTAAGAATGGGACGAACCCTATTTAATATCAGCAACCTCGATTATCTGGAACTATTTTTTTCGGACTCTCGAAAAATTCGTTCTGATGAAAGATACATAAACATTTTCGAATTTTTTTGTTCTAAGGAATGGACGTAAAAGGGAATAAAATAACACACATTTTGCATATAGAACGAAGTCGATCGGATTATTAGTTGCCGAGATATTTGTAATCCTGTTTTCCACATTCTTCGATTTTTCATGACCCTGTATTTCATTCAAATTTCAATTCAGAGGTATACTTTAATTGGAAATGAGACGCTTAATCCGACGCAATTAATTGTTAGTTAATAGAGTTATTATTTTTGGAGTTATAAGGATGTTTCTTTTAAGCAATTTGGTACTACTTGAGTAGTTTGGCGTTTTATATAATTTGCCGAAATTGGTACATCAGCAGTTCTTTAATATAGCATTACTATGTATTAACAATATTTAAATTTTTTTTTATGAATTGCAATGCATTGTATAAATAGTTTTCATATGTTTTATTTTCATATACATATCCATGATGGGTAAGTATTACGGTGGCCCCCAACGACTAGTTTTGTCTTGAAGCGACATTCATCCAGTCAAATGGTTGATCTGTTTCAGTTGATTCTATTTCTTCAAATTCTTCCTCATCTTCTAAATTTTGCAACAGGTATTCTAAATCCAGTCTCTGGATTTCATCTTTCTCAAAATGCTGTTCATATATAATTTTCCATGAAGTATTATTTGGATTAAAAATTTGAAAATCGCGCCAAAGAGTATGCAGCATAACTTGTTGCTTATAGAAATCTTCATTATTTACATTATTGGGATCATATTTCAATTTCGGTATAATTCTTGGGATAAATGTTTTTTTTTTCTGATACTGAAATTTGCACAGCGTTTATAAACACAAGGTAGAACCCGTGAAATTTTGACGAAAGAAAAATGTTTAAGAAGGAACTGTTTCATTAACTTATAATAAACCTACAAAATTAGTTATAGCAAAAAATGCATTTTATATTGGTACGTCTAATTCTTAAACAAATGAATTTATCGTTAAATTAACAAAATACTATTTCTAAAAAACGCAGTTGTAGAAATTGTTAAAATTAAACTTTAATCGTATATGTAAGTAAAAAATAATAAAAATATGTTATTATGATAAAGTTATCAATTGAGGTTCTTATGCTAGTATTCGAAAATGATAAAAAGCGAAATTTATTCAACCTTGACTCATTAATAGAATTTTTTTCCCCGTGAAATCTAAACCCGGCATCATATTCACCATATCAAAATTTACAAATGTACATTTCACATCTGTATTCACGTTTAAAAAAAATGGCATTTTAATTTGATAATTTTGATTCAAAACTTGAAGTCTCAATGCTACTAGCTGAAATAGATATTAAACTGTTGATATTCTTTTACTTGTAAATCAAATTTTGTAAATGAAGTCAAAATTCACCGGGTTTTATAACAGAAGATATTTAAATTTCTATTTTTCCCTTTTAATGAGAAAATGGCAAAGATACATCACTCAATTTTTTCCCTATTTTCTTTTGCTTTAAATAGAAATGGAATGCTCCTGTTGCCACGATTAGAAAAGAGGTATTAAAAGCTATAAAAAATTAATATTTCAAAAACAAATTAAGATACAGCTTTCAAACAAATTTCATTTAAAAGTACATTTTTCCCCCTACACGATAGTGTAAAAATTGAAAATGTGCGACATTAAGAAGTTTAGAAACTTTTAATAGCAAAAATTGCAATACCGAAATTCATTTAAAATTTGAAAGTGTTGCCATGCGCAAAATGACGTATGCGTTACGCACAGATACGTTTGGCCTTTATAATATAGATTTGTGCGATAATTCTGCAAAGACATATTTTCAAATCTCTCTGGGCGTTGCTGATACTTTTCTAAAATATTTGAAACGGATATGCTTCCATCCTCTTTATTCATATTCAACTGTTCCCAAGCGTTGCTTGCTAAGTTAACCCCTTAACACGCAGTGTTGCCGGGTCGGAAACACCTAAACTTCCCCCTGTTTAGAGACACAAAAACTCCGTGAATATTTCAAAAACTACTCTAATGGCTACTTTAAATCTTTCTTATGAGTTCTAGATGGCAGCAACATAGAGATCAAACTCTACTGTTTTTAAATAATAGGTAAAATGTTTTACTGTTACGCGCTTCACGGTAATGCCGTTCTCTCTGCGCTTGTCAATGCTTTACTTATGGGAGGTTACCACTTCGGAAACAGCTGTATAATTAAAATGGTTAGTGCAATATTTACAAAACAATACCTGTGTACTCCTCTAGGCCTAAATAGATTGCCTAATTTTTTTTTCTTTAAATTCCAACTTTAAAGAGTAGTGCGCCGGAAAGGGTTAATGGGGTCAAACTGACGAGACGACTTATACAAAGGCCCTCCTATTGACACCCAAAATATTTGCTCTTGGCAGAATAATCACGTTCGCACACATTTTTATTAATATCTTCTGAATTATCTGCTGAATATTGATATTATCGCGTGATTCTTGAATTGTTTGTCTGATGAAATCTTTCATCCTTTCTGATCGGGAGTCACCTTTGCTAGCATATTTAGTAATATATTTTAGATCTGCGTGAATGGAAATGACTGCTTGGGAATCCATGTTTGCTCGCCAAATTTTTAAAATCTGTGGGCTATGACTGTTTAAATAAGGACTATTTCTTTTTGAAATGAATTCGGGATCATTATTAATGAACTGAATTTTACTTTCGTAAGAACATCCTTTGGGAAATTTGAAACGACATGTGACTTCAGAAGAATCTTTTTTTTTTTCGCTTACAATAAGCTTTAGAGCATTTATGCATTTGTACTGCACGTATTAAGTGATTATAATCTGCAGCTTCATCAGAACATCCATAAAATGACATTTAGAGGGATATATATCATAAACTTGATTAGGATCTGGTTGCCAAGTCGATATGAATTCATCAAAGTATTTTACAATTTTACGTATCTTTTCATCATCATTTGAACTAAGATTGTTTACATCAAGAGCATCGTCAAACCAAAAAAGACCATGCATGTGAGGACTACCTCTATGTCGAAACTCAATACGAAACCTAAAGTCTTTGACTTAGAAATATTTCTTGAAAAAGTGTTCCATAAAAAATCTAACCGCTTATGAAAAAATAGGCAACTATTAAAGAATTGCAATTCAGCAATTTTGATTTTCTGATGAATTCAGAATTTTGGTTACAATCAGTGTAACCATAGTCTGGATCAATGATGCGATACATTTCAGGCCAGTATAAATCAGCTGTGCTAAGTGTAATGAAAACAGTAGACATTCCCAATTTCTCAACCATGTCTAACAATTCTCGTGATCTGATAAACTAATGAGAGCTCGATGATCTTAAATTAGCGTTGAAAGATAAAATCGATTTATACAATGTAGCATCTGCAACCATTCCTGGAGTTGTTCAACTGTTTCAACATCATGTAGGCGAGAATTTTTTTTAATACAAATAATTCCATTTTGTAATGCTGTCCAGTGCATTATATTATTGAAAGCAAAAAAACTAAATCTGGGATGCCGTACAAATCTTCCATTGTCATATATCATCAGAAATTTAAAGTATTTTTTTGGTGTAATTTTACGAATTCTAACATCTCTAAGATCGCCTCTTCCTGTTGGAAATAATGTTGGAAAACCTCTACAAATATATCCATCGCATGAAAATTCATTTATAGGCTTAGTATTTATCTGAGTCCAAGGAATGACACTGCATTCATCACTCCCTTCTTTAACTCCTAACATACTATTTATTGCCTGTCGGTTACATTTAAAAGTTACATTTGGGACTCCGGATTCATATATATTATTTGTCCATGAACGATATTCATCTAGAGGATTCAAAGCTTTTTCAACTGATGGTACATTTATCTGCTGTTGCTTTTGACTGAGTATTATTCGCTGAAAAATATTTTCATTTTCGGGTAAACTTTGCAAATTATTTTCATCAATATTAATGTAACGATACCAAAGATTGTTTTCCTTTAGATATTCTAATGCAGATTTAACGTTTTCACGACTACTATAAAATATTTGTATCCTTCACCATATTCTCTTCTAACAAAGATGTACTGTGATATGGTATCTATGGAATGGGGTAATAAAGTACAAAATTCCTTAATGTCTTGATGGGAATTAATAACTTGCCCACTGTATCCAAGTTGACCACCTTTAATCCGATAAACATTAACAATTGGATGAATTGGTGCAATTAAATGCTCTTCAACGAAAGTTAAGTTCTTCAATACTTCCGGTTTTAGACCTGGCTCCATATTATTAGCTACGGAAAAAATATTTAGTTCATTATTTGCAATATATTTATGGCAAGACTCACAAGATCCGTCAGATTGAATATGCATGTCAAACCAACGACGATGGCAAATTTTACAAAAATATAATTTAAAATTTTTTTTGGGCAGCTTCAAAATTTAAAGCATATTTCCTAGTACATGCATTATCTGTCAGAAGAGGTTCGTCATATCGTCGCTTTTTTATGCTGATATCTAGCCTATTGCCTTGAAGCTAAATCATGTTCGCGTTCGTTCCGGCCAGTAAGTGTTCTTTTTCTGGGCATTTTTAAATTACTAATACATTCCAGAAATTATTTATAATCGTAGTTAATATATTTAATTTGGTTCAATTAAATTATTCTTCAATCAATTAAAATATTCTTAAATTATTCTTCAATTTCAATTATTCTTCAATCTTTCATATCGAACACCAAACTTAAAAAACTTAAAACAATATTCACTTTAAATACCAAATATAAGAATTAATTTTACTTGTTTACGATTCTTTTGTTTCCACTTTACCAAAGTAAATGCCTAAATAAATAAATCATAATATAATCTATATTATAAAGGCCAAACGTCTCTGTGCGTAACGCATACGTCATTTTGCGCATGGCAACACTTTCAAATTTTAAATAAACTTTCGGTATTGCAATTTTTGCTACTAAAAATTTTTAAACTTCTAAAAGCCGCACATTTTTAATTTTTACACCTTCGTGTTGGGGAAAAAATGTACTTTTAAATGAAATTTCTTTGAAAGCTGTACCTTAATTTGTTTTTGAAATATTAATTTTTTTGTAGCTTTTAGTACTACTTTTCTGATTGTGGCAACAGGAGTACTCCATTTCTATTGAAAGCAAAGGAAAAAAAGGGGAAAAAATAATTTCTGTATCTTTATGTTGCCATTTTTTACACTAAAAAGGGAAAAATTTAAATTTAAATATCTTCTGTTATAAAACCCGGCGAATTTTGATTTAATTTACAAAATTTGATTTACACATAAAAGATTATCAACTGTTTAATATCTGTTTCAGCTAATAGTATTGAGACTTCAAGTTTTGAATCAAAATGATCAAATTAAAATGCCCATTTTTTTTTGAAAAGGTGATTACAGATGCAAAGCATTTGTAAATTTTGATATGGTGAAAATGATGCCGGGTTTAGATTTCACGGTAAAAAAAATTCTATGATTAAGTCAAAGTTGAATAAATTTCGCTTTTTTTCATTTTGGAATACTAGCATAAGAACCTTAATTGATAACTTTATCGTAATAACATATCTTTATTAAAGCATAGCACGGTAGTGCTATGCTTTATTTATTTCCAGTATGACTCCGTAATGTTATTTTAATACGGAATTTAACATTGAACGAGTTATTTACTTGACATTTTCCCACATTTTGTACGCACTTCCACAAATTTTCTTCAAAGTATCTAATTGTTTAAAAAATAATTCCCTCCAATCAAAAAAATATACAGAGGTCAATGGACATATTTCCTGTAGCAATTAATCATTTTTATGTGATAAATAAAAAATAAAAATTGATTTTTTTTCTTTTGTAAGAATTAACAAGTTGGAAATTGCACGTGAACGTAGCAAATGAGGTGCGTTCGTACGATAACGAAGTTTTAAAAATATTCAGATCTTGATGTTATAGTAAATAGTACTTCGGATACAGTATAGTAGTCTAAATCTTTTTTTGTGTTCCTGTAAATATGCAGGAAGTAATTTTTATTACACCTCAGCAACGTATATCTTATTCGTAAAATGTGAAATAGTTGAATATAATTAAAACACGCCCCAAACAATGTTTCCCCGTATAGCATTATGTAGTGGAATACTTTTGTGTGGCCCTGTAATTTAATAATAAAAATTATTTGAATCACAGATTGTACGGAATGCATATTTTAGTATATATTTCATAGATGCATGTCAATTCTATTATGTTCGAATGAGTGTAACATCATTAAAATGCATTCGAAACTTTTTTCCCATTGACCGTAATGTAATGGAATACTTTTGATTGTCCCTGTAAATGATCTATGCACCCGACTTTCATAATATTTGAAATGAATCGACAAATTACGTAATAATTACATGTTTTAAATTTCAAACGATTAAAATGCATTTGAAATTTTTTTCCCCCATTGACCGTAATGTAACCGAATCCTTTTGATTGTCCCTGTAATTGATCTATGCATCCGATTTTCATAACATTTGAAATGACTCGACAGAATTACGCAATAATTATATGTTTTAAATTTCAAACGATTAAAATGCATTGGAAATTTTTTTCCCCATAGACCGTAATGTAACGGAATCCTTTTGATTGTCCCTGTTGCTTTATACTTGTTATTATAATTATATGTTTATGTTGTAGCGTACCGTTGAAGGTTTCCAAGATGAATACAGCGAAATAACTTGCATGTAGTTTATTCACACATATATTATTCTAGACAGGTTACACATAACAAAGACGCGACACCACATTTATAAAAACTAGTTTGAGCCCTTGTTCTAGGTTAATTTTGGTTACAGTTAAAATTCTTGACCAGGTCACGTTACAGTTAATGTCATTATACCACACCTGTAACTGATCTATCCATCCGATTTTCATAAAATTTGAAATGACTCGACAAAATTATGTTATAATTATGTATTTTAAATTTCAAACGATCCTTTTGGGTAGTTTTTTCGTTGTTATATGCGGACAGACAGGCGGACAGAGAGACGGACGGACTGAGCGACAACAATAGGTGCTACGTATTTACATAATTACGAACGCACCTAAAAATGGTATATTTACGACATCATATTAGAAATGAAACGGAAATTTGCAAACATTTCGTACAATTACAAGAATCGTCAACAGAAAGCAAAATGAAGCATGATTTTTAAAATAAAAGGACATTTTCAAACATTGATCAAGAAGCTTCTAACAGAAGAAATATAGAAAATAAGTAAATTAAACTTTTTTCTACCTATTGTCTCTGTAAAATAATAGAAAATAACTTAAGTATATATATGTAACTGGTATTTGAAAACGAGTTTTTTGATACATTGGCATCAGAAAAAAATTGCACCAAACCCAGTACGTATATGACATTTGCGCCGGAATTTCGTACTTATACCACATTTTTAAAAATTTCTTCGTCTTATATGTTCGAAGAAAATCTAAATAAATTTAGGTGAATAAAAATTTTCAAAAATAGTAGTATTTGAGAATAATAGCATTTCATCCTTAGTATGTAATGAAACTAGTAAATCTGCAGAACTGGGTCTTCAAACAAAGCAATTTTCTAAGGTTAAACCGCAGAATCGTCAACTACTTGGTATAAGACTTTTCGGCACTGCAATAAATTCGCCAATTCTATCAACCTAAATATTTAAATCCAATGTAAACAAGTATGAACAATGTTTACAAATATATTTTTTTAATTCCCGATTAGGTGAATTTTTTAAATCGTGCTTAAATTTGTAATGTTACAAATAATTAATCATTGGATAAAATCAATTTTAAATCAACGGTACTACTTGTTTATCCCGTCGACCAAAAAACTATCGCCAAACTATAAGATAAAATGCCAGTAATGGATGATCGTGAATGTCACATTCAATGACATTAAATACCTATACGTATTTAAAGATGTCATTAAATGATTTTATTTTGCACTTTTTACTAGTGTTTTACCCATTTATTTGTACTTTGTTATAAAAAAATGCCAATATGTATAATTTGGCTATTAGTTTGGCGACTTATATAATTCGGCGGAATTGGTTGAAGGGATAACCAAGTACCGAATTAACTTGTATTAAATTCATTATTCCGATGATTTTAATGTGATAAAACACTACACGATTTAATTTTTAAAATATCGCAAAGAGTTTCTGTTGAAAAATAGCTGTTTTTTATACTTTAAGTTAATATTTTTATGGTACTACTAGGTTATCCTGTCGACCAAAAAATTGCTGCCAAACTATAAGATTAAATGCCAATAATGGATGAACGTTAATGTCACATTCAATAACATTAAATACGATTCACGTGTTTAAAATGTCATTAAGTGATTTTTATTTCGACTTTTTATTTGTATTTTTATTAATATTTTACTAATTATTTGGTTTTTCGTTATTTAAAATACAAATTATGTCAACATGTATAATTTGGCTATTAGTTTGGCGATTTGTAGAATTTGGCGAAATTGGTCAATGGGATAATAGAGTAGTACCATTTTTATAAAACTTTTGATTCACTATCTCTGTGAGTTAATAAAATTTAAGCACATTTGGAATATTCAGAATGCGTCACCTTTATGCACAGATGTCTAATACTTACCATGTTGGCACAATTTTTTTATGCCAATTTGGCGAATATTTCGTTTTCAAATACATATCACATATATATTTTCTAATTATTTTCTAATATTTAAAAAGGAAAATAAAGATAAATAAAAAAAAAGTTTATTAATAACTATAGAACAAACGATCTACATAATTTTTTTAAAATAAAGTCCTTCTATAGTAAAAAAAAACTAGCCTTAAAAGGAATGACTCCTGGAATGATGCTGATGTGGAAGATTTCCGGAACTAACGAATCCGGGTTGTCCACTCCTTCCATGAGTCGAATAGACCAATCATGAAAGGGCTCCGTCTTTGCATCGCCATATGGGTTACCATAAAGAGAGGAAAGGTTACCATCGCCAACAATCGCCAAGTTTGTCGCCAACTTGGCGATATATCGCCAAATTTGGCGACCAAAATTAGTTGTCAAAAGTGACGCCAACTTGGCGATAACTGTAATATTTCGCCAAATTTTTAATTTCTTTACAACACCAGTCGTTTGATACATCATTTGAGAGGTTTGCAACTGCTTATTCATATAATGGATGTCTTGTGTGTTATCCCCCATTCTGCTCCCCAGGGGGGACACATTTTTATTTTCTTTACAACACCAGTCGTGTTACACAAGATTTGAAAGGTCTGCAACTGCTTATTCATATTATGGATGTCTTGTGTGTCACCCCCACACTCTGCTCTCCCCAGGGGTGGAGGCGGTCACATTTTTAATTTCTTTACAACACCAATTGAGTGACACATCATTTGAAAGATCTGCAACTGCTTTCCCTGCTGTGTTACTGCTGCTATAACTGCCCTGCTGTTATACCCTGCTGTTATAACTGCTTACCCTGTGTTTGTGTCTTATGGATGTGTTGTGTGTCATCCCCCACTCTGCGCACCAGGGGGGGCACATTTTTAATTTCCTTACAACACCAATTGTGTGGCACATCATTTGAGAGGTCTGCAACTGCTTATTCATATTATGGATACTTTGTGTGTAACCCCCCCCCCCCTCTGCCCTCAGAGGGGGCGCATTTTGTAATTTCTTTACAACACCAATTGTATGACACATCATTTGAAAGGTCTGCAACTGCTTATTCATACCATGGGTTATGGGCGAGCGCAGCAAGCAGGGGTAGACAATAATTTGGAATCGCGAAGCGATTACGCGAGGGGTTGGCGAGCATAGCGAGCAGGGGGGCGGGGCCCCCCTAGTAATAGAAAAAAAAACAATTTATTAGTAAAATAAACAACGATAGCCAGGTTAGCATGTGAGGCATATAATATCCATTTTGTTCCAATCGAGCCAATGTATTGCATATATGACATCTATCCCTAACTTTTCTACGCTGAACCCTGCCCAGAACTCCGATAGCGGTTTGAAGTTCTGTCGATGTTAAATTTCAATTTTGGGCAGAATTTCAATTCAAACATTGATTACTTTATCAAGAAGCTTCTAAGTGAAGAAATACAGAAAATAAATAAATATGACGTAATACAAAAAATAAAAAAATAAATACATTTTATTGATACTATGTCTTGAGGTATTGTTGAAGGAATATTATATTGTCTAGAGGTGAATGTCTAGAATTATACTAGACATTTATGACGTCATATTGGAAATGAAACAGAGATTTTGAAATATTTGGTATCAAGACAGGAAGCATGTACGGAATTCAGTTCTAGATGTAAAAAAAGTTAACGATTTGGAAATGGATCAATGAAAATCTGTGCAAAACCCAATGGAGATATGAAAATCTACGTAGATACCGCGGAGATAGATAGAGTTTTTAATTGGGGGTGGTTTTGGAGTCTATGTATCATGATCGGTATAGATCTGGAAAAATAAATCAGAAATTCCTACGTAGGGGAAAACGTAATAGTTAGTATTTCATCAAATAAAATTTTGTTCAAAAATCTAATTTAACTTTGAGGCCCTTTCACAGTTTTGCAGAATTGCTAAATTGTAACTAAAGTAATAATAACACATTGCTCAGTGGTGCACAAAACAGGAATTTTAATATACATTTGTACATATTAAAATAAAACTTTCAACGTTTCGCGCCGTCTTCTGCGGGCGTCTTCAGGAAAATATGATAATGAAAGGACTACGTTTGCATCTTGATCGAGAGATAATATTTCTACTAAATTAAAATCTAAATGAATTAAAATTTTAAAAAATGTTGCCATTTACATGTGAGTAAAAATTAAAATATTGCAAGGAAATAAAAAAATTTAAGATTTTATGATGTTATGCCATATTTTTGGTATATTGTAGGATAAATTATCATTACATGGTTTATTTTCTCGTGCTATGATTTCGATGGATTCTCTTATTTTACCTTGAACTGGGTTATTGCATGGAACTATGATTTTGGCTTCCTCAAAATTAATATGGAAACTCTTGTTCGCCAAGTAGAAGCGAGCAAGGGCAGTATTCTGTTTATATTGTTCTATATCTCTGCGATGCTCTTTAATTCTAATTAAAAGTTTCCGCGTTGTCATGCCGATGTAGACTTTTTAAAGATTATTAGATAAAGTGATGGGGATTTCATAAATACCAGATTTTTGATCTATTGGAATTTTGTCGATCTTATCTGTAACGAGGTCAATGAGATATGGAGGAGGAAAGGCGACAAGTTTTATGTTATATTTTTGTGCGATATTTTTTACTTTTTCAAATATGTAAGGGATATAATGAAATTTTCTGTAAACCATAAGTTTATCCTGTCGTTGGCCAGATGTGGGAGGAGTATTGTACTGTTGAACTATTTTATTTACAAATTTTGCTGGAAAACCATGGTCTAAAGCTATTTTCTGTATAAAATCAATTTCTTTATTTAATGTGTCATCTGAACAAATCATAAAAGCTCTTTTAATAAATGACCTGAAAGCAGATATTTTGTATTCGAAAGGCATGTTGGCTGAAAATGGGATAACTGTATTTTCTTTTATTGGTTTTCTATAAACTGAAAATTTTAAACTTGAATTGCATCTATTAATTTGAACATCTAAAAATGGAAGGGTGGCGTTTTCTTTGACTTCAAGGGTGAAATTAATACTATTGCTTAATTTATTGACATCTTGTAGAAAAACATATAAATCAGCCAAACTGTGGTTCCATAAGATGAAAACATCATCAACATAACGGAACCAACATTCATAAAACTTGGCGAACAAGGGTTGCCATATTAATTTTGAGGAAGCCCAAATCATAGTTCCATACAATAACCCAGTTCAAGGTAAAATAAGAGAATCCATCGAAATCATAGCACGAGAAAATAAACCATGTAATGATAATTTATCCTACAATATACCAAAAATATGGCATAACATCATAAAATCTTAAAATTTTTTATTTCCTTGCAATATTTTAATTTTTACTCACATGTAAATGGCAACATTTTTTTAAACTTTAATTCATTTAGATTTTAATTTAGTAGAAATATTATCTCTCGATCAAGATGCAAACGTAGTCCTTCCATTATCATATTTTCCTGAAGACGCCCGCAGAAGACGGCGCGAAACGTTGAAAGTTTTATTTTATTTTAATATGTACAAATGTATATTAAAATTCCTGTTTTGTGCACCACTGAGCAATGTGTTATTATTAGTTAAATTTTATGGTGCAACTGTCCTACATATATTTATGTAACTAAAGTGCTTCA
This sequence comes from Maratus speculifer, assembly GCA_964019185.1. Classification (NCBI taxonomy): domain Eukaryota; kingdom Metazoa; phylum Arthropoda; class Arachnida; order Araneae; family Salticidae; genus Maratus; species Maratus speculifer. The sequence goes on from OZ025292.1 coordinate 360,740,952, forward strand.
ACACTCGCTCATCCTGCTTGCATATATGAAGCCAACATGATGTTTAATCTTGAATTAGTTATACACTCAAATTTTTCATCACTATATTCTTTTTTAGCATAAAATGGAGTTATTGCAACAATTTAATAAGGAACAGAGTACCTACAATGTGAATATGCACTAATATACTTTTTTGCGTCAGAGGAAGAGAGAGAGAAATATGAGCACCTCAGACGTTCTCTTGAGCGCACAACCCATACTTCACTTCTAGCTATGTCCCTGGGTAAATTACATCAGTAATTGTGATGAGATACCACATAAAGGAAGTCCTGATGATGGTACCCTCAGTTCATTTTGAAATGAGCTCATCTGAATGCAGTAGTTATTGAAAAACATGAGATATTAAACAAAAACATAATTGGCAGAACAAATTAAAAAAACAAAATTTATTTCCTGCTCTATTTAAGTCCGAGAAGGGACAGATATTAAGATATTTGAATTATTTATTTCTACATTTAGTATTAAATTTTTGTATCAAATAATTTAAATTATGTGAACATTGAAAAAAAATAAAAGTAAAATTCAAACAATATGATACTTAAAAACCCTAAATCTTAGATACCGTTCAAACGAAATCGAAATAAATCTTAGACTTTTTTTCAAACTTAACTTGCAAATATTTGTTTTGCAGATTTTGTATAATATTTACGATAGGGATAAATAAAAAGAATAGACACATCTAAAAAGCAAATGTTCAGAAAAAGTCTAAGATTTATTTCGATTTCGTTTGAACGGATTCTAAGATTTAGGGTTTTTAAGTATCATATTGTTTGAATTTCATTAATATATTTTTTTTAATGTTCACATAATTTAAATTATTTGATACAAAAATTTAATACTAAATGTAGAAATAAATAATTCAAATATCTTAATATCTGTCCCTTCTCGGGCTTAAATAGAGCAGGAAATAAATTTTGTTTTTTTTAATTTGTTCTGCCAATTATGTTTTTGTTTAATTATTTTTTACTGCTTACATATACGATTAAAGTTTAATTTTAACAATTTCTACAACAGCGTTTTATAGAAATAGTATTTTGTTAATTTGACAATAAATATCGTTTGTTTAAGAGCTGGACGTACCAATATAAAATGCATTTTTTATTATAAATAATTTTGTAGGTTTATTATGAGTCAATGAAACAGTTCCTTCTTAAACATTTTCTTTCGTCAAAATTTGACGGGTTCTACCTCGTTCTTTTAAAATCCGTAAGTATAAACTGCGTAAATAATTTTGGCAGAATAATGAAAATATATTTTATTTAATATATTAATCATGATTCTATCTATAATTACTAACCCCATGGTTTATTTTCCTTCTGAAAATAAAAAGATACGCGTTCAATTTTTCATTTGCAAAAATGCGTCCATAATAGAAAAACATGTAGAATAAATTAATTATTAAAATAATATTTTTTAAAGGTTATTCTGTAAAAAAAAATAACATTGTGCAAATCTACAAATCATAATTTATTCTTATGTTTAATTTCAAGTCAAAATACTGAATAGTTTTTTTATAAAGTGTACGACAAAATGTAACTTGAGTGGCCTAGTAGAGGATTCGCTTCGCTCATCCTAACAACAGGTTCAAAAATTACTCTACGATAAATGTCATAAATTATACTTTTTTAAAAATTCCAAAAAAGCCTTAATGAAAGCACGAATAACCATAATAAATTTAGTATATATAATTCTTTTAAGTTTGTTACAGGCGTCACACTAAAATGAAAGTTTTGGCTAAAGCTGGTATAATATTAAATTTACAAGCCTTTATTAATCATAGTTATTTAACCCCCTGACTGCCCAGCCAAAGGGTAATATTGTAATGTTGTTTTCTCAGTAATTTATTAAAAATATTAAAAAAAGATGTTTTTTCCAATGTGATACAAAATATGTTATTACGTATAGGTGTATAATCATTGAGAGTATTAATTCTAACTTAAATTTTCAAAATTGGGTTTTATTTGTAGAATTTTATTAATTTAAATATTGCTTATGTTGCAGTGAAATCTGCAGCTTAGTGTGCGAAAAAATCCGGTCGCGGCAGTCAGGAGGTTAACATGTTCCATTAAAAAAATACCTTTTGTAACGCGGGTGTCTATGTATATGTTGATAGAAATCTTTTTCTGTTGCTCTAAATATACTATAATTGTTTCTGAAAATTCATTTTTTTAAAATCATGCATAATAAGCTTGGTATCCATCCTTTGATATTGTACACAAGTTCCTAGCAGCCTTTAAATAACGTACATTTTAAATTTTTACACCGTCGTATAGAGAAAAAAATGTACTTTTTAATGTAATTTATTTTAAAGCTGTATCTTAATTTATTTATGAAATATTAATTTTTTCGTAGTTTATTGATACCTTTTTTCTAATTGTGGCAACCGGAGTTCCTTATTAAAAGCAAAGGAAAAAAGGCAAAAAATGACAACTGTATCTTTATATTGCCATTTTCTCATTAAAAGAGAAAAAAAATGTGAAGAATATCGTTTGTTATAAAACACGGTGAATTTTGGTTTCATATACAAAATTTCATTTACACTTAAAAGAATATAAACAGTTTAGTATCTGTTCAGCAGGCCATCGAGGCTTCAAGTTTTTAATCGTAATAATTAAATTAGAATATATTAAATTTTAATTAATGCATTAAAATAAAATTAAATGCATTAAAATAAAATTAAATTAAAATATATTTTTTAAGGTGAATACAGATAAGTCGCACATGTAAATTTTGATATGATGAAAATGATGTAATTCAATTTTACGGGGAAAAATTCTATAATCGAATGAAAATGGAATAATTTTTTCCCCTCTATTTTGAGTTATAGCATAAGAACCTTAATTCATAACTTTATTATAATAACAGATCTATATTGTTTGTTACTGCTTACATGTACGATTAAAGTTTGATTTTAACAGTTCATACGACTGAGCTTTATAGAAAAAGTAATTTGTTAACTTTAGGTTAAATATCATTTGTTTAACAGTTAGACTTGCCAATAAAAGGAGCATTTTTTTATTGTAGCTAATTTTGTTGGTTTATTATAAGTCAATGATACAGCTCCTTCTTAAATATTTTTCTTTCGTCGAAATTCGACGGGTTCTACCTTGTTACTAAAATGACCAAAAATAGTTCAAAATGTAATATAAGTTACCATAAAATGATCCATCACATTATTAGTTTTTAAGCTATTGTATAGCTTTTATCGCGGGCTTTGAGCGCGGCGACCGAATCTAGAAATTCCGTAACAAGAAAAAAACCTAACACTCCGGCTAGCGTCGCGTCGTTTCAGTTCGGCAGATTTCGGCACTTCGGCAGACTTCTCATTTATTAAATAAAAGAAAACTCTATTCACAAAACCTTTTAAAATCTTTAAATCAAATTTTTAGGGGTTATTATTGCTTTAAATGGCCCGGAATTTTTTGAGTCCGAACCGATTTTTTCCGCTCTTTAAAACGGCTATCTCCATTTTTTGATCTCTACAGGGGGAGCAAAGTTATTGGGCATCCTAGGGCAACTCTATTAAAATCACTAATTACTTTAAAACTAAAACAATAAACAACTTTAAAAGCCCATTTTATTAAAACAGTTTAACTTTCAAACATTTTTTCAAATTTTGGTTGCCACCGATTTAAAACGAATATTATAACTTTTTCGACTTCTTTAATAACTATTTAAAAATCATAGTGTAAGGTATCATTAAACTTGTCTCTTTGTCTAGATTCTGTCCCAATTAATAAATCTAGGATTACAGCGCCCCCTAGAGATTTTTGGCAAAACTAAGTTTTTTTGTCATTCTTAAATCTTAATAAAAGACTTTAGTGTCACATATGCACATTTGCAGTTTATTTTAACTTAGGAGTATTCTCTGTTGTACTTACTCATCATTAATACAAAATACTGGTGTTAATTAGCATTGCCATGAAGAATAAAAATAGATAACTCTATTCACAAAATCTTTTAAAATCTTAAAATAAATTTTTTAGGGGTTATTAATGCTTTAAATTGCCCGGAATTTTCTAGCCCAGCTGGTAACAGATGAGTCCGAACCGATTTTTTCTGCTCTTTAAAATGGCTATCTCCATTTTTTGATATCTACAGGGCGAGCAAAGATATGGGGGCATCCTGGGGCAACCCTATTAAAATCACCAATTACTTTAAAACTAAAATAATAAACAACTTTTAAAGCCTAATTTATTAAAACAGTTTAACTTTCAATCATTTTTTCGAAATTTGGTTCCACCGATTTAAAACGTAAATTATAACTTTTTCGACGTTATTAATAACTATTTAAACATCATAGTGTAAGATGTCTTTAAACTTGTCTCTTTATCAAGAGTGTGTCCCAACCCATAAATCTAGGATTACAGCGCCCCCTAGTGATCTTTGGCAAAACTAATTTTTTTGTCATTCTAAAATCTTGATAAAAGAACTAATTCATTATAAATCAGAAACTTAGAATTGTTTAAAAGAGTCTATTAATACTTCACTTTTTCCACTAATTTTGGTTGCCACTGCTAAATTTTGAAATCTATAACAATTTTTTAAATAAGTAAATTAAAAAATTGTTTTCTTATCGGTCATCACGTTCAAAATGTGTAACTTAAATTAATATCAAAGACAAAAAAAAAAAAAAAAAAAAAAAAAAAAATCTGCATAAATAAAAAATAAATAAATAATTATAATTGCATAAGTTTGTAAAAAATGCTATGCAATAGCTTTACCGCGGCAGTCCCCGAGTGCCACACGTATTTTTTTTTATTTATAATTTGTTTTCTTTAAAATGTTTTACAGTAATTTGGCATACTTTGGCGAGCATTTATTGTAGCATAAAAAATGCATTGCTTTTGCAACTCCCGTAGAATAACCTACAGAAGAATAATTGGCAATTTATAGCCCATGGTGAGCTAATTAGAAAATGCGTTTATTAGTTATTAAGTTGGGAAAATATAAAAATGTTTTATTGTGATCGGAAACATGCCTTTATGTAGATAGATTTTTAATTCTAGCCTATCGAGAAATGGGTTAAAAATCAATTTCAAAATTCCATTTTTATGTGCAAAATCCAAGTTTAGTTAAACGAAATAAACGGTCAAGTGCGACTATTATTCTCGCTCAGTGCTTTCCGTACAGTAAATATAAAAAATATTAATTGTATTATTCAAATAAATAGTTTCTACTAGAATATTAAGACGTAAAAACTATACAACTTGGAGTTGGGTATAGCTGTATATACTAAAAAAATATGAATGTGTATAATACATCCATTCATATTCATACCAAATAGTTCGAAAAATATGAAACCTGAATAACATCAAATATTGGTATTCTGTATAATTCTTTTTTTAATCTTTTCCTAATCTGTTTAGGATGAATTTAATTCGGTACTGACAATAAAAATAATACATATTTAAACTTCAATACAATATTTAAACTTCATTTGACATTTCATAAAACAAAATTCGGTGTATTGCTTTTTACAGTGTAGCTAAAACAAAACCCTTGTTCAAAGTATAACCATAGCATTGTGCTAAGCCCGCTTTGAAAGGAGATCACAAAGCTGCAACGCCATTTTTGTCGATAAAGAGCTTTTCCGGATAGGTTTTAATTAATTTTTATTGAAGGAGTATGGAGAATTCCACTCAACGCAAATCGGTCGCGAATTCCATAGTATTTATTATAGGTGCAGATTTTCAAAATTAATAAGTAGTCAGTGGCTCCTAAACCCAAATAATCCAGTTGCCACATTGTGAAAGAGACGCAATTTTGGTTACAAAATCGTGAAAAAATACGTAATTTCCAACTGAATATCGAGAAAAAACGTGCGAGTCTCGTCAAAGGATTGCGAAAAAACGAGATTTTCTTCAAACGACTGCAAGAAAAAACGTGAAATTCGCCCAAGGATGACGACTTAAACGCTGAAAATTACTCACCAAGTCAAAAAGACTGGCGACCGTGAACTTGCACTTATAGTATTTTTATGATTAATTGTTATTAACCTTCCGTCTACCAGACGGGTCCATTGGACCCAACAGCAATATTTCTGGTGTCAATGGTAAAATGAGAAATTGTCGATTGACACCGGAATTTATAAAGGACTTGTCTAGATATTACGAATTCCTTAATTTAAGCTTTCATTGTAAAAGCAAAATTATATTAAAATATTACTGGTGCCATTTGCAAGTTTGGAATTAAAATTAGGTGTTGCCGTAGATAAATGGGTGTTTTGTCTGGTAGACGGAAGGTTAAATTAGTCTGCTTTTAACAATTTGACGTTTATTGCTTTCATACTGCTACTGGGCATTGCATTACAAAACTATATCATTAAGTTATCTAAGCTTTAAAATCCAGTGGTACATAGAGTACGCCAGCCCTGTCTTTACGGTTGAATATCCTGGTTAATTACCGGCGATTTTTTTTTTCGAACATCTCTCTCAACAATGCTATTATACTTCCGCTACGATAGGTACCTCCAGCGCACCTCAACATCTTTGCTGAATACTTTCAAATTGAAATTTGTGAGTAACAGAAAAATGCACTTTTTTCAAAAAGTATACGTGTTAGAGTAATCGCTATGGTTTTCCTGCAAAGTTTAAATTACACTTTTCTATCTCTTTTTTTTTTTTTTTTTTTTTTTTTTTTAATCTCAGATTCTGTACAATCAAAAATAGATGTGAACGGGGAGGAGGGAATATTTCTGCACTACATTTTCAACAATGTCTCTGAAAAAAAAAAAAAAAAAAAAAAAAAAATCTAAAATTTAAAGAAATGTATTTTTGAAGCTTTCACACGATATACAAAGGACAGCTTCTTTTTTTCGAGTAATTTAATTATCCTCTCTACATTTTTTCTAAATATGTTTATGAATGTTTAATAATTTGTAAGCATGTGGGTCAATAGTCTTTATTCCTCCTCCCAATCTGAACTTTCCATGTTCCATAGTTTTCGAATAAAATGGTTGTGAACGACAGACACAAAAGCGATCTTATAATGGTTCCGTTTTTACTTTTTAAGTATGCAATCCTAAAAAGAATAATAAAGTCGTAAAAATTTTAATATTGAGAAAAGAGAATAAAAAATGAAATAAAAGTCATATGCATAGTTGAAAACTAGTAAAATTTTCAAAAGTTTTCTTTTTTAATAATACATATGCATGCATATGTATTATGCATGATAGGATTAGATAGGATTCCATTTGTATTAATGAATAACAATTGTATTTTTCATATATAAACAATATTTTTCATGTATGAATAATAGTTTTCATATATCAGCGATATCGTTCATATCAAGAGTTTTGCAATATTGCAACTTCAAAATGATCTGAATGCACATGTTTTCTATTGACATATATGGTAAACAAAAAATTAATAATTACTCAAATCGGGATTTTATTTTGTGCTATTGAGAATGTAATTTTCATTAATGCAACACACCTTCAGGCAACATAAATATTTAAAAGATTACTGAGCCATAAATATAAATTGTAATCTTAATTTTTTTCTAACATAATTCGGTTTCTAAAATCTTAAAATATGACGCGAATGCAAATCTAACAACTCGTTTTGCTGTAATTGTTTTTGTGCAATCTGTTTTGCGACGATAAATGAAGTTAGAGTTATCACTTTCAAATTTTAAGCTTTCATAATAGACAGGGAGGCGGTAGTACAGAAATCACATCGTCGGATTCACAAATGAAAATTTAGAATAAGTTAAATCTCAGATCGCATATTAAAACGCAATCGGTCGGACAAGTCTTATCTTGGTGGAAAACACTTAAAACCCCGATTTTAAAGGTTGACTCGTAGGTTTACCACTGTGCTTTCGTGCACCCAAAAATATAGAAACATGGAGGATTGAGAAATTGATGGTAAACCTATGACTCAAATGCTAAATTCGAATTTTTAGGTATTTTCCACCAAGGTATGACTTGGCAGATCGATCGCATTGTAATAAGTGAATCGAGATTTAAATAATTCTATATTGTCATTCGTGAACTCGATGAGGTGATTGTCTGTGCTGCCGCCTCTAGATCTATAAGTCCTAAAGTACTTCACCAAATAGCTTCCCGTTTGATACTCTAAGGCAGCAGTTTGAAACCTTTATTGGTACACAATTTACTTCTGCATTAAAAAAAAAATTGAGACCCAACTAATATGAGGGTGTACCTAATATTAGTAAAGACATTTTGTACAGTAGTGTGGAAAAGTAGGAAACCACTTGAAAGTATGATATAATTAAACAAGTTGAAAATTGCACGTGAAGCGTAGCAAATTAGGTGCGTTCGTACGATAACGAAGTTTTAAAAATATTACTTTCATATATCAATCTCATAAAATTGTAAATAGTGAATTACAATTAAAACGCTCATCAAACAATGTTCTCCCTATACCATTTTGTAATGGAATACTTTTGTGTGGCCTTGTAAATCAATAACAAATGTTCTTTGCACCACAAATTATATAAGATGTATATTATAATATGTATTTTATAGTTGCATATAAATTTTATTAAGTTCGCATGAGTGTAACACGATTAAAATGCATTTGAAACATTTTTTTCCCATTGACCGTAATGTAACGGAATACTTTTGATTGTCCCTGTAATTGATATATGCATTCTATTTTCATAAAATTTGAAATAACTCGACAAAATTATGTAATAATTATGTATTTTAAATTTCAAACGTATAGAATATATTTGAAACTTTTTCCCCATTGACCATAATGTAATTGAATACTTTTGATTGCCCCTGTAATTGATCTATGCTCACGATTATCAAAAAATTAGAAATAACTCGACAGAATTATGTAATAATTGCGTATTTTAAATTTCAAACGATTAAAATGCATTTGAAACTTTTTTCCCCATTGACCGTAATGTAATGGAATATTTTTGATTGCCCCTGTAATTGATCTATGCATCCGAGTTTCATAAAATTTGAAATGACTCGACAAAATTATGTAATAATTATGTATATTAAATTTCAAACGATTCGGTTGGGTAGTTTTTGCGTTGTTATATGCGGACAGACAGACGGACGGAGGGACAGACTGACAGACGGACGGACTGAATGACCACTATAGGTGCTACGTATTATATAATTACGAACGCACCTAAAAACAAAAGATGGAACATTTATGAAATTTCATGCATACATGTTATATGCTACAAGGAAGTAAAGAAAAAAATAAATTCATTAATAACTACATTAATAGAGGGTTAATACACTTAAAAAGAAACAGTATAAAGAAAATTGGAAACAATTACAGAGTCGGTACATGCATTTTTCATCAATAATCGATATGAGACCGCTTTTTTATGCGATGACTTTGATTAGTCTCTTGTTCATTGAATCTATTACACCACACAAAATACTTGCATCAATAATGTTCCAGCAGTTTTTAATAGCATTCATCAAATCTAACTTAGAATTGAATTGTTGTCAGTTTTTATAAACATTTTGTTCTAAAATTCCCCAAAGATTACATTCAGATCAGGGCTACTAGCTGGTCATTGAAGGCATTTCAACTAATATGAATCCTTAAGATAGATCTCTATTATTTTAAAATACAGATTTCTGCGAATACAAGTTCCGAAAAAAAAAGTTCAAAATCCTGTTTACTTAACAATGTTTAACTTCTATTTGCAACAACTAGAGATCTATCTTAAGGATTCATAGTATGTGAAATGTGAAATGCCTTCAATGACCAGCTCGTAGCCTCGATTTGAACGTAATCTTTGAGGAATTTTAGACCAAAATATTTATAAAAACGGGCGACAATTCATTTCTAACAAAGTTAGATTTGATGAATGCTATTAAAAACTGCTGGAACATTATTGATGCAAGTATTTTGTGTGGTGTAATAGATTCAATGAACAAGAGTCTAGTCAAAGTCATCGCATAAATAAAAAGAATATTGCCCAGTTAAACTGATGGCATTGAGCTCACAGGCTCCGCATGCTAATTGTACATTACAGCCTTGTATTTTTGTTAATTCCGTTCGAAAAAAAATTAGGAAAGGAAAACAGCTCTCCCCTTTCCCCTTTTTTTATACTTAATCATTGAACCTCCTAAACTATCAAGGACATGCTTTATCATATAAAAAATCTATATCCAAAATTCAGAGCAAATCGGATAATTCTTAATAAAAACCCATTTAGCATTTATATAATTTAAGAGGAGTTATTCCCCTCTTTTATACTTAACCATTCAACTTCCAAAACTATTCAGAGATTTGAACGAAATCTGACAATTCTGCTGGAAAAATCCATTTATACAAGTTAAGGGGAGGGGCATTAGAACCCCCGTTCCCCCTGTTTATACTTAATCAATGAACACCTAATAACAGCCACGGATTCGCCTCATCAGAATGATCCTATATCTAAATTTTGGACAAAAACTGTTAATTCTGCATGAAAAACCCATTTATATCCATTAAGGGGAGGGGCATGAGCCCCCCGTTCCCCCTCTTATACATATCGAATGAACTCCAAAAACTAATCAGGGAAGCGCCTTATCAGGATATACCTATATACAAAATTTCAAGTGGATCCGATATTTTTATCATGAGTTATCGCGTTACGCACGAACGCACATACATACAGAACGGACGGGCACATAAGCTCTCAGGCTATGATAGCCTGTGAGCTAATAATAAAAATAATATTGCCCAGTTAAACTGATGGCATTGAGCTCACAGGCTACGCATACTAATTGTACATTACAGCCTTGTATTTTCGTTAATTCCGTTCGAAAAAAAAAAATTAAGAAGGGGAAACAGCTCTCCCTTTTCTCCTTTTTTATACTTAATCATTGAACTTCCTAAACTATCAAGTACATGCTTTATCATATTAAAAAATCTATATCCAAAATTCAGAGCAAATCGGATAATTCTTAATTAAAACCCATTTAGCATTTATATAATTTAAGAGGAGTTATTCCCCTCTTTTATACTTAACCATTAAACTTCCAAAACTATTCAGAGATTTGAAGGAAATCTGACAATTCTGATTGAAAAATCCATTTATGCAAGTTAAGGGGAGGTGCATTAGAACCCCCGTTCCCCCTGTTTATACTTATTCAATGAACACCTAATAACAGCCACGGACTCGCCTCATCAGAATGATCCTATATCTAAATTTCGAACGAAAACTGTTAATTCTGCATGAAAATCCCGTTTATATCAATTAAGGGGAGGGGCATGAGCCCCCCGTTCCCCCTGTTTATACTTATTCAATGAACACCTAATAACAGCCACGGTATCGCCTCATCCGAATGATCCTATATCTAAATTTTGAACGAAAACTGTTAATTCTGCATGAAAATCCCGTTTATATCAATTAAGGGGGGGCATGAGCCCCCCGTTCCCCCTGTTTATGCTTATTCAATGAACACATAATAACAGTCACGGAATCGCGTCATCAGAATGATCCTATATCTAAATTTTGGACAAAAACTGTCAATTCTGCATGAAAAACCCATTTATATTCATTAAGGGGAGGGGTATGAGCCCCCCGTTCCCCCCTATTATACTTATTCAATGAACACCTAATAACAGCCACGGTATCGCCTCATCCGAATGATTCTATATCTAAATTTTGAACGAAAACTGTTAATTCTGCATGAAAATCCCGTTTATATCAATTAAGGGGGGGAGGCATGAGCCCCCCGTTCCCCCTGTTTATACTTATTCAATGAACACATAAAGCAGTCACGGAATCGCCTCATCAGAATGATCCTATATCTAAATTTTGGACAAAAACTGTTAATTCTGCATGAAAAACCCATTTATATACATTAAGGGGAGGGGCATGAGCCCCCCGTTCCCCCTCTTATACATATCGAATGAACTCCAAAAACTAATCAGGGAAGCGCCTTGTCAGGATATACCTATATACAAAATTTCAAGTGGATCGGATATTTTTATCATGAGTTATCGCGTTATGTACGAACGTACGAACGTACATACAGAACGGACGGGCACATAAGCTCTCAGGCTATGATAGCCTGTGAGCTAAAAAGGGGTCTCTAATCGGTTATTGATGAAATGCATGTATCGACTTTGTAATTGTTTCCAACTTTCTGTATACAGTTTTTTTTAAGTGTATTAACCTTTTATTAATGTAGTTATTAATGAATTTTTTTTTCTTTACTTACTTGTAGGATATAATATGTATGCATGAAATTTCATAAATGTTCCATCTGTTGGTTTTTAATCATATTTTCAAGTGGTTTTATACTTTTTCCCACTACTATACAAAATAGTCTTTACTTATATTAGGTACACCCTCATATTAGATTTTTTTTTTTTTTTTTTTTTTTTTTACTCAGAAGTGTGTCAATAAAGGTTTCAAACTGCTGCCTTAGAGTATCAAACGGGAAGCTATTTGGTAAAGTACTTTAGGACTTATAGACCAGGAGGCGGCGGCACAGACAATCACCTCATCGAGTTCACGAATAAAAATCTTGAAATAGTTAAATCTCGATTCGCTTATTACAAAAGCCTTATTACATAAGCCAAATTGACATCTTTTATGTTTGCTAAATTTTTGTCACCAAATTTGGCGATATTTCGCCAAATGCGGTTAAGTTTGGTGAGAGTTTTGGTGCCAAATTTGGCAATATTTTGCCAAGTGTCGCCAATCTTTACAAGAATTTGAAGTTTATGTTCACTATTACTCATAAATAAATATTTGATTTTTCTTTCTTTGTTGTCTTGTTTCAAAACGTCAAACGCCCTAGAATTTCAAACTGCTATATCTCAACTATTTTTTAAGTGAGAAATGAAACTAAAAATACTCCGGAATCCTTGCATAAAGGCCTAACAGTTGATGTCAAAATAAATTTGGATTTGTAATTTTTGTGCATTTTTTTAAGTAGAAAATATTGAAATGATCGCCATATTGAAATAAGATGGCGGGTGAAGCTGGCTGACGAACTTGGTCGAGGCATTAATATCTACTATGCATGCAATTAATATCATCCAAATCGGCTCATAATTACGATAGTTATAGCATAATAAAGGTAAGATACATATACAGTAAAACCTCTAAATAACGGACACCTCGGGAACGCAGAAATTGTCCGCTATTCGGAGGTGTCCGCTATTGGGAAAACCTAAGAGATTCAAAAATCGCTAAGAAATGCTTAATGTTTCATTAATTTACTTTTATATGTCCTAAAACCTCTATTATATAATTAGTCATAAATTAAAATTATTTTTTAATCAATAAAATTGAAATAAATTTGTGCGCACTTTTATCCACTGTTTATTATATTCGCTCGAAATAATCTGTTACAAAAGTTTACTTTTTCTTCCGATTAAATAAAATTTGTTTTTCTGTGTGACATTATTGGACATTGTAGAGTTCCGGACGGGAAGGGAAGGATTGCACTTATTGACCTTTAAAAGCATACAATCTCAATTCTTGTGTGACATTTCAATGCTCTGAGAGATATTCCTTCCGGGCAACACCCTGAATTTAGCACTGAACTTAGGAGGGGGGGGGAGTCCCCAGCAATTTATCTACATTTATCTGTGATCACAAAATTTGTGACACGTTGTCCTGATAAATTCAGAGGCTTTTATGCTTTTTTAAATTTTTTTTTTCTCTTTAAAACATATTTTTACATCCTTTACCGCCGAATAAAGTGTCCGCTATTCGGAATGTCCGTTATTCAGAGGTTAAACATACAAAAATTTAGGTTTTGGGAGTGGGGATTGGAAAACTGTCCGTTAAATAGAGGTGTCCGCTATTCGGGAGTGTCCGTTATGGAGGTTTTACTGTATATATATATATATATATATATGTGTCAACATTTGAACGGAGGGTGGTTTTGGGGTCTGGGTGTCATGAACCGTGAAAATATACCAAATTTTCTGGAAGTTTTTTCCTCAGTACAGCTGCAATAGGTAGCTTTTTCCTTTTTGTAAATGAAAGCTACCTAAAAGCAAACAATGATCATAAAGATTTCACATTTTCTAAAAAACGTTCACCTGCAAGTCTCCATGTCAAGTCTCCATGATTTCATTTTGTGGCTTCTTTGTAACGGAATCCTCGATTGACATTATAATGAAGCCATCTGGTGACTTCCCAGTGGAGTCTCGAAGTTACGGTCGCTTAAATGTCACCGATCGCCTGCACTGTAACTTTACTTCAATGGAACCAATGCAGTATGATTAGAAGTGCCTACTGGAGTCGGGTTGCGGACATAATCCCCGCGGATAAAATCTCCACGGACAAAATACCCGCGGACAAAATCCCCACTGGACAAAATACCCACGGACAAAATCCCCACGTGTATTTAGAATTGTAATACTATCTTATAAAACATAATTTTATTGATAAATATTTTAATAAAAGTAAAATTAGTCCAACTGAAGAATTTTGCGTATCTTACAGAATTTTTTTTAACATAAAAAGAAATCTAATTGCATTAATAAATAACATAGTAGATAACTCAGAGAGTAATCCCCCGTAGTTTGATGGTCACAAAATTGAGCAACTGAAACCTCAGGATTTAATCAACTGATATATGATGCATTTGTATGCATTATTGTCTTTTAATTTATCATGAATCTTTAGGATAGAATTTTTACTTAAAATGTAGAGATAGATATTTTCACACTTTTTGATTCATTTATTGTTTAATTGTAACTCACCGTGTTGGAGTTTTTAATAACTCGTTAATTCTGCATTGACATTGTCATAAACAGTAAATAGTCGCACTTTAGAGCTATTACAGCGAATATACAACTTATATACTGTATGTGCTCATAAGAAGCCTTCACGCGAACTACTCATTTGCTAATGTTAATTCTATGTAGATTTTTTTTAAATTTCTATGAAGATTTTTCTTAATTTTAATTTTTATTTACTGAGTTAAAATTTTTATTTTTTGTAATTTAATTATATAATTTGTAAACAAAATCACATGATGAAACTTCCATAAATATTATATATATATATTCAAAATATGGGTAAAATGAAATCGTTATATATATTATTTGCAGAATTTCACTTTTTCTTTCACTCAAATAAATAGGAATATAAACGCTTTAATTTTCATTCAGCATTTTTGGAAATACTAATTTAAATACAATTTAAAAATACTTAAATTAAAAATATGAAAAAAAATAAAACTTAAAAAAGCGTCATATTTTTAAAAGTAATTTTTTTTTTTTTTATTTGTTGAATCAAAATTACTGTAAAAGAATTAAGAAAGACATATTTTAACTTTGAACCATTTATCTGTAACGATTCTTGACTTATAACAGTTTATCTAAGAGAAATGGTGAATAAACCCATCATGAAGAAAATCGCACTTTCGTTGTTTCCATATCAATCTTTGCTGGAAAGTGCTAGATTTCGAAAACAAACAAAAACATAAAATTTAATATTTCCTTTTCCAATTAAGATAGAAACATGATTTAAATGTCATTTTAAGCAAAATAATAATAATAATAATTATTATTATTATTATACTGCTTATTTTATTTATTTTATTTTTTACTAGCTGACCCGCCCGGCGTTGCCCGGGTCCGTAATAATAATGTTAAATGAACTTGAAATTTTTATGATTTTATCTTTAACTCGAAATATGTGTAAGTACACTGTTAAAAATTTGACCCTTTTGCTGCATCGTCACTCCACCGCTTTTATAGAAAATGATTACTTCAGCCTATTATGGAGCATTCTTATAGGTCAAAAGAGAGATATTCTATAAAAGCGGGGGAGTGATGATGCAGCAAAGGGTCAAATTTTTTACAGTGTACATTCTGTTAAATACGTGCTTCCTGACTGTGTCAAAAATCGGTTTACAAAAACTTGCAAAAATACTCAAAATGACTGCAATGGGAAACGCAGGAGGGAATATGTGCCCATAGATTGCGTGATTTTCGTGTTAAAGTGCTGATATTTATCCTTAAAATTACTGTTAAGTGACTTAATTAAATACTTTTTTCAGATAGATATCCCAAGTGAAATATTTTGAATTTCAAACTAATTATATCTCTCTTAAATCAATCCAACTATACCGTGAATGAAATCGATTCTCGATGATTCGCTAAAAGATTAGTATATAGCATTATAATTTTAGCTAATTTTAATATAATTATATAAGAGCCATTTTACAAAAATAGGTGTATATTTTTTATCAAACATGCGTAATGTTCATTCTGTGAACAAAGTCCTAAACCTAATTGTATTGTAATCTTAACTTGTCTGTAACCTAGCTGTATCTTAAAAGTAACCTAACTGTAACTTAAATATATCATAAATGTAACCTGGCCGTCACCTTATCATAACCTACCCATAATCTAATCACAATCTAACTGCAACTTAACCTTATCCTAACTGCAACTTAACCATTACCTAACTGTAACCTAACCGGAAATTAAATATAACATAAGGCTCACCGGAACGTAATTGCAACCTAACTGTTACCTAATCGTAACCAAGTTCCAATTTAACACTAACATAAACGAAATATCTTAACCATCTCGCGCTAAGTACTTAGTTTCACTTTCCACCACTACGGCGCGCTTTATGTTTTGTAGAACATCCAAATTTAGGTTCGGATTGGATTCATGCCCATGGAAATTATTTTGTCTTCTTCGGATACGGTTATGGTTGTTTGGAATATTTTTATTCAGTTTAAATTTGGTTCAATTCAGATTTTTTTCCTTCAAATGGGATTTTTAGGTTCAGGTTGGGTTATACTTCCATAGAAATTATTTTACCTAGTTCCAATGAGGTTATACATCACTGAAATATTTTTGTTAGGTTTGGTTCGAATTTCGGGAATTTTTTTTTTTTTTTTCAAATTTTTTGGTTCGGATTGGGGGTATGTCCATGGAAATTATATTTTCTTGTTCGTATCTGGTTATAGTTATTTGGAATATTTTCATCGGATTCAGATTTGGTTCGATTCAGATTTCAGGTATTTTTTCAAATTGATGTTTAAGGTTCTGGTTGGATTCATGTCCAGGGAAATTATTTTGTCTTCGGATCCGGTTTTGGGTCTTTGGAATATTTTTTTCGGGTTCAGATGTCGTTCAATTCAGATTTCGGTTTTTTTATTTATCAGTTCTTTTATTTTTTTGCTCTTGTTTCTTAAAAAGAACTAATCTATTGCTTCACCGGTAAAAAAATTTTTAATTATTTTATCATACGTGTTTTAAATATCAATATAGAAAATTATTTTTACGTTTTGCTTGAAAATATAACATTCTTTTGTTAATACATTAAAATCGTCTGCAGTCCGAAATCTATATTTTAGATTAATATTTATTACTTAAATTTTCATACATGATTTTAAAAGAATATTTTCATCATTCTATTTTAAATATTTATTTACACGCAATTATTAAGTCATAAACATTTTTCATCTACGTTATAAAGTATTTAAAATTACATTAATGAAGGAAACTTTTAGTTATACAATTTTTAGTTCGTATCAAATATTTTCAATATCTTATTTAATTTTAATTTGGTATTTAATTATTGCTAATTTTCCAATTCCCTTTATTTTAAAAGCGAACGTTTATTTTAACAAATAATAATAGAACAAAGACCATTTTAAAAATTTGCTATTTCCTCTTAAAATATGCTTCAGTTGTAATTCATTTCTTTCAATTCTTCTTATATTACAAAATCCCATCCTAGTCCTTTTGTTTGGCACATTAAAATTTGAGCGATAAATGGTTTCATATTGCTAAACTTTTTGGAGGCTTACTTCATCTCCACTTATCTCATTCCTCCATGGATTTCTTTAATTCTGTCTCAGCTTTCTTATGACTTCTGCGAAAATTTTTACACAACCAACCAACCGTAAAAAAACGAAAGAGAATGAAATTGGGAAAAGATGATTTTTTATGAGAGTGACCTCACGATTTTAATTAATTACTGAGTTAATAAATAGAATTTTGAAATTCTGAGCGTCAGGTGCATCAGGAGAGATATTGGGCTACTCTCAGAAAAATTTTGAGCTTCGTACGTGCCGTAGTTTTCGCTAACTATCGCAGACACACACACACACACACACACACAGACAGAGCGATTTGTTATTTTATTAATATAAGATTTCTTATTTTTTTAAAGGAAAATTTGAAGGTTTTTGCGTCTTGAATTCAAGCTGGTTTTAATACTGTTTACGAAACTATTGCAAAATCAGTATGCATGTTTGGAAGGGAAAATTATAAAAAACAAATACTAGTTATTCCGAGTTTTTTTTTCTTTCAGGTATGGATATTTTATTTTCAGCTATGTTTCGATCTATCTAACTGCATTTTCAAATGATTTTTTTTATCATTATTATTATTCCTCGATCCAAAATGGGCTGTTATCTTTTTTCAAATTAATTCTTTATTTTTTACTCAGAATTTTTTGAGAATTTTAAAAAATAGGCTTCTTATCCACAAAAAAAAAAAAAAAAAAAAAAAAACCAAGAAATTTCACATCTTTAGTTACAATAAAATAAACACACATGCACAGACACAGGGTGACTCATATTTATCGAAGCAATAGGCTATCTCTTTAAATATTGCCCCATAGCACAATACTTACAGTTGCAAAGTTTCTTTTTTTTCTTACTTATTTATTGCCTAAGTGGGGCAGAATCAGAAAAGGGTGCAAAGTTTGATAAAATAAGTTGCAATTATACAGGGGGACTATTTAGGGAAATACAAAAATTAAATTTTTATACGGCCCTGGTTGGTTAAAATTTCCCCTTAGGAAGTTTTTCCTTATCATTTTTTAATTTAAACAACAACAAAAAAAATCTATCTTGATTCCTGCAAAACCCAGAGAGTTATGGGTGTATTTCGATTCAAACTGCTTATTTTCAGATTTATTTTTAAATTCATTTTTTCTCTCAGATGCATGAAACTGGTAAATTGCCTTATTTAGAAAGTACACAAAGTGCCGTGATTGTGGATTCTTTGATAAATGCAGAGAATATTACAAAAAAAGCAATCAAAAACGGCTTTTTGAACAGATTTTTCCGAAGCGAGAGATTTGGGAACAAAAAAAAGGGTCATACTGAGAAGGTAATTGTTTATAAATCAAATTCTAATGAATTGAGCGTAAAATGACATCACACGACACCTTATATGTCTCTTCAAAAATCACCTCAGCAAGTTTCATGTTTCTACTTTTAAAAATGTGTCTGAAATTGTATCGGAAAATTTTGAGCTGTTGAAGGTGGAAAAGCGTTTTTTCGAATACACCCTTATAGTCCAGGCATTTGGTAAAAAATAAATGCAAGTTTTGGTGTAGTTTTGATTTTTGGTTCCCTTTATGTTTTTTGGGTCGCTGAACACGAATCTGGTATTATCCAACAAAATTTCTCCCCGGAAACACAATTTCTCCCCGCTTTTTTGGCAAAAAGCGTGCAAAAAACGTGACTTTTTTTCGTTTTTATACATAATTTCAAAATTATGCATTTTACATAAAAATCATTAATACATAAATTAAAGAGAACAAAATTTCCTACATTTTATGTATTTAAAGTTTTTTTCTCTGATCAATGGTTTAGCCGTGAGAGAGCCGCGAAAATGGGTGTGAAAAGCAAAAAATTCCGAAAAACGTGAATTACAGCACCGTACGTCGATGAAACATGAAAAACAACCATTTTACGCTAATTTCCCCCATTTAATAATACTAACTATATTATTATTGACTATATTTTATTAATCTGATGTTCATTGCTTCTTTCATAACAAAAATAAATAAATAAATAAATAAATAAAAATGAGCATATTTGTGATCAAAATCTTCATTTGCTGTTACAAAATAATAATAGTAATAATTTCTTAATTTGACTTTTAGATAATGTAAATAAAATAACTAAAACAGGATTTGACTGATCCCATCTGCATTTCCCCCTTGATTGAAGGGGGTGCAAGTGTGAAATAACGTTGGTCAAGCGCCCACCCCCCACATCCCATGTCCACGTTCAGTGGAATACTAACTCCCTCCCCTTCCCCAGCAGCCTCGCCTCTGTTAGAAATATGCGTCGCACAAATCACTGTACAAATTGCTGTCTTATCAGGAGGACACATTCCTCTCAGTTTCCATATGCAACTGCTTACTTATAATTTTGTAATTCACTGTTTGTGTCGTCGTGAATATAGTGAACATCTAAAGTGATTTTGCGCGATGTCGCTATGTTTTATTTGTGACTCTCCTTTAGAAGAGGGGCCGTCAGTGAAAGTTAGTCGAAATATTGCAGCGTTAATCAAGGCAAGTACAGAAAGAAAGGATGGAAAGGCAGTTTTCCTAAAGGGGACAACCTCAGTAGATGTGCATATTAAGTGTAGAAATGCATACGTAAATGAACGGATAATTACTGCTTATGTGAAGAAGATTGAGAAACAAAGTTCTCAAAATTTAAGAACACCAACTCCTCAGTTTAATTTTTGAACTAACTGTTTTATATGTGGACTGTGCATTTCGGAAGAGTTCATTGCAACACTAGCGAAAAATCCACCAAGCGAACGCAATACTGTATACAGTGTGTGACACATGGAATTCAAAAGTACAATTCTGAAAGCAGCAAGAGCTCGGAATGATGATTATGGGCAGGCTATAATTCAGCGCATCGAACCAGTGAATGATTTGATCGTAGCAGATGCTCAATACCACATCAAATGTTTTAAATATATTTATGGGAGGCCGAAGGTCCAAGAACAGAAGAAACGTGGACCATTTGCCGAGGCAATTGACAGAGTAATGCAAAGTATATACGATTATCATGAAAGTCATAATGACGAGTGTCAATTCTCCATGGAAGAGCTAATGAAACAGGTTACACGGAATTATCAACCTGATATGAGAACTGTAAAGTTTAACCTCATTGAGAGGTATGGGGACGACATACTGATCACAAAGAATCAGAAAAAAAGTCCATTGTGTATTTCAAGAATATAGGAGGGAAGATACTGACTAATGTATGGTATCAGCAAACATGTAAATCTGATCGAGATGGGAGGCTGCGAGTGATGATTGAAGCAGCATAAAAAATTATTTGCGAAGATATCAGATATAAGATTTTCTTCGGGAAACTGCAACAACATCGCAGTTGTGTGTCAAGACGAAGAGTATGAGCTAGACTTTGAAGCCGGTCTGGAAATGGATTGCCCACACAATGAATCAGAGGACCGAATGGAAGGGGAAATAGTCATGCCGCAAGGTATCAAATATTTACTATTTAAAAAAACTTTTATTTATAATATTGATAGTTATAAAAACACCCACTAATTCCGTTCGTCTATTATCTATTTTGTAGATGTCGGTGAAAAGAAGGGACCTTCAAATGAAAGAAAGCGGAAATAGTACTTTGTTTTTTAAGTAAATGTACTTACTAATGTACATAATTATTTATAATTAAATAATAATTCATAATGAGTCGTCGATTTTATTGTTAGCAACTTCATTGTAAAACATAGTCGATCACAATATCTTCAGTATCATTTAAAGTCAATCTTTGCGAAAAATGGTCAGTTTTCATGTTAAATTTATGTACAGTGCCATAATTCTTATTTTCCGGATTTTTTTTATTTTCACACCCACATTTTGAACTTGGAGAACTTTAAGAACTGGAATCCGTGTCAGCTTTTATATGTTAAAGCCTGTTTTAGTTATTTTATTTACATTATTTAAAAGTCAAATTAAGAAATTATTGCTATTATTATTTTGTAACACCAAATGAAGATTTTGATCACAAATATGCTCATTTTTATTTTTATTTTTTATGAAAGAAACAATGAACATCAAATTAATAAAATATAGTCAATAATAATATATTTAGTATTATTAAGTGGGGAAAATTTGCGTAAAATGGTTGTTTTTCGTTTTTCATCGACGTACGGTGCTGTAATTCACGTTTTTCAGAATTTTTTGCTTTTCATACCCATTTTCGCGGCTCTCTCACGGCTAAACCATTGATCAGAGAAAAAAACTTTAAATACATAAAATGTAGGAAATTTTGTTCTCTTTAATTTATGTATTGATGACTTTTATGTAAAATGCATAATTTTGAAATTATTTAGAAAAAACGAAAAAAAGTCACGTTTTTTGCACGTTTTTTGCCAAAAAAACGTGTTTCCGGGGAGAAATTTTGTTGGATAATGCCAGATTCGTGTTCAGCGACCCAAAAAACATAAAGGGAACCAAAAATCAAAACTACACCAAAACTTGCATTTATTTGTCCTTTTTGAGCACTTAATGCCTGGACTATTATGTCTATTTTAATAATTTGCGGGGTTTCAAGAGATCAGACACAAATGGAAATGCGTGTTATTCAATGCGCAATGTTACTGTAAATGTATCAAGGAAACATTTAATTTTCTTTTTTTTATTTATAGAAATAGAATTTTGAATGCTTTGAGATGGTTAACCATATAATTTGTAAACAGAATCACATCATAAAACTTCTTTTAAAAATAAAAATGATTTTTTTTTTTTTTTTTTTTTTTTTTAAGAGTAATTTAAAACTTATTAATCAAAGTTTCATTCATCGAATTGAATTTTTTTCTTTTGATTAAGTATCTTATTTTTTATTTTGATTTAGCATTTTAAATAATATTTATTTAAAAAAATTAAAATATTTAAAATAGCAATTTAAAATTAATCGGATGTGGCAATCCCAAAACTTCTGTCTCATGCATGTGAATATTTCAAAAAGCGCTACCAATGCGAAAAAATAAAATAACAAACTATACTCATCATGAGGATTCTAAGGACATAAAATTCTATGCATTATTTCTTAACCCTGCTGTTCTGTTCGGGTCTATTTGACCCGAAAATTTTATTG
Organism: Maratus speculifer; assembly: GCA_964019185.1. Lineage (NCBI taxonomy): Eukaryota > Metazoa > Arthropoda > Arachnida > Araneae > Salticidae > Maratus > Maratus speculifer. Next base: position 360,763,810 of record OZ025292.1, read on the forward strand.
TTCACTTATAAAATAAATTAGCGCAGAGATATTCCCATGAAACTTTTTGACTTTGTTCATTAATAATTTAACTATATAATCCTAGAAGTATTTACGTTTATTTATATTTCCAAGATATATTTTTTAACTTAGTCCTAATGTACTGTTCGGGTCATATTGACCCGAATTAAAAAATAATTTTATCATGCCGTTTTAATTTTGTTTGGAATCATTCAATAAAAATAATTACTGCAACGTATCTATTTCGAAATCTGTTTCGTTGGCACAGGTGTTAGATCACGTGACAGAGGAGCAAAGTCAAATGTTGATATCATTGGCGGAAGGAAAAAAATGCATCTGTTAGTAGCGTTTCTTTTTTCTTGCTGCATTTCAATTTCTAATAATCTGAAGAACAGTTATATCTCTGAGTATTAGTGAAAAAATGGCGAATCGTAAAAATTTGAGCGACGCTGATATTGCTAAATTAATGGAAGCCTTTGACAATGAAGAGGAAAATGCGTCTGAGTATGAAAATCATACAAGTGAGGAAACTGAAAGTGAATGTTCTGACAACGATTTTGATATTGATATTCAAAATACGCACAATATACAGAGTATTAAGTCTAAGAATCGTGAAATAGTATGGAAATTGAATCCCCTTCAATCATCTGGTCGATTAACGGCTGCTAATAATATAAAAACTACTCCAGGTGTCACAAGATATGCTACGACAAGGATAACTGACATAAAAAGCGCATTTGCGACGGTATTCAATTCTACAATCGAGAACGAAACCATAAAAATGACTAATATAGAAGGAAGAAAAGTGTATGAAAAAGAGTCTAAAAATATACTTAAACTTTTCAAGCATACATCGGATTATTATTATTAGCTGGTGTGCAGAAATCATATGGAGAATCAACAAGAAGTTTGTGGAATCAAGAAACAGGCAGAAATATATTTCGTGCTACAATGTCCCTCGAAACCTTTCATATGATATCGAGAGTTATTCGTTTTGACAATAAATCTACCAGACAAGAAAGAAGGTCTGTAGATAAAATAGCTGCTGTTAGAGATATTTGGGAAAAGTGGATAGAAATTCAACCTAAATTATATAATCCAAGTGAAAATGTTACTGTAGATGAACAATTAGTAGGATTTCGTGGACGATGCCCTTTCAAACAATATATATCTAGTAAACCCTCCAAGTATGGGATAAAAATATGGACTTTATGTGATAGCAAAACTTCGTATGTACTGAATGCACAAATTTATACTGGAAAAAATCAAGGATCAAAGCCAGAGAAAAGTCAGGGTATGCGGGTAGTGAGTGACCTTACTTATGGATATTCGGGGCACAATGTTACATGTGATAACTTTTTCACATCCTATAACTTGGGAAAACTTTTTCTAAAACGGAAAATGACTATGCTTGGCACCATTAGAAAAAATAAGCCCGAACTTCCTGAGAAAATGCTAAACAAAGAAGTACACAGCTCATCATTTTATTTTACAGAAGATACAACAGTTGTAAACTACATCCCTAAAAAGAACAAAAATGTTATTCTTATGGGCACTTTCCATCATGAAAATGAAGTTAGCGACAGACCTGACAAAAAACCACAAATGATATTAGATTATAATGCAACTAAAGGGGCGGTGGATAGTCTTGATCAACTTTTGAGTACATACACTTATAAGAGAAAAACAAATCGCTGGCCTATGATAGTATTCTATAATATGCTTGATACATCTGCTTACAATGCATTTATTCTGGGGATTTCAATAAACAGCAAATGGAATGAAAATAAATTAACCAAACGAAGGCTCTTTTTAGAAGAATTGGGGAAATCTTTAATTTTTCCACACATTGAAGTAAGACAGCATCTTCCCAGAAGCGAAGATTCAATCAAAATTGTGAAGAGAATGCGTAGTTAAAGTGCAAACGTACCCTCGGAATCAGATGAGAACACTTCATTGTGTACTAAACGTGCAAGATGCAAGTTCTGCCCATCAACCAACGACAACAAAACTAATATATTATGTTACAATTGCAAAAAACACACTTGCAAATTTCAAGTAACAAATTGTAAATAAAAGTAAATATTCAAATATTTTTAAGTTATTTTACTGGTGTTTTGTATTATTTGATATATATTTAAGCTTATTTTACTATTTTTTTAATTATTTCTAAAATAGTTATTTTCATTTACTGCTAGAAAAAGTAATATTCTAAATCGGGTCACATTGACCCGAACACTACATACGTATAGTAAATGCGAACAGAACAGCAGGGTTAAATTAGACAATTGCAATATTGGAAAAAATGCAACATAAAAAGCGCCACTTGTTGGGCAACTTATGCCAAAACATAAAGGGCAATAATATTTATCAAGCTATACCTGAATCTGAAATTTGTTGAAAAAATTCGTGCATTAGTTCTTGGATTAGAACTATTGAAGGAATCGGGAAAAATTCAGCATAGCAGCATCACCTGTTGGGTTATTGACACTAAACAGAACTAGTTCATACCACGGATTTACTAAATCTGAAGTTTAATGAAAATCCGCATATTAGTCATTGAGATAGGGCTCTTGCAAAAATCGTAAAATAATACAACATAGCAGTGCCACCTGTTGAATGATTTACAACAATAATTCTTCAGTTTCAATGTATATCAAGAACTATCTGAATATGCATTTTTATTGAACTCCGTGCATTACTTTTTGAAATAGAGCTATTGCAAAAATCCTGAAAAATGCAGCATAGCAGCGCCACATGTTAAGCAATTCACATAGAAATGTAAACAAAACTATTTCATATCATGGGTTTACTGAATCGGAAGTTTAGGCCAAAACATAAAGGGCAATAATATAAATCCGTGCCTAAAGATTAGGGGAAATCCTAATGAGATATAGATGTTGCGTAAATTGTAAGAAAAAAAATGCAGTATAGCAGCGCCATTTGTTGAGAAATTTGCACCAAAAACAAATCAGCAACAATTTATATCAGGGACTACCTGAATATAAATGTTAAGCAAATTCAGTGCATTAATTCTTGAGATACAGCGCCCTCAAAACTTATGTCACAGACAGAGCCATAGACTCATAAACAAACATTTTGTTAAAAAAAAAAAAAAATGTTTTTTGAAATCTCTGACACTTAAAACGTAAAAAACTGGAATTCGAAAATTTTCATGAATCCAATACTTTCTTCATATAAAAATAAAAGAAAGTAAAAACATTAATTATTAACAATTTGGAATATTTTCTTTTAGACATCTTACAAAACGCACATAGATAAGCAAAATAGATGTTGCAAAGAAATATTCGTATTTACCAATGTATCACTTTTCTTCTTATTATTCTTCTAGTAATTTTTCTTGAAGATGTGGCCATTTTTGTGATACTCTGCATAAAAATGTGAGTAGTACTGGGTGCATAATTTATGCATACATATAATACATATGAAGTTTGGCACTAGCCACTTCCACATTATTCACAAAAAATTCTATCATTCATCATGGGAGATCATTCCAAAATATTCATTGCCCCCCCCCCTCCTCTTACCCCCGTCATAGCCGTACTCGGACCCTGTTTCCTTTATATTTAACAAGATACTTTGCATTTAACATTTCATTGCTAAGACTGTGGTAAACTCAGTAGTACATTTTTCCACCCCCTCCCCCACCCTCCGCAGAGTACCAAGAATGCCGAAATAAATTAAAAATCATCATCAGGTGATATTATTTACTAAAAATATGCATTTTCTAAAACTGATCCAGAAAGGGTGTTATAGATTGTATACTCCCTCCTCGGTGAATGAAAGGGGGACAAATTAAAACAGTCATTACGTCTTTGAAAAAAAAAAAAAAAGTATAATTTTAAAAATATTAATATTTGTATAAACGAGATCTGAAATTTAAACTAAATTCGAAGCATTAGACAGTGATGAGATTTACCAAAAAGCAAAAAAGCTGAAAATTGCGCGAACAACTTTTGAGCAATGACAGGAATGTCAATCGCAACAAATATAATTGTATTAATATATAACATACAATTTAGCTTTTGGTAAATTAAATTAAAAAGAAATTATTAATGTGAATTGCAGAAATTATTTATACTTATTCTAATGAAAATTTAGTTAATCAAGATGCAGTACATTAATAAAACCCTGTTATTGGCATGAATATTTTTTTATTGAAATTTTCTAACAGTAAGACACTTTTGGTTAAGTATTAGGGCAAAGAAAATAGAAATTTTCTTTGTTTTTTAGCTTTGCTGTTGCACAAGGTAAATTTCTTTCTCCTGCTTTTTTCTTGGATATTACACATTAAAGATATCTAGTGATGTCGCTGGACTTTAAAAATCCTGGGTTTCCAGGACCCAGAACTTAAATTCTGGGTCTCTTTTTTTTACAAAAGTGGGTCCTCACTGATAAGTCATTTTTAGATGCAAAAAGTGAACTTGTTCATTTGGAAAAAAAAAAAAAAAAAGGCTGAAATGCAATAATTTTTGTTTTAACAATAATTAATGAATAATTAAAATCAATATTATTTTTAAAAACTATTGAGAAAAATTTTATTTATTTAAAAAAAAAATTGCAAGATACAAATTTAATTATAAATTAATGCTTATTTGAGTGTAGAAGATAACATGTATCACTATTGTTTGCATTTCTTTTTAAAAAGGGCAAGACGGATTTATTGAAAAAAACATTTTTGTTGAAAAAAAGGAAAAAGTGTTGAATATAAGGGTATTTTTTGTTCAATGAATGGGTGCTTTCAGAAGTCACATTCATTCAGAAAGATTTACAGCTGTCAAAAATGGATTTTGGAGCAGGAATTTGGCGTGGCAAAAAATTTTGAAAATTAATTATTTGGGTTAATTTTTTCAAAGTCCCTTTGATGAAATTTTTAGTTTTATCACTATCTCTTCATGAAATCTGTCATTTGTTGGAATCTTTTGGCAAAATTTAAAGGGTTTTTTTTCAAAAATTTGCCATTTTTTGCAAATAATTTGACGAAATCTGCCGTTTTTTCGCGATCGTTTGACGATATCTACCGACTTAACCTGATTTTTTAACAAAAGTTGTGATTTTTCGCAAAACATTTGGCAAAATTCGCCGTTTTATCGCGAATTTTGGACGAAAATTGTTGTTTTATTGCGATTTTTAACAGAATATGCCGTTTTTTCGGTATTTTGTGATGAAATCAACCATTCTTTCGCGAATATTTTGACAAAATTGGCCGGAAATTAGCGTTTTTTGGCGATCTTTTACAGAAATTTGCCGTTTTTTCGCGATTTTTTGACGAAATTACGCGGCCTGTATTTTTTTGGTAAATCGAAAAATTTGAAATTAAAAATAACAAAAAAGCTGAAAATCGCGGATCCGCGGAAGAATCTCATCCCTGATTAGACAGACTTTAATACATTTAAAAAGCAATTAAATTAAAAAAAATATATATATCAATTAAGAAAAAAATCAATTTTAAAAATTGTTTCATATTTAGTGTAAATAGTCTTTTATTTCAGACTTTAAAATGTACATGTATATTTAAGAAGTATAAAATATCTATCACATAACTTATAACTTCCAATTGTCACTTTCATTTTTCAAATAAGCTTAAAACATTTTTTAAATGTTTAGAGATCCTTTTTGAAAAAGAAACTTGGTCAAAATAGAGCTTTTATTCAGCAAAGAGGGTGTTTTGTCCGGTGGTGATTTTGACCGCGGGGATTTTGTCCGTGGGGATTTTGTCCGCGGGGATTTTGTCCTGGACTCACTGGAGTCGTCTTGCTTCCGTTTACCTTCCATCGAAGTGGATGAGTCGAATGGCTGATTGCATAGATGGTAAGCAAGAAAAATGAAATTTCAACAAATTCCGGAGCATTGGGATGGTCGGATGAGTCTTAGGGTAAAGCGGTATAGAAAAGCCAAGGGCCATACTTCATTTTTATTTTTTTTAATTATTATTATATAAATTAGATAAGATCCTAAGAAATTTTTAGGAAAATATCGATAAAAATACAAAAAATAAGTGTAAATTAGTTAAATTTAGTAAAAATAACAGGTAAAAATAATAAGAATATCATTAAAGAAAAAAATTTCAAAAAATATCATAGAAAAGGCAAGGGATACGATGAACAACTTGATCAGCCAATGAAATTCAAGCAGGCGACCAATGAAATTCATCCGTTCGCAACCTTGAAAACAACAATCGTCTGACAAGGAAAAGCGATTGTTTTGTGAAGATTATGCTTCACATTCCAACTGGAAAGAAGAAATATGACCAAAAAATTGAAAAAAAAGTAAAAAAATTAAACAATTTAAATAAAATAGCCAATTTTTAATGGAATGTGGATAAATTCCGAAGTCAAATGCAAAGGCAGGAACGATGTCGAATTGATAAAAAGATGGAGGATAGATTTTAATTAAAAAGAGTGAAAATATATCAACGTTAGAAATTTGGAAAAACCGCAACTATGCGTTTAAGGTGGTTCGTGCCGTCTTCTTTTAGAAGGGGGGGGGGGCAAAACCGTCATCTCTACTCAAGATTACAAGCGGTCTTTTTTTACCAACAGTATTGTTAATATTGTACGGTTTTATAGATCGCAACACATCGTTGGGTATTTGAATACGATCTCTATGAAAGCTTTGTGCAAGTTTTTTTATAACTTGCGAAATCGGCCGAATTTTGAGATCATTATGTATGACATCGTTCCGAACGAACGTAGTTGCCTTAACAAATTGTCTTAGAATGGTATTTTGAACGGTTTGAAGTTCTTGAAGTTGAGTTTCACATACAGATCCCCAAATAACTGACCCGTAAGTCATGGTGGATCTGATGAAAGATTTGTATAACTGTACTTCGCGACTTTTCTTAAGATCGCTGTTACTTCATTTGAAGGCACCAAAATGCGATCACTTTATATCTATATTATAAATGCCAAACGTATCTGTGCATAACACATACATCATTTTGCGAGAGGCAACACTTTGTAATTTGAAATGAAAACTAGGGTTTCAATGTTTACTACTGCAAAGTTTTAAACTTCCATACATCACACATTTTCAATTTTTACATCGTCGAATAGAGAAAAAATGAACTTTTAAAATGCAATTTATTTGAAACTGTATCTTAATTTATTTATGAAATATTAATTTCTTTGTAGTTTTTAATACCGTTTTTCTAATTGTGCAAAAAAAGTACTCTTTTTCTATTAAAAGCAAAGAAAAAAAGGGGAAAAATATTGATTACTGTATATTTATGTTGCCATTTTTCCATTAAAAGTGAAACAATTTAAAATTTAAATACATGCTGTATCAAGAATATAGTCTGTTATAAAATCCGACAAATTTTGATTTCATTTACAAAATTTCACTTACACTTAAAAGAATATAAATAGTTTGGATTTTGTTTCACCTAATAGCATCGAGACTTCAAGTTTTAAATCAAAATTTTTTATTAAATTTGTTTAAGAGTTAGAATTACAGGCTATCACAGGTGACTATCTTTATATTCTGTTCGCACCAATATTTTTCTAATAAAAACTTTGACGTATATCTTTTTCGATAACGTTGCCAAAGTATGTATGTGTAGACTTTCTGTTTGGAGAAACTGGTGCCATCAGAATTAAAAAATAGTCGTTTGTGGCTGCCATGGACTTGCCAATATAAGGTATATTTTTTATTGTAACTAATTTTGTAGGTTTATTATAAATCAATGAAACAGCCTTGTTAATACCGTAATTTCCGGCGTATAATTCGCGGATCAAGCAATGATTTTTTGACCCAGAAAGTTTTTAAAATAAAATGCAACATTTTAGATCGCGGTAAATATTGGCCTTCAATTACTAAATAAAATTTCTGGGTCAAAAAAGAATTGTTTGATCCGCGAATTATACGCCGGAAATTACGGTAATAAAACGAATAAATGAAAACAGTTTGTTTCGCCGCCTAGTGACTGATACGTTTGTGAGCATTTGTGACAATGCATTAATATCACATCGATGGGTGTTCCATTATAATAGTACTTATTTTCTGATATTTACTGCCATTGATATGATTTTCTTATGACAACTCACAATCAACATTGGTATATGAAATTAGAGTTTTATTATTAGCCTCCGATGCTATTTCTTTCAGACAAGCTAAAAATGTCGTGTCATCAGCCTGAATTTTCTACTGAACCGATTTTGATAATTATTTTTTTAAATGAAAGCTATTTATTTGTAGTTGTGCCCATTTTAGCTATTTTTTAATTTATTTCCACTTTTATATTTTATTTTTAATTTTAAATGCTTTTTTACGATATTTCTTCAAAATGGTGGCAACTTAGTTTAGCTTTTCTCTCGATAATAAAAATTTATTTTCCATTATTACTTTCCACAAGTCAGAAACTTTATTTCATCAGTGAACATGTCCTCGCATTTAAAAGAAAAAAGTTAATTGTTTTCGTAAAATTTAACCACAATAAAATGATTGCATATAATTATGCACTAATTGAGGTAAAAAAATATATTTACTGAGAAATAATATTAATAATGTAAATAAAGTAACAGAAAATAATTTATGATAAAAATTAATGTCTAAAGCAAAGTAAGAAATATTTCAAATGAGGAAAATGATGGCATTCAGCAGCCAGATAAAATGAATTTACAATATTATTACGGACGCCTTTTTCATATTACTAATAACAGTAACTTTTAAAAAACATTTGGAGAGAAAATGACGTCACTATTTAAAACATCGCATTTTTACTCATAACGATATTACATTTCAATATTTCTTTTTATTATGGACACTGTGATTGAGATTTTACTTTCAGATGACTTCAGTTAGTGAAAATAATGTCATAGTAAAAATTAAATTAGTTATATATACATATATATATTTCTGTAATGCATATAAAATAAAATTTCTGGATTTCGCCGGCACTCAGATTACAATTTTAACTGAAGATGTGCAAATATTTGCATGCAAAATTCGAAGTGGAAAACTTGACATTAAGTTTGGAAATATATTTATTATATATTGATTCAATAATGTAATTACTTTTGCTTTTTTTTTAAGCCAAATCGATCCGGTCTTTTAAACATTTCATTCGTCGAATTCGACGGGATTCCACTCGTTTTATTGTTAAAATGCATTTCCTTTTTCTCAGAGTCTATAAAAAAGCGTTTAAACTAAAGAAAAAATCCGTTTTTGATGAATCTAGTCAATGAAGAAGTAGCTCGTCAAATTATATCTCTTTATTATTCTGCAATTCCAAAGTCTCAGAGAGAAATTGCTAATCAACTGGGTATTTCACGCCGTTCTGTTTGCTATTATATTGATAAACACAAGAAAAATGAAGTTAGTTCATTGCATTCTAAACGGGGTCGCCCTTCTAAACACCTCTATCGATTTTTTTTATTTATTTTTATTTTTTTTTTCTAATTGGAGGCGAAACTGAACTCTGCAATGGCAGTATCTACATTCAACTTGTGTTTGTCTTTTATGACAGTGCATCTGACATCAGTGCATCTGAAAAATATTACCATATTTCATCAAAACATTGCGAAGACCAATAATATGGAAAGAATTTGAAACATTTTTAAACTTGTATCATAAAGTTGTTAAAATTTGTCATTCTCGAAAAAAAAGGTTACTATCAAATATTATAATTTGGTAGATGAACTTCAGTAAATTCCAATCAATATTTAAAATATGATAAATCATTATAAAAGTGTTCGCGAGAAAAGAATAAAAATTCTTTAAGCTTATTCAAACTTGGTTAGTGTTTATTAGAGAAGACAGATGGAATAGTTTTAAAATTTAATTATTAGATTAAAAATTTAAAGAATGGTCGTGGATAATGAGATTAGAATAACGATAGAATCATCATGAATAATAAACACTTCGCCATTTGAGAACTTCCATTTCCAAAATTAAAATTCTTCTAATTTAAAGTAATTTTTAAATTGATTTTGTTTGACAACTATTCTTTAATAACTTTTCTTGAAATTTTCCCTTTGTATGCATGCATTGAGAAATTTGTGTTTAAGATATAGATAATAAAATTCATCAAAAATAAATATTAAAATTATAAGGCTGTAAATTTAAACTTATTGAGATGCAAATATAGCTTTATAACGATTTTGTGTATAGAAAAGTAATTATAGATCATTTGAATATAAATCTAGCATAAATTGAATATTTCTAAAAATAGTATGTAGCAATTATCTCTTAAACAGCTTATATAGAAATATACGTCCAAACATGTAAACTATACAAATCAAACATATTTTTTGGATATGGAATTTATTGTACAAGGGCATGTATACACAAATACATATTACAATGCGAAATGTATTTTTTTTTATGATATAAAAAAATTACTGCAATGAACGATTGTTAAATGTAGCATTTAGAGCATTTGTACTTACAGATTGTAAATTCATTCTTACTCGAAAATCTCATATTTTATAGTATCGCCCCCTCCTTTATGACTCCTTGGAAATATGTAAATCAAAAGAATGAATACATTAATCTATACTTGATTTTAGAGATCGACACTTCTTTCAAGAATGGATGCAAGTGCAAGACCGGGAGGCGGCAGCACAATCAATCATCTCATCGAGTTCAGGGATAAAATTCTAGAATTACTTAAACTTCGATTCACATATTAAAACGCAATCGGTCTCCCATGTATAGCTTGGTGGAAAATATCTGAAAGTCTGATTATAGCGGTTGATTCGTAGGTGTAACATTGTATTTTCCTGCTCCCAGTTCGAGTCAATTGCTAAAATCAAGTTTTCAGGATCCATCAAGATATAATTGGCAGATCTATTCTGTTTAACTATGCGAATCAAGTTTTAACTAATTCTGGAATTTCGATGACGTGATTGTCTGTGCTGCCACCTCCTGGTCTGCTATTATTCTAGAAAACTATTCCGTACGAACGTCTATGCCTCTAAAACAACTGCCATGTCAGTTTTAAAGTTTCTAGCACTAACAATTCAAAAAGAGTCGCAATTTAGAACACTTTACGCCTTATACATTCTTTTAAAAATTATTTTATTTTGAAACCATTCAGAGCAAATATTTAAGCCTTAAATGTCACCGCTACTCCGAATTCCACGACCTATACCAACTACACTGCTCAAAACAATTAAAGGATATTTGAAGTTTTATATAAAATAAAGATATAAACGAAATTTTTTTTTGCCGAAAATAGAAGAAGAGAATCACAAATGCAAATTTTTCTGGTTTTCAAACTGTGGAGTATGCAAATTTTGAGTTCGACGTCAAAAACGTCGCTTCAGCGTCAGCGAATGAAATTTGACTTTCAACTGGATAAAAGAGAATGAAGACAAGGATGATCGGCATTCAGTGATTGCTTTGTTTCGATGAGTACGATGTCTCAGCGAAGTCATTTGACAGATTCAGAAGCTTGGAGAATTGTTGGTAGGTTAGAAGGGGGCCAAACTCAAGCCGAAGTAGCGCAAGCCATTGGAGTGTCACAAAGTGTCATTTCCAGGATCTGGAACCGTTTTTTGGAGAGTGGATGTGCAGGCCGAAGACCAGGGCAAGGTCGTAGAAGGGCAACAACGCCCAATGAAGATCGGTATTTAGCGTTAATAGCTCGGAGACACCGATACATGAACGCTACTCTTCTCCAACAACACCTTCGCTCGGCTACAGGCACCACGATTTCAACTCAGACTGTCCGAAACCGGCTCTATGCTGTAGGTCTGTATGCTCGCCGACCGATGGTATGTGTTAGATTAACATCAAGGCATCGTCGCGACCGCAGGAAGTGGGCAACCGAGCATGTCAACTGGAGGAGAAATGAATGGAGCAATATTCAGTTTTCTGACGAGTCCCGTTTTTCTGTGCATCCGGATAATAGGCGTATTTTCATCTGGAGGGACCGTGGCAGTAGGAATAATCCTGCGTTCGTGCCCGAAAGTGTCAGATTTGGCGGTGGAGGAGTGTTGGTGTATGGTGGCATCTCTATTGACGGGCGCACTGACCTCTACATCATTCGAGATGGAGCTCTGACTGGTCGCCGATGTAGGGATGAGATCCTCAGACCTATTGTAGTCCCTTACGCTGCAGCAATCGGAGATAACTTCATTTTAATGGACGATAACTGCAGGCCACATCGTGCAAACCTGGTGGAGGATTTCCTTTCCGAGGAAGGAATCGTTCGAATGGAATGACCAGTGTGTTCTCCAGACATGAATCCAATCGAGCACGTTTGGGACGCTCTAGGAAGACGAGTTTCTGGCCGCCAACAACCCCCACAAACTCTCCAAGAACTGGAAAGAGCTCTTCTGGAAGAGTGGGGCAGAATACCCCAACTCGTCATTAATAGCCTCATTGAGTCCATGTCTCAGAGGTGTTCAACGTTGCTGGCCGCCCGTGGAAACCATACCCCCTACTGAAAATGATTTTCTTTGAAGAAAACACCTTTTCTTATTCTTTTTTTCTCATATGCACAAATTGTGTTTTTTTTTCCTTTTGTACACAAATGCGCAATAAAATGCATTTTTTTCTGCCAAACATGTGCAATTTATTCTCATATAACCTACTATGTCTGTCGACCATGTATGAATCAGCTAAAAAGTTTCCCAGATACAAAACTGCAATATCCTTTAATTGTTTTGAGCAGTGTATATCACATAAATCACAATTTTAGAGTGTTTTTATTCTTGCAGATTTTTAAATTTCTAATTTCTGGAAAACTGTTCTGGGAGCATAGCAGAGGTGGTCACCAGTATTTTGCCACCATTATTTTTTTTAATCGGTTTGATGTTCCAGAGATTACTCCCAGCAAACATACCAACAAGTAATAAATGTTACTCTTTTGTATTATTGATATAGACATACAGGTTTCGTAAGGGTACCGTTATTTTCCAGGTGAAATATCAATATTATTTTATTAAAATAGTAAATCTATGTTAATAAAACAACATTGATATTTCACTATTGATATTAAACTATCCTATTTTTAAAACTACTATAATATCTGGTTTGATTGGTAAATACACAGATACATAATTATAATTACAGGTATTAACAAGATTAAAGATAAAACGTTGGTTTTTTCTTATCTATTTTGAATAGTAAATCTAGTTCAAACGAACAGAATTCTATAGTTTGGGAATTCCTGGGCCCGTACGAATCCTGATACAAGTTATTACATGTATAATGAAAGAAATTAATGTGATGGTATTTTTTTTTTTTTTTTTTATAATCAAAACATATACAGATATATTTTCTGTATATTATGAAGAATGATAAAATTGCTTTTTGAGTATCTTATGCAATACTGTCGGTATTCTTTTCGCATATTTTCTGAAATAACAAACTTTTGTTCTTTGATATCTTATTGCAAAATATTCTGCATGTATTCTCAAATTTTCTCCGGGGAATATTTTTGGTGTTGGAAAATGAATAACTAATAAATTATTTCTCTGTCAGAGTATGGTTACTTTTAGAACACAAAAAAGCTTTTTAAATTTTCTGTCTTCTTTCTTTTTTTTTCTTTGTAAGCATGATACTTGTTAAGCAAGCTTCTCGCTATCTTAAAAATAGTAAGCTTTAAAAGAAAATAACAAGAAAAGTAAGTTTAACAAAAGAAAACAAAACTATGTATAACATAGAAAATATGAATAACTATTTTACGTGAGAGGATTGGGGAATGAAAAAATAAATGAAAAGCCGTGGACTATGCGTTAATTAAGCTTCACTTTCTCGTAATTACACTTTTAATGAAATACCTTGAAACATAGTAAAAGACAAAGCAGGGTTCATACAGAGTTGGGAAGAAAAAAATCCAAGGAGTCAAAAAATTTTTAAGGACTTGCCACTTTTTTTGTTATTTATATGGCATGCACTTGCACACCAATTTTTAGCGCTCCATTTGGAGAGAAGAACATTTCAAACAAATTTTTCTCTGTTAGAATCTAATTTTGGTGCTGAAATTGCACAGAATTCACAACCTTTGTGATTTTGTAGGCTTATATAAAAAAATACACAATCAATTTTCCTAAGCAGTGACCAATGGCCATATAAGGTGGTCTGGTGTAATAACGCCAGGCGGGGTAATAACGCCAAGTGCTAATATTTTGCATAATTATGAAATAATCTTGTAAATGACACCCATGTGCTCTGCGCAGAAGGGTTTTGAGTTATATAAATCGCAAAAAATAGCTTCAAGTTAATTTGTTTCATTTTTAGGTCTTATTGTTTTTACAGACAACTAAAATTAACGCTTGATCTAAAATTTGCGAGATATGTTTTGTGATGTGAAGACTATTTTTTTTAATCCGGAATTACTTTGATTACATAAATTAATTACATAAATTTGTAGTACATTTCATGGACTTTCAAAATATTGTTGAAGATTTTGGATATCTTCTCGAGATGATTTGTAATTTAAAATGTACAGCGCAATAACTATAACGGGGTAATAACGCCAATCCTTGGCATTAATACCTCGGTTGATTCCCTACAATGGCCAAGCTACATCCTAAATACTGATTCAAATAAACACAGATAAAACTGTGCAATGTTTCTAATAATTCTATTTAAGCGGTCCTTTTTAAGCAAAAAGAAAGTCACGGTCTGATATTCTTTTGCTTCATCCTCCCCCCCCAACACACCACACCTTTATTTTTCTTACACTTTCACAAAAAATTGAACATTTTCAATAGCTTAGAATGCAATTTGTCAATTTCTAAGTTTGTAGAGTTTGTATTTTTAGAATTGGGCAATCTACATGCAATTATTCCATCTTATTTCATAGTTTTGTTTGCATGGCGTTATTACCCATATAGGTGGGTAATAACGCCAAATAGCATTGGTCAAGAAATCAAGCTATTACATTTTATGAATACATATCTGTTAAATTATTTTTTATATAGATAGTCAATGAGTTGCTGTATCAAATCATATATTTGTTTGAAAAATACAAACTAAAACTGAGCCGTGAAAATTGGTAGAACCTTAACGTGGCGTTATTACCCCAGGGTACCTTACACAGAGATCAGTTAAACTCGAAATACTTATAATATATATTGCATGCATCTTTAAAAAAATTTTTCAAAGGTTTAAAAAATAATAAAGCTAATGCAACATACATGAAAAAATATAACAATTTCTGAATTTATTCTTTTAGAGCAGCGATAAAGTAAAATGTCCTAAAGCTGGCATCTAACAAATATTTAAAGCATTACCAATTTTCTAAAATAATTTAGAATGAGTTTTTCTTTCTTATTAAATCAAAGATATCTTGGATTTGGACACTTGATAATGCTTTAAATATTTGTTTTACTTAAAGATGTCAGATTTAATAACTGTATTTTGGGTGTCAACTTTAGAGCTCTTTACCTTAATCACTTTCTTTGAAGGTGAATGTTGTCCATGACATACATAGAAAAGTGAAAAAAAGCACTATTATTAAGATTTTATATTAAGCACTATTATTAAGATTATTAATATCATCCGTGTAAGATACTAGTCCCCTTATCTACTCTTGAATACCTAGTTAAATTATGTACACATACATAAATAAAATATAGATCAAAAGATTTACAATAATCTGGAATAAAATTTTTTTCCGGGAGGAATATTGCTTGCGCGCAAAACCGCAATGCAATTTAAGGTGTTCCTAAGGAGTATTTTGTTTATCTAAGTAGTTCTAAGTACTACTTGGGAACATTTTCATTTCTAAGTAGTTTCTAAAGAGCTTAAGGATTCTGTACGAACCCTGCAAAGGATTTTACATAACCACTTTTGTTGAAAAAATTTCAGAGTCGAGAGTAATTACATATGTGAAATATAAATATAGAAAATATCATAAACATGAATGGTGAATTAATTTACATTAATCTTGGTTTATTTGCACAGTGTAAAAAAGTACGCTCTTCACCACAATTCATTCATGATGTTTCTCTAAATTTTCATATTTGGGGTGCGATGACTACAATAAACAAGATGTCGGAAATTGCACGTCAAGCGCAGCAAATGAGGTGCGTTCGTACTATAAACGAAGATTTAAAACTATTTAGATCTTGGTGTAACAGTATGCAGTACTTCAATAGGATACAGTATAGTATCCGAAATCTTTTGCGCGTGCTTGTAAATACTATCTGCTTTCTATTATTAAGAAAATAACTTGTAGTAAACATCAGCAACGTATGTCTATTTCGTAAAATGTGAAATAACTTGATATAATTAAAACGCATCTCAAACAATGTTTCTCTCTATACCATTATGCAACGGAGTACTTTTGTGTGGCTCTTGTAAATCAGTAACAAATATTCTTTGTCCCACACATTGTACAGAATGTATATTTTAGTATATACATCATGCATATCAATTTTATTAGGTTCGAAAGAATGTAACACCATTAAAATGCACATGAAACTATTTTTCCATTGGCTGTAATATAACGACCATAATATGACGGCCAGAAGGATTATGGCCCAATAACAGTACTTTTGATTGTTCCCGTTAATTAAGCTATACATTCAATTTTCATAAAATTTGAAATGACTCGACAAAATTATGCAGCAATTATATATTTCAAATTTAAAACGATTCGGTTGGATAGTTTTTGCTCTGTTATATGCGGACAGACGGACCGACAGGTCGGACGGACTGAACGACGACTATAGGTTCTACACAT
Source organism: Maratus speculifer (assembly GCA_964019185.1). Classification (NCBI taxonomy): domain Eukaryota; kingdom Metazoa; phylum Arthropoda; class Arachnida; order Araneae; family Salticidae; genus Maratus; species Maratus speculifer. Next base: position 360,780,473 of record OZ025292.1, read on the forward strand.
AGACATAATCATGAATGCAGGTAATAACGTTCCTCATTTTTACTAAAGTGACACAATTAAGGAAAAAAAGAATATCTATATATTAATACGAATGCATTGCAAAATTATTCTCCAATGTGTCACGAAAAATGTATTTTCAAATACCCGATTGAAAGTAATTTTATCCTTTATCACATTTAGCTAAAAAAACATCTACAAATAGGTAAATAGCTATGTAAACAGTCTTCCAGTTATTCTCGTTAACCACGGTTGATTTTAACATGACAAATGTAGTCAGAAATATACCACAAAAAATTATAATCAGCTTATAGTTCTACAAAGGTGAAGATAGAAAGATAAAAAAATTTCCTAAACCTTTATATTTCAAAGTTCAAATTATAAAAGCTATTGTCTTAAAATTTTATTTAACAAAATTTAGTCTCTTCAAAAATCAGGAATCTGGCATCTTTCAGTGCCAGAATTAAACTAGTCAGTTGTAGCAATTTCAAAACTTTCTTCTATTTGATGCATGTTAGCATTTTAATACTTCCTGGAAAGATGAAATATAACAATGCCACTGGTTAGGCGATTTACATCAAAATCTATCCAGCAACATCTTATGTCAGGTTGTAACTGAATCTGAATTTTGATGAAAATCCATGCGCTAGTTTCTGAGACAGAACCATTGCGGAAATCGTAAAAACATTTCCATTGAAGCATCATCTGTAGAGAGATTTAGTCCAAAACCTAAACAGCACTAATATATATCAGAGATTAACTGAATCTGAAGTTTGATGAAAATTCCTGCATAATTTCTTGAGATGGTTATTGCGATAATCATGAATAATGTCGCATAGCAGTTCCACCTGTTGGGACATTTACACGAAAAAGTAACCTTAGCGCAGCAACTTTAAAAGTTATCGGATTCTTTTGCAATTTTCTTTGACATACTTCCAGTATTCTTCGCGTAGCTAGGATGGGTGACAACCGGGCGGATGTAAATGGTGTCACCCCCCCCCCCCTTCCGATCCCTCATATTTTTTCAATCACAATTCTATGTTATTATAACAAATGACCATACCATTCCTTATATACCTTTTATCCCCCTGCATAAAAAACAACAGTTGCATAAAAAGCACATAAAAAATCACTCATCACTCAACTCATAGTCCGCATAAATCAATGTGGTGTCTATATGTAGAAAAAATTCTTTCTTTTAAAATTTGCTTTTGTTACCCACTCGTTGGATAGGTAGGTTTTGTTCCCTGGCGCATCTCTCTTATTCAGATACATCATTCTGTGTAAAATTTCACATACACAAAGAAAAGAAAACTTACTCTATTGCGTCGTGCGCTAAAAATTTCATTTTATTTCAGAAATCTTTTCGAAAATCTTATAAGATTATATTTTTTAATTGCAAACATAGATTGGGTGTCACTCCTTGGAGGGTGACACCGGGGCGGACTGCTCCCTCCGCTCCCGCGCTAGCTAGTCACTGCTATGGTTACTTTAAAATCTACGAAATTTTTTTCTTATTCAACTTATACAGTGTGAGTTATAAATAGCAAAACAATAGGCTATCTCCTGAAATATTGCCCCTAGACCCATACTTCTAATTTCAAAAATTCATAAAAAAAATGTAAAATTTTTGATAAGATAAGTTGCAACTCCATGGGGGGGGGGGGGGGGGGGAGGGTCTATTTGAAAAATTACGAAAATTAAATTTTTATACGGCCCCTGTAGGATAACAATTCCAATTAGGAAAACTTTCCTTATCCAGTCCCGAATTATACAAAAAATTGCATCTTCAAATCTGGAAAACTCGCAGAGTTATAGCCGTTTAAATAATTCATCAGGTTTTAAGGGAGACACAAATTGAAATTCGCGCAATTCAAGAAACAATGTTACTTAAACAGTTCTAGGAAACATGTAAAAAAATCTATCTTTTGAGTTAGAAATTCGATTATTATTATTATTATTATTATTATTTTTGTTATGGTTAGCCATGAAAATCACATCCTAAAATTTCTCATAAAATTTATAATTTTTTTAAAAATTAATTAAAAAAATTAATTTAAATGGGATAATTTAAAATCGTTATAACTCGAAACATTATTCATCGGATTTTAATTTCTTTCCATTTCATTAAAGATGAAAATCTAATTTTAGTTTTTTTCCGGGGTATTTTTTTTTCAATATTAATTTTCAAATTATTAAAAATATTTACTTAAACATGACATAATTTTTAAAAAATCATATTTTTAAAAGTAAATATTTTTTCAAATTTGCCGAAAAAAAAACTAATGTAAAATAATAAAAAATGACATGTTTCATGTTTTTGCATTTATTTTCTTCAACACTTCTAGACTTTTAATGATTTAAAGACGAAAAATAGTGTGTGTGTGTGTGTGGGGGGGGGGGGGGGGTTTCATGCAGAAAAACAAATTTAAAGTTTTAAATAAAGTTTGGCTCTTGATAAAATGTTTAAAGCTTTTTAAAAAAATTGAATGTGTAAAGTAACTGATTTCTGTAGTTCAAACTTTCGATCGAGTTTTCTCATTTCCATCTCCTTTACGTATTGTTTAAATGTCCGTCAGTTTTTAAAACAATGCTTTTTCTAAAATGCAGATTAAATCTTTTTTATAAATTTAGCTCTTACAACTTAAGGTTTTTTATCGTCTTGGAGAGGCTTTTAAAAAAAATCTGTATTCTGGGCCCAGGCCTGGCCTAACGTATTTTTCATACCGGAGGGGATTGCTTCCTTCTTCCTAGGTCTGCACTGGACGAAATTTTCGAGGTCTCGACACAATCCGTATTAAAATCATTGTCTCTCACTGACCTAATACGTGCATAAAATAAGTAAAATTTGGCTTAATCAAATTTTTTTTACAAAAAACATATAGATTTTGAAATCGCTTTTAGAAATAGAGATTCAATGATAAAATAAATACATCACAGGCTTTGGCGATTTTTTAATAATATAAAGTATAAATATGAAAAACGAAAAGCTATAATAAGTATTTTTGGTCAAAACTCCTCCATACGAAATAATTTTTAACCACACCGAAGTAAAAATCTATGTAGAAATTCACGGATGAGCCGGGCTATGACATAAACTTTTTCTAGGCCGGATCGGGTTATGATTTTAATATTTTTCCAGGCCGGACCAACTTTTTTCATTATGGATCAGTTCGTGACCGGACCTAGATATTTCGATCCGTGCAGACCTCTAGTACAGATGTCACTGGCATAAAATCTATACGCTGCTATGTTATGTCCAAATAAAAAGCGCTATCTTAAATCGATTTTTATTTAAGTGCAATTTGTGAATGTTCCCTAGCGTTGAAATTGAGTCAAGTAATCATCGTTTAGAGGCAGAAAAAAGTGGTGTGAGTCAGAAATTTTGGAGAATTTTGGATTTTAATATCTCTTTGAGGTTTTTAGATATGGAGATGAAAATTTTTTGTTTAATTTAGGAATGGATGAGGAATAATTTCCTAACTGGGAATTTTGCATTACGGGGGCCGTATAAAAATTTTATTTTCGTATTTTTTCCAATAGACCCGCATGGAGTTGCAACTTCAACTTATCTGATTAAAAATGTCACCTTTTTTATGAATTTTTGCAATAAAAAGTATGGGTCTAGGGGAAATATTTAAGGCGATAGCCTATTGTTTATGACTCACCTTGTATATACCAGTTTCCACCTTTTTCAAATAATTTCTAAATGGATTTTTAACTTCTGTGAAGGACAAACATAAATTAAACATCTATTTACTGTTAACTTCTTCCAAAACGGTGGCCTTAGGTAGCGAATATCGAAGTCATAGGTTCATTCGAAAAGATGTTAATAGAAACACACTAGACAATGCCGAGGGCAGTCGGGCCCACGAGTCTAAATTCATATAAAGATTTTCCGAAGATATAAAACTATACAAACATAATATTTGTTTTAGATTATTATAACGGACCCTAGGCAACGCCGGGTGGGTCTGCTAGCATATAAATAATAATCTTCGTAAACATTGAGACAAAATGAAATTTAAATTAACAAGACTTATGTTATTCAGCGTCATCAATTTACGTCAAAATTTAAGGAATTTTTAAAGTAAGCTCATCTTTTCCCTCTCAATGCTCTTATTCGCCTTGAAATAATAATAATAATAATAATAATAATAATAATAATAATAACAATTTCCAACAAGATATTGAGAGTAACAAAGAAGTTATCCACCCGCCATTTAAATGGTTACTCAAATTTCTATTCAACAAGCTACGGATAAAAGACAAAAAACCGATGTGCATTTCCAGAGTTTTTTTTTTTTTTTTTTCCCTGAGGGAACAAGCATTTAAAATTAGTCACTTCAATGCTCCAATGAAGCAGATTCGCTTTTTGAATAGCTTAAACTAAGACTCTTTTCCCAATTTCCAGCATTTCTAAAGTATTTGATGAACAATTGTCCAATTATGAAAATAAGAATTTAATTATAAAAAGATACTTTTTTAAACTGTAAAATTAAAAAATAAATTCATATTCGCACACTACTATATTTGGATACAACCCCTTATTTTTTTGCGTCTTTTTGGAAATAACGGATTTTCATCTGGTTCTATCGACGAAAATTTTCAGCATTTTTAAGCTGCGATTCTGAGACATTTTCAAAAATTGCTCCATACCTTTAGCTAACACAATATGCAATAAAAATTTGCATAACTTTTACGCATGCGCAATGAAAATTTATTTAGTAAACCTGTTTATTATTCATACAATTATTATTTTTTTAAAATTCTGGTTACAGGGTATTATGTATAATATTGTTTGTCATATGTTCAGGAAAAAACTTTATTTTATATTAAGAACTCTGCAAATAATAAGTAAAAATCTTGAAAAAAATTGGGACTGTTTTTATAAAAACCTTAATTTCTCTACGAGTATACATGCTATCCGCATAAAAATGAACACACATAATTACAATAAGTCACTTATTGATAATCTGCAGTTTGAATGCTTTTGCTACATTAGTTTTGACAGGGTTATCCAAAAGATATTCATTCTTTTTCAATATTTTGACGGTCCCCTATGGGACTTCGACAAAAAAAATTTCACGAAAATATATGACATGTGCTATATTGTTTACACACCTGAAGTTTCAGAATAATTCCTCATGTATATTTCTAGATATTCAACAAAACGTCTAAAATCTCAAGTGTGAAGATTTTTTTGGCGGTGACTGTAAAGCAGTCAAATTACAACAAATGTTAATTTTTTCTTAATGTTGTTGCCAAACGCTCTGCTCAACAAGAGCAAAACGTTTTGACACATTTACAAGTACATTTTTTTAACGGAAAGATATGAAACTGAAAAGTCTGACTACGGAATCGAACTCAGTTTTCCATCTTATGATAATTAAATTACCTACCGAGTTATAAGCTATTTACATCAAGGGATCACGTTTTTTTCTCCCTCTCGTTGGTTGGTTTTTCTGCTTTCGTTGGAAAATGCGGTTCAAAACGTTAAATTTGACGGCTTGTTCTAAAATATCTATTGCGTTTGCAAAAGAACAAAAAAATGACTGCGATTAAAAACATTACGTTAATTTATAACACCATTTTTCAATCGATAACAGATGTAAATTTTCCATGTGGGTGAAAAAAGTCCAGGCCAGGATTCGACAAGGGATGTATTGGCTGAAGCCGCCAACGCTCTTCCAATTGAGTCATCCCGGACACAAACACTGGAGGCCTATTTCCCCCAAATAACCTAAACGAGCACATAATCTGTTCTGATACTCTGTTCAGCCAATACATCCCTGGTTCGAATCCTGGCCTTTTTTCGAATCCTTTTTTCATCCACAGAATATAGAATACAGAAAATTTTTTGCTTTGAAAAAATGGTGATTAAAGATTAAAAATTAAGAAAAATGCTCTGGTTACGAAGGAGTTAACTGTATTATTAAAAAATATCGTTGCTGAAAGAATAATAAGAATTTGCAAAAAACTATACAATGTAGGGTTGGTTATAGCTGCATATAGAAGAAAAGTAAGAATGGGTACACCATAAAAGCTCAAAGAGATATGAAGCCTAAGTAATATGAAATATTATTATTCTGTATAACTCTTTTTTAATCTTTTCCTTACCAATTTATAAGAAACTCATCTCGGTACTGAGAATAATTGGTTGTGCACATTTAAATTAAACTACCCCCCCTCCTTAATATATTTGTAAATGTTTAATAATCTGTAAATATGTGGGTCAATAATCTTTATTACTTTTCCGAATTTGAGCTTTCCACGTTTCATAGTTTACGAGTAAAATGGGTGTGACAGACAGACAGATATGGGAGTGATCTTCGGGAGCGTTTTCCCTCTTTAAGTACGGATTCATAATAACCTGCCAAATTGGTTACACTTGTATACATTTTAGGATGTTGTCATCTCTAAGATCACAGTTGTTGCAAGTGTGCTCTTGCAAACTGTTTTTTCAGCATGATTGTTCTAAAAACTAAATGAAACACTGGTAAAATGAGAAAAGCTTCACTGGCACGCTTCAGTCACATAAGTTGTCGGCGGGCCAGTTGTGGCGCGCATATTACGTGTTTGATACGCCTGGTCTAGATGCATCTTCTACTTATTTACTTTAATTTATTTATTATTTTTGACCTAATCGAATTTTATAAAGGATATTGTTCTCCATTTCTGCCAAATAAAATTAAATCATTGATTGATAACGCAGGTCAAAACAACGACAACAAGTTCGGGAAACAAGGATCGAAATCCATTTATTCAATCAAAATTACAAGGTACTTATAATATTTGTATATATAAGAAATCCTAAATCCGAATTTCCATTCATAATTATCAATATCATAAAGAAAAAAAACGTGCCCCTGTGAGACGATGACGTCATTTTGCAACAGCAGACAATAAAATTTAACTTTTAGTAAATTTTTCGGCATTACATTTATTATTTTTAAAGTCGTCAGAAGTAAAATTATGAAAAAGCTCTTAATCCGCATGGTACAGTAAAACCTCCACAACGGACACTCCCGAATAGCGGACACCTCTATTTAACGGACAGTTTTCCAATTCCTACTCCCAAAACTTAAATTTTTGTATGTTTAACCTCTGAATAACGGACATTTCGAATAGCAGACACTTTATCCGGTGATAAAGGATGAAAAAGCATTTTTTAAACAGGAAAAAAAGGAAAAAAGTCTCTGAATTCATTAGGACAACTTGTCACAAATTTTGTTTCCACAGTTAAATGTAAATAAAGAGCTGGGGAAAATCCCCTCCCCCAACGTTCAGTGCTAAATTCAGGGGGTTACCCGGGAGAAATAATCTCCCAGACTATCATCCAAGAACATTTTGAGATTTTATGTTTTTAAAGATCAAAAGTGTAACTCCTTCCTCCTTGTCTGGAACTCGACAATGTCCAATAAGGTCACACAGAAAAACAAATTACATGTAAGTAAACTTTTGTTACAGATTTTTTTCGCAATAATATAATAAACAGTGGATAAATGTGTGCACAATTTTATTTCAATTTTATTGCTTAAAAAATAATTTTAATTTCTGATTAATTATATAATAGATATTTTAGGGCATATTAAAGTAAATTAATGAAACATTAAGCATTTCTTAGTGGTTTTTGAATCTCTCAGGTTTTCCCAATAGCGAACACCTCCGAATAGCGGACAATTTCTGCGTTCCCAAGGTGTTCGTTATTTAGAGGTTTTACTGTAGAAAAAGCGTTGTTTTAAATAACTAATAGATATTTAAACAATACAAAAAAGAGGTGGAAATGGTAAAAGTTAAACTGAATCGGAAGTTTAAGCTACAGAAAAAAGTTACACTTCCCTTTAAATTTTTTAAAAAACATTTAAACGTTCGATTAGGAGCCAAACTTTGTTTAAAACTTTAAATGCGTTTTTCTGGATGCTGGGTTTCCCCCCCCCCCCCTATCATTTCTTGTATTCAAATTATTAAAAGTGAAGAATCGTTAAAGAAAATAAGTACAAAATTGAAACATGTCTTTTTTCATTATTTTACATTAATTCTGTCTCGGCAAATTCGAAAAAAATATTTATTTTTGAAAACATGATTTTTTGAAAAATAAGTTTGAAAAATAAATATTTTTAATATTATTAAAATTAAAATTGAAAAAAAAAAAAAACCCGAATCAAAACTAAAATTAGACTTCCTTCTTTAATTAAATGAAAAAAAAAATTGAAATCCGATTTTTAATTCTTCCATTTAAAACAATACTAATCATTTGAAATTTTTATAAACTTTATGAGAAATTTTAGGATGTGATTTTCTTTGCAAATTATATGGCTAACCATCACGAGAAAAGAAAAAAAGATCAAAATTCTAACTCATTAGATACATTTTTTAGGTGTTTTCTAGAGCTGTTAAAGAAACATTTTTTCTTGAATTACGCGCATTTCAATTTGTGCGTCTTATTAAATATCTTTTGTATCTCAAGAAATCATTAAAGCATTTCCTTAAAAGAAAATTACCTTAAAGAAAATGAAAAAAAATATATAGTACTTATAATTAAAGCCATTGTAACTTCAAGATTACCCAATTATTGAGTCTTGTGCAAACTATTCAAGACTAAAAGGTCTATTTTAAATTTTGTGAATACAGCTAATTATACGATCAGGAGATTGAACTAAAGATGTCTTTTGAAGTTTGACTAGCCATATTGATGAACAGAGTTTTTCTTCTTATAATTTACAAAATCCAACGAATCCAAGTTAGGATAAACATGCATGATTTTCTGGGATGTGAATAAGTAAAAATTAAATTGATCTCAAAGCATTTTCATTAAAAGTCTTACTTATATTTTATTCTCCCTATTCCTTTTAGAAAATTTAATTTTGAAGTTACTTTACATTATAAAAGAATTTTGAATATTTCTTTTTCTTATTTAACGATTTGTTTTCATTAGCAATTTATTTCTTAAATTTTTGCTAAAATGTTCTTTTTGAGATTGGTTTATTTGACGCTTGCTAATAATGTTTTAAATCTTATAAATTTTCATCAAAACGATTTATTATGTTGATTAAAAATAAACACAAAATGTTAACTTTCAAAAGTCAATACTTAATTGATTCTGAGACCTTAATTTTCTCAGTTATAGCTTACAGAGGTGTAAAAATTAATAGAATAATTGTGATTTTTTTTTTCAATTTTTCCTGATTAATATTGTACATACTTGCAAAGTTTCATTAAAGATAATTTATTGTCCTTATGTTGTCAATTTCTCACTCCTTTAGAATAGTTTTGGGGATATAATTTTGTTAATGTTGCCTTTTTTAAAAAAGAAAAATATTTTATCCAAAGTAATCGAATTGTTTTCATTGCTTAAAGAATTTGTTTCATGAAAAAAAAAATGAATTTAAAATAAAATTTAAGAATTGTCTGCTTGTTGTGCTAGTATTTTCTTGCTTTACTTCAGTTGGTATCAATAATATTCTATTTTTAAAACAAATCTTTTCGCTTTTTAAATTAGTTTATACTAATTGGTAGCGTTTTTTTTCGTTTGTCAAAGAATTATTGTGTGATTATGGGTAAAGTAAGTGATATATTTCTAGAAAACTAGCTGTAGTAAAGCGTTTCATCCAAGTAAATAACTATACACAACACAAAATCGTAAAAAAGAAAAAAAAAAATGCAAGCGAATGCGTGTAGAATAAAAAGATCTTTGGACTCCAAATGTGAATATAAAAATTTTAAAATAAAGTAATGCGGAAGAAAAAGTAAATTTCCTGAAAGAACAGAAAGGAAATTTATTAAAATTGCTAAACTAATAGAAGAGCAACTAATTCTGAACTCAAAATCTCTTTGCAAACGTAAGGAGTAAATGTATGAGATTCATTTATAACTAGAAAGTTTATCTCAGCTGGACTTAGTACTCGCCCTTCTCGAATAAAGACTAAAATCACACCTGCTATGGTAAGAAGACTTGCGCAAGCAAAAGTTGTGCAAGAACAATTCAGAAATGATTGGAGCAAGGTGAGAAATATTAATTTTCCGTTAATTAATCAGTTGAAATTAAATTGTTCATTTCTTTTATTGAAACCATGTTTTTTTTCTTTTTCTTCTATTTCTTCAGACTAACAAAAGGTACAGGAATGTTTATAAATTTGATTAAAAATCTATTTATGACAATATTTATCTACAAATTACACACTTTTTTTAACCAATGAGGTATGTTTTTTTTTATAAATAAATGTTCTTGATACCAGAAGAAAGCAGTCAATATGTCATGAGAAGTATCAGTTAAGAATTTGCCCAAATTGCATTGCACAAACGATTAAACATCCTGCTAAAGTAATAGTTTAAAGCGCGATGTCTTCTCAGAGTACTGGATGGTTATAGATTGTGGAAAGCAGGATAAACCAGTATTGGTATAAAAAAAGAGCTTGAACAAAAACTGATATCCGAATTAAAAGACTGGTTTCCAAATGGAGACTTGATATTCATGTATGATGGAGCACCGTGCCATAAAACTTCATCTATTAAGAAATATTTGGATGAAAAATATTTTAAAAACACTTTCAGGGCCTTTACACAGTCCATATAAGAATCACACTGGGAATATTTGGGTATTGTAAAGAAAAATATAAAGAAATGCAGCTTCACAAGCAAGGAAGATCTCACAGAAAGAGTCATCTGAATTTAGCATGATGTCAGCGAAATACAAATTAATTTCCAAAAACTCATACAAAGTATGCCAAAAGGTATCGAATCTTTAATAAAAAACAAGGGAATGCACACTAAATATTAAATATACTAATATTTTTTAAATATATTATTTCTTTAATACACTATATTGCCATTGATTATGGGACACTTGCGATTTTAGACATTTTACTAAATATCTAGAAAAATACATTAGGAATCATCTCGAAACTCTTAGTGTATAAATATAATAGTATACGTCATACATCTCCGTGAAGATTTTTTACCGAAACTCCATAGGGGACCGTCAACAAATTAAAAAAGAATGAATATCTTTTGAATAACCCTGTCAAAACTAATGTAGCAAAAGCGCTCAAACTCTAGATTATGATTGAATGCCTTATTGTAATACACTGTGTTCATTTTTATGCAAATAGCATGCATACTCGCAGAGTAATTAAGGTTTTTATAAAAATGGCCCCAAATTTTTCTAAATTTTTCCCTTATAATTTTCAGAGTTCTTAATATAAAATAATATTTTTTTCAGAAAATATGACAAACAACATTGCACACAGTACCCTGTAATCAGAATTAAAAAATAATGAAAATTGTATACAAAATGAGTTGGTTTACTAAATAATTTTTTACTGCGCATGCGTCAACGATATCAAAATTTCATTTGCATATTATTTTAGCTAAATGTATAGAGCAACTTTTGTGAAAGTCACAAAATCATAACTTGAAAATTCTGAAAATAATCGTCAATTGAATAAGTTGAAAATCCGTTATTCTCAAAATGAAGCAAAAACAAGAGGGGTTGTATCCATATATTCATTGGTTAATGTCAATATAGAATGCACAATACGGGATGTTATGACTACTTTTGGATAAAATCCCTCATTTTTTGCTTCATTTTGGAAACAACGGATTTTGTCCTTTTTCTATAGACGATTACTTTCAGAATTTTCAAACTATAATTTTGAGACTTTTACAAAAGTTGCTCTATACATTTAGCTAACATAATATGCAAATGAAATTTTGATATCTTTGACGCATGCGCAGTAAAAAATTATTTAGTAAACCTACTCATTTTTCATACAATTTTTATTATTTTTTAATTCTGATTACAGGGTACTGTGTGCAATATTGTTTGTCATATTTTCTGAAAAAAATATTATTTTATATTAAGAACTCTGAAAATTATAAGGGAAAAACTTAGAAAAATTTGGGGCCATTTTTATAAAAACCTTAATTACTCTGCGAGTATGCATGCTATTTGCATAAAAATGAACACAGTGTATTACAATAAGGCATTCAATCATAATCTAGAGTTTGAGCGCTTTTGCTACATTAGTTTTGACAGGGTTATTCAAAAGATATTCATTCTTTTTTAATTTGTTGACGGTCCCCTATGAAGTTTCGGTAAAAAATCTTCACAGAGATGTATGACGTATATATTTATACACTAAGAGTTTCGAGATGATTCCTAATGTATTTTTCTAGATATTTAGTAAAATGTCTAAAATTGCAAGTGTCCCATAATCAATGGCAATATAGTGTATAACAAGATTTTATTGCAAATTTCACAATTATTCTAATAATTTTCACACCTCTGTAATATCATTCTCTTTAATATCCATTCCATTAAACTGCTATTTCAGTTCTTATTTTACAAATAAATAAAATTTTATTAGAATTTTGTAGATTAGTCATGTCAAGAATTTTTAACATATTCCAACATAGTTGAAAAACATTTATGAATTGGTCTATCTGTCTGTGTCATATCATTTGTGTCATCTGTGTCAATCTGTCTGTGTCATATCTGTCTGCTCTAATTATCGTAAATACATTCGGACTGCAATGTGATTAATCGATATAAGGTAATAACACCAAATAACACTTGGGTAACAACGCCAAGTGCTAATCTTACGCGAATGATTAATAGTTTTTATAAACAAATTTGGGAGATACAAGAACGAGAAGAACATTTCTGCAAGCCAAAATTGCCGTGAGAGATTTATGATCTGTAATAAGACTAAATATATTTGTTTTAACTTAGTTAACTTATAACACCTCTTACTTAGAAATTTTTTTTAACAGTCCAGATTAGATTTAGAATTTCTTGATCAATTTGTAAGTTGTTCAGTGAGAATTTTTTTGAGTTTTGATGAGTTATTCAGAATCGCGTTGTTCAGTTAGCGAAAGTATTATTGAAACAGATGTTACAAACAAGTCTCTCAGAAGCATCTGGGAATCTGTGGGAGAACAAACAGTGTACGCAAATTGCCTAGAAATGCACCAGCTGTAAGAAGAACAGGAAATTTTCGGGTCGTGGTGCGCTAATATTTTATCAGAACAGATTTCATCTTTTATGTTTTGGACTTCTTGACATTTTTATCCCAATTCCATGGAACACCTTTCATACTTTCTTCTATCTTTACATGAAGAAAGTATTGGATTCGTGAAATTTTCGAATTCCAGTTTTTGATGGATTTAAACATTTTAGTAATCAGAGATTCCAAAAAACACATTTTTCTAAAATATCTGTCAGTGAGTCTGTTAGTCTGTGTGTCAGCCAGTCTGTCTATCTGTGACGTAAATTTTGTTAGCACACTATCTCAAAAACTAATGCAGGGGATTTTACAAACTTTAGATTCCGTTAGATCTTGATATAAACTGAATCTGGTTAGTTTTTGGTGTATATCTCCCGACAAGAGGCGCTGATATGCTGCTTTTTCACGATTTCCACAATAGCTATATCTCAAAAATTAATGGACGGATTTTCGCAAAACTTCAAATTCCATTATTCCTTGATATAATACGGTTTTGATTTCGTTTTGGTGTAAATCGCACAACAGGTGGCACTGCTATTGAGTATTGTTAATGATTATTGCAGTAGCTCTATCTACAGAACTAATGCTCGAATTTTCATCAAACATCAGATTAACTTAGCCCATGATATAAATTAGTATTCTGTAGTTTTTGGATTAAATTGTTCAACAGGTATCGTTTCTATCCAATATTTTTACGATTTCTGCGATAAAGAGACACAGACTTTCATCAAATTTCAGATTCAGTTATAACTTGAAGTTGCTGATTAGATTTTGGTGTAAATTATCTAACCGGTGACGCTGCTATGTTTAATTTTTCTGGAAGTATTCACGTGTACTAGATAGAAAAAAGTTTTGAGATTGCAACATACGGCTAGTTAATTAAGTTATGCAGTGGCTATGCTAAAGTAACAAGTTTGTTTATGAATCTAGAATAAAAGTTAACTAATCCCATTAAATAGTGAACTTCCTTAGCATGCTTTGGAACTTTAGAATTCTTAGTTGCTGAAATCTTAGAAACTGTTTTAGAATGCAATCCTTATGCAAATATCTTAAATCCCAAAATTTCATTCAGTTCGATGCATAAATTCATACACTTTTAGTTGGTACAATATTGAAAAAAGCACAAAAATCGCTATTGCAGCGCCCCCATCCGATGGATTTTTTTTTTTTCAAATTTAGGAAGGATCAACAGAGGCGTAAACCACCCTAGTCGCGTAGGGGGGTGTAGGCTCATAAATTTCCGACTCCAAGAAGGAAAATTTCCGAGTACTACGGCCAACACGAGGACTAATGTGTATATATATATATATGTGTGTGTGTGTGTATTATATACATATATATCTATCATAATTCTCAAGATAATTATGACTTAGTGTATCGAGATGGTCAAATAATCTTATATCAAGTTATTATTAATCTTATATAACAATATATTTTCCCCATTATTAGAAGATCTGCTGATGGAATACAGTAACCGTACCATTCGAGGGGGGCATGGGTAGTGCATAGTACGAATAAACAGTCACATGACTTTTCAACGATAAATCACATGAAAGGTGTCGGCTAAATTTAGAAAAGATGTCGCCCGTGAGTATAAAGTAGGTATTCAATGATATGTCACAAGAGAGATGTAGGCCAAATTTTGGAAATTGTCCTCTCTCCCAGAATAGACTCTTCCCCTAACTGTGAATTTTTCTTATATGATAAATAATTTTATCGGAGAATCCCGTAAAAAAAATCCGATCTAAAATGATAAAGCGCTACAATTTCAAAAAAGATCGAAAATTATCTCCGATAGGGAAATATGAGGAGGTCAGGAGGAAGGGAGAAAAGCTTATAATATGAAAGAGTGATATGAGGGCTTTCCTATGATATGTCACATGATAGGTCAAAAAAAGTATGGAATTTTTCTCCCACCACATTATTCCTCTCGGTAGCGGAAATTTTAAAGTATCGCGGAAACACGTGTTTAATTAGTTTTTAATACTCTTATTTTCTGCCGGTTCATGCTCTTATTAAAAAAAAAAAAAAAAAAAAAAAAAAAAAAAAAAAAAAAAAAAAAAAACTGCTGAAATGTGCCAAATGTTCTAAATTTTTCGATAGCCCACCCTTTTAACCCCGTTAGGGAGGGGATTTCTAAAATCGTTGCATTATGCGTTTAATATATTTTTGATAGATGAAGTTTCTGAAATTTCACGCTCCTACCTTAGATGTTTGCTGAATTGTTCGAGAATTTTGGACCCCTCTTGTTCCTCTTAGGGGGGTAATTTCAAAAAGCCCATCTTAGTGCACGCTTACATCATAAGAAGTATTTTCTCTCCAATTTTCATGGTTCTAGATTCAGTAGTTTGGGCTGAGCATTGATTATCTGTCTGTCAGGACAAACTATTTTATATATGTATAGATATCTCTACTAATTGACCCGCCCGCCGTTGCCCTTCCATTTGATAAAATATATAATTAGATACATCATATAATTATATTAGATGCAATATATAGATATATAACAAATACATTTTTAAAACAAAATATGAAAGTTTTCAGGTATCCGCGAATTCATTGGGTTTTCATATTATACTCAAATTATTCTTTTTTTTTTTTTTTTTTCTTAAATAAATAAGGCAATTAAATAGAGTACATAGATTTGCTGTCTCTGTGCGAAAACATGCACAAAATACCAAACAAATAAACGAAATAAATATATTAAGTCAGATGTAAAATTCTGGTTCTTTTTTTCGTCTACCCCCCCTCCCCCCCCCCAAACACATGCACATCAATCACAAAAAAAAAAAAAAAAAAAAAAAACAGTAAAGTTGAAATGCCTTTTTAAAATTTCTAATTGCAAAAAGAGGTTTAAAGAACGATTTAATCATCAATTAGCTTTAAACAGTCAAAAGTTGCGCCGTTTTATCCCCCCCCCCCAAGGCCGAAATATTTTTTAAAGCTTCAAATGATTAAATTTTGATTCTTATCTATACACGCACACCAGGGCCGAAACTAGAGGGGGGCAGAGGGGGCACGTGAACAGAAGGTGAAGAGGCGCCAAATTAAGATTTTGTTTGGTGTGTTTGATACAAAGAATGCATATATGTGGAGGGTTGGGGGAGGGGGGGCAAAATCCATGTTTGCCCCGGGCGCGAAAAAGACTTGTTTCGGCGCTGACGTGCGCACACACACACACACAAAAAAATCTATCCATAAAATAATCAAAATATTTTTTATGCAGTGAAACAAAATTATATCTGTACTGTAACAATTTTTTTTAAAATATAGAATATTTTACATTCATTGACATTTGAACTTCAAAAAGTAAATTTACTTTCTTAGTTGTTGAACTTGTGATAATAAAAATAAAAAGTCATGTAGACGAAATTTATTAAAATACTACATTACTCTTAAATATTAATGAAATAAAACTGATTAAATATAAAAAGATCTATAGTAGAGTTTTAACTTCATGCATAATACTAAATATATTGACTTGCAAATTGCAAAATGATTGACAAAAACAGAAGGCAAATATATTGAAAAAAAAATGTAGTTAAAAATAATAATGAAATTTAAATAATAACTAGATTGTCCTCTCCAGTTTGAAACAAAATTAGCAAATAATTCGGGAATTGCGATACTAACTGTTAAAAAATTAATATATCGAATAATAGTACATTTTACAAATTATTAAATAATTTATATGCCCCCCTCAAGAAAAAAAAAAAAAAAAAAAATCCATTATTAAATATGAAAACAATACAATTATTTACACATTTTATATATATAAATTATTCTAAAATAAAGTAGCTTACTTACTTCAAAAGGATTTTTTAGAGCTCCAGCAATGCAAAATGGAATATGTATATGGGCTGAAATTTTATCAGTATACTTTTGTTATTATGTATGTTCCTGTCAGGGGCGTTCCGACCCAGTGTGCAAAGTGTGCGGCACACACAGGCGCCGAAGTAATAAAGGCGCCAAAAGATTTCAGTTCAGGAGCAAACATTGAAAAAAAAAATCCTTAATTTAATCAAACTAAAATGTATTACATTTTCTTGGCATCTGAATTATTATTAGTAAGATTTATCTTATACAAACTTATTTATAAATATTTATTTCTTTCTTTAAAATTTTATTTTATTCCACTTATGAGTTCTCTAATAAATCATTTAGACAAGACCTGTCATTGTCCAACCTTTATAAACAGAGGCGCACCTCATATAGTTATAAATAATGAAAGGCGCCGTAATTCACACAGCTGAAAATATGCAACACTATTATCTCCCTGCGGTGGAAAAGCATAATATACAGTTTTATTACCACAAGAGCTAAATATCACCTACTTTATTATTATTATTTTTAAGTAGCAAAGTAAGAAGAAAATTACTATTCAGAAATACTGGTAAAAGTTTCCCCTACAATATACCACGAATAGAGGTAGACTTATATATGGTAGAAACGTCTTATATGATACGCGTATATCTTACGCTGATAGCTATAAGTCCCCTGTGATTCAGAAACTATTTTAAAATAATTTGCAGCAATAATTTAATTCAGAATAAATTTAAAATTAGATATTCAGAGGGCAATCTATCTTCAAAAGTTTCGTAGATGAGGAAGCTATCGAAACCTTAATTACAGAATAACAACTTAATAGTATTAAATAATTAAAACTTATTCAAGGTCATCGATAACTATTAAAAGAAAACTTTTCAAATATTTTTTATTTTTAAAAATGTATCCCTTAAAATGGATTTTTAATCTTAAAAATAGCTAGTAAGAGAATACATTCGAATGGGCGCCAAGAAAACCTAAGGGCGTAATCGTGGCGTCCGCGGGGGACGCTTTGGAGAATCCTGAATAGAGAAACAATATAAAACCAGAACTTGGAGGCTATGCACAAGGCCGTGGCTAAGGGCAGTCGCGCCAACTTATATGAGCCCGTGGGGACTGAGCCTGCCCAATAATTTTGAATTCTAGCATGCCCAATTTTCATTGTTCTATTCATTTTTCTCCTTAGAAAAATATTTATTTTGCCAATTCTCCGATTGGCACCCAAAAATCCAAAATGACTGAAATGTAAATGTTTATTTATTTATTAATTTACTTATTTTTTTTTTTTTTTTTCAATTTGTAGTCATGTTTATGATATGTTGACATTACAATAAATATTAGTGTATTTATAAGTAAAAACGCACGAGGATGTAATTTTTAAAAATTGCAATCTTAAAACATGATAGCATGATTTAAAAGTCTCATCTTGTACCACCTTCACAGAAAAACAAACTGGTTGTACCATTTTTCCAAAATATCTTTGAACCCACAAAATATTTTTCAAAAGTTGGCGCCGCTGGCTAAGGGAGTGCTATGGGCGGCTCAGTCAGCTTCCCCTAAAACATTTTGAGCCTCTCTGTAAAAGATTCCAAGGTCACTAAATTAATTTCTATTCCAAAAATTCAAATAAAATTCTGTTTAAAAATCTAATTTAGTTTTGAGGACCTTTCACAGCTTTTGCAAAAATACTAAATTGTAACTAAAATAAATATTTCAACACTTGCTCATTCTATTTTTTCACATAGGAAGCTAACAAGATGTTTAAGATTTCACTCATTTTACACTCGAATTTTTCATCTTTCTATTTTTTTCTTAGCGTAAAATGAAGCTTACAACAGTTTAATGAGAAACATAGTAACTACAGTGTGAATATGTACTAATTTATCTTTCTGCGTCACAGAGAGAAAGAGAGAAAATATGAGCCCCTCCCCTCCCCTCCTCCCATTATTCACTTCTAACTACGGCACTGGCTATGCATACATAACGTTATCACTTTAGGGGGGAAGGGAGGGGAATCTGGCATACGACATCGGAAGATATCTCTAGTTAGGGGTCTTGATATTATTTATCATTTTTGAATGATCCAACCAAAATTTTCTCTTTCTGTTTCTAATTTATCTTGTTTGTTCCATCAAAATAGTATGCAATATATATATAACCAAAGTAACTCAGATATTACCATAACAATAAGCCAATGAAACCAATATTTATACTGTCATCCTGTTAAAATCAATTGAAGTTTGAAGTGATATAGAAGGCAAATTACCGAAATCATGAAAGGCAACTGTAAAGAAACAAGATACAATTTATTAAATAAATTTTCTGGTTCAAAAAACTTTATGTGATCTGGAAAAAAACCCCAAAAGAATGGCAATTATATATTTATAGATATTCATAGGTTTTTTTTTTTTTTTTTTGATAAAGTTTTATTTTTACATGCGAGGGGATGGAGTGGGGGTAGGGCGCCAGATGCAGTTCTGCACACAGGCGCCGAATACTGTTGGCACGCCCCTGGTTCCTGTAATCACTATCGAAAATGGAATTACATAACCCACATTGCACTTTTTGTCTCTTACATTTAGGTGGGGGTATAAGTAATATAAAAAATATTGAATTATAAACCAAAATATTCTCACATCAATACTTTTTAATTGAATAATTTCATACTATGAGTCAGAATACTAACGGTTTAAACAAAGAGTTAATGTAGGCGCCAATTTGTTTTGTAACTGACACATAGTGCGGGAGGTTCGGCGTCCAGTCGTCTAGGTTTCCAAGTTTTACGTTGAAGAGAAAACAATGTTCTGTATTTTTTAGCAATCAGTTAAATTCTCTTTAGTATTTTTAAGTAAAATTAAAATATCTTGCTTGAGGAATATTTCAGAGACAAAATTCTCAAAAATACGAGATTTCTTAATATAAGTTTTAATTCTTTAAAACGATAAATTTTAAAGCAGCACAACAATTTGGTATTACCCCTCATTTTTTCGACTAAACAAAATGTAGGAGTAATAATAAAAATATTTAAAAAATTGAATAGAATTGGCTCAGGAGAAAGAAAACGAACGTATTATTTCTGAGAGAAGTAATCTCGTATAGACTGTGAAATATCCAGATTATTTCGAGATAAAAGCTCAAAGTATTTGGGTATATTCAATTTCAATCCTGTATCATATAAATTTCTTAGCACTTTTTAAATCAATAAAAAATTATGTAAAAAAAGTAAATAAAAACAATTTCTCATTTTTAATTTAATTTTTTTAAATAAAAAATAAAACACAAAATTAGTTAGTAGGAAAAAAATAAAACCATATTATTTTCAATTAAAGGTAAAATTTTTATAGAGTGGAAAATATCCAGATTTTGATATGGAAAAATATACCAAATATTTGTATTTCAGTTTTGAATTTTCATCGAATACCACCTAAATTCCGAGATACATATTTTTAAAGAACTAAAACTAAACATTTTAAAAAACTACTAAACTTTAAATTTAAAGTTTAGATATATATAGTATATTAAAAAAAAGAAGAGGTTTCTTCATTTTAATCAGTATATTTTAAAATTTCGAGACTAAATTAAAAACTTTCCGACAGTAAATAAATACAGGTAGATTTCGATATCTCGAAATCAGAAGGCACAGGAAAAAAATCGGAATATTAAGGTTTCATTCAAAATATCACGGTTACAAATAACAGTAACATTGCTAGAATATGTACATAAATATATTTTTTTTCGTCATATTGAGGTTTCAGATTCCACAATATTTGATAAATCAAAATTTTTCTGAATAGTTTTATCAGAGATTTTTTATATGTATTAATAAGTTATATTAATCTATTAGTAAATTAAAGTAATTTGTAAATTACCAATTAGTTAAATTAATTGATAATAGTTTCGGCTAAGAATAAATTTATGTTCTATTCGTTCTAAATAATATTTATAGATTAATGCATTTTTTTTTCGGCTAAATTTAATTTTTCAATCGAACATTTTTTTCCCGACTGGCGTTTCCATTTTTCCAATTTATAAATTTTTATAGATTAATGCTTAAATACTATTTTTCCGACTAAACGTGCCTTTTCCACTGGAAAGAAAAATTTTCCGAATGATATTTTCGTTTTTCCAATTTATGAGTTTTTATAGGTTAACCCCTTAACTGGTTAATTCTTTTCGGTTCAATAAATTGAAAATAGCGGACTCACACCTCTATTATTTAAATAAAATATTCCTAAAATTCAGTCTAAACATTTCCGAATTTCAATAGTATGAAAATTTTCTTAAAAATAATAGTAATGTCAAAAAGCTTTAAACGATGCAAAAAACAAATTCGTCTTACCCGAACGGCGTTCGGGCAAACCAGTTAAGGGGTTAAGACTATTTTCTCTTATCGAATAAGAATTTTTCCGATTGACTTTTCCGTTTTTTCAATTTATAAATTTTTATAGGTTAATGCGTAATACTATTTTTTTCGACTAAACATACGTTTTCCGATAGATCAGAAATTTCCGATTCCAAATGACATTTTCATTTTTCCAATTTATAAGTTTTTATAGATTAATACCATTTTTTCCGATCGAACAAGAATTTTTCAGACTGTTATTTTGTTTTTTCTGTTTATCCAATTGATAAGGTTTTATAGGTTAATACCATTTTTTCCGATCGAACAAGAATTTTTCCGACTGATTTTTCTGTTTTTCCAACTAATAAGTTTTTATAATAATACTATTTTTTCCGACTAAACATGCCTTTTCCGATGGAAAGAGAAATTTTCCGAATGATTTTTCGTTTTTCCAGTTGATAAGCTTTTATAGGTTAATACCATTTTTTCCGATCGAACAAGAATTTTTCCGACTGACTGTTCCGTTTTCCCAATTTATAAATTTTTATAGGTAAATACTATTTTATACGTAATACTATTTTTTCCGACTAAACACGCCTTTTCCGATGGAACGGGAAATTTTCCGAGTGATATTTCCGTTTTTCCAGTTTATAAGTTTTTATATAGGTTAATACCATTTTTTTCCGACTAAGCATACTTTTCCCGATCTATCTGGGAATTTTCCGACTGATTTCTTCTAGGGGGGGGTGTAGCACCCCCCCAAACCCCCCCGGGATTTACGCCCCTGAGGATCAACTAGCCATACACATACACAAAAAATTTGGTTCAATTCGATGCATAACTTCATACACTTTTAGTCGGTACAATATTGAAAATGGCACAAAAATCGTTATTGCAGCGCCCACTTCCGGGGGAATATTTCAAAAGTAAAGGGGCACCTGCTTCCTACAGCCAAAAACATTCACAAAAAATTTTGTTTAATTCTATGCATATTTTCATACACTTTTTGAAGGTAGAATGGCGACATGCGGGCACACATACACACAGACACACGGACAGACATACATTTTGTAAAAAAAAAAAAAAGTGTTATTGGAATCTCTGATCCTTATAACATGTAAATTCGTCGAAAACCGGAAGACGAAAAGAATTTCGATTACAATACTTTCTTCTGTTGAAGATAGAACAAAGTAAAAATAAAATAGATAATTGTCTCTTTAAAACCATATACAGTTTGCTTTATTGTTTAATGTTAATTGTTTACACTCTATTTTGACGTAGAAAAATCATGTATAATTAATATTTTTTAATAATGGAAATGAATCAGGTAAAAGTGGCCCAAAGTAAGGTACCCTGGGGTAATAACGCCACGTTAAGGTTCTACCAATTTTCACGGCTCAGTTTTAGTTTGTATTTTTCAAACAAATATATGATTTGATACAGCAACTCATTGACTATCTATATAAAAAAATAATTTAACAGATATGTATTCATAAAATGTTATGGCGTGATTTCTTGACCAATGCTATTTGGCGTTATTACTAGCGTTGCAAAGGTTAGAAAAAACCCGGTTTAAACCCGGGAATAAACCGGGTTTTTAGGAATAAACCTGGAAAAAACCCGGGATTTTTTGGAATAATTCGGTTTTTTGGGAATAAACCTGGGAATAAACCTGACCTATTGGAAATAAACCCGGGAATAAACCGACTTTTTGCAACTCTAGTTATTACCCACCTATATGGGTAATAACGCCATGCAAACAAAACTATGAAATAAGATGGAATAATTGCATGTAAATTGTCTAATTCTAAAAATACAAACTCTACAAACTTAGAAATTGACAAATTGCATTCTAAGCTATTGAAAATGTTCAGTTTTTTGTGAAAGTGTTAAGAAAAATAAAGGTGTGGTGTGGGGGGGGGGGGGGGGAGGATGAGGCAAAAGAATATAAGACTGTGAGCTTCTTTTTGCTTAAAAAGGACCGCTCAAATAGAATTATTAGAAACATTGCACAGTTTTAACTGTGTTTATTTGAATCAGTATTTAGGATGTAGCTCGGCCACTGTAGGGAATCAACCGGGGTATTAATGCCAAGGATTGGCGTTATTACCCTGTTATAGTTATTGCGCTGTACATTTTAAATTACAATTTATCTCGAGAAGATATCCAAAATCTTCAACAAAATTTTGAAAGTCCATGAAATGTACTACAAATTTTTGTAATTAACAAAGTATTTCCGGATAAAAAAAATAGTCTTCACATCACAAAACTTATTTCGCAAATTTTAGATCAAGCGTTAATTTTAGTTGCTTGTAAAAACAATAAGGCCTAAAAATGAAACAAATTAACTTGAAGCTGTTTTTTGCGATTTATATGACTCAAAACCCTTCTGCGCAGAGTACATGGGTGTCATTTACCAGATTATTTCATAATTATGCAAAATATTAACACTTGGTGTTATTACCCCGGCTGGCGTTATTACACCAGACCACCTTAGTAACGGTTGATGGTTATTTTAAAATTTTTCTTACTTTTTTAATATTCGCGTGCAAATGCAATTTTTATGAATTAGTTTTCGTTATTTGCTTCTTTTAAGATGTGATCGTTTAATTATTATTTTTAAATTTTTATTTCTGTTTTTTATAGTCACATGTAAATACATTTCTTACTTGGGAAGAAATATAATTTGCTGCGTTTGCTAACGAATTGGTATCAATATTAAAAACAATTTAAAGAGCTTTTCTAAATAAGAAAAAATATCTCTTGAAGTGGCGAAAATTTGAATAGAATAGTGAAAAAAAAAAAAAAAAAAAAAAAAAAATGAGTAAAATTAAAAACATTATCCCATTGTTAGTTTAATCAACTAATCTAGATATAAAGTATCTCTCCGGGAAAAAAAGAGTAAAAAAAAAAAAAAAAAAAAATCAATTCCTATATCGCTTACCCGCAAAAAAAGTGATACACCTCACAAAAATTCATTTTGTATTATTTCCCTAATATGTCTATCACAGATTCTTCTTACTACACAAATAGTTTCATAAATGTAGTTATAAGGAAAATAACTTTACTACACTATATATAAATTTGTGACCATAGGAAAGGAGTGGATTATGTGGAAAGGTAAAATTACTCAACCATCCAAACTTAATCCTACGTCTTCACTCCTAAGAGTTTTATGCTTTTATACTTAACTTTATTCCTGCGTCCAGAGCTAAGTGCTACAGTTTCATGTTGAAGTAATATCATGTAAATTTTCTTTCGCCTCTCCTGTGAAAGTTGAGATGTGCCACTTTTTTTGTGGGTAAATGATTAATAGTTTTATGGTGCTATAAAGCTTTTTAAATGGAACGAGTTTGACCAACTTTAAGAATTAATATCTTTTAAAATAATTATTCGATTTAATATCGATATTTATTTCAGGATATCGTTCGAACGTTTCTAAATAACACTACCAATTTTCATTTTGTTTACCAATCATACGTAGTATAGGGTAACATCCCCAATAATTGGCAGGCACCACTGATTGGCACATCCTACAAAAATGTCCTAAAATAAGATTTATATCCAGTCTTTTAAAAATGCAAGGCCATATACCAGTTATATGCTCATTTACTTTACAGATTATAGCATTGATTTATGCTATTAGATGACAATAGTGCCTAGGAAAGAGAAACAATTATGGCTTGTATCAAATTAGCCATTTTTGTTGCAAATGCTAGATCTCCGGCTTAAGAAAGGCATGCATTTCAATTTATTATTATCTGATTTAAAGTATATTTTAAATTTTAATTGGACAACAGTTTTGTTTAGTTGAAAAGGGTTACTTTAATTGTGTAAAAGTCTAAGTGCCAATTACTGGTGATTACAGCAACTTTTTATAAATATATTTTTATAAAAATACTTTTAAAAATATTTTTGCATTTAGTGAGCAAAATAGATGCACAGATATGCACTCTTTGATTTAAAAATATTCGCAAGTAAATATTTTATTTCTTGGTAATGAAAATAGAAGTAAGTTTAAAGACAAATCCTTAATGTGCCAATTATTGGGGATGTTACCCTACGCTGAGTTTTGTAATCATTTTTTTAAATCGAAAATTTTGATGGATTTACAGCGTTACAGACACTGGAGATTGTAAAAAACATATTTTTAGAAAAACAGCTTTGCCATCCGTTTGTCTGTCTGCTTGTATGTAAACGCTTTATCTCCCGAACAAATTGAAATATAGACTTGAAATTTGGTGTATACTTAGTATGTAATAATAGGAAGAAGCCTATTGAATATCAGTAACCCCCATTATCCGTAAAATTTTTTTCGAACTCTCGAAACATTCGTTTTGACAAAAGGCATATAAAAATTTTCGAAATTGCTTATTTCAAGGAATGAATAAAAAGACAATAAAAACGATAAGTTTTGTATAAAGAAGGAAGTCAGTCGGATAAGAGTGAATGTAAAAGGCAATAAAAAACATAAATGTTGCATAAAGAATGAAGTCGATCGGATATTTAGTTGCTGAGATATTTGCAATCATATTTTTAACGACCCTGTATTTCAATCAAATTTCAATTCAAAGGTATGTTTAAATTGGAAATGAAACGCTTAATCCGACTCAGTAGACTGTTTGTTAATATGATTGTATTTTTTGGAATTACAAGGGTGTTTCTTTTACAGAATTCGGTACTACTTGATTAAGTCGTCGACCAAAAAACTATCTACAAACTATAAGATTGAATGCCAATAATGGCTTATCGTAAATGTCATATTCACTAGACATTAAACACGTTACACATGTTTGTTATGTCATTAAATAATTTTTTATTTGATGTTTTATTTGTATTTTTATTAATTTTTTACTAATTATTTTTTGTTTTTTCGTTATTTACAGTAAAAGTTATGCCAATTTGTATACTTTATGAGTAGTTCAGCGATTTATATAATTTCTCGAAATTGGTCGAAGGGGTAATCAAGTAGGACCAGCAATTCAATAATAGAACATCACTATCCTTCTCTCTCTATAAAAAAGTAACGATATGGAAATGGGTCGAAGGATTTGAAAATGGACCATTCAAAATCTGCGTATATAACACAAAATGTAGAAGGAATTACCATCGGGGAGGACTCGGCTCTGCCGTCAAATGTCGCCAAGTTTGTCGCCAACTTCACAATATATCGTCAATTCTGGCGGCAAAAATTACTCTCTAAAACTGAGGCCAAATCGGCACTATTACCGGTATTTCGTCAAATTCCCATGGACTCCCATCGTAATCCGATATTGTCTCATTTTGTTAAAAAAATTTTAAATATACGTTTAAATTTTATTTTGTGATTGCAATGCATTTATAAGTAGTTTACACATGTTTTATTTTTATATTTCATATTCCGCATGTCCATGATTGGTAAATATATGACGGTGGCATCCCAGCGACTGGTTTTTTTATGGAATAGTTTTCTTAAGGCCCCACACTCGGCACAAAAAAAGACCCGAATGATAATATAAAACTATGGAAGCTTTCTTTTCAAATAATTCGCTCAAATTTTAATATTTTACAGGATTTTTTTGCACAAGATAGCTGAGGACGATTCACAACCGGCCTAGTTTTTACTTTTTCAATTTTGCTTACATATTTTTTGTATTACGATAGTTTCAATTTCAGAACCGGTTTAAACCGATTTCGAAAGTTAAAGTAATTTAAAAAAATCTGAAACCAAAACTGAATAAGTAAAAATACATTGTCGTCCGGGTCTTTTTCTGTGCCTAGTGTTGCATCTTAAGGTTAGCGAAGAAAGATCTATGGTCACAAAAAATTATTAAGGGCAGCCCTCGGTGATGGCGTAAGTTATTTTTCTTTAAAATACAGATAGAAGGATTAATTAAATAATTATTCCGTTTTTGTAAACTTTAATCAATTTTAATCACATTTTAATCTCGTTGTTCGGCATCGTTGTGACACCAATCTTACTAATGGACACATTTGAGATTTATGATATGAATGCATTGTATGTAAGGATTTATATGTATGTACATGTTTGTATTCACAAGTATGTATCTTTGTAATGGAAAAATATCTCAATTAGGTTCGTATACAATTGGTGTATTTTAGTTAGCGTTGTTTTACGCGAGCATTGTTCAAATTAAATTTCATTGTATTTATCTGTTTTTATTTTACTTTCTATACACATTTACGAAAAGTATAGTAAACATAGTAAAAATATCATGTCACTAAAAATGCACTTTTATTTTTGAACATTTCTTAATGTTTTATTGATTAACAATACTAGTTAAAAAAAATTCTTATCCTTATGCTCAAAACAACAATAACACAATACTCTATCAGTAATAAAACTGTATTAGGACAATATTGACCGTATTTTCTCTATAATAGATATTGGCATGAAATTCCAAACTTGTGTTTAGTTAAATAACCGAGTATTTAAAAATATTGTACCAATATTAGGTAGAAATATTTTGCCATTTAAAAGTTATGTATAATATGTTTGTAATATTGTGAGTTAACTGAAATTTTTTCAAACGTAAAATCAACATTCCTGAAATGTTGGCATTTTATTTTAAGTATTTAATCATAAACTAATAACACCAATATTCGCATCACTTTTGAATTAATTAAGATTACAAATTTTGTTTAAAAAATAATTTGATCACACCAATATGCGTCACAGGAAAAACACAATGCAATTATACTTATAAAAATTATATATGTATTTTCATAACTTTCTGTTCAATTTA
Source organism: Maratus speculifer (assembly GCA_964019185.1). NCBI lineage: Eukaryota > Metazoa > Arthropoda > Arachnida > Araneae > Salticidae > Maratus > Maratus speculifer. The sequence continues at coordinate 360,808,390 of OZ025292.1, forward strand.
TATGATGAGTTAAATATTTCTGTAAGTTAAAATAAAAGGGTTTAATAAAAAGTAAAAACTAGTGGGTTTATCAGTATCAAAATATTATAACTTAAGATATTCTGTTATTATTTTAGATATTTTCCTTCTTTATAAATATCCAAACAGAAACCGAATATTTTTTCTTTTAATAGTTTGTAGCGTTCCACAAAAGAATTGGAAATAAACTTTGTATAACCATGAAGGATGTTTGTAGCTTTCAAAAATAATAAATATGTAAACCTATTCTTTGAAACAAGGAAATATAATGAACAAAAAGATTAGAGATGTTGACAAAACGCATTCCATTCTTTTGAAAAAGTATGTATTCTCTTATGTGAAATATATATAATAACGCTCCAATATTACCCTTTGTCATAAGAGTAACCTAGAAATTTAATACTATAATATAAAATGCATTCATATGCGAGTCAGTGTTTTTGTTAAAACATTATAGCTTTCCTACGCAAATATTGAAAGATATGAAATTACGTTTTTAAGATATAAGCACCATGTCTTACTGAGTGCAGAAATGATATTTATCTTTATTGTATATAGAACGCGATTCAATTAAATGCTATTTTGAACTTGCTATAGAGCATACTGGCCGTCATATTTTGTTTATAATAGTTATCAACCGAATGCTTGTTATTACAATATATATTATAATACGGGGCTATGTACCCAACGAGCTACGCTCTTCAACTTCCGTTTATATCCCCGCAGACTCAAAAGTATGATAATTTACTTTGATTTAAAAATGTTATATGATTACAGTAAATTCAAACATACCATCCGGATCAATGGCGGTCTTTTGTAATGGGGTGCCTTTTTTTTTTCTTTTGACTGACAATTTTTTTTGCTCCTATACTTCATACACTGCTATTGTTACAACTGTTGGCAGTTTTCATGATTAAATAAGTAAAATAAATTGCCTATTTGAAAATCAACTTGTATAAATTGGTTAAGCAAAAAGGGTAGCTTTCGCTCTAACAATTACGACGTCTAAAAGAAAAGGTTTCTTTTAGTCACTGTAGAAGAAAACAGTTTAAAAGATACATTTAAAACGATACGCTTAAAATGTTAACATAATTTTCACATTTAAATGTTTTTACCTTCCAAAATCTAATAAGCAACAACTTATGTTAAATTCAAACTGGATTTGAATTTTCTTGAAAATCCCTGCGTTAGTTTTTAAGATAGAACCATTGCGGAAATCACGAAAGAATCTAGATAGAAGCGCCACCTGTTGAGCGATTTACTTCAAAAACTAAACAGCACTGATTTGTATCAGAAATTAACAGAACCTGAAGTTTGATGAAAATTCGTGCATTAGTGCTTTGAGATAAAGATGAAATTTTAAAATCAAAATAAAAAAAATAACTATAACTTGAACGTTTTGCTTGTAGGCATCATAGTTTGGAGGTAAAGCGTCTCGCTATTGAACAGAAGGGCCCAATGCTGGACGTTGAAATTTTCATATTAAGGTGGATTTAATAAGAAGTAAATTTGTATTTTTTGCCAATGTACGGGATTATATTATTAGGGTTTCATTCCTCTGACATTCATAATATTTATGGGAATTCAATTTTCTTTCTATTTTAAAAACTATTGCGATTCAGTATTTTAAAATTAAACAATTTTCTTCGTTTTTAGAAATTTAAAATCTTTTTTATATTTCTGCTATTTTTTTTTTTTTTTTTTTTTTTTGTGTTTAAAAAAATGAAGTTTTGAATTTTGATTAAATTATTTAATTTGAATATTTTTAATTTGATTAAAATAAATAACTTCCTTTTTACATTTATTTTAAAATTAAATTTATTGATGCTACCTTCTACGTAAAAAATTAATAATTATAAATTACCAATTTCGATTTATTGATTAAAAGATAAGTTGTTTTGAAAGGAATATTAAACGAAACCCTCTGTGCGATCTGCGATCACACTTACCCGCTTGTTTTTATCTACAGTTTATTATTGGTTCCCTAATTGCTTTCGTAATAAAATCTTCAGTGAAAAATATGTGGTCAAATGCCTTCTACAGGTCTACAAGATTCTGTCAAGACTTTTTCTAGATACTGAACAAACCTCCTAAAATTGGAAGAATGTCTGGTGATTTTTGGTCATATAAGTGTAGGAACTGTATTATTTATTTATGTACAGTCGTGAAAGAAAAAATAAAATAATAATAATAATAAAAAACACTCCCTATTAACAAATTATTGTACAATAAAATTACTGTATCAAATGATTGGAAATAAAGGCTACTTTTAAGTGATGTGTATAAAATTTGCTTAGGGAGCCATCTACGTATTAAATCAAACCCTAATTTCGTTTTTTTTTTTTTTTTTTTTTTTTTTTTTTTCAATAGCAGTTCCCGATTCTGGCAGCATAAATGTTTTCTACATCCTTCAATTAACCTGAAAACAAATTTTGACGCAATTTGTACGATAAGTTTCCGAAAAATGAATTATTTTAAAACGAGCATATTTTAAAGGCTGAATTTTGAATGTTGAAATTTTGAGTGTTATTAATTCAAAAACTCATCATTTAAAAGAATCGAAATTTGGTGTCTAGGTATAGTTTGAACCGGGGATTTAAGATATCTTGTTAAAATTGGATATTAACATTGAAAAAATTGAAGTTTGGATTCGGTTTAATATATAAATCGCCCTCTAAGTAAATCTATTTTATTATTTATACATCATTTAAAAATAGACTTTATTTTCAATTGCTCGCTACCAATTAATTTCTTCTAAGCTAGTTTGTTGAGAAGTTGTTAAGGGATGTTTATTTTTTTCAAACGACTGTACAATGTTTCCTTGAGTATTATAAAAGATTAATTATTTGTAACAATGTCCCTATAAGGTATGAAAATGTTTCATAATATATCCGTAAAGTAGGATTATTTCCTTTTTTTCCTTTTTGTGTAAAATTCTAAAATTAGTGTAATATTATGAATCGAAAAAATTAAGTCACTTATATATAGAAAGTGTTACTCCTACAAAAAGATAATTATTTATTATAAAAAATATATTACACTACAGAAATCCTCTATTCAATTTTTTATTTTTATTTTATTACTAATCCTAGAATACAGTTCTAGTAATTCCAAAATTACATTTTGAGCCCTAGCTTTATTTCCGAACTCAATGGTTTAAAATTAAGCTCGAAATTATGTTCCCTGTTTACCGTGAATCGTTCGTAGGCGCAAATGTTGAAAGTATGTATTGCAACATAAAATTATAACGAAACATTTCCTGTTCTAAATTGTTAAAGTATTTAAAATAAATTATATTTCTCAACTTATATTTATGATAAATAATCCTATATAATTCAATCTATAATGAAAACTTTAACAAATAAGATAACTGTTTACAAAATTCTGCTCCATTTAAATTAATTTTTATTATTTATTATTATTAAATAAACAATATCTTTTGCTTTTAATAATCTGTAAAATTCATATTTCACCTTCAAAACATAGCGATATCAACAATAAATTTTATCTAGATCTTAAATACAGTGTATCCGTAAAGTTATGGTGCATTTTCAACCGATCACAGGAAATCTAAGAAACCAAGATGGAAATGTGAAATCTTCACCAAATAAAAGTACAACTTTCGAACTTTCATACCTGTTGAGTGCAGTTACACGGGGCCTCTATTTGAAAGAGAGAAACACGGACGTTATTCACTCTGTTAAACCAGACCTCCTTAATTGTGTGTCGGAAGAACTTGAATGCCGTTCAGGTGTGTATAGGGAAACAAATGAAAGCGCATCGAAGTGCACTGAACAGCTATGAAACTTGGAGAGTTTGCTTTTATTTGGTGAAGAGTTCACATTTCCATCTTCACTGTAAAAAAATTTTTCGTTAAAAAACGGAAGTAGTACTGGTAATCTAGACGCCAGTACTACTTCCGTTTTTAACGGAAAAAAATTTCCGTAAATTCCAGAAATAGTTCCGTTTTTTCACAAAATATTTCCTTGTTTATTAAAATATTTGTTTTTTTTAATTTTTTCCTTATTTAAAAATTTTTGTTTGAAAAGTTAAAAGAATTTTTCAAGGACTAACATCTTTGTGATTTTTATTCTTTACTTTTCAAAGACACGTTAATATCAGGGACACATTATACACAATTAATTTAAACAACAGTGAAGAAATGTTACATACCTTCCATGGGGTTCGAACCCGGGGCATCTTGTGTCGTAGCTTGCAGTGTAATACTATTACACCAGGATTATTCAAACGGCCCTTTCAAATATCTTTAGTTATTTCGGATGCATTTCGTAAAGTAAAGATAAGATTTTGAACGCAGGTTTATTTTTGTAGAGATAATATTTTTCTATTGAATGGATAATTCTAAATGTTTTACAGATTTTCTTTGCATAATTTCGAATATTTAGCTTATTAATTTTGGCTTTATATATATAAAAATTAGTTTTTAAAATATTACATGCATGAAAGAATTTATTAAGAGTTTTGTTTCCTTCTTTTTTGGAAAAGTTTTAAAATTCTATTGTAATATTATTGATATTTATTTATTTATTTTAAAAAATACTAACATGCTAAAAGAAAGAAAAAAAAATGTGCATTTTAACAAATTATTTTATGACGATCGAAGGTAAACTCAATAAAGATAATTACAATGGGTTATATATATATAAAAAATCAGTTATTGATTTTTTTGTAACATATGTAATCCCCAAAATTACCTTTCTTAATTTCCATAGTTTCTTTCCATAATTTCGATCACGATCCTGGCTTTCCGGCAATCGCCAATTTTGTTTTCCGTTGGTAGGAAAGAAGAAGGTGGCGAACATTTTCGAGCGTTCTTATCAAAATTTGTGTGATAAAAACAATTGCCATCACTTGGTTCTTTATACTGTTGAAAGCGATCGCGGGATTTACTCCTTTTTCGAAAATGATACTTTCGGCCTCTGTCAAGTGTGGTATCGCGTTTGTTTATCAGATTCGTCAAGTCACTTACTTGTTTAGATAACTGTGCAAGTTGCAGTTCTAAACTGGTTGAGGATTCTGGCCTGATTGAACTTGTAGCATTTACTGCCGGAATGAAAGTAAACGCGTGAATCTTATCAGCAATTGTTGCTAACTGAGTAAGGTCTTCATTAAGAGCGACAAGAATAGACTGAGTATTATTTGGAAGCCTCCCCAGCCATAAAGATTTCAACAGCGGCTCGCCGACAGATGTGCCTTGAAAGCACGCATGCGCGTAAGCAATTGAGAATGTCTTTGATCACCAAGTTCAAGACATTAAAATAAAGTGCGGATTCTTGATGTTTCGCTTTCGGAGTGTGAATCGATTAATCGCTTTTTTATCTCAGCATATGGTTCATTAGGTGGTGAGTTGACTATTATGTCGCTGACAGAAGTCAAAACATCGGCATCAATCGACGCTACAACATGGTTAAATTTGGTTAATTCCGATGTTATGTTAGCCAAACTAAAATTAGCTTCTAACCTAACAAACCATAAAGTTGGTTTGGATTTCCCGAAAAGGTGGGAGTTTGACTGATACATGGGCTATTTGATTATTCGTATCACCGCCGTCAGGTGATTCTGGCATGATTATGAAATTTTAAAAATTTATATACAATATAAATAAGGATGAAATCATTTACATATTAAACATATAATATATACAAATTAAAATTACAAATTAATTGAGTACGTTGGGGTCATAGTAACACGAGTGCAACAGAAATGAATATTGGCAGAATTTAGCAACAAAACCCGTACAAGAAAATAACATTTACTAAAAATACGAATAATTTGAAAAGAAAATCTTACCGATATCATGTTGTAAATTATGCTTTTTGCTGGATCCATAGGAGATACGGCGTGCCCCGACACAAGCTCTGTCAGCTTATATTCCGCAATTTCTGATAAAATAGTAGTCGTTTTTTGCATAACTAAATGAAGAAGAACACACATCATAGATAAACTACAAGCGTCAGTATGAAATAGTAGGCGATGCAACGAGATTACTCAGCTCGATCAAACACTAACTCTGCGATCCATGATTGATGCGCGTTCACACGAGGTCACCAGTATTAAGTTTTGGTGCATACTTAAAACTCATTTAACATTTAAAAAAAAATTTTAATAGCCCTCTGACTGGATTAGGTTACATAATGTTGATCAAACAGGTAGATCACAAGAACAAAATAAGATGCAAGTCAACGCCAGGAAAGTTTGCGATAGCAGCAACCGCTAGCTGTAGCCAAAAGTGTTCATTCAAAAGTTCTTAAACAACACTGTTGCCACAAACACAAATAACAGTTTTTAATCTTCTCCTGACATCTGGTGGTTGTTAAAGAGATAATTCACTACAGACGATACTCTGTTTAATCACATAAAATCACACGCACAATGCACAAACATATAACATTTCTACACATACACTAAAAGTTTGCACAAATAAATCCTTACAGTTTCTACGCTTTCTTGTTTGGTGGCTTTTTTTAATAGAATCATATGCATAAATGCCAACATCTCTTAATTATTCCAGAGTCAGATCCAAGATGAACATGTTTTCAACCGGAAATTTTATTTAACTAAAAATTTCAAAATGATATCGAATAATGTACCTCATAGTAATAAGACACATTTTCTTATTATATTTTTTCTACTTGAACATACAAATCTGAAATCAGACTCTGGAAAAAATAAGAGATGTTGGCATCTATGCTTATGTATGCGAAATACGGTTGATCATTTACCAATTTTAGCTGGCCGAAACTATTTTTAGCCTCAATATAGTCGCGTCGCTATGAAGTTGAAAAATATTACTGATATTCATTATGGAATGTTTGCTATTGAAAAATATAGCGTGTAGCAGGTCATAATATCTTTACAGGGACATTTAAAAATTTCATTACATTACGGCCTATGGGAAAATCGTTTTCATTGGTTTTTAATGATGTTTCATAATTTCAAACGCGTTTATATATACCGTAATTTCGGGTGTATAAGCCGCGGGCCAAACAATTCTTTTTCGACCCAGAATTTTTTAAGAAACAAGTGTAACTACTTTGATCGCCGTAAATATTTGTCTTTAATCACTAAATAAGATTTCTGGGTCCAAAAGGAATTGTTTGATCCGCGGCTTATACACCCGAAATTACGGTATATATATATATGTGGGAGCGATTCTTTCTCCAACAGCCAAGTATCATGTCTTGTAAGGTTCTTCATATCGCAACTCTGATAGAAAAGGTCTTTAGAAAGCAGACGATTTTCTGAAAAAACTCCATTCAGACGAAAAGCCGAAGAAAAAAGAAATGAACGGAAGAGATCGTTGGATGGAATGTTGGGAGAGTTGGTGTTGACTTTAGAAGAATGTTGATTAAGATGACGCGATTAAGATGTTTTAATTAAAGTTTCCTTTTGAATGTTCGAATTGTAAATATTAATATGTAAATATCTTTTTTGTAAATATTAACGTTTAATATAAGTCATTTAAAAGTTTAAAAACGGTGTCAGAATTTAATTTACCTCCGAGTTTATTTACTTATGTGTTCGAAAGAACTTTTATAAGAAGAATCTCCATAAATTTTGGTGTCAGAACCGAGACAAACGAACGCCCACAGAGAAGAAATATATATATACTTTAAATAATCTGGAAGCCGTTATTATTTAGAATTGTGATGGAATCCTTGCTGGAAATTATTATGAGGAAATCTTTTTTGAATATATGTTTAATGATATGAAGCTGTTGGATACTGCGACAACAATGCTGTTTAAATGTGTGAAGCTGAGCATCTGATTATGAAGTGAGTTTATTATTTCATTTTTCTTTTCAATAATGGAAAAATTAGTTGATTTAAAGGAATTAGAGTTTTCTTTGAAAACTGAAAAATCAGCTAGTATTAAGATATTGCACAAATTAATTTTTGGAGAAATCGGTGACAGAAATAATCGACGTAGAATTCGGAATTTTACTGGGTTTATGTTTGAAGTAGATTCCGATGAATATCAAAATAAATTCAAAGAAATTAAAGATAATTTTTCTGTTAACGACTTAATTACCATTTGCAATGTTTTGTGTATAAATAATTCGGGAACTTTTGATGAAATTGCTGCCAGAATAATTTCTAGTTTATGTGATTTTAATATTTTAAAAATTAATATGATAGCCGATGTAGGTACTCTTAGTGATGACGAAAGTGTTGATGAATTTAATGATGATTTACAAGATAAAACTAAAAATATTTCAACTGTTTTTGAGAATAATATGAGAAATGATTCTGGTAGTTCTAATTGTGAAAGTAATGAAAATCAGAAAATTCTAATTCCTGATTATGTTATTAAACCAAGCATTTCTATTAATGATATTGAAAGTATGATTACAATGTTTGAAGGTACTCAAGTACAAAATATTAATAAATGGATTGCCGATTTTGAAGATATTGTTTCATTATTTAACGTTAGTGATTTGCACAAATTGATTTTGGCTAAACGCCGTATGACAGGCAAAGCAAAATTATTTCTTGAAAGTGAAACAAATATTAATTCGTGATCTAAATTAAAAGCCCTACTCATATCTGAATTTGGTCAAACGTGCAATTCAGCTGAATTACACGAATTGCTGTCCAAAAGAAAAATTAGACCACATGAATCGTTAGATGAATATTTTTTAAATATGAAACAATTATGCTCAAAAGGCAATATTGAAGATTCTGCCCTTATTCAGTATGTAATAAATGGAATTAATGACCCCATTTCTAAAAAATCTTTTTTGTATGGTTGTCCCAATATTGCTGAATTTAAACAAAATTTAAAGATTTATGAAAAAATAAGATCGGAGTATGAAAATTCAAAATTTCATAAATATGAAAGAGCTAAGCCTAAAATTAAATCCGAAGTTGAAGTTAAGAACAAATTTAAGCCTGTAAAGCCAAATATGCGTTGTTTTAATTGTGGCGGGAATAATCATAAGAGTATTAACTGTGTAAATAAAGATAAAGGGCCGCTTTGTTTTGCTTGTAACGCTTATGGTCATAAATCATTTCAATGTAATAAATCTAAAGATACAAGTGTTAAAAATGCTCAGTCACAAGTAAACATTATTACATCCCAAGATTTAATTCTGAAAGAGATAAAGCTTTATTCTTTGCGTTTAATCTCTTTAATAGATACTGGTAGCCAAAAGACTTTGTTAAAGAAAAGTATTTATGATAATTTGAAGAACTTTGTAGAATTAAAACCTACGAGTATCTCTTTGACCGGTCTAGGAAAAGCCTCAATTAAACCAGAAGGTTGTTTCAATTCAGAAATCGAAGTAGATGGTTCAAAATTTAAAGTTACTATTTTTGTCGTTAAGGACAGTTGCATTAATTTCGATTTAATTATTGGCACTGATGTTATTCATCAAGGTACATTAACTATTTCTGAGAATAAAGTGAAACTGTTTAAAGCTGAAGTTCAGTCTAATGACTTTTTAGTTAATATTGTAAATGTTTTGGATGAGCCTAAAATTGATTTAACTCACATTGCTGACAAAAAATTACGTTCAGAGTTATACTCTTTAATTGAAAATTATGTACCAATTAAAACTAAAACAGTAGATGTTAAAATGAAAATTAATTTAACTCACGAAATCCCAGTTTGTTCTTCTCCTCGAAGATTACCGCCATGCGAGAAAAAATAGTCGAAAACCAAATTGAGGAGTGGCTAGCTCAGGGAATAATTCGAGAAAGTTCTTCTAATTTTTCTTCGCCGGTTGTGTTAGTCAAGAAAAAAGATAACACAATGAGACTTTGTGTTGATTACAGATGTCTTAACAAAAAGACAGTACGTGAGCATTTCCCCTTGCCAGTTATTGATGATGTAATAGACCAATTACATTCTGCCGAAGTATTTACCACCATAGATTTGAAAAACGGTTTCTTTCATGTAGATGTTGAAGAAGACTCGCGGAAATACACCTCGTTTGTTACTCATGAAGGACAATACGAATTTTTGAAATGTCCATTCGGGTTGACCAATAGCCCTAGTGTTTTTCAAAAGTATATTTATAATGTATTTCGAAACCTATTAAAAGATCACATTGTTATCATTTATATGGATGATTTAATAATACCTGCTAAAAACGAAGCTGAAGGTCTAGAAAAATTAAAACTTGTACTCGAAACTGCATCGGAATATGGATTAGAATTAAATCTTAAAAAATGCAATTTTTTGAAGCGTGAAATTGATTTCTTGGGGTATAGAATCATAAATGGTAAATTGTATCCCTCTCCACTGAAGACTAAAGCAGTAATAAATTTTCCCGAACCAAAGTGTACCAAAGATGTTCAAAGTTATTTAGGATTGACAGGATACTTTCGAAAATTTATAAGAAATTATTCGGTTATAGCTAAACCGTTAAGTGACCTGCTAAGAAAAGATTCAAAATTTAAATTCGATAAAGAAGAACAAAGAGCTTTTAATGAACTCAAACGTATTTTGTCGTCAGAACCAGTACTTTTAATTTACAATCCCAAAAGTGCGACCGAAATCCATTGTGATGCCAGTATTGATGGCTATGGAGCTGTTTTAATGCAACAATCTCCAGTAGATAATCAATTTCATCCAGTTTATTTCGCAAGTAAAAAAACCACCGAAGCTGAACGGAAGTACACTAGTTACGAATTAGAAGTTTTAGCTGTAATTGAAGCCCTGAAAAAGTTTAGAGTATATGTGCTAGGTATCCCATTTAAAATTGTAACCGATTGTAATGCATTAAAAATGACTATGGATAAAAAAGAAATGAGTACAAAAATAGCTAGATGGGCAATAATGTTATCCGATTTTGATTATGTTATTGAACAAAGACAGGGTAGCAGTATGAGACATGTCGATGCATTAAGTAGGTATCCTATTTGTATGGTAATCCAAGATAGCTTAACTTTAAAAATTATCCAAGCTCAAGAAACCGATGACCATATTAAAACAATAAAAGAAATCCTAAAGGTGAAATCTTATGATGATTATCTAGTTAAAAATGATGTTCTTTATAAATGTGTTAATGGTAATGATTTATTAGTTGTACCGGAAGACATGCAAATGAATATAATCAAGGCCGCTCACGAAAAAGGTCATTACGCAGTTGCAAGAACAGAGAAAAGTTTAGAAAATGATTTTTACATCCCTAAAGTTAAACAAAAAATTGAGAAATGTATAGCAAATTGTGTTCCCTGTATTTTAGTTAATAGAAAATGTGGTAAACAAGAAGGCTTACTTCACCCAATAGAAAAAGAAGAAACTCCATTACATACGTACCATGTTGATCACTTAGGTCCATTAGAAAGCACTAATAAAAATTACAAACATATCCTTTCGGTCATTGACGCATTCACAAAATTTGTTTGGTTGTATCCCACAAAATCTACCGATGCTGCCGAAGTAATTTCTAAATTAGAAATCCAAAAATCTATCTTTGGAAATCCAGTTCGAATTATATCAGATAAAGGTCCTGCATTTACCTCTAAAGCTTTTGAAGATTATTGCATCAATGAAAATATTAAACATATCCCGATTACCACTGGATTACCCAGGTCTAACGGCCAAGTTGAGCGTCTAAATTCTGTCATAATATCTGTTCTGTCTAAATTGTCTGTCGATAATCCTAAAAAATGGTATACACATGTAAGCAACGTCCAACAGGTGATAAATTCGACTTTTCAGAGAAGTATAAGCACAACTCCTTTTGAATTGATGTTTGGTACTAAAATGAAACTTAAAAATAACATTGAAATTTCTAGTCTTCTGAATGCTGAAATACAATCTGATTTTACAAATAATCGCGAAGATATGAGAAAAAATGCTAAAAAACAGATTTTAAAAGTCCAAGAAGAGAACCGTAAAACTTACAACCTCAGACGAAAGAAAGCTAACAAATTTAAGATTAATGATGTGGTTGCTATAAAACGCACACAACAAGGTCAAGGTTTGAAGTTAAAACCAAAATATTTAGGTCCGTACAAAGTCATAAAAGTAAAAAATAATGACACCTACGATGTAAAGAAACTTGGATTCAACGAAGGACCCATGGTCACCAGTACATGTGCAGAGTACATGAAGCCGTGGACGGACGAAGCTTGAAAAAAAAAAAGAATTTCACCGATTGTGACACTATACCAACTATGACAAACCTCTGGACTGACAACTAATAGAATTTTAACTTTATTCTCGAAAAGACGAAAAGACGTAAGGTAAAAGAAGATGAAAAGACGTATGAAAGAAGACGAAAAGACGTAAGATAAAAGAAGACGGAAGACGTAAGAAAGAAAAGACGAAAAGACGTAAGGTAATAGAAGATGAAAGGACGTAAGAAAGAGAAGACGAAAAGACGCGAAAAAAAATATATGAATTTTTTCAAGAAATAATCTAAGCTTTGATAAACAATTTGTATAATGACTTCTTTTTTTCAATTAAGACTTTGGATGCTGCTGTGTTTTTTTTTCTTTATCTTTCCAGATGATCCAACTGCTGCTGCCTCCAAAGGGACGAGCATTCGAGGACGAAAGCCTAGTCAGGAGGGCCGTTGTGGGAGCGATTCTTTCTCCAACAGCCAAGTATCATGTCTTGTAAGGTTCTTCATATCGCAACTCTGATAGAAAAGTCTTTAGAAAGCAGACGATTTTCTGAAAAAACTCCATTCAGACGAAAAGCCGAAGAAAAAAGAAATGAACGGAAGAGATCGTTGGATGGAATGTTGGGAGAGTTGGTGTTGACTTTAGAAGAATGTTGATTAAGATGACGCGATTAAGATGTTTTAATTAAAGTTTCCTTTTGAATGTTCGAATTGTAAATATTAATATGTAAATATCTTTTTTGTAAATATTAACGTTTAATATAAGTCATTTAAAAGTTTAAAAACGGTGTCAGAATTTAATTTACCTCCGAGTTTATTTACTTATGTGTTCGAAAGAACTTTTATAAGAAGAATCTCCATATATATATATGTACATGTAATGTACTACAAGATGATTGCTATAGAATACGGTATTTATAGCATTTATCGATCATTTACAGGGACATAAAAAAGAATTTACTTACATTATCATCTGTGGAGAAAAATCGTTTGTGATGCATTTTGTTCATGTTACACTATTTCAAACGTCTTTAAATTGATATATATCTCTAATGTGCTGCATAAGATGATTATTATTAAATATCATGTGCACATTCATCTTTGATATACAGAGGTACACAAAATAAATCAGTTATATGTCCTTCTCTGAACAATAATTGTTGAAGGTGCGTTTTCAGTTGTGGAAAGCTTTTTTTTAATTGAAAAGAAATTGCATGCTACTTAGTGTTTAAAAATTTTGTAAATAAAATACAGGGCTGCACAAAAATCTGAAATATATTTCCGTTTATTGACGAAAATTGTTGAAGGGGAATTTTCAACTGTTCTATGCGTTCCCGAACTATTAAAATTTTAGCATATTATGCATTATATCATCTATAACCAATTTTATGAAAACTTGTCACGTCTTTCATACAGCTAAAAATCGCTATGCTTGTTCGCCACCGTTATTTTCGAAAAGTTTCCTTCACCCTATTCAACTGATGAGATATCTCCAATAAAATAAGTCAAATTTTTCAGTTCTAAAATACTGGTAGCCAAAAATCGCTGTATGTGACAGACATGACAAGTTTTCATGAAATTAGCCCTATTCTACTTATGTATGTGTATATATAATAGAAACGGAAATTTCGTTCTGGCCTTTTACTACTCGAATTCTACTGAAGGGATTCTGATGGAACGTACACTGTTAGATAGATATTATTTTAAGAAAGCTTTTGTACATAGTACAACGCTCTACATAGATTAGTTATTGAATTATGATAAAAAGTTCTTTATTCTTTCTTCTTTTTTTTGACAAAGAGATTACCATTGGCATACGTTTTTGATTTTTGGTGACGGCATATTATACTTTCTTTTTGTTACAGAATTGAAAAGTTTTCATCTATTAAAAATTAAAAGATATAAACAGTTCGAAAAATAAAAAAAAACTATGAGGGATTTTATTTAAAACACAATGAAATCAATGAAATATAATTTTAATGAGAAATAAAAGTGCTAAACAAAACATTTAATTGAAATATGGCAAGAATGTTTGCACGGTTTAAAAGAAGTATTCATTTTCAAAGTCCACCAACAGAAACAATAAACATTTAATTGAAATATGGCAAGAATGTTTGCACGGTTTAAAAGAAGTATTCATTTTCAAAGTCCACCAACAGAAACAATATCATGTGACTTATACTTTATGTTGGCTACATTTGGCACCTAAATTTTTTTTTTTTTTAAAGAAAAAAAATATTGCCTAAAATTTCATTTAAATAAAGTCGCGATTTTTTTTCTTTTTCACTTTTTTATGGAAATTATGTATAAGAATAAATTAGGATTCTGATTTTATTTTTGTCGCGAAACAATTTCATTTTAAGCCAAATGTCAGATCGATTGGAACAATGTTCACAATACTGGAAAACTTTCAAGTGTACGACAGCTTTTTTGAGTAATTTGATATATTCAAATGTACACTGAGAAACATTTGTGGAAACGTTACTCCGTAAAATAGGTGGCAGCATTGCTGCCTCCAATTTTATGGAGTATTTTAACCGCTAAAACCGGTGTAACATTGTCATGTTACACCAGTAATATATGTTTAAATTACACCATTGCATATGTGAAAACAATTTCTCCATGAAATTGGAGGCAGCATTTGCCACCATTTTTACACCAATTGTATGGAGTAACGTTTCCACAAATGTTTTACAGCGTAAATTATTTAAATAGAAGTTAATATTATGAAAATAGAGTCAGATATTTAAATTTTTATGTAAACGTCTGCCTTCGACACACATTGTAAAGTATTTAAATTGAGATATTTAAAAAATATATTCATTTTACAAAGGAAACATGCAGATTTGTTTTCCCAAACTTGTATATACATATAAAATACAAATGAAAATTATGTCTTGATTATTTATAACTCGTGTTCGGCTAAATGAATTTTAACGATTTTGCACTGTTTGATAATTTTTCATGGAAGGTCTCGGTACATGACATAACATCCTGCAATAATTATTTCTAGAATTAAAGTGAAAATTTATGCAATAAGATGAAAGTGATAATTTAAGTTTAGCCTTTTTAAAACTGTCTGGGAAAAAGATTTTGGCGGAACTTGCACTGTTAGCTAGATAATTTTCCTTGGAAAATTTTATTACATAACATACTAGCAGGCTTCGTGATCTGTTTCTCCAAACGAAAGTTGAATCAAATAAAATGCATCAGCGAATGTAACCTTGTGATTTAAAGCAATATGGTCATTACCTAGAATGTCCTTCCGCAGTGCTGAAATGATATGACACCATTATGCAATTTTATTTTCTAAAGCGCTGGTAAAATTTCAGCTGTCAAGATCCATCTCTTTTAGTTGATCACTCAGAGTAGGATTTTGTAGAGAATGATATTATAATATGCAATATAATAAAACAACCTCTGAAAAATTATTTAATTAATAATGTAAATAACCTAACAAACGAAACTCGTCCAGTAAAACATTTTATAAAGGCTAATGTTTCATATTGGGATGCATCTGATTATAGAATTTTCCACAATATTTCTATAACTAGTCGTAAAATGATATGCAATAAATTATAACCATCCATAAGAATTTTCTAATCAACAAAACAAGTACTATCA
The DNA here is from genome assembly GCA_964019185.1 of Maratus speculifer. Taxonomy (NCBI): domain Eukaryota; kingdom Metazoa; phylum Arthropoda; class Arachnida; order Araneae; family Salticidae; genus Maratus; species Maratus speculifer. The sequence continues at coordinate 360,824,132 of OZ025292.1, forward strand.
ATATCCATCATCTAGAACTTTTAGAAAAGTAATCTTTCATAATTGGTTTCACATAATTATGGAAATTTCCGTCATTACTTTAAAACTAAGCAACTTAGGACAATACGCTAAATATTAACTATTTTCTTCCATTAACAACTTTCAACATTACTCATTGATTTCAGCTGTATAGGATCAAATGAGCCACTTTGGGTTTATTATTATGAACTTTACTGTTTGTACATATCCATTGGGAATGACTCAAATGTTTGTGAGTGCAAAATATAAAGCAAGCAATGCATATCTTAATAAACTTTGAAGACGTTTTTCATGCGCTCATTGAAAACTGCAGACTTAACGGAAATAGGAAGTTTTTATTTTGAAACCGCCAAAGTGGTTCGAATACTCTTTGAGATAGTCTTACTATAACAGATGATCATTTACGAAAGTCATACTAAAAGATAAATCAAGGCAGTATAGACAAAATATTTTTTAATTAGATGAAATTCGTATAATCGGAAAATCATTCTGTTTCGTTGATAAATTAACTACTACGTTTTATTTTACATGAAAATAAAAGAAAAGATTTGTTCAGAGGTTCCGAGAACCAATTTTGATCGCATGTATAATTAATTAATGATTATGCATATTTAATAGACACGTAGGGTAACACCCCCAGAAATTGGCATGCACCAGTGATTGGCACATTTTACAAACATGTCCTAAAAAAAGATTTATATCCAGTCTTTTAAAAATTCAAGACCATATATCAGTTATATGCTCATTTAGGTTAAAGAATATAACTTTGATTTATTTTACAAGATGACAATAGAGCCTAGGAAAGAGAAACAAATCTGGCTTGTATCAAATTAGCCATCTTGTTGCAAATTCTTGTTCTTTGGTTTAAGTAAGGCATGCTTTTCAATTCATTATTATCTGATTTATAATATATTTTAAATTTTAATTGACAACAGTTTTGTTTAGTTAAAAATGGTTACTTTAATTGTGTAAAAGTATTTTCGACACAAATATTTGGATTTCTGAATTAATAGTAGTTGCCAATTAATGGTGCTTCAATTTTGCTAGTTCCGAGTAATTGGCACCTATTCCAAATACAAGAAATTCGCAAGGAATTTGAGATTAAACCATTTATTTTGGAAGTACTTTTAAAATTATAGACTAATTTTGTTTATCATCTGTTTTTATTTGAAAATATAAATTTTATCAGTAATTGGAATCCATTAAAGCTTCATATGACAATTACTGGAGACAGCACGACAATTACTGGGTATTAATGTAAGTATATTGTATTGTTTTAAAGTGTTCACATTTCAGATTAATATGCTGATTTCTTACTCTCAAAAACCTGAAATATGGCCTCTTCATCTACAGTAAATTAATTTAAAGCGATTAAACCCAATGCAAAATGTAAAGTTTTTTTTTTTAAATATAAACATATGCCAATTACTGGATCACAAGGTGTCATACATTGGTGCTCTAGGTGCCAATTACTGGTGATTTCAGCAACTTTTTATAGATATATTTTTATAAAAATACTTTTTCAAGTTTTTTTGCTTTTAGTTAGCAAAATTGATTCACAGATATGCATTCTTTGATTTAAAAATATTTCCAAGTAAATAGCTTATTTTTTTGTAATGAAAATTTAAGTAAGTTTAACGAAAAATTCTTAAAGTGCCAATTACTGGGGATGTTACCCTATAATTAACTAATGATTATGTATACTTGTGTATTTATTAATTTCATGGAAAATTTTTTATACGTTTTCGCTTTTGGACAAAATTAGGAAGATTACCAAAAATTCGGTTTTGGTCTTAGAAATCTATTTCGGTCAATTCTCAGTAATGAGATTAGCTGAGTGATTTAGTTCTTCTAGATTCATCCGCGATACCATAGTTATAGCATGGCGGAGTATGCAGATAACTCGCGGTAGCAGAGTATGGCGGCTTCAGTCAAGACATATCTGATTCAAATCCTGGCTGAAGTATTTTTCGCCCAGTTGAAAATTACAAGTCATTTCAGAATATAAAAAATAAAAGGCTGAAAAAAAAAATGACAGCCCGGATTAGAGAATAAATAGTCAAGAACTGATGAGAAAAGTGACATTTCGAAATTGAAGACATTTTAAAATGTTGGCGAATTAAGTTAAAAAAAAACTATGTAAATACTAGACACTCCCAAAATTTTCTTCTATCTCATTCATTTTATTACTTCCTAAAAACAGATGCATAACAGCGCCACTGGATAGGTGATTTGTACCAAAATCTAATCAGCAACAACTTGCATCACTTTCTAACTTAATCTGAAATTTGATGAGAATCCGTGTATTAGTTTTTGAAGTAGAACTATTACTGAAATGGCAAAAAAATTTACATTTTAAAACCACTTGTTTGGTGCATGAATACTAAAAGCTAAACAGGGCCAATTTATATCAGGTACTAACTGAATCTGAAATTTGATGAAAATTCTTGCAGCAGTTCTTGAGATACAGCTATTACGATAATCACGAATGATACCGGATAGCAGCGCCACTTGCTGGGCGATTTACACCGATAAGTAATCAGCACCATCTATATTATAAAGGCCAAACGTATCTGTGCGTAACGCATGCGTCATTTTGCGAATGGCAACACTTTCAAATTTTAAATGAAACTACGGTATTGCAATTTTTGCTACTACAAATTTTTATGCTTCTAAATATCGTACATTTTCAATTTTTATACCATCGTGTAGGGAAAAAATGTACTTTTAAATGAAATTTATTTGAAAGCTGTATCTCAATTTGTTTTTGAAATATTAATTTTTTAGTAGTTTTTAATACCGCTTTTCTAATCGTGGCAACAGGATTACTCCATTTCTATTAAAAGCAAAGGAAAAAAGGTAAGAAATTGAATACTGTATCTTTATGTTGCCATTTTCTCATTAAAAGTGAAAAAATGGAAATTTAAATGTCTTCTATTATATTCTATTATGTCTTCTATTATTGACTTTTGATTTCTTTTAGAAAATTTGATTTACACGTAAAAGAATATCAACAGTTTAATATCCGTTTCAGCTAATAGCATTGAAACTTCAAGTTTTGAACCAAATGATCAAATTAAAATGCCAATTTTTTCTTAAAAGGTGAATACAGATACCAAATGGGCATTTGTAAATTTTGATATGATGAAAATGATGCCGGATTTAGATATCACGGGAAATAAATTCTGTGATGGAGTCAAAGTGGAATAGATTTTGCTTTTTTTTCATTTTGGAATACTAGCATAAGAACCTAAATCGATAACTTTATCATAATAACAGATCTTTATTATTTTTTACTGCTTACATGTAATGTAGGATTAAAATTTAATTTTAACAATTTCTACAACTGAGTTTTATAGAAATAGTATTTTGCTAATTTGACGTTAAATATCGTTTATTTAAGAGTTAGACTTACTTTTAGGCGCATTTTTTACTGTAACTAATTTTGTAGGTTTTTTATAAATCAATGAAACAGTTATTTTTTAAACATTTTCTTTCGTCGAAATTCGACGGTTCTACCTTGTATTATATAAAGGACTAACGTAATCTGAAATTTTATGAAAATATGAAATTAGTTCTTAAGATAGAGCTATTGCAGACATCGTGACTAAGGCAGCATAGTAGCTCCACCTGTTGAGTAATTTACACAGAAAAGTAATCAGTTACAGTTTATATCAGGATTTAACTGATAATAGAATTTTTAACGAATTACATTTATTAGTTCTTGAGATAGATGTCTCACAAAATTTTTGTCACAGACAGACATTTTGTAAAAATATTTTTTTCGGGTTCTTCTAAAATGGGTAAATAAGTCGAAAACCGGAATTCGAAAATTTTCTCGAATCCAACACTTTTTTCTTGTAAAGATAAAAGAATGTAAAAATATTTGCTGTTGAGACTTCAAGGAAACGTTTTGAGGAATTTATTTCAAGAAAATATTTTGAAATTAATAAATAAAACCAAAGTAAAAAAAATAAAAATAAATAGTCAACTAACATTTTTCAAAACCAAATTAAAATAATTTTATTTTTCCATAACTTCATAAATCAATATAAAATAATAATATTAATAAAAATAATAAAGAAATGTAATTTTGAGACTTTAATACCAAGAGAAATAAAAACGGAAAGAGATAGTACTAAAAGAAAATTTGAAATTTTTTTATTTTTATCGTATTAAAATTATTTCTGTTGACGTAAAATCATTACAAGATTGCTTTTTCATCCAAATAAAAACAATTTCACGTAGGAGTATATAAAAGAGATTTTCAGTTTGCTTTTGCAAAGAAAACAGAACTTGAAGCTAGGATAAAGAAATTATTTTCTTCCTATTGAAGGTGTTGTGTAACTTTCTTTTTAATGTTTTCTAATGTAGTTGGGAATTATCTGTGCTTATGGTTTGTATATGTGTTCTCAGTAGTGTGTTATTTGTGTCTATTATACCATTTTCGCTGTTGAAAATGAAACATGTAGCATTTGTATTTCGTTTACAGAGAAACTCAAAAGAATTTGGCTATAGAGTAGAGCACCGATTTTCGAAATGCCTATTAACTGAATTTCCAATTATTCGAACAGTCTCTTTTTCTCTCAAGAAAATAAAAAAGGACCGAACTCTTAATTATCCAAACATCCCATTTCTCTTATTTTTTCTTCTTTTTTTCATTCTGATCTAGCATGAGAAATCAAATCCCCGTTTAATGTATTGTTGGGACCGTTGAAAACGACAAAAAAAATACTGAAGAAAATGAAAAAGAAAGTTTTGAAAATGACCCAGGTCCATCGCATAATGAAGCCATTGAATGTTTGTCAGCAGGTATGAAATAACTTGAAAGGCAGAAGAATGCCGATCTTTATTCATTTAGCATATTTCTGGATAATACGAGATATGGTAAAATTGAAAGGAATGTCTTTTTTGAATTAAGCAAAAATCGAAAGCTTTTTTGCTTAAATTATTACCTCTGGAGTTTAGAAGATGATAAGAAAAGAAAAAAAAAATATAAATATTAAAAAAAGGTAAACAACAACAATAAAACAAATACAAAAATGTAAATTAAAAAAAAATAAATAAATAAAAAAAATAAAAAACGCCAACACCGACTATTGTCGTCTTTAGCCTGGATAAAGTGCGAAGATGTTAATATAGTCAGCAGTATCCCTTGAATTGCCTGTTCATTTACCCGAACTTTTACTTATCTGAACTAGAATCGATCTCGACTTTTTCGAATAACCCACCTATCTACTTATATACAGTCCCTGGCCAAATTATTAGACGCACTCCCTTTTGATTGTATCGAATCATATTACTAACTTCATAGAAATATTACTGAGTGAATAACTGCAATTAATTATGTACATCATATGTAGGATTATAATAAATAAAAAACATGCCTATGACTTTAAAACTCTTTCTTTTTACAAATTAAATTAAAAATGGCTGAAATTGCAAAATTTATAACTTGAAACTCAAAAAAAAAAAAAGTCAATATTTTTGGAGCCTCTTTTGGCGGCTATCAGTCCCTCTATTCTTCGCGGTGACGATTCCAGATATGGATAAGATTTTCTATGAGCTGGGTTTTGTTTGTTATGACTTCTTAGTCAATTCTCCAGACCAATATAAAGGGGTTTTCAAAATCGGTTTATTCTAAAGCTAAAATGATGGTTTCCAAATGAAGAACCATTTGTATTTTTGCAAAGTAAAGCTTTTTGTTACATAGCACGATCTGTCAAGGTCTACTTTCAATAAAAATTATCCCTGTGTTGAACTGCTTCCGGTAATTCAACAGACATGAATACCATTGAAAATGTTTGGGAGCTAATGATGAAAAAAACTGGACAAAGAGCTCATAACGAGCAAAACACAGCTTATAGAAAAATGTATCCTTGTCTGGAAACATCACTCACACATGCAAGAAACATTTCAATTTTGTACTAACAGCATGCCATGAAGAATAGAGGCACTGATTGCCGCCAAAGGAGACTCCAAAAAATATTGACATTTTTTTGAATTTCATGTTTTAAGTTTTATAATTTTAGCAATTGTTAATTTAATTTACAAAAATAAATAATTTTAAAGTCATTGGCATGCTTTTAATTTATTATAATCCTACAGATGATGTATATAATCAATTGTAACTACTGGCACTGTAATATCTCTATGAAACTTGTAATATGACTCGACACAAGAAAATGTGAGTGCGTCTAATAATTTGGCCAGGGACGGTACAGGGTGTCCCAAAAGGTCGTTTACAAACTTAACATGCTGGTCTGTCATATCATGATGAACAATATTACATAGGAAACTAAGGGTCCCAAACATCTTCCAAAGGAGATATGCGCCATTAAAGTTTATGGTCCAAATATTCAAATCATTATAAAAAGCAGAAAAATTGGTCAATTCGTTTGCGGTTTTCACTAAAACTATTCTTTATGTCAGTATTTTCTTGAAAATAAATTATAAAGATAAACTTCAAAAAATGTTGATAGAGGGCGCTTTAGACTTTGGAGTAACGATAAACTAGTTTTTACCATTATTTTTTGATCTCATTAAATTTTTTTAGAAGCTTAGACATAAACTTAAATTTTGAGCTCAAAATCTAAATCGTTGGAAATGGTTAAGTAGCGCAAACTGAATTGCGGGGGGAGGTTCAAATTTCAAATGATTATAAAAAACGGAAAAATTGGTCAATCGATTTTCACTAAAATTATTCTTTATATCAGCATTATCTTGAAAATAATTTATAAAGATAAAATTAAAAAAATGCCGATAGAGGGCGCTTTAGACTTTGGAGTAACGTACAACTATTTTTTTTCGTTATTTCTTGAATCTGATAAAATTTTTTTAGAAGCTTAGACATAAACTTAAATTTTGAGATAAAAATTTGAATCGTTGGGAGTGGTTAAGTAGCGCAAACTGAACTGTGTTCAATGGGGGTGGGGAGGTTCAAATTTCAAATGATTATAAAAAACGGAAAAATTGGTCGGTTTTCGTTAAAACTATTCTTTATATCAATATTTTCTTGAAAATAAATTTTACAGATATCTTTCAAAAAATTACGTCAGAGGGCGCCTTAAACTTTTTAGTAACCAAGAACTATTTTTAACCGTTATTTTTTGTGTCTAATAAATTGCTTGTAAAAGTTCAAACTTAAATTTTTTGCTCAAAATCCTCATCGTTCTGAGTAATTAAGCGGCCAAAAATTGAACTGCGTTCGAGGGGTGGGGAAGGTAACATTTCAACTCCTGAACACAGTTCAGTTTGCGCTTCTTAACCCCTCCTATCGATTTAGATTTTGAGCACAAAATTTAAGTCTAAACTTTTGCAGGCATTTAATTAGATTTAAAAAAGGAAAAAAAAAAGGTTAAAAATAATTGTTGGTTATTCTAAAGTTTAAGGCACCCTCTAACGGATTTTTTAAAATTTATCTTAAAAATTTATTTTCAAGGAAATATTGACATAAAAAATAATTTTAGCGAACGACCAATTTTTCCGTTTTTTATAATCATTTGAAATTTGAACCTCCCCACCCCCATTGAATACAGTTCAGTTTGTGCTACTTTACCACTCCCAACGATTCAGATTTTCATCTCAAAATTTAACTTTATGTCTAAGCTTCTAAAAAAAAATTTATGAGATTCAAAAAATAACGGAAAAAATAGTTGTACGTTACTCCAAAGTCTAAAGCGCCCCCTATCGGCATTTTTTGAATTTTATTTTTATAAATTATTTTCAAGATAATACTGACATAAAGAATAATTTTAGTGAAAATCGCAAATCGATTGACCAATTTTTCCGTTTTTTATAATCATTTGAAATTTGAACATCCCCACCCCCATTGAACACAGTTCAGTTTGCGCTGCTTAACAACTCCTAACGATTCAGATTTTCATCTCAAAATTTAAATTTATGTCTAAGCTTCTAAAAAAATTTAATAAGATGCAAAAAATAATGGTAAAAACTAGTTTATCGTTACTCCAAAGTCTAAAGCTCCCTCTATCGACATTTTTTGAAATTTACCTTTATAATTTATTTTCAAGAAAATACTGACATAAAGAATAGTTTTAGTGAAAACCGCAAACAAATCGACCATTTTTTTTGTTTTTTATAATCATTTGAATTTTTGGACCCTAAACTTTAATGGCGCATATCTCCTTTGGAAGACGTTTGGGACCCTTAGTTTCCTATTTAATATTGTTCATCATGATATGACAGACCAGCATGTTAAGTTTGTAAACGACCTTTTGTGACACCCTGTATATAAAATACAAACGGAAGTTTCGTGTTTTCTGCCTACTTCTCCAGTTCTACTGCAGGAATTTGGATGAAACTTGCACCATTAAATGGGTTTTATTTCAGGGAATGTTTTCGTACATAGTGTATCGTTCTATGTAGATTAGTTATAAAATTATGACGGAAAGTTCTTTTATTTTGGATGAAAGGGTTACCATTTGGCCTAAGTTTTTCATTTGACTCGGCATATTGAGCTATCTTTGTTAAAGAACTGAAGTGTTTATATTAATTAGAAACGAAGAAAAAAAAAGTACAAACATTTCTAAAAAAAAATTGAAAAAAAAAAAAAAAAAAAAAAACAATTGCCGATTTTATTTAATATAGTACAAATAAGAAAAAAATCAATTAGAAATAATATTAAACAACACTATTTAATTTAAATATGGAGGCAATTTTTATATGGCTTAAAGGAAATACAGAAGCAGTTTTTAGTACAAATTTTGTAATTGTGGCAACAGGACCACTTCATTTTCTCTTAAAATTGAAAAATAAAATACATAAAATAAAATAAAATGCGTACACTATGTCAAATATATCGCCTGTGATCGTGTCAATTTCGAATAATTTTTATTTTCATTCGCATTTATACCAAATACAAGAGCCTCAATTGATAACTTCATCGTAATAACTGAACTTTATTATATTTTACTGATTACATATGCAACTAAAGTTTAATTTAATAATTCGGACAACTGAGTTTCATAGAAATATTAATTTACTGTAACTAATTTTGTAGGTTTATTATAAATCATTGAAACAGTTCTTTCTTAAACCTTTTCTTTTGTCGAATTTCGACGGGTTCCACTTCGTTCTTATAATAGTGATAATACTGTTCTGATAATAGTCGGTTAGTTAAATATTTCGATAACAGTGACTGATTTCCCAACAGCCAGGTACGTAAAGCGACAGCGAAATATTTTGGCAGATTTTGAATTTAAAACATCTATAAAATCTCTTCAGGGTTGCAGAAAACAATTAAGGTATTTCTCGAACTATAAATGGTAATTACGAAATTTGATTTTTAAATGCTTTCTGCGTTTTTCAAATAGTTTTCTTGGACATCATCTTTTACTTTACAATATTCTGTATATGTGTTGGAAAGTGTTTCGTAACCTATGTTTTACGCATGATTTTTTTTCTTGCTCATTTATATTTGCATGATTACAAGAACCTAATTTTTTTTTATGGTTATTGCAATGTTCTTTATCGAGATACACTTTGAAAATGATGTATCATTGTTTTTGCAATACGACACTTTTTGAAAAAAAAAAAAAAAAAGTAAACTCTTTTTTTTAATTTTCACCTTTTAAGTGCGTTCGTAATTATGTACATATGTAGCAGCCATCGTTCAGTCTGTCCGTTTGTCGTCCGTCCGCATATAACAGAGCAAAAACTATTCAACTAAGTCGTTTGAAATTTTAAATAGATAATTACTGTTAATTTTGTAGAATCATTACAAATTGTATGAAAATCAGATTCATAGTTTAATTATAGGGATATACAAAAGTATTCTTTTACATTACGGCCAATGGGAAAAAAAGTTTCAAGTGCATTTTAATGTTGTTACACTCTTTCGAACATAGTAAAACTGATATGCATCTATGAAGTATTATGTACTAAAAATACACATTCTATGCAATCTATGGTACAAAGCATATTTGTTATAGTTTACAGGGCCATACAAAAGTATTCCATTGCAAAATGGTACGAGGGGGAAACAATGATTGGATTGAGTTTTAATTATAATAATCTACTTCACATTTTATTTAATTCATATACGTTGCTGAAGTTTTCTATAAGTTACTTCCAGTACGACTGATATGAGACAATATTTACATTGATTTCGGCTATTGTACTTTATATTATTAAATCAAAATCTGAATATTTTAAAAACTTCTTTATAGTAAAAACGCACTTCATTTGCTACGATTGACGTGCAATTTCTCTCTTGCATCCCTAGTTATAATTCTTTTTGATTTTTTACATTATAATGATAAACTGATTTCTATTCTTTAAAACATTCTTATATATACGAGAAAACAAATTCATAATTGTTTTTGTAATTACAGCGGCATGTTTAATAATGAAATAGCTGGTCTGCGATTTTAATAAACTTTTTTGTTCTTAAACTATCATGTATTATTTCTTTTTGTTGTTTTTTCCCAATTAAGTTCTATTATTAATTTTTATTACAGTTTGCAATTTTTTTTAAATGCGTAGTTTAAAAGAGAAAATATGCTATAATAAGCAATGATAAAATTATTACTATTTTTTTAATATAAATATTAAAAAAAAAATAATAATTTTATCTTTTAATTTTTTATCTTATATATATATATTTATACTTCTTTTAATCTAACTTTAAATAGACTTTTTTTTCTTTTTTTTAATCAAATTTTTATGTGTTTACTGACTAGACACGTTCTCTTGTTCCGATTAAACACGTTTCCTCTTAAGAAAACAAATATTTATTATTACTTCCCCCAACCACCAGTACGTCTAACGTCTTCGCTCCTCTCAAAACTTCTTTTGTTTTTTAAATAAACAATTAGTAGATTAAAATTTGTAAAGTATGTTTAGTACAAAATGATTTTTCATTAAATTTTTTATCACCTGTCTGGGGAGAGTGGATTTATGTTTGGTGAGGGAACTTAAAATTGTTTTTGTAAAACCTCATTACAGAGACTCGTACATTTTTGTAATGGTTTTAGAACTATAAATATATAAACAGAATTAAGAATTTACAAAAATACATCTTTAATCCGAAAGTACTTTTGTTGAATTATCACATTACATTTTAATTTCCAAGTAATACCTTCTCATCATGGGTATGCATAGAATAAAATATGAAAATAAAACATGTGTAAACTATTTATAAAAGGAATTCCATTTCCAAAATAAGATTTAACCGTATATATAAATACTTCTAATACATACCAATGTAAAGGTCTGCACGGGCCCGGGATGGGCCCGTGGTCCGTACCGGAGGCCGTACCGTGGCCGGAGGAATCGTTTCGAATTTGCTAACGGGCTGGCAAAAAAATTGGACGGGCCATACGGGCCGAAAAAGAATTTTCGGGCCTGCCGGCCCGTTCTGAAGATTTCAGCAGAAACGATAAAATATGACGTATTTTCAACGAAAATGGTTTTAACGAGAATAAGTATAAATGTGCGTCACGAGTCATACTAGTTTGACAGCATCAATATAAAAAATCAATACAACTTGTACAGTGTAGAGACCGGCATCGGACAGTTACTTTATGTGTAACCCGTTTTAATATTTTCTTTAGCTGACTCGTGCCGGGCCGAGATCAAGCTTGCATTGTTTTTCTACATATAGATTTGCCGGACCGGAACTAGACCTAATTGTTCTCATGATCTGTAGGGCAGATAACATGATTTGTAAAATTATTAACAGCGAAAAAGATTTTAGCTTAATCTTTGGATATATATTTCTTGATGGTTTTTAAATTAATTTCTCAATAACGCGATAGTTTGACACATTTTCAGATTAATTTTTAATTGTAAAAGTATAAAAGTGATAAGCCCGACTATTGAAGGGATTTGAAATCGAATAGCGTTTTTCAGTTTTGGTAATTAAAATACTTGTATAACCTTGTTGAGATACAATAGTTTCTTAAATGGTTGCAGGTTTTTCTCCCTTTCCATGCTATCGTTTCCAGAAATTCTATTCAAAACGCTAACTATGATACTATTTTATTTGCTTGCAGTATTCTTAAATTGCGTGAATCAAAAAATGGATAACGCCATTCGATTATATAGATTCTGAATAAAGACACCAGCTAATCTTATGCGTTTCTGAGAAAAAAATGAATTTAGAAATGTATCAGAAAAGAGGTTCTTTGAATTAACGAATGAATTTGGATTTAAAATCTTTAATGAAATGATATAGAAATATTTTTAGGAATCTTCTTTTATTAAACAGCGTCAAAAATTGCGATGATTTTAACTTTCTTTCTTTTTTCTTTTATTCCAGGCCATATTAATTTTTTAATGAATCTTTATTTGAATGTTGAAAGCCTAAGAATTTAAGTAATCATTAATGTTGTTAATAAGTATTTCCTCTAAAATATACTGTAAAATCATTCCATAGATATGTATGCAGTAAACTTTAAAGGAATCTTAATCATATGATAAAAATCTGAATTTTTAGGAAATTGTAACGGGCCAAAACAATCCGGGCCGGGCCTGTTTTTACTGATTTCTGTACGGACCGGGCTTGGCCTAAAATATAAAAATTTAAACCGGTCGGGCCCGGGCCTGGAAATTCCGGCCCGTGCAGACCTCTATACCAATGTTCTATAACCAATTTGCGGGTGCTACTTGATTATCTCGTCGACCAATTTCGATAAATTATATAAATCACCAAGCTACTCGCAAATTTATAGAAAGTTGGTATAATTTTTATTTCGAATATCAAATGAACAAATAAATTAATAAAACGTTAATAAAAATACAAATAAAACGTCGAATTAAAAACCATTTGGTAACGTAACTAACATGTGTAACGCTATGTAACGTGAATGTGACATTTAATATAAGCCATTATTAGCATTTAATATTATAGTTTGGCGGTAGTTTATTCGTGGACGGAATAATCACGTAGTACTGAACTGCATAGAAGAAACATCCTTATACGTCCAAAAATGATAATAATAATAACTAACAGTTTACTGCGTCGAATTAAACGGTTCATTTTCAATTAAAATGTATCTTTGACTAGAAATTTGAATGAAATACAGGGTAGTGAAAAATCGAAGAATGTGGAAAATATGATTACAAATGTCTCGGAAACTAATTTTTAGATTAACTTCATTCTTCATGCAAAATTTATATTTTTTTATTGCCTTTTATATTCACTCATCAAAATAAGCAATTTAGGAATTTTTTTATACAACAGTTATTTTTTATTAATTAAGCTTTTAAAAAAAAGTTAGTATTTAATAAGTCTTAATTAGTAGATTTGAAACAAATGCTTCGATTTTGATACTTCTTTTTTATTTTGCAATATATTCGTTGTGGTAGTTATCCAAGAAAAGTTAAAACATCAATAAAAAAGGAAAAAAAAATGAAAAAAAAATGAAAATTGACAATTTGTGGAAAATCTTTTATCATTCATCTGCATTTCGAGGGCAATTTAAATTCAGCTCATTCCAATCGCCGATATCTTAGGTAAGTAATAAGGTTACTTATCGACATAAATTAATATTGCTAAAAGGGATAAAAGTACATTTATGAGGCAAATAAATACCTTTATTTATTCATATCGACATGTTTCAGAGTTCTAACGGCGACTTTTTCAAGGCCTGTGATGGACAAACTTGAGCAAAAAATTATAAATTGAAAACTGGTAATCAAACGTTACGCCATCTCAAGCATAATTAAATTAATTGCAATATTAACAAGAAAGAAATACCATGCGTTAAGCATAGATTATTAAACACTTTCCAACACTTCCTGAAATCTTTAACAAAACTTCGTCATTTAGGGAAATAAATTGTTACTGGTTATGGCAAAATATATATTCCATTACTTTTGAACAGCTCTGTATTTGCCCTGTCGGTAGATATATATACTATATAGTGAAAAAAATTGTGTAGTAGAAAAACGCATAACAGGTTGAAATTTCTCTTTATTTTTTATTTATATTTATATTTTTATTTATATTTAACAATTTATATGGAAACATATTGGAATACTTTTGCTCGGCCATGTAGTTTACCTAGTACCTTTATTACACGCCAATATTTAGCTAAAATTCAGTTCAATCTAAAACACTCTTAAAAGTACTTAAATCACATTTCCAGTAATTATCATCCATAGACGGACATGTATCAAATTCTTTGCGTGAGCCTGTATCTCCTTTAATCTATATTCTACAAACATTTGTTAGTAAGCTGAATGCACATGAATGCAATTCTCCGTAAAAATGCATAACTTATTTTAAAACACCGTTTAAGTAAATTACGCTCATATTCAATAACCTTAACAATTCTTTTGTGTAGCCCTGATATATATCAACTATAGCATTTATACACAACACATAATATGCATACATTTAATAAAATTTAAAAGTGCATTTTACAATTAAAAATGCATTTCATCCATCCATCAGCTATCATCGATAATACAAAGTACTTCGGATAGAATATACTACTTGAAATCTTTTGTGTGTTCCTTTAAATGCTATCCACGTCCTATTATGCGTGAAATAATTCATATTAAGCCTCTGCAATGTAAATTATTTTATGATATATGAAATAGTTTAATATAATTAAAATATGTCGCAAATAATTCTTCCCTTTATCATTATGTAATTAAATTGTTTTGTGTGGCACTATAAATGAAACCATTCATTTCATCACTTATGTTACAGAAAGTGTATTTTAATGCACTTCGGAAACGCGTATACATTTTTATGTGTTTGTCAGGGTGTAACATCTTTAAAATTCATTTGAAGCGATTTTTTCCCATAGGCCGTAATGTAACGAAAAACTGCCGCTATAAATAAACTAATCGTGCTTGCAATAGGGTTCGTTTTAGGGTAAACGTAAGTAACTTCCAAAAATTTCATGGCAATCCGACTATATTTACAAGAGTTAGAGCGCGGATAGGCGAATAGACAAATCGAAACCATAAACACTTTTAAGTGTTAATAAAAGTAGTTTGTGAACACTCTTAAAACGAAAAAGTGGATTTGGCTTCTCAGAAAAGAACTGTAATTTATTCGATCGTGAGTGAGTTGATTTTTAAACGTTTTACTCATCTTGATTTAAACTGCTTATTTAAACTGCTTAACTGAAGTATTCCATTTCTGTAGAAAATAACGTAAAAATGTTTGAATTTAATTATAGCACACATCTGACTTGTATGCGCGACATGAAAGTCTGCTTATAAGTCATCGTCAATACTCAGGGACGAGATAGCACACGAAATATTTTTTTACAACACAAGAGAAGTACAATCGGGAGCTTCACATAAAGAGTGTGTATGATGAAGCCAGTGGAATTCGAGCCTACAATCTCCTACGCTCGCAAGCGATTAGCTGCATGGTGTCTTAGCCACTCGGCCACGGAGGGCCCAATATTTGAACAATACTAGATTATTATACCTTTTTGTTGCCATTTTTTCATAACAACTGAAAAAAAATGTAATTAAAATTCGTTCTATTTTGAAAAATTATAAATGAATGGTCTCTGATAAAACATGGAACTATTATAAACTCTATTTAATTTTAAGTATCTATATTAATGGCACAGACAAATAAAGGCATAAATAACTGTTTATGCATTTATTTGTCTGTGTAGACAAATAAAGGCATAAATAACAGATTAAATAACTGTTTTTTTTTTTTTTTTTTTTTTTTTTTGTCAAATTTTTTATAATTATCTCTTTTTGTCAGATTTGTGTATTATTCTGCGATAATGACGTCATATGAAAACTTTTTTGTAGATGTTGTTTGAAGACTGGATTTTAAATATGGAATTCTTCAGTGGATGCAGATTACGTCATTTTATATACAATAAAAATGTGTGTTTCTAGCAGGGCTGCAAAAAAGCCGGCCTTTTCTACAAAAGACCAGGCAGGCCTGCTTTTAGTGGAAAAAGCCGGCTTTTATTGGTTTTTGCCCCAAGGAATATCTTATTATTTATTTTTTACAGCTGTACATGTTAATTCACTTTACTAATAGCTATTTTCTATAAATTCAAATTAAAATATTATGAAATTGCTTTAAAATCATGTTCAGAGGTACATTTTTCTACCCAATTAATAATTGATATACCAGAAAAGCATCATAAATAGACAACATGATTTAAATAAACCTTTATTGATTAAACAGTTTTAGATTTTAAATAAAAAGATATTTTTGTTATAATATTTATGTTTACAGTGTTTTATTTTTATTTAATATCATTATGAACACTATAGGTAAAACAAAAGTCAAAGTACCGATAGTAAGTCAAAACATGGAACCCTTCCATTTCATAGCCTGCATGACAAATCCCAAATACTTTAGTGAAAATTGACAAATGCACAAGAAAATGAAGCTGAAATGTGGCTTGAAGAAAATTATCCTTAATTTTTACCTGGTGTACTAAAATTTAAGATAAAAGATCCTGGAGCATACCCACATTTGCTTTTCTCTGAAAAAGTTATAGAGCAATTTCCAGCACAAAAAAAAAAAAAAAAAAAAAAAAAAAAAAGGCAGAATCTTGCTAAAGCGAAGACATAAAAAATGATGGTTCATTACCAAATGGTTTCTGCGTTTCTTTGTTTTTTTTTTTTATTACACAGCTGTCTCCCAAGCTCTGCATCTATTGAGAGAATTTTTTTAGCATATGGTTTTGTCTGGAATAAAATCAGAAACAGCTTAGGTGCTGAAAAAAGCAGAAAAACTGGTAAAAGTATACCATTATTTAAAAACTGAGCCAAATGATCGGTAACTTATTTCATAAGCTAATAGTGTATTATTTTTTAAAAATATCTTATTCGATAAAAATGATTTGAAATGTTTTAAAAATTTATTGCACAAATTTCTAATAATCATTCTTATTATATGTTGACTACCACACCATTTATACTAACAAATTTGCTTATATTTCAATTACAGACAATTTTACTATAATTTACTGTGCATTTTCATGGCAACAGTAAATAAAAAGTCACTAATTAATTATAAATTTCATTTTAAGAACAGTTTTTGTAAAATAAAAATAAAAATAAAAAATAGCAAAAGCCGGCTTTTTTAAAGTGGTTTAAACCAGAAAAAGCCGGCCGGTTTAAACCGGCCTGGTTAAAAGCTGGCAGCCCTGGTTTCTAGGCTTAAAATTGAAATATGTTTTGAGCTATTTATATTTATTTACATTTTTTTTTTCACCGGTTACGTCACTAAATTCAGAGAAAACAGAATTCATATTATTTAATTTTCAGTTGTTATTTCAGTCGGTCTTATAAAAAGAAACAAGGTGTTGAAATCGAATACAATTAACATTTTAATCTAAATCTATATAAAAGACAGAATTCTCGAGCGTAAACTTCTAAATAAAAGCTTTAAAGCTCATTTAGATGATTAGATACATATAAATATTGCGATGGATCTTCGTCCAATAGAAATATAAAAGTTTCAACGTTAAAAACACCAATCATATTAACTTATAAGCATATCTGTTTCGGTAGTATATAGCTTCCCGTCCTCGGTGCTAAGAATGACGGAAATTTGATCAGATATATATATATACAGGGTCGTACTGGCCCACCGGGCAGCGAGGCAAATGCCCGGTGCGCCCCTCGTCACTTTTTTTTTTTTTTTTTTTTTTTAATGGGAGTATTTTAAGTTATGCATTCTGAAAGGCATAAAATTTCAAAAATTTTCATTTGGCAAATTAAAGGTAATGACATATTTAGCATTTTTATCAAACATTTAGCACCAGGGCTTGAATTTCAGGGCGGGATGGCGGGATTCGCGCCCAAAATTTTGAAATCCCGCCCAAAAAATCAACGTGGACGGGAGGCTCTCGCCCAAACAATTTTGCATTTTGAAACTATGATCAACTCCCACGATCGTTTTGCGAATTTTATGATATTTTCGTGCGAGTAGTCGACATATTTTGCGAGTTTTTGTACAGTGAAAAATCATTGAAAATCACGATTTTTTCCGCGACGGATTGACAAATTTCTCAATTTTTTTCCTGCAATCAATTGACAAGTTTCGTTCTATTTTCCGCAGCGAAATAGAAGTGATTCTGTTCCCCCTCCCCCCCCCCCTCAGAAAAAATAACACATTCATTTCCAAAAATTATGAAACAGTGATGCCGCGGACGCGCTATTGTGCGTACACGTTTCACAAGACGCGTGATTTCGTAAAAGTTTGCAAAAAAAACGGTAAATATTGTTAAAAGAAACGACTAATTTCCATCAAATTTCGTCAAAAGATTCACGAAAGAATGCCTAGTTTCATCACAGAATTCTGTAAAACGGCAGTTTTCGTCAAAAAGGTCGCGAAAAAACGTCAAATTTTGTCCAAAAATCGGAACAAAAGGCAATTTTCGTAAAAAAAAAATCGCGATAAAACATCAGATTTTATCAAAAAATCGCGAAAAAACGGCAAATTTCCTCAGAAAATTCAAGAAAAAACGTAAAATTTCGTCCAAAAATCGTGAAAAACGACAAATTTCGACAAAAGATTCACTATAAACAACAAATTTCCCGAAAATATCACGAAAAAACGGCAAATTTCCTCAGAAAATTCACGAAAAAACGGCAAATTTCGTCAAAAAAAATCCCGAAAAAACGGCAGATTTCGTGAAAAGATCGTAAAAAAATCAGATTTCATCAAAAAATAGCGAAAAAGTGCAACTTTCGTCAAAGGGAACCTCTCCTCAAAAATAATATTACAGGGAGTTCATTTTTCTGTTCAACAAACTAATTTTCCTGCTTCAATTAAAAAAAAAAAAAAAAAAAAAAAAAAAATTCTTTGCTGCTCTAAAATCAGTTTCTGACAGCTCCAAATCTTTCTAAGTGAGTGCAATTCCAGAAATCAGCCATTCATTAAATAAAAAGTATCACTTTACTCAACAAAGTATTCATTTTTTAAGAAATTTTTTCGATGAATTTGACTTGCCCCTTTTTTAAAGAAATGCAAACAATAGTGATACTTCTTATTTTCTACACTCAAATAAGTATTATTTTATGATTAAATTTGTATCTTGCACATTTAATATACAGAAAAATGACATTGGTTATAACAATTAATTATAAATATAAATTTATTAAATTAATTAGAAGTTTTATTAATTACTTTTAAAACAATATTAGACCTGTGACAAAAATAATTAGCATTGTGAGGGAATTTATCACCAGTAAAAACTAGAGAGTATAAAAGTGTTTTTTTACACATTTCGCATAATTATTCTGAATTGTTGATAAAAATTGCTTCAGTGATTTTTTTTATGCCTGTATTCTGGTAATTCTTTAAATAGCACATAAAATAATGGCGGGTTTTAAACATTTTTTTCTCCCTCCCAAACAGCCAAATTCCCCTCTATTTATAAATGTTGGTAGGGAGACTCCCCTCCTTCAAAAAACCATAGGTGGCTGCGCTGTAGTTTTATATTTATTCTGCTTTTTTTGTGAAAATACAAACGATGAGAAAAAAAGGTGAAATGCCAATTTAAAAGAAAAGATTTTTATTTTAATTGGTCACATTGTGAGAGATGACCTTGTTCAGATTTTTTCAGCGCCTTTATAAAAATAACTATAAAAATAACTAATATCGTGTTTTTGTAATCATGTTTTTGTAAGCGTGGCGTCCTTTGTCAGATTTTTTTTTCGGGGCCTCTAAAAAATAACTTTTAAAAAACTAATATCGGTTTTTGTAATCATGGCGCCCATGGTCAGGTTTTTTTTCCGGAGTTTCTGTAAAAATAACTTTCAAAAAACTAATATCGAGTTTTTATAATCATAGCACTCTTGGTTAATTTTTTTTCCATCTTTATGTAAAAACAACTTAAAAAAAACTAATATCGTCTTTTTGCAATAACGGGCTCCTTATCAGATTTTTTTTTCAGCGCCTCTGTAAGAATAACTTAAAAAAGAATAATATTGTGTTTTTGTAATCATGGCGCCTTTCTTCAGTTTTTTTGGCATCTGTTGTAAAAATAACATTTAAAAAACTAATATCTTGTTTTTGGAAACATGGCGCCCTTAGTCAGATTTTTTTCAACTCCTCTGTAAAAAACCCTAAATAAAACTAATATCGTGTTTTATATACGTACGTTTTATATACGTTTATATATTTACTATTATCGTGTTCAACTAATAGCGCCCTTGCTTAGATCATTTCCAGCGCTCTTAAAAAAAAAACTTTCCAAAAACTAATATTATGTTTTTGGAATCGTGGCGCCCTAGGTCAGACTTTTTTCGGCGCTTCTACAAAAATAACTTTTAAAAAACTAATATCGATTTTTATAATTATGGAGCCTTTGGTCAACTTTCTTCAGCACCTCTTGTAAAAAATAACTTTAAAACTAATATCGTATTTTGGGAAACATGGCGCCCTTAGTAAGATTTTTTCAACACCTCTGTAAAAAAACTAAAAATAACTAATATCATTTTAATGTAATCATGGCGCCCTTGTTTAGATCTTTTTCGGCTCCTCTTTAAATATAACTTTCAAAAAACTAATATTATGTTTTTGGAATCGTGGCGCTCTGGGATAGATTTTTTTCGGCGCCTCTACAAAAATAATTTTTAAAAAACTAATATCGGTTTTTCTAATTACTGCGCACTTGATTAGCTTTTTTCAGCGCCTCTTGTAAAAATATCTTTCAAAAAACAACTATCGTGTTTTGGGAAACATGGCGTCCTTGGTCTGACTTTATCAACACCTCAGTAAAAATAACCTAAAATAGACATTTTTGTAATCATGGCGCCCTTGTTTAGATCTTTTTCAGCGCCTCTTTAAAAATAACTTTTAAAAACTAATATCATGTTTTTGGAATCGTGGCGCCCCAGGACAGACTTTTTTCGGCGCTTCTACAAAAATAACTTTCAAAAAACTACTATCGTGTTTTGGAAAACATGGCGCCCTTGTTCTGACTTTATCAACACCTCAGTAAAAATAACCTAAAATAGACTTATATCATGTTTTTGTAATCATGGCGCCCTTGTTTAGATCTTTTTCAGCGCCTTTTTAAATATAACTTAAAAAAATAATAATACGTTCTTTGGAATCGTGGCGCCCTTGGACAAATTTTTTTCGCGCCTCCCTGTGAGCTTTTTTCCGCGCCTCTTGTAAAAATGACTTTAAAAAAAAACTAATACCCTGTTTTTTGAAACATGGTGCCCTTGGTCTGATTTTATGAACACCTCTGTAAGAAAAACAAGTTGGAAATTGCACGTGAAGCGTAGCAAATTAGGTGCGTTCGTACGATAACGAAGTTTTAAAAATATTACTTTCATATATCAATCTCATAAAATTGTAAATAGTGAATTACAATTAAAACGCTCATCAAACAATATTCTCCCTATACCATTAAGTAATGGAATACTTCTGTGTGGCCTTGTAAATCAATAACAAATGTTCTTTGCACCACAAATTATGTAAGATGTATATTATAATATGTACTTTATAGTTGCATATAAATTTTATTAAGTTCGCATGAGTGTAACACGATTAAAATGCATTTGAAACATTTTTTGCCATTGACCGTAATGTAATGGAATACTTTTGATTGTCCCTGTAATTGATCTATGTATCCGATTTTCATAAAATTTGAAATAACTCGATAAAATTATGTAACAATTATGTATTTTAAATTTCAAACGTATAGAATATATTTGAAACTTTTTCCCCATTGACCATAATGTAATTGAATACTTTTGATTGCCTCTGTAACTGATCTATGCACACGATTATCAAAAAATTTGAAATAACTCGACAGAATTATGTAATAATTACGTATTTTAAATTTCAAACGATTAAAATGCATTTGAAACTTTTTCCCCCATTGACCGTAATGTAATGGAATACTTTTGATTGCCCCTGTAATTGATCTACGCATCGGAGTTTCATAAAATTTGAAATGACTCGACAAAATTATGTAATAATTATGTATTTTAAATTTCAAACGATTCGGTTGGGTAGTTTTTGCGTTGTTATATGCGGACGGACAGACGGACGGACAGACGGACGGACTGAACGACCACTATAGGTGCTACGTATTATATAATTACGAACGCACCTAAAAAAAGACCTAAAATAAACTTATATCATGTTTTTGTAATCATGGCGCCCTTGTTTAGATCTTTTTCGGCGCCTCTTTAAATATAACTTTCAAAAAACTAATATTATGTTTTTGGAATCGTGGCGCCTTGGGAACTAATATCGGTTTTTCTAATTATTGCGAGCTTGATTAGCTTTTTTCAGCGCCTCTTGTAAAAATATCTTTCAAAAAACTACTATCGTGTTTTGGGAAACATGGCGCCCTTGGTCTGACTTTATCAACACCTCAGTAAAAATAACCTAAAATAAACTTATATCATGTTTTTGTAATCATGGCACCCTTGTTTAGATCTTTTTCGGCGCCTTTTTAAATATAACTTTCAAAAAACTAATATTATGTTTTTGGAATCGTGGCGCCTTGGGAACTAATATCGGTTTTTCTAATTATTGCGAGCTTGATAGCTTTTTTCAGCGCCTCTTGTAAAAATATCTTTCAAAAAACTACTATCGTGTTTTGGGAAACATGGCGCCCTTGGTCTGACTTTATCAACACCTCAGTAAAAATAACCTAAAATAAACTTATATCATGTTTTTGTAATCATGGCACCCTTGTTTAGATCTTTTTCGGCGCCTTTTTAAATATAACTTTCAAAAAACTAATATTATGTTTTTGGAATCGTGGCGCCTTGGGAACTAATATCGGTTTTTCTAATTATTGCGAGCTTGATAGCTTTTTTCAGCGCCTCTTGTAAAAATATCTTTCAAAAAACTACTATCGTGTTTTGGGAAACATGGCGCCCTTGGTCTGACTTTATCAACACCTCAGTAAAAATAACCTAAAATAGACTTATATCATGTTTTTGTAATCATGGCGCCCTTGTTTAGATCTTTTTCAGCGCCTTTTTAAATAAGGTACCCCGGGGTAATAACGCCAGGCGGGGTAATAACGCCAAGTGCTTATATTTTGCATAATTATGAAATAATCAGGTAAATGACACCATTGTGCTCTGCGCAGAAGGGGTTTGAGTCATATAAATCGCAAAAAACAGCTTCAAGTTAATTTGTTTCATTTTTAGGTCTTATTGTTTTTACAAGCAACTAAAATTAACGCTTGATCTAAAATTTGCGAGATAAGGTTTTTGATCTGAAGACTATATTTTTTATCCAGAAATACTTTGTTTATTACATAAATTTGTAGTGTATTTCATGTACTTTCCAACTGTTGTAGAAGATTTTGGATATCTTCTCGAGATAATTTGTAGTTTAGGATTTACTGCGCAATAAGTATCCCGGGGTAGTAACGCCAATCCTTGGTATTAATACCCCGGTTGATTCCCTACAGTGACCTAGCTACATCCTAAATACTGATTCAAATAAACACAGTTAAAACTGTGCAATGTTTCTAATAATTCTATTTAAGCGGTCCTTTTTAAGCAAAAAGAAGCTCACGGTCTGATATTCTTTTGCCTCATCCTCCCCCCCACACCGCACCTTTATTTTTCTTACACTTTCACAAAAAAATGAACATTTTCAATAGTTTAGAATGCAATTTGTCAATTTCTAAGTTTGTAGAGTTTGTATTTTTAGAATTGGGCAATCTACATGCAATTATTCCATCTTATTTCATAGTTTTGTTTGCATGGCGTTATTACCCATATAGGTGGGTAATAACACCAAATAGCATTGGTCAAGAAAAAACGCCATTACATTTTATGAATACATATCTGTTAAATTATTTTATTTTATATAGATAGTCAATGAGTTGCTGTATCAGATCCTATATTTGTTTGAAAAATACAATCTAAAACTAAGCCGTAAAAATTGGTAGAACCTTAACGTGGCGTTATTACCCCAGGGTACCTTATAACTTAAAAAAAATAATAATACGTTCTTTGGAATCGTGGCGCCCTTGGACATATTTTTTTCGCGCCTCCTCGCGAGCTTTTTTCAGCGCCTCTTGTAAAAATGACTAAAAAAAAAAAAAACTAATACCCTGTTTTTTGAAACATGGTGCCCTTGGTCTGATTTTATGAACACCTCTGTAAGAAAAAAAAAGACCTAAAATAAACTTATATCATGTTTTTGTAATCATGGCGCCCTTGTTTAGATCTTTTTCGGCGCCTCCTTAAATATAACTTTCAAAAAACTAATATTATGTTTTTGGAATCGTGGCGCCTTGGGATAGATTTTTTTCGGCGCCTCTACAAAAATAATTAAAAAAAAACTAATATCGGTTTTTCTAATTATTGCGCGCTTGATTAGCTTTTTTCAGCGCCTCTTGTAAAAATATCTTTCAAAAAAAAAAAAACTACTATCGTGTTTTGGGAAACATGGCGCCCTTGGTCTGACTTTATCAACACCTCAGTAAAAATAACCTAAAATAGACCTATCATGTTTTTGTAATCATGGCGCCCTTGTTTAGATCTTTTTCAGCGCCTCTTTAAAAATAACTTTTAAAACCTAATATCATGTTTTTGGAATCGTGGCGCCCCAGGTCAGACTTTTTTCGGCGCTTCTACAAAAATAACTTTTAAAAAACTAATATAGGTTTTTATAATTATGGCGCCCTTGGTCATCTTTCTTCAGCACCTCTTGTAAAAATAACTTTTAAAAACTAATATCGTAAACATGGCGCCCTTAGTCAGATTTTTTCCTCTGTAAAAAACCTCTATAAAAAAAACCTGTTTACACTTCTTTAAAATAACCAAAAAAAAAAAAATTAATATCAGTTTAATGTGATTATGGCGCCCTTGTTTAGATATTTTTTGATGCCCTTTTGAAGGATAACTTTCAAAAAACTAATACCATGTTTTTGGAATTGTTGCGCCCCTGGACAGATATTTTCAGCGCCTCTACAAAAATAACTTTTAAAAAACTAATATCGGTTTTTGTAATTATGGCGCCCTTCGTCAGCTTTTTTCAGCGTCTCTTGTAAAAATAACTTTCAAAATATTAATATCTTGTGTTTGTTATAATGGCGCCGATGGTCAGATTTTTTTTTTTTTTTCAGTGTTTCTTTAAAAATAACTTTCAAAAAACAAATATCATGTTTTTATAATCACAACACTCGTGGTCGGATTTTTTTCCGTGTTTATGTAAAAAAACTTTCAAAAAACTAATATCGTCTTTTTGTAAACATGGAACCCTTGATCAGAATTTTTTCTTTTTTTTTTCAACGCCCCAGAAAAATAACTTTCAAAAAATTATTACCATAATTTTCTAATGCTGGCGCCCCTAATCAGATTTTCTTTTCTTTCTTTCGTTCAGCTCTTTGATGAAAAGAACTTTAATAAACAATTATATTGTTTTTGTAATAATACTGCCCCTTACACATACATTAATTAGTGCTCCTCGTTCTAATAAACTGAAGCACTCTATAATTTCTTAATGATAGGTCTTAAGAACCTATATTATCATTAATTTATTAAATGATAGTATAGGCCAGATTATAAAGAATAATTTTTCAGGAGAGTTTGCAACGGAAACTTATGTAAATTTTGCTTTTGAAAGAAGAATAGGTTAATTTTTTATATCGCTTTGAAAAGTCAATAATTTTTAGCATCCAAAAATGCCAATATCTAAAAACTGTTTTTATACTGGATCTGATCTGCTTAACCTCTTTAAACTTCAAACACCACCTCAAGTTACAAAATGAAAAATACACATGTAATCAATATAAATATATAAACCCCTGAAAATCAATGTCGTTCAGAGAAGCGCAGATGTTTGTGTTCAGCTTTCAAAGCTGTTAGTCAATAACATGAGTGTTCCCAAGAAGACAAATTGTCATTTCAGGGGGGGGGGGGGGGGTGTCAAGTTAACTGAATATGAGCTCTGCATATACCCAGTGTGACTGTAGTAATTAATATCAGGTGTGACATTTTTTATTGATTATATCGAATTCTGAGATTTCTGGATCTCTATCTTTCTGGAGAAAATACAAGCAAATCTATTGCTTGCACAGCCTTAATACTACCAAAACACATTATGTCCAAGGGAAAAGAGAGTAGCGAAATCAGTCATCTATTGTACATTCCACAGAAACTGGAAAAGCATGTGTTTTTAATTTTCAGCCGATAGCCGGTACAGTATACATAAAGTGCTCTTGGGGTGCAGTGCAACCTGCTTCATTTTTCTCGTTTCATTTTCATCCGGTGTCAAAGAACAACTCCCTCTTTACATTATATGCTTGGGTCCTGAGTTATTTACCTGTTTAGTCGTAATCTTAAAGATTTAAAAAAACTCCACAGAAACCGGAAATACATGTGTTTCTAATTTTCAACCGATCTAGTTCCAAACAACAATTCCGCCTTTAGTTTATATTATTTGCCTGTGTCCTGAGTTATTTAGATATTTAGTTGTAATCTTAAATATTTTTCTATATAAGCTCGTGCTTCGTACGTTTTTAAAATAGTGTAAGTGTACAGCACTCTAAAAATTTCATCACCATTGACGTTGCATGCACTTTGCATAGCAAGATCTATGATTTGCCCATTGAAAAACAATGTAAGGTAAGATTACTTATTAATACTTTTTTATTATTAATAATTGTATCACATTCGCAAGAGTATATATATATAAACTGTTTAAAAAACACTATTCAAGCCAAAACTTGTATATGATATCATTTTAATGTTTAAAAAAAAGCTTTTTTTTTTAATAGTTTACATAAATCGACATTAATCTTGCCCCGAACTTAATTTTTCTCACAATTTTTACGCCATACTTAGTATTTGTATTCTTGAGAGTACATTACATAAAATATTATTGAGTTGTATTATATAATATTTTGCAATTTTGAGTTTGATACAAATAATTTTTTTAAATTGTTTTATTTTAATATTTATTTTCGATTTGGAAACAATTGTATGGTGATTGTTATTCGGATATTCGGGATAATGTTTGAATTTACTAAGTAAAGTAATATATAGTTAAAATCAAATTTTACTTTTTATTAGTTAAATAATTTTTAATAAATATTAATCCATTAATATTCATAATATTTTAAAGTCAGCTGGGGGAGATGAGCGAAAGAGGATGTTATTGACCAAAAAATTTTCAATGAAAGATTTTATTTCTTGAGATTTGTACTGGGGAAAAAAAAATTCCATTCAGAGCACTTCTAAAACAAAGTAATTTTACTTTTTAAAAGTTTAATTGTTTACAAAAAAAAAAAAAAAAAAAAAAAAAAAAAACTTTTTAAGTCACATTATTATTTTGTCAATTTCTTGTAAGATAAAGAATTTTTTTTTCTAATTTGAAATTGATTTATATATAAAAGAAAGAAAGAAAGAAAGAAACCCTTTTTAAAAATAATTCTTGTAAAATATATGCCATTCTTGCCATGATTCGGAACATTTTTACACCAAAATTAGTATTTGTATCCTAGAGGTTGTATTATATAAAATATTATTGAATTGTAAAAAATAATGTTTCGAACTTTGAATTTTGAGTCAATGAATTAATTTATTATTTTAATTTTAATTCGTTTAATTTTAATTTTTTATTTTTTACTTGGAAATAATTGTGTAGAGACTGATATTCAGATATTCGGAATAAAGTTTGAATTAAATAAGTAAATGTAATACGTAGTTAAAATCAAATTTTAATTCTTATTAATTAAACAATTTTCAATAAATATTAATCCATTCCATATTCATAATATTCCATATTTCTTGTGATTTTCACTATGAAAAAAATTCTATAAGACGCTTTTGATACAAAGTATTTCCTTTTTTTTTTTAAATTTTAATTTTTTACAAAAAAAGTCACATTGTTATTTTATTAATCGATTTCATAATAGGGGAAATTTTTTTTATATGTATTATATATATATATAGTTTAAATTTAATTTGAAACTAATTTAAGTATTTTTGAAGAAAAAAAGAAAAAACAAATACCCCCCCCCCCCCCTTAAAAAAATAAAATAAAATAAATCACATAAAAAAACTTAATTCCTATTACGGTTTGGAAAAAAAAAAAAAAAATACATCATAATTAGTATTTGTATCCTAGAGATTGTATTATATAAAATATTATTGAATTGTATAAAATGTTTTGAACTTTTGTGTTTTGAGCCAATGAAATTGTTTTAATTCGTTTTATTTTTATTTTTTATTTCGAAATAATTTAATAAATGCTGTTATTTAGATATTCGAGATAAAGTTTGAGTTATATAAGTAAATATAATATATAGTTAAAAGCGAATTTTACTTCTTATTAGTTAAATAATTTTCTATAAATATTAATCCATTCCATATTAATAGTATTCCATATTTCTTGAGATTTGTATTGTACTTTTTAGGGCTTCACAGATACATTTATTTAATATGCAATTCTTCTTCACATATGTTAACTGATGTGCGGTTAAAGATAATTAACACAATGCTTAAATTTCGCAAATATTTTTACTTAAATCCCCACTATTTCTCAATAGTAATATTCGGCTTATTTAATCTATCATTAGATAATGTGAGTGAAATTACAGTGATGCCGCTGGACTTGAAAAATCCTGGGTCCCTGGGACCCAGAATTTCTAAAATTTTGGGCCCCTTTTTTTCCCCCTTTTTTACAAAAACGGGTCCCTACTACTAATAAGTCATGTTTTTCGAACCAAAACCTTTTCACTTGGAAAAGAAAAATGAAATGCAATAATTATTTTAATAATAATAAATAATTAATTAAAACCAATATTAAGTTTTTAAAATTATTAAGAGAAATTTTCTTTACTTTAAAAAAAAAAATAAATAAATAAATGTGCAAAATATATATTTAATTATAAAATAATGCTTTTTTGTGCGTAGAAGATAACAAGAGTCACTCTTGTTAGCATTTCTTTTAAAAAGGGGCAAGACAAATTTATTGAAAAAAACATTTTTTCTAGTGAAATAAAAAAACTTGTTGAGTAAAGGAGTATTTTTAATTTAATGAATGGGTACTTTCAGGAGTTAAATTTACTCAGAAATACTTGGAGCAGTTAAAAACGGATTGTGAAGCAGAAAAATCCGTTTCTGGAGCAGCAAAAAAAAAAAATAAAATAAAATAAAATAAAATAAATAAATAAAAAAAAAAAAAAAAAATGAAGCAAGAAAATTAGTTTTTGGAACAGGAAAATTCACTCCCGGCATTAACTTCTTTTTTTTTCATGCTCCTATGACGAAATTTGTGTTTTTTCACGATCTTTTGATGAAAGTTACTGTTTTTTTTCGGGATTTTTTTTGACGAAATTTGCGCTTTTTTGTGAATTTTTTGACAAAATTTCCATTTTAACGCGAATCTTAGACGAATTTTGTTGTTTTTTCGCACTCTTTTGAGGAAATCTGTCGGTTTTTCGAGATTTTGTGACGAAATTTGCTTTTTTCTCTAATTTTGACAAAATTTGCCTTTTTTTCGCCATTTTTTTGACAATTTGCCGTTTTTTCGCGTATTTTTTGACAAAATTTGACGTTTTATCATGATTTTTTTGACAAAAATTGGCGCTTTACGTGAATTCTTAGACAAAATTTGCTTTTTTATCGCGATTTTAGACGAAATTTGTCGTTTTTCGCGATCTTTTGAGGAAATCTGTCGTTTTTTTTTAAGATTTTGTGACGAAATTAGCGATTTTTTCGCGAATCTTTAGACAAAATTTGCCTGAAAATAATCGTTATTTCGCAATTTTTTAACGAAAGTCGCCTTTTTTTGCGATTTTTTTTTCGAAATTAAGCATCCTATGGGACGTGTAAGAGCTATTTCTCTGCGTCCCGTCACCGATTTTTTGCGTAATTTATGCTCTATAGCGTGTCCGCGGTATCCCTGTCGAAAATAGAGGTATATATATTTTAAAAAGTGTGGTGGAAACAAACCCTCTAAATTGGCTTGCCTAATATCAAGATTTTTTGAAAGTGCAATGTTTTGCGGAGAACTATTTTTGTGTCTATTACATTTCCGTAATTATATAATATTCTTTTGGGTGACATATATATTTTAGGAATAAAGTTTTTATAACAATGTACTCGTATATTATGTAGTATGTGTGTGTGTGCGCATAGATATATATATATGTATAAGGATTTGCGCCCTTTTGTAAGGCAATCGGCGCCCTTGTTATCCATTTTGCCACCGCCCTCTCTGTTATGCCAGTACGACCCTGTATATATAGGAGATAGAGGATTCAAATTCAAGTTTTAATAACTAATAGGAAAATACAGGATTGCAAGTAACAGCCAATAGAAAAATGGGTGGGAAATGAAACCGAAGTAGTGAGAAATGGGTAGAGGATGAAAAAAAAGTTTAAGAAAATAATATTTTTATGTTGCATCTTCAGCAATCTGATAATGGAGGAATGGCGAATTCGCAATTGACAATATTTGTCAAATTTTTTATAAATATGGAATCCTTCAAGGAAGTTAAGTTCATGAATGTATATAGGTCTAGAGATTATTTTAATTGAATTAAAGTCAAGAGTAATTCATGGGGTATTCATCTGTATCTACAGCATTAATTGCCAGTGTGGTCTTTCTTATAATGGACAAACAAAACGTTCCTTAAAAAAACCTATTAAAGAACTTCAACAATATATTAAGAAACAAAAAACGAATAAATTCTCTATTTCAAAACGTTGCTTGGAGATGACTTCAATTCTGACTTCAATTCGGTTAAAATAAGTTACTTCCATTCATGAGCTTAAACTTTCTTGAAGCATTTAATATTTATAGAAATTTTGACCAAAAGTATATTATCAATTGTGAATTCGCCATTCCTCCATTATCAAATTGCTGGAAATATTACATAAAAACCTCCTTTTCTTAAGTTTTTCCCCTCTACCCATTTCTCACATCTACGTTTCCATTTTCCCATTGGCTATTATTTGCAGTCCTCTGTTTTTCTATTAGTTATTACATCATGAACTTGAAACCCCCATCATTCTTATATACACTATATTGCCATCGATTATGGGACACTTGCGATTTTAGACATTTTACTAAATATCTAGAAAAATACATGAGGAATCATCTCGAAACTCTTAGTGTATAAATATAATAGTATAAGTCATACATCTCCGTGAAGATTTTTTCCCGAAACTCCAAAGGGGACCTTCAACAAATTAAAAAAGAATGAATATCTTTTGAATAACCCTGTCAAAACTAATGTAGCAAAAGCGCTCAAACTCTAGATTGTGATTGAATGCCTTTATTGTAATAAGCCTTGTTCATTTTTATGCAAATAGCATGCATACTCGCAGAGTAATTAAGGTATTTATAAAAATGATCCCAAATTTTTCCAAGTTTTTTCCTTATAATTTTCAGAGTTCTTAATATAAAATATTACTTTTTTCAGAAAATATGACAAACAACATCGTACACAGTACCCTGTAATCCGAATTAAAAAATAATGAAAATTGTATAAAAAATGAGCAGCAACGCGTTATCAGATTTCTCACTGCGTAAGACTTTGATCAGACACCTCGCTGTCCTTTAATCATCGGATTTTGCAATGGGGAAGCTATGATGGCCTCATAGGCACTGCCGCCTCAATTGGACGGAACTTACTTGCATTCTGCTTCACTCCCCCTTCATGCGCAAGCGCCTACGCATGTTAACAACTACGATGGATACTACAATCGCATCTCTCGATGTCTCACTACTTTATTCCAAAGCAGCATATTAAAATTTCAACCGGTTTGGTAGTTAAGGCGTTTCGTGCCTTTTCATTTAATCACTCCTAGTAAATGATGTAATATGAAAGTTCTTGAAAATTTTTCTTCGTAGAACTCCATTTTGTAAAAGGTTCACCATCTTAAATCCTATTTTTTTTTTTTTTTTTTTTTTTTTTTGGGGGGGGGGGGGGATTTTTGTCTTGTTTTTAAGTTGAATAAAATTCGATAAAAAAGTGGATGTTTTCTGAAACTGCTTTATTTGTCAAAATATAAAGTGAAAAACATTTCCATATTTGATACATTTTATGAAATATAATGACAACTGACGTTATTCAAAAGAATTTTTGTTTTTTCTTTTATCCGTCCTTTTTTTCCCCTTACTACGTCTTTTTATATATTTCTTGAACGACGTACAGCATGTGCTTTATTGCATATTTTATCAAAATTAGCTAAATACTTTACTGAAATTTTGTATTAAGTTTTATTGATTTTTTTTACTATCTACTGTCAAGATTTTTTTATATACAAATTGCATGTTCATTGTTTTAAAGTATTATAAATATAATACAAATTACAGGTGTAACTTCAAACTTGATTTCTTATATTTATTGGTTTCATTTAAGGAATTTTTACTTTTCAAAAGAAATTATGTATGTACATGTATTGCTCTTTTTATCATTTGAAAATAAATAGAAGTTTAACTATATTCAAATTCTCTCTGGATGATAGAATTTTATTTACAATGTCAGTGTTTATTAATAAAGAGACATAAGTTTTATATTTTAATCATAATTTTATTCTTCTACTGGTAAATTTAGGTATAATAAACTATAACTCTTTGATAAAAAATAGCAATCAAAAGTGTAGTTAATTACAACTACCTTTTATAAAAAAAGTAGGCATTACAAACTATTTTTCAAAAGTAAGCCACTCCTGCGCTACTTCATATTTTATAGAAGGATTCAATTTACACACAAAATTGAAGACATATATTTAAAAAAATGTAAACCAATATCAATCTGTCGGGATACTATTAAAAAAATGCTATATAAGCGAGTGCAATTTTTTAAAATTTACAAAGATATTATGCAAGAAAACCTTTTATATCTCGATAAACGTTAATTTATTCAAATATTAAAACTTTCTTGTCGAAATTTTTGTGTAGAAATTAAGAGCGATATGCATAAACCAATAAATATTTTAAACAGTTGCTTTTAAAAAAAATCTGGACTTCCTGAATACTTTACAGAATATCGAAAGTTAAATTAAGTAGTCTTTACAAAGCTATATATGAAAATCACTTGAAACATCAAACTAACTTAATATTTCCTTAACGCGATAAAAAATTACATTTACTTAGCAAATCAGTACTGGTTTCATTTATTTAGATCAAGATGCTTAATATAAATAACATGACCATTTAATATAATTAAATTTAACATTATTTATCTACTATAATTATAACTAGCAAAAGCCATGCTTTGTTTGGATTCGCGAAGCATTATTTTATAAAACAGATATTTAAAAGTAACAATATTTTTTATTTTTTTATTTTTTATTTATTTATTTATTTATTTATTTATTTATTTATTTTTTGCATCTTTATTAAACAAAAACGTTATTTTATGTTTTGGCGCATTTTAATTTTTTATTTATGATGTAAAACTGACATAATAAGATATTTTCGAAGCAAACTTTTACAATTTTTTTTTAAATTTTCAACTAAAAGCTCTTTTAAAGATGTTTTTACAATTTCAAGTAGCCACTGGTGTTTTTTAATTGTTTGAAATATGCATGTTTCCAATCTTTGTAATCAACATCCGATAATCTTTGATAGCTATTTTAGAATAATATATTTGAAGAAAGCTTGAAGAAAGTTACTTCTTCAAAATCCTATTTTCTGGAAAAAACATTTGAAATCTGCTTTCGTTGATACTATGAATTTTTAACTGTAAAACATTTTATTTTAATTTCTTCGTTTTTATACATGTTAGAGTATGAGAATTGCGGTAATTCTCTCCGCATGGGAGAACCTTTTACTTTCTGCGAATGACAACTCAATTAATGGAATTACCTTTTAACGAAGCGCTCTCTCATTCTCGCAGTGACGTTTTCACGAATAATTATTGTTGTGTTTGCGAACTTATTAAAGTCTTATTTTTCTATAAAATCCTTCTGATTAATGAGTCGATATTATTTAGCCACAATACGACCTTCGCAAAAATATTTATAAAGAGCTTGAACCAACAACTTCACGCAGATCTTTTAATTTTTCATTTATATAACAAATTTAAGAATTAATTTTATTTGTTTACAATTATTTTGTTGCCAGTTTACAAAAAAAAAAAAAAAAAAAAAAAAAAAAAAAAAAAAAAAATCCATAATACAATTTTTTTAAAATGTTTAAGTGTCATCTGTGCAAACGATTTTGCGGGATAATGAAAACATGTTTTATTTAATAAATTAATCATGATTCTATCTATAATTATTTACTCCATGATTTAAACTTTTTTTTTTGGAAATATACGCGTTTCATTTTTTATTTATTTGCTAAAATGCGTCCGTATTGGAAATGCATGTAAAATAAATTAATTAAAATAATAATTTTTTTTAACGTTTTGCTGTAAAAAATTATATTCTGCAAATCTACAGATCATAATTTATTTTTGTGTTTAATTTGAAGTTAAAATATTGAATAGTTTTTTTGTAAAGCGTACGACAAATTGTAATTTGAGTGGACTAGTAGAGGATTCGCTTCGCTCATCCTAATTAACCACAAACGATTTTTACTATGACCTCTAGAAATAGATATGCATTCGAAATGGTGCTGGAACTGAACTTATTCACATACCTAATCGAAATGTAAAAGTATCAACGTTAAAAGTATCAATTATATTGACTTATAAGCGTACCGGTTTCGATAGCATATAGCTTACTGTCCTTACGTGCTAAGGATGACGGAAATTTACTCATATATTTATATATGTATATATATACACTATATTGCCATTGATTATGGGACACTTGCGATTTTAGACATTTTACTAAGTATCTAGAAAAATACATGAGGAATCATCTCGAAACTCTTAGTGTATAAATATAATAGTATACGTCATACATCTCCGTGAAGATTTTTTACCGAAACGCCATAGGGGACCGTCAACAAATTAAAAAAGAATGAATATCTTTTAAATAACCCTGTCAAAACTAATGTAGCAAAAGCGCTCAAACTCTAGATTATGATTGAATGCCTTATTGTAATACACTGTGTTCATTTTTATGCAAATAGCATGCACACTCGCAGAGAAATTAAAGTTTTTATAAAACTGGTCCCAAACTTTTCCAAGTTTTTCCATTATAATTTTCAGAGTTCTTAATATAAAATAATATTTTTTTCAGAAAATATGACAAACAACATTGCACACAGTACCCTGTAATCAGAATTTAAAAATAATAAAAATTGATAATATTGATATAATAATAATATGAAAAATGAGTAGGTTTACTATATAATTTTTTACTGCGCATGCGTCAAAGATATCAAAATTTCATTTGCATATTATGTTAGCTAAATGTATAGAGCAACTTTTGTAAAAGTCTCAAAATCATAGCTTGAAAATTCTGAAAGTACTCGTCTATAGAAAAAGGACAAAATCCGTTGTTTCCAAAATGAAGCAAAAAAATGAGGGATTTTATCCAAATGTAGTAGTACATCCCGTATTGTGTATTCTTTATTGACACTAATCAATGAATATATAGATACAACCCCTCTTATTTTTCCTTCATCTTGAGAATAACGGATTTTCGACTTATTCAATTGACGATTATTGTCAGAATTTTCAAGTTATGATTTTGAGGCTTTCACAAAAGTTGCTCTATACATTTAGCTAACATAATATGCAAATGAAATTTTGATATCGTTGACGCATGCGCAGTAAAAAATTATTTAGTAAACAATTTATAATTTATATTCATATTTTTCATATTTTTATATTTCATATTTTATAGAAGGATTCAATTTACACACAAAATTGAAGAATGAGGGAAATGGGAATAACTTTTCATTTGATTGCCCCTAGTAGTGTTATTTAAAAATGTTTTTAAATTACAACATGGATTTCAAATAACAGTAAAAGACATATAGACTACATTTTATTCCTTATAAGATATAATTAAAGAAAATACTGTAAAGGGGGAACAATGGCAATTGGTGAGGCACAAGACTATTTGTATACATTTGAAATAAATTGCTTCACTGTGGTGGCACAGTCTTTATTTTATTTTTCAGTTTGTGATTTTTGAACTTCAATTTGTCTATAAAATAGACCAAAAGACTAAAAGGAGCATCCACTAAAACTCTAGACAGACGAGCGCCATCAAGATCATTTGTTTGGACAAAATGTTGTTTGTTCCAGCCATGTACAAACAAAGATGATATTGAAGCAGTGCTGTAATTGGAAAAAAATATTTGTGGTATTTCAAATCATTATCATAGTTTGTGATGCTACCAGATTTTGTTAACATAAAAGCTATTTTGAAACATTTAACCAAAAGTCGGCATTTTTAAAAAATAGTTATAATTATTATATTGAAGTTTTTATCGCAATGTAATTTGCTTTCATTCAATAAGAAAAGGACATACTGATGTCAGTTCAGAATCTCCGCCCCCTGAATACTAGACCTCAGCACTAAAAAAAAAAAAAAAAAAAAAAAAAAAAAAAAAAAAAAAAAAAAAAAAAAATGGTGTCTGTGAAAGGTGTATTGTTTTTAGCGTGTGTACGGTCCCTTCATTTTTGATACAAATAACTTTAAACTTTTTCGCTTTATTTTTCTGGGATTAAAGAAGTCGAAGAAATCTTTTATAAAACACGAGTCAAAATTTAGAAGATCGTGAACACTGTTAAAAAAAAAAAAAAAAAAAAAAAAAAAAAAAAAAAAAAAAAAAAAGTCTTTAGCAGCCGCCATTTTAGTGTCAACGCTTAGGCCTAATATTCAAGGAGCTGTGGCAGCACGACGGCTTCAAAGCATCTGATTTCTCGAAATAGCTCCTTTCTTGATAAGTGATAACGGATCTCCTTAAAATTAGCAAAAATCAACATTTTGCTTGAAGAAAACATGGATTGCGTTCGTACGCGATTTTTTTTTCTTACAGTTAAAAACGAAATATTTCCAATATTTCGTTCATCCAATATATTTCCAATATTGCCCAATTGCAGCACTCTGTTGAAGATATGAGATCCATCGTTTGAATGAACTTCCAAGCTATCATAAATTTTAACGAATCTTAGGAATGAGGTGCATTAATCATGAAATAAAGTGGCTAGAATCAAGTTCATTAAATTTTAAATACGATAGGGTCAGGAGGAGATTGGTAAAATTTCTGCTCAATGTATTCTGTAAAGTCAAGTATCCACTTCTGGTACCTGGCGGTGAAGAGCGTTGCATAACTAAAGTGGCAATTCTATCTGTCAATACAGACCCTGATTGCCGAATAGCCACGAGAAGCAGGTGCCCAGCTTAGAAAATTTTGAGTTGGCCCGACATTGAGAAAACAGAGGCCCCAATTTTTATATTGAATTAATTCCATTTCAAAATGTTAATTTCTTTTCAAATATCTATCTTACAATACCTATTAAGAAGTGTTTCTTATAAATAGCTTTCATAATAAATTAATTTTTTATGTAATACAGTGTCTCACAAAAGTGATGGGACACTTGTGCTTTATAAAAAGAAACTGCAATAAAATAAATAAACAAACATGTGCAAAAATTTTTTGGGTGTGTTTCATATTTAAAGTTAGTAACAATTATTACATAACATACATTTTGTCAAAATATTAAAATATTAATTTAGTAAAAATATAATTGTTCAGAACGGAGCAAAAAATGGCTCACATAAGTGATGGAACACTTACTTTTCCATCAAATATTTATCCAAAAATTTTACTTTTTAAAAGTTTTTAATATTTTGTTGGATTTCCTTTTACTTTTAAAACGTGATTTAAACTTTTTGGGATGGATTCGACTAATTTTTTTATGGTTTCTGGAGTGATTTTACCCCATTCTTCTTGAAGCACCGATTTCAGTTGTTGTTTTGAAGAAATGGTGTGTTTGCGAATTCTTGATTCCAATTCTTGCCAAATATTCTCTATGGGATTTAAGTCTGGAGATTGTGGTGGTGTTTTTATTATTTCAGGACAGTTATATAGCAGCCAGAGTCTAACGTTCACAGCAGTGTGCTTGGGGTCATTGTCCTGGTAGAATTTAAAATCGTTATGAAGGTTCAATTTTCGTGCTGAAGATTTCAAATTTTGCTTTAAAATATCAATATACTTGTACTGATCCATTATACTGTCAATAAAAACAAGATTACCAACTCCAGCGGACGACATACACCCCCATACCATAACTCCTCCTCCACCATGTTTTACTGTTGGTACCAAGTTCTGTTTGCGAAATTCTTCCCTGGGTTTTCTCCACACCAAGATTCTACCGTCAGAACCAAATATATTAAATTTACTCTCATCAGCAAATATAATTTTATTCCAGTAATCAGAATTCTTATTTATGTTGGATTTTGCGAAAGCTAGTCTGAGTTTTCTATTCTTTACACTTACGAAGAAATTTTTCCTGGCTATTCTACCGTGATACCAAGCAGACCGAATTACCCTTCTAATAGTCTCAGGATTAACAATTATTCCATATAATGCTTGTAAATCAGCAGCAACTTTTGAAGCACTATTTCTTGGATTTTTTTTAATAGTTCGAACGATAATTCGCTTTATTCTATTGGATAGCTTTGATGGTCGGCCAGGTCTTCTTTTATCCTGAATCATATGATTCTTTTTATATCGTTTAATGATATTGAAAACTGTTGAACGACTCAAGTTAACTGTTTCAGCAGTTTTTCTAATAGATTTTCCACGTTCAATATGCAAATTAATAACTAATTTTCGAATTTCAGGCGAAGTTTCTTTTCGTTTAGCATTCATGGCTACACAGAGCTAAAAAACACAAAAATTCCAAAACAAACTGGAGAGAAATACTGCAGACGATTTTATAAATTATTGCCAATTGCTTTTAAGTAAAAATAAAACCCCAAAAAATATTTTTATTGCTTATTTCAGACGATTTTTGTTGCATATATGATGGTGTCCCATCACTTATGTGAGCTATTTTTTGCTCCGTTCTAAACATTTGTATTTTTATTAAATTAATATTTTAATATTTTGACAAAATGTATGTTATGTAATAATCTTTACTAAATTTAAGTATGAAACACACCCACAAAAAAATGTGTACATGTTTTTTTAATTTATTTGATTAGTTTCCTTTTGTAAAGCACAAGTGTCCCATCACTTATGTGAGACACTGTATATCATATTCAACCAATCACAATTCTTCAGTTTGTTCATATTTTCGATGTATGTATATTTTGTATATTGAGATTAAGTAATACTGAATTTGGCTAGTATGAGCAACATTTAATATCGATAATTTATTGCCAAAATTGAGAGAAGTATTTCAAAATGTTGATATTTTATGTTGTGCATACATTATGAATTCAACCTTTTAATCCAATTTACATTTTTACTCTCATACCATGCAAAATCCTTTTTGCATATTTTTTTAAATTGTATCCCATTTTTGTGTATGAGGAACATTAAAAGAATAATGAACTATATGAATTTAAATGAGCTACTCTTTGGAATAATATTCTTAAGCATTCGAAAGTCTCCGTGTATGTTGAATTTAGAAAAAAATTCTTGAATGAAGGGGGTCCCTGAAATGACACTGAGCTTCCCATAGTTTCAGAGATTAATCAGGCCCTGAGTCAATACATTTATACACTATCTACGAATAGGTATTTGAAAAATTTCTATTTTTGACATTTTCTCAAATATTTAAAAATATACTTGTCGGATTCTTCTGAAACTTCAGGATTATGAAGATTATGTCTGACCTCATATTTATCAACATCCATTTGATAAGCAGGGCAATTAGGGGGCCGACAAAAAATTAAAGAATAACAGAAATATTTGGGATCACCTTGTACATAAAAATGCACGAAACGATTTATCGCTGCAGAATACAAATATATGGATACTGCACAACATGTACACTGATTTTTGTAAGAATAGCATGCAGGGTTTTTGACCAAACAAAAACCATGTTGACCATGATATAAACAAAAAACATACCAGAATTTTTGAATGTTTAAAAAAAAAAAAAAAAACGCTTTTTCTCCATGAATATACATGCTATTCTTACAAAAATCAGTGTACATGTTGTGCAGTATCCACATATTTGTATTCTGCAGCGATAAATCGTTCCATGCATTTTCATGTACAGGGTGATCCCAAATATTGCTGTTATTCTTTAATTTTTTGTCGGCCTCTTAATTGCTATGCTTATAAAATGGATGTTGATAAATATGAGGTCAGACATAATCTTCATAATCCTGTAGTTTCAGAAGAATCCGACAAGTATATTTTTAAATATTTGAAAAAATGTCAAAAATCGAAAATTTTCAAATACCTATTCGTAGATAGTGTAGACACAATAGACACATGTTACTTGTGAAAACATGAGAAACCATCGAATAAACTATAAAATCCCTGACTGCTCGACCTATAACTAACTGGTGCAGATAGATTTCGAAGTTAAGCATTAATTTCACCAATAAAAACTAAATCAAGATTAGAGGTAAACCCAGTTTAACAGTAGCATTTTGACAAGCTTCTAATTTCATTTTTGTGTAACAGCGGGATTTATCAATCTCATGTTAATTTGGTATTCAAAAAAAAGTATTTTTCCACACTCAAAAACACGAAACTTTTTAACACATTTTCAGACACATTTTTAAAAGAAAAAATATGAAACTTGCTGATATGATTTTTGAAGAGATTTATAACCGATCGGTGTTTTTACTTTTCATTCAATTAGTTCGAATTTTATTAACAAACTATTATTCAATGCGACTAGACTATTATTTTTCGTTTCCAACACTATCGCTATATCTGTATAGAGTTTTATCTATTACAACAAATGTATTATAGTTCATTTTTTGGATCTCTTAAAGGGAGTGTGGACCTTTTCAACATTTTTTTTAGATCTGGATTTTTGTTTTACCCAGATCAGAAAAAAAAAAAAAAAAAAATCTGGGTATTTAAATTTATAAGTTTAGAAAAATTAATTTTTTAAAATTTTTAATATTTTTATATTTTGCTCACTTCTTAAATACTGTCAAATGTATTTTACACAAGATCGTGCATAGAATTTTAGATACACGAAATATTACATTTAATACCTTATTTTATTGACATGTGTAGTAAAAGACGATGAAATATGATATATTTTCATGTACTTTTATCTAAAAAAAAGGCTAATTTCTTGCGCAAATTTATTACATATGTGATAGAGAACATATTTAAAAACAAATGTACATTGTGTATCCTTGATTGAGGTAAACTTGTCACTTTAATCTTTTCAACTTTATTGTTGCATATATATATATACATGGGCGTAATCTGGCGGGGGCATATGCCCTCCTAGTTTTTTAAGAGCAGGGGCAAAGTCGTGGTTTTGCCTCTCCAGTTTGTTTTGTTTTGTTTTCTAGTTAAAGTACATTTTTTTTTTCATTTATTTTCCTCCCTTTAGTTTAATAACTTACATACTATCTTGGTTGTAAACTAGAATTTGATAAATCACAATCAACCAGAATTAACGTTTTCATATTAAAATAACTAATTTCTGTTTACGTCTTAAAAAAACCTTCTGCCGTAGTAATTCAAGTAAAAATGTTTTCTGTATCCCTTTTTTGTGCAATGTAAGAAGGACTATTTTCCCTTTCTATTCTCAAGGATGTTTGTTTAGATTCATTTGTGGGAAAATGTATCATAGTTACTTATCTCTTAAC
The DNA here is from genome assembly GCA_964019185.1 of Maratus speculifer. Taxonomy (NCBI): domain Eukaryota; kingdom Metazoa; phylum Arthropoda; class Arachnida; order Araneae; family Salticidae; genus Maratus; species Maratus speculifer. The sequence continues at coordinate 360,865,735 of OZ025292.1, forward strand.
TCTGATCAGTGCAATCTTTTTTAGGCAAAGCGGAAGCAAAAGCAGGCATATGCCCCAAATTTTTCAGAAACAGTGCAAAACTTTTACCACTCCATTTTTTGCATTGTTTGTGGGCTAGTTTTGGATTAAAATTTTTTTCTTGTGTTTTTAATCTAATTCTTTATGTGCTTATCTTGGATGCAGACTCATAGAATACACATTAGATGTTGCATATTTAGAATCTAGTATAAAAAAAAACTAGTAGGTAATTTACTGTAGTACATAAAAAAAGAAACTTTTTCCATAATTTTTAACACTTTCCAACATAGTTAAAAAGTATTTATCATTTCTGTTTTTTCGGCTATCTTTATAACCGTTTGTCCGCTCTCTAGACACTCCTAAATACTGATTTCAGTTTATTAGGTGCTATTGAGGTTTACTATGGCTTACTCGCTATTGAAGATGGAGTTTGTATAGGGTGTCCCAGAAGTAATGGGACAAACATAAAGGGGAAGTAGGAGGTATCACAAATATTCAGAATTGCATAGCAACCCATGGTCGGAAACGTTTTCCTGGTCCAATAGTCATGACATAAAACACAAGAAAGATAAGAGCAAAAGGAAAATTTATCTTTATTAATCTTAGTACAGCAAAAAACTAATAAAAAAGAACATTAAAAAGACAACGAACGTTATCAAAGTAGATGTTCGTAATTATGACCCCGAGAAAGCATATTTCGGGCGCATGGAAGATATAACGTTCTCGAAAATACCGTGAATGTCCTGAACTTCCCACAAGAGTTTCCACGATGCGTACAACAAGGTCCTCAGCACTTTCCAGCATTGTACCGGCATTTTTGGAGTTCTAAGAATAATAAAAATGTTTTCTGTCCCTCTTCGTCGCCTCAGTTTGTGTTTTGTGTCATCACTACCGCGCCAGGAAAACGTTTCCGACCATGAGTTGCTATGCAAATCTGAATCCATGTCATGTCCCCTAACTCCCCTTAAAGTTTGTCTCATTACTTCTGGAACACCATGTATACCTGCTATTGCTCGTTTATAGGGAAACACAAGAAACTTCCGTTACATTATGGTCCTCGGGGAAATATCGTTTCAGAAGTATATTGGTGATGTTATATAACATCAACATGGTGACTGACATGTAACATTGAGGTTTGGATTACAGCAAGATTTCTATGAAGTTTGAAGTAAACACTCTTTACAGGAATAGGAATGTATCATAATTGCTTGAAATACATTTTCATCTGCCATATGCATTTTTAAACTTAATTTTTGTGCATTATGTAATGAATACAAATTTTATAGATCAAATACAGAGCTACACAAAATAAATCATTGAACGTGCCAGTTTATAGGTGTGAATTGCTAAAATGTGTGTCATTTTTTAGGTGAACTATATCTCTATACAAAAAGATGCTTTTAGAATACGAATAAATTCATACAGCTGTGTTAAAGAAATCAAACATATTGGCTCTTATGGATGATGATGATTGATGTGATGTATGTTACACGATTTTCAGCTCAAGTAAATTTTAGTGTATGATATGCAGATAGATACAGGTTTACCACCAAAAAATTCGTGTGAATATTTGTGAAAAGGGTTTACTAAAAAATGCACTTTCAATTGTTATGTTTTCTTTTCTTCCTTGCTGAACCAAATTTTACTGGTTTGATGTACATGGCAGCACAAAAATATATTGATACCTTGCCACCTGAAACATGTTAATTCCTTAGAAAAATCTTTTTAGTTCTTTCCTGTGCTTTCTTGCTACTTAATTTTAGTTTCACTGTGTGAAAAGGGTAAAGCTCTATAGATCGTATACAGGGTTGCACAAAAGAATTTGCATATATTACCTGCTATGGGCAGCAACTTTTGATATTGGATTTTTAACTGCGTTCTAGGATTTTTAAATTCTTTATTTAGGCTCATTTCAATGTATGAAAGAAGAAAATTTCTTAGAGCTTTTCTCAACTGCTTTTGCTCAACAAGCGCAAAACGTTTTGACGCATTTATAAATTCATTGTTTAATGGAAAGATATAAAATATCAAAGCCTCATCATGGAAGCGATTTGAAATCTAGCTGTATTTTCAATTTTTTGATCAAGAAATCACATATTGAATTAAAAGCGATTTTGATCACGTGGCAAAGACGTTTTTCTCCCTTCGTTGACTGTTTTTCTGCTTTCACGTGGAAAGTCAGTTCGAAACGCTCACTTTTACACTATTTTCTAAAAAATCTATTGCGCTCGCCAAAAAAGGAAAATGATTGTGATTAGATAGTTTCTAAAGAGCAATCCCTGATAGTTTCATGCATTTCCAAACAAAAATAAATTAAAACTTATGCCATAAAGTTGTTCTTTTTGTTTTAAGAACAGCCTTAACAGTGTACTGATAATGTTCGAATACTCTATAACCGATGCAGAAGTTTTAATTCCTGCTTTTCTTAATTTGAAACCTGAAGAGATATAGTTTTAAAATTTTTTATATTTAAGGATAATATCATAATTTAAATTCGTAAGGTAAAATTTTCCTTTTTACCCTAAAATAATGCATCGGAGTAAAATTCAATCATTTCATTCAAAATACTAGCTATAGTTTATATATATATATATATATATATATATATATATATATATATATATATAAACTTTAACCTGTTATGCAGTCAATATTTTAAAATCATCATCATCATCATAATCAACCATTTTCGATCCACAGCTGGATGTAGGTCTACCCCAGATTTTCCCAATGTTTTCTGTCAAGTGCTTTCGTCATACAATTTACACCGGCTATTTTTTTCGTACATTACAAAAGTTTAAAATTTCATTTAGACATTAAAAGTTTGAAATATTTAATTTAGTTGAGTGTGTGTATGTGTATGGTTATAGAAGAGGGTGCGGGGGGATAAATTTTCTGCAAAAATACCCACAGATTTTTGCCCCGCTAGTTTTAGATCCCAAGTTACGCCTATGTATATATACAGGGTGTCCCTAAACAAATGGTATATACGCTAGGGGGTGATAGAACACATCAAGACGAGTAATAGTAAATAGGAAACCAAGGGTCCCAAACGCTTTCCAAAGGAGAAAGCCGCCATTAAAGTTTGGGGTCCAAAATTTCAAATATACATAAAAAACGGAAAAATTGGTCGATTGATTTGCGGTTTTCACTAAAATTATTCTTTATGTTGGTATTTTCTTGAAAATAAATTATAAAGATAAATTTCGATAAATGCCGACAGAGGGCGCTTTAGACTTTGAAGTAATGAAAAACTATTTTTTGCATCCCATTAAATGGTTTCGTAAGCTTAGACTTAAACTTAAATTTTGAGCTCAAAATCTGAATAGTTGGAAGCGGTTAAGTAGCACAAACTTAACTGTGTTCAGAGGGTTTAAATTTCAAATGATTATAAAAAACGGAAAAATTGGTCGATTGATTTGCGGTTTTCACTAAAACTATTCTTTATGTCGGTATTTTATTGAAAATGAATTAGAAAGATAAATTTCAAAAAATGCCGATAGAGGGCGCTTTAGTCTTTGGATTAACGAAATAATCCATCCTAATACTATTTTTTGCCGTTTTTTTCCCATCTCATTAAATGCTTTCGTAGGCTTAAATTTAAACTTAAATTTTGAGCTCAAAATCTGAATAGTTGGGAATGGTTAAGTAGCACAAACTGAACTGTGTTCAGAGGGTTTAAATTTCAAACGAAACGGATAACTATAAAAAAAAACGGAAAAATTAGTCGATTCGTTTGCGGTTTTTGCTAAAACTACTCTTTAAATCAGTGTTTTCTTGAAAGTAAATTTTAAAGATAAATTTCACAAAATACCGATAGAGGGCGCCTATTCTATTCGTTACCATAGTTACTAACCTAAGATGAGGGCCAACGAAGAGATAATGAAAAGAGTATGTTTGTCCTTGAAAAGCCGATTTTTTCTACAGGGACTATAGTCAAGCTGTATTATCAACGGAACGAAAATTGCAATGCTACTCTTGGTGAATTTCGTCGATTAAAGAAGCTGAGAAAAAGACCGATGAGCATAACAAAATTACGAAAGATGTTTCGACAATTTGAAACAACAGGGACTCTAGTTAGGAAACCAGGCCAAGGACACAAAGTGGCCAGTCAGCAACAAGTTGCCGAAGTTGTAACTGCAGTTGTCGAACAAGAAATGGAAAATGTGCTTGGGCAGTATCTCGGCACATACAGATCCCATATTCAACGGTGAGGAAAATCCTGCATCATATGTTAAAGTTTTATCCGTATAAAATCTCTTCTATTCAAGAATTGTTCTCAGGCGATACAACCACCAGATTAGATTTTTCGTTGATATTTTTAACACGCATATAAATTGATGTTGCATGGTCGTGGCAGATTTTATGGAGTGATTAAACACACTTTCATTTGAACGGTGGCATTAACACCCGCAACTGCCGCATTTGGGCTGCAAATAATCCGCACGCTTGTGTGCAAAAGCTTCTCCGCTCGCCAAAATCACAGTGTGGTGTGGCATTACAGCATCTTTTATCATCGGTCCTTACTTTTATGAGGAAAATGGAGCAAGTGGACCAGTGACCTGTACCGTTACTGCTGTCAGATAGCAGATATGCTACAGTACATCACGATTCCACAACTACAGCAGAGAGGATGTCTCGGATCGACCATATTCATGCAGGATGATGCACCACTCCATATATATATACATGTTAAAAGTATTTGATTTGTTCATTTGTTAATTTTGGCCTTTTTTTCCTTGCCTAATTCTGATAATATCCGATAACATACGTCTACACAATGATTTATGCTTATGCAGTTCTTTTGATGAATACAAATTACATTCATAGTTTCGTTTTCTTTTAGTTCCCCGATAATCATTCTGTGATTCTATTCCTTTAACTTAACTTCATTAGAAACATTAGAAATAATGTCAGCTCCAATTTCTACAATTTTCTTGAAATAGAAAGTAAATTTCGTAATAAAACATTTGATTTGGTATTGAAACTTCCATAAAAACATGATTCAAACAGTTCAGCTACAAAATCACGCACATTCAATTGTAATTAAAAAAAAAGTTATGTTTTCTAAAATGCAATAATGTCATACAATATTTTATAAAACGGTTGAAAACAAGCTTTTTTATGCATCGTTAATATAAAAAACCATTACATTAAACAACTTTACAGAATTTTCTGTTTCATTTCTACCTAATTTGCAATGATGGCCTTACTTTCTCTCTAAAATAACTGTGTACATATATGCTTTGAATGGAGAAAGATATCAGTTATATCTTAAGAAAGTAAAATTTTTAAACTGTTAGCTACCATAAAATCCCGATTGCAAGCAATCCATTTTCTTCAAAAACCAAAAGAATTGAATTTGTGTGTATAGGGAGGGGAGTGAGGGCTTATAATCGAGATTTTTTTTATCATTACAAAAAACTTTCTTTAACATTAACGTAGAAGTAAATAACGCAAGTATAGGGGTGAAAATCCTTCATATGTTGGCAGATTTTCGTTAAATATTATCTAAATTTCCCCCTTTCCCGAAATCTCTTCGAAACAAAAATCCATAAGCAAAATTTAAAAGCTTTATTTTTTTTAAAATGTATTTCTTTATTTTTTATTTTATTGCAACAATAATTAATCGTCTAATGCTCCATCCTTCTCCAATCTAATTATTTTCATTTTATAATCTTGTGCTTAAACATGTCCCCCAAAAACTAGAAAAATGTATCCGCATTTTTTTTTTCTTTATAGTGAATTTAACATATAATACAACTAATGATTATGACGACAAATAAATAACAAAATAAAAAGCACATTAAAGGATATTTTTTTCCTGTGTTCTCATGTTCGCAACTATCCCACTGGTTGGGGACATGTGAACAATTTTTTGAATTTATAAAAGTATTAAAAAGTCTAAGAAGAACTATCCAGATGATTTAAAAAAATTACCATGCATAAAACAATGTTCTGTTTACTATATACAATAATTTTTGTTTATAGAAATTAACCCAGTTAAGCGAAAAAGCTTTTTTTTTTGTGAACTGTCAACGTGTGCCCCAGTCTCCCATGTGCATATGATTCTACAATTACATATATTGTAGCCTCAGAACTGAAAACTTTAAGTTAATCGGTAACAAACATAAATAAATAAATAAATAAATAAATAATGATACTGGATTCCTCACAGAACAAAGAATTTCGAATATTTGCTTGCATAAACGATTAACAAGCAGTACGCAGGCATTAGATAAAGAAATACAATACGAAAGATTGTTTTTCGTGCAGCCTGAGACAAACTTCTTTTTCTCTTTGATTCTTGTAAATAGCTGAATTCTCGAATAAGTCAACAGACGTCGCGCATATCTCCCATCCAATCGATTTCTCGATCCCTCGCGCTCAGAGTATCTCAGGTGAGTTTGTACTCCACTTGTTGCGCTCAGGTTTTCAACACAAAAGGGGAAACTTCACGTGTTCCACAGGTGAGGCAAGTTTTAACTTTGTAAAATAATTGTCATTCGATCAAATTTATTTTCTAAAACAACATATTTTTTTTAAAGGCAGATTTAAGTGAAAATTTTAAACGTACCTCGTGTATTATATAATGTATTTATGTAATTTTATTGTACAAATATTTAAAGGGGTCTCAGGAGTTTTAAATTTTATCTGGTAGTTCAATTTAGCAACATGTCGCATTCAATTTTTCCTCTCAGTCCCTATAATACATAAATGCATCACATTTTTACTATAGACAACTTAATATGCCTTTTATTTAAAATTTTTAATTTAGTATTCTGTATTGAATTTTTTTTGTTTTATTTTTTTTTATGTTTAATTTTGATAAAACATTTAAAATTGTTCTTTGACTTGCATCGACTGCGCACAAACTTTCTCAAAAAATAATAAAGCAATTTGCATGAAACTTAATAAATATCTTCATTATAAGTTAAAGAATTACTTATACTTCAAATTTAGTAGTATAGTTGCATTAATTATTTAAAATTGGTAATTGTTCAGTTAAATATATATATATATATATATATATATATTTCAATTTTTTAAATTTAAATTTAAATTTTAAATAAATAAATAAATTGCTTTAAAATGAAGTATAAGTTCAAGATACATTAGTTTCACATTATTATCAGTATTTAGGGGAACTCTTGAACCAATAGTTTTGCTACAGTCTTGCGCGCATGGATACAAGTGAAAATTTTTTTTTACATATTTCATCAAAATTAAACATTAAAAGATAAAATTAAATTTCAATGTAAATTATAAAAAAAATATTTCAAATAGAACAGATATTAAGTCGTCTCTATAACAATTTTTATGCATTTATTTATTATAGGAATTGAGAAAAAAAAAATTAAATGTGACCTGTTACTAAATTGCTCGAACAGGTAACAAGTAAGTTTCCTGAGACGCCTTAAATTGACAATTCCAAATTATTAATGACCTTGAACTTATTATTTAATAATTTAATTTTATTAAAAAAAATCTTTGATTTTGATTTATTTGCTTCTGAGTTTATTAAGATTCAGGACTTAAAGAAACAATACGGTTCTTTATACTTCTTTTCTAATATTTGTAATCTAAATTTGCTTTTGGGTTTTTGTCAAATGATTTACTGAAATTTGTAAACAAAATTATAGCATTTTAACATTAAAAATGTAAATATGTTTGAATAGCCTTTTGTTTTTTAGACATGCCAAGTGTTTTGAAGGCTTTGCGTAAAATTCCAAAGTGATATACAGTCGGCTCTCCTTTATTCGAACTCGTCGGGACCACAAGAAATGTTCGAATTCTCCGAAGTTCAAATTATGAAAAATATAAAATTATAACATGCTTAATATGGTACTATCACAAAGGAATTAATGTTAAGGTATTTTTTAAATTTATTTCTTCTGTTGTCATTAGAATATGACTTAATATTAAATTAGAATGTATAAATACATAACCTAATTAAAAGATTAGAAACAAGCACAATGGAAGAAAAATTTAAAGCTTCACTGATGAACAGAGGGGCACTAAGAAAATGGATATCAAATTCATTGGATTATATGTATATTTCTTCGGAATAATTTTCACAAAAATCAAAGAAAGAATGATATTCAAATGATCTGAAATCCGTGAGAAAGAAGAAAAAAATAAAAAATCGGAATTCTCGTTAATTCAAATTAAACGAAGTCAAGAGAAAATGAGTTCGAATTAATGAAAATTTTTAAGGTTATTCTGTCATTGAAAATTTCAGGACTTCATATTTAGTTCGAATTAAGCAAAGATTCGAATTATCCGATTTCGAATTAACGAAAGTCGACTGTAGTTGACTCCCGATTATCGTGTATTTTTTTATACAAAACACCGGCTTAATTGACACCCTTCAGTGTTTCATCTTATGAGCGTCGCGTTACTTGGAGTGTGTAAAATTTTAATGTATATTTGATTATAATTCTCTCGGTTATTCGATATGTCCGACATACTTCCAGCTCAGCGAGATCCAAGCAATCTGAATTCTGTAAATTAATTTTGGAGACAGTCTTGAAATATTTAAACAAAAATAAATAATTTCATATATAAGGGATGATTTTATTTAATTTTTAATACATAAAAATTGAACTTGTATGATTCTTTACACACCTTTTTTTGTAACATTTATGAACATTTCTGATTTGAATTTACTTATTTGTGTTTTCATTTTCGAATTCTAACATTTCAGAACAGATTAAATATTTTTAACTTTAAATGTGTGATAGTGTATGTGCAATAATATCTTGCATGCTGACCACGTTGCACAAGATTCAATTAACAAGGCAAATGACTAAACAGTTTAAAATAATTATTTTTATAATTATTAAATGAATTAGATAAAAATTTTAAGCACTGAAATATTCAAAGAGTAAATTATACAGCTTTGAAATGCATACTTTTAACAAAAAATATTTAGAAAAGAACATATACAAAATAAAAATCTCGGTTAAACCAGTTGAAATTTGTTATATTTACCAATTTTGATTGATAATTATTAATAATAATCGGTTAATTTGATAAATTCTCATAATTAAACGGTTTATTTGAATATTATTTATTTAGTATTAATAATAACAGGTTACTATTAATAATAGCCGATTAATCAAATTGACCATAACATATGAATAGATTTCAGAAATCCTGAAATTGTTCAGAACTAAAAAAAGGTTTTACACTACTGGATTAAAAAATATATCATTTTAGTTTCTGTACCACATATTCTCAATAGAACGTAAAAAGGGATATGGGAATGATAAAAAATAAAATCGTATGATTAATTTATCGAGTATTATAATAAGTGATTTATGCATTAATTCAAATGTACTATTGCATTTGTTTTTGGAAAACGTTTTGTATGAAAATATGAAAATATTATAAATTAATTACCGTATATACTCGTGTATAATTCGATGAATTTCTGACAATTTTAGCCAAGTAACTTGGGGGGGGGGGGAGTCGACTTATATACGAGTCAATTAGAAAAGAAAAAGAAATCTTGAAATATTGCAAAATTCTGGCTTTACAATATGTATGTATGTATAATGTTTGTATGTATAATAAAAAAAATATATATAAAATATACAGATAATAATAACTTATCATTTAAAAAATCAATGTTTTGTTTTTGCTTACTTACTACTTTTTCGCAGTGGCAAGGGACATTTTTGGTTTGATTTTGCGCAAAATTTAAGTAAAAGGTTAAGGGATCGATTTATACACGAGTTTTTGTTGCTTTTCAGAATTCACATTCGATAGTTAGGGGATTGGTTTATACACGAGTATTTACAGTAATTAACTTAATGTTAATTATAGGAATGTGATAATTAGTGTGAAGTGTTATAATTAGTTTGAACATTGTCAAATTGCAATGGAAAAATACTTATTGAATTTACAATGCATATGTAGCGAATTTTCAATATTATGCTGTTTAAAATGTTAAGGGACAGGCTCTTTGAAGCGCTCATTGTCTGGTGAGGCCAAAAATGAATAACTAATGATTTTTGTTGTGTAAAAGCTATTTTAACACTTTACAATGTATTTGAAATTTTTTTGTAAATTGGATTTGCCTGTTGTCTAATTCGCATGAATATACTCGGATTGCTGGTAATTGTGTGTGGATTGATGTGTTAGGAATAATGGGTATTGAAAATTAGATATGTTACATTTGTGGCTCATTTACTGTGTCAGTCAAAACTATCCCATTACATTATGGTCTATAGGTAGAAATCTTTTGTATTATATTTTAATTGTGTTACGGAATTTCAAACGTAATAAAATTCTATACATTATTTACATGCGCTAGAAGATGGCTACTATTGAATGTATTATATGTAACAGTACAGTATGTTACACGGGAATTCAAAAATTATATTTTTACATTATTATCGATCAAGAAAAATTATTTACGTGTGCTTTAATGATGTAATTCTGATACAAAGACAAATCAATTGATATAAATTTCTGAAGTGCACTAAAACATAATTGCTGTAAAATATGTTGCGCAAAGATTTTATAATTCATTTACAAGGTCCCACAAAATAATTCAATTATATAATGTTGTATGGAGGGGAAATTATTTCACCGCATTTTAATTATTTTACACTATTTAGGACATGATGAAATTAATATACATTATGTGTATCGAATTTATTGTTCATTTACTGGGACGTATAAAAATATAGGATACAATACTGTATTCGATGTATTATCTGTTAGAGAGCATTGCTGACAGTGCGATTTCAATTTTAACTACATTTTTGCATACTTCGCAATGTTTTCAAAACCTATAGATCATACACAGGGCTACACAAAAGAATTCATAAGAATTACAGAGAGAGAATGTGTTGAATTACTTAATTTGAGTTATGCATTTTTAAGCTCAACTGTTTTTAGCATATTGCGAAATTTTTATATTATACTCAGCGCGGAAAAGAATTAGATTACATGGTCGCCTATCGTCGACAATTTCTAATAGTGTGATATCACTAGCTTTTGCCCGAATTAAAATATATGTTGTTGTGTTTTTGTATTAATTAAATTTTTGATTAATGTGTGGCGTATATAAAAAATCTGTAGATAATATACAGCGCTATACAAAAAAATTCAAGCACGCCATTTCCGTGTATTGGTTAAAAAAAAAAAAAAAAAAAAAAAAAAAAAAAAAAAAAAAAAGAGAGATGAATTTTGAACTGTTTCATTTGTTTCTTATACTAAATTTTAACGTATTATGTAGAATATATACAAATCTATAGATTATATATAAAGCTGCACAAAAGAATTTTAATATCTTTTCCGTCGAATTTGTGGTAAATATTGAAATCTGTTTTTAAGGTAAGAAATGACTCTGATGTCACTTCCATTTATATTAATTTTATGTTAACATTTTGTACATGATTTTATTTTGATATTCTACTCGCATTATTATATTTAAAAAAAAAAAAATTATAGTATACACATGTTGCCAATGTACAGGTAATACTGCTTCTTATGAAAAAAATAGTGCAAATTGAAAAAAATTCCTGTAACAGATGCTGGTCCGGAAGTTACGTGAGAAGTGACAAAAAACCGATAAAAAGTATCCAAGGAACCGGTTCTTAAAGTTCGCATATTTTCCATAAGATTGTACTCAGTCTTGTCTTCCTTAATTAGGTATACCTTCTCTACTTTGCCTTTTGTATTTCTGCAAAAAGTTTGAAGAAAAAGAATCTTTTGGGAACAAACTGTTTTATTACTTTTCAAAATATTTGCCTTTAAGATTTATACATTTTACATCCGTTCAAATCAGTTCTTGAAGCAGTTTTTCCATTTTGAAGTTGGTAGCTCAGTAATATAGTTTTGAAAAGGCATCAACAGCTTCTTGTGGTGATGAAAATTTCTGAGCTGTAATTTTTTTCTTTGACATAAGGGAATAAGAAAAAGTGACTTTTAAAATCTAAAATATATAATCTAAACATTAAATAGTATGAAATTGTAATTTAAATAAAAATTAGTGGTTTCAAAAAACTTAAAATGATGAATCCACCAAACTCTTCATGCCTGTATGACGTATGGGCAAGTCAATTAAATGGTTAAAGTACTTGGAAAGTGTAGGAAAGTATGCTTGACGCATAATTTTTATTTCTTGTTTATATGTAATTAATTTCGTTTTGCGTTGTGAGAGTTATTCTGAGCCTAAAACAAAAACAAAAGCAAACAAACAAAAACAATTAATTGTGTTTTGAAATGTTTATAATTTTCAACATTTTCATCTTGTAAGCTAAGGTTTACCGCTATATCTCACAAAATCGTTGGTAGATTCCACTGCACAGATCACACGAGACTGCAAGAATTTTGTTTTATGAAAGATTCTTGTGAACGTGCCTTAAATCACACTATAAACAGGCTACAATGGGGTGAACTCATAAGTAACAAGTGGCTCCATATTCTTCAATAACGGAAAGAAATAGAATATATATAATCCCAATGACTAGAATTGTTATCAGAAACTAGGGATATATCATTAATATATAGGATCATACATGAGGATCATACATGAAACAGTGTTGAATAAGGTATTTTTTTTTTCAAATATTGTCTAAACTCTTGAGACACTGTGTATATACAGACTTTTATCGCTTTTTTAAAATGAATGTTATGTTAATATACTCATTAATTTATTTTTATGCATGATTTTGTTGAATAATCTTACAAACTCTAATAATTATAAAATATGTTTTTCTTTAATTTTATATCGTTATTACTTAACCATCATACGTAGTATAGGGTAAATCTTGCAATCGTTTTGAAAATCGAAATTTTTTTGACGAATTTACTCGTTTAAAACACTGGAGAGTCCGATAAACATATTTTTAGAAAAAAAAATTGCCGTCAGTCTGTCTGTGTGTAAACATTCTATCTCACAAAAATATTGAGATGGACACTTGAAATTTAGTGTATACTTAGTATGTTATGATGGGAAGAAGCCTATTGAATATCAGTAACTTCGATTATCCGGAACCTTTTTTTCGGACTTTCAAAATATTCGTTCTGATGAAAGATGTGTAAAAATTTTTGAAATTTTTTATTTTAAAGAGTGACTGTAAAAGACAATATAAAACATAAATTTTGCATAAGGAATGAAGTCGATCGTACAATTAGTTACCGAGATATTTGTAATCACATTTTCCTCATCCTTTGATTTTTCATAACCCCGTATTTCATTCAAATTTCAATTCAAATATATATTTTAATTGGAAATGAGACGTTTAATCCAACGCAGTAAATTTTTAGTTAATAGGATTATCATTTTGGGATTTATAAGGTTGTTTTTTTTTCGCAATTCAGTACCACTAAAGTAGTTTCGCGCTTAATATAATTTGTCAAAATTGGTTCATCAACAATTCAAAAATAAAGCATCAAAAATATTTAAATATACGTTTAAACTTTATTTTGTAATTGAGATGCATTTTATAAATAGTTTACATGCGTGTTATTTTCATATTTTATAGTATGCATATCCATAATGGTTAAGTATTATGGTGACACACCAAAGACTAGTTAGCGACTATTTCTTGATGTGTACTTAGTTTGATTGAAAAGACGCGTTCGATAGATCTGGGTTATATTTTATTAAGATAACATGTCTCTCAACTTATGTGCAATGGAAATAACGCAATTCTTGTAGTAATGTTTCCAAGATCAAACGTCTGCTGCTGATTTGATTTACAAGCATTTCTAGTTGTTGCATGCATTTAGTTTATGTGTTGAAAGACAGCGAAAATTTAATTAGAAACATTTCGGAAATAATTTTGTATTCAAACTAAATTCTCATTGCTGCATGAAGAATACTTAAGACTTCTGTCTTTGCAGGCGAAAACACTCGCTAATGCTCAATCTATAGGGAGATTATTTTCTAATACAGCTTTTGCATTTCGACCATGTTTAAATAAATATACATAAATAACAGTTAATTGTAAAACAATGTACATTAATAAAACATGAAACAAGGAATTAAAAGGATGTGGCGTAGTGGCAGATGGGCTTGCAATAAATTGTAGAAATTTAATTAAATATTCAATAAAATTTTAATGAGAAATGACAGTTACAAATGCTCTGACTTTCAGAGCGGTTGGTTCGCCGGACACCCGGACTTCAAACCCCGATATTGGGTATAGCAGTGGTCTGAGAGAGCCGAGCTCTCTCTAACTTAATCCTGAGAGATCTATATCTCAAACTGTCCGACCAGCCGCGGAAAACGTCCTTCCCTGGTCATCATTCACAAGGAGGGGGGGGGGGAGAAGACCTCTTTCTCAGTCATCTTCCAATCTGGATCCAGGGGTCAAGGCGTCCTTCTCCCATTCGATATCACAGAGAGCCTCCCCTTGACTGATTTCACAGCCCAAAGAAATCTGTATCTAGCAAGAGAAATGCAAGCAAAAACACATAGCTGTAAGGTGACCTCCACATAAAGCACGGGAGGCAGTATTGTTCAGGCATGTCACTAAATCCTTGTACATTGTTCAGCTGGAGACATCTTGCATTTTTTCTCACGGCCCACATAAAGGCTCAATAATTTCGACAACATTCCCAGAACATTCCCAGCTGTGGGAACAAAGGGGACACCTGCTGCAGGAAATGTGGAGACATGACAACTCCTTCCCCCTAAAGAGTTTTCCTGGGCTTGACTAGGAAAGCTTCACAAGGATAGCTCGTTCCCTTCAAACACCCTTTGTGAGGCAAGGCAAGGCAAGGCACATTTAAATATCCTATCACTTAACTTTAACTACCTTTTTCCGAGAACAATTTTCACATAACACCCACCTTGTCTCACTTGGAAACACAATAATAAATAACAATACATAAACACAAATGTTAAACACTGAAATTAAAAATATGCTAGATAATTAATATTTACAACTTCGTATTTTATTTAAAAAGGCTAAGGGATGAGTCGGCTCAGACCATCGGCGTTCCCATTTTCTTTTCCCGGCTTATGCTCTATTCTAAATTTGAACTGTTGTAGGCATAAGGCCCAGCGCAATAGCCTCGCATTAGTTCCCATCATTTTTTTTAGATACGTGAGAGGATCGTGGTCTGTCTGAATCAGGAATTCCTGGCCATCCAGATAATAAGTTAACTTTTTTACTCCAAAAATGATAGCCGCTAACTCTTTCTCTACCGTACAATAATTTTTCTCAGCCTGACTAAATTTCTTGGACAAATAAACTATGGGATGTTCTTCCCCGTTACTCATTTGGGATAGCACAATACCGGCCCCAATTTCGCTCCCATCAGATTGGACAATAAATTCCTTTGAATAATCTGGAGCATAGAGTACCGGTTTACTTACTAACCTTCCCTTTAAATTTTCAAACGCGGATTGACAATTTTGCGTCCATTCTATTTTCTCTTTTTTAACCCTCCCCTTTAACGCGTCGGTGAGAGGAGCCGCGATAACAGAATAATTCGGGATGTACCTCCCATAGTACCCCACAATTCCTAAAAATGCTCTAATTTGAGTCTTTGTGCAAGGGGTAGGAAAATCTTTAATTGTTTGTATTTTAGCCTCCCCCGGGGATCTTTTACCCGACCCAATCTCGTGACCTAAGAATTTAACGTGGTCTTGGGAAAATTGACACTTAGAAGGTTTGATGGTAAGGTTTTCTTCCCCTAATTTCTCTAATACTCTCCCCACGTCTTTCACGTGACTTTCAAAACTAGGAGAATACACCGCAATATCGTCGATGTATGGCGACGCAAAAATCTCCATCCCCTGTAAGACCTCTGCCATTAACTTACAAAAATAGAACGGCGTATTGGCTAATCCAAACATCATTTTCTTAGGTATGTACGTGCCAAAGGGGGTCACAAATGCCGCATACCTTTGGGCTTGCTTCGAGAGAGGAATTTGAAAATACCCCTTCGTCAGATCCATAACAGTTATAAAGGTAGCGGCGCTCACCTTTTGCAAAACTTCCTCGATATTCGGCAAGGGGAAATACATTTGGCGCGTAATCGCGTTCAATTTTCTGTAGTCCACACAAGGCCTAGGATCCTTGCCAGGACTCTCAACTAGAATCATCGGACTTGTATAGTCTGACTGACCGATTTCCATCACCCCCAAATCTAATAATCTCTGAATTTCATCTTGCAAAATTGTAATTTGTCTAGGGGACATCCTGTAAGGCCTTGCCCTCACCTGGGCATCGCTCGTGAGCTCTATGTCCATCTCCACTAATTTAGTATTACCCGGATCTGCAGAAAATACCTTCCCATTCTGTCTTAACATTCTACAGAAACTATCAATTTGACTTTCCGTAGCGCGCTCCGCTAACCCACTTTCCCGCACAATTTCCCGCAAATCGAACTGAGTCACATCCGGTGCCGGATAAGGTATCTCAGCGTCCTTTTCAGACTCCTGTGGTTCCTCCGGAATAATCAAATTAACTCGTTCCGGCCTGCGGTAATATGGTTTCATCAGATTTACATGATAAATGGTACTTTTGTCCCTCTTTTCAGGTAAATCAATCAAATAATTTGTATCCGAAATTTTCCCTGTTACAGTTCCCGGCCCCAGCCAATTTACAGCCATTCTATTGGGCTTAGAAGTAGCTAAAACCAACACTTTATCTCCCACATTAAAATTTCTAGACACTGCATTTCTGTCATACCAGACTTTCCTTTGCTCCTGGCATTCGCGCAGTTTCTCGGAAGCCAAATCCTGACATTTTTTAAGTCTGTTGACTAAATCCAAGATGTATTCAACAACCGTTGGATCGGTATCACCAGAATCCATCCAATTCTCAAAAACAATAGTCTGAGGGGTCCTCAGATTCTTCCCTAAAACCAATTCAGAAGGGCTAAACCCTAAACTTTCGTGGGTCACCGTGCGTAATGCAAACAGTGCCGCTGATAGATTCTTCTCCCAATCTTCTCCTGATTCTAAACAAAGCACTTTAAGGACTCTTTTTAATGAAGAATGCCATCTCTCCACCACATGACTCTGCGGGTGACAAACCGAACTATGAGTCACTTTGATTCCAAAGCGTTCAAAAAACTCAGAAATTAACTCACTGGTGAAGGATTTTCCCAAATCACTCTGGATTTCTTTAGGGAAACCCGTCCTAGAAAATACCAACAACAAGGCATCAATCACACTGACCGACGTGATATCTTCCACCGGTATAGCATCCGGATACCTCGACGCGACACAAATAGCAGTAAGTAAATATCTATTATTCTTATGACTCCTGGGTAATGGACCTACGGCGTCTATATTTATTTTTGAAAACACTTCCGAAATTACAGGCACAATTTTCAAAGGTGCTTTAACTTTATCCCTATTATGACCAACAATCTGACATTCGTGACAGGTTTTAACATTTTGTTCAATCTCTTGATAACAGTTCGGCCAAAAATAATGCCTCAAAATTCTGTCTTTAGTCTTTGTGGTTCCCAGGTGTCCTGACACTTCATTATGACAAAGGGCCTTTAAATCCTCCCTAAACTTCTCCGGAACGCACAATTGCATCCTCTCTTCCCCCGACTTACTCACAACTATGCGCACAAGACGGTCCTTTACAATTTTAAATTCTTTTTCCTCGGCAGTTTTTGCTCTTTCCCACAAAGGAATTAACGAAGGACATTTCAGCTGTTCCCTTTTGAATTCATCCCCCGAAATCTTAGCTAATATATTTTCCCCATCAGCCTTCGGTAGAAATTCCCCATCCTCTTTATTTAAAGTGAGAGGTTCAGTTTCGGTTTCGGATTCACCCGGAATTTCGACTTCCATCTGTTTACTCTTTCGACTTTGACTACGCGTAATTACAGCACAAACAGGTATAGGAGATTCCTTATGCTTCTCAATTAATTCTGCGGTTTCATTACCCATTAAATAGAATCCCAGATCTAAATCATCCGGTTTAACAGCTGCCTTAGTGACAATAGTTCCAAATTCACCTTGAATTGTGACTTTAGCCAAAGGTAAACAAAAGCAGGTTTTATCTAAAGGTTGACGTACCCAAGTTACTTCACCTAATAAATCTTCCGGATTTACCGAACTTTTTGCTAGTAAATCGATTCCACTACCACTGTCTCTTAAACAATCCCTTTCAACGCCATTAATTCTCACTTCACTGATATATGGATCAAAACTCTCATTTACTTCTACATTTCCGACTAATCGGCACACTATTTTTTCCTCTCTTTTTCTTAAACTGGGGCAGTCCGGGCGTATATGCCCTTTAACATTGCATTGGAAGCAAACGACTTCCCTAGTTTTCTCAAAGCGTTTATTTTTTTCTACCTTAGGTAGTTCCCTATTATTCTGAGGCTCCGGTTTCCTCCGATCTTCCGTCCTTTCCTTAAAATTATTCCCTGTTTTACCCTTTCCAAAATACCTCCTTTCCCAAGGTTTACTATCCGTTTTTTTTAACGTTTTCTTGACGCTCTCATAATAATCTAGTTTGGTCGCTAATTCAGAAGCTTCGCGAAATTCCTCCCAACTCTCTAGATACCTTTCCTTAATTTCAGGGGGAACCCGTTTTTTCAATTGCTCCGTAAGCATTAATTCCTTCAAAGATTGAAAATCAGTAACCTTTGCGGACTCTAACCAATTATCTAGATAGCCACGCAACTCATAAACCAGATCAGACCAAAACGCACCCGGTATTTTTTTATGCTCCTCAAATCTTAACCTTAAAGCAACCGTGCTTAGTCTAAACCTAGTCAATAACATACTCTTCATGTGATAATAATCATCTCCCTTATCTGCAGGTTCCTTGACAACTAACTCAGCTATCTCTGCAGGTAACAACGGAATTAATTGCGACACCCATTCTTCCTCCTTAACTTTCTCTTTTGTAGCCTGACGTTCAAAAATCATAAAAAATAAAGTAATATCTAAGATTTTCGGATCAAATTTTGGGACTAAGTCCTTTAACTTAACTTTTCTGGTCCCTTCAGTATTTATGGAAACCGTCGATCCTACACTCGCTGTTTCTACAGCATTAGAAAGCCTTAACCTTTCCAATTCATATTCGCGCTCTTCTTTAGCTAACCTGTGATTTTCTAACCTTTCTTTTTCCCTCTCCTCTTTGGCTTCCCTAGCTAATCTTTCCTTTTCCGCTTCCTTTAATTCCTCTAAAATACGATCTAAGAAAGCTTCCCCAGTTTCCTCATCATATTCCGTCGATTCCGTTATGCCTTTTATAATATCTTTAATCAGGTCTGAATCCGACACATCAACCTCAAATTCTCTGGCTAACAAAATTAAAGTTTGTTTCTTCTGCCTTTTTAACTTATTTAGAAAAGCCATGGTAACAATTAACTAACACTCCTATACACAATTCTAACCTTTCAAAAACAAAAAACCTAATCTTTGAGTTATTTCAACATTAAATAAGATTTCCAAAATTTCAATGAGATTTCAATTTAAATATAGTTTCAAAATTAATTATAATTTCAAAATTATTACATTCCATAACTCTTACATATGCTACTCTTTTCTCTTTGCCCCAACATAACATACAAAACAAATATCATTACTCCCTACCTTAACTTAAAATAAATATATATATATATATATATGAATGATCAAATGTTTCCAAATGAGACAAAAATAAATATAATAACACATATAAATAACACACTAGAGAAATGCATATACAAGAAAATGAAACCCTTAAACAAATTTCTACACACAATACACTAACCTATCTCTACCACACCCACATAATCGAACATTCCCAGTTCAAATTAAATTTTAAAAAATTAATTTTTCTAACTTTCTCATTGACCAGTACCTTGCAACACAAAAAGCATTTAAAAGGAACTCACCCCTCTTTTAGGCGACGGAACGGGTGCTCCACCAGGCAATACCAGGCAATCAGTCAGATGAAACTCCGGACGGGTGCTCCACCAGACGAATTCACACTAGGAAAAGTTGAACAGGCATACCATTCTGACGAAAGTCCAATTTCACAAGCGATGAAAATCCAAAAAATTGTCGAACATGCACACGACTCTGGCGAAAGTCCAATTTCACAAGCGATGAAAATCCAAAAAATTGTCGAACATGCACACGACTCTGGCGAAAGTCCAATTCCACAAGCGATGAAAGTCCCAAAAATCAACTGAAGAAACGGGTCCAGAGTTTTTAACTTAACTCTCAGATCCAAACACGCTGCCACCAATATAATTTATTTAATATAGCTGTGGCGTAGTGGCAGATGGGCTTGCAATAAATTGTAGAAATTTAATTAAATATTCAATAAAATTTTAATGAGAAATGACAGTTACAAATGCTCTGACTTTCAGAGCGGTTGGTTCGCCGGACACCCGGACTTCAAACCCCGATATTGGGTATAGCAGTGGTCTGAGAGAGCCGAGCTCTCTCTAACTTAATCCTGAGAGATCTATATCTCAAACTGTCCGACCAGCCGCGGAAAACGTCCTTCCCTGGTCATCATTCACAAGGAGGGGGGGGGGGGAGAAGACCTCTTTCTCAGTCATCTTCCAATCTGGATCCAGGGGTCAAGGCGTCCTTCTCCCATTCGATATCACAGAGAGCCTCCCCTTGACTGATTTCACAGCCCAAAGAAATCTGTATCTAGCAAGAGAAATGCAAGCAAAAACACATAGCTGTAAGGTGACCTCCACATAAAGCACGGGAGGCAGTATTGTTCAGGCATGTCACTAAATCCTTGTACATTGTTCAGCTGGAGACATCTTGCATTTTTTCTCACGGCCCACATAAAGGCTCAATAATTTCGACAACATTCCCAGAACATTCCCAGCTGTGGGAACAAAGGGGACACCTGCTGCAGGAAATGTGGAGACATGACAAGGAATACATTGGAAATTTGCAATATAAGTTCATCTCCACATCGCTCTTTTTTTTTACTTTTTCGATTTTGGATGCTCATATTTTTTATAAAGTTACTTTTTCTTTAAAACTGGTTACAAAAATGAAAATTTCCCTCTAAAAAATATCTGCAACCAAAATCGAAAGAGTAAAAAATATTCGATATACAGATGGATTTCACCTATGAAATTTAAAAATAAATTATTTTAAAAAGTTGAAATGAAAACGAGATATTAGAAAATTACCTCTCCTTGGTTTTAGCATTACCTCGCGAGTGTCTTTGCCTGTAAAGATAAAAGATAGCAGCTTTAAAAATTTTAACCAAGTAACTTATAAAGAAATATCCAATCTTTCGATTATAAGATTTCAAGATTACTTTCCCTCGTCTGGGTATATTATTGGTCACAACACTTCTTATAGTTTTCGAGATAGGCTAAAATCTCAATGACGAAACTGTTTGCAAAACTAATTTACGAAACAACTACTGGCTGAGTCACCCTATGTCCAAAATGTAATTATAATCGTTTATAAATGACGCCAAAATCAAAAGAATTTCTGAATCACAAAATCTGGGGGATGAAAATTGAAAATTAATAAATCTGGAATATTTCTTTTGCATTAAACTATTCGGAATGAAGTTTTTATGAAGTAACTGTTTTACAGCAATAAATACAAAATAAATTATTTTCTGGGAGGCATCGACTGACTAGCATAAGAGATTGTAGACAAATGCGAAAACTGATTTCAAATTTCACACGAGACATTCATTAAATTGAAGTAAAATTTTCGAAATAATTTAAACGTTATGGACTATAGGAGGTGGAAATATATAAAAATATGTCGCAAGTCATTTTTGCAATAACATGAATAACAATTCAGACCAAAGTGAGTCCGACAGCAAAATCACACAGGTGAGAAATAGCTACAGTTAATACTTAGCTACCAAAAAATGTGGAGCGTAGATGATCTACATGGTTTTATCAAACTACTAAGCGAGATCTTAGAAAATGTAATCTCCCTAATTCAGCTCAGCGGATGCAAGAGGGGTGTTTAAATATATAGTTGGGGATTTTAGTCGTAATGGCCATAGTTTTTTTAGTGCTTTTGAACCGAAAACTAGTTTTCAAAATATACGTGGTTGAAATTCTTGAAAGTTATTTATAACTTCTTTGTGACTAAAGAGACAATCACCCAGCGACACAAACAAGCCAACAAAACAGTGGTTGAAGGAGGGGAAAATAAGGCGTGGAATAATCAATTATAGTTTTGAGGCATAAGCATGGCCAGTAATGTATTTTGTTATAAAGTCGCCAGCGGTTCACGTTAGCGTATATAGTAGCCCCACTCTTTTTATTGTTATCAAAAGAGGGGGCTCCCAGCACCGTATCCCTCTCTTACCAGAAACTATCCAGCGAGAGGAGTTTCCGACTCCAAGATTTCAAGAGCACGTACTTTGAAAATACATGAAACATGCACACGATACACATAAGTACACGTGTTGGAGTGTTGGGTCCAAGTGGTCACTCTCTTAATGCTACTTCTACTGCGTCAAATGACACTTTTTTAAAATTTTAATAGATGGTTATCTATATCTATATAATAAAAACCTAACTCATGTGACTGTCATGAACAGTTCCGAGATGAGGGCTTCATTTTTTATACGCCAGGTGACCATTTTGGTACTTTAATGGTAGCCAGGCGCAGGTGATATATCGTCAAATATTGTTCTATCCCCGTCATTTTATATATTTTTTCGCATGGTAAATTAAAACAATGCTTTGAAAATGAAATTAAATACCATAGTTTGTGGTATTATTTAATATTTTTCTTTGCTTTTTGTTAAAAAGAGAGAGAGAGAGAGAGAGAAAGGTGTGAAAGCCATGAATTTTAGAAGTCTTATTTTTAAATAAAAGTACCATACATATGAATGAAAAGATTATATTTTTAATAAAATACAAGGGAGAAAAAGTGAAGGAAACAGTGTTTGACAATTTACCCCCTGCGCTCCGCCAACATTAAAAAAAAGAGCTCTTTATTTCTCGATCTGAATCATCCGATTTGGCGAAAGATTGAGCAAGAAAACTGAATTCTAAATAAAAATAACATAATACACAGCTTAACATGCAGTTAAAGGAGACCAAACTGGTCGCCAAGGGCGGTTAATTTTATATACAATTGATTAATAAAAATAATCACAAATCTTCTTTAATACATCAAGTGTTTGACATATGATTATCTTAGTTGAAAAAAATATGCATAATATAAGTATAAACCGAAATCTAAAATTGCGTCAATTGACATCAGTAGAAATAGTGTTAAGTACTAACCTTATTCTATGCTGCTTTAACTTCGGTAACTAGACGTGAATAGGTGGCGGAGTTTTGCAACATAAGAACACCGTTGGTCATTTTGAAAGTTTTCAAGTGTTTGATTGCTCTGAGTTAAGATCTGATTATAATTCTATTGAAAATACATGGGGAATTCTAACGAATATTTTGTAAGCGAATGAAAAATAGTATGTTAGTTTCTTTTAGAATTTAAAGAGATAATATAAGAAGCGCGATTTCTTTTATATTGAATAAAAAATCTTTCAAAAGTTTGTGATTTCAATTCAAAATCATGTATTATCTAATAAAAAATAATGATGGCTATATCGATTATTAAATCTCTTCTTTTATTATTATTATTCTTAAATTTTATGTTTGTGCTCAAGTTTTTATTTTATTTTTTTTAAATTGTACCAAAAAAAAAATATATATATATAATATATCTATATATCTATATATATATATATATATATATATATATTTAAAAGTTTTTTACGCATATTGAGTGTGTTAGGCTCGCCACACACCTGTGAGACATTGAGCGGAAAAACATGAGACATGCGATAATTTCACCCTGATAACAAAGAAAAAATCGGTTTGACTGCGTCATGTTGCACGATTTTTGACGCATGTCTCCCTAGTGTGTGGCGAGCCTTAGTATTCAGTAATAATAAAAATTATTATGTCAATCATTATAGTGTTTATTTAAATTGAAATGTTGTATTGTGTCTAAACTTCTGTGTAAGCAGCAGTAAATTAACATAATAAATTAAGCATAAAAATATTTTTTTGCTCCATATATGTAAATACATGTTTAATTTAATTTTTTATTAATTATTTTTTGTTAAAAAGAGAACTTAATGGAGTCTGGGACACATTTTAAAATCATTTTTATTTTATTGAGTTAAAATTTTGATTTTTTTGCAACAGTTAACCATACTATTTGTAAACAAAATCACATGATAAGACTTCTCAGAAATTTTTTTTAATTAAAATTTATTAAAACAATGGGATAATTTAAAATTGCTGAAATCAAAATATCATGTGTAGAATTTCTTTTTTTTTTTTTTTTTTTTTTTTTTTTTTTATTATTATTTAAATATACAGAGATATATAAGTTTTATTTTAGATTCAAAACTTACGAAAATATTAATTTAAATAAAAATTAAAAATATTTAAAAGCACAAAACTTTAAAAAAGTGATGTAACTTTAAAAAATCATATGTTCAAAATTAAATGTTTTTTTCGGATTTGCTGAATCAAAATTAAAGTAAAATAGTTGAAAAAGACATGTTTCAAATTTGAACCATTTATCTTGGATAATTCCTGAGTTATAACAATTTAAATGCAAGAAATAGTGAAAACACCTACACTGTAAAAAAAAAAAAAAGGTCGATCTACTAAAAAAACTTTAGTGATCCTTGTAATTACTAAAAAATTTTTAGTAATCTTAGTCAGTTACTAGAAAATCTGTAAGAATCACTAGAAAAAAGTTAGCAACGAATAGAGTTAATAGTTTTATATTTTTAATAGCTCTTACTAAAACTCAGTTGGTGTGGCCTTGATAGCATAGTGGTTATAGTAACGGACTTCAGGCTAAAAGGTCCCGAGTTCGAAACTTGCCACCGCCAAATACACCCCGAATGTCTGTAGTGTCTCGTTAATAAAGGAATTATGAAAATCCGGTCGGAGCAGTAAGGAATGTTTAGTGCTGCCATCTATTGCGGTTTTGCCGAAAATCTTCCGCTTCAGAAGTTTGGATGCAGCTCGAAGGAAGCTCCTCCGCTTCGGTTGCACGTAATGGTTATTAAAAGTAATTTTGGAGCTATTACTAAAATTTGCTTTGTGGCTCATACTAAAAATTTTTAAGTTAGTTATACAAAAAATTCTTTTGTTCAGTTTACAAAAGAAATGCTTGTTTCACTTGCAAAAAAAAAGTTTGTAATGGTTACTAAAAAATTCTGTGGAATACAAATTTACTAAGAAAATTTTAGTAACCTCTTGAATTTTTTTTTACAGTGTATCATGAAGAAAAATCCATTTGCACAAGAAGTCGTTGTAATGACAACCATTGCTTGAAAGCTAGATTTTGAAAACAAACCAAAACGAAAAAGAAAATGTTTCCTATTTCAATTAAGACAAAATCATTATTTAAACAGTAAGCAGAAAAAATTTTTAGTGCAATATAATTACTTTTGAAAATTTTCTTTAAGATTTATTTAAAATTTTTTTATAAAATTTTAAAAAAATTAATTTTTTAAAAAAAATTATAAAATTTTACAAAATTTGATAAAATTTTTAAAAAGATTAATCTGTTCCGGACCTTCTTAAACGAAAAAAAAAATCTTTAGGAGATTTTACTGTGACAAAGGCTATTTATAAAGTATTATTCTAAAATGCTTTCAACAAATATTGCAACAACCATAACAGTAACATTTACTATTAGTAATGCTAATTTGGTTTGTTTTTGGCATTGCTTTGAGGCCTATAGCAGTCATGGTTTTCGACTCGAGTGATCCATTACACACATATACAACGATAATTAAGTATTACCTTAACGTCACAAAAACATTTATTTCACGAAACACAACAAACACACACAAAACATACCACGATTACAGATGAGATTTTACACGTACATAAAAGCATTCACCTTGGATAAGGTGTCGAACATTTTACATGTCAACGGTGCGACATGTTTTCGGTCGGGCTAACTCAGATCTCCCTAGGGGGTCAGAAAGTGTTCCGTGCAAGGAACCAATGAACACAGCGCCCTCTGGGTCCTGGAAAGAATAGTGGAGTTGAGAGGTACGTTACACTACTTTATTTTACACATCACTTAACTACAAAAAGGAAACACACCATCCATGCCTTACCTTGGATTCGAACCCGGACCCCTTGGTGTAGCAATAGCTGACGCTACTGTTTACGCAACTCCCGCAACATTAATTATGCTACAACAATATAAATAAATATTATAAGCTAAATGATTATTTGAGAATTTTTTAAACTGGTGTTTCAAAGAATTTATTTTAAAGTTTAGGGTCATTAAAAGATTGATTTAAGACCGATATTACTAATTTAGCACTTTTAAGTACTCATTAAAAAAAAAAAAAAAAAAAAAAAAAAAAAAAAAAAAAAAAAAAAAAACTCGAATTTTCCAAAAAATTTCCAATAATACATAAAAAGACTAAAGAATTACCTTTGCATTTACAAACATTGCAATAATTTTTATGTTGTATTTCAGATGAAAATCTAAAAATTGCATTAAATGCATGTTGATCATTAGCGAGCAAAATGTTTTTTCTGTGCACTCTTTTCCAAAGCATTTTCATCCAATTCAAGAATTCTATTCTTTTATTATATATAGCATCTTTAGTCTCCTCTGAGATTTAATACAACCTTTACTACAAAATTGGAATCTGCTTCAGATTTCAATTTTCAATTTCAGAATTCAGATTTAAATTTTCAAAATATTTTGAGTGTAACTATATCTTTATAAAAAAAAAAATATTTTTACAAAAGCAAAATTGCTGTAAGCTATCAATAACGGTGAATGTATGCATCTTAGATGAGACGGGATCAGCAATCGCCGGAGATGGATTCAGGATTGATTCTTATACACTTTGTGATCAGTTTAGGACTCGGCTTTAAAAGAAAGAATATTTATTCAGAAATAGATGTATGAAAAAATAAAACAAGACAAACCAGTCGGAAATTGCACGTCAGACGCAGCAAATGGAGTGCGTTCGTACTATAATAGTCCAAGAGCCGACCGCATAAAACTCTAAGTCATCGGGCACAAGGAAAAAATTCTTTATGTTATGGAAGAGTTGTCATGGGGGAATCTAATGATGGCCGGAACTCAAGTGGTGCATAAGCCAAAAAGGAAAATCACTAGTGATTGACTCGTAGATTTAGCATTATGTTTTTCTGCACCCAGTTTTCCGTGTTTTCATATTTTTGATTGCACGGCAAACTCAATATAGACCTACGAGTGAGCCACTAGTGATATTAACTTTTGGATTATGCACCACTTAACTGCTGCACTGTAAAAAAAAAAGGGTCGATCCACTAAAAAAAAATTAGTGATCCTTGTAATTACTAAAAAAAATTTAGTAATCTTACTCAGTTACAAGAAAGTCTGTAAGATTTACTAGAAAAAAGCTAGCAATGAATAGCGTTATAAGTTTTATATTTTTAATAGCTATTACGAAAGCTCGCTTGGTGTGGTCGTGATAGCCTAGTGGTCATAGCACAGAGCTCCAGACTGAAAGGCCTCGGGTTCGAAGCTCGACACCACCAAAGACGTACCGAGTATATGCAGTGTAAGTATTCGTTAAGTAAAAGGTTTATGAAATCAAAATTGCGCAGTTGGCAATGTTTGATGCTGCCATCTATTGAAGCGTTGCCGGAAATCTTCCGTTGCAAAAATTGCGTTTGGACTAGCTACTAAGAATCCATGAGTAATGGTTACTAAAAATAATTTTGGAGCTGTTACTGAAATTTGCTGGCTGGCTCACACTAAAAAGTTTTAAGTTAGTTACACAAAAAATTCTTTTGTTCAGTTTACAAAAGTAAGGTTTGTTTCACTTGCAAAAAAAAAAAAAAAGTTTGGAATGGTTACTAAAAAATTCTGTGGAATACAAATTTACTAAAAAGTTTTCAATAACCTCATGATTTTTTTTTTTTTTTTTACAGTGTGGCAAGCACACTGTAAAAAAATCCATTAGATTCCCCTATTCCATTATATCCCTATTCCATATATCTCCTATTCCATTATATCCCCTATTCCATTATATCCCCTATTCCATATATCCATTAGATTCCCCTATGACTACTCTTCTATAATAGAAAGGCCCCTGTCCTCGCTCGAGGAAACGCTCGCGAGCTAATGCTATTCCTATGGGGAAGCATTTTTCTAATAACTCTTTCGCATTTTGACATTTTTTAATATCTTTTTTGCATTGGATAGCTGAGGTGCATGCCAACAGCGCACCTTTTTTACTTTTTCGATTTCAGTTGCAGATATTTTTTACAAAGTTAGTTTCACTTTCAAAACCGGTTCCGAAACTGAAAGTGCTTTTTAAAAAAATATCTGCAACCAAAATCGAAAAAGTAAAAAAGGTGCGCTGTCGGCATACACCTCAGCTATCCAATGCAAAAAAAATTATTCAAAAATGTCAAAATGCGATAAAGTTATTAGATAAATGCTTCTCCATAGGAATAGCATTAGCTCGTGAGCGTTTCCTCGAGCAAGGACAGGGGCCTTATGGTTTTGTGCGGTCGGCTCTAGGACTATAACGATGTTTTTTAAAATGTACAGTACTTCGGATACAATACACTATCCGAAATATTTTGTGTGTTCCTGTAAATACTAAATGCTTTCTGTTATACAAGATTTAAGTTGTAATAAACCTCAGCAACGTACATCAATTTCATAAAATGAGAAATAGTTATACATAATTTAAACAAATCCCAAACTGTGTTTCACCCTATACCACTATGCAGTAGAATACTTGTGCGTGGCTCTATATGTTAATAAAAAACAATCTTTGCATTACAGATTGTACAAAATAAATATTTTATTTATAAATTTAATAGATGCATATGAATTGTATTATGTTCGAAAGAGTGTAATATCATTCAAATGTCCTTGAAACTACTTTTTCCCATTGACAGTAGTGTAACTAAACAATTTTGATTCTCGCTGTAAATTGAATTATACACTTGATTTTCCTAAAATTTGAAAAGACTTGACAAAACTATACAACAATTATATATTTTAAATTTCACATGATTTGTTTTGTTTGTTTTTGCGTTGTTATTTGCGGACAGACGGATAGATTGAATGGCGACTATAGGTGTTACGTATAATTAAGAATGCACTTAAAAAAGACTTTGTATTTGAGAAGCAAGAATGCCGTCTAGCTTCTTAAGACTATTTCGACCAAAGTTTTGTGGATCCCTATTTCTGACAAAAAGTGTCATTTGACAGCTTTGCATTTTAATGCGAATAATTGCTAAAACTGTTGGGATTTCACATTACCAGTTCAATATAAATAATTTTAGCAACATATTTATTTATAGACGCGTATTTATTGTAGATTATTTAATTAATATTTAGTTTTAAATTTATTACAGGGTTATAAATTTTGGTTTACTTCAAAAATCAACAAAATATGAATACACATAAATGTAATAATCAAACATGTTTCACATTAACAGTAACAAGAATTTAAAAATATTATCTTATTTATTTTTTTAAACAATTACTAGAAATTAAGATATTTAAATATTAATAACTTAACAAATTTCCTGTCCCATGTATAAAAATTCAATCTTTGTAACAACAATAATAGCAACAGTGTAATAAAATTCTTTTCTTATTTAATACTACAGTTTTAACACGAATGAAAACAAAATTCATATGTTCTGAACTCACTACAAGAATTGGAGATAAAAATGCGTTATTTATTTTTTAGAACTAAGTCACTACAATGATATGCACCAAAATGTAACGAGGCAGAAAATGCAACAAGCGAATATCAGAGTTATGCAGCCACTCTTCTATTTTCCGCTACAACTGAAATCGGGATACTCTAATCTGATTATAACTGAAATGATGCTGTAAAATGATGTTGACATTTATATGTAAAATTACTTCGAATTAGAAATTATATGAAATCTTCAAGGTGTCAAAAGGCACGTCATAGTAGGAATAGGTTTAATGTATGCAAATATTTCTATTCAGGATGATCTGGTGGAAAATGATACCGCTGAATTAATTTAACATCAATTGTACGAAAAGTCAAAAAAAGTAATTGCGGAGGAATTAACTAAACTTAGAGAGTAATTTAATGTTAAAATCCGAAAGATGTTTTTTGACACCTCTCGGTAGAAATAATGTCAGTGTTTTAGAGTGTAAGAAGATGTTTCGTTTAAAATGCTAGTTATTTAGGGAATATAAGGGGAAATATTCTGAAACATTTTCAAGATCAGTTTACTAACATAAAGTAGACATGGGATATCCTTATTTATCATCGCCATTTTTTTAACCCTTTTGGGTCTGGTGTACTATTAATAATTAATAGTAAATGTCATTTCATCGGGTATTATTTTGTCATAACAATTATTTAGTTACTTTCTACATACATAAATGATACTATATAGCATAATATTTCTTATTATGACTTCATTTATGTTTTGACATTTAGGAATAACACTAATAATAAAAATTTAATTAATTCTCTTTGCACAGTTGGCAATTCCTTTATTTTATACAGATATTTTATTCTTTAAATTTGTTATATAGGTTACTTTTCTGAACGTATCATGTGTTGTAAATCTGTGAAATCCTGTCGTAATGCCATATTTTCCAAAAGTCACCAAAGACCCTTCCTTAACCTACTATCATATAAATATAATTTGAATAATACGCAAATAAGTACATTCGTTAAAAATCAG
Organism: Maratus speculifer; assembly: GCA_964019185.1. Classification (NCBI taxonomy): domain Eukaryota; kingdom Metazoa; phylum Arthropoda; class Arachnida; order Araneae; family Salticidae; genus Maratus; species Maratus speculifer. The sequence continues at coordinate 360,896,407 of OZ025292.1, forward strand.
ACAATGAGATAACCTTTAAACCTCAGTAAGTCTATTTGGATAGGTAGGATTAACATTACTAAAGCAAAAGTAATTTTGTACTCAAACTGGGAAAAACTTCGGACCTGAAAGGGTTAAAGTGCTTTTACAAAATTACTGGGAAATAGAACTTGCATCTTTCTGGCATATTTGTGTAATTATATTTTTAAAAGATTCAATTTTTGAATTTTGCATATTTTTTCCTGTGTTTTAAGTATAAATAACAAATTTGCCATTTTAAACAGATTTGTAGAGGCATGAAAATTACGAAAAGTTATCGTTATGAATAATTTAAAACTAAGACTTATTTCTACATAAGAAAGGGCTTTACTAGAAGAAAATAATCATTGAAACAATTGTGAAATGTTATTAAAGCTTGAGCTTGAAAAAATAATCCGAAATCATTTCCAATATGTAGAACATTTAATTGTTAAAAGCAATATCTACAATATTTATTTTAAAATTTTGTTTTTGATATGAAAAGAAAATTGGCCATTTGTAAGTGAGTTTGCAACTGTATAAATACGTAGCGCCTACAGTCGTCATCTGATTCGACCGTCTATCCTCGTATAACAGCGAAAAACTACCCAATCGAATGATGTAAAATTTAAGATATATAAGAATTCCAAAAAAATTTTGAGTCAGATAAAATTTCAGGAAAATTGAATCAAAACTTAAACAAATATAGTAAAAGTTTTCTTCATTCTATTAAAGCCTATCATATGTAGTTAATTCAATGATATTACATGATAGGTAATGATTATATGTTGACATGCTGATCACGTACTATTTAAGATAAATTTTTCAGTAGATGAAGTATTTGAGTGAAAGTTAAGATCATAATTTCCATATTACTGAATTTAACGGACAGACAGATAACGAGTATAGGTGCTACGTATTTATATAATTACAAACGCTCCTAAAACGAAATTAGCCACCGCTTTAAACATTTGTATGTAGACTTATGAAATACCCAGTATTATGATTTGAATGAAAGATTAGCATTTATTTTATAATAGGGACATATTGCTTCTTAAAACTGTTGGTTCGCTTTCCAATTTTCCAATGCGATTTTATTTCAGTATTTAAAATTTTATGCCACATATTTTTATAATTTTGAATTACACTACGAAAATTTTGCTACAAGTATGTTTTATTGTTATGAAAATTTTGTTTTGCATAGAAAAAGTTCGCATATTATGGAAGAAAAAAAAAACACGATTTGTAAGAATGGGCCAAAATTATTTGATAATAAACATTAGTACACGCACTATATGGCCAAAGGTGACCGACTACTTGCGATTTTAGATGTTTTGTTAAATATAAAGAAAAATAAATGAGGAATTATCTTGAAACTTTATCTATGTAGACATAGTAGTACAGGTCATACATTTCCGCGAAGATTTTTTTCCCGAAATCACATTGGTGAGATTCAAAAAATTGAAAAAGAGCGAAAATTTTACGGATAACCTGCCAAAATTAAGGTAGCGAAAGCGTTCAAAATGTAAATTATGATTAAATATCTTATTATCATAAACTGTATTTATTTTTATGCGGATAGTGTGCATACTCGTTTAGTAAGTCTTTACTAAAAGAGATTTTATAAAAAATATAAATTATATAATTTATATAAAAGCTTATATAAGAGAAATAAATTTTTATAAAAACAGTACCAAATTTCGCCAAGTTTTTGCTTATAATTTACTAAGTTCTTAATATTAAAAAAATGTTCTTTTTAGAAAAAATGACATACAGCATTGTACACAATACCTTGTAATAACAATTATAAAATAAGGTACTACTCTGTTATCCCGTCGAACAATTTCGCCAAATTATACAAATCGCGAAACTAATAGCCAAATTATACATAGCGCCGTAATTCTTATTTTAAATAACGAAAAAACAAATAATTAGCAGAATATTAATAAAAATATTAATAAAAAATCGAAATAAAAACCCCTTAATGACATTTTAAACACGTGAATCGTATTTAATGTCATTGAATGTGATATTCACGATCATCCATTATTGGCATTTAATCTTATAGTTTGGCGATAATTTTTTTGGTCGACGGGATAACCTAGTAGTACCAAAAATAATAAAAATTGAATAAAAATTAGCTCGTTTTCCAAATAATATTTTGCTGCGCATGCGCGAATGTAACCAAAATATAATTTGCATAATGTGTTTGCTAAATGTATAGAGCAACTTTTGAGAAAGTCTCGAAAACATTGATTGAAAATTCTGGGGTCCTCAAATATAATTGTTCAATTTCAAATTGAAATTAGAATTTGTTAATATCAATGGGATTTTATAATTAATTCGAATTTTATAAAATTCGTGTGCAAGATACGGCAAAAATTAAAACTAATACCTTATTTCACCGAGTCACTCCAATAATAAGAATCTAAACAAAAGTGAGCATAGTGCCTCATGGAAGTACTGGTCAGTCGTTTGACAGTTTTATGATTGGCTGCAATATCGTTTACTGAAGTGTTTCATATTGTCAGACCATTCCATACTCCCGAAATTCCTGCGCTATATGAGTTCCTAATTAGTAATAATCAAAATTATTACATTAATCTTTAAAAAGTTTTATTTTAAACTCAAAAGCTAAGATGTTTTTAAACTTTTTCATTTAAAACAATTTACAGCTTTTAATTAATATGTTAAATGATACAAAAAATTATGATTAGAGTCTCAAAAGCTGCAAATTTTGCTGCAATTTGCTTGAATTTTAAACATCATACAATTTCTATTTTTTCAAAATGAGGAATTCCGAATCAAAAACCTATATTTTTAAAATTATTAATTTTGGACAAGAAATGCATAATTAAGTGTTTTAGGAGAACATAAGTTGTGCTGATAAAAACTATTTCTACAATATTTTCTTAGATTGCTTTATAAAAAAATTGCAATAGCAATAACAGTAATTTTTATGTTTTTTTTTTTTTTTTTTTTTTTTAAGTTACAACACCATTAATACATTGAGTGCCACGTCAGTTACCGTCATTGACACTAAACTTAACTTTCCATTTAAACTGCGTCAGTCACCCGTGACTGATACAGCTCATATTCAAAATATTAGAATAATTACCTTTTTTTTAGAAATTGAAAATATCGTTTGGTAATTTAATGTCTTTTAATGAAAATATGCAAACGATATTTTTATTAAGAACTTATTGTTGATTAAACTTACTTGTTATCTTAAATTTAATATCATTTTTGAAAAGATTAATTGCAAAAAAAAATTATTTTGAAAAGTCAAAATATTAGAATATTTATTCAAGTGGTTCAAAATATTAGAATATTTCACATTAATTCTCCTTTAATTATTACCAATTCTTAACTGGTGGCATCATTGATTAAATTCAGACTATTTTATTTAAAATCAGTATTCTTTTTTGCAGTTTGTTTCTTTTTCGTCTTAAAATGGGCCATGTGAGTGATATTCCTGAATCTACTAAACTTCGTATGGTTGATTTGTATCGGCACGGTAAAAATCAATGTTTTATAGTGAATTATTTACATTGTTCGCAATCGAGCGTTAGTAAAATACTAACGCAATATTCAAAAATTGGAAAATTTCTAAATAATCGCCGAAATGGTACCGAAAACCAAAAACATCTGCTAGAGATGACAGGAAATTGAAGCGTATAGTTAAGAAAAACCGTTTTAAAAGTGTGCGATTCTTGCACCGAAAATGGAAAGAAGAAGGAGTTGAAGTTTCTACATCGACAACATTAAGACGTCTCCATAAATTTAAATTTGAATCTCGTGTACCGAAAACAAAACCTCTCATGACTGCAAGACAAAAGCGTATAAGATTGAATTGGTGTAAATCAAGACGTTTATGGAGCAATGAAGATTGGAAAAAATATATTATTTAGTGATGAAAGTGTGTTTTGTGTTTCATATGGTAATCAAGGTATTCGAGTTTAGAGAATGAAGCAAGAAGCATTTGATAAAGAATGCCTTAAACGTTCCGTAAAATTTGCTGCTAGTGTCATGGTTTGGGGTTGTATGAGTGCAGAAGGACCTGGAAAGTTATGCATCGTCTACGAAAAGGTTAACTCTCTGATATATCAAGAAATTTTAGAATATTACATGATTCCATCATCAGAAGATTTATTTGAAGATGATTTCATCTTTCAACAAGATTTAGCGTCCCCGCATTACCTCGGTGTCAACTAAGAATTGGTTCCGCCAACGCAACATTAAGGTACTTCCTTGGCCACCAAATTCACCAGATCTTAATCCCATCGAAAACTTATGGTGTATAATGAAGAAAAAACTTCAAGAAAATCTTCCTTCAAGTAAAACTGAGTTAGTGGCACGTATAAAGTCTATTTGGGCTAATATTGATAGAAATGTTTGTAAACACCTTGTATATAGTATGCAAGATCGATTGTACGCTTTTATGAAAGCTAAAGGGGATGCTACAAAATATTAACTACCATTTACTTCATATTCATAAGGTAATATTGTTGCGTAAAATAAAATATTCTAATATTTTGAACCAATCTAAATTTTATTCTAATATTCTGGTGTGTTTAAGGAAGCTGTATACCTAATTTATTGTGCTGTATTTTATACTTTATAAATGTTAAAATCTTATCTAAACATTCCAGATTTAATTTATAAGAAATTTAATTGCATTTACTTAGTATAAAAAATAAATAAATGACAAATAATTTTTTCTTATTACTTTTTCTCAATTATTCTAATATTTTGAATATGAGCTGTACATGTAAGTTATGTAACGGGAATCTTATTTTGCGGCCCAAACGGAAAGACACACAAAATAGATTTGGCACTCAACATGCTAACAGACTCTAAAGTCTATATGTTCTATAAAATCAAAACATGTCCATGAATAACTTTGCTGTCACGTGGACAGTGGGAACATCTGACTAATTAATTGCACTTACACCTGACAAATATATTGTGCTTTTGCTGCAATTCGTTTGACTTTTAAACATCGTACATTTTCTACTTTCTCGAAATAAGGAATTCCGAATCAGGATAAATGTTCTTTCAAATACAATTTATTTGAAAATTGTATCGGAATTTACTTTATAGCTTCTAGAAATGTTTCAAGCACGGATTTAAAAAAAAATCTATCTCTGTCATGTGCAGCCTGATTACGAAAGATTACTCTGTTAGCACTTAAATAAGGATAAATATTTCATGCATTTTTAAGAAATATTACAAACGAAATCATAACTTCTTGAATAAATAATATAAATAATAAAGTGATATACACAAATTTAACAGACATAGACATAGTCGACCTACGTACTTAAACTGCTCAAATTATCAGAATGATGCACCGAACAATCTTAGGCAACTTTTTCGGCTATTAACTCCTGAGGTATGGCTAATTCTGAAGTATTGGTTTAATAAATTTCACAACTTTATTTGAATGTTTTATTTCTCAAGTGAAAAACCTTTTGGTATTGTTAGTAAAAAATTTAATATTCGTGAATTTATACGTAATACATGGGTGCAAGTTTTCCGTCCACAGGACGGAATTCCGTCTTTTGAAAGTTCCCGAGGACGGAAGCGGGACGGAAAAATCTCCGACGACGAATAATGATCGCAAAAATGACGCGTTTTTCGCCAAAAGATCGCGGAAAAAGATAAGATTTTTCGCCAAAAGATTATAAATAAAACGTGATTTTTGTCAAATGATCGCGGAAAAAGGCCTTATTTCTGACAAAAAACGCAGAAAAAAGCGCTACTTCATTCAAAAGATCGCAAACGGATGCCTTTTTCGTCAAAAAATTGCGGAATAAACGCGATTCCTGTCTGATGGATTTCGAGAAAAGCGTTATTTCCGTCGAAGAATCGCAAAAATGATGCAGTCTCTGTCCAGGACTCGCAGAAAAGACGCGATTTTCCTCAAATGATCGTGGAAAAAACGCTATTTCTGTCAGAATTGCGGAGAAAATGAGATTTTTGTCAAAAGATCGAGAAAAAGGCGTTTTTCGTCAAAAAATCGTGAAAAAAGACACGATTTTTTCAAAGGATTGCTGATAATACGTGATTTTTGTCAAAAGATTGGAAAAAAGCGCTATTTCTGTCAAAAGATCGCAAAAAAAGAAGAGTTTTTCGTCAAAGAGGAGCTAAATAAACGCGATTCCTATCGAAGGATCGCGAAAATGACGCAAACTATTTTAAAGAATCAGGAAAAAGACGCGATTTCCGTCAAATAATAGCGGAAAAACTTTTTTTTTCAGAATTGCGGAGAAAACGCGAGTTTTTTGTCAAAAGAGCGAGGAAAAGACGCGAGTTATGTCTAAAGATCGTGGAAAGACGCGAATTTCGTCAAAGGATCTCGAAAAAGTCGCGAATTTTTGTCAAAGGATCACTAAAAAGTCACGATTTTTTGTTAAAAGATTGCGAAGATGCCGCAGTCTCTTTCAAAGAATCGCGAAAATGCCGCAGTCTCTTTCAAAGAATCGCGAACAAGACGCGATTTTCGTCAAATGATAGCGGAAAAAACGTTATTTTTGTCAGAGTTGCAGAAAAAACGCGATTTTTTGTCAAAGGAGCGAATAAAAGACGCGAGTTTTGTCAAAAGATCCTGAAAAAATCGCGAATTTTTGTCAAAGGATCGCGAAAAACGCGATTTTTGGTCAAAAGATCGCGATAGAGATGCATTTTTGTCAAAAAATAGCTAAACAGATGCGATTTCTGTCAAAAGATCGTGGGAAAAAGCAAATTTCGTCAAACGGTCATGGAAAAAAACGTGAATCATACACATGCGTCTGTGTTCACTCGGGGGGGGGGGGGGGGATTCAAAATATTTTCAGTCCTGGCAAAATTTCAAACTTGCAAAAATCAATTCAATTCAAATCATTTTCAATTTTAAAAAAGAGTTTTCCCTTATGCTTTTTAATTCTAAAAGCTCGGATTGTATCCCGTATTATATTTTAAAACGCGAACCTAAAAAAATTATACTTTATTTAAAACATTTTCTTTTGTAAAACGAGTGAGCATCGAGGATTACAATGATAAAAATTAAAATATTTCATATTCTTTTTGCAAGATGAGTTTTTAATCTTTAATAAGATATTACTTTTTCATTTCAATTGTACAAAAAATCTTTGGAACATGTTTTTTATTAAACAAAATCTATATAATTAAATTTGTGAATCTCTAAAGTTAACATTCATCTTGATATAATATTACTGTTATGCGATATTGTTTGAAATAATTAAAGCCATATTTTATTTTATTTTTGAAACAATAGAATTCCTTATAAAAAATTCTCAATTCTCAATATAGACTACTTTTTTGGTCGTTTATTTCAGAAGGAATTCATCTTGTTAACTTATATAGCGATATAAGAACAAAAGCTATTACTTTTCAATTTGAAAGCAAATAGACACTTGATTACATAATGAGATTATTGATTGCATAACGATATGCATATATATGGAGACTTTTTTATGAAATAAATGCGATCAAGAAATAAGCCTAGTGATTGTCATATTTAACAGCAATTAAGAACTATTCTAACAAAATTCCAAAACGCAATTAATAATGGAATAATTCCTTTTATTATATAAAGACATTAAATGAAATAAATATTAACTAGGCTCCGCTATGCAGACCTGCTAATATTTGCTAACAATATTATTGACTTGTCGTCAACTACACTGTTGTACTAATTGGATATGACAATCCAAAAACTTTTTTCTATCTTCATACATGTTAATACTTTCAGAAAAGCAGCGTCACCAGTTAAGTCATTTACACCAAAATTTAATTAGCAGTAAGTTATGTCAAGTTTCAACTGAAGTTGTAATTTGATGAAATGCACTTTGAGTCAGTTTTTGAAATAGAATCATTGCAGAAATTGTAAAAAAAAAATCTTTATAGAAGTGTTACCTGCTGACTGATTTAGACCAATAACTGAAGAATACTAATTTATATCGGGACAAACTAAAACTAAAGTTTGAGGAAACTAAAGTTTGATAAAAAATCGTACACTAGTTCTCGAAATTAAGCTATTGCGATAATTATGAATAACGCTTTATACCAGTGCTACCTGTTGGGAGATTTACACTAAAAGGTAATCAGCATAATATATCAAGGACTAACGGAATCTAAAGTTTTATTAAAATCCGTATAGTTCTTTAAATATAGCTATTAATAAAATCGTAAAAAAGGAAGCATAGCAGCGCCAACTATTGACCGATATACACCAAAAACTAATCAATTCTAATATACATCAAGGTATAATTGAATCCAAAGTTTTGTGAAATTACGTACATTAGTTCTTGAGTTAGAGCGCCCACAAAATTTTTGTTCCATATACAGATTCACAGAGTGACTCATAGACTCCCAGAGAGATAGTCTCTAAAAATCATTTAATCGTACTCAGAACCTTCTAAATCCTTCTAATTCGAAAATTTTCACGAATCTAATACTTTCTTGTTGTAAAGACAGAAGAAAATAAAAAATTGCATTCGAATTAACAATTTTTCGTGCTGCAGTAGCACAACCAAAAGATGGTGAAATCTCATTCCAAGATTCCGAGGTATAGGGCACACAACCTTTAAACTTTCAAAAAATCAGTTTTCACATCTGGCTTTAATCTGATTTTTTTTATTTTTAATTTCTTAACGATATACAAAAAATCCCATTCAAAAATCTGTATTATTTTTACTTTCTTCTATCTTTACAAGAAGAAAGTTTTGGATTCATAAAATATTTATGTGTTTTAGAAGATCCTGGACGCAATTGGATGGTTTTTAAAAAATGCTTGTCTGTAAATCTATCTGTGACTCTGTCACTCTGTGAAACTGTATGTGACAAAAATTTTGTAGGCCCTCTATCTCAAGAACTAATGCACGAAATTTCACAAAATTTTAGATTTTGTTGACCTTGATATAAACTGGAGCTTATTAGATTTTGGTGTATATCACTCAACAGATGCTGCTATACGACATTATTCACAAATTCTCTAATAGCTGTATCTCAAAAACTAACGCGCGGATTTTCTCAACGCTTTAGATTTAGCTAGTGCTTGATCTACCTTGGAGCTAGTTACTTTTTAGTGTACATCGCTTAACAGGTGGCTCTGCTATGTTGCATTATTTATCATTATCGCAAAAGCTCTAGCTGAAGAATTAATGCACGAATTTTCACCAAATTTCATATTCATCTGGTACTTGACATAGAATAGTGATGTTTATTTTGGGTGTAAATCGCTCAACATGTGGCGCTACTATGCTGTAATTTTCAGGATTTCAGTATCGCTGTATCTCAAGAGCTAATGCATGGACTTCAGTTTAAGTCAGTAATTGATCAAAACTGATTAGTTTTTTAAGGCTTATTTGGAGCTTTGATTTTCCACTTATCAAAAACCCCTGGAATGAAATTTGGTCCACTTTTTCTACTGAACGGACCGCTTAAATTCTCGTTCTTTATCACATCAGCTAGTAACCTGTAGTTTTGAACCCAAATTTTTAAACTACCTATACATGATTTGAATATAAAGTGTGTTAAAAATGCCTCTTTTTCCCTGATTGATATTAAGGCATCAGTAAATTTCAATCAACATTTTTAGCTACACTCTCAAAAAAACTTCCGTCTTTTCACAGAAAATGCACTGGCAGCACTGCTGCCAGAAATTGTCTGTATATTGACGATTTTCTGTTTATTTTTTTCTCTGTCAAAAGAGGAAAAATATCCGTCACTTGAAAAAAGTTTGGAAAAAAATCAATGCGGAAGAGGCGGGGATCGAACCAAGGATCCCAGGATTACCAGACCAACGCTAATCCACGGTGCTACGGCTGCTCATGAAGATTGTGCGTTAAAATAGAACCCTTCATTCACTGTAAAAAAAAACGGACGATTTAACGGAAGTATTACTGGTAATCTAGACGCCAGTACTATTTACTTTTTTTAACGGAAAAATTTCCGTAAATTCCAGAAAAAATCTCGAAAAAAACGGAATATTTACCAGAAAAAAGCGGAAATCTTTTCGTTAAAAAACAGTAAATAGTACTGGCGTCCAGATTACCAGTAATACTTCCGTTAAATCGTCCGTTTTTTTTTACAGTGAATTTCATATGGTGTGGGTTGGTGTATTTCGTTAAAAAGCTTTTAATTATGCAGTTAATCTCGGAAAGATTTCATCTTTAATGAAACTGTGGCTGGGTTTTTTTTACGTTTAGTATTAATATAGTATAAAAATGTGAATTTTAAATATATTACGTAGAATGTTAGAGAAAAAACATGGATGTTCTATTTGTGAGAATTTTTGAACGAATAAAGAAAGTAATTGTTATTTATTTTTAAATTCGAAAACATTTTTGTCTTTTAAAACTAAATTAGACATTTTAATCAATAGAATATTTTTGTTTTTCATTTTAAAAATAAATTCGAACTTATTACTAACAGACCCAATGCGCATGCGTGCTGGATATAAACGGAAACTTTTCCTCATTTTTCGACGCTCGGAATGAACTCACAGAACAAATACGTTTTCTGGGAGAACAGAAATTATTTGTGAAAAAATAACGATAACTTAGTGTATATTGACGAATTTTTCTGACAGTGTATCGAGAAAATTTGGGTAATTTTATGAGCTTTACAGATAATCTGATTCCATTAGTTCTAAGCACTTTTTTAGACTTAAATTATTTGTTATTTTTTTACTACAACACTTTTTAGATCGAACTAAACTTTTTTTTCTGGCTCCACCAGTATTTCATATAATTTTAATGTGACTTTATAACTAGTATGTAAGTGTCTATGATGTATATATGACTAGATTATTATGTTCTTTAGTACTCGAGTGAGAATTTCGCCATCAGAAGAATATTCTACAGTTGTAACACTATCATCCAGTAGGAAACATAGCTGGAAGAAATTTCTAAACTTTTAGTTGTAGAAAACTCAAAAGGTTTCATAAAAAAGCTAAAAGATCGATTTAGATTTTTTTTTCAATTTGTAATTAAAAAAATGGAATATTTCTTCTATATACAATATATAATTTAAAAAAAATGTGTTTTTTGATTTATAATTAATCAATATCATGTATAAACCATGAAATAACTTATCCTACATTAAATCAGAAGTCACCTGTCTTTCATCTACGCATTACTAGTAAATATATACATTTTTATGCACCATATGTATTCAAATGATAAAAATATAAGTAAAAATCCTGTTCAACGTAGTGCCGAGGGTATTCAAAAGTAGGATTTTGAAACGTGCTTCATATGGTAAACAAACCGAAAAATATGTTTTTAAAGTATAACATATTGTCAAGTGATCGATTTAGAACAAAGAATAAAATAAATCTCACATTTAAAATTCAAGATGTTTCCAAGCAAATGTTAGTGATACAATATAAGACAAGAAAATGAAAACAAAAAATCCCTGTCGGCATGGCCTATAGGCGGAGGTGAGATTTCGAAAAGTTTTCATCTCAAAAAAAAAAAAAAAAAAAAAAAAAAAAAGATTAGAGATCAACCCAGTTTAACTACTTTATTCAGCCGCTTTAAAAAAATTTGTAATTTCATTTTTCTGTAAGAACTGGTTTTATCAAAATCATCTTAAACGAAATTCTACTCAAATGCCCATTTTGGCAACATATTTTGAATTATATTCTTACTTTATTTAAAAAATTGACGAATATGCTCATTATATAGTTCCTAAATAACAAAAAACTGTTAATTAAATTCGTTTAAAAATTAATTAAAATGAATGAAATTAAAAATGAATTTAAAAATAACCAATTTATTATTTCAATACATCCACGATTCTTTAATCAAGATCGCTTTGGGAAATTTTGTGCGAAATGCCCACTTTGACAGCTTTTTTAAAAATATATATCAAAAATATGACCAATACGGCACATTATACAGTTCCTAAATGACAAATAACTGTCAATTGAATGCGTTTGAGAGCAAAATTGAATTTAAAAATGAGTCATAAAAGAAACAATTTGTTATTTGAATACAACCTCAATTCTTTTATCATGATTGCTTTGGGAATTTTTTTTTTTTTTTTTTTTTTTTTTTTTTTTTTTTTTGCGAAGTGCTTACTTTCACACTTTTAAAAAATATATATTCACCCTTTATCAAAAAATCGACGAATACGCACATTATATAGTTCCTAAGGAACAAAAAACTGTCAATTGAATGCGTTTCAGAGCAAAATTGGATTTAAAAATGAGTCATAAATTAACCAATTTCTTATTTGAATATCCACAGTTCATTAATCCTGATCGCTTTGGGAAATTTTGTGCGAAGTGCCCATTTTGGCAGCCTTTTTTGAAATGTATTCTGCCTTTATCAAAAAACTGGCCAATCCGTCACATTACATAGTTCCTAAATAAGAGGACCTGTAAATTGGAAGGGTTTGAGAACAAAAATTAATTTAAAAATGACTCAGAAAAAACGCAATTTGTTATACTTCCTCAATTTTTCAATGACGATAACTTCGGGAAATTCTGTTCAAAATACCCTTTTTGGCAGCCATTTTAAAAATATATTCTGCCTTTATCAAAAAATTGGCCAATACGTCAAGTTATATAGTTCCTAAATAAGAGGACCTGTAAATTGGATGCGTGTGAAATCAAAAATGAATTTAAAAATGAGTCAGAATATAAGCTGTTTAGATTTGAAGTTTTTTCTCCAACTCCTATTGTTGTTTAATTTATTTTTGCTATAAGAATTGGCTCTATGAAAAACTTGTTAATATAAAAGTTGTAGATATTATTGTGAAGATGTAAAATAAATTTAATTAGATTTGATTGCTTAAGAATTGAGTAAGTTATGGATTTTTTTCTTTTTCCTCCCCCCTATTTCTTTTCGTTTTTAATTTTTTTCATAGGTAAAAATTGGTCCTATCAAAAACTTGTAAATACAAAAGTTTTAGATAATATTAAGTACATTTATATAAAATTTAGTTTGATTTGATATCTTGAGAATTGACGAAGTTATGAATTTTTTTCTCCCAAAAACCATGTTTTTTTCGCCCCTTGAGCCCATTTTTAACTTTATCAAAAATCTGTCATGCATAAACTTTTTGCCCATTTTTTAGAAGTAATATAAACTTTAAACTGATTCGATATCTATTTCAATTAAGAAGTTATCGCGTTTTTTCGGTTTTCACAAAACCCCTCCCTATTTCCACCCTCTTGGTCCGATTTTGCCCATTAACGAACACGACCGAGATTTTAAGCTCCTTGATTTTGTGTAAAAGTTTGAAGAAGATCTGAGCATAATTGTGGAAGTTATCGTGTCCAGAAGAAAGTGATATACACCGATAGATAGATAGATAGATAGATAGATAAACTTTTTTACTGATGGTAGTTTTGGGGTCTAGGAGTCATGATTCGTGTAGATCCGCAAAAATTTTTCAGAAATTCCAACATGGGAGAGAATGCAATAGGTAGTATTTCATACGAAATCTACCTAATTGAAACTCACACGCGTCAAAAAAGCTTCATGAGCAATTTTCAGCTTACTGGAACTCATATTGCTATCTAGAGAAAATCAAGAGAAGCATTTACTGTGGTTTTCTAAAAGTAGCATTATGAAAAAAATTAACAATTGTCTTTAAACATGAATAAAACACTGTGGTACTTTAAAATGCCACCAGTGCATAAAGGTTAAAAACCAAATGATTCAATTACTTTATGCTGAAATACATGTAGTGAGCACTGACGAATCATTCCTATATTATAAACGTTTATCATCATTTCTTGAATATTCTTTGACAGTTACAGAATTTCAAAACTCCTTAATGTAAAAGGCAGAGCTTCTGTTATCTCACTTGATAACAATTCCATAACTACTTGACAGAGAGATTTATGCAGTTTACAAAAGCAGGGTGATATACAAACTTGGTATTTGCCTGAACAAAATACAACTACAAAACGTATGTTCAGTACATGCTTTATACAACAGAGGCTGTAAAATTGTCCAACAAGGAAGGAGTTACAGATTTGCGTGCCCAGACAGGGGACTAATTTTGTAATATATACATATATATTATATTACAAAAATTGGCTGTAAGGGTAAAAGCTGTTGATCTAAGTTACTTTGACAGAGGGCAGAATGCAGTCGTTCAACGACTCAGAATGAGTGACTTCGAAACTGAACGTCTGATGGGTTATTCGGGACATATCGTTGTTTGTACTTGTAAAAAATGGATAAATGACGGTGAAACCATCACTAGAAGCCATGATATTGGACGCTTAGTCAGTATCAAATAGACTCTTCTCGAGTCTAATTGTCGGAGACTCCTATTGTTAAAGCAAAATCGTCACCAGAAACTGGCGCAGTTTACATTCTAAGACAATACAGGTCCAATTGGAATTTTTTCGGAACATACAGTTCAGCTGAAATTGTTGAATGTTAGGCTATGGGGCTAATGCCCCACTCATGTGCCCCTGTAGACGAAGAAACATCGCCAAATACTCCTACACTAGGCCAGGAAACAATATGGCTGGACTGTGAAATAGAGAAAGAGATAGTTGCCTTGTCGTATGAAATACGATTCATCCTTCAACACGTCGATGGCCGTGTTTGGATAGTCTGTTTTCTATGCGAACTGTTACCTCCCCTTATACAACAGGTCATACACAGCTTAGTTGTAGAGATATTAAGGTTTGGGAAAAGTGACGTCCCTGGGAATGTAGTTATTGTAAAACAGATAATGAACGCCATGGAGTATCTGAATATCATTGCGGATCATTTGCACCATTATATGTTATATCTTCCGAAATGGAAATGGCATCTCGATGCAAGGCAACACTCCATGTCACATGACTCGAAATGTGCTTGATTGGATACAGGAACATAATACTAAATTCCCGTTAACGTCCTGGTTGCCTAATCTTTTAATCCGACATAGCACATTTTGGGTGTCCTTCAATGTCATTCTCAATTAGCTAAAAAAAATATTTTGGAATATTCCGGATTTGCATTTTACCACTGAATTGAACAACTATTATAATTTATATCCAGTCATCGATAAAAAAAATAAATGTTTCATCCATGCGCAACTGTTTTGTGAGACAAAAGTGGGCGAACACGTTATTAGGTTGGTGGTCATAATATTTTGACTCTTGAGTGTATATAAAAATGTAGCCTTGCGCATGTCAGATTATACCCATTAATTCTATTTCAAGAAAATTTTCATCGATCCGTAATCCGAAATGAAAAAAAAAAAAAAATCCAAATTTTAATATAATTGAAAGCCACAGTTATAATTTTTCGATTCAAATTCAATTATTAAGTACTAGTGTCAACATATGTACACACATATATGAGTGTGTGTGGGTGTTCAATAACATTCAAACAATTAATTTTTCATCTGAAAAAACCTGAATTCATTCTGAACCTTCTTTTGAAAAATTGGGTCAACCCAATTCGCAACAAATAATTGTGTCAGTCTTTATAAGTGCAAAACATGATTCTTCAGACTCTTGGGCAGCATTTAAATATCATTCCCACCTGATTATATGCTCTTCACACGTCATCCAGATCAAGTTCATTACAAAATGTTGTGATGGTCATAATGTTTTCGCTCTTCGGTGTATGTAAAAATCAAAACGTTATCTCTTTTTGCTCTCTGTAAAGAAAAAAAAAAGTGATAAAATATGAATAAAATAGTATGTTTTTAAGCCAATCTTGGAAATCCTAAATTTTCAGAAAGCATAAATATCATGCATAACATTAAGTATAATAATATAAACTAGACAGCTGTCCCAGAACTTCTAAGAGTGGTAGACAACGTTGTAAGAAACTATAATTACATGGAAAAGTATGGGCAAAAATATCACCCTCACGCGATAAAGAGACACAAAGACACAATTAAGCCACAATACAAAAAGCAGTGTAAACCGCTTTATAACAAAACAAGAAAAAAAAATCATACACCAATAACAGCACTTTCCAATACATTCATAATAATGTAACAAAACTGCATCGCTTAAAAAATTACAATATTATGTCTCCTTTCACCCCATGGAAATCTATAACGCATTTCAAAACCGAATTTCAGCTGTTCCCATCTACAATCGGAAAATTATCCAAATTTTTAGCAGCCCTGTATATGATATAGAAATTTGTATCTATTAACAAAATGCATTCCAAAATTTAGTTCATTTAAGCGATATATATATTTCAGTTAAAAATTCCCCTTCAGCATTTTCCTTTAATAAGGAGAATGGCATGCGATTACTTTTGCGCAGCCCTGTATATGAGGTTTAAAATTTTTATATGAAGAGTAATATGCAAAAAACTAATTTAATTTAAAAGCGCATATTTAATTTTAAAACAAATTTTCCAGCAATTATTACGCAAAGACAGTATTGTAACCGATTTCTTTTGTGTGTCCCTGTAAATTAATAAAAAAAATGATATGAATGCTCAGTTTTAATGTGATTGTAGTAAAATTCAATGATTTAATTCAATTTCAATGCATTTGAAATTGCGTAATGTCATTAATATTCTCCAAATGTCTTTTTTCCCTATACCATAATGTAATCGAATTCTTTCGAATATCCCTGTAAATCAATCATTAATCGTGCATACTTCATATGCAATACCAAATATGCTTAGTTAACCCTAAATAATCCTCATCTATTGCATGAAAATCCGAGTATATTTACGGGAGTCAGAGCGTGGATAGTCCGACAGACAAACCAAATGCATAAGCACTTTTCAACTTTGTTGGAAAGTACTAAGGACAATGTGTGACTTACAAGTATCAGAGGAAGCTGTATGAAATTGCGCCCATTTGCAAGGATGCACGCAAAAATCTACATGACATCATAGATTGGTGAAAACTTTGTAGAATACTTGATGTTTTGGTGTCGTACTGATAGCGATGGAGATTCGTGTTGCAAGATCATCTCATAAACAATGTTCTTAAAGGCACCCTAGGGCTTTTTCCTAGAAGAAAAATCAATAGAAGATACTACAAGGGATTTGTAAGAGCGTAACATATGACACGATCGCTATACCCAATCTAATTGATTCCAAGTGGTCAGTTACTTTACGCACATTGCATAATGAGGTAGCACGTCACCATCGTGAATCGATATTTCGCCACAAACATATGCGAGGACATTGTTAAGCATTTCCAAAAGTAACTGTTGAAGTGAAAAGATGTTGTAGCTCCACTAAATGTTCGCAACGATATCCGTTTCAAATCAACAGTGAAACATTGTTGTGCGATACATGGTTTGATTCCAACACGGCCAACTTTATTAGAGGCCTGGAAAGCTCTGCGTTGTTAAGACGGAGTTCATAATATCATATTACGTGAATTAACGTCAACCCAATCGACAGAGACAGTTCCTGTTTGTAAGGCCCCTTGCTAGGACAGCTTTCTCGCGATATGAGGGCAGAATCTGCCGGATGGGGAGGCCTACCTTTTGGTTTTAGCTCAAACATGCCCCACCTATGGGGTCAGCGGAGATCACATGACCTGATGTCATGAATTTCGTTCTAAGCCCCGCCTTAACAAGCAAAAGCTACTATAGCCTAAAATGAAGTTCGCCGTGGTTCTGTGCATCTGAGTTGCTTCCCGTATGATTCATGTTGATCGCTCGCAGTTGACATCTTCAATCAGGCAGCCACACATGCAACGAGACGACATTAGAGGATGAATTACGTTATGCTAGCAGTCTATGGTGACGACCTTTCAGAGCTCGCCACAGCACCTATGGTTTTTCACCCATGCTTTCCTGTGTAATATGATGCCCAACGATGTTTTCTACTTCCTCCCCAAGTTTGTACACGAAGTTCTGGAACGCACTGTATATATTTCATAAACTTATAACAGAATGCTTTCTAAAACCTTTAATGTTTGTTATAGTAAAAGGCAACTTTAATATTTACCTTAGTTATTTGGATGTGCAATAAATGTGTCCATTCCTATCCTTTAAATATTTAACATTTCCTAAATATTTGTTGACAATTATTATTATGTATCGGAATCGACTGATGTTAATAAGTCAGCGATACATAGAACGATCAAAAGATATCATTAAGTTTGATCAATAAATTATTAAATTCAGATGAAGGTATACAGACAACTAATAGAAACCGTATTCTAATATTAATTGGACATTAAGAAGAGGTAACTGTACACAAAATAAACGACAAATTAAAAAAAAATCTACAAACTACTGTTTACTTATGAATGTTCACAAATAATTAATATTAAATTTTGTTATTAAAATTGTGTTTTTCTATAAGGCATTACTTGTTGCTAAAATTAGGGCTCGGAAACATTTATTTTTAAATATATAAATATTAATTGTATTATTATAAATTGAAGGACAATGTGTCTAGTTAAGGAATATTGATCGATCTAAATGAAAGACTTAGTTTAATGAAATAGTAACCTATTAAAGAAAAACTTTTATTAGCTAGCTATATCCTATGACACAATTTAATACAATCATGATAAAGCTTAGTAATACATCAGTTAAAACATGTGTAGCTATGAATTATAGTGAAATGATTAAAGCTGTCCTTAATTAGCATGTTGAATACCTGGGATTTAGATGAACAGGATTTAATCTCATATAATTAAAAGTTACGGAAGTTGAATGTGAATTTGCTTAAGGTTACATTGCCATTAATCGAATAGTGGAAATTATGCGCGCACATATACATATATTGCTAAAAAAATTAAAAATTCTAAATTAATGTTTACTAAGATACATTCTATCTAAAAAGCTTATATTTTTAAGTATATATATATATATAGTATATATATGTATATATAGAAAAAAATTACTGGTTCTAAACGATTGGAAATAAAGTCTACTTTTAAACTTTTGGATCGTTCTCACTCGGAAAAAATAGGTAGGGGAGAGGGGGGTTAGTGTGGACAAGGGGTTAATGTAGACATTCAAAATAACAATTTAAATAATGTAGAAAAAATTACTAAAAAATTTACACAAACTGACAACAATGTACTCCATACTAAGAAAAAATTTCGTTGTAAAGGGTTAAAAAGTTTTTGAATAGTTGCAAGAAGTCTAATTTCATGCATGAAAAGTAAAAATAAGATTTCTTTTTCATTTTTGCAGCACAAAGAATTTAAATTTAGAATCCAATAAACAAGTTGCTATATGATAAGTGTGACTTGTCTTCTTTATTTCTATAACCTTCATTAAGATATTAAATTGGTTAAATGAGTATAACTGAAGAATAACTTCGCAATGTTAGCATGGGGTTAGTCTAGACACACTACTAGGGGTTAATGTAGACAGCTTATTGTACTGCATAATTTGTATTTTAAGTACTAAATTTATTATAATGTAAAGATTTACAGAAAGTATGTTAACTTAGAGATGTAATTACTATATTAAACATCAAATAAGACTATTTTCCATATAAATAAGTATATGTATTGAAATTTTCATCAAATCATTTCAAGCAGAAATTTGAAATTTTTTCTTTTGCTATTTTTTTACTTAAATTCACCAATTTTGCATTTTTAGAGGATTTATTTAGCCTTAATTTTAAATTAATTCAATAAAACAAAATATACATTTTTTTCTATGTTGGTTAGAAGCATGAGAACTATCAACTGTTACATTATTATAAACGAATCCCATCGTCACCGACTCTTAGATGTTGCAATATTGTATATTTTGTAGGCAGAGTGGAAAGTGTAAATGGTTTTAGTGTCTATGATGTTTTATTTCTGCAGAAAAAAAGATCCAGCACATCACTTTACTTTTCTTCATATGAAAAATAACTCCCTAATTAAAAATGGGGAATAATAGAAAAAAAATCACACAACTTGTGATTGTTGATGTTACTTCTTTCTCCATAAAACCTTTAGAATGTAATTTAAACTTAGAAGTTTAGATAATAACCCTCTCACTGACAAGCAAGTTTATAGACGTTCCCTAAACTCCAGGTTTCACTGCAATGCAAGCAATAATTAAAATGATATAACTCAGTTGATTTAATGGATTTTTAATACATTGTGCAATAATTAACACACTCAAGGATAACATTCATATTCGTAAATAAGATTTTTCTATAATTTTGAAAAAATCATATTTTTTTAACAATCAAAACAAAATGCCGAGAAAACAACATTACAATTTTGCCCTTTTGCAAGACTGTCAGACGGATAAGGAATATTTATGAAAAAAATATTTGTCCACACTAGCCCCCAACATATTTCGGTTTTGTCCACACTAACCCCTACAAGGGGTTAGTGTGGACACATGGATCAATGTTAAAAACGCCAATTTTCTGATTGTTTAACTGTATTTATCATCATCTTTCCTGTATATTAAAAAACAGAAAATATCATTCTTCAATTTGAAAAGGTAGTGAAATTTTAAAAATGCTCATAGAATTTTATAAAATTAAATTAAATTTTTCTGTCCACACTAACTCCCTTCTCCAATATTTTGTATATAAAAAAAAATAATAAAAAAAAAACCTTTTGATGATATTTTTAACGGTGCATTTTTTAACTCAACATTTACAATTTTGATGCGAAGTATCGAGTAGCAGCATATTTTTATTCCTTTAACTCTGATAGACCGTCAGAATGATTTCTTCAGTTTTTTAGTAAAATAGTTTCATACAGATGAGTTTAGAATTCTTTATTTCATTCTCAATTTCTTTTCACTGTGCACACAAATTTGTTTTATCATCATTTAAAGTCAAAGTTATCAAGTCTCCGGCTTTTTGCACACCAATATTATTTTAGAGAAAATTTTGTTGTTTTAAACCGCTCAATGTTACAATTAAATAAAAAGAACATTTTCTGAATTCAATTATAGTTTACAATCCATAAAGCCGGAGATTTAACAGCTTTGTTAAAATCTTTTAGTTAATGATAGTTAGAAAAAATAGTTGTCCGCTGTCACATTTCAACCAGTATTCGGATAACGCCTTAGAAGACGCATTACCATGTTTTCAAAAAGGTTTCATTTTCACTTCTTGATATATTTATTTTCTGCAAGGTATAGAAAGCATGGCATATAAACTTCGATCCTACATCTAGTATCCAAAATTTCAAACAGACTTTTTTTGTTTATTTGGCATACACTGTATAAATTTGCATCTGATTTTGGGCGGAAATAAATGTTCATTCATAGCTAGATTCTCATAGCTAGATTCATAGCTAGATTTTTCAAATACCTGAAAATATAGCAAATTTATCACTTTTTGAACGCTGAGTCATAGTTAACTCAATACAAACCTTAGAGTTTTCAATAGATCTCGAAATCGATTGTGAGACTTTTTTCTCGAAAAAAAGGAGGATAACATATGACGACCTCAGAAGCCAAGGGGTACAAGTGACAAAATGTCGATTCGGAGTAAATTGAGGTTAAAGATAATTGATGTTAAATTGGAACATCAATAACAATTGACTAAATTGAAATAGGAAACATCTGCTTGTTGCATTCTAATCTTTGAACTCTCATTTCAATAACTGTTAAAAAAATAGAGTACAATTTTCTTTAATTGTATAATTAATCAATATTGTTTGTTTTTCGAAAAAAGTGGTTTATCTCTATAACTCAGCAAATAATAAGAAAATGACCTATATTTCTTTACCTGAAATGAAAAAAACATATTTCCAGATACCCTGTGCACTTTTAACTCAATTTTTTCAATTTTGTCACTTGTACCCCTTGGCTTCTGGGGTCCTCATATACTATATGGCCATTAATGATAGTACACTCTCGATTTTAGACGTTTTGTTAAATATCTAGGAAGGAATAATTATGAGACTCCAGGTGTGTAAACAAAATAGTACAGGTCAGATATTTCCGTGAAGATTCTATTCCAAAATCCCATAGGGGACCGTCAACAAATTGAAAAAGAAATGGATAATGCTGTCGAAACTAATATAGCAAATGTGTTCAAACTGCAAATTGTGATTAAATGACTTATTGTAATGAATTATGTCCATACTTATGAGTATAGCATGTATACTAGTAGAAAAATTAAGATTTATATAAAAACAATCCCAAATTTTGCAAGGTTTTTTTTTTTTTTTGCTTATAATTTAAAGAATGCAGAGAAATGAAAATATGGCAAAAGACATTGTACATAATACCCTGTAATCAAAATTAAAAAATAATAAAAATTGTATGATAAATAAGCAAGTTTACAAAATATTGTTTCACTGTGCATACGTGAACACAATCAAAATATAATTTACATAATGTGTTAGTTAATGTATAGAGCAACTTTTGTGAATGTTTCGGAAACATAGCTTGAAAATTCGGAAAATCCATTGTTCCCAAAAGGAAGCGAAAAATTGAGGGGCTGTATCCAAATAAAGTAGTATGTGCAATATTGTGTATGTTGTATTTACACTAATCAATGGATATATGGATACAGCCATATTTCCATTGAAATACTTCCATACATCCATGTCATATACCATGAAACATTGTTTAGTAGACCTGCATTTTTTTAATACAATTTTTATTATTTTCTAATTCTGAATACAGAGTGTTACATACAATATTGTTGTCATATTTTTGAAAAAAAAATTTTTTTTAATTAAAAACTTTGCAAATTATAAGCAAAAAAATTTGGGACTGTTTTATAAAAACCTTATTTATACTCTAAGAGTATACATGCTATCCTCTAAAGAAAAACACAGTAATTATAATAAGCCACTTAATCATAATCTGCAGTTTGAACGCTTTTGCTACATTAGTTTTGACAGGTTTATCCAAAAGATCTTCATTCTTCTTGAATTTGTTGATGGTTCCCTAATGGGATTTCGGGAAAAGATCTTCGCGAAAATATATGACATGCACTACACACATGAATTTCAGAATAACGCCTCATGTATTTTTCTAAATATTTAACAAAACGTCTTAAATCGCAAGTGTCAGGTCATTAATGATCGTATAGTGTACATCTTTAATAGAAAATGCACGCCATTGTCACTGTGTGCTCTTCTTTTACAAGTAATAGCAATATAAGCAGTTATCTTTTTCAAAGATATTTACCAGTTTCTTTCATTGTTCAAAACAATTTCTGCTTCTGTGCAGTAATATGGATTCATCCATAAAAAGCCTCCAAGAATTAGACACATTTTCCCCGACATTTCTTTTTTGCATATTGCGTTGGAAACGGTGGTATTTCATTTAGCAGATTATATCTTTCCAGACTTATATATGTCCTGCCTCGTAATTTCATATTTGTTTCCTTGTTTATCATCTACCTTGTTCATTACTGGAACCTAAATAAATAAAAAAAAATTATATATGTCTGTTTTTTGACAATAAATGAATCATTATATTTTTGAAAAGTGCAAATACTTCGCTTTCATTAAAAATTCAGTATATAAAAATAAATGTTTCCAGCCTGTTTCAGTACATACAGATGCCGCAGGTACTGATGAACTATTTGATACGAAAAATTCTGACGGGATGAATATTTGTGCCTGAAGATTGCTAGGCCGTGCTTTATTCAAAATAGTCAAATCTCGAATTTCAGATTTTTTTGCTTTATAGTTTTGCTGAGTCTTGTCAATAATGCCACCATCATTACCCTGTTCTTCAACATCAAATTCATTTTCAGATATACCTTGTAAAAGTTTTACAATTTTTCTTGGACTAACAAGGGCACCACCAAACATGGTGCACACAGATTTTGATGATTTCAAAGTATGTTGTAGGGGTCATACCAATAATTATTCAGCTGAATGGATTCTTTCAAATGGGCCTTAGTTTTTGAGAAATTGGGGGTCAAAGTTCAGCGTATATTTCAAATACTTATTAGTACGAGCGCCGCATGTGAATTCGTGGCGTGTCGTGATAACGTACGAGCCTGCAAGTGGAAAGGTTGCGGGTTCGAATCAGTCCTCGGCCTTTTACTTATTTTTATATTTTTTTTACATTTCGCAAATTATAAGCAGAATTGAAAATTCTACAGCTTTGAACCTTTTGATATTTTCTGAAGAGGACAGTTTACTTTCTCAAAAATTTTTTATTATTATTTTTTCAAAATATGGTGAACTGACTGCACTTCAGGGTTCAACTAAAAGTACATTTTGCAACAAATAAGTAAATTAATTATTATTATTTTAATTAATAATTAAAATTTTGAAATAGTATAAGAAAATTTCAATATTTTAAAATCAATACTTTAAATATTAATATTTTTAGATTAATCAGTCACTTTTTTTCTTTTCAAATGTGTATTACACAATATTGTGCTTGGATTTTTAGACAATTTAATACTGCATTTAATATAATTTATATTACTAAAATACTTAATTCGTGATAAATATGTTTAAAAATATATTAAAAGTTAAAAAAAAAGGTTTAATTATCATTTGTAAAAGTGCAAAAATAAGACCAATAAAAAGAAATCTTCATTTATTCTGATAATTACGGAGGAAAGCAGACGATTAAAAAAGTATTTTTATATGCATTATAAATTTTATCTCATTAAACAGACGATTTTCGTACTTCAGTTGAATTACGGAAAGAGTGTTTTGATTTGTTATAAAAATAGATGTAATCTGTCATTTCTTATTTGTGCAAACGATAACTTATGTTCATGTTGAACTTTGGAGATACAGTCGACTCTCGTTAATTCGAACTCGTCGGGACCACGAGAAATGTTCGAATTATGGAAAACATGCTTAATATTTCACTATTACAAAGGAATTTATGTTATAGTCTTTTTATAAACTTTATTTCGTCTGTTATCATTAGAATATGACTTAATATTAAATTAGAATGTAAACCAATTAAAAGATTAGAAACAAGCACGATGAAAGAAAGATTTAAAGCGTCACTGATGGACAGACGGGGCTCTAAGAATGTGGATATCAAAGCATTGTATTATATGTATTCTCGTTCGGAAAGAAATTCACAAAAATCAAAGAAAGAAAGTCATTCAAATGATCTGAAATCCGTGAGAAAGAAAAGAAAAAAGAAAAATCGGATATCTACAATCTATTGGATATCTAAAAATACAAAAATAAATAAATAAAAGCCGATGACTGATTCGAACCCGCAACCTTTCGACTTGAAGGATCGTACGTTACCACGACGCCACGGATTCACATGCGGCGCTCGTACTAATAAGTATTTGAAATATACGCTGAACTTTGACCCTCAATTTCTCAAAAACCAAGGCCCATTTGAAAGAATCCTTTCAGCTGAATAATTAGTGGTATGACCCCTACAACATACTTAGAAATCATCAAAATCTGTGTGCACCATGTTTGGTGGTGCCCTTGTAAGTTATCGCGCTTTTTGAGCAGCAAATATATATATAGTGTACTTGAAAACTAGAAATGGCACAAAACTTGACTGATCGACTTCAAGCTATTCACTGTTACATAGATATAATCTATTCTGCTGAGGTGTTTCATATAACAGACCAGATGTCATTATCAAAAAGTGTCTGAGCAAATTGTATCCGCCAGACTGATATATTATTTCCCAGCTAGGAGAGCGTTAGTAGCTTAAGGTGATACCAGTGGCGTAGCTAGGATGGGTGTCACCCGGGGCGGATGTAAATGGTGTCACCCCCCCACTCCAATCCGTCATGTTTTTACAATCACAATTCTACGTTATTATAACAAATGACCATACCATTCTTTATTTACCTTTTGTCCTCCTACATTAAAAAAAAAACTGGATTGACTCATCATTTAATCCATACTTCGCATAAGTCGATGTGGTGTCTATATGTCGAATAAAATTCTTTCTTTGAAATTTTTCCTTTGCTACCCTCTCATTGCATAGGTAAGTTTTTGTTTCTTTGTGCATATGTTATTTAGATACATTATTCTGTATAAAATTTCACTTTCTAAATGAAAATAAAACTAACTATTTTTTCATGCGCTATAAATTTTATTTTATTTCACAATTCCTTTCCAAAATCTTATAAGATTATATATATTTGCAAATGAAGATTGGGTGTCACCCCTTAGAGAGTGACACCCGGGGCGGACCGCCCCCTCCGCCCCCCCGCTAGCTACGCCACTGGGTGATACTTCATTCACTGTGAAACACAATCTTGCTAAATTTAATCAGATAGATGCAATTTCTTAGACCAATTTCTTTGCATTTCAGTATTTTTAAACGACTGTTTTGTAGTGAATAGCTGTGGTACATCTCTACAAAAGCCGTTTTTTATTGTTTCGATTTTGTTTTCAGGGGGTTTTTTTATATAAAGATATTTCCACTTTCAAAAGCGGTTTCGAATGTGAAAGTGTAATAATAATAATAAACCTGTAAGCAAAGTCGAAAAAGTAAAAGATGACTTTCGTAGAGATTTGCGTCGGCTATTTAATGCAAAAAATCATTAAAAAAAGTATTGAAATACAAACAAGATATCCTAAAGAAATTCACCCATAGGATAACATCATGTTTTCGCGTGAGTAAAGTAGCCCCTTAAGGAAAATAGTATCTTTTTCTAATATTGATATGGGCACTTTCACACAGTTGGAAAAATCACAACTGGTATGATTCATTTACAAAATAGAATCATTGTTTCAAATAAATGAATATTTTCATTTGTAAATGCACAAATACCAATTAATTGTGATTCATATTTTTTATAAAGTCTAATTGAAAATTATTTAAAAGAACACTTTTTCATTATACAATTCAGATTCGGAAAAGAAATTTTAAATATATAAATTTACAACCTTAAAAACAAAAACTTTAAAAAAAAGAAAAATCCAGAATAAAAACAATTTTATTAATTTGATTTAATAATTTTATTATAAAATTGCCACGAGTGAACTTAATTGAAGCTGTTTACAGAAAAACGTAAACGCAGATATAAATAAAACTGAAAATAAAAGAACTTATTTCTAAATCCTTGATAATTATTTATTATTTTATTATTATTTTAAATTTACAGTTAATTTTTTAATTAACAAATAGCATTTCAAATAAACAAAAACGCTATCAATTTTAAGTTTCATTAATTATATGAGATTAATTTGTAATATATATTTGATTTGATTAAAAAACGAAACTTATTCTTTCTTATTAGTGGAATGCGATTTATTTTTAACGCGTTCCATCACAGTTGAAAAGTGTTTATGTCTTCGGTTTGCATGTCTGTTCGACCGTGCTTTAACTTTCGTAAATATATGTGAATTTCTCTTTAATTTTAATATGTTATTGAAATTTACTACTGCACAATTGCTTAAAAAATAACGTGTGTAGCCTTTATAGTTTATTTACAGGGATCCGAACAGTACATTGTGACGGTCAGATTACGGTCAATGGATAGAAGTGAATTTTAATGATGATACACCATTTTAAACATAACGAAATTGATACGTAATTATGATTTACACTAAAATATTCCATTCTGTAGAATATGGGCTTCAAAGAATTTGTTATTAATTTTTAAACCAAACTAAAATAATTCCATTTTCTACTGACCATTTGCTAAGTATTTTAATTATGCTACATTATTTCAAATGTAATGAAATTGATATATATTATTGAGGATTATTGCTGTAGAACATGATGTGCATAGCAGTTATCGTTGATTTACAGAGAAACACAAAAACTTTTTTTCACTCTCTTTTTAGTTTTTGTTTTGCTTGTTCTCCGTTAGATGTCGCTACTTGTCCACCCAGTTGTTTTGACTGCTTTCTTCTCATTGGTTGTTTTTCTTTAGGCGGTATTGTGCCCATATCGGGTATATAAGCCTGCGTCTTTCTGTCTCTTTGCTCAGTTTTGCTATTTTTTAACTCGCTGAGTTTTGCACTGATGAAGAATCTCGATAGTAGATTCGAAATAGCTATTTGCTACCTTCTCATACTTTATTTGTGCATTTATAATCGTTGGTTTTCTATCTTTAAACACAAAAAAGTTGGGTTGAGTATTGAATTTGAAGAACCGATGTCTATCAGCGATAATTGACAGAAAAGAGTTTTCAGTTATGGTATTCATTTTTAAGTTTTGCTAAATTTTGCTTACTACGTGGTACATTATATGGACAAAGGGGACCGATCACTTGCGACTTTAGACATTTTGCTAAATATTTAGAAAAATACACGAGGAATTATCCGAAAACTGCAGGTGTGTAAACAAAACAATGCTAGTCATATATTTTCGCTAAAGTTTTTTTTTTCCGAAATCCCATAGGGGACAGTCATCAAATTGAAAAAAAAAAGAATATCTTTTGGATAACCCTGCCAAAATTAAAGTAGCGCAGCTTTTCAAAATGTAAATTATGATTAAATGGCTTATTTAAAAAAAAAACTGTGTTCACTTTTTATGTGGATATTATGTCTCGTAGAGAAATTAAAGTTTTCATAAAAAGAGTCTCAAATTTTGTTAAATTATTCTGTTTATAATTAGCAAGATTTTTTATAATAAACAAAGTTGTTTTCAGAAATTATGACAAACAATATTGTACACAAAACGCTGTAATTAGTATTAAAAATAATGTAAAATTGCATGAAAAATGAGCAGGTATACTAATGTTTCATTGTACAAGCGTGAATGCAATCAAAACATAATATGCAGAATATATTGGAAAAATGTATAGAGAAACTTTTGTGAGAGTCTGAAAAATTTAGCTTGAAAATTCTGAAAATTATCTTCCGTAGAATAAGCTCAAAATCCGTTCTTCCCAAAATGAAGCAAAAAGCTGAGGGACTGTATTCATATATCCATTAATTAGTGTCAATATAACATACACAATAATGCACGTACACTACATTTGAATACAGCACCTCATCTTTTTCGCTCCATTTTCGGCAATGGGCTTTGAGCTTATTCTATCAACGATAATTTTCCTAATTTTTAAGCTATGTTGAAATGTAACTATTAAATAATACATAATCATAGCTTATTTCGTACACTAAACATGACTTTTCAAATTTTGTGAAAATCGGATGTATAACTTAATTACAGGGACAATCAAAAGTATTCCGTTACATTACGGCCAATGGGAAAAAATAGTTTCAAGTGCATTTTAATGAAGTTACACTCTTTCAAACATAATAAAATTGATATAGATCTTTGAAGTATGTACTAAAATATACATTCTGTACAATTTTACAAAGATTGTGGTACAAAGAATATTTGTTATTAAATTGTAGGGCCACACAAATGTATTCCATTGCTTAGTGGTATAGGGGGGGGGGAATATTGTTTGGGGGGCGTTTTAATAATGTTAAACTATTTCACATTTTAAGAAATTGATATACGTTGCTGAAGTTTACTAAAAGAGTATTTACAGGGACACACAAAAGATTTTGCATACAATACTGTATCCGAAGTACTGTACATTATTATACTACAATCTGGATGTTTTTAAAACTTCGTTATAGTTCGAAAGCACTTCGTTTGCTACACTGACGTGCAATTTCCGACTTGTTTACTCATACTGTTATTGACAGCTGCCACTGCGTTTCTCACATTTAGTTCAGAGTAATTCAGATAATGCCGGACCCCTGGTTTTCCTCATTTTTTTACACACTGCCTAAGATTTGTAAAAAAAGCGAGAATTCATCACATGAATAAAACACGCCCATAAATAGATATAAAACAACAACCCTTCCAGTTACATGGTGACAAAATTACCCCGGAGGGTTAAAGTAGTCCCGTTTTTTGGGTTACCCGGTTTAAATGATATATACTTAAGGGTACTGTCCCTGCTTAGGAAGACACTGATGAGCTAAAGCTATTCTTATAGGGAGGCATTTTCCTAATAACTTTTTCGCATTTTAACATTTTTAATTTTTTTTTTTTTTTTTTTTTTTTTTTTTTTTTTTGAGTTGGATAGCTGAGGCCTCTCAAGATCGCTTACTTTTTCGATTTTGGTCACAGATATTTTATATAAAGTTACTTCCACTTTTTGAATCGGTTCTGGAAGCAGTAAGCAAATAATCAATCCTTACAAGATTGAGTAGAAATACACAAGTATTATAAAATGTTTCAAAAATGCTTTTTATAATCTTATGATGCAGAAAAAAATGTTGTTAGATTTTAAAACATTAACAACAACAAAAATGAAGGTTTGGTTTATTTTTGTCGTCCGATTATCTACACTAGGGATATAGGACCAGGGGGGGGGGCGGAGTGACCTTCGTGGGGGTCTTTCTAAGGGAACCTAACCAGTATTTACGCAAGGTTAGAAGAAAATCACGAAAACTCCGAACGGTTAGGCCGACAGCCACGATTGGGTTCGAACCCAGCACCTGCCGTCTACCAGTTGAAAGGTCAAAACCTCTCTGCCACTGGTGGGGCAAAAAAAAAAAAAAAAAAAAAAAAAAAAAGAAGGCAAGTATTTTATTGGATTAATTTTAAACACGATTTTTCAATCGGTAAATCAATTACAGATGTAAATTGTTCCATTTTTCATTTTTGGGTGAAAAAAGTCCGGGCCAGAATTCGAACCAGGGATGTATTGGCTGAAGCCGCCAATGCTCTACCAACTGAGCTATCCCGGACACGAACACTGGTTGACTATTTCACCCAATTAACCTCAACGATCAGTTTATCTGGTCTGATACTCTGGATCAGCTCAACAGAATAAATCGAAGGTCCGTATATATGGAACTGCAGAAAATCGCTGTATACGAAATTACATTAGATTAATTTTAAACACGATTATTCAATCGGTAAATCAATTACAGATGTAAATTTTTCCATTTTTCATTTCCCCATCATCAAGCATTTTATTGTTTTATTCTTTCAGAAGTATAACATCATGTCTCGGGAAAGATATTTTTTTTTCTTTTTTTTCTTTTTCTTTTCTTTTTTTTTTTTTTTTTTTGCATTTATGCGAAAAAGAAGTATAAAGAACAAAAGAATATCAGAGAAAGAAACACGGAATACATTTGATATTAAATTGACATTGGATTTTATCGTCTGCTTTTTCAAAATCTAAGATATATTTTTGAAATGGAAATAAACATTGCTCACGTAAACATTTTTAAATTGTCAAATTTAACTAAATTTTTATAAGCATAAGTGTAGCGTTAATTTTTATTTAAAAAGCATTTTCTAAAAGAATCATGTCCAGCTAGAAAGGAATTAATATTTTTAAAAATATTTAAGAACGATAAAGTCCTTTTTTTTATTTGCACGTATTTCAATAAAAATTGCACATGTTTGTAAAAATGTAATGCAAAGAGAAACATAATTTCATATAATATGATATGCTTATTTATTGATTTTTCGAAAAAATAATGCAAACGCAGAAAATTCAAATGTAGACAGCAGACAGAAAAATATTCAAAGAATTTCTTTTATCAATATTTTGAAAAAGAATTTCTAAAATTTTTGTGTCACACGAATGCTAGAAATATTTTGAACTTAATTTGATGTGTAACGAACAAGTCAGGTGAGGACCGTCTTGGAGTGACCGGGCATTTTACAATGCATGTTAGTTCATGTGGAACATATTTTCCACAATATTTTGTTGGTTCGATTTTTTCTTTAACGTTTTCATGTCAGTTGACATTAAGCAGAAATTGTTGCCTTCAAGCAACTTTGTAAGCCTGAAAATCACAGGTTCAAACTCCTTCGATCACACGTGTTTTTTTTTCTTTCTTTTTCTTTTTTTTCTCTGCAATGTTCTTATGTCGGTTGATATAAAGTAAAAATTCTTGCCTAAAAATCACAAAATTCAAACTCCTTCAACCATTTTTTTCTTGTAAATTGATATAAAGCTCTTGCCAACTGTTGCTTTCAAATCCCATGTTTCTGCTCCTCCAAACCACTCGTTTGAAAATAAAAAAAGATATAGAAGCATAATTTTTCCATAGGTGTAATTAGAATTAGAAAATCGTCAAATACACACTAGCATTCATTGTTTTTTCTAAATCCAATTTTCCCACAGCTAAAATTCTCAGGGAATATGATTTTAAAGTATTTTTAAACTTGCCAATATAAGACCTACTCTCTTCAAACATAAAGATCCCTTGAGTTATGAGGTATACTTATCATTAACTGTCAGTAGTTCTTTCCCATATTGAAAAATCCAAATGTTGCTTAAAATTTTAAATTTAAGATCACAAACAATATGATTTTAAAAAAAATCCTTGTCGTCTCGACCTACAGGGGTAGGTAGATTTCGAAGGTAAGTTCTCCGTTCACTAACAAAAAGTAAAATACGATTAGAGATGAAGTTCCCAAATAAGAGAAACTCCAATTGCATGAGTTTGAAAGCAAAAACGAACCTAAAAATGAGTCTCAAAATAAGCAATTTGTTATTTTAACACATCCTCAGTTCTTCAATCACAATCGTTTCGGGAAATTCTGTTCAAAATGCCCACTTTGACAGCATTTTTAAAAAATATATTCTGCCTTTATGAAGAAATTGACCAATTATGTACTTCGGCGCATTATGTACTTCCTAAATAAAAGAAACGAAATTTGTTAACAAATGAATCCTTGCCTGGGATGGCATAATAGTGAGCAGTCGTACATTACTGCACGTCTACTATAAAGTCTGCTACTTTATTGAACGTCTACAACTAAACTATAAGTTCAGCCTCATTTTGCTGCCAAGTAAGTGAAATACATATATAAGGTGGTCTGGTGTAATAACGCCAGGCGGGGTAATAACGCCAAGTGTTAATATTTTGCATAATTATGAAATAATCTGGTAAATGACACCCATGTGCTCAGCGCAGAAGGGTTTTGAGTCAAATAAATCGCAAAAAACAGCTTCAAGTTAATTTGTTTCATTTTTAGGTCTTATTGTTTTTACAAGCAACTAAAATTAACGCTTGATCTAAAATTTGCGAGATACGTTTTGTGATGTGAAGACCATTTTTTTTAATCCGGAAATACTTTGTTAATTACATAAATTTGTAGTACATTTCATGGACTTTCAAAATGTTGTTGAAGATTTTGGATATCTTCTCGAGATAATTTATAATTTAAAATGTACAGTGCAATAACTATAACGGGGTAATAACGCCAATCCTTAGCATTAATACCCCGGTTGATTCCCTACAGTGGCCGAGCTATACATCCTAAATAATGATTCAAATAAATACAGTTAAAACTGTGCAATGTTTCGAATAATTCTATTTAAGCGGTCCTTTTTAAGCAAAAAGAAGCTCACGGTTTGATATTCTTTTGCCTCATCCCCCCCCCCCCACACCACACCTTTATTTTTCTTACACTTTCACAAAAAATTGAATAGTTTCAATAGCTTAGAATGCAATATGTCAATTTCTAAGTTTGTAGAGTTTGTATTTTTAGAATTGGGCAATCTACATGCAATTATTCCATCTTATTTCATAGTTTTGTTTGCTTGGCGTTATTACCCATATAGGTGGGTAATAACGCCGAATAGCATTGGTCAAGAAATCACGCCATTACATTTTATGAATACATATCTGTTAAATTATTTTCTTTATATAGATAGTCAATGAGTTGCTGTATCAAATCATATATTTGTTTGAAAAATACAATCTAAAACTGAGCCGTGAAAATTGGTAGAACCTTAACGTGGCGTTATTACCCCAGGGATTTTGTATGATAGATTTTGTAGGATAGATTTTGTATGAACTTAGTAATGAATAATGACAATAACATATATTCATCCATATCATGTAAGACTTAATATTGTTATATTTTAAATGGAAAAATATTAAATTAGACAGATTCTATGACTGCATGTGTGAATGTAACTCTGCCATTTTCAGGTCATTTGCTTAAATATAAAATGCAGCTTTTTCTTTTATTTATTGAAATTTTTGCTAAAGATTAGTCTTTAAAAAAAAATTTAATAGCTCTAAAATACTTATTTTTTTCTTTGGTGTCGTCAAGTTTTGACAGGTTCCGTCTAGTTTAATGTTAAAGATAATTAAAATCGTTCCATGAAAAAAAAAAAAAAAAAAAAAAAAAAAAAAAAAGGGACAAAATCATACATAGGATTTTATTAATTTTTAGATCATTTTGTTTATTAGAAGTCCCCGGTGTGCAGACTGAATTTATTTATTTAATTTGACTAATTTTATGAGGATTTGTTTCCATTTTCAATTCAAATTTTTGAGCATTTCGAGAGATATTTTTTACATATTTTAGAAAAGAAAATTATTTTAAAATAAAAACAGCGCAAGCAATAAAACTTCCTTCTTTTAAAAAAATAATGACACGTAACTGTTATAAATAGAAAAAAAACTTTCAAATTAAATGATATTACGTATTAAAAGCAGGAAAGTATTGAAAATTACGGCATAAAAGCTATATTTATACGTGAATTTTTAAAGAGAAGGAAAATTGTAAAGTAGTAAACTCAATTAATATGTGTTAAAAGTCGTAAATAGAGAAAAAAAATCTTTAAAAAATGTAATTTGGCAAGTTACAATGATCATTTGAAAAATGATATTTCCAAGACTAAGATTTTAGACTTATAAATTCTATATTTAAAATAATAATAATAATAATATCAATAATAATAATAATAATAATAATAATAATAATAATAGTAATAGTAATAATAATAATAATAAGAAGAAGAAGAAGAAACATTATTTAACAAACTTAATGATGATTAAAACGTGGCTTACGTAACAATAGAGTCACATATTACGTACGCCATGAATATTCCTGCACTAATTATAATTATATTTTAAAGGAAATTAGGGTTTTACAATTTTCGATACTGCACATTTTTAAACTTCCAAACATCGTGCATATTCAATTTTTAAGGAAAATATGTACTTTTAAAGGCAATTTGCTTGAAAGCTATATCTTAATTTGTTTTTGAGTTATTATTATTAACATTTTTTGTTGTTTATTATTTTTTTTATTTTTTACTTTATTTTTATTTATTTTTTTATTTATTTATTTTTGTCATTCTGCCAACAGAAGTATTCCATTTCTAGACATTAAATATGGATCAATCAGAAGAAGAATAAAATAGGAACATCACAAGGATTCGAATGTGTCACAGATGTCTCTAGAACGAGGGCAAAACCATTTTCCAAATCGTTAAAGACAAAATAAGACCGCGCAACTAATATTTCCTTTCTAACGATACAAATTTTTTCGAGTAAATATTACAAAAAAAAAAAAAAAAAAAAAAAAAAAAAAATTGGTGAAAATTACGCTATAATTAAAGATTTGCATTTAAGAATCACTTATTTAAAATCATTATAATATAGCATTGTTAAAAAATACGGGGGAGCTATGACTCTGTTGACTAAGTTCATTTTATATTAAATAATTCTGAAATGTTTAAACAATCTTACCTAATCAAATGCAGTGCAAAACGGAACAGAATAAATACCCGTTTATAAAGCAATCACCACTGCTTATATATATATATATATATATATATATATATATATTTAATAATAATTCAATTTTCCGTAATTTTTTTAAGCCGATCAAATTAAATGATATTTTGAGGCGGGGCGAGGGTTGACGATCGTATCTCGGAGGGGACAGACACCCCCTAGTACACGAAAGTAGTGAAGGCTTACCGCAATTTTGATAGACTACTATATATACATATGTGGTAATTTAAGTGAATAACTTATGATTTAAGCAAAACTAATATTCTTCAAAATATAAAGAAGGTTTAATAGACATAAAACATATACGTAACATTCCAATATAGCAGTAGAAGCTAATAATCGATAGCATAACCAAGCTTCTCTGAGCTTTGCCTTAAAAATCGACGGAACTCGCCATGGTTGAAATCTATAAAACACCTCGTTTTTTTTTTTTTTTTTTTTTTTTTTTTTTTTTTTTTTTAACGCATCATCACACGAGTCTCGCTTGGGATATAACGCTCATTAAATCCTTGAGTTTATTATATTTTATTATTGAACACTTCATCTTTTATTCCCATATATACACTATACTAGCGGTTACCCGTGACGTCGTTCACGTAGCATAAAAAAACAAAGATAAACGTTTTAATTAAACAAAACATTTCATTAACAATAATTTAAAATATATATAACACATATCTTATACCAAGCTATGCAGTAGTTTTTTTTTTTTTTTTTTTTTTTTTTTTTTTTTTTTTTTTATAGGGGACTTAAAGAACTCAGTCAAATAAATGGAAAATGTGTTAGATAATATTAACGATCGCGAAAGTGAAATTGCAACCATTTATACTGTAGAACACCTGTAACGCACCCCAGTGGTACAGAAATCATGTTGTAGTGCATTTCAGAATTCCATATCAAAGAAAGAAAAATCATGTGTTAGGTAATAAAAAAAATATCCAACATTTCTATAATACATAACTTCGCCGGCCCATTCTTTTCTGCATCTGTGTATGTGATCTATGTGCTTGTAAATATTCTAAATACAATGTTGAAATTTTGCTTAGTTAGAAAAAGTATAACGAAGATTAAAATTCACCTTTAGCAATTTCTAATAATAGACAGAAACGTACTTGAATTCTTTTGTATAGTCCTGTATATTACGTGCAAATATTTATACGACCGCATATTTAGCTTAAATTTTTCAAGCAAAAAACCCGATTCAAATTATTGAATTCATATTTCCGGGAATCGCTATTGCACAGGTGACCATATATCCAGTTTATTGTATAGTCCGATACATGATTTATTTAAATTCTACAAACATCTCTTATTATACCAAATGTAGCTGAACTTTAGGATGCATTAGTTTTCCTTAAAATACATACTATAATTGAAAAAGCTCTTCAGCAATCTTTTCTAATAGACCATACTTTAGATACAATATGTGAGATCTGGACACAGGTCCAAAATCTTTTATGCGTCTCTGTAAATGAACAACAAATGTGATGCAAACCATACTTTACTGCAGTGTTGCCAGATGGGCTACTTTTTTTAAATTCAGATTCTTGATTGGCACCAGTTTTTACAAAGATAAAATATGCCTTATTCAATGGCATGATAATTAAGGAAAAAAACAAAAGGTAAATTACCGTTTCAAAAAAAAGGTGCCAATCGAGAAATCTTAATTTAAAAAAAGTAGCCCACTATCAACACTGCTTTACTGCAAGCATATTAGTAAATTTCAGTATTTATCATTGTATTGATTATCTCAGTATATTAATTTCATCATGTTTGGAATAGTGCAACGCAATTAAAATACGCTGGGAATATTTTTCCCCGTAGACTATCATATTACCGAACTTTTTCTGTTATCTTGTAAAAGAATGTTAAATCTTTTCACCCCATTTTCTACAGAAATCCTGTTTTAGTGCACTTCAGAAACTGATATCAATTTCAATATTATTAAAATAATCTTATAAAATAACATTATTAAAATATGCTGCAAATGGTTTTTCTTCACAGACTATGATATATTGAAATACTTTTGAGCTCACTGTACGCACACTATATAAGTACTATACTTAACATATTCGATAGTAACCATGTTCTTGTGAACCTTAAAAATGCATGTAAATTTCATTACATTTAAAATTATGTAACATTATCAAAATACACCACAAATGATTTTTTCGCCGTATATCATAATGTAAAGTCTCCTTTTGAGTGCTCCTGTGATTCAGCTATATTGCTACCTGGCTCATTTTCAATGCCGCACATGCTATAGCAAATCTCAATAACGTATGTTATTTTCGTATGAATCCCACTATATTTACTCAAGTTGAAACACGGACAAACAGACGGCAGACCCCAGGCACTCGGCATCCGGTATACAGACAGGTTGAAGTCGTAAACACTTTTAGACCATGTTAGAAAGTGTCAAAAAGGGGGTAGTTTCCGTAAAACAAAAACAAAAATAAAAACAGAATTTTTGAAAATTTATAAACTTATACTTTGTTTCAGATATGACGTTACATTGATACTTTTAAAATTCTTAATGGAAAGTATTCCTGTGACGTCACAATTGGTAAAAAGTTCAATTTTATAGCCTCGAACCGAAAGAAAGAAAAAGGTTCATTTTTATTACGGATTAATATCTGGAAAAACTACTAAAATATTCATATTCTTGTAAAGTGTGAAGTTATAATCTTGTGAAGTCTTCTAAGTGTAAAAGAAATTTTATATAATCGTCTGCGCGATATAAGAAGAAAAACAGTATTCCTCTGACGTCACAATTGGTAAAATAGCGGTTTTTAACCTCGAACCGAAAAACAGAACAGGGTCCATTTATTTATTTCATATTCTTTTATTCGCGTTTGTAATGACCGAAAGGTGGCGTTGTATAGACCTGATAATCGTTTGTTTACTTAATGCTGTTTGTTCCATGCAGCTGGAGCAAGCGAATCATGCAAGCATTGTGTTGCTGTCATGTTATTTTGCCATGAGTAAGTCAAATGTACTTTTTTATATTATAGATCTAAACATTGTGTATAAAATTTTGATTTTAGATAATTTTAATACAAAGAACCCAACACGTTGCATGCGTTATAGAACTGTTTATTTATTTATTTATTATAGAACTGTTTATTTATTTATCGGCCTTTTAAACACAGATTTCAGCGGAAGATGCTCACGGTATCAGTTCTATTTCGTTTCAGACATTATCCGCGAGAGGGCGTCTATTTCATTTCAAACGCGAATCACGTGAAGATCCTTCAGTTGAAAATTAATTACAGAAGAGAAATAATTATTCCGGTTTTTTTATTTTTTGGCAACGAAAAAAGAAAGATGATTAAATATTATGGAAAATTTTTCAATTTATTCTGTATGAAAAATAGTGAAATGTTGAATTATTAAGAAAAATATTTGAATAAAAAAAATAAAAATTAGCCTATGTTCATTTCAGACCAAGAATCTATCTATATACAAAAATTCAAAGACATTAATCCATCCGTTTTGAAGCCAAGTTCATTCCAATTTTCGGACACACTTTCACATTTATAATATATATAAGGATTGCCATTGATTATTGGACACTTGCGATTTTAGACATTTTGTTAAATATCTAGAAAAATACAAGAGGAATCATCTTGAAACTCTTAGTGTATAAATATAATAGTATAAGTCATACATCTCCGTGAAGATTTTTTTCCGAAACTCCATAGGGGACCGTCAACAAATTAAAAAAGAATGAATATCTTTTGAATAACCCTGTCAAAACTAATGTAGCAAAAGCGCTCAAACTCTAGATTATGATTGAATGCCTTATTTTAATACACTGTGATTATATTTTTATGCAAATAGCATGCATACTCGCAGAGTAATTAAGGTTTTTATAAAAATGGTCCCAAATTTTTCCAAGTTTTTTCCTTATAATTTTCAAAGTTCTTAATATAAAATAATATTTTTTTCAGAAAATATGACAAACAACATTGCACACAATACTCTGTAATCAGACTTAAAAAATAATGAAAATTGTATACAAAATGAGTTGGTTTACTAAATAATTTTTTACTGCGCATGCGTCAAAGATATCAAAATTTCATTTGCATATTATGTTAGCTAAATGTATAGAGCAACTTTTGTGAAAGTCACAAAATCATAACTTGAAAATTCTGAAAATAATCGTCAATTTAATAAGTTGAAAATCCGTTATTCTCAAAATGAAGCAAAAGCAAGAGGGGTTGTATCCATATATTCATTGATTAGTGTCAATATAGAATACACAATACGGGATGTACTACTACATTTAGATAAAATCCCTCATTTTTTTTGTTTCATTTTGAAAACAACGGATTTTGTCCTTTTTCTATAGACGATTACTTTCAGAATTTTCAAGCTATGATTTTGAGACTTTTACAAAAGTTGCTCTATAGATTTAGCTAACATAATATGCAAATGAAATTTTGATATCTTTGACGCATGCGCAGTAAAAAATTATTTAGTAAACCTACTCATTTTTCATACAGTTTTTATTATTTTTAAATTCTGATTACAGGGTACTGTGTGCAATGTTGTTTGTCATATTTTCTGAAAAAAATATTATTTTATATTAAGAACTCTGAAAATTATAAGGGAAAAACTTGGAAAAATTTGGGACCATTTTTATAAAAACCTTAATTACTCTGCGAGTATGCATGCTATTTGCATAAAAATGAACACAGTAAGAAGGCATTCAATCATAATCTAGAGTTTGAGCGCTTTCGCTACATTAGTTTTGACAGGGTTATTCAAAAGATATTCATTCTTTTTTAATTTGTTGACGGTCCCCAATGAAGTTTCGGTAAAAAATCTTCACGGAAATGTATGAAGTATACTATGATATTTATGCACTAAGAGTTTCGAGATGATTCCTCATGTATTTTTCTAGATATTTAGTAAAATGTCTAAAATCGCAAGTGTCCAATAATCAATGGCAATATAGTGTATATATATATATATATATATATATATATATATATATATATATATATATATATATGGAAGCGAAATATAACTACCTTCTTCTTCGATGGATGTTGGTTTGAAAATTAATTAAATGGGAATTCTTTTATATATAAAATGAAAAAAAAAAAAAACCATACTTATTCCTTTTAATATCCTTTATTTGTCAACATGCATTCATTTAAATATATAATCACTTTATTCTGTTGATAAAAATATATATGCTTGCAGAAGTAACTTAATCAAAAGAAATATCTTCACGAATACCCTCTCATTGCGAATAACTTTTTCAAAACATGATATCTAAAAATTATATTTTATAAGCAATTTAGCGGAAAAAAAGGGATCTCTTTAAGGACTCATGAAAAATCGATTTTATTTAATAAAGATGTTTTTGAATACTTTTCTTGTTCACTTTTAAAATGCCGCTCTCCTGAAAAATTTAATAAAATCGTAAAGTAATGATAAATTTTTAAATTGAAGAATATGAATTCATCAGTGTAAAGGGCATTATGTCTCGAATAATCTGAAATCTGGATTTATATATATGTATATAGTATATGTACACAGTATAAAGTAAAATAAAATAATAAATAAATATCTCTAATAAAAAAATAAAGCACTTTCTCTTTGTCCATTTAATGCACTCCAAAAAAAAAAAAAAAAAAAAAAAAAAAAAAAAAAAAAAAAAAAAAAAAAATTCTATGCAAGTGAGTTTATAAAAATGTGATATAAACTCTTCCGAGTTATTCACGATTCTAGTATTCCAAAAAGCCTTTTTTTATCTTCAGAAACAAAGAGATTTAAAAAAGAATGCATTAAACAAAATTCTAATTTGCAGTCAATATCTTTTAGAGACTGTAAAAAAGACAATCTAAAATAAAATTTCTGAAAAAATCGTCCGAATTTCGACCTGAATCTGAAGACACACACTTTCGCTTCGCCTTATATACTCTACTAACCATGGCCAACTAGATAGATAACGGCCTGCGCATTTCGCTAAAAACCGCCGAAAAAGTGAAACTAGATTCAGTTTCAAACCCTGAACCATTTCATTGGACCACGTGGCGCAAACCATGCCCAAATTTGTATTGAATAACCTGATTTCTGTTCTGTGCACATGGTCATTGTTTTGGATCAGGGTTTGTACGATTGGTCGAATTAACTTGGGCAAGGTATCAGAGTTCTCTGGCGGGGGGCTTCATACATTAATCTCAAATGGATGGGCCGTATAGATCTAGTTGGCAATGCTACTAACTATGAGTGATAAAACTTGTATGCATTAAATAACAGCGAAAAAAATAATCGTAGATTCCAAGAAATTACACATATCTTGGAAAAATTGAGTAACGTAAGAGAAATCTGTTGCGTCAAACTTGTTAAATGTTTGATGTCACGATCACACTCAAAATACTAACGACCCTGTATAAAAGAGTCGCTAGTCCATTACAAATTAAATCGAATATTTCCAACTGAGCGAAAAAATGTCCAAGCCGGGAAGCATATTTCAGATGTGTATATTGCTGGGACGATAGCTGTTTCTAAACCAATAGGAGAGCGTCATTATCACGGTCAAGTACACGCCCACACAGTTTGATTGACAGGAACTCCTGGACAATTGACGGTGCTAATTATAACGATAATCTGTTGCAGATGAAAGTGAGCTGACTGGCTGAATGGTTAGAGCGTCGAGCTTGAAACCGGAGGATATAGGTTCGAGTCCATCGCGGGCCGAGAGTCCGTTGGTGATTTTTTTTTTTTTTTTAATTATTGGAGGCTGTCTTTTATTAATAAATAAGACATTAAAAAAAAATATTTCAAACCCTTTTAATATTCTAAATATCGTTCCAAAATGATTTATATATATATTAAACAAATGGGAAAAAAAGTATTCTGCGAAAATATCCGTATAAGCAAAATTCTTACTTTAATTTTTATTTATTTGTTTATTTATTTATTTCAGGATCAGAGGAAGTATAATTTCTAATTGAAGTAAATAAAATTCAGTCATTTTGAAAAAAAAAAAAAAAATTCTTTCGTACCTTTAATTTTTAATTACCGAGTACAAATTCAAACAATCCGAGTACAAATAAATAATAAACACACACGATCAATTGTCCACGAGTTCCTGTCAATCAAACTGCGTGGGCGTGTACTTGACCGTGATAATGACGGTCTCCTATTGGTTTAGAAACAGTAATCGTCCCAGCAATATACACATCTGAAATATGCAGCCGGGAATCGAATCCAGATCCTTGGCTTACAGGAGCCAATGCTCTACCGTTTAAGCTAAATGGGACGACAACCAGTGAACATATTTCTCTCAGATAACATGTTGTAATAATATCTGGTCTGCCACGTGACAGCTCAACAGAATAAACCGCTGATAAAGGAACTCCATATAAACGATGGATACGTCGATATATTAGTATTGTAACACAATTAAAATGATTGGTAAAGTTACCCAAATGAATTCGCGTTATAATTTTACCAATCAGTTCGATTGTGTTAAAATAATAGTTCATTGTAACTTCATCACTAATATAATACTGTTATTTATTAAGCATAAATAAAAACATCCATGCAGTTTTTAATATTCTTTAATTGCAATTATAAATTAGTTGTTTTCTTGCTACAATCATACATTTTCATGAAAATTATTGAAAAAAAAAAGGATGAAAATA
This sequence comes from Maratus speculifer, assembly GCA_964019185.1. Lineage (NCBI taxonomy): Eukaryota > Metazoa > Arthropoda > Arachnida > Araneae > Salticidae > Maratus > Maratus speculifer. The sequence continues at coordinate 360,939,351 of OZ025292.1, forward strand.
AAATTTGGTGCATGGGAAATGAAAAAGCTCACTTAGCTTATAGAAAGTTCATTAAGTATAAATCATTTTATTTTTAAGTGCGTTCGTAATTAAGTAAATATGTAGCACCTATAGTTGTCGTTCAGTCCATCCGTCTGTCCGTCAATCCATCCGTCCGTTCGCATATAATAACGCAAAAACTACCCAACCGAATATTTTGAAATTTAAAAAATATAAATATTACATAATTTTGTCGAGTCATTTCAAATTTTATGAAAATCGGATGGATAGATCATTTACAGGGACAATCAAAAGTATTCGGCTTCATTACGGTCAATGGGGAAAAAGTTTCAAATGCATTTTAATCGTTTGAAATTTAAAATACATAATTATTACATAATTTTGTTGAGTCTTTTCAAATATTATCAAAATCGAATGTATTGATCAATTACAGGGACAGTTTAAAGTATTTCCGTTACATTACGATCAATGAGGAAAAATATTTCAAATGTATTTTAATGCTGTTACACTCATTCGAACATAATAAAATTGATATGCATCTATAAAGTACATATTATAATATACATTTTGCATAATATGTGGTGCAAAGAACATTTGTTATTAATCTACTAGGCCTAGAGATGTAAATTTTCCGGAAAAATATAAGTGGCGGAAAAAAACTGGTTTTTTACCGGTTTTTTTCGGAAAAAAACGGAAAAATTGGAAAAGTTGATTTTTCATGACTGTTTCTTCCAAATAAATTATATTTTCTTAGAGAATATTAAATAATAAACATTTCTTCCCATTTATTTGTATTAAGTGAAAATTATTTTCATTTAATATTGCAAAATAAAAAGAAAGTAGCAAAGCCTGCTTTTAAAAGGTTTTTTTTTTTTTTTTTTTTTTTTTCCACAACCTAAGAATTTTTAAAACATTATTGTTTGTTATATCATATCTCTGTTGAAATGATTTTTCAGTTACATGTTTAACTACCAATTGACCTAATGTAACAGCCTGAGCCAATATGTCTGCAGTTTGGAATAAAATAAATTATGCATTCCATTTACATAAGTATAGTTTTTAAGTAAATGATACTAGTTTAAAGAAATTGTTGCAGTTTTGTCATTATTATCAATATCAGTATTAAAAAACCCCCATTGCTTGTTTTAAAAAATGTATATTTTTACATTATTACACTTTTTTCTTACAATTATAATTTTATTTCCTTCAGGAGTGATTCTGAGTAAAAAAAAAAAATTCGGAAATTCACATCGCATTTTCGGAAATCAGCGGGTGGGGGGGGGAGGGGGGACCCGCGGAATCCCCCCTTCCCGGGATTATCCGCGATCTACAGACGAAATCGGCATTTTCCCGCGATCTTCAGACGAAATGAGCGATTTATCTGCGATATTTAGCAAAATCGGCAATTTATTGCGATTTGTTGTCGAAATCGGCGGTTTTTATGCGATCTTTTGACAAAATCGGCGTTGTTCCGTGTTTTTTTTTTTTTTTAATATGAAATTGGCGTTTTATGGACGATCTTTAGACAAAATTTGCATTTTTACGCGATCTTTTCTCAAAACGGCGATTTATCCCCGCGATCTTTTGACAAAATCAGCGTTTTTTCCGTGATCTTTTGATGAAATCGGCCTTTTTTTTCAAATATCATTTGACAAAATATTTTTAAGTAATCTTTTATCGAAAACGGCGTTATATCCGCAATCTTTAGACGAAATCGACGTTTTCCCGCGGTCTTCAGACGAAATCAACGTTTTATTCCGTAAGTTACACCCTCCCCACAGCGATTATCCGCGATCTTCAGACGAAATGAGCTATTTATTTGCGATATTTTAGCAAAATCGGCAATTTATTGCGATCTTTTGTCGAAATCGGCGGTTTTTCCGCGATCTTTTGACGAAATCGGCGTTGTTCCGTGTTTTTTATTATGAAATCGGCGTTTTTTATGATCTTTAGATAAAATTTGCATTTTTACGCAATTTTTTCTCGAAAACGGCGTTTTTCCCGTGATCTTTTGATGAAATCGGCCTTTTTTTCCCCCCAATATTCTTTTGACAAAATATTTTTAAGCGATCTTTTATCGAAATCGGCGTTATATCCTCAATCTTTAGACGAAATCGACGTTTTCCAGCGTTCTTAGTCGAAATCAGCGTTTTATCTGCGATATTTGGTGAAATTGTTGTTTTTTCCGCGATTCGCACAGGAAATTCGCGATTTTCAAAGATCTTTTGACAAAGTTCGTTGACAAAAACATTGACAAAATCATCGTTTTTCCACGAAATATTGACGAAATATGTGCTTTTTCAGCGATCCTTTCACGAAATTTGCATTTCTCCGCAATTATTTTTTTCGCGCGCAAAACCGTACAAGTTGGCAACTATGCGGAACTGATAACCCAATTTCAAATTTTCGGAATTGAATGCCTTAAATTTTCGGAAATTTCGGAATTTTCGGACGAGAATCACCCCTGTTAAAAAATATGTTTAGTTTTGGTATAGCTTTCCAATCTCAACTCAGCAACAAAATTAAATTTTACTTTGGCTTACTCAGGTCTGTGACTAAAAAAAAGCATAGGATTTATTGACTGTTAGATTTTTACTCACTGAAACCAGAAAAATATATATTTTTTTAAGTTTAATTAAATGTAATTTTTTTTCTTTTTATACTGAAATATGGTATTCTATTCTTGAGTAAGAAGCCATATTCAATAATGTTTCCATGTGGTAATTTCATATTTCTAAGAATGGAACTCAAAAGTTATGAAAACAGAACGCTACAAATAGAAAATGCTCGCTATTTGAAGAATTAACAAAAGCAGTTACATACAGAGATAAACTTCTAGTATGCTTTAAAAAATTACAAAAATTCAAAGTTTAATCAAGAGGGAATGTATAATTTGGAACATAGTTATTTGTAATAAAATATGGGGTTTTTTTTTCATCGCAGTTGTACTTCTCTAATGCAAACTGCCCATGTTTTTGCAATATTACTTTATATTATGGAGGTAAAATGGAGGTCAATTTTACATTCAATACCTTGAAAAAACATTCAATTAATCAGCTATAACGAAATCTTGAAAAATGCAGCATAGTAGTGCCACATACAGGGCAATTTACACCAAAAACTAAACAACATTAATATATATCAGGAACTGTCTGAATCTGTAGTTTGATAAAAAAAAAAAAAAAAATCGTCCTTGAGATAGAGCCATTGCAATAATCATGAATAATGCAGCATAGCAGCGTCATCTATTGAGCGATTTACACCAAAAAGTAATGTGCACAAAGTTATAGCAAAGATTAATTTAATCTGAAATTTTATGAAAATACATACATTAATTCTTGAAATAGAACTATTGTGGAAATTATGAATAATGCAGCATAGCAGCGCCATCAATTGGGCGATATACACTAATAACTAAACATCTCAAGTTTATATCAAGGTGTAACTGAATCTAAAGTTTGGTGAAATTATGTGCATCAGTTCTTGAGATCGAGTGCCCATAAAATTTTTGTCCCCTACAGACTCACAGAGTGATAGATACTTTCCAAAAATTATCAAATCGTGTTGACCTTCTAAAACATTTAAATACACCACAAACTGGAAGTCAAAATTTTCACGAATTCGATACTTACTTCTTGAAAAGATAGAAAAAAGTAATAAATGCATGCTTCAAATTTTATGTTAAATTTTTAATTTTACCATTTCTATTAATCAGCATATTATTGAAATAATTTTGCACATGAATAAATAATTAAAAAGAGAAGTTGCATTTAATTATATATCTAGATTTTTTTCATGTAATCCTGTTTTTGTGAAATTATGAATTGTTTTCTTATACAAAATATATTCAGAATTTGTAAATATAAGAAATTATTACCATTTTCAGAGTCCTATTTAGACATTTTTAATAAGGTTATTTATGCATATATACAACTTGATAAGATTCAACTGCTATATGGCATGAGATTTCTTTTTTCTTCAATCACTGCATTTGCGAAAGATTCAATTTGTAGATTAAACTTTTTTCTGAAATATCTATTTTCAAGAGAAATTTTGTGAAGGGTTGTGTTTCAAACAAGAAAAAAATGTGAAGGATCCTTTCAAGTCTTCTCCTCAAACAGATTTCTGCTCAGCAATCAGATTACCCACATTAAAGTTTTCATGTGGGACACTCAACAAGCTATTACAAAATTTTCTCTATATTATTTCATAAATGAAATTTCAATTTTTCCACTTCGGAAAAATTGAAAAATAAGCCTTCGGAAAAAACCCGAAAAAAACCGTTTTTTTCCCCAATTTTTCCGGTTTTTTTCCGAGCATTCCCATCTCTAACTAGGCCACACAAAAGTATTGCATTACATAATAGTATAGGAGAACATTGCTCAGTGCGCATTTTAATTGTATTTAACTATTTACAATTTTATGAGATTGATGTATGAGAGTGATATTTTTAAAACTTCCTTATCGTACGAACGCACCTTATTTGCTACTCTTCACGTACAATTTCCAGCTTGTTTTCTTTGAACACCATTATTAATATTATAATCCAGCCTTCGAATTCAGTAAACAATTTCGTCATTTTTATTTCTTTAAATTTGCAATAAAATAATTTAAAACTAAAAATATAGGAAACTAATTAAATTTTGAATACATTTTGCAAGATTTAACTATTCATTGACAAGAAGAATAACTTACTGTAACACAAATCAATTACATCGGAGACAAAAATACGTTATTTATCATTAAATAAATATTTTTTCATTATTAGTCTGAAAAAGAATCTTTTAATTTTATATAATTTGTTTTAAATTACAAATTAAATTGACTATTCTTAAGCAGGCAATTTCAATAACTGAGAAATAATAAGTATTTTGACTAATCAATAAATTCTCTCGTTATTGAAGAATTTATCTTTAAAAGTGCTCGATATATATTCTTCTTATTTTTTTTTTTTTTTTATCATCTATGATGAGCTGTTTAACTTTGTCTATATGGAAATATTTTTATTAAAGTGCAATTAAATTGAGAAGTATTTATTTTTCTTTCATCTTTATTAAGAATATTTTTATTAATATCATTTGAATTTTCAATTCTTTCGCCTAAAAACATTTATTTAAGAACAAATAAATTTGATTTACGGCTTAGTTTTAGATTTTTTTTTTCAAACAAATATAGAATTTGATACATCAGCTTGTTGACTATGAATACAAGAAAGTATATTTTAGGCGATATATATTCATGAAATGTAATCGCGTCAATTCTTTAATTTTCATGAAATGTAATAGAGTCATTTCTTTACCAATACTATTTGGCGTTATTATCCACCTGTGTACAGTTGACTCTCTCTATCTGAACACTCTCTGAAGTGAACAGCCCGGTATTATGAACGCAATCTGATGGGCCCGTCGAAACTCCATAGACATAACAAAAGATGAACTCTCTGTATTCTGAATACTCTTTAATCTGAACACCCCACTATTATGAACGCTACTTTTGGTCCTCCTTTCTACTCCCCCTATCTATAAACTGAACATGCATTTTCAATCTGAATTTGATTTCTCATTATGGAAATTCAGAGAAACTGAAGAAGGAAAAGGTACAACGAACTCGATTAAAAAATAAACAGACATAATCACTGCTGGATTTTAAGAATGTATTTAAAGTTGCAGTTTGTTCGAATACTTCATATAAAATCTCTAGTTAAATGTTAAGCAGCTGTTGTCACATTGTTTTCAGCTGCCTAGTAAAGAAGCCATTTTATGATTTTTTTTTTTTTTTTAAATCAGAAAATGTAAGCATTTTGTTTTTGATTAATTGAATACAATTGCAGTAAGTTAAAATAATCCACTTCAATTTTTCTTATTTCTAATAATAATTTTATGTATATTATTGTTAATCACAGCTTAAACATGATACAGTAAAACCCCGATCTATCGTTCCCGCATCCATCGTTTTCCCGTATTGATCGTTTTATTTCTGCGGTCCCTGCACATATTATACTTAAATAATGGTAACGAAACCCGCATACATCGTTCTTCAAAAAGTCGTTTTCCGGCATTCATCGTTGTAAAAATTTTCCCTCACTGGAATGAAATTGAAAGTCATGCGAATCCATATGGTACACAAACTGGAATTACTTATTGTATGGTAAAATAAATCTTTTGTGCTGTTTGTGTCAATAATGGCTACAATAATACACATGGAGAGTGATTGTATATAGCAGAGGATGCGCTTATATTTCCACTGATCAAGATATTGCGACATGTGTCCTAAACATAGGAGAAATTTGTGATAATGCAAAAACTGAAAATAATGGTGAAGAAACATAGGATAACGTTCAGACCAATGAAGCTGAGGCACCAGTGCCAACATTTCCTGATTCATTTATGGCATTTCTAACTACATAAACTTTTATATATGCATATGAAATTACAGAAAATGACCTGAAAAAAGTTGTATGTCTTGCAAATTTATTTTTTAATAAACGTAATTTCAAACAATATTATTATTTTTTAATTAACATAATTTCAAGCAATATTATGAATTTTTAAAAATAACTTCGATTTATTTCTTTTACAGTTTAGTAAGCAACAAATTAGTATTTAATATGATAGTATACTGTGTACAATGCACAGCATTTTTAATGCATAAACATTGTGCTTTTTCTTATTTTGAAGTTAATCCGCATTCATCGTTTTTCCTCCTGAACCCCTTGGAAAACGATGGATCGAGGTTCTACTGTACTTTGTAGATTAATTTTGGAAATTTTCGACTAATTTCTTCAATTGATCAACTACTGGGAAAATGGCAAATGAAGAAAAGCTTATAAATCTGTTGCTATTTAATTTTAGCAGATTAAATTTTTTCAGATGATCGGCCATAACTAAGGTTTGTAACAATCATGTTAGGACTTTTAGTTAATTTCTAAAACTTAAAAGGAAGAAAATACACTGAACATCCCATTGCACCGACTTTATTTCACTAACTATTGGTTCGATCACCATATATAGCATTAGTAGTAATGCAATTCCGATCTCCTTCTATAATGAACTTGAACACCCCTCTAATCTAAACATTTTTGGTCGGTCCTATGAATGCTCGGAATAGAGAGAGTCCACTGTAGTTATAACATCATGCAAACAAAATTATAAAATAAGACAGATTAATGAATTTTAATAATCCAAATGTAAAGATAAAAATTCTAAGTGCAACCCTAGAAATCGACAAATTTCTTTACTTACCATTGATTGCAATATCAGGATGTAGTAATTATTGATATTTCATTCTTCTGACAAGAAAAAATTAGCAGCACTTAGGTCATACAAATTTTTCATTATCTTTTTGGTTTTCAACAATCGTAGCAATGCTTTCTCGTGTATAAAATTGAAAAGAATTCCTTTTTGTATGTAGTTCCAGTACTGAAAAGAATCAACCAGAGTAATAACTGCAATGAATGGTGTTATTACCCCGGTTTATTTATTGCGCAGCACATTTTAAACTACAAATTATCTCGCGAACGCATCCAAAATTTTCCACAACATTTTGAAAGTAGGAGAGACCGGGGCGCGTTGGCCCAGTTTTTTTATCTCATTTTTTTCAGTAACTAAATTTTGTTTATTTTCAGATGTAGTATTTTTTTACAATACCTAGTACATTTAACTAGTGAGGAATACGCTTCCTTTTTGTTAATATGAAATTTTAAGAACTTTATGAATTTAATTATGGTGTAATGTCATGTGGGCCAATCTACCCCGTGCATGGGGTAGGTTGGCCCATTGAGTGGGGCACGTTGGACTGCATTGTTCTTTTTTATATTTATTTAGAAGTTAAATAAAATTCATAATAGTGAATAGGAACTTTAATGCATGCATATATAAAAAAATATTTGCAAATTAAGTTTAGAAATCAGAGGGATCATTGCAGTGAATGCATTCAAAATATAATCCATTAATTTCTTTTCGAACACATTTCACATGAGCCCAACGTTTGCAACTCACGCATTGGATCCATTCTTCCCCAGGCATATTTTGATTAAAATCCTTCAGACAACGTAGGCAGATATTGTCTTCGTCTTCCTCATCGTCAGTTCTTTAACCTCTTCGCGACAGAAGCCTTTTGCGAAATTTTAATGCTTTGTCACCGGATTTTAAAAACAGATATTTGTGTTATTAAATTGAGAAAATTCCCCGATGAAATAAGGCAAATTTTACAATAATATTTTACTGGTGGGGGTAAACAAGGATTATTAAGCCTTTATGCGGCACGTATGCGTGTCGCTCGCTCCCAAGGGGTTAATAGATTTCTTCTTCCTTTTTTGACAGTTCAGACTACTACATCCAGGCTGTGAGGGATCAAAAGGAAACAAAATCTTTTTCACAGACTGCTTTCCTTTGCGTTTTTTGGTCTGATTTCTTAATTTAATATCATTTTTAATTTTAGCACTATTTCTTTCTTCTGTTCTCTTTTGTTGTTGTTCAAGAACTAATTTGACATAGGTGTCTGTGAGGACTGCAGAAGTTCTCTTCATTCTATTCGAAGCATTTTTCTTCCTTGGCTCTGCCTTTTCGAATGGTCTAATGTCCTCAAATGTGGGGGTTGTGTTGGATGGAGCAGGAAAAGATCCGGTAGGCACATCTATAGAAATAGGCCTACCCATAATTACCTGGGTTTCATTAGAAGCTTCACCAATTGCTTTGTCGTGCGTGCTTGAAGGCTCTGGTCTATTACTGACATACGAAGGCATGAAATCAGAAGTGAGTAAAAACATTCCTATTGAAAGGGCATATTCCAGTTATCTGAAAACCTGATGTTATATTAACTGGAATTACTGCATTGGGAAGGGCAGTTTTCACAATTCCCGGAATATCGTAGATGGTTCAAAGGGCGTCTATTAGTTGTCATCCAACCATCACAGGCTGAATGACATATTTTTTGAATGGGCGAAAAACTGTGCGGTCCAATGGCTGTAGCTTATAACTACAATGGGCCGGGAAAGACCGGGTCAACGTGCCCCAACGTAAGTGGGCCAACTTGCTTCCTCGCCATGTTTGAAATACTTTTGCTATTCTACACATAACAACATTTAATATTTATTGTTACATCAAAAGAATCGTTATAAATTGAACTTTCAAAATATTACTCACTTTTGTTCTTGTGAAGTATCTCTTGAGAGCATTAACACTTTCTGCAGACTAACGAAAATTTGCTTCGAGATCGACGAAAGTGAAAAATCAACGTTGTTCTTACAAGGAAGGTCTCCATACGGGCATACTCAGAAAAATCTGAAAAAATTACAGAATGTTCTTCTCATATAGTTATATATGTTTATAAAAAAAAATTCGGCGGAACCTCCTTATAACGTCCGTAAAACAATAATAAAATTTTCGTTTATTTGGCGATTTATCTCCGGTTGGCGAAAAAACGAAATTTTGAAAAATACGCTTTTACGCTTCGAATACGTTTTAAAGAAAAAACTTTCTATGTTCAATTTATTTAAATAAGTTTAGTTTAAGTAATTTTAGTTTTGCATTTTTACTTTACTTTAAGTGTAATTTTGTCATATACGTTTATATGTACTTATAACAAAATGAAATTAATGTATTTTATCATTTAAAACACAATTTAAATTGATTAAAATTGTTCCAAATTGAAAAATACACTGTTAAAATCTGCTGCATTTTGTTGCAACGCACTCCCTTGCTTGTATAGAAAACGGTTATTTGGCCGTGAAATGGAGCTTTCTCATTGGTTGGAATAGAGATATTATATACAAGCGGTGGAGTGCGTTGCAACAAAATGCAGCAGATTTTTAACAGTGTATGACACGGTCAATTCGCTGTGCTATGGAGCATTCTCATTGGTCAGAAGAGAGATATTCTATAAAAGTAGTGGAGTGACGTCGCAGTAAATGCTGCAGATTTTTAACAGTGAAGTCAATTAAAATCAATTTTCAGATTCGTTAAAATCGTCTGCTTTTGGCGAGGAAATGCACTGCTCGCCAAATCCCGCGTCGCTTTCAGCTTTTCCCGCCAATTATTCCAAACTATTTTATTTTTTTACACATCTAATAATGTAATTCCGCCGCTAATTTTCACTGATTTTTTATTGCCTACATGAGTAATTTAATTCGTATTGTTTTCAAAAAATTCTGAGTATGCCCCCAATGGAGACCTTCCTTGTTAGTTTGCTTTTAATAAGGGAACTGAAACTCGTGGAAGGGTAGGAAAACAGGTTTTCTAACATATTTCTGGACTTGTGGCGACATTTGGTAACTAGTTTGAAAATTAAAGCAAATTGGCCAACGTGCCCCGGTCTCCCCTACATTAAATAAAATATAAACTTATGTAATAAACAAAACTTTTCGTTAATAAATATATAGGTTTCTGATCATAGAGCTTACCTCGAAATATTAGATCAGGCGTTGACTTTTATGTGTTTCTTCCAGTGATAAAGTCTACAACTGGAAGAAATTAACTTTCAGCCGTTGCTTGTGATTCAGACGATTCGGAGCCCTTCTTCGCAGAACCCCGCGAGATTATATTTCCTGAATTCTTTCATAATTGCGCACAAAATTAGAACTTGGCATTATTACCCCAAGGCGCCTTATTTATTAAAAGTATAAAAGCCATCGAAAAATTCAAATTTATTTAAAGAAGAAATTAGATTTGTTCATTGTTGTTAATTGTTATTCATAATCTGCATTTGTTACATTACATGCATAGCACATATAGCATCTGATTTCTAAAATTAACCCATATCATTAAACTAAAATAACTTCTCAGAGCGTCACTAGTATAAGTGAAGATTCACGGTTGCCATTCGCCACGTGGCGACTTAATTTTTTGACTTGGGGAATAATTTTCAATGGCTAAATCGGCATCCTTTGGCAATTTTAGGTAGCTTTCATTACAAAAAGTAAAAAGCTACCTATTGCAGCCGTCCGGAGGAAAGCACTTCCGGAAAATTTTGGTATATTTTCACCGATCATGACCCCCAGACCCCAAAACCACCCTCCGTTCAAATGTTGACATATATATATATATATATATACATATATATATATACTTATAATAAAATGCGTTCTGGAGAGGTGTGTGGAACGGTTCCAGGATTCGCCACTCCTATCTGTGAATGGACCCTAGCAATACGCCACGTTAGGCTTAATGGAAAACAAATGCAGACATATGACAGCTAAAAGATAATTTTTTTTAACTTAAAATAACGTTTAAACAGCATATTTTTCTATAAAACATGTATATCATATCCAATTATAATGTATTAGGCTTCAAATTAAAAATAAGTAATTGTAAACATCAGATTACGATATAAACAAACGAACTCTGTTGCCATTCAGATTTTCCAAATCTTGAAACAAATGAATGACCCTTTGAACGCATTATTAAAAAAAAAAAAAAAAAAAAAAAAAAAAAAAAAAAAAAAAAGAATACACGTCAATTATCTAATTATGTTCTTAAAATATTTATAAAATCATATTAAACTCTTTAAATAATTTGATTTTGTTTAAAACTGTCAAAAACTCTTTTTGCAATCATCTATTGGCAAATAATATAAAGAATCGAACTTTGTAATAAACACGAGTTAATGTTCGGCATATCAAAAAGTTAATGTGATATTTTCGGAAATTACATTTCACTTTGCTAATAATTAATAGAGATCTAAATCAGAAGCATGCATTTTTAAGAACTTTTCACTGTTTCTTAAAATGCAGAATTCTGATTGGTTAGTCACGTTTCGCTATCAGCGAAAGTAGCCTGGATCGTAGTATTCTTCTCGCAAAAAATGTAGTGAATCAATCACGTTTGAGAATCGTTCAATCAAAATTATTTGTACTTGAGAACGCACGTGTGTTTGTTGATCTTTTTGAACACGCGGTAGGTTTTGGTTTATATATATTTTCAAGTAAATCGTTGTTTCTGTAATTTAACGATAATTTTAGCAATGCCTGATGAAAATAACGAAACGCCGGTTGAACGTAGACGGCGATTAGCTCGCGAAAGAAAATCGAGATGGCAATACTCGAAAAATACTCGAATTTTATCGAAAAATCGTGTAATATACTCAAATTTTGCAGAAAAATCGTCCGAAAATACGCGAATTTTGAAGAAAGATCCGGGAAAATATCAAAATTTTGTAGAAAAATCGGGGAAAATACGCACATTTTGTCAAAAAATAGCGAAAAATAGGCGAATCTTAACGAAAGATCGTGAGAAATACGAAAATTTTGACGAAAGATCAAGGAAAATACGCGAATTCTGTCAAAAAATCGCGGAAAATACGAGAATTTTGTCGAAAAATCGGGGGAAATACGCGAAATTTATCGAAAAATCGCGGAAAATACGCAAATTTTGTCAAAAAATCGCGGAAAATATGCGAATTTTCTCGAAATATCAAGGGAAATAAACAAATTTTCTCGAAAAATCAAGGGAAATAAACGAATTTTCTCGAAAGATAGTCGAAAATATGCGAATTTTCTTGAAAAACTTGCTATTTTCAAAATAAAACTGCTATTTTTTAAAAAAAGTTGTTTTGTTTATATTAACTGCGTATAGATAGCGCCAAATCCAAATTTAAAAAACAAAACACAAAGCTTCTTAATTCATGCCTAAAAGCATCGAACTAAAAGTATCATATGCCCATGATTAAAGCCACTGCCGAATCATACTTTTAATAAAAATAATGTATATTAAAATTTAAAATACTTCAATATTTAATTTTAATGCTTTGTGAAATCTTCAGAAATTGAGTTTCATTTTGCTAATTATTATTATCGTTATTGTAATAAATACTACTCTTTGTTTTGAAATTAAAATTTGTTCAAAAACTAAATATCAAGTTAAAAAAAAATTAAAAAAAAACTTTATCATTTGTATTTGTAGAAATCTATTGTTATTTTTAAAATGTGCTTTTCTACTATACAAACTCTTCAATACTAAAATCTTCATTCTGTTTGTATTACTATGAAAATAAAATGCAAATGAAAATTCCGTCATTTTTGACGGGGTTGTTATACTAGTATATATATATAACCATATATATATCTGATTTTCGTCATGCGATAACTAACGTATTTATGAACCGATTTGAATGAAACTTGGTATGTACATTGTACATACAGATGTCTCGATCAAGTTCGTTGGTCAGCATCATCCGCCATTTTGTTTCAAAATGGCGGCCATTTTAAATTTTTAAAAAAATTTAAAATTTAAAATTAAATGCAAAAAAATCAAAATTTGAAAAATATTTTTCTTTTACGTGTTAGAACATAAAATAACGATTCCAGAACACTTTTTATTTTGTCTATATCTTACAAAATAATTGAGTTATAGCACTTTGAATTTTTCTTATGGCTGACATTTTGAAACAATCTGATTTTTGTCACGTGATAACACGCGTATTTATGAACCGATTTCAATTAAACTTGGTATGTACATAGTACATACAAATGTCTCAACCGAGTTCGTTGGCCAGCATCATCCGCCATTTTGTTTCAAAATGGTGGTCATTTTAAATTTAAAAAAAAATAAAATTTAAAATTAAATGCGGAAAAATCAAAATTTGAAAAATATTTTTCTTTTACGTGTTAGATCTTAAAACAACAATTCCAGAACACTTTTTATTTTGTCCATATCTTCCAAAATGATTGAGTTATAGCACTTTGAATTTTTCTTATGGCTGACATTTTGAAACGATCTGATTTTGTCACATGATAACACGCGTATTTATGAACCGATTTCAATGAAACTTGGTATGTACATAGTACATACAAATGTCTCGATCGAGTTCGTTGGCCAGCATCATCCACCATTTTGTTTCAAAATGATGGCCATTTTAAATTTTTTTAAAAATTTAAAATTTAAAATTAAATGCGAAAAAATTAAAAGTTGAAAAATATTTTTCTTTTTACTTTTTAAAACTTAAAACAACGATTCCAGAACACTTTTTATTTTGTCTATATCTTGAAAAATGATTGAGTTATAGCACTTTGAATTTTGCTTATGGCTGACATTTTGAAACGGTCTGATCTGAACGATCCATCATGTTGTTTTAAAATGGCATACACTTTATGATGTCGTGGAATTTGGCGACTCTCTAAATCGCTTAAAATAAAACCAGGTTGAATAAAAGATGACTATTTTCTAAAAATTCCTATTAATATTCAGTCTTGACAAAAACTAGTATTCAATCTTATAAAATCACTAATTTTATAAGATTATTTCCACTAATTTGAGCTTATTGTTTTTGAACAATGCAAATTACTTTAAAATAAATAAATAAATATATAAATATATGAAAGCTACCTCTTCCTCCCGGCATTGCTGGAAGGACTTTTTTTTTTCTCACGACCATTTGACGAAAATTCTTATTTTTGTCGCAATTCTGTGATGATAATCCCCCGTTTTTTCGCAATCTACTGACGAAAATCACGTGTTTTTTAGCGATTTTCTAACCAAAATTGCGTTTTTTTCCATGATCATTTGACAAAAATCACATCTTTCATCCATTCTTCCAGGAAACTCAGGCGTTTTTTCAGATCCTTTGATAAAATTAGCTTTTCATCTGCAATCTTTTGACGAAATACACGTTGTTTCTCCGTTGTTTAGCGTTGATTCTTAGTTTTTCTTCGAAATTAAGTCCTGGTGGCGATTGAAATACAGTGAAACCTCCAAATAAGGGACACCCATGGGACCGAAAGTTTTGTCCCTTAAATAGAGGTGTCCCTTATTCGGAGTTTTTACGTTTTTTAAAAATTAATCATTCATAAGGACATAAAAAAATAAGAAAATGTTAAAATTGAAGTTTAAATGTACCCGAGGGTTATAAATTACATTAATTAGGCACAAAAGTAATAAAAAATTAATTAATTTAATTTTTTAATTGATTACTTAATTAGTAAATGATTTGTAGAGTTGTTGATTTGTATTTTTTACGTAAATGTTTCTATAATGCAAAAAGTGCAATAATATTTTAAAGAGTCTTACTTGTGATGTAATCAATAAAAAAGTGACTGTTATGCAGATTTCAATTCTTCTATTACTAAACTTTTCAGACATTCATTTACCATACTTAGTCCTTCATTATAAGCACTATTTACGAAAAAAAAAGTATTCAACTGCTTTTCATATTTTAAAGCATCTGTAACGTTCTTTATTTCACAATTTTCCTTTCTCTTTCATTTTCAGAGTCATCCCTCACAATTTTCAATATATACTGGGAAGTGGCAACACAGACAATCACCTCATCGAGTTCACGGCAGAAATTCTAGAATTAATTAAAACTCAATATGCATGTTAAAATGCAACTGGTCTCCTAAGTCATATTTTGGTGGAAAACACCAAAAAATCAAAATTTAGGGGTTGACTCGTAGATTTACCATTGTTTTCTTGCACTCAAATCTATGAAAATGTGGAGGACTGGGTGCAGGATACCCCCATGAAAAACCTACGAATCAACCACTAAAAATGGGTTTATGTCTATTTTCCACCTAGATATGACTTGACAGATCAATTGAATTTTAATTTGTGAATCGACTTTTAACCAATTCTGGAATTTCAGCTGTGAGCTCAATGGAATTATTGTCTGCACTGTCACCTTTGCTCTGATAGTGATAAACACACTTCGATAATTTCATCTGAATTGTGGATAAATAAATGCTCATCAGTCTAGTTGCATATCTCTGTACCAACATAACTGCCTCATTATCTCAAATGCAAAAATCAACCCCTTTAACAAATTTTACTCGTACGTCCAGTGTGACTGGTCAGCATTTTTCTTTGCAAAATTTGCTTTTGTCATACAGTAATAAAGGAAAATAAAATTTGTCATTTAATTAAAGTTTCTTTTTTGATATTATGTATTTGAGGAATTTTTTTTTTTTTTTTTTTTTTTTTTTTTTTTTTTTTTTAAGTGGTGTCAACTGAATAAAATTTGTGTAAGAAACGCCCGAATCGAAAGGGTTAATCTCATTTTCAAGTGTCCCTTAAATCGAGTGTCCTTTATTCAGAGGTAAATACATTACACTTCCTATACCAAGGGACTGGGACCGGAACTTTTGTCCCTTAAATAGAGGTGTCCCTTATTCGGAGTGTCCCTTATTTGGAGGATTCACTGTATTTGGCTTTAGGATCCACTGGATCCTTTAAAATTTTAGGAGTCTACAACTATAGTCACTAGATGATACTAAAAATGCGAGCAAAATGCATTTTTTTTAGTGTCAGTTAATTCTATGCAGTTTTGAAAATGCACCTCAAAATATTATTAATAAATATTAGAATTTTAAAATTATATGTCTCAGGTGCATCAAGAAACAATTTGGGTTAGCTTCATAGAATTTTTCAGCTTCGTATGTGCCTTAAATTTTACTAGTCATCACCCAGAAATAGAGCGAAATTTTTTTTTAGTAATGTAGATTTTGTATTTATTTATTTACAAAGAAAAATAATGCTTTTTACGGACCAAAAAGATTAAAGTTTAAGCAATGTCACATGAAATTCTGAAAAAAAAAAAAAAAAAATGAGAACAAGTATTTTCTAGCCCGACTTTTTTTTTTTTTTTTTAAGTCTAAGACCGACTAAGATTTTTTTTTTTTTTTTTTTTTTTAAATCTCAGTCTTGTTCCGACAAAAAAACAGTGCAGATCTTTAATGCCAGCCTCATTGTATTTTCTTCTTACTTTTTTAAAAATATCTTTCATTTTTTTTTATAAGAATAACATTAAGACAACGTTAAACATAAGAATACTTATGTTTTATTAAAAAAAAAAAAAAAAAAAAAAAAAAAAAAAATTTATTCATTTAATGTAATAAAATGAGTAAGTGATAAAAATAAAGGCCAATGAAAATTCGAAATGCAAACGGAAACGCTAGAAAATGTCTGTATATAAAAACATAGGTAAGTATATCTCTTTCTTTTTATGTGATACAGCAAAACACTACTTACAATTCCTTAAGTAACTTTACTATGTACGTAATTTAGGAAGAATGTTTAGTTATTGCACTTCTAATAATTTTATTATCGAACGAAAATAATCCATACCTTAGCATTGCTAGAAAGAAAAAAAATCTGTTAGAACAACATACACCAGTTTATCCAAGAAAAGAAATGTCGCTACGACAAACATTTCCTGTCATTTCGCTGCAGCATGAGAATCAAATTAAATTCCAATATTTAATGTAATAGCTAATCTTCGAATACGGAGTAATAAGTAGCAGTATCTCTTTTCATAATTCTTCTTGTGAGAATACTTAAAAGAGGGATCTAAATGTATTTCCTGGAGCAGTGTAACTTAAGAAAGAGATACAAGTTTAATTTATAGCTGAATAAAATATACGAGAAAAAAATTAAGAGTAATAAATATGAATGGAATTTTTATTCATCAATAGTTTTTAAAAATATATGTAGGCAATATGTCGTGGTAATCAACGAGTAAAAATCTTTATTTTAGTGATATATTAAAGATATGTGTTAAATATATTTGTCTATTTAACCAAAGTAGTCTTGGCATGTTTTATCAATCTTTTTCATCCACTGAATAAAGAGGGAATCCTTAAAATCAGATCACATAAAGATTCAACAATAGCATATCGTAGTTTAAAAAAATAATAGGGAGATTGGGTGAAGATAACGTAATTTTTATTTGGTTGGTTGATTGAATTTTAATGGTGCAAATTCTTTTTGGGGACATGCTGTGTCATCGTAGTTTTCGAAAAATCACCAATTGTTTTCATTTATTATTCATTGATTCCTTATTACAATTTGAACCTTTTTGTATAATTTAAAGGCATATTTCATGTTAGAGGTGTTATAGAAAGCATCGAAAATTTTGTTTTTATAAACACTTTCTTTTATAAACGCATCTTATCCATAGCTGATGACCAACTATCTCGGGGTAATATGCTTCCTGAAATTTCAACCTATACAATAATTTATATGAAGCAGCATAAAACTTAATGGGAAAAATGAAAGTAACTCTAATATTTTAGACACAGTAAAATTGTTAACATACTTAAGATTGACATATTACAAAAATATGAATGTAGCAAACGTTGGAGATTTTTGAAAGTCATATTTGAAAAATAAGGTCATATTTTGCTTAAGAAGTAAAAGAATTGTGATTCTTAAGTAAGCCTATTTTTAAAACGTCATAGCAAGATTACTGTGATATGGTGCTTTTGAGTCCAGATTGTTTGTCAATTTTTTTCATGTGTCCCTTTGTTCTTTTCAATCATATCTCATATCTGCTACAAACTGCACATTTGTTTAGAAAGGTTGAGATAGCCAATAGTCCTACTAAATGCCTTATCTAATCATATACACTACTGGCCATTAAAATTGCTACACCATGAAGGCGGCATGCTACAGACGTGAAATTTAAATGAGAGGAAGAAGATGCTGTAATATGCAAATGATTAGCTTTTCAGCGCATTATGACAAAGCAGGTGCCGGTAGCGACACCTACAATGTGTTTAAATGAAGAAATTGTTCAATCGGTTTCTCACACAGAAATTACATTTGAGCATTGCTGCCTGACGAAAAATTGTTGTGATGCCTCGTGTAAGAAGGAAAAATGCGTATCAGCATGCTTCTGATCTTGATAAAGGTCGAGATGTAGCCTACCGGGATTGCGGTTTATCGTATCGCGGTATTGCTGCTCGCGTTGGTCGAGATCCAGTGACTGTTCACAGAATATGGAATCTATGAATTCAGAACGGTAATATGGAATGCCGTACGGGATCTCAACGGCCCCTTATCACTAGCATTCGAGACGACAGACATGTTATCCGTATGGCCGTAATGGATCGTGCAACTACGTCACGAGCCCTGAGTCAAGAAATGGGGTCATTTGCAAGTCAAAAAGTGTCTGCACGAACAGTTCGACGACGTTTGCAGTAGCATGGACTCTCAGCTCGGAGACCATGGTTGCGACTTCCCTTGAAGCTGTGTCATAGACAGGAAAGCCTTCAAGGACGAACCTGGGTGCACGAATGGCAAGGAGTCATTTTTTCAGATGAATACAGGCTCTATTTACAGCATTATTATGGTCGCATTCGTGTTTAGCGGCATCGTGGTGAACGAACATCAGCAGTGTGCATTCGTCATCGTCATACTGGCCCATCACCTAGAGTGATGGTACGGGGTGCCATTGGATACACGGCTCGGTCATCTCTTGTTCGCATAAATGACGGCACTTTGAACAGTGCACGTTACATTTCTGATATTTTACGACCTGTGGTTCTACCCTTTATTCGAGACCTGCGAAACCCTATAATTCAACACGATAATGCCCGACCGCATGTTTCCGGAATTGTACGGACCTTCCTTGATACGGAAAACTTCGGCTGTTGTCCTGGCCATCATGTTTCCCAGATATCTCACCAGTATAAAACGTCTGGTCAATGGTCGCCGAGCGACTGGCTCATAACCATAAGCCAGTTACTACGGTTGATGATTTGTGGCATCGTATTAAAGTTGCATGGGCATCTGTACCTGTGCACCAATCTCTGTTTGACTCAATGCCCAGACGTATAAGTGCTTTTATTAGTGCCCGAGGTGGTTGTTCTGGGTACTGATTTCTCAGAATCTATCCACCAAATTTTTTTGAAAAATTAATCATTTGTTATTTCTATCATAATATATTTGTCCAATAAATATCCTTTTGTTATCTGCATTTCTTCCTGGTGTAGCAATTTTAATGGCCGGTATTGTATTTTCAAGAATTTATTTCCCTCTCAGCTGGAAAACATGAACACTCATTCTCATTCATCCTCAACTTTTTCAATTCCTATTTTTTTTAACCAGTTGATTAAAATCCCGATTGAATCACTGATTTAAATAAACCGATTGAAACCGATGATGCCATAGTTGTTACTCGAGTAATTTTAAACAAAGGAAAAGCAGGCGTTTGACCGTAGCGGAAAATAACTGGATTGGAAACCTTACCCCAATGGAAAATAACCAACATCTTACCCCAAAATTTTTTGTAGGCTCACCCCAAGGTATTCGACAAGATGCCAATGACACCGGTGAAAATATTAATGCAAAATATATAATTTATGATAAACATGATAAATAAATAATTAAAAAAACAGAATTTTTGTTAGTTAAACTGATGAAAATTAACAGCCTCAACTCTCTATAAAAATATACATATTTTAAAGTGTTATTAGACTAGACTAGCCTTAAAAATGGGTTTTGCTCTGTTTTTTAGCTTTCGATAATTGATTCTGTACCCCTGAATACGAAATCGACCTTCATCTTTTACCATCAGGTAAAGCTTTTTTTTGCAAATCGCAAATTTTAAAATAAATAAAAAAAAGGGAAAATTTTATTTTATAAAGCAGATGTGATTGTTGTGTTTTTAACTTTGATAATTGATTTTGTTATGTATCTTTTGCCGCTGAATCCAAAAATGACCTGCATTTTTACCCATCACGTTATGATTTCAAAATTAAAAAGTTCAAAGTCAAAATTGAACCTCTTCACTCTTTTCATAGAACCCCTCAACAATTTAGCTGTAAAAATCCCACTATAAGCCAAAAAGTTTAATAAATTATTTTAACAAACAAAATTTAATTTAATTTTTAAAATAAGTTTTGCATCTGTTTTACAGTATCAGATTTTCGCTCATTTTAACTTTGAAATTTACGATTTGCTGAACTATTCTATGGTGATAGTTATAAACGAAGGTCATTTTCAGATTTAGTGCTAAAAAGTAAGTAAAAACAATTATCAAAAGTTAAAAAATACAGCCATCTCCTTTATTTTATAGTATCCTATTTTTGTTATTTTTCAACTTCGACAATTTATCATTTGCGAAAAATCCTGACATAATGGTTGAAAATTAAAGTAACTTTTGGAATTTAGTGATAAAAAATGCGTAATAGTTAAAAAATACAACCATCGCAGTCTTGTGTTATCTTAAACTTCTTTTCAAACGTCTTGGCGGTAATCTGGCCAGCATTTTTGTGATCTGCTGTAAAATAAATATAAATGTATGATAACCACGGAAAACTAGAATAATATTAGATTGTCATTGGATTAACGTCAGTATATAAAAATTAATTTCGATCGGATATCTGAAAGTGAATTAAAATAATAAGAGTTCAAATTTTGAACTGTAAAAATGTACGTACGATTGTTGAAGTTAAACAAAAATAACATACCTTTTGCAAAAAGAAATCATGAAAAGAAACAATTCCAAATCCTTACAAAGTAAAAAATATATTGCAACACAATTATTTTACATATCTAAAACTTAATAAAATTAACTAAATCGTAAAACCTGTACGATTTTTTTTTTAAATGATGATACACATGAAATAATTCTTCGAATACTTTAAGCACGTGGCATATGGCCCCTCAAAATAGGCTGAATTCGTTAGTATTCACATGTATAAAAGTGGTATTCATACGTTTTTAAAGTTTCATAAGTCGGTGAATTTTAGTGTAGTATAAACAAGATTTTTTTTTTTTGCCTTACTTGTTAGTGCAAAAAAAAAAAAAAAAAAAAAAATTATATTAAATATAATTTATAAGACCGGAAGACTATATAAAAATTTCAATTTCGTAATTCTTTAAGAAATATTTTTGTTGAAGCAAATACCTTTTGAAATACTTCTTTAACCATAGATGCCAACATCTCTTAATTATTCCGGAGTCTGGTCAAATATTTGCATGCAAAAACCGGAAAAAAACATTTAAGAAAATGTGTTTACTTTCTACGATGTAAATCTTTGATTTCATCCTGAAATTTTTGGTCAAATAAAATTTCCGGTTGAAAACATGCTCATCTTGTATCAGACTCCGGAATAAATTAAGAGGTGTTGGCATCTATGCTTTAACTCATTTTAAACATTTTTGTAGTTGGAACTATGTGTCTATGACTAGCGGTTAAAGAATTAGCCATTGGCCACCTTTGAGAGTGGACACCCTGTATGTAATATTTACACAAATATATAAACACCAACAAATAGGGTGGATTTTAAAGTTATAAACTTTATACATAATTTTTTACGCTAATATCAAAATCTTAATTTGCGTTTTCTAGAGAACTTAATTTTCCATTGTGTACGTTTACGAGAAACATAATTTCTTAAAAAGTTTTAAAGAGTGAAATAAAATTTTGTAACAAGATGCTGCTCATCTTTTGATATGTTATGAAGCAAAATATAGCTTATAAGTTTGTATATATTAATTTAAGGGCTATATTTTTTATTGAAAAAAAAACATTTTTTAAAGTATGTTTTTATACAAAATTTGGTATATGTTCATAATTTTAAAAGGCATTGCAATTTTTTTATTTCATAACACAGATAAGTGGTTTGTTAATATATTGGTAAAAAAAGTGAAAGATATTGAATGGATTTCGTTATTTTTTCGTTATTTCGTTGGTTTATCGTAAACGTAACTCTTTACTAAAATTTGACTAAATACTGCTTAAATTGAAAAAGTTAATTAAAATTCCTTAAAAATTTATATGGATTTGTAGTTTTATATCCTGCTTTGACTAAAAACACACGTGTTTCATAAAAAATTCATTCTTTTCAGAAGAAAAGAAAAATACCTTCAAGGTAGACAGATACCTTAAGGTGGTTATCAAAGTCCCATTGTTCAACAAAAATTAATTCAGGTATATGTCAGAAAGTAGCACCTTTGGATTTGAAATCTATCTTAAAAAAAAAGAAAAGAAAAGAAAAGAAAAGATGGGCATACATGGAAGTAGTTGGGCCTTGATTTTCCAAAGTAATTCTGGAGATACTGGCAATTCAGCTACAAAAAACTAATATTCACTTGAATTAAAGGCTGTAAATGTCTTCAGTTAGGTCCATTATTGCAGATACAAATTTGTTTAATTGCGTTTTAATGTCTAAAATTAAAAATATATTTTATCTTTGTTTTTCATGGGTGCAGTTGCCTTATAGGGCAACTGGACCAGGCCATTTGAAACCACCTGAACCTGAAACCGCTACGACTAACGGTCTACTTTCGTCCGCGACCCTACATTCGATCCCTACGCCGGAAACTCCAAAAAAAATGGGGGAAATTGTAATTTAACAAATTACAACGACTATTTGGAAAATGATATTTTCAAAGATTAAAATTTCAAAGATCTATAAATAAATTCTATATTTAAATTATTATTAATAATAATAAAAATAATTTTTATGATGATCATAATGAATCATATATTAGGTACGCCAAGCATTAAACATTAATATTCCTAGACCAATGATAAAAAGACAGTAGTTTATAGATATGTAACTTCAACTGTTTAAAATGTGCATTTTTATTTGATGGAGTTAATCAGACTGACTTCAGAAAGCCTGATATTACGTACGACATGGATTAAACATTAATATTGCTGGATCCATCAGAAATAAATTTTAAATGAAATTCTATTTTTAAAATTTTCGGAACTACAAAATTTTAAATCTCTAAACATCGTACATTTTAAATTTTTACACCGTTGCGTAAGGAAAAAAATACACATTTAAATGAAATTTGTTTGAAATCTGTATCACAATTTGTTTTTAAATTATTATATTTTTAAGTTTTTATTACTTTTTTGTCATCGTGGCAACAGAAGTTTTCGATTTTTGGACATTAAAGATGGACCAATCAGAAAACGAATAAGATCCAGATATACTTCAGATTTCCCAGTTCTCTATCGAGGACAATAACTATTTTCCAAATAGTTAAAAAAAAAACTAAAAAATTGATCTGGATACACTAAAAAAAAAAAAAATTTAATTTTTTCTTACTCCATTCTTGAAAAATTCATGGGGTAACTGGAACACCAGCCTTACATTTGAAACATGAGGTCGCATCGATGTCTAATAATATTAATGCATATAAATACTCGCTCTTATCTTTTTAAAAAGTGATTTTTTAATATATGTACTTACCGTAATTTAATAAGAAGATAAAGATGTTCATATAAATCGACGTTCTTTGTAGAAAACAAAGCCTGAATTTTCGGTAACTTAAGCAAAGCTAGAGCTATGATTGAGTTAATACATTTATTTCAAAAAGTAGAGATGGAGGACAAAAGCTAAAACTTAAAAGTCATCGATGATTTTTTATGAAATAGCCTATGAACCAGTTACATTGTGGGTCCAGATACCCCACTTATATATTATATAAACATTCTACAGGGTGAGTCATAAATATCGAAACAATAGGCTATCTCCTTAAATATTGACCCTAGACCCATACTTCCAATTGCAAAGTTTCATAAAAAAAAGGTGAATTTTTTTATAAGATACTAGGGGGGCGCCGCCCCCCTGCTCGCTATGCTCGCCAACCCCCCGCGTAATCGCTTCGCGATTCCAAATTATTGGCTGCCCCTGCTTGCTGCGCTCGCCAATACCCCATGGTATGAATAAGCAGTTGCAGACCTTTCAACTGATGTGTCACACGACTGGTGTTGTAAAGAAATTAAAAATGTGCCCCCCTGGGGGCAGAGTGGGAGGCGACACAAAAGACATCCATAATATAAATAAGCAGCTGCAGACCTCTCAAATGATACGTCACACGACTGGTGTTGTAAAAAATTGAAAATATGCGCCCCTGGGGGGCAGAGTGGGGGTGACACACAAGACATCCATAAAATGAATAAACAGTTGCAGACCTTTCAAATGATGTGTCATACAACTGTTGTTGTAAAGAAATTAAAAATGTGACCCCCCCCCCTGGGGAGAGCAGAGTGTGGGGGTGACACACAAGACATCCATAATATGAATAAGCACTTGCAGACCTTTAAAATCTTGTGTAACACGACTGGTGTTGTAAAGAAATTAAAAATGTGTCCCCCGTGGGGAGCAGAGTGGGGATAACACACAAGACATCCATTATATGAATAAGCAGTTGCAAACCTCTCAAATGATGTATCAAACGACTGGTGTTGTAAAGAAATTAAAAATTTGGCGAAATATTACAGTTATCGCCAAGTTGGCGTCACTTTTGACAACTAATTTTGGTCGCCAAATTTGGCGATATATCGCCAAAGTTGGCGACAAACTTGGCGATTGTTGGCGATGGTAACCTTTCCTCTCTTTATGGTAACCCATACGTCGATGCATAGACGGAGCCCTTTCCTGATTGGTCTATTCGGCTCATGGAAGGAGTGGACAACCCGGATTCGTTAGTTCCGGAAATCTTCCACATCAGCATCATTCCAGGAGTCATTCCTTTTAAGGCTAGTTTTTTTTTACTATAGAAGGAAATTGCAACTCCATGGGGGGGTCTATTTTAAAAATTACGAAAATTAAATTTTTATACGGCCCCCAGAGGATAAAACTTCCAATTAGAAAAATTTTCCTTATCTGTTCCTGAATTGAACAACAACAAAAAAAAATTCATCTCGATATCTGCAAATCTCCAAAAGATATAAAGATACAAATTTTTCCAAAATTCCTGACTTACACCACTTTAGCATACCTCTGAGCGCAGCGATATCAGCTCATTTGAAATGCAATTGAGGGATCGACCATAAATTTACGCATTATTAAATGTCGATCAGAGACAATACTTTAACTTTTAGATATAAAATAAAAGCGTATAGGTTTTTGCTTTAAACTTCCTTCAAATATGCTAGATGTCTGCAATATCTCGAGCTTGGCGCCAGCCTCGTAACTAGCACGACCCATTGGCCGGACCATCTTATTAAACAGTTAAAAGTGTTATTAAATTAAATGATATTAATTAAACTCTCATTAAAAGTGTCTTAAAAACTTATTGCCGCAGTCAATAAGTTTAGTAAAAATAGTAATAGCGATAATGATACTTTTATTTACGGAATCATTGGAAACATATTTTGATAAATTACACAGAAATATTTTCAAAAATCTACTTTTTACTATTCAGCTTCAAAATTTATGATGGTTTTAAACCTATTTTTACTTTATTCTATCTTTACAAGAAGAAAGTATTGGATTTATGAAAATTTTGAATTCCGGTTTTCGACGGATTCACACCTTTAAAGGCTCAGAGATACCGAAAAATATGTTTTTACAAAATGTCTGTCTGTGAGTCACTGCTCCTGTATCTCTGTATATGACATAAATTTTATGAGCGCTCTATTTTAAGAACTAATCCACAGAATTTAATAAAAAATTATATTTACTTAGTCCTTGATATCAATTGATGCTGATTAGCTTTTGGTGTAAATCGCTAAACTGGTGGCCCTACTGTACAGACTTTTGTGCGATTCCCCGCAAGAGCTGTATATCTAGAATTCTCTATATAGATCTCTTAGAGGCACCTTTTACACATCGTGAAATAGCGATTTTAACAAGAAAAATATGACGTTGACAGATCCAAAACAATGAAAAAAATTGAAATCGACGTGATAAAAGAATGAGGTTTAAATCAACTGACGCATTTAAACAGTAATTAAAAAAGGTGCGAATGGCAAAACTTAAACAAAATTTGAAATCGAAACTACACAGGACGGAGTTAATCACCTAGAAACTTTTAAAAAGCATTTAAATATTCGGAGTCAATCTTTGTTTAAAACTAAATGTATACTTTTCTGCATCAAATGTTTTTATTTCAGTATTTCTCCTTTTTAAACTGACATAAGTAAATAACTGTTGGTTACAGTAACAGTCCAGCAAGGTCAATAATTTTTCAACATAAAAAAAAAAAAAAAAAAAAAAAAACAAGATGAATGTAGATTCTACCATTGCAGAATTCAGTTTCGCCTCCGATTAGAAAAAAAATCGATATAAGTTTTTTAGAAGGGCGACCCCGTTTAGATTACAATGAACTAACTTCATTTTTCTTGTGTTTATCAATATAATAGCAAACAGAACGGCGTGAAATACCCAATTGAATAGCAATTTCTCTCTGAGACATTGGAATTGCGGAATAATAAAGAGATACAATTTGACGTGCTACTTCTTCATTGAATAGATTAATCAAAAACGGATTTTTTTTTTAGTTTAAACGCTTTTTTATAGACTCTGAGTAAAAGGAAATGCAATTTAACAATAAAACGAATGGAATCCCATCGAATTCGACGAATGAAATGTTTAAAAGACCCGATCGATTTGGTTTTTAAAAAAAGCAAAAGTAATTACATTATTGAATCAATATATAATAAATATATTTACAAAGTAAATGTCAAATTTGCCAGTTACAATTTTGCATGCAAATATTCGCACAAGTACAGTTAAAATTGTAATATGAGTGCCGGTGAAATCCAGAAATTTTATTTTATATGCACTCACAGAAAAATAGCTTTATTAAAAAAAAAAAAAAAAGTAATATCGGGTACTGCTAGGTTATTCCATCGACCAAAAAATTACCGCCAAACTATAAGATTAAATGCCAATAATGGATGATCGTGAATGTCACATTCAATGACATTAAATACAATTCATGTGTTTAAAATGTGATTAAGTGATTTTTATTTCGACTTTTTATTAATATTTTTATTAATATCCTACTAATTATTTATTTTTTCGTTATTTAAAATAAAAATTATGTCAATATGTATAATTTGGCTATTAATTTGGCGAAATTGGTCGACGGGATAACAGAGTAGTACCTAATATCGTTATGAGTAAAATTACGATGTTTTAAATAGTGACGTCATTTTCTCTTCAAATGTTCTTTAAAAGTTACTGTTTATGAAAAAGGCATCCATAATAATATTGTAATTCCCATTTATCTGGTTGCTGAATGACATAATTTTCCTTATTTGAAATTTCTCTTATTTTGATTTAGACATTAATTTTTATCATATATTATTTTCTGTCATTTTATTTACATTATTAATATTATTTCTCACTAAATATATTTTTTAAACTCAATTAGTGCATAATTATGCGCAATCATTTTAGAAAATAAATTTTTATTATCGAGAGAAAAGCTAAACTGTGTTGCCACCATTTTGAAGAAATGTCATGAAAAAGCTTTTAAAATTAAAAATAAAATATAAAAATGGAAATAAATTAAAAAATAATTAAAATGGGCACAACTACAAATAAATAGCTTTCATTTAAAAAAATAATTATCAAAATCGGTTGACTAGAAAATTCAGGGCTGATGACACGACATTTTTAGCTTGTCTGAAAGAAATAGCCTCGGAGGCTAAAAAAAAAAAAAAAATGCCCAACGCGACGAAAGAAGATTTCTCCTCAGAAAATTTACTTTAAAAATATTTGTATATTAAAAATTGCATCTTTTTTATATTGCTATTTTAAATACTTTTATTTGAATAAATAAATAAATATTATTTAAAATGCTGAATCAAAATTGAAAATTGGACATTTTCATTTAATCAAAAGAAAAAAATTAAACGCGACAAATAATATTTTGAGTTATAATTATTTTAATTTACTTTAATTTTTTTGAAAAAAAAAATATTAAGAAGGTTTATGATGTTGTAATGCTTAGAAATTATATGATTAACCATCACAAAACATTCAAAGTTCTTACTTTATAAATAAATAAATAAAATAAATGTTTCCCGGACACATTACAGCAACACTGATTACACGCATTTCAATTTGTGTCTGATCCCTTGAAATCTCGCGATTTATTAAAATTGTCATAACTCTCTGATTTTTGAAGATATCGAGATGATTTTTTTTTGTTCAATTCAGGAATAGATAAGGAAATTTTTTCTAATTGGAAGTTTTATTCTCTGGGGGCCGTATAAAAATTTAATTTTCGTAATTTTTAAAATGGACACCCCCCCCCCCCCCCCCCATGGAGTTGCAACTCATCTTATAAAAAAAATTCACCTTCTTTTATGAAACTTTGCAATTGGAAGTATGGGTCTAGGGGCAATATTTAAGGAGATAGCCTATTGTTTCGATATTTATGACTCACCCTGTATATTATAAACATTATATATTATAAGCATTATATTATAAACATTTTTTCTAATACAAGACAAACAGGAAATACGTTTTTCTTTTGGAAAAATAAATAATAAAACTTAACAAATATTATTTTATTGAAATATAAAATGAGAAAATTTATTTATTCATTTTCAATATACATTTATTCTGTACAACATACGTTTCATCCAACATATATATTTGATTTAATGCACTGATAAGAAAAATGTAGCAAATTTAATCAAAGCGAATAACTTCAAAAAATATAGTTGATTGATGATAACTTTTGAAGGTAAAATGAATAACTAAATATTTATTTTTATAAAGCAATAGAGACTTCAAAAAGAACTGGTAAAAATAAGTAAATTTTATTCAATAAGGGTATTTTTATTAACTATTTTTATTTGTAATTTTTTTAGTGCATTATGCTTTTATCAAAATGGCGGAAAAAATCTGTCAAAAACTTATGGATCTTAAAAATGATTCATTATAAATTGTATTTAAAAATGCAGTGTATTGTATAATCTAAGCTATGCATATCGTTTTTTAGACAACGTCCTCTTTCATTATTTATTTCTTTTCACTAAAAAGATGAAAACATATCGCTTACCCGCAAGAAAAATGGCACATCTTACAAAAGAATTTCTTTTGGATTTTATTCCACGAATAGGTCTGTATACTGAAAAAAATGAAGTACGCAAAAATGAGTACATCGATGTATTCATATCGAAATGAGTATGTTTGGATCAAAAATGAACACATTGCTTTCTCAAATTTTGAAGCATCATATGTTATCAAATCCAAACAAACGATAATTTTGTACCTTGTATTGTTGGTTTATTTCATTCATGGTGGCATAAAAGATGCTTATTTATGTAAATATTAAATTATGCATAGCATTTTAAAATAACTTAAAAGTGCTTGCAAATAATGCTTTTTTCATAAAAATATTCGATTTAGATATTTTGCTTATAAATTTGCTATTTTTCTTATTAAATAATCAATTGAATATTTATTGTTAATAATTTTGAGCAAGAAATAAATGCCCCTATATTTACTTTAATTTATAGATTTAAGGGGCAGTTCATAGAGATTTATATTTGAACACAACCATGGAATCAAAAATGAAGACATGTATAAAGTATACATGTATACTATATACACTTTATACTTATACTTTATATATGTATACTTGTATACACATAAAGTATGCACTTATATGAATGCATAAAAAATTCAGATAATTTTCACAAAAAGTGTCTGTTTTTGAAATATTTATAAATATTTATTTTTTATTGGTAAGCATTATAAAGCATATAATAGTAGATTTAGGTACCTATCTCCCCATCCTAGGGAAGAAGCTTAAACAGCAAATAAGCATAACATGCTTGTACATAACATGTCATGATATTTCTCCCTAACCTGACTGCATATTATGCTGATAGACATAAAAAAGCATATTATAGCACTTAAAGGTATCTACTTCTCCATGCTTTGGAAGAAGCTTAAACAGCAAATAAACATAAGATGCTTATATATAGCTTGTCATGCTATTGATGTGTAAGCTAGTTTTATAGCATTTGATGCTGGCTAGCAATTTAAAACATGTAATAGCGTGAAAATCTAACAGATAAAGCAATATATAGCAATACTAGCATATTTTTTTTTTGCTGGTGACAGCATGAATTTTGACCTGGATACTCTTCTATTAATTTTTTTTTTTTTTTTTTTAACTGAAGAACATTTTTATAGATAATACATATATTTTTTAATTTCCTACTTACAGCACTAAAAAGGATTTTTTATAGAAAAAGTAATTTTCAAATTTATTAAAAGTTATATTTTCGTAGTAGCCACGTGGCAAAGGTTATTAGTCGAAGAAATCAATATGGATTTCACTACGTATAGCAATTCTTTTTTTATTCTCGTATTTTTCATTTTTAAGCTCAACGTTCGGTTACATATCTGTTAAATTTGTATTTAACTGTTTTATTTATTTATTAAGGAAGTTTTATTTTCATTATTGAATATCAGCTGTAGACAAATATCAAATTATATACATATATATACATGACAAGTACAAAATAGTTAATTTAAGGTTAATGTAAAATAAGCTGCATGTTAAATAGAAAAAAAATAAATTATGCTTAAACTATATTCTTAAAACCACAAAAAATGAAAAAAAAACAGTAAATTAAGATACACTTTTTAAACAAATTACATTTGACAATACATTTTTCGCTTATTTAATGGTGTAAAAATTTAAATAATGGAATGCTTAGAATTACTATATTTCCTGCAAAAACAAAATTTATTGTTCAATTCGTAGTCAATTCGTAGATGTGTCTTTATTATTCATACATACGCTTTATCTTTTTTAATATATATTTTTCATTTCACTATTTGCATTATCTTTCAAGTAGTTTTTCTGGTGGTGAATTCTGGAAATATCTCTTAGCATTACTTTTCTTTCAGTTTCCTTCAAATAAAATAAAAAAAAAAATAAATAAATAAAACTACGGTTGTCAAAGAAATTCAGTTTTTGCATTCTTATAAGTAAAATAGAGAAAATAATAAAACATTTTAAGAATTTAAGTTAAAATCTATTTCAAAACTGGATGTTCTAATAGTTAAGAAAGAGCGCTGGCGAAAACTGTTTGTAAATGTGATATTTACTTAGTTCTTTCAAACGTTATGGGGGCGTTATATTCTAAACATAGTCATTTTGTTACAAATATTTTATACAATATTTGGTGCAAAGAATTAATGCAATACATGGCTACTGAAATTTTTCTAATAAGTAAAGCGTGAAATAAAACACTTTATCTTGAAAAGTTGCATGTTTTCACATGTTTCTTAACTACAAAGATTTAGCAAGTTAGATTTTTTTTTCTTCAACTAAAGTAATATATTTCTCAAGAAACATTTATTTCCTATTCATATAAACAGACTGTGACATTTATATACGCACTTGTTATATTCACGCACATTAAAATGAAATCACAAATGCATGAACAAGTCTGAAAATCTAAAGATGAATAAGGTATGAATAGTAGAAAAACAGAAATGTAATATTAAGAAACTATGAGTAATTATTATTCATATTAATTCATAATAATATAATATAATATTCATAGTGAAAATATCAAGAATTTGGAAATAATTAATAGCGAATTTTTTTATTATTACTTATTATTATACATGGCATCGAAAAAGGACGCGTAATATTAAAAATTATTAAATTTTTAATAAATATAAAGGTGAAATAGGTAAAATGTTTGTAAGTTGGCCCACAAATTTAATATACAGTAATTTTTTTTTTAAAGTAATTTTTTTTTATCAATGGATAATTTTGCATTTTTTCTACGTATAAGAATATCTAAATTAGTAAGCGACACTGAAACAAAATTCATTCGGTTTTTACTCTTTCATCAGTTAAACTGTTGAGACACGAGATTTAAAAACATTTTTTTTTACGTTGGTTTGAGTATTTTTACTGACTGATATAGTACATTGCTAGTTATCTGTTTTATTATTATTATACTGAAACAGTAAATACTTTGCTTCTTAACCCTTTCCTGCACGGGCATAATCTGTAATAAAATGAGAAATAATCGACTGACACCGGAATTCACAAACGAATTTTTTACATATTTTGAAATCCTTAATTTAAGGTTTTATTGTAAAAGCAAAATTTTACTAAAATATTACTGGTGCCGTTTGCAAGTTTGGAATTAAAATTAGGTATCCCAGACCGGGCACAGTGTGCCGGAAAGGGTTAAAAAAAACTGCTGATTTTAAAGAAAACGCCTATTGAGACACAAGTAAAAACTATTTTTTTAATAAAAAGTCTATTAAATAAACG
Organism: Maratus speculifer; assembly: GCA_964019185.1. Taxonomy (NCBI): domain Eukaryota; kingdom Metazoa; phylum Arthropoda; class Arachnida; order Araneae; family Salticidae; genus Maratus; species Maratus speculifer. The sequence continues at coordinate 360,972,083 of OZ025292.1, forward strand.
GTTTTCTCATGCTTATAATATTTTACCATCAGATACTGTATTTGACCCAAAACAGAATATAGTGGAGGGGGGGGGGGGGAAATAAAACTTTTTTTTTATGACGGTTCTATTTTCTACTAAGTCAATATTTTTTTTTTCTAAAAAAAAAAAGGAATAGAAATGGATCCAACAGTTTTTTTTGACAAGATATAATAATTCTAATCGAATAAGAAAGTCACGCGTCAAGGTGGATTTTGAAAGTCTTTTCAACGCTTCTAAAATACATTAAGAAAACTTCGTATTTTCATAAAATAAAGAATGTACCAAAGTAAACGTTTTAGAATATGAATAATACAGGATTGTTATAATTAAAGTTCGTCTATTCAGAAGGCTCTAGAGCCGGTTCTATGGCTCCAAACGAAACTAAATTTCACTAGTACGTATTTAAAAAGATGCGCTCTTGCGAAAATCGAAAAAAATTTTTTTAAATTTTTTTGTCAATAGATGGCGCTGTGCCAATATTTAAGGCGATGTTTGCAGATTCATTATATCAGTTTCAATCAATCCAGACGAAGCACACAAATTTAAAAGCTTCAACAAACTTCGACAAACTGCAAATTGTTATACTTAAAGTTCATCTTATCAGTCATCTCTAGAGCTTGACTTATGACTCCAAACAATACAGAAAAATTAATATCATTTCATGTGATGTAATCTGCATTAAAAAAAATAAAACATGTCGCTCGGCAGCGTGGAAATAACGAATAATAGCATTACGCATGCTCAATGAACCCTTCACCTTTTTCAATAACACATTCCATTCTCAGAATTGTGCTTTCTAGAGCATTGCGTAAAATGTCCTGTGAGATTGAGCGGATGCGAAGTCTAATACTGTCTTTCAGATTAGAAATTGGCTGACATCTGTCTTTAGAAACAGAATCTTTCAAAAATCCCAACAAAATAAAGGAATCTACATATATCAACTTAAATATTGGCACAGCGCCACCTATTGGCAAAAATGTTAACTAATTTTCTTTTCGGTTTTCGCAGAGCGCATCTCTTCAACTACATACTTGTGAAATTTTGTTTCGTTTGGAGCCGTAGAACCGGCTCTAGAGCCTTCTGAATAGGCGAACTTTAATTATAACAACCCTGTACATTTGAAAATCAAATTTTTACAATTACCAATCATAGACGCAAAGATTTTCCTATTCTTTTGTGCTGCTCTGCATATGTTCTATAGATTTGTATACGTAGTAGGTTAAGATTTAGTATAGAAAGAAAATGTATAACGACTTTGAAAAATCACTTGCAGGAATTTCTTTCCAACAGACGAAAAAAACTATTTCAATTCTTTTGCACAACGTTATGTATTATCTAGAGATTTTAAGATGCCACTCGATTCATTTAAGAAGTCCCGGGTGATAATGTTAAGTCTATGGGGGCGTTATTTTCAAATATCTCACTCAAATTGTAATATTTTTACATGGTTTGTTTTGCATAGAATAGCAGAGGACGACCTAAAACAGGGTTACTTTTTACCTTTTCGATTGTGGCTACATATTTTTTTATATTAGGATAGTTTCAATTTCGGAACCGGTTCCGAAATTTAAAGTAATTTTTTAAGAAAGTCTGAATCCGAAATCGAAAAAGTATAAACTATCCCGGTAGTAGATCGTCCTTAGCTATCTTATGCCCCCCCCCCCCAAAAAAAAAAAAAAATCAAGTAAAAATATTAAAATTTGAGCGAGTTATTTGAAAATAACCCCCCCATACACTTAAAATTATCATCCGAGTCTTTTTGAGTGACTAGTGTGAGTTCTTAAGCTGAAATTTAATGCAGGCAAAATTACGCTTAAAACTACTAAAATCTATTTAATCTACTAATATCTATTCTAATCTAAATCTAATTATCAGTCATAGGCATCCATGCATCCAGTTCTGTGTACAGTCCTGCATATGATTTTATTTATATTGTACAAATATCTCTTATTGTACTGTTGTAGATGAGCTTGAAAATGCATAATTCAAAATAAAAAATACGTTTATGCAATGAAAGTTCATTCTCAGTAATGCTTACAAATTCTTTTGTGTAACCCTGTATATGAACTGTAAAATTTATTGACATTAATTAATGTACAGAAGTTTAGTTAAACTTAAATACGCATATCATAAAAAAAAAACATATGTTCAGCAGTCATCCCTGATTTTGAATACAGCATCGTATCCGAAATTACTCATAACATCCCTATAAATGAACTACAAATGTGACGTACATCCATATTCTACTGCAAGCATCTCGTTTTAAATCTGAGAAATATTTGCTAATTTCATCATGTTTGAAACAAAAAACATAACAGAAATGTGCTACGAATAGCTTTTCTTCGTAGAAATTATGCAATCGAAGTTCTTTTTTCGAGCCAGTAATTGAATGAAAAAGGCTTTGTCCCCGAAATTCTACAGAAAATATGTTTTAGTACACCTCGGATACTTATATCAATTTCATTATGTTTGTAACAGAATGAAATCATTAAAATACACAACAAACAACTTTTCTCCTTAGATTATAATATAACGGAATAAATATTAAGAGTTTCCCTATGCACGTACTGAAGGACTGCACATGCAAACATAATATATTATATTACAACCATCTTATAATGCATCTCAGTAATATGTATAAATATCATTATGCTTAAAATAGTATAAACCCGGGAACCAATTCATTATTAAGTATTAATGCAGCATTATTAATTATTATTAAATTATTTTTTCTCAAATTTGACTCCAGAAAAAGATTTTTATTTTATTTGCACGAGTGCTTATCTTAAACTTTGAAGCATAGCATTCTGCTATAGAAATTGTACCTATATTCGAGTATCATTAATAAATTGGGACAAAACGGAGGTACACATATGTGGATCCAGAGAATCAAGGATACAAAACACACCACGAAATATTTTTTTTCCCTTAAACCATAATGTAACAAAATACTTTTGAGTAATTCAGTAAATGAATTATAACGTTACGCATTTCATTTTCAATAGTGAACGTGCAATAATAAACCTCAATCGCGTACTTCAATTACAATCTGAGTATATTTACGCAGTTTCGAACACGAACACACAAACAAAATTTTTGGAGAAACCCAATTCTTAAACAATTTTCAATGTATTTGAAAATTGTTAAAACCCAATAAAAATAAATCTGTTACATAATTATGCTGTTTTATACTTTTTGATAATCAAATATTTTACATTCTTAAGAACATAATGTTCTTATCTTTTATTCTCATAGCTGTATAAAAATTTATAAATAAGCCTCAGAGCTTTTTAAAACAAATATTTAAATTTATTCATTTGATGAAATAATAATGAAAAAAATATTATTTGTTAATGGTAAATTTGTGCAAATAAAAATTGCATTGTTTGCATTTGTCATAACTCATAAAAGAAATTAAAATTAAAACATTTACTTTAAACAAAATACATAAAGGAGAGAGTAAATATTTCTGAAATAATCTCTAAATCAACAAAGCGATCGTGCATGTTCTCTCAATATTTGATTACTTAGAAATTTTTGGGAGAAACAAAAAATTAACTGAAGCATTTGCAAATAGTTATTTATTAAATATTATTAAAAATTGCATTATAATGCTTTTCTTTTCATTTTATCTCCATTAAACTATAAAAGTAGCGAAATTTTGTGTTTTACGTAGCATTTGATAATAAAGAGAACAGTCAGTAAAATATAGTATATTTTTACAATTTTCGAAACAATTTCAAAATTTCTTTATAAAATAATTTTCAATCATTGGAAATTAAAAAAAAAAAACTGTGCATCTAAATTAAATAATTTCTTTTTCTGGAAAAAGTACAAAAAAATAAAAATAAATAAATAAATTAAAAAAAAAAGAAAGAAAAAAGATCGAAATCTATAATTCCAGATCTACTCAATGGAAGACGAGAAGAAAAATTCCGATTTAATTTGTATGGCATTCTATAAAATTAAATGTGGTTACTCTTGCAAATGAAGGTAGGGGGAACTGGGGTACATTGATACATGGGGCACATTGATACACCCCCTCTACCGCTCACAGGGTCATTACAGGAAGTTTCACAACAGCTCCAAAAGGTGATGCTAGTGTATTCAACTACATACAGAAAATCTTGGAATGATTCAGCAGTTTGATGAAATGGGACGGGTGATTTATTGTTTTTGTTGTTCAAAAGTAAATTTGAGTTGTACAATTGAAATGCTATTATACAACTGTTCCAGTATTTTCAACCAAAATGAATACTCTCCCTGGAAAGTACTGCTACTCTTTATCAGTTCCTCATTATTTATTGTTAGATATATTGTGAAGTGTTGGATTTGAGACTCATTTTATTCAAAATCGCTGTATGGGGCACATTGATACAGTTTATGACGGGGCACATTGATACAGCCTAAATCCTTCAATAGTTCATATTTTCATTATCATTTATTATTTTTTTTACCATACACTCCTTAATCCAACCTTTTTTTCACGAAAAATTTCTAATATTAGTTTTTATTGAAGTGAAATAGCTCTAATTTCTTTATATTAGAGCATTTTATAGTATTTTTGAAAACAGAAGACGTAGGAACTTACCCAGCATCTAGTGCTAGTAGAACTAATAAAAGAAAAGGACGGCATTCTGGCAAATCTCGAATTTATATCGATTCTTTAGAGAAAAAAGTATTTTAGACATGAGAAATGTTAAGTAAGAGAAACAAACTGCAGAACAGAAAATGATACTTATATTATAAACAGAATTTTTAATATAATTATCCTTTATTTTCTGTTTATGAACCTATTTATAAACAGAAATACTGGTAATTGTTTCATCTTTCATAAGAAAGAAGATAATGCTGGGGTTGAAGTGCTAGATATGACAAAGTTACCACAGCCAACAATCAGACAAGAAACAGACAGAACATCAAGTCATAATATATTTAATTTTGATTTCTTTAATATTGCTTAAAAATAAATTGTGGGTGATTTGAATTTTTATAAATAAATATAAAATGGTTTTCTAACTCATTTTTTATGAAAAATATGCATTGGTATTATTTTGTCGTCATTTTTCTTAAACGTATCAATCTGCCCCGGGGATGGGGCACATTGATACAAATGACTTTTTTTGATTTTTTAAAAATTACATGCAAAAATACTACATAAAACAATGATTGTACATTTTTATAACATACTACACAAGTTTTGCTGTCACCTCATGGAAAAAAAACTTGAATTTTCTACTTTCTTGACACCAAAAAAAATCTTTGAAAAAAACTGTATCAATGTACCCCAGTTCCCCCTATATGTAATAAGGATTGCATCTACATATTATAACTGAAAATTTACTTTAAGCAAAATTCATAAAGTTCATGTAAATATTTCCAAAATAATCTCTAAATAAACAAAGAGATCGTGAATGAAGCGTTTCATTGTTCGGTGAACATTTGATTACTTAGAAATTTTTGGGAGAAAAAAAAATGAACTAAAACATTTGCAAACAATGACTTATTAAAAGTTTCATTAAAATTTGCATTATAATGTTTTGTGTATCTCCACTAAACTATAAAAGTAGCAAATTTTTGTGCTTTAAGTAGAATTTGATAATAAACAGAATAGCCAGTAAAATATAGTGCATTTTAAAGGTTTTGAAACAGTTCGAAAATTTCTTTATAAAATAATTTTCAACCTTTGCAAATGAATGTAATTTTCAAAAATATAGAGCGAAATTAACTAATTTCTTTTCTGGGTGAAATAAAAAAAATTCTGATCGATAGCTATAACTCCATTTCTATGTAATATAAGAGAAAAAGACTGCTTTGGACTCCAAAAAAAGATTTTTATTTTATTGGCATTAGTTCTGATCTTAGACTTTGAAATTTATCATTCTGATACATAAATTTACACGTAGGTCCGAGTATCAAGAATAAATAGGAACAAAACAGGGGTACACATATCTGAATCCAGATAATCAAGAGTTTATAATACTCCGCAAAACATTTTTCCTTAAAAAAATAATCTAACGGAATACTTTTGAGTATTCCAGTAAATGAATTATAACGTTACACATTTCATTTTCAATAGCAAACGTGCAATAATAGCTCTCAATCGCGTACTTCAATTACCTGGCAATCTGAGTATATTTACTCGATTTTGAACACGAACACACTGATAGACTTTTGGGACAAACCCAATTCTTAAACAATTTTCAATTACATTGGAAATTCGAAATTATTAACACTTAATAAAAACAAATTAGTTGCATAATTATGCAGTTTTATACTATTTGATAATCAAATATTTTATACTCTTAAAATATAATGTTTTTATCTTTTAATCTCCTAGCAGCATAAAAATTTATAAATAAGTCTCAGAGCTTTTTAAAATGAATATTTAAATTTATTCAATTGATAAAATAGAAAAACTTTATTATTTGTTAATGGGAAATTTGTGTAAATAAGAATTGCGTTGTTTGCATTTGACATAACTGATAAAAGTATTTTCTTTTAATGTTTCTAAAGAAATCAAAATTAGAGCTTTTACTTTAAACAAAATTCATAAAGAGAGAGTAAATATTTATGAAAGAATCTCTGAATAAACAAAGAGATCATGAATGAAGCGTTTCATTGTCTGTCAATATTTGGTTACTTAGAAATTTTTTGGAGAAAAAAAAATGAACTGAAACATTTGTAAATAATGACTTATTAAAGATTTTTTTTAAAGTTGCACTAAAATGTTTTTATTATCAATGTATCTCCATTAAACTATTTAAGTAACGAATTTCTGTGCTTTAAGTAAAATTTCACAATAAACAAAATATTCAGTAAAATATAGTGCATTTAGAAAAAATTTCAAACAATTTCAAAATTATAAAATAATTTTGAACCATTGGAAATTTAAGTAATTTTTAAAACTGTAGAGCGAAATTAAAGAATTTTATTTTCTGGATAAAGTACATAAAAATGATCTATGGTTATAACTCCAGATCTACTTAATGCAAGAGGAGAAGAAAAGTTCCGATTTAATTTGTATGGCATTCTTTAGAATTATTTGTCCTTATTACATATACTCTTAAATGACGGTATATGTAATAAGGGTTGCATCTATATATTATAGCTGAACATTTACTTTAAACAAAATTCATAAAGACAGAGTAAATATTTCTGATATAATCTCTAAATAAACAAAGCGATCGTGAATGAAGCGTTTTATTCTTCTGTCAATATTTGATTATTTAGACATTTTTGGGAGGGAAAAAAATGAACTGAAACATTTGCAAATAATGATGTATTAAAGGTTTTATTTTAGAAAGTTTAAAAGTTTAAAGGTATTTAAAGATTTTATTAAAATTTAAATTACATTACTTTTTTTTTCAATGTATCTTCCCTAAACTTCAAAAGTTACGAAATTTGGTGCAGTATGTAGAATTTAATGATACACAAAATATTCAGTAAAATATAGTGCATTTTGAAATTTTTTGAAAATTTCAAAAATTTTTATAAAATAATTTTTAACCATTAAAAATTAAAAACTACGTAGCGAAATTAAGGAATTTCGTTTCTGGGTAGAGTACAAAAGATTCCAATCGATAGTATCCGTTAGCTCCAGTTCTACTAAATGAAGACTAACAGAAAAGTTCGATTTAATTTGCATAGCGTTCTTTAAAATTGTATATTGTTTCTCTTGCAATGAAGGTACATGTAATAAGGATTGCATCTACTTATTATAACTGAACTTAACTTTTAAAAGTTGAATTGCTACAAATTTCCAATTATGCTTCATTAGGCATTTCTGGGAAGCATTGAAGAATCGATTATTCATTTACATGTTCACACGGAAGAATCCATTTACACAGTGGTGTATGGGCGGAGTATCTAATGAGACTAGTGACTATCTCAGTAGATTATTGCCTCTGGACGTTCCTGGTAAAGCCATCTGGCACATATCTAGAAACACAGGATTATATTTGACGGTTTAGTACGCCTAAGAATGTCTGGTACACCCAAAACTTCTTGGGGTTCGGAGATGTGATTACCAAACGCAGCTTATTCTACGAGAATATAGGTTTTTCTATCATTGCGAACATGTTTGCCGTGGTGTTTAGGGAGCACTGAGAGTGACGTAAGCTGGGCGATGCTCTTCATTGGTCGTCAGCAAGTAGCATGAAGGCAAAATCACTTTCTCACGCCAGTTACATCTGACATCTGGGCTCTCTAGGGCTTATGCTGGCCAAGAGATTTACAATATGGCTTATTAATTTTATCGTTCATTTATAAAGGCACAAAGATACAGTCACAGTACTGTATAGGAGTGATAATTGCAGAAAGTACGTTTTCGTTTGTAAGTTACGTTTTTAAGCTTAAATAAATTTTTAAATACTAAATTATATGTATAATTTTTATTCATCACATATAGGACTGCACAAAAAAGTTCATAAATATTATTGCCAATGGGCGTGATTTGTTTAACCCATTAACGCCCGAATTATTTTCTGCGCTAAAATTTAAATTTTGTATTTCCCACCACTTTTAAAAGCAAATTAACTTTTATCTAAATTTATCAAGGATTCTATCTCGCGAAATAAGGTATATACACTGGCGGAAAAAAAATCCCAACACCAAGAAAAACTTATTGTAGAGTAATGAAATTTGGACAGTGCATTTGTCTAGTTAAAATGTTTAATTGATTAGATTTTCGAGATCATAGGTTAATTTAAGGTCAATAAAATGCATTTCAAATGTGAAATGCTGTTACATTAAAAGTCGCTATAACCTCCAGAATTTTCAATGCATACTTGCACACGTGCATGCATTGTGTCATACAGGTGCCGAATGTCACTTTGTCGTATGGAGTTCCATGCTTGTTGTACTTGCTGTGTCAATACTGTGATGGTCAGTGCTGGCTGGGCATGACACCGGAGTTCTCATCCAATGATAGCCCATACGTGCTCAATGGAAGACAGATCTGGTGATCTCGCTGGTCAAGGTAACAGGTCGACACTCTGTAGAGCACGTTGCGTTACAGTAGCGGCATGAGGGCGCGCGTTATCCTGTTGAAAAACGCCCCTTGAATGCTTTTCTTGAATGGCAGCACTACAGGTTGAATTACCGGACTGACTTACAAATTTGCAGTCAATGTGCTTGGGATAAGCCCGAGAGTGCTTCTGGTGTCATAGAAAATTGCTTCTTTGACCATGACTCCAGATTGTAGATCCAGTGTTTTTAAGCCGCAGACAGTTTGATTGCAAGCGTTCCTCTGGCCTCCTTCTGACCAGCACACGACCATCACTGGCACGAAGGAAGAACATGCTTTCATCAGAAAACACAACAGATCTCCACTCCATCCTCCAGTGATCACTTGCTTGACATCATTGGCGTCGCAAGCGGCAATGGCTTAGAGTCAGTGGAATGCATGCCTTGCATCGAGCTGTCCTTGAAGTAACCGATTTCTAACAGTTCGTTGCGTCATTGTGGTACCAACTACGGCTCAAATTTCTGTCGCAGGCACAATACGATGAGCCACAGGCGTACGCCGAATACGACGGCCTTCCCTCTCAGTAGTGCCACGTGGTCACCCGGAACCTGGTCTTCTTGAGGCAATACCATCCCTTGACCATTGCTCCCTACAATCATGCACAGTGGATACATTCTGTCCAAGTCTTTCTGTAAAATCGCTGAAAGAAAATCTACTTTCTCGTAGCCCTAATTTACGACCTCTTTCCAACTCGGGGAGCTCATGATAATAGCTTCTTCGTCTTCTTAGGCATTTATGATCAATCTCAATTCAATTCGTCAAAGTTTGAATAGAAAAAATGCTCACGAATTTTACAACACTCGTTTAAAGCAAACCTGACTTTAAAGTTGTGAGTGGCGCTACTAGCGCCACACTTATGCGCGAAGCCCGAAATTTGAATCAATGTCATCTTTCCGATGTATAAACACGCCTACAAAATTTCGTTTGGCTAACAGAAGTCTTTTTTGGTGTTGGGATTTTTTTTTCCGTCAGTGTATTTATCTTCATCTTTACTGGTGGGAATGCTGCTTTCTTGCTTTTTTTGTAACTGTCCTCAAAAGAGGACGCTGGGCGTTAATGGGTTAAGGATGGTTTTTAACTGTGTTATGTACTTTCTTGGTGAACTCTGTTTAGTATGCTAAGATAAATTTGTGGAGTTTAAAAGAATTATGTACGAGAACTAGTTAAAAACTGATATTTAAGATTGCTAAAAACTGATATTTCAATTTTAGATGAGTTACATGTTTTTATCAGAATAAAATTTAAGCTTAGATGTGATATGGATAAAAAACATGTAGGGAATATGCATGTAAAATTAAGGCTGATAATTTTCCATAACATAGATTATAGTTCGCCTATGAAGACAAATAGAAACATTTAATCATACATAAAATGTACAAATAGGAGTTTAATACATAGATAGATAATTACCAATAAAACCGGCCTAAAAAATATAGGTTTCTTTTACAGACAAAAAAAAAAAGTTTCTTCTGTAAAAATGGCAAAATCCACAATTTTTACAAAGGCAAAAATAGTTTTTTTAAATAAAAAATAGACTTTTTTCAATAAAAATTCCATATTTTTTGTTTACAGTGAATCAGTCGTTGTCTACGTCTTTTTATCGTCTGATACGATACTACTCTAGCACATTCCATTCTCATATCGTCAACTAATATTTATCATAAGCCGTGGATTGTTATATTTCATCGAATTAATATTTCTTCTATCAACATTGCTGTGTTCATTCCTATCCCCACATACTTGGCTGTATAAAAGAATTCGAAAGCGTTTTTGGACTATCAGTGAAAATCGTTATAAGTAAGTGTTTAACCAAGTCATGCAAATTCTAACTGAATCAGATTTTAACATACTATGAAGAATAATATATAAATTTGCAAAGGAGCCATCGACAAATAATGTCATACTTGGAAGGGGAGAGGAGAAATTCATTGAAATTATGACAAGGGGGTTGGAAAAAATAAGAAATGTGACATAATGCATTTTCGTGTAAAAAAAAAAAAAAAAAAAAAAAAAAAAGCATCAAAAATCAGTGGAATAAATTTTTAAGTTATTTTGAAATTAAAATAGTTTGTATTAAAAAAGGAATGATTAAATTTAAAGCCAAAGATAATAAATTCCATTTCAAATTATAAAATACTACTGATTTCAATTGCTCTTTCGTATTAATACTTTATTTTTATTGTATGTTAATTATATTTTTTGTTGTAAACCTGAATCTTATTTAATGCAAAATAAGTACACGAATCAGTTTCATTGTTATGCTCACAAATGAGATCACAACGCATAGTTAAAATGTAAAAAAATAAATGTAAGATATGATCTGTAACGTAGTGCTTTTTTCTAAACTGCAAATATATGTATAAGTAATAAATATAGCGTGACATGTTACAGGGGGGAGAGGGCTTATGGTGATGTGTTACACTTTGAAATTTGTATATCTTATACAGGTCTGCATTAAATAATAAAACTGTTTTTTAGATTATGGACAGTGGCAGTGAAATGGGAAGTTAAAAGTTATATGTTTATTAAAGTGTTTACTTGGATATCTTCTTTAATCTTATTAATTGGAGAAATTACAGTGTATTTTTCATCATTTGCGTGAAACTGCTTCGTAATTTATGCTTGAATCTTGATTTGTTGTCTTAAATTATGATATTTTATAGCTAAAAAATGAGATATGGAATTCTAAAGTTATAATGTCTGAATAGGCACACATTGTATATATATATAAATTCACACTCTTTGATTTACTTGAGTTTAACTATATTTATACACTCAAGAGCCAGAATATTATGACTACCCCTATAATGAACTGGCATGGATGCCATGGAAAGTACATAATCTAGTGGTAATTGTATTTATAGGCTGCTAGAGAGTCTCTGCAATTATTTTTGAGCTTATGACTGTTTGTGAGGTTAAAGACTTCTGATCTAAGCTACTTTGACAGCGAGCAGTATTCAGTAACCAGACGCAGACGACTCAGATCACTTATCTTTGAAACTACACGTTTCATGGGTTGCTCGTGATAAGCGGTTCCGTATATTGTAGATGTTTTCGCACAGAAAGATTTTCATGAATTTAATTTCGCCTTTTTTTATGTTTAATTTGTATTTAACTGTCTCTTTCTTTTAAATAACTTATTAATTGTTTGAAGGATTTTTATTTGATCTTTTCCGTAGAGTATTTAATCGATTTCTTTGTATTTTGAGATTATCTGTGAACCAGTTTGTAGGTACTTCATGTAACTGTTTCTTCTTTGTCGGAGGTTCCCTCCCTTGGAAAAGCAAAATCGGCACCAAACGCTGTCTCAATTTACATCCACAGACAAAACAGGCCCAAGCGGAATTCTTTCGGAGCACGCAGTTTAGCTAACTCTGTCAAATGTGAGGCTACGCGGTTATCATCCCATTTATGTGCGCCTGTTGATAAGGCATCATCGCAGTGGCGTAGCTAAGGGGGGGCAAGGGGGGCGTCAGCCCCGGGCGCCGAGGCCTAGGGGCGCCAAATTGAGAGAAATTGTTATGTATCTATATTGGGGTGGGGGCGCAAAATTTCTTGCTGGCCCCGGGCGCCAAAAAACATAGCTACGCCACTGCATCATCGCCAAATACTCCTACACTAGGCCAGGGGAATATTATGATTGGACAATGGAACACACAGAGAGAGAGTTGCCTCGCCGGATGAAATCTTTACGATTCAGCCTTCAACACATTGATGGCCATGCTTGAGTATGCCGTCTTCTATGCAATCTGTTACTCCGCTTTATGCAACAAGTCATACACAGTCCAGTTTTGGAGATATTGAGCTTTGCGGAACATCCTCATGGGCACCCCTGGACCTGTGGTTAAAAATAGACCATTAACACCCCGGACTATCTGAACATCATTGCGGATAATTGCACCATGACATGGCATTTGTAATCCGATGTAGAAATGGGGTCTTCGTGCAAGACAACGCTCCATATCACATCACTCGAATTTTGCTCAATTGGTCCAAGAACCAAGAACGTAATACTGAATTTTAGTAAACGTGCTCGTCATTTAACTTAATCCGACAAAGCACATTTCGGTTGTCATTCAACGGCAGCTCAGAGCTCAAAAGAGCAATTTTGAAATATTACAGATATGCATGACCATTGCTTGAACAATCAATACAATTTAACTCCGATTATATACCAAGAACTTGTGGCATCCATGCAAAGGTGGTTTGTGCTGTTTTGAGGGTCAAAGATAAGCCAACATATTATAAAGCAGGTGGTCATAATGTTTTGGCTCTTGAGTGCCTATGAATACACACACACATACATACATACATATATATATATATATGTATGTATGTATGTATGTATGTATGTATGTATGTATATGTACTTCTATATGTATATTATACATATGAATCAGTACTAAAATATCTAATTTTTAACACAAAGCGAGCGAAGCTGATCACAAATTTAACTATTTTATCAGAAATAAATGTGCTTAAAAAAAATTAGAAAGTTTAAATTTGTGTTTGTGTAAGAAAAATAAACCTTCATTGAAAAAGAATAAATCTTCGTTTAAATTTTAATCATTGAAATAATTTTTCATTCGTTTTTTTATTTATTTGTTAAAATAAATTAAAATATTACAAACTGAAATATACTTCCCTGTGATTTTATGCTTTGAACGATTTTTTCTCTTATATAACATTTTATGTATATATAAATTAAAGTAATGTTCAGACTAATATTTAAATTTTTTTTAATTTTAATAATTTAGTTAGAAGTTCTAGAATGCTTCCGGGCGATTCAATATAATACTTATTAAAAAAGTTGAACAGAATCGCCTTTTAGAGAGGAGAAAAAAAAAATAAGTTTTAAAACATTTAAAAAAGCATAAAAAACATGAACGAAAAATCACGCGTCATGCATAGATTTATGAAAAACTTTATCTAACACATTCTGAATACTATAACAGAACCTCACAATGATCTAAGATAAAAGATGACACCTAAATAAACAATTTGGAAAGAGCATGATAAATTTGAAAACATTATTTTCGTACTACTCTGAATGGTTATTAAAAACGATGATTTTTTTCAGCCCTGTATATGATCTACAGATATGTATGCATACTACAGAGCATGCTAAAAGATAGTACAACTAAACGCATAACACAATTGAAAACGTCCACTCAGCAATTTCCGCCAATAAATGGATGTTGTTGAGAACTTTTGCGCGATATTATCTATATGATCTATAGACGTACATGATCTATAGAATTTATACACACCAAGTAATATTTAAAAGCAACTGAAAAGACGTTTCCAGCAATTATTGTTTGTAGAATTTAATAGTTCCATTATTTCCCATTTTCTTCTTTCACAAATTCTTTTAGACGTTCCCGTAAATAAAAAAATTCTAAGCACACTATACTCTAAATCTAAAGTATGCAGATTACAGTATGAGGATCTCAAGGATGTACATCAATTTTAATAAGTTTAAATACTATAATATCATTGAAATACATGCGGTTCACGGTTTTTCTCTATAAACCGTATTGAGCGAAATTTTTTGGAGTGGCTTTTTTTAGAGCTGAAAATGCTAACACTTCATTTTCAATACGGATCTTGTCATATCAAGCTTTAATAACATCTATACATTTCGTGGCACTCAGACTATATTTACGTGAGTCAATGCACGAACAGAGAGACAGATAGACAGACAGAAGGAATACATAAGCATTTCTCAACTATGTTTGAATTTATGTTGGATCGAGCAACAGCCAAATACTCTGGGGAACCGAGTTCGATTATCCTCTGGCTATTTTTTTACTCTAGTTGGCTTTATTGTATTTATTGTATGTAAGTCTGTATAATATTTGTATATATCTTTAAGATGTGAATGCAAGCATTATTTTTGTGTGTATGTGTGTTTTTAATATATATATTGCATATCGATGGAACAGTCAAGTCTATTCATCGTTGTCCCATATATATTGATCGCTGTCCCAAATTTATTTTACCGTTGTCCCGTCATCCATGACTGTATTGAAGATCACAGATGATTTTTCCCAACTTAATTTACTTGTGAGAAATCGCAAACATTAGGTATCATCCGGAGTAGCTCAGTGGATAAAGCAATAGCTTGATACGATATGGTCATGTATTCGGTTTCTGGTTAATTTTTCGTTCCGGTTGTATCTATTGTAAATGTCTGTTTAGTATTTTTATATAGCTTTATGAATTGAATGCAGGCATTATATATGTGTTTTAATAAGTTTGAGATTGTTGAAAAGAACTTTGCGTGTTTAATCATTTTCTTTACCTTTTTCAATACTTACAAGGAAGGTCTCCTTATTCGGCATACTCAGAATATTTTGAAAAAAAAAAAAAAAAAAAAAGTTGAGTAAACTAATTATGTATTTAACAAAAGATCAGTCAAATTTAGCCACGGAATTATAGCAGAAAATCTGTAAAAAAAAATAAAATAAAATGCTTTCGAATATTTCGTGCGAAAAGACGAAAACATCACTCGATTTGCCGATCAGCCCTTTCCCTCACCAAAAGCAAACGATTTTAATGCGCCTATGAAAATTGCTTATTAATTAATTTTTAAAATGCCTGTAAATTCTATTTAATGAATTTAAATTTATACAATGCGGGTTTAATACATATACATTTTTTGCATTATATATTTGTTATGTGTTGCTGCAGTTATTTAATTTTATTACCGAAATAATAATTTCACATATAGAAAATATTTTCATAATGAGAAATATATTTTCAGATATTTAAGCGCATTCCCAAATAAAGGTCAGATGAAGAATGCTGCAGTAATACATTTTAATATGGGAGAAGTTTTTGTTTCCATAGCAACAAAATTGAATTGATAGTGCTCAGCCGGATTTAATTTTGAGATTAAAACAATTTTAATTAATCTAAACTTTGTTTTAATTCGCGAAATTTCATAGGTAATTTTCATTATAAATATATGCATTACAAAACTATAGTTAAAATAAACTAAAATTGACAAAACTAAAATTATTTAAATATCTTTTTAAAAACAAGCTCAATATGAAACATTTTTATCTGAAAAAGTATTTGACATAAAAAAGGTATTTTTTGAGATTTTATTTCTTCACCAACCGGTGATAAATCGCCAAATAAATTAAATGTTCCTTTTTTTTCTTTTTTACGAACGTTCTGATGAGGTTCCGCCGAAATTTTTTTATAAACATATATATCCACACGAGAAGAACATTCTGTAATTCTTTCAGAAATTTCTGAGTATGCCAGTATGGAGACCATCTTTCTTAGATTGAAAACTTCACATTTCTTTGCTTTTACAATACAATCGGCTCTTGTTAATTCGAATTCGTCGGGACCAGAAAAAATGTTCAAATTATCCAGAGTTCGAATTACGGAAAGTATGAAAGGGAAACGTGCTTAAAGGTGTACTATTACAAATAAATTAATTTTATAGTATTTTTTAAATATATTTCGACTGTTATCGTCAGAATATGATTTAATATTAAATTGAAAGATATAAGTACATAAACTAATTAAGGGATTATAGGAACAAGCACAAACGAAGATGGGTGGAGATGTCATTGATGGACAGATAGGGTACTAAAAAAGGGTACTATCAATTGCATGGGGCTATATCTATACTTGTTCAGAACAATTCGGACAACAACAAAAAAGTTGTTTTAAGGATATGAAGTCCGAGAGAAAGTAAAGAAAAGGAAAAATTGGAATCTCGTTAGTTCAAAGTAAAGAAAAATGTGTTCGAATAGATGAAAAATTTTTAACGTTATTTATTCTGCTACTGAAATTTTCGGGACTTCATGTTTAGTTCGAATTAAGCGAAGATTCGATTTATCCGATCTCGAATTAACGAGAGACGACTGTATATGGAAAATAAATTATGTATTTAATAAGGCGTTTTCTTTATTTTTTTTTAGAAATTTTTTCATTTTAAACTTTAAGGAAGAAAAGAAATAAGTACCTTTTTTAAAAAAAATATTCATTAAGTTTTGAAAGATTTTCAGAAAACTAAATTCCTATGAAAAAGATTATAAAATCTTATTAAATGGAAAGTTTAATGCTTTAATGTTTACACTAACTTTGAAAGAAATCAGAAAATGTTTGTTTATACGATGTAGTCTGAACAAAATTTGTGATTTTAAACAGGCTGCTGGTTTTAATCAAACGATCCATCTGAAATTTCACATTTGTTCTGTATAAAATAGGTAAAATATCACCGAGAAAAACAAATTGAAATTTTCACTAACAGGTGCAAATATGGTCCGTTAATATTGAAAATGATGCGGTAAATTTACACTTCAAAGAACATCATCTAAAAAAATGAAGAAAAAACATTTCCCGACTGAAAGCATAAAAATTCCTACGAAAACATTATTTAAACGTTGAAAGTTTACGTATCGAAGTTTTCAAAATTATATTTTTAAATTTGTTGATAAGAAAATCAGTAAAAATATAGAAGAATAAAAAAGCAGTTGACGGCAAAGGCGATATGACGGAATTGGTAGAAGATTTTAGAAGTATGCGGTACAAGAATGTGTAAAGGTATTTCATTTAAGAGGATTTGTACCAAATAAGTGATTTTAAACGATTTTACTGCTTTCTGACTTGTTGCAAAACATCTTCAATGCCTGTCTAAAAAGTTGGTTTTCTAAACATACCACCTGAACAATTTCTCTGCTTACTTTTTTTTTTTATCTTTACAAGAAGAAAATATTGGATTTGCGAAAAGTTTAGATTTCCGGTTTTTGATGGATTTATACGTTTTGGAGAGTCCTGAACACAATTTGATGGTTTTTAGAAAATCTATGTCTGTTACTCAGATCGAGTCAATCTATAAGTGACAAAAATTTTGTGGGCGCACTATATCAAGAACTAGTGTATGGAATTTTACAAAACTATATATTCAGTTTTGAAATCTTTATATCTTAATATAAACTGATTTTGATTAGTTTTTGGTGTAACCAAACTGGTGGCGCTGTTGTGCTGATTTTTTTTTTTTTTTTTTTTTACGATTTTTGCAATAATTTTATCTTAAGAACGAGAACAAGGTTTTTCATAAAACTCCAGATTCTGTTTTTTCTTAAAATGTATTGGTATTGATTATATTTTGGTGCAAATCGTCAACAGGTGGCGTTGCTATGCTGCATTTCGTACGATTTGCTCAATAGCTCTATGTCAAAAACTCACGCTTTAATTTTCATTAGACTTCAGATTGAGATATACTTTGATAAATATTGATGCTGATTTGTTTTAATATCAAATGCTCGACAAATGGTGCTGCTAAGCTGCATTTTTAATACTTTCCGCAATATTCCAACCCAAGAACTAATCCATCTAACTTCCAATTCCTATGAACGTTCACATAACTGTTCTTGTTTAGGTTTTGGAATAAAACACAAATCGGTGGCGTATTTATATTGCATTTTGCATGATTTACACGATTTTAGCGATAATCATATCTCAAGAACTAATATACAGAATTTCATATCTTTCAAATCCTTACGATGGCTTTGATAGCCGTTTAATACTGGCACTGTACTAGCGATCTGTAGCTCTATATCAAGAACTAATGCACGAATTTCTATCTAACTTCAAATTCCGTTAGACGTTCACATGACTGTTGCTGTTTAGGTTTTGGTGTAAACTGATAACGAGTGGCGAGTCTATACTGCTTTTTACAAGGTTACATGATTTTAGCAATAGTCATATCTCAAGAACTAATGTGCGGAATTTCTTATATTTCGAATCCTGATGAGCGCATAGCCATTTAATATTGACACTGTGTTAGCGAATTTTAACGTATTAATATATGTATGAGATAGAAAAAAGTTTTGGTATTGGCGCATCCAACTAGTTGGGAATAAGGTCATTAGAATTTATTTTGGTATCACTCTCGAAGAAGAAGTATAATTATATGGATCTAGTTTCGTTTAAAGGGCGAAAATGGTTAGAAATTTTTGAAATTATGATAATGATTGGATAAGTGCGGTCATTCTGAACCCACTTCTAATTTCCATTAAAATAATTAAGAATAGTGTGATTTTTATAAAATCGAGATAAATACATACTTGCCAGCTTTTAAATTATGTAAAAGTAAAATACAATAAATTATAACCCGCGAAAAAAGTGAGGTTGAAATTAAAGGCCTGTTGAGTTATTTGAGTAACAACCCGAAAACAAAGAACCTTCGAATGTTTATAATATTAACTTTATTACCCTATGCATTGAATGAGAAAGAATTGACAACCGAGCTTTTTTCTGTGATTCTTCTCTGTCTTCTTCAATAATTAATAACTTTGTGAAAATTAATAATAAGTTGGTTTATAATAAATTAGTTTTTTGTTGATGAGCTATCACTCAAATTAGATTTCCATATAGAAAAATTTTCGGAATTTCACAAAATCTTTATTGATAAACGCTCAGCCTTTATATATGAAGATTTCAGCAAATATTGTATTTTGAAAGTTTTCAACATCTATAGATCATCACCGAGAAAATACAAATTAAGTAAATTTACCATTGACCTGTATCTTTCTTTATGTTGTTGACTCTATGAGATTCAACAAGTAAAAAAAAATCATGCGTTAACCCTTTCCGGCTGGGACAAATTCTGTTTGCAAAATGAGAAATTATCGACTGACAGCGGGATTCACAAACGAATTTTCTAAATATTTTGAACCCCCTAATTTCAGCTTTTATTGTAAAAGCAAAATTTTCCTAAAATATTTCTGCTGCCATTTACAAGTTTGGAATTAAAATTAGGTATCCCAGGGGGAAGGGAGGGGGGGAACGGGCACAGTGTGCCGGAAAGGGTTAAGCATAGATTATGAAACACTTTCCAACACTTCCTGAAATCTTTAACACAACTGCGTTATTTAGGGAAATAAGGTGTTACTGTCCATAGCCAAATATATATTCCCATACTTTTGAACAGCTCTATATTTGATTAGTCGGTTGCTACAAATACTATATAATGGGGAAATTTAGTTTAGCAAGAAAACGCCTAACTTGTTGAATTTCTGTTTCGGCAAATTTTATTAACAGATGGAAACATACTTTAATAATTTTGTTCAGCCCTGTAGTTTATCTAGTACCTTTATTTAACGCTAATATATTGCTAAAGTTTTATCCAAACAGAAAAAACTTTTAAAACTACTTAAATCACATTTCCAGAAATTATCATCCATAGACATCCATGTACCCAATTCTTTGCGTGATCCTGTGTATCATTTTATATCCTTTTATCTATATTCTACAAGCATTTCTTAGTAAGCAAAAAGTAGTTCAACGTAAAAATATCATGACTTATTTAAAATCACCTTTAAGTAAATTACGCTCATATTCAGTAACCTTTACGAGATCTTTTGTGTAACACTGTATATCAACTATAGCATTTATGTACACACCTTATAGTATGCATACATTTAGTGAAACTTAAAATAGCATATCATAATTAAAATGCATTTCATTCATCTTTCAGCCATCATTTTTAATATACAGTACTTCGGATAGAATATAGTATTTAAAATCTTTTGTGTGCCCCTGTAAATGCTATGCACTTCATATTATGCGTGAAGTATTTATCCTTAGCGGCGTATATCAACTTTATTATACTTGAAATCGTTCAACATAATTGAAATATGTCGCAAACAATTCCCGCTCTTTAATATTGTGTAATGGAATTACTTGGTGTGGCCCTGTAAATGCTATGCATTTTATATTATGCATGAAATATTAAGTCTCAGCGTCGTATATAAATTTTATTATACATGAAGTCGTTTAACGTAATTAAAATATGTCGTGAACAATTCGTTCCTGTATTATTGTGTAATGGAATTCTTTTGTGTGACCCTGTAAATGAATAATATCTATTATTTTCATTGCATGTTTTACAGAATGCACATTTTAGTGCATTTTGCAAATGCATATAAATTTGAACACGTTTAACAGGGTGTAACACATTTAAAATTCAATTCACCTTTAAAATTTTGAAATGATTTCTTCCCATAGGCCGTAATATAACGGAAAAATTTTGACTATCCCTGTAAATAAACTAATCATAGTAGAAACTTCATTTTCAATAGGGTTTGTACTAGGTTAAACGTCAATAACATCCAAAAATTTTATTGCAATCTGAGTATATTTACGAGAGTTAGAGCGCGGACAGCTGGCCATACAGCCAGACAAACCAAAAGCATAAATACTTTTCAACTTTGTTGGAAAGTGATAACAAAATGGGTGAAACACACAGGTAGCACGCGCAATGTTTTTGATAGTTAGTTTTTTCGAGATATTGTTAATGTATTTTTTTTTAAATGTGTTTTTCGATTATAAATATGTACGTATTTTCTAACGTTCATCAAGTACGAAGAGAAACTAGTCGTTGGGGGCCACCGTAATACTTACCCATCATGGATATGTATATGAAAGTAAAACATGTGAAAACTATTTATACAATGCATTGCAATTCATAAGAAAAAAATTAAATATTGTTAATATACATAGTAATGCTATATTAAAGAACTGCTAATGTACCAATTTCGACAAATTATATAAAACGCCAAACTACTCAAGGAGTACCAAACTGCGTAAAAGAAACATCCTTATAACTCCAAAAATAATAATTCTATTAACTAACAATTAACTGCGTCGGATTAAGCGTCTCATTTCCAATTAAAATATATCTCTGAATTGAAATTTGAATGAAATACAGGGTCATGAAAAATTGAAGAATGTGGAAAACAGGATTACAAATATCTCGGCAATTAATAATCCGATCAACTTCGTTTTATATGCAAAATGTGTGTTACTTTATAGCCTTTTACGTCCATTCCTTAGAACAAAAAAATTCGAAAAATTTTATATACCTTTCAACAGAACGAATTTTTCGAGAGTCCGAAAAAAATAGTTCCGGATGATCGAGGTTGCTGATATTAAATAGGCTTCGTCCCATTCTTACATAATAACTACATACAAAATTTCAAGTCTCTATCTCAATTTGTTCGGGAGACAGAGCGTTTACAGACTGACAGACAGACAGAGAGACAGACAGACAGACGGACGGCAAAATTTTTTTCTAAAAATATGTTTTTCGGAATCTCCACTATCTAAAACGTGTAAATCCGTCAAAAATTTTTTTTCGATTTTCAAAACGATTGCAAGACTTACCCTATACTACGTATGATGGGTATTCAACCCTCTAGATTTGTGACCTTACTATTAAAAAAATATATATTAAGTGTAGATACCCATTTTACACAAAATGTAAAACTGGGCAGCATTTGTATTGACAATATTTTTGATAGAATTAATTATTTTGAGATATTGTTATGGTGGTTGAAAAAATGTGTTTTATGACTCTAAATCTGTACACACTTCCTAAAGTTCATCGGAAAAACACACAGTGCTCATTCTAGACCTAAACTGAAGGAATTACGTCAATTTCAAACAACTCCTTAACCACCATGCTACTAAACTGAAGCTCTGAGATAGATATGAGGCTGGCAGTAGTGATTATTCTTCATGACTCATTGCAACTATTGCTGGTATGGTAAAGAGTTTTGCAAAAGTTTAATAATATTTATTTTTATTGTTTGTGTATCATTTTTGTTATCTTAATTGTACATTCCGCACGTGGGAAGTTTTTTATGAATAAATGGAGGTCCATAAGCAGGCTTGATATCTCTCGCATGTGCCTATGTAAAATAACGTTAACAATGTAAATGAAAAAAAAAAAAAAAAAATCTAAATCTTTTATTTAAAATCATAAGCATCAAGTAAGACAGCAAGCATGTAAAAATTCATTGCATGTAGAAAATCGCATATATTAGAATTTATATGAAGTGCGATTTATAAAATTTTCTTTAATTTTATCTATTTGTAAAGAAAGAAGACAAAAAACATAAAAAACTAATCAAATTCTTCTTTGTCCATTTCATCGTTTTCTGATGATTAGCAGCTATGATAAAATCATCGCAATGGGTACCTCGAAGTTTCACTTCGTTGATGTGTATCTGGTACCTCCATCAAACTAGTCAGATGTGGCAATTTCAAAACTTTCTTTTTTCTTATGTATGTTAATATTAGCTGAAAAATGCAGCACAGCAGCACCGCTGGTTACGTGGTTTACACCAAAATCTAGTCAGTAAGAAGTTATGTTAATTTCTAACTGAATCCGAAGTTTGATGAAAATCCGTGTATTACTATCTGAAATAGAGCTATTGTAAAATCTTTTAAAAATTCTGCATAACAGCGTCACCTGTTGGGTGATGTACAACAAAAAATAACCTGGATCAATTTTTATCAAGTACTAGCTGTATCTGAAGTTTAAGAAAAATCCATGCATTAGTACTTGAGATGCAGCTATTCCGCAATCGTGTAAAATTCAGCATAGTAGCGCTATCTGTAGGACGATTTACACAAAAACTAAACAGCACTAATCTCTATGATGGACTAACTGAATCTGAAGTTGGATAAAATATGTTCATTAGTTCTCCAGATAGTGCTATTGGTGAAATTGTGAATAAGGCAGCATAGTAGCACCACCTGTTAAGTGATATTCACCAAAAACTAATCAGCTCCAGTCTACATCAAGATATAGCTGAATCTAAAGTTTTGTGAAATTCCATGCATTAGTTCTTAAGATAAAATACTTTCTTTTTGTTACTTATAGAGTCACAAAGTGACAATGCGACAGACTCAAAGAGATATATTTTCTACAAATTATAAAATCGTGTTCAAGACATTTTAAATCGTATAAATCCATCGAGAACCGAAGTCGAATTTTTTCACGAATCCAATACTTTCTTCTAGAAAAGTTTGAAGAAAGTAAAAAGTATCATGGAGATTATGCTTACACAGCTCACACACTCGAGAACACTAATTTTGCATTGGCAATCTCAAGAAGAATCCCGGAGGAACAATGGTTATCGTATTGTATTCAGGCATTATGTATATTTTAAGAGTGTACGCTGAGATTGTAATGAATCCAAAATTTAAATGATATTCCCTCGTGATTTATCAGCTAGCAGCTCATAAAGTCACTGAATTAGTAAAGAAAGACTATGAGATTTCTCCTGCTTTAACTAATGTTAAAAATTAAGTTAAATAAAAATTTAAAGGTTAATTTAGAAATATCCTCCAATGCACATGATATTACTTACTGTAAAACATCCCGATTTTTCGTTCAGTCGTTTGTTTCTACTAAATTGAAATTCATATACGAAGAATTATTAACGACAGACACACTGCAACTCCATAATAATCGGAATGAAACAATGTATTTTGTCAAGACTCGTGGGTTTTTAAAAGTAGATGCTGTAAATTTAAAAGTGAAAAATACACTTTAAATAATGTTACTTTGTTTTTTACTAGTATCTTCAAAAATATTCAGTTTGAAAGAAGCATTTAATTAATTAAAGAAAACTTTATCCTTTAATTATCAATCAGAATAAATAATTGTGATTTGCCTTTTACTTAAATCTATTTAAGAGACAGCAAAATACAGCGAAGCAACGGTGAGTTTTAAAAAAAGTAAATATTGGCATTCTGAATTAGGTTTATTTTTTTTATCAATCAGAATAAATAATTACGAATTGCCTTTTACTTATGTTTAATTAAGAAACAGTAAAATACTGCTAAGCACCTACAGTTTTAAATCAGTTAGTTGTGGCAATCTTAAAACCTTTTATATTATACATGTTAATAATTCTTAAAATATGCAGCACAGAAGCGCCACCGGTTAGGTAGTTTACACCAAAATCTAGTCAGCAACAATAACTGAAAGTGAAGTTTGATGAAAATCCTTGCATTACTTTCTGAGATAGAACTATTGCAAAATCTTTAAAAGAAATCTGATTAAGGGAACCACCTGTTGGGTGATGTGCACCAAAAATCTTACCAGGATCAACTTTTATCAGGTACTAGCGGAATCTGAAATTTAAGGAAAATCCATGCATTAATTCTTAAGATACAGCAATTGCGAAATCGTAAAAAGTGTAGCACAGCAGTGCTAACTATGGGGCCATTTACACCAGAAACTAAATAACACTAATGTACATAAAGATCTAACTGAATCTGGAATTTGATGAAAATGCGTGCATTAGTTCTTGAGATAAACCTATTGTTATAATAGTGAATAATGCAGCGTGGTAGCGCCACATGTTGAACGATTTGCACCAAAAAGTATTCAACAGCAAATTGTATCAAAGACTAACTGAACCTAAAGTTTAAAAAAAAAAACAGTTCATTAGTTCTTTAGATAGTACTCTGGTGAAAACAAGGGAATAAGACAGCATACCAGCTCCACCTGTTCAGCGATATACACCGAAAACTAATCAGCTCCAATTTATATCAAGGTCTAACTAAATCTAAAGTTTTGTGAAATTCCGAGAATTAATTCTTGAGATAGAGTGCCCATTTTTTTTTTTTTTTTTTTTTTTTTTGTCTTTAACAGATTCACAGAGTGACATACAGGGATGTAGTCGTAAAAATAACAGAGGATATACGCTCTGAGCAGAGGGTATACCCTACAGTATGCTATAGTTTGCTATAGTTTCTTTGAGAAACAAAAATAGAGAATATACTTGGATATACGGTGTTCCTTTAAAAAATCCAGAAGGTATGCGGCGTATACCCCCCATATGCCCTCTACTACATCTCTGGTGACAGAATGGTAGACTGACAGAGAGACATTTAATAAAAAGATTCAAATCGTGTTCAGGACACTTTAAAATGTATAAATTCATCAAACACTGGAAGTAACTTTTTTCACAAATTCAATACTTTCTTCTTGTAAAGATAGAACGAATTAAAAAGCATGATGGAGGTTATGCATGCACAACCCACTACCCACACAAACTCTTATTATGCATTGAAGTTCCCAAGAAGAATCCCGGAGGAACTATGGTTATTATATTGTATCCAGGCATTATATATTTTTAAGAGTGTACGCATGGATTGTAATTGAATCTAAAATCCAAATGATATCCCCCGGACTTACCAGCAGTTTATAAAGTCACTGAATTAATAAAGAGCTCTAGATTAAGAGATTTATACTGCTTTAACTAATGTTAAATGTTAACTTAAATAATACTTGAAGAGTTAACTTAGGAAAATCCTACGAGGTGCGTTACATTATTTACTATAAAACATCTCGCTTTTTCGCTCAATTACTCACTCTAAAAAATAAATGTGTAAATTAGTCAAATTTACACATATTTATGTGTAAATTTGTAAATTTACACACTTGCCATGTACTTTACACATTTTTTTGCAGAATTTTACCTGTTTTTATGTGTATTTAGCTTTTGAAACTAAGTGTGTACTTTGTTATCACTTGAAAAACATAAATAAGTGTGTAAAAGTAGAAAAATACCTAAATTGACACCGATTGGTGTGTTATTGTAATTTACGCATAGTTCTTATATACACTGATAAGTGTGTAAATTTCTAAAATCACCCACTTGTCATGAAAATTACACATTTTGTAAAAAGAATTACTTGTTTTTATGTGCATTTATTTTGTGATATTAAGACTGCAAGTTATTGTCGGTTGGTTACCCAGACAAATGTGTAAAATTAGAAAAATACCTGGATTGACATGAACTTTTGTGTTATTTTAAATGTTCGTCTGCATTTTGTATAATAGCAAGTACGCAGGTGAAAAATGAAAATTACATCTGCTGTATCGTAGTTTCGCCATTTTTAGAATCGAACATGTCAAAAGAGGAAAGTGTGTTCTCCTCTGTTAACTCAAAAAATAAGAATAAATAATAATGCAATTACAAATAATCGAGGAATGTTAATTAACACAGAATGTTTGTCTTCATATTTAGAAAAAATTGAACTATATTTTCTTTTCTATTGTGATTTTACCGGCATGAAAAAAATGGATACTCTATAACAAAGGTATGTAAATGTTTTGTTCTAATGAAAATAAAGCTTTTCAATTGACAACTAATTTAATAGATTTTCATGGTTCAGTTTTTCATATTTAAACTGTAAGTTTTTTGACATACAACCAAAAATTAAGGAATTTAAATGCCATTATAAATATTAGCAGCGTTATTATATTTAAGAAAATGATAAAATTTCGGTGCTTTATTTTCTAATATTGTTCGTTTCTTTTCTATTTGAATATATCTAATCTTTTTCTAGCTCAGATTCCTTTTGTTATGTAAAAATGTAAAATAATGTTTATGATTTCTGTGTGTTATGAAAGTTTTATCATAAAAAATGCTACCATATTTCAACTAAATTATGATTATTTTATTGAATTAGTAAAATTTAGATTAGGAAATCTTAATCATTGTCCGAGTTCCAAAGGTGTCGCAAAAGTGACTGCGTTCCTTCATATTAAGCATACTTATGACCATTCTATGAAACTATAATTATGAAGAAAGAGAAGTATACATATATGTATTACATACATGAATTGTATACATATATGAATTGACTTTTGAATTTAAACACTAAATTAACACATTTAGTGAAATACTTTTTGCACTTATTCTAAAAAGAATTATATACATGTTATGTATATGTATATATATGTGTATTTGTAAAATGTCTCATTTTTGAAAAAATGAGATTATTTGTAAAATGATACATTTTTGCAAGAATGAGATTATTTTTGGTTAGAAATTGAATTAACTGTATAAATGAACTTTCTTAAAACAGAGCCCAATATTTTTATTAAATTAGTTAGTCTTTTTAATTTCATTATTTGTGAATTTATTATCTTCAAAATTTAATTAATTTGTGTACATCAATATAATAATGTCGCGTAGATTTCTCAATCGTAGTGTGTATTCACTATGAACAAGTGAAGACAACGAGTATCCACCAAACTCTGAAACTTTATTCTGTTGAACTGAAAGCTACACCAGCTTATATACAGACGAGGAATTTTCTCGTAAGGAACATTCCAGACTTGGAAAGTCCTAGAAACTGCATAACAATTAGCATAAGAATTTTCTGGAAAGTACATACACGAAATTTTAACACAAAAACAAATTTTAGGTAACTTGCCTTCAGTTGGAATCGAACTCACAATCTGCTGCTTCGCATGTCATCTACTTCGCAGGTCAGCGCTTTACCGCGAGGCCACCGGCTCGCACAGCATTGGATGCTATTTTCGCTACAGTTCCCCCTCCTTAGGAAGATGCAGCGTCCCGCTGCAATTTAGTTTGACTCCTTGTGACAGGTCTCCTGCCACTGCTGCATCGTTCTTTCTCAACTAGTTGTTGCTTTGGGTCAAAGTAGGGTTTTAACCTCAGCACATGGACTACGTCCTTTGAACTTCGTCGTTTTCTGTCCTCTTCCATGCTTTGAACTTCGTAGGTTACATCAGATAAACGACGTGTGATTCGATACGGACCGAAATAACGTCTTAGCAGCTTTTCTGACAACCTCACTTTTCGCACGGGAGTATAGACCCAGACGAAGTCTCCGACATTGTAACTGACTGGCCGATGCCTCTCGTCATATCTTTGTTTGTCAGTTGCTTGAGCGTCAAGGATGTGAAGTCTTGCTAGCTGTCTAGCTTCCTCAGCCCTAGTAATCAGTTGTTGTGCATAATTGTTGTCATAGGAATCGGTGCTGTGAGGAAAAATCACATCTAGAGGAGTCTGTATATCTCTACCATGTACGAGAAAGAATGGGCTGAATCCGGTAGTTTCTTGTTTTGCTGAATTGTAGGCGAAGGTCACAAACGGCAAGATGGTATCCCAGTTTCTTTGTTCAACGTCAACGTACATAGATAGCATGTCGGCTAATGTTTTGTTATATCTCTCAGTCAATCCGTTTGTTTGTGGATGATAAGCTGTCGTCAGAAGATGAGATGTTTGACACTGTTGATTAATGTCTTTCACGATACTAGAGAGGAAAGAGCGTCCTCTATCACTGATCATCTCTCTAGGGGCACCGTGCTTGAGTATGATTTCTTCCACTATAAATTTAGCAATTTCAGTAGCCTCAGCAGTTGGTAATGCCTTTGTAACTGTAAATCTCGTCAGATAGTCGGTGCAAACAATAATCCATCGGTTGCCGTTTCGGGTGACAGGGAAGCGTCCAAGTAGATCTATTCCAATTTTTGCAAATGGTGAATCAGGGAGCTTTATTGGATGAAGTTGTCCAGGGGGAAGTTGAGGTGGAGATTTCCGTCTTTGGCATTCTCGACAATGTGCCACATAGCGGCTGACGCTGCCATATAATCCTGGCCAATAATACTTCCGCCTTATTCGATCATAGGTCTTGGCGAATCCAAGATGACCAGCAGTTGGAGCATCATGAAGACTCTTTAAAACATCGCGACGGAGTTGTCTCGGTACTACTAATAGCCATTCCTGTCCCATGGGGTCATAATTTCTTTTATAAAGAACACCGCTTCTTATTTGGTAACTTCTGTGGCTGTCGCCCCTCTGGAGTGTTCTCATTAAGGATTTCAAGTGTTTATCTTTGAGCTGTTCTTTTCTAAAATCAGTGATGACTGCAAAGAAAGGGATTTCCTCTATATCCTCAACTACAGCTTCGACGAGCGGTTTTCTTGACAGTGAATCGGCATCAGAATGTTTGCGACCACTTTTGTAGACGATATTGATGTCATACTCCTGTAACCTCAAAGCCCATCGCGCAAGTCTGCCAGAAGGATCTTTAATATTGGCCAACCAGCACAAAGAGTGATGGTCCGTTACCACGGTAAAGGGTTTTCCGAAAAGGTACGGTCTGAATTTACTGATCGCCCACATGACAGCAAGGCACTCTTTTTCTGTTGTAGAATAGTTCTTTTCGGCTGCAGTCAGGGATCGGGATGCATAGGCTATTGGTCTTTCCTTACCATCTTGATCCTGTACTAATACCGCCCCGATGCCATAGCCACTAGCGTCTGTATGGATTTTCGTTTTTGCGTCTGGGAGGAAATGTCCCAAAACAGGGCTACTCGTCAGTAACTTCTTAAGAGTTGTAAAAGATTCCCTCTGTGACGTGTTCCAGGAAAATTTGACATCTTTCTTTAATAAATCATGCAGCGGCTTTGCGATATCGGCAAAGTTTCGGATGAATCGTCGATAATACGAGCACAGGCCCAGAAAACTTCGGACGTCTGCGATATTTTCTGGAGTAGGGAAATTTTTCACAGCAGCTATCTTCTGTGGATCGGGATAGATGCCATGTTGATCCACTAGGTGTCCCAGTATGGTAAGTTTCTTTTTGCCGAAACAACATTTGTTAGTGTTAAGCGTCAAGCCCGCCTCTTGGATACATTTCAAAACCTTCCTCAGACGTGACTGGTGCTCTTGAAAATCCGGCGCATACACAATGATGTCATCCAGATAGCAAAGACAGATATTCCATTTGAGGCCTCGTAATACTGTATCCATCATGCGTTCAAATGTAGCGGGGGCATTGCATAGCCCAAATGGCATAACCTTAAATTCGTAGAGACCGTCTGATGTCACAAAAGCCGTCTTCTCTCGGTCTTTTGCATCCACTTCTATTTGCCAATAACCTGACTTCAAATCCATCATTGAGAAAATTCTAGCACCGGCGAGGCAATCCAAGGCATCATCAATACGTGGCAACGGATAGACATCTTTTTTAGTGACTTTGTTTAATCTTCTGTAATCGACACAGAAACGCCATTCGCCATTTTTCTTCTTCACAAGCACGACGGGAGATGACCAAGGACTGTCCGATGGCTGAATCACGTCAGCTTTTAGCATTCGTTGGACTTCATCTTCAATTATGCGTTTCTCAGTAGCGGACGTACGGTAAGGTCTCTGCTTGATGGGAGCGCTATCACCTGTGTTGATCTTGTGCTTAATACCATTGCTTCTGGGTTTCTTCGATTTTCTGTTAATGTCAAAAACATCACTGTATTCTTCTAGCAGATTTAATAATGCGTCTTCTTCAGCAGCAGTCAGCTCAGCATCCAAGGTTTCTTTTAATTTCTCTCTAGTCACCCGCTTTCTGGATCTGTGTCCTATCGTAGGCCTTCCGTCTGCTTCGTTGAGAGAACAAATGGAATTATTTTCGACTGTTGTTACATTGGCGATATTCATCCCCTTCGGTATCATTTGCTTTCGTCCAGAGCAATTCGTCACCCATATTTTGCAACGACTATTTTCCACAGTAATTATCGATGCCGGTATGGATAGCTGTCTTTCCCACATGAGAAGTTTATTGCCAACAATCATAGCTTCATCCACTTTTTGAATTCCTGGAGTAAGGGCACATATTTGCTTCACTGAATTTGCTTCAATTACGTAATCTGCTGCGGCAAACAAGGAGGAATCAGATTTGCTTGTCACTGTTTGCTTTGGGAGTATTTCCGACAGTTGAAGTTCTTCATTCCCACAATCTATGACGGCATCAGTAGCACGGAAAAAATCCCATCCAAGTATCATTTGATGACTGCACTGTGGAAACACAAGGAAGTTAAATGGCTTCACAGTTCCATTCAAATTAACTTTTAATACGCAATGTCCCGAAGCGGCGACGGGTTTGCCGGATGCAGTTTTTAACATAGGTCCATTCTCTGCAAACATGGGTACATTCAATTTTCGGCGTAATTCTTCCGATATGACGGAGTAATCGGCACCGGAATCAACTAGGGCTTTGATATGCAGTCCATTTACCGTAACGAAGGTTGTATTTTTTTTTAGCTTTTTGGTGATGAACGTCGGAGGATTTACTTCTATCGCGGCCTCACCTCCTGCATAGGTCGCTGGAGTTAGTTTTCCTCATTAGCTCGGCGTGGAGAACGGCTTGAACGGCGTAGAGGTGATTGTGACTGTCGGCGGCTGGGAGAACGGGGGGGATAAGGTGAACTACTTCTGCGGCTAGGAGCATTCGGCTGTATATAATCCTCATCGAAGCTGCGTAGAGAGTCAGTGTCCATATCTCGGCGTGGATTAGATGCATTGAAGGTTCTTGCGTTTGCAAATATCCTACGTCTTTCTCGACAATATCTTAACACATGCCCTGAACGTCCACAATGGTAACAGAGGGGTATATTGTTTGCAGTTCTCCAAACGTCTGTCTTTCGCTCTGGCACGGCGCTGTTTCTGGTGTCACGTCTTGGCTGAAGTCTAACTGGAACTGAGCTTCGAGTAGTCACGGTACGTCTTTTTGGAACCGTAAGTGGAGCTAGAGCCTCCATAACTTCTTCCCTCACAACCGACGCGATGTCCAATGGAGAGTCGCATTCGTCGTTTGTGCCACAACTCACTTCCGGCAAAATCTTTTGGAGTTCTTCCTGTACAATACTCCGTATCAGTGACCTAATGTCACCAATGTCTGCTTCGGCCGACACTGTAGACATATTAGGGAGCCTCTGGAATTTTGGCCGGTTTATACGTTTGCGTCGAAGGCTCTCTATTTGATGGCACCTTTTTACAAAGTCTTCAACAGTCTGATATTCTTGAGTCAGGAGAATCTGGTACAAGTCCTCTGAAATCCCCTTCATGAGGTGAGCAATTTTCTCGTCTTCTGACATAGAGGGGTTGACTTTTCGACAGAGGGCAAGGACGTCTTGAATATAGGCTTCGGCCATTTCGCCGGATTTCTGCGCTCGAGTGAGCAACAGTCTTTCAGCTTGTCTTTTCAGGTCGTCTGCTCGGCCAAACGTAGCTCCTAAAGCCTTTGTGAATTCAGTCCAATTAGTGAAACTGTCCTCGTTGTTATCGAACCACTGCCGTGCGGTTCCGGCAAGATAGAAAATCACGTTTGCAAGGCACATTTGCTCATCCTATCGGTTATAGGTGGCAATTCGCTTAAAATCTCTTAGCCATCTACCCGCATCTTGTTCATCTTCTCCGGAGAAGATGCATGGATTCCGAGGGAGCTGGTAGGTCAAAACAGGCACAGGCGCAATGTTAGCTGACATGCCGCTGTTTCCATCCTCATTCTTAGCCATCCTTCTAATTCTTCTTGGATCCGGTAATAAGCCAAACTCAGGTGGTAGTCCTTGAACACGCTGGCTTCTGCGTAGCTCTTCCGTACTTATCGTACCCAGCACCTCCACCAAATCTGTCGCGTAGATTTCTCAATCGTAGTGTGTATTCACTATGAACAAGTGAAGACAACGAGTATCCACCAAACTCTGAAACTTTATTCTGTTGAACTGAAAGCTACACCAGCTTATATACAGACGAGGAATTTTCTCGTAAGGAACATTCCAGACTTGGAAAGTCCTAGAAACTGCATAACAATTAACATAAGAATTTTCTGGAAAGTACATACACGAAATTTTAACACAAAAACAAATTTTAGGTAACTTGCCTTCAGTTGGAATCGAACTCACAATCTGCTGCTTCGCATGTCATCTACTTCGCAGGTCAGCGCTTTACCGCGAGGCCACCGGCTCGCACAGCATTGGATGTTATTTTCGCTACAATAATAATAAAATTAAATAGATTGCATTTTTTTTTTTAGTTCATTTATGCTTTTTTGTGTGCTTCTGTATTTATAAAAAATTTTTGATACTTCTTAAGATGTATTATATAAACCTGTAATAAATAAATATATATATAGGAATGTAAATAAATAAATAAATAAATAAAAGTTATGAGCGCATTTTTTTTTTGGGGGGGGGGACGTTTTTTGAAGCAAGCTATTTTAAAGTATTACATATTACACTTCAGTACAGGTAGATGTGCCAGTAATGGACACCCTTCTAGCAATGTATCAACAATAAATCACAATAATGTAATCACAATAAATAAATAAATAAATGCAAACTAAGCTTTTATTATTTTTTCATAGGGAGCGAACGATTTTAATCAGCTGACTTAAACCGGTAATTAAATCGTAATTTAAATCAACTTTTTTTTAATCATTGACTAAAATCATAAATTTTATAAAGATTTAAAATGA
Organism: Maratus speculifer; assembly: GCA_964019185.1. Classification (NCBI taxonomy): domain Eukaryota; kingdom Metazoa; phylum Arthropoda; class Arachnida; order Araneae; family Salticidae; genus Maratus; species Maratus speculifer. The sequence continues at coordinate 361,006,032 of OZ025292.1, forward strand.
CAGAAAAAAGTATTAAAATCTAAGGTTACCATAATTTGGCAAGTTTCTACAGGTATTGACTTTTGAATACACAAAAAAGCTTTAAATAATTATTTCTAATCTTAATTTCTGAGTATTGTCAAAGACTTAAGCATGATAATTTTGTAAAAAGCATAGTTTTTATCTTATAAGCATAAAAATCATTTAATTTAAAAATGATATTCAAATCTGGTATAAATTACAATGTCATAATTTCCTTTTAATAATCAAATTATTGATTCTTTTATAAAATATAGGCATAGCAAGTATAATAATTTTCTGCAAATAAACGAATAAAGCAGCCAAATCTTATTTTCTCATTCTGCTTTTGTAATAATAAATTTATAGCAAATATTGGAACTAAAAATAAAATGAAATAATGACACCGCTATTGTAAAAGAAGGCATGAGAAAAAAAATAAAATAAAATATTAAGCATAGCAAAAGCTTATTCAGTAAAAGTTGAATGTTTTTTACTTTTTCAACTCATATACACCAAATAAAAATTTTCATGATTAATAACGGCAGCAAAACTGTCTGAAACAGTAAATGCTGAGAACTTCCACTAAGTGCTAATAATGGTGCTGTTTAATGTTTTGAGGATTTCATATATAATTGGCTGTTCCTTATATTTACTTTGTATGTGTGTATGAATGTGCTGACATATTTTGGGGAGTTAATATATGCAAACGTGGATGTAAATTTAGATTCAGGCTATTGACAGATTGCAAAATGAGATGCAAATAAATTTGTTAATTTTGTTAATTGTGTTACTAATAGATGAAATTACTTATTTGCAGTTGTTATTAATTCTGTAACTATTTGCTGTTTCCTCTAAGCACTTTTTTAGAGTAGAAAAACTTTCTTCTTATGAAATTGGCAAAATGCACTCTACTTTATTAAAATATAATTAAATTCACTTACAGTAAACACAGATTTCTTGTAATACAACTTCCAAATTACACATTATTTCTTAATCTAAGTTCCCAAGATCTTACGAAAGTGATAGAGAATTATTTCTTTAGAAAAAAAATTAAAACATGTTATTATTTAATTGTATTTTTCAATTTGTAATTCATAAAATTATTAAAATTAATGGCACTTTGTTTATCATAATGAGAAACTGAATGCTTTTTATAATTACTAAACAAATTACTAAGTATATTTCCCCATGAAATAGTGTACTTTTTGGAACTAGCATCTTCCCTTTGTTTCTTACTAGAATGAGCACAAAATTGTTAATAATCATTTTAGTAATTAAAATATGTTATATACTAATTAAAAATTATATTATTACTAATTTTATGCTAATTAAAAATGTATATTATGTTCCTAAATACAGAGATTGTTGTTTAATAATTCTTAATTTTAAATAGTGTTAATAGTTTATGTTAAATGCAGTTATTAATAATTGGAATAAATGTAGATATCACTAGTATTTAATATAGTTTTGCATAATATTGCATAGTATTATTTCAAAATATTAATTTATGTAATGTTATTATATGCTACAAAGGAAACTACTACTAAAAATAGCTCATAGTTACAGACATAATAAAACTACTTTGTAGTTTTTATAATGTCTGTAACTATGAACTATTATTTATGTTAGTTAAAGAATAAAGACACAGATATGTTAGCAATTAGAGGAGTTTTTTTTTTTTTTTTTTTTTTGTAGACTAAAATCCTTGGTAGTCATTCAGTATTTGAACATTGGGGACAAAAATCATAAAATTCCAATTTATATCAAAATAATCTGATTTAGTCCATTCAGGTATGATGTACTACTCATAGTACGTGTCTTTTAATGGGGTATTATTTTGTTTTAAGAAATATTTTTGCTGATATTTACATGCAGTAATGTTATTATATGTCTATGCATTTACTATATGACTTCATTTTATGCTTAAGCATTTAATAATAATATTTATTATTATTATTATTTGGTTAATTTTCTGTGCGCTGTTTGCGATTCTTTTATTTCAAACATCATATTTCACTCTTTAAATTTAAAACAAAAGTTACTTTCTTGAAAGAATCATGTCTAATAATGCGCAGAATGTAGGAAAAAGTTCTAATATCAGTTAAATCTTATTGCAATGCAATATTTTCTAAACATTTCCCAAAATTCTTTTTTAGCCTATGGCCATATGTATATTGAATAATACGCAAAATAGCAACATTCGTTATCTTTCAGATTATGAAATATTGGTGAAACACTAATTAATTTACTTGGATAGCTAGTATTAATATTAATAATGTAAAAGTATGCATTATTAATACTATTAATATTACTAATATTAAAATGCATTATTAATATTATTAATGATAAATATTTCTGAAAAATTGCTCTTTAAAATATTAAAAACAATATGAGTTGTTATAGCAGTAAATATGAGCGAGAGAATTTCTTTTAAACTTTAATTTAAAAGACAGAAATTGTAAGGAATTGAAATTATGCATAGTCTGCGCATAAATTGTGATCTCACGGTTGTAGAACTATAAACCAACTCTAAAAGAAATTACAAATTGGTAATTAAAATTTCAGTTTATCATGCTTTATATAAAAACGGGTATATCGGTGATACGAAAATGATTTGTCTTTTACTTAGTGTGATGGGAAAATTGCCAAAATACATTGCTGGTACACTATTTTCTGGGCATCAAACAGAGCTACCAGAAAATATAATCTCAATCAGTAAATGATATTGTTCTTTGAACATTTTTTTAATCATTAAAATTATCATTATTAAATCATTGGGAATTAATTCCCAATTTAAACATACTAAAACATATAATGTTAACGCTAAATACATAAAAATATGTCTGCTTGGAATATTACACAAATATCTAAATATTTTGATTATTACACACAAATCTGTGTTTTGCATGTTCAGCAGAAATATTTATATGAAGAGAATGCTACACAAAAATCTGTGTATTTTGCATATTATACAAAAACCTGTGTAATTTACATACTACACAAAAAATTGAGTATTTTACATAAAACACAAAAGTATGTGTTTCTTGCATTATACACAAAAATACATTTAATCACAGAAAATTACACATATGAATGTGTGAGAATATTACACATAAATCTGTGTATTCTTCTGCAATTTACACATTAAAGTGTGTATTTCAAGACTTATCAGATAACATTTACACATTTGGACTTATCATCAAATTACACTTTAAAATGTGTATTTTCAAATTTACACATTAGGCGTGTATTTTGGCAATTTACACACCAATTTACACACATAGACATGTCGTTTTTGTATCATCGATATACCTGTTTTTATGTGTAAATTTACACATTTTTTTTAGAGTGTTGTTTCTACTACAATTAACATTCATTTACGAAAAATTATTAACGACAGAGACTTTGCAACTCCACTTGAATTGGAATGAAACAATATACAGTCGACTCTCGTTAATTCGAACTCGTCGGGACCACAAGAAATATTCGAATTATCCGAAGTTCGAATTATGGAAAACATGTTTACTATGGTATACTATTACAAAGGAATGAATGTTATAGTGTTTTTTAAGCTTATTTCATCTGTTATCATTAGAATATGACTTAATATCAAATTAGAATGCATAAATACATGAACTAATTAAAAGATTAGAAACAAGCACGATGGAAGAAAAATTTAAAGCGACATTGGTGGATAGACGGGGCTCTAAGAAAGTGAATATCAAATGCATTGTATTATATGTATACTCGTTCGGATCAATTTTCACAAAAATCAAAGAAAAAAAGTTATTCAAAGAATCTGAAATCCGTAAAGAAAAGAAAAATGAAAAATCGTAATTCTCGTTAGTTCGGATTAAAGGAAGTCAAGAAAAAATGAGTTCGAATTAACGGAAATTTTTAACGTTATTCTGCCATTGAAAATTTCGGGACTTCATGTTTAGTTCGAATTAAGCGAAGATTCGAATTATCCGATTTCGAATTAATGAGAGTCGACTGTATTTTGACAAGACTCGAGGATGTTTAAAAATAGATGGTGTAAATTTAAAAGTAAAAAATACACTTACAATAATGTTGCTTTGTCTTTTACTTGTAACTTCAGAAATGCTCACATTTCCAGAGGTATTTAATTATTTAAAGAAAACTTTAACTATCCTTTAATATCAATGAGAATAAATAATTGCGTTTTGCCTTTTACTTAAGTTTATTTAAAAGGCAAGAAAATAAAACTATGACTTTAAAAAAGTAAAAAGTAGCATTCTGAGGTATGTTTTCTTTTTTATCGATCAGAATAAATAATTACTAATCGATTTTTACTTATGTTTATTTAAGAGACAAAAAAATGCAGCGAACTACGACTTCAAAAATGTAAGCGTGACATTCTAAATTATGGTTACATTTAATATTTTTTCTGCATTTTTTTTTTCATTTGACTTTCATACTCATTAACATACAAAATCTTAACAATGCGTTAATAGATCAGTTTCAACTGGCGTCACACCAGAATTGTTTTTTGTTTGCCCCTCAAATTTACAGGCTACAAATTGCCGATTATGATTGATTGGATAAAACTTGGTCGGCTGATGATCACGTGGTTGAAACTTATCAATAGATATCAAATGACAACTTGGAGAATATTTTTTAAGAGGACTTGGTACTCTTCACTCGGCAAAAATGACAAATATATATATATATATATATATATATATATATATATATATATATATATATATATATATATATATATATATATATATATATATATATATATATATATATATATATATATATATATATATATATATATACATATATATATATATTTTTTTTTTTTTTTGCTTAAATTGTGCATTATTATGCCACAATCCACTTCACTTAAAAAACTGATTTTATCTTAGTTTGTGCTTTTTTAGGCAAGTAGGCATGTTCAAAGTGATAAAGCTTTTATGTATATTTTTCAATTGACACGAAAATTTTTTTTTTATACTTTATTTGATTAATTAAGTATTAGATTTACACTAAGGAAAAAAGTTTTTTTTTTTCTATCTAACTTCTTCTGTTCTATTCTTCTTTTCTAACTATCAAATGTTTTTATTTCCATCCTAAACACTTAGCGGTCTGTCTTTCTGTCGTGAAGCAGGAGGTCGAGATGGTTCCATTCCATCTCACCTGCTGCTTGTTGCGAGGGGGCAAGTGCCCCAACGAGCATCTCAGCAAAATAGTAAATATCTCATCGTTCTCTCCCGTTCTCTGTAGTGAAGGGACAGTCTGTGCCCCGGTGGCTGAGTTTAGTCTGTAATTTCTTTCTTTTCTTTTCTGGCTAAAAAAATGTAATTTTTTTAAGACCTTAATAAAATCGACCGACTACGCTCTACAGACATGGCTTCATTGTCTGAGTAGTCCCTTTTAGGCATTCAAGGGTTATGTGTTAGCTACTCTGTAAAAAGAAAATATTATTACTACACTGAATTTAGTTTTACGAAATGCCAAATGAACTTTTCACATGCACTTCCTTTTATTCTCAATACCGAGTTAAGTTTCTTATAAATAGATAAGTATAAGATTATAAAAAGAAGCAATATTTGCAAATATTGTACAGATAGCAATATTTAATATTATTTGGGCTTCAATCTCTTTGAATTTTTATGGTATTCCCATTCAAATTTTTCAAATATATATAGCTATAATTAACCCTACGTTGTATATAGCTTTTTACAAAGTCTTATTATTCTTTCAGCAACGATTTTCTTTTAATAATATAGTTAACACTTTCGCGACAAGAGCACTTTGGTTTATTTTAAATCTTTAGGCTCCGGTTTTACTAAACATAATTTTTTTTCTAGTTGAATCCCGAAAATGCTCCAATTAAATAAGTCAACTTTACAATAAAAAATAACTGGCGGGAATAATGAAGGATTCTGTGAATTTTAAATGACACACATACAAGTCACTCGTCCCCAAGGGGTTAATTATTCATATGTTTATTGCACGGAATCCTCTGAGCGCGAGTACTACTAGCAGTTGACCGTTTATTCATAGCATATGATGGCTAGTAGCTTATTAAAGTCATATAAAATTTCCATATTTATATTACATACAACCACGGTTCTCATGTTGCTCGCCTTTGCGCCAAATTGCGACTAAATTCCTCATTTGGCGAGTAAACAAGCGATTCACCAAATTGCTAGTACTCAATTTTTACTTTCTCTTTCTTTTCTTTTTCGTTTATAATACATATGCATACATGCATATTTTTAATATATTCGTAGCGGATAGTTGTAATTAGATTAATAACAATCGATGTTGCAGTTATAAAAACTTAGGTTATTTTAGAACATATTGAAAAAAGGGAGTACATTAAAGAATTAAAGATAATTTTTTTTTTTTTTTTTTTTTTTTTTTTTTTTTTTTTTTTTTGCTACATGGCAAATCTATTTTGCTAATATATTTTTCATTTGGCGAATGTTTTGTATTTTCAATTAGCAAAATTACTAATGTTGGACAAATCTCAGCGAGAACACTGCATATAAACTCATATTAGATGGGTTGCGAATTTTTCTTTACTTGAAAGTGAGTCACGTACCTGGAAAGGTTAGGAACTGTTGATATATTATATCATTTAAATGTATTTTATAATCGATTTTTATTTTACAAAATATCTATAAAAATTATTTAAAAAAAATATTATAAAACTAGTTAATTATTTGTATAAATTAAGTTTCTTTAATTTTTACTTTTATTTTATCTTATTTATTTATTTTTAGGTATTCAGCAATTTATGAAGAAATGGATAATCCCAAAATTTCTGATGAAATACTAATGATTTTCTAGTCTGAATAAATGACATTGCTTTGAAGATCTACTGCTACTTTATCAGTTAAGAAATCAACAAAGATATTTTTTTGAGTTGTGAAGAAAAGTGTGAAGAATGCCAAATAGTTTAAGTAGATTTTATTTTAAGAATTTATGGCGACTTTATTACAAATAAATTATTGAAATTTATATTCAAAACAGAGATTGAATACATTAAGTTGATTCTAATAATAACTATAACAATAAAAGTAGCAATAGAAAAAGTTTCAATTTTTATCGTTTAAATTTTTTTTTCAAAATCATATTATAAGTGCAATCATATTTTCAAAAAATATTTTTGAAGACATTGTCAATACGACTTGCAAAAATTTAGATATTTAAAGTATAAACAAACATTTCCAATTCCAAATAATTTTCTATATAACACGTTTTAGTTCCAATATCTGTTAAAAAATAACTGATTAATTTTTCCAAAGTTCAGTTGCCAATTTGATCCGGATCAAATAAATATGTTTCAAGTAAAACCAGAAGTTTGCTTTCTAAATAAGTTATATATAACCACAGAGAAATAAGTTAAATATTATTAAAAATTTGCTTTAATGTATGATTACGTGGAATTAAATTTCCATCTGTTTTAGGGCTGATACTTAATGGTAAATTGTGCAAAATTGCCTTTCCTTAACAAATCATGAATCTTTAAAAAGTCATAAAGAGTCCAAAATCTTAAAAGCGAAATAAAATGAAAACAAAATTGCAAGTGTGCGTTTTAGTATTATGAGTAATAACACTAAAAATTTTCATTGATTACAGATATGTAATAAAACTTTAATAAGCACACATTTCCTTTCTTTTCGATACATTTCTACTTGAATGAGATGCTGCACGATTTCCTTTAATTAAAAATGTTATCTGATTTTTCTATACAGTAAGAAAATGCGCACAATAAATGCTTTAAATTGTTTTTGACTTTAGAACATTAAGAAAAAAATTTACAGAAGATATAAATAAATTGAGCACTAGAGAACTTTCAGCTAGCACTTATAATTTTAAATATATTTAAAGATACATAATAAATTTGTAAGAATGTGTTATTATGATGAGACGATCTTAAACGTCAGCCATTTATTTTTATTAAAGATTCAATGGAGAACAACTTTATGCATTTTATTAATGAGTGTCTTTGAATGAATTGAAAATAAATATATTTAATACAATAACACGTCTATATATCTAGTAATCATTACTATTCGATATATTTGCTGATCTTTAAATATTTAGACTAGATGTCTTAAAGCCTTGTTGCACATAGCAAAACGTTCCTTTTTAGAAAATTGCAACTAAATAACTTTATGTATTGTCATAAAATACAAAACATTTTGTCAAGAAAAAAAAAAATAACTCGAAATAAAGAAGTAATTTGGCGGCAATCTGCGGACTACCGGAAACTGGAAAAATTGATTTAAAGAAACATTACATAAAGAAAACTAAACCAATGGGAGCAGTATCGTCATAAATACTATTATTTTTATGCAGCATCGACATGGAAATATAGAATTGTATAGGGTGTTTATGTCATTCTTGAATAAAACAGGTACATAATGCATACGACGATATTTTCTCTTACTATCTTGGTGGGGATATTATTATTATCTACCGATTTATCAGTCTGTTATCGATGTGGATATCACACCAAGAAAGAGCGTGGTTACATATCCACCCCTAACTTCCCGAAGCCCTATCCAGTTCCTATATCCTGTCAATGGGTTATCGAAGCCCCACCAGACTACAAAATAGCCGTATATTTCACCCAATTTTATTTAAAGACTGGATTTAGCGCTTCAGAGTTTGCTCACTACATGAAAGACATCGGTATTGGTGTCAGTAAATCTGATTTCGGAACCATCAGTTCAAGAGACGAACCGACCTATTTGGTGTCTAACAAGAGGATACTAGTATTAAATCTTCACGTCTATTCCCTTGACAATGTTCACTTGAGAGTGACAGAACATTTATTAGATGTGTATGGATTCAATATAACGTACGAAGTTCTTCAGAGAAACGAAAGTGTCAGACACGATAGTTGTATATACTATCATTGCTCCTTCACTGGTTTTTGCTTGGCATCTGAAGACCTACTGAAGTACAGTTGTGACTGTGTAACTGGGTATTTTGGAGAAGAGTGTCAGTATGATGAAGATTGTGGTCCTACTTCAACTGCAAAAGTTTGTTACAATGGTGGTACGTGCAGGTAAATAGTTTTTTTTAAATCTTGTAGATGTTGTTTGACTAATGAAAAGAAATGCCATCATATAGTGTGTTCCAAAAATGACCGGAATATTTGAAAAATCAATAAAAAATAAACGGTCAGTGATAGAAATACACCGTTTGTTGCGATATGCTTGGAACAACAGTAAATTTTTAGGGAGTCAAACTTTCGAAATTAGTTACAATTTTCAACAACAAATGGCACTGCAGGCGATTAAGAAAGATATAGAAGAAAACGCAGCCTATGAGTTCGTCATTCTATAAGTCGTCTTTCTGCTGGAATCGTGTGCTGTTCACAGATTGCAAGTTTGCTGTGAAAAAAAATGGTTTATTCCTTAGAACAGAGGATTTTTTATTTGAAAAACCAGGTGTACCGTCATAATCCAGAAACAATTGAGCAATTGAAGCAGTACATCTCTTCTGCATGTGAAGCCATCTCGCCTGACACGCTTACAAAGGTTTCTGGTAATTTCGTTCAGAGACTACGCCATATTATTGCTGCGCATGGTGGATATGTGGAAAATAATCTTACTTTAGATTTCTCCAGACTGCAGCGTCATCTGTTGTTGAAAATTGTAATTAATTTCGAAAGTTTATCTGCCTCAAAATTTACTGTTGTCCCAAACATGTTGCAACAAACGGTGTATTTCTATCACTGCCCGTTTATTTTTTATTGATTTTTAAAACATACCTGTCATTTTTGGAACACCCTGTATATTCCTATATGTAACGCGCCCCAGTGTATAATGCAAACCAAAAATTACAGACTAATTCATTTTTCTACCTTTAGGTATATTAGCTGTAAAACGCGCACTTTCTTCTTAGCAAAATGACATTTATTAAATAAACTAGGAGATAAACCTGGGCTTCCAATGTTAAAAAATACAGGTGAGAACCATTTTTTAGGTGCGTTCGTAATTATATAATACGTAGCACCTATAGTGGTCGTTCAGTCCGTCCGTCTGTCCGTCCGCATATAACAACGCAAAAACTACCCAACCGAATCGTTTGAAATTTAAAATACGTATTTATTACATAATTTTGTCGAGTCATTTCAAATTTTATGAAAATCGGATGCATAGATCAATTACAGGGGCAATCAAAAGTATTCCATTACATTACGGTTAATGGGGAAAAAGTTTCAAATGCATTTTAATCATTTGAAATTTAAAATACGCAATTATTACATAATTCTGTCGAGTTATTTCAAATTTTTTGATAATCGTGTGCATAGATCAATTACAGGGGCAATCAAAAGTATTCAATTACATTATGGTCAATGGGGAAAAAGTTTCAAATATATTCTATACGTTTGAAATTTAAAATACATAATTATTACATAATTTTGTAGAGTTATTTCAAATTTTATGAAAATCGGATGCATAGATCAATTATAGGGACAATCAAAAGTATTCCGTTACATTACGGTCAATAGGAAAAAAATTTTCAAATGCATTTTAATCGTGTTACACTCATGCGAACTTAATAAAATTTATATGCAACTATAAAGTACATATTATAATATACATCTTACATAATTTGTGGTGCAAAGAACATTTGTTATTGATTTACAAGGCCACACAAAAGTATTCCATTACATAATGGTATAGGGAGAACATTGTTTGATGAGCGTTTTAATTGTAATTCATTATTTACAATTTTATGAGATTGATACATGAAAGTAATATTTTTAAAACTTCGTTATCGTACGAACGCACCTAATTTGCTACGCTTCACGTGCAATTTCCAACTTGTTTCTAAATGTATAACTCTAATAATTTGCTAACTTTAGATATAGTAGCCGTAAAACTAGCGCCCTCTTTTGAACAAAGAGACGTCGAATAAACTAGAAGATAAACTTGTGGCTTCCGGAGTAAAAAAATAAAATGAAAACTAATTTCTTTAAAATTTATAACTATAACAGTTAGCTATCTTTTAGTATGTTAGAAGTGCAAACGAAGCCTTTTCTTACCAAAGAGGCATTTATCAAATAAACTAAGAAATAAACTTAGGCTTCCCAAGTTAAAAAATACAGATTAAAATCGGGTTTTTTTTAAATTTATAACTTTAATAGTTTTGTTGCATTTAATATATATTTTTTAGAATGCTCACTTACAATACTAAAAATCCCATTTATATGAAAAATACAGGCGTTCAAATGAAATTTTGAAATTTGTTAAAAGTTATATTTTTGTATTGGTCTGCGAAAGAAATCGCCATAGATGCCACAGATAATTGATTTCCGATGTAATTACGGCTCCTATTATTCCTCCCTTCCAAGTTTGTACACGGCATTCGGGGACACCCTGTATTCTTATTGCAATTGCTTTAACAAAGCACATTAGTTCAAAATAAAAGCAAGAAAAAAAAATAGAATCCTTTCTTCTTGCTACTAACGGATTAGAGCAACAGATTCGTTGTTGGATTACAAATGCCTTCTTACCTTAACTAGAATTTAATTTCTGTGAAGATTGCGAATTATAATATATTGGTTATTGCAAACTTTGCTGGGCGGGGCGCTACACCTTCGACGTTAATTCTACTAAAATAATCTATAATAACAACTTATACACGAAGAACTTCATATCCCTAGAAATTAAAAATGCTATTAATTATGGTTTGCTGTGCCCTCATTTTCAGATTATTAGGTTACATAAAATCGCTTTAAAAAAAAAAAAAATTCTGCTGTTGTTTTCCTATTACCAAATTTACACTACATATGTTTTTCTATAGGCTAACTCATCTAAATTTCAGCATTTCTGTTACTCAACAATTTAATTATCAACAATCTATTTTCCGAAGCATGAGCAAAATTCCTTTTATTTTGCATGTACATTATTTCATTCGTTTCATGTGCGCTGAATTCTATCGGGATCGATATATAATACTTAATACATCTGTTAGCGCACAAAACGTTGCTTTATTTACTCATGAATTTGAAATTGATCAATTTCAAAAATAGATCTTTGTAGAAATTTTTTTAAAATTCTCATAATTACGTTCTGAAACGATAAAACTACTTTACAATAAACCTACTCACAACAGGATAATTTTTATTTGTATTTCTTAAGGTCAAAATAAAAATATATATATTTTGCAAATCTTTGATTTTTAATTTTAAAAATGAATAAACAAGAATACAAATGTTGAAAATAATAATGTATGAATAGAAGTGAATAGGAGAGATAACAAGCTTCATTAAAATGATTTATTCAAGATGAACCAATCATAACAAGTTGATCGATACTTTAAAGAACATTATAATAAGATATGCCTGAGAAACCTTCACTAGTATCCAGAAAAAGTTTCATAAATTTGATTAAGGAGTTACATGAGTTTCGAAGGTTAATAAAAAAGTGTTTTCTATCTTTTGATAAAAAAATAAATAAATATCATTATTCAAAATTTTAAGCATGTATGTAAGAGCAATAAGTAAACAATATCGTATAATTTTTTTTTCATTCGAATATTTTGAAAATTCAGCAGTTGGTTTCCGGATATCTCACAAAGAAATGTGTCCTCGTGATATTCAGGATAACTAATGATAATTTTACCTGAAATTAAAAGACCATTTTTTTTTTCTGTTGGTAGATAAGTATAGCTCGTGATTAAATAAAGGATTAAAAAAACACCTGAAACTTGAATTTCTGGTAGAGTTGTATGTAAAACGGTACAATTTGCACTACCTTGCTTTGTAAAATTAGTTGTAATCGAAAAAACAAAAAATCTTTTATTCAAATCACTACACAATCCCATTTGAAGAAGTCCTCAAAACTTCAAAAAGTGTATTAGTTTTTGAGAAATCCTATCCATCTAGCCCAAATAAATTGTTTTTAGAAAAAAGATGTTAAAATTTTAAGTAGGAAGAAAACGAATTTTTTTTTAAATATATTTTAAATTTGTTGGTCGATTGCGGCTTGATAACGCAAAAATCCTGCTACAATTGTAATACTCAGGACACCTTTTTAATTCTGCCTGAGAAGAATTCTTGCTTTTTGGTACTGGTCTCAAATTTTCCCCATCTATAAGCGTGCTATTATCTGTTCTATTATCCGTTTTTTTTTTTCATTAAAGCCCTATTTCCGCACCTTACTATAGAAAATATGTTTGGAGTTGCGTCACAAGTTTAAAAATTTAAAAAGTATAGGAAACTTAAAAATCCGTATTAACCGACAGTTATTCCTTCTATCGATAAGTAAACTCCCGACTAATTAGGATTGGATTATTCGGGTTGCAGATTAACAAGCGCAGTAAAAAATCTCCGTTTTGCATGCAATTTATTATGATGGTTCAGGATGGAAATCAGTAAAAAGTACCATTTTTAAGATATTCTGGAGCGCAATTTCAATAAAGGAAATGAAATTCGTACAGAAGGTAGTGATTAATACTTTGTAGAGAAAAATCATTGAATATTTGAGAAAGTCAAACTGCTCTGAAAATGTGGATGAAGAAGCAGTGCAACAATGAATTAATAAAGAATCGAAATGGAAACAAAGTTTTAAAGGAACGATATTGTTTTGCGTGTCTCTTCTCTGGTGGTTCAGGGGAAACAAGGAATTAAGAAAAATGCCCAAAAAGGGATGAAGAAAATCTTGTAATTCATCCAAAATTAAATCACGGCAATGCATTAGTCGCAATGAGGCGTTGCTTAATTACTTGGAGCAAGAAAATGAAAGCATACCTGCTGAAAAAATAATGTTGAGAATTTTGTGTAGAAAAATCAGTCTAAGTGTAAATGAAAAACTAAAAAGACCTTTATCATTTCATTCTTCACAAAACTATGAGGAAAACTATATTTCCATTTTTTTATTGTACTAATTATAAAATCTTTTTAACGTTTAAATATATGTTTATTATTTTTTTATCTGCATTAATTGAATTATTAATTCCCTATTATATAACAATTTAACATTTTCTATCCTTTTTCTAAAATTTTTCTTCAAAATTTTCGCAAATTCGATTATCCGAACTAGGCAATTGCAGACTATCCCGTATAATCGAGAGTCGACTGTGTTTTCTTTTCTTAAATTTTATATGTATATGTATTTAAATATATTATTCAATATCTTCTTTTACCTTGTCTCCTGTCTTGAAACTTTTCAGCGCAGAAAACAAACACTGCGCATTCTTTATGAAACATTGAAAATAAAATTATTAAATTAATGAAAAATATGCTTATAGCAACAAAAATTTTATGAGCTTCAGTAAATAAATATTTAAGAACTTCTCTTTCAAAATACACATAAAAAGAGGCAAAACAGAAAAACAAACGTGATAGTTCACGAAAACTTGAACCCCAATAAGACTGTAAAAATGACAATTGATTAATAATAAACAAACTTTTCCTGTTCCTGTTGTTCTACATTAAGTAAGCATTGTATACGGTGCACTTTATTTTATAAACAGTGCTTTATCATACATTGCCTTCTAAAGAAGCCTATTTCAGTGGAAATTATTTCTGTCTTTTATGGTACAAGGAAAAATATAAGCAGTTAAAATTCTTTAGAAAAAGTCTTTTTAGTTTTAGTATTTTTGCATTTTTTTTCATTTTCTGATCGATAATCAGTCACTTTTTTTTATTTTCTTTAGTGTTTTTTCTAAGCAGAAATATTTCTCTATTTTTTGGATATTTTGCCTTTCTAATTCAATTTATTTTTGAATTTTGCATCAGTGTGTAGAATAAACTTTGAGGTTTTCCGAGGAAACTTAATGTAAAACAAGCTTCAAAAATTGATTTAATTTGTTTTACAATAGAACAAAAATTTATTTTAAAGTACGTTTCACCTTTTTATTGTTGATAATTTTGATGGATTTCCGTTTGATTTTGTTGCATGGTATTAAATTTAATAATCAAATACTCAGATGAGCAATTGAATAATGTATTAAATCAATGAATGGGCTAACAAAATTTGTTAAAATAAGTTTTTCAAAATGAACACAATACAATAAAACAATACCTGCCTGATGCAACATTCTGATACCATACATTAGGTTGAGCAAAAACTTCTGAAAATTTTTTTAAAACTATTAACAACCAGAATTTGTATCTTATATAGGAGTACTAGTGGAGCATCTGTAGGAGTTCAGGATTTTCAGCCCAGATGTGGCTCCATCTGATTATGCACTGAAAAAAATGAAATACTCAAAAATGAGCACATCGATATACTCATACTGAATTGAGTATGTTTGGATCAAAAATGATCACATTACTTTCTCAATTTTGAAGCATCACGTGTTATCAAATCCAAATAAACGATATTTGTTGTACCCGTAATGGTTTATGTCATTCATGGTGGCATAGGATATGCTTATTAATGTAAATATTAAATTATACACAGTATTTTGAAATAATTTAAAAGTACTTGCTAATAGTGTGCTCTTGCCATAAAAATATTCGGTTTAGTTATTTCGCTAATAATTTTTGCTATTTTTTCTTAATAAACAATCACTTAAACTTTTATTGTTAATAATTTTGAGCAATAAATAAATGATAGTATATTTTTACTTTAATTTATAAGTTAAGGGGCAGTTCATAAAGATTTACATTTAAACACAGTCATAGAATCAAAAATGAGTACATGTGTTTCTTAGATTTGAGTACATTTGAATCCGAGTTATTTTGAGTATGTGAAGTACTTAAATTTAAGTACTTTTTAGTTAATTTTGAGAAAACATTTTTTTCAGTGTGGCCTCTTTCGATCAATAAAACACTTTTGGCCATCGATTTGAATCCTTTAATGAAGTTGAAGAAGCATGTCAAAAGATTTTCCGATTCTAAGCAGCCACTATGGTACTTCCAGAAAACCGAGAATCTGGCAGAATGTCGTGGACTATGATGGTCTCTACATTGAAGAATACTCCTTGTTGCTTTTATTATTAAATTGCGCATAACAACGCAACTTTCACAAATTTCCCTAAATTTTTTGATCAACTTAGTATTTAATAAGGCTTTTCTCATCCGGAAATTTTACTAATAAAAGAACAAATCACTCTGCCTGTGTGTGTGTGTGTATGTGTCTGCGATGTCCAGCGAAAACTATGACACGTACGAGGTTCAAATTTTTTGTGAATATAGTCCAAGATCTCTCGTGATGTACTTGAAGCTCTGGATTTTATTTTTTTGATTAGTTTCCGTAATATTAATTACGAAAAGCAACTCACTATCATCATAAAGGCATTTATTTGAATATATATATATATATAAGCTTAAACAAAGAATGTGTAATCACATCCTTCTATAAAAGACAATTTTTAAGCGTGTCTGCATAGAAAAATATATAGAAATTTAAGAAAAATCTCTTTTTATCCACCTTTTTAATTCTCTATATTTCATTATAACTTTTAGTGAGAAAAAAAATCAGTTTTATTCTTCGTTCAGTCATTTATTATTTAAGGTAAATTGAATATGAATACTCTTTTTCGAAGTCTTCAGAGATAATTAAAATATAGTTCGTTAAATTTCAAAATCAGTAATGGCCCCAATTAAATGCATTATGGAGTAAAATTTATTAATTTACATTATATTAAACATATTAAAATAATATAAAATTCTTTTATTGTTAAAATATTTTGTAAATGCTTTCTTTGTTTGTATTTCTTCCCATTTATAATTTTGATAATTTATTATTAATTTCGCAGTTTCAAATTAACTTGAACTTTTCAACATGTATTTTTTTCCTGTTTTAATTGTGCAACAAAATACCAATTAAACTCTGGGGTATTTTGAAGCACTTTTAACAAGTTAATTTCAAAATTCTTGCAATTTGAGTCAACCAAGCCCACCTATTTACAAAAATTTAAAACATCTTAAATTATTGTATTAAATGAGTTATGTAATAAACGTTATACTTACTATTTTGGATTTATTTTGCCTTGTGAATTATTGAATTTTCAAAATGAAAAGTTCTTAATAAAACACTTTTTTTTATTCGTATGTTATTTTTTTCATTTTAAATAATCTATTTTGTATAAATAATTGCCAATGGAAAAGACCAAGATACGCTCAGTTTAAATTTTTGTTTAACTTAATATAAAAATAAATTCTCGGTGTATTATTGCTAGAAAGCATTTTATTTTAGAACAAGATCATTTTCAGAAATAATCGATATTAAAATTATGTACATATTTCTAAATTCTACATTACTTACGTATTTACAACGAAAGATCACATTTTCAAATTACAATTTTGATTGGCTAATTCCTATATCTCCAGTAACTCATGTATGTTGGGAATTTCTGCAAAATTCTTACAGTTTCTGAAAACCAAAAATTGCCAAACTTGGCGACATTTTTCATTTGGCAGCAAGCACAGATTTGGAATTGGTAACGTCAAAATTCAATATTCACGCCAAATCTCGCCAAAATTTCTCCAAATATCGCCAAATTGGGTAAACTGTTGCTAAATGTGCGATTTTGTTTACTGCTAACTGCTCAACATCTTAATAACTGTCTCAACCTACATTGACACTGAAATGTATTGACGCATAGTATCCTCAAAATTACTCGCTAATAAAAATTTTTTCGAACATGCAACCTACCCCAATGGTATAATCGTAACTTAAAACGGCAAGATTCAAAAATTTAATCAAAAACCTAAACATCGTTTTTTAGACTAAAATTGCGTACTCACATGATTGGTGATCCGGACACGCACGCAACAACCTTCTCCAGCGAACAGCAATCAACTCACCTCACATCCAACAGATGGCAGCACCAAACAAACCATTCCTAGCATCAAGAAAGCCTGTCACTTCACGCCACGCTTCCTGCGCACGGCAACACGACAGCACAAAGCCTGCCACTCACTCCGCACATCACACATGCGCACGGCAGCACATCGCTCGAAAGACGCATGACCGTCTCACTGGGGATGGAGTGTGTAGCGCATCTCACCTCACAGGATCAGTATAAAGCGAGTTACTACCTGCGAGTAACTAGCTTGGTCTTTTGCTCAAGGGTTAACGCACTCGCCTACTGATCCTGAGGTCCTTGGATCAAAACCAACCGGCGCCAATCCACTTCACATGCATAAACACACAAGAGTTGCTCGTATTATAATGTATATGATAATATAAAGCACTTTAAGAATTGAAAATATTTCTATGAGTTTTAAATGTACTTTCATAATATATGATAAAACATTTCAGATATTACATAGGATCGACCGTCCGAACATGTGAATGTCCATCTGGTTTTGAAGGTGCCAAATGTGAAAAACGAAGTCCATTAAAAAATGGTAAAATTTTATCGTCTTTTTTTTTTTTTTTTTTTTTTTCAAATTTCTTATTTTTTTAAATAGCCTCATTTTATTCTGTCATGTGCTATATGCGCTCTAGTGATAAAGAACTTTATGTAATCGATTATAAAAAAAAAAGCATCTTTGTAATAATATTTTGCACAAGCTACTAAGAATAGCAGAATAATATAAATTGAAAAAATATATATTATTAATAAACATGCTTTCATTAAAATTCACTAAAATGTAGAAAAAAAGTATGTAGTTTTCAAATGCACTGTAACATTTTTGATGTAATTTTGCAGTAATATTGTCATTAGTAATTATCAACAAACATTCATTGTTGAAGCTATACTCCAAAGGAAATTGACTATAATGAAGTAACCATTAATTTTAAGTAGCGTTTTTCAAATGACAATCTAAAACGGGAGACCTTTTTTGGGGGGTGAATTTCGAAAAAATATGAAACAGAGTTTTCTAATTTTAAATATACTTTAGGAATATCAAGAATCAATGTTTTATTTGCATTGGTTTGTGAGATATGGTGATTTTTAAAAAAATTTTAATTTCTTCCTCGTGGACCCTCAAGGATCGAATTTTAAAAAATCGATGTTTAATTCTATATCGCTTTCAGAAAAGCATATATATTTCAAATTTTAAAGCTCTAAGTCAACAGAAAGCGGTTAAAAAATCACTAACAAGATTTGACTGCCATTAACATTATTCTATAAATAGAATTATAAGTTAAAGGAAGCATGTAATAAAAATAAAGAAATTTTGCCTGTGAACATGCCATTATTCATTATATCAGACCTGTGTTGCTATTATTAATTTGTACTTTATCAAAGAAATATTTATTATCCACTAAATTATATTTTTTCTCGACAGAGCAATGCTAATTATAGAAATGTTGGAATATTTTATACGATGTTGGCGATAATATAACAGCAAGATTGCTTTTATCGAATTAATGGACGCATATCATTAAACATGTAAAAGGAATTTCATCCACGGAAATAAGTATAAGTCACACATTGCCATATCAGCAGTATTTGCTGAATGTTTGGTGAAAAATTCACGAATAACAATTGCATTGTGAGAAGATACATTATTTTGGTGCAAAACCCATGAGTTTTCTCACCCTATTTCAGACTAGTTTCAGTTAATTGTTTCACGCAAACGGCACAAACACTCAAGTGCTAATTTTTATTGATTCAAAACACTTCAAAATATTTCTTTACTTCATTTAAAACATTTTTTGTAATTGGAACTACATGTCTATAACTAACGCTTTAGCAATTAGCTACTAGATATTCTTGAAAGTGTGTAATAGTATAGCTTAATAGACACTTTTAAGACCCTCTCCCTCCATTTTTTTTTCTTTTTTGGAAAAAATTCCTTTTAGGTTAAAAAAAAATGGAAGTAGCTATTCAAATCATAAACATCAACGTTTGCCAAAATGGTACGACTATGGCAATTAATGCAATTTAACGAATTTTGTTATTTTGCATTCTATTAATATGACAATAGACTAAGAAATAATCCTTAAAGACGTTTGGTAAATTTTAAATTACAACAGTATTAAACAGACTACAATTTTCTACTGTTATATATATATATCATAACTTATTGGTTCAGAACAATTGCATCTATTTTAAATTTAAAGAAGGAAAAATGGTATGAGCCTAGAAAACTGCTTATAATAACTCTGTTTAAAACAAAAAACATCACGAATGCTGGAAAAAGTTTTAAACAAACTTTTCAAAAAAAGTAATTTAACGAATTTAGTTAATTTACATTCTATTAATACGACACTAGGCTAAGGAATATTTTTTGAAGACGTTTGGAAATTTTAAAATTACAACATAAAATGGACATAACAATTTTATAGTGCTTTATTTATTTATTTATTTCTATAATAACTTATTGATTCAGAACAGTTGCATTTATTTTAAATTTAAAGAATGAAAAGTGTCATGAGCTTAGAAAACTGTAATAACTCTGCTTGAAAGAAAGAGCATGAATGAGGCTAAAAGCTTTAAACAAACTTTTTAAAAAACGAAATTTACCGAATTTAGTTATTTTGCATTCAATTAATATGACAATAAGTCAAAGAATATTTTTTGAAGACATTTGGAAATTTTTAAATTACAATGTAAAATAGACTTAACAATTCCCCATTGCTTTATTTATTATTTTTTTTTTATCATAACTTATTGGTTCAGAACAATAGCATCTATTTTAAATTTAAAGATTTAAAAGTATTTTTAAAATAAAAGAATCGCTAAAACTGGAAAAAGTTTAAGCAAATTTATAATTTTTGAACGAATTTATTTATTTTGCATTCTATTAATATGACAACAGGCTGAGGAAGAATTTTTGAAGACGTTTAGAAAATTTTAAAGTACACAATGTTAAATAGAAAACAATTTTCCAGTGTTTTATTTCTTCGGAACAGTAACATCTATTTTAAATTTAAAAAATTAAATGTATTTTTAAAATTAAAGAATCGCCAAAACTGAAAAGAGTTTTAAGAAAATGCTTAATTTTTGAATGAAATTTAATCAATTTATTTATTTTGCATTTTGTTGATATAACAATAAGCTAAGGAAGAATTTTTTAAATTATAACAATACTTTAAAGAAGATACAATAACA
Organism: Maratus speculifer; assembly: GCA_964019185.1. Taxonomy (NCBI): domain Eukaryota; kingdom Metazoa; phylum Arthropoda; class Arachnida; order Araneae; family Salticidae; genus Maratus; species Maratus speculifer. The sequence goes on from OZ025292.1 coordinate 361,026,999, forward strand.
ATACTTTTAAGAAGACAACAATTTTCTGTTGTTATTTTTTTATCATATCTTATTAGTTCAGACAAAAAGTCATTTTAAATTCAGCTATATTTTTAAGTTTCGTTAGTTCAGAAATGGTAGATTGGTTCCATATCAAACATCTGTAGATAGATTTACACAATCTTAGAGAATAATCATTTTAAATTCATGTGTAGTTTTGTTTGCTTTTAATTTGTATTACTTGTGAAAACTGTTTCTATTAATGTAAACTTCATAAACTGTATTAAGATTTATGATTCTAAAATATTCATTAAACTTTTAAAAATTTTATCCTTTGTTTTTATAGAATCTGACTCTTTATTAGAGACTGTGGAATCTGATCTTAGATGTGAAGGATTGCATCATTACACTTCACATCCGGATTATATCACTATTTATCCAGATAACGGGAAATGTCCGCCGAAAGGTAAATAAATAAACATATTTTTCAGGTGCAAGTTTTGAGTTAAATATTAGTGAAATAATACTAATGTATAAATAATAACATATTAGTGAAAAGTGCAGAAACCATTCAGCAGAAACTATATTTAGTAATTTCAGAAAGCACTAAATTTCTGACTTAAAAATACTTTTCTGAAACAAAAGTATCTTTTGGTCCTCTTAATCATTTGCATTAGAGAGGTGATTCTCACTGACCACTAGCGTTCTGCGTAAATGAGTGTTCCAAATGCTCTGGACACCAGTATTTTAAACTAATTTTCTTCGCCTCATCTAATAGCTGAAGATTCTCTGATAAAAGATGGCGAAATAAACAGTAAGATATCAGTGGTTTCCAAAGCATTTGGCGTCCCTCTACAAGAAATATCTGACAACACTAGTGGTAAATAAGTCACATCTCGGGTGAAAAAAGTGAATTTTCGGATACTTTACGAAACAGTTTTTACGAGAGCTCAATTAAGGTTGTAGGGGGCCAAGGCCCAGCACCTTTTCGGGGGGGGGGGGGGGTCCCTCGCATCCAAATGTTACTTAGATTTCTCATCACCCCCCGGAAGTATTCGAAATGTATCATCAGAATACCATATGGTGTCTAAGTTAAACAAAATTATTTTTGGTTTTTCAGAAAGTAGTTGCAAGTAATGCAATACTAAGAATTATTTTTTTAGTCATTTTATTAAATTTTGGCCCTTCTCAGCAGTAGGCCCAAGGCGACGGGCTATTTGGCCTGTGCGGTAATCAGGCTCTGGTTTTTTACAGTGTATTAATCAGTTTTGTCAATGCGGTATGAAAACGAAATACCGGTTTTTCGGATGCTATCATTTCTGAAGTAAACATTTCCTAATGATTGACAGAAGTTATGCATGCAAAGATGAGTGATGAAATAATGTTAATCTTAGTCAGCTAGTTTAGTATGTCTGTTGAACCTGTTTTTGAAACAGAAAATGTTTGTTGAAAATTGATAGAATTAAAAAAGTTGATATTTTGTTTTGTTAGCGGGTTGTTTAAAATGATTAATACAGTGTAAACACAACTTCGTAACGTTGTCAGTTAAAGAAACTTCCAAAAATGTCAAAAATGTGTTGATTTCTGAAATTTTTGAAGATAAAATAACATTTTAACGAGTAACGATTATATAATATTTTTAAAAGTTTCTTGTTGGATCGAAAAAAAGATTATTTCGGTATGAGTGAAAGTATGGAGGAGAAGCACGTTTCCAAATAAATTGAATAATGAATTATTCTTTTTAATAAAGTTGGAAAATAGTGTCAGAAATATTAAATATCGAACATGAAAAAAAAAATGAAAAATTGTAAATTTAGTTTTGATTATATTCTCTCAAAATTTTAATTGTTAGTGAAAAATCCTATTCAGCTTAGCTCTGGGCGTTTGCTAAATTTATTCAGTTTAACCAAATAACAACTGTTTCTAAAACTTACATTTTTTCTGTAAAACCACTTTAGAAAAATGATTCTAAGAACATTATAATTGTTTATTTTCAAAGGTACTATTCTTATTTTCGAAGAAAAATATTGGTATCTTGAAATTTTCCATAGACTTATTTATTTAAAAATTTTATTTAACCTCATATTTTAAATAAGATCTTATATTAAATACTCATATTAGATAAACCAAACGTATTTTTCTTTTTCATGCTTTGTTGTATAAATATTCCTATTTTCTTCTTTGTTTTTAACGCTTCCAAACGTAGTTGAAAAGAGTTTATGGATTCGATTTATCGATCTGTTTGTCCATGCCCTAACTCTCATAAATATATTCGGAATGAAATTTGTATATAAGATTGAAGTTTACAGTAAAATGAGCTTTATTGAAAATGCAGTGTGAATAGCATTTGTAATTCTGATCATAGAGGAACACAAAAAATTTCATTATAATATGGTATATGGTAAAAAATCATCTGCGGTGAATTTCTTACTATTTGGAAAAAAGTTGTTGTCCTTGTTAGAGAAATGGGAAGTATGAAGTATATCTGAATTTTTTTATTTGTTGAATTCCGCAACTTTTTTTTATGTTATTCGTTTTCTGATTTGTCATGTTTAATGTCCAAAAATGGAATACTTCTGTTGTCACAATGACAAAAAAAAGTAATAAAAACTTTTAAAAAAAATACTCGAAAACAAATCGTGATAAAGATTTCTAACAAATTTCATTTAAAAGTGCATTTTTTTCTACGCAACAGTGTAAAAATTTAACATGTGCAATTTAGAAGTCTAAAAATTTGCAGTTCCAAAAATTGTAAAACTGAAATTTCCTTTAAAATTTGTTTGTGATTGGTCAAGGAATATTAATGTTTAAACCATGGTGTACGTAATATATGACTCTGTTATTACGTTAGCCACGTTTTGATCACCATAAAAATAATGTTATTATTATTTTTAAAAATGCAGAGTTTATTTATAGATCTAAAATTTTAGTCTTCGAAAATATCATTTTTCCAAATAGCCATTGTAATTCGTTAGTTTTCATTTTTTTTCTTATTTTGATTTTGCTTTATTTCGAGCTTATAATGAGATTAATATACACCACTGATATGGATACAACATTTTTTCACCGGAGTTTAGCATAAGTAGAATTTATAGTTCGCTTACAAAGGTACACAAAAGAATTCCATTAAATTATGATGTGTTGGAAAAAATCGTTTGCGGCGCATTTTAATGGTGTTACGATATTTCATAAATCATTAAATCAATGCAATACAGTATGTTCTCAGTATGTTATAGAGTGCGCAGCATTTATGGTACATTTACAAAGATATTGAAAGGGTGATGCTATTTGTACGATGATGGCAATCAGATTGTAAGACATAAGGTGATTAAAATCGATTACTGTTAGAAGTTCCTTTTCTACTGTGGTATGCATTTTAAAACTTATCTAGTTTTTGAGTGTGTTACTTGATGTGTATAAATTACATAAATTGCATACAGTATACACATACTGTACGGAAGAATTCGCACACGTTGCTCGATATAGAGAGCAATGGATTTTTACTAAGTTATTATAGACCAGGAAGTGGCAGCATAGAAAATCACTTCATCGAATACACGAATGAAAATCTAGGATTAGTTAAATCTCAATTCCATTTTTAAAACGTAGCCTAATCAGCGCCTTGTCAAAAAAAAAAAAAAAAAAAAAAAAAAAAAAAAAAAAAAACTTATTTACAAAATTTGAAGAAATCAGATAATTCTGCATGAAAAACCCATTTTTCTGAATTAAATATGAGGGTAAACCCTCTGAAAATTCCGACAGAGTTGTGCATAGATACGCTTGTCCATAAACAATAGAGATAGATGGGTTATTGTTCTTCCATAATAGAAACTGTGCACTAAATACGTACGATAGATTTTTATAAAGTAATTCTAGACAATTAATCAAAAAGCCACAAAAAATGAATAAAATGAGATACATTTTTAAAACAAAGTGGATATGAAAGTATATATTTTTTTCGTTATACGATGGTGTAAAATATTGAAAATGTACCATATTTGAAAGTTAAAAATATTGCAGTAACCAAAAATTGCAAATTGGAAATTTTATTTTTATGTGTAGACATTCACAAAATGATGTTAGCGTTACGCACAGATTCGTTTGTCGTTAATAATGTAGATAGATATTTGTTTAGCAAATCTAAATCAAATCGTATTTATTTCGCACAAATTATATTCAAAAGGACATATTTTTTCCTATTCGGCTGTGTAAAAATTTTAATTTTTTGATTGCATATATATTAAATTCGTGTTTTTCCCTATTATTATTCTTTCATTTATTCATTTATTGGTGAAATTTTAACTTCGTTATAGAAAATTAGCAGAGGCAAATTCTGAACATTTTAGGCAACTTTCATTACAGAAAGTACAAAGCTACTAATTGCAGCCGTCTGGAGGAAAGCACTTTCGGAAACTTTTGTTATATTTTCACCAATCATGACCCCCAGTCCCCAAAACCACCACCTCCGTTCAAATGTTGGTACATATTTAAGTATATTGTTGACAAAATTCGACGAAATAATATATGTTTTCTATGGTTTAGCGATCGCAGTACCACTATCTGTATGCTTTTCAGAGATTTAACGTTTCTGTCTTCTTGTTTATTATTTATCTATTTATTTATAATTATCTTACATTATTTTTACATTCGTGGTTTCTATTTTATTATATATATATATACATATACTACATGGCCGAAGGTTACCGGCCACTTGCTATTTTCACGTTTTATTAAATATCTAGAAAAATACATGAGGAATTATCCTGACACTCCAGATGTATGAACATAATAGTACAGGTCATATATCTGTACCTTGGCACAAAAAGAGCCAATTTCCAAAATTGAGAAATTTGAGTTAAATGCACAAATAAATTCAGGGTGTGATATAAAGTAATTGTTAAAAGGGCCAAAGTCCTCCAAATATTAGAACATTGAAAAAAAAAAAAAACATTTTGTTCAGCCCTATATTACTTACTGTTAATGTAAAAATGGCCAATGTCTCTGTAAAAAAAAAAAAAAAAAAAAAAAAAAAAAAAACTAAATTAGTGAACATTAGATTGTAGTGAGAAAAACATTACTGAATTGAAAGGTACAACTTTGGAAAATAATAATACAGAAGTCGTAGCAAAATTCATAAAATTCCTCAAACGTAAACTGCGTTTTCTGCCATTTGAGAAAAATGGACATTGGCTCTTTTTGTTCCAAGGTACAGATATTACATGTGAATATTTTTTCCTCTAAATTCCATAGGGGACCGTCAACAAATTGAAAAAGAATGAATATCTTTTGAATAACCCTGTGAAAACTAATGTAACAAAACACGTTCAAACCCTAAATTGGCTAGCTTCAATCGCCTTCTTGTTTTAAAATGGCGGCCATTTAAAAATTTGCAAAAAAAATTAAATGGGGTTAAAAAAAATAGAAATTGAAAAATATTTCTTTCTTAAGTATTTGATCTTGATTCAAGGGTTCCGGAGCATTTTTTGTTTTGTCTTTATCTTAAAAAATTGCTGAGATATGGTAGTTTGAATTTCTAATGAGGGAGACACTTTAAAAAACCTCATATTTGCCTAGGCTAACACTCATCTAATATAACCTATTTTGATGTGTGTGAGCATGAGCACAGGAATTACTAAAGTCTCGAACATGTTCTTTCGTTAGCTTCACCATCATGTTGTTTTAAAATGGTGGGGCCTTCAAGATATGACCGAGTTCGGAGACCAAATATAAATCACTTTAAATATAATCCGCTTGGATAAAACTGATTAGTTTTGCAAAAGTCTCATTCATATTCAGTATTGACGAAAACTAGTATTGAATCTTGTATAATCGGGATCCACTAGTTTGAGCTTCGGATGTTTAAATAATGTAAGCTGAATTTTAAAAATAAGGAAATGAAAGGTACCCCTTCCTCCTGGCATTCGTCGGAAGGATTTTTTATTTTATTTTTTTTTTATCTAAAACTTGTGTATTATTATTTCATAATAATAATTCTTCGAAGCCGGTTCGCGATAGAGATAAATTTAAAATTTCATTCTTGACAATTATTTTATAAATCATAATAAATAAGACAATCAAAATACAGTTTGAAACAAATTGTATTCGATAGTAGATTTTTTTCATATATTACGGTATAAAAATTTTAAATATGCGATGTTCAGAACATTAAAAAAAATTGAAAATGCAAAATTTCGTCATTAAGTATTTACCTTCGCCAAACGACGTCAGCAATACCTAGTATGTACAATTTTCTCTTAATCCAACTGTAAAAACACGCAGGTTTCAGCGATTTTATTAAATACTTTATTGCGTATTCTTAAAATAAAATGCATTATCATAACTTACCAATCTTCCCTTATTTAATTAAATGAGCTTACTTTATACAAGAAATTTTAATTACTATTTTAGTTATATCAGTATCATATAGCAGCTAGACAAATCATTAAACAACTTTTAATTAAACTAATTTTCTGTTTCTATGTATGTTTTTTGATTTTAAAAAGTCAAGGTTTGTAGTTAGGCATTAATTAAAAAAGTGAAATTTTGAAAATTATTTAATTATAACATTATGCATTTGCATGAATTGTTTTGTTTTTATTTTAAACATACACAGGTATTAAAATTTTAGTTTATACAGAAAATATATCTAAACACATGCGTGTTAATTATTTATAAGCGGTTTTAAATTATACATTTTGTACTCAGTAATACATGAATAAGCATGAATAAAATCAGTAGCACATTTAAATTTCACATTCCTTTTCAAATGAATTAATTAAAATGTAATGAAAAAGAGAACTATAAATAATACTTTTAAGGAAATTGAAAGGCAATTATTTCCAACCGTTATCTATCAATATATATACATAAAAAGGGGGATTATTTTAATTTATCGTAGAGTAAGAAAGATTTGAAAATAAATAAAGTAAATGTTTTGTTAAAAAGAAATACATAATAAAACATACATTTTAAACTAATATTTACTTACGGGAATATTTCTCGATATATAATCAGTCGGATTATTTTAGTTCTTAAATTTTAAAACAAATGAAGATTTTTTTTTATTTTAAAATACATTTCTTCTAATTGTTTTATGAGAAAGATAATTTCATTGTAAAAAACTGATTTAAGTTTGTTATTTGAATTTCATGTTAAAGAATATTAAATTAAAAGTCAACTTTCAACATACCAACAATATCTTTCTACCGATGTTTTCGTTACAATGTGATGTTATGAGAAATAAGAAATTGAAAGGATAATTTGATAACAATTTTAATAATAATGACTATAATTTTCATTTTATGTATTTTTAAAGTTAAAAATTGTTTTTAGATTCTCCGTGTTTTGTTTTGTTTTTATTTTCTTTCCGAATTTTACTTTTGGTATTGGCAGACACAAAAAGTGATATTGTGAGCCATGATCAATTATCGAGTAGAAAAAAAAAATTAAGTAAATATGTCTGTTCTAATTATAGAATACAGTTATTTGTGAATTCCTGATCAAGTTTGTCGTACAATTTGACAATTGTAAACAAATACTTACAATTCGCCTAATTATAAACATTTTCAATAATAAATTATGAATCAAATAGACGGACTTGACTACATTAAAAAAGAGAAATTAAAGTTAAAATTTACAAAAAAAAATATTTAATACAAAACCAAAAACAAAGAAAAATAAACGTTTCGTTGTGCAATGCACAGCCTAGTCAGTAATAACAGAATATCGAACATGTCCTGGACACAGTCAAAGTTATTCTTTTAGAAATACGAAATATTCCTCCGTAATCAAGCCAGATTCATTGAGCGTATAAGGATATAGTCTAGAGAACTAATTTTCCATGAGCAATCTATAAGGATAAGCGCTGCAGTTATTTTTAAAAATCAAAAAATTTTTGATAAATGAGGTGCGATCGGTTACCAAAACATGCTGTACTAATTTAAAATTTAATTTTCCATTTTTAAAAGCACTGACAAGCACCTTAAGTTTTATCTCCATCGATCAATCAGTCTCATCTATATATACGTTGTCACAAACACTGCATGAAATCTTATAAACAGCTTTTTATATCATATTTTTTTATATCATATTTATATTTGTGACTATTTAAAAAAGAACTGAATTTACTTAAGGGGTTTAAGAGAAACATCCAATATCAAATTATTTTAAATCAGGAGAAAAATAATTCTAATTTTTTCCCCATATTTGGCGTTTTAAGTAAAATTTGGAGGTTTAAAGTTTGGAGCTCCTGTTAATAAATTACTTTCTTAGTCGTTACAAAACAGATTAAAAGGCGAATAGTTTTTAGGCAGATTTCGTAAGAAGTTTTGCCTATTATATCGTCTAAATCTTGCAATTTCTAAATCATTTTTGCAGATCTATGCCAATTATGACTCCTACAACTGAAAACTAACCCTAGTTCAAAATCATGTCTTTCGATCCAACTCTCTCTCCCTCTCTTTCTCTCTATATATCTATCTACAATATAAATTTATAGATCCTCCTTTTTATGGGCATGATCTATGATTCTGCACAAATCTTTTCTAAAATTTTGTATACAATCAAGTGGTAGAAAATTTTGCTCGATTTCGTTAATGGGCAAAGTTAGACCAAGAGGATGGAAATAAGTTTTTGGGAAAACAGAAAAAAATCCATAACTTCTTAAGAACGATACATATCGAATTAGTTTAAAGTTATTATTATTCCTAGGTAAATAGCCAAACATTTTTTATTATAGATTTTTGAGATAATTAAAGATGGCTTCGAAGGGCGAAACAAATGGGGATTTAGGGGAAAAAAAATCATAACTTCATCACTTCACAAGATATCGTATTCGTTTTTCTTTATTATAAATCTTCTCAATATTATTTACAACTTTTATATTGACATAATCCCGCTAGGACAATCTCTTTCAACATAAATAAATAAATAAATAAATAAATTAGTTAATAATAAAAAAAATAAATAAATAAAAATAAATACTGGTTTGTAGAAACAAAAGAGTCCCATATCTCCGTTAATCCGCCACTAAGACGATAGATTAAAAGAAAAATTCGCCAAATTATATAATTTAACATAATTTTTATTTTAAATAACAGAAGAACAAATAAATTAGCAAAACATAATCAAAAATACAAATAAAAAGTTTAATTAAAAATTACTTGATGACGTAACAAACACGCGTATCGTAGTTAATGTCAAGTGAATGTGACATTTACAATCATCCATTATTCGCATGCAATCTTATAGATTGACAATAGTTTTTTGGTCGACGTGATAACCAAGTAGTATAAAAATTGTATCATAGGCATGATGAAAATTTTTGAAAATCATCAAAGACCATTTGAAAGACCATTAAAGAGTCTGTACGTTGGGTTGCATTAATAAACGTGCACGTGTCTGAATAAAAATATAGTGCGTGATTCGTTTAATGATTACAATCATTAACATACATTTAACAATCACTACACGGTCTTGATTTTTCTTGGTGAAATTAGTACTAAACTTCAAAATTTACCTGTGCCTGTAAGCCGAGCCGGTTGATTTACCTCAAAAATATTGCCAGCATGTTGTCAAACAATAAAATAGCTAATATTAATTTAACTGAAAGAAGTTACGCAGTTGAAATTACGGAATTTCGAATTGTGCTATCATGGAATACGTAGATGTTGAATCGACGCTACGTGTAGAACCTACGTGTTAAACATGGCAATCATTATAGAATTAAAGTGTAGACGAATGTAGCTAATTTTTAAGTTAAAAATACAGTCGAACCCCGTTGTAGCGAAACCGGTACATAACGAACACACGGAAATTTTGGTCCCACCATTTTCCTAAGCTAATTAAGACTGATTTATCCTTTTATACCAAACTTCTGAAATCTTAAGAATCGTCTATAACGAATAGAATTTTTTTTTTCAGTCGATCACTGTGTTTTTTTAAAAGTTTTTCTTAATTGTAAAAACAGGATTTTAACTGTAATTTCATAAGAAAATGAATGACGGACAGTGAAAATCAAATTAAAATGAATCATTTGGAAATTGAAGATTCTCCAGCTAATGCTGATATAGAGGGGCACATAAATGATGAATACAGGGCTCCCAAGTGGTTCGTGAACTGAACATCAATATATTTTTAGAAAGATTATCGCTTTATATTTTTCCTGCAAATTGCGTTGAAAACGCCTTCGGAGCACAGTTTTAGCGCAAATGCTGTAGAAACCTACTGTGAAATTTTCTGTTAAAAATTATTGGTACTCAGTTTGCGGACCATTTCGGAGCCCTGTGAAGATCCCACCACCTTGGATAATACAACAGCTATTCGTATAATTAATTAGATTTTGTCCATGCATACAGTGGAATAAAGAGTGTTGGAGTTCAAATTGATGTATTTCACAGAGAAATTCAAATGATGTTTTGGAATATCGTGATCACTTCAACAGATTACCGATTATTTCTGTATCAAAACAGTAATTAACAATTAAAGGTAAAATGAATTTGTTTTCATTTGTCTTCATTTTTAGCTAATTTAATTAGCAATGTATCAGCTTAGTATAATCGATTTTAATTAATTCCCTAATGATCTCACTAATAACTCATTAACAATAATTCATTAATGATAATTTTTATAGATTTTATCATTTTTAATAATTTATTGAATGCATATAGCATCTAATGAGTTATACATTTTATGTACTCTAACATTTTCCTTAACGGTTCGGATATAACGAACAAAACTTTTGATCCATAACTGTTTGTTGAGTAGGGAAAATTAATAGGTATGAATCAGAAACGAATGTACTATGCATGGGATGATCAGGCAATTCCTCAAGATGCATGTAGAGGAAGGTATTTCGATAGAACTTTTATCCCTTTGTCTAAGCTAAACTCTTCTAAGCAAAAGAAATTTTTCAAACAAAAAACAAGAACTCCCTTTTTTTTCCAGAATTAAGTGTTACCCCAATGAGGAAAAAAATTATTATTGTTTGAAAAAATAATATGGATACTTGAATTTAAATATATTTTATCAGAATTTATTGATATTTCATCAGAAATCATTCATTTTTTTTTTTTTTTTTCAGATTAGCCCGTTTTTTAATTACTGGATGTTTTTTTTTTCAGTTTTTGTGAGAGAACGACATAAAAAATATACAGCAGTCTACTACTTTCTCACTATTTTCCCTTTTCTTTCTATAAAAAGGGAGTACTTCAGTTGTCATCATTACAGAAATGGCATTAAATGTTACAAAATAAAATTATATCTCAAAAATAAATTGAGATGCACTTTCGAAACAAACTGCAGTTAAAAGTACTTTTTTCTTCTACACCGAGGTATACAAATTGTAAATGTGCAATACTTAGAGGTTTAAAAAGCTACAGAAGAAATTTAATTGTACAATGGTACAGCTGCTTCGTTTTGCGAAAGGCTTGTGTAACATATCGTTATTTCTTAGTTACGACACATTAATTGTTGCCTGAAATAAATAGCATATCGTGGGGGGGGGGAGGGGCTAAAAAGGAGAAAAGGCTTATTTTATAGACGAATGAATAAAAAAGAAATAATCATTTTATCATATCATATGATAACATTGTACATTAAATGCTATTTAATATCCTTATAGCATGAAAGAAGAATTTATTGCACGAATATCATTTAATTTTATTTTAAAGTAGTTAAAAATATTCAAATCATGTTTTATAGTTGAAAACATAGAGTAATTAATACTGCATTAGAACTTGAAACATATTTTATCCCGTGAAATTTCCTCAGAAAAGAAACTGCTAATTATAAGCAAAATATTTTTTGTATTTGAATAAATGCGAATAGATTCATTATAGTATTAATTTACTTTGCTCAGAGGGATTAATTTATGAATAATAATGCAATAACTCAAAATACTTTAATCAGACGGTGAAGAATTTTGATCATGTATATAAAGGAAGGATTATTTTAGCTTGTATCAGCTTAATAAAGATTTACAAGTAAATCAGTATATTTTAGAAGGAATAGAACATACATATTTTCATTTCTAGCTATAGAAAGGAAAATATATCCAATGATATGTATTTTAAATTGAATTTATTTTTTAAAAAATTCATACGCTATTTTTTTAATTATTAATTTTAAAACAAATAGATATATTTGAAATAATGCTCTTGTAATGCTTTCAGTGAGAAATATTATACTAGCATATATACAAAGAATTTAAACTTTATGAAACATACAGTATGAAATTTAAAAAGATCAATGTTTTACTTAAATGGTGACTAAAATAATAGAATAGATGTTACAAGTTTAAAATATACATTTATGTTAAACTTCTTAGAATTTTCGGACTTTCCGAAGCTCATCATCAGAGAATGTTTTAATAACTGATTACTGTTTATTTCTACAAATACGACACTTCGTTTTGAAATGAGACGGTCAGAGTTGAAAATAGATGTAGCAGACCCTTGGGTTGAATTAAGCGGAAAAAATATATATTCACTAAACAAAATGTATATTTTTTACTTGTAATATCTCTTCTCGTATTTTATTCACCTTCAAAGCCTTTACAAAGTTCTTGTTCATATTGTACATTTTATGTTTAAATGAAGGTAAAATATTGCGTTTGTTTTATGATTTTGAAATGGTTGTTGTTGTATGTTGTTGTATTTATGTCGGCCAGTTATCTACACTATGGGATATAGGCCCTAAGGGGTGGGATGTCCTCCGTGGGGGTCTTTCTAAGGGAACCTAACCCGTATTTACGCAAAGTTCGGAGAAAACCACGGAAAACTCCGAACGGTTAGGCCGACGGTCGCGATTGGATTCGAACCCAACACCTACCGTCTACCGGTTTGGAGGTCAGAACCTCGCGGCCACTGGTGGGGCGATTTTGAGAAGTAATTCTTTATAATAAGTGTAACTGGAATGCATTATACGTATTTTAGTTAATTTTATCACAATGATTCTAAATTTGATTTCATATACATGCTTTTTTTAAAACTTTGAACTGAAAATGACAAGGTGTCCAGGGGTAATGACACAAAGTCCCAATATTTCGTGTAATTGCGAAGGAACCCGGTTGATGACACCTATGAGTTCTGTTGCTGCCATTGAAATCCTCAAGCCAGGAGACGTGACGACATCACTAATGGACCGAGTTCTCACTAATGTGGGATAACACACCGGAAAAACATTAATAGCAATTTCTTTTTTATTTCATTTGTGGAATATCTATCATCTTATAAAAGGATGGTAATTATTTAAATTTACTGTGGTGAGAATTTGAATACCCTAAATAAATTTTAAGTCAGATACGGAATGCCACAGTGTTGCCGCATCTGGCTGATTTTTTATCGAAATATTCGAAATTCTCACCAGTAAGTTTAAATAGTTGTTATAGTAGTAATACTAGTGAGCACTCGGTTTATTAGCGCTGACGTCGCGCCTCCTGTCCTTAGGTCTTTAAGATTTCAATGGCAGCGATTCTACGCAGAAGGGTTCTGAGTCATCTGAATCACAGACAACCGTTAAATGTTAACTTATAGTCCAAGAGCCGACTGCACAAAACCCTAAGTCAGCGGTTCCCAAACTTTTTGGCTCGCGGAGCCCTTTTTGGGAAGAATTTCTAAGGCGGAGCCCCTGAACCTAACGATACTCTATGGTTTATAAATAAATATTTTTATGCCTATGGAGCACAGAAAAATCTGATTGATAAAAATCCGAGCCAGAAATGATTCTCAGTTTGGCCCTTTCCTGATACAGAAATTCTAAATTCATACTAGAAATTTTAAAAATCTTAAATATTAAAACAAAATCTTTTTACCAGGGCGATGTTCAAGCAATACTCTTAACACTTTGATTGCCAAGCGAAAACTGTTAATGTTCAGCAGGGTGCCAGTTGCGTGTGTGTGTGTGTGTGTGTAATTTGAATATTTGGAACATAAAATCAATATTTTTTAATCTGACTCATTTTGCAACACAACACATAGGGAGATTCTCATCCTTGCTATTAAAAATAATAGCCAAAGCACCCCACGAAAGTTAGTAAAAATTCTTCCATGGGTGATCAAGGCTTCTTTGATAGCCAACTAAATTTGTCATTTATCATTAAAATCATTAAGATTTATATTTCTACCGTATAATCTCTTAAATTGAAAATTTTTTAAATATATGTAAGGATGAGCTTGTGAGATTATTGGTTTAGATTTTCTGTCTATTATTTTTTCTATTATTTTATTTTCTATTATGTTAGATTAGAATTTTTTTTAATTTTAATTATAATAAAAAAGAGAAAAATGTGGAAAGTATTTCATTTTCTACAACACTTAGCTAATACAATCGACACATATATCAATTTGCACAAACCATGTATGTCTGACCCATCATATATAGGGTGAGTCAAAAATATCGAAACAATAGGCTATCTCCTTAAATATTGCCCCTAGACCCATACTTCCACTTGCAAAAATTCATTAAAAAAGGTGACATTTCTGATACGATAAGTTGCAACTCCATGGGGGATCTATTTGAAAAAATGCGAAAATTAAATTTTTATACGGCCCCCGTAGAGCAAAATTCCCAATTAGGAAATTATTCCATATCTATTCCTAAATTGAACAAAAAAAATTTCATCTTTGTATCTGAAAACCTGACAGAGATATTAAAATCCAAATTTCCCCTAAATTCGTGACTTCTCATCCATTTTCAAAGCAAATGAGGGATCGTCCACAAATTATCCGTTAGTATATGTCGATTTAAGACCGTGACACTTATTTGGACTTTATAAAGCAGCGTATTGATTCAAGTCAAAACTTGTTTCCAAAACATGTTGATCGTTAGCACTGGAGCTCTGCATGGATCGAAATATCTAAATCCGGTCCCAAACCGACCCATAGGGGAAAAAGTTCTGCCCGGCATGGAAAAATGTTAAAATCATAATCTGGACCAGCGTGGAAAAAAAAGCTTAAATCATAGCCGGCTCAGTCGTGAATTTCTGCATAGTTTTTTACTTCAGTGTAGTTAAAAATTGTTTCATGTGGAGGAGTTCTGACCAAAAATACTTATTATAGATTTTCATTTTTTATAATATAAAAAATGAAAATCTATAATAACATCTTCAGACCCCAGGGTTTATTTATGTACTTTTCTTAATTTCAGTTACGAATTTATATTATCAAACCGATACCTAAAAAAGATTGATCAGCAAAAAAAATTAGAATTTATTTTTTGTTGATAAAAATTAATGATACATCGGGACTCAAAAAAGACATTTTTTGACAATTTCTTTGGATTTTTTAAATTTATTATATTTTTTTGCATTGTAAAAATACTGAAAAACATAAAATATATATTTGGTAATTTTTCATTACTAATGGACTCTACAAATGTTATCTTAACGCACAATAAAATTATTTGAGTTTTCATCTTTGTTCATTTCGTACAATTTTGCCTCAAGCCAATTTTATGTAACACGTAGCTTACTAAAAAAGAACTATAACAAACAAATTACTATTTTGTTTAATTCTTCTATCTGTTAGGTCTCCATTTACACCAATTTCTCTTTTTTTACATTATTTATATACGTGAAAAAAAATTGTAAAGATATGTATCCTATAAGATACATCAGGTCTGAAGAGGATAAGCATTTATACTTTTATTATTAAAGAAGTGCCAAAGGCTGTGATATATTTATTTTATCAATGAATCTCTGTTTACATGCAAATGTTTCACTTATATTTTAATATGCTAATCCATATTTGGTGCGTTAAAGACTTTGAAAAATGGTTTACAGTAAAACTTTTTAAGACGGAATCACATAGGTAAGAAAAAATACGTAATAGGCAAATGCTCTTCCTGGGAGGGTTAAATGGAGTTTATTTTTATCTCAGGTATTATCGTATTTATTTTGCATGGATCAACACATTTTGCGTTTAAGACAAAATTCCGTCATAGAGAGATTTTTTTTCTCTGGGTTTAATTTTTTAGCATTTAAATATACTATTCTAAAAAAAAATAAAATAAAATAAAATAAAATAAAAGTAAATAAATAAATAGTTTTTGTAAAATTATAGCGATTTTAATATTTATGTGATTTTTGTAAACATTTTGATTGAACAAAATTTTACTTATTTCATGCACGTATTAAGTCAGTTAGAGACTGTGATTCAAATACGGATTGTTCGAGACCGATATTGAAAATTCCGTCCAGTGCAGATCAAGGAAGAATTCCTTCTACCCAGGTCCCCCCCGGTATGAAAAATACATTAGACCCGGATAGGCGAGTCTTCAGAAAAAAGTAATGTTTCGATCCTGATCTGACCTGGGCACCAAATACATATTTTTTTAACAGCCTCTCCATGACGATAAAAAGGTTGAAGTCGTGAGAGCTAAATTAAAAAGTTTTTCTGTACAATGAATTTTTTCCCACTATTTTTTGTCTTTAAATTATTAAAAGTTAATAATTGTTAAAGAAAAAAGTACAAACTTGAAACATGTCATTTTTAATTATTTTATATTAGTTTTGTTTAAAAAAAAATGAAAAATTATTTACTTTTGAAAATATGATTTTTTGAAAGTTATTATTTTTTCAATAAATATTTTTAATAATATTAAAATTAATATTCAAAACAAAAGCCCCGAAAGAAAACTAAAATCAGATTTTCATCTTTAAATAAATGGAAAGAAATTGAAAACTGATAAATAATGTTTGGAGTTATAATGATTTTTAACTATCGCATTTAAACAGTACTAACTAGGGATGCACCGAATAGTGATTTTGGCCGAATACCGAATATTCGGCCGACAGGTGAACCGAATACCGAATATTCGGCTAGCCGAATAGTAATTGTTGGGCCGAATACCGAATATTCGGCCAGCCGAATAGTTAAATATTCGGCCGAATACCGAATATTCGGCTTTCTAAATTCTTTTTATAATTTAAAATTTAAAGGTATTAAAATGTTACTTTTTAAAATAGTTTTACATAATATTTAATAAAAGAAACTTACATTTTGATAAACAAGAGCTTTTTATAAGAACATTTAGTATTGAAAAAAAATCTGCCTTGAGTTATTTAAGAAGCACAATTATGAAACTTTGATTAATAAAATTTTCTATGAATCAAAACAAACATTTTAAAATCAAATAATGAAAAAATGGCCGAAGAAAAGTTTTACAGTCTGATAATTGTCCTTTTTAAATAACTCAAAGCAAATTTTTTTCAATATAAAGTACAAATACATTCAACTTAATTTTGAATAAAGGCATGTTTGGCTCATAGTTCTTTTCTTATGAATGGTGGTATTTTCCACCCTTCTCATCATATCATATTTTACAGAAATCAAAGCATGTGAGTTGAAAATATGTTATCTTATTTATTGTTAATATAATAAACGAACACACAAGTTTTGACCTAGAGTGAGATGAAATACAATGTACTTATGACTCAATAAGTTGATTATGATTATGGTTTCATGAACAAAAATTGTCTGCCTTGATAGCTATTACTAATCTCAAAAGTTGTTTTTTTTTTTTTTTCTTTTAAAGGACTTTTATTTGGGGCAAAGCAAGAAACAGATTATTTACTAAACAAAATTTAGAAACTTGTATCTGCACATAATTTATTCCTAAGGAGAATCCTAATAAATCCCCATTTTAATCTTTCTCATGTTAAATTTTCTTAAGTTATACTTTACAAACAGCAAATAAATAATGTAAAAACATTCTATTTTATTTTAAAATGATTTTGTTTCTAATTGTTTTAAATATAAATTAAAAAATTGACAGTTAAAAGTAGAAATAATGAAAAGTTTTGAAAAGTTTTTATTAAGTATTGAATGGCCGAATGGTATGGCCGAATACTTTGATATTCGGCCATACCGAATATTCGGCAGGCCGAATAATTTCATATTCGGCCAAGCCGAATATTCGGCTCAACCAAATAGTTTAATATTCGGCCTAACCGAATATTCGGTAACATGGCCGAATAGGCCGAATACCGAATAGATACCGAATATTCGGTGCATCCCTAGTACTAACCATATGAAATTTTTATAAATTTTATGATAAATTTTAGGATATGATTTTTTAGCAAATTATATGGCTAACCATCACAAAAAAAAAATAAATAAAAAATAAAAAATAAATAAATAAATAAAATAAAAATTCTAGCTTAAAAGATAGATTTTTTGCACGTTTCCTACAACTGTTAAAGTAACACTGTCTTTGGAATTGCGTGCATTTCAATTTGTGTCTAATCCCTTAAAACCTGATGAATTATTCAAACGGCTATAACTCTGCGAATTTTAAAGATATGAAGTTGGAATTTTTATTCTACGGGGGCCGTATAAAAAGTTAATTTTCGTATTTTTTCAAATAGGCCCCCCCCATGGAGTTGCAACTTATCTTATCAAAAAATTCATCTTTTTTTATGAATTTTTGCAATTGGAAGTATGGGTCAAAGGTCAATATTTAAGGAGATAGCCTATTGTTTCGATATTTATGACTCACTCTGTATAAGGAGTCCAATAATCAAACTTCAAAACCATTTTCATGTATAGCTCGTACCGTTTTCGATAGCCAAGGCCTGAAGTGTTGAAACACCATGGCTATCATATCTGATAGCCAATGGCCCAACGGAAACATCACTGGCCACAATTGACAGCCATGGCAATCCAAGTGTTAATGGGTTCATGACATCCATTTTTAAAATATAAAATATTCTTTTGGGATTCCCAATATGAAATCTGAATTAAAGATGAAAATGGTAACCATGTCTGGATTATGTATTGCATGGGGGCTTACGTAAAACGATTATTTATGGCGAAAACCACACACACACAGAAAAAAAGGTAAGTTATACAGTTGTTGCACTGTGATACTTCTGTATAATTCCAATAGGCTACTCCCTAAAGAAAGGAAATACGTAGTTCCAGTCACCCATGAGAAAATATGTAACATGTTTCCGCTAGTACCATCTACCCGGATTAGAATTATGCGATTATGGAATATTTTTTCGTGCTTCTTTAAGTCTCTAGTACTACTTCTAAACATGCAACGAAAATAAATCCCCTCTCAGCTTCTTTTTTTAAATCATTTTTAAAAAATACATTTAGAAACAAGTTTTTTTAACATTTAAGTGGGTGGAGAAAAATCTATAAGCTGAAATGTTAGGTGAAAAATTGTTCACTTTTTGGGTACTTTATTTAAAGTATTTGGCTATTAATTATAGTTTTGAAACAAACTTTTTTTTTTCGTCATTGTTTTTGCCTCAAAACAGATAAGCAGGTAAAAACTACACATGTTAAACGAACTACAACTAGTAAAAAAAACTTTACTAACAAAATAGAATGTATGGGTAGGATTAAATTTATATCAGGGCAAGCACTCGTTGACCAAACGTCTAAGTAAGAGGTGGAGCTGAGCAAAATTTCAAATTCGTAGTATGATAACAAATGTAAAGAACCAATATATGTTTTTTATATTGCTATTGACTTATTTCTGATTGGAAAATGTGGCAGGGACCAATTAAAAGAAAACTTTAGAGGGGTTGTAATGTTGAAAAAATGGGTTTTCAGCAATATACTGAAATTAAATACAATTACTTCTGAAATTAAATACAATTATGTAAAACAGCAGAGAAAATTTAAAGAACTAAGAAATTATAAAAATAAAACAAACACATTAAAGCAATTAAAGTTACGAAAAGGAAAAAAAAAACTATATAAACAATGTATATAAATATTAAGTGAATCTAGTGAGGGGTTTGTTAAATGATACAAGCTGTTAGAAAAAAGGGGCATTTTAAATAACATTTTTTCTAAGGGCATTTTTTCTTGTACAATGAAAAACAGTACAGAAAGTTTAAATATACAAATAACATAAAACATCGAACTGTTGTTCAAAACTTTATCACAAATCACACAGAGAAGCCGATCATCATATGTTTCAATAAATCTTATTTTATAAGTAATTTTCATCGTATTTTAGTTTTTTATCGAGATTGCCTTCCCGCCAAAGTCTCGGTTCTGTCTTGCTTTGATGACAATACTTGATTTGGGATGTACGGTACAGAAATAATTTCATTGTCCAAAAGCTAATTTATTGCTTCATCTGATTATGAAGTGTGAGAAATAAAGAATTAAATACAAAGATATGAATAGGCGGAGTTTCAAAGAACAAAACTGTTCTCAAGCACAGTTTTTCAGCAAGCAGAGTTAATAGCACTGGCAGGCCTTTTCTGTTTTGATTGACGTTGTGCATTCGATTTAGAATATTTTGGCCGAGTACTCGGCCAATACCGAGTAGTTGTAAGAATTTCATTTTTTAAGCTTATGAATTTATAACTGATCTGCAAAAGTTATTCGAATATTAATGTATAATATAATTTATGTAGTAATTCATAAAACTATTTACTCTGTATTTAACAATATGTCTGCAAAATATAAAAAAAGTTGAAAACAAAATTCCCAAAAAATTTCACATTTATACAAATAAAAATACTTTTTTATATATAGGAAAACAGAAAAGATTTATTTTGGATAAGAGAAACTGAAAATGCAATAAAAAATTAATAATTAAATTTATTTTATTTCAATTTATGGTGCAAAAACACCAAACATTCTACATTATCAGTAGACTGGGCATTTCGTTTACTACTATAAATTTGGCCGGCCTCTATTACGCTCAGAATAAACAGTTGTTGAAGGTGCATATAAGAGTTTTTTGCGAGGTTGCACATAATCAGAAAAGTTTTCTTTTTCTTTTTTTCTTCCCCTCACCATGCAAATGGAATGTCAGTTTTACATGTCTTCTGTTAAGAAAGCCTGTATCTCTTTTTGTACCAATTCTTCACGCGGTGATTTTAAACTGGTAGTAGTGCCACAATCTTTTTGTTCATTCACAATTTCCTCAAAACATTGCCAGAAAATAGATGAATTTTTTGCTAGCATTTTCTCTTTTGGTTCATCGACATTAGCATTCTCATATTTATTTTTTGTTTCTTTGGTGGATTTTCAAGTTCTAGATCATCTAAACTCATCAATTTCAGAGCTTGCTTTTTAAGGTAATCTTAATTTGCACATTTATAATTTTCATTGAAAAAGGTTAGTTTTTTACTGAGATATTTAAAAAATAATAAATTTAAAATAACATATTATAATCTGTACACGTGAAAAATGAAAAGAAACTGCAAAGCCAATACATTTTTTTAATCAAAAGAAAATAAGGTACAGACAGTTACAAAATAAATATGAAATGTTTGCATTATTCAATGAATTGTTACAGTAACCAATAAACATTTTATTTTTGATCGACAGATTTCAATGGTTGGAATAAATTGGAGGGTTAAAGAATGTTTAAATTTTTTATTGGTTTTGAACTGTCAAAAATTGTTTTTAAAAGGTGCACAAATAAATTTCAAATTTAATGAGTTAATTTATTTATACTATATATGTATATTATATTATATGTACACACAGGTATAGATATGTGTACACAGGTATATTTATATCTATGTACACCTAAGCTCACATTATGCACACATCAATGTTTTATTTTCTTATTATACAACTACTCGGTACTCGGTACTCGGCCGAGTAGTCAGTGGCCGAGTACTCGGTACTCGGCCAAAGTACTACTCGGTACACCACTAATTTAGAATATTATTTCTTGTAATCTAATTTAAATTGAATTTTTTAAACACATTAAATGCAGAAACATATAATAAAGAAATACAAACCAAAAATATTATACAGAAAATAAATAATGTGTAATGAAAACACTTAATAGCATTGGGGTGTATTATTGTATTTTCCATCCCAATTAAACCCATATTTATTTTTAAAACGCACACACAAAAATTCCTACATACTTTTGAAAATCTTTCACTAGCAATATGCTAATTTCTTTCATAATTTGATTATTTTCTTGGAACACCGCGGAGCCCCTAGAAAGTTCAGGCGGAGCCCCAAGGGCTCCGCGGAGCACGCTTTGGGAACCTCTGCCCTAAGTCATCGAGCACAAGAAAAACCCCTTTATTTTATGGAAAGGTAGTAATAGAGGAATCTAATGATCCATGTCGGCCGGAAGCGAAGTGGTACATAAGCCAAAAATTAATACCACTAGTGGTTGACTCGTAGGTTTAGCATTGTGTTTGCCGTACAGTGAAAAGTATGAAAATATAGAAAACTGGGTGCAGGAAAACACGATGCTAATCCTACGAGTCAACCACTAGTGGTATCAATTTTTGGCTTATGCACCACTTCGCTTCCGGCAGACACGGATCATCAGATCCCTCTATTATTACTCTTCCATAAAATAAAGGGTTTTTCCTCGTGCTCGATGACTTAGGGTTTTGTGCAGTCGGATCTTGGACTGTTATTCCAATTGTAAGACTCAACTCTCAATCTAACGTTTGTGAAGTAAGTTCCGTGATCTGAAGATTATGCATTTATTAGGAAATACTTTGTTTATTCATATAAATTTATAGTGTATTTCATGTATTTTCAAAACGTTGTGGAAGATGATGTGATTGTGAGGTATTTAAAAATATATTGCGCCATATATATTATCGGGGTAATAACGACATTCACAGGCTTTATTACTCCGGTTGATTATTTTCAGTGCTGGAACTACATCCGAAGACAAGGCTTTTTTTTTTTTGCACGAGTTAGTATTATTGTCATTGTTGAAAACCAACAAGTTGGAATTTTCACATCAAAAGTGACAAAAGAGATGCGTTCATACAATAACAAAGTTTTAAAAATATTCAGATCTTGGTGTAACAGTATATACAGTACATTGCATACAGTATAAAGCCCGAAATCTTTTGTGCGTCCCTGTAAATAGTATCTGCTTTCTATTATACAGGAAGTAATTTGTTGTAAACCTAAGCAGTGTATATCAATTTCATAAAATGTGAAATAGTGAAACAGTATAAAAACACGCTCAAAATAGTGTTTACCTCGACAACATTGTGCAATGGAATGTATTTAGGTGGCCCTGTAAATTAATAACAAATATTCTTTTCACCACAGGTTATGCAAAATGTATTTTTAATATATACTTCATAGATGTATATTAATTCTATTAAGTTCGAAAGAGTATAACATCATTAAAATTCATTTGAAACTATTTTTTTCATTGACCGTCATGTAACGGAATGCTTTTGATTGTCCCTGTAATTAAACTATAAATCCGATTTTCATAAAATTTTAAATGAATCGACAAATTTATGCAACAATTATACATTTTAAATTTCAAAAGATTCGGTTGGGTAGTTTTTACCCTGTTATATGCGGACAGACGGACGGACTGAACGATGACTATAGGTTCTATATATTTGTACAATTACGAACGCATCTAAAAAGGATAAAACAAAATTTGTATGTCCTAAGTGCTGCTCATTTTTTCATGTCAGAAGAATAACATATCAAGTGATTATTACTGCATCCTAATATTTCAAATTGCCGTAAAAATTTTTTCAATTTCTAGGTTTGGAGAGTTTATATGTATATTATAAGGGTCAAACGTATCTGTGCGAACGCATATGTCATTTTGTGAATGGCAACACTTTCCCCTCCAATTTCGGTTTTGCAATTTTCGCTACTGCAACTTCTACACTTTTAAACATCGCACAATTTAAATTTTTTTACCATCGTATAGAGAAAAAAAAGTGTACTTTTAAATGCAATTTGTTTGAAAGCTGTATCGCAATTTATTTTTGAGATTTAAATTTTTTATAGTTTTTAGTACCAATTTTGTAATTAAGGCAACAGAGACATTCCATTTTCTCTTCAAATTGCAGAGAAAAAAAGAAAAGAAATTAAAATGTTCAACACTTTTCCATGCAATTTTCGTTGCGATTTCCGGTACTACAAATTTTACACGTCTACACATCGTACATTTAAAATTTTTACACCGTCATATAGAAAAAAAAGTGTACTTTTAAATGCAATTTGTTTGAAAGCTGTATCGCAATTTATTTTTGAGATTTAAATTTTTTATAGTTTTTAGTAACAATTTTGTAATTAAGGCAACAGAGACATTCCATTTTCTCTTCAAATTGCAGAGAAAAAAAGAAAAGAAATTAAAATGTTCAACACTTTTCCATGCAATTTTCGTTGCGATTTCCGGTACTACAAATTTTACACGTCTACACATCGTACATTTAAAATTTTTACACCGTCATATAGAAAAAAAAGTGTACTTTTAAATGCAATTTGTTTGAAAGCTGTATCGCAATTTATTTTTGAGATTTAAATTTTTTATAGTTTTTAGTACCAATTTTGTAATTAAGGCAACAGAGACATTCCATTTTCTCTTCAAATTGCAGAGAAAAAAAGAAAAGAAATTAAAATGTTCAACACTTTTCCATGCAATTTTCGTTGCGATTTCCGGTACTACAAATTTTACACGTCTACACATCGTACATTTAAAATTTTTACACCGTCATATAGAAAAAAAAGTGTACTTTTAAATGCAATTTGTTTGAAAGCTGTATCGCAATTTATTTTTGAGATTTAAATTTTTTATAGTTTTTAGTAACAATTTTGTAATTAAGGCAACAGAGACATTCCATTTTCTCTTCAAATTGCAGAGAAAAAAAGAAAAGAAATTAAAATGTTCAACACTTTTCCATGCAATTTTCGTTGCGATTTCCGGTACTACAAATTTTACACGTCTACACATCGTACATTTAAAATTTTTACACCGTCATATAGAAAAAAAAGTGTACTTTTAAATGCAATTTGTTTGAAAGCTGTATCGCAATTTATTTTTGAGATTTAAATTTTTTATAGTTTTTAGTACCAATTTTGTAATTAAGGCAACAGAGACATTCCATTTTCTCTTCAAATTGCAGAGAAAAAAAGAAAAGAAATTAAAATGTTCAACACTTTTCCATGCAATTTTCGTTGCGATTTCCGGTACTACAAATTTTACACGTCTACACATCGTACATTTAAAATTTTTACACCGTCATATAGAAAAAAAAGTGTACTTTTAAATGCAATTTGTTTGAAAGCTGTATCGCAATTTATTTTTGAGATTTAAATTTTTTATAGTTTTTAGTACCAATTTTGTAATTAAGGCAACAGAGACATTCCATTTTCTCTTCAAATTGCAGAGAAAAAAAGAAAAGAAATTAAAATGTTCAACACTTTTCCATGCAATTTTCGTTGCGATTTCCGGTACTACAAATTTTACACGTCTACACATCGTACATTTAAAATTTTTACACCGTCATATAGAAAAAAAAGTGTACTTTTAAATGCAATTTGTTTGAAAGCTGTATCGCAATTTATTTTTGAGATTTAAATTTTTTATAGTTTTTAGTAACAATTTTGTAATTAAGGCAACAGAGACATTCCATTTTCTCTTCAAATTGCAGAGAAAAAAAGAAAAGAAATTAAAATGTTCAACACTTTTCCATGCAATTTTCGTTGCGATTTCCGGTACTACAAATTTTACACGTCTACACATCGTACATTTAAAATTTTTACACCGTCATATAGAAAAAAAAGTGTACTTTTAAATGCAATTTGTTTGAAAGCTGTATCGCAATTTATTTTTGAGATTTAAATTTTTTATAGTTTTTAGTACCAATTTTGTAATTAAGGCAACAGAGACATTCCATTTTCTCTTCAAATTGCAGAGAAAAAAAGAAAAGAAATTAAAATGTTCAACACTTTTCCATGCAATTTTCGTTGCGATTTCCGGTACTACAAATTTTACACGTCTACACATCGTACATTTAAAATTTTTACACCGTCATATAGAAAAAAAAGTGTACTTTTAAATGCAATTTGTTTGAAAGCTGTATCGCAATTTATTTTTGAGATTTAAATTTTTTATAGTTTTTAGTACCAATTTTGTAATTAAGGCAACAGAGACATTCCATTTTCTCTTCAAATTGCAGAGAAAAAAAGAAAAGAAATTAAAATGTTCAACACTTTTCCATGCAATTTTCGTTGCGATTTCCGGTACTACAAATTTTACACGTCTACACATCGTACATTTAAAATTTTTACACCGTCATATAGAAAAAAAAGTGTACTTTTAAATGCAATTTGTTTGAAAGCTGTATCGCAATTTATTTTTGAGATTTAAATTTTTTATAGTTTTTAGTAACAATTTTGTAATTAAGGCAACAGAGACATTCCATTTTCTCTTCAAATTGCAGAGAAAAAAAGAAAAGAAATTAAAATGTTCAACACTTTTCCATGCAATTTTCGTTGCGATTTCCGGTACTACAAATTTTACACGTCTACACATCGTACATTTAAAATTTTTACACCGTCATATAGAAAAAAAAGTGTACTTTTAAATGCAATTTGTTTGAAAGCTGTATCGCAATTTATTTTTGAGATTTAAATTTTTTATAGTTTTTAGTAACAATTTTGTAATTAAGGCAACAGAGACATTCCATTTTCTCTTCAAATTGCAGAGAAAAAAAGAAAAGAAATTAAAATGTTCAACACTTTTCCATGCAATTTTCGTTGCGATTTCCGGTACTACAAATTTTACACGTCTACACATCGTACATTTAAAATTTTTACACCGTCATATAGAAAAAAAAGTGTACTTTTAAATGCAATTTGTTTGAAAGCTGTATCGCAATTTATTTTTGAGATTTAAATTTTTTATAGTTTTTAGTACCAATTTTGTAATTAAGGCAACAGAGACATTCCATTTTCTCTTCAAATTGCAGAGAAAAAAAAAAAAGAAATTAAAATGCGCAACACTTTTCCATGCAATTTTCGTTGCGATTTTCGGTACTACAAATTTTACACGTCTACACATCGTACATTTAAAATTTTTACACCGTCATATAGAAAAAAAAGTGTACTTTTAAATGCAATTTGTTTCAAATATGTATCTCAATTTATTTTTGATTTGTTATTTTTTTATAATTTTTACTACCAATTTTGTAATTGTGGCAACAGAATCACTCCATATTCTCTTAAAATTGCAAAATAGAAATTAAAATGCGTCTGTTATAAAATCCGGTGAATTTTGGTTTTATTTCGTTTAATAATTTGGATGATTGAGTTTTATAGTATTTTGTTAATTTTAGCTTAAAATAACATTTGCTTGAGAGTTAGACTGATCAATATAAGATATATTTTTTACTGTAACTAATTTTGTAGATTTATTATAAATAAACGAAACAGTTCTTTTTTAAAGATTTTCTTTCGTTGAATTCCGACGGGTTCCACCTCGTCTTTATAATTGGAAAAATCCATCTTATTTTATAGTTTTTGTGCATGGTGTTATTACCCACATCCAGTAATAACGCCAAACAACATTGTTCAAGAATTTACACCATTACATTTTATGATTACATACCTCCTAAAATATTCTTTCTTGTATACATAATATTATTGATATCAAATCTTGTATTGGTGTGAAATTTTTTTTCTGAAACCAAGTTGTGAAAATCCAAATGATATTGGTAAAATCTTAATATGGCGTTATTACATCAAGACACCTTCATGTTGATACATAATTAATGTATTACAATCGCAGGATAACTGGTGGATGAATATTTTAATTTTTAAACTCATAAACTCAAGTAATATTTTTCAAGCATAATAATTAACCAATAACACACATAATAATTAACCAATCAAAATCTGGGTGAAAATATCGAATTTAAAAATAAAATGCACGAGGTTTTTCATGTTTAATATTACTGAACGCTAACTTTTTATTTACTAAAATATATCTTGATTAATACATCTATTTATTTATTTAGTAAACATATTAATATAATTTTGAGTTTAATTACTGTGATTATAGTAAGATATTGAACCTAACTTTATGCAAAAATCTGTCAAGTTTGGCACAAATTGTTAAAAGAAAATAATCAAAGATAGTTAACCACATAGAACATAAATATTCAAGTTTACATACTAAGTTTGTGCGTATAAAAGATATTTTTAAAAATATATGCTGATATTGTAGAAATAATTCTCTAAATGCTTTATTATTCATTATAGCATTTTATCGAGATAATGAAATTTTACTGTTATATTTTTATTTAATAATTAATGCTTATGATTTCTTATTTATAAGTAGCAATGATAGGTTGCATTGATCTTTTTATTGTTAGGAAAAGAAATGTATATTATTCAAGCTGAAATCAATGTTACCCAATTTAAATCAACTCAACTAGACTACAATTTACGGAATAGGATTCAAAAAATGGTAAGTTTTGTATCAATGGTCTTTAAACTTTCTATGTATGATGCATGAATTCAAATCAAATGTCATCAAAGTCAAGATCAAAAAGTATTGGTAAACTTTCTCAGGAATAATAGAGATGAAAAATACTAATATAACAATATATATTTTTATGTGCATAAAAATTACATGGCTGGCATTGGAAATGGAACATATATTTATACAACTGGAATTTGTAATTTTGTTAATTAATACTTACTTTACATTTCTGCAGATAAAACGATAGTTGAATACGAAAATTAACCAAACGAAAATTACCAAAAATCCGCAAATCTTCGTACCAGGCTATAAGAAAAAAAAATCATAACTGAACATTTATATGTTTAAAATAAATTATAAAGTGAAAGTTTTTAATTAAGTGTAATATGTTAATATAAACTCATATGTGAATTCAAAATATCATGTTAGAAAAAAATAATTGTTTAGTTGTGAAAAGTACAGTTTTAAACAAATCTTTATTTGTAAACATTAGATGCTTTATTTTCTTTACATTCTAAAAGTAAAGCATATGTTGATTTCGATGTTAAGACCATTTACAGTTTTCTCTCCTCACTGGAATAATTTCAACATGCATACAGTAAGCATTTTTTTTTCGGTATTGAAATGATTGTTAAAAATAATACTATACTGAAAATACATCCTTATATATAAAAAAAAGTAACGATTTGGAAAAGGACCAATGAAAATCTCCGCAGATAACCGATAGACCAATGAAAATCTACGTAGATACCACAGGGAGTGGGACCTGGTTCTGTCGCCAGTTGTCACCAAGCTTACAGCCAACTTGGCAGTATATCGCCAAATTTGGCGACAAAAATTAGTTGCCAAAAGTGAAGTTAATTTGGCGACATCTCTAATATTTCGCCAAGTTCCATTAGACATCCAATGAAAACCAATAGGTTTGTTTGCTTGCAAAAAATCAACAAATTGAAATATTTTAATGTAACAAAAACTAGTGTTAGCGTATGAATAGAGCTTAATAGGATTATTTACGTTATTTTTTAGTATAAATATAAATTATTTACAGAATCCGTAACAATATATTCGCGTGAAATATATTTATGCGAACTTCTCAGATAAATAAATCCATATTCTAAAAAATATATAGAATGTTGCATGAATTAACTAGAATTGATGGACATGAATATGTTTTCGATCTTATAACTTAAATATTTGATGACAAGAGAAGATATAATAAATCAACAGCTTCGGAAGTTGCTTTCTTAATTGAATCAAAAGATAATTATAATCCATGTGTGGATCTTAGAGTCTATTCAAGACAAGAAGATGGCTATTCGACTAACTACTATTGGCAATCAAACCTCACAGCAGGCTTAATCCCATGACATTTCCAATTTTATTTCCTCATGGTGATCTAGCATAAACGTACACATAGGCGTAACTTGGGCTCTAAAACTAGGGGAGCAAAAGTTTTGAAGTACTTTTTTAGAAAATTATACCCCCCCCCCCTTTCTCCAGTTATCGTGTACCCGCATTACACTTAAATATTTAAAAAATTTAATATTTTAAAAAAAAATGTTCAGTCATATACGAAAAAATAAGGAAAAATCCGAAATTAGTTATTTTATGTCTGTAAAAAGATATTTTAAAATATTGATGAACAACCATTTATCTCTTATGTTTTGATGCCTGTTCAACCGGAAAAAAGTTCAAACAAACTTAATAAAAAACTGTCACAGCTTTCTAGATATCTGCACGGGTCGGAAATTCTGGTTCCGGGCCGGTCCGAACGAAAATTATTTTGGCCCGGCCCGGTGTAAAAATTAAAATTTCGACAGGAGCCCAGTCCTACCCGTACAGAAATCAGTTAAAACAGGCTCTGCTTGATTTGGCCCGATTCGATTTCTACAAAAATTTGGATTTTACTTAACATACAATAAAGATTCTTTTAAAAGCTACTGCATGCATATTTATCGGATAAATTGACAGCATATTTTTAAACTTTTATGTGCAAACAAGACAATACACATTAGCAATTACTTAAATTCTCAGACGCTTCAACATTTAAATAAGGGGTATTTGTGGAATTATGTATGACGGCCGATTATCTACACGTTCGATATAGGCCCTAGGGGGAGTGTCCTTCGTCAGAGTCTTTCTAAGGGAATAACCCATATTTACGCAAAGTTCAAAGGAAACCATGAAAACTCCGAACGATTAGACCGACGGACGCGATTTGGATCGAACCCAGCACCTCCCGTCCACTAGCTTCGACAGCAGAAACTCTCAGCCACTGGTGGTCCCATTTAAATAAGGAATCGTAAAAATAATGTAGTTTAGTATAAAAGAACAAAAGGTTGGTTAAAAATACCGTAATTTATGAAGCTATGTAATAAAAAGTAGATTTGTGGAAATATGTTTCTCTGATTTGAGAAAATATTCCATTTATTAAGGCTATTCTCAAATCCAAAAGAGCTACTTTCTGACACATTTCTGAATTCATTTCTTTTCGGAAACTCATAAGATTGGCAGGTGATCTTATTCAGATACTGTGTAATCAAATGGCGTTATCCATTTTTTCATAAAGACAACGTATCTTTGAGATAATAGTAATAAAATTTTGAATCGAATTTTCAGAAGCGACATCACTGGAAACTGTAAAAACCTGAAGCCGTAACAAATCTCTCAATTGCTGACAAGTAATTTATTAATCAAAAATAGAAAGTGCCAATTGATTCCAAATCCCTTCAATAGTCAAGCTTCTCAATTTTAAACCTTTGTTGTTAGAAGTTAGTCAGAAAATATGTTAAAACTTCGTGTTATGAAGCTGTGAATTTGAGAACCACGTTAAGATGTATTTCCAAAGATTACGTTAACAACAGTCCATTACCGCTATTATATTTTTTACAAAACATATTACTTGCCCTATATTTCCTAAGAATAATTAAGTTTAGCTCCGGCTCGGCTCGACTGTGTGGGGAAAACAAACAAGCCTGATGTCAGCACGGCATAAGTCTGCTGACAGGGGCGTAAGCCACCCTTGTCGCGTAGGGGGGTGTAGGCTCATAAATTTCCGACTCCAAGAAGGAAAATTTCCGACCAACCTTATAACAATATGGCCAACCTTAGGACTAATATATATATACAATCGGCTCTCGTTAATTCGAATTCATCGGGACCACAAGAAATGTTCGAATTATCCAGCGTTCGAATTATGGAAAGTAAGAGGGGAAAACATGTTTAAAGGGATACTATTTGAAAAGAATTAATGTTATAATATTTTTTAAATATATTTCGGTTGTTATCTTTAAGATATGATTTAATATTAAATTAAAATATATAAATACATAAACTGATTAAAGTATTAGGAATAAGCAAAAACGAAGATAGGGTGGAGGTGTTGTTGATTGACACACAGGGCACTAAAAAAGAGGATAGCAAATGCATAGGACTATACGTATACTTGTTCAGAACAATTCTGACAAAAACAAAAGAAAGAAAATTATTTCAAAGATCTGAATTCCGGGAGAAAGTAAAGAAAAAGGAAAAAATAGGAGTTTCGTTAGTTCGAATTAAACAAAGTTAAGAGAAAATGAGTTCGAATAAATGAAAATTTTTAACGTTATTCTGCTACTGAAAATCGGGACTTTTCGGTTTAGTTCGAATTAAGCGAAAATTCGACTTATCCGATTTCGAATTTAGGAGAGCCGACTATATATATATGTATATTCATATATAATTCTCAAGATAATTATGACTTAGTATATCGAGTTAGTCAAATAATCTTATGTTTTTATTAGTCTTATATAACCATATATTTTCCCCATTATTAGAAGGTCTCCTGATGGGATACAATAATCGTACCACCTGAGAGGGCCACGGGTAGTGTTTAGTACGAATAAGCAGTCACGGGGATTTCCAACGATATATAACATGAAAGGTGACGGTTAAATTTAGAAAAGTGGTCGCCCATGATATATCACAAGAGAGATGTAGACCATATTTAGAAAATTGTCCTCCCTACCAGAATAGACCCTTCCCCTAACTGATTTCCATATATTATAAATAATATTTATCGGAGGGCCCCGTAAAAAAACCCGAACTAAAATGACAAAACGCTACAATTTCGAAAAAGATCGAAAATTGTCCCCGGTAGGGAAATAGGAGGGGGTCAGCGGGAAGAAAGAAAGATTTATGATATGAAAAAGTGATTTGAGGGTTTTTCTATGATAAGTGACATGATGGGTCCAAAAAAGTATGGAATTTTTCCATCCCACTTTAACCTCCTCAAGGGGGGGGGCGGAAATTTTAAAATATCGCTGAAACACGTATTTAATTAGTTTTTAATAATTTTATTTTCTCCTGTTTCATGCTCTTACTAAAAAAAGACTGCTGAGATGCGCCAAATGTCCAAAATTTGTCGACTCCCTTCCTTTTTTAACCCCCTTATGGGGAATTTCTGAAATCGTTGGATTATGTGTTTGATAATTTTTTACTAGATTTATTTTCTGAAATTCCACACTCCCACCTTAAATGTTTGCTGAGATATGGCAAGTTGTTCCAGAATTTTTGACCCCCCCCCCCCCGCAGCCGCTTGTCCCTCTTAGGGGAATAATTTCAAAAATTCCATCTTAGTACACGTTTACAGCATAAGAAGTACTTTCTCTCCAATTTCCGAGCTGTAAGTTTTGTAACTGACACATAGGGCGGGAGGTCCAGCGCCCAGTCGTCTACTTGCCCAAGCGTAGAAGAGTTACGTTGAAGAAAAAACAATGTTCTATCTCTCTTTTTTTTTTTTTTTTTTTTTTTTTTTTTCCTAAGTAAAATTGATTTTTTTTTCTTTTTTTTGCTTGGGGAATATTTTAGACAAAAATTTGTCAAAAATACGGTATTTCTTAATACAGTGAAACCTCCGAATAAGGAACACCTCTATTTAAGGGACAAAACTTCCGGTCCCAGTCCCTTTGTATAGCACTCGTAATGCTCTGATTAAGGGACACTCGATTTAAGGGACACTTGAATATAAGATTAAAGGTATTGGTTTTTACATTTCAGATTAATTAAATAGTCTGAGATAAGAATGAGACTACAGATCTTTGGGGATTTATTAAACAGATAATCATGTTAATAGAGAGGCATGTGACACAATTATTTACCCATAATCGGTATATTTCTACCCATCGAAGGTAATGCTGAAATTGTAAGGATGATTATAAAAATAAAGAAATGAAAATTGTGAAATAAAGAACTTCACAGATTCTTTAAAATATGTAAAGTTGAATACATTTTTCGTAAATATTGCTAATAATAAAAGACTGACATTTTTAACGGTAAATGAGCACTTGAAAGGTTAGTACTGAAAAATTGAAATCTGCAAAAGAATAACTTTTGATTGATTATTTCAAGTAAAACTCTTTTAAATGTTACTGCATTTTTTGCCTGTGTGAAATGTTTATGCAAAAAATGCAAATCAATAATTTTACAAATCTTTTTATGAAGTAATCGACTGAAAATTTCAATTATTAATTCTCTATTCCTGTTGAATCTGATTAAAGTAATTTATAGTCTTCGGGTACATTTAAACTTAATCTTTAATGGTATGTTATTTTTCATGTCTATCTGAATGATTAATTTTTAACAAAAGTAAAAACTCCGAATAAGGGACACCTCGATTTAAGGTCCAAAAGTCCCGGTCCCATGGGTGTCCCTTATTCAGATGTTTCACTATATAAGATTTAATTCTTTCTAACGACAAACTTTAAAGCAACGTAACAATTTGGTGACGCCCATCATTTTTCCGATTGAACAAAATGTAATAGTATTAATAGAAATATTTAAAAATTGAATACAATTGATTCAGGAAAAAGAAAACGTATTATTTCTGAGAGAAGTAAACTCGTATAGACTGTAAAATATTCAAATTATTTTGAGATAAAAATTCAAGGTATTTGGGTATTTTCAATTTTCATCCTGTATCATATAAATTTCTTAAGCACTTTTTTAAATCAATCAAGAATTATGTAACAAAGTAAATAAAAACAATTTCACATTTTTAATTTTTTTTAAATAAATTGAAAAGCATTTTCACATTTTTAATTTAATTATTTTTTTTGATAAACTAAAAGAAAACACAAAATTAGTTAGTAGGAATAATTAAAACCATAATTATTTTCAATTAAAGGTAAATTTTGTATGGAGTGGAAAATATCCAGATTTTGATATGGAAAAATACAAAATATTTGTATTTCAGTTTTGAATTTTCATCGGATACCACCTAAATTCTGTGATACATATTTCTAACTAAATTTAAACTTTAAATTAAAAAATAGAAGTTTCTTCACTTTAATCAGTATATATTAAAATTTCGACACTAAACTAAAAGCTTTCCGACAGTAAATCAATACAGGTGGATTTCAATATCTCGAAGCCAAAGGCACAGGAAAAAAAATAGGAATATCAAGGTTTTATTCAAAATATCACGGTTACAAATAACATTAACAATGCTAGAATATGTACGTAAACTTTTTTTTTTTTTTTTTTTTGTCATATTGAGGTTTTCGAGTACACAATGTTTGTCAAATCAAAATTTTTCTGAATAGTTTTATCAGAAATATAAAACCCTATATATTAATAAATTGTATTTATTAGTAAATTAAAGTAATTAGTAAATTACCAGTTAGTTAAATTAATTAATAATAGTTCCGGCTAAGAATAAATTTATTTTCTTCGTTCTAAATTGTTTTTTATTTTTCTAATAAGAAACTGCAAGTGGAAAAAATTCCGATTACGAATAAAATTTTATAGGTTTTCTTCGATCTAACTTGTTTTTCTTATTTAATTAAAAATCATAAAAATATTTCTCCAATTCATAAATACACTGGTGTCCAAAAGTTAAGCATAATTGGTAATTAAGTAGTTATTTTTAAGTAATGAAAGAAATATGAATCGGAATGTGCTGAAACTCCAGGTGTGTAAACAAAATAGTACGCGTCACATATTTTCGCGAAGAGTTTTCCCCGAAATCGAACAGGGGACCGTCAACAAATTGAAAAAGAACGAAGATCTTTTGGATAACCCTGTCAAAACTAATGTAGCAAAAGCGTTCAAACTGCACATTATGATTAATTGGCTTATTGTAATGTACTGTGTTAATTTTTACAAGGATAGCATGTATACTCGTAGAGAAATTAAGGTTTTTATAAAAACAGTCCTAAATTTTTCCAAGTATTTTGCTTATAATTTGCAGAGTTCTTATTATAAAATAATGTTCTTTTCTGAAAATATGACAAACATCATTGTACACAATACCCAGTCATCAGAATTTAAAAATAATAAAAATTGTATGAAAAATGAGTATGTTTAGTAAATAATTTTTCATTGCGCATGCGTCAACGATATCAAAACGTCATTTGCATATTGTGTTAGCTAAATGTATAGAGCAACTTCTGTAAAAGTTTCAAAAACATAGCTTGAAAATTCTGAAAATGGGAGCCTATAGAATCAACTCAAAATCCGTTATTCCTAAAGGAAGCAAAAAAATCAGGGGTTTTACCTAAATATAGTTGTACGTGCAATATTGTGTAGGCACTAAACAATGGAATATGGATACAGCCCCTCATCTTTTTGCTTCATTTAGGGAATAAAGGATTTTGAGTTGATTCTATAGGCTACCATTTTCAGAATTTTCAAGCTATGTTTTTGAAACTTTTACAGAAGTTGCTCTATACATTTAGCTAACACAATATGCAAATGACATTATGATATCGTTGACACATGCGCAATGAAAAATTATTTACTAAACATACTCATTTTTCATACAATTTTTATTATTTTAAAATTCTGATGACAGAGTATTGTGTACAATGATATTTGTCATATTTTCAGAAAAGAACATTATTTTATAATAAGAACTCTGCAAATTATAAGCAAAAAACTTGGAAAAATTTTGGACTGTTTTTATAAAAACCTTAATTTCTCTACGAGTATACATGCTATCCTTGTAAAAATTAACACAGTACATTACAATAAGCCAATTAATCATAATGTGCAGTTTGAACGCTTTTGCTACATTAGTTTTGACAGGGTTATCCAAAAGATCTTCGTTCTTTTTCAATTTGTTGACGGTCCCCTGTTCGATTTCGGGGAAAACTCTTCGCGAAAATATGTGACGCGTACTATTTTGTTTACACACCTGGAGTTTCAGCACATTCCGATTCATATTTCTTTCATTACTTAAAAATAATTACTTAATTACCGATTATGCTTAACTTTTGGACACCAGTGTATTTATAGATTAATACTTTTTTTTTCGGCTAAATTTACTTTTTTCCGACTGACTTCTTCGCTTTTCCCGATTTATAAATTTTTATGGGTTAATAAGTAATACTATTTTTTTCGACTAAACATGCCTTTTCCGATGGAAACGGAAAATTTTCCGAATGATATTTTCGTTTTTCCAATTTATAAATTTTTATGGATGAATGCCATTTTTTCCGATCGAAAAAGAATTTTTCTGACTGATTTTTCCGTTTTTCCAATTTATAAGTTTTCATAGGATAATATGTAAATACTATTTTTTCCGACTAAACACGCCTTTTCCGATGTAACATGAGATTTTCCGAATGATATTTCCATTTTTCCAGTTTATAAGTTTTTATAGGTCAGTACCATATTTTCCGATTAAACTTTTTCCGATCGATCTGGGAATTTTCTGACTGATTTCTTCTTGGGGGAGGGGGGGGGAGGGGGGTGCATACATATATACATATTATTTTCGACTAAACGTACATTTTTCCGATCAAATGGGATTTTTTCCGACTGACTTTTTCATTTTTCCAATTTGTAAGTCTTTATAGGTAAATACCATTTTTCCGACTAAACATACATTTTTCCTATCGCACGGGAATTTTTCCGACCGATTTTTTCGTTTTTTCAATTTGTAAGCCATTACAGTAAATAACTTTTTTCCGACTAAACGAATATCGTTAAAATTTGTAAGTCCTTATAGGTAAATAGCATTTTAAAAGCTAAACGTACATTTTCCCTATCGAACGGGAATTTTTCCGACTGATATTTTCGTTTTTCTAATTTCTAAGTCTTTGTAGTAAATAAAATTTTCCCCACTAAACGAACATTTTCCCGACTGATTTCTTTCATTTATCCAATTGATAAGTTTATGTAGATAAATACAATTTTTTCCCGACTAAGTTTATAGTTTTACCGATAAACACAAAATTTTCCGACTGATTTACTCGAGGGGGGTGCTGCACCCCCCCAAACCCCCCCGGGATTTACGCGCCTGTCTGCTGAAGATAAATAAATAAATAAATAAATAAAAGATAAAATAAACTATCTCAGACACCATGTCCGATGTCGGTCTCTACAGTGGACATGTTATATTTTCGAACGTGTTATTGATGTTGTCGAATTACCATCGGCTCATGACGCACATTTATACTTATTCTCTCAAAAGTCTTATTCAATGAAAGTAGCTGATATTTTATCGGTTTTGCGTAAACTTTTCTATCGGGCTGGTAGCCATGAAATTTTTTTTTCTCTGCCCAGCCTAAGCCCAGTTGGCCCATTTGATTTTTTTGCCGACCCATTGGGAAGTTTGCCCCCACTCCACCTGCCCGGTTCGCGAATGTCGTGTACGAGACTCGGGCAAAATCCGGCCCCATACTTTCAAAGGTTTTATTTAATGGTGGTAAATAGATAGGGAGGAGGTTGAGATAAATATGTTTAAACCTATCATTCCAGAATGGCAACAGATGACAAAATTTTATTTTTAAAAAATCTTTGATTAACGTTCTGTCTGGAATGAATAAGAAATTTTTGTTTTAGCGCCTTTTTAGGATATACGGAAAAATTTTAGATTAAGAATGTAAAAATTAATATTGTCTTGAAAAAAAAAAAAAAAAAAAAAAAAAAAAAAAAATATTAATAATTGCACCACTTCACATTGTTTCAAATGAAGAAAAACAAAAACAAAAAGTAGAGTATCGGTTATTGATTATGAAATATTTTCCTACACTTATATTAGAATACTGTTAAGAAAAGTCATCTTTTCATACAATGAAGTCAATCTAAATTAAAAATTTAGAAACACGGAACGCAGTTATAAATCTATTTTCAAGAATTTCTGTCCATAGCAAATAATGTATGTGAATTATTTTTTGCAACTGTGCATATGATCTATAGAGCTATAAGCATAAACCGTAAGTGAAACAAGCTAAAATTTAAATCAAGCTGACAAACTCATGAAACAAGTAAAAAAGTTTTCTGTGGAATCTATTTAATAGATGATAATATGTCAATATATGAAAAATACAGTCAAATTTGGTTAAGCGAAAAAACCCGAATAGCAGTTGAAAATGCATTTTTAGGAAATATTTCCATGGTCGTCAATGTGATTCTTCTTTCGTCGAAATTTTTACATATTTTATTTTGTAAAAAATACCTCAATTCGTCGAAACGTTTTGACATTTTAATAAACGATTTAAACTTAATCTGCACTAAGTCCGTGAAATGTGAAACAGTTTAATGAAATTAAAACGCGCCTCAAACAATATTCCCCCCTATACTATTATGCAATGGAATACGTTGGCCCTCTAAATTATTAACAAATATTCTTTCTATACCACACATTGTACATTCGTGACAGATGCATATCACTTTTATAACATTCGAAAGAGTATAACATCATTAAAATGCACGAAGTTATTGTTCGAGTCGACAAATTATGCAAAAATTATATATTTTAATTTTCAAAAGATTCCGTTTGGTAGTTTTAGCTCTGTTATATGTGGACAGACAGGTGCTGCGTAAACTTCTGCGTAAACTTCTGGCGTTTTTGTCTAAACTTCTGAATTTTCCCAATTCGTAGGACCCTGGAAAGTATTTTCTCCCGTGACAAATTCAAAAAATTTGCAATTTTTTCAATGTATAATCGACTAAATTCTCAAGGATGATATTGAGTAAAAAAAAAAGGGGGGGGGAATGTGAATTTACTGCAAATTTTCTGAAAGGTTACAGAAAAGAGGTAGGGAAAAATTCGTTTCCCGATGCTAATTATGCGTATTTTCTGCAACTTTTTGACGAAGTTAATCTTTCTTTTCCGCTATCCACCGACAAAATGAATCAATATGCATTTTTTTGCGATACTATAACGAGATTATGCCTTTTTTCGCAAACCTTTAGCAGAATTTTGTGTTTTTTTTTTACTCAAGTCCCTATGTAAACGCGCGGAGCACAGTGTATTCAGATAACGGGTAACGAGTAACGGGACACACGCTAGCAGGTGTCGCGTTTTACGTACGATGTCTCGATTTTCAAGTGCTCCAAGACCAAGACCTGTCCCTTGAACCTCTGAGCGAGACGCCAAGAGTTCCGATTTTTCATGATCTATAAATTCTTTTAAATTTGGTTTATTACCATATTATTCGTTATTCGTTGGTCTGTGTCGAATGAAACTTAATACAGTAGAAACTGCGAAATCTCCTAAACCTGTCTATAAAGCAATATTTTTATTATAACGCCATCCGAAAGGAATAATATACAAATGGCAAATCTTGCTGAAACGGAGTGTGTTCTCAGTTATTTTATCCTCTTCAGACCCGAAGTACACAAATGTGTACCTCCATTCTTTTTCTCATAAAAACTAAACTGTTCGAATTTTTTGCATCTTTTCTTTACTTCTATATAGCTGAATGATTTTTGCTTTTAAACAAAACCAATAAATATCAGCACTGATGAATAATACCTCATAAAATAAATATTATTTTCATCCGAATTCCGAAAATATCTTCAAGACATTGTGACCAAAAAAGTAAGAAATATTCATGATTATTTAATTTAAATGCTTTACAATAAAAAAATTTGGGAATTTTCTGATCATTTACTTGTTTAAAGGCCTTAATTTTGTTATTGCGTAAATTTATATTACTGATAATTAAAATGATGTTATAAGAGAGTTAGTACTTTTATATCCATATTTGTAAACCTAAATTACCAGTCCTCTAAAGTATTGATTTCATAAAAATGACTATTTCTGTCATCTATAGTGTCATTTCCATTATGCAAAACCAATAAACATATATTTGTAGAGTTATTTTAAGCTCAGGTCTGAAGAGGTTACAGATGTATTTATAGGTGTATATTTATTTTATGTATTTTGTATTTTGATTAATAAAACTTTTAAAATCTGCACTTGTGTACAATAGAATCCTATTTTAGAAGCTTAAAAATTTCATAGTTCTACTTTTCTTACAATTATAAGAGCTTCTCCGGAAATTTTCCATAAACGGATTTCATTTTTTAGTCCTTAGCAATCCCGCTTACACGCATTATACTATATAAGATTACTTTGCTTATTTAATTCAGTAAAACGCTGTTAGACGTAATTTCAAGTGGAAGTGACCAAAGGAAAATTCAGTTTTAGACATGTTTCCTTCTTGACAGGTATAATTTGTATGCTATTTCTTTCATAAGAAATATTAATATTTTCCGTTATAAACAGATACATTTTTATACGAATTATTGTAATTTTTATCTTCCGATTTAGAAGTTACTGTTCCTCCTTTAATGACCGGGCACATAGCACTAACTTCTTGTGGTCAGGCGTCGCTATTTTTGATCTTTCATGTCGGCGCTTTGATGTAAAATTGCTATTTCAGTGAACTGAATCTGCACTTCAAGAGAGAAATCGACCTCGAAATCAGTTGACAGCTTTACGACTGAAGATGGGGGAGATAAACTTTCCCTCCCTTTGTCAATTCGGTAGAGTTCTTTTCTCAAAAATCATTTAAAGAGGTTCGAAAACTAGCATCCTTTTGTTCTCCTCCCACCGATAGTCGGAAACTGCATCTTCAAAGATAGATTTATTGCTCTTTGAGTGTAAATGAAAGTAGTGTTGTTTGTCCGCAGCCTTACAATCTCCCTGTCTCGCTTTTTGTGACAATGGGCGACAGAAGGAATCAGATTCAGAATATCAGAATCAGACACCTTGGACAATTTCTTCAGACGTATTGGCGCTATGGGTATATTCGAGGGAAGCTCTATACATTCGAGAGACCTGAGGGTCAGGGAGTTAAAATGTCCTGTTATACTATCCTAAGGAAAAGGACAATAATCAAAGTGACACAGTAGTCAAGATATCTTCGCTCACGCTTATGTCCAAACATCCCTGCTAGATAAAAAGGGGAAATAAAGTCTTTCTACTTTGTACAAACGGAAAAAAAAGGAGAGGAAGAATATTTTTACTGCAAATGTTACTATGCCAGGAAGTTTTTAATAGAAATTACTTATGTAAACACGGCAAACATTGTTTCTGACTTTTAAAAAGAAATTATGCAAGATAGTATGTAAATTTTTAAATTATAGGGGTGAAAAGATGAAAAAATACAAAATACATACAAAATGTATTTTAACTAGAAAACAAGACAAAAAACTGGAGGGGCAAAACCCATGTCTTGCCCCTGCACTTAAAAAACTAGGGGGGCAGATGCCCCCCCTTGCCCCCGCCAGATTACGCCCATGAACGTACAATATGTTGCCAAAAAAAAAAAGGTAAAAAGATTATATATTTATCGTACTTTGGACATCGTTTAGCACTGCGAAAAAAATTGTTTTAACCCTTTACTTAACTCTGTTTACTTAATTCATTTTACATTAACTTATTTATTGACGAAAACTGATATTGTATCTTTTAACAGCGGCCGATTTGGCCTTAAAAATCAATTGTGTTTTCTCAAACTTATAATAGATGTTGAATAAGCAAATTATATTTTCAGATTTACGAACGGCTGAATTCTGTTTTTTCTGATGCCATCAACATTACAAATTTCTATATGTAAGTAACTTCTTGATGTTTTCTTTTTTGTAAGTCAACATGATAACAAAACTGATTAATATCTCTAAGCAATTATCATTCTTCGCGACTTAAAAAAAATCCATACCATCAAAAATTAATGCAATGTTTATTAATGTGAAACACAAAGCAGCAAAAATACAAATGTAAATTAAACTAAATCTCGTGTAAGGTAAAAAAGAAAAAAAAAAACCCTAAAATAAAAGAAGAAAATCGAAAATGTTAGTAGAAAAATAGTTTTAAACAAACACATTTGTTATAGTATAGCATGATTTCAGAATGACTTAGTATGCTTCAAGCAGTTTTGATTAGAGTATTAACGTTGTTCTATAAAAGTATTCTAGCATAATTTAATTAAAAAGAATACAAAAAAATCGAAAACAGAAGGCTAAAGTGTGTTTTAAAGCTTTCCAACTAATATAATTAAAACTGATTTTATTTAAGTCTAAATTGTCAGCTTTCAAAGTTTGTTTCAATTAAATTAATCTGTTTATTTGTATTCTATGAAAAAACTTTCGAAAAGATACTTTTAAAAGCTCACAAAATTAAATTTACATTTCTACTTATTACTTCTTGAGTCTTTGAAATCCAAAGATTTTTACTTTCTTCTACCTTTAAAAGAAGAAAGTGCAAGATTCGTAAAAAATTCAGATATACGGCTTTCAACGGAATTATACATTTTAGAGGTCCTAAATACAATCTGAATCTTTTAAAAATATATTTGTCTATCTGTCTGCATGTAACAGAAATTTTATGGATGCTCTATCCCAAGAAATAATGCATGGAATTAAAAAAAAAAGTTAGATTAATTTACATGCTGACTTAAGTTGTTGGTAATTAGAATTCGATGTCAATCGATCTACACATCTGTCGATCTCTATTTTTCAGGATTTACACGATTTTAGCAACAGTGTTATATCTCAAGAACTAATGCATAAAGTTTCATTAAACTTCATATTCTGTTAGACCATGACATAAGTTGGCGCTGGTATAGTTTTCGCGTAAATCCGATAATAGGAAGTACTACCGTTCCGCATTTTTCTTGATTTTCGCGATAATTCTATCTCAAAAACTAATGCTCGAAATTTAATTAAACTTCATATTTTGTTTTACTTTCACATAAACATATCCTTATTAGGCTTGTGTGTATGTTGCCCAAAAAGTATCACTTTTGTACACTTTGGTTTGGGAACTTTGGGAATTAATTAAATGGGTGAAAAATACAATGATTTTTTAGCTCACAGGCTATCATAGCCTGAGAGCTTATGTGCCCGCCTGTATGTATGTTCGTTCGTGCGTAACGCGATAACTCATGATAAAAATACCCGATACATTTAAAATTTTGTATATAGGTATATCATGACAAGGCGCTTCCCTGATTAGTTTTTGGAGTTCATTCGATATGTATAAGAGGGGGAACGGGGGGCTCATACCCCTCCCCTTAGTTGATATAAATGGGATTTTCATGCAGAATTAAGTTTTCGTTCAAAATTTAGATTAGGATCATTCTGATAAGGCGATTTCGTGACTTTTATTAGGTGTTCATTGAATAAATATAAATAGGAGGAACAAGGGTTCTAATGTCCCCCCTTAATTTATATAAATGGGTTTTTAAGCAGAATTTTCAGATTTCGTTCAAATCTCTGAATAGTTTTGGAAATTTAATGGTTAAGTATAAAAGAGGGGGATAACTCCTTTTAAATTATATAAATGCTAAATGGGTTTTTATTAAGAATTATCTCATTTGCTCTGAATTTTGGATATAGATTTTTTATATGATAAACCATGTCTTTGATAGTATAGGAGGTTCAATGATTAAGCATAAAAAAGAGGAAAGGGGAGAGCTGTTTCCCATTCTTAATTTTTTTTCGAACTGAATTAACCCTTGAAAATATAAGGCTTTAATGTACAATTAGTATTTGTAGCCTGTGAGTTCTATGCCATCAGTTTAACTGGGCAGTATTTTTTATTTATAAATGCGCAATGTCTTAATCTTCTTTTTTAAATGCGCACATTTCAACGAACCTATACATTTGAAATCCTTATAAATGGACATAGATAGATATTTAATTCTGGTACTGCGACAGTGAATTTTGAAATTTTATGTATGAGATTTTTAAGTATTAACAAACATGAATGTTTTGGATTTCAGCCCATCTTACTATCTTCTATTTTACATCTGCTTTGAAAGTCAAAATTCATTTTAGAAAATAACATCAAAAGTTTGCAAGTTTTCATGTAGTTTTTTTTTTTTTTTTTTCCTGATCGAAATACAAAACGAATCACATTTTAATTGACAGCTTGAGCATTTTCAACAATATAATGTTTAAAAAACTATATGCTTTGAAATACGCTGTTTTTTTTTTATTTAATTTTTTGATAAATTGTTGTATAAAGCTCGATATCCGATTAACAGTAATTATATTTACGAAAATTTTAAAACGCATGAAAATTGCATAATTTTTATTCAAAAATTCGATTTAATTCATGAAATGAAAATATTTTGCTTTAAATGGGCCAAATTCAGATCATTTCAGAGACTTTTCTTACCACCAGATGCATAATTAAGCGACAACTTAAAGAAAAAAAAAAAAAAAAAAAAAAAAAAAGAAGAAGTTGTTTATCTTGTTAAAATAGTGCCATGAAAAAGACCAGTTTTATTTAAAATATAACAAGTATTTCATATGATTACATCAAAATCACTTAATTATTCCTCATTAGTAAATTGTGATTATCTAATTGTTGCAAGATATCTAAAAAAA
Source organism: Maratus speculifer (assembly GCA_964019185.1). Lineage (NCBI taxonomy): Eukaryota > Metazoa > Arthropoda > Arachnida > Araneae > Salticidae > Maratus > Maratus speculifer. The sequence goes on from OZ025292.1 coordinate 361,071,798, forward strand.
TCAGTACAGTAAGACCCTGTTTATCCGAAAAAGATAAGACCAAAGCATTTTAGATTAACCGGGATTCCATAGGAAATTTTGGATAACCGAAATTCCATAGAAATTTTTGAATAACCGGGAGACTTATGGTGAAAACTTGTTTGTTGAAAAACTGTGATTGTAATTTAGAACATCATTGTGATAAAATTGTTGTGGTATCGTATTCAAAGCACCCTTAATGACAAATTAAAATAACAAGTTGCTCCAGCAACAAGGTGATAACTTACTGGTTAAAATCAAAGGTAAGTGTATATAGTGATGCAGTAGGAGTTCGTTTAAGACTCCTATAATAGAAGTCCTATTTTAAACATGCGAAGAGATAATTTTCTGCGCCGAGGAAAGAAATGTGCGCGCAACACAGAGCCGCGGAAAGCAAATACAAATGGTAAATTTTATTAGAAATGGATAAAAAAAAATACGTGCGCCTGTAACAAAAAGAAAAAAAAATGCACACTGCAAGCTTATATACTATCTGTTTATTTATTTCATAAAGCACATCCTTTTTATCAGTATTTCTACCAGTGTCCAGTGTCCAAGACAATCTTTCAAAGTTTTGATTTCTACTTCTTTTGCTTCCAATTTTTATATCTAATAATTATTAAAACAATTCTTCACTGTTTTAAAAATGATTCAGAATTGGTTTAAGCTAAAATTTACAAATAAAATAATAATCATACATCAAAATATGTTGAAAGATGTCATTTAACATCGGTAAAATAAAATGTTGACGTTAAAATTTTTCACATTTAAAAAGAACTTTGAGGAATTTTAAAGGCTATCGGCTAAGCCGATTTTCGGATAACCGGGACTCGGATAAACGGGTTTCTACTGTATTGAAAATATGTCTTAGATACATCCTAATAATAAATATTTATTAAATTAGATTTATATCCTACTAAAAAACTGAATAGATCTCATAGAATGCAAATGCAACACATCAGGTTGCAAATCTGATCGTAAATCATGAAACTTGTAAATTAGCTAATGTTATTAATAAATACTTCTTATAGTCCAAGAGCCTACCGCACAAAACCTTAAGTCATCGATCACAAGAAAAAATCCTTTCTATTATGGAAGAGTAGTAATAGGAGTATCTAATAATCCATGTCTGCCGGAAGTGAAGTGGTGCATAAGCCAAAAATTGATAGCACTACTTGTTCACTTGTAGATTTAGCATTATGATTGCCGTACAGTCAAAAATATGAAAACATAGAAAACTGGCTGCAGGAAAACAGAATGCTAAGCCTATGAGTCAACCACTGGTGGTATCAATTTTTGGCTTATGCACCACTTCGCTTCCGGCAGACATGGATCATTAGATTACTACTCATCCATAAAATAAAGGATTTTTGTTGTGCTCGATGACTTAGTGTTTTGAGTGGTCGGCTCTTGGACTATAAAGAGCACTTTACAAACAACATGAAAACAGCTGAATCTGTAAATTACTTTTATATTTCTTTGCATGAAAATTTGAACTACCTATTATTCATGACGTTTTTCTAGTTTTTTATGTTTACTTAAATACATACATATATATATATATATATATATATATATATATATATATATATATACTTTTTTTTTTTTTTAGAAATGGTGGCTCACTGCAGATAATATTTGTAGCTGAGAGCGAAAATGTGGAGAACAGAAACGCCACCATAAATACTTTAACGTATTTTGAAAGTGATCGCTTCACCATTGGATTACAGAACATAGATCTACAAGTAAAATCATGTAAAAATTACTGCTTTTTAAAAATTAATCTTTGATATATGCGATTATACATTTTTGTTTTTGTTGTTTCTTTACAGAAAGTCGTTATAATATAACTACCAGGTATTGAAAATGATGTTCTGCTGTGCTATTGAATTATAGAACATGAATTTACTAGAAAAATCTTGTAAAAACGTTTGATTTTCTAACTAACTAAGAACAGCTTTCTTATTACACTTTATTTATCATAAATCCACGTCAAATTATTTAAGCACATTTCGTAAAAGACCATTTTGCCGTTGGATTATACACTGTAAAAAATAAAATAAAATAAAATAAAATCCGTTGAATTTACGGTAAAAGCTACTGGCTGCAATGTTGCCAGCATTTTTTGCCGCAAAAAATTACAGTAAAATTAGATGTAATAAAATTTACATCTAATTTGAATGCAATTTTTGCTGCAAAAACTTGTAACGTTACATGCATGCTGAGTGTCATTTGTAACGTTTGGTTGGTCGTGGTGGAGGTTAAATGCAGACATACTCAGTAGTTAAGATAAAACAACAAAGTTTATTAAAATGATGAGGGCTGAAGGGAAGTGGAGCAAGTCTTAATTTTACACAACTGAGAATACTATGAAAAAAACTAAACGCATACTCACAGGCTTCGGCCTAGCTCAATCGTGGCACCTTCCAATACTTCTCACTATCTCTTGGCTGAGCTGCTAGATAAATCTTAATTAGACAGCCCGTGGCTGTGTGTAATTCTTTATTCACAAATAATCAATATGAAACTACTATGAAGTTTCTTACCCCGGCCAACTCTCAAGTCAAATATCGGAACTCCTTTACACTTCACCGGAGGCTCGCTGCTACTTTCAATTTGCTAGCACTTCGCTATCTAAAGTCGATGCCAGAGATACTCACTCGCTGGCTAACGCCACAGATGCTCTCTCGCTGGCTAATGCCAGAGACACACACCACTCACTCAAACCAAGCTTTTATATGCTGCAAACTGAGATACTTCACATTAACATATTACTAAAAACCGCGAGCTAACTGCAGAATCCGAAAGAGCACACACACTCCAGAAAGTTAAAGTAAAAGAGAGGATAGATGTCGCTTTTACGCTTACACATGTTAAATTATTGACGTCACGATCTCAGAGGTACTAGAGTGCCTTTATGCAAAGGTCACTCCCTCACACCCCCCCCCCCCTTGGATTCTACAGAGAAAAAGGGCTGGGCCAAATGCATGCCCAGAACTTTTTCTTGTTATAAATTTCGAGCCGTAATAAAACACAGTGATGGGTGAAATTTAGCGCCGAAACATAACTTTTAAAATATTAACTTTAACCCATCACAACCAAAAAACCTCAGTTTGCCTCAAATATTCACATATTCAATCCAATCATTCTTCTATCTTACAAATAGCCTCCGTAAAACTTCCAAAAACTCGTAAAACTTTCAAAACTAATTACTTCTTCTTTCAAAACAACCCACACCACTGGGAGTGCTAAACTTTCTCAAAACACTAAACTTTCGAAATTTTCCTCAATATTGCAATACAACTATAATTTTACCAAAAATTTCTCCATAACTTTTCTAATACTAGAATTCGCACCAAGTCCAAAAAACCCAATGCGCAAAAATTTTCCTCATCCAAATTCCGAACTCATCTAAAATTAAATTTACTTCATACTAAAATAACCCTGCTACTACGTAATACCTACATACCCATTAGCCAATGAACTAACTCCCAAAATTCTTCAGAACTTAACTCCACTTTAACAATAATTGGGGCACATACGTACAGCGTCACATCGCTGTGCTTATGCAACAATAAAAAAAACATAAAAAATTTACAAAATGACGTCATCATGCTCTTCATTTGTATTAACTAAAAGAAAAATAGCAGAATCAATACATAACACAGGTATACTTCCCTGCAAGAAAATCACATTAACATTCAATTTTAATACAATACAATTCCAAATTCAAACGCAGCTTAAAACTTCGCAACTTGCGGAAACCATTCCCAACTAAAGTACAAACGTAACACATAAAACACGAACGGTAAGAAGAAAGTTAATTCATTAAATGTTAGTACACGAGATAGAAACGCGTGTCAAGGACTTCTTGACCGCAAAACACGTGCGCGCCTGAACCGCGGAACGTGTACAAAATAACCCAAATTACTATCTGTATTTTCTGAAAATTTAAACATACATTAACATACATTTTATAACACATGAACAATATAACAATACAGTAACATTTTTAACAAATAACATAACAATTTAACAATAGATCCAGAATTTTTAAAAGCAGTTAAGACCAAAATCTCAAACATACATAAAACTAACAATTTTGCAAACAAATTTTGAACACAATTAAGCACTAATCGTGAGTCCGTCAAAAAATTCCAAAAATGGCCAAAAGTACAAAACAGTCTCTCTGCTTTCTATTCCTTCACATTGCTACCACATATATGCACTCTAATAGAAATTTAATAAAGAACATTATCACCCAATCATAGAGATGATTCACTGCTAGCCGGCTTCATACTACAGGATGGCTTTCTCCTCTTGTCCCAGAAACCTTGTACGAAGGATCTTTCGTCATCAGAACTGTACGGTGACGCCACAGTTGACTGTCGTGCCTGCAGCCTGGTTCTGAATGGATGCCGTGGAATACTTGTAGGTTCCGCTCGACGACTCTTCTCTGGCCTGTTCGCTGGGGTCACTCCATGGCGAGATTCACACTGTTGACGCCGGTAATCTGAGCGTTGTCTCCTCTTTCTAGATGCACCCGAAGTTACTGAAGATCCTAGACCACGTTTCTTTCCGGACCTATGCTGTTTCTTATTGGGCAAAAATTCCGACTTTAAAGTCCTTTTAACAGTTTGGCGAGTGTCCATCTAAAATCTTTTCCGGGGGTTGAGTACCGAAGATGGTGAACTATTAGATAATTTGTGTTTCTGAGGTTGCTGTCTAATAAGTGGAGGAACGGGACAGTTTATAATCTTTTGTCTTTTATGGCACACAGAATCTGATGTATTTGACACAGTTCTCTTATTTTTATTATCATACTGTGCTCTCTGATTGATAGGCTTTCTACTTTCAATAACATTTTTTGGAGCTGTTTGGCCAAATTTTCTTCTTGAATATTGATGAAAAGAATTAGATGAAGAAGTGCTGGACTCGGGACACTCATTGGATCGGGAATTTCGCGAAACACCACTTGACACATGAGAACCTTCACTACCATTTTCTCTAAACTTATAAACTCTAACCTGATCCAGATTAACCGTCATTCTTTCACCATTGACATCAACAACCAAATTATTATTTCGAACTTCCAAAACTTCAAACGGATCTACAAACTTCGGACCAAACTTAGCTACTCTCTTTTGACGACTTGAACTTAACCAATGCTTTTCTACCAACACAAAATCTCCAACTTTCACTTCTAACTCCCTTCTACGCATATTATAATACTGAGCTTGCTTTTCTTGCGCTTTTCACATCTGAACTTGAGCTTCCTTAACCAACCTCTCAATATCCTGGCACATGTACTGACTTTCCGCATCTGACACCATAACTAACCTTTGGAATGGAGTAATGACTTTTCTACCCAAAAACAATTCAGCAGGCTTTTTCCCCGTCGACTCGTGAACTGCCGTACGAAGTGCGTACGCAAAATGCTGAAGAAACTGGTCCCAATTTGCATGATGAGGACCAACATACGAAGAAATCATTTGAATTAATGTACGATTTACACGTTCAGCCATATTAGACTGAGGACGATACAGAACAGTAAAAGAATGATCGATCTCCAGCTTCTCACACAGGGCCTTAAATATATCAGAAATAAAACAAGGGCCATGATCGCTCACTACCCTAATTGGTGCACCATATTTAGAAATATAATTCTCAAAAAATGCATCGGCAACTGCAGGTGCAGAAGCCTTCCTGAGGGGGACTAACTCTACCCATTTACTAAAATAATCAACTATAACTAGTACAAATCTATATGTTTTAGGATTAGACAATGGATAAGGACCGATTAAATCTACACCTACACATTCATTAGGAAAATTTACTTTAATAGGAATTAATTTGCCAGCTGGACTTACATTTTTATAATTATAACGTTGGCACGTGCTACAGCTGGAGACATAAGCGCGCACTGCTTCCCGCATTTTAGGGAAGTAGCAGGATTCACAAATTCGAGCATAAGTTTTCCTGATTCCAAAGTGACCTGCTAATGGATTATCATGAAATTCTTTCAAGATGGCCTTACGAAGACTAGCCGGAATAAAAACTCTTAATTCTCCACGTGAATTTACAATTTTAGAATAAAAAAGAAGACCATCGATAAGCTTAAAAGATTAGGTCCATTTCTCAAACATAGGCACATCTGCTCTCGGGACATCATCAGGATTTTCCAAATAACGATACAAGCTACCAAACTCCTTATCTTGTTTCTGTTCTTTTATTAACTGCTCTCGTGACCTTAACACCAACGACGACAATGCACAACACTTAACTTCCTCCGTGACCTCTAAACCACCATGCGGGTTTCGTGACAAAGCGTCCGCTACCGCATTCTCCTTGCCAACCCTATGTTCTATAACCACATTATACTCTGCTAACTTCAAACACCATCTGACCATACGAGACGACAAACCCTTTCCATTAGTTAACTTTGTCAAAGATGAATGATCCGTAATGACTTTAACCGGTATATTAGTGAAAAAACAACGAAATTTATTCAAAGCCCAAATTACTGCAAGACACTCCCTTTCCGTAATCGAATAATTCCTTTCCGCTGCATTTAAAATTCTCGACGCAAACGCTATAGGTCGACCTTTCTGTGCTAACATCGCTCCAACCCCCACTGCACTCGCATCGCAATACACTTCAAACTGAGATGAATAATCGGGGTGAGCCAAAACAGGAGGGGAAACTACTGCCTCTTTTAATAACTCAAACGACCTCTGAGCCGCTGATGACCATACAAACTTCACCCTTTTCCTTTTTAAATTATACAACGGTTCACATAACTCCGAAAAACGTGGAATGAACTTGGCAAACCAAGCCACCATCCCTAAAAATGTCGCCACTTCCTTACTATTCTTGGGGGGACTCATTGACGTAATTGCTTCAATTTTCTCATTATCTATATTAATACCATCACGAGTAATTTTAACTCCTAAATACTTTATCTCTTTTCTCAAAAATTTACATTTTTCTAACTTAACTGTTAACCCAGCATCTCTTAACAACGTAAAAACTTCCCTCAATAATCTTAAATGCTCTTCAAAAGTAGCTGCCATTATAATTATGTCGTCCAAGTAGACCAAGACACCCTTACCAAGCAAAGGTTTAAGGATATTATTCATGGCTTTCTGGAACGTTGCTGGCGCTCCCGATAAACCAAAACTCATTCTCTTAAAAGCAAAACTACCGTCCCGAGTAATAAACGCAGTCTTAGGTATGTCCTCCGGCTTCATTGCAATCTGAAAATAACCTGACGTAAGATCTAACGTTGACATATAATTTGTACTCGTTATATTAGCTAAAATGTCATCAATAACTGGAATAGGATACTGGGGGTATTGCGTTATCGCATTTAACTTTTTATAATCTACTGCAAACCTATATGCCTCTGGATTATCTAAACTTTTCCCATTATTTTTACGACATAACACTACTGGCGATGCAAAAGGAGACTCAATTGGCATTATAATATCGTCCGCAAGCATTTTCTGAATATCATAATCAATTATACCTTGTTTAATTTTATCATAACGATATGGTTTACTAGCAACAGGTGCTTTTAAACCAGTATCAATCTCATGCCACGCAACATGCGTTAAACCCGGTTTATCAGAAAAAACCTCTCCAAATTCATTCAAAAACTTATTAAATTCCTCCTTCTCGATTTCACTTAACCCCGACTCCTCCAAATTAACTGACACTGAAACTGGCTCTTTCTTACTCACATTCTCATCATTATTCACGATCAACGACTTTTTAAAGAAATCCAAACTAATTCCTCTATCCTTCATATAATCCACACCAACTATACAATGCACTGTTAATCCATCTAACACACAAAACTCCCAACATGTCTTAACCGAACGAATTTCAACTTCCAACTCTACTAAACCTTTATTATCGCAAGCTACTCCTTGTGCCGACTGAACCACCAGACTTGACCTCTTCAATTTCTTATACGAAAAATATTTCCGATAACAATCAAACGAAATGAACGACTTATCTGCCCCTGTATCGAAGACACTTTTAACGACAATACCATCCAACACAATTAACACTTCAGGTAACTCAATCGGATTAATAGTAATTTTATTCAAACTCACAGAAGGCTTTTCCGATTTAATCTGTGACTGCATACCTTCCGAAATACAGTCACCTACCAGTTTAACTGACCCGACCTCTGAACACATCTCTTTTGCATTGACCTATTTTCCAAATTCTCATCCGAAGTTAATCTCCTTACTTGCGAAGAAACATTCCTGTCCCGTACTCCCCCTCTCCGATCATAACCACTATTCTGTCTATTTCCCTACATATTTCTCTCACCACTTCTAAAATTATTAGCACCACCACCATTCCTATTACCATTACTCGTATTCGACATATTATGACCAAATCCATCATTTCTATTATGCAAATTATTATCCGGAAATCGCTGTCCCCCTCTCAAAAAATTACGATCCCCCTCATTTCTCAAATTACTATCCGCGACAGGTCCCTGACGAGGGCTACGCAAATCCCGTTGATCCGAGCTATGCCGAGTCTCATACTTCGATAGTATCTGATGCATTTCTGCAAAATTCTTCGGTGCTCTAACTTCAATAAAGTCCTGTATATTTGGATTAAAAAGAGGAAAAACAATGTCCAACAATTCCTCAAATGTGATATCTAAATCTAATTTATTTTTTAGTTCCAGCTTACGAAGATAAAATTTTGACGCCGACTCATAAATATTCTGCTTATTACAATAGAACTCTTTTCTCAAAATACTTTTATCTTTAATGGGAGGAAATGCCTTCTTTAACTCAATCACAGTTTGTTCAAATCTTTTCGCTTCATCAGTAATCAAAAACTTTCCTATATTTTCCAACCACAAAAGTGCTTCGCCCTTCAATGAGCATTTAAGCACTACGTATCTACTTTTCTCAGGTATATTATTGAACAAAATATAATCATCTAATTTAACTAAAAATTCACTAATATCACCCTCACCGGTGAAATACACACGTGGCACAATCTCACAATGTCCGATGTTTCGTTGGGCGCCATTTGTAACGTTACATGCATGCTGAGTGTCATTTGTAACGTTTGGTTGGTCGTGGTGAAGGTTAAATGCAGACATACTCAGTAGTTAAGATAAAACAACAAATTTTATTAAAATGATGAGGGCTGAAGGGAAGTGGAGCAAGTCTTAATTTTACACAACTGAGAATACTATGAAAAAAACTAAACGCATACTCACAGGCTTCGGCCTAGCTCAATCGTGGCACCTTCCAATAGTTCTCACTATCTCTTGGCTGAGCTGCTTGATAAATCTTAATTAGACAGCCCGTGGCTGTGTGTAATTCTTTATTCACAAATAATCAAAATGAAACTACTATGAAGTTTCTTACCCCGGCCAAATCTCAAGTCAAATATCGGAACTCCTTTACACTTCACCGGAGGCTCGCTGCTACTTTCAATTTGCTAGCACTTCGCTATCTAAAGTCGATGCCAGAGATTCTCACTCGCTGGCTAACGCCACAGATGCACTCTCGCTGGCTAATGCCAGAGACACTCGCTGGCTAATACCAGAGACACACACCACTCACTCAAACCAAGCTTTTATATGCTGCAAACTGAGATACTTCACATTAACATATTACTAATAACCGCGAGCTAACTGCAGAATCCGAAAGAGCACACACACTCTAGAAAGTTAAAGTAAAAGAGAGGATAGATGTCGCTTTTACGCTTACACATGTTAAATTATTGACGTCACGATCTCAGAGGTACTAGAGTGCCTTTATACAAAGGTCACTCCCTCACAAACTGCTCGCAAAATTGCTATCAGCAGGTTTTGCCTTAAACTTAACGGATTTTTTTCTACACTGCAGAACAGGAATCCAAGAGTAAAATCCTATAAAAATGATAAAGTAAAATCCTACAAAAAATAGTTAATTATTTATGCTATTTTTTTAAATTAAATTTTATTAATTTAACAGAAAATCAACTCAAAATAATTTTAATCCATTTAGAAAAATTGTTTCGCGTTTGGATTACAGAATGTATATTTACGAGCCCTTACTTTGAAAATCAGACAAAGTGTGATAGTTGTATTTTTTTATTTGCTTGATTTTTTATGCGTTGAAGTATATCTTATTTAATGAATACTGTGCAATTTTGAAGCACTGAAAAAAATTTTCCTCTATCCTATAGAAAATATCAAAGTTCGAGGCTGTGAATTAAATTTTTATGAAAAATGAAATCCCAATATGTTTGGAGTAGTATATCTCCGGCAAGTTACAACATCCCAAAATTCTTTTGGCATAAACTTATAGCATAACACTACCTGCTTATTAAAATTTATTTGTTTCCATGGGGCATTCTTATTTTACATTGTTATGTTGCCACAAAGTGCAGTCAAAATGACGTTTTTGTCGATTTTCCACTCTTAATATCTTATTTAACCCTTTGCGGCGCAGGGCAAATTCATTCCTTAAGTTTTGAAATTAATGGCTGACACCGGAATTTGAAAACAACTTTATTTGTAAATAAGAAAACGCTGTATTTCACGCATTCAATAAACCGTAATTTTTTTAAACAAAATTCCGGTGCGAATGTGGCGTTTGGGAATTAAAATTAAGTGGTTTATCTACTAAACCACTGCGCCGCAAAGGGTTAAGCTAAAGTACCCCAAAGTTTTTCTTATAGAATATGAAAGTGCATTACTAGGACAAGCTAAATTATATAATACGGCACGGAGATATTGTTGCTGTTAGTAGCTATAACCTGTTAAATGTTCAAAATTTCCAAAATCTGCAACATTTAAAGTAGTTTATTTCAGAAAAGCACCGCAGCTGAATGAAAAAAAATATGTCATGCAATAGTTGTACATATGTACAAAAACATGGAAAAGAAAAAGAAGTGGGGTCTCGTGATAATTTTAAACAAAAAATGACAAAAATTACAAGAAAAGCAATGTCCACGATCACATTTTCCCCCTAAGAAAATGAAAATTGAGGATTTTGAAATATAATGCACGAGCGCCTTATATACTCCAACATCAGCCGCGCGCGTCATATTTTGGTTATGGGCAAGCTCATTGTTAAAAATGGTGCGTGGTCGAAATGTAATGTATCTTTGGTATATCCATATCACTTATTCATCGTCTTATTTATTATGGATAATTATAGAAAGAAATTCTTGTGCCTTTTTTGAGGCACTTTTTACCTCACATAATCAGAAAAAAGGAATATGCGTCATAGTTATTGTAAGTAAACTATCTACGATACTATTCCTCCATAGGGACCTTGGCGAGAGAGAGAAAATGACTTCGACGAGAGAGTGAATTTTTTCAAGTATATATTCTGACAGTCTACTCACTAATTCACATATATAAGCTTTTTTTTTCAATATTTATAAAATTTATTACACATAAAGAATCCATCAATATATTTCTATATACAAACAAAAGTAAATTGTATATAAAAAATAATACATATATATCTACATTATATATAAATATACAATATATTTCTATATACAAACAAAAGTAAATTGTATATAAAAAATAATACATATATATCTACATTATCTATACATATAATAAAACAGTAGGACCCGGTGTGTCTGTACATTGAAGATAATTGACAAAAATGGAGTCAGGGCGATAAAAGAAAACCAATGAAACACAAAAAAAATTTTTTTGAATTTTTTGTCTGTCTGTCTGTCTGTCTGTTTGTTCGAGGTTATCTTCGTAACTACTGAATGGATTTTTATGCGGTTTTCACTAATGAAGAATGCACACTCCCGGGCAGTGTATAGGCTTTGTTTCATCAAAATCGGACAACAGACAAAAAAGTAACAAAAAGAAACAAAAGAAACTATTAGGTGCGCTGCTCACGTTTTTTAGTACATAACGTTTTTTAGTACATATAAAATCCAATAGATGTCACTGTGCGATTTTAAAACGCGCTATCGTTATGTTTTCGCCAGTCTACTTAAGTATGAGAAAGTTTCAAGCTGGCTGTCGTTCCATGTGGTTTAGTCGGTAGAACGTCAGTGCGCCATACTGATGGCCCGGGTTCGATTCCCAGCATGGAATTTTTTTTCACTATGTTGGCATTAACGCCTATAAGCAATTAAAAGAATTTGAAATATTGTATTCAAGGCGAATTTTCTCTCTGGGAAAATTTCCTTGCATTAATATGTCAGTGTAATTTTTTTTTCGATTTAATTTTTTTTTTCGAAACTTTGTTTTTTTTAAAAAATTACAGTAAATATTTGATATTTCCCAACGTTTTTTGAATGATCGACTTGCTTTTTTTTTTTTTAATGTATGTCTGAACCTTATCTAACTACTTCTTCAAGATTTCTTTAGATAAACCGACCAGCGTAGCGGGCGAAGGCCGCTAGTATATAAATATATTGTTTATATATATTATATATTCATATATGATATATAAATAAGTATAAAAGTTCATCACGTTTGTTTTCATAGCTGATTTATTTTAGCAACAAATTTTAATTCTACATCCCGAACTGAGCCAAGCATTTAAAAAAAGAGCAACTTCAAGACCCCTTATGAAGGGAAAGTACTCTGTTTGCTTACAAATGACTTATTAACTATTTGGAAAATAATTATTGTCCTCAGTAGGGAATTGAGAAATCTGAAGTATATCAGAATCTTATTATTGGTTGAATTCCGCAACTTATTTTATTTTATTCGTTTTCTTATTGGTCCATGTTTAAAGTCCAAAAACGGAATACTTCTGTTTTCTTAATTTATTCGTTTTCTGACAGGTCCATGTTTAATATCCAGAAATGAAATACTTCTGTTGCCACGATGACAAAAAATGTATTAAAAAAACAACAACTTGAAAACAAATTGATATACAGCTTTTAAAAAATTGTATTTAAAAGTAAATTTTTTTCTGTATACGACGGTGTAAAAGTCGAAAATGTGTGTTGCTTAGAAATTTAAAAATTTGCAGTATCGAAAATTGTAAAACTAAAATTTCATTTAAAATTTGTATAAGGTCGTTACAGGAATATTAATTTTTAATCCATGGCATACGTAATGTAGGACTGTGTTATTACATAAACCGAGTTTTGATCATCATGAAAATGATGCTTATTATTATTAATTTTTTAAAATATAGAATTTATAGTTTTTTATAAGTCTAAAATTTTAGTCTTTGAAAATATAATTCTCCAAATAGTTGTTGTAATTTGTTAAATTACTTTTTTTCAATTTTTATTTTATTTTTATTCTAGTGATATTTATCGAGAGAATAGAGATATCTGAAAAAATGCCCATCATTGAAGGAACTCCGCTGCTTCTGGCGTGCATAGTCCATGGTGGTTCAGACATCCAAATTAGGTGGCTCAAAGATGATTCGCCCATCGTATTTCCGGAAACTCACGGAAGACTTTGGAATTCAACCATTCCAAAAAACTCATTTGACTCTTTCACATTTCTCCTTGGAATTGATAAAACGCACATTTTAGATTCAGGTAATTAAGATATATTTAACGTTTCCTGGTGCATTGTAATTTATGGAAATTTCTTTAAAAAACAATTGTACATGACTATCGAAAACTAAATTACCGATTTCAAAGTACTCAAGATTTCATTGTACTGCTTCCTTTGAGACGAAATCGAAAATACGGATAATTCAAATGATGTTCTTGTCATTTTTTAAATAAAAAATTTAATGCAAAAATTTCTCCAAAAATGGCATTCAAGCACTTAAATAAATGTTCACTAGGCAATTACATTTCAGTACTAATGTTTAAAATGCTTATTTATATGAGGGAGGTTGAATAACTTCTGCCCATAGTGCATATAAAATATTTGTACTGCGCTAGGTTGTGGAATATTAAAGCCTAACGTCTTAAATGGCTATATGCTCAATTTCAGAACCGTAGCTACTACATTATCACAATTTTGGAGAAAAGAATGAAAGGGGGAGAAGTAGGACTGAAAGGCTGATTTTTAGCTTATGGGGCTAGATTTGTGAAAAAGGATGAGACGTAACTTCAGTCGTTTGGACTCGGGATCATTGTGATGTAGCCACATTTTATTTAAAAAATATATATGCTCATAATCTCCATACCAGCATTTCACACTCATCCCAAACTCCTTCAAAAATAGGTCTTTAAAACTTCAATGCTCCCTCCAAAACTATGCTAATATAGTAGCTATGATTCTGAAACAGAGCATGTAGGCATTTAAGACATTAGGCTTTGATATTCCACGTGAACTATCACAGCACAAATATTTTATATACACTAGGAATAATAATTATTGAACCACGCACATAAATATTTAATACGTTTCAATAAATGTTCACTAGGCTCTTCTTCATTGTCATAATACAGTAATATTGGCTGAATATCTAGGACAAAGTGCCAAATGCTTCTTTTCATTGCTCGCATTGATACAGGCTTTGCACGATAATCTGCGATATCAGATTTATAATTTTATGATTACAGTACATTGTTGACAGCTTAAACATTTATATATATGTAACGAGAACGGCGACCACGTCGAGATTCCACAACACCGTACAAGCTCCCGTTCATCACCAGGGTTGATACAGCACATTTATTAATATCTAATAATCAGCAGCAAGGTTCTGTAGCCGTAGTGTAAATTTTCAAGCAACGAAGGAGTTTTATTGGGAATTTCCCCGTAAAAAATCAAGCCACCAAGTCTTTGCAATTCATATTTATTATAAGTCATAAGGCAAACGAAGTCATTCCAGCATTAAGCGTTGCACACATCGAGTATTCCAAACTTCGTGAAATAATCGACATCATTAAATATTCCAATTTATCGGACAAACCAAACGAACGTCTTACTAGTTTTAAAGACAGATGCATTCTACGATCCTAAAAAGCCAAATGAAAAAAGAACATTTTCACGACAAACTAGCTCCCTCCTACTCCGCGTCATTCGATTTAAAAATCCAATTAGGATTAACTCGAGTCTAAACGTCAAAAGATGATCAGCTCTGATCGGTCTAAAGAGGCGATCGGTCCTCGGGCAGTATCTATATTTTCCTTGCAAATAACAAGCCCTTTAACAACGCGCATTAACACCGGTCACGCGATGTTAAATAAAAAATTAAATTAAATTCCCGGGAATATTCCAGAAAGTAAAAAGGTTACAAAATACTTTCCGCCTTTTTGAGAAGCAAGCAATAATTTATTAATAAATAAAATAAGAAAAATAATTTTAGCTGTTACAAGTTAATACATTACGAAACTAAGATTGAAATATGTTCCACAAATTTTAGAATTGAAGTTAAGAGAGAACAAAATGGCGCAATTTTTTTTTATTTTATTACATATATATATATGCGCATTGCAAATTCAAATGCATAACACTATCGGGCATGTATTGGTGCTGTTCGGAAACCTCTGAAAAAAATAACCAGTCTAGTGCAAATATTATTCATCTGCAGAGGTTCCGCACGAATAATATATGAATTAATAACTGGCATTTCAAGTATATCATTTAAAGATGTTATCTAGGTTTTAAAGCTTGATAGTGCATGCAGTTCGCCGCCTCTATCTTTATATATGTTCAAATCTTCCATGTTTTTAAGGGTTAATATCTTCGCTAATTACAGACAATTTTTCAGAATTATCAACAATCCTTCTTTACTTCTACGACAATATGTGCCACATATACACCACATATTGCTTTATGTTTGACATCACTTAATTGAGGGAGTCCGGACACATTTTGAAATAATTTTTATGTACCGAGTTAAAAATTTGAACTTTTTGTCATGATTAAACAAATCATTTGTAAACAAAACCACATAATAAAATTTCTCAGAACTTTTAAAAATAATTTATAAATTTAAAATATTCTACAAGAGTGGAGTAGTTTAAGATTGTTATAACTCAAAACATTATTTGTAATATTTCAATCGTTTCACATTTAAATAAACAGAAATATTTAAAGTATAATTTTGATTCAGCATTTTTAAAAGCATTAATTAAAAAAATATATAAAAATATTTAAAAGAAAAATTTGAAAGAAAAACGATATAACTTTTATTTAAAAAATCTTATTTTCAAAAGTAATTTTTTTTTCTAATTTGCTGAATCAAAATTAAAGTAAAACTATCAAAAAAGACGTGTTCTAAGTTTGAAACATTTATCTTTAACGGTTCTTGAGTTATGACAATTTGAATCCGAGAAAACATATCGCAAAGAAAAAAGCAGTTTTAGAACAAGTCATTACCATAACAAAACAAACCAGAATGAAAAAAAAAAATATTTTCTCTTCTTGTTATGATAGAAACATGATTTAAATGTCATTTTAAACATACAATAATAATAATAATAATAATAATATTGCAATATTTTTTTTTTTAGAAAATTTGAAGATTTTTGTATTCTGGACCCTTTTAAGCAATACATATATTTTTTTTAATTAGGAAGGCTTGCTTCACGCGCTTAAGTAAAAGTACTGTATTGGTATAATGCGTTAGACTGTGAATAATAAAAAAAAAATCTATAATAACAGTTATTTTATAAAAAATATGAAAGAACAGTCCAAAACTTAATAATATTAAAATATTTCTTAAATACACCGCAAAAGAGAAAATTAGATAATGCATTTCAAATACAAACACAGTCTTTCGTTCTGTGAAGCAAGATTACTTACAACGAGTACTTTGATGAAAATTGCAATTTTAGCTAACTCTTGAAAGTTTGTTTTGCTTCTCTCTAAACCAGTGGTTCCCAACCTTTTACTGGCTACGCCCCGTCAAAGTTTATATAAAGTTATTTATGCCCCCCCCCCCTCCTCATTTTGTAAATTATGTCTCTTTTTAGTTATTTTATTCACGCGGCGTAATAGAATCTTAACAATAACTATTCATTTCACATTTTTTAAATTTATTAAAAAATTGTATTTTCAGCTTATAATGCAGTTCATTTTTATGGTATTTCTGCGGTGTTATGATTTAATTATTTTCATATTTTTATGTAATAATCATCTTTTTTTATGTCGCAAGCAACTTACTTTTTCAACCATGCAACTACAGTCAGTCACAAAAGTATACATTCATCCATAAAACAGAGTTTTCGCCAAAACTACTCAAATTTAGAAGTATAAAAGTACATTAGTCTATTTTTCTAAGCAGAAAAATGCTTCCGAATGATTTGTAAAAGCTTAATAAAGATAATTACAAATAAAATTTGCATATTTACTGCAATTAACATGTCAGAAAACTCTACATACACTTGATTGGTTGTAAACAAAATTTTAATATGAACTTATTTCGTTTTTAATTTTCAATTTTACCAATCACATGAAGTTCAGTTATACTCTGATCACCTTCATCTTCCAAGATAGTCAGAGTATTTAATTATATATGTAAACGATTTTATATGTAGTGAAAAATGAGTTAGGAAAAAGAAACGTATTTAGATCTGCATAATCTGGTTGTAAAATCCAGAAACGAAAATAAATTATATGACAATATTGCCGAAATTATAGTAAAAAGCCATGAAACTGTACAAATTATATTCGGCTAACATGTCTCGATGGGGTTGTTCAAGGAAATTAAAGATTGTGATAAAACAATTATACTACGAAAAAATAAAAAAAAAAAAATCCGAAAACTAGTGCCCCACAATTAACCAAGCACAGTGAGATGGCAAATGTCAAGAAAGTGCATCGAGAAACTGCTCATAGAATTATTCTTCGATCGGCATGCTTCTATGGTAAAACTGTGAAGGAAACCGCTTTAGAAGAAAACTTCTCATTTTATCTGTAAACGAACCAAAAAAGTCTAGATTTTAATCAAAATATATTGACAACGAAGTTGACTCTTGAAAAACAATGTTATTTACTGATGAGAGTTAGTGTAATATTTTTTGTTATAATGGGCATGTAATATTCGGCGAAAAAAAAAATCCCCCGACATGAAAACAAAATGTTTGATTCCAACTGATAAACGCGGTAGAAGAAGTGTAAGTTTCGGGTTTAACTAGGGTATTTGTAATAGGTAATATAGCGTTTATTGAAGGTGGAATGAATCGATTTGGATTTTTAGAAATATTGTAGTGGAAATTACACTCATGCGTTCAGAATTTAGTACTGAGAAATAGCTGCGTCTTTCAATAAGATAATGACCGGAAACAAACTGCTAAGATCGTAAAAGAATGTCTCTTTTATAAAGAACCCAAGCAACTATATTAGCCTACAGTCGCCAGATTTAAACTTCATTAAGCACATCTGGGATGAACTTGGTCGTCAAATTCGATTTAACACAAATACAAGTAAAGAAGATCGCAATACAACGTGCAAGGTCAGACCTTACGCCCTATACGACGAAAAAATTTGTTTTGCCAATTACTCTAAGATCCGGCAATAGAAATATATACCCTCATTTCTAATTTAATCATAATAAAGAGTATATGCTAGATAATGATACAATTGATACATCGCACATAGGTTGCCTAGCTAAATCACGTGCCGATAATGTTAAACAATAAAATGTTTAGTTAAAGTTTGTTGATAAACTTTCCCAATTTGTTATTTGTGAAAGTCGAGCAACAGCTAAGAGAATATACCCCAAGGAATTGAAAAAATACAGGTTACTTGATAAAAATAATATTTTGTTGGAAAAATATTTTGTTGCTTGCTCTCCAATAGTGCAAACCATGGGGTTGCTAGGTTTAAACAAGTAATTGTTGTTAATATACCCTCATAAGTTATTTAATCGAGTTACACATCAAATAAAAGCTTATTTTATTCCCAATCCAACCGTATAAGGTTGCCTGATCTCCCATCTTGCCAACCATGGGGTTCCCAGGTATAAACAGGTAAGTAACCGTTTTTAATACAGTCGAACCTCGTTAACATGAGCCTCAAGGGGAATCAAAATTTTGTTCATGTTAACAGTAATTCAGTACCAATCCTTTGTATTGTTTTTTTTAGGGGACTGTGAAAACAATTCATATTAAAAGTAAATCATGTTAAGCGTGTTCATGTTAACGTACATGTTCATGTAACATGACTGTATAGTATACCCTCATAAGTTATTTAATAGAGTTACACATCAAATAAAAGCTTATTTTATTCCCAATCCAACCGTATGAGGTTGCCTTATAAAAAAGTGTGTTGAATCCATGGTTGCCTAGATTTAAGATGTTCAATTTTTTGCGCGACCGTTGGGAGTGACAGAGGAGCGTTGCGCGCGCGATTCCATTTCACAGACAAAGATGCAGCGAGTTCTTTTTAAACATTATTCCGATTGGATAAATATATTAACAAAGATTTCAATTTTTTATTCACTCACATTCATTTATATACATAATTATGAAAATATGACAATACTGCAATACATAAATATGAACTAATAATGTTTTCCGTTGAAAATGTAGTATTTCAAAAGGAGATTTTTCCGATCTTTTAAGCCCGGATTAAATACTGGTAAAGGTCAAATAATATATCACTTAATAATACAAATATTTTTTTATTAATACATAAATTTATCAATAGTAAAATAGAAGTTTTTATATAAAACACTTATTCCGATTCAGAATCGTCAGAAGTGCCAATATCACAATCTAATTAGGATTCTTCATCATTTTCTAAGGTTCTCGATTCTCTTAATATGTCGTTAACTTGGTATTGGGTTCTCTTTAAACCATATAGGCTTCAAATAACCATCCAATGGCAACATGCATCGGTTGCATGAAGCCTCATAAAATTAACATATATTGTTCGCAAAATTTTCTTTTTCAATGAGATCTAGCACGGTTGCATCATATTGGAGTCGATGCCTTTAATCTTTCTAATGAAATGCTCTTGATTTGTTCATTGAATATGTTTTTTGGAACAGCTGATATCTAGCATCATTGTTATTATAGCATTGCTTGGTTCCATAAAGAAGAGCAGTAAATTCCTGAACAGGTTGAATTTTACCTTCTAGGAGTACATCGTCTGGATCTGTCAATGATGTGAATATTTCCTGGAAATCCGTTCATCTTGAAAATATTTTAAAAGGCTTGATTTTCCCTTTATTATAAAAAGCCGTTGTGTAATCACAACCAGTAAATGCATGGAAAGCTAGCAGACCTACGCATTAAGTAGGACCCAATTTCATTGCAAGCTCAATACAGTTAATACAATCAAAATCTTTCTTACTGCTTTTCTTTGGTGATGAACCCGCCAACCAAAATTGAGTTTGCGGAATTTTGTGGATAGTGGCCAGTAAAATTACCAAGACATCGGTATAATTTGCTTTGACCAATATTTTCGAACTAGGTGGAGCTTTTGATATATGAAACGTTATCCGCGTATCTGCCCCTTCATGTTGACATAAGTAGTCTTCTGCTTCATGTTTCATGACATGATCTGTGACAGTATGGTAAGAAAAACAGCGTTCTACAACTGTTATAAAAATTTTCTTGTTTTGGATTATTGAAACTAGATTATCATTTTCGAAACTAGATTATCGTGTGCAAAACTCTGTGTATTCATCATTATAGTTCTGGCTTAGAACAGTTACTTTTTTATAGCAAATAAAATAATTGCCTACAATATTCATAGAATCTAAGCTTAACTTAACTTCACCATGCACATTTTTTTTCGCTGAAATAATAACTTAAAAAAAATTCTTAAAATATTCATTATTAAAGTCATTAGTAGACTCCCCTAAACCACGCAAAAAACACTTTTTTATTTTCAATCACGCGATATTTTTTATCAACATCGGTATTTTTTTAATGCAGGATACCTGAGAGCATGTTTTCAATGGAATTCGAAATTAACTCCAAACCAGCGCAGCGTTTGTCAGGTTCTGATACCACATCTGCCTATGGAATTTCCGCTATTTCTCTATCTTAATATTTTGTATTGTATGGCTGTGTACTAGAATTTTCAAGGTGACATTCTTTCTTTGTTGAAGGGAGAAGTGACAGGTAATCCTATGCAGGTGGTGTGTGAGAAAGAACAGATTGCTGAGAAGCGTGTTCATCCGTCAGTGAGGTATGTGGATGATCAGCAGACAAGGAATATGTCACTAATCAAGAAAGGAATGTGGAATGTGCCCAATGAATGAGCTCCAAAAGGGGGTTTATATTGGGGAAAGCAGTGATTCGAGAAGAGCAAGTCTTATCTCAGATTAGTTCAGTTCGTACCTGGGGCTCGTACCTGGAGGTGTGTGTAGGACCGAGGTCCTATTAGAGTGTGCTCTGTGTTGTAGAGCGTAAGTAGTGCGTTTCTGGAGAGCAAAGGACACAGACGTCCTGGTGTTTAGTGCTCTGGGCCGAGAAGGGCAGGCAGAGTATACCTGTAGTGGGAGATTCGAGATTGATCTCCGATAAAGTGAATCAAACGTGCATTGAGTGTGAAATGGAAGGTGTAGTTCGAATAGTACACAGCCAACCTTTACTGTATTTAATTTAATGTTGAACCGGATCATCTATATCCGAGTTGTAATTGTATATAATTGTAAATAGCGTATTTGTTGTGTACATATATTCTAAATAAACTGTTAATTCAGTTAATTGACAGCGTCAGTGTTCATTTACACAATCCTCACAGTGGGTGACCGATATCACCTAATAATATCGGTGGTGGCAGCTATAACTATCACGGACTTTCTTCAAAGTTGTGCGGGCTGAGAGGAACGTCCGACAAATTGGTGGCAGTGGTGGTATAGAATCACCTGAAACCAGTGACCAGCGAGCCGTGTTGCAGTGTGTTAGTGCCGGAGTACCCAGTGGAATTCTTCCGTGGTAATGCCGGATCGTCGAGTGTGTGCTAAAATGTCGTGCCGTATCGTCGAATGTGTGCTAAAATATCGTGCCGGATCGTCGATTGTGTGCTAAAGTGCCGTGTGCATCTTTATTAGAAAGAACTGAACCTAGTGTTGTGCCATATTACCGCTACATCGTGGAACTACCTGTGAATAGAAGAGTACCCCATCAGATAAAGTATAAGGTAAGGTGTTTTGACCATTTCCTTCTGCTGACATCTCGAACCAAAATTTGTTGTTGTATAATTAATAGTAATTTAAGTAAATTGTCTAGATTATTTATGTGTTTTATCAATACTTCCTACTTATAAAGTATTAATGACCATATTTGCTATTGTTTTAAGGAAAGGTCATAATAACTTGAGCTAGTACTGGTTTTCTATATATATTTTTTTACTAATTGTGTTAATAGTAGTTGGAAGGAATAATTAAATTTACTTAAATTTAAATTATTGTTAAAGTAATATTTAAATGAAGCAATATTTTTTAAGTTTGAAGAGTTGATAACAACATTTGTTTAGAATTTTAATTGGCCAATAGTAGTGAAAAAAAAAGGCTCAAAAGAGGGCCATAGTGAAAAAAAAAGGCTCAAAAGAGAGCCATAGTGAGGAAAAATAAAAGTGAAGATCTTGTGATCAAAACATTATATTTGTTTTAAGTGTGAGAACCAGTATTGAATATGGAAATATTTTAGTGAGGATAATTGTAGAAATTTATATGTGCATGTTATACAATTCTTCTCTATGTGGATGCTTTTATTGACATCAATATTTTTATTCAATTTCAACGTATCAGTATTATTATGTAAATTGTATGTTATCATCTAAGTGTATAAATTGGAATCTATATTGCATAGTAGCCAAACCGAATTACTGTTTTACCTTTTGTTTTATTGGAAGTAAATTGTGTGATATCAATGGTTGAGAAAAATTAGAGTATTCAGTAGGTTAATTAGAAATGAAATGGATTGATTATCTGAAGGGTATTAGTTAGTATAATAAGTGGAGAAATAACTGTACTAAATTAGAAATTTAGGCAATATTAATTTGGTAGGATTAAATATCATTGTACTGTAGGGTGGTAATAACAATCGGAGAAGGTATGGCTTTCTTATTGAAACTAAAAAAGGTGGATCTTCAGGTGATAGCTGAAGAACTAGGTGTTGAATTCACGAAAGATGATACCAGGATTCAGCTTAAGAAAAAGATAATGGGCAGTGATGAGTATGACGAGGGGGTTATTACGGAATTATCTAACGCTATTGTTGCAGAACGACTAGAGTGTGAAAAATTAGAAAAACAGGAAAAATTAGAGCGCGAAGAAAAACAGGAAAAATTAGAGCGCGAAGAAATACAGGCAAAATTAGAGCGCGAAGAAAAACAGGAAAAATTAGAAAGAGACGAAAGGGTTGAAAAATTAAGGATGGAACATGAATTAGAAATGAAGAGACTAAGGGTTCAAGGATCGGCAAATAACTCTAATGTCTCTAGGGAATCTAATAATGAAAGTAATATAGAAAAATTGATCAAAAGTGTGAAAACTCTATCTATCAAAGTACCAGAAGGGACTGAGGGATGGAATTTGTTTTTCAACAGTTTAGAAAGGGCATTCAAAACTAAAAATGTACCGGAAAACCAGCAGGCCGAAATTCTACTAAATATGTTAGGAGATAAGGCGGATAATTTGTTAATTTATACCACTACGGAACAAATGGTGAATTATGATGAGTTAAAGAAGTTAGTTCTAAGGGAACATGAGCTGACACCGAAAGCGTGTTTGGAAAATTTTAAGAAAACTAGGAGAAACTAGAACGAAACTCATGTATTATTTGTATCGCGTTTAATAGCGACATAGGAAAATTATTGTAAGATTAGAGGTGCTGACTCTTATGAAAAGGTCAACCAGTTAATAGTTACTGATAAATTAGTAAGTACGTTAGATGAGGATACTGCGTCATATATTGGGTTAACTCACCAAGGTAAATGGTTAGTAACTTCTAAAATTGTTAAAGAATGTGACAATTATTTTGACGCTAAACATAAGTCTTACGCCGTTACGTATAAAAGTTTTAAAGGTAAAGATAGGCACGTAAACAATGAAAAAATGAGACCGAGGGAGGATAGCAAAGTTAGTGGTAATTGGAGGCAAAACGGGAGTAATGAGACTAATTCTTTTTCGGATAGGAAAATAGATTTTAAGAAACCTAGTGATGCTTCAGCTCCTAAATGCTTTAAATGTGGTTTGAGAGGTCATTACCAACGTTTTTGTAATAAAGTGGGTAATGAGGGAAATAATGGTAATAAAGGGCGAGATCCGAAGGCGGGTGTACATAAGATTGTGGTAAAAGAAAACAAAGAATTACCTAATGGAGCTATTGTGGCGAGAATATCGGCAAAGGTCGAACTAATGATATTGGCGAGAAATTAAATAAACTTGAGAAAATTGAAGTTAGTATAAATGGGCAAAAAGCAAAGGGATTGGTCGATTCTGGATGTGAAATTAGAGTTGTTCATAAAGATTTGGTAACGGAAGAGAAATTAAAAGGAGCGGGTAGTATTTATTTACAAGGGTTATTCGGTGAAGCAGTTAAATCGCCGTTGGTTAAACTACCGTTAGCTATTCCGCAATTCGGACAAACTAATATAATTCATCAGGAAGTACTTTGCGCAGTGACTGATAATATTAATGAGCAAGTAATTTTACATCCCGAAGTGATTAATAAGTTGTCAGGTGTCAACCGCGATGAGCCATTGCTAGAGGGCCAAGAATTAGAAAGTTCAGAAATTATTATTGATAATTCGAGTGAAAAGGAAGCTATGAGTAGCGATAGTTGTAATGTTTACGCAATAGAAGCGAGGTCGGAAAATGTACAAACTCAGAATACGGAAAAAACGGAAGTGGAGAAAGGTAATAAAGCTATTGTTAGCAATTCAGATATGTTTAAGGAATCCCAATTAGAATGTAAAGAGTTAGAGAAAGCTTGGGAATTAGCTAAAATGGATAAGGGGATTATTATATTGTAAATGGCTTACTATATCATAAAGAGAAATTGTTAGGCGAAACTATAGCGCAATTAGTAGTACCCAAAGTAAGAAGGGAAGAAATCTTAAAATTAGCGCATAGTTCGGTATTTGGAGGACATCAGGCAGCCAAGAAAACGTTACAGATAATCAGGTATTCATTTTATTGGGAGGGGATGGCGAAAGAAACTAAACAATTTTGTGAGTCATGTTTAGAGTGCCAATTGACTAGAGGGGTTAAAGTGAATGATAGAGCTCCTATTTCCCCAGTATCGCGGCCGGAACTCCCATTTCAGATAGTTAATG
Source organism: Maratus speculifer (assembly GCA_964019185.1). Lineage (NCBI taxonomy): Eukaryota > Metazoa > Arthropoda > Arachnida > Araneae > Salticidae > Maratus > Maratus speculifer. The sequence goes on from OZ025292.1 coordinate 361,096,939, forward strand.
TTGATTTAATTGGGCCTATATTGATCCTAAAAGTTCACAAGGGCATCAGTATATACTAACTTTAATTGATCAACATACCAGATGGGCGGATGCGATCCCTTTAAAAAATTTAACCGCTAAAACCGCGTGTGATGCGTTACTTCAAATATTTATGAGGACAGGAATCCCGAATATAATTGCCTGTGATAATGGAACCAATTTCACTGCCGACTTAACGAAAGAATTTGAGAAAAGGTTAGGCGCTAGTCCAAGATTTTCGACCCCACAGTATCCACAGTCTAACGGGCTGCATATTAGCAACCTTTACATTGATACGGACATGGGAAAAAATTCTGTGCTGTAATTGGCTGATCTGTTTTGTTGTTTCTTTAACGGGAATTTAAAGGGCTTTGTCTTTTCTCCTTTTAACTGGAAATGAAAAGGCGTTTGTTTTGTTGATACTTGTAGAAAAGTTGTTCTTCGGATCGGTGTGGTAGGTTAAAACTACGTCGTAAAAATAATTTAACAACATTTCTTATATCTACTTATTTAAAATTTTCATAGTTACATAGACATGTTACAATGTATTTATAATTCTAATATTGAAGTAATGCATAACTTCATGCCAGAAACAATTTTATGCGAAAATTAGAAACAAAAGACATTTTCATTTTTTATCGTAAGTTTATAACTTACAGATGTAACTGCCTAAAAATGTTCATTAAGTATATTTTTGCACGCATAAGCAATGGTTATACGAATAAAAAAATATTATAGTCATACAAAAAAAGAACAGTTAAAATTACTTTACCTTAGAAGTAAACTTAATATTTCTTGAAGATAGCTGAATAAATGTATTTATGATTAAAATGTTTATTTTCGTTTAAAATTAGACATTGTAATCGCTGAACTAGCAAGCTTGTACTTGGAGACAGAAATGAACTTTGCACTTTGCAGCATTCAAGTACATCTCAAATGTACTTTTTTTACATAGTATACAATTAAATAAACTTGGTTTCGTAAAACAATAATTCCACATTGTTGCAAGCCACGTTATAAAAATACAGATAAAGAATTTTAAATGTTCATCTAACTAACGTTTGATTTCCGGAGATCATTCAATTTTGAGTAGGCGATGTTACGATTTTTTAATCGGCCGATATTACGACGAATAAAAATGAATAATTATCCAAAAATTGGCGTTTTTTTTCTTTGAAATTTCACATTTGTATAAATAAAAATTTTGTGATTAGAAGTCTATGGTATTGGACATCATAAAGCCGTGTTGGTTTGTTATTCTAGCTCTCCTGCACTATGGCGAATAACGTGCTCATGATTCCTCCATAAGATTATCATCCTCCATAACAATCATTGCTCCATAACATTAGCCAATCACAGAGCAGGATTTTTTCCCATGTCCGTATCGATGTAAAGGTTGCTTATATGCTAACGGGCTTGTGGAACGATTTAATCAGACCCTTAAACGCATGTTACATCATACTATTAGAGAAGAAGGGAAAAGATGGCATGAACAAATACCATTTGTATTATGGGCGTATAGGGAAGTCCCAAATTCTACGACGGGAATCGCACCTTTCCAGTTATTATATGGTAAAACGCCGGAGGGTCCTTTATCGATTCTCTAGTCATACTTGGCAGGAGAAAATAAAGGGGCGCAGTTAGATACTAAGCCGATTCATGAGTATTTGAATAAACTTAGGGGACGTTTAGAAAGAGCCGCAAATGAGGCAAAATTATCGTCTGAGATGCAACAAAATAGAATGGCGTATCAAAAGAAAAAACTTTTGAAGTAGGTGATAAAGTAATACTGTTAATCCCCGGTTCAACTAATAAATTATATTCTAGGTGACAAGGGCCGGCAACTATCGTCGAAAAACGAAACCAGCATTCGTTTATAGTTGAGTTAGCCGACGGGAGTAGGAAGCATGTGCACCAAAATAAAATACGAGAATTTATTGCTAAATGTAATATAGTTAATATTGTTTTCGAGGGTGATGAGGAATTTGGAGAAGTTGGGGAAATTCCTATTTTGAACCGGGATCAGGAAGTAGAACGAGATATAGAGAGGTTCGAAATAAAAGGGTTGTCTAATAGTCAAGTCAAAGATATAAAGTCCATTTTGAGGGAGAATAAAGAGGTGTTTATGGGTCCTGTACGACCAGCGGAAGTAGGGGAACATCGTATTGATCTTAAACCGGGAGTGGCAAGGAAAAAACCAAAGTTATATAGTGTACCGGTAGCTTATAAAGAGGAAGTAGATAGGCAGATTCAGGAGTTATTAGAATTAAATCTAATCGATGGTGTCAAATGCTGAAATTAGTCATCCAATTGTTTCTGTGGCAAAAAAAGACGCAACTATTAGGCTTTGTATAGATTATAGAGCTTTAAATTCAGTAACTCAGGTTCCAACTTTTCCGATGAAAGATTCTCAAGAAATCATGTATACCGCAGGGGCGGCTAAATACTTATCATCGATTGATTTATTGATGGGTTATTGGCAGATTAAAATGGCTGAGGACTGTAAACATTTGACAGCTTTTACAACGCATAACGGAACTTATCACTGGCGTACTTTTGGTGCCTTTTAAATTATCAGGGGCGGCTGCCACGTTTCAGAAAGATGTGAATGAGGTTCTTCCAGGTCATCGGAGGTATGCGGAAGCATATATTGATGATGTCATCATTTTCTCCGACACCTGGGAAGAGCATTGTGAGCATGTTAGGGCCGTCATGGAAGAGCTGAAAAATAGAAATTTTACGATTAGGCTAGACAAATGTAAATTTGGAGAGAAATTGACTAAGTTTTTAGGTCATGTAATTGGGGGTGGAACGCATGCACCTGATGAAGAGAAAATAGGAGCAATAAGGGATTTAAAGAGACCAAAAACTAAAAAGGAAGTTAGATCTGTTTTGGGATTAATGGAATTTTACCGATCTTATATTCAAAATTATGCTGAAATTGCTATACCTTTAACCGAATTAACTAAAGGGAAGGTTAAAAATACTGTACAATGGGACGAAAGGGCAGAAAAAGCATTTAATACCCTTAAAAATGAGTTATGTAAAGTGACGAGTTTGGCTACTCCTATCGTAGGCCGGGAATATCAGCTCCACGCAGATGCTTCCGACCTGGCAGTAGGATGTTGCCTTACTCAAAAAGATGAAAAGGGTCAGTTTAAACCAATAGCTTTTGCCAGTCAGAAATTGTCAGGGGCTCAGCGTGCTTGGCCGAGTATAGAGAAAGAGGCTTGGAGTGTTCTCTTTGGGTTGCGGAAGTTTGAAAAGTGGACCTATGGATCTCAAATTAAGATCATTACAGATCACAATCCATTAAAATTTCTCACTGAAACAACCCCAAGGTCTCCCAAACTCACTAGATGGGCTCTTGCCTTGCAACGCTGAAACCTGAGTATTTCTCATCGTCCAGGAGCTCAACATTTGAATGCTGACGCAATTTCCAGGCTACATAGAAAGAGCTGGGAAGAACAACCAGTTATTAGCCCATCAGCATCAACGACCCAGTAGAGGACAACCTTAAAGGGATGTCATCACATGTTAATTTTTTTTCCTGTGTATGTGTAAATATTTTTGAATTTTGTGTTTATAATAGTGCATTAGTACGTGTATTGTTTATGTAATATTAATATTAGTACAAGGTTTAGTAGAGATGTCAGTAGGTAATGTTCAGACACCTGGAATTACCTATGTAATAAGCATAATGAAGAAACCTGTAAAGAGACTATTGAACTCTTCTGCGATATTATTATATGTTTGGGGAAAATTAGCCCCTAAAAGACATATTTTACGCTAAGGTGGGGGGGGGGTGTCAGGTTCTGATACCACCTCTGCTAAAGAATGGAATTTCCGCTATTTCTCTATCTTAATATTTTGTATTGTATGGCTGTGTACTAGAATTTTCAAGGTGACATTCTTTCTTTGTTGAAGGGAGAAGTGACAGGTAATCCTATGCAGGTGGTGTGTGAGAAAGAGCAGATTGCTGAGAGGCGTGTTCATCCGTCAGTGAGGTATGTGGATGATCAGCAGACAAGGAATATGTCACTAATCAAGAAAGGAATGTGGAATGTGCCCAATGAATGAGCTCCAAAGGGGGGTTTATATTGGGGAAAGCAGTGATTCGAGAAGAGCAAGTCTTATCTCAGATTAGTTCAGTTCATACCTGGGGCTCGTACCTGGAGGTGTGTGTAGGATCGAGGTCCTATTAGAGTGTGCTCTGTGTTGTAGAGCGTAAGTAGTGCGTTTCTGGAGAGCAAAGGACACAGACGTCCTGGTGTTTGGTGCTCTGGGCCGAGAAGGGCAGGCAGAGTATACCTGTAGTGGGAGATTCGAGATTGATCTCCGATAAAGTGAATCAAACGTGCATTGAGTGTGAAGTGGAAGGTGTAATTCGAATGGTACACAGCCAACCTTTACTGTATTTAATTTAATGTTGAACCGGATCATCTATATCCGAGTTGTAATTGTATATAATTGTAAATAGCGTATTTGTTGTGTATATATATTCTAAATAAACTGTTAATTCAGTTAATTGACAGCGTCAGTGTTCATTTACACAATCCTCACAGTGGGTGACCGATATCACCTAATAATATCGGTGGCAGCAGCTATAACTACCACGGACTTTCTTCAAAGTTGTAGAGGAACGTCGTACAGCGTTCTAAATACTTTATTTATTGATCATAGACATCTGACTTGTGTGCTTGACATGGAAACCCGCTGATAAGACATCGTCAATATACAAGAACATGATTCAATAATAAGAGCAGTTTCTTATTTTAGATATAGCGGTTGGGAGCGCAGAAAATTGAACATCTTAAATCTAGGCAACCATGGATTCAACACATTTTTTGATAAAGCAAAGTAATACGGTTGGATTGGGAATAAGATAAGCTTTTACTTGATCTGTAACTCGATTAAATAACTTATGAGGGTATATTAACAACGGTTACTTGGCTATTTATACCTGGCAAACCCTGGTTGGCACCATTGGAGAGCAGGTAACCTAATACAGTTGGATTAAGAATAAAATACGCTTTTATTTGAAGTGTAACTCGATTAAATAACTTATGAGGATATATTAACAACGGTTACTTGCCTGTTTATATCTGCCAACCTAGTACGGTTGGATTGCGAATAAAATAAGCTTTCATTTGAAGTGTAACTCGATTAAATAACTTATGAGGGTATATTAACAACAACGGTTACTTACTTGTTTATACCTGGCAACCCCTGGTTGGCACCATTGGAGAACAGGCAACCTAATATGGTTGGACTGAGAATAAAACAAGCTTTTATTTGGTGTGTAACTCGATTAAATAACTTATGAGGGTATATTAACAACGGTTACTTGCCTGTTTATACCTAGCAACACCTAGTTGGCACCATTGGAGAGCAGGCAACCTAGTACGATAGAATTGGGAATAAAATAAGCTTTTATTTGATGTGTATCTCGATTAAATAACTTATGAGGGTATATTAACAACGGTTACTTGGCTATTTATACCTGGCAACCCCTGGTCAGCACCATTGGAGAGCAGGCAACCTAGTACGGTAGGATTGGGAATAAAAAAAGCTTTTATTCGAAGTGTAACTCGATTAAATAACTTATGAGGGTATATTAACAACGGTTACTTGCCTGTTTAAACCTGACAACCCCTGGTTGGCACCATTGGAGAGCAGGCAACCTGTATTTTTTCAATTCCTTGGGGTATATTCTCTTAGCTGTTGCTCGACTTTCACAAATAACAAATGGGGGAAGTTTATCAACAAAGTTTAATTAAGCATTTTATTGTTTAACATTATCGGCACGTGATTTAGCTAGGCAACCTATGTGCGATGTATCAATTGTATCATTATCTAGCATATATTCTTTATTATGATTAAATAACAAATGAGGGTATCTTTATATATATAAATTTTTTGTGCGTGCGTGTGTCACTGAACTCCTCCTAAACGACTGGACCGATTTTAATGAAATTTTGTGTGTGTATTGCAGTGGATTCGAGAATGGTTTAAATTCACATTTCATCGAAATTGATTCAGTACTTTTTTAGTAATTAGGCAAAAACTAATAAGTGATTTTTCGCTAATAAAAAGGGCTATATATATAAAATAAAGTCGTTATTTTGTGTTAATCACAGCACAAAAAATCTACCGAACCAAAAATCTTGAGAATTGGAGTAAAAATACTTCTTATAACATCGAGTGCCGCTAAGAAGGGATTTTCGAAAATTCCCCCCCCTAAGGAGGGTAAAAAAAAAGAAGGAACTTTTAAAACATCCTTTAAAATCGGCTTTTGTAGATATTTTTCAACTGATAACATATTTTAGTTTATTTTTCATTCTGAATCGAATGGTACTAAGCAAATTCGTTTAAATCCATTAGTTCGTAAGATAATTCACATTTTCCTAATTTGGCGATGTCATCGGTGCAAAAACCTGAAATTTTCAATCTTTACCTATATATATAAAAGAAAGTCTGGATTTCGTATTAATCACAGCACGAAAAAATCTACTGAACTAAAAATCTTAAAAATTGGGGTAAAAATACTTCTTATAACATCGAGTGCCGCTAAGAAGGGATTTTCGAAAATATCCCTCTAAGGGGAGTAAAAAAAAAGAACGAACTTAAAAAAAAAATCCTTTAAAATCGGCTTATGTAGATATTTTTTAACTGATAACATATTTTAGTGTATTTTTTCATTCTGAATCGAATGGTACTAAGCAAGTTCCTTTAAATCCAGTAGTTCGTAAGCTAATTCACATTTTCTTAATTTGGCGATGTCTTCGGCGCAAAAACCTGAAATTTTCAATGCTTATCTATATATATAAAAGAAAGTCTGGATTTCGTATTAATCACAGCGCAAAAAAATATACCGAAATTGGGGTAAAAATACTTCTTATAACATCGAGTGCCGCTAAGAAGTTATTTTCGAACCCCCCCCCCCCCTCCCCCTAAGGAGGGTAAAAAAAAGAACGAACTTTTAAAAAATTTCTTTAAAATCGGCTTTTGTAGATATTTTTCAACTGATAACATATTTTAGTGTATTTTTTTTATGTTGAATAGAATGGTGCTAAGCAAATTCGTTTAAATCCAGTAGTTCGTGAGATAATTCACATTTTCTTAACACTAGAGCCGCGGGAAAATTCATTCAAGTTTTAGAAAAATATTTCTCACCGGAATTTTTATTTAAAACTGCTTAAGTTATTTATTGAAAATATTTTTGTTCAGCATATATTTAGATTATTGTATTAAGATTTTTCTGGTTCGAATCGACATCTCTTCATATGATACGGGTCATAATGACCCGTTGCCGCGGTTCTAGTGTTGATTTAGCGATTTCTTCGGCGCAAAAACCTGAAATTTTCAATGTTTATCTTTATATATATAAATCTTCTGTGCGTGTGTATGTCATTGAACTCCTCCTAAATGACTGGACCGATTTTAATGAAATTGTGTGTGCGCTCCAGTGTATTCGAGAATGGTTTAGATTCACATTTCGTCGAAATTTATTCAATACTTCTTTAGTAATTAGGCAAAAACTAATAGTTAGTGATTTTTTGCGAATTAAAAGTGTTGAATAAGTTCGATGAATAGAGTGCGGACGGAATGTCCGAGCGGTCTAAAGCGGCAGATTTAAGCTCAGCTTCTTGAAGAAAGAGATCGCGTGTTCGAACACTACTCCTGACAAACGTGTATGCTTTACAATAATATTTCCTGTATAATACTTTTGATTAACCGACTTCAGAAAATCGTTAACTTTTAACTAAAAAGAGAAAAATAAACTTTTCTATCAAAAATCGAACCGCCGACTTCAAGAAATACTGAAGAGTGAAAAATAATTTCCTTACATAATTTTAATAATAAATTAAATTAAGAGCGTAGTGTTTATCGTGCATATTACCATTTTTACGTACATTTATTTGATTTTCTGGAGTCGGTGCCAAGAAGGAATCCGTCTATCGGTTACAGGACAACGTCTGTCGGGTGCGCTAGTATATTTATATTACTAAATGTCAATCTTGTGCTAAATGTCAAAAAAAATGTAAGCAATGATGTAGTCGTAAAAATAACAATGAGTATACGCTCTAAGCAGAAGGCATACGCTACAGGCACAGGACATACTCTACAGTATATATACTATAGTTTTCATGCGAAACAGAGGGTATACGGTGTTTCTTAAAAAACCAGAAGGTATACGGCGTATACCGCTATATACCTTCCACTACATCCCTGAATGTAAGCAATTATAGATTTCAAGGGAGGTCTTTCAAAGTAAAAGTTTTTAATTTTGAACCCGTAGTTATGAATAAATGTCGTAGATATTATTTGTATATAGAGTTTTTTGATTATATAACATCGAATTTTGCACAATTTCGCTAAATTTTGATGAATGTTTTTTTCATTTTCATTAATAGAAATAAATTACTATCCCAGCAGTTTATTAAAATAAAGTTTTTTCCCCAAAAATATTAGTATTGTGTTAGATTGTTTTAATTTTATGACGGGTATGTAGACTTGTGTGACTAATTGTATAATTTTAATCGATCATATGATGGCACTTAAAATAAATAGTTTTGAGTGTAGTTTATTTCTGTTGACTTTTCATTATTTTAAATATTATGTATGATCCGCGATGTGTGTTGCATTTTAACAAAATAAACTTAATTGAAAAAAAAAAAATAATAAATATAGATTTAATAAGCCAATTGTATTTTGCTTATAAAATTTTCGACAGAGCGTTGCAAACTTGAAAATAATCAAGGATATTTTTCCACTAAAATCAGTATTTTATTAGTGAAATATTGAAGTAAATAAAATTTAAACGAATTTTGATTAATTTATAATGGATTTCATTTTTATTGTATCTCTGTTGTGTTATCATTTCATTGCATTTCTGTTTTTGTATAAAAATCAGAAGCTTTCGTGACGCAAGAAATTTTCCTCTTGGGAATTGCAACAAAAACTTTAATCAGATGAAATAAACACCAAATATGGTGAAATTCTATTGCTATTATTTCTTCTATTTGTTCGCCTTGTTTTTAGATATTGCGTTTTATGCAAAGGAATAAAAAATATTTCATGATGACAACTTATTGTGAAATTATCAATGTAGAATGTGCGTGATGCCGTGTCTAGTCATAGGACTGACATTATTTCTGTACAATTGTGTTTTATTATTGCGATATGAGCTTACAAAAAGGATTACTTGATTATTTTATATCAAGTCTGCAAATAAAATGCTCTTTCATTGAACATTGACATTTGAAATATTGTTTCTTGTCATTCAATTTAAAGCTATTTTTACTAAAATGAACGAAACAAATTAGGGGAAACAAAGATAATAGAATTTAGTTTCTTATTGAGCTTTGTTATATGGCATTGAGTAATGTTACATTGCGTTAAAGATGCATTATTTTTAAGAGAATAAGTTATTGGGAGAGTATTGCATTAGAGTTGCTTTTCAATTTGTTCACTTCAAGATAGAGTTGCTTGTTAGATTTGGAGTTAATGTTAGATTTGGTGGTTTAAAAAAAGTAACTCATTCTTTTATAGTACTTTTTATAAGTAAATAGTTTTTAAAACTTAATAACATTACTAGTATGCAGTTTTTTCTAAATAGAAGGTGAAAGAGGGACTCTAATCACTTTTTGCTCCCGTGTAAAAAATAAAATTAAAAAGATCTGGTTCTAAAATACCGAGCAATATTCATATTTGATATCATTCAAATCAGATTAATTCAAATCAAAATCATATGATTCAATACAAGAGTTGATCATTAACAATTCGATAAAATTCGATTCAGTTCAGATTCTGTTGCCTACGTTCTTTTGTAATAACTAAACAAATTCCCTTATGAGCTGTTTTATTTTGAAATTTCCTATTGAAAATTAATTACTAACATCTTGATACAGAAAAAATATAAAAGCGGTTGAAAAAATAATAAAGCTCATATACGATGTAGTTTGTGAGAGGCAACCTATACTGTGTAAATTTCCTGTTCCTGAAATACACTCGGGATGAGGTAAGAATGGCATGTATCGTCTTACCGAACTCAATTTTGGATATGCTGTGAAGATGTTGAAACATTAAAATACTTGGATGACTTAACTTTTTATGCTCCGATTGTAAAGTACTATTAAAATAACTTGTTAGAATAATTCACTTAATGCATCAATTGGCAGTATTACATTTAGAATGAGTTATAGGTACTTTACTTTATCTTGATCCAATAGCATTATTGCTTGAATTGTTTGCTCGATTATGTAGAAAGAAAAATGTAAGGCAAATCCCTGTCCGGCTCGAGTTTAATAATAAAAAAAAATTAAGCCTCTTACAGATATGATGTAACAGTCTGATTGATACACATGTTATATTTCTGTATAGAAGTTTTCAAACTAGTTTCGGCTGCAGCACCATGTTAATGTAGAAATTGATTCTCAAGAGCACAGCTCAAACAACGCGAAATTTTCTGACACATTTACTTACTCATTTTTAAACGTAAAAAGCATAAAATAGCAAGGTTGATTATTGAAGTGGTTTGGAATCGAAATGAGTTTTCCGTTTTGTGACGAAAAGATTGATTATTATTGATTTATAAATGATTTTCGTTTTTTTTGACAATTAGTTTTTCTACTCTTACTGGCTGTTTTTTTCTCTTTCGTCCGGGAATTCGGTTGAAAACGCTAATTTTCATATCATTTTCTGTAAAGTCTTTTACGTTTTCCAAAATGTGAGAAACGTTTTCCGATTATACAGTTTTTGAATAACTACACTTGCCCACTTTAGGCTTTTTCGAACAAAAATCTTGAAACTTGAGTCTAAAGTTGTCGCTTTGGGTTTGAGAGTAGTCTTATATTTGTGAAAATGATATCCATTAAAAACGGTTCATATTTTATCAGCTTTATTTGTATTTCGATTTCGGCCGGGCTTGTTTGAAAAATTGATCAAATTTTGTAGGCCCGTGTCATTCGACAGCGATTTGGCAAATACACATTGCTCATAGATAAGAAAAAAAATAGGAAGCGGCGAATGCGCTGTATATACACTCGCCACTTGCATATATATTGCGCCCCTGTACATGTTCCTATCAACTTTGACATCCCATCATTTTAGAGTTTTGTGAGAAAAAACAATTATAGCAATCTCCGCGAACTTTTGCCGAGTAGGCATTCCTGAGTGGATAATAGTTGTTCTCACGATGATATGCCAGCAACAATTTATCCAAGTGCACATTGCACGGAAATGGAATCTCTGGTCTGTATGAGATGTTCCGTTGGCCACTTGCACAAGTCAGGAACCTCTTTCAAAACTCGAGATAAACGTATCATGCCACTCTATTGGCCCTGTCTTAGTTCTGATCAAACGGTAATTTATTGTGGTAATGCGGCGTTTCCATCATTAATGGCTTTAAAAGAAAATTGCTGAATATCCTGTAAAAAGAAGATCGGGTAAACTGAGTTTTAACCCACTTCTCGGTGCGTTTTTTTTTTTTTTTTTTTTTGACGCGCGATGACTGCGCCATGCCTTGCTTTCTTTTCCGTTTAGGTGCTGCTCTTCTTGGCAACCCTCGGAGAGATTTCACTCCTCGGCTTGCGCATGCTCCGTTCGTTCTTTCTTTTCTAGTTTTCTTATTGGACGTTAGAGGAGAAACATTTAAAAGTTTGAAGTCTCGCGCATTGAAATTAATTAAATATCTTGTGTCTCATTATGTGTGGATTTCGAAGAGTGTAACATCGAGTGAGTAAATTTTTTGGAGGCAATATACGAGTGTTTTTTTTAATTAGAAGCCTTTGTTTTGTATTTATAAGGAAGTATTTTCTACATTTCTATTGTTTACTGAATGCAGAGACCGTGCTTTGTATTTAAAAGTACGTGTTTTAGGCCTTTCTTTAGTACTTTAGATGTTTTGAATCTTAATGTTATTTAGTTTCATATTATATGTAAAAGAAAAACATTATTTGACTTCAAAGCTTAGTATATTTCTTTAGAAAATCTATTATTGATTTCTTTTTTTATTTAAAAAAAGGTTGGTTTTGTTTTTAAAAGAAGGTATGTCTTTTGCGTAGTGTCTACTGGACTTAAATCCCGCTCCGGGAGACAAAACGCAAAAGCGCGCCAATGTGGCGATATTTTGGAAGCTCGCCAAGAAGGGGGTTAAAACTCAGTTACGCCAGAAGATCAACCTTGAGGTTGATTTAACCGTTTTATCTTCTGACCTATTTTTGAACGTTTCCATAATTTTGTGAATAAATCACTGAAAAATGAAAAAGAATACCGTTTCTGAAAAACTTTTGATTAATTGCAAAACAAGGATTTGAGCAAAGAAGTTGTGAATAGGCCATCCTTTTGAATGTTATCAGTATCGACGTCATTTCTTGAGGCCATGCGGTTTTTTTTAAATCTTTAAGGGGTTTAACAGGGAAATGACTGATGCCCTGCACAAGAGGAACCTTTCCGTAAAATAGATTTGAGATTATTATCTACTGACTCAATCTTGAATCTTTTCTTCTTTTTAGGAATAAATAGTAGAAGGATCCAGAACAAAAGATTTCCTGGAAAACTGTAGAAAAATGGTAAAAAAAAAGCTTATAAGCAGCCATAGTCTTTTTCAAAAGTGAAGGGACAGCCACGACCTCATAATTATAAACATAGAAATTCATAACAATGAACAAAGAATGAATCAATTGAGCCGATATAAGTGTAGCTAAACACAATGAATAACATCGAAAATTCCCGAAAAAATAAAATAAATTTTTGGAATACAGATAGTTTCGGTCTGCTTCCAGTCTGGCCGAACTTTCGGCAGAATTTTCTTAGAAATACTGTTTTTTGGGCCGAAAATTAAAACTAAACAGAATTTTCGGACGATAATCCAAGTCAAAGATTGACACAAGCAGCATAAGACTTTCATGCTTTGTATGACCATCTATAGCTCAGGGATCTACGTAGCATGATTCAAAAGTTCCGGGAAAGGCTTTAAAAAGCATTTCCCTGAATAGTTCACTGCACCGAAGCTTATTCACCTTCAAAGATGTCACCCTGGTCGACGATACACTTCTACCAGCGTTCGTAAAACTTTTGGAAGCATCACTGGAAGTCATTTTTCGCAACTTCCCATAAGCCTGCGGGCGATGTTGTTTTCAACGCATCTGATGACTAAAAACAGTATCCCTGTAACTGTTTTTTCATTGATAGAAGCAGGTAAAAGTCACACGGGGGGGGGGGGGGGGGGTTCACAGTTGATAGGGGTAATGTGGAAGAACATTATTGCGAGTTTTAACGAGGAATTGTTTTTCCAGGTGCTGGTGCATTTTCAAGCAGAAAGTACCAGATTGTCTGACCTCAGCGAAGATTGTCCAACGGGTTTATCGTCTTCCATGGATTCTCTGTCCTCTTTAGAACGTCGATGCCATTCATAAACCTTGTATCTCTGTATGGTAGATTCATACTACACTTTTCTCAGCATTTTCGAAGTCTCCATTGATGTTTTATTTCATCGTTAACAGAATTTAATGCTCCAACGCTGTTTAATATAAGCCATCTTTTTTTACGTCGCGGCCAAAGATAACTGATTTCTGAAGATAACAGCCGCGCGTGCGATTTGGTCACATATTATGGACTAAACCAACATGAGCAAGTAGGGAAGAGTTGGGAGAATACATTTCAGGCGGTTGGCACTTGCTTTCGTTGTGAAGAATGACCGCAATTCCCGAATTTTTGAATCGTACTATGAATCTTATAAGAATATTACCGTATGAGAAATATATTCACAATTCCTTAAATTATTCAGCTTTTGAATGCTAATTCTTTTTCCTTTAAAAACACTTATTAAATTTTTTACATTATGTGAAATTTTAAAAGTTTCTTCGGGGTTTTGAAACTTTTCTGATATCTGTATGAATGATGATCGTAAAATGAAGACAAAGGATAACTGGTTACAAGATCTGGAACATATTTGAAAAGTGGAAGGTTCAGGTGCATTTGAAATTTCAAAAGTCAGCATAAGTTTTAAAATTTCTCATAAAAACTACCACGGAAATCTGGTTTAGCATTTTCCCAACATTTTGCACCGATATTTTTTTTTTTCTAAAGAGTTTTGAATAAAATTGTGTTGAAAATGAATATTTTCTATATCATGTACGTCCGTAATAGATTTTCCTTTCAGAATAACTTTTCTACAACTGCAAAATTTTGAATGGGAATTTATTTAAAATGATGCAAAGTAATATTAATAGAGCCAATTAACTATTTTTCAATTTTTTCAACGCTTTAAAAATAGCTCCCATCTCAAAGTAATAAACATCATGTGCAGACCCGTAACTATAAACTTGGAGGCTCCGGGGCAAACTAGTGAGGTCCCTCTCGCCCAGGACAAATTAAAACTTTTTCCCGGACGCAGTTTTTTTTTTTTTTTTTTTTTTTTTTTTTTTTTTAGCACACCGCTGTTTAAACGTACACAGTATGATAAGCCTAAAAAGATGAAAGATGGGGTTTGATTTTTTTTTCGATTTTATGTTTTTATTTATAGATCAGAAAAACGATTTTCTATAATTTTTTAGATGCTTTTCATATTATTCAACCGATCAAAAGCCCATATTTTCTAGCTTCGGTGGGATCGGCAAACATGCTGGCACGATATGATACATTCGGCTCGACATTCTGCTGTCTGCTCTAGAGCTGCTTTTGTATGCGAAGCGAAAGGAGTATATCGACGGACACGCAAAAACATTTATTCTAGCACTTTGAATTTTTTTTTTTTACTAACTTTTAGCTAGGTACTGAACAATTTATAAGAAGTTAGACTAGTAACAAAAAGCAACAGTTTCTTAACCAGCAGTTTAAGGAACCTCAGGCTTGGGGGCCACGGGGCAGTGCCCCGGATGCCTCTGCGGTAGTTACGGCCCTGATCATGTAACATTATATTGATATTTAAAACCTATTGACTAGTGAAAATATTTACTTCACTCATGGAAAACGATTACACTCCATCGATTATCGATTTTTAATAAGAAGCTGAAAACATTAGCAATTCAATTTCTAAAATCATGAATTTTACTGTTTGAAACTCTTTTATTATCATTCATATAGAAAGTAATATGCACGCGATCATTTTCAGAACATACAATATCTCATTCAGAAATTATTGCTTTCTGCATAAAGTCCCAATTATGAACTCGAAAGAAATCTCAATTATGCACTCGAAATAACTTATAAGCTTCATCCGAATTTAGAACATTTAATAAAGTACCTTCGGAAATTTAAATTTATCTCAGCATGATTATAAAGCCTGTAAAAATAATTATTTATTTTCGTCTGAATGCTTTGTTGATTGTAATTCATCAAATTACATTTAAAATTTTCAGTGTCAGTGACTGTTTTAAATCCTTAAATTAATTTTGTATTAATTCGAGAAATTTATATTTCACTTCATTTTAGCTTTCAAATAGAAAGCTTTTTAATAAAAGTCTCACGTATAAATTATAAGTATTTTTTCCACTTTTAAATTTCAATATCTACACTACACACTGTTAAAAATTTGAAACTTGTGCTGCTTCGTTACTCCAACGCTTTTATAGAATATCTCTATTTTGACCAATGAGAATGCTCAATAATACAGTGAAGCAATCATTTCTGTAAAACCTGTGGAATGACGATGTAGCAAAATTTCAAGTTTTTAACAGTGTATATACATATTTCTTAAATGACACTCAAATGAGGCTGGATTTATAGCTTTGCATTTGGCAACAAAAACAGCGATGATTGTCAGTGATTAATTTGCATTACATATAACCCAACCCATTCATAAAATCGATAGTCAGAGAGAATCTCTTTTGAAAGACAGATCGTTTGATCGATGTATGCATAGCATTACCATTGGTTCATTTTACGAAGACGCATGAATTTAATGGATTGCTTTCAGATACAGTAGAAAACGTTTTGTTTACATTTCGTTAGTGTCTGCGTCTCATAAATATTTTTAAGAGAGTCCCAGACACATTTCAAAATAATTTTTATTTATAAAGTTAAAATTTTGAAATTATTTGTGATGGTTTACCATGCCAGTAGTAAACAAAATCGCATGATAAAAGTTGTCATGATTTTTTTTATTTAAAATTTATTAAAAATGTGGGTCAACGAAAATTAAAATCGTTATAACTTAAATTTTCATTTATAGAATTTCATTTTTTTTTCATGCAAATAAACAAAAATATATAAGCATTAATTTTGATTCAGCATTTTTAAAAATATTAATTTAAATAAAAATTAAAAATATTTAAAGTAAAAATTAAATATATATATATGTATAACTTTTATACAAAAAATCATATTTTTAAAAGTAAATATTTTTTCAAATTTGCTGAATCAAATACAAAATAAAACTATTAAAAAATACATGTTCTTAGTTTGAATCATTCATCTTAAAAGGTTCTTGAGTTATAAAAATTTAAATAAAAGAGATGGTGCAAAAACCCATCACAAGGAAAAACGCATTTTCGCAAGCAGACATTTCCATAACAACCATTGTTTGAAAGGTATATTTTGAAAACAAACCAAAACGAAAAAAAAAAAATATTTTCTTCTCCTAGTAAAATAAATACATGGTTTAAGGGGACAGTGGACATATATATATATATTTTAATTTTATCATAGCAATATGAAATTTTGTGCATATATACATTTCACCAAAAACATATAGAACACCTCCAAAAAAAAATTAATCTTATTAAAATTTTTAAAAATTTTTAAAAATTTTAAATTTTTAAACGAAATTCTAAAATGCCCCTCGTGTTTTAATTTTTGAGATATTTTCTTGCTTTTGCATTTTTATCACTTAAAAAACTCTATTATAAACAAATTTGTGCAAGTTTTTTTAATTTCTTGAATAGTTAATATTTTACAGATTTTTTTTCTAAATTCCATATCGATTTTCATCAAAATTTTGCCATATAAATTGCCATTAATAAGTAAAGAATCAAATTTGATTATCTTAATGAAGACGAATTTTAAAAAGCTTACATAATTTCTTTCTAAACAATATCAGGATGCTTGTTTATCAATTTCATAAATATTGATAAAAAATTACGTCGCAAGGATCATTTCAAATACCTAAAAGCGCTGAAAAATTAGTGTGAAGAAAAACAGATTTAAAGTATATAAATACACTTATCTTTATTATTTACTTCTTAAAACCTTCATAAATGATATTTTAATAAGAAAAAACTGTTTTGGTACTATTATACCAAAGAAATAGATCTTTTTTTGCGATGATTTTGCTATAGAAGATTTTGCTCAAATAAAGGTCCACTGTGTCTTTAGACGTTATTTTATGCGGAAAAAAGAAAAAGAAAAAACAGAAAGGAAAAAAAAAAGAAAAAGAGATTTTTAATGTAATAGTTTTTTTTAAAGAAAATTTGAATATTTTTGTGTCTTGGACTTCTTTAAATGAATTTAAGCCGTGGTGTGAAATATTATAGACGAGAAAAATACATTTTCATTTTCGTTTGCTTTATTTATTTTTGATTAATTTAATTACTTTTTGATTTAATTTAATTAATTTTTTGTATATAAGAAATATTTGAAAATTATTTATGATACTATTTTTACTGAATAGAGTTGGTGGAAATGGTAGCGAGCCAATAAAGAGAGTTGGAATCGGAGTGAAAAACACCTAACATCGTAGAGCTGGAATGGTGTTGCAATCCCTGCAGTTCACAGGGGCTGGGGAGCGTTATATCCAGAAGCACATGACTTTCACACCCACCTTTACCAATTAACATGAAAATCATATAGGGGCTGTGCAAATATAAATTTATCAATTTTTTTGCAATCTTGGACCACCTCCCCTCCTTTCGATATCATACGTTATCATCCCTCAAATCCCCTCACCCCACGCACATACGGGTATTCGCGTTATCTAGGCTGCGAAAATTATTTTATTGCATATATCTATTCTAAATGGTACAATTGAAAGAAAAAATACATTTATTAAATTTATAAAGACGATTTATTAAAATATTTCATTTTTATACACTAATATTCATTTTCGTCACTCTCTGAAGAATTATCACTAACATAGGGATTCGCTTGTAAAAGAAGAGCACTTGTTTCTGGCAAAAAGGAGTTCATTTTTCTACCAATGACTTTTCTCATGTTACTTATAAAAGGGTCAGATGTTAAAAGTAGCTGATTAAAAATATCAGCAGCTGCATGTTGCAGCTTTCCCTCAAGAGTTTTCGCACGAAGTCTTGGCGGTATAGACTATAAAATGTTTATTGCGCGCTTCTGCGGCCTCTTCTGAAAGCTGCCCAAAAGGCAATAATGCATTTTTTATGATAGTTGAACCATGAATTAATATTTTATACATAGTTGGAGACATTGGATGCTACTGGTACAAATATACATATAAGCAAGCAGTATCTAATGCATATTTCTCGTATTTTTCTGAATCAATTATATGTCCGCTTGAAATTCTCTCTAGTATGACTTTTAAGTGATATATTAAGTCATAACTAATGCCTGTTATGACAGAAGCCAATTTCGGATCTTCAAAAAACCTCGTATTACCGTCATTGGCGTTGCCAATATTTGCCTTTGGCATGTCTACCAGTAAACCTGTTTCTTCGCGAAATCTTTTCTGAATTTCGAGTTTTTTTTTCCAGCTCAGTTTTTTTCTCAGCTTCAGTCTTCCGCTCTCTATATTTCTTTACTGGCAACTTATAAGCTAAATGAAGAATGCTTTCAAAAAGTCTAATTCGAGCATGTAAAATTGAAAGACCAAACTCGATAGCTTCAGAATGAATTTCTTTCTAAATATCAATTTTATTGAAGTCCTTAGAAGTTGCGCCGCATATGTAGCATTGACTTGTGGATTTTTTGCTAGTCGCAGCGTCGCAGACCTTTCCATCTACCATTGTCTTGATGAAGACATGACTGACTGATAACCTGTTCCCATTTAAATTAACCACTGCGGCGTTTAGTGACATCGCAGAATTTTTTATAAAGTTAATTTCTTCCTGCGTAACCGCAGTATTTTCTTTTACAAAACGAAATCTTATAGCACGGCAAAATCGAGGGGACGAAGGTGTTGGGTTTTCCTACCAGAAACTATCGTGAAGGGACGAAACTACTTTGGGATATGTTCGCATCAGTGTCGGCATCATTTAGAAAGTTCTGTTTAAATTGTGCTTGTTGTGAACCATCACAACCCCATTTTGAAATTAACTTTAAACTCTCTCGTTCTTGCTCTTTCACTGTTGTTAGAACATCTTTCAAAAACATGGATAAACGCTTAACTGTATGGTCAACCAAAGACTGTAAATCGGTTTCGGCATAAGTACTTGTTACTCTGCATGACTCTGGGGATGGATAGCATTCTTGTTTCCCTTTTTGCAGCAAGCTATAACAAGAAAAGAATTTCTTGTTGGTATTCCTCACTATTTCATATTGTCGACGAGTTAAATCGGCTTCTATGAACATGGACAATGCTTGTATTGGCGTGAGTGAGTCAGTATTTTCGCTCTCTGATTTAGAAAACGCCTTTTTATATTTTGTTCCACGTTTCGGACTACTTATGATTTCTTTTAGTATTTCAGAAGCATCTCGTTTTCCAGATTTCTGCAACTCAACCTCAGCTGCATGAATTATAATTTCTTTTTCTAGAGAATGTCGTACCGAGGTTGTGGTATGACAGGTATATCAAACAGCCCTTTTATCTGTATAATTTTCACCCGATATCAGCTCATCTTTTAAGAAATTTAATTTATTTTCAAAATTCAACAAATCAAAACTCTGCATTCGGTTAAACAAACATTTACGGGTCAAAACTCTTACTCCCGAGGTATCTTGTGAACCTTCAATAAAAAAATTTTTTTTAGAATGCTATATGCGATAGTCAATTTTTTTTTTAATATTTCGTAAAAAAATGTTCAATTTACCATACAATACACATCCGCGCTTTTCCGCGCCAGTTTCTTTAATTTTTCATTACACAAAGCTTTAAACTTTCGATTTAGTTAAAAATTATAACAGGATATGTTTGGGTAATACAACAAAAACTCGATTAAATAAAATATTTTAGAATTAATCTTACTCTAAAATGAGGGTATCTTAAAAATGCATCAATTAAACTTCTTAACGATAAAACAATTAAAAAATATAATAAACTTTTGAATTATTACCTGCTGTATCAGGATCCATCACAAGCACTTTCAAAATAAACGTAAAATAATATATATTTCACTTCAAAGGTAACGTCTGTATACGAACGCCAAGAACTGACACAAACAACAACTTGAATGATCGAATTCCGACTAAAGTTTTAACGAGATGCGTTGGCCGGGGAAAATTTGGATGGTTGGTTACTGTTCACGAAACTGTCCTCTAACTCAGGTTGTCATTCGTTTAACGGTTTTAGTACGTTAAAAATTTGACTTTTGGCAGCCTAGATTTGTCAAATACCCGTATGTGCCATGGTAATGATACCATTATCAAAGTGTAAAAGTTTTTGATTTTTATGATTTATTTCTTTTATCTGGAATAATATAGAAAACTGATTGCATTTATTTTTTCGCATAGTTTATTGATTAAAATATAGATAAATCAATAAAATATTTCTTTATTCTAATAATACTTAATAATAGCTTTTTGTTGCATAATGTTTTCAGCAGTAATAAAGACTTGTGTCATTTGCACGGAAGGGTAAAGGAATGGGCTGCAGATAGAAATTCTTATCAACAAAACAAGTGGACAACATACTTTTTTATTTATTAGTAAACACACATTTAATTTCAAATAAACTTCACAATTTAGTTCTCGAACCGTAATAGTATATACATACACATAATTAAGAAGAATAGAAATGTCAAACGTTGCGGTATCCTATATTTTAGAATTAGATAATTTCATAATAAATTTGTGAATGTAATAATAATTTCGTATTTTCATAAAAATAGATAACAGACTAAAAGAAGATAACGTAATATTTTGAACTAAAGACCTTATTACAAATAAAAAGAGACAATTTTGATTGGATCAAAAATAATATCTATATCAAAAGACAAACTCCCCCTCCCCCTAGAGATGTCTTATGATATCATATGGCAGACCTCCCCCTCCCCCCTAAAATGATAGTGTTATATATACACAGCCCCAGGTACTGTCTCTTGTACCCCGCATTGTTGCAGAAACACATTGTTTCTCAACTTGTAAAAGTCAACGAAAAGCATTTGCTTCAGTTAGTATAAAGGAGTATAGCGAACAAGTGCCTCCTAGTAAAATGTTGTAATAATTATTACATTTTACAGAAAATTTTACTCCCGTATTAAAGAATATGATTATTAAAACTCGATTAAGAATATTAATGATTACTTATAATATTGCCATATCCAATGAAAAAAACTACATTTTTTTTAATTTTACTATTGAAATCGAAATATTATTAAGATAAGATTCGATCACACGCTATAAACCTTTCACACTTAAAAAATTCGGACATAAAATTAAAATTTTGCTATCTCACAGTAATTATAATTTTATAATTTTCTATGCAAAACTATCTGATCGTTTTCACAAAACTAATCTCCAAATCTTAAAATCACGCTGAACAAAAATAAAGTAATAATTAATTTTTTTCTTCAAAAAACTAATTTAAAATCTTAAATATTAATCAAGTACTTTTGATAACTTTTTTTTTCTATCCCTTTTAGATTAAAACATAAAAAATGATAGTTTCAGTCAAGCATATTTTATATATTGTTTAAAAAGAAAAAAGTCTTTTTAGAAGAAAATTGCTAAGAAATAATGTTTAGAAAAGATTATTACTTAAAAAAAATTGTGTGCTACAATTTTATAATATATGTAAAGTATTGTAATTTTTAGTGCATAAAAATTCAAAGGTATAAAAACATGAGCGTAGTTTTAGTATTTTAGATTTTTTTTTTTTTTTTTTTTTTCGTCAAACCCGAAAGAATGAAAAACTAATTAGCAAAATCATAAATTTTAATACTTTTTTTTTGTGGTAAAAAAAAGTTTACAGTGCTTTCAAATATTTCTTACACTCTTGATTAAAAAAGAAAAATAGCATTTTACATTTATTATAAGCATTTATTATTCATTCTTACATTGAAATCATGAAAAAATCAATAGCTAATCTTTTAAGTAAAATTTATAAGTTTTCAAAATCGAAATTTTTTTTTGTCAGATTTACACGTTTCAAATACTGGAGATTCCGAAAAACAATTTTAGAAAAAAAAATTGCCGTCCGTCCGTCTGTAAGTCTGTCTGTAAACGTTCTATTTCCCGAACAAATTGAGATAGAGACTTGAAATTTTGTATGTACTTAGTATGTAAGAATTAGACAAAACCTATTTAATATCAGTAACCTCGATTATACGGAACTATTTTTTTTTTCACTCTCGAAAAATTCGTTCTGATGAAAGGTATACATAAAATTTTTCGATTTTTTTTTTATTTTGAGAAGTAGACGTAAAAACAATAATATAAGACAAATTTTGCATAAAGAACGAAGTCGATCGGATAATTAGTTGCCGAGATATGTGTAATCCTGTTTTCCACATTCTTCTATTTTTCATGATCCTGTATTTCATTGAAATTTCAGTTCAAAATATATTTTAATTGAAAACGAGACGCTTAATACAACGCAGTAAATTGTTAGTATGATTATTATTCTTGGAGTTATAAGGGCGTTTCTTTTGCTACTTGAGTATTTTGGTGTTTTATATACTTCGTTGAAATTGGCTCATCAGCAATTCATTAATAGAGCATTATTATGTATATTAAAACTATTTAAATATGCGTTTGAATTTTATTTTGGAATTGCGATTCCTTCTATAAACAGTTTACATATGTTTCATTTTCATATTTTATATTATGCATATCCATGATAGGTAAGTAATACGGTGCTCCTCCTATGACTAGTTTTAACTCGTGAAAGTAAAACCTTATAACAAAAGAACTACTGATCTAAATGGCCTGAAATTTCACCTACATGTTGCCAAATGAATTGGAATTTCTCAGGCATGGGTAAAAAAAAAAAAAAAAACTTAAAATCAAATTGACAGAGGCTGCTGTATGTGCAGTAAAGCCAGGAGGTGAGCTTACTCACGATATACGTCCAATGGCGATAAAAATGTGAAACATTCATACCTCAAATTCATTATTTTACATATATGCTTTCAATGACTGTGCCATTGACGCTAAAAACGGTCCACAGCACTGCGAAAATCTTATGCATTAGTTACGCAGCTCCGTACGAATGCTTTACTGCAAATTTTAAATTCGTCCTGTTTTTGCTAAGATGTTCGCAGTCCCTTTTCCCAGTTAATACATTGTGTTTTTGATACGTGTAAGAAATTTGTCATTTTTTTTATGTTCCACCCAATGTTTTCCAGAAAAGCAGATTCGCAGAAATAGAACAAAATGGAAATGTAGAGTAACGCATTCGTACGGAACTGCGCAACCAACGCAAGAGATTTTCAATGTGCTGTCCACCATTTGTAGCATTAATGGCACATTCGTTGAGAAAATATCTGTAAAATAATAAACATGAAGTATGCATGCTTCACATTTTTATCGCCAATGCTCGTGTGTTCTGTGCAAGCTCATCTCCTGACTTTACTGCATATACAACGGCATCTGTCGGTTAAGTTTTAAGGATTTTAATTTATTTTTCCTTTTAGCCACGCCTAAAAAATTCCCATTGCTTTGGCAATATACAGGCGAAATTTCAAGGCCATCTGGATCCGTGGTTCTTTGGTAATTTGGTTTTACATTCACAACTTTAAAAAAATGTATATACACAGAATATATAAATGCCATTTGATGAAATATACATGCTAAGCCTTTGCTAAGCCTTTCCCGTGAATAACATTAATATCAATGATGAGTTTTTATGTTTGGAGAATTAAAAAACCCCTTGACCAAATGAAAGGGGAAGCCGAAATAATACCGTGCTTCCCCTGAATATAGGGCCCTGGTGATATGTCTCGATTCTAAAATTTTGATATTACAGATTTCAGATTGTGAGACAAAAATTTGGAATGACAAGACTTACTTACAATACAATAGTCATTTCAAAGAAGTTAGTTGCCAATTTATAAAAAATCTTTACCATATGGCAATTTATTTCCTTAAACACCCGAATTTTCACTAAATATGCAATTGGTAAAAAAAGAAAAAATAATAATTTAACAAATTACAGCGACTATTTGAAAAATGTTGTTTTGAAAGACTAAAATTTTAGACTTAAAAATAAATTCGATATTTAAGGAGGAAAAAAACAATAATAATAATAACAATCATTTTTATAATGATCAAAATGTGGCCTACGTAATAATAGAATCATTTATTATGTATGCCATAGATTAAACATTTATATTCCTGGATCAATCATAAACAAATTTTAAATGAAATTTCAGTTTTACAAATTTTCGTACTGTAAATTTTTAACCTTCTAAACATCGCACATACGGGTATTTGACCATTCTAGGCGGCCAAAAGTCAATTTTTAAAGTATGAAAATTGTTAAAAAGAAAGATAACCTGAGTTAGAGGACAGTTTCGAGAACTATATCCAACCCCTTCGAACTTTTTCAAGCGCACGCTTTTCGTTCAACTTGAGTCGGAATTTGATTGTTCAACTTGTTGCTTAAGTCTGTTCTTGGCGTTCGTGTAAACACATTATCTTTCCAGTGAAATATTTATAAGTTTATGTTTATTTTGAAAGTTTTTCTGATGGATCCTGATACAACAGATAATAAAGCAAAACTTTAATATATTTTTTTGTTGTTTTATCATTATTAAGTTTAGTTGTTGTACTTTTAAGTTACCCTTTTATAACAATAAAATTATTTATAAAATATTTTATTTAATCGAGTATTTGTTGTATTACGCAGTCAGATCCTGTTATAATTTCAGACTGAATGAAAAGTTTGAAACCTTGGGTGGAGAAAAATCAAAGAAACTGCCGCGAAAAAGCGCGGATGTGTATTTCTTGGTGTTTTGAACTTTTTTTTTCCAAATTCAGAAAAAAATTGATTATCGTAAATAGCATTCTAAAAGAAAATATTTTTACTGTAGATTCACAAGGTGCCTTGAGATTAAAGATTGTAGCCTGTAAATATTCGTTTGGTTGAAAGCAGAGTTTTAATTTGTCTAATTTAGAAGATAAATTAATTTTTTTAAAAGATCAATTGATATCGTGTGAAGGTTACACAGAAGACCAAATTGAGATCTTAAAACACAATTCCGCACACTTTAAATCACAAACTAAGCACAGATAGTTAAAAGCATATAAGTAGGAAGACGTTTTTCTGAAATACAATTATTTTTGGCTAGAAAGAACATTTCAGATACCTGTCATATGTTTCCGTCCAATAAGATTTCGTTATGTCAAAGAAAATACTGATGTTGCGGTGGAAAAATCTAACTTTATAAAACATTTTGACATGTCAATAAACGCCAATGAGATTAATTTAAATGGCAACAGGTTCTCAGTCATTTACGTCTTCATCGTGACAGTGGTAGATGGCAAAATCTTCAACGATGCGATTTGTACAAAATACACAAGTCGATGCTACATATGTGGTACAACTTCTAAGCATTTCAACAAAATTAATATTCAAATAGAAACTCATTCTAAAGCCATCAAGTTTGGCCTTTAAATTTTACATGCTAGAATTATAATTTTTGAAAGCACTCTCAATTTGGCTTTTAAGTTGCCTGTGAAGACATAGAGAGAGAGGAAGACTGAAGCATAGAAAAAATCCCTCGAAATCTAGAAACGACTTCGCAAAGAAACAGGTTTTTTAGTAGACATACCAAAAGCAAATTTTGGCAATACCATTGATGGTAATACAAACAGGAGGGGTTTTTTAATCCAAAATTCGCTTCTGACATAACGCATTAATTATGACATAATATGCTGCTAAAAAGTCATACTGAAGGCAATTTCAGAATACATACAGCGAACATATAGTTGATCCGGAACAAGACTTCGTGCAACAATTCTCTTAGAAAAATTGCAAGCAAAGGTATTTTTTATTGACTACTTTTAACTTCAGACCCTCTTATAAGTAGCGTGAAAAAAGTAAAAAGAAGGATGAACTGCTTTTTTCTAGAAACATTCCTTCTTCTTTTGCCTGAGAAGCCCAGTATCCGTGATGAGTTTTCAGAGACTTAAAAAGAATATTAGTTTTAAAAATAAAAATGTCCTTCATTTTAATAAATATAACAGGCAAGCTCCGGGTCAAGCATCATTCTCGGGAGCACCCTTGTATCTAACTATAAGAATTGTTTTGTGGATAATGCACAAGTAGCTGGTACTAAACTTCATACATAGTGTGCGTAATGCATAAATTTTGTACTGCTCGGATCTGCATTTAAGATATCCCAAAAAGAAGATGATCATAGATTTAAGTAAAAGTACTAGTTTGATACTAATAGAAAAAAATGATAGATTGGTTGACATGAATATTTCTTTGCAAACTTTTACTTTGCTTATCTACGTACATTATAAGATATAAGGAAAAAGAAAACTGAAAATTTGTCATAATTAATTATTTTAACTTGTCGCGTTATGAGGAAATATTAATAAAGAACTTCTTTTAAAGACTATAGAATACTAAATTGTTCTACTAAAATTTAAATCATTATTTTTCTAATGATGTAATCTATTTTCTGCATGGTGTGAAGGGAATATTAGAAGCAAAGAGGGCAAGTGGGACCGTACTCCGTTCCTAAATGTTTGAAAAATATATGGATTTAATCACTTTTGGGTAATTTTAAGCATCCTGTAATGAAAATCCTGATTAGTCTCATGGGAGCCTCTTAAAGAGGGGTATGGACCGGGGCAACTGCCCCGCATGCCCCTGTATAAGTCTGACCCTGAATAAATCGCCTTTATAAATGTACCAAATGTATTTTTTCTTTCAACCGTATCCTTTAGAAAAGATATATATCATAAAATAATTTTGGCCGCGTAGATAACGCAAATACCCGTATGTGCATCGCACCTTTTCAATTTTTACACTGTCGAATAGAGAGAAAAAATGTACTTTTAAATGCAATTTTTTTAAAATTGCATTTTACATTTTATAACAAAAGTTTGTATTATAAAATGGAAATGTAAAAATCATGAATTAAAAATAAATTTCATAAAAGTTTTATCGTCTTAATAATAGTCACGTTGAAATATTAAAATAAGGTGTCCTTGAGTAACTCCAAGATGCGTAATAACGACAAGGGCTAATAATATGTATATAATTATGAAGGAATTCAGGAGATAGAATCCATGGGCTCTGCGCATTAGGACTCTGAGTCAACTGAATCTCAAACAACGGCAAAAAGTTAATTTGTTCCATTTGTAGACCTTAACGCTGGAAAAAGCAAGTAAGAGTCAACTCCCGATCTAAAATTTGCGATGAAGTTCTAATCTGAAGGCTATAAAATTATTAGGAAATACTTTGTTTATTGCATATATTTGTTGTGTATTTCAAGTACTTTCAAAATCTTGTCGAAGATTCTGGATGTGTTTGGGAAGTAAATTTGTAGTTTAAAATATATTGTGCAATAAGTGTACCGGGTAATAACGTCATCCATTACCTTTATTACAGTGTTACTACCCACATAAATAGGTACTAGCACCAAATAGCATAGATCAAGAAAACACACCATTACATTTTATGAATACATATTTGCTAGATTATTATTTCTTGTATACATAGCCAATAAGTTGCTGTGTCAAATCCTATATTTATTTGAAGAAAAAAAACGTAAAACTAAACCCCGAAAATTGTTTGAATCTTAACGTGGCGTTATTACCCACAACATACTTTTTAATATATAATACTCTCAATTGATTATATATTTTGAAAATCTAAATATCAATTATAAAGCTTAATAGATAAAGATAATAAATCGAGATAATAGACAAAGATAACATAGAGAAACACAAAGATAATTTATTTAATCAATTTTTAAAAAATTCTGAATAAAGAAAATATATATTATAAACTGAGTCACGCAGAAGACCACAGATTAAGGAAAAAAAAAATCTTTTCATTTACTTGCCATTATGCAAAATTCTTTTGAAATATACTTGAAAAACAAATATTTCAAAACCTTAACACTTTAAATTTAATGCTTGAAATTCAGTATATTAATATAAACCAGCGAATTTTAAAAGGCTAGATATGCTCAGGTAAGCAGGAAATGCGCTTAAAAATTTTTCATAAAAGTACTGAAAAGATTCATATTTGATTTTTCATACTTATGTTTTTGAATGAAGTTCAATGTATATAAGTCTCATAAGGTTATTTCGGAATGGAAGAGAAGATTTATTCAAATAAGCAGAATGGTAAATCTTGTCTAAAAAATAAAATATTTTTTATTCTAATCTGAAACTGTTTTTTGTAGAAAGAAAATGCATTATTATTCCTTTTTTTTTTACCCGGAATACTTAAAAGACAATTATATAACACATTTATTTAGACACGAGTTATTTAAAAGTTATATTTTTGAATGAAATAATATATGGCAGACGGACGGACTGAATCACGACGTGCTACGTATATAAATAATTACAAACGCACTTAAAAAAATCACAAAAAGTACTTTAAAAGATGAAATTTTCATTAATTAATAATTTGAGACATTCAGAGTTAACATCATGTGAGGTTAACACCACAATCATAGCAGACCAAATGCATTTTTTTTTGGGGGGGGGGGGGAATGAAATTGTCATAGATTATAAAATAGATATAGAATGGTTTGATTTGGAAAAATAGATTTAGAAAATGCATAAAATCTGTTTTTTCACCCTCCCCCCCCCACAACTAACCAAGTCAGTTTTCCCATACTTTCTCATATATATCATCTGTTTACAGACTTGGTTTACTGTAGGAATGAATAAATGAGGCTATATGAGATTCATACGAGATTAACCATAGTAGACCAAATCAACTAAAAGGAGAGAGAGAGAGAGAGAGAGAGAGAGAGAGAGAGAGAGAGAGAGAGTCTATTTAAAAAGTGCATAAAATCTATTTCATCCATTTCTATCGTAAATAAAGCCTGGAAACAAATGATGTATCTGATAAAATACGTGAAAACTGACGTGGTTCATTGTGGCAGTGGGGAAAAAAACAGATTTTTTGAATCTCCTAAATGGACTATCGCATTTTTTATAGACTATCTCATTTTTTTTTAATGGATTTGATCTACTATGGTTGTGATCTTGCGATGTTAACCTCATATGATGCCAACTCTTTACATTCCAAATTATTAATTCTTGAAATTTTCATCTTTTAAAGCACATTTCGTTAATTTTTATAGATGCGTTCGTAATTATGTAAATACATAGCGCCTACAGTCGTCGTTCAGTTCGTCCGTCCATCTATCCATATGTCTGTCCGTCTGCATATAATAGAGCAAAAACTATCCATCCGAATCATATGAAGTTAACATCACAACCATAGAAGACCAAATCGATTTTTTTTTAAGAGAGAGAGAAAGAAAGATAGTTCATTTAAAAGGTGCATAAAATCTGTTTTATCCATTTCCAAAGTAAATCAAGTCTGGAAACAGATGATATACCGGGTGTCCCAAAAATGACTGATGGATTTTAAAATTCAATAACTTGCAAACGGTGACAGCTATTTAAAATTTTTTTGCAGGAGTGTTATGTATAATGTCAGGAGTTTTTTTACCGTAATTTTTAATTTTAGTTCGCATCTCAAACAATAGGTGGCGCTGACGGCGATTGAAGGCCAGGTCGACGCTTCACTCAGCACTGATCACCTGGCCTTCAATCACCGTCAGCGCCACCTATTGTTTGAGATGCGAACTAAAATAAAAAAATTACGGTAAAAAAACTCCTGACATTATACATGACTCTCCTGCAAAATTTTTTTAAATAGCTGTCACCTTTTGCAAGTTATTGAATTTTAAAATCCATCAGTCATTTTTGGGACATCCGGTATATGAGAAAGTGTGTGAAAACTGTTGTGGTTTATAGTGGGAGTGGGAAAAAATAGATTTTATGCAACTTCTAAATGGACTATCTCATTTTTTAATGACTATCTCAATTTTTACATTTTTTTTAATGCATTTGGTCTATTATGTTTGTGATGTTAACCTCATATGGTGTCAACTCTTTATATTCCAAATTATTAATTCTTGAAAAATTTCATCTTTTAAAGCACATTTCGTGAATTTTTAGGTGCGTTCGTAATTATGTAAGTACAATCGGGTCCCGTTAATTCGAACTCGTCGGGACCACAAGAAATGTTCGAATTATCCAGAGTTCGAATTATGGAAAATATGAGAGAAAAACATGTTTAAAGGGGGTACTATTAAAAAGCAATTAATATTATAGTGTATTTTTAAATATATTTCGGTTGTTATCATTAAAATGACTTAATATTAAATTAAAAGATATAAATACATAAACTAATTAAGGGATAGGAACAAGCACAAACGAAGATGGGGTGGTGGTGTCAGTGATGGACAGGCGTGGTACTAAAAAAGAGGATATCAAATGCATGGGACTATATGTATATTTGTTCAGAACAATTCTGACAAAAATGAAAGAAAGAAAATCATTTCAAGGATCTGGAGTCCGGGAGAAAGTAAGGAAAAATGAGAAATCGGAATCTCGTTAATTCGAATTAAACAAAGTCAAGAGAAAATGAGTTTGAATAAATGGAAATTTTTAATGTTATTTTGCTATTGATAATTTCGAGACTTCATGTTTAATTCAAATTAAACGATGATTCGATTTATCCGATTTCGAATTAACGAGAGGCAATTGTACATAGCACCTATAGTCGTCGTTCAGTCCGTCCGTCCAGCATCTGTTTATCGGTCTGTCTGTCCGCATATAAGAGAGCAAAAACTACCCATCCCAATCATTTGAAATTTAAAATATATAATTGTTGCATAGTTTTGGTGAGCCATATCAAATTTTATGAAAATTAAATACATAATTTATTTACAGGGTCAATCAAAAGCATTCCATGACATTACGGCCGATGGAAGAAAATAGTTTCTAGTGCATTTTAATGATGTTACACTCTTTCAAACATAATAAAATTGATATGCATATATGAAGTATGTACTAAAATATACATTCTTTACAATCTGTTGTGCAAAGGATATTTGTTATTAATTTACAGAGCTACACAAAAATATTCCATTACGTAATGGTATAGGGGGAAACATTGTTTGGGGGCGCGTTTTAATTATATTAAAATATTTCAAGTTTTTCTAAATTGATATACACTGCTGAGGTTTATTACGAGATATTACCTCTAGTTAACTTTACATCAGTAGAATTCAGATTCTTTTTCTTTTTAGTAATGTATTTTGTTAAAAAATTGTAATTATAATTGAAAAATATCAATCATTATAAATGAAAATATGTAAGTCTATAATTTAAACGAACTTTAAAATGAACTACATGCATTACAATATCATAACACTGTTACTTTTGTGATCAAAGTTAATTCTAAGTTAAAAGCAAATTTTAAAAGTTAAGACACATTTCTATAGAAGAAAAAGGATTTTGATATTTTATTTTTTATAAATGCATTCAAAAGATCCACCCACTTTTAAGAGACTTTTATATTTATGAATGAATTTTAATGCGTTTTAATATCGCAGAAATGAAGATGTATTATGTATAATAAAATAGAATTATGTATAATAAATTTAAAATCTTTTATTCAAAACTGAATTATTTTTTAAGTAAAAAAAATACATTTAAATTTTTTTTCTCCAGAATTGTGTAAAGAGCTGGTTATATAAGACATTAATGTGGGATATATATATATATAAAGGGAATTCTTTGAATTCAATTCCTTCATCAGGTTTTCAAAAATATGCAACGTCAGCTGTGTTAATTATTAATACGTGTCTTTTAAACCCGAAGAGTGTATTCGTTATTTTTTTAACCGAAACCACTGCCCTTTATACAGTGCTCAGCAAAAGTTTAGACATTGGTATTATTTAACCTCTAAATAAAAAATATAAACCGTTGAGTTTTACAAATGGCTATATTTATTTTTAAATATATTTTAAACGTTTTAGGATAATAATAATGGTTATAATATAAGATAATATTTAATTTAATTGAAAAATGTAAAATTTGTGTATTGCAAAAGTTTAGATACTTTTTTTATTTTTTGCCAATTGTTCATGGAAAAATGAAATTTCTAAGATATGATGTCATATGTCTAAAGTATTTAAGTATACCTCGATATAGCATCAATTAGTGAAGATGCCGCGAGCTAAAAATATTCAGTTAGATGAGGTAATTGAAGTAGGAAAGCTGAAATGGAAAGGGAAGACTGCTGCAGAAATTTCAGCAGCATTGAATTGTCCAAAGTGGTCTGTCTATGAAGTATAGTCTAAGGGTAACTCCTTCAAAACAAAATATAAATCTGGAAGCCCTTGTGTGTCCAGAAAATGAGATGACAAAAGGATCCATAAACTGGCATTTACACAAATGATGATTGCTATTCACATTAAAAGTAAGTCAGGATTTCCTGTGTCGATGGATATGATTTGTAGATGAATTAAAGAAAGTGGTAAATCAATTTCCATGAAAATGATAAAACAATCAGCTTTAAAATCTCGTTACGAATTGGCGAGAATGCAATGAACTTGCAAAGATACGTCATATGGATCCAAATGGTACGCTATGACATTCAGTAACGAAAAAAAGTAAAATTTGAATGGCCCAAGCGGGTGGGCATTCTATTAGCACGACTTGCGTAAAGAGCCTGGGACTTTCTTAAGTCGACAACAAGGAGGTGACTTTTTAATGATTTGGTCCTCACTTTGCTTTAATGCTCGAGTATCTGTGAAGTTATTCAATGGTTGCCAAGCAACAAAAGACTACATACATATTTTGGAGATCAATTGGTACTCATTTGGGAAACTTTTAGCTAGTCCAAAGTATGGATTTTAGCAAAATAATGCGTCTAGTCATGTTGCATACAAAACAAGAACTTTGTTTAACTCTGAAAATAATACTTATCTCAACTGGCCGTCGCACAGTGGGGCAAAAAGCCTTCAAATCTGGCAAAAAATCGAAAAAATGAAATTATATTTTGAACTACCGGCATACGTCATTTTATGTACATTATTTAACTTTGCACAATTTTTAATACTGGGCAGATGTCAGTACACATCTGCCCAGTATTAAAAATTGCGCAAAGTTATTTTGGTCGTCACTAAAGAAAGAAGTTAAACTGCATATTGTACTTTCATAATAAATGAAAAAACAAAATCAATAATTTTGTTTCAACATTAGATTGTTAATTTCGCTGTAATAATTTAAAAATAACTTTTTTTGACTATGGAACCTTTAACTACAAGTATGTAACAATAATTTATTAACTTTCAATTTGTTTTAATACGGTTTTTACAGATATACAGACACTTAGAATATATAGTTGTGAAATTTATAAAAGAAATTAACAGCGCCTATAAACATTGAAGGTTTTAGTTATGAACTAAGGCGAATAAAGTGTTAACTATAATTTTTTCTACTAAATTTGAATTTTAGAAGGGTGAGTCTGTCAGAAAATCTTGCTACTTTTTGCTACTTTTTAAATTGTATGGTCAATTTTATAGTTAATCATCCTTAAATTTTTGTTAGTATACGGGTGTGCCAAACATGAATATATATTGTTTCTTTGTTAAAGACGAATTTAAATACATTATTTATTACAAAATAATGTATTTAAATGGGACTGATATCGTGAAACGTTTTAACAAAAAAACTTTTGAAAAGTAATATAGTTTTTGTATAAGAGCTTCATAATTGGAAAAAATACGAACAAATAGTTTAAATGAAAATAAAATAAAATGTTTTTAAATTTTAATATAAATTCCGATGGGCAAAATCCTAGCGAGACAAGGGAAATGCTTTAGAATTAATAAAGAGTGGCTTGTCAAATCGCTTTCATTTCCTCGATTTGAAAAGCAAACAGAAGCGTCGATGAAAAGCAAACGTGTCCGTCTTCATAGTCTGTCTGAATTTGTTCTGGACGATCAAAAAGATCAAAAGCAAAACGGTTACACGATTCTAGTTCTACATCTTCATTAGTATATGTCACAAGTATGAGTTTAAGATCTGAAAGACAGGAAAAGAAAAAATTGTATGTTAGCACTAAGACAGCAGAAACAGTTTTGTTTCTGTTGTCTTTATAGTAATACGTGCATTTTCCTGAGAAAGGTTGATTCATTCCTTCAAAACGAGTCACCAATATTCACTTTAAGGTTTACTTAAGAATCATTAAAATTATTAATTCTGTTTAAGTATTTTTTTTTAAATTTTAAATGTGATATTATGGATGATTTATAAATATTTAATTTGTATAACACTATCTTAAATTCTTGTTTTTAACTCATTTTTCTACAAAAAATATTGAAAAAGGTTCGTAAATTAATTAATAAATTACTCTAAAGCTTATGTAAAAGTTTAAAGTTTTACTATTTTTAGTCTACAAAAGCATCCATGATGTGCCTTTTTTGTTCAAAGTAAATTTTATTTTTTGCCAACTTTGGAGGTTTCCTGCCCCGCTGTGCGGCGTCTAGCCCTGATTTGGAACTAATCGAAAACCTTTGTAACATCATATGTCTTAAGGTTTATGCAAATTTTTGCTATACTTTTCTGTTAATGAGCTTCGAGCTGCTTTTGATCATGTTAGGTACAAAATAGACCTCTAAGTGATGCAGCATTTGGTTTCTTCGATGAAAAGTCACATTCTTGCATTAATTGCATACAATGTAGGTGCAACACGATTTTAATTTGTACTTATTTTTCTGTAAATACAAATTGTCTATACTTTTGCCACAATGTTAATTTCGTTTTTTTTTTTTTTTTTTTTTTTTTTTTTTTTTTTTTTTTTTTTTTTTGTCATTATATATTATGTAAAAGGTGAAATTTAAAATTTATTGTTTTTGAATAATGTATGACAGATGAATTACAAAAATTCGGTTAATACTTCTGAATACAGAAGCGTAATCGATCGTTGTCTAAACTTTTGCTGAGTGCTGTACATACACTATGCAACACTTGTTACACTATGTAGTACAATTTTTCTTTCAGGGTAATCAATATAATTTCTAATTGGTTCTATCATAAATAACATAAAAAAACTTTATTTGCCTGCAAATATTACTTTTCCTTTGTGGTCTTGACAACGAAAATTTGAAAATTGCGTATTATCACCTAGGAAAACAGGATTGGCTGTATTGCCTCCATTTTTATACCGAAATTTTGACTTCAGACTAAAACTTTTTGAAGAAATTTTTTTCCGTTTAATAATTAAGAAAACTCTGACATTAAATAAGTCTGAAAGTATTTTTTTATTTTTCTGGCGTGAATCCAAATTTTTTTTGTAAAAGCGGAGGTCAAACTGACAAGGTCTGAAGGAAACAGTTATGGGAGAAAATCTTACAACTGTGGGTACCTTGAAAATTAAAAAGAAATCTGTATTAGTGCCAGACTTATAAAACAGACGATAATTAGCATTTAACTAAGGCTTTTCGATTTAAATAAAACTTTTTATTAGATCTACATTTTGAATTATGGGGACGCTTGGAGAGTGAATGCTAGGGCACATATGGGAATACTCTGTTATAAATTAGAGTAAGTTAGCATAATTCGTTTTACCTGATGGTATGGCAAAAGATAAATTTCTGTTTATTGGTAATAATAGTGTAAAAGTTTGAAAAAACTGCATTTAGTTAATTCAGATTTAGATGTGCAAGATAAAAAATAATGGCCAGATCAGTTGAAAAAAAAAGAATTGATGACGAAATGTTGAGAAATGTTGCTGGAAATTTTCCCTTGGTCATTAAATGTCGTTGAGCGAGTCATGAGCAGGCTTTAAAACTCAATAGGAATAGACAAGGATACTTTATTTTTACACATTTAAAAAGGCGCAAATGAATTCAAGTAGATACAATAGCTAGATCAACATTTCCAGATTAAATATTTTAATATTTGCTAATCAGCTTTTCTTCTTCCTCAGGCATGCAATTAAAACCGTTATGACAATTGGGAAAATGGGAAGGGCTGATCAAACAGAAGTTGGGAGCGAAAACATAAGCTTTGTTACACAAAACCTTGAAAATTATGCGAACCTTGAAAAGAATTTTTTTTCATCGCGTAGTATAAAGTTTAAAAGGAATTGCTCTAAAAGTATTGACTATAGATATTTGCTACGTTTATTTATATTTTAACTTAATTATAAAAATTCATATTTCTTTTTAACTAACTGTTGCATTTATCAAAAGACCATTGTTTCATTTTCACTTCTTATAATTCTTGATGATTTTATGTTTATTACTTCAAGTCACACAGTACAAAGTTTAAAAGGAATTGCTGTAAGAGTAATGTCTGCTACGTTTATCTGTAATATTTTAACTTAAAAAAAAAAAAAAAAAAAAAAAAAAAAAAAAAAAAAAAAAAAAAAAAAACATATTTCTTAGTAACTAACTATTGCGTTTATCAAATTTTCCTTGTTTCATCATCATTTTTTATAATTACTTGATGATTTTTTTTTCAGGAACTTTTAAATGTGAAGCAGTAGATGATACTGGAAAAGACAAGCTTACAGTCCAAGTCACTGTGACACAACTCCTTAAGCCGCTACTTACACCCTTGTCAGCAACTATTCGTCGCAATGATTCTCTGACAATAACATGCGTCTCTCAAGAAATTCAACGAGATAGGAATGTAACATACATATGGTCTCGGAACGAAGGTCCCATGTTTACGGTTAAAGAGAAAATTGAAGATTTATTTCCCAGCGGATCAAGGCTAATAATAAAGCAAACTGAGGAATCTGCCAACTATACATGTGCGTTACATTCTGTATTTGGAATAAAAAAAGAGACGAGTATAATAAAAGTAATAAGTGGAAAAGGTAAGTATAAATAACTGTACATTTAATACCAACAAATTTAACTACAGAAGAGCACCGATTATGTGTACGCCAATTAAATTTTTCCAATTATCCAGATCGATAAATGGCTGTACGTTTCTTCACTGCCTTCTAATTTTTTTAAAGCGAAACTTCTTTAAGCTTCATATTTTGAATTCGGCTGAATGTCACGGAAAGTACCTGTTAAATAACTGCTTCCTAATCCTCAAATCTCCAACAAATCCAAAGAGATCAATGCCTAAAATCAGTTGTTTCTAGAGCTTAAGAAGTTTAAGACTGCTGACTCTCTCTCTCCGCATGCTTTTTTGTTCATATAGGTATGCATATACAGGGTGTTTCTAAATTCATAGTCCAAACTTTAAGGGGTGATAGTACACATCAAGACAAACAATATTTAAATAGGAAACCAAGGGTCCCAAAGTCTTCCGAAGGAGATAGGCGCCATTAAAGTTTAGGGTCCAAAAATTCAAATGATTATGAAAAACAGAAAAATTGGTCGATTCGTTTGCGGTTTTCACTAAAATTATTCTTTATTCACTAAAATTATTCTATAAAAATACAACTATTTTTAAGCGTTATTTTTTGTATCTAATTAAATGCTTGCAAATGTTTAGATTTAAATTTTGAGCTCAAATTCTAAATCAATGGAGGGGTTAAGAAGCGGAAACTGAACAGTGTTCAGGAGTTAAAATGTTACCCTCCCCACCCCTCGAACACATTTCAAATTTCCGCACTTAAGTACTCAAAACGATGCAGATTTTGAGCTCAAAATTTAAGTTTGAACTTTTACAAGCATTTAATTAGATACAAAAAATAACGGTTAAAAATAGTTGTTGGTTACTCTAAAGTTTAAGGCGCCCTCTATCGGTATTTTTTGAAATTAATCTTTAAAATTTATTTTCAGGGAAATATTGTCATAAAGAATAGTTTTAGCGAAAACGGCAGAAGAATCGACCAATTTTTCCGTTTTTCAAAATAATTTGAAATTTGAACCTCCCCACTCCCATTGAACACAGTTCAGTTTGCTCCACTTAACCACTCCCAACGATTCAGATTTTCATCTCAAAATTTAAGTTTATGTCTAAGCTTCTAAGAAAATTTTATGAGATGCGAAAAATAACGGTAAAATATAGTTGTACGTTACTCCAAAGTCTAAAGCGCCCTCTATCGGCATTTTTTAAAATTTATTTTTTTAATTCATTTTCAATAAAAGACCGACATAAAGAATAGTTTTAGTGAAAACCGCAAATCAATCGACCAATTTTTCCAATTTTTATAGTCATTTGAATTTAAAACCCTCTGAACACAGTTAAGTTTGTGCTACTTAACTGCTTCCAACTATTCAGATTTTGAGCTCAAAATTTAAGTTTAACTCTAAGCTTACGAAACCTTTAATGAGATGCAAAAAATAACGGTAAAAAATAGTTGTTCGTTACTCTAAAGTCTAAAGCGCCCTCTATCGTCATTTTTTGAAATTTATCTTTGTAATTTATTTTCAAGACAATACTGACATAAAGAATAATTTTAGTGAAAACCGCAAACGAATCGACCAATTTTTCTGTTTTTCATAATCATTTGAATTTTTGGACCCTAAACTTTAATGGCACCTATCTCCTTCGGAAGACTTTGCGACCCTTGGTTTCCTATTTAAATATTGTTTGTCTTGATGTGTACTATCACCCCTTAAAGTTTGGACCATGAATTTAGAAACCCCCTGTATATACATACAATAATTTCTAATTTTCCATTTATAATTTTGTATTAAATTTGTAGAAAATAAAATCTTTAAAAATGTTTTAAAAAAAATTCTTTTAAATATATCATTTGTAATATACTAAAATCTGCACTACTTCAATCCCAATCTAAAGCCTGAAAAAAATAAGAAAGGAAATTATCTAAAAAACATTGCCATAGCGGTTTTTATTTTCTTTAAGTTGTCCAATTATTTCAATATTTCATTAACGACTATATATAGTAGTTGCCTTTTTTTACAATGTACTTTCATTATTATTTCGTTTCTGTTTCTGTTACATTTTATGCATAGATTTATAATGTTCAAGTATGCCTTATGATTGAATATAAGAAATGGCATTTTTAAAATGAAAAAGTTTAATTTCCTCTAAAACAAAATTTAATTTTTACAGAATTTTCTACATCAACATGTTCCAAGGAAACTTTATTTGGAATTAACTGGAAGCCTACTGCTCTTGGTTCAGAGGATTTTCATCTTTGCCCGCATAATTATACTGGTAAATCTTTCTGCTAATGTAGAAATTGTGTATTTATAGCCAAGGACAAAACTAATAATTTAATAATAACAATCTTCTTTAAAATGGCCATAAATGACTTTTATATTGCGGTAATGAAACTTATCCATAGTTATTACTGTTTCATTATATTTCATTTTTAATTTATCTTGTGAGAATTTCATCAGAAAGAAGAAAAAAGAGAAAATAAATAAAATATTCAAAATTGAGCTATCATGTGTAAACCTAAAATTACAATTTGACTAAATAAGTTCATAAATTGCAAAAACAAAATACAATATTTGTGCGTTTATCATTTTAAAAATTACTTACTGTTGGAATATAATTTTATTAGTAAGAAAACAAATTTCAAGTTTGCATTCTAGATCTCTTTAAAAATAAGTCACAAGGAAACAAACTTTAAGCTCTGTACTATTTTAAATAAATAAATATATTTATATACTGAATCCTTTTTTACGTTTTAAGCGATATATTTATTTGCTTTTTTTATACAACAACGAAGAGTTAAAATTCTTTTAAGAAACTCAGTTTGTTTACATCAACATAATCTTAAATTCAATTTTCTCAAAACGATTTTTTCTGGATTTCGATGTATCTTTTTATAGAAACTATTACATATCCTATCTGAATATGTTACACATATCTCTGATCAATCTGAAGTGAAATTTTGTGACTAACGTATGTACAATTTTTTTTATAGAAGAGTTTTCCTCTGGGAAAATGAAAGTTTTTTGTAATTAAAAACAAATTTTGGTCTAGATTAAACATATATAATACACTATATGGCCAAAGATGACTGGCCACTTGTGATTTTAGAAGATTTGTTAAATATCTAGAAAAATACATAAGAATTATTCTGAAACTCCAGGTGTGTAAATAGAATAGTGCTGATCATATATTTCCGTGAAGATTTTTTCTCAAAATTCCATAGGGTACCGTGAACAAGTCGAAAAAGAAAGAAGGTCTTTTGCATAACCCTGTCAAAACTATAATTTAGCAAAAGCGTCCGAACTACGGATTTTGATTACGTGGCTTAACGTAATAAAGTCCTTCCGGCAATGCCGGGAGGAAGAGGTAGCTTTCATATACTTATATATTTATTTATTTATTTTAAAGTAAGTTACATTGTTCAAAAATACTAAGCTCAAATTAGTGGAAATAATCTTATAAAATTAGTGATTTTATAAGATTGAATACTAGTTTTTGTCAAGACTGAATATTAATAGGAATTTTTAGAAATTAGTCATCTTTTATTCAACCTGGTTTTATTTTAAGCAATTTAGAGAGTCACCAAATCCCACGATATCATAAAGTGTATGCCATTTTAAAGCAGCATGATGGATCGTTCAGATCAGACCGTCTCAAAATGTCAGCCATAAGCAAAATTCAAAGTGCTATAACGCAATCATTTTTTAAGATATAGACATAATAAAAAGTGTTCTGGAATCGTTGTTTCAAGTTTTAATACGTAAAAGAAAAATATTTTTCAACTTTTAATTTTTTCGCATTTAATTTTAAATTTTAAATTTTTTAAAAAATTTAAAACGGTTACCATTTTGAAACAAAATGGTGGATGATGCTGGCCAACGAACTCGATCGAGACATTTGTATGTACTATGTACATACCAAGTTTCATTGAAATCGGTTCATAAATACGCGTTTTATCACGTGACAAAAATCAGATCATTTCAAAATGTCAGCCATAAGAAAAATTCAAAGTGCTATAACTCAATCATTTTTTTAAGATATAGACAAAATAAAAAGTGTTCTGGAATCTTTGTTTTAAGTTCTAACACGTAAAAGAAAAATATTTTTCAACTTTTAATTTTTTTGCATTTAATTTTAAATTTTAAATTTTTTTAAATTTAAAATGGCCGCCATTTTGAAACAAGATGGCATATGATGCTGGCCAACAAACTCGGTCGAGATATTTGTATGTACTATGTACATACCAAATTTCATTCAAATCGGTTTATAAATACGTTAGTTATAGCATGTCAAAAATCAGATCGTTTCAAAATGTCAGCCATAAGAAAAATTCAAAGAGCTATAACTCAATCATTTTTTAAGATACAGACAAAATAAAAAGTGTTCTGGAATCTTTGTTTTAAGTTCTAACACGTAAAAGAAAAATATTTTTCAACTTTTAATTTTTTCGCATTTAATTTTAAATTTTAAATTTTTAAAAAAAAATAAAATGGCCGCCATTTTGAAACAAAATGGCGGATGATGCTGACCAACAAACTCGGTCGAGACATTTGTATGTACTATCTACATACCAAGTTTCATTCAAATCGGTTCATA
The DNA here is from genome assembly GCA_964019185.1 of Maratus speculifer. Lineage (NCBI taxonomy): Eukaryota > Metazoa > Arthropoda > Arachnida > Araneae > Salticidae > Maratus > Maratus speculifer. The sequence continues at coordinate 361,138,504 of OZ025292.1, forward strand.
AATACGTTAGTTATCGCATGACAAAAAACAGATATATATATATATATATATATATATATATATATATATATATATATGGTTATATATATATATATATATATATATATATATATATATATATATATATGGTTATATATATATATATATATATATATATATGTCAACATTTGAACGGAGGGTGGTTTTGGGGTCTGGGGGTCATGATCGGTGAAAATATACCAAAATTTTCCGGAAGTGCTTTCCTCCGGACGGCTGCAATAGGTAGCTTTTTACTTTTTGTAATGAAAGCTACCTAAAACTGTGTTCATTTTTATTAGGAAAGAATGTATACTCGTAGAGAAATTAAGGTTTTTATAAAAACGCTCCGAAATTTTTTCATGCTTATTTTGCTTATAATTTGCAGAGTTCTTAATATAAAAATTTTCTTTTCAGACAATATGATAAATAATATTGTACACAATACCCTGTAATCAGAATTTAAAAATTAGTAAAAACTGTAGGAATATGAGCAGGTTCACTAAATAATGATTCACGGCGCATGCGTGAACGCAATCAAAATATAATTTGCATAATGTGTTAGCTAAGTGCAACGTTTGAGACGTCCCAAAAGCATAGCTTGAAATTTCTGAAAATTATCGTTGATAGAATAATCTTAATATCCGTATTTACCAAAATGAAACAAAAAGATGAGGGACTGTATCCATATATAAATTGACTAGTGTCAATATAGCATACATAATATTGCATGTACTACTATATTTGGATACAACTCCTGAATTTTTTATCTTTATTTTGGGAATAACGGATTTTGAGCTTATTTTATTGACCATTATTTTCAGAATTTTAAAGCTATTTTTTGAGTCTTTTACAAAAGTTGCTCAACACAGTATGCAAATTATATTTTGATACATTGATGATTATATAGTCACGTATGCATAGTGAAACATTATTTAGTAAACCTGCTCGTTTTTCTAACATTTGTCATTATTTTTTAAATTCTGATAACGAGATATTGTGTACAATATTCTTTGTCATATTTTCTGAAAAGATAAATTGTTTGTATTAAGAACTCAATAAATTATTAACAAAAAACTTGAAAAAATTTGGGACTGTTTTTATAAAAACCTTAATTTCTCTACGAGTGTACATGATATCCTCATAAAAAACAATAGCTCTACAATATGGACGCTTTTGATACGCTAGTTTTGACAGGGTTATGCAAAAGATCTTCGTTCTTTTTCAATTTTTTTATCGTATCCTATGGGATTTCGAAGAAAAATCTTCAGTTAAATTTATGACCTATACTATTCTGTTTAGCACTTGGAGTTCCAGAATAATTCCTCATATATTATTCTAGATATTTAACAAAACGTCTAAAATCGTAAGTGGCCGGTCAAGTTCGGCAATATAGTCAGGCCCCGATTATCACTAATTTTGGCCCTGGCCAAAGATAAATTAGATGGCTCCTTTTGAACCATTGCAAGGTTATTCAAATGGAACTGATGGTCACTCATATATGTGAATGTGTATTGCATGAACACATTTTCGCACCTTAGATATAAACAGAAGAAAGTTCAAAGCTTTCTCAATCCTAAATTAAATACCTTAATTACTAAAAGTACACCTTTTTTTTCAGCCAGTAAAGAGTAAAACTCTTTTATATAACTTTAGCAATTTGTTATATTACATGAATGTATTTAATAGAATGAATACTAATGAATATGCTGAATTTAATAACTTCAACATACGTAAGGCATACAATTGGAAAAAGAAAGTAAGTATTTTATAAGTCAATATATAAATTTGGGGGGCCCTTAAGGTCCAGGGCCCATGGGCAAAGTCCCGATTTGCCTCTGCGGTAATAAGAGCTTGAATACAGTGTATTCAAGTATCGTTTGTATTGAAGTATCGTTTGTTTGTCAAGTATTGTTGTATACCTACGTTTGTTGATGTACTCCTAGCCCCTGCTTTTAGGTAGCTTTCATTACAAAAAGTAAAAAGCTACCTATTGCAGCCGTCCAGATGAAAGCACTTCCAGAAAATGTTGGTATATTTTCACCGATCATGACCAACAGACCCCAAAACCACCCTCCGTTCAAATGTTGACATATATATATATATATATATATATATATATATATATATATATATATATATATATATATACATATATATATATGTGGGATTAAAGAATAAAGTATCCAGCAATAAAAGATAATAAACTCAATGATTTAATGAACGTGATATCCAAAATGAGACTCGTGTGATGATGCGTGGAAAGAACGAGGTGTTCTATAGATTTCAGCGATGGCGAGTTGGATGGATTTTTAATCCAAAGCTCAGAGAAGCTTATTTATACTTATTTTTATTCAGTTCTACTGTTATATTTGAATGCTACGTATATATTTTATGTCTATTAAACCTTTTTTATCTTATCAAGAATATTTGTTTTGCTTAAATCATAAGTTAATCACTCAATATCCCACAAGTTTTGGGGGTTCGTTGCCGGGATTTGAATGATTTCGCTGATTTATATTTGAATTTGAATTTCACGATGAAAGCTATTTTGTACTAAGAAGATCTAAGTCTAAGAAGAATGTTTTGTTTTTAAACTAAAACGTATTATAAAAAAAAGGAACTGTTTGTTATATGTGTAATGATTAAAAATTATCCGTAATCAAGCCTGCAAGATAGTGCACTATATTGTTTTGTTGAAGTGTAAACAAAAATTATAATGTCTGTTCTGAATAAAGCTAGAAAGACGGACTTGTTAACATTGTGTGATGATCTAGGTATAGTTGTGCCTCAGAGTCCAAGAATCATTGATTTGATAAAGTTGGTGACGGAATCGAAGGATTATGAAGAAAATTTTGTAAAAGTTCGACTTGAAGTCATTGCCGCGGAGAGAATAGAAAAAGAAAGACTAGAAGCAGAAAAAGAAGGAAGAAGACTAGAAGCAGAAAAAGAAGAAAAAAGACTAGAAGCAGAAAAAGAAGAAAAAAGACTAGAAGCAGAAAAAGAAGAAAGACGGTTACGGTTAGAGGAAAAGAAGATGGAGATGGAGTACGAATTACGAAAAATTGAACTTCAAGGAAATATGACGAGTACAAGTGACGGTTCGGCTGTAACTGGTTCAGGTAAGCAACCAGATTTGTCTAAATTAATATCACACTTTGATGGGAAGGGTGATATTAGTATCTATTTAGCTCTATTCGAGAGACAGATTTCTAGGATGACTATAACAAAAGAGAATTGGGTCATGCACTTATTAAGTTTAATGCCGCTAGAAATTGCTAATGTTATAACTAGAGAACCAGAAACATTAACAAATAACTACGATTATGTAAAAAACTTGCTGCTCAAAAGATTCAAATTGACGCCAGAAGAGTTTAGGCAAAAATTAATGTCGCATAAGAAAGAAAACTCAGCCACTTGGCGCGATCTAGCATTTGAGTTAAGGAATTATTTAGAAGAATGGATTACCGGTCTTGATGTATCCAATTTTGAAGATTTAAAAGAATTAATATTAGTAGATCAAATCAAGAGAAGGTTACCGATAGAAATGAAAGAACATTTTATCGATGATCTTCCCAAAATTAAAAATGTTGATGTATTAGTTTGTAAACTAGATGATTATGAAACAGCAAGGCGTAATGTTAAAACCATGAATAGACACTCACACCACTTTCAAGATAGGGAGCCAAAAATGCGCGAAAACAACAACACAAAACCATGGTTACCATACCAATGATATAATACTTTAAGAAGACAACAATTTAAAGATGATACAGATAATGTAAATGAATCTTCTTATTTAAATGAAAAGAACAGGGCACAAATTATGTGTTTCAAAAGTAATCGTCTTGGCCACGTAATATCGCAGTGCAATAATGGGGAAAATAAACAAATAAAAAATGAAAGCCAAAATCTGAGCCAAAACCCGCGATTATCCAACCACAAAGAAGTGAATTCTACAGTAATCACACAAACCAACAGCGCCAAACCAGATTACATGAAAAATATTGATATTAACGGTGAAAAGACACAGATCTTCTTCGACACTGGAAGTGATATAAGTTTGGTGAGCTATGAATGTTACACAAAGATGGGCTCGCCAAGATTATTTTCTAATAATATCTATTTGTCAGGTATAAATAAAATAGTTGTTAATCCTAAAGGATATTTTCCATATGAATTTAATATTGATGGTTTTCTAATCAGAACAAATTTGTATGCGTTAGAATCGCTCGCATATGATATTTTATTGGGATACGACGTGATTAGCAAATTAAATTTGGCGATAGATGAGAGCGGAATTAGGATCGTTGGCAAACGCAACAACATTGAAGTAGGTTACACTGAAATTCAGAAGAATTCTGATATAAAATTGAATCATGTTGCCAGAAATAGTAATGAGAAGAAAACTTCTACGTTAGATAATTCACGTGATGCAAATATTATAGTTGCAAATGAGAAAATTGCAGGAGGTAATCACTTGATTAATTTCGCGAGAGTCATAGAAGAAAATGAAATTGATTTGAATCACGTGAGAAATTTGAAAATTAGAAAAGAAATAAATGAGAAAGAAGAAAATTTAATTAGTAAGAAAAGATTGAATGAAAGAAACGAGACATCACAAACAGGACGAATGAATGACCTAAAAGAAAAACGCAATTTATGTGCACGCGCCAATGAAAATAAAAATGAAACGAGGAAAGTTGAAAAATATTATAAACGGAAAAAAACGAGGGAAGAAAATAATATTGAAGGAATTAATGCAAATAAACAGAAATTTATCAGAAATTACAAGAAGCGTGATTACAATGATAAAGATGAAGAAAAGAAATATTATTCGAGAAATAATTTTAATAGAAAATGTCACAAATGTGAAAATCGGAGAAAATATTTAAGGGAAAGAAAACTTGAAATTTTTGAAAAAGAAAAGGCTCAACCATGTGAAAGGAATAATAAAACAAGCATCAAAGCAAACTTTAATGGTCCACGTAGAAATCTATATTTCTGGAGTAACGATAATTATAGAAAGCAATTTAGCATGATCAGAAAAGTACCTAACAGATATGAATTAAATGATCCCGTGGTAATCCAAGAAATGCAGTATGGAACAGGACTGAAAAGGAGAAAATTCCATGGACCGAATAAAAACATTATAGAAAAATCACATGATCATTATGATGCAAAGAGAATTGGAGACCATGGTGGACAACAAGATATCTACTATTACAGAATACATCAAGCCGTGGGGTAACGCATCTGCATAACGTGAGATGTTTTTATTTTATATTTACCTGTTTTATTTCTATAAATTTGTGTCTAAATTTTTATAAACAGCTGCCGAGGACGTCAGAAACGTCAGGATGACCGAGAATGTGGGATTAAAGAATAAAGTATCCAGCAATAAAAGATAATAAACTCAATGATTTAATGAACGTGATATCCAAAATGAGACTCGTGTGATGATGCGTGGAAAGAACGAGGTGTTCTATAGATTTCAGCGATGGCGAGTTGGATGGATTTTTAATCCAAAGCTCAGAGAAGCTTATTTATACTTATTTTTATTCAGTTCTACTGTTATATTTGAATGCTACGTATATATTTTATGTCTATTAAACCTTTTTTATCTTATCAAGAATATTTGTTTTGCTTAAATCATAAGTTAATCACTCAATATCCCATATATACATACATATACATATATATGATGTTTGTCATGCGATAACTAACGTATTTATGAACCGATTTGAATGAAACTTGGTATGTACATAGTGCATACAAATGTCTCGACCGAGTTCGTTGGCCAGCAACATCCGACATTTTGTTTCAAAATGGCGGCCATTTTAAATTAAAAAAAAAAATTTAAAATTTAAAATTCAATGCGAAAAAATTAAAAGTTGAAAAATATTTTTCTTTTACGTGTTAGAACTTAAAACAACGATTCCAGAACACTTTTTATTTTGTCTATATCTTAAAAAATTATTGAATTATAGCACTTTGAATTTTCTTATGGCTGACATTTTGAAACGATCTGATTTTTGTCACGTCATAACACGCGTATTTATGAACCGATTTGAATGAAACTTGGTATGTACATAGTACATACAAATGGCTCGACCGAGTTCGTTGGCCAGCAACATCCGACATTTTTTTCAAAATTGCGGCCGTTTTAAATTTTTAAAAAAATTTAAAATTTAAAATTAAATCTGAAAAAATTAAAAGTTGAAAGTATTTTTCTTTTACGTGTTAGAACTTAAAACAACGATTCCAGAACTTTTTTTTGTTTTGTCTATATCTTAAATAATGATTGAGTTATAGCACTTTGAATTTTTTTATGGCTGACATTTTGAAACGATCTGATTTTTGTCACGTGATAACACGCGTATTTATGAATAGATTTGGATGTAACTTGGTGTGTACATACTATATACTGAGGCCTGAATCGAGTTCGATACTCAGTTCCATCCGCCATCTTATTTCAAAATGGCGGCCATTTAAAAAATTTTATAAATTTTAAAATTTAAAATTGGGTACAAGAAAGTGAGAAAATGAAAAAGATTTTTCTTTTATGCATTTTAACTTGATACAAAGATTCCAGAGCATTTTTTGTTTCGTCTGTATCTTAAAAAATGGCTGAGTTATCGCAATTTTAATTTCTAGTGTTGCTCATATCTTGAAATGATCTGATTTTCGTCACGTGATAACACGTGTATTTATAAACTGATTTGGATATAACTCCGTGTGCACATAGTACATAAAAATGCCTTGACCACGTTCACTGTCCATCTTCTTCCGTCCTCTTGTTTCAAAATGGAAGCCATTTAAGTTTGTCAAAAATCTTTTAAATGTATAATGATGTACAAACAAAAAATTAGAAATTGAAAAAAGGTTCTTTTTAAATTATTTATTTTAATAATGAATTCAGGAATATTTTTTGCTTTGTCTTTAACTTAAAAAACGCCTGAGCAATTTGAATTTCTAATGTGGGGGACATTTTTAAAAAAATCAATTTGCCCGCGACAGCACTCGTATATATTAATCGATTTCAATATGAGTGTGCATGTGCACCTGAATTAAGATTTCGACCAAGCTCATAATCAGGTTCCACTAATTTGATCTTAGTATTTTTGAATAATATAACTTAATTTAAAATAAATAAACAAATATATAAGTATATGAAAGCTACCTCTTCCTCCCGGCACTGCCGGAAGGACTATTTAAATTTCAGAGTTTGGATAAGTCGGGAAGGTGGTGTTCAAGGACTACCACTACCATCATTTTTTTCGCTGTGTGGAGCTATGAAAAGAGGATTTGATCTTCATTGTTTTACCCTTTAGATTTCAACATATTTGATTAACTAAAACAAGAGTTAATTATAACTTAACATTTATTTAAGGTAGATTTTATACCTTGCCGCTCTCCGAATGCTTTCATGAATTGATATCGCATTAAGAAACGCTACGCCTGATTTTTTAGATATGATCACGTTCTCAAACTTCTGCTAAGAACAGAGGAACAAAAGGTGACACATCGAATATTTGTAAATAGCAGTAAGCTTTGTCTTGTCTATTTCACTTCTTTATAATTATAATCCAAGAGCTGACGACAGCACAAAAAGCTATGTTATCAAGCACAGGAGAAAACCCTTATTTTATGGAAGAGTAGAAATAGGGGAATCTAATGATCCATCTCTGCTCGAAGTGAACTGATGCATAATCCAAAAATTAACACCACCAGCAGTTGACTCGTAGGTTTATCTTTGTGCTGTTCTGCTCCCAGTCCTACATGTTTTCATGTCTTTGATTGAGGGACAAACGCAATGATAAACCTCCGAGTCAAAATCTGGTGGTATTAATTTTTGGCTTATGCATCAGTTCACTTCCGGCAGACATGGATCATTAAATGCCGCTATTTCTACTCTGCCTTAAAATTAAGGTTATTTTTTTATTACAAAGTTTATTTTGTACTGTCGTCACTTGGACTGTTATGTAGAATTGCACGTATTAGGATTTAGCCTGAGATAGTCAGGATTGAAGATTGTAAACATTTACCTTGAAGCTTCAAACTATAACACCTCCACCCCCCCCCCCCCCCAGAAGATTTGATTTTTTGTTTTAAATAAAACTAAATGTAATTTTTCTCCCTCGGAACTCCATATTGACCACCACAGAGGAACTGTAACTTTCCTTCTCAGGGAAACACGTCTGAATTCTTGTTTGACAGTATGAATGCGCATAATAAAGATTTTTTTTTTAAATTACAGTAAAGCATCGTTTATACGACGATCACTTATACGACGTTTACATTTATACGACGTTTTAATGTGGTCAAGATTCATTCCTATTCATTTTAATGTAAAAATATATCTTTTATACGACGCTCAAAATCGTTTATACGTCGATTTTTCGATTTTGTATAGGTTTATTTTTCTTTATGTTTCTTGTGTATTTTACGAACGAGCGGAAGTTGGCAGCTATGAATGACACCAAAGAGCTTGTTTAAATTCACTCCACATTATAAAAATGTGGGCTGGTGTTCAATTAGTCTGAAAAATCATCTTACGTGTAACAGATTACACTGGGAGGGGTCATTCTTTTTTCGGGGATAGTTAGCTTTCCCGACCTATTTTAAGTTGCAAATAGACTATCCTTCTAACTGTTATCAGTATTGGCGACTTTTAGTTGGCCACGCGGGGTTTTTGATCTTTGACTTTAAATGGAAAGGAAATAATGTACTGCAAATGAGGAACCTTTAACCCTTTGACGGTTAAAGCACTTCTATTCATAAAATACTAAAATGATTGAATGACACCGGAATTTAAAAACAAATTTATTTCATAATATATAAATGTTTTTTTTACGTTTTTTGCAAAATTAAAATTTTCATTTAAAAATTCCGGTATTAGAATGGCATTTCGCAATTCAAATTAAGTGATATTCTGGGCGCGTATACGCGCTTATAACCACGAAAGGGTTAATTATGAGGACACATAATTAAAGGTACTTATATTTAAATAGCATACTAATCCCCCCTTTTTAGGTGCGTTCGTAATTATATAATACGTAGCACCTATAGTGGTCGTTCAGTCCGTCCGTCTGTCCGTCCGTCTGTCTGTCCGTCTGTCTGTCCGCATATAACAAAGCAAAAACTACCCAACCGAATCGTTTGAAATTTAAAAGACATAATTATTATATAATTTTGTCGAGTCATTTCAAATTTTATGAAACTCGGATGCATAGATCAATTACAGGGGCAATCAAAAGTATTCCATTACATTACGGTCAATGGGGAAAAAAGTTTCAAATGCATTTTAATCGTTTGAAATTTAAAATACGCAATTATTACATAATTCTGTCGAGTTATTTCAAATTTTTTGATACTCGTGTGCATAGATCAATTACAGGGGCAATCAAAAGTATTCAATTACATTATGGTCAATGGGGAAAAAGTTTCAAATATAATCTATACGCTTGAAATTTAAAATACATAATTATTACATAATTGTGTCGAGTCATTTCAAATTTTAGGAAAATCGGATGCATAGATCAATTACAGGGGCAATCAAAAGTATTCCATTACATTACGGTCAATGGGGAAAAAAGTTTCAAATGCATTTTAATCGTTTGAAATTTAAAATACGCAATTATTACATAATTCTGTCGAGTTATTTCAAATTTTTTTATACTCGTGTGCATAGATCAATTACAGGGGCAATCAAAAGTATTCAATTACATTATGGTCAATGGGGAAAAAGTTTCAAATATATTCTATACGCTTGAAATTTAAAATACATAATTATTACATAATTTTGTCGAGTTATTTCAAATTTTAGGAAAATCGGATGCATAGATCAATTACAGGGACAATCAAAAGTATTCCGTTACATTACGGTCAATAGGGAAAAATGTTTCAAATGCATTTTAATCGTGTTACACTCATGCGAACTTAATAAAATTTATATGCAACTATAAAGTACATAATATAATATACATCTTACATAATTTGTGGTGCAAAGAATATTTGTTATTGATTTACAAGGCCACACAAAAGTATTCCATTACGTAATGGTATAGGGAGAACATTGTTTGATGAGCGTTTTAATTGTAATTCACTATTTACAATTTTATGAGATTGATATATGAAAGTAATATTTTTAAAACTTCGTTATCGTACGAACGCACCTAATTTGCTACGCTTCACGTGCAATTTCCAACTTTTTTTTTTTTTTTTTTTTTTTTTTTTTTTAGTTTGTTTAATTTACAAATTCACGCAAATCATCACGTTAAACATTAAAATTAAGGGGGGAATCCATTTCAAGTGGTCCAGCACTGGTCGCTCGACCAATTTTAAAAAATCTGAAATTTTTTGGACAACAACCCTAACATGATGGAAGTTCAAAATGACCGTTATTTTAATTTTACTATTTTTTGTTTGTGCATGGCGGCCATCTTTGTTTCATCGTGTGCAGCGATTTTCTCAGATACTAGGATACACAAAATTGTAACGATCTCGTCTTTTATTTTCCCAATTTAAATGGGGTTTGCAGCATTTTGTTCAGAATAAAATAGGCTAAATGTATGGTGGTAGAATAATTTTGGAAAATTTAATTTTACAGGTGATATTGTAGCACAAAATTTAAGATTTTTTTCCAAAATCTATCCGTTTGCAAGAGGAAATTTTTCATGCAAGGAAAACTGTCAACCTTACACAATTTTTTCTACAAATAAGTCAAAAGTGCATGTACTCATACACCAAGTCCCAGATCTGGGAGTTAATTTCTCTTTGCAAAAAAATTCCGAAATTCGTCAAAAATTTCAAAAATCGCACTTATTAGGCTTTGATATCTCTGGCGGGGCACGAGATAAAAATCTGAAATTCTGGCCTTTGATAGTACTGTGTAGCAATGTTATGTGCAAAAAATTTCAAGAAGGAGATTTGACTACAAGAGGAGATATGACATGGACAATATGTGAAAACAATACTGCCAAACTATTGTAACCTACTATGTAATTGTTCAACAAGACTGTCAACCTTACACAATTTTTTCTACAAATAGGTCAAAAGTGCGTGTACTCATACACCAAGTCCCAGATCTGGGAGTTAATTTCTCTTTGCGAAAAAAATTCCGAAATTCGTCAAAAATTTCAAAAATCGCACTTTTTAGGCTTTGATATATCTGGTGGAGCACAAGATAAAAATCTGAAATTCTGACCTTTGATAGTATTGTGTAGTAGTGTTATGTACAAAAAATTTAAAGAAGGAGATTTGACTATAAGCTGAGATATGGTAATTAAAAAATGTTAAGGAATGCTATTATGAGTACATTAGGAGAAATGAGATTAGTCTCATTTATTACAATATTTACACAGAAAATATCGTTTGTTGAAAACAGTTTAATAATAAATGTTTAATTTACAAAGATACTACATATGCTCAACAAAGAGCTTAACACTATTTACGAGAGATGTTGTGAGTTCGACCAATTACTGTTGTCAGTCCACCAGGCTGTCCTTTCTCAAAATTTTATTTGAAGCCACCCAAGTCTTGTCATCCCTTGTTAACTTGAATGAAATTCTCTAGGTTTAATAACTGAAACCATGTGAACTCGATCAGTTGCAACCCATTGTCTGAAATTTACTTTTCCTGAAATGTGTACCGAGTAAAATTGTTGCAATAGTATTTCTAGTAGATTTGTTCCTCTGCACAAATAGTGTATTGGCTTAGCATACATCCTGAATTGTTTAAATCACACAGAAGCATGTGAAGAAGATATTTGTAATTAACATTTACCTTTGTACCATAAATAATTAATTTTAAATTTTGGAGATATGAACAATTACATAGTAGGTTAGAATAGTTTGACAGTATCGTTTTCACATATTGTCCATGTCATATCTAAGCTTGTAGTCAAATCTCCTTCTTGAATTTTTTTGTACATAACACTATTACACAATACTATCAAAGGCCAGAATTTCAGATTTTTATCTCGTGCTCCACCAGAGATATCAAAGCCTAAAAAGTGCGATTTTTGAAATTGTTGACGAGTTTCGGAATTTTTTTCGCAAAGAGAAATCATTTCCCAGATATGGGACTTGGTGTATGAGTACACGCACTTTTGACCTATTTGTAGAAAAAATTGTGTAAGGTTGACAGTTTTTCTTGCATGAAAAATTTCCTCTTGCAAACGTATAGATTTTGGAAAAATCTTAAATTTTTTGCTAAAATTCCACCTGTAAAAATTCATTTTTCAAAATTATTCTACCACTGTACATTTAGCCTATTTTATTCTGAACAAAATGCTGCAAACCCCATTTCAGTTGGGAAAGTAAAAGACGGGATATTTACAATTTTGTGTATCCTAGTATCTGAGAAAATCGCTGAACACGATGAAACAAAGATGGCCGCCATGCACAAACAAAAAATAGTAAAAGTAAAATAACGGTCATTTTGAACTTCTGTCATGTTAGGCTTGTTGTACAAAAAATTTCAGATTTTTTAAAAATGGTCGAGCGACCAAAAAAATATTTTCTGGACCACTTGAAATGGATTGACCCTAAGTGAAAACAAAATTAATTCTAGTTTTGGAAATGAAAATCGTTTATACGTCGTTATCGTTTATACGACGTTTTTCGTTAGTCCCTTCGGCGTCGTATAAACGATGCTCCACTGTATTATTACTATATCTTCTCTGCTTACATGCTCAAAACACAACCAGTATAAATGAAAAAAAAAACTGTTCATATCACTTTTTCTTAAATTATCTTTTGCTACAGATAGTTTAATTTCTATTTAAGGAACATTTGCTCAGTGTTTGAAATTAAATAATGAACTACTTATATATTGCGAGAATACGAAATATCGTAAAAAAGGTTTCATTCTATATCACCTGCTGATACTTTTATTAAATCTACAAACATTATTTTTTAATTCTCTTTCAATCTAACAATATCTTTTTATTTATTTAGGATACATTTTCCGAAAATGCATAAGAGCGGAAAATTTCTCTATTGTTTGGCAGCAGCCGGATTTTTCTAGATGCATGTCTGCACAGTTCCTGAAAATAAAAAATGGGGTGAGATTTTTTGTAATTAATATATTTATGTTTTTCGATTAGCGAAAGAAAAAAAAAGATTTTATTTATTATTATTATTGTTATTAACAGTCTAGATATTTCTCGTTTACATATAGCATTTATAACATGGTAATGAATAACGATAAAAAACGTAATTGAAACTACTTATTAAAATATATATTTTTTTCTATAATTAATTGGATTATTATTACTTTCTCAAGTTAACACTTAGTTAATTACTTTCTCTGGAAAAAAATGCTTGGGATTTCTTTTAATAAATGCAACTTTTTTTTTTGGGGGGGGGGGGACAAATATTACCAAATGGTAGAAGTATATTTATTTTTATTGGTAGGTACGTTTCTCAGCTTAAATATAGTATTAATTTCATTCGTATTGTAATGGATATACACACAGAAAAAAAAGTACGTTACTTAAATGTTTAGCATTTTATATTTTATGTGATTAGCATTTTTTTTGCTTAGCATTTAGATATATATTTTTTTGTTGTTATTTAAATTCACATTAAATTTGTCTGTTATCAATTTTCCAATTTGGCTTTTAATTAAATGTCTGCCCTCCACACCCCCCTCCCAAAAAAAAGGTATTATTTAAATCAACCAAAACAGCTTGTTTTTTATTTTTAACTAGATGACCTGCTTGAGTATTATTCGAGCAAGAGAGTTCCTTGTAATAAATATATTAATTAGTAACTGCATCTGTCACAAGGCCCATGCGGTGTTTCACGATAATAATTATTAGAACTAATGAGACAAAACTGATAATACATAACTCTAAATAACAAAAAAAAAAAAAAAGAAAAAAAGAAAAAATGAAAAAAAAAGGGTTTAATTATACGAGGGAAATTTCGAAAATAAGTTTCCCCTGTCGACTGTGGTCAGAGTTGTGTTATGAAACTCAAAAAATGGATGAGACAAAAATAAGACTTTTTTTTAGTTTTCCACATAATTACCATGTACAATGATTCGTTTGTCATACCGTTCAATAAACTTCAAAAAGCCCTCCAGGAAAAACTCAGGGCTTTGCATACAGAAGAAGCGTGTAACGTTAACTTCCGTATGCAAAGCCCTGAAGTTTTCCTGTGAGATTTTTACAGCTTATCAAGCGGTATGACAAATGTCTCATCGTGCTTCGTAGTTATTGTGACGTATAAAGTTATGTCGTATTTTTCATGTTTCATTATATTGTTTAAATTTCATGCACACCTCTCTCACAGACGCCAGGGGAAACTTATTTTTTAACTCCCCCTCGTATTAACGTAAAAAAAATATTTACAAATTAATGATGTATTTACAGATACCCTAACAGGCCTAGGCTCACTGCCTTACTCAGAAAGAATCAAATAAAAATATCAACTGGCCAAACATTGGACTACCTCGTCTCGTCCCTAGGTGCTCTCTGCCTCACTTTCTCGGAATTTTATTCAATGACCCACAGCTAGACCTGCATCCGTGGAGGAAGTATTCTAAAGATGTACTGGCGGGGGTATGAGGGCTGTTAGAGCCTCTAAAACTCTGTTTAGACATAAATTTAACTGTATTATTTTTTTAAAGCCGTTCCTAAAAGAATAATAGGACTTCACTGAGAAAAAAAATATACCTCCTTCACCTAGAATGAATCATTCACTTTCTGAATACTCAAACTAGAGCTACAGATGACCGAACTATGCGAATAGATACAACTATGTTGAATAGACGCAATGACCTGACATTTCTAGTCTAGTGTTTTCTATGTGACGAAACGATATTGAATCGTTTCAGTAACGAGAAATTATCGCTTGATTTTGGGAATGGTTTCATATACTAGAATTCTAGTTACCAAATTAAACCTCTTGTGTTCGCATTTATTTGCAGAGATTTTTAAATAGATTTGACAACGAGACTATAAGAAAACGCTCTTGAATTCTATTAGGGAACTCCAGAACTCTCTGGCATAGAGAACTAGAATTTATAAGGATGGCATGGAACTATTTTTTCAAGAGCCACAATTTAGATTCTAGATGCTGGGACTATATTTTTTTCTCAGTGTTTATAAAAAAAATTATACAACCTAGTATTGGGTATAGCTGTACATATTACAGAAATAAAATGAATATACCATGAAAACTCAAAGACATATGAAACTTAAATAATATCAAATATTGTTAATCTGAAAAACTCTTTTTTTTAATTTTATACTAATATGTTTATGACGAACTTAATTCGGGGCTGACAATTAAATTAGTGCATCTTTAAACTTCATTTGGCATTTCATAAACCTAAATTCAGCTTAGTAATGATCTTTTATTCTTACAGTGCATATAAAACAAAACACTTGTTCAAAGTTTAAGCTTAGCATTGTACGAAGCGCGCTTCGAAAGGAGGTCGCAAAGATTTATCAATGACTTGGTCCGTGCCATGTTTTTCCAGATAGGTTTTTAATTAATCTTTAAGACATGGGAGGCATATTGAGAGAGTAACACATAATGTTTACTTGAAGCACTGACTATTTAGCTAACACAAAGAAGTAAAGTATTGCGGATTTTAACGAAGTTCATTTTTTTACTTTTGTCCAGCGTTCTTTAGAAATACTCCTCTGTGCAACGCATGAACAGTCGACGTACAACAGAACTATGTAAAATCGAGAAAAATCACTATTACAGCGCCTTCTTCAGACGAATCCTCATAAGGCGGACTTGTATCGCACGGCCAAAAAGGTATTCAGGACATTTAGTTCAATGCTATGTATAACATCATACACTTTTTGATGTTACAATACTGAAATTAGCAAAAAAAATTGCTATTACAGCGCCCTCTTCCAACAAAAATTTCCGAATCAAAGAAGAACCTAAAGGCCGTAGCCAAAAAATGTATTTAAAAATTTGGTTCGATTCTATGTATAACCTTGCACTTTCACGTAAATTCGTTCTTTCAATCTTACAGTAATAAAAAGAGCATAAAAATCTCTGTTAAGGTGACACCTTTGGGCCGAATGTTTCCAAACTTTAGGAAGACTTATTGACCATAGCCAAGAATCTCATTAAAAAAATGGTTTAGTTCTATTGTCCTTATTTCGTCCTTTCGATGATACAATATTGTAATTGGCACAAAAATCGCTATTACAACGCATCCTTCAGGCGGAATATTTCCAAATTCGAGAAAACCTGCAGGTCATAGCCAAAAACATGCACAATAAATTTGGTTTGATTCTATGCATAATTTCATACACTTTTCAATGATAGAAAACGGGCATAACACCCACGAACATACGAACACACGAATATATGGGCAGATAGACAGGTTGCATGCATTCTCTGAGCCCCTAAAACGTGTAAATAATCGAAAAATCGGAAGGTGAAAAAAAATTCGATTATAATACTTTCTTTTTTAGAAAGAAGTAATATATATATATATATATATATATATATATATATATATATATATATATATATATATATATATATATATATATATATATATATATATATATACTATTGGAAAGGCGAAAATCAATATTTATCAAGAAATATCCTTTCAAACTTTTATTATTATTAAAAAAAAAAAAAAAAAAAAAAGTTTGAGAATGTATTAGTGTTAGACAAATTCGCGTTGTCGAGCATTTATAAAGCTGTCCGATAAAAGATAAAACATCCTTAGGCATATCAATTCCAAATGCATATCTATTTTCCACAAGACATTAAAACTTTAACCTTCTTAAGTATTTTTTGCTTACCTTAATACTAAAGCATCTGAGGTTTATTTACTCTTAAAGAAATATTTAATTTACTGGAGATTATTTAAATAATTTTTATGGTAATCGCATCATTTTTTTTAAGCTGTTGATTTTAAACAAGTAAATAAAGATACAAATATTTATGCAAATACTTCTGCATGTAATCTGTATGCTGCATCATTATTCTTAAAACCGTCATTAAAGAGTTTTTGTCGTTACTTGAGTATTTTTAAAGTTACACTGTCATCTAAAGAGGATTTTATGGGTAAATCCATGGATGACAGAAAAAAAAAAGTTTCTCTTCAAATATCTTTTACATTTACATATAATTTCCACTTTAATTTTACATATAATTTCCACATTAATCGTTCCGTCAATTTCGCATTTGCATTTAAATTTAAATATTAGTTTGGTTGATGAGATACCTTAGATATAATGCATGATGAAAAATATATATAAATGAAAGTACAAAACAAAAAATTAAATTAAAATTAAATTCTAAACGTAAAGAATATAAATCTTATATGCATTTTTAATACAATGCAAAATGTAGGATAACACTCAAAATATATTAACATATTTTTAGCTGACAAAATTAATCTTTTAAGTTAGGGAGCTCCGTCTGTGGGCGTTATTCTAGCCTGTATCACGTATGGTATAGGTAGGCAGTTTCAGATTTCTTTTTAAAAAATTCTGTCTTTTTTTTCTAGTGTTGTAGTTGAAAACTAAAAATAATAGATGGAAAAGAATAATCGTAACTACATGAAAGAATAAAAATAAATATACGAAATTTTGCAGAGTATCGAAGGTTGATTATTTGACGTTTTAATCTAAAAAATGTTTTGAATTATTTAAACGAGGTACTACTTTCATGAAATTAATAAATCTTTGTGCGCATCTCGGATGAATATGGATAAAACGTAAAACTTGTTATTCTCTTCTGCAGACATAGAAACTTAAATGTAACACATAGAGTGGCGCCAACTTACATGAGCCCGTGGGGCCTGAGCCCACACAGTAATTTTTAATCCTAGCGTGCTCAATTTTCATTGTTCGATTTCGTTATTTATTTCATTATTATTTTATTATTCTTTTTTTCTCCTTAGAACAAAATTTATTTTGCCAATAACCACGCGTTTTAATTAATAATCCCTATAAATAAACAAGTTGGAAATTGCACGTGAAGCGTAGCAAATGAGATGCGTTCGTACTATAAGTTTTAAAATATTCAGATCTTGCTGATATAGTAGAGCGTACTCTGGATACAGTACAGTGGTCGAAATCTTTGTGTTCCTGTAAATATGCAGGGAGTAATTTTTATTATACTTCATTAACGTATATCTTATTCATAAAATATGAAGTAGTTTAATATAACTAAAACACGCCCCAAACAATGTTTCCCCGTATAACATTATTTAGTTGAATACATGTGTGTGGCCCTGTAATTTAATAATAAATATTCTCTGCATCCCAGATTGTACAGAATGTGGATTTTAGTACATACATCATAGATTCATGTCAATTATATTATGTTCAAATGAGTGTAACACCATTAAAATGCATTTGAAACATTTTTTCCCATTGATCGTAATGTAACGGAATACTTTTGATTGTTTCTGTAATTGATCTATGCATCCGATTTTCATAACATTTGAAATGACTCGACAAAATTATGTAATAATTAAACGTTTTAAATTTCAAACGATTAAAATGCATTTGAAACTTTTTTCCCATTGATTGTAATGTAACGGAATCCTTTTGATTGTCCCTGTAATTGATCTATCCGTCCGATTTTCATAAAATTTGAAATG
Organism: Maratus speculifer; assembly: GCA_964019185.1. Taxonomy (NCBI): domain Eukaryota; kingdom Metazoa; phylum Arthropoda; class Arachnida; order Araneae; family Salticidae; genus Maratus; species Maratus speculifer. The sequence continues at coordinate 361,157,128 of OZ025292.1, forward strand.
ACTCGACAAAATTATGTAATAATTATATATTTTAAATTTCAAACGATTCGGTTGGATAGTTTTTGCGTTGTTATATGCGGACGGACAGACGGACAGACAGACAGACAGACGGACAGACGGACGGACTGAGCGACAACAATAGGTGCTACGTATTTACATAATTACGAACGCACCTAAAATGACTGAACTGTAAAGTTTTCTACTGTTTCAATTTGTAGTCATGTTAATGATATGATAATATTGCAATAAATGTTAGTGTCTTTATATGGAAAAACACCTGAGAATATAGTTTAAAAAAATTGCAGATGTTTAAAAATAATGATAGCTCGACTTAAAAGTCTCATCTTTCACCAGCTGTCCACCCTTCAAAGAAAAACAAACTGGTTGAACCATTTTACCAAAATATCTTTGAGCTCACTTATATTTATGAGCCAACCCAATATTTTTCAAAAGGCGCCACTGACCACATACCATATGCATTTTAAAATTAATCGGAGAAAATATGGTGGCCAAATAATGATAATGGGAAAAAGAAAGTCCGTTATCAAAGAAATATGTTATGAGGAAAGAGAAAAATAGTTACTTAAAATAGATAAAAGCGCAAATCTGGAAATGTTGCTTGAGAATTATGCTGTCCATGCAGTCTCGGTGATTAAAAAAAAAAAAAAAAAAAAAAAAAAATATATTTCTTGCTTTTAATGAAGTAATAAAATCCGTTATAAAATGTATCAATACTATCTGATGTAATACAAAATGTGAAAGAGATTTCAAGAAATTTTATAAAAATAAAAAATGCAATATTTATCACTTTTAAATTTGAGGTAAGTTGCCAAAAAACAACGAAACTTTTGTATATGTAAACGCGAAGATCCATGTCCTCATTGAATTTATAGAGTTATGTTAAAAAATTCTTTTAATTAAAAAAAATATGATTTTGATAAATTTAAAAAAAGAAATCACTTATCGGAGTAATGTTAATATAAAAAGCTCATTTTTTATGCTGTAAGATTTATTTGGGAAGGGAGACATTATGATTTTAGAAATACTTCGATGGGGAACGGCCAAAAAAGATTGAGAGCCACTGATCTAGGATGATATTATTTCTCGTTGAAGTATGTACCGGGTGTCCCAAAAATGACTGATGGATTTTAAAATTCAATAACTTGCAAACGGTGAGAGCTGCAATTTAAAAAAATTTTGCAGGAGGGTTATGTATAATGTCAGGAGTTTTTTATCGTAATTTTTTATTTTAGTTCGCATCTCAAACAATAGGTGGCGCTGACGGCGATTGAAGGCCAGGTCGACGCTTCACTTAGCACTGATCACCTGACCTTCAATCGCCGTCAGCGCCACCTATTGTTTGAGATGCGAACTAAAATAAAAAATTACGGTAAAAAAAACTCCTGACATTAAACATAACCTCCTGCAACATTTTTTTAAAATACTGTCACTGTTTTCAAGTTATTGAATTTTAAAATCCATCAGTCATTTTTGGGACAACCGGTATATGCATAGTACTTTAACTGTAAAAATACGAATTTTGAATGCATTTTTTGAGAAATAGTGTAACACATAAAATGCAAAAGTACCGCGCGTGAGCGGAATTACCTATATTCAAAACACTATGGATTTTCATATTCCCAGCGTAATCTGTATTAAAAGAAGAAAAACAAACTACTGGACTTATTGCCTGTCTTTTGGAAACATCTTTTACAAAGCTGCTTCTCATTTATCGGTTTATAAGTATTGTGCGATGTTCCGAATTTAAAAACTTCCTTACCGAAGAGCAACAATAGTAGCACTGAAAACTGACTTCAGTAGTACACTTTTTACTTTTCGTAGACATACAGCATATGGAACATATTGCATTCATAATAAAAAACAGATTATGGAAATGTATGATATTTTTACATTTTCATCTTTCCTAAGTTTTTCGCTATTTTTAATATATGTTTTATATGTATAGGGTGACTAGAAATAACGTAATAGTTTAGTTTGATTTAGTCAAGGAAAACACAAAAATTTTTGTACTAACAAATATTTTACTTATTAAGATCAATGCAGTTTAGAAATTAAAATTAAAAATCTTTTTTTTTCAGTGTTCTTCTTTTCAGCACTTTCCAACAAAGATGAATATTATATTATATACAGGGCTGCACAAAAGTATTCGCGTACCATTCTTCTTGTTAGAGGAAATTGGTGAAGGGTAATTTTCAACTCAAAAATCTATATCGTTTAAGTGAACTAAATTTTGGAATGCATGTTGTTAAAAGATACAAATCTCTATCATATACAGGTCTGCTAAAAAATTAGGATAATTTACCGATTGTAGATGGGAACAGTTGAAATTCGAATTCCAAATGTGTTATACATTTCCATATGGTGAAACGAGACTTAATTAAAAAAAATTATTAAACAAATTTATTTTTTTAAACAAAACTGCAGTTTTGTTACAATATTCTGAATGATTTGGAAAGTGCTTCATAATATATTCTTGATGCATGAATTTTTTCTTTCTTGTTTCTTGATGTAGAGATGCAAATGTTTTTGAGTAATTGATAATATGTATTAACTCATCAACAATGACGCAGCTCAAATAGAATAATTCACTTTTATTGTCGAAATCGCTCCTTATTTTGTATGTTTACTATTGCCAACTTATGTTCAGTCTTTTGTAACTCCTTTTTGAACTTAGCTCTTCCTGTTATTAAATTGACTCTATTTCGATATCAGGTGATTCAATAATCAGACAATCTGAAATTGGTCTGACACATTCATCACATCAACTCGGAACGGTTTTACAGATAAATTAATACAGACCTTTTCTATTTCACCTTTGCATTCTTTCATTACTATGTTTAATGTGTATTTATCCAGAAGAAAAATAGTTTTTAGGCATGATATTTTACTTGTGTACTTATTTATTTAATTTCGGTGGAAGAGAGAGACAATTTTTGTTCGACTTTGAAAACTTCTGTGAACCAAATTTGATATCTCGCCCTAGAGTTCAAATTTGGACCTTTTTGATTTTCCAAATTTGAGAACGGCTAATTTTATTCGTAAAAAATATCGGATCGGTCATCCATTCATTTTATGTGCTATATTCTTTGATACTATGTCTTTGCTATACCATGTATTTGTTCTAGATTATCGAAAAAATATTTAATGATAAATAAACTAGCAAAAGCCATGCTTTGTTTGGATTCGCGAAGCATTACATCATTAGATAACTATTTGAAAATAACAATATTTTTTTATATTATTTGACACTATTTGATTATCCCGACGACCAAAAAGATACCGCCAAACTAAAAGATTAAATGCCAATGATGAAATAAAAAATGTCACTTTCACATAACATTTAACTCGTATCACATATTTGCTACGCCATCAAGTGATCTTTTGATATAAAGTTTTATCTAAAGTAATAAATTTCTTGTTAATGTTTTATTAATTTATTTGTTCTTTCGTTATTTAAAATAAAAAGTACGTCAATATGTTAATTTGGCCAATAGTTTGGCAGTTTGTATAATTTGGCGAAATTATTCAAAATTATTTAAAAAAATAATTTTGACGGGATAACCAAGTAGTATTTATTATTTTTGCATCTTTATTAAGCAAAAACGCTATTTTATGTTTTGGTGCATTTTAATTTTAGAAATGTAAATTCAGACAAATAACTATGAATTTCCTCGGAATTTTTTATTTATGATATAAAACTAGTATAAACATGTATTTTTTTTAAACAAAATTTGACATTTTTTTAATATCTTCAACTAAACGCTCCCTTTTAAAGATTTTTACATTTTCCATCTTGTTTTCTAACAAAAATGGGTACTGCTTTGTTATCCTGGTGACCAATTTTGTAATATAATACAAAACGCCATACTATTAGCGAAATTGTACAAATTGACGTATTTTTTAAAATAACGAAAAAAAAAAAAAAAAATTCAGAAAGGTAATGCAGGTTACAGAAAAATTAGCAAAACGTAATAGAAACAATATAGTGCAATTGGAATAAAAAAAAAAATTGTAATTTAAGAAATTACCCCAACCATTTGAAAAATGTTTCACTCGATACATTCATCTATCATTTTAAGCTAAATACCAGTTGTTTTATTGTGTATTATCCGTGCCACTGCTATAAATGACTTTATACATGCTGCAATTTGAAGGTACGGTTCGTTTAAGTTATATCACTCTATTGTCGCCAAGCATAAAAGTTGGCGACGAAAGAAACATTTCAAACTATTTAACATTGTTGGTGCAAAAGTAATCATTATTAAAATACAGCTTTGGCATATACTGTTATACTTGTAAGACTTTGGCATATATTGTTTGATTTTACAGAGCAGAATTTTGGTGATGGAGGTTTTAAACCAAAATCGATCGCAGCACATGCATCTGTGAATGGGTCCATCAGACATCGAATCAAAAAAGCTTTTTCCCAGTTTTTCCCAAGCCGATTGCTTTTTAGTTTTCTTTTTAGGTGGTGGAAAATCAAGAGTAATAGCTATAACATTTTCCGGCTTGTTAGAATCACTATTGGCACTCAAATTTTCCTGGTTAGAACCGACCGATAGTAAAACGCCATGGCTAGTGGATTGGTCGCCCTGGCGACATGATGTTTTACAATTAATCGGTTCGGCATTAAATTGCTTCCTTTTTCGTGATCGCCTTTCAACACGTAATTGGTTTTCAGCGGCTCAATAATCTTTTGATTTTATCATTTTCTGCATTGAAAGACGTTTTTGCGCCAAACCAAATACAGTATTACTCAGTTATCCCGTCGACCAATTTCGCCAAATGATACGAATCGCCAAACTAATAAGCAACTTATACATGTTGACTGTGTTTAATATCATTGAATGCGATATTCACGTTCATTCATTTCTTTGGCTTCGGCTTTTTCCGTATCTGTTAATTTCCGTCTACCCATTTTTAAATTTGTTAGTTTTCTCCTTTATTACAATGATTTTAACCATTTTAATTTACTATTCAAATAAAAATTCTTCTAAAAGTAAAGAATTTAATTTAAATTCAAATAAAAACTCTTCTAAAAGTAAAGAAATTAATTTAAATTCAAAAGTGACCACATCATCTAAACATGGTAACATCATCTAAAAGTGGTAACATCATCGGGTCCATTCTCCCGAAAACAACAACCATTTTTCAAATGGTTAAAAAAAATAAATTAGTGAAGCACTAATAAAGATACAAATAAAAAGTCAATTTGGGATGTGGACCAGGATCCATTAGCTACAAAAAAATATTTAGTTCATTATTCATTATACATTTATGGCAAGACTTACAAGATCCGTCAGATAGAATATGCATACCAAACCAACGACGATGACAAATTTTACAAAAATATAATTTTAGGGAAGAGTTCCACACCCTGTTCTGGTTTTTGTAGTTACTTTTTTTGGCGATAAAAGTTTCAAAGTGGTCTACGATCTTTAGCGTTTGAAATTATATATTGTTTATATGCATGTATATCGTATATAACTTAAAAATATGTGTTTATAAAAATTTTAAAAACATGTTTTTGAAAAATTTGGTAAGATGCTAAAATGGTTTTGGCGCCCTTTTCGATTCCTACACTAATCGCGCCAACCAGAAAAGGATATGGAACTCTTCCCTAATTAAAATTTTTTTTGTGCATCTTCGAAATTTAAAGCATTTTTCCGAGCACATGCATTTTCTGTTAGAAGATATTCGTCATGTCGTCGTTTTGGCACCGATGTCATATATGCACAACATTGGCACTATTTTTTTTTTCAGACGCCAATGTCATATACGTGTACAATGTCATACCGTGATACTTAACTGGCGACCACTGGCGACAAAGTGTCGTTATTTTACATCACAGGGTAACCTGGATGTTGTTTATTTATTATAAATTATTTATTTACTATTATTTTCTTTTTTAAATTATATAGATTGTTTTGTTCTGTAGTCTCCATGAACTTGTAAAAATTCCGTTTATTGTCATGGCAACGAAAAGACAGACGATATCTTTGTTATTAAAACCAGTTGGAAATTGCACGTGAAGCGTAGCAAATGAGGTGCGTTCGTACGATAACGAAGTTTTAAAAATATTCAGATGTTTCTGTTATAGTAGAAAATACTTCCGATATAGTAGAGTGGTCGAAATCTTTTTTGTGTTCCTATAAATATACAGGAAGTAATTTGTATTACAATTCAGTAACATATATCATAGTCATAAAATGTTAAATAGTTTAACATAATTAAAACACACCCACACAATGTTTTCCCGTATAGCATTATGTAGTGGAATACTTTTGTGTGGCCCTGTAATTCAATAATAAATATTATTTGCATCACATATTGTACAGATTGTACATTTTAGCATATATATACTTCATAGGTACATGTCAATTCTATTATATTCGAAAGAGTTTAACATCATTAAAATGCACTCTAAACTATTTTCCCCATTGATCGTAATGTAATGGAATACTTTTGATTGTCCCTCTAATTAAACTATACATCCGATTTTCATGAAATTTAAAATGACTCGACAAAATTACGCCAAAATTATATTTTTTAAATATCGTGCGATTTGGTTGGGCAGTTTTTGCTTTGTAATATGCGGGCAAACAGACGGATGGACGGACGGGCTGACAGACTGAACGACGAATATAGGTGCTAGCTATTTATATAATTACGGACGCACCTAAAATTATTCAGATTTTAATTTAATAGTACATAGTATTTTGGATACAGTATGGTATCCAAAATATTTTGTGTGTCCCTGTAAATACTATCTGCTTTCTTTTATAAAGGAAACTAGCGGACCCGACAGACGTTGTCCTGTCACCGACAGACGTTGTCCTTCCTGGCACCGACACCAGAAAATCAAAATAATGTACTTCAATAGAGTAATACGCACGATAAACACTACACTCTTAATTTAATTTCTTATTACAATTATGCAAGGAAATTATTTTTCACTCTTCAGTAATTTTTGAAGTCGGTTCAATTTTTGTTAGAAAAGTTTATTTTTCTTTTTTTTTGTTAAAAGTTAAAGATTTTCTGAAGTCAGTTAACCAAAATTATAATACAGGCTGTATTACTGTAAAGCATACATGTTTGACAGGAGCGGGGTTCGAACACGCGATCTCTTTATTCGAGAAGCAGAGCTTATATCTGGCCTCTTAGACCCCTCGGGCATTCCGTCCGCACTCTATTCATCGAACTTATTCAACACTTTTAATTAGCGAAAAATCACTAACTATTAGTTTTTGCCAAATTACTAAAAAAGTACTGAAGCAATTTCGATGAAATGTGAATCCAAACCATTCTCGAATCCACTGGAACACACACGCAAAATTCCATTAAAATTGGTCCAGTCGTTTAGGAGGAGTTCAGTGACATACATACGTACAGAAGATTTAAATATATAAAGATAAGGATTCAAAATTTCATGTTTTTGCGCCGAAGACATCGCCAAATTAGGAAAATGTGAATTATCTCACAAACTACTGGATTTAAACGAATTTACTTAGTACCATTCGATTCAGAATGAAAAAATGCACTAAGATATGTTATCAGTTGAAAAATAAATACAAAAGCTGATTTTTAAGGAATTTTTTAAAAGTTCGCTCTTTTTTCTACTCCTCTTAGGGGTGGAATTTTCGAAAATCCCTTTTTAGCTGCACTCGATGTTATAAGAAGTATTTTTACCCCAATTTTCAAGAGTTTTGGTTCGGTAGATTTTTTTGTGCTGTTATTAATACGAAATCCTGACTTTCTGTTATATATAGATAAGGATTGAAAATTTCAGGTTTTTGCGCCGAAGACATCGCCAAATTTGGAAAATATGAATTATCTCACGAACTACTGGATTTAAACGAATTTGCTTAGTACCATTCGATTCAGAATGAAAAAATACACTAAAATATGTTATCAGTTGAAAAATATCTACAAAAGCCGATTTTAAAGGAATTTTTTTTAAGTTCGTTAATTTTTTACCCTCCTTAGGGGGGGGGGGGGGTAATTTTCGAAAATCCCTTCTTAGCGGCACTCGATGTTATAAGAAATATTTTTACCCCAATTTTAAAGATTTTTGGTTCGGTAGATTTTTTTTGTGCTGTGATTAATACGAAATCCAGACTTTCTTTTATATTTATAGCACTTTTAATTAGCGAAAAATCACTAAATTTTAGTTTTTGCCTAATTGCTAAAAAGTACTGAATCAATTTCGATGAAATGTGAATCTAAACCATTCTAGAATCCACTGGAACGCACACACAAAATTTCATTAAAATCGGTCCAGTCGTTTAGGAGGAGTTCAGTTACATACACACGCACAGAAGATTTTTATATATAAAGATAACTTGTAGTATTCCTCAGCAACGTATATAAATCTCATAAAATTTTAAATAGATAATTACAATTAAAACGTTCACCAAAAAATGTTCTCCCTACACCATTATGTAATGGAATACTTTTGTGTGGCCTTGTAAATAATTAACAAATGTTCTTTGCACCACAGATTGTGGAAAATGTATGTTATAATATGTTCTTCATGAGATGCATATCAATTTTATTATGTTCGAATGAGTGTAACACCATTAAAATGCATCTGAAACTTTTTACCCAGTGACCGTAATGTAACGGAACACTTTTGATTGTCCCTGTAATTCATCTATGCATCTGATTTTCATAAAATTTAAAATGACTCGACAAAATTATGTAATAATTATATATTTTAAATTTCAAATGATTAAAATGCATTTGAAACCTTTTTCCCCATTGACCGTAATGCAACGGAATAATTTTGATTGTCCCTGTAATTAAACTAAGCATCCCATTTTAATAAAACTTGAAATGACTCGACAAAATTATGTAATAATTATATTTTAAATTTCAAACGTTTAGGTTGGGTAGTTTTTGCGTTGTTATATGCGGACAGACGGACGGACTGAACGACAACTATAGGTGTTACGTATTTACATAATTACGAACACACCTAAAAAGAATAAAATTTGTGTTTCTTGTTAATATGCAGTAAGCGTTCTATTTATTTCTATTTTCAAATAACTTAATATAGTGAAATGATTAATTTTTGATATTATGCAAAATAGAATGATTTAATTTAATCCTTATATCCTTATATATATTATTCCTTATATATATTATAAATGTGAAAGTGTGTCCGAAAATTGGAATGAACTTGGCTTCAAAACGGATGGATTAATGTCTTTGAATTTTTGTATATAGATAGATTATTGGTCTGAAATGAACATAGGCTAATTTTTATTTATTTTATTCAAATATTTTTCTTAATAATTCAACATTTCACTATTTTTCATACAGAATAAATTGAAAATTTTTCCATAATATTTAATCATCTTACTTTTTTCGTTGCCAAAAAATAAAAAATCCAGAATAATTATTTATCTTCTGTAATTAATTTTCAACTGAAAGATTTTCACGTGATAAAAGAAAATGAAATAAATAAATGGACCTTATTCTGTTTTTCGGTTCGAGGTTAAAAACCGCGATTTTACCAATTGTGACGTCAGAGGAATACTGTTTTTCTTCTTATATCATGCAGACGATTATATAAAACTTCTTTTACACTTAGAAGACTTCACAAGAATATAACTTCACACTTTACAAGAATATGAATATTTTAGTAGTTTTTCCAGATATTAATCCAGAATAAAAATGAACATTTTTCTTTCTTTCGGTTCGAGGCTATAAAATTCAACTTTTTACCAATTGTGACGTCACAGGAATATTTTCCATTAAGAATTTTAAAAATATCAATGCAACGTCATATCTGAAACAAAGTATAAGTTTTTAAATTTTCAAAAATTCTGTTTTTTTTTTTTTTTTTTTTTTTTTTTTTTTTTTTTTTTTCGTTTTACGGAAACTACCCCCTTTTTGACACTTTCTAACATGGTCTAAAAGTGTTTACGACTTCAACCTGTCTTATACCGGATGCCGAGTGCCTGGGGTCTGCCGTCTGTTTGTCCGTGTTTCAACTTGAGTAAATATAGTGGGATTCATTCAAAAATAACATGCGTTATTCAGATTTGCTATAGCATGTGCAGCATTGAAAATGAACCAGGTAGCAATTATAGCTGAATCACAGGAGCACTCAAAAGGAGACTTTACATTATGATATACGGCGAAAAAATCATTTGTGGTGTATTTTGATGATGTTACATAATTTTAAATGTAATGAAATTTACATGCATTTTTAAGGTTCACAAGAACATGGTTACTATCGAATATGTTAAGTATAGTACTTATAGTGTGCGTACAGTGAGCTCAAAAGTATTTCAATATATCATAGTCTGTGAAGAAAAACCATTTGCAGCATATTTTAATAAGGTTATTTTATTAATGTTATTTTAATAATATTGAAATTGATATCAGTTTCTGAAGTGCACTAAAACAGGATTTCTGTAGAAAATGGGGTGAAAGTGTTTAACATTCTTTTACAAGATCACAGAAAAATGTTCTGTAATATAATAGTCTACGGAGAAAAAATATTCCCAGCGTATTTTAATTGCGTTGCACTATTTCAAACATGATGAAATTAATATACTGAGATAATCAATACAATGATAAATACTGAAATTTACTACAATATGCTTGCATTTAAGTATGATTTGCATCACATTTGTAGTTCATTTACAGAGACGCATAAAAGATTTTGGACCTGTGTCCAGATCTCAGATATTGTATCCAAAGTATGTTCTATTAGAAAAGATTGCTGAAGAGCTTTTTCAATTATCGTATGTATTTTAAGGAAAACAAATGCATCCTGAAGTTCAGCTACATTTGATATAATAAGAGATGTTTGTAGAATTTAAATAAATCATGTATCGGACTATACAATAAACTGGATATATGGTCACCTGTGCAATAGCGATACCCGGAAATATGAATTCAATAATTTGAATCGGTTTTTTTTCTTGAATAATTCAAGCTAAATATGCGGTCGTATAAATATTTGCACGTAATATACAGGACTGTACAAAAGAATTCAAGTACGTTTATGTCTATTATTAGAAATTGCTAAAGGTGATTTTTAATCTTCGTTCTACTTTTTCTAACTAAGCAAAATTTTAACACTGTATTTAGAATATTTACAAACACATAGATCATATACACAGCTGCAGAAAAGAATGGGCCGGCGAAGTTATGTATTATGGAAATGTTAGATATTTTGTTTTATTACCTAGGTTTAACACATGATTTTTCTTTCTTTGATATGGAATTCTGAAATGCACTACAACATGATTTCTGTACAATTGGGGTGCGTTACAGTTGTTCTACAGTATAAGTGGTTGCAATTTCATTTTCACGATTGTTCATATTATCTAACACATTTCCTTCTTTAAGTTCTTTAAGACCCCTATAAAAAAAAAAAACTACTGCATAGCCTCCTATAAGATATGTGTTGTATATATTTTAAGTTATTGTTAATGAAACGTTTTGTTTAATTAAAGCGTTTATCTTTTTTTTTTTTTTTTAACTACGTGAACGACGTCACGGGTAACAGCTAGTTATTTGATATGCCGTAAATTGAAATAGCATAATACCGGCATATCACAATTCTATTGGTATTAATTAAACTTTATTATTATTCCCGTTTTAAAAATACATATGGTAACTGGTATCCGAAAACGAAGTTTTTGCCAAATTGGCGTTGGAAAAAATCGCGCCAATGTGGTGTGTATATGGCATCTGTGCCGTCGTTTTTTACGCTAATATGAAGCCTCTTGCCTTAAAGCTATATCATATTCATGTTCTTTTCGACCAGTAAGTGTACGTTTTCTTCGCATTTTTTATAATAGAACAAATACATTCCATAAATTGCTTTGAAACGACAAGCTATTTAAAAATAATATTACATATACCAAAATAATAATATATATGTTTCATTTGGTTCAATTTTCAACCTTGGAATTCAAATAACTCTTAATATAACAAATTTAACAATAAATTTTAATTGTTTGCAATTCTTTTGTTGCCACTTTACAATAAATAAATAAATAAAATAAAATTCTTTAAATATGCGTAAGTGTCATCAGCGTAGATAATTTTGTCGGAATAAAGATATACATTTTATTTACTTAATTAATCATGATTCTATCTATAATTACTGACTCCATGATTTATTTTCTCGTCTGAAAATGTACGTGTTTCATTTTTTATTTATTAGCAAAAATGCGTCCGTAATGGAAAAACATGTAAAATAAATTAATTAATAATCTTTTTAAAGGTTATTCTGCAAAAAAATAATATTGTGCAAATCTACAGATCATAATTTAGTTTTGTGTTTAATTTCAAGTCAAAATGCTGAATAGATTTTTTGTAAAGTGTACGACAAAATGTAATTTGAGTGGCCTAGTAGAGTATTCGCTTCGCTCATCCTAATAAATATATATATATATATATATATTATTAGGGTTCCGTACTTAAAAAATAAAAACAGAACCATTATATAAGATCACTCCTGTGTCTGTCTGTCTGTTACAGCCATTTTATTCGTAAAATATGGAACATGGAAAGTTAAATTGGGGAAAGTAATAAAAACCATTGACCCACTTATTTACAGATTATTCAATACTCAAAAATATTTATGAGACTTAGGGGTAGAAGTACTAATTACGTTACTTGAAAAAAAGATCTTTTCTTTGTATATCGTGTGAAAGCTTTCGTAAGGCTTAACTCAAAAATACATTTCTTTTAATTTTAGGTATTACATTTTGAGAGATATAGTCGAAAATATAGTGCAAAAATATGCCCCCTTCCCCTCTATTTTCGAATCGACTGAAACTAAAATTAAGAAAAAATTAGTGGCAGTAGACGATAATTTAAATCTTGTAAGAAAACTATAGCAATTACCGTGGGTCATATATAGTTTTTGAGAAAAGTGCCTTTTTTGTTACACACAAATTTCGATTTGCGGGCATTCAGCAAAGGTGTTGAAGAACGCTGATGGTAAATATCGTAGCAGGAATATAAAAGCATTGTTGATTACGATTTTCGAAAAAAAATTATTGATAATTAATCGTGATATTAATCATTAAAGATAGAGGCAGTTATATGCCAAGTGATCATTTTGGTTTGGTACGTATATGTTAACAGGGCTTAAGTGATAAATCACCAAATGTTGTTTCACCGCTATCATTTCAATTAAAATATGAACTTATCACTCATTTTATTTAAAAGACAGAAATTAAAAATACGTATCTCAAATTAATTTAAAATACGCTTCTTTTATCTCTAAAAATACCAATAGATACTTCTGGGTTACTGAGCGCCACTAATAACTTGCCAAATCTTGTCTTAATTGGGATAATTTAAATTGCAACCTTTTTCCGTCATGCATTTCGCGTACTTCTAATAATCAAAACTTTTTATTTCAGTAGGATTGAGTGAAATATGCTTAAAGATGTTGAAGATTTGAGATTCATCTAAATTTGAAGAAGCAGTAAGATTTTTCAAGAAAATGATATTTTGCCTAAAAAGGTATTTTGTAACTAACGGACAGGAAATGAAATTATATTTTAGCAATAGCATTCAATGAAGATGCAATCTTCGTACTTGTCGCAGTAAAAAGGGAACTCCGCAAGGGACATGGTTTGAATCAGCTCAATTGAGTTTCTTAAAGTGAGTGAGATTTATATGGCTGGAGTGAGTAAATGACTTCAATAAAATAGTGTATAAAACAACTAGAAACTTCAGCTGGAACAGCGGTAGACTGGAACAATTATATATGAGAGGAATGTGCAAGTGCTTTAGTTCAATGTCCACATAATAAAATAAGAAAATCTAATATGACAGTTGAAGTTGATTAACCCTTAATCTACCGACAGTACTTATATGTACCATTAAAATTACTAATTATAAAGTTATTTTAATACGTCGATAATTTTTAATACTCTTTAGAATGAGTTACAGATGCATTACTTTATTTTGTTCCAAAGCATTATTGGTTATACAAAACAAAAATATTTTTAAAAGGATGATTTCTCCTGCATTTGTAACTCTTCAGCTTTCTTGGCGCTGAAGAAGGGGGATGGGGATTTTTCAATTCGGAAATATTTCTATAGTTATATTGTAAGATCATCATACTTGTACATTTTATAATTCTACAAAAAACTAAGAAAACAATTTAAAATAAAAGATTTGTGTGGGGTTATACATATTGCATAAAATCTCTGTAAATTAAAATTTAATTAATTCTTCTAAATCCTTCAATCCTTCTAAAATCCTTCAAAAATTTATTAAATGATTCTGTAAATCTTTTAATTTAGTTTAAACAATTTATGCAAAATGCTTTAGAATATAAAATTTTCATGAATTCATAATGCGGGAGATAAATGGTTAAAGTATGTTTGCGAAATGGAATATTAATGCTAGACTGATTCTTTCCCAGCAGTGGATTTTCGGAGGTATTTGCAGGGAAACAAATATGATTGTTTTCTCATTCAAGTACCGAATAGATATTTAGATGTTTTATTCAACTCTATCACAAAATATGTTAGAGACGACCATTTACTCTGATTCATGTAAAGGATACTGTACTACTAAACTAGAAGAGGGAGAATTTAATCACTTCAAGTTGAACCATACATATAACTTTGTAGACGCTGAAACAGGATTTAATACTAAAAAAATCGAGGGTCTTTGGGGAAACGCAAACTGGTGAAACAAGAAACATCGTGGTACATCCCGTCATTATTTACAATCATACATAGCTAAATTCATGTGATGAAAATTAACTAACGATCCTTTTTCAAAAACTCTGAGTGATATTAAAAAAATCTGAAAGTTATATAAAGTATGTTCCTTTTTTTGTGAAAACAAAATTGGATACGATGCGTGGAATAAAATGCTTATATTTTATGTATTAACTTATTTAAAATTTTTTTTTATTAACTAAGCCTTATCATTAATAGAGCGCGTAAGATTTTATTTGTAATAATATGTTTGAGTTTATATATTTTATCAGGATTACATTTTAGCTATTTTTAAATAAGTTTTTTACGGTACATTTTAATGTTGAAACATTGGTGAGAAAAAAGGGTTGGCGAGATTCAATAAATTGCGCTCAGCTAATTGATAAGTACCTATTAATATCTTGAGATAACTTCAGTTGAAATTAAGCTGGCAAATCAATATTACATTCTATCAAAGTAAACAAACAAAACAATAGCGATCCCACCATATCATTGCGTTAAAAAAAATATTAAGCCATGAAGGTAATCATTCGTAAAGTGCAGAGAAGAATTAAAAATAATTTGTGATTTTTATAATGCATGAGGCGAAATGCAACATAATTCGATGTCATTCACCTATAAATTATCGAGACAAATTTTAGCTTTAAAATGAAGCTCGCTATTCATTGAACGTCAATCATTTATCATTATTATCATCATTTAATGATATCAAAAGAAATTTTTTCCAGTATTTCGAAAACATACAATATTTTTACACTATAACTTGCACTTTCTGTTGATGCTTAAGTGGAACTTACCATTTAGCTCTTGTTTAATGTTGAAAGAGCAGTTGCTTCAAAATTGTAATATACGAGGGAAAATCCGAAAATAAGTTTCCCCTGGCGAGTGTGGACAAACGTGTGTATTAAAAACAAAAAATATAATGAAACATTAAAGATAAAATGTAACTTTATTTTTCTACATAAGTTCCCAGTGAGTCGAGACGTTTGTCATACCCCTTTTTAAACTTAAAAAAGCACTCCAGGTATTAAAAAAACAGGGCTCTGCATACAAAAGAAGCGTTGGACGGTTTGTGTGGAAACAGTATTCTTTCCAAAACTGTAGTCAAGCATTGCTTTCGTTGTAGGGGCCATACACGTTAGTCCAGGTCTCGATCTGTCCAACATTTGATGACACCCCTCACTGAATTGGCGGCACCATCTCCACATTTCCATCATTTGTTTCACCATCACATCGGCCCATAAAATTCCACGTGGCGGTTATGGATTTCTACTCCCTATACTCCATGTGCCCACTCATAGTGGACAACTGCTCTGTGTTTCTTTCTTTGACGACGAATTCAAAATTCACTTTCTCTCCATATCAACCGGGGAAAGAGTGATGCAGAACCTTGTTTTTTTCATGAAGTGCTTTTTGAAGCTTATAAAAAGGTTTGACGAATATCTGAACTCACTTGAAACTTATGTAGAAAATTAAAGTTACGTCTTACCTATAATATTTCGTTAAGTTTTTTGTCTTTCATACACACGTCTGTCCACAGTCGCCAGGGTAAACTTATTTTTGGACCTCCCCCTTGTAGAATTAGTTATGCATGAGATGCAGGCTACGAACATTTTTCAGTAAGCTTTTGGATACTATTTGATCATTCCGTCGTTTATAAATTGTCGAACAATTCGTGAGTATGAGATAGAAAAAAATTTTGGGATTGCCACACCTGACTAGTTTTGTGTATGTTTTTGGGTATATTGGGTAAGCAAATCTTCCCTTAATTTGAAAAAAACTGCCAAAAGGGATTGCGATTTTTATGCCCTTTTATTGCACCATAGAAAAGTGTATGAAGTTATGCATAAAACTGTACTAAATTTTATATATACAGGGTGTCCCAGAAGTAATGGGACAAAATTAAAGGGGAGGTAGGGGACATAACAAGAGTTCAGAATTGCATAACAAACAATTGTTGGAAACGTCTTCGTTCGTCGGTAGATTGTGTTGTTCATTTGAATCGGGTGTTTGGTCAACAATGGATTGGCCGTGGAGGACCGGTTCCCTGGGCACCACGCTCTCCTGATTTAAGCAGCATCGATTTCTTTCCTTAAGGTGCACTGAAAAACGCTGTGTACGCAACGTCTGTGGAATCTGAAATAGATCTGGTTGCAAGACTCATCTGTGCTAATGCGGATATTCAACAAAATCCAAGTGTATTTCAGCGAGTCCGCCAATCCATGGTTCGACGGTGTAATGCATGCACCGCTAGCAATGGTGGAAACTTTCAACATCTTTTGTAACATTTTCACATATCATCTACCACAGTAAATGTAATATCTTTGACCAATAAATTATTTCAAATGATCTCAGTCTTGTGTCTCTTCGTCGCTTGTATCTGTCATACTATCTTCCCATGACGTTTCCGACCATGCGTTGCTATGCAATTCTGATTCCTTGTGATGTCTCCGACCTCTTCTTACAATTTGTCCCATTACTTCTGGGACACCCTCTCTATATGTTTTCAGCTATGGCGAGCGGGTCCTTCTTGATTTTAAAAATATTCCACCGGAAAGGGGCGCTGTGATTGCGATTTCGTAATTTTTTTTTTTTTTTCGTAGTTCCGTTTCCCTATTGCCGGCTTGAGACTGGAATTCACTTCAAAATAAGCCAGTAATTCACAAACAGCTGATGTACATTTGAATAACAAACAATTATTGATTTTAATAAATACCATGATCGATATTACTTCGTTTTTACTCCAAGTAATTGATTGAAATCGAAATTTAAGGTGAAAATCAAGGTTGTTACATTATTAAACTAATTATATCGAAGTATTTACGTGTGTAATTACTTTTATGATGTATGAGATAGAAGAACATTTTGGAGTTGGTAAATTCAAATAGTTTTTTTTTATTACATCTAATGATATTCTGTCTTTTGATTTTTTGTTTTTATTTTCTATAAGTAATAACTATTTAATGCAATGATTTTTTTCTAGTTTGAAAGTTATAAAATAGGGTACAGAATTGACAACTTGAATGACCTTTTAAAAAAGACACTGACTACACTGGAAGAAATGATGTCACATCTTCACATGTCCGAAGCAGAACCTCTGATTGATATTTTATCTGATGTGGATTCAGAAGTCTATCTAAAAGAAAATTCAACAGATAATTGGAAGGTACCGAAATAAACTTTTCATTTTATATATATTTTTTCATGAAAGTGAGGTGTTTAATTCAGTGTTCTGTAATTTTTGCTAATCTATCTATCTATTATAAATATAAATAAATACCTTTATAAAGAAAACATGATATGGAAATGATATTTAAAAGATGCTACAGAAAAATAGAACTTATTAAAATATTGAAATGAAAAATTTTGTTTTTTTTCCTTTATAAATCTATATTGTAAATACAAACATATCTTATCTGAGCTCAACACTGACTTCGTTTTGCGAATGATAACACTTCACAATGAAATTTCTGCTTTTCAATTTTTGCTACTGAATTTTTTTTCCCTTTAACATCGGACATTTTCAATTTTTACACCGTCACACAAGAAAAAAATCCACTTTCCAACGCATTTTATTTCAAAACTGTATTTTGATTGGTTTATTATAGTTTATAAAATAGTTTTCGAACATGACAACAAGAACAAAAAATATACATATGAAACTTGCTATCGTGATTTTTTGAATAGATTTATAAGCTTGCTAGAATTTTTTTTTTTCGTTCAATTAATTAGAACTTGGTTTATAAACATTCCTTTTCTCAGTAGGATTACTTTTTCCATTTCCAACACTATCGCTTAGAGAAATTCCGCTCAAAATGTTCACTTTGACTTCAACTTTTTGAAATATAATCTGCCTCTATAAAAAAACAGACCATTACGACACACTATATAGCTTCTGAATAAGAGAATTTGCCAATTGTATGCATTTGAGAGCAAAAATGAATTTAAAAATGAGTACACTTTAATTCTTCCAGCACAATCGCTTCGGGAAATTCCGCTCAAAATGCCCACTTTGACATCATTTTTGAAATACATTCTGCCTTCATTAAAAAAATTGACCAATACGGTACGTTATTTTTTTTCTTCAACCGCTATGTAGTTTTGATTTGTTGTTAATGCTTTTGCTGTAAGAAAAACTTGTAGATGATATTAAGAAGATTTATAATATATTTATGCGGATTTGATAAATTGTGAAGATACGAAGTTAGGATTTTTTTTCTTCAACACCCCCCCCCCTTTTTTTTTTCTCGCTTAGAGTTGGTTCTATCAAAAACATGTTAGTATAAAAGATGTAGATAAAAATAATAAAATTTAAAATAAAATTAATTGGAATTTATATCTTCAGAATTGACGAAGTTATGATTTTATTCTCTCTAAAACCTTATATACATAATTTTTTTTTCGTCTCTTGAGCCCAATTTTCTTTTCTTCAAAAATCTGTGATACATAAATTTTCAGCCCTTTTTTTAGAAGTAATTTTCTCTTTATCAAAAATCTATCATACATAAATTTTCAGCCCTTTTTTTAGAAGTAATAATAACTTGATACGTATTGTATTTAAGATGTTATGGAAATTTTCGGTTTTCACAAAACCCCTCCCTATTTTCACCCCTTTGATCTGATTTTTCCCATTAACGAACTTGCCCGATATTTTATGCCCCTAATTTATGTATCATTTTGGATGAGATTTGTGCAGAATTATGGAAATTATCGTGTCCATAAAAAATTATATAGGTAGATAGATAGATAAAATTTTTTACTAAGAATGGTTTTGAGTTCTAGGAGTCATAATCGGTGTAGATTTGTAAAAAGTTTTCAGAAATTACAATAAAGAGGAGAATGTAATAGATAGTATTTCAAACAATATCTACCTAAAAAAAGTTAATCTCGATCACAATATTTATTTAAATCAATAGTTTTCCCTTATTCTGATACATTTGCATACAACCATTTGCGTATAGCCGGCTTAGCAGAAAGCGAGTTCTCATCGCTGCACAAGACGGCGATGGACAACAGAACTACAAAAAAAAAAAAAAAAAAAAAAGTTCAACAAAAATCAAAATCATAGTTCCCCTTTCCGGCCGAATCATTAAAAATTCAAATTGGACCTGCTGGACGTATTCAAAAACATACACAAAAAATTTCTTTCAATTCTATTTATAACTTCGTAGACTTTTTAAAGGTAAAATAGAGAAAATGTCGAAAAAATCGCTATAACAGCAACCTTTTCCGGCAAAATATTCAAGGAGAAATCATTGACTCAGCCAAATACATACACAAAAATTAAAGAATAACATTGCAGATCGATGGATGATCAAATTATTCAACGTATTTCTCGTCATCGCATGCCGTGCGGTTTCTGCTCGATGAGGTTACACACGGACGTTACCCCAAATCATGGTTTATTAGTGGGAAATTACTGGCCTAGGATATCCCAATCAGCGTAGCTTAGGTGGTAGATCAACAACACGGTACTCTGTAGACACAGATTCGATTTCTGGTACCGACTAATTTTTAATTATTGTATTAACTGTGTTTACATCTGTTTTAATATACATATATATATGTACCTTTAACATACAGAAACAAATAGGTTCAGTTCTGTGCATAACTTCATACGTTTATTGCTGGTACGATAATGCAAATAATACAGACATCACTATTACAACGTTCCTTACCGTCGGAAAATTTCCATACAAAGGAAGACCAGCTGGCCATTGCGAAAAAAATGCTCACAAAATTTGGTTCAATTCAATAAAAATTCATACACTTTTCGATGGTACAATAATGAAAATGACAAAAATCTCAATTACAGCGCCCCCTTCCGGCAGAATTTTTTCAAATTCAGGAAGGAGCTGCTGGCTATAGTCAAAAAATACATAAAAAATTGGTTCAATTCTATGAATAACTTCATGTACTTTTCAATGATACAATAATAAAAAGGGCATAAACCTCGCTATTACACCAACCATTTCCTGCGGAATGTTTTAAAATTCAGGAAAGATCAACTAGCCATAGTTGTAGGGTCTGAAATGTTTTCCAGCTGGATTTTTGTGCTAAGTTTGATATTTTTTGTTTATTGTGTAGCTTTTGACATGTAGATTCCAAATATCTTAGGTGCCATTTTTTTCTTACACTTTTTTGAGGTGATTTTCAAGATGGCATCCAAGATGGCTGCCATTTACTTAATTCTTTAATATTTGTGTAATATTATTAATCAGTATGTAAAATTATATGTTTTTGCGGTCAAGAAATATAAATCCACAATCAAAATAGGCGTAAATTATGTTATTTATTATTTATTTATAAATTTACTACAAAATTACTACTATTGCTTATTTTCGCTTTTGATGCATATGTGAAAACTATATGTTCCCTGATTATACTTACTAATAAGAGTGACTGCGTTGTGAATACACAATGAATTGTTTAGTGTGCTTGAAAGGTGGATAATTATGTCAAAATGCCGGAATAGACAATGTCAAAAAACTGAAAGAATATGCTGCAAAGCCAGCAAAATTCAGTTTGTCAAAGTTAGCTTCAATCTGCATACGCTGTAAATTCAAATGTCTACTGCCAATCAGAAGTAGCTGCTCGAAGTGGGAGAGCTTCAAGTTTATCTTCCATATCGCCATGCACTAGGAAAATATATTGACTATAGTGGTTTTGATCTCATATGTACTGAAATTTCTCTGTATTATTCTACAATAATTTGTCAGATTTTTGGAGGGAAAAAATACATTAGAGACTTAGAGTTTCACATGACAATCATTTTTGCATGCTACCATCTTCGCTTTGAAATATTGGCGCATTCTATAGAGATTATTTCTCTGCAAAGAAAATGAAATTCACTACGTGAGAAATTGCACAATTGTGAAATTGAAGCTACAATTTTGTTTGAAAAGATCAAAGACCTAAAGAATATTGGTTATTGCAAATGCTTTTACCAAGTTCAATATGAAAATGATAAATGGATACACTAAAGGGAGAATCATGTTTGATCGATATATTGAGCATTCCTTGAAGCCATAAACTCGTAAGAAAACAATGGAGGTGACGGAACCTATTATATTTATTGTTAAAAATAGTATCAATATAATGTTGATGCCATTAAAGACATTTCTTTCCCATAATGAGACAAAATCACAAGTAAATGAGCTTTTCGGGAACAAATTACTACAGGTTTTTGCTGCAAATGAGATGAAAATCGTTGTCGTTTTTTACAGTAAGGCATACAGTGACCACACGAATGTTTTCGATTCAGAATTATGTGATCATACATATAAAAAGCAGACGCCATTATATATTCTCATGTACTTGATATCATGAGTCATTATGAAAATTATGAGATCGATGTATTTTCTCAAGATACTGACATTTTCATAATGCTGATTTTCTTGGTTTCAAGTCACCTAAAAGATAGTGAAGTCAATTTTGTTACTGGTCGACACAAAAATTACAGGAAAATTAATATTAATAAAAAATGTCAAGCAATAGGTGCTCATGAAAGCAAAAGTTTTAGGTTTACATTCATATACAGGTGGAGACTGAGGAGAAAAATTTGTAGGTATTTAAAAACAGAATTAGATAAAAGTGTATGTGAATCTTCAATGTGGTGACGATATTATAACATCTTTTCAAGAACTTGAAGAACTTATTGTTCATTCATTATCCAATTTGTCGTTGTTTGAAAAATTCACCAACTTGGAATATTTGAAAAATAGTAATTTTTCAAGCTTTCAGAGTTAAGATAACACTTTTTCAGAATGGAAAATTTCAAAGGAGCAGAAGATACCACCAATCCTTAGAACACTGAAGCCACATATTGTACGATCCAATTTAATTTGCATCAGTGGAAAGGGCTAGAAAAATCCTCTACTTAAAATACCTCTAATTATTGGTAATGGTTGAGAAAGAAATGACAAAAGAGTAGTTTCTCCAGCCAAATGCCTGGAATTACCTGCACTCGAAGAAGCTATTGAACTTGTGAAATGTAAGTGTCACAGAACGTGTACAGTTGGGAAATGTTCTTACTTAAAGATTTTTCTGGTTTGTATTGCCCTTTGCAATTGCAGTAACTGCAACAATACAAAGGGCTATCAATATCATCACAGACATAGTAGTGATTCAAAAGAGGATACATAACATCCCACTAATTAGTGTGCATATATATGTGTATATATATGTTACAGGCCAAACCCGATTTTAGGCCAAACTAGATTGGCCTAGTCCAAACTAGTCTATCCTAATGCCCATCGGATAGACTAGTTTTTCCTAGGCCAAACTAATCTATCCTAATGCTCATAGGATAAACTAGTTTTTCCTAGGCCAAACTAGTCTATCCGAACGCACATCGGATAAACTAGTTTTTCCTAGGCCAAACTAGTCTATCCGAACGCCTATCGGATAAACTAGATTTTCCTAGGCCAAACTAGTTTGGCCGAACGGTCATTAGGATGAACTAGTTTAGCCTGCTATTCATTGGTTCAAACTAGTTTATCCTAGGCCGAACTAGATTGTACTAGGCCAATTCAATTTGGCGTGATTTTATTGAATCTAAATATCGCCACGGCGTCAACTTTCTAGTTTTGATCTAATTTATCCTAGGCTGATGCAATTTGACTCGCTTTTAGCTCATATACTATCAAAGCCTGAGAGCTAATGTGCTCGTAGATTCTGTGCGTGTGTATGTAACCATGTACGTATGTATGTATGTATGTACCTATGAACGTACGTATGTACATACTTATGTACGTACGTACATATGTAGGACTAATATATCGCGACTAATATAACGGACTAATGTGAAATTAATATAACACAAGTACCCAAGTATTGGAATTTGGAATTTGGATGCGATTTAGTTCAAATCAGCCTGCTTCGCCCGCTATCGGGCCCCTTGTTTCAAATAAAATCTCGAAACGGGCGTATACAGTTTTGTTGGCAATAGGGTGCGCTCCCTGGTGATTGAATGTGGAACTAATATAACGCGATCTAGTTCAAACAAGCTGGCTTCGCCTGCTATTGGGCTTCTTTTTTTATATAAAATCTCAAAACGGACGTATGTTAAGCAAATGAACCTTGAAGAGAAAAAAAACATGATGATAAATATTTAAGAAAAAAGATTCCGCATCGAAATACCACTATTTCCTAATAGTAATTTTTGTAAAAATGTTATATTCTTGCTGGAACATTTTGAAACTTTGTGACAGTTTATGGCATTTGATATAAATTTATAAAAAAAGTCACATTTCGGCGTGAAAGAGGGTGTGGTTGCGAACAAAATCAGGAAATATAACGGAAATTCTAGCTTTTAAAGCACGCGACCTCAACTAGCATATCTACTAATAGGTTGTTTAACGGAGATTCATTCAGATACAGTTTTGTTAATAATAGAGTGCGCTCCTTGGTGTTGGAATGAGGAACTAATATAACGTGGCTTAGTTAAAACTTGCTGGCTTCGCCCGCTATCTGACTGGCGTGGGCAGCGGGGATATGGTTGGAAATTCGTTCACTTCGAGGTTCTTCCGAAAAGGAGGATTACATTCGGCGGTGCGTACTCAGCACGCTTGCTACGATTTGAATTTCGTTCGCTTCGAAGTTCGTTCGAAAAGGAAGATTGCATTCGGCAGTACGTGTGCAGCACACCTGCTATACGCTGTCGCAAGCTGTAGGGACGCGGCTGAAGAACTAATGCACGAAATTTAATACAAATTTATACTCAGGTATTCTCTGATCTAAATTGATGCTGATAAGTTTTTGGCGTAAATCGTTCATCAGGTGGAGCTGCTGTTTTGCATTTTTTATGATTTACGCATTAGCTTTATCTTAATAACTAATACACAAATTTCCATCAAACATCAGATTCAGTTCGTCCATGAGATGAGTTGGTGTTGTTTCTATTTTGAAGTAAATCACTCAACATAGCTATGCTATGTCGCATTTTCAACAATTTTTACAATAGCTGAATCTCAAGAACTAATGAACGGAATTTAATAAAAATTTATATTCAGATGGTCCCTGATATAAATTGATTCAGATCACATTTTCATGTAAATCATTCAACAGATGGCGCTTCTAAACTGCATCTTTACCGATATGCATCAACATTATTCCAATAACTTATTTACGGATTTTCATCAAACTTCCGGATTCATTAATTCCGTGATATGAACTTATTCTGTTTACGTTTTTACATTAATTGCTCAATAGGAGGCACTGTTGTGCTCAATTTTCCCGATTCCTGAAATAGCTCTGTCGCAAGAAATAATGCACGAATTTTCATCAAACTTTAGATTCAGTAAGTCTCTGATAAAAATTAGTATTCTGTAGTTTTTGGAGTAAATCTCTCGATAGGTGGCGCTGCTGTACGGTATTATTCGTGATTATTGCAATAGCTCTATCTCAGGATCCAATGCATTAATTTTCACCAAACTCCAGATTATGTTAGTCCTTGATATAAAAATTACAAAATTACTTTTAGTTTTTGGAGTAAATCGTGCAACAGGTGGCACTGCTATGTGGCATTATTCATAATTATCGCAATAGTTCTATCTCAAGAACAAATGCACGGATTTTTATCAAACTTCAAATTCAGTTAGTCCCTGATATAAAATAATATTCGTTTGGTTTTAGAGTAAATGGCTCAATAGATAGCGCTTCTATGCAGTTTTTTTATGATTTCTGCGATAATTCTATCTCAAATAGTACTAATACAGAGATTTTCATCAAATTTCATATTGAGTTAGAATTTGAAAGACGTTGTTAGAGATTTTTCAAAAAGTTCCGGCAAGAACTTAGCATTTTTACAAAAATTTCTATTAGAAAATAGTGATATTTCGATGTGGCATCTTTTTTCTTAAATATTTATCATCATGTTTTTTTTCTCTTCGAGGTTCGTTCGCTTAACATACGCCCGTTTTGAGATTTTATATAAAAGAAGGAGCCGAATATCAGGCGAAGCCAGCTTGTTTGAACTAGATCGCGTTGTATTAGTTCCAAATTCCAACACCAGGGTGCTCGCGTTATATTAGTTCACATTCCATCACCAGGGAGCGCACCCTATTGCCAACAAAACTATAGCTTCATATTTAATTTATATGAAGGAAATTCTGTTAAACAATCTTTCAGTAGATATGTTACTCGATGTCGCGGTGCTGCAAAACAAGAATTTAAGATTTTTGCAAAAATCACTATTCGTCAATAGTGGCATTAAACGCGGAACATATTTTTATAAATTTATATCATGTGTCATAAACTACCTTAAAGTTTCAACTAGATCAACCTAGAATTTCCGTAATATTTCCTGATTTTCTTCGCCCCCCCCCCTCTTTCCCTTTCGTAATGGGACTTTTTTTACAATTTTTATCATATGTTATAAACTATCACTAAGTTTCAAACAGTTCCAACAAGAATTTAACATTTTTACAAAAATTACTAATAGAAAATAGTGGTATTTGACGCGCCATCTTTTTTCTTAAATATTTAACATCATGTTTTGTTATGTTTCTAAAAGTTTCAAATAATGGTAATATTTAATTAGCAGCTAAAACCTTAAAAAGGGCTGAGCTTTAATAAAAACCTAGCGTCCTCTTACTCTACCCCCCCCCCCCCATCCTAAATTTCAAGTGTCATGCTTTATTTAAGCTTTTTCTTATTTTTAAAAGGATTCGGATATTTAGTTCCTTAATATGAACAATTTCGCCTGAAGTGATGTGTGCAAAAACCAATACCTGTTACGAATTAAAAATCTTTTCATAAAACCGAAAGTTTCTATCCGATTGAAAAAAAATCCGTTCTACGTTTTATATTTAAACTCAGAACCCCTCAAATTAATCAGGTCTCAAATCTGCCTTATCAAAAGGAACCTACATCCAAAATTTGAAACAAATCGGTAAATTCTCTGTGAAAAACCTATTTACATAAATCAAGAGTGTTACCTCCCATTCTTCCTTTCTTTATACGTAAACAATAAACACCCACAACTGATCATGGATATACCTTATCAAAATGATATTATACCTAAAATTTTAATAAAATCTGATCATTTTTCATGGAAAACTGACTTAACTAAATTAAGGAGGGGGGGGGGGAGGTGCGGATTAGCCTTTTGTTCTCCTCCCCTTATTCTTATTCAATGAAGCCCTGAAACTAATCAGGAAAGTTCATTATCAGGATAAATCTATGTCCAAAATTTTAAGCAAATTGAATATTTCTATCAGGAGTTATCGCATTACGTACACACGTATGTACATACGAACGTACATATGACCATACGTACGTAAATTGTTACATACACACACACAGAATCTGCGAGCACATTAGCTCTCAGGCTTTGATAGTCTGTGAGCTAAAATCGCGTCAAACTGCATCGGCCTAGGGTAAAATAGATCAAGAAAGTTGGCGCCGTGGCGGTCTTTAGATTAAAAAATATCACGCCAAATTGAATTGGCCTAGGACAATCTAGTTCGGCCTAGGATAAACTAGTCCAAACCAATGAATAGCAGGCTAAACTAGTTTATCCTAATGACCGTTCGGCCAAACTAGTTTGGCCTAGGAAAATCTAGTTTATCCGATGGGCGTTCGGATAGACTAGTTTGGCCTAGGAAAAACTAGTTCATCCGATGGGCTTTCGGATAGACTAGGTTGGCCTAGGAAAAACTAGTTTATCCGATGGGCGTTAGGATAGACTAGTTTGGCCTAGGAAAAACTAGTTTATCCGATGGGCGTTAGGATAGACTAGTTTGGCCTAAAATCGGGTTTGGCCTGTAACATATATATAAATAAATGCTAGTTTTAGTACTCTGTTCAATATCTTCAATTATTTATATTATTTCATTTAAATATTATGGTTGTGTATAACTAGTTAACAAAACGCTAGTAACCCTGATGGCTTCCATATTTTTATGCTTTATTTGCATTTTATCACTTAATACACTTCAAAAACGCAATTTACTCCTAATTTTATTATAGATTTGTATTTCTTGATCCCGAAAACGTATAATTTGACATACTGGTCAATAGTATGCCACAATATTAAAGAAGTCAGTAAGTAGCAGCCATCTTGGACGCCATTTTGAAAATCACTTCAGAAATGTGTAAGAAAAAAATGGCACCTAAGATATTTGGAATCTACATGTTGAAACCTACAGAATAAAATATCAAACTTAGCACGTCAATCTAGCTGGAGCCACATTTTACGACAGTTCAAACCCTACTATAGGCAAAAACACACACCAAAATTTTGGTTCAGTTCCATGCATAACTTCATATACATTTCGATGATACAATAATGAAAACGGCACAAGAATTTATATTATAGCGCCCTCTTTCGGCAGAATGTTTCTAAACTGAAGGAGAAACTTTTTGCCACAGCAAAATAAACACACAAAAAATTTGGTTTATTTCTATGCATAACTTCATGCATTTTTCGATGGTATATTGGCTACACATGGACATAGAACAGACGGAGAAGCAGACATTTTGTATAAACATGTTTTTTGGAATCTCTTGCCCTTAAAACGAGCAAATCCATCAAAAACCGGAAGTCGAAAAAAATTTCGATTACAATAATTTCTTCTATTGAAGATATAAAGGTATAACTACCCCCACATATAACCGATTTTACTCTGCAGATATGCTTAGAATTGAACCAACTATTTTGCATACGTTTTGGCTATGGCCAGTAGGCCCTCTTTGAAAAAATTCTGCCGGAACCGAAAGGTATCGCTGTAATAGCGATGTGTGTGCTATTTTCATTATTGTACCATCAAAAAATGTATGAAGTTATGCATAGAATCAAACCAATTATTTGAGCTATGTTTTTGGCTATGTCAGCAGGTTCTCCCTAAATTCGAAAAAAAAAATCTGCTTGAAGAGAGCTCTAGTGAATTTTATGCTGTTATCCTTATTGTACAATTGAAAAGTGCGTGAAGTTATGCATAGAATTAAATCAATTTTTTGTGTATGGTTTTGGCTATGTGCAACAGGTTTTCCTTCAATTTGGAAATATTCCGCCGGAATAGGGCGCCATGATAGAGATGTCTGTGTCATTTTCATTATTGTATACATTAAATAAGTGTGTGAAATTATGTATAGAATTGAACCAAACTTTTATTTCCTTCTATCTTTACAAAAAAGTGCTGGATTCGTGACATTTTTCAAACTGCGGTTTTTAAGAGATTTACACGTTTTAGGGGTCAGCGATTCCGAAAAACATGTTTTTACAAAATGGCTGTCTGTGAGTCTGTAACCCTGTCTGTGTATTAAATAAATTTTATGGGCGCTCTATATCGAGAACAAACGCACGGAATTTGATATAAATTTACATTCAGGTAGTCCCTGACATAAATTGATGCTAATTAGTTTTTGGTGTATAATCGCTCAACACGTGGTTGCGTTATGATGCATATTGCGATTTACGCAATAACGATATCTGAGTAACTAATGCACGGACTTCTATCAAACTTCAGATTCATTTAGTTCTTGACATGAATTGATGTTGTTTGTATTTTGGTGTAAGTCTTTCAACAGGTGGCGCTGCTATGCTTCATTTTTCACGATTTTCGCAATAGCTTTATCTCAAGAGTTAATGCACGGAATTAAAAAAAAATTGTATTCAAATAGTCCCTGATATAGATTGATGCTGATTAGGTTTTGGTGTAAATCGCTCAAGTAGAGCTGTTATGCTGCATTTTTTTTTTCATTTATTTATTTATTTACGCAATTGTTCTATCTCAAAAACTAAAGCACGGATTTGTATCAAACTTCAGATTTAGTTAATACGTGAGATGAATTGATACTGTTTACATTTTGGAGTGAATCGTTCAACAGGTGGCGTTGCTTTGCTGCTTTTTTCACGATTTTCGCAATAACTCTATCTGAAGAACAAGTGCATGGAATTTAATAAAAATTTATATTCAAGTAGTCCATGGTATAGATTGACGATGATTAGTTTTTGGTGTAAATCCCTCTACAGGTTGCGCTGCTATACTCATTTTTTACGATTTCTGCAGTAGCTCTATCTCAAGAATTAATGCACGGTTTTTCATCAAACTTCATATTCTGAAAATCCGTGATATGAACTAGTTCTGTTCGCATTTTGGCTTCAATCGCCCGACAGGTGGCGCTGCTATGCTGAATTTTCCCCGATTCTTGCAACAGCTCAATCTTCAGAACTAATTCATGAATCTTCATCAGGATTCACATTTAGACATAGCTTGATATATATTATTGCTGTGTATGTTTTGGTATAAATCGCCCAATAGATGACGCTTTTATGTTGCAATTTTCTTTATATCCACAATATTTCTATTTAAATAATTAATGCAGGGAATTTCATGCCTTTAGAACCCCTATGATGAGCATAGATTGTCATTTAATTTTGGCAAAGTGGTAGCGAATTTTGAAGTATTAAGATGCATGAGATACAAGAAAGTTTTGGAATTGCTACATCCATCTAGTTGGTATATGTATTTAGCTGTGGACAGCAATTTTTTCTAAATTCCGCAATATGCTGAGGGAATGTTGCTGTACTAGCTGTTTTTGTATCATTATCTATATTTTACCATCGAGAAGTGTATAAAGTTATGAAGAGAATTGAACTAATTTTTGTGTGTTTGTTTTTAGCTACCTCATGCAGCTCCTCTTTAAATATGGAAATAATCCACTGAAAAGGATGTTGTGATTCTGATTTTTGTATAATTTTCTCAGTTTTTCGTAGGTTTTGTTGTCCATCGGTGGCTCGTGCAGCGACGGGAACTCGCGTTTTACTATGCTGGCTATACGCAAGCAGTTGAAGTACATAAGAATAACGAAAAATTATTCTTTTAAATAAATATCATGATCGAGATTAACTAGTTTCTACTCCGATAAATTGACTGAAGCAGATATTTAAGATGAAAATTAAAGTTGGCTCAATATAATGAACTAATAATATTGCAGATAACATATAATAACATCTGTAGCGATTTTTTGAAATAGGTATAAGGCAATGAAGAAAGTTTTGGGATTGATACATGCAACAAGCTACTTTCCTCTATCTTTACAAGAAAAAAGTATTGGATTTTTGAAAATTTTCGAAATCCGGTTTTCGATGGATTTACACGTTTTAGAATCAAAGAGACTGAAAAACACAACATTCAAAATGTCTGCCCGTCTATATGTGAAAAAAAGTTTGTGAATGCTCTATCTGAAGAACTAATGCATAATTTCACAAAACTTTGCATTCTGTTAGAACTTGATATAAACTAGATCCGATTAGATTTTATATCGCTCAACAGGTGGCGCTGCTATTCTGCATTATTCCTAATTTCAACAGTAGCCATATCTCAAGAACTAGAGCATATTTTTCATAAAACTTTAGATTTGGTTAGTACTTATGTACTTAGCATAACATGGTGCTGATTATGTTTTGGTACAAATCGCTCACATGGTGCATTATTCGTGATTATCGCAATCGCTCTACCTCAAGGACTAATGCACGAATTTTTCTTAAAACTTCAGACAAAGTTTGTCCCTGATATAGATTAGTGTTGGACAGTTTTTGGTGTAAATCGCCCTAAAGATATCGCTGCTATGCTGTATTTTTCACGATTTCGCAATAAATGTATTTCAAGACCTAATGCATGAATTTTCATCAAATTTCAGTTTAAGTTCGTAATTAATTGTAAATTGATCCTGATTAGTTTTTGGTGTACATCACCTAACATGCAGCGCAATTATGCATATTTTTTAAAAAGATTTTTCAATAGATCTATCTCAAAAACTAATGCACGGATTTTGATCAAATTTCAGATTTGCTTAGTTATAAGAGGACATAAGTTTTTGCTGACTAGTTTTTGATTTAAACCATCTAACCGTTGGCGCTGTTATGCTGCCTTTTTCAGAAAATATTAACATGCATAAGATAGAATAAAATTTTGGGATTGCCACATCCGACTAGTTTTTCGTTATTCTGTTACATAGCGTTCCTTTCACTTTTCAGATGAGATGCATTATTTATTTTATTCCTATTCCCAAGTCCTAATTCCAATTCCGATTCCTAATTCCAGTTCTCTTCACAGCAAAATTTCTTTCGAAAATATTTATTCAAGAAACTACGTGACAGAAAAACAATCGGTGGCTGAAACATTCGTTTAACATCTTATTATACTTTTTCTTTTCGTCTAATGACAGCTTTGGCTGACAAGAATGCCCGAGAGAGAGTGATAATGGAATTTCACACTTTCTGTAACTTGTCACACTAAATAATTGCTATGTATGTTATTAATAATTATGGCGAAAATTGTTACCAATAATCAATCAGTCTTTATTTTAAGATCAGCGAACTTCTTTCTTTGTTTTTCGTTTATTCGAAGTTTGATATTCATCTTGTCATCTCATTATAATGCTCGATGATATTGAAGAAATATTACTCAAAAAAAGTTTTCTTTTCTAATCATGTCTTATAATTATGCTTAATATAGATAAATCACTCTTGTTCTGAAAATCTGTCAGAAAAGCCACCTGTGGTTATCGCCTGCGCTTTACTGATTTCTAAAATACGAGAATAATTACATGTACCAACATTATCTTAGAATATAGTTCAGAATTTTCGAAAAAATAGTGTTATTAATTGTTGTAGAACCGTTGAAGATGTAGCATTTATTTTTAAGCATAGATAAAAAAAAGAATAATTATCACTATTTTATTAAAATGGTTGAGTTGCTCTAGTTTCAGGTATAATGTAATTAACGTTTGATGATTGACATTAAGAGAGACTGTGTATTTTAGAACCCACTTACAGATTCTTTAAAATCAAAGTTACGAACAGTTATTACACTTGTTCCAATATAAGCCCTAGAACCAACAGGTGAAAACCCTAAGGATTCAAACACGAGCAAAAAACTCTATTTTATGGAAGAGTAAAAATAGGAGAATCTAATGATCCGTGTCTGTCGGAAGGTGCATAAACCAATAAACAAGAATTTCGCGAAGTTAAACTGACAGCATAGAGCTCGGAATGTACGCATACTAATTGTATATTACAGCCTTATATTTTCAAGGATTAATGCCGTTCAAAAAACAAATTAGGGGAAGAAATAGCTCCCCCCCATTCCCCCCTTTTATACTTAATCTTTGAACTCCCTAAAGTAATCAGGGATATGCTCTATCACATAAAAAACCTATATCCAAAATTTAGAGCAAATCAGATAACTCTTCCTAAAAACCCATTTATAAATTTAAGAAGAATTATCTCCCTCCTTTTATACTTAATCATTAAACTTCCAAAACCATTCAGAGATTCGCCTTATCAAAAAGAACCTACATCCAAAATTTAAAGCAAATCGGATAATTCTGCATAAAAACCCATTTATCAAATTTCAGGTGGGTAATCGCCCGTACCCCCTTTATGCTTAAAAAAAGAACCCCACAGCTAATTAGGGAAGCATTTTATCACTATGAGCCTGTATCAAAAAATTGAAGCAAATAGGTTAATTCTGCGAGAAAAACCATTTACCTAAGTTAATAGGGGTAGTCCCACTGATCCCCTATTTATACTTATCCAATGAATTCCCAAAACAAATCAGTGAAGCGTCTTATCAGAGTGAACCTAAATCCAAAATTCGAAGCAAATCGGTAAATTCAGCATGAAAAACAAATTAACTTAAATTAGAGGGGGTTTAACTCCCATTTCCCCTCTTCGACTTATCCAATGAACTCGCAAAACTAATCATAGAAGTGTCCTCATCAGAATGATCCAATGTCTAAAATTTGAATGAAATCTTATTATTCTGTATGAAAAATCCATTTATCTAATTTAAAGGCGGGGGATTAGCATACCGTTCCCCTTCTTTATATTAATCCAATGAACTCCCAAAACTAATCATAGCGGTGCCCTCATGAGAAGGACCCTATGTCTAAAATTTGAATGAAATCTGTTAATTCTGCATGAAAAACCCATTTACCGAAATTAAAGGTGGGGGAGTTAGCCCCCCGTCCCTCCTCTTTATACTTATCCAATGAACACCTCATACTAATCACGGAAACACCTCATCTGAAAGATCCTATATCTAAATTTTGAACGAAAACTAAAAATCTTATTTATATAAATTAAGGGACCCCCCCCCCCCCTTATACTTATCGAATGAACTCGCAAAACCAATCAGGGAAGCGCATCAGAATATACCTACATCCAAAATTACAAGTGAAACGGATATTTTTATCATGAGCTATCGTGTTACGCGCGTATATTCATACATACAGAAGGGGCGGGCGCATGAGCTCTTAGGCTTTGATAGTCTCTGAGCTAAAAATTAATATCTCCATTGGTTGACTCATAGATTTATTATTGCGCGTATCTTCCAAACAAAGATACAAAAACATGGAGGACTGGGAGCATTTAAGCACAATGATAAACCTACGAGTCAACCACTGGTAGTATTATTTTTTGGCTTATACCACTTCACTTCTGGCAGACATGGATCATCAGATTCCCCAGTTTCTACTCTTCCATAGAATATTTTTTTTTTATTGTAGGGGAAGATGGGGATACTTGAGCCATTTTTTAAATTTTAATTTTTTAAAATTTTTTAGAATTTCTTAGAACAAAATAAAATATTGAAAATGAAAATTTGATATTTTTTCTTCAATTGAAAACCACTTTCAATTAATTTTGAACTATTTTTCTATGTCTAATAAATGTTTACTTTTTCTTTTAGATTGTGGCTCAAGTATCCCCATGGAGGGGATACTTGAGCCAGATGTCACATTCGCACCAGTATTTTGCAAAGAAAAAAACCGATTTACAATATACGCGAAAAAATGCATTAAACCTTTTTCAAATAAATTTGGTCGAATTTTCTGGTGTCGTTGTGACATTTCAGAATTAAAATTTTGTGGTAGAAAATTCTACCAGCAGAGCTCAAAGGGTTAATCACCATACTTTAAAAATGGTACCAAGGTATATGATTTCTTTTTTACATGTTCAGAACTATAAATATGTTACCATGTTGCCAGTTTTAGAAAGAAAAATTGAACAACTGTAGAGATAAAGGGGGTGGCTCAAGTATCCCCTATGCTCAAGTATCCCCACTCTCCCCTATACTTTAAGGTTTTGTACTGTCGGCTCTTGGACTAACATATTATAGGTATAATAACAATAAAAAAAAGAAATATACATTTCAGTTTAGTTTATTGGTACATTGCACTGTACTGTAAATTTTAACGAAATGTTATACTTTTAAATGAATATGCGCAAGCGGCTTTAAATAAACCTTTTGTACTTAAGTTTAGATTTATTCAGACGCGTATAATATTTACATAATGAAACACTTCAATAGTATTCTTGGGATACAAGTTTTTAATAACAAAAATTATAAAGGTCAATTATTAGAAAATCTGCAATTTACAATTAACAAAGTACATTTATTGTTTTTACTTCCTTCACAATTTGTTATTCAACACACCAACTCATTATGATGTCCAATTAAATTCAAAATATGTTAAAAAACAAAATAATTTCCACACCATAGCTTCTCATTATACACGAGCGCCTGCAAGGAAGAAAGGAGAGAATAAATTTGGTTAATTGCTCCTCGCTGGACATTCAAATTTTATTTTTAAAAAGTTCTCCCGTGATTTGTAACGAATAATAAAATTCATAATTTCCAATTAATTTAAAATAATTAAATATTAATAAAAAAAAAGAAAGAAAGTAATTTTTAGCAGAAGAAGGGAAGGGGGGGGGGGTATAATCAGTGAAATTCCTACACTGTTAAAAGTTTCTGTTAAACCATAGAAAATAAAGCGAAATTTTCTGTAAATTTACACTAGTTTTCTGTTAAATGCATTCGATCAAGTTTCTAGGCCATCATTTTACCGGCATTTCCCTTGTGTCATATCTAATTCCCTGTAGGGATTTCGTTTTTGTTTAAAAATATTTTTATCTTTGTTAAAATTTATAATTCAAAATACACACTTATAAAGTTACTTTGCAATTTTATTAAAAATATTTAAAAATATATTATTATTGTTATTATTATTATTATTATTATTATTATTTTAAGTAGAATAATTTAGAAATTGAAAAATCATGTTCTCAGTGTTAGTGGGGTGATAGGAATTTTTATCGATTTTTTCTCGCTAAATCATAAAAGATTCTTACCCTATCTAGATCTCTTGGGTTCAAGCCCCAGGGCAGTTAGAAACACATTGCGTAAAAAATAAATGATACAGCAGTTCAAAATTATTCGAAAATTTCAAATTCTTTCAGAGTTACTGAAGATTGAGTGATTTACTGATTTTGAAAACTAAATTAAATCATTAGAAATAAATTTAGAGTTTTGTGTTTTTTTAACGATGTTAATTTACAGAGTCTATTGTAAATTTAGCGGATAACTTCTCTGTTATTAAACAGAATGTCTTTTTTCCTGACCTCTGTAAGAATTAAGATGATGGATTAACCGTATATTCTCTGTAATTTCGCAGAAAAAAAATCAATAGTGTATGAAAGTTAAAATTATTTTGTTGTTGTTGTTTCTTTACGTTTAAGAGCTAAAAAATACGTTATATAGGCTGCTGCCATGCTAAGGACAAAGGTGCAAGACCCAGTGTAAAACGTTTGATGTGATTGTTTGTAAAAAGTTACATGTATAGAAGTTATATGGAAAGAAATAAAATTGTTAATGTCTAGTTTGTGTCATCTATTTCTGCGTATAAATATGGATTATTGGAGGTGACAGCCATAGATGCTATTGGTAATCCTTCTATAGTAAAAAAAAACTAGCCTTAAAAGGAATGACTCCTGGAATGATGCTGATGTGGAAGATTTCCGGAACTAACGAATCCGGGTTGTCCACTCCTTCCATGAGTCGAATAGACCAATCAGGAAAGGGCTCCGTCTATGCATCGTCGTATGGGTTGCTATAAAGAGAGGAAAGGTTACCATCGCCAAAAACCACCAAGTTTGTCGCCAACTTGGCGATATATCGCCAAATTTGGCGACCAAAATTAGTTGTCAAAAGTGACGCCAACTTGGCGATAACTGTAATTTTTCGCCAAATTTTTAATTTCTTTACAACACCAGTCGTTT
The DNA here is from genome assembly GCA_964019185.1 of Maratus speculifer. Taxonomy (NCBI): domain Eukaryota; kingdom Metazoa; phylum Arthropoda; class Arachnida; order Araneae; family Salticidae; genus Maratus; species Maratus speculifer. The sequence continues at coordinate 361,193,938 of OZ025292.1, forward strand.
GATACATCATTTGAGAGGTTTGCAACTGCTTATTCATATAATGGATGTCTTGAGTGTTATCCCCCATTCTGCTCCCCAGGGGGGACACATTTTTATTTTCTTTACAACACCAATCGTGTTACACAAGATTTGAAAGGTCTGCAACAGCTTATTCATATTATGGATGTCTTGTGTGTCACCCCCACACTCTGCTCTCCCCAGAGGGGGGGGGGGTCCCTTTTTTAATTTCTTTACAACACCAGTTGTGTGACACATCATTTGAAAGGTCTGCAACTGCTTATTCATATTATGGATGTGTTGTGCGTCATCCCCCACTCTGCCCCCAGGGGGCACATTTTTAATTTCTTTACAACACCAATTGTGTGACACATCATTTGAGAGGTCTGCAACTGCTTATTAATATTATGGATATCTTGTGTGTAACCCCCCCCCCCCTCTGCCCTCAGAGGGGGCGCATTTTGTAATTTCTTTACAACACCAATAGTGTGACACATCATTTGAAAGGTCTGCAACTGTTTATTCATTTTATGGATGTCTTGTGTGTCACTACCCACTCTGCCCCCCCCAGGGGGGCACATTTTTAATTTCTTTACAACACCAGTCGTGTGACATATCATTTGAGATGTCTGCAGATGCTTATTCATATTATGGATGTCTTTTGTGTCGCCTCCCACTCTGCCCCCCAGGGGGGCACATTTTTAATTTCTTTACAACACCAGTCGTGTGACACATCATTTGAAAGGTCTGCAACTGCTTATTCACACCATGGGGCATTGGCGAGCGCAGCAAGCAGGGGTAGCCAATAATTTGGAATCGCGAAGCGATTACGCGGGGGGTTGGCGAGCATAGCGAGCAGGGGGGCGGGGCCCCCCCTAGTTCTTTAAACAAAAGTTTCAGGTAATCGTATACTCTTTTACGAAAACTGAAGAATATGAACAGTATATAAAAATGAAATGAAAGAAACTGAGGCATTTTTGTCAAAAACTTACCTACAAGGCAATTTTTAAATGAAAATTTTTAACAAAAGGTTTGAGTACCATTCTTCGCTGAAATCTTGTCTTACAGATAAAATTTTTAACAGAAAGATGTTATAAGATAAAAACAAAAATTATTACTTATCAGCGTAAAAAACAATTTATTATAGATTTCAGTAGAAAGATGTTATTTTTGTTTATTTAATATTTACTTTTTGTTTATATTTTCCAATTAAAAAGCATCAACTTATCAGAGTGTTACATGCACATCCATTTCGAAATCTTACTCTTCCTCAATTTTATTTTGTGTGCATCTATGTCATTATGTTTGAATTAATGAAACAACATAAGAAACCTTGAGTTGAAAATATAAAAGCCACTTGTGCTAATTTTTTGTGCATTTAAAAATTAATTATAATATTTATTTCATTAAATATTTAATACCAGTTAATAAATAATGTACGCAGTGTGACTTGAAAATTTCCTAATGATTATACGCGTTTTCACTGCCGTCAATTGCCAAAAGTGTTTCATTCTTTCAAGATTTTATTCAGGATTGATGAAATAAAAATGGTGAATTTATTGCAGTAACATTCCAGATTTTTGAAACAAAATATATGCTTTAAAAAATGCCATTTTATCTGGTAAAAACATTTATTATAGCATTCTTGTTAAATATTTTAAGCATTATCAAATAAAAAATTAATGGAAAACCTATGTTTTTAACACGCTTTTATCAGCTTCACCTGTATGTATGTATGTAATGGAATCTTCGAACGTTATTTTCACCCACTTTAATATATCAGATTAAACTGAAAATTTGCACACTTATTGAGAACCAATGAAAATTCAATAATTTGAAAAATTGCCTCTTAAAAGGATCATTTGTCGATTTTTATAATGTCGTGTACAGAAAAAAAAATACTTTTAAATGTAATTTCGTTGAAAATTGCATTTCAATTTATTTTTAAGATATTAAGTTTTTTTAGTTTTTAGTGCTATTTCTTTCATTTTGGGACCTCCATATCTATCTACATTATACCATACCCCCCCCCCCCCCACACACACACACACACACACGGATCCATAGGATAACATGGAGACGCTTGGAATTTGAAGCGACTTTGACTACTCGTGTAATAGCACTACACGAGGAGTCAAAGTCGTTTCTAATTCCAGACGTCCCCATGTCATCCTATGGGATCAGAGGAGTGGCTGGGAAAGCGCGCGATTCTCTCGTGTCTCGGTGCGTCTTTGACGCCTGAAACGAAGCGAATGAATCTTCAGTAACCGCCAATGAAATACTTCGATTTTTGATTAGATTTGGATTTCACAGACAATTTTTGTAGCTCTAATTTTTTATGTGTAATAGCACTTTTAGATAGCCGATTTTTGTGTCAAGTTTCTTGTATGAGACATCGGTTTTTGTTAGACTTGTGTATTAGTACGCGACAGTTATGTCATATTGAATTATTTTCTGTAGATCTTGCTTAAAGACTGGGTCGTAAGTGTGGAATTCTTCAGCGGATATGAATGACGTCATTTTACGTAAAGTAAAAGCCTGTGTTTTAAGTCTGAAAACTAAAATATGTTTTATACTATCTATATTTATTTGCGTATATATATGTATATATATATATATACATTTTTTTTTTTTTTTTTTTTTTTTTTTTTTTTGCATTTTTTAGTCGGGAATGACATTAAATTTGGAAATAGTAGAACTCATATTGCATGATTTTCTGTAGATGTTGCTTAAAGACTGGATCGTAAATGTGGAATTCTTCAGCGGATGCGAATGACGTCATTTTATGTAAAGCAAAAGCTTATGTTTTAAGTTTTAAAACTGAAATATGTTTTGTACTATCGATATATTTATGTACGTATAATTTTACTTTTTCCATCGGTGAGGCTTGGGGGGGGGGGAGGGACACTTAATTCTAAAATAGTTAGAATTCCTATTTTCTGCTTCTTTTTTTTAAACAATTATTTGTATTCGCTGAAGAATTTCACATTTACGATAGTCTTAATTTCACGTGGAGTGTTTTCCTTTAGCACGCGCTCGCTTTAAATGTCCGCCAAGTAAATATTGATATATTATGCAATTAAATTTAAATTTAAACTTAATATATTTTTTAATCTAAATTCGTTAAATTCTCATTCTTTCTTTTTTCCCCAGATTATTTTAAACATTACTTCCAAGTTACTAAATTCTACTGCTGTTTCTCGAATGCAGGTAACTATGTTTTTTTCTTTAATGAAATTTTTTTCACAGAATAAAATGAAAATTTTAATAATATTCGTCATTGTTTTTATTAATAAAGTTTTTCATTATTGTTATTGCCGTAGTAATGTGTAACAAGATACATATACATTTCTTTTTCAAAAAATTATAATCATATTTTGTAGTTTATATTATTTTATATGACATTATATTTTATATGATAAATATACAGAAATAGCTTTTCAATTTTATAGCCTTTCTGGAGATATTTAATGCTAATTCAAAAATTTTCATTTTCAATTTTATTTACGAAAGATTTGTCTTTTTACTGCATCTTCACAGATTTATTGCAACAAAATTAAATTAATGTTGATCATACATATTGAAAAAGTAATCTATTTTACTTAATTTCAGATTGATATTGCAGCACTTCATAAAAACAACATCGCTTTCTTCAGTACATATATTTAAGCATTTATTTCATTCACAGGGAAAAGGAGTATTTTGAAAATTACCAATTCTTGTTTTTGTGTAAAAATTTATACTGAAAGAGAAAAATACATATATATATATTACTATGAATCCAATATATTTATTAGAAGATATATTTTAATATTTCGTATAAAAGTTGATAATGAAAATAACATATTATAATGCATTTCAAATGAATTTTATCGGAACAAAATTTCCTATGCATATTGAAAGTGCTCCGCGAGTTTTACTTTTTCTTCAAAATTATCAATATCACTAACAGACAATCTTAATATACTACAAAACATGTGTCCATTCTTTTCGAATAGTTCGTTGGTTGATAGCCCTTTAACACCAGTATTCACCAACGCGGGTTAACTCTTGAGTCCGTTTTAAATGCTGGGCATGAAAGATTTATCAGAGAATAGCATTTCGAAAAAGAAATCCGTTCCGCGAAATAAATTTGAAACAGGTGGCGCCTATGTAGAACGGTTCCTTAGTTTGCGTTTTGTTCCTATTTATCCTGGTTATGTTCCCTACTTTCCGAAAGAAAAATATAATCAAATAACTAATAATTTTATTAGCATAAGACTTCTAGTTGATATGAATTTTTTTGACGTGACAACGTCTTGTAAATTGGTTTGCCGGGAGACACTTCAAGAAACTGCGTTACGTTACGTTACGCTCCGCTCACGATACGCGCTCACTTTTCTCTTAACTTTTTCCGGTCACTTGTGGGACCATTTTCTGAACGTGAATGTGAATTCGCTGCAAGGAAGGGGCGGTGCTTAATAGGAATTTTAGATAGTATCAAACCAAGACGAAATACGTTATGTATTAGTTATTAGTATAAAGTACAAAGAAAATAAGTGTAGTTTATTTCGTAATTCGGTGGTATATTATGGAAAACTAATGATATGTGATTAGTGAAAGCCATTTTACTTTAGTTATATTCTGCTCATTGAAAAATTCTTTAATATGCTGTTTACAAAATTCAACATTTGACATCAATAAACATGAAGTAAAATGTGTTTAACAAACACAGTGTATTGCAAGTTATTGTATGTATATTTGTATATAAATACGTATGTATGAGTAAAGGTAAAAATAAAATTTTGTTAATATGAAATTCAGTGCGAGATTCTTTGTATAAATTAATGTTTTAATTATAATTCTTTGTATAAATAAATGTTTTAAATTGTTACTATTATTTCATCCTTCTTCCTACTATACGAATGAATATTCACATTAAAATTATTTTACAACTCAAAGTCGTTGTCACGTAAAACTTTCGCCCGTATACCGACTTTACAGGCAACCAATTTTTTTCTTTAATTCTGATATTCGTGACCTGCGCCTGTTGCCATTTTGTCAATTAATTCCAAAATCATGATTCAGTATTAATACATTGCGCGAGAAGTCTTTCTCTGTAACTATGTTCATGCCCGGCATTTAACACGGACTCAAGAATTAACCCGCGTTCGTGAATACAGATGTTAGACCAGAAGAGTTTTATTGAAATTAAAAGTCTCGTTTTTAACCCTAATTGATAGGATTACATTTCATTGGAAAAAATATTTAAAAAAAAAAATAAGGTCGGATTACGTCAAAGGAGAACCCACATAATTGTGTAGTGCAAGTTTAACTTAAATGCAGAAACAAGGGGAAATTGTTTTTACTTATCCATTATATTTAATATAGGATAAATCAAGTAATCGTCTGAAAAATCGAAAAAAAAAAGTTGACGGATTTATCCATTTTAGGCACTAAAGATTCCGAAAAACATATTTTTAGGAAAAAAAATGCCGTCCGTCTGTGCGTCTGTAAATGATATACTTTGAACAAATTGCGATAGAGACTTGAAATTTGATATGTATCCAGTACTTAATAATGGAGAGAAACTTATCGAATATCAGTAATCTCAATTATCCGGAACTATTTTCTTTTTGTACTTTCAAAATATTCGTTCTCATAAAAAGTACATAAATCTTTTCGAAATTGTTTATCTTAAGGAGTGACATCAAAAAATAATAAGAAAACATACATTTTACATTTAGAATGAATTCGATTAGATAATTAGTTGCCAAGATATTTACAATCATTTTTTCAACGCTCTTCAATTTTTCATGACCATGTATTTAATTCGAATTTCAATTCAAAGATATATTTTAATTGGAAATGAGACGCTAGTTAATATGATAATCATTTTTGGAGTCATAAGGATTTTTCTTTTACGCAATTCGGTGATGGAGCATCATTTAAAATTCATGACATCATGAAGCTATGATTTTAAAGATTCTATCTACAGAAAAATCGAGATAGCAGCTTGAAATTTAATACGCACTTAAAATGTAATAGTGCGATAAATCCTATTAAATTTCATTAACCTTAATTATCCAGAATTTTTTTTCGGACTTTCGGAATATTTATTCTGATGAAGTGTGTATAAAAATATTCGGTATTATTTCTTGTAATCTACCCACTGCCGAGACCTGATATATCTGTTCACTGGGCTGCAGGTTTCACTGCAATTGAAGCTTTATTTAAATTAATAGCAATATTAATTCAAGGCTTATAAACATATAAGTAACAAAAAAATATATATATACATATACCATGTTAGAAAATCCTTCTTTTATTAACATTTAAATTAAATTACAGAGAAAATAACGTTACAATTATACGTGCGTTCGTACTTATATAAATACTTAACATCTATAGTCGTCGCCTGGTCTTTCTGTTTGTCTGTCTGTCTGATAACAGCGCAAAAACTACCTAACCAAATGGTTTGAAACGTAGTATATACAAACTTTGCAAAATTTTGTCATTCATTTCAAATTTTATGAAAATCGAGTCAAAACTCAAAAAGGTATTAATGAAATATTTCTTAATTGCATTAAGTCCTATCATACGTAATTAATTTAATGATTCCCAGTTGCTATGGTGATAACTCCATTAAATCTTAATTCATTTAACCTTTAGCTTCCGGGGGGATTACCGTAGTCCCAAGAAAATCAATGTTGAAGAATACGGGGTTGGGATTATCGTTATCCCGAAAACTTCCACCCCTCCAACAGGCGGAAGAAGAAATCATTAAGGTCCTTTCGCTCAATAGGGGTCCGACTGAGTATCGAGCAAGGGAAATTCTGTAGGGAGGATGTTAATTATCCTAGGGAAATGCCGGGAAAAGAACTTGGCAAAAAAATAAACATTGTTTACGCAGACGACGTAAAGCTGTTTCTACCCCAGTTGCGGCAAGATTCTTAGATAGTTCTTGCTTGTGAGACATAATAATGAATAGATTATATTCAGCAAGTAGTTTTAGAAATTTAGTGTTGCTAATTTTGACTACACTTTTGCTCTTAGAATGTAAAATGAAGCATTATTATTTTTTTTCTTACTAATGCACTAAATATTAGAAATTACGTGCGTAATTTTACACACTGAATTGAAAAAAAATCAAATGTTTATACTTATTATTATATTTACGGAACTTATGATTGTTCTCAAGCCCAAAGGAGTTAGTTTTTGAGGCTTTTCTGAATTCGTTTTTATTATTCAAAAACATACGAAATTGTTAACATATGAAACATATGAACGAGACGTGAAATTCTTAATAAAAATTATATAATAGAATGGCGTTTTCAATTTATTTAATAAAGGCAAAAACATTTCAGAAAATAATGTTAAAGTTGGTGTTTTGACCAAAATTTCCGAGCGCGAAATTTAGGGAAAGGTGGAAATTTGCTGGTTGTATTTTTGTTGCGGTAATGTTAATAAATAATTTATTTATAACAAAAACAAAATGGAAAAACTGAATTCGATTCCTAATTCTATCAAAATCCTATCCTGCCAGGTCTGGCAATTTTATGCCGACACGTTAAGAATTATTCAGAAAGTTTCACATTAGAAACCAGCTTGATTCTATGGTCGGTAAACGGAAAAAAAGTGTCTTGAAAAAAGTGACATAAACTACAAAAGCGAAAAAAAGTGACGCGGAAAAAAAGTGACAAGGAAAAAAAAGTTACCGGAAAAAAGTGACAAGGAATTGATTTTGCGGATTTATTATTGATTTTGGGGATTTAATATTGATTTTGGGGATTCATTGGTTAAGTATGAAAGGGGCTTCGAGGGGGGGGGAGGCTCATAATTTAGGTAAATGGGTTTTGTATGCTGAATTAACTGTTTTGGTTCAATTTTTGGATATACGTTCATCCTGAAAAGACGCTTGCCTGATTAGTTTTGGGAAGGGACGATTAACCCAACCCCCATCCGTCCTGAATTAGATGAATGGGTTTTTACGCAGAATTATCCAACGTGTGTCAAATTTGCATATAGGATCTTTTCCATAAGGCTTATGTATAGTATAAAATGCGTGAAGAGATTCTAGGAGTTTAAGGGTTAAGTATAGAGGGGGAACGGGGGATAACCTTTCTTAAATTAAATTAATGGCTTTTTACGCATAATTATCCGATTTGCTTAAAATTTTGACCATAAGTTCATTATGACAAGACGTATCTTAGATTAGTTATGGGTTCTTCTGCTTATAAAGGGGGGGACGAGCAATTATCCCCCTCAAACTAGATAAATATGTTTTTATGCAGAATTATCCAATGTATTTCAATTTTAAATATAGGTTCTTTCTGGTAAGGTGAATTCCGGAAGAGTTTTAAGGATTTAATGGCTAAGTATAAAGGGGAGACGGAGAAAACCCCTCTTAAATTAAATAAATGGCTTTTTATGCAGAATTATCTGATTTACTTTGAATTTTGGACATGGGTTCATTATGATAAGACATATTTCTGATTAGTTATGGGATTCTATTGGTAATTAAAAAGGAGAGCCGGTGATTACTATACCCACCTTAAATTAGATTTAAAAAAAATATGCACACTTATCCGATGTACTTCAAATTTCGGATATTGGATCTTTCTCATAAAGTGAATTCCTGAATAGTTTTATGGGTTTAATGGCTATGTATAGAGGGGGAACGGGGGATAAACCCCCTTAAATTAAATAAATGGCTTTTTACGCAGAATCATCCGATTTGCTTGAAATTTTGGATGTATATTCATTATAAGAAGGCGAATCTCAGATTAATTATGGGGTTCTTTTGACAATTAAATAGGGGAAGCGGGCGATTAATCCTCCACTCTTTAAATAAAATAAATTGTTTTCTTTCTTTCACAACTATTCAACGTATTTCAAATTTTGGATATAGGTTCTTCCTGATAAAGTGAATCCCTGAATAGTTTTAAGGGTTTAATGGCTAAGTATAGAGCAATGAACGGGGTATAACCCAGAATTAATCAGGACCTCGCCTTATCATAATGAACGCCCAATCAAAATTTGAATCAAATCAGATAATTCTGCGTAAAAAGCCATTTATTAATTTAAGGGGGGGGGGATCATCCGTTCCCCCAGTGTTTACTTAGCCATTAAACCTTTAAAATTATTCCGGGATTCACTTTATGAGAAAGAACATATATCCAAAATACGAAATATATCGGATAAGTGAGCATAAAAAACAATTTATCTAATTTAAGGGGGGGGGGGGATAATCACCCGCCACAATTTTTAATTGGCAAAATAACCCCATATGTAATCAGGGATACGCCTTAACATAATGGTTCTATAATCCAAAATTTGAAGCAAATCTGACAATTCTGCGTAAAAAGTAATTTAATTTAAGGTGGGTTATATTCTATTCAACTTCTATACTTAGCTATTAAATCCTTAAAACTATTCAGAGATCCACCTTATCAGAAAGAACTTATATTTAAAATTTGAAATACATGGGATAATTCTGCATAAAAACCTATTTTTCTAGTTTAAGGGGGATATAATTGCTCGCCCCCCTTTATAATAAGAAGAAATACCCCATAACTAATCAGAAATACGTCTTTTCATAATGAACCTATGTCCAAAATTCTAAGCAAATCGGATAATTATGCGTAAAAAGTTATTAATTTAATTTTAGAAAGGTTATCCCCCGTTCCTCTCTATATTTAATCATTAGAACTCCTAAATCTCTTCAGGCATTATATACAATATATAAGCCTTATCGAAAATAATCTATATGCAAATTTGAGTCACGTTGGACAATTCTGCATAAAAACCCATTCATCTAATTCAAGACGGATGGGGGGGGGGGGAGTAATCGTACCTTCCCAAAACTAATCAGGCAAGCGTCTTTTCAGGATGAACGTATATCCAAAAATTGAACCAAAACAGTTAATTCAGCATGAAAAACCCATTTACCTAAACTATGAGCCCCCTCCCCGATCCCCCTTTCATACTTAAGCAATGAATCCCCAAAATCAATAATAAATCCCCAAAATCAAGTCTTTGTCACTTTTTTTCCCGGTAACTTTTTTTCCTTGTCACCTTTTTTCCGCGTCACTTTTTTCCGTGTCACTTTTTTCCGCTTTTGTAGTTTATGTCACTTTTTTCCGATAACTTTTTTTTCCGGTCACTTTTTTTCATAGATTCCTATGGTCACAGCCTACTAAAAAGTCATGCGCAACAATACCTTTTGCATAAATGAGAATGGAATTATACATTATCTGCTTCAGAAAATTGTCGAATTCTAGAACTATTTATTATTTCTAAATAACTTATACACCGTCAAATTCAAATGAAATAATTTTTATTTATGCAAACCATAATAAAGATTGCATTAATAATTTCTTAGTTATTTTTCATCTCACTCCAAAAAGAAAAAAGAAGAAGTTCTCAATTTTGCACTTTTTTGTTGTTGTTATCGTTTTGTACGCTTATCAATTACTTCGAAACTATTCGACTGATTCATGTGCCTTTTTTTTTTTTTTGTTTCATTGAAAGATTATTCTCTGCAATTGGTCAAGGACTGAATTTAAATTTCATGAAAATTGCTGCAGGGATTTTTTTAGAAATTTAATAACAATACAAATAAATAAATTAAAATAAATAAACTCATTTAAAATATTTAATTTTTAGCGATTTTGATCAAATAAAGTAGCTCTATCTCCTTCTTCTTCTTTTTTTTTGTTTGTTTGCTAGAATGTTGCAACCGCAAAGTTTGTAATAATTATTATTATTTATATAGCTATTATTCTCGAATAAAACAAGAAAAAACAAAAAATAATGATTTAATTTTTAAAAACTTTCATGGCGAAACAATTGTTAAAAAATATAATAAATAATAATATAATTAAATTAAAAGTAAAAGCAAAAAGTATAATTAATAATAATAATAAAGTCTAAAAAATTGGAAAGAATTTTGAATTTCTTCAAAATTTCTGCGGTACACTCGTTTAATTTGAAGAATCATATTTCTATGGTCGTGGGATTGTTACTCTAACACAGAATGGTTCAAAAGTCTGAATTTCATATAAATTAAAATAATTAATGTCTTTTTTTACCTTCATTGGTAAATTTTGTTTAAAAAGCTAACTTTTACAGCTTCTTTCACAGTGTCTTGCCTTTACGGAAAAATAGAAAATACTATACAATCTCTTTGTTTCTAAATAAAAATACCATAAATTTCATAAATATGTATCTATATTATAAAGACGAAGCGTATCTGTGCGTAACGCATACGTAATGCCAATGCCAGCACTTTCCCATGCAATTTCGGTTTTGCAATGTTCACTACAACAAATTTTTACACTTCTAACCATCGCACATTTTAAATTTTTATACTGTTGTATAGAAAGAAAAATGTACTTTTAAGTGCAATTTGTTTGAAAACTCTACCTCAATTTATTTTTGAGATATTAATTTTTTTATAGTTTTTAGTACCACTTTTGTAATTGTGGCAACAGAATCACTCCATTTTCTCTTGAAATTGAAAAAAAAAAAAAGAAAAAGAAATTAAAATGCGCAGCGCTTTTCCATGCAATTTCGGTTTTGCAATTTTTGACTTTGCGAATTTTACACTTCTAAGTATCGCACATTTTAAATTTTTACACATTGTATAGAGAAAAAAATGTACTTTTAAATTCGTACTTTTTTCCCCAGCTCCACACTTAATTCGCAGAAAAAAGGAATTCGTATGGGTGCTTTTTAAATGTAAGAGATTAAAGTAAAATGTTACAGAACTACATACTATATGGCTATTAATGGCCGGACACTTTCAGTTATAGACATTTTGTCGAATATAAAATAAAAACATATTTATAGGATTCTTCTGAATATCCAGGATGAGAAAGACGATGTTTGACCTCATATTTATGAATGCCCATTTCATAAGAAGGAAACTTAGGGAGCCGATAGGGAAAAAAAAAAAAAAAAATAGAAAAACTATAATATTTGGAAACCCTCTTTACATTAAATTATACGAAACGATCTGTCGATGCAGAGTAGAAATATATGGATATTGTACAACATTTCTACTGATTTTTGCATAAATAGAGAGTATAATAAGGGAAATATAGCATTTTTTTAAAGTGCAAAAAAACCGTGATAGATTTGGAGTTTTTAGACACTCCGCTCCCCTCACAGAAGAACAAGGGGAAAATAGACAGTTCGTTCAGCTTTTACGTTCAGCTTTTTATGAAATTTGGGGTATTTTTATATAAAATGATAATGTCCCGTTGTACAGTTTTATGAGGAAGATAATCATAGCTTATTTACTCCCCCTTCTGAAAAGCAGGAGATAAGCAAATTAACAGAAACTCATCTGATCTGTTATTTATAAACTTCAAAAACATTCTGACAATGTTATCTTCTAAAGCCATGATAGATTTGAAGTTTGAAGACCTCCCCGTCCCCCACCAACATACACAGAAGAACAAGGGAGACTGAATTTAAAAAATATATATATAGTACCCAGTGTTTATATTCTAATTCTCCATATCTTACAAAAATTGATCATTATGACAATGAGAGGTTTTGAGATAACTTTTAAAGCCCTTTCTTCTTCCCTCCCTCAGCCTCGGCAGAGCAAGAACGTCAAAATTTCAAAAAATCATCTTATTCTAGTATTTATATTCTAAGATAAACCAAGTGTATTATTATTGGACTCATTTAAATATGATGTGATTTTAAATATGTTAGCTTTTTTATGGATGCGCTTTAGTCAAAGCGCTTTTTTCCGTTTTATTTATTTATTTTTTTAATTATATTTTTATTTCTTTATTTTTTTAAACCACGAAAATACAAACGGAAGCGCCAGATAGCTTTGATTGTCTCTTTTTATAGTAATACAAGAGGACTGCATGTATTTATCAATTTTTAGCCCTTTCAGGGGCAAGGTATTTATGTTCAAAAAATGCTTAATTAATTTATTAACTCTGAAATTTACAAATTTATTTGAAAATAACTAAAAGCTCTTTTTCACATATACTATGAAATTCAAGCTGTAATGAAAAAAATTACTGGTACCACTTGGTATTTTGGGCATTAAAAGTAACAGTTAGCAGACTGCAAACGGCGGTAGGGTTGAAAGCCATTGAAGAAATTTTAACACCAAAATCTTCTTCTCTGCTGTGTTGACAGAATTTTCATATCCAGACTTCATCCAATATTTCTTTATAGTAATATTCGGTTAATTATTTTACAGATTAAATTAAAGTAGTACTATTCGTAACTATTCGTTTTAGTTATAGTTAGAAACGAAGACCTTAATAGGAAACATAAATTACGTTAGATATCTCTTTATTATTTGTTACTATATTGTTTAACGATTCCTTATATGTTAATTTCTAATTTTTTCTTATCGTGAAAAAATTAGAATTATTTTCTTTTTCTGTTTTAATTTAAATCGTTGAAATAATATTAACAATGATTCTTAAGGAAATCACTTATGCGTTATTTAAATATTTGAAAATTTAGCACTTTTTAAAATAATGTATTTTTGTATTACCATATATACTTATAGTAATTTTGCCTATAACAAACCTTCATTTTTAGATTATACCCTTCAAGAAACCAAATGCTATTAAAACATTTAATAAACATCCATCAAGTTTTCTAATTATTTTTTAAAAAGACCGCTCAATTACTACTAATATATGTTTTATTTAATGACTCGCACTTCACAGAAAAAGGTCATTTTTATCATTATAAATTACATCTTTTCAACGAACCTAAAGCATTACTTTCGATTCCGACAAGTAAACATAAACAGCTTTCTCTTAGGGAACAAAATTCCCTTACCCTCTCACGAACGTGTAAATCATTGACACATGTTCCAAATGATAGCAGCATTTTCTAGTCACCTGCGGTGAAGGGTCATTAAGAAAGGGGGATGAAATCGCGTCAGTTCTCCCGTTGTAAAAGGATATTTTAGATTTCACTGTCCCGAAAGCTAAAGGTTAATTCATGGGATTTAATTAATGTAATTAATTCAATGCCATCCCATTATAGGCAATGATTCTAGATTGATTACGTCTTATTTAAGATGTGTCATGTTATTTCCGCATTGCTGAATTTAATACCTGTAATCGTGGTAACTTTTGTATTCATACATTTTTGTGCAAGAGTTAACAGGTATTGCATCAAGATCTGAATATTTACTAAACTAATTTTAGTACGAACGCACTTCATTTGCCAGGTTTGAAGCACAAATTTTTTATTCTTTTTAAAGTCCATGATCATCTTGAAATGAATATCATTATTTTGTTAGTTTATCATTTTGATTATATGATACACCGCATTCTAAATCAAGTAAATACACTTTTGTATTGTTTTGTTTGATAAAATCACTTGCACAAAAACAAGTATTCGTAATTCAAACGCGAAAACTTACTCTAATCTAGAATTTTGTAAGACGGATGGCATATAAATAATAAAAGCTTTTTGTCTAAAAGCATCATTTTTTTTTTCAGAAATATAAAACTTCACAAATAAAAAGCTTCCAATATTTCTGCATCTGGTATTACTTTTAAAATTATACTCTTGTTAAATTAGTCTATAGGATTTATGTTTGGTTAGATGCTTAAAAGAATAAAGTTAAATGAAATAATTAGTTGAGTACGGGAATATGGGAGGTAATAAAAGATATATAAGTTAAAAATAAAAAAATTTCTGCGTGTATGTGTGATGTAAAAAGTATTTTACAAAAAATATATGAAATATGAATATATTCAAAATTATTTGAACAAAAATTTATATGAATAGGGGGCACATTGATACATGGGGCACTTTGATACACCCCCTGTACTGCAAAGATGGTCATTACAGGAAGTTTTACAACAGCTCCAAAAGGTGATACTAATGCAAAAAACTACATACAGGAAGTCTTGGAATGATTCAGTCGTTTGATGAAATGGGACGGGTGATTAATTGTTTTTGTAGGTCAAAAGTAAATTTGAGTTATACAATTGAAATGGTATTATACAAATGTTCCAATATTTTCAACCGAAAAGAATACTCTCTCTGGCAAGTAAAACTACTCTTTATCAGTTCCTTATTCTTTATTGTTCGATAAATTATGAAGTGTTGGATTTGAGACTCATTTTATTCAAAATGGCTGTATGGGGCACATTGATACTGTGTATGTCGGGGCACATTGATACAACCTAAATCCTTTTCTAGTTCATTTTTTCATTACCTCTTATTATTTTTTTGCTATACACTCCTTAATCCAACCATTTTTCGTCAAAAACTTCTAATATTAGTTTTTATTGTAGTGAAATAGCTCTAATTTCTTTATATTAGAACATTTTATAGTATTTTTGCAAACAGAAGACGTACGAACTCACCCAACATCTAGTGCTAGTAGAATTAACAAAAGAAAAGGAAGGCAGCCTGGAAAATCTCAAATTTATATCGATTCTCCAGTAAAAAAGTATTTTCGACATGAGAAATGTTAAGTAAGAGAAACAAACTGCAGTACAGCACAGGATAATTATATTATAAACAGAATTTTTAGTATAAATATCCTTTATTTTCTGTTTATAAACCCATTTATAAACAGAAAACCTGGTAATTTTTTCACCTTTCTTAAGAAAGAAGATAATGCTGGAGTTGAAGTGTCAGATATGACAAAGTTACTACAGCCAACAATCAGACAAGGAACAGCCAGAACATCAGGTCATTTTACAATTCATTTTGATTGCTTTAATATTGCTTACAAATAAATTGTGGGCGATTTGAATTTCTATAAATAAATATAAAATGGTTTGCTAACTATTTTTCTATGAAAAATATGCATTGGTGTTATTTTGTCTCCATTTTCCCAGACGTATCAAAGTGTCCCCATGAGGTGTATCAATCTGCCCCGGGGATGAGGCACATTGATACAAATGACTTTTTTTTATTTTTTAAAAATTACATGCAAAAATAATATATAAAACAACGATTGTACATTTTTATAACACACTACACAAGTTTTGCTGACACCACATAGAAAAATAACTTGAAATTTCTGCTTTCTGAACACCAAAAAAAATTATTAGAAAAATACTGTATCAATGTGCCCCAGTTCCCCCTATATTACAAAAATTTGATGAGGCTTCACAAATTTGATGAGGATTCAAATATTTATCAAAAATTTAAAGCTAATTTCTGAGATTTAAAGTTTTTTTTTTTTCAGTTTTATACACCTCTTATTTTTTAACTCTGTGGAATCTCTTTCAATACACCTCTTTCTTCATATTTTTTCAACAACAACAACAACAACAATAAATAAATAAAGGATGGAAACTTTTAAAGTTGTTGACTGCGGGAAAATTCTTTTGATAAAAGCTCATTTGAAGTATACTATATCATGTTATTTTGTCTTGCTTTTCATAAGAAGTATCGAAATACATTCAACGATAATATGTTGGTGAATGTCAGATAAAAATGTTCCTTTTTTAATTAAAAAAAAGGATTTAAAAAGTTATTTTCTAAAATAATACATTTTTTATTTGTCTTTTAAACTTATAGAATTTGATATGTATGACTGATTCAAAATATGAATGTAGACACATTAAATAGAAATTAAAATAAGGGATTGAATCTCAAATGTGGCACAGAAAAATAATAAGAGATTTTTGTCTCTTATTACCCAACACTGTCCTTAATTTACCTGCACTTATTCACGAAATTGCTAAGTTTGGGGTTACATTTTCAAAATTTCGCAATTTCTTAACATCAAAATCAACTAGTACATATTGAGGGGGGGGGGGGGTAAAAAGCAAAGTGATAAGAAATATTATTATTCAAAATATTGCTGAACGTTAGCGACATAGTTTTCCAATTTCTTTTCGGTAAAAAATGTTTTTTTTTTTCGGTGGGAAAATGGCTCATTTTGTTCTGTCTTTGAATCGAGCGATTTTACGATACTATTTTCGAAGGAGCTGAAGCGGTAGTACGGAAGATATGATTCTGCATGGTTCAAAACAAGCAGCAATCAGAAAAAGCAAGGCTTGGAGAATAAATTGGGTGGGGTAGCACATTCAATCAGAGCATTTCAATAACCTTACTTCAACGTTCTTGAGACATGCGGCCAATTGTTGAAGGGCGTGAAAATTATCTTGTCGACTGACTGTCTTATCTTCTGACGCATTTATGTCGTTTTGCTTTCAATTTGTATTTCAGCTGCTCCAGATGTTGTTCGTAACAATCCTCAGTAACTATTTCATCAGGTCTGGTTTCATAAAATCATAACATCATAAATCTTAAATTTTATGTCGCTACAATATTTTAATTTTTACTCACGTGTAAGTGGCAACATTTTTAAACTTTTAATTCATTTCGATTTTAATTTATTAGAAATATTATCTCTCGATCAGGAAGCAAACTTAGTCCTTTCATTATCATATTTTCCTGAAGACGGCTGCAGAAGACGGCGTGAAACGTTCATATTTTTATTTTATTTTAATTGTGCAAGTTCATATTTAAATTCTTGTTTTGTGCACCATTGAGCAATGTGTTGTATTTCAATGAATACATTCTTAGTAGTAAAAATATTGTATTTATTCAATATTGTTATAATTTTATTTATTTATTTATTTTTAAGCGTTTGAACGTAAGGTTTCAAAGTGCCCATTAGTGCAACGATTAGCTTAAAATGAAAAAACTTACAATAACTCTTTCATTTTAAAGCATGACAATTAAGCAAAATGATTGTAATTTTAAAACAACTTTCAACATAAAAAAAATTAATAATAGTATGTTGCAAGATAACAACCACAAATAATCGAGCTTGTAGGTATATAAATATAATCAGTGAGATGCATTTAGGATAGATAAAAAGAATCTCAAATAATCAATAGAAAGACGAAGCAAAGATATGAAATTGAAATCTTTAGAAAATATTTTTAAAGAAGAAAATGAAAAATTTTGGTTTAAAGTTTCAGTTGAAAGGTTTCGAATACGTAATACAATGAAAATATAAATTGAAGCATATGTTTTGTAATAAGAGCGTCATATTACCCAAATATTTCAATGAAAACTTTTAAACATAGTATTTTTATTTTCTGGAAGGTTTTATTTACATAAATATAGATTATTAAGAATGGGAAAAGGATGTACTTAATATAAGCTGTGGCTTCGTGCAGTGTATTAAATAGCATATTTATAAGAAGTGTCCTGGGATAATAATGCCAGGGTGGGTAACAACGTTAAGTGCTAATATTAGAGTAATTATAGAGGAATTCGGGAGATAATACTTACGGGTTCTGCACAAAAAGGCTCTGAGTCAACAACCGCTAAAAGTTAATTTGTTCAATTTGCAGACTTTAAAATTGGAAAAAGCAAGTAAAAGCCAACGCCCGATCTAAAATTTTCAAATTTTTGTCGATCTTGTTGAACAAAATTATTTCTTTAAAATTTAATGATTTTTTTTTAAAAGGATCCTTAATAAAATACTCAAATATGGATAAATACTTGGTTTTTTTTTTAATAATAATGTCTCAAAATAAAAATATAATGCATCACAAAGAATGCGTTAAACATACTTTTTTTTTTACTATTAAGGGAGACCCGTAAGAAAAAACCCAAAATTTTTATTATTGATTTTAAAGTAATGAATTTTGGTGTACTACTTAAGAATCTTCTTGTAAGGAATAATTAGCAAAAAAATTCACTTTTTATTAAAAAGTATATTTTTTATAGGGATTTTTATGATTTTTTTTTTTTTTTTTTTTTTTTTTTTTTTTTTTTTTTTTGTCGAAAAATACATTTTTTAAAATTACTACTCCTCATTCAATTTTCAATATTTTGGTATTACTAAAATTTCTTAAATAGTGTTATAGTATATGGAAAAGACCTAGGGAGAGATATTTTTAATTTTCTATTTTAATCGGCTATAAAAAAATAAATAAATAAATAAATAAAAATACGCATGGTAAATTTCCTTAAATTCGTTATAATTTTCATGTTTACCAATTTATGTAAAATTTCCAGAAATAGTTAAAAAATATATCTCCTTACTTTTGTTGCAAATTTTTTTAAGATTCTAAAAACATAAACACTTTGTTTCTAAATCATTTTACCACTGAGCCTTAGTAATTTGAACTTAGGCAAAATATGAAAAAAGTCATTTTCAGGAAAACACGTTTTAAATGGCCGCTAGTCCTTTAAACTCTACAGTGAGTACGTACAATTAAAAAAGCTCATTTGCTACTTGTTCCAAGTGTCCCCGAGTTCTGAAATTTTGCATGGATGTTCGCAAATATGTATTTTATCGTTTTCTGAGATAAAAAAAAATTTGAACTTTTGATGATTTTTGGCCGAAAATGGGGTTCGGGTCTCCCTTAAGTAAAAAACAATTTAATGGATTCAAGTAAGTTAACATTCATTACATTTTTTATGTCTGTCTATTCATAATTGCTCGAGAAATCTGTGCAGTCATCCTGAAAAAAAGATTTTTTTTAATAAAATCGTACTAAAAAAATAACTTTTTATTCTTTGCATATTTTTGAAAGAAATATAAATGCTACCCAAATTATTTCCGTTGAAAAACTTTTGTATAAATAACATCCTACTTAAATTTTATTCAATTTCAGATAAAATTTCTGCTTATAGACTGTAACGTATCACCTTTTTTTATGCATCCCTATAAAAGAAATATTTAACTGCTGCGCAGTTTATTTTCAATTTAAAGAAAGATACTGTGTATCTCAATAAGCTATAGTAATTTTGTTGAAATTTAATTAAAATGTATATTTATTAGCAACAATCTTTCCGAGATCCCATAGCACCCCCCCCCCTTTTTTTTCCATAGTAAAAAATGTATAATTTCTATGTTCATCAAATTATATGATAAATCTAGGATAGATGGCCTACAGGGGAAATGGCCAGTCTAAATATTTCAAAAACTGGTAGATCGCAGCAAAAAAAATTTCGTAAAAAATAGTTCAACGTGTTCATTCATTACGACATGCAGTTGTGGTTTTCAATTATAAAAAGAAAATGTAATTTCAATGCATATTTAATTTGATGGTGGATATTTTTGTTCAATTAGGTATCTGAATATCTTGCAGTACTATGGTACTTTTTTTCTTTTTGACTATAAGCACTTTTAACGTAGTATATAACTCCATATTTCTTTTAAACTCTAAACATAACCGTACAATGGCGGAGTAATACTTTAAATTGGGTAGCAATCTGCCCACCAATTTCAGAAGAGATGGCCACATCAAATCATTATTTTAAAATACGGAGTGAGAATTTCGACTAAATATAATTATTTTTAAAATAGTTATCTAATTTTTATTTTTTAATTACATTAATTGATGTAATTAATTAAATTTTTACTAATATAAATATTTCAATAATAGTAGTAAAACCACCTCAATCATGAGGCAAATTTTAACTGACATCAAAACCCAATCAGTGTAAAACAGTTCCAAAGTGTGTACATATCTATAAATAGATACTTATGATATGCATGCATTAATTAAAAAGATCTAGAAATAATTTTAATAATTCCTATTCTCTAATTTTAAAAATACTGTTTGTGATAGTATATTTATTATTTTACTTTCTTGAGAATGTTGTATTACGATGCAAACGAAATATATCAAAATAGGAATAAATAAAGTTATTTTTGCCTTTTAAAAATTTATTTTATTAATATACACTATATTGCCATTGATTATGGGACACTTGCGATTTTAGACATTTTACTAAATATCTAGAAAAATACATATGGAATCATCTCGAAACTCTTAGTGTATAAATATAATAGTATAAGTCATACATCTCCGTGAAGATTTTTTCCCGAAACTCCAAAGGGGACCGTCAACAAATTAAAAAAGAATGAATATCTTTTGAATAACCCTGTCAAAACTAATGTAGCAAAAACGCTCAAACTCTAGATTGTGATTGAATGCCTTATTGTAATAAGCCTTGTTCATTTTTATGCAAATAGCATGCATACTCGCAGAGTAATTAAGGTTTTTATAAAAATGATCCCAAATTTTTCCAAGTTTTTTCCTTATAATTTTCAGAGTTCTTAATATAAAATATTATTTTTTTCAGAAACTATGACAAACAACATTGCACACAGTACCCTGTAATCAGAATTAAAAAATAATGAAAATTGTATAAAAAATGAGTTGGTTTACTAAATAATTTTTTACTGCGCATGCGTCAACGATATCAAAATTTCATTTGCATATTATGTTAGCTAAATGTATAGAGCAACTTTTGTGAAAGTCACAAAATCATAACTTAAAAATTCTGACAATAATCGTCAATTGAATAAGTCGAAAATCCGTTATTCTCAAAATGAAGCAAAAACAAGAGGGGTTGTATCCATATGTTCATTGATTAGTGTCAATATAGAATACACAATATGGGATGTACTACTGCATTTGGATAAAATCCCTCATTTTTTTGCTTCATTTTGGAAACAACGGATTTTGTCCTTTTTCTATAGACGATTATTTTCAGAATTTTCAAGCTATGATTTTGAGACTTTTACAAAAGTTGCTCTATACATTTAGCTAACATAATATGCAAATGAAATTTTGATATCTTTGACGCATGCGCAGTAAAAAATTATATTCTAAACCTACTCATTTTTCATACAATTTTTATTATTTTTTAATTCTGATTACAGGGTACTGTGTGCAATGTTGTTTGTCATATTTTCCGAAAAAAATATTATTTTATATTAAGAACTCTGAAAATTATAATGGAAAAACTTGGACAAATTTGGGACCATTTTTATAAAAACCTTAATTACTCTGCGAGTGTCCATGCTATTTGCATAAAAATGAACACAGTATATTACAATAACGCATTCAATCATAATCTAGAGTTTGAGCGCTTTTGCTACATTAGTTTTGACAGGGTTATTCAAAAGATATTCATTCTTTTTTAATTTGTTGACGGTCCCTTATGGCGTTTCGGTAAAAAATCTTCACGGAGATGTATGACGTATACTATTATATTTATACACTAAGAGTTTCGAGATGATTCCTCGTGTATTTTTCTAGATATTTAGTAAAATGTCTAAAATCGCAAGTGTCCCATAATCAATGGCAATATAGTGTATATACTATGCTTTCAGTATTTATTTTTTTACAGAGTAAACAGAAATTGAGTACTTTCATAAGAAATATATCAATGTCATATGGAAGAAGATGCATTTCTAATAATTCGGTCCAAAAATTCGAAAGTTCTGCTTTAAGTAAGTCAAAAAGTTTTGTAACATTAGTAAAATATATCATTCTGATTATCAAAATGTTGTTAAAAAAACGCTCAAGTGCGAGTATTACTCACGTACAGAGGGTTCCGTGCAATACATATATTAATTAGATGTATTACTACAAAAAAAAATTGCCGAAAGAATAATAAGACAATATAATAAGAGTATACGATGTACGGTTAGATATAGCTGTTTTTACTAAAAATGTATAAATGGATATACCGGGAAAGTTCTGATAGATATGAAGCCTAAATAGTATCAAATACTGCTATTCTATTGAATGAATGTATGTATGTTTTTTTTATTATTCTTATTCTAATCAGTTTATGATTAACTTAATTCAGTGCTGACAATAAAAGTATTGCATTCTTAAACTTCATTTACAATTTCATGAACCGGTATTCAGAGAAGTAACTTTTTTTAAGTGTACCTAAAATAAAATCATTTTTTGAAGTTTAAACTTTTTTTTTTTTTTTGGTAAGCGTATTTCAAAAGGAGGTCACAAACTTGTAACGCCCGCCGCCTTAATACGTGCCGCGTTTTTTTTTTTTTTTTTTCTTTTTTTTTTTTTTTTTTTTTTCTTTTTTTTTTTAACCTTTAAAGCATATTGAGAGAGCCACGCAAAGCAAACTAGTCTTGAATCCCATAGTAATTACGTGCTTAATTCTAATTAAATTAGTGCATTTTCAACAGTTTCACGTTTATTGTGTTTTACTATTACTCGGCATTGCATTATATACAAATGTGTTATTAAAAGTTGTTTGTGATCTAGACTTTAAAAACCGATGGCACATCGAATAGGCTGCCTGTTTGTTTATGTATGACCAAGCTATCCATGTCTTTAAGGGTTAATATCTCGGCTAATTACCGATAATTATTTTCGAAAGTCACATCCATGATCCATTTATATTTTTGTGATGATAGATACCTCCAACGTTCCTCAACTGCTTTGCTGAATGCCCACAAATCGGAAATAGTATATCACTGAAAAATGAGATTTTCTCAAAATTCTAGGACAAAATTCTAGGACCTAGGATAATCGGTATAGTTTCTTTGCAAGATTGAAATTTGCTTCTGAGACCCAATTTTTTCTCATTTCTTTTTTCAGTAGATTCAAAAATAGGGCAGTGTTAACGTAATTTTGCATTACACTTTCGACGATATTTCTGAAAATATAATACTTAAAATTAAAATAAGTACATTTTTGAGTTAGACGTTACAAAGACTTTCACATGATACCTCATACGCTTTACAAAGGAAAGATTTTTTTCCCTAAATATATTTGTAAATGGTTAAGAATCTATAAATATGTGGATCATCAGCCTTTATTACTTCAACCAATTCGAAAATTTCCGTGTTCGGTAGCTTACGAATGAAATGGCTGTGTCAGACGGACAGACAGACACAGGAATGATTTTATTATCCTATGGCTCCACTTTTACTTTTTAAGTACGGAACTCTAAAAATCTTCACTATGCAGGGCATTCATTTCGATTAAAATGTTTAGTGCATGTGGCAAAACAATCAATTTATTTTCTCAAACTTTTTTTTTTTTACTATACTCTGTTCACTGTAACACATTGCTGAACAATATTGCTGATTTTTTTTAAAAAGTGCAAAAAATTACTTAAACAGGGACTAACAAGGGAATGTTTAAAAAGAAGGTACATTTTTATCAGAAAAATCTAAATTTTTGCGAAAACAAAAAAAAAGTACTTTGCTAAAATAAATCCTTAGAGGAAATAATATTGTATTTATAATTATTAAGACATTAAAATAATTAAACAAAGCTTTAATTGCATTGCATTCAAATATAGTTTAGCTAAATTTGAGAAAGACAAGAATAACACGTTTCTACTCAAAGAAATTTATAATATTTAAATATAATCAACAAGTATAGCAAACAAGTATAGCAAAAGTAATAATAATACCAAAATAAACTTTTCGTAAAACCAATGATATACTTGGTAATTCAAGATGATCATTGTAAATGTGCGCTTTATATAATTGAAACTATATAGTTCGATGTTTCTGCTTCCTATTTCAACATCATGTTTAAAGCTAAAATTTAAAGAAATTAAATTATACACACTTAACCCGGGAGAACACGCGCTTAACCAGGGTAGAAATGGTTTTAACTTTGTCATCAATAAAATCAAATTGTAACCGTCATTTTATTTAGGCAGAGACAATCCTTACAAATTTCGCGATAAAATAAGTTGAAGATTACTTTTAAAAGATAAGTGGTTACAATTGCAAAAATCATACGCACTCCGGGTCAAAAAGACCTGGCGCGTGTACTCCCGGGTTAATATAAAATGTAATTTTAAAAATACTTGACTTTTTTTTAATAAGAAAAAAGAAGTATATGATCCATTATCTCATCACATTCCAAATACAAAACGATATGAATTTGATGAAAAATTCGCAAAAATAACTTTGAGCTTTTTAACATTTTTTTAATGTTAACCACATGTTTTAATGTTAATCACATTGAAACAACTTTTTAAAACTTTGAGCTCTGGTGGTTAAATTTCTTCAAAATTCCAAATATCATATTGGCACCAGTATTTTTCAAAGAAAAAAATGGTTAACGATATACGTGAAAAAATGCATTAAACTTTTTTCAAATAAATTTGGTCGAATTTTCTGGTGCCGTTGTGACATTTCGGAATTAAATTTATGTGGTAGAAAATTATACCATCAGAGCTCAAAGGGTTGGTGAGAGAGAAAAATCAGTTTAGCTCATTGGTTAGAGGCTTTCCATTCTTGAATGAATGTGTAGAATTGACCTTGGTTTCCTATATAAAAATAATGTCTTTGCATCTTTTGTTACTGTATAATTCTCACTAACAGTTCAGACACACTTTGTATAGTGCATGTATTAAATAGCATTATACTGCTAGGATTAAAAAGTTCGATGATGGTGCGGATATTTCAAACTCAGATTTGAGGATTAAGAAACAGTTTACAGTGGCATGGAGGTACATGTGACATGAGACGTGGTGAAGAAGAAATAGATCCGCAGTTCAAGTTTTTTCAAGACAAAGGTTTCTTTTTTTTTTCCAGTTTTCTTTTTTCCGTTTTGCCATCGAACTGTAGTCGATCGCTTTCTTCGAAAGCAGAAATGGTTTAAATAATATAAAATTCTGCCAATTTTTATACAAGTCGCCGACAGGAACATTGCAAATGTTGCAAGAAGAACTGCGGTTGTATTAAAAAAGATCTTCTCCTGAGTATTGCAGAAACAGTGTTCAGAAACTGTTTTAGCGATAGTGGAAGTTGAGATAGAGACTATTTTGAACATGGTTATGTTATAACACATGATATGAGTAAATCATCGTTTAGGAACTCCAGAAAAAACTGCGGATGCATTATTGAAAAACATCTCGCGCAAAGGCTTGAAGAAATGTGTTCGGAAACTCTACTCGCACTAGTGGAATTTAAAACGGACTATTTTGAACATGCTTTTAATTAACACGTAATATCATTGGCGCCCCCACATGGAAAGCTAAGGGTTCTGAAGATCCTCCTATACAAAACTAGATACTTGGATTTTTCAAAAATTATGAAAGAATACAATTATTATTTTACATAAGTCATTAAAAAAATCTTATTTTTTGAAAAAACATTAATTTTGTCACCTGATTCTTTCTTTTTAATGAATTTTATTATGAAATTTAAAATATTGGCATGGCTAAAATTTACTTAATTAAAAATTTAAGACCTCGTGCAGCCACTTGGTCTCTTTAACTATGATAATATTTTGATAATATAATTATACAATTTTAAATCGTTTGATTGCAAACATTCTTTAGAATTATCCAAATACAAAAGCACACCAAAAATCAAAAAGACTAAAATATATTTTAGTACAATATTTCATCATAACATGTTAAAAACACTCAGAATTAGTCCCGTGAAAACTTTCCAGAACTTCCGTTGGTTTTTCTGGCTAGTTACGGCTCTGTTCAAAACAGCAGAAACAATGTAGGTCAGGACCTAGTCTGCGGCACGTCCCTTCAAATCAAATGAAAGAAAAACAGAACTCGGCAGCGGACCGGGACAGATTTGGGCTCATACAAGCATAAAAAATATTCTAGCTTCCTCCAAAGCGTAATCCTGAATGTGTTCCACTGCATGATATCAATAAATCATATCGTTTTGGACGCCACTCTCCGAACTTTTTGATCTTAACAATAATTTTGAGAAAACTTCTCAAAATTTTATGCATTTTTCTTTTTTTCAGTTGTTAAAGTACAGAAAATTGGAAAATACATTCAACAATATTTGAATTTTTCTGACTTTGATATGCTGTCCAGTTCCACAGATATCCGACTGAGAATAAGCATATTAAATTCAAGTATATCGGAAGGTATAGTTTTGCAAATTTCTTCTTATTTTTAAAGTTCCAGCTTTTCAAGTGCTGTTAATACATAATGAAATGACAATTACTTATACTATAATGTTAATTCGCATGATGCATTAATATAATAAGATATTTTATTAAATTAATGTTCTGTTCACTATCTCAGCGATATTAGCATTAAAATAATTTAAAAATTAAGATAAAGAAAATTCTATAATCGGAATACAAGTCTAACTAATTCAGTTATACGAGATTGTTTCGATACAAAATTAACTATAGTTGTTATAACTATAATCGTAAATCACAACATTCGTGCAATGAAACCTCTTTAAATTTACGTTATTGTGACCCAATTACAGCCTTTGTTGAGGAGAGATATTTAAAAGTAACATTCTGTTTCATAAATTTTTAATGATCAATATTATTATGACGTTACATCTGTCTACTTCTACTTTAAACATAAAATCCAAATTGATATTTCGTTCCGGTTGTTGATAACCCGAGTCCTGCTCAAAGTATTTTTATGGAATAATTTTTTGGAAGCATCTAGCATGTTTCATATTGTTTTATATTACTTATTTATCAAATTATGGGAGAAAGTTCAATAATCAGTAAAACTCATTTGTGGAATATTATTCATTTTTTAAAAAATCTGCTACACGCATTTTGAAGGAACTTACATTGTAAGTTGGATAATTTTTCAGGGGTGTTTTTAGTATATTGCATATTGCTCTACAATGCTGAATTATAGAGTTAGTCAGTTATTTTGAAATAAATTTCTATAATCACGTAAACCCGACTATGAAAGATAAGTCTTTATTAATAAACGGAATTTGATGAGACTTAGATTTTTAGCTAGACGAATTTTCAATGATAGTTTTTGTAAATTGCATAGGGCTATGTCGTTCCATAACAAAACCTGCCATAAAAAATTAAACTTTCATCTAGATAGGTAGACCAGCGTAGCGAGCGACGCCTGCTAATCTAAAAATAAAATAAAGATATTAAGTAAGGTAGTCTTTTATGCTATACCATTATGTTATATCACAATATTTTATTCACTTCTCTTAAATTTGTGAAATTAAAGATATACTGTTAAAAAAAAAAAACTGAAATTCAGAAATATATTTTTCCTGAATTTCACAGAAAAAGTTCCTTTTCACGACAAAAGGACATTTTCCGTTAAAAATTGGAAGTTTTCATCATATTTACTGAAAATAACGAAACGGACAAAGATTGAAGGAAACAACGGATTACACTGTTTTCTATCGCGAATTTATTTTCAATGTTTGCAAAACTGACAGGTTGTCGCACAGAAATGAAAAAACTCAATGAAAGAATATTGGTTCTATTCTAAGATTTGTATCCTACTATTGAATTGCAACTGTATTGATACCAATAACTTTTCGAACAACAAATTAACCGGACTATATTGTAATCATTCACTGAGCAAAGAAAATTTCTCTATAAATTTTTTAAACAAACCATTGTATAATTATTCATTAACCATAAGGAAATAATAATAAATTAGCCGTAATAATTACAACTTGCAATAATTGTAACAGTATCATTGCAATGTGTCTTATAAAAATATACAGTAGAACCCCGCTAATTCGGAACCCATTAATCCGGATTTCCGGATAATCCGGATCGATTTGGTCATTTTTTTTTTCAAGTTTGAGAAAAGATTGGCTAATTTCCATAACATTAACTTGTTTCATCGTCGTATTCTGAATAAAAAAAAAAGATTTTGAAATCTTTTCGGACGAATACCTTAAGTTTTCTTATTTAAACTCTTTGATGTTATCTTCCAAAGAAACAAAAATGTATAACTAAATTTGGCAATTCCAGTTTTCTCAATTTTCTATTCAAACCACTTAGAAATGTCATAAAAAATCACTGCACAATAAATTTTTACTTAGAACTTTGCAAGAAAGCAAGGTAATAGTCCCTATAAGATTCTTTGTCTGATAGGGATCGCTTTCCGATTTTTGACAGCCAATAAGTCTGTTTCCTTGTTATTGTGAAAAAACGCGTCTACAATATCACTTGCCGAAAATTATTTATATTTATAAAGATACAGCATTAAAGTCAGTCACTTTTCAGTTTAACATAAAAGCGATATTCTGTAAGTATATTTTATTTTATTTCATTTTTGTCTAATTCTCCGTATAATCCGGATTTTCGATAATCCGGATTGGATCTGGTCCCAGTTAATCGGAATTATCGGGGTTTTACTGTAAATCCACTGTGGAATCCACTATAGTCCAGTCATTTTAGTACCTTTTTTAACAAATAGCGAAAAAAATTAGAACAAAGCTGGATTTTTGCATAGGTGCTAGTTAGGGTATGTAGTTTAACATACTAAAAGTCTCCATCGATCCAATGTGAGCTTTCGCCGCCAAGGGCACTAATGAGCTTGAAAATCGATTTTTTTGTGAATATCTCACGAACAATGGCATTTAGAAAAAAAAGGTTCAATTACAAAGAAAAATTTAATTTCCTACAAAAAGTGTCATTAACATTTTTTTGTCACTCCAATCCTTCCCTGCCAAAAATTAAAATAAAGTAAAATGCGGAAGCACAATCATAACGCCACGAAGAGACAGAACAAATTTGGATCCTCCCCCCCCCCCCCTTCATCTCTCCTTCATTGTCTGTATGCCGTTTTCACGCGCTTGTGCAATAGTAATTGCCCAAAACCCTATATCTCTTTGCACTTGTGGAAATGTACCACGTGCAGGTACTTTTTCAATATTTAATTTTCATTTGGTGCTCATTTCGCTAGTATGAAATCACACTAATTTATTGAACGAAGTATTCTTTGTGAGATCAGCGCCGTTCGAAAGGGGGGGGGGCGAAGGGGGCGGTCGCCACCGGCGCGGATTATTTAGGGGACGCCAAATTTATACTACCAACTAATTTTTGGCCTGTCACATAAAAAAGTTGGGGGGTGCCAAATTGAAGCTTTGCGGAGTTTTCTCTTCGCATGCCCCTGCGTGAGATTTTAGGAAGGGAATAATTTTATTTTCAACACATGTTATAGCAATTGTTAAATAGTTATGACAGATTAAAATGACTCTTTCTTAATTGCTGATTGTGAGCGAATGACAGAATAGTATGTCTTGTATGCGGTGAGGATTGCGTTTCGAAAGATTTTGTAAAAATAGGAAAAAAGGGACTGAAGTTCCCTGTGACAGCAAGTTCGGAAAGAGGTGACCATAAGTAGAAAATATTTGAAGAAATGGCTAAAAACAATAGTGAATTTACAGTTCACCCAAAGTGTAGAAAAATTATACAGGAAAGAATTCTATTAAATCATACAATAAATCTATTGCAGAAAAACCATCAATGTCCGCGCAAATTGCTCCATTGTAGGAAAAATTGAAAAATGACAGTCCGTTGTTTGAATTTAAGGAAAAATGTTTGTTAAGTTCTGATACATTAGACGAAGCTAGGAAGGAAAAAAGAGAAAGATAAAAAGGAAAGGAAGGAAGAAATAGGAGGAAAAAAAGCACTAAAGTATCGCAAAAAAGAAATTTCTTTAATCTAATCATTAAAATACGACACGTCTCATATCTATGCTTATGGAGAAATTTATAGAGAATGGTTTTGAAGCGAAATAAGCAGAAGATGATGCATACACACTAATTGTTAAAACAGCTTCTGAAATAGCAAAGTCTGGTGCGCTTACTGCTGTTGTTGGCGATGATGTTGACTTGCTCGTACTGTTGACTGCTTTAGCACTTCTAGCGATAGAGATATTTTTTATTAAGCCAGGAAGAGGACAAATTGCAACCACCGTGTATTCATCGCACAGTCTTAACAATTATGCTGTTCTGAAAGATCATATATTGTTTCTTCACGCTTTTGCAGGTTGTGACTCGACATCAGCAATGCTTGGGAAAGATAAAATGTCGTTAGCATTTTTTTTTGAAAAAGGAAAAAGATCATAATATACAAGCTTCCAGCATTTTAAAAAGTCATCAAGTATCCCAATTAGAAGTTTCCGAGGCAGGAAAAACTATTTTTCTTGCTTTATACGGTGGTAAAGCAGAAAATTCTCTGAACAAGCACCGTTATGTATATTTCAAGAAAGAAGTTGCTGTTAGTAAAAAAAAGCCTTTCATCGTTGCCGGCTACCGAAGGTGCAGCTAGATTGCGTAGTTTACGTGTTTATCAAAATAGTACATGATAAACACGAGTATCGCATTCGTATAATATCGGTTGGGCAATAAACTACATCCTGAGAACTGGTGCTGGCAACATGCACCTAATTTGTCTTCAATTCCAGCTACCTTACAGCCCACACCAAAAAATATTATTGAATCAATTTTTTGTACTTGCTCCAAAGGATGTAGAAAAGCATGTGGATGCCGATAATTTGGATTGAAATGTTCTGATATTGCATAAATTGCTGCGGAGTTTCATGTCATAATACAAATAAAATTGAATTTGAAAACCAAAAAGATATTGACATGTATCCTGCCCATTGCAAGGGAGGAGGGAAGTACTACTTCTGAATTCAGTGATGATATCGAAAGGCAAACGAAAAATACTGAAAGTAGCACAAAAACGAAAGAAAGAAATACACATAGTGGCGAATCTGAATCTTGTATAGGAATTGAAGTTGTGCAAAGAACTATAAAGCAGTTAAACGACTGATATTGGATTAAGCCAGTCACTATAAGTGGAATATGCCTACGGGGGAAACTGCAATAAAGAAAAAGCGCTAAATGCTTTTCCTCAAGAGTAATGTGGAAATAAGCATAGATGTATATTATATATTCACTTTCTCCATTCAAAGGTGAGAGTTTTAGATCTGTTTACATAATTTTTTTTTAATTATCGGCAGATTTTTATAATTTTACTTTCAAATACGTTCATTTTTTTACATTTTTGACATGGAAGTGTTGGCTTGACAAACAAATGTTAATGACACTTTTTATAGGAAATTAAATTAGCTACAACTTTGTAACCGAACTTTTTTTCTAAATGCCATTGTTTGAGAGATATTCACAAAAAACGAGTTTCAATCTCTTTAGCGCCCCCTGGCGGCGATAGCTCATATCGGATCGATGGGAACTTTTAGTCTGTTTAACTATACATAATCTAAGTAGTACCTACGCAAAAGACCAGCTTTGTTCTAAATTTCCCCCCTATTTTTGCCAAAATGACTGGGCTACTATATGACTTTAGAATCCTGTACTGTACATTCTAAGACCCTATGGCGTGATAGCTAGGTCAATGGACTCCCACGGCAAAGATTGTCAGTTCGAATCACCACGATGACATTATTTTTTTTCCTCGTTTAATAAATACAGATGCTTCTAAACTGTTCGATAGATGTTATACCGAATTTGTAATGGAAAGTTACCACTTCTTCAAATGGAGTTTTTCCTTCTTTCATTTCCCAAAAGGGAAAATGTACTAACGGAATGAAAAAAGTCTGGGAAATTTCCTGCCAGTAGTTTTACCGTGAATTCACTGGTTTATTTTTTACAGCGTAATCTAATCTTTAAACAGGTAACACCTCTAACAGCAGCATGAAAAGTACTGCAAAAATTTCATATCCGTAAGGGAAGAATGCATGAAAAAGTTTTGCAGTTTAATTTTAAAAAATCATTTCCTTTTACACTATCAAATTATCTAATCTTATCACATATTTTAAGTGATATCTATTAAATCATACCATCTTATCATCAAATCATGTCTAATCTTTAAACATACAACGCCTCTAACAGCAGTATGAAAAGTACTGCAAATATTCATATCTGTAATGGAAGAAAGTATTAAAAAATTCTTTAGTTTTATTTTTAAATCGTATTTCCTTTCGCATTATCAAATTACCTAATCTTATCATATCTATTAAATCATATCTAGCAAATCATAGCTATGAAATCATATCATCTTATCGTCAAATTATAGTCTAATCTTTAATCAGGCAACACCTCTAACAGCAGC
Source organism: Maratus speculifer (assembly GCA_964019185.1). Classification (NCBI taxonomy): domain Eukaryota; kingdom Metazoa; phylum Arthropoda; class Arachnida; order Araneae; family Salticidae; genus Maratus; species Maratus speculifer. Next base: position 361,226,508 of record OZ025292.1, read on the forward strand.
ATAAAAAGTAATGCAAAATATTCATATCTGAAAGAGAAATTCTTTAGTTTTATTTCAAAATCGTATTTCCTTTCGCATTATCAAATTACCTAATCTTATCATATCTATTAAATCATATCTATGAATTCATATCTATGAAATCATATCATCTTATCATCAAATTATAGTCTAATCTTTAATCAGGCAACACCTCTAACAGCAGCATGAAAAGTAATGCAAAATATTCATATCTGAAAGAGAAAAGGGTAATAAAAATTTTGCTAGTTTTATTTTAAAAAAATAGTTTACTTTATCCAGTTATCTATTTTATTGTTAAAATCACCTACTTTGATATATGAATCATTTAATTTTGTAAAAGATAATTGGATAAAGGTTTTATTTTTCAACTATAAAAGTTTTAGTTTAAGTAAATAAATCATAGTAATAATAACATGTACATGTAAATAAATCTAGAAAGTTTGAGTGCTCATCTTGTATTTTCTTTCATTTAAAACACGTAAAACGCGTTTATATTTAACTTTCTTCGTTTCTTCAAGGAAATTCTTCAGTGACAGCTGTTATAATAATTTATAGAAGTCATACATTTGCTGGTGTCGACGAATTCCCAAATAGGTAAGAATTTTTCGACATATCTTAGGAATGTCAATTTAAATAAAAATTTAAAATTTATCAATATGTTGTAAAATTTTATTCGGTTTTATTTGTGTTACTCAATGTCTCCAATAATACTTTCCCATGTCTCACCTTGCAAAATCAATTTTCATAAAATATTGTACTTGATATGCGTACTGTATTTCGTATATAAATAGAGTAAAATGGAATATTTTATTATTAGTTGTTTTCTTGAAACCAAAAGGATCAATAGAAATTAATGAAACTATGTTAAAACACTCCCGAATTATCTTTGTACGATCATAATACTATTTATATGTAACTTCACTTAACTCTTTCGAGTACGGTATACTATTAATAGTACAGTTTTTGTTAAAAAATATATAAAATGTTTAAAACTTGGTAAACAAATGCAAACATATTCGAAATGAAACTACGATTAATTAAAAAGCGTCAAATCGTGTTGTTGCTCTCTCATGATGGAATTTGAATATATCGCTAAAATTCTTTTTACCAATATTGTTAAAAATATTCATCTTAGAATAAAACATTGTGTATGGAAAATGTAGGAAATGTTTTATAATTTAGTTTGGTGTAATAATTTTTTCAAAAAAGTTCAACCCTCTACAGAAAACAACGGAAAACCCTTTTTTTTTCATGTTTTTTCACTTATAACTTTTTAAGTTGAACAGATAAGAAGTGGAGAAGTTAAAAATCGTGTTTAGCATCCCAAAAAACATAAAGGAAGAAATAGAGAAAAAATCTTCTCTTAAATTTTTTAGGCAGAATCTTAGATTAACTGGACTATTTCTCAAAATGCTTTTTTCATGTTTTTAGAATAGATCTCTTTTGGGCGCACTGACAGAAAAGCGAGGACACAGGGAAAATATGTACGAAAAAAAGGTTTTAAGTGAGAATACATTGCTTAGAAGACTTCCGTCACAAATTTTAATCTCGAAACAATTTACAAATATAAAGTTAGTGCAAAAAAATCTAAAATTTAAACGAGTTTTTGCTTTTTAAAGATTTACAATTAGTCATTCTTACTTTTAATTATACTTTAAAAAGTGGAAAGAAATAAATTTTAGAAATGTGTTTTTTTATAATGTCATACGTGAATCATAAGATTTATCTGTTTTACAAATTTATTACAGACATTATACAGCATTTAAATGTAATAAGACACGGTAATTTAAAATAAACCAAAAAATATTATAGATGTCCAAAAGTTTAAAATGCACATTCTCTAAAACATAAATAAAATATTCCTACTAATTTAAAATGAAAAATAAATTTAGAGTCGACTTTTTTATCTACTACCATTCTCGGTCGTTTGTTAAATTAATGCAATACCCTGTATATATTTATTACACATATTAAGCTAGATAAAAATTATTTCATAAACGTAAAGAAGAAATAAAACAAAAAAGCACTAAAGATGTGTGCTTTAGTGTGCTTTAGTGATAAAAAAAAAGTACGCTTTCTCTCCCCAAAATTTAATACCGATTCTTAATATTTTACCTTTTTTTATTTGAATAAAAAAATCAAATTAATCCATAAAATTATATAGAAATTTTACAAATATAATAGAATTAAAACAGCTTTATTAAATTTTTAACGAATTGTTACACATTACTTTGGATGAAATTCATTTTATTACAATCCTCTAAGGTATTAAATTTTATTCAGATTTCAAATATTTGAAGAACTTTGATAGTGTGAGCTTATACCTATTTTAATTTGTTCTATTACCTAAGGAAAGTCTTTTTCATTGCCTCAAGTTTTAGCTTATAGAATTGATATTTCTTTTTTCCCTAATGGATAAAATTTCTTAAATGTCTTTTGATTTTCAAAGGCGTTATACATATATGTATGTGTGTAGGATAAAAACTAATCCTTCTTAAAAACTTAACATTTACAATTAAATTTTTTTTTTAATTTTAAACTCGATCTGCTATTTTTTTATCTTTAATTCTGATGTTTAAAAATTTTTGCCTCAGGTAACTTTCTTTTCCAGTTATGCATCTATCACTTTCATTGCTCATTTGCAGTTGTTCTTTAAGATTAAAATTTCTGTTTAAAGGCTATTTGAAAAAAATTGTGATTAAGGCTGGGAACGTCCGCGAGCCAGGGAACTATACGAGACTTTGACCACATGTCATTCAAATAAAACTAAGATTTTTATTGATCCTATTGATACAAGACTGTCCTCAGCCATAAATAATGTTTATTGCTCATTTTATTTACTCAAAAATAGTTTTTTTTTTTTTTTTTTTTTTTTTTTTGCGTGGCTTATTACCATCGTGCATTGTTAGCCGAACCTATATCTTTCAACTGAGTGGTTTCAAGAATATTTTAGACCAGCGGTTCCCAATCTATGGGAAGCAACCCACAGGTGGGCCGCGACAGTTGTTTTGGTGGGTCGCGGAACAATCGGTGTTTGTCATCAAAATAATATTTTATATCATCTGTGTAAAAAGACATAACAATTTCAACAGGAAATAATATTTCAAAGGAAAATGCTTAATTTCTTTCTAGATATCTAGATTAATATATGAACAGAATATCCAGAAATATTTAAATCAGCTTTCAGGTCCTTGATGAAATTCCATACTTTGTGTTTATGAGAACATACTTTTTTCTACTTTGCTGTTTTTGAAAGACAAGTAAGCTTTTAATAATTCAATGTACGATATTTGCATGCACGTATGCTTATGTCTACTTAAATAATATATATATATATATATATATATTTACTAATTGGGATAAAACAATATAAAAAAAAAAACACGTACAGCTGAAAGCTAAACGAACTGAAAGAGTAAAATTCAGAAAATATAATATGAATAAGAATTTTCTTTTATTTTAAAGTTTATTATACAAAAAATATACAGGCATACAAACAATAAATACATTGAACCCAACTGAAGTGAAAAATTAGCCAGAGCCAGGTATCTAAACCGGGACCACAGCATTTCAGGTTGTTTCTCTACCCACTGAGCTACTCAGGCTTATACCTGACTCTGAGTCTGCAATTTGACTCTAATAAACCAAGGTGGGGAAGTCATCAGCCATCATTAAGATAGCCTAGATGACAGGACAATTATGAATAAAGGAACTCGGTTTATTGATGGGAAATTGCTTATTCAGATATCGGCCGAAGTAGCTTAGTGGTTAGAGCAACAGACTGGAATGCTGTGATTTTGGGTTCGACTCCTGGCTAATTTTTCACTCCAGTTAGGTTTATTGTATTGATTGTTTGCATGTCTGAATTTTATTTGTATGAGCCTTTATGATTTGAATGCAGGCGTTATTTGTGCTTCTTTTAATTTATTTTACTTGTTCCTATTCGTATTCACACTTACGCAGTTTATTCTCCAGTCCAGTGCAATTTGTAATGTAGTCCTTGAATGTATTAATCATATGCGTAATCTTTAATTTTCTTACACTTTTTCATTTATTTATGCAGTTACATGGTACCTACACAAGAAAATGGTTCCATTCCCGTCATTACGGCAGAAGCAAAATGTTCTGTTTGTGAAGATAGTATTTCAATAAAGGTTATATTAACTTATAAATACAAATTCCAAAACAGAGTAAGCATGATATCTTTATTAGAATGACAATGTTTAACTTATTTTTATTGTTCTAAATATTTATAAACTCAAAAAATTTCAAATTTTGTGATGTATTTTCGGATTTGCAATTAATTTTCATTACATTAAAACAACTAATTTAATGTTTATGTGCAGAATAAAAGAAAACTTAATGAAAATCTAAAACAAGATTAGTATGGGTCCTGGAATTTACAGATCAAGAAATTCTTCATTACCAATATTTTCTTAAAGAAAATATTTCTCCTTAAATAAGGCAAACTCTCGAACGTTTGAAGTAGACTTAATTTTTTATTAAAAAAATAACTGATATTTTATTTGGAAAATAACGTTACCCGTACGAATCTTGCATAAATTAAAGAAGGAGTGCATGTTAACTGAAATATTCAATAATTAAGTAAATTATTTGTTCTTAAATTGTATGTTTTAAGGGAACATACATAAATAAATGTTTTTGTTTTACTTTTTATTTTATTATGTTTTATTTAATGAAATTATTATCATTAATTTAGTATTAATAGCTGTTATATGCACTTTTTAATATATGGGCCATTTTCACCATTCGCTTACATTTCATAGTAACGGACTTGACATTTCAAATAAAACTATTAGAAATGAACTAGCTTACATAATTTCTAACTTATACCTTCTCAAACTATTTAGTAAACAATATTTAATTACAAAAGTGCAAAAACCATTATTTTAATATTAAATTTTACGGTAACAGACTTGACAACGGAAAAAAAAAAAAAAAAAAAAAAAAAAAAAAAAAAAATCAACTTTGATGAAAGCTAATTCTTGCCACTATTACATTGCTTCACAATTGAAGAGTAAAAAATGGCAAGTAGAAGTTGCGTAAATAGTTAACTATCTCGCCGAATATTTGCTGCTAACTTTAGGAAGAATTAGAAACCTATTTTGAGTAAAATAATCACAAGGTAACGGACTTGACGCAAAGTGAGAGACAAAATATTTCTGTTAATTTCTTAAAGAAAATATCTCTTGTAAACAATTTTTTTCATTTTTATAGAACACTAACAGTTCATGTTTAAAATTAGTGCTCTCGATTATACGTTTATACGAGTAAACGTATAATACGTATCATACGAAATACGGATTTGCTATACGTATAATACGGCATCGGCGATTATACGTATAGCACAAAAAAGCATATACGGGACATCGTATATACGGATCTTATGCAAGCGGTTAAATGTATAAACGTTTAAACGTTTTTCGTTCAAGGTATGAAATTTGACTTTTTAATGTTTTTCTGCGGATTAACGACATTGAGAAATATCCGGTAGAGTATCCCCATCGCGTTTCTTTGTTCAAAGAACTACGATGTGTTTACTTAACTACTACTTGCTTTGCAGGCACTTAAAAAAAAATCTGAATACGTTCCTCAGTTTAGATTTTGGTTTTTTTCCCCAAAAAACTAAGTTATTTATTATGAAATGTCTTACATTAGTTGTGGTAGAATCAAAATATTCTTTAGAAGATCTGTGGCGCAGTACTTAGTTTTTTTATATTTTCTTGTATCTTTACAAGAAGAAAGTATTTAATTAATAAGGGACAACTTCAGTGTTTCCCCCAGAGGGTTTCAGGGGGGCGCTCCACCCCTCCTGCCCTTTAGTTTAAAAAATAGCGCCCCTCTTGCCCCTCATCTAAAAACTAGCACCCCTCTTGTCATTCATTTAAAAAAAATAGCGCCCTTCTTGCCCCACATTTGAAAAAACGCAGCCCTCCAATGATGATCCGAACGCGCTATAGCGTGTAAATTACGCAAAAAATCGGTGAAGGAATGCAAAAGAAAACCTCATACGTGTCCCATGAGACGGGTAATTTCGTGAGAAAAATCGCTAAAAAACAGCAAGTTTCATTAAAAATCGCGAAATAACGATTAATATCCGGCAAGATTCGCAAAAAAATGGCTAATTTCGTTACAAAATTTCACAAAACGGCAGATTTCCTCAAAAGATCTTGGAAAAACCACAAATTTCTTCCAAAACTTTCGAGAAAACGGCAAATTTTGTCAAATGAGTCTCAAAAAACGGCACATTTCGTCAAAAGATTTGCGAAAAAAAAACGGCAAATTTCGTTCTAAAATCACAATAAAATGGAAAATTCAGTGAAAAGTTCCATTTTTTGCGATATTTTCACGAGATTTGTTGTTTTTTCACGATTTTTTAGCAAAATATGCCCTTTTTTACGACCTTTTAACAAAATTTACCCTTTTTTCAGTTTTTTGATGAAATTTCTGTTTTTTCATGACTTTTTGAACCGCTAGATTCTAGATTTAACTGTATAAAAGTGCCCTTAAAAATGAAAAAGTGCCCTGAAAAATGTAAAAAGTGCCCTTTTCAGAACAGTAGCGCCCTGCCCTTTTTTAAACCTGGGGGAAACTCTGAACTTTCGACGGGTTTACACGTTTTAAGGGTAAGAGAGTCCGAAAAACATGTTTTTACAAAAATCTGCCTGTGAGTTTGTGACTTTGTCTGTCTGTGTGTGACATGAGATTTGTGGGCGCTCTATCTCAAAATCTAATACACAGAAATAAGAAACATGTATGGGGGAGACTGGGGCACGTGTGAAAATGGGGCATATGAGAACATTGTTATTTTTCACAAGTTATTGTATGTTTTATTATTTCAAAAAATTACCAAAGATAATAGCACCTATAGACATTTGGAAAAAAATTGAAGCTCTTCGACAATTTCTTTGTCCCCAGGAGCCAAAATACTGATTAACTGAACTCAAAAGTAAAATCTCCTACTTGCTAAGATAATAATTTTATTTATTTATTCATTTTTTAAAAAAAATAATGTTTTAACATATATTGTGGATACTAATAAATATTTATGATAATTGTTTTTGCTAAAATTGAAAAATATTAAAGATTTGTCATTTTAACTCTTGTGGGAGTGTGGGGCACTTATGAAGAGTCTTGTTGGAGCAGATCTGAAAACGACATTAAATTCTCCAATAATTATTCAGTTAATCTGTTCCTTTTAGTTAACTTCATGAAAATAATGCCAGCTCCATTATCTATAATTTAAGACATTTCAGTCTTATAAACTTGATTTTGTTAGAAACTTTTGCAAACATATCTGTCAGCAAATACATAAAAAGCAACAAGCTCGTTTATGTTCAATTGTAATTTAAATAAATTTAATGTTTTTTAAAATGCAATAAATGTTATATATTATTTTATTTAACGGTTTTCAATACTATTTTTTATGCATCGTTAATGCAAAAAATATTACGTTTAACAACTTTGAAAATTTTTCTATTACATTTGTTGTAAACTTGTAGTATTAGTTTACTTCCATTTCTTAAACAGATATGTTATTTGGTGCTTTGAAAATAAAATTATATTTTAAGAAAATAAAGTTTTTAAACTACTGTGAAATCTTCATTATTGACTTCCACCCCCCCCCTTTCTTTTAAAAGCAAAAGAAATTAAATTTGGCGGAAGCTTATAAATGGAAAACAATTTTTTATCCTTAATTTATAGGCAAATAAGGCAAATATAGGAATGAAAATTTTTCGCCTTTCGGTAGATTTCTGACAAATATTATCCAAATGTTCCCTCCCTAAAATTTCTCTCAAACAAAAAGCCCTAAGCAAAATTTAAATTCTATTATTTTCTCAAGTTTACTTCTTTAAGCTTTTATTTTATTGCAACAATATTTTATCAATTATCTAACCCCCCCTCCCCCCCCAAAAACAATCTATTTATTTTTATTTTATAATATTTTGCTTAAACATATCACTCAGAAACTAAATAAATATACATATATTTTTCTTTATGCTGAATTTAACAGATAGTACAACTAATGATTATGGTAACATATGGAAAAGATAATAAAAAACGTGTCAAATAATTATTTTTCCTTGTGTTCACATGTTGCCCTTGTGTTTTACAGCTGCTCCTTCGTTGGGACACATATGAACATTTTTTTGAATTCATAAAACTATTAAGAAAAGTAAGAAGAGCTATAAAAATAATTTAAAAAATTACCATGCGTAAAAAAGTACTGTTTACTATATTGAGTAGTTTTGCTTATAGAAATTAACCCAGTTGTGAGAAAAAAGCTATGTTCACATGTGCCCCAGTCTCCCCTATATTTTCAGGTAGTGCCTGATAGAAATTGGTGTTGATTAGTTTTGTGTGTAAATCGTTCAACAGGTGGTGCTACTATGCTGTGTTTTTTACGATTTCTACAATCTTGGTCGGAATCCAGATAGATATTCCACTGTTAGTGAAACGAGATTGGCCAATCAGGAGTCTGATTTTTTGTGAACTTTTTGCAAAATGTTTTATAAAGTATACGCTTTTTATTGCTCGATCTCTTATATATAGGACATACTATGCGGATTCCTGTCGTAACACCACCGATTTCCAAATTATTCTTAATTCAGTGACATACGTCTGATGAAGTCTACTATTTATATTAGATACGATACGTGGAATATACGTATACTTTAAATATACGTATTCTTAAATATGCGTTTAGCTGATACGCGTTATACGTATCCGGATACGTTTAAACGTATATTCGAAAGTATCCGTATAGCAGAAAAGCGTATTATACGGATATACGTATATCGTTTAAACGTATAGCTGCTATACGTATCCCATCGTGAACACTATTTAAAATAATTAAATCTCTTTATTTAAAAAAGTTAAATTAGATTAAAAAAAAATAACAGTTAATTACATAAAATTTTGGAATGGAACAGGCATTTTTGCTTGGAATCACAATTTTAAAGATTTATGTCTCCAAAATTTTTATTGATTTTTTAAATTTTCCATGTTAGAAATGTTCAATATAGTCTTCTTTAGCTAATGCATGGCTCAAATCAAACTTTAAATATTAATTTATGTTTGAATTTTCTTCTTTTTACTCTTGGAGAGCACATGTAAGCGAAATTTGAAAATGGTTCACTTGAGCGTGATATTTTGCCTTCTAAATAGTGAATTTTTTTTTTTTATTATTTGGAGAATCAATATTTTTGATGACTCAAAGTTCGGAAAAAAAGAAGTTCAGACTTGGTAAAGTCTTGAGGATTCTAGACTTTCGAATTTGTATTGTATTTATTATGAAAATATTCTGTGTATTTCTCCTTGCAATTTTACCATGAGGTTTTAATGTGGGCCTAATCTTTTGAGACAGACTATATGCAAATAAAATAATTTCTCGTTTAAAAGGCTAAAGAATAAAATTTAACATGATTACTTTGTTATATTACTAACTTGACCCTTAAATAAATCAAACAGTATTTTGATTAATTTAAAGGTTAGATTTTATTTTTATAATTATATGCATTTACGTCTATTCAGCCACGCTACATTTGCTTTGATAATCACATAATTTCTCCAATATCAGCTTTCTAATGAAACAATATACAAACCAATTTCTGATTTGTCATTATGTTACAACATTATATATTAACTTTTCTCATTTTTTTCATTCCAGAAAAAAGTTCCAAACATATCATGTTACAAGATATCTGATACAGAAAGGTAATGGTTGCTTAGAAAATAATTAATATTTTTGATTAAATAAATTCTTTGGTATTATATGCCCATTTAAAAAGGTATGTTTAAAACCGCTATTTTTAGTTTAAAAAAAAAGATGTTCTTAATTTCAACTAAAATATAATTTGAAATAAAATATGATTGTATCAACTGAAATATATATTTGTTATTGTAATATTGATCGATGCAATTTTTCTTGAGAGAAAGTGATTAAAGAGAAAATTACTTCTTTGAAATATATTATCATAGAAAATATGTTAATCTCAAAAGTTACAAAATTAAATTAATTTTTAATTTAAATATAAGTTTATTTCATTGCTTTGCATAACGCTAATGATATTTGAGGAAGATCAGGAAATGAATTGCAAGAAATTTCTTACCTTAAAATATAATATTTTTTTATAATCAAGGAAAACTCAAAGGTAGTAAAGCAAAATGCATTGTGAGTTGTACATATATAATGTTATAAACTTAGGGATGGGGGGGGGTGGCACCTGATATAGTATACGATATCTCTGGGGGCTGGGATTGGGGAATTTGATTTTGATATCGTCATTAAATTTGATTTAATTACAATTTTCTTCTTTTTTTATGTCAAATTAGTCTGTTATCCTTTTTTTTCTTTATTAGTCTCATTTATTTTTATAAAAATGCAAAGTTTTAAAACTATTAACTAATTAAAAAATTATAGCATTCTAAAATATGGAATATTCCAACATTCGGCATTCTTATTCTTCTAGCATATCCGCAGATAATAAAAGAAGCAAGGATCAAAAAGCTACTTATTATGTTTACTAGGAAAACAAGTTGGAAATTGCACGTGAAGCGTAGCAAATAAGCTGCGTTCGTACGATAACGAGATTTTTAAAACATCACCCTCATATATGAATCTCATAAAATTGTAAATCGTTAATTACATTAAAAAGCGCACCAAACAAATTTCTCCTTTATAACATTATGTAATGGAATACTTTTGTGTGGCTTTATAAATCAATAACAAGTGTTCTTTGCACCACAGATTATGCAAAATGTATATTATAATATGTACTTTATAGATGCATATCAATTTTATTATGTTCAAATGAATGTAACACCACTAAAATACATTTGAAACTTTTTCCCCCATTGACCGTAATGTAATGGAATACTTTTGATAGTCCCTCTAATTGATCTATGCATCCGATTTTCATAAAATTTGAAATGACTCGACAAAATTATGTAATAATTATATATTTTAAATTTCAAACGATTCGGTTGGGTAGTTTTTGCGTTGTTATATGCGGACGGACAGACGGACGGACTGAACGACAACTATAGGTGCTACGTATTTATACAGGGTGATTCCAAAAAGATGGGAAAAATTTTAAGGGGTAATAGTATACATCAAGACAAACAATATTAAATGGGAAACCTAGGGTCCCAAGCGTTTTCCAAAGGAGATAGCCGCCATTAAAATTTAGCGTCCAAAATTTCAAATAAACATAAAAAGCGGAAAAATTGGTCGATTGATTTGCGGTTTTTACTAAAACTATTCTTTATGTTGGTATTTTCTTGAAAATAAATTATAAAGATAAATTCCGAAAAATGTCGATAGAGGGCGCTTTAGACTTTGAAGTAACAAACAACTGTTTTTTGCCGTTATTTTCTGCATCTCATTAAATGGTTTCGTAGGCTTAGACTTAAACTTAAATTTTTAGCTCAAAATCTGAATAATTGGGAGTGGTTAAGTAGCTCAAACTGAACTGTGTTCAGAGGGTTCAATTTTCAAATGATTATAAAAAACGGAAAAATTGGTCGTTTGATTTGCGATTTTCACTAAAACTATTCTTTATATCGATATTTTATTGAAAATAATTTATAAAACTAAATTTTAAAAAATGGCGATAGAGGGCGCATTAGACTTTCGGGTTACGAAAAACTATTTTTTACCGTTATTATTTGCATCCGTTAATTTTTTTTAAAAGCTTAGACATGAACTTAAATTTTGCGCATCAGAAAATCTGAATGATTGGGAGTGGTTAAGTAGCACAAGCTTAACTGTATTCAATGGGGGTGGGTAGTTTCAAATTTCAAATGATTGTAAAAACGGAAAAATTGCTCGATTTATTTCCGGTTTTCGCTAAAACTATTCTTCATGTCACTATTTCCTAGAAAGTAAATTTTAAAGTTAAATTTTTAAAAATTTCGTTTGAGGGTGCCCTTAAAACCGGGGTACCTTTTCCTCTAAACTTAGCCCTTTAGAGTAACCAACAACTATTTTTAAAAGTTATTTTTTCTATCTAATTAAATGCTTGCAAATGCTTAAGTTTTGAGCTCGAATTCTGAATAGTTGGGGTGGGATAAGAAAGGCAAACTGAACTGTGTTCAAGAATTGAAATGTTACTCTCCCCACCCCTAGAACACAGTTCAATTTTGCGCTACATAATTACTCACAACGATTCAGATTTTGAGCTCAAAATTTAACTATAAGCTTTAATAAGCATTTATTAGATACAAAAAATACCAGTTAAAAATAGTTGTTGGTTACTCTAAAGTTTAAGGCGCCCTCTAACGGAATTTTTTGAAATTTATCTTTAAAATTTATTTTCAAGGAAATACTGGCATACAGAATAGTTTTGGCGAAAACCGTAAACGAATCTACCATTTTTTCTGTTTTTATGATAACTTCAAATTCGATCCTCCCCACCCCCATTGAACACAGCTCAGTTTGCTCTACTTAACCACTCCCAACGATTCAGATTTTTTGCGCAAAATTTAAGTTTATGTCTAAGCTTCTAAAAAAAATAACGAGTGATGACAAATAATAACGGTGAAAAATAGTTTTTCCTTTCTCCAAAGTCTAAAGCTACTTCTATCGTCATTTTTTGAAATTTAGCTTTATAATTTATTTTTAAGAAAATACCGACATAAAGAATATATTTAGTGAAAACCGCAAATCAATCGACCAATTTTTCCGTTTTTTATAATCATTTGAAATTTGAACCTCTGAACCACTGCTATTTAACCACTCCCAATTATTCAGATTTTGAGCTCGAAATTTAAGTTTAAGTCTAAGCTTGCGAAACCATTTAATGAGTTGGAAAAAGTAACGGCAAAAAACAGTTGTTCGTTACTCCAAAGTCTAAAGCGCCCTCTATCGACATTTTTCGGAATTTATCTCTATAATTTATTTTCAAGAAAATACCAACATAAAGAATAGTTTTAGTGAAAACCGCAAATCAATCGATCAATTTTTCCGTTTTTTATATTTATTTGAAATTTTGGACCCTAAACTTTAATGGCGGCTATCTCCTTTGGAAAACGCTTAATACCCTTGGTTTCCTATTTAATATTGTTTCTCTTGATGTATACTATTACTCCTTAAATTTTTTCCCATCTTTTTTGAATCACTCTGTATAATTACGAACGCACCTAAAACAGATAAATAAAAATGGGAAAAAATGTTATCCGCCCCTACCCCCCCCCCCCCTTTTTTTTTTTTTTTTTTTTTTGTGGAAACGAAGTGCTGTTTACCACCTCATTATGCAGGAGAAATTGCAACAAGACAATATTACTGTCGAATACATATCTAACAAAAAGCTATTATTAAATAATTTTAAGCAGTAAAATTTTCTTTAAAGTTTCAATTGATATAAAGTTATGTTATACATTATTATAGTAATATTTTATTGATTTCTACTTTTCATTGAAATCACTAAAGTACGCGAATAATAAATACGTTACCCTATTTATCCAAAACATAAAAAGAAAAAACAGTCCAAAGTTATAAAAACGGTCCAAGTTTATGAAAAGAAAGGAAGCCGTTATAAAAACTAGTTGGATGTGTCAATCCCAAAACTTTCTTCTATCTCATAAGTACATTTTAATATTTAAAAAAAAAACGTGGTGACCCCAAAGTTACCCACTATCGAATTTCCTCGAACATTTTACCTAGCCTAATGAGATTCTGGTATCCGAAAAGCCTAAACTAAAAATTAATTAATATTATGAGAAAATGAGATTAGTAGTGCCTCATGTTGGTTAATTTATTCTAAAACCTAATAAGCATCTATTTATGTCAAGACCTAACAGAATCTGAAATTTGATGGAATTTCGTCCATTAGTTCTTGAGATATAGTTATAACAAAAAATTTGCAAAACGTAGCACAGCAACACCATATCCTGGACAATTCATGCCAAAACGTAAAAAAGCGTCTAATTATGTTATGGTGTAAAAGAATCTGAAGTTTGATGAAATTCTCTGCATTAGTTTTTGAGATATAGCTAGTTTAAAAAAACACCGTGTAAAATATAGCACAGCAGCACCATCAGTTGAAGGATTTATAACAAAACGTAATCATCGTGTAATTATGTTATATGTCATTTTGTAACAAAACCTGAAGTTTGATGAAATTCTGTGCGTTGGTTGTTGAGATATAGCTATAGGAAAAATCGTGCAAAATTCAGCATAGCTGCACCACCTGTTGCAAGGTTAATACCGAAATGTAATCAGCGTCTAATTTTGTTATATATTCTAGTGTAACAGAATCTAAAATTTGATGAAGTTCTCTGCATTAGCTCTTGAGATATAGCTATCGCAAAAATCGCGCAAAATGTAGCATAGCAGCGCCACCTATAGGGCAGTTCACACCAAAACCTTATCAGCGGCTATGTATCTCAAGATATCACGGAATCTGAAGTTTGGTGAGATTCTGTGCATTAATTCTTGAGATATTGCTATCATGAAAATCATGAAAAACATGGCATAGCAGCGCCACCGGCTGGCCAATTTACACCAAAACTTAATCAGCGTCTATGTATATCAAGGGATCACAGAATCTGTAGTTTCGTGAAATTCTGTGCATTAGTTCTTGAGATATAGCAATCTTGAAAATCATGAAAAACGTAGTATAGCAGCGCCACCTGCAGGCCAATTTTCACCAAAAACCAATAGGCACTAATTCATATCAAGGTCTAACTGAATATACAATTTTATTAAATTTCGAGCATTAGTTCTTGAGATATAGTGCCCACAAATTTTTTGTCACATACAGACAGACAGACAGACGGACAGACAGACAGACAGACGGACAGACAGACAGACAGACAGACAGACGGACAGACTCACAGACAGACATTTTCTAAAAATAGTCAAAACGTGTTCAGGACCTTCTAAAACGTATAAATCCGTCGAAAACCGGAAGTCGAAAATTTTCATGAATCCAATACTTTCTTCTTGTAAAGATAGAAGAAAGTAATAAAAGGACTTTTTTGACACTGATAACTATATCATTATAAAAAAATAGAAAGGGGCGATGTCTCGAGAAACGATAATATATGCTATCGCAAAGGGTGGATGCACGGTAAAAAAGTCTCTGAAGTTATTAAAAGTTTTCTAGGCAGCTGGGATTCCTAGAACTTTTTATGTAATGGCAACAGCAAAACTCCATGTAACAGATACACGTTTACACCGTAAATAATAATGAAAAAAAAATTTATAGGGTTGCTAAAAATTTAAGAAACTGGGATTTCTAGAATTTTTTATGTGATTGCAACCCGGATTACAGATAAAATGTTAGTAAGATTATATAACTGTAATAGATTCGTTGTAGGTTTACATCTTTCTTTGTAGGGGGGGGGGGGGGAGAGGGCGCGGAGAATGAGAAGCGCAAATTGATACTACCAACCTGATTTGTTTCTTATTTTCTTGTAAAAAAATAAATATGTACATATTGGAAAGTTTTTGTCTCAAAAAAGAAGAAAAAAAACCATACATTTCAAAAATAGCATATTACTTCTTTCTTGGAACCCAAAAGGGATTACAAATTGTTTTACTATACTGAAGATACATATATTCCACATCTGCTTTCTAGATACCTTTTGCCAAAATAAAAGTGAAATTTCATCTTGCATCGTTTAGTCATTAAAATTAAACCTTTTAAAGTTGTAAAGTAAACGCGAAATATGTATTCAATAGAATTTGTGTTTTCACACTTTTCAATTCTGTGACACTTGTCACAAAAAGAAAACGAGGGGGGGGGGGGGGAAGGGGACGCTAAATTGAAAGTTTGTCCTGGGCGCAGTTTTCTCTTCGCATTCCGCTGAGTGTACAGATGAAATTTTAATAAGTGTATATATTTCTGCAACTTTACATTTGGAAATTTTTTACAGCGTGGAGGTCCCAAATTGCTAAAAAGATGATAACATTATATATGTATACCCCTTATAGAATAAATTACAAAATTATTTCAAATAATTGTTCTATATTACAGTAGAGATGAATTGAAATATTCTCAAGAGGGAGATAATTTAAAAGAAAATCCTTCGAATATTACTTGATTAGTAAAATGATACCAAGGGATTACTAAGCGGGTAATTTTGCCAACCAAGAAAAGACGTGACACACGTATATTGATCTCGGAAATGAATTTATTGTAATAATGGGTATAAATTGCGCTTTATCAAACATAATCAAAATACAATAGATACTAGTCTGCGATTAATATTTCGATATTATTCTAGATATTAGAGACATTGGTTGATATGATTGTTTGAATTATACATTTCTTAGAAGCTAGTCTTGCAAGTATAGTAAAAAAGAATTAAGTAATGTGTGAATTTGTTTAATGTAATCTGATTTAATTCTGAAATTACTTTATGTTGAACGTTCATTGCTATAGATGACTGTAACTTTTCTTAAACAGTTGGTTACTGGCATATACATTTCTTAACAAATGTGTTTAAATGAGACAAAGATTTATTTTAGATATCTCTCGGATCAAGTTCACTTCTTAAATAAATAAGAAATAAAATTATCCTTTTCATAACATACAACAATTTTGTATACAATATCCCAAACAGGCTTAAATGTGTTTTAATTTTCGACTCCAACTGTAACTTAAATTATTTTTTGTTGCAACTGTGGTTGTGCAAAACATAAAATATGGTGGTACAACTATTTGATTGGTGCAAAAATAATGCATGATTTTGCAATGCAATTTTTTTATAAGCATTTTGTGTAAGATTTTAATTATAGTTCTAAGTACTAAACATCATTTTAAAGTTTAATTTAAGCTCTTTCATGGTAAATTCATTGTTTTTGTTATTTATATATATTTTTAGGCTATTACTTGACTTTAGAATCTGAGATGTCAAAATAAGATTTTTCTGAAATTTACTTTTACGAGTTTAAATTAGGTCTCAATGCAGATCAAAGCACTTGAAACATAAAGGAAGTTTAGTGGAAGGAAAGTATCAATGTGAGCACAGTTCCTCATTGGTCTCAAAAATTTCATGGAAGAGATTTCGACCTTCAAAACAAAGTTGGTCGCGGACGACCTTCTGTTGATGAAGATGATCAACTGAAAATAATACACCATGTGGTCAATGATGACTAGTCAGTTGCGATTAGATGTATTTTGTTAGATATCTAGAAGAAATCATGCGAGATTATCCTGAAACTTCAGGTCCGTAAACAACATAGTAGACTCATATATTTCCACGATTTTTTTTTCCGAAACCCAATAAGGGACAGTCAATAAATTAAAGAAAAATTAATATCTTGTAAAAACTAATATCGCAAAAGCATTGAAATTGTAGCATATGATTAGGAGGCTTCTTGTAATAAACTATGTTCATTTGTATGAGAATATAATGCATATTCATGGAGAAATTAAGGTTTTTATAAAAACGATTCCGAATTTCGCCAAATGTTTTGCTTATAATTTGAAGAGTTTTTAATATAAAATAATGCTATTTTTAGGTAGTATGAAACACGTCATTGTAAACAATATCCCACAATCAGAGATAACAATAAAAATTGTATGAAAAGTGAGCAGGTTTACTGAATAATGCTTCATCGCGCAAGCGAAAACAATGAAAATTTAAAGTGAATAATTTATTAGCCAAATATATTGAGAAACTTTCGTGAAAGTTTTAAAAGCATAGATTGAAAATTCCGCAAGTGATCGTCAATAGAATGAATTCGAAATCCTTTGTTTCCAAAAGAAGCCAAAAGATAAGGACGTGTATTTAAATATAGCAGTGTGTGCAATAGTGTATAACATATACCATATTTGTGTACGCGTCTTCATCTTTTGGCATCCCTTTGGGAACAACAGATTTCTAACTTATTCTATCAATGATCACTATCAGAATTTTTAAGCTAAGTTTTTCAGACTTTCACAAATTTTGCTCTGTACATTTACCTAATACATTATGCTCATTATATTTTGATTGCAATCGCTCTTGCGTATTGAAACATTATTTAGTTAACCAGTTTATTTTCCATTAATTTTTATTAATTTTTAATTGAGACTGCAGGCTACATCATACAATGTTGTTTGTCATGGTTCCTGAAAAATTCATTCTTTTATATTAAAAACTTTGTAAATTATAAGCAAAACATTTGGAGAAAATTGGGATTATTTTTATACTATAAATGGAGGATATTCCATCTACGTTATGACCACGTGATCCAGGCAAAAACTTCTAGCGTAAAGAGGATAAAGCTTCGTTAGACGCAATGTAAATCCCCACCAGCCAATGAAGCAGTTCCTAGGGAAAGTAGTAGCAGCTTCCCTGCTTATCAGTTAGAAGTTCTTTGAGTAAATTACCGGTACCACGTGACCTTTTACAGTCTCGAACGCAGATTTGGAATATCCTCCATTAATCCATGCTATCCTATACAAATGAACACAATATTTTATAAGAATCTTTCTATAGGGCTATATTTGCAATGCTTTTGCGATTTTAGGTTTTACAGGACAATTCAAAAGATATCCATTTTTCTTCAGTTTGTTTACGACCTCTTATGGGGATTCAGGAATAAAATCTCCCCGAAAATATGTGACGTTGCTCTTTAAACACAGGAAGTTTCAAGATAATCCCACATGTATTTTTCTAAATATTTAACAAAACGTGTAAAATCGTCTGTGACCGGTCATTATTAGCCATATAATGTAACCGAAGTTGATCGAAATCAACGAAATCAACTCAGGAAATTGCATATGAACCATTTCTATATCGTTCTTAACCATTTCCATATCGTTCGCCATATTGAGTAAATTGGAAAGATGAAGAAACTCGATAAGTGGGTGCCACATGAATTGATCAAGAAATTGACCCTTCAAAAATTACTCACGTTGGTCTACGAAACTTTACATCACGCAAACCTCTTACCATCGTTTAAACACTTATAAAATTTCTTGCGGGAAAAAGTTTTTCGTCAATCAAGACTATGACGGAATTACTTTCGGAGAGTTTATCTCCTCTAGAAGCTCATATTTTTTATATCACAGGAATTACTAAAATTGTTTCTCGTTGGCAAAAATGTATTGATTTTAGTAATTCTTATTCTGAAGAAATATTTTATTTGAAAAAAATTATAGCCTTTTAAATTTGTATTGAAAAATCCTGCTTTATTTCGATACCAATCTAATATTTCAGAAATCTACATATTCTAATTTCTGTTCGTTCTAATTGTTTTTATTTCTTTATTTCTGCTTTTATTTTTCCTGTTAAATTGCTTATTTTTAATTTTAGAAATCAAAATATTCAGCCTTGTGAAGAAGTCGATATTTTTGAGGAACATATTGTCTGCCAATGTTACAGTACTGTTTCACTCTCCGTTATCTTACTTGAGAAAAATATTGAAATGGCAAGTATACATATATATATATATATGACATTCTTTATTCTGATTTTAATATTTTATGTAATTATGAGACAAATTTATTGAACAAGATTATTAAAATGCGCATATATAAATCACTTTTCAAAACAGGTGTAGCTCGAGTCTTTTCTTTTAATACTTTAATAGAATTTTAATATAATTATTTAATGTTCATTTTTTTTAATCTTTTTAGTTCGAGGGATTTTATTACAGCTATTATTATTTTACTACTACCGGCTTCAAAACTGAAAGGTGGAGCGTCTAACTTAACGGATAGTTATATTGTGTGATTCCTATGGACCTGGCCACGGAGCGAAATTCGTCTGATTGTTACAAAATCCATCTGACTGTCCATCTGTGCAACAGAGCTATTTAGTGAATTAATTGTATTGGCCGGTTCTAGATTGCTACTAACTATGTTGATTGGCCACTGCACAGTTCAACAATTTATATCGTCATGCTTGATGGATTTAAAGTGGATGTATTTGGGAGCCAAATGGGCGATGCGAACTTATCTTAGTAAATCGTTCGATAAATGATGAAAGAGATTGCAGCTAAATTACACCTGAGGATGAATGGAATTTTGGACGAAAATTGAAAAGAGACTTGATTGTTGCAGGATAAAACAAATCCCCTCATTTCCACCGAAAAAATGGATTTGTGGGGCGGGTCCAATAGCTTTTACAGCTTTTGCAAGGTGGACGGTTTGAATATCCATGAGAAAGAGACCCTTTTTCACAAACAGCAATTGTCTTAAAATATATCAAGCGCTTCTTTTCCTATCAGATTTTGTTAACATGTTTCTTCGAGATGGAATGGGTAATAATAATTGTGGTCTTTTGCTAGATTTTAAGAAAGATTTGTAACTTTTCTTAAAAAACGCTTTTATCTAAAAACCTCGATCTCAAAAGTTTAAGGTGAAGTGATCTACACTATTTTTATACAGCTAAATTTTTACAATCTTGTATAAGATATTGATTGGCTCTATTCTTTTTAAACATCTCTGCAAAATTATTTATTTTTTAAAATCCAGAAACTTGTTTTAGCTCGTAAAAAATAAATGCCTTTTTTTCCTGCTTGAATGTCACTTTTTTCAATTTGCAACAATCATTTTACAATCAGGGAATTAAAAACAGAGTGAGAGTTTGATTGAGTGATTAATAGAGATCAGAAAAAAGAAAAGCATGAATAACATAACACGTTTATTATTATTTTTGGTACTTCTGTATTATCCCTTCGACCAATTTCGCCAAATTATACAAATCGCCAAACTAATAGCCAAATTTTACATATTGACTTAATTTTTATTTTAAATAACGAACAAACAAATAATTAGTGGAATAATAATAAAAATTCATTTATTGACATTTTAAACACGTGAATCTTATTTAATGTCATTGAATGTGACATTCACTATCATCCATTATTGGCATTTATTCTTATAGTTTGGCGATAATTTTTGGTCGACGGGTTAACCTTATAAGTACCTTATTTTTTTACTTTATTTTTCATAATTTATTAGTGAATGATATTTGTTTCTAATTTGACCCTGAATGTGAAAATGCAATCATATCTGAATCTAAATAGTAAAGATAAATAATAAATTTTAGCTATTTTTAAATAGTGTTGTAATCAGCGAAATTTAGAAATATGAAATAAATTGAAATTGAAATGCTCTTTGTTTTACAGGCAAAAGAAAAGAGTTTCTCTACCGAATGTAAGATTCTTCCTATATTTGCTGCTGTGATATCCATCACCTTCTTCTTCTTCACGCTCATCGTTTTCGGATACAGAAATAAGTAAGATTCTTCATCTTCCCTTTCATATTAGATTATATTGACTGACAAGCAATCGGCAGTGTTGCATTTAATCCTTTACTGCACCACGTGCCATGTCTGGCACATACCTAAAAGTAGTATTCCTTTACTTATGTGCCATAAATTTCGCTAATACAATAATTTTTACGAATCAAAACTAATCCAAAGAATGGAATAACACTTACTTTTTCCATGTCTGATGGCTGCGTTAAACAAAAAAATTAATGGAATCTTCCCTCTCCCCCCCCCCCCCCCTAAAAATCAATTAACCGCTTCGAGACGGGAGCTTTTTCGAAATTTTTATTGTTTCGTCACCGGTTTTTGATAACAGAAGTTTGTGGCTTCTTGAATAGAGAAAATGCTCCGATTCAATAAAGCCCATTTTACAGTAACATTTTACTGGTGGGGATAAACAAGGATTCTTAAGGCTTTTCGTGGCACGTATACGTGTCGCTCGTCCCCAAGGGGTTAAGCTATTAAGGTAAGATTTACTTTTACTATTTTTTCTGAATACTTAAAAATGTTAGTATAAATGTGTTGGAGAGTGTTAAGCAGGTTTAATTAATAATTAATTTAAGCTAATTTCACTACAAAATATAGAAATACAGTAATTTAAAATCCTAAATGTGTAAAAATGGCACACAGAATAAAATATAAAATTTTACTTGAAATTTTGAGATTTAAATTTTTTATTATTTTTCTTATTATTAAGCCGATAGATTTGTAAAAAAATCATAAAAACAGAAACATTCTTGTAGTAAAGGGTTAAACTGCACGAGGTCTTTCGAGGGGGGGGGGGTTATGAGGGAGGAGAGGAGAGCATTCTAGTTTTATTATACATTTTAAATTTCCCTTAAATATTGCAAATGAATTGCAATTTTAAACATTATTCACCCATAACATCTTTTAAACAAATAAAAAAAATTGAAAGTGTTCACATCTTAAAAGTAGCTACCATGATGCAAAATTTCAAGTTTATAGACCAAGCAGTATTTCAAAAATCTCAATTATAGAGCAAATTTTTTTCTGTGCCTTTTTAAATTTCATTTATTTATTTATTTATTTTCTGGAAGTGTTCTATTTCGAGTATTTGCGTCTTAAAGGTCACTACATACAGTCTCAGCAAAAAAAAAATCTTGACATTTACGATTTTAGACGTATTGTTAACACCTTTGCGACGGGAGCCTTTTACAAAATTTTTAATGTTTTGTAAACGGTTTTAAAATACAGAAGTTTGTTTCTTATTAAATCGAGAAAATGCTCCCATTAAATAAGGCAAATTTTACAGTAAAATTTTACTGGTGGGGATAAACAAGGTTTCTTAAGCCTTTATGCGGCACGTATACGTGTCGCTCGTCCCCAAGGGGTTAAAGATCTAGAAATATACATAAGGAATTATTTTGAAACTCCGGGTGTGAAGCAAAATAGTGCATCTCACATATTTTCGCGAAGAGTTTTGCCCGAAATCCAACAGGGGACTGTCAACAAATTGAAAAAGGACGAAGATTTTTAGGATTAACCCTGTCAAAACTAACTAGGCAAAAGAGTTCAAACTGCAGATTATGATTAAGTAGCTTATTTTAATAAACTGTGCTCATTTTTATGAATACAGCATGTATACTCGTAGAGAAATTAAGGTTTTTATAAAAACGGTCCCAAATTTTTCCAAGTTTTTTGCTTATAATTTGCAGAATCCTTCATAAAACACAATGTTCTTTTCAGAAAATATGACAATCAACATTGTACATAACACCCTGTAATCAGAATTAAAAAATAATAAAAATTGTATAACAAAGGAGCAGGTTTACTAAATAATTTTTTACTGCGCATGCGTCAACGCTATTAAAATTTCATTTACATATTATGTTAGTTAAATGTATAAAGAAACTTTTGTGAAAGTCTCAAAAACGTAGCTTGAAAGTTCTGAAAATTATCGTCGATAGAGCACCCAAAATGAAGCAAAAAGATGAGGGGCTGTATCCATATTCCATTGCTTAGTGCCAACACAATATTGCACGTACTTCTATATTTGGATACAGCTCCTTATCTTTTTGTTTTATTTTGGGAATAACAGATTTATATTTTATTCTATCGACGATAATTTTCATAATTTTCAAGCTATGTTTTTGAGACTTTCAC
The DNA here is from genome assembly GCA_964019185.1 of Maratus speculifer. Classification (NCBI taxonomy): domain Eukaryota; kingdom Metazoa; phylum Arthropoda; class Arachnida; order Araneae; family Salticidae; genus Maratus; species Maratus speculifer. The sequence continues at coordinate 361,249,887 of OZ025292.1, forward strand.
AAAAGTTGCTCTAGACATTTAACTAACATAATATGCAAATGAAATTTTAATAAAGTTGACGCATGCGCAGTAAAAAATTATTTAGTAAACCTGCTCATTTGTCATACAATTTTTATTACTTTTTATTTCTGATTACAGGGTGTTATGTACAATATTGATTGTCATATTTTCTGGAAAGAACATTGTGTTTTATGAAGAACTCTGCAAATTATAAGCAAAAAACTTGGAAAAATTTGGGACCGTTTTTATAAAAACCTTAATTTTTCTACGAGTTTACATGCTCCATTCATAAAAATGAACACATTTATTTTTAATTACTGTATATCTCGGCGTATAACACTCAGTTTTAACTCTGAAACAGTTTAAACTCTATACTTACTTTCTTTAAAAGATTTGTTTATGGGAATACCTTATAAAATTTACGAAGTCATTTCATTTTGAATTTCACTGCCAAATCTGTATAAAATTTGTTAATTCTTTTTTTTAATTCTGCCTTTTCTATGGAATCCAAACGTATGTCAAACTAAATGTTTGTTTATCGTAAAGAAAAGACACATTATTTGAAGTGGGAGAAAGCTAGTTTTTTCTAGTTTATTTTCTTAGGGAAACTTGATGCGTGTTATACGGCGGTATCTGCTTGAAATAAAATTACACTACTGGCCATTAAAATTGCTACACCATGAAGGCGACATGCTACAGGCATGAAATTTAAACGACAGAAAGAAGATGCTGTGATATGCAAATGATTAGCTTTTCAATGCATCCAGACAAAGCAGATGCCGGTAGCGACACCTACAATGAGTTAAAATGAGGATATTGTTCAGCCGGTTTCTCAGAAATTACATTTGAGTGTTGTTGCCTGGTGAAAAATTGCTGTGATGCTTCGTGTAAGAAGAACAAATGCATACCAGAATGTTTCCGACTTTGATAAAAGTTGAATTGTAGCCTACCTAGATTCCGGTTTATCACATCTCAGTATTACTGCTTGCGTTGATCGAGATCCAATGACTGTTCGCAGGATGTAAAATCTATGGATTCCGGACGGTAATACGGAACACCATACGGGATCTCAATGGCTCCCTATCACTGGCAGCCGAGAAGACAGGCATGTTATCCGTATGGCCGTAATGAATCGTGCAACCACGTCATGGGCTCTGAGTCAAGAAATGGGGTCATTTGCAAGACAAAAAGTGTGTGCACGAATAGTTCGACGAAGTTTGCAGCAGCATGGACTCTCAGCTCGGAGACCATGTCTGCGACTTCCCTTGACGCTGCGTCACAGACAGGAGCCCCTTCAATGATGTGATCAACAACGAACCTAGGTGCATGAATGGCGAGGCGTCATTTTTAAAGATGAATCCAGGTTCTGTTTACAACATCATGATGGTCGCATCCGTGTTTGGCGGCATCGTGGTGAACGCACATTGGCAGCGTGCATTCGTCATTGTCATACTGGCCCATCATCTATCTCGATAGTATGGGGTGCCATTGAATATACGTCTCGGTCATCGCTTGTTCGCATTGACGGCACTTTGAACAGTGCACGTTACATTTATGATATTTTACGAACCGTGGCTCTATCCTTTATTCGAGACCTGCGAGATCCTACGTTTCAGCAGGATAATGCCCGACCGCGTGTTTCCGGAAAAGTAAGGACCTTCCTTAATACGGAAATTGTACGGCTGTTACCCTGACCAGCACGTTCTCCAGATCTCTCACAAATAGAAAACGTCTGGTCAATGGTTGCCGAGCGACTGGCTCATAACCATACGCCTACCACTACGATTGATGAACTGTGGCATCGTGTTGAAGTTGCATGGGCATCTGTATCTCTACATGCCATCCAATCTCCGTTTGACTCAATTCCCAGGCCTGTAAGTGCTGTTATTACTGCCTGAGTTGGTTGTTCTGGGTACTGATTTCTCAGGATCTATACGCCCAAATTTCTTGAAAATTTAATCACTTGTTATTTCTATCATAATATATTTATCCAATAAGTATCATTTTGTTGTCTGCATTTCTTCCTGGTGTAGCAATTTTAATGGCCAGTAGTGTATATGCTCTCAAATTAGTGATGCGTGTTATACGCCGATATATATGGTACTTTTTAAACAGTTGATTTTCCATTGATTATTGAAATTATGTTGAACAGGTATATTGTGTGATTCCTATAGAATAAAAGCGATAGATGGTGCTATGAGTCTAACCTAATTGGAGAATTTATAAGTAACTAAGTTACAGGTTTCTACTCATTGAATGGAAAGAATATTAAGTCTGTACTTCATAACAAATTATGCTTTTTATAAGTAGTTTAACTAAAAGTCTAGGGTATTGCATTTTATTTTTACTTACTACAGATTCAATTTTTTTAATAGCAATTTTTAGTATTTTTAATTCCTTTTTTAACTACACGACCATTAAAAGATTTTAGTAGCTTTCTTTTTATCAGTCTAATTCCAAAACCTTAAATTTAAAATTTGATGCTAGCAGCTAACAATTTGTATTATATGACGACCTCAGAAGCCAAGGGGTACAAGTGACGAAATTTCGACTTGGAGCAAATTGAGTTTAAAGATAATTGATGTTAAATTGGAACATCAATAACAATTGACTAAATTAAAATAGGAAATTTCTGCTTGTTGCATTCTGGTATTTGAACTCTTATTTCAATAACTGTTAAAAAAATAGAGTACAATTTTCTTTAAATGTATAATTAATCAATATTGTTTGTTTTTCGAAAAAAGTGGTTTTTCTCTATATATTCAGCAAATAATAGGAAAATCACCTATATTTCTTTACCTGAGATGAGAAAAGCATATTTTCAGGTCGTCTGTGTGCTTAGTTTATTTTTTTCAATTTTGTCACTTATACCCCTTGGCTTCTGGGATCCTCATATATTTTTGTAATTACTTGAATTTTATTTCATATTTTCTACCTTATTTAATTATTAAACCAGGAGTATCAAGGAAATTTCTTTTATAATATTTTTTTCTGTCTTTCTGTTTTGATTTTATTTTTACATGAAAAAAAACGACAAACTTTTCTTTGTACTTGCACATATGCACTATATGGCCAAAGGTGACCGGTCACATGCGATTTTGGACGTTTTGTTAAATATCTATAAAAATACATGAGGAATTATACTGAAACTTCAGGTGTAATAAAGCTATAGTAAAGGTCATATATTTCGATTTTATGCTGAAAGCCCATAGCGGACTGCAAACAAATTTAAAAAAGCGAATATTTTTTGGATAAACTTGTCAAAACTAATGTAAGCAAAAGCGTTCAAATTGTTAATTATGATTAAATGGCTCATTATAAAAAAAACTGTGCTCATTTCTTATGAGAATAGCATGTATACTCGTAGAAAAATTGAGGTTTTCATAAAAACAAGTTCCAAATTTTGCCAAGTTTTTTTCTTATAATTTGCAGAGTTCTTAATATAAAGAAATATTCTTTTCAGAAAATATGACAATCAACATTGTACATAATACCCTGTAATCAGAATTTAAAAAAAATTGCATGAAAAATGAGCAGGTTTTTTAAATAATGTTTCACCACGTATGCGTGAATGTAATCAAAATATAATGTACATAATGTGTTAGCTAAATGTACAGAGTAACTTTTGTGAAAGTCTCACAAACATAGTTTGAAAATTCTGAAATTTATCGTCGATAGAATAAACTCAAAATCCGTTGTGCCCAAAATGAAGCAAAAAGATGAGGGGCTGTATCCAAATGTAGTAGTACGTACAATATTGTGTATGTTATAATGACACTAATAAATGGATATATAAATATAGCTCCTCATCATTTTTTTTCTTTCATTTTGGAAAAAAACGAATTTTGAGCTTATTCTATCTACGGTAATTTTCAGAATTTTCAAGCTATATTTTTTATTCCTTTATAAAAGTTGTTCTATACATTTAGGTAACACATTATGTACATTATATTTTGATTGCATTCACGCATGCGTAGTGAAACAATATTTAGTAAACTTACTCATTTTTCATGCAATTTTTATTATTTTTTAATTCTGATTACAGGGCTTATGTACAATACTGTTTGTCATATTTTCTGATTTTTTTTTTTTTTTTTTTTTTTTTTTTTTTTTTTTTATGTTAAGAACAGTCCAAATTGTAAGCAAAAAACTTGGCAAAATTTAAGATTGTTTTTATGAAAACCTTAATTTCTCTACGAGGATAGTATGTATACTTTCTGAGGTATATATTCTTGATAATGGTAAAAAAATAAACAAAAATTGCAGATTACGTTCAATTTATTTAATAAATGAATGCTAAATATTTTAGCTTATGTAGCTTTTTTTTAATGATAATTCCTCGAGTATTTAAAAAGTATATTATTTTTTAAAAATATTGTTGAATGTTAAATTTTATTTCATTATAAAACATTCGATATCAAAAAATATTACAAATGTTAATACAAATGGCTATTTTTGTAATAAAACAGGACATTGTCGAAATAAATTATCGCCAAAAAATATCATTTAGCCGGCGTTAACATCGAATTTGCGTTCTGTACAAAAACCATATCTTGTGCTCCTTTTTTCAACACTTTGAATACATTCAAAATTTAATTTCCCGCGAACGAAAATGAAAGTCAATATTGCACTCAGCTGAATTTTTTCCTTGGTGTTAAACTGCATATGATAATCATATCAGGTTTCAAGTTTGTAGCTCCAACAGTTCCAAATAAATCATGATTTCGAGCATTTGTAATACATTTTCAGTACGTATCATACTTTTAAATTGTCAACATTTTAGACAACGTTCTTATGGAGAATTTGCATCTTAAAAGTAATCGCCACACGTAATTTTAAATTTTCAACCCAAAGAATATAATATAATATCATAGAATATCATAGCTTTTTTCTCCTCTACATACTGTAGGAGTTGTTGTACGAACATAAAATATAGCCTATGTGGGAAGAGATTTAGGTAATCAGCATTTTGCTACTACTATTTTTAGTTTATTCTCAATTTAAAAGGATAATTTCTTTTTATCTGTCTTGAAATAAAGATTTTTGGTTGTTTTCAACGAGAAAGGTTGAAAAGGACATTTTCTATTTATTCTGGGGAAAATTGCGTTTCCAATTAAAACAAAATGTTTCCAATAAAGACAAAAATTTCACAAAAATCACTTCACATTATAATTTTTCATTAATATTTCACATACTGGCAACTCATACAAGGCTATATTTTGCCATCTTAAAGTAATCATTGTTTTTTAAATGTTATTTTTCTACTCATTTTTTATTATTTTATAATATTTGTTTTAAAAATGGTCAATTTTACCAACATTTTTTTTTATTTTTAATATTTACTCAGTACTTATTAAAATTATTCCCTTTTTTCATTCCATTTTTTATGAAATTTTAATTTAAGTTATTTCTTTATTTCGTTTTATTTTTGCTATTCTCTATGAATACAGATGGCAGCATTAAAAATTTTGTTAATAATCTAGTTACAAAATAGTTTTCATTTTTTCCATTAGAAGGCAGCAGTAGTTTTGATTTTATTATTTGCTGGTTTAGTAGTCACATGTTTTAATAATCTTAAATTTGTTTGCATCCTTACATGCTGTACTTTCCTAGGTCAAATTTCTGCTGTTTTGGATTTTTGCTTATCATTCAGGTGTTGTGGTATTTCATTTTTTAGACCTTTGGAATTTTTATCATTTATTTGGGGATTTTTGTGATGATTTATAAGGAGATGAAATTCGTCATTTTACATTTAAAGTCGACAACAGTGGATTAAAAAAATCTCTTCACTATGAATTAAACTATCAATCTCCTCTGATGATTCTGTGGGTTATTCATAGTTTCTTATTTTAATTATCTGGTTTCCAGTGTTCAAATTTTGTTCATCTTTCGAATTTTACCAATTTGTTCATACATTTCAGTTTAATTACTTGTTAATATATATACATGATTTTTTTCTGTGGAATATTTTAAACTCTTTGCAGGAAAAAATAAAACCATAAGGCTAAACATAATATATATATATAACGTTTTCAATTATCAAAACACAATATCCAATCATATTGGACATTACTTGATCCAATAGTAAAATATACGATATGGACTTTTAAAAAGCTCACTGTTTTATTTAAAAGATGATTAAAATAATAAACAGATGTTTTATAAGTTAAAAAATATATATTTTATTTAAAACTTCCTGCGAAAGCACTTGCAAGAAACTTCCTCTAAAGTAAAATTCTTAATTCCAAATATTCTTAAAGAAAAAAAACTCTAATTTTTATTAATAAAAATTTAAAATATTCTTCTAAAGAGATTTACTTAGCAAACTTTCTTTTAAATTTCGATTCAATTCTGAAACCATAAATTTTATTTGCAACAATTCAGCCAATATAATCAAATGCAGTAGTAAGTACATTGTAATATCGATGCAATTGCGTTCATCTCACATTATCCCTCGGGTTAATGCCAACTTAAATGAGTCTTCTTAGTTACAAAATATCTACACTGCTTACTCTAATTAGATCCGGATAATGTATTTTAAGACAGTTGCGCAACTATGGGGCACTGTACATTAGCTTAATGGATGATTTTCAAATCGCTAGCGGCTAATTCTGTAGGACAGAATCCGGTGTTTATTTATGTCAAAATAAACATCATTGTGTAACATCCCAAAAGACATTTACTGGTTGCAGTTTAAGTTATGAAATTTCATGAAAGCGTGTATTTTGTGAATCAAATAAAATTTTAAAATAAATAAATAAATAACACTTTCCAACATACTTAAAAAAAATATATATTTCTGAACTTTGGTTTGAAAGTTCTGTCTGGATGTCTGTCCATATTTTAAATGTCATAAATATACTCGGATTGTCATAAAATCTTTATAGAATGCTAAAGTTCACTAGAAAATTTTATGTATTGGAAATCAAGAGTGTAGCATTCATTAAGTTCTGGTGAGCGAAACTATTAAAAAGTACTAAAATAGCCAAGAATAAACGCTAAGAACTTAATTTGAGGTCGTACAGGATAAAGAACTTCTCAATGTTATCTATTATCAACTTGCCATAATGAACTAATAAGGAAAGTCTCCATATGCGCAAATTGAGAATAAGCAATCAAGTGCAATTACTCGCGCTCAAAGGATTCCATACAATAAATACACTGCTCAAAACAATTAAAGGATATTTGAAGTTTTATGTAAAATAAAGATATAAACGAATTTTTTTTTTTTTTTTTTTTTTTTTTTTGCCGAAAATAGAAGAAGAGACTCACAAATGCAAATTTTTCTGGTTTTCAAACTGTGGAGTATGCAAATTTTAAGTTCGACGTCAAAAACGTCGCTTCAGCGGCAGCGAATGAAATTTGACTTTCAACTGGATAAAAGAGAATGAAGACAAGGATGATCGGCATTCAGTGATTGCTTTGTTTCGATGAGTACGATGTCTCAGCGAAGTCATTTGACAGATTCAGAAGCTTGGAGAATTGTTGGTAGGATAAAGGGGGCCAAACTCAAACCGAAGTAGCGCAAGCCATTGGAGTGTCACAAAGTGTCATTTCCAGGATCTGGAACCGTTTTTTGGACAGTGGATGTGCAGGCCGAAGACCAGGACAAGGTCGTAGACGGGCAACAACGCCCAATGAAGTTCGGTATTTAGCGTTAACAGCTCGGAGACACCGAAACATGAACGCTACTCTTCTCCAACAACACCTTCGCTCGGCTACAGGCACCACGATTTCAACTCAGACTGTCCGAAACCGACTCCATGCTGTAGGTCTGTATGCTCGCCGACCGATGGTGTGTGTTAGATTAACATCAAGGCATCATCGCGACCGCAGGGAGTGGGCAACCAAGCATGTCAACTGGAGGAGAAATGATTGGAGCAATATTCTGTTTTCTGACGAGTCCCGTTTTTCTGTGCATCCGGATAATAGGCGTATTTTCATCTGGAGGGACCGTGGCAGTAGGAATAATCCTGCGTTCGTGCACGAAAGTGTCAGATTTCGCGGTGGAGGAGTGTTGGTGTATGGTGGCATCTCCATTGACGGGCGCACTCACCTCTATATCATTCGAGATGGAGCTCTGACTGGTCGCCGATATAGGGATGAGATCCCCAGACCTATTGTAGTCCCTTACGCCGCAGCAATCGGAGATAACTTCATTTTAATGGACGATAACTGCAGGCCACATCGTGCAAACCTGGTGGAGGTTTTTTTTTCGAGGAAGGAATCGTTCGAATGGAATGGCCATGGAGTTTTCTCCAGACATGAATCCAATCGAACACGTTTGGGACGCTCTAGGAAGACGAGTTTCTGGCCGCCAACAACCCCCACAAACTCTCCAAGAACTGGAAAGAGCTCTTCTGGAAGAGTGGGGCAGAATACCCCCAACTCGTCATTAATAACCTCATTGAGTCCATGCCTCAAAGGTGTTCAACGTTGCTGGCCGACCGCGGAAACCATATCCCCTACTGAAAATGATCTTCTTTGAAGAAAACACCTTTTCTTATTCTTTTTTTCTCATATGCACAAATTGTATTTTTTTCCTTTTGTACACAAATGCGCAATAAAATGCATTTTTTTTCTGCCAAACACGTGTAATTTATTCTCATATAACCTACTATGTCTGTCGACAATGTATCAATCAGCTAAAAAGTTTCCCAGATACAAAATCCACCTAAAACTGCAATATCCTTTAATTGTTTTGAGCAGTGTATCTAAATTACTAACTGTATTTAAAAAAAGTCGTTGCTAAAATAATAATAAGACTTTAATATGCAAAAAATTATAAAAAGAATACTCTTTGAAATCAAACATTTTAAGGAAAAACGTTCTTACGCTGAATTTATTTAAGTAAGTTAAATTTAAATAAATAAACTTTCATAACTAAGGATTTGTCATATTTATTTATCTGTTTATATAATGAAATTTAAGAGTCGTTTTATACAGTTTAGAACAACATTTTATGGACTAAAATTCCTTCAAATTCAAAATTAAGTTGGTTTAGAGATTTGAATGACTATACAATATATTGTCCAGAACAATTTACATAATTTTAATTATAAATTAATACTCGAGGTATTATTAAATTTATCGGCATTGTTTGTTAGTTTCTTATATATCTTATCAATTTGTGGTAAAGAATAGAGTTAGATGCTTTGTTTATTGTGATCATTATTAATATCAATATCATTATATTAATCAAACAGTTATTATCATTATCATTAATATTATCGTTATTAATTTTTAGATTTTCATCATTATTTGAATGAAGCTTCGATGAATATGATTTCGTTTAACCTCCAGAATGATCAATGATTTAATTTTTGCCCCCAAAGTTGAATATTTCATTTATTTTAATATTCAGGCAAGTATTATATTATTTATTATTTAGTTATTATCTGATAAGCCCGGTATTTCCTGGGACTGTGATAATATTTTTTAACAAACCTTAAATTTGTATGATTTTAACTCGATTTTGTCTGAAATATGTGCCCACTCATTGCATGGAAATGAGACAGAAGCTCCTAATTGTTAAGTAAATCTTTTTCATGATTTTTCAGAAATGTTATGGGGTGATAATGAACAACTCAAAACTGTAAAATACTCTCCGTGTAAGAAAAAAATAATGAAGAGGAAAGGAGTGAGTGTTTACTAATGTACTAACTAAAAACTTTAAAACGATATGATTTATGAAAAAAATCATTTCAGTCTCCCCACACACGGATGAATGCCCCTAAATAATTTGGGATCAAAAACAGATCATCAATCGAAGGCCATTGAAAAGTTTCAACTTCGGTCAAGATTCAAATGAGGTCGAATCTTGCTGCAGCATAATTAGGAATTGTGTTCGAAATTTCACCCTTCAAGGTAAGATAAATTTCAGTGAGGGGAGGTAGAAAGATTCCATTATAAAAGAATGGTCCAAAGCTGTTCCGATGATATATCACATTAGGGTTTATTAAGTGAGCTGCGTGCGCACGGCAAAATCTTACAAAAAAAAAATCGTTCTTGAATCTTTTAGTTCTAAACTACACCATTTTGGTTGAAACTATATTCTTAACTAAAACTGCTTCAAGACGAAACTACGGTATACAACCTTTTCGTAGATATATTAATCAAGTGCGTGGCGGACTTAATCAAGAATTTAAGGGGTTTGTTGAAGCTAAAATTCGAAAATAGTGGTAAATATACTTTTGAAATTTTTACATTAAATAAGTAATACTTATCCCAAGGTTCCATCAGAAAACAGCTCTAAAACAGTAGAAAACCATACGGTTTTAAATCACCCCCTTTCCCTTCGCCCGAAATTTTATGCGCAGGTCATTCCATTATAAATCACCCAAAATTCTCTAAAAATGGTACCCACCATGGTGGGTGAAATTGGTGATGTATCATCAATGGTTATAACTTCTTTCAAATTTAAGCTAGAGCTTCTTTTTTTTCTTTCTTTCTTTCTTTTTAGAATAACGTAAACTTTCATTGAAACATATTTTTGCGCAATTTATTCTATTAAAATACTTTAAGAAAATGACTTTTTGTCATTTTTTAATTTAAAAAAGGTGTAAATTCAATGGTTAATTTTTCCCATTGCTCTCTCTTTAATTTTTATTAAATTGCATAAATAGGCAGTTCAAAAGTGTGTTTTGATAACTTATAAAAATTTTTAGTGGGTGGTTCGGAAGTGTTTTCTTTAGAGAATAATTTTAATTTTACTGACTTTCCAAAAGCATTGGAAAACAGGAGATAATGTTCATATTTCTTTTATTTTATAAATATCATACGTACTTACTTCTGAAAGTTTGATAAGGTTTTATCTTGCATAAACATATATAATAATATTTTAATGTGACAAAAATAAAGCAGAATCCTACAGAAAAAAATAGTACTGCCAATGATGAATTCCTGCGAGACATAGATCTATTTTCTTGATGATCTGAAAGCACTAAAGTATACATAAATTAGCAAACCCCGCGGCGTTGCTCTCGTATAGTTGAAATATGCCAAGTGAATTTGTATGTCTATTTTTTATTTGATATAATAATATATTTACAACTAATTCAAAAATTTCCATTTAAGCAACAGTTTGTCTAAATTTCATTATTACACTACATTATTCCGAAATTAGACTTAAAATAATAAAAAGAATGAAAACTAATTCTAAATAAAAAATGATTTAGAAAATATTTTGTGCTCAAGTCATACTTTTTTTCAGTATTCATTTTTATTACTTAATTTTTTTTTAAACAATTTTCTTAGTATGCATTTACATCTTAAAATTAACCATCATGTCAAAATTCAAGTTTCTTTTCTAATTGCCTACATCTCTCCAGGGGTAGTGGCACCAACATAAAATTCCTATGTTGAAAAAAGAACTGTTACCATTAATTTACAAACGTTAATTTTGAAATTGGTTTGATATTTCGTAATATTCCACAAAAACGTAATTTAAAAAGTTTTTTTTTTTTTTTTTGAGCATTTGTTGGTTTTGCCTACCTCAAGTGACAATGGCACCGGCATAGAATGTACACCATGTAGGATAAGAGGTATCACCAGTGGTTCGCATCCATTACTTTTATAATCGGTTTATTATTTCCTGAGCTCGCATAAACATCGTAATTAAGGAATTTTTTAGAATGCTTTTCGCTCCTTCGCTTCGCTTCACAACTTTTAAATTTCGTATTTACTTCCGACAATTCTTGGAGGACATTTATATTTTAAAAGTAACTGTCTTGCTATATTTAAAGTTTCTAGACTCTCTAGTATAATAAAAATTCCCATTTTGAATGTTTTTTGCTACTGTCACCTTCTATTGATAGCGTCACCAACATGAAATATAGCTTATGTACGTTATGCTTTAACAAATTCTATTGCCACCAGTTTACTTTTGTAATCAATTTGATACTTGCTGAGATTGCTCACAAATCGCCATTTAGAATATTTTTAGTACCCTTTTCGCACATTTTCAGCCCTTTTAAATTTCGAATTTTTGAGAAAATGTTATTAGAGATCATTTATATCTTAAGAATAACTATCATGTTGAATTTCATGTTTCTATGCCCTTCAGTAACACAAAAGTGGCATTTTTAGAGCGTATTTTACTTCCTTACTTCCTTTAGGGTAGTGACAACTGCATAAGATATAGCCTATGTTAGATCAAGGACTGTCACCATCATTTGGACATCAATTTCTTTATCATTCGACTGCTTCAACAGAGCAACTAAAAATTAGCTCATTCCTATCGCCAATATATTTGTAAATTTTCTCTGAATTTTTTGTTAAATTGTTCCATAGAGTTGGTGGTTAAATTATTATTTAAAAAAATAAATGCTCGCGCATGCACAGATAAAGATTATTTGATACAACAGTTCATATTTTATAAAATACTTAATACAGTCGAGTCTTTATATAACGAAATCCACCGTTCCAGTAAAAAATTCGTTATATAGAGATATTCGATGTATAGAGAATGATGTTAAAAATCGTATTTAATATGTGAAATTTGAACAAATATTATTTTGATCTTTTGAATTAAGAATTTGAAATTTTTAAAAGTAAATATTAACCTAACATTTTATTTCTTAATTATTTAAGCCGTTTCAAAAAAGAGAACTGACATTTATTTGAAAGCTTAATGAAAATCAAATATGGAAGACTTGCATTAATTTCAGACAAGAAATCTGTAATTTTTTGTTGCTTTGATTTTAAAGTTTTTACGCTCTCAAAAACATGCTCAAATTTTAGCAAGGAATGAAAAATTGTAGTTAACATTTCTTTCCATTTGAAGACCTCTCTTATGTGCCTCTCATTGATTCCTTTCTTACATGTGCATCAATCCAATTGACTCTGTTTTGAGAAGGATGTGGAAAAGTGTGTGGGAGGTGGGATGAATTCTTTGGATTTAAAGAACAAGGAGAGAAGTAATAATAATAATAGTAATAATAATAAAACTCAGCATTGACGATAAATCAAAAATAAGCCATGGAAAATTGATTCCATATGATTTCGAAGCTTTTTAAAACTGAATAAATTAAGACCAATTTATGAAAAAAATTCGTTATATGGAGATAGATATTTCGCTATATAGAGACTGTTTTTAATGTAATCATGCAAAAAGGGGGACCGTTCCTACTAAAATTTCGTTATATAGAGAAATTCGATGTATGGAGTTTCGATATAGGGAGACTCGACTGTATAATTATGTTCCTGTAGCGCTACATTGTTTCTACTACAGTTTCCTTATTTTTCTGAAACTAGCATTAAATTCTGTCGAAAATCCTGCGTAATATAAACTAAAAAACGCAAGAATTTTTTAAAAACTTTTAATAAAAATTGTATTATTCTTCATGAACATTCGTGCTACTCTTACACAAATCAGCAAACATTTTGTACAGTAGCCACAAATTTGTATTCTGCAGCAATAGATGCCTTCGTGCATTTTAATTTACAGAGTGATTATTAATAATACATTTCTTTGATATATTTTTTAACCATTTGGAAAATAGCTGCCGTTCTCGGTAGAGAATTGGGAAATCTGAAGTATATCTGAATCTTTTAATAGGTTGATTTCCGCAACTTTTTGTTGTTGTTGTTGTTGTTGTTGTTTTCATTTTCTGATTGGTCCATGTTTAATGTCCAAAAATGGTATACTTCTGTTGCTACAATAACGGAAAAATGTAACAAAAACTTAAAAAATAATAATGATTTGAAAACAAATTGTTATAAAGATTTCATTTAAAAGTGCATTTTTTTCTCAATGCAACGGTATAAAAATTTAAATTGTGCGATGTTTAGAAATTTAAAAATTTGCAGTTCCAATAATTTTAAAACTGAAACTTCATTTAAACTTTCTAATGATGAGTCCAGGAATATCAATGTTTAATCTATGTCGTACGTAATATGAGGCATTTAGAAGTCAGTCTGAATTTTATTTCTTATTTATTTTATGTATTTATTTATATATTTATTTGTTTATTTATTTTTTTATCCGTCTTCTGTTCGTTTTCTGATTGTTCCATGTTTAATGTCCAGAAATGAAATACATCTATTGCCACGATGACAAAAAAAAAAGTATTGTAAACTAAAATAATAATAATAATATAAAAATAATAACTTAAAAGTAAATTGAGATACAGCTTTTAAACAAACTGCATTTAAAAATACATTTTTCCCCTATACAACGGTGTAAAAATTGAAATGTGTGATATTTAGAAGTTTAGAAATTCGCAATGTGAATAATGCAAATGTAAATATTATATAAAAATATTTACAAACTTTTTTATCAAAATTGAAATATTTATATATAATACATATATATATTTACCACATGAATATAGAAAATGACCAAATATAATTAAATTACTGTGTGGAAAAGCGCTTGATTGTGAAACGTCATATTTAAAACTATTATCTATTTATTCTAAAAAAAGGGAACTACCGCTGTCACCGCCGCTGACAATGAATTTTTTTTGACGGGGGTCATTCTTCGCTAAAATTATGAAAACTCTTGCATGCAAAAATATAAAAATTGATGAAATTATAGAGAAATGTTTGATAAACATGCTGATTCAGACACTTTCGGCATCGAATAAATATTTTAAGATATATTTAATGTTAAAGTTGATAAAAATCGGGCCATTAAAAAAGTTTTATAGAAGCAAAAATTGTATACAATAGAGGAAGGTGGGGATGCTTGAGCCACTTTTTAAATTTTAATTTTTTTAAATTTTTTATAATTTAAAAAAAAAAATATATTGAAAATGAAAATTTGATAATTTTTCTTCAACTGAAAACCACTTTCAATTAATTTTGAAGTATTTCTCTATGTCTAATTAATTTTTACTTTTTTTTACATCGTGGCTCAAGTATCCCCATGGAGGGAATACTTGAGCCATGGTGAAGGGATACTTGAGCCAGTACGGAAAAATACCTACAAAAGTTTTTTTTTCGCTTTATTTTTGCACTAATATTTTACAGAATGATAAATTGTGATGCATAAAGTCCTTCAAAACCATTTGAGATTAGAATTCAGATGTTTCAGCTCTTTGGCAACATGTGTGAAGAACAAATTCAGAATGGCTGTAAAACCACACATTTTTTTTCTTTTACCTACATGGTAACTCAGTAGTGCCCTCTGTTGGGGACAATAGAAGTCATTTCTTTGATTTAAAAAAAAAGTTACTGTAACAGATGTTACAATTTCAATATAAAATATTAATATTAACGTATGATATTAAAAAATAAATGTCTAACATGTTGGACCTAACTAATTAAAGTATTAGAAATTATTTTACAGTTATCTAGACAGGCTATTTTGTTAGTCAAAATGAAAAATAAAATGGATATTCTCATTTAAAAAAAAATATTTTTTAAATTTTAGTAATATAGTCATTAAATAATTGTCATTTTTTTTTTAAGAAAAAATAATAAAAAATTATACTTCCTTTTATCCAGGAAAAAAAATCTATTAATGAATATAAGGACGTAATTTTATGTTTCGTTTATTTTACCCATGTCTAATTTCCTAGTGGGGATAGTTGAGCATGGCTCAAGTATCCGCAATCTCACTGGCTCAAGTATCCCCATTGCCACTATTTTTGTTTATCAGTGTTTTACTAAGTAAAGCATGCAGCTATTTGAGCTATTTTAGATTCAAAATACAATTGAGATTATACTTATTAAATTTATATATATTGTTGCAACTTTAAGCGAAAATTTGATGACAAAAAAAAAAAAAAAAAAAAAAAAAAAAAAAAAAAAAAACATGCACCTAAATATTTATTTTAGATAGGGAAAAACAACTATTAATCACCACACTTTCAAAATGGTACCAAGATATGTGATTTCTTTTTTACATGTTCAGAATTATAAATATGTTACCATATTGCCAGTTTTAGAAAGAAAAATTAACCAACTGTAGAAATAATAGAGGTGGCTCAAGTATCTCCTATGCTTAAGTATCCCCACTCTCCCCTACTTTAAACATTTTTAGATCTTTTTATACTTAAGAAGTTCACGGTGAGCAGACTGGCTCCTTTGTTTAGGATTTATTTCCATTTTACATTCAAATTTTCAGCATTGTGAGAGACTTTTTTGCATATTTTAGAAAAGCCTATTATTTTAAGTTATTGCCAAGCGATCAAAGAATAATATTTCCTTGAAATTAAAAAATATATATATATATACACGTAACTATCACAAACAGAAAAAAAGAAACTTTCAAATGAGAATTAAATAATTAGGAGTTAAAAACGGGAAAACCTTTTAATTAAACATATTTTAGTTTATTATTTAGTTGATAATAATGATTACTTTTTCTTTACAGGATGCCATTTATGTCAAGTTCCTTCCAGAAGAACTGTTATAATTTTAATTTTACAAATAAGTAAAATGTAATATTTTTATTTTTACAAATAAAAAAATCAACGTTGTTTCATTCAATTGTTATACAGTTTTTTGATTGTTTATCACTCGACTTCCTGTTCATATATAGAAAATCATGCAATATACAATTTTCAACTAATGTGATCACAATCACTGTGCGTTCATTGACATTTTACTTTTCTTGCTGTTATCAAAAGTAAAATTGTGTATTTCTTTTTTTTTAAGTTCTTGCCCAAAAGGAAAAAAATGGACTTTGGAAGGAAAGAAAAAATACTTTCACTATACATTCATCTATTAACTGCTTCATATACATAAGGAATTTATTTATTGCTAGCAGGATACGCCTTATTCGCTGGTTTGTTAAGGGTGTATTTCGATTCAAACTGCTTATTTTCTGATTTATTTTTGAATTCACTTTTGCTCTCAAACGCATCAAACTTACAGATTCTCTTATTTAGAAAGTACACAAGGTGCCATGATTATCAATTCTTTGATAAATGTAGAAAATATTGCAAAAAAAGCGATCAAAAACAGCATTTTGAACAGATTTTTCTGAAGCGGGAGATCGGTGAACGAAAAAAAGGATCATGCTGAGATGGTAGATGTTTATAAATCAAATTCTAATGAATTGAGAGTAAAAAGATATCACACGGCATTTTATATGCCTCTTTAAGAATCCCCTCAGCAAGTTTCAGGCGTTTTTTGGAATACTCCCTTAATCTCTTAATAAATCGTTTTTTTTTTTTTTTTTTTTACTAATTTTAGCTGTTTAGGGCTATGCATCAACCATTTATTTTTAATGAATAAAATATTATCTAATAAGAATTTCATGTAGCTTTTTTCTTATCCAGGCTCAAATTATAAATCCACAAATATTGCTCTCTTCCAAAACCATTAGTATTGCAGAAACTTTTCAGTAAATTGCAAATATTACTTTTTTTTAAATATCAAAATACTTGGAGATTTAAAAAAATATATACTAAATATATAAATCTTTTTCTGTTTGTTCATTTCATGGTGAAAAACCATAAATTAAGTAATCGATGATTACAAAGTTTGTCTAATCTTCTATAATCGGATTCACTGTCTAGAGTCCCCATCAAACGTAAAGAAACTTTCATTGTGTAAACACGAAAATTGCAGGATGATTCCGATTACGGAAGATTAGTTCAATATCTTTTTTAAACTTTCCTAAAAGATGGGAGGATATGCAGAAAACAACTAAAAAGAAATGACAAATTAAAAACTAATATTGAAAATTTATTTCAACAAAAAAAATTTCGTACGAAATTTTAAGTTTTAAAATAGTAATACAGTAATCCCATAATATTCGCCATGGTTAAGTTCCCAAAAACATCCGCGAAAGTCAAAATAGGGAATACTGAGCCTTTCTTCGCATATATATAAGGGAGTTGAGTTCTAATTTTAATGGAAAAGAGTAATTGAAATTCTAAAAATATATTTATTTGGTATTATACATTAAAAGTACATGCTTTAAATAAATTTCAATAATTATAAACTTGTTGTAAAAAAATTATTTATTAAATGTATGGAGGAAAAATAATTAGCGGTAAGCGATTGTTTACAGAACAGATCTTACATTTATAAACTAGCTGACCCGCCCGGCGTTGCCCGGATCCCTAATCATAATATTAAACGAACTTGAAATTTGTACGATTTTCTCTTTAACTCGAAATATGTGGAAATGCTTTGTCTGAAATACGTGGCCACTGACTGTGTGAGAAATTGGTTAAAAGAAAAAAAAAAAAACTTATATTTAGCTGTAAAAATGCTCAAAATGACTGCAATGGGAAATGCTGGAAGGAATATGTGTGCAGCGATTGCGTGATATTCGTGTTAAAGTGTTGATATTTATCCGTAAATATCACTGCTAAGTCATGTAACTAATTACTTTTATCGAATAGAAATTTCAAGTGAAATATTTTGAATTTCAAACTAATTTTATCACTCTCTGATCCGCTTATATATACCGTGAATGAAATAGGTACTTGAATGATTAGCTAAAAGTAATACAGGGTGTATCTAAACTATTGGGCAAAACTTTAAGGAGTGATAGTACACATCAAGACAAACAATATTAAATAGAAAACTAAGGGTCCCAAACATTTTCCGAAGGAGATAGGCACCATTAAAGTTTAGGGTCCAAAATTTCAAATAAACATAAAAAACTGAAAAATTGGTCGATTGATTTGCGGTTTTCACTAAAACTATTCTTTATGTCAGAATTTTTTGAAAGTAAATTATAAAGATAAATTTCAAAAAATACCGATAGAGGACTCTTTAGACTTTGGAGTAACGTACAACTATTTTTTGCCGTTATTTTTTGAATCTCATTAAAAGTTTTCGGAAGCTTAGACTTAAACTTAAGTTTTGAGCGCAAAATCTGGATAATTGGGATTGGTTAAGTAGCGCAATCTGAACCGTGCTCAAAGGTTAGAATTTCTAATGATTATAAAAAACGAAAAAATTAATCGATTCATTTGCGGTTTTCGCTAAAACTATACTTTAAATCAGTATTTTCTTGAAAATAAATTCTAAACATAAATTTCAAAAAATGCCGATAGAGGGCGCCTTAGAGTTTGGGGTAACGTACAACTATTTTTAACCGTTATTTTTTTAATCTCTTTAAATGCTTGCAAAAGCTTAGACTTAAACTTTGAGCTTAAAATCTGAATCTTTGGGAGTAATTAAGAAGCGCAAAATTAAACTGTGTTCAAGATGAGGGGGAGGGTTAAATTTCAACTCCTGAACACAGTTCAATTTGCGCTTCTAAATCCCTTCCAACGATTCAGAATTTGAGCTCAAAATTTAAGTGTAAGCTTTTGCAAGCATTTAATTAGATACAAAAAATAACTTTTAAAAATAGTTGTTGGTTACTGTTACGTTTAAAGCGCCTTCTAAAGAAATTTTGTAAAATTTGTTTTTAAAATTTAATTTCAAGAAAATGCTGACATAAAGAATAGCTTTTGCGAAAACGGCAAACGAATCGACTAATTTTTCCGTTTTTTATAATCATTTGAAATTTGACCCCCCCCCCCCCTCTCTTGAACACAGTTCAGTTTGCGCTACTTAAAAACTCCCAATGATTCAGATTTTGAACACAAAATTTAAGTTTACATCTAAGCTTCTAAAAAAATTTAATGAGATGCACAAAATAACCGTAAAAAATAGTTGTTCGTTACTCCAAAATCTAAAGCGCCGTCTATCGAAATTTTTTTAAATTTATCTTTGTAATTTATTTTCATGAAAATATTGACATAAAGAATAATTTTAGTGAAAACCGCAAATCAATTGACCAATTTTTCCGTTTTTTATGTTTATTTGAAATTTTGTACCCTAAACTTTAATGACGCATATCTCCTTCGGAAGACGTTTGGGACCCTTAGTTCCAATTTAATATTGTTTGTCTTGATGTGTACTATCACCCCTTAAAGTTTTGCCCAATAGTTTAGATACACTCTATATAATATTATAATAGCTAAATGTATATAATATTATAAACATAGCTGCCAACTTTTAACTAATCTTCCGTAATACCTGGATTAGTTTGATCCAGGTTAACCTCATTTCGGACCAAAAAAATTATTTCATGAATCTTTATTTACTTATTTTCAATTTTTTAAGTAGCACTCATTTAATTTCATTTCTTTAAAAAAAAAATCTGGTTCGAAATTCATTAAACCAGGATCAAATTAACACACGTATTACACTGTAAAAAAAAACGGACGATTTAACGGAAGTATTACTGGTAATCTAGACGCCAGTACTATTTACTCTTTTTTAACGGAAGAATTTCCGTGAATATTCCGTTTTTACCGACTTTTTCCTGGAATTTACGGAAATTTTTCCGTTAAAAAACAGTAAATAGTACTGGCGTCTAGATTACCAGTAATACATCCGTTAAATCGTCCGTTATTTTTTACAGTGTATGGAAGTTTAATGTAAGGTAGGCACCTATGTATAAAATGTAATCTAAATGTATATAATATTATAATTTCAGAGCCATTGTAAAAAAAAGTCTATATTTTTAATCGAAGCGTGCGTAATGTTCACACTGTGGTCAAAATCCTAACCGTAACAAATTGTACCGTAACCATAACCTGTCTGCAAACTAACTGCGACTTAACCGTAACCTAACCTTAACTTAAACATAACATAAATGTAACCTCTAGCTTTACCTTATCGCATTCTTATCCGCAATCTAACCATAAGCTAACTGCAACTTAACCTTAACCTATGTGTGTAAGTAATATAACTTAACCGTGTACTTAACCGTGTATAACGTGTTATGTAACTTAACTGTAACCTAACCGGAAATTAAATATAACCTACGTTATCGCCATTTATCGCTCAAATTCTAATGTTCCAAACAAAAGGACGTGGAAGGAATTTTGTATTATAATACGAATTGAAAGAAATGAATTACAACTGAAGCATATATTAAGAAGAAATAGCAAATTTTTAAAATGGTCTTTGTTTTATTATTATTTATTAAAGTAAATGTTCGCTTTTAAAATAAAAGAAATTGGAAAATTAGCAATTATTAAATATCAAATTAAAATTAAATTAGATATTGAAAACATTTGTTACGAACTAAAAATTGTATTACTAAAAGATTCCTTCTTTATTTCAATTTTAAATACTTTATAACGTAGATGAAAAATGTTTATGACTTAATAATTGCATGTAAATAAATATTTAAAATATAATGATGAAAACATTCTTTTAAAATCATGTATGGAAACTTAAGTAATAAATGTTAATCTAAAATATAGATTTCTGACTGCAGACGATTTTAAGATATTAACAAAAGAATGTTATATTTTCAGGTAAAACATTAAAATAATTTTCTATATTGATATTTAAAACACACATGATAAAATAATTAATAAATTCTTACCGGTGAAGTGATAGATTAGTTCTTTTTAAAAAACAATAGCAAAAAAATACGGGTTTAAACCTGTTTCAATTGATAGGCGTGTCAAAGCACGTGGTTTTCTTTGTACTTAATGTGACTTAAGTAGGGTTACATTTTTAGCATCACCCCCAGAGATAATACTTTCCCTCCACCTATCTCATTCCTCCATGCCTAAGACTAACCGTAAACGTAACTGCAACCCATCCAGACAAAATTGCAATCCGAACCGAACTTAAAAATTCAATATGAAAAAATACTGGAATCTGACCAAATGCGAATTTGAACCGGACAAAAATATTTCAATGAACCATAACCCGATCCAATTACGACAAAATATTTTCTGTATATATGTTATTTGAGCCGAACATAAAATTTCAATTTGAAAAACCCCGAAATAATGAACTGAGTCAATTCCGAAACGGACAAAGTTGTTCCAAATAACTATAACCGGATCCGAACAGGACAAAATAATTTCCATGGACATAAACCTAATCCGAAACTAAAAATTTAATTCGAAAAAAATCTTAATTTACCAAAAATTGTTGTCTCATGGCGATTTTCATTGGTCTATCACGTCCGGATATTTTTTTCAAAAAGCCAAGTTTGACAACATCATTATAATAATCGTCTGGTTTTATCGAACAACAGAAATACATTAAATAGAAATAATTTGCTTTGCTATTTGATAACTTATTATGGTGCATTAATCGTCTGCCGATTCGAACAATTGTACGCATAACAGCCATTTTATTTTTGTTTTAAAAGCAATTTAAAGCCATAAAAATTTTTACGTTTAATAGAATACATTTAAATTTAATCAATGATTAAATAAATAACTCCTAGAAAAGTCTCGTAAATTTTTTTCGCTGCAACATTAACCACACACACATTGTAATGTACGAAGTGCCAACATTTTGACGTACAACAGCTATGATCAAAATCCTAAATTAAACTGGATGTTTGCTAGTCTATGAATTTTAAAGGTCTTTGGAAAAAAACAGTCACTTTTAAATTGGTTTCTTTAATTCTGTCCCAGATTTTTAATTATTGCGTCAAAAGTTTTAAACAACCAACCAACCATAAGCAAGCGAATGGAGAAAAAAGCGAAAAAAAGGATTTTTTGATGAGAGTGAGTTTTGGATTTTAATTAATTACTCAGTTAATAATTGGAATTTCGAAATTCTGAAGCTCAGGTACATCAGGAAGCTCAGGAAGAGATTTGGGGCTACTTTCAAAAAATTTTTGAGCCCAGTACATGCTGTAGATTTTACTAGCCATCGCACACACACATATATGCAGACAGACAGAGCGTTTTGTTCTTTTATTAGTATAGATTTCCATGAAATGAAAAGCTGCCGTCTCGATTTTTATTTTAAGTTTTTACACTTCGCACCAGTAGAGAATCGCATTCTAATACTTTTCCAAAAAATTCTTGTTGATGTTTTACATTTCCCTGACAATTTTTGCAGAAAATATTTCACCTGCAATAAACATTTGAAATTTTAGAAAATTGAAAAAAATCTGCATAAAAAATAAAGATAATTTCTCATTTATATATTTTTTTGAACACAAGGGCTGAAGTTCTCACAAAATACAATAATATGATAGGTTATACAGCATATAAGAGCCCAGTATCTCGTAATACATATAATTGATAAAACAAATTGAGTTTTATTTCTAATATATATATATATATATATATATATATATACTACCTATGGCAAAACATTTTTGTGAATGAATTCAGAACGGCCGATCTGACAACACTGGGGAAACAAAACGGTGTACCTGCATAGAGGCGAATGTTGACCATCTTGCCCCACCGTTGTCCAGCTGAGTGTCGTTTATGTTCTGTGTAAGAAGTGCTTTACAAAGTGCTTGTTCAGTGTGTTGGTTTTTAACAGAGAACAGGAAAATGAACGAACAAAAGATCGGTTTAAAGTTTGGTTTTGAGTTTTGCAAGACACCGAAAGAAATTCATGAGAGGTGGTGCAAATTGAACATCCACCATACTTGCCAGATCTCAATTCTCCAGACTTCTTCCTATTTCCACGACTCAAACTCTCTTTGAAAGAAATTTGACCGTATTGCTGACATCCAACGAAACGTGACGAAGTTTTTAAACTCCCTCCCAAAAGAAGACTTCTTGCGAATTTCCCAAGACATGTATAGCTGATCTCCGCGGTGCATAGTTATGGGAGGTGACTATTTCGAAGGATGGTATGGTAACTTTCGTTAATATTTCATCTACATTAATGTTACAGGACTATTCACCGAACTTTATTGTCAGAGGTTGTATATATACATAACAAAATTCGCGAATAATCAAGTTCAGTCTTCGCGAATGTTGAAATGTTTCGATTTTTTTTTTTTTCGCGAATACTTAAAACTTGCAAATGTTAAGGGATTAATATTATTCATAATTTCATAAATCGCTTTAAAAATAGTCTTTGGTTCCTAACTTTTGAAGCAGCGCATGTTTCTATCAAGAACATTGGCAATGTTTTTATTTTAAAAAAATGAGACATTAAAAAAATGAAATAAACTGCATCTAAAAGCATATATTTTTTCATTATTGAAGTGCTATAACGTGAGGGGTCAAAGTCGATTCAAATTCCAGGCGTTTCCATGTTATCCTATGGCACCAGCGGAATCGCTCGGAAAGCAAACAACTATTTTGTGTCGGAGTGTCTTTGACGCCTGAAATAAAGCGAGTCGTCAGTAACAGCTAATCAAGTGCTTAAAGTGCTATTACACGTAAAATTTCAAGCAACAAAAAACGCCTGCGTTTTTTCGTTTTCTAAGCATTTCATTGGGTTTTCGAGAAACGTTTTACCATCAGTCGGATTTCCAAGCATTTGATTATCTGTTATTGGCGGCTGGCTCCGTCTCAGGCGTCAAAGACGCTCCGACACATAAAAGTGCTATTACACGAGGTGTCCATGTAATCCTATGGCACGTGGGGAGTCGCTTCAAAAGCAAGCAACTCCCCTGGTGCCATAGCATAACATGGAGATGCCTGGAATTTTGCTCACCCCCGTAAATCGGTAGCTTTCCGAGCGACTCCCTTGGAGCCATAGGATAATATGGAGATGCCTGGGATTTGAAGCGGCTTTGATCCCTCGTGTAATAGCACTTTCATAGTTCAAGAGCCGACAGCGCAAAACCCTATTTTATCCAGCACAAGGAAAAAAATCCTTTATTTAATGGAAGAGTAGTAATAGAGGAATCTAATGATCCATGTCTGCCGGAAGGGGAGTGGTGCATAAGCCAAAAAAGAATACCACTAGTGGTTGACTCGTAGGTTTAGCATTGTATTTGTTCTACAATCAAAAGTATGAAAACATGGAAAATTGGGTGCAGGAAAACATGATGCTAAGCCTACCAGTCAACCACTAATGGTATTCATTTTTGGCTTATGCACTACTTCGCTTCCGGCAGACAAGGATCATTAGATTCCCCTATTACTACTCTTCCATAATATAAAGGAATTTCTCTTGTGTTCGGTAACATAGGGCATTCGGTATTCGGTAACATTGGTGCTGTAGGCTCTTGGACTATTAGAAATCCGGATGATAGTAGAATATTTTCTGATTGCACTATTTCACACTTGTTTTGTGCGGTCGTCTCTTGGACTGTATATACTGATATGACAAATCTTTGGGGATGTTATAGAGTAATTTTAAGCTATTTTTTTTTCTAGTCCCGCGTAATATTTGCCTCAGGACGGAGGAAGTTAATAATTTAATTAATACAAAAGGAAGGGGATAAACATAAATTTTAATGTTATTTAGATTTACAGTTAATTCAATATAAACGAGTAATAAAAATCATGCGTTAAGCATGGATTATGAAATATTTCCCAACACTTCCTGAAATCTTGAACAAAATTTTGTTATTTAGATAAATAAGGTGTTACACTGTCCATAGCGAAATATGTATTTCGATACTTTTGAACAGACCTGTATTTGATCTGCGGTTGGTATGTATGCTATATAATGCGGAAGTTTAGTTCAGCAAGAAAACGCCTAACATGTTAAAATTTCTCTTCCAGCAATTTATACAAATATATGGAAAAATACTTTACTTTTGTTTAATACTTTTGTACAATACTTTTGTTCAGCCCTGTAGTTTACCAAGTATTTTTATTACTCGCCAGTATTTTGTTAAAATTTAGTTCAAACAAAAATACTTTTAAAACTATTTAAATCACATTTCAAGAAATTATCATCCATTGTTGACCATGTAGATAATTATTTGGGTGACCCTGTTATGACAGTGATCGTACAAACAAACCCAGGGAGAGAGATCGAGAGCGCAGAGAAGTAAACTCCAACATAATTGTAGATAGAATAAGGTGTTTATTTAGATGAACGATGGAAGGTTTACAATACTAAGACGCTAGCAATACGGGAAATCAAATCACTTGCCCGAAGGCACGGCATTAGCCGGAGAGGGGCCCAGCGCCCCTTTTTGCGTGATGTTACATGGCCAATGGTCTGAGTAGAAGTGAGTCACTGAGGCAGGGAAGATGTACAGCGCTATACTTTTTACAGCGTCAAGGTTATGAGAATCCGTTAATGCTTAGTAACAGAAAATGCTATCGTTGGTGTAATACTGAAGTCCTGTGGTTTTTAAGGAGTGTCGATTGCATACGCACGTGTGCTTCCAGATACTGAAAGAATTACATGCCGAATGATTCATGACATCTGGGAGATTTTAAAGATTAGCTGAGTGCATGAGAATGTTAACAGATAAACGTATTATAAACCACAGCTGCATTTATTTAACATGGGAAAGAATGCAGAAATGTGCAGATCTAAGGAAGACTGACATTCGGTTAACTTTTATTGTGACGAGAAAAGAATTAACAGATCTTTCTCAAAGTGATAAAAATCCAAAACAAAGAGTGGGAATGAAATGGTGTTTTTTTATCATATGAAAGAGGGTTTGTAAAGGAATTAATTTCACATCCAAAGTTATAAAAGGGAAAATAACAAAGTACTGCATTATAACCTTAAATGCAAGAATATTAACTTTAAGTATTTATTTAAGGGGGTTAATTTTCAGTTAAAATTTTGAAGTTTCGATTTTACTTGTTCATTTTCTAAAAAGGGGAGAAGACAAGATAATATGTGACAGCAACGCCGTCACATATCTCACTCCCAGCATCGGGGGAAAAAAACTGCAATGTTTCCAATAAAGTTTTTTTTTTTTTTTTTAGCAACAAGCTCCGCACATCTTCTCTACTCCAAATACACAATCATAACACTAAGTATATAAAATTGAAAGTAAAAAAAATACATTTAAACATAAAACTGTATATATATATATATATATAGTATATTGCTTGCTTTTTTGAAAAATTGTTTGGATTATGCAAACTTTTTTTTTACTCACTTTATAAACGTCATGACTTTAAGCACTTTTCAAAATGTACATGTCCTGGTGATCATTAGTCCTTTCAGTCCCAAGACCAATAATTAAAATAATTTTTTTATGTGTGCATCCGGATGACTTAAAAAAAATTTTAGTTTGGAAGTGCTGGTACCAGCTTTTGTCATGACTAAAAAAAATGTGAAGTTTAAATATAATAATAGCTTTTCAATACTTCACAGTGAATGCAAGCAAAAATTTAATTATATTTAGCACACAAATAAAAAATACACTGAACTATATATATGATATAATGTGTACTGGATATATAATATACATTGAGAAAAAAAAGAAAAAGATTTGTGCACACAGCACAGGACCTCAAAAAAAGGGATGCAAAGCAAGCCCATAGACAGGTGGGGCCCTAAATCTTGTTTTGTTTTTATTTGATAAAACAAGTATTATGGCGTCAGTTTAGGACTTCAGCCCTAGAGGAGGAGGGAATTGTGAGACTCACATAGCACGAAGGTATATGAGTCCCTGCTCCCCCAAGATCACAATGATCTTCCAAGGAGCACACGTCAAGTAATCGAAAAAAACTTTATTTGTGAATTGAATTGAAAAACAATTCAAGAGTATTCGATAACATAATGAAGTTGGAGACCTAAGGGCACTAATTTTGAACGGAAACCAGCTTCAAGAACGGGGATAATTGAAAAAACAACAAAAGGAAATTCAGAGTGACACAGGAAAACTTCTCATTATTTCTGAACTACAACTGCAGTTAAATCAGAAGGTAAAAGTAATTTATGTTGTTACTAACTATACCTGTCAGCATTATACTAACCAGTTTGAAGTAAAAATGTAACTCATTGTCAATTCAAAGGAAATGACTAATCTTTTATATGTGTAACTGGGGTGTGTTTACTATTATTACAAACAAAACTGCCTCTGACAAGATGCTTTCAGTTTTAATTCAGGAAAAGACCTGTGTATCAAATGAGTTGAGAAAAAAAACACTTGCTCAACACCAAACAGAAGTGTAAAATGTAACTTAAGAAAATGAAAGAATTTTGAAAGAAAAACACAACCTTAATGTGAAACGAAAAGAAGTTATGTGAAGAAGTTGTTACTTAAATTAATTACCTCTTTTTTTTTTTTTTTTTTTTTTTTTTTTTTTTTTGCTTTTTAACAAAGTGAAAATGACATGAAGAATCATGCCATTACCAACAATGAGATGTAGAATTTAAATTAGATGAACAAAACTACGTGTAAAAATCTTCATGCTGAGAACTTATGTGTATGAAAAGAATATTACTGGAATGAAATCACAACAGAAATGGATTTTATCTCCCTGATTCAAAGAAAAGAATGCAATTCAAATATTCAACGCATAATTTTGATAGGACTAAATGGCTATAGGTTTGAAAGGATAGCGTTATGTATAAATGTATAACTCGATGAGCAAAGACAAAAACGCAGCTGCCAAAGCCCCAGAGTGTGTGAATGAAATCTAATGACAAGTGTTTAACAAAAGAAAGTGTGATGATTTTTTTTTAACTATGCTATAAGAAACATGTAAAATGTGGTTTACTTTCTATGAACTAATGTGTTACATATTCTATGAACGAGGATGTGTGTTTTCAATGAACTAATGTGTAAACAATCTATGAACAATAATTAAAACTTGTATAAAACTGAAAACATGTATAACATCACTATGAACTAATGTGTAAAAACATCGATGAACTAACGTGTAAAATTCTGTAAGCAAACATGTAAATATTCTATGAACGAATGTGAAAAAAAAATCGATGAACTAATGTGTAAAATTTCTATAAGTAAACGTGTAAATATGCTATGAACTAAGTTGTTTATTCGGTGAACTAAACTAACCAGGAGAACGCGTTTTTTTTTTTTTTTTTTTTTTTTTTAACAAAAATGAATGTAACTAGTTCTTATGTACAACAAGAATGGAAAGTAAAGCGATGAACTAGTGTAACATCAGTGAACTAAGAATGTGCGATGAACTCCTGTGTTTTTTCTATGAACAAAATTCTCATGTGTACCAGGAACTAATACATTATATGCCATAGCAAAAAAACAAGTGTTTAAAATAATTGAAGATGTAAATAATGTGTATTTATAACAATTTAAACTTCAAAAGAGAAAAAAAATGCATGATCCTAACAGCAAACAAACCAGCATGAATGAGTGTAGAATTATGTAAAACAAAAACAGGTTTTGTCCGCAGAGTAAAAAGGAAAAAGGAATGTGATATTAACGTGTACACCTTAAACAAAAATACCAACCGTGTGAACACAATCTAATGACCCGCATCAGAAAGTTTCAACCATACATCCAAACCTTACTCAGGTAACTGCTTGCCGGCTAAACAGTCAAATGAAAAAGGAATCCTCACCAATCGTACAGTCATGTGTCAAGCAATTTTTAATTTTTTTTTTTTTTTTTTTTTTTTTTTTTTTTAACATGAAATGAATGGTATAACAAAAATGTAAATTGACTCGTACATAAAAAACTAATAATGTACAACTACAAAAATAACGAATAGACTGTTGAGGTAAAAGTAAACTTCTTCACACTAATGTGACTTATTGGAAAAATAACTAAAGGCTGTAAATTATGTAAGTCTTTTTTTTTTTTTTTTTGAGCAAACTTAATTATTGAAATAGATGCAGTTGTATATTTTTCTTTCCTGTTTAATAAATCTTTTAAGAGAGGGGCAAGATTGTGCAAATGCTGGATGAAAAATATTAAAATTGGTATTGTTATCTTGATTATTTCTGATACAATTTATGCATTTTGGTGAATTTGTACATTGAGTGTCACAATGTGGGAGAGCACATACAGGACAAAAGATATTATTAGGACATAACCTAGCAACATGTTTGTACATTTGGCACGAAAAGCATCGCTTGACATTAATGTATACATCTACAGAGTACACATTACCTTTAATGTTTATTTTTTGGTGCATTATTAATTTTTTAGCTGTCTGCGAAGATGCTTCAAAAACCCAGTTGTATGAATCGACATGTTGTAATTTATATTTCTTAGAAAATTGAATATCAGGTTCATTATTATGCAAAAGCTCACCCACTCCCAATAAAATATCTGGTATACCACATTCTTCTGGTAAATTGAAAATAATAATTCGAACAGGTTTTATTTTTTTACATTCAGACGCCGAAAAAGAATTTTGATTAGAATCACTGAATTTTGTAAGTGTCACTTGTTCATCGTTTCTGTCATTTTGCAAATTATCTTTGTAGCTATTATGATTACCTGTTTGGGTCGCTTTATCTCTTGTTATTGTGGACAGACTATCACTATTGCTCTTTAATTTCTCACCCATATTAATCTCGATTGAAATTGTAGAAGTTTGTTTACTAGTTAACTTATGTAACCTTTCAATAAGTTTTTTATTAACAATTTGTAAGTTATCATTGTCACGTTTTAAGTTAGAGAATTCCACTTTCAGGATATTGAACGATTCATTAAGCGTGTTAAGATTCCACTTCATTTGCATAGTGATATCTGCAAAATCTTCTAAAAAAGGGGAGTTGGTAGCTAAAATTTTATTTTGAAATGCAGCTGCCTCTTTACACATACTTTCTGTGTATTTATTTAGGGGGTCTTGAAAGAAATCTAGCCAAGGAGATGTATAGCTAGGTTCATTTAGTTCAAGTGGGGGTTTGTTATCTTTAGTTGCCATATTACACAGCTGCTAGAATTTTTTTTTTTAAACAAACTATTATAACAGGATAAAGACTTTGAAAAAAACATTAAGTTTGAAAAACCAATCAAAAATCAAAAAATTTAAGGGTTAATTAGAAAAAGGGAAGAATGAATTTGCCCAGACAAGTCCAGATAGAAATGATTGTTTCAAAATATTAGCACATGAGAAACCTATAATTTTACTTTATGTAAAATCTACAGCTATGTGCATAGCTAGTTTAAGAAAAAACAAAATGGGCTTTCACTTGCGAAGGGGGGGGGGGGGTGTCTAACTTTTATTATCTAAGATGTGTAAAATGTGAAAGCGAGAAGCTCCCATTTTTGCAACAAGTAAAAAAATAAAGTGTAAGTGAATTAATTTTGTCTTACTATACACACACTTGCCTGTTAAGAAAGTGGATCACGGAAAAATAATTCTCGAAAATTTTAAGCAAAAAAATTTAAAGTATGCAGAACTATAAAAGGATAGGAGGTGATGGAAAGAAGAAAAAAATCTCCATACATATTAAAAGTACCCCAAAACTCAGAACGATTTCAACATGGACATCAAGTTTATAATTCAGACCTATTAAATTAACACACTGAAGTTTAATTCAGAAATAGATGTAATAAAATCGCATTTTTTCTTATTTATTTTTTTGTAATCCCCCATTTTTGATTCAAGGTAAATTTAAGCAATTGTGCAAAAAAACAAATAAAATGTTAGCAGAGGGATTGCCCCCTTTTTAAAAAAATAAACTATCAGTACATAAAATAAAAAGTAACGTGCAAAGTCGAGCGACTAGCTCAGAATATATGCACCAAGAGTAGAATAGGAATATTACCTAAAAACACAAAAACCCAAAAAAGTAACTAACTTCAGAATCATAATTGTGAAAATCTACATGCATATCACTAACACAAAAAAATACCAAATAAAGCGTGAAAAGAGAAGATTGGCAAATTTATGCAATGTTAACTAAAATTTTTAACTTTTAATTATTTTAGATTTATAAAAAATCTTCTCTGTTCATGCTGACACACAAAAATATTTAAAGTAAACTTTGAAATATTATTACATTTAGACTGAATCAAGAGCATTTTTAGCATTTTTTTTTAATGCCGAACACTGTAACTATTATTATTTTTATTATATGCACAGGATGATGACTTGTAACACTTTATTTTTTATCATCTTTTTTTATGAGAAAAGTTGCAGCTCATCGTCTTTCAGCCAAAACTAATATGTTGAAGCACAAAATAACCTTTTAAGAGATGAACTGATAGTACAAAAAAAAAAAAAAAAAATTGACACACACATGAAGACTTTAGAAGCAAACGGCAACACCAAAGGCTAAAATCTTTTGTAATCTAATTTGACATGATGAAACTTCGAACTTCTTTGCATTTTAAAAATTACATTCACTTTTGCCACGAATTTTTTTACAAATCTGACGATAATTAGCACCACAATACTTTTAGATGAATTTCACAAACGCTGATCACAAACGGTTTTTTTTAAGCATATTTCACAATCGGCGTTGACTACTCCTTTCTTCGAAGCATAAACATATGAAACCGAAAGTGCACTATGTGGAAAACAAACGAAGCGAGCAGGGACGAACGGCACAGTTTTTACCCGTAACGAAACACACACACGATGGCACACAAAAACACTTTAAGTGACACAGAGAGGTCTTGAATTTTTTTTCTGTCAATTCGCACTGGACTAAGGCATAAGATAACTTGTAGTTACGGGGGGAAGCCGACGATTTTTCAGCTGCAGAAAATTACGGATGGAAGGTTCACGGGAAAGCAGAAGGGTGAATGACCGTGGAATCCGCGCTGATTACTTCGGAGATGGAAAAAGGGTTTTCGCAGCGACGAAATCATCACCGGGCAAGCACAGTCGAATTTTAGAGTCTTTCCAAACACAAATGCATGGGGGGTGTCACTGTAGAATCATCTGAAGGCTGGGTAACTATGTAATTTCAGAAGAAATAGTCCAATACAGTTATGCACTCCATTGTGCGCTCTCTTTTTTTTTTTTTATGTTGGAGCAATGGGCACTGCACCAGTATTTCATATGACAGTGATCGTACAAACAAACCCAGGGAGAGAGATCGAGAGCGCAGAGAAGTAAACTCCAACATAATTGTAGACAGAATAAGGTGTTTATTTAGATGAACGATGGAAGGTTTACAATACTAAGACGCTAGCAATACGGGAAATCAAATCACTTGCCCGAAGGCACAGCATTAGCCGGAGAGGGGCACAGCGCCCCTTTTTGCGTGATGTTACATGGCCAATGGTCTGAGTAGAAGTGAGTCACTGAGGCAGGGAAGATGTACAGCGCTATACTTTTTACAGCGTCAAGGTTATGAGAATCCGTTAATGCTTAGTAACAGAAAATGCTATCGTTGGTGTAATACTGAAGTCCTGTGGTTTTTAAGGAGTGTCGATTGCATACGCACGTGTGCTTCCAGATACTGAAAGAATTACATGCCGAATGATTCATGACATCTGGGAGATTTTAAAGATTAGCTGAGTGCATGAGAATGTTAACAGATAAACGTATTATAAACCACAGCTGCATTTATTTAACATGGGAAAGAATGCAGAAATGTGCAGATCTAAGGAAGAACGGTTAACTTTTATTGTGACGAGAAAAGAATTAACAGATCTTTCTCAAAGTGATAAAAATCCAAAACAAAGAGTGGGAATGAAATGGTGTTTTTTATCATATGAAAGAGGGTTTTTAAAGGAATTAATTTCACATCCAAAGTTATAAAAGGGAAAATAACAAAGTACTGCATTATAACCTTAAATGCAAGAATATTAACTTTAAGTATTTATTTAAGGGGGTTAATTTTCAGTTAAAATTTTGAAGTTTCGATTTTACTTGTTCATTTTCTAAAAAGGGGAGAAGTCAAGATAATATGTGACAGCAACGCCGTCACACCTGTATATCATTTTATTTATATTCTACAAACATTTCTTAGTAAACTGAAAGCAATTCAAAAATGTATCCCTTATTTAAAAACCTCCTTTAAGTAAACTACTTTCTTATTCTGTAAGGTTTGCGAGCTCTTGTGTGTAACCTAGTATATCAACTATAGCATTCATACACACCATATAATATGCAGGCATTTAGTAAAACCTAAAAGTGAATATCACAATTGAAAATTCATTTCATCCATCCATCATCTATCATCGATGATAAACAGTACTTTGGATGGAATATACGATTTGAATTATTTTGTGTGTCCCTGTAAATGATATACACTTCTTACTATGCGTTAAAAATTAAGTCTCAGCGGCGTATATAAATTTTATGATACTTGAAATCGTTTAACATAGTTAAAATATGTGGCAAACAATTCCTTTCTTTATTATTGTGCAATAAAATTATTTTGTGTGACCCTGTAAATGAATAATAACTATTATTTTCACTGCATAGTTTACAGAATGCATATTTTAGTGCACTTTGCCAATCGATATAAATTGAATATGTTTGACCAGGTGTAATACCCTTAAAATTCATTTGAAACGATTTTTTCCCCATAGGAGGTAATGTAACGGAAAACTTTCGACTATCCCTGTAAATAAACTAATCATGGTAGAAAATTCATAAAGGATCCGTGCTTGGATAAACATGAATAAAATATAAAAACTTTATAGCAATCCGAGTATATTTACGAGAGTTACAGCACGAACAGAGGGCCATACGGTCAGACGAACAGATGTCCATACAAACCGAATGTATAAACCCTTTTCAACTTTGTTGGAAAGTATTAAAAAAAGAGAAATGTAGTTTTCCTTAGTGTTTTGTGAAGAATGAAATAATAAACATCTATTTTCGTTTTTCATTTACCCTTCGACGTATTTTAGTACTCAAATTTCTCAAAATTATTTTTTACCAGCTGTGCTTTCATCTTCTTATTTCAAGTAATTAAATAACACCTGAGTGTGTAGTAATGCTTCATCGTGATTTAATTTTTGGATGAGTTTTTTTCAACAAATTTAGGATATTTACGTAAATTTCCTCTGAATCGACACACACCACTGTATCATCGTCATTTAAAACTTCGTAACACTCCAATTTCGAATCTTCGTTAATCCTATGTGGCACTGCTTCTTCTTCCACATTTTGTGGATAATTTAAGTTTCTTAAATCTATGATTTTTTCTCTTCAAATCAGTAACTATTGTCAACTTCAGTAGGGATTTCATTTTTCTCATCCGATAAAATTGCTCTCCATGATTTCTTAACCATAGTAATTTTTACTAATTTTTATTTTTTATGTGCGTTTGTAATTATATAAGCGGATATGTAGCGGGTAAGCGTAATATATAGCACCTATAGTCGTTGTTAAATCCGTCCGTTCATCCGTATCATATAACGCATATAACAACGCAAAAACTACCCAACTGAATCGTTTGAAATTAAAAATATGTAATTGTCTCATAATTTTGTCGAATAATTTCAATTTTTATGAAAATCGGATGAATAGTTCAATTACAGGGACAGTCAAAAGTATTCTGTTACACTACGGCCAATGGTAAAAAATGTTTCGAGTGCATTTCAATGATGTTACACTTTTTCGAACGTAATAAAATTGATATGGATCTATGAAATACGTACTAAAATATAGATTCTGTCCGATCTGTGGTGCAAAGAATGTTTTTTATTGATTTACAGGGCCACACAAAAATATTCCATTGCATTATGGTATAGAAGGAAACATTGCTGGGGGCATGTTTTAATCAAACTATTTCATATTTTATGAAACTGACATGAAGTTTACTAAAGACTACTTCATTTATAATAGAAAGCAGGTGGTATTTACAGGGACATATAAAAGATTTCGGATATTTATACAGTATTCGAAGTACTGTATACTGGTAACACCAAAATCTGAATATTTTTAAGACTTCATTATAGCACCTCATCTGCTACGTTCGATGCGCAATTTCCGATTTGTACTATTTTCCATCATCAGAATAATTTGCATGCAAAACTGAGGTTTTTACAGACCCGGTTAATACGATCCCGGTTAATCGAGTATCTATTGTAGGGAGCAGAATCCCAGTCAAGAAGGAATTTTATTTCAAGAAAAATAATTGACTTATAATACAATATAATTACAATACAATTACATGTAATGAAGTTGCAACACAATTACAAATAATACAGTACAGACAAATACTAATTTTTACAATAACTAATTACAAATGAATAAGTTATCAGATACAGGGTGCCCAGCAAATAACACCCTGATTTCAAAATTAAATTTCTCAAAAACAATGATCAATAGAATTATGCAGTAAACGGTTTGTTTATCAGGTAAGCTGTAAAAATCTTATACAAAAGTTTCGAACGGTAAATATTTTGAAAAGATTGTGTTCTAATTACAAAGGATGCTTTGATTTGACATTTTTTTTTTTTTTTTTTTTTTTTTTTTTTTTTTTTTTTTGCTTTAGGTTTCTGCCAGAGAATGTGTTTTTCGGCTTAAAATGCCATATTTCATAGTTTTTTGAAATTAAATTTTTAAAATTTCGAAATTCTAAAAATTTACTTCGAAAAATCTTTAAAATATTGCACTGTAAGCTGAAAAATTATTTCTCTGCAGGCAATCTAAAACAAGAAAAATGTCAAATCAAAGCATTCTATGCAATCAGAACGCAATTTTTTCAAAATATTCACTGTTTGAAATTTCTGTATAAGATTTTTACAGCTTGTCTAATGAAAAAACCGTTTACCGCATATTACTATCGATCTTTATTTTTGAGAAATTCAATTTTAAAATCAGGATGTTATTTGCTGGACACCCTGTATAATTATATAAATACATTAATATTGCACTGTAAAATGATGATGAAACGTTACTCCATAAAATTGGCAAATGCAAAGCAGAAGCCCAGTCCGGAAGGAATTTTTTTTTCTTCCAGAAACATAAGTGACTGAATGCAATATAATTACAATACAATTACATATAATACACTTACAATACAATTACAATTAGTACAATATAAACAAATATCAATTTTTACAATAACTAATTTCAAATGAAGAGATTATCAGATAAAATTATATAAATACTATATTAGTACTGTATTTCAAAAAAATGATAAATGCTGCCTCCAATTTTATGGAGTAATTTAACTTGCGGCGAATTTCATGAAAATTTATCATGTCTGTCACATTAAACAATTTTTCGCTACCAGTATTTTAGAACGTGAAAATGTGACTTATTTTATCGGAGATATCTCACAATTTGAATAGGGTGAAGCAAATAAAGGTTTCGAAATTAAAGGTGGCCAACAAGTATAGTGATTTTTAGCTGTGTGACAGACATGACAAATTTCCATGGAAATGACCTTATATAATTGTGCAATTTGAACTGATATAACTGGTGTAGTGCAGTATTCTCGCTGACATTTGACCAACGTTAGTAATTTGGCTAATTAGAAATGAAAAACATTCGCCAAATGATAAAAAGTATTAGCAAAATAGATTCGCCGTGTAGCACACAAACACACACACACAAATATATATATATAATATATATATATATATATATATATATATATATATATATATATATATATATATATATATATATATAATCTTTTAATGTACCCCCTTTTTTTCAATATGTTCTAAAATAACCTAAGTTTTTATAACTGCGTCAACGATTGTTATTAATCTAATTCCAAACTATCCGCTACAAATATATTAAAAATATATATACATTAAATATATGTATATATGCATCTGTATGAAAAACGAAAAAGAAAAGAAAGGAAAAGCAAAAATCGAGCACTGGCAATTTGGCGAATCTAATCGCTTCTTTACTCGCCAAATGAAGAATTTAGTCGCAATTTGGCGCAATGGCGAGCGACAGCGAGAACTATGGTGTAGTGTTACACATCAGTGCAACGTAACATCAGTTATAGCGGTTAAATCACTCAATAAAATGGAGACAGCAAGGCTGCTATCAGTTTTATGAAGCAACGCTGTACAATTGTTTGACAGTGTGCAATCATATAACTTATACCTATTATCAAAAAGAACGAAAAATGTATATAGGGCCATAAAAAAGCAGCAAGTTTCAGTTAATTATTCTAAATAAATATGAACAATGTCTGTTAATTAATTTGTGCTTTTTGTCACGTTGTCTAAAATATTTTAAAACAGTTAGTGTTCAAGAGGAAGTCAGTCATTTAGGCATTTGAGGTATGCAAATTCATACATTTTATATTTTATACTTATAGTATATATATTAGGGTGGTCCTTAAAAATGAACTTTTAAAATTTGTATGGGCACCCCTGTATAAAAAAAAAGACCGCCAGAAAAATTTCAGAATTTTAAAGCAATTTTTAAGGGTCGCTACCAAGGTTTGAATATTTGAAAATTTTGAAAATTTGACATCTTTTTAGTCTAATTTTTAAAATATTAATACATATCTATAGTCATCGCGAAATTAAGTAATAGTATGATATTATTCGGTATAGACTTTCGAATGCTTCAATTTGTTTCCAAAATTTATGCTGAGTTTTTTTAATTTTCGGCGATTTTTAAGTAAATTCGAGTGTTTGTGGATTTTTTTAATGGGCCAGAACAATGCCGATGGGTCAGCTAATTTAACATAAAATAGTGCTTAAGTCAATTTAAAAATCAATAAAAACAAGAAAAGAATAACAATTGAGCTTTAATTTTAATAAATGATTACGTATTAAGATATTTTTTCGTTATGCAAAGAACGTTTTGAACAAATGAAAAAGCGTGAAGAAGTAAACAAGTCATTGCTTTTTGAACAAACAATCTATTCCTTCAGACATATCAAAAGAAGCAAGCTCAAGTGGTAAAGAAACTTGTTCTAATCAAGAAGAAGTAGCTGCATGCTCTCACAGTGATCCACCTCCTAAAAAAAGAGGTACAATGAACATTTTGGACAATAGCGTATCTGCAAGTCTTGATGCAGCAAAGTTAAGTGATAGAAAGGCATCTATTGTTTTGACTACAATACTAAAATGTGTGGATTGTGATCCTGCCAATTATAATGTTAACAAATCCTCTATTCGGCGCCTTAGAATCAAAAGCCGAACAAACAGAGCCGAAAATTAAAAAAAAAAAAAAAAAAAGAGTTTTCGGCGAGTGGTCTGTTGACTGTTCACTGCAAAATTTTAGAAGACATTTCAGGATCTGAAGCTATTGATAGATTACCAATTATTTCTTGTAAAAATAATAACCAATTACTTTCAGTTCCAAAACTTCAGTCAGGAACAGGTGAAGCAATACCTTTTGCTGTTAACAAAACATTGGATTCATGGGAAATTACAGAGCAAGTAAAATCTATGTGTATTGATGCAACTTATGTAAACGGGTTATCAAGAGGAACTCGTGTATTTTGGAACAGAAAATGAAGAAAGAAATGCTTTGGTTGGCTTGCCGTCATCACATCCTGAAGATTACGCTAGAGCCAGTTGTTGTTATGTCACTCGAAGTTTCAAACGGACCAGACATACTCATATTTAAACGATTTAAATTTTCATGGAAATCTATTGATCCTGACATACTTCAGACTTCCATAACTCATTATTTTATCAATGAAAAAACAACAGAAAATGCATCAGAAATCATACAGTTTGCACAAAATCAACTTAATGATTTGCAACCAAGGGACGATTACAAATAACTGTTAGAGCTTGCCATCATTTTCCTAGGAGAAGTACTCGAAAGAGGTGTTCACTTTAAAGCCTTTGGTGACTTGTATCGAGCACGATGGATGGCAAAAGCCATATACTCGCTCAAGATTTTTTTTATTTAGAGATCAGTTCAAACTTTCTAAGCACGAAGAATCTGGAGTTCGTCAAGTTTGCTCGTTTGTGGTAAAAATATACATTCACAGTTGGTATCAGACACCATCTGCTTGTTCTGTACCTAGAAATGATTTATTGCTCCTTAAAAACTTGAAATAATACGAAAAAGTAATTAAAGACATTTCTTTGTGTGCTATGAAGAAATTCCTAGGACATTTGTGGTACTTGTCAGAAGAACTAGTTGCTTTTGCCTTTTTTGATGACAATATCTCATTTAAAATTAAAAGAAAAAGAAAAATGGTGCGTGTTTTGAAAAACGTGAAAAATGGTAAACCATTGAAACGTTCATGTGTTGTTCCTGATCACATCCTCAAAGAGAACTTGCAAGATTTTGTAACAAGTAACACTTTGAGGTTTTTTAAAATTACGTAATTACCTTCGGACTTTTTTGAAACAGATGTGACAAATTGAAATAAAAATGAATCTTACAAAACTTGTAAGACTTTTGAGGCTTCAGTGAAAGTTATTAATGATGTAGCCGAACGTGGGGTAATACTTATTGAGGAATATAATAAACTCCATGCAAAAGATGAAGAACTAAAACAGTACTTATTGTTGTTAGTCAAGCAGTTCCGAAGCAAATATCCAGACTCTAAAAAATCTACATTAATGTCTTAAAACAGTTAAATAAAAGTATTTTATAATTATGATAGCTTTTTTCTTCTTCTTTAAAAGTATATAACAATGTAGTTGCTGTGGAATTTACTGAAATATTTAATAAAAATATGTATAACACTGTAATATTTAATACACTGTAATATATGTATAACACTGAAATATTTAATAAAAATATTTAATAAAAATATGTTTACTTATTATTAAGAGTAATTATGTATTTGTCTTCAATATATTTCAATAAGTCTAAACTTTAAATAGTGGTAACGACCCCTAAAATCATGCTAAATTTTTTTTAAAAAATTGCTGTAGTTCTTTTTTAATGAGTAGAACAAAATGGCAGGATGCCCCGCTATAAATCGTGAAAAAAAAATTTACCAACTTTTAAGGACCACCCTAATATATATATTTACAACAAGAAAATAAAAAAACACCAAATCTTGTATTATTGAAACGCCACTCCTAGAAAACATATCCAAAACTTCGCTATTTAAAAAGGAAAGTAAAATAACTAAGTAAACATTTTAGAAAACGCATAAACACACAGGAAAATCAGATTTCAACAATTACCACCCGTCTCATAGGGAATAGGGAACTGCTTATTTTTGTGTAGCTCTATATATGACCTACAAGCTTGTCTGTATGCTACATGCTATACTCAAATTTAATGTAGAAAAACATACAATACAGTTCAAAAATCTTCCTTAGAAATTTCTACAATTCAACAGAAATGTACTTAATTGTTTTGTTCAGATGGGTCCATTAGCAACAAATTCTTATTATACTTATACGTTAAGATGAAATTTAATTCAGGCAACTACTATAATCGCACTGCTAGAGATTTTCATCCATAGGCTTACATACATAAAGTTCTTTGTATAGAATTGAAGATTATTATACCTGTATTAGCAGCCTTCGCCAGCTACACTGGTCGGTTTCTTTAAAAGAATCTTGAATCAAACGAAATATATGCATCAAAGATAAAATTTAAAAAAACTTTTTCCTTAATATCTAATAAAATATCCACAATTGTTGTTTTATTCGTATAATCTTATATTATCCAATTCAAAGTTGATGTTGGCGATGTTATAAACAAAATAGCTCTCAAAATTATTGAAGGTATATTTAACTATTTCTTAATAGTTTTGTTATGAATTTTTCGCTTCTACTTAAAACTGCTGCTGAGATATTGCGAAATGTCCTATAATTTTTTATCATCCCTGTAGTCCCCTTAAGGGGAGGGGTATTTTTAAAATACGCTGAAATGTGTGTGTTCTGTTCTTTTGTAAGAGATTTGTTATGCTGAATTTCTCGGTCGCACCTAAAACTGGAGCTGAAGTATGGCGAAATGATATAAAACTTGCGATTACCTTATTAAACTCCTGTAAATGGGGACTCCTAAAATCGATAAAATTCATATTTAAATATACATTTTAAAATATCTGTAATCCTGAAATTCATGCCACTTTCTAAATCGCTGCTAAGATATGGCGAAATGACCTAAAATTTTCGACCCTCCCTTTAATCCTCTGAGGGAGGAGGATTTTTAAAATCGCTAAAATACATGTTTGATTATTTTTTAAAAGGTTTATTATGTTTAATTTCATGCTTCTAACTAAAACTGCAGCTGAGATATGGACAAATCTTTTTAATTTTTTTTACTTCTTCTTTCACCCCCTTAGAAATTGAATTAAACATTAAGTTTAATTATTTTCTAAGTAGATTTACATTCTGGTATTTCACGTTCCTACCTAAAACTGCAGAAATACGTGCTTAATTATTTATTTAGTAGATTTATTTTCTTAAATTTCACGCTTCTATCAAAAATATTTGCTGAGATATGTCAAATATTCTAAAATTTTCGACCCTCCTTTTAATCTCCTTAGGGAGGAGGATATCTGAAATCGCCAAAATACATATTTGATTATTTTTAATAGGTCCTTCAATTTCATGCTTCTAACTAAAACTGCTCCTGAGATATGGACAAATCTTTCTAAACTTTTCAATTCCCCTTTTTACTGCCTTAGAAATTGAATTAAACATTAAGTTTAATTATTTTCTTTGTAGATTTATGTTCTGGAAGTTCACGTTCCTACCTAAGGCTGTAGAAATACGTATTTAATTATTTAGTAGATTTATTTTCTTAAATTTCACGCTTCTATCTAAAATATCTGCTGAGATATACCAAATATTCTAAAATTTCGACCCCCCCCCTCCCTTTAAACTTTTTAAAACGGGAAATTTCTAAAATTGCTGACGTACTGTTTAATTACTTGTTTAGTAGATTTATTTTCTGAAATTTCATGTGCTTAAGGGGTCAGGTACCCTTTGAAGAATCCAAAAATTGATTTTTTAAAAAATAGCTTATAATTAAGTATGATTATTTAGGAACATTTAAAAATAAACCGGATTCAAAAATTCGCATTAGAAGAAGAAATATGTTTTAAAAAGTTTGCGCTTTTCCTATGTGCTCAATGGGTGATTTAAACTTGAACGTCAATTTTCTCAAAACAGCGATTTTGATCATTGCGCGCACGATCTCTGAAAAATGGTTGCGTAGAATTTCACAAAATTTTCGCTGAATGTATTAAACGTATCTAGGCACAAAATGACCTATTATTATATTCCTCAAATTAGAAGTTTAGAATTCACGACTACTTTCGTGTAAAAAATAACTGGATATTTCGATTTTTTTTTTTTTTATAATTTTTTTCTCTTGATCTATAAGTTTTTTTTTTTTTTTTTTTTTTTTTTATCGTAGGTCATTTTGAAAACACATTATATCTCTACTCATAAAAAAAAATCTTGGATTGTTTTAGCCATTCAAATTTGAAAATCGTGCGCGCAAGGCATACAAGAATTATTTTTTCGTAAAAATTGTACTATATTCAAAAATAATTTAGAAATCATTGCATATGTGCATACTTTTTTTAATAACTTTATCTAATAAAATAAATCCTTCTTAATATGTGTTTTCAATTTTATAGTTAACAGTCAATTAGATACAGAGTGACTGCAATTCTTACAGAGGTCATTTTTTCACGTATTTTGTTAGTTCAAAGGGTACCTGACCCCTTAATTAAAACGGCTGCTGAAGTGTGTTAAAATATTTTACCTACTTTTAAACCTTTCAGGAAGAGAGGCAAGATTTCTAAGATGGCTGAAATACGTGTTTAATTATTCGTTTAGTAGTTATATTTTCTGTAATTTCATGCACCTACTTAAAACGGATGTTGAGATATGCAAAATGTTCTGAAAGTTTCAACATTTGGCAATATTTTGTAATGATTGTTTCTGAAATAGGAAAGAAAAATATCTCTTGAAATGATAAAAATTTGATTTAAATAAATAAGACTATTTTTTTAAATTTTCCTAAAAAATATAACATAATCACAACATTGAGTTCACTTACGATTGAAATAAAAGATAATTTCGATTTCAATTTGAAAACGAATGAGGAATTCAATGACTAAAACACAGAAATTAGCAAAATAGGCAACCGGTCTAGCATAGAAATAACGAAACATGCGAGTACATGCACTCTCAGAAAAATTCGTCAATATACACTAAATTATCCTTATTTTTTCACAAATAATTTCCGTACTCCTAAAAAACATATTTTATTGTGAATTAATTTCTAAAAAAAGAGGAAGAGATTCTGTTTATTCCTAGCTCACATGCGTATTGGGTCAATTAGTAACGATTTCTTCTTCTTTTTCTTTTCTTTTTTTTTTTCTTTCTTTCTTTAATGAAAAAAAAATTCTATTGATTAAGATATCTAATTTAGTTTTAAAACACAAAAATGTTTTCGAATTTAAAAATAACTATTACTACTTCTCATTCAT
Source organism: Maratus speculifer (assembly GCA_964019185.1). Taxonomy (NCBI): domain Eukaryota; kingdom Metazoa; phylum Arthropoda; class Arachnida; order Araneae; family Salticidae; genus Maratus; species Maratus speculifer. The sequence continues at coordinate 361,293,666 of OZ025292.1, forward strand.
TCAAAAGCACGCACAATTTATTATTTAAAATTGGTTAAGTTGAATAAAGTTAATTAAAGTTGAATTCACAAAGTTGTTTTTAAATAAATATTCGCATTTAAAATAAACTTTTAAATGAACACGTTTAAAAAATATTTTAATTAAAAATATAAAATGCAAAACACTCAGTATTACTCAAACTTATAAAAATACAGCATGTATATTTTATCTCGAGAAATCTACGTAAATACATTTAAAATTCATATTTTTATCCTATATTAATACTAAAGTATAAAAACCCCAGCCACAATCTCGTTAAAAACGAAATCCTCCCGAGATAAACTTCAAAATTAAAAGCTTTTTTAAGAATTTGAACAAGCCATACCCTTCTATTTCGAACGCATTTACTTCAAAGCATTTTTCTGATGTGCAGCTGTAACCCTGTGCTAGCATGTTCGCTTTCTAATGCTGGGATGGCTGGCTCAAATCCAGCGTCTGCCGCTTTTCCTTTTTCCCAACTTTCTTCGATCGATGGATATTTTACCTCTAAAAACGAAGGAAAAAAAAAAGGATACGCGTCAGTGGAAAGAAAGATACCCTCAACACTGCTATCAGTAATTTTTCGTAAAATGAAGAAAGTTTTTTTTTTTTTTTTTTTTTTTTTTTTTTTAGAGAGAGAGTGTGCACACATTATCCGGGCCATGAAATAGATCGCCAAATGAGGTAAACAATGGAACATCTTGTTTATCACAGCCAATCATGTTTAAAAATGCAATTTAACATTATTTAATATACAAAATTGTTAAAAATGATAACAAGGTCAAATAAAAAAAATAATAAATAAATTAAAAAACTATAAACCAGAGGTTATATCAGGATTGGTTTATGTCGGACTCAATAGAGTGAAAAAGATTAACGACTTGATACTTGAAACTTGTGCTGATTTTACCGATTTCTTAAAGAATAATAAAAATGTTTTATACAGAGAAGGATTTCTCAGACAAATTTCTTAATTATAATAGCGATCAACAGCGCTTAGATGTGTATCAACATTAAATAAGGATTACTCAAAAAATTATCATAATAGTAAAAATATATGATTTGATGTGTGCTATTTTGAATTTTAACATTTTTACTTTGTTCATTTTCATATTTCAAATTCGTACCTAAACTTACTAATTTAATGAATTAAAGGTACCTCATTTTCTTGACTTTTTTAACTTGTAAGAAGTTATGTCAGAAATCAGTGTCGTCACTTGTCACAAATTAAATCCATGTTTGCAGTAAAATCGCTCAGAGGACATCCCTTTGATGGAAGTCCTAGTTTTTAAATTTATGCTCATTCTCGTTCTTTTGTATTAATTACATTATTGTTATTCTGTTGTACAAAAAATTGACACTTTCTGTTCTTTCAAAATTTGTCATCGAAATTTGCACAAATTTGATTATACGTGTGATATGCTTATCCGAGACTCGGCATTTCCCGAACATCCCGGTTAACCGAGAATCTACTGTGTATGCATGCATAATATATATAAAGAATATAAAATATATGTGGTCAAGAAATTTAAACGTCCACCATAATAACGTTTTTTTTTTTTTTTTTTTTTAATTGGTGCGGGAAGGGTGTTTGAGTTTTCTGTTATTTATGAAAATTTATAAGCAACATCATAGTAAGTACGAAAATCTTATTTTCCAATCTTTCAAACCAAATATAGCAATACGTGCAATATTATGTATGTTTTATTGACACTAATCAATGGCTATATGGATACAACCCCTCATCATTTGGCTCCATTTGGGGAACAACGGATTTTGATCATATTCTATCGACGATAATTTTCAAATTTTCAAACTGTGCTTTTGAAACTTTCACAAAAGATGTTAGAAACATTTAGTTAACGCATTATGAGTATTGTATTGCGATTGCATTCGCGAATGCGCAATGAACCTTATTTAGTAAACCTGCTCATTTTTCACACAGTTTTTAATATTTTTTAATTCCGATAACAGGGTACTGTGTACAATGTTGTTGAATAATAGTTCAAAAGGTCATTTAGAAATGTGAGATGTCTAACGTAAACATATTTTTTAACTTTAACTGCTTCAAATACTATTATTTTGCTTTTTTAACATGACTTAATTTTTTCCGAAACACATTTTAATGAAATCATTATTTCAATGTTTTGTAGCTCTTTTAATTTTTACATGTAAATATAGTTTTATGACGTAATTTTCAATATTCTCCGCTTTTAATTCATCATTCTTTAATTCTCATTTGAAATGGGGTTTTTTTTTTTGTGATATTTGCGAGTAAATATTTTTTTAATTTGAAGGAAATATTATTCTTTGATCATTTGGCAATAATTTAAAATAATAACATTTTCCAAAATATTAAAAAAATGTCTGTCAAAATGCTGAAAATTTAAATTGAAAATAGAAATATATCCACAAAAAATTAATCAAATTAAAAAAATAAATAAATGCAATCTGCACACCGGGAACTTCAATTGTATAAGAGAATCTAAAAATGATTAAAATCCTATATATAAATTTTTTTTTTCCTATAAAACTTTTTAATGGAACAATTTTGACCAAATTTAACAAAAAATATCTCTTAAAATAATTATTTTATTTAAAATCTGTCTGCATCAGCGTATTTACCAAACAAATCTCTATAATACCACCGATTTTCATAATTTTGAGTGCAGTAGTTTTTTAAATATTAGCTAAGATATACTCTGGGTCACAAAAAACTCATTGTCAGCGGCGGGGATAGCGTTTTTTACTTTTTTTTCTTTCTTTTTTAGAATAGAGAGGTTTTAGAAAAGGATATTGTTTTAAATTGTTGCCAATTCTTGAAAACGCCGCAAAGAATAATATTTCTTTCAAATGGAAGTTTACTTACACATGGCTATTATAAACAGGGGAAAAAAAACTTTTCAAATTAGAATTAAATGATTATTAAAATACAAGTTAAACGAGATAAACAAGAATATATTATAGACGAATTTTCCACAGATTAAATGCCCCATGCCATTCATTTCTTGGAATATATGAAAAAATGCATTTATAACCACATCAATCTCTTCTTCTGAATGAAAACGACGTTCACGTAAGTTCTTTTTTAGATTAAAGAATAACCAAAAGTCACACGTAGCTAGATCAGGTGAATAGCTAAATCAGGATGTTCTATCACTTTAACTCGTTTTTGTTTAAGAAACTCAACTGTTAAGGGTGTATTTCGATCCAAACTGCAAATTTTCCGATTTTTTTAAACGTATTTTTGCTCTCACATGCATCAAACTGACAAATTGTATTATTTAGAAAGTACACAAGGTGCGTGATTGGCGATTCTTTGATAAATGCAGAAAATATTGCAAAAAAAAGCAATCAAAAACGGCAATTTGAACAGATTTTTCTGAAGTGAGAGATCTGTGGACGAAAAAAAGGGTCATACTGAGAAGGTAATTGTTTATAAATCAAATTCTAATGAACTGAGCATAAAAAGACATCACACGGCACCTTATACGTCTCTTCAAAAATCATCTCAGCAAATTTCATGTTTCTAGGTTTAAAAATGTGTCTGAAATTGTATCGGAAAATTTCGAGCTGTTGAAGGTGGAAGAGCGTTTTTTCGGATACACCCTTAATCCGGCTGTATATGTGAAGATGCATTGTCATGGTGAAGCATTAGTCCCCTAACATTCACATCTTGTAGAATTTCTGGAAGACATTTAGTGGTGAAAGACAGAAGACATTTACTGTCTTCTGTCCTTCCAGTTTAATGGCTTTGACTAATTCCGTACTTCTGAAGAAAACGGTATACATCACTTTTTTCAGTGCGCGTTGTCTTTTCACCATTGTCGGCGTGGGATTATCTTCAAAGATCCATACTTTGCTTTCTGGAAGTGTTGGAATGTCGAAAAACGGTTTGTACGTTTCATCACCCCATTACCATTTTAGAAATGCTGCTGTGGCCATCATCGTATTAAAAATTACGTCCTAAAAATTATATTCACACATCAGTTGTAAAGGAGAAAGAAATAATTTTAATAATAAATTCCTTATTAAAGTGCTATTACACGTAAAAATTGCAAGCGACAAAAATCGCCTGCGTTTTTTCGTGTTCTTAGCATTTCATTGGCTGTTCGAGAAGAGTCTTTACCATCATTTGTATTTCCAAGCATTTGATTGGCTCTTACTGGTGACTCGCTTCGTTCCAGGCGTCAAAGACGCTTCGACACAAGAAAATCGCGCGCTAATCAAGCGACTCGCCTGGTCCCATAGGTTAACATGGAGACGCCTGCAGCAGCGCACGTGTAGTAGCACCTTTATGCATGGAATTATGTCATATTTAAAACAACACTAAAATTAACATTTGGCAAAACAGATTAAATTTTAAAATATATTTGCGCGAGATATTTATTTCATATTTTGATGTTGTTTTTATAACTATTATCGTGAATATTAAGACAGCGCAAATAATATTTATTTTCTAACAACAAAAGTATTTCCATGTGAATATTAAAATGAGTAAGACAACTTTGGTGAAAATTATGGCAGATTTAAATGAAAATTATGCCATATTCTAATTGCTTATTAAAAAGAAATTATAGCGTTGTGAAGAATACAGAAACCCATCAACTCTATTTACATAACTCATGTTACATTAGTTTATTTTCAATTTTTTTTCATTTTTTTAAAAAATCAAAGTCGAAAACAAACGTTGTATCTCCTAATAGGGGCTGATTTGGCTTTAAAAATCTCCAGTAAATAGGAAAATGAATGAAAACCCATTTACAAGGGGATCGACACTGTTATATAATAATTCGATGAAATTAGTCTGATTTTAGAATCTAGGGTGTCTGAACGGAAGATGGTCAGTGTAGCTCGTTGGGGTAAAGCTCCCTAGATCAGAAAAAAATCTTTTAAGTTCATCATTAAAAAAAAGATTATGTATAGCCTTTTGGCCCTATACTTTTAATTCGTACTTGCATAAAGTAATTTTGTACAAAACATTTGACTACAATTGAAAAAGAAAACAAAAGAAACAAATCATTCCGTAAAAATATGAGTTCTTATGAAAGATGGCACGAAACGCGTTTCGATATTTCCCGTATCTTTGAATGAGCAAATATTCGTAAACTTCCTTCATGTTGCATTCATGTATTGTTTTATCTCTGGAAATTATTGAAACAGCTTCCATTATTCATCCCAGTATATTTATTCATAACCTGGAGGTAATTACAAATAGCTTTTAATACATTGAAACAATTTTTTTAACAAAAAGTTATTTTTTAAAATCATGAAGCAGGAAAACGTGATGTGGAATCAGATGTTACGTTCTGGGGTTTGTATATAAATGATATGTTTCTCGAACATTTTCTATTTCTTGAAGTAATTTAAATTAATTGCTTACTGCAACATATCGTCTACCGCAATGCAAAAGAAAGCGATTCTTCTGTTGCTCAGTACGGTAACTTTTGCTTTTGTCAAAAGTACGTCAGGCCACGGCAATTCTGGTGACTCGGTGGGAGAGGATGAAATGTTTAAATGTTGGCACGGTTGTGTGTGTCTTTTAAGTAAGTAGTTTGAAAATTAATTAACATTTTACTTTTTTAGCTCACAGGCTAGCATAACCTGAGAGCTTATGTGCCCGTCCGCTCTGTATGTTCGTTCGTGCGTAAAGCGATAACTCATGATAAAAATATCCGATCCACTTGAAATTTTGTATGTAGGTATATCCTGACAAGGCACTTCCCTGATTAGTTTTTGGAGTTCATTCGATATGTATAAGAGAGGGAACGGGGGGCTTATGCCCTTCTTCTTAGTTGATATAAACGGGATTTTCATGCAGAATTAAGTTTTCGTTCAAAATTTAGATTAGGATCATTCTTATGAGACGATTCCGTGACTGTTACTAGGTGTTCATTGAATTAGTATAAATAGGGGGAATAGGGGTTCTAATCCCCCCCCCTTTATTTATATAAATGGATTTTTCAAGCAGAATTTTCAGATTTCGTTCAAATCTCTGAATAGTTTTGGAAGTTTAATGGTTAAGTATAAAAGAGGGGATAACTCCTTTTTAAATTATATAAATGCTAAATGGGTTTTTATTAAGAATTATCTCATTTGCTATGAATTTTGGATATAGATTTTTTATATGATAAAGCATGTCTTTGATAGTATAGGAGGTTCAATGATTAAGTATAAAAAAAGAGGAAAGGGGAGAGCTGTTTCCCCTTCTTAATTTTTTTTTCGAACGGAATTAACCCTTGAAAATATAAAGCTTTAATGTACAATTAGTATTTGTAGCCTGTGAGCTCAATGCAATCAGTTTAACTGGGCAGTATTCTTTTTTATTTTAATTGGCAATACGGGTTTGAAATATTGTACCGACATGGATTCAATATTGATCAGAAATAATTCGCAATTTCTTTGCCTATATTTAAAAATATATATCTTATACACTGCTGCAAAAATGGCATTTCTAAGAAAAAACTTTAATGTTAAGTCTAGAATTATGTAATGACAGCACCACATAGAAATATTTGAAATATGAAGAAAAATATTGTTACAGGAATATATTTCCAATGCAACAAGGCCAATATTTAACAGGTGTTGGTATCTCATTATAAGCATTTCTGATTAATCTAATATTGCAGCAATATTGGGTCTTGTTGGCAATAAAAAAGACAGGCTGCAATACTTAATTATTTCTTGAATGACACATGTTCAACATAGTCTAATTTCCTCCAATTATCGAACTGCCAAGCAACCGAGAGAGATGGGACAGCCTATCTTTTTAGTTGCGTACAATTAAACACGAAAATAACCAATATACCCAGTATTGCATTTCTTTTAGGGAAGCAACAGAAATGTTTCTAATTTTTAAATTATGAAATAAATTGTTAATATTACATAGTTAAGTTATATAAAACTACTTTATTAGATGTAATTAAGCATATGGTAAAAAATACACATGGTAGTATAAATTACATACGGTATAAATCCATTTTAAAAACAATTTAGATGTTGTTGTTTATTCGGAAATTTTATTTACAATAAATAAAAAGAGAAAAGAAAAAAATTGTGATTCCAGAAATCCAAGTCAGTTTCCATCTTAAAACATAATCTCGAAGATTCTCCTTTAGATTCCGTCAACTTGATTATAAATTGTAACGCGAATAGTTGCTGTAACTCTTAAAACCTTACTGCTCGAATGAAGATAGTTAATAATCCAATATTTATGGGGATAAAAGTAGGTAAGTACATAGGTAAACAGTAGAACTTACCTACTTTTATCCCCGTAATTATCGAATTTCTTCAAAAGTAGACAAAACATTGTGAAAATAGAAATATTCAATCCAGGGCGATAAGGTATGCCCCCTTGAAACTATCAGGCTTGCAGATGGTAAATGTCACTCTTGAAGACGCTGTTTACAACAGTTGAGTCTTTTATTGGCGACTTGTAATTTTCAGAAATTTTTCATTCTATTTTGAACATTTGCTCTGCAGTAGCTTCCTATAACGATATTAGAGAAAAATATCTTGAATTGCAATATTTCTTTTTAAAAAATTATAACATTTTATAATCACATTTTATTGAAATAAATAAAGAATAAATTGAATATATGATGTAAGAAATATCCCATAATAATCCCATCGTTCACGCAGAAATTCATAAAAAACGAATAAATTGTCGCACTCAAGTGCAAATTGTACCATAAGACTTGTCGAAAAAGCCAGATATTTTACCCTAATAGAAAATAATAGTTCAAAGGAACACATAAATAAATTTAGATTTCAAAAATTCATTAAAAAAATGCTGAACAAATTACCGCATCGTAATGTGGTTTTCACCCTAAGATTTCAAAAATTATAAGAATTTTTAAAGCAAAAAATAATTTACAGAAAAATTGAATCCTTTTTCCTTATACCGCAAACAACCCGATACTTTTAAAAGTCTTGTGTTGCAAACCGCATTCTGAAACAAACATTTGTTGTTCTTTTTATGAATTTTTGAAATTTGTACTTACTTGTGGAACACCTTGTATATAAAAATTGTAGCCGATTAAGTAATTCACACATGTAAAGAAGATTAGAAAAATGAGCATGAGTGAAGAAATAATTTTTTATTAGTGAAGAAATTGTTTTTTATTTAATTCTGTTTGGTCTTCGTAAGCACTACAGAACTGCCTTTTGAATACTAAGCCTACGCGCTGACACACAAATGGCGGCTGTAATAGTGAAAATTTTAAGCATTTGTACAATATACAACCCCGGGAATTCATATACCAGCATTTTCTAAAAATTTTCTTTGATTTATTTAAAGTCTGTAAAATAAGACGGAGAAAACATTTGGAAGTCATTGGCATTCAAATTAAAAAACCAGTACAAACGCTGAAAAAAATTCTGCTTGCTACAGCTGCCATTTTTGTGTTAGTATGTAAGCCTAGAATTCAGATAGTGATTGCAACATAAGTTACCTTGAGGATAATGCAAATGGTCCATTTAATTAAAATAAATAAATAAAATACATTCAACATTTTCTCTTATTATTTATAGAAAAAATGCTAGCAAATTCTAAATAAAATTCTGAAGATTTATTATAATTTCGTTCCCAGGATCAATTTAGCATATATATCTGTTGTGGATCTCTTCCCAATTCAGATTAAAGTAAATGCACTATAACCTCATCTTAGAGCTTGCGCACTGTGGCTGAATAGTTAATTTGCCACTCTGCTTATTCCTTGAGTGCGCAGGTCGACTGCGGGTTCGATTCCTACTGGCTCCGTCACACGGTCTTTGTGGAATTCATGGTTGCTGTTCTCTAGTGTAGTAAATTTCCTTCTGATTATCTTTGCGTATTGATGACGACTTATAAATAGGCACTTATTGTCAAGCACACTAGTCAGATGTATGTGTTCAATAAATAAATCCAATTTAACAGCACCCGATTTAATGATAAATTTCGAGGGTCTCTATTCATCTACATTTATTTCTATGTCACATCATTCCCATTTTAAAGATACTTTCCCTCTATTTAACGATAAATAGTTTTTATGATTATCAAACATTTAAACGCTTTTTGAATAAGCTTAGACGTAACTATTTCTCGCTGGGTTGTTTATCAATAGAAAATTTCAGTATGTTTATTGGGTGTTTCATGTGGATGAACACATATGCAGTGCTTTTGCAGCGATTAACGAATCCAAGTCACGAGGGTTTAAGGAAAAATGAATATTGTTTTTAATTTAATAATTTAATAATAAAGTATTATGCAGTGTCGATTTAATTAACATATTCTTTATTTAAGGTTTTACTTGACGATAATCTCAATTTAAACTGGCCGTTGGAGGCCACCGTAATATTACTCATCATGGATATGCATAGAATGGAATAAGAAAATAAAACATGTGTAAACTATTTATAAAATGCATTGCAATTCTAAAATAAAATTTAAATGTATATTTAAATATTTTTTATACATAGTAATTCTCTATTACTGAATTGCGAGTACTACTTGATTATCACGTAGGCCCATTTCGTCAAATTATATAAATAAACAAACTGCTCGTAAATTACACAAATTGGCATAATTTTTTATTTTAAATAACGAAAGAACTAATAAATTAGTAAAAGATTAACAAAAATACAAATAAAATGTCGAATAAAATATCACTTGACCTAACAAACACGTGTAACGTGCTGAATGTCAAGTGAATATGACATTTACGATAAGCCATTATTGACATTTAATATTATAGATTGGCGATAGTCGACGGATAATCAAGTAGTACCGAATTGCGTAAAAGAAATATCCTTAAAACTCCAAAAATGATAATAATATTAACTAACAGTTTCATATTAACAAACAGCGTCTCATTGCCAATTAAAATATATCTTTGAATTGAAATTTAAATGAAATACAGGATCATGAAAAATCGAAGAATGTGGAAAATATTATTACAAATATCTCGGCGGCTAAATAATCCGATTTCCTTCATTTTTTATTGTCTTTTATATTCACTTTTATATTTAAGGATCCTTAAAATAAATAATTTCGAAATTTTTAATGTATTTTTTTATCAGAACGAATATTTTGGGAGTCCGAAAAAAATAGTTCCAAATAATCAAAGTTATTGATATTCAATGGCTTTCTTTTAATTATTATACACTAAACACACACCAAATTTCATGTATCTACCTCAATTTGTTCGGAAGATAAAGCATATTGTTTATGGATCCTGTTAAATAGGGTTTATAGATATAGATAAAAAACTTTTATTTGAAATCAATAGCATGATTAGATCCACTTTTTCCGCTATGTGCAGTGAATGATTATATTATTAGAAATGCCTTCAATAATTAAAAAATGTCTAAAACATCTAGATAATTATTTGTCGAATTATTCAACGATGTAAAGAACCCTTTTATTTTCAATCCTAGACACTTTGCCGAATATCTCGAGAAATACTTGACGCATTCTTCTGGAACTTTACATATATAATGAACACGTCTGATCTCATATTTTTCTATGAAGGTTTAATACCGTGATGAATAAAAGTGCCATTAATAAATTTAATAATGTCAAATAATAACTGCAATGTTTCTGTAAAATAAAATGCTATGGAAATGATTTGCAGCTGTAATAGATGACAACATTCGTGTTCATTTGTATATTTGAAAAAAAAAATCGCGAATTTATGAAAATATAATTTTTTTTTAAATGCAAAAGATTTCTTACTTTTAGTATGCGGGATTTTTAACCACATTTAATACCAGTTTCATAAACACTGACAAAATATAGCAGGAAAAACATTGACGATTGCCTTCTAAAGCTGAAAAATAAAGAAATTGCACGTACTTTAATATCTTCTTAATGTTTAAAATAACAACATATAATGAATCACATTTTGTTTTTAATAAAAAACCAAATATGCTTTCGAATAAAAGGAAATTTTACAGATCGGGATTTCGTATTTTTATAAAATAAGTAAAATGCATTTTATGCATATTATAATGCAGACACACTTAAAAAAAAATTATTGCTCTAAAACTGAATGTAGTACATCGCTCATAACAAATCTTCTGCACAAAAAAATATAAATTATAAAGACTATAGTCGTCCACTTAAGCACATCCCCACTAAAAAAAATCTGCAGAAAATCTGTAGGTATTTGACTCAAAAATCTATGAGCAATCTGTAGGTATTTGGCCCATTGTACAGATATTTTTAAGAATATCTTAAAACATTTAGCAAATATTTTTCAGATAAAGCTAAATCTGCAAGATTTCTTTAAAATTTCTGAAGAAAGCGGCGATTTCTTCAGATAATCTTAAGAATTTATTTAGTGAGATTTACTTTTGGAACAGTATAAAAAAAGGCAGATGTTTCTTAATCTACCAAAGTTTACTATAATCACGAACGAAAGCATTCTGTAACATCTATCATGTCGCCCAATATACCGAAAACCATTCCTTTATCTTTAGAAACTTCAGAAAAAAAATATTTCAGAAATTTAAAGGAAACTTCATAAAAATAATTTTTTAGCTGTCTGTAATTTTCAGAAACAATTTCGAGTGGCTTTTACAGTACATTAATCAGGTCTCTCTACCTAAGAAATCGGTTTTTAAGATGTTATCTAAAGGTCTACAAGGGCTGGAATTTCCAGGCCGAGGTCCGGGACCGACACAATAACTACAATTTCAAAAATATTCCGATTGATTCGTTATTCTGGTGTACTACATATCATTGAGTTTCGGTAACAAAATTTGAATATGTTATATATATCCATTATTGTAATTCTTTTCTATTATTGTGAGATTTCATCATTTTGTAATCAAATTTTTGTATGAAATGTTAACACATTAAACTTATGGAATAGTATAATAAAAATACTTTTTCTTAGTAAGTCCTCTTCGGATATCTCTGTTTTGAGATGAACGGAGTTTCAATTCTTCCTTCTGGCGGTACTATCTCGTCATCAAATTCCAGTGTGAAACTTTAGTACGTTGCATATTTTGATTAGTGCAATAAAAGTATTTTCGTCTGCCTTGTGGTATCTTGGTATGATGATAAGAGCAAAATAAAACGTCAATTCGTTTTTTTTTTTTTTTTGTTGGGGGGAGGGGGGAGGTTACTACATATATCGAGTTTTCATTTGAAATTTTAACATGTTATTGATAATTATTGTTCTAACTGATATCTTTTAATGTATTAAAATTTTATGCCTATACTTGACCATTTCATAGTAACATCCAAGCGAAGAACTGGCGCACTTTGGAATATATTATGGAATCATTCATTACAACATTATATTTACAAATGAAAAAATGCCACGCACATGAGCATTTTTATATACACTTTTTATAAAATCAATTATTACTGGTAACTTGAGTTTTCATGATTGCATTACAAACATTTGTGTCTTAAACTTGCGTAAAAGTATGATTGTAACTGTAACATTAAATAAATGTTTTTCACAATGTTTTAGAATCTATTATTTAATTTTATTTCTTTTTGAGAAAAATAAAAAAATAAATGCTTTTTTATGACAAAATTATACATTTCAACTTTCATCCGCTTTATTTGCACACTATCGATGTGTGTCCTTCAACATTTGAGAAAAAAAATGTCGAATAAAAAAATTAAACTATAATCAATTATGAAAAAACAAGAAAAAGTTTCTAGTTTAGTTAATTTTTTCGAAATGTAAGCACTTTTTAAGAAAATTAAAACTGCTGAAAAATCAATGCTACACCATTGATACTGATCACTCTGTGACGAGAGGCAAAATGAGGTACATATTGTCGAAATGTCTAACAAAAAAAAAAAACGTCTTGACTAGTTCGGCCGTATTCAGTTTATTGCGAATTAGCGATCACCAGTTGCATTTAAATGTACTTCTATCGCTCCTGCTGGCATTATTCGGTTGCGCTTGACCGTTAATGCCCCAAATGTGGTCATCTGATGGTATTATTTTACGCGGATGACTGACTACAGCACTTTTTCCAGCACTTTCTGTTGAAATATAGCGTTGCTACAGTTTTGAAACCGTATATTGGTCGATAAAAACAGTTCCGCCACATCGACCAGACTCCGTCATACCGATAACAGAACCATGCATAATTTGATACGTAATTATTTTTTATCAACAAAAATGGTCGATATCATTACACTGCATTAACAAATATAAGACCACTTTGATTTTAATATTATGAAGTAAATAACGGTTTTATTTATAGTTTAAACGCATGAACTATCGAACACAACATATTTATTGCAAAAATTTTGAATTACGCAATAAATAAGAAATATGTTCACAAAAATATAAGCAGCGATAAAAATATAAACAGTTAACAAATTACAAGACCACATGTCTAAAAAGAAAAATAATATGTGATTTTATACGTCATAGATACTGCATTTTTCTTTATAACCTCAAATACTCTGTTTTTCATAGAAGTTATCAGGTGATTAGTACAGATTCAGAAATATTGTGCCATTCTTTTACAATGGCTTCTTCTTGTTCATTGGCAGATAAAAACTGTTTATTATTAGCATAAACTTTGCAACTTAATATGCCTCAACGATTTTCTATAGCTTTCAAGCCTAGACTTGGACATGACAAAACATGATTTTTTCTTTTTTAAACCATTGCTGGATGGATTTAAATACATGGCAAGAAGCATTGTCCTACTGAAACATCCTGTTAGAAACTCTTAAAAAGGGTCCAATCGGTATCAAGCGATACTATAACATAGCCTGATTCAGCGCACAGTTCATACGTCCCAAAATTTGGTTAAATAGCATAAACGATCATGACTGAAAGCTCTTCAAACCATCACTGATTCTCCTCTCATTTGTAGACATTATGAAACTTTTTTTATAAACAAAACACTGGTTCAATTCTTTCCTCAAATCATGGCAATATAGCCCAATAAAATTAGACCAAAAAAGGCTTCTGACTGGAAAGTTTTGGTTAACTTTTTTTTTCCTTTTTATATTTTTGAGAGGCCTAAACACGATTTTCAACTCTGGCACCTCTTATTTGACTGGTTTAAAGTATTATACACAAAAAACCTTAAAAAACTGGGGGTTTTCGTATTTTCCGTTGTAAACGGTAATGGGTTAAACTTTTTTGAAGAAAATATTTTACTAAATTAAATTAGGAAAATTATCTACCTTTTTTATAAGCAATTTTTTTTTAACATGAATACTTTTGGAAATACGAGTAAAAAGGATTTTTAGCGATACATTCCATCATCGGATGTCGAAAACTCTTAATGTAATATTTTCGTCTAAGGAAAATGAGTGCTCAGATGTCCTTCAAACACCTTCATGACAAACACGTGATATTACAGGAATTCCCTCACCTTTCCCCGCCTTCCCTTGTCTTTCAAGGGTTTTTTTTTTCTTTTTTGGCTTGTGTTAAAATTGAAAATTCATCTCTAAGTTTGTTTTTAGACTTCTTATCGATCGGTTATGCATTCACTTTAATGCATATGCAGTGAGCATTTAATTACAAATTACATGTTTTTAAACGATTCAATGAGACGTGAAGTGATATTCATGATGGCATTTTTTTTTATCTGTGAGACGGACTCTGTATGATTGTGTTTTACCAAATTTTAAAGCAAAAGAAATTCATAAAACAACGACAAAACAAAATATAATATACACAGTTCGTTCACTGACAGCCCTTGAAAAAAAAATTAAAGAACTTGTTGAGAACCATGATGATGAATCGAGCCATACTCCACGAACTAGATCAGGTAACTGACTTGGTTATTGCTGATGGGCAGGACCATTTGAAATGTATGTAAAAGCTGCAGTGTGCAAAGCCCATAGAGACGCAGAAAAGTCATTTTGCCTCTGACACAGACACAGCCATGCAAATCAGTTATTTTATCTCGAGGAAAATGAAAGGTAATGTCAATTTTCTGTAGAAAAATTAACAAATAATATTAAAGCAAGAGAATACTGTCACTATTCTTCAGTAAACAGTCCAACAGCTAAATCTTACCTTCTAAACAAGTAAGTATGAAGAAGATATTGTTATATAAACCATTGCAAACAAGGTACCTGTTCCTTGCTTCACAAACACATGTCATAAGATTTTGACTGGTGTTTGATATCAATAACAATACTTATCAACCAAGGAAGAACGACTGCATATTGTTCAGATTGCGACGAAGATAGTGGCTGAAGATATTCTACCTCAGGCTTATAAATCTACTTAATATATTCCTTCAGACGAGAAAGAAACTGAGTGTCTTTTGCAGAAACCACAAAGATTAACATAAAAACACTATTTAAAAAAAAAAAGAAAAGGAGACCTTCATAAATACTGGAACAGAAATACTGCACTAATTCACAGCATTACTACTGTAGGAAGACTAAGAATTATTTTATGTCCGCTGCAAATATAGCACTGATTCATTCAAGAGAAGAATCAGCTTAATACCCATGTCTGAGAGTTTATCACCAGTTCACCAGTACAGCTATGGTTAGGTAACTGTAAAAAGCTGAGGAATGGGAATAGAATAAAATCTAGAAAATCACGACACCAATAACAATTTTCAAACTTCACGCACCAGAAGCTCTTCTGTAAAAAATACCTGCAAATGCAAAACAAACTGTAGTGGAAAATACGGCTATAAGAATGTAGGTTTGTTTTATTTGATCCTTCATTTGAACTGTGTTAGTCATTGTGACAATCTCAGCTCCTTCATCGGCGAAGGTGAGTTGGAAATAGATGCTTTCGACTCCATACGCTAAGATATTTTATAAGCCAAATAGATACAAAACCTGAGCAATCAAGATAATGATGTGCATCCTGCCGAAGAACATCAACCAGGCCCTTCAAAGCTACCGAAACGACATTAATGGGAGAAGCACAGTACATTTCTCTCTTTTCCTGTTTACGATATTCCACATTTTTTTTATAATCCTTCAAATAATCAATCATTATTTTTATAATATTTTTATAATCCATATCTTTTTATAATATTTTCAATCGACTTATAGTAGTTATAATTGTAGAGTTACAATCATGTAATAGTTCTAATCAGCTTATTTGAAAAAAGATAAATTGGTGTTTTTATTTGTTTGGAGGCTTGTGTTTTATAATTTTCCCAAAAACAGGATTTTAATTTATTTTGTTAATAAATATATGAAATATTTAAAACTTGGTAAATGATAGTATTAAAATATTCGAGCTTCAGCTGCAATTAACTATAAAAAGCTTCAAATTGGTGTTTGAAATGGACGCATAGTGATTGTATCGCTTTGTCACCTTTCGATGATGGAATTCGAATCTATCGTTAAAATTCTTTTTACTCTTACTGTCAAAAGTATGATGCAATGGCATAAGAGATATGGTCATATTGCTCAATCATCAATAGCTCATACAAGTCGTAAACAGGGTGTACGAGGACTACCATGGTTAAGAGAAACTGATTTGTCATGTGGATCTTGTAAACTGGGAAGTTTAAAAGTCTGTCTCATAAATGTAATAAAACATTCATTCTAAGCATCTTCACGAGCTTATATCATCTTAAAATAAAACATTACATTGATTAGATACATTAACATTGACATAAGAATAAAACATTAAAGCATTATATTTTATAATAAAACATTGTATATGAAAATTTTAGAAAACTTTCTCAAGTTTAATTTCGTGCAATTACTTCTTCAAAAAATTTTAATCCTCTACGGAATACAAAGGAGAACTAAAAAAAAAAAAAAAAAAAAAAAAAAAAAAAACAGATTTTTTTATGGTCTTCCGTTTATAACTTTTTAAGCCAACCAGATACGAGGTGACAAATTTAAAAATCGTGTTCAGCACTCCAAAAAGATAGATGAAAAATGAGAAAAAACTTCTCCAAAAATTTCCATACAGAATCCTAGATTAAATGGACTAATATAGTGTTTATAACCATCCGGACCATCAAGAATAATTTTCTTTTTCATCTGAAAATATCACTTCTTTCCATTTTTGTACCATTACATGACATTTTTAACCCATTTCAATCTTTCTTCTTTATGATGTTTCATTAACCTTGATTTTTATCAACAGTTTAATACATTTTGCATTACTATTTGATTTCAGATTCTTTCAACTGTTACGTGTAAGGTTCTTTTTCTGAAATTGTTCGAAATTTCCCGAGTTGAAAGATCTTTTTTGAGCACATAATCGAAATATTTGTCGATCATCCCGTGCTGTTAAAATCCTTTTGTCTTCCAGATCATTTAATTTTATTTTAGTCCTATTTACTAATTATTTCCTCGTGAATGGCAATTTTAGAAAGTTTCATTATAATCGAGATATTTCTAATTCCGATTTAGTAGCAACTAAATTTTCCTTTCTTCGGTCGCAGACAACTTTTTACCCGGCATCTTCAAATATACGTAAATAACACTTATCTAAACCTGCACCTTTGCTTCTCGGGAATACTTTCACGATATACAAAGCGAGTAAAGTTTATAATGATTTTGATGTGACGTAAAGTATGCTAATTTCCCCGGGTGATCTTATAATTTCTTAACTGTCACCTTATTTATGTGTTAAAAAAGATTAGAAAATTTTAATAAAATGTAACTTATATTTTAATGCAGCAATTATGACATAAAATATTCTACGATCAATTTCAAATTTGCAAACGTTATCAATTCGTTAATGGTCTTATAATTTTTAATGTACTATATTAGCAACAATACCTAATTAAAATAGACATCCATTTTAACAGCCCAACTAATTTTGTAATACGAGCTTTTGTGATTCAATACTCTAAAACGACTGATTTGATTGGTTAGAAAAATCATAATCACCAGTAATTTGCATACCGATTTCTTAGTATGTATACGGATTTTCAAAAGTTTTCCAAGTACAATTTTTTGAGAAAACAATAATTTATTAAAGTATACAATACCTTTAGACATCAGTGTATATGGTATAAAATTCAATCAGAAAACTTCTCATAAATATTTGAGAAAGATTTATAAACCGTGAGGGGGCAGCATAGACAATCACCTCATCGAGTTCATTGATAAAAATCTAGAACTATTTAAATGTCGATTCGCATATTTAAACGCAGTGGGTCTGCCAAATCATATCTTAGAGGGAAACGCCTAAAAACCCGATTTAAGTGGTTGACTTGTAGGTTTACCAATGTGTTTTCCTGCTCCCAATCCTCCATCTTTTCATACTTTTGAGTGAAAGAAAGCATAATGATAAACCTACAAGTCAACCATTACAATCGAGGTTTTTGATGTTTTCCACCAAGATATGACTTGGCAGACCCACTGTGTTTAAATATGCGAATCGAGATTTAACTAATCCTAGATTTTTATCCATGAACTCGATGAGGTGATTGTCTGTGCTGCCGCCTCCCGGTATATTAGCATTTGAAAGATAATGCTAATAAAAAAAATAAAATGAAATATCTTTATTAATTAAATAAATATTTGATAATTGCTTGCAAAATCATTTGTAGCAATATATTTAATAGAAATGAAATTCTCAAATTTTTCAAAGATGTTTAATTCAAGATAAATGGACATTTCTGATACAAAAACCGCAAATCCTTCATCAAATTTTAAAATTTCGTAAGCGTTGAATTTTCTTTAAAATATTTTAATGTTTACTGCTTTATTGATACTTTTTCTGCATTAAATAAGTATTTTAATTCTTTCTTTTCTAGAGGAGGACGTTCAGAGAAAAACTCTTGGGTGTTTTACTGATGTATTACCTGGCGAAGTTGGTATTAGTTTAATCTATTTTATTTAACTTAGAATTAGTATACTTACCAGAAACCACAACTTATAAGGAAGGTCTCCATACGGGCATACTCCGGAAAATCGGAAAGAATTACAGATTGTTCTTCTCATAAGGATATATACGTTTATAAAAAAAATTTCGGCGGAACCTCCGTATCCAGTCAGTAAAAAAATTATGAAAATTTCGTTATTTGGCGATTTATCATCAGTTGGCAATTTCAAAAAATATTTTTTTATGTCAAATACATTTTAAAGAAATAAAGTTTCATGTTCAACTTCTTTAGATAAATTAAATATCTTTGATTTTGTCAGTTTTAATTTGTTTTAAGTATAACTTCGTTATATCGATATTTATGTGCATTTATATTCAAATTTAACCATCAAAATTTGAGATTTAAAACGAAATTCAAATTTAAATTAATTAAAACTAGCTGAACCCGTCGAAATTCGACGGAAAATAATATATGTTAGATATGATATATATCAGTTATTGTGTATATATATATATATTAGATATGATATATACACAATAAGATACTGAGCGAAATAAACAATTGCCACCTCTTAAAATAGGGATAACATAACTTTTCATGATGAAAATGCACAAACTTCAAAAAATAACAAAAAATAAGGAAAACAACTCATAAATTATTATGTTGGACTTAACTTCAGCTACCAATCTTTTTTAATGCGGTGTCTAAACCTTAAACATTATTTAAATGCCAAATTATTTCGGAAGTTAATATAATATCTCTGAAGACTAATTCAAAAATATCTGAATGGTTTAATTTTTCTCCGTTTAAATATCATTTGGTAACTGTACAATAATTATCTACTAAAAAAACTTTTCAAAAGTAAAAAAAAAAAAAAAAAAAGCCAAGCAAGAAAAAACAAGTTGGAAATTGCACGTGAAGCGTAGCAAATGAGGTGCGTTCGTACGATAACGAAGTTTTAAAAATAATCAGATCTTGCTGTCATAGAAGACAGTACTTCGGATACACTATAGTGGTCAAAATCATTTTGTGTGTGTGTGTGTGTGTGTGTGTTTCTGTAAATATACAGAAAGTAACTTTATTACACCTCAGCAACGTATATCATATTCATAAAATGTGAAATAGTTTAATATCATTAAAACATGCCTCAAACAGTGTTTCTCCATATAGCATTATGTAGTGGAATACTTTTGTGTGACCCTGTAATTTAATAATAAATATTCTTTTCATCACAGATTGTACAGAATGTATATTTTGACATACATATACTTCATAGGTTCTTGTTAATTTTATTATGTTCGAATGCACACCATTAAAATGCATTTGAAACTTTTTTCCCCATTGGCGGTAATGTAAAGGAATATTTTTGATTGTCCCTGTAATTGATCTATGCATCCAATTTTCATAAAATTTGAAATGACTCGGAAAATTATGTAATAACTATACATTTTAAATTTCAAACGATTAAAACGCATTTGAAACTTTTTCCCCATTGACCGTAATGTAACAGAATCCTTTTGATTGTCCCTGTAATTGATCTATGCATCCAATTTTCATAAAATTTTTAATGACTCGACAAAATTATGTAATAATTATGTATTATAAATTGCAAACGATTCGGTTGGGTAGTTTTTTCTTTGTTATATGCGGACGGACAGACGGACGGACGGACTGAACGAAAACTATAGGTGCTACGTATTTACATAATTACGAACGCACCTAAAAAAGATGAAAGTTGTGTCTAAAAAATGGTCTGCACTAAAAAAAAAATCTGCCTCTGGCATTTAGAAAATAAACTGTGGCTCGAGAAAAAATAGTTCCATGTCATCCTTATAATTTCTAGTTCCCTTTGCTAGCGTGTTCTAGTTAATATTCTGACTCAGTAGACCAGAATTTTCTTGTTCCCAGAACTAGAATAAAATGGGCTTCGAGCTAGATTTTCAAAATGTCAAAATTTCATAACAATAACTTCTGGTTACATAAATCAGAATTTCTAGTTCCCTGACTTTCTAAGATAGGTAATAGAACAAGAATTTAAAGACACATTAACTACAAAATATAATATCCTGAAGCAGAAAGCACGGTGATAACTAGAGATGTTAAAAATTAAAACTGTTAAAAATTCGATTTGAATTTTACAAATTATTGTTACTAAAGAAACATTTCTGTTTAATTCTTGAAGCATTGTCGAAATAAATTTATATAAAAATAATATCTTGTTCTATACGATATTTTTTGTATTCTTTAAACTATAGAGAGACTGAATGAAATTAATTTATCTCATTTAATATACGTATTACGAGTTCTATGTCACTGGTGATTCTTTCAGCTACCCAACAGTTAGAAAAAGAGTGATAGATAAATAGAGAATTCGATATTAACTAATTATATTTTATGTGTTTTAATAGAATGATAAAGTTTACTATAAAATATATACATTAATTTCTTTGTAATACAATAAACGCACGTTAATTCAGACAATTTGGGACACAGACAAAATCGTACTTTTTTGTTATAACAGTCTCTATAAATTTAATTACGAGAAAATTAAAGTTATGATCTCGTCAAGATCATCCCGAAATTTGTATGTAAATACATATACACTGGTGTACAAAAGTTAAGCATAATTGGTAATGAAGTAAGTAATGAAAGAAATATAAATCGAAATGTGGTGAAACTCCAGGTGTGTAAACAAAATAGTAATCGTCATATATTTTTGCGAAGAGGTTTCCCCGAAATCGAATAGGGGACCGTCAACAAATTGAAAAAGAACGAAGATCTTTTGGATAACCCTGTCAAAACTAATGTAACAAACGCGTTCAAACTGCACATTATGATTAAGTGGCTTTTTGTAATGTACTGTGTTTATTTTTATAAGGATAGCATGTATACTCGTAGAGAAATTAAGGTTTTTATAAAAACAGTCCTAAGTTTTTTGCTTATAATTTGCAGAGTTCTTAATATAAAATAATGTTCTTTTCTGAAAATATGACTAACATCATTGTACACAATACCCTGTCATCAGAATTTAAAACTAATAAAAATTGTATGAAAAATGAGTAGGTTTAGTAAATAATTTTTCATTGCGCATGCGTCAACGATATCAAAATTTCATTTACATATTATGTTAGTTAAATGTATAGAGCAACTTCTGTAAAAGTTTCAAAAACATAGCTTGAAAATTCTGAAAATGATCGTCTATAGAATCAACTCAAAATCCGTTATTCCTAAAAGGAAGCAAAAAAATCAGGGGTTTTATCCAAATATAGTTGTACGTGCAATATTGTGTAGGCACTAAACAATGGAATATGGATACAGCCCCTCATCTTTTTGCTTCATTTAGGCAATAAAGGATTTTGATCTCATTCTATCAACGATAATTTTCAGAATTTTTAAGCTATGCTTTTGAGACTTTCACAAACGTTGCTCTATACATTTAACTAACATAATATGCAAATGAAATTTTGATATTCGTTGACGCATGCGCAATGAAAAATTATTTACTAAACCTACTCATTTTTCATACAATTTTTATTATTTTTAAATTCTGATGACAGGGTATTGTGTACAATGATGTTTGTCACATTTTCTGAAAACATCATTATGTTATATTTAGAACTCTGCAAATTATAAGCAAAAAAACTTAGGACTGTTTTTATAAAAACCTTAATTTCTCTACGAGTATACATACTATCCTTATAAAAATAAACACAGTACATTACAATAAGCCACTTAATCATAATGTGCAGTTTGAACGCTTTTGCTACATTAGTTTTGACAGGGTTAACCAGAAGATCTTCGTTCTTTTTCAATTTGTTGACGGTCCCCTGTTCGATTTCGGGGAAAACTCTTCGCGAAAATATATGACGCGTACTATTTTGTTTACACACCTGGAGTTTCACCACATTTCGATTTATATTTTTTTCATTACTTACTTAATTACCAATTATGCTTAACTTTTGGACACCAGTGTATATATGATATGAATACACTCCAAACACTGTTATGTGCCACGTCATTATATAATATATAATGACGATAATATATATATATATTAGATATATATGAGATATAATATATATATATGTATAATTTACTTCTTTTGTGCCATATATGTTACATATAAATACATTTATATATGCCCTATATATACATATGTACACACACAGGCGCACATGAAGTGTTTAGAAGTCAATCCGATTAACTCCATCAACTAAAAAGACTCATTTTAAACATTTATAGTTATTTAAAAATGGAGATAGTCAAATTCACTTCTGAACACCTCATTTATATATGCCCATATACTACATACAGTGTCTCACATAAGTGATGGGACACTTGTGCTTTACAAAAGGAAACTAATCAAATAAATTAAAAAAACATGTACACATTTTTTTGTGGGTGTGTTTCATACTTAAATTTAGTAAAGAATATTTTATAACATACATTTTGTCAAAATATTAAAATATTAATTTAATAAAAATACAAATGTTTAGAACGGAGCAAAAAATAGCTCACCATTATATATGCAACAAAAATCGTCTGAAATAAGCAGTAAAAATATTTTTTGGGGTTTTATTTTTACTTAAAAGCAATTGGCAATAATTTATAAAATCGTCTGCAGTATTTCTCTCCAGTTTGTTTTGGAATTTTTGTGTTTTTTAGCTCTGTGTAGCCATGAATGCTAAACGAAAAGAAACTTCGCCTGAAATTCGAAAATTAGTTATTAATTTGCATATTGAACGTGGAAAATCTATTAGAAAAACTGCTGAAACAGTTAACTTGAGTCGTTCAACAGTTTTCAATATCATTAAACGATATAAAAAGAATCATATGATTCAGAATAAAAGAAGACCTGGCTGACCATCAAAGCTATCAAATGGAATAAAGCGAATTATTGTTCGAAATATTAAAAAAAAATCCAAGAAATAGTGCTTCAAAAGTTGCTGCTGATTTACAAGCATTATATGGAATAATTGTTAATCCTGAGACTATTAGAAGGGTAATTCGATCTGCTGGATATCACGGTAGAGTAGCCAGGAAAAAATTCTTCGTAAGTGAAAAGAATAGAAAACTCAGGCTAGCTTTCGCAAAATCCAACATAAATAAGAATTCTGATTACTGGAATAAAGTTATATTTGCTGATGAGAGTAAATTTAATATATTTGGTTCTGACGGTAGAATCTTGGTGTGGAGAAAACCAAGGGAAGAATTTCGCAAACAGAACATTTTACCAACAGTAAAACATGGTGGAGGAGGAGTTATGGTATGGGGGTGTATGTTGTCCGCTGGAGTTGGTAATCTTGTTTTTATTGACAGTATAATGGATTAGTACAAGTATATTGATATTTTAAAGCAAAATTTGAAATCTTTAGCACGAAAATTGAACCTTCATAACGATTTTGAATTCTACCAGGACAATGACCCCAAGCACACTGCTCTGAACGTTAGACTCTGGCTGCTATATAACTGTCCTGAAATAATAAAAACACCACCACAATCTCCAGACTTAAATCCCATAGAGAATATTTGGCAAGAATTGGAATCAAGAATTCGCAAACACACCATTTCTTCCAAACAACAACTAAAATCGGTGCTTCAAGAAGAATATGGTAAAATCACTCCAGAAATCACAAAAAAATTAGTCGAATCCATCCCAAAAAGATTAAATCATGTTTTAAAAGTAAAAGGAAATCCAACAAAATATTAAAACCTTTTAAAAAGTAAAATTTTTGGATAAATATTTGATGGAAAAGTAAGTGTCCCATCATTTATGTGAGCCATTTTTTGCTCCGTTCTGAACAATTGTATTTTTACTAAATTAATATTTTAATATTTTGACAAAATGTATGTTATGTAATAATTGCTACTAACTTTAAATATGAAACACACCCAAAAAATTTTGCACATGTTTGTTTATTTATTTTATTGCAGTTTCTTTTTATAAAGCACAAGTGTCCCATCACTTTTGTGAGACACTGTATATGAAAACGCATAGTTTCATAGCAAAATATATGATAAGCATGCTAAAAGAAACAGTGTTTAAATCTGGTAATTATTTTAAATGCTATATAACGTTGAAAATGCAAACATTTACTCGAATATGGGAACAAGTAATTTTAAACATGTAAAAAAGATTTCAAACATAAAACTAACTTATGATTTTTTTCAAATTTGCAATAAGTAGAAAATTGCATACTTCAAATCAATATTGTCAATTTTTAAATATTAAATAATCACGTTAATATTTTTTAATGTAAATAAAGTATAAAAATTCAGACCATAAACGCAAAATAGAAACACACACTGGTATCTTATTATTATTATTATTATATTATACAGGATTAGAGGATAATTATAAATACCAAGCCTCATTATAACCCTAGGCCTACCAGATGGGTCGGAGAAATCCAGAATTAAAATAAAGAATACTGCCCAGTTAAACTGAAGGCATTGAGCTCACAGGCTACAAATACTAATTGCACATTAAAGCTTTATATTTTCAAGGGTTAATTCCGTTCGAAAAAAAAAATTAAGAAGGGGAAACAGCTCTCCCCTTTTCTCTTTTTTTATACTTAATCATTGAACCTCCTATACTATCAAAGACATGCTTTATCATATAAAAAATCTATATCCAAAATTCAGAGCAAATTAGATAATTCTTAATAAAAACCCATTTAGCATTTATATAATTTAAAAAGAGTTATCCCCCTCTTTTATACTTAACCATTAAACTTCCAAAACTATTCAGAGATTTGAACGAAATCTGAAAATTCTGCTTGAAAAACCCATTTATATAAATTAAGGGGGGGGGACATTAGAACCCCTGTTCCCCTTATTTATACTTATTCAATGAACACCTAATAACAGTCACGGAATCGCCTCATCAGAATGATCCTAATCTAAATTTTGAACGAAAATTAATTCTGCATGAAAATCCCATTTATATCAACTAACGGGGGGGGGGCATTAGAGCCCCTGTTCCCCCTATTTATACTTATTCAATGAACACCTAATAACAGTCACGGAATCGCCTCATCAGAATGATCCTAATCTAAATTTTGAACGAAAACTTAATTCTGCATGAAAATCCCATTTATATCAACTAACGGGGGGGGGGCATTAGAACCCCTGTTCCCCCTATTTATACTTATTCAATGAACACCTAATAACAGTCACGAATCGCCTCATCAGAATGATCCTAATCTAAATTTTGAAAACTTAATTCTGCATTAAAATCCCATTTATATCAACTAACGGGGGGGGGCATTAGAACCCCTGTTCCCCCTATTTATACTTATTCAATGAACAACTAATAACAGTCACTGAATCGCCTCATCAGAATGATCCTAATCTAAATTTTGAACGAAAACTTAATTCTGCATGAAAATCCCATTTATATCAACTAACGGGGGGGGGGCATTAGAACCCCTGTTCCCCCTATTTATACTTATTCAATGAACACCTAATAACAGTCACGGAATCGCCTCATCAGAATGATCCTAATCTAAATTTTGAAAACTTAATTCTGCATGAAAATCCCATTTATATCAACTAACGGGGGGGGGGCATTAGAACCCCTGTTCCCCCTATTTATACTTAATCAATGAACACCTAATAACAGTCACGGAATCGCCTCATCAGAATGATCCTAATCTAAATTTTGAAAACTTAATTCTGCATGAAAATCCCATCTATATCAACTAACGGGGGGCATGAGCCCCCCGTTCCCCCTCTTATACATATCGAATGAACTCCAAAAACTAATCAGGGAAGCGCCTTGTCAGGATATACCTACATACAAAATTTCAAGTGGATCGGATATTTTTATCATGAGTTATCGCGTTACGTACATACATACAGAACGGACGGGCACATAAGCTCTCAGGCTATGATAGCCTGTGAGCTAAAAAATAATAATAAACTAGCATCATTCAGTCATTAATTCATTTTAGTTTCATTCTTTGAAATATATACATTATTTTTTTAATTAAAATCTTTCAGTAAAATAAAATTTAAATTATTACTGGTTGCATAATTTTTGTATTTTAATTTTTAGCGATTTCAGACTTAAAGATTACTTTGAAAACTTCCCTTTGTAAATATAAAATTTAAAAATTAAACTTTCAAACAGTTATATTCTATAAGATAGCTTTTTTAATTAGTAATTTAAATACCTTTAGATATTTGCTAATAATGTAAAACTTTAACTGTTAAATTTTTCCGGATCATTTTAAATTTTGAGAAAACATGTGATTTTAACCAATGGTATTTTATAAGTAAACAAATGATATCAAAATATAATTTATATAACTGCTTTCTATCGTTGGATTGCAATTATTGAGAGACATTTATTTGAATAAAATTATAAAATTTAAAGAACAGCAAGAAAAAAATAATTTAAAGAAAAGTAAGAGAAAAATTAAATAAGCTTTTTCATACCTTTTTTTTCGTGTAATCCATATTCACAAAGAACAAATGAAGTGCAAATTTGTACGTTCCGATAATAACTAAAATAACAATGACATGAATTCTTTTTAACATGCCACAGTAATTTTAGTTTTCTCTGACGCATTTTCATCTAGATCATACTTTTAAGGACTCTTGAGAAATATTTTAGTTAAATTTTTAAATCAAGACTGACAATACAGCTCACGAGACAGCCATTCTATTTTAAACAACATTTCAGCAACGTCATTTTTCAAATCCAGCTATTTCCGGGCAGGTGATTTTTCCCCCTCATCTGTTCTTATGTATGCTGTAATATTTTTACAAGAGTTTTCGAATTAAAATATCCGATTTTTTTTGTTTCAAAATAGTTCAAGTTTTATAAAAAGCTCCAGTTTCCTTTTTTGTCAAATATAACAATAATTATACTGATAGATGATAAACAAATTAAGAAAGCTTTAAATTTTTAAAGTGGTTAATTTTTTAAAACGCCATTTTAAAACAGAAAGCAACACGACAACTTTAAAATTCTCGCTGATTTACCTATGCGTATTATTGACAATTTCCCTATATTATTGCTGTCAAACGTATATAAAAATCTCTGCAAATAAATGCAAACGCAAGAAAAAATGTTACAATAGGTAGAATTCCAGTTAATGAATTGATTCCAGAAATCAAAGCGATAATTTCTCGCAGTTCAAACGATTCGTAGTAGTTATAATTCGTAAAATTTAGTTTCGTAATCTATAAAACTACAGATTAGAAATTCTCGATCATTTCATCGATACGGTTTATTTATTAGACTTATTTGTATAACTCTGACATCTATATTTTTAGTTTAGGGATTTAGAAAAAGACTACTTGTTCATTCTAGTTGAAGGCGGTATATTTTTTTTTTCAGTGTGATATCAAATTTCCAAGCTTATATTATGGTAATTATTTAACATTTTCCATTAAAAAAAATTACTATTTCTAAGTCAATGCCTTTGCATATGTTGATAGAAATCCTTTTCTTTTGTACTAAATACATAGTGTGTTTTGAAAATTCAAATGTTTTAAAATTATGCGTGATGGGCTTGGCGGCCATTTTTCCATATTGTATACTAATTTCTATGTACCCAAATCCATAGTTAAAATTTAAAACTCAAAATTGTTACTTAAGCAGACATTTCCGTACTAAAATTCTGGTATTGAAATTTAAAAACTTTGTTTAGTTGTAGACAATCTATAAATAGATCGCTGGGTAGTAACGTGTTAAATATATTTGTCCGTAGTTAAAATCAGAAGTTCTAAATTTTACTTAATGCAAACTTACTACACTTTCCTTTACAAACTTGGTGCTTGGAAATTTGTGTAAAATATGAAAAGATGGCCGCCAAGCCCATCATGCATAATTTTAAAACATTTGAATTTTCAAAACACGTTTACGATGTATTTAGTAAAGAGAAAAGGATTTCTATCAACATATGCAAAGGCATTGACTTAGAAATAGTAATTTTTTTAATGGAAAATGTTAAATAATTACCATAATATAAGCTTGGAAATTTGATATCAGACCATTTTTTAGACACAACTTTCATCCCTTTTTTTTCTTGCTTGGCTTTTTTTTTCTTTTGAAAAGTTTTTTTAGTAGATATTACTTCTTTTTTTTTAAAGAGATTTTATAGAATTTAAATAATCTGCTAACTTAAATTGGAATGAGTTCTCGTAGAACCTCTCTAAGTAGGAAGTAAGAAATATATGTGCACATTGTATTTATATATCATTTATTTCTTAGAGTAATTTATCATTTATAAGTATGAAAATTTTGTAAAAAACTGATAGAATCGAAATAAAATATAGATCAAAAGTTGCTATTTTAGTTAGTTATGATACGAAAATCTAGTTTAGCAAGCAAACGAGTAATAAATTGAAATTTTTCTTTCAGCAATTTGTGCCTGTATACGGACACTTACTTAATTACATTTCTACAGCCCTGTATTTTATCTGCTATCTTTACATTCACACTACTATTTAGCTTAAATTTAATTCAGACTAAAATACTCTTAAAACTAGTAAAATCACACTTCCAAAAATTTTCTTCCTTTGACGGTCATATATCTAATTTTTTGCGTGGTCCTGTAAATCGTTTTAACTGTATTCAATAAACATCTTTTAGTATGCTAAATATAATTCAGCATAAAAATGCATAGCTAATTTAACAAGTAAGAAAAATCATGCGTTAAGCATAGATTATGAAGCACTTTCCAACACTTCATGAAATCTTAGAAAAAACTTCGTTAAATAGGGAAATAAAGGTATCTAGCCAAATATGTATTCCAATACTTTTGAACATAACTTTTATTTTAAATAATGAAAAAACAAATAATTAGTATAATATTAATAAAAAGTCGAAATAAAAATCACTTAATGACCTTTAACACGTGAATCATATTTAATGTCATTGAATGTGACATTCGCGTTCATCCATTATTGGCATTTAATCTTATAGTTTGGCGATAATTTTTTGGTCGACGGGATAACCTAGTAACCCCTAGGTAACCTAGTAACCTAGTAAGACGGAATAACCCCTCTTTAAATAAACATTTTGTGGTAAAATCGTATTTTATCATACATTGACGTCAAAGTTGTTATCTATGTTCATTCTCTGCTTAAACACAAAGCGAATATCATTTACCATGGTTCTCTTTTTCTATAAAAATCACACTCAACTCAATTTTTCTTCAAAAGATTTGTTTACATCAGGAATAAAACTTTAAATGCTAATAATTTTAAATGACTGCACTTTAGAAGATATCTCTTCCTTCAAAAATTATTTTTATTATAAAGATCTTTCTAAAAATGAATTTTTACAATGTTTTATTCGAAAAAATAATTTTGAAGAAAATATCTGATTGGCAAATGAAACTTGAAGCGGCAGCATCTAAAATGATTTGCTCTACTATAATGTAGCTAGTACACGATTGGCGGTTTATCGCACTTGGCATAAGTTTCTTAATTAATTAGCAGTTTTTTGCTTATTAAGGATAGAATTTTTTTTAACTGAATTTTACAAAAGCACGTAGCTTGAATAATCACCTCTCCGAAAATGCATTCTATACTTCTTTCTGTCCCTTATTTAAGTCTCTACCTTGATTGAAAAAAATGTTTGAAGAAGAAAAAAATTGATCATTTTCAGTATATCAAAGTTTTTTAAAAAAATCTTGTATCTTTCTTTATAATTATTTTAAAAAGATGAGTTTGATCTCAAATTAAAACTTTTCTTCATTAGATTCTTCTAGTTTTCGTTTTATTTCTCTGTAATAGTTGATTTATTAAAAATCTTCAATTTTAAAATGCCATATTTGGTCGATTTAACATGGAGAAGTTGTCCCGAGTATATTAAGCAGTTAAGCGGTCGTTATGTTCTTGGCTTTGTTCGTTTGGCGGGCATATTTTTTTTTCTAGCTTGGCTTGGCAGAACGACCGTCCTGTTTGATAATATATTAAACTCCCTCATTGTTTATGTTTAAATTCATTAAATACCATTTACACGCATTCTAAAAATCCAAAAGTTTTCAGTTGCATTAAAATCGTTTGCTTTTGGCGGGGGAAAATGCTGCTCGCCAAATCGGGAGACACTTTCATCTTTTCACGCCAAATATTCAAAAGTATTTTTTTTTTTTTTTTTTTTACAAGTTTTCTACAGTAATTCCACCGTTAATTTTGACTGATCCTTTCTTACATACATGAGTAGTTTAATTAGTATTTTTTCCAAAAAATTCTGAGTATGCCCAGTATGGACACCTTCCTTGTTAGTATTAAAAAAAAAAAAAAAAAAAAAAAAAAATCTGAGTAAGCATTAATCGAAAGAATATATTGGAACACGTTTGCTCGTGCATAAATTATTTACTCTCGTCTTCGCATTATCGAGATATACAGGGATAGCACAAATGAATGACCGGATTTTGAAGATTCATATTATCAAAATTATTACACTTATTATTATAAGTGATATATGAAAATAAAGAAGACTATTCCAATTTTACTCGGTTACAAAAGTTCGCTGTGTAAACCTTTCGTAATACGACTAACACCAAATCTTTAATCAAGTTCGTTCCACACTTCTGGTTGTTTTGCACAGTAAGTTTGCACAGTTAATGCAGCATTAATATTTTAAAACACTAAATAATGCATCACAAAATAATTTAATTGATGCATAAGTACATAATTTATTCAAAGAACTTCTATTTGACATGGAGGGAAGCTACTATTGCTTTACAACATGAATTATTTCGCTCGCTGGCTTGATGGGGAACTCCCATCTTAAAGCTAGATGTTTTATTTTGCAAATTTTAAAACTTTATATCTCAATAACTGAGAGACAACGACAAATAATTTATGCATCTAAAAACATATTTCATTTTGCCCTTTCAATTGCTACTTATTTAGATTTTTTTCATTATTACACTATTGGGGTAATTTCCTGGTTTAGATTTAGTATATAAAGATGAAATCTTGTAATGGATTTTTTACTAACTTCCTGATATGCCACATTGATTGCTTTTTTTTTAGCCTCCGATGCTATTTCTTTCAGACAAGCTAAAAATGTCGTGTCATCAGACCCGAATTTTCTACTGAACCAATTTTGATAATTATTTTTTTAAATGAAAGCTATTTATTTGTAGTTGTGCCTATTTTAGCTATTTTTTAATTTATTTCCATTTTTATATTTTATTTTTAATTTTAAATGCTTTTTTACGATATTTCTTCAAAATGGTGGCAACTTAGTTTAGCTTTTCTCTCGATAATAAAAATTTATTTTCCATTATTACTTTCCACAAGTCAGAAACTCTATTTCATCAGTGAACATGTCCTCGCATTTAAAAAAAAAGAGTTAATTGTTTTCGTAAAATTTAACCACAATAAAATGATTGCATATAATTATGCACTAATTGAGGTAGTGAGAAATAATATTAATAATGTAAATAAAATAACAGAAAATAATTTATGATAAAAATTAATGTCTAAAGCAAAGTAAGAAATATTTCAAATGAGGAAAATGATGTCATTCAGCAACCAGATAAAATGAATTTACAATATTATTACGGACGCCTTTTTCATATTACTAATAACAGTAACTTTTAAAAAACATTTGAAGAGAAAATGACGTCACTATTTAAAACATCGCATTTTTACTCATAACGATATTACATTTCAACATTTCTTTTCATTATGGACACTGAGATTGAGATTTTACTTTCAGGTGACTTCAGTTAGTGAAAATAATGTCATAGTAAAAATGAAATTAGTTTTTTTTTTTTTTTTTCAATTAAATAAATCTATTTTTCTGTAGTGCATATAAA
Organism: Maratus speculifer; assembly: GCA_964019185.1. NCBI lineage: Eukaryota > Metazoa > Arthropoda > Arachnida > Araneae > Salticidae > Maratus > Maratus speculifer. The sequence continues at coordinate 361,326,224 of OZ025292.1, forward strand.
ATAAAATTTCTGGATTTCGCCGGCACTCAGATTACAATTTTAACTGAAGATGTGCAAATATTTGCATGCAAAATTGTAACTGGAAAACTTGACATTAAGTTTGGAATATATATTTATTATATATTGATTCAATAATGTAATTATTTTTGCTTTTTTTTTTAAACCAAATCGATCGGGTCTTTTAAACATTTCATTCGACGGGATTCCACTCCTTTTATTGTTAAAATTCATTTCCTTTTTATCAGAGTCTATAAAAATGCGTTTAAACTAAAGAAAAAATCCGTTTTTGATGAATCTAGTCAATGAAGAAGTAGCACGCCAAATTGTATCGCTTTATTATTCCGCAATTCCAATGTCTCAGAGAGAAATTGCTAATCAATTGGGTATTTTATGCCGTTCTGTTTGCTATTATATTGATAAACACAAGAAAAAGGAAGTTAGTTCATGGCATTCTAAACGGGGTCGCCCTCCTAAAAAACCTCTATAGATTTTTTTTTTTTTTTTTTTTTTTTTTTTTTTGTAAATCGGAGGCGAAATTGAATTCTGCAATGGCAGAATCTACATTCAACTTGTTTTTTTTTTTTTTTTTTTTTTTTTTTTAATATGTACACAGATGTATATCCGATGACAATACAGCATTTTAATATTTCAGGGTTGCCACTCTAATTTAAAAAAAAATTCCCTGTATTTTCCCTGTACTGCAATGCATTTATTCCATGTTGAGTGTGAAAAAATATACGCGTGTACGAAGGCTGATTAGAAATGTTTTGATTTGCCATAATTAAATTCCCTGTGTTTTCCAGATTTTTTAAGATTTTTTTAAAAATTCCCTGGATTTTCCCTGTTTTGGGAGGAGATTTAAAATTCCCTGTGTTTTCCCGGTTTTCCAGGTTCTCCAGGTGGCGTGGCAACCCTGTAATTTTCGGAACTGAATTGTAAATAGATAAGATATATTAATGCATCTTGTGATTAGCAGGATATGGGGGATAAGTCGCCAACTATTCTTTATAGGTGTCCTGGGATAATAATGCCAGGATGGGTAATAATGCCAAGTGCTAATATTAGACGTAATTATAGAGGTATCTGGGAAAATGGCACTACACTGTAAAATAAAATCTGTAAAGTTTCTAAAATCACGCCTGAATATCAATTTTTATCAAATTCCATGCATTAATTCTTAAGATAGAACTCCCATAAAATTTATGTCACATTCATACATACAGGCAGACTTATAGGGAAATATTTTGTAAAAACATTTTTTTTTTTTTTTTTTTTTTTTTTTTTTTGGAATCTCTGGCCCCTAAAACATGCAAATCCGTCAAACCCATTTTTTTTTTTTTTTTTTCCAAAGCGCGTTTTGGTAAATTCGGGAACTTGTGCTTGATTGCACGGGCTCTTTACTCCAGGATCCTTGAAACAGCAAAGTTTGCTTGGGGGGAGGGGGGGGAGGAGTTGTTAGATGAAAGAAAGCAGGATTAACCTTTGCACACCTTGTTTTCAGATCCTAATTATCCAAAAGGCACGTGAAGCACGAGCTACCTTTCTGACATTTATAAGGGCCTCCAAAATAGCTCTGAAATGAATCTTCTAATTCCATTTTTTATTTCATTATGGTGCATTTTTAGATTTTGGGAAAAGGAAAAGTTTGTTTAATGTATGAAGAAATCCACATACTACTTCAGAAAACTTATTTAAGCAGGAAATATGAATATGATCATAGAATAGAATGTTAATTAATCATATTACATTGACCTGTGTATTAGTGTACACAACAACTATATGCATTAAAAGTATATGTATTGTATTAGTAACATTGATGAGATTTTTGTGTACGGCAGAATTCAGAAAACTTTTACCAAATAAAAAAGGTCCCCGAAAATGATATGGTACTTCCCTTAGATTCAGTGGTTAAGCGGGCTTGCCTGTTTTCCTGCCAAACAGTGAATTAACACAGTCACAGGAAAAAAAATCTTGACATTTGCGATTTCAGACGTTTTGTTAAATATCTAGAAATATAAATAAACAATGACTCTGAAACTCCAGATGTATAAAAAAAATAGTACTGGTCGTAAATTTTCGAAAAGATTTTTTTCCAAAATCCAATAGGGAACAGCTTAAACAAATTTAAAAAGAGCGAATATCTTTTGAATAACCCCGTCAAAACTAATGTAGCAAAAGCGCTCAAACTGTAGATTATGATTAAGTGGGTTATGGTAATAAACTGTGTTCATTTTTATGCGGTACTCATAGAGAAATTAAGGTTTTTATAAAAACGGTCCCAAATTTTGACAAGTTTTCTAGTTATGATTTGCAGAATTCTTAATAAAAAACAATGTTCTTTTCAGAAAATATGAGAAACAACATTGTTCATAATACCCTGTAATCAAAATTTAAAAATATTAATGATTGTATGAAAAATGAGCAGGTTTACTAAATAAAATTTCACTGCGCATGCGTCAACCCTATAAAAAAAAAAATCATTTGCATTTTGTGTTAGCTAAATGTATAGAGCAACTTTTGTTAAAGTTTCAAAATCATAGCTTGAAAATTCTGAAAATTGCTGTCGAAAGATTTAGATCAAAATCGGATATTCCCAAAATGAAACACAAAAATGAGGGGCTGTATCTATACTCCATTGATTAGTATCTACACAAAACTGCACGTACTACTATATTTGGATACAACAACTTATCTTTTTTGCTTCTTTTGGGAATAACGGATTCTGATCTTATTCTATCGACGATAATTTTCAGAATTTTCATGGTATGATTTTGAAACTTTAACAAAAGTTGCTCTATACATTTAGCTAACAAAATATGCAAATGAAATTTTTTTATAGAGTTCACGCATGCGCAGTGGAAATTTATTTAGTAAACTTGCTCATTTTTCATACAATTATTAATATTTTTTAATTTTGATTACAGAGTATTATGCACAATGTCGTTTCTCATATTTTCTGAAAAGAACATTGTTTTTTATTAAGAATTCTGCAAAATTTAAGCAAAAAATTTGGCAAGATTTCGAACCGTTTTTAGAAAAACCTTAATTTATCTACGAGTATACATGCTATCCGCATAAAAATGAACACAGTTTATTACCATAAGCCACTTAATCATAATCTGCAGTTTAAACGCTTTTGCTACATTAGTTTTGACAGGATTATTCAAAAGATATTCGTACTTTTTCAATTTGTAGCCGGTCATTTATTGGATTTTGGAAAAAAATCTTCTCGAAAATATATGACTTGTACTATTTTGTTTATACATCTGGAGATTCAGAGTCATTCCTCATGTATATTTCTTGATATTTGACAAAACGTCTAAAATCACAAATGTCAAGATTTTTTTTTTTTTGCTGTGACTATATAAACAGAAATAGCAATTAAACAGCATAAAAGCACGAATAAAACAATAGTTTGGCTCAAAAATGCGAAGAAAACTTTAAACTAAATTGTCTTTTTTATCACTTCGTAGTATTTTTTATTTAATTTTATTTTTATTAATTAATTAAATTTTTTCTTTTTTTTTTTGTCGTTGTGTGTATATATATTTATTATTTAGATTTTTTTTTCCAAAATTGCACTATTTAGTTTGTACATTTAATTTCGTAAAAAAAAATCTATTTTAGATAGTGGAAAATTTCTTTCTTTAACCCCTTCACGACGGGAGCCTTTTACGAAATTTTTAATGTTTTGTCAGCGGTTTTCAAAAACAGAAATTTGCACCTTATTAAATCGAGAAAATGCTCCGATTCATTAAAGCAAATTTTACTGGTGGGAATAAACAAGGATTCTTAAGCCTTTTTGCGGCACGTATACATGTCGCTCGTCCCCAAGGGGTTAAAACGAAAGCATATGAAAAGGATAGTTTTATGAACATACAGTGTCTCACATAAGTGATGGGACACTTGTGCTTTACAAAAGGAAACTAATCAAATAAATTAAAAAAACATGTACACATTTTTTGTGGGTGTGTTTCATACTTAAATTTAGTAAAGATTATTACATAAACATACATTTTGTCAAAATATTAAAATATTAATTTAATAAAAATACAAATGTTTAGAACGGAGCAAAAAATAGCTCACCATTATATATGCAACAAAAATCGTCTGAAATAAGCAATAAAAATATTTTTGGGGGTCTTATTTTTACTTAAAAGCAATTGGCAATAATTTATAAAATCGTCTGCAGTATTTCTCTCCAGTTTGTTTTGGAATTTTTGTGTTTTTTAGCTCTGTGTAGCCATGAATGCGAAACGAAAAGAAACTTCGCCTGAAATTCGAAAATTAGTTATTAATTTGCATATTGAACGTGGAAAATCTATTAGAAAAACTGCTGAAACAGTTAACTTGAGTCGTTCAACAGTTTTCAATATCATTAAACGATATAAAAAGAATCATATGATTCAGGATAAAAGAAGACCTGGCCGACCATCAAAGCTATCCAATGGAATAAAGCGAATTATCGTTCGAAATAGTAAAAAAAATCCAAGAAATAGTGCTTCAAAAGTTGCTGCTGATTTACAAGCATTATATGGAATAATTTTTAATCCTGAGACTATTAGAAGGGTAATTCGATCTGTTGGATATCACGGTAGAGTAGCCAGGAAAAAATTCTTCGTAAGTGAAAAGAATAGAAAACTCAGACTAGCGTTCGCAAAATTCAACATAAATAAGAATTCTGATTACTGGAATAAAGTTATATTTGCTGATGAGAGTTTGTTTAATATATTTGGTTCTGACGGTAGAATCTTGGTGTGGAGAAAACCCAGGGAAGAATTTCGCAAACAGAACTTGGTACCAACAGTAAAGCATGTTGGAGGAGGAGTTATGGTATGGGGGTGTACGTCGTCCGCTGGAGTTGGTAATCTTGTTTTTATTGACAGTATAATGGATCAGTACAAGTATATTGATATTTTAAAGCAAAATTTGAAATCTTCAGCATGAAAATTGAACCTTCATAACGATTTTAAATTCTACCAGGACAATGACCCCAAGCACACTGCTCTGAACGTTAGACTCTGGCTGCTATATAACTGTTCTGAAATAATAGAAACACCACCACAATTTCCAGACTTAAATCCCATAGAAAATATTTGGCAAGAATTGGAATCAAGAATTCGCAAACACACCATTTCTTCAAAAGAACAACTAAAATCGGTGCTTCAAGAAGAATGGGGTAAAATCACTCCAGAAATCACAAAAAAATTAGTCGAATGGATCCCAAAAACATTAAATCATGTTTTAAAAGTAAAAGGAAATCCAACAAAATATTAAAACCTTTTAAAAAGTAAAATTTTTGGATAAATATTTGATGGAAAAGTAAGTGTCCCATCACTTATGTAAGCCATTTTTTGCTCCGTTCTGAACAATTGTATTTTTACTAAATTAATATTTTAATATTTTGACAAAAAGTATGTTATGTAATAATTATTAGTAACTTTAAATATGAAACACACCCAAAAAATTTTTCACATGTTTGTTTATTTATTTTATTGCAGTTTCTTTTTATAAAGCACAAGTGTCCCATCACTTTTGTGAGACTATGTAACAAAAAAAAAAAAAAAAAAAAAAAAAAAAAAAAAGAACAGTAATTTTGCTGAAAGTGCATTTTCAATTTTTTCACTTCTTTTAAAATTGTGTTAAATAATAAAGAGTTAAAGAAATGAGGATTAGATGCATATCTAATAGAAATATTTAATTAACAGAAAAAAAGTTAATTCAGAATTTTCTTAATACTGCATTTAATTCTTAATTTTTGCATTTCTTGTATAGTACATGGATAAGGCATACGAAGTCCTGGTAGAGAGCGGTTATAAGAATGCAATTGAGCTCAAAGATGACGAGAAAGCACTTCTAAAGAATTATTGTGAGGAGAAAGAAAAAGAAGAAGGAGAAGGTTGGAAAGTAAGCAAACTTAACCACTTAATCGTCGCGCCCGAGACATTCACGGGCTGCAAGTTTCATGGCTTTTATTCAGAATTGTATGATTCACACCAGTTTTACAAAATAGTGTAATTGGTTTTATTCTAGTATCATTTTAGTTGTCATTAAATAAGATGGATATTTCTAAAAATGTGGAGGCAATAATGAATTTGAATTTTTATGCTGTAATTTAATGCGACCATTACGTGATTAAAACTCAGCCAGATCTAAGAGTTCTTTAAAAACATCATTGCCAATTATAATAAAATGTGGTTAATTCATCATTTTTATTATTTTTAAATCAATCATGTTGTATGATAAAGATATCATATGACTTGAATTTTTTCAGCCGAGTGAAAAATGTGCTTAGGCCGACGGTCAAATGCAAGGCCTTTGACTAAAATTGTCAACTCTTTACCTATTCAGCCATCTAGACCAACAAGCGATCTGAAATGTGTCCGCCGGTAACAATCCAGGTTCCTTAAGAGCCTACTTCATTCAAATGAAAAGACCCGTTCATTAATATTAATTCTATGGAAGAAATTTATAAAAAAAATCACGGTTGCATTTTAATATTTTTAAATGACTTTTTTTTCTTTTAAATTGGATAGTTGAGATCGATCTGCATGCAGGCCCTTTGTCACTTTTTTGATTTTGTTTACAGATATTTTTTTATAAGGACGCTTTCATTTTCGAAACCGGTTTGGAAAGTGAAAGCACCTTCAGAAAAAATATCTCCAACCAAAATCGAAAACATAAAAAAGGCCTGCATTCAGATCAATATAAACTATCCAATGCAATAATAATAATAATAATAATAATAATAATAATAATAATAATAATAATAATAATAATAATAATAATAATAATAATAATAATAATTAATAAATAAGTAAATCATTTAAAAATATTGAAATGCAACCGAGATAACTTTACAAATTTCTTCCAAAAGATGAGCATTAGCGAACGGATCTTTTTATTTGACTGAAGCAGCCCCTTAACATGTAGAACTTTGCAATTTAAGTCAAAGGTCTTAGGGTCAACTACGACCCGAGTATTTTTTCACTCATTTGAGGAAATTCAGTTCATATAATAAATATCTGTTTGTAAAATAATGGTGATAGCATAAAATTATTAATATAAGAGTTAATCTGTTTACAATATGAAGATTAAAAATTAACCGCCAATTTATAATATGAAGGTTAGATAAGTATTGTTTTGAGCCTGCCGACAGTATTTGTTTTCATAAACTTTTAAGGTGTTTTGATTACTTTAATATGATTTAGGATCGATTTTTATTGCCTCTTTCATTTCTTTTTGTTTGAATATTATTTAAGTGTATGATTTTTTTTTTTTTTTTTTTTTTTTTTTTTTTTTTTTTTTTTAATGATTGTAAAATGTGTGCTAAAGTTACCATGGTGGTATGAGCACTTCATACTACTTTAGCTAATTCATCATAATTGTACAAAAAATAAATGTTCACCATATTTGTACATTTCAATACACAGTGCAGGAAGCCAAACAATAAAATCATTACCATCATAAATTTACACCACCAAAACACATTTCGTTCTTAATTAATATTAGTATTAACCCTTTCGCGTCCGAATTTTTTTTTGTTTTTTGTTTTTTTTTTTTTTTTTTTTTCATTTTAAGAACAAAATTATTTTTACTGAAATAACATTAATCGTAGATATACCCAAATAGACTTACTGAATTTTAAAGATTATCTCATTGTTTAAAATTTATCAAATGTACTCAATTTGTATACTATTCAAGTCATATTGATATGATAATAGGCTAAAGAGGGATTTTTGGAGACGTTTGGAAAATATGGTATTAAAACAGGGTTTAACAAATATTACAACTTTCTGTGTCTTTTTGCGTTTCACGACACATGACTCATTCAGAAAAGTAAACCTATATTTTAAATTAAAAGAACGAAATATATGTATAAAATAAGGAAATTGCCATCGGTGCAAAGAGAATTAAGCAAAAATGTATCAATATTGCTATTACCAAATATCAAAACATAAATAAAGCCATTATAAGAAAGGCATATACACTACATGGCCAAAGATGAACCTCCACTTGCGATTTTTGACACTTTGTTAAATATCTAGAAAAATACTTAAGGAATTATCCTGAAACCTTACATGTGTAAACAGAATAGTACAGGTCATGTATTTCCGTAAAGATTTTCTCTCGAAAATCCATAGGAGATCGTCAACAAATTGAAAAAGAATCTTTTGGATTACCCTGTCAAAACTAATGTAGCAAAAACGTTCAAACTGTAGATTATGATAAAGTAGCTTATTGTAATAAACTGTTTTCATTTTTATGCTGATAGCATGGATATTCGTAAAGATATTAAGGTTTGTATAAAAACAGTCCCAAATTTTTTCAAGTTTTTTTATTATAAGTTGCAGAGTTCTCAATATATTGGGTGAGTGCGAAAATTCGTGCGGAGGTGCAATAGATGGCGTTAGAAGCGGCGTAAAGTGTTGTCATTTATGCTGCCATCTGCATAAGACAGATAGTTGGAAAAGTGACGTGTGTAGCTTTCATTTCAAACACAATAATTTGTGTCGATACAAACTGCTTCGAGAAAGTTTACTTTTAAAATGAGTGTCGATAATGTGCATTTACAGCATGTTACGCTTTACAAGCTTCGGAAGGGAATAAACGTTGCAGTAGCCGTAAAAGACTTTTAAGAGATTTACCAAAATCAAGCACCAGCTAAACGAACTGTGGAAAAGTGGTTTGCGAAATTTCGCCGCGGAGAGTTTAACTTTGAAGACAAGCCACACCTAGGTCGACCTTCACACATTGATGACGATGTTGTGCGTACTTTAATTCAGAATACTCCACGAAATTCAACAGAAAGAGTTGCTACAGCACTTAACGTTGACCGATCAACCACTTTTCGGCGTTTAAAAAACATGGGATTCGATTTGAAGCTTGATATATGGGTACCCCATTTTCTCACCGAGAGGAATAAAATCGAGCAAATTTCTGCGACCGTTTTTTTTTAAGCGGACGGCTAAAAAACGAGTTACTTTTGAATCGATTAGTGAAGGGCGATGAGAAATGGGTCCTTTACAATAATATTCAGCGCAAACGCACATGTAAACAGGCGGGTGAGTATGGTGACGCAATAGCAAAGGCCAGTTTGCACCCGATGAAGGTGATGCTCTGTGTTGGTGGTATTGCAAGGGCATAATTTATTTTGAGTTTCTCCTTGCTGGCCAAACGATCGATACGGACAAGTACTGTCGTCAATTAACCAATCTGAATCGAGAAATCAAACAGAAACGTCCAATTTTGTCAAATCGCAAGGACGCAGTCTTTCATCATGACAACGTCAAACCACACGTTTCGAGACAGACGCTGCGCAAACTGAACAGCCTGAAATGGGATGTTCTAACTCATCCACCGTATTCTCCTGATATCGTACCATCTGATTATCACTTGTTCCGGTCTTTGCAAAATCATTGAAATGGAAAAAAACTTGACTGTTTGGATGCGTTAAAAAAAGTCGTGTCTTCGTTCTTCGAATCTAAACCGCGCAGTTTTTATGATCGGGGCATCCGTATATTGCCAGAACGTTGGAAACAGATTATAGGAAACGATGAAGTATATATCATTGATTGAATAAAGGACTCTGTTTGCCTAATCACTGTGTGACTTTTATTCTCAAACTCCGCACGAACTTTTGCACTCACCCAATAAAATTATATTATTTTCTGAAAATGGGACAAAAAACATTGTACACAATACCCTCTAATCAGAATTACAAAATAATAAAAATTGTAAGAAAAATGAACAGTTTTACTAAATATTTTTTTATTGCGTATGCGTCAGCGTTATCAAAATTTCATTTGCATATTGTGTTAGCTAAATGTATATAGGAACTTTTGTAAAAAATTCAAAAACATAGCTTGAAAATTATGTGTTGTCGGTAGAATAAGCACAAATTTGTAGTTCCCGAAATGAAGCAAAAAAATGAGGGGAAATGGAGAAATTAATACGACCCTTCATCTTTTTTGCTTCTTTTTTTTTTTTTTTTTTTTTTTTTTTGGAATAACGAATTTTCAGCTTATTCAATCAACGAACACTTTCAGAGTTTTCAAGCTATGTTTTCGAGACTTTCACAAAAGTTGCTCTATACATTTAGCTAACACAGTATGCAAATGAAATTTTGATAACGCTGACGTATGCGCAATAAAAAAATATTTAGTAAAATTGTTCATTTTTCTTACAATTTTTATTATTTTGTGATTCTGATTAGAGGGTATTGTGTACAATGTTGTGTGTTATATTTTTGGATAAACTCATTTTTTTATATTCAGAACTCTGCAAATTGTAATAAAAAAACTTGAAAAAATTTGGAACTGTTTTTATAAAAACTTTAATATTTCTACGAATATCCATGCTATTTGCATAAAAATAAAAACAGTTTATTACAATAAGCTATTTAATCATAATCTACCGTGTGAACGTTTTTGCTACATTAGTTTTGACAGGGTAATCTAAAATATTTTCGTTCTTTTTCAATTTGTTATCGGTCCCCTATGGGGTTTCGGGAGAAAATCTTTACGGAAATATATGACCTGTACTATTATGTTTACACACGTAAGGTTTCAGGATAATTCCTCAAGTATTTCTAGATATTTAACAAAATGTCAACAAACGCAAGTGGACCGCCATCTATGGCCATGTAGTGTAGTGCCATTTCTATTTGAGAAAGTAAGAGAAGTAATTGTTAAAAAAATAATAATGTTGAAAAGTCATCTGCTATTAACAGTACACCAGACCCGAAAGGATTAAACAAAACAGCCAGTACCCAGTAACCAAAAGAAACGGCGTAAACAGTTTTTATCACTAATTTCGAACTTGTACTGTTAAGATCGCCCACCTAAGAGATATTTTTAAATAGTGATAAATTCGTATACGCATATGAATGCAGATATGTTGCCATTTACGCTTGGTAATTCTGGAAGTACGCTTTCAGATGTGTTGCATTTTTCAAGTTGATTTAAATTTTAGCATACTATGAGATATGTATAAAAAATCCATAAATCATATGCAGGATTACACAAAATAATTTGAACACTTTCCTAATTTTGAGTGTTAATTATAGAAATTGGGTTTTCAACAAGATTAATGCGGTTTATTTTCAGTTGTTTACTTAGATATCTTCTTTCATCGTATCAAAACAGAAAGTTTCGTTGCAATAGTCTGAAAGAATTTTGGAAAATGTTTCATAATCTGTGCGTAATGCATCATTTTCTTCCTTCTTCTTACCTCTTTACTTACACGTAACATTAATGCAGTAAAGAAATTTATTAAGCGTGCACTTTCATTCAAGCTAATAATAGTATAAATTATAATAATCGTAATAATATAACTATGCCATTAATTATTATTGAATAATTTTTGAAGAGTTTACTAGGCTTAGTAGATATTTTGGTTCATGTGCCTAATGCTCTTAAGAAATTGAATTTCGAGAACAGCATAATTCATAACAAAAGGTTTTAAAATATTTATTTTAGATGCATATTGTAATTTTATGTTATAAGTAATTAATATTGTACTCATATAACTATCATTTTCTTGCAGCAACGTGTGTTTGATGAAACCGTAAAGAGGTACATAGATATTATACAAGTAAGTTTTATTTTTGTAAATTGATTATGAATACTATGTATGAATGGATGTATAGGGTGTCCAGCAAATAAGACCATGATTTCAAAAATTAAATTTCTCAAAAAACAAAGGTCGATAGAATTATGCGGTAAACGGTTTGTTTATTAGGTAAGCTGTAAAAATGTCATACAAAAATTTCGAACGGTGAATATTTTGAAAAGATTGTGTTCTGATTGCAAAAGATTGCTTGACTTGACATTTTTCATGTTTTATATTGCTTGCAGAGAGCGCGTTTCTCGATGTATAGAGCCATATTTTAGCGATTTTTGGAACTTCTGAAATTCAGAAAACTGTTAAATCACGAGCCCCGATTCAGTCTGGAGTGTGACATCCGACATGTTTTGGTATGGAAGGAAAGATACACTCAAAATAACCCCACATTCGTTCGTGAGAGGTCACAATACAGACGAGGAGGTTTCATGGCATGGGGTGGAATCAGCATAGTTGGACGTACAGATATGCATATCATTCGGAATGGTACTTTGACAGCCCAAAGGCATGCAGACGATATACTGAGACTTCATGCCATACCTAAAAGTGCTATTACACGTAAAAATTGCAAGCGACAAAAATCGCCTGCGTTTTTTCGTTTTCTTAGCATTTCATTGGCTGTTCGAGAAGAGTCTTTACCATCATTTGGATTTCCAAGCATTTGATTGGCTCTTACTCGCGACTCCCTTCGTTCCAGGCGTCAAAGACGCTCCGACACAAGAGAATCGCGCACTAACCAAGCGACTCCCCTGGTCCCATAGGATAACATGGAGACGCCTGGAATTTGACGCGCCTTCGACCACACGTGTAATAGCACTTTTAGGCTGCAGCTATTGGAAATTCCGTTGTTTTCTAGCATGATAATTCCAGACTGCACACAGCTCATCTTGTGTAGAACATGCTTGAAGCTGAAGCAGTACAGCGTATAGAATAAATTGCGTGCTCTCCGAGCCTGAATCCGGTCGAGCATGATCGTGACATGCTCAGACGACTCATTGCTACCAGCCCAAGACCTTCTTTTACTGTCCGAGACTTGGAGATTGCATTTCTTGAAAAAGGGAACAGTATTCCTCAAAGTCTTATCAATAACCTCATCGCGACCGTGGAAAACAGGTGTACAGCAATCTTAGCTGTTCGAGGACACCTCACGCCATATTAAAAATCTTGCATCATTTCTAAACAGTACTTTTTTTTAATCATTTACATGTAACCTAAATCGTCTTTTCATGGTTTTTTTTTTTTTTTTCATCTTTTCAAAGAATTAAAGCTTAATTACAATTTGTTTACGTCTTTTTTTCTTGCACATCGGTACACGCGTATGCCATTTTATGGCTGTCTCGCACAGTTTTCTTAATTTATTTCCTTGCTCCGCTAATTTTTTTTAACTGTGCAGATACAAATCTATATATCCTATACAGGGCCGCTGGAAAAATTCGGATAATTTTCCGATTGTAGATGGGCCATAGTTGAAATTGAGTTTTGAAATGTATTATGCGTTTTCGATATGGTTGAATTAGACATAGTATTTTATTTCTTTTAAATGGTGCAGTTTTATTAGATTACTCTGATTGTGTTAGATAATGTTTCATAACATATGCTTGACGCATGATTTTTTTTCTTCCTTGTTTAAATATTATTAGGATTGCCTAATTTAATTCTATTTATTCTAGATAATGTCACCATAGCAATCACGACGTTCGCAGAAAAAGAAAACTAAATTTTTGTTCTGGGGGAATAATTATAGATCATAAATGTCTTAAACTTAACCTCTCCAGACCTCAGGGTTTATTCTTATATATATTTTTTAATTTTAGTTATGGATTTATATTAACGAGGTGGAACCCGTCGAAATTCGACGAAAGAAAATCTTTAAGAAAGAACTGTTTCATAGATTTATAATATGATAAATCTAGATAATTAGTTACAGTAAAAAATACATCATATATTGTTCAGTCTAACTCTCAAACAAATATTATTTTAAGCTAAAATTAACAAAATACTATAAAACCCAATTATCCAAATTATTAAAAAATAATAAAACCGAAACTCACCGTATTTAAAATCAGACGATACTTTTAAAATAGTATATGCATTATATTTATTTATTTAATTAATTTTAAGAGAAAATAGAGTGATTCTGTTACCACAATTACAAAATTGTTACTAAAAATTATTTTAAAAAATTATATTTCAAAAATAAATTGAGATACAGCTTTGAAACAAATTGCATTTTAAAGTATATATTTTTTTTCTCTATACGACGGTGTAAAAATTAAAAATGTACGATGTTTAGATGTGTAAAATTTGCAGCACCGAAAATTGCAAAACCGAAATCATGGAAAAGTGTTGCACATTTTAATTTCTATTTTTTTTTCTTTTCTTTTCAATTTTAAGAGAAAATGGGGTGGTTGTGTCGCCACAATGACAAAATTGCTAATAAAAACTATAAAAAAAATTAATATCCCAAAAAGAAACTGAGATACAGCTTTCAAACAAATTGCATTTAAAAGTACATTTCTTATCTATATGACGATGTAAAAATTAAAAAAGTGCGATGTTTAGAAATGTAAGATTTGCAGTTGCGAAAATTGCAAAACCGAAATTGCAGGAGAAAGTGTTGCCATTCGCAAAATGACGTATGCGTTACGCACAGATACGTTTGGCCTTTATAATATAGATAGTCTGATAAATAAGAAAGATTGTACAGCGAAAAAAAATGAAATTTATTTTTTATACATAAAATTTGATAATACATGGGGACTCAAAAAGAACATTTTGTCAATTTCTTAGTATTTTTTTTAATTTTATTTTACTTTTTTATAATAAGGAAAATGGGGAAAATTGTACTTTCAAATGTAATTTATTCTAAAACAGTAACTTATAAAATATAATGTGAACTTAAAAAAACTCGTCGCTTACGCCGAGCAAAGGGGCACAATTGTAATGTTTTTACTGTAATATTTCACAATGTATAAACAAGTTGGAAACTGCACGTGAAGCGTAGCAAATTAGGTGCGTTCGTACGATAACGAAGTTTTAAAAATATTACTTTCATATAGCAATATCATAAAATTGTAAATAGTGAATTACAATTAAAACGCTCATCAAACAATGTTCTCCCTATGCCATTACGTAATGGAATTCTTTTGTGTGGCCTTGTAAATCAATAACTAATGTTCTTTGCACCACAAATTATGTAAGATGTATATTATAATATGTACTTTATAGTTACATATAAATTTTATTAAGTTCGCATGAGTGTAACACGATTAAAATGCATTTGAAACATTTTTACCCATTGACTGTAATGTAACGGAATACTTTTGATTATCCCTGTAATTGATCTATGCATCCTATTTTCATAAAATTTGAAATAACTCGACAAAATTATGTAATAATTATGTATTTTAAATTTCAAACGCATAAAATACATTTGAAACTTTTCCCCCATTGACCATAATGTAATTGAATACTTTTGATTGCCCCTGTATTTGATCTATGCACCCGATTATCAAAAAATTTGAAATAACTCGACAAAATTATGTAATAATTATGTATTTTAAATTTCAAACGATTAAAATGCATTTGAAACTTTTTCCCCATTGACCGTAATGTAATGGAATACTTTTGATTGCCCCTGTAATTGATCCATGCATCCGATTTTCATAAAATTTGAAATGACTCGACAAAATTATGTAATAATTGTGTATTTTAAATTTCAAACATATAGAATATATTTGAAACTTTTTCCCCATTGACCATAATGTAATTGAATACTTTTGATTGCCCCTGTAATTGATCTATGCACACGATTATCAAAAAATTTGAAATAACTCGACAGAATTATGTAATAATTGCGTATTTTAAATTTCAAACGATTAAAATGCATTTGAAACTTTTTTCCCCATTAGTAAAATGGGATGTCGAGAAAAATAGCGGCATGAAGGTTAGATGAGAACAGACTTTGAAAGGGGTTCGTGCTCTCTCTGGGATAGAGAATAAGTTGGTGGTTGGGATATGAGCACCGGTATGGGGATGTGCCTGACGCCCGACGATGACGTTCCTAGTATATCTAAGAGGTGAGCGGGTTCTTCTTAAGTATTTGAGCAACCTTTTCGTATGCGAATTAAATTAATATATGTAAAATTAGGCATCCTTAAAATCCTGTGTTATATTATTAATCAAAATCGCAATAAATGTATTGGAAGAATAACAGTGTATTTATTATGATTTAATTATAAATAAAGTGTCGTTATTACCTTATGTTTATAGACTTTTATGTCTTCTAAAACATCCGACTCTAGAGTCTGGGAAACGTTCTAATGCAAATAAACAAAATAAAGTAAAGTAAAGCTATCAGTAATCGGACAAACCGTAATGTAATGGAATACTTTTGATTGCCCCTGTAATTGATCTATGCATCCGAGTTTCATAAAATTTGAAATGACTCGACAAAATTATGTAATAATTATGTATTTTAAATTTCAAACGATTCGGTTGGGTAGTTTTTGCGTTGTTATATGCGGACGGACAGACGGACAGACAGACGGACGGACTGAACGACCACTATAGGTGCTACGTATTATATAATTACGAACGCACCTAAAAAGGATGATTTTTCCAACTCGATATTAAAATTTAATTTCGTATAGGAATATAAGCATTGAGAATATTAATAATAACAAAATGTTTCAAAACAGCTATATATTTCTAGGATTATATTAATTTAAACAGTACTTCTACTGCAGTGAAACCCACATCTTAGTGAACTGATACAGGGTGTCCAGTAAATGACTGACCCATTTTGAATGTAAATAACTAAAAAACGCTTTGAGATAAAAATATGCGGTTTGCTGCATTGTTATCAGAAAATCAGTAATTTTTTAGATATGCACTTTCTTAAAATAGCTCGAATTTCGGCCAACAGATGGCGCTGGAGGCAGCATCAGGCTGTCGAAATTCAGACATTGTCATGATATTATAACGTAACTGTTATTACCTGTAACCTTAACTATACATATATCGGTTAATATTGTAACCTTGATCCGTTGCTTATTATATATTATGTGATCGTGTATGAGCGTGTCGTTTATGAATTTATGTTGTACTGTTATTAATTATTAGTTTAGTAACGTTCATATGAAACGTATTTATTACAGACATTACTCTAGTTTTCTGATCATGATCTTTTCGGCTCATTTCGCACAGTCGTATCGCCATTGACATGTTGAATCGAATCTTCACTCACCTACAGAAATAGATTCCATACCATTCCGTCTTCTTCATTTGATTGCAAACGCATCTATCTGAAATGGAAGGATGCTTAAAAAGAAAAAAAAGGACTTTCCTGATTTTATATCCTGCGAGTCACCCCTTTTCAAAATTTCATTGCAGAAAGCATAATAGATCCTGAATCATCATAGAATCATTATAGTTCTACTTATTTTGGTTCAATTTTATAAAGATAAATATTACCAAATTACTGGAACATTAATATTTTTCATATATAACTTTTAAAAAGTTTTTAGAATCATTTTTTAAATAATGTTCCTTATTTGAAATCACATGCAAGAGGAATTTTCAGAATTCTTCTTCCCTTCTTTTCCTCAGGAAGAATAGTTAAGGAAAGGGGGGAGGAGGACGAAAAATATATTTCAGGATCTATGATGCTCTTTGCAATGAAATTTTGAAAAGGGGTAACTTGCAGGATATAAAACAGGTACGATGTTTTTTTTTTCTATTTAAACATTCTTCCATTTCACCATAGATGTGTTTCCACTTGGAGGGAGAGGGAAGGGAAAGGTGTGTATAAAAGTCATCTTAAAATCTCTCGTGGCTTTCGTAATAAAATTTCAGATGTGTTAAATGTCAAACTATGAATGTAATGCAGGGATGATTTCGGTTTTTGGAAAAATGAAGAATGTTTCGTTTTAAGCAGGTTTCCTTCTTAGCGACTGCTTATGTATGTTACTTCTTCCGTCGAAATCAATATTTTTTTTACGTTTAATACAGGATTTGTTATAAACAGTTTCCTTCATTCTCAGGTTTATTATATTTTTATGCGCCGATTTATAAGTTACTGCCTTGCTTTTTTTTTAACAGGGAACTTACCAACACTATTTCCGAATCATTGTTTTAACCACATAACTGATTTCACTGCACGATGTAAGCAAGAAGAGTTTGCTTGATCAATAACTTAAAGCTTATCCCTTATTTTCAAGTTGTACGTAAACAGAGATTCAGTTAACCGGTTGCAAAAATATTTTTTAATACAATTTATTCATGGTAAATGTGTGAAAAGTCAATACTTATAAAAAGGAAGTTTTGTTGGTTTTTATTATGTATAATAGACATTATTTAATCATAAATATTTTATTTAAATCTCTTTTAATCCATCAAACTCTATTTCTGCAGGTGAGTGGAGAGTCGATTCAATATGTCGACTGAGATTCGACTCTGCGGAATGAGCCAAAAAGCTCATGCGTATAAAAATAGAATAATGTCTGAATTTCGACAGCCTGATGCCGCCGCCAGCGCCATCTCTTGACCAAAAATTGAACTATTTAATGAAAGTGTATGTCTAAAAATTTACTGATTTTCTAATATCAATACAGCAAAACGGAAATTTTTATCTCAAACCGGTTTTTTTTTTTTTTTTTTTTTTTTTTTTTTTTTTTTTTTTGTTATTTAAATTCAAAATGGGTCAGTCATTTACTGGACACCCTGTATATGAACCATGCATTGAGTACACCGCATCATAACATACTTTATTGCCTTTACACAGAATTTCTATTGATAATCTTACAGTGGACGTATATCAATTAAATGGTGGATACATAAATTTTTTCTTCTTAAAAGTCCACTGCGATATTCTTTTTATAATTTAAACATAACAGAGCTGTAGATTGGCAACAAAATTTTGATATCTGCTTTATGTTTCTTGATATGGATATATAGTAATTAAATGCTGGATCTATAAATTTTCCTTGATAAAAGTATATTATATAATTGCTTAAATTGCAAAACTATTATGATTTTTCTTTTATTAAAAAAAAAAAAAACATTTGTTACATTATATGTTTTATCTATTACTTTTTTAGGATGCTTGTCAAGATGAAAGTTCTCCTGCATGTGAGCTATATACTAACATGACTGTAAGTATAAAAACTTTTGTATTATATCTTACTCCAAAGTTAAAAAATTTTTAATAAAAACAGTCATTTTCCACGAAGATAATGAATCTATTGCTATAAAACTCTTGTCAAAAGAAAAAGAAAACTTCATCGAAACAATCCGAATATTTCTGATGCATTAAGTAGATATTTTTGTAAGGTACCTGTGCCTAATATGGACACCCTAACGAAAGTTTATTTTTTTCGCCCCCATGTACACATGATAGGACTCCAAAAATATATGACCATGATCCCTGGACTGTTGACTATTATTATTAAAATTAGCGACCTTGTATTTATTATGGTTTAATTTAAATGATAAAAACAAAAAAATGTTTACAAATGTCCATATAAGGAACCACTAGTCCCTATTATGAACAGGTGGCTAATTATTGATCTACTGCACAGGATGTATGGAAGAGCCATTCTATAGAATTTTAGAGAAGAGAGGATAATATATATATATATATATATATATATATATATATATATATATATATATATATATTAATTGTGGGGGAGGACAGGGCCCAGTAAATACCTTCAGAACATGCGCTTTAGAACGGGGAGTCATTTTCGGTTGCGGCTCTTCGAAGACCGACAAAGCACCTCATTTACTACAAAATATTATAAAATAATGTAGTTGTTGTTGTTGTTGTTGTTTTTTTAATCTTTTTATTTTTGTGAATCTGAAGATTCACCTACTGTACTTCCAATGTGGACATAAGGTGTCCATATAGGGAATCGGGAGTAGTTTTATTAAATCTTGTAATAAATAAATAAAGAAAATATTTTTAAGCAATATATGCAATACCAATCGAAAATAAGTTTTAAAAGCTTTCTAAAACACCCCACTTTTCAATATTTAAAGTAATTTTACAATATCTAATAAGAATTTAAACTTACCTGTAATTACTATCATCACACCACAAAACAACGAGTTTCCTTCTAAATGGCGAACAACGCGCTTTTTTGTACTTTGCTGGCTTATTTATCTTTTCAACTGCTTTTCTTCACGGACATGTAGAGCGATCTTTTTATAAAATTTGTTACTTTTAAAAATATTAGGGGTGTCCATATTGAGAGCACTGTCCATAATGGATACAAGTACCTTATGTAAAAACATGAAATCTCAAGATATTGCTATTGAAATGCTTTGGAATAGAATAGCGCTTTTCACTTTGGCGCAGACTAGGAAGGGTTTTCCATAGGGGAGGCTTAACTTATCTCTCGGTTTTCTTAATTAAAAGAATTTCAGCATTTTACCAATATGTGCCAATCGAAGCTACAGGGATGCTAAAGCAATTGTCTTTGTTTAATACAGATAATAGAAATAGGTATGGAAAAATCAATTGTGCGGGGTTTTCAACCTAAAAATTGTGTTTTTTAGAAATATTTGATAGCTTTTACAAGATAAAATATATCATAGAAAAAAAATTGAAATTAATTAAATTTTTGAAACATACGCATATTTTATTTAATTTCGGCTAATGTACCGGATTTTGGTGATGTCATCCTCCCGTGCCAACAGTGACAAGGAAGGTCTCCATACTGGGCATACTCAGAATTTTATGAAAAAAATACTAATTAAAGTACTTATGTATGTAATAAAGGATCAGTCAAAATTAGCGGAGGAATCACATTAGAAAATCTGTAAAAAAAAATATATTTTCGAATATTTGGCGTGAAAAGACGAAAGCGTCACTCGATTTGACGAGCAGCCCTTTTCCTCGCCGAAAGCAAAGGATTATAATGCAACTTAAAACTACTGGATGTCTGTAAATGGTATTTAATGAATTTAAACATAAACAAGAGACTTTAATATATTATATACATATTGCATTACATGTATATATTACTTGTTGAAGTAGCTATTTAATTAATCACTGGAAAAAATGTTCTCATAGATTAAAAAACATTGAGTAAAATTACCTTCATGCATTTAAACGTATTCAAAAATAAAAGTTAGATGTTTCCATAGCAACAAAATTTAATTGAAAATTCTCAATTGGACTTTGAGCTTGAAACAAATTTAATTAATTTAAATTATGAATTTCGTTTTGAATCGCATATTTTGATGGTTAAATTTTAATACAAATACGTATAAATATCGATATAACAAAATTATATTTAAAACAAACTAAAACTTACAAAACTAAAGTTATTTATAAATTTATCAAAACAAGTTCAACGTGAAACTTTTTTTTTTCTTGAAGTGTATTTGACATAAAGTATTTTTTGAAATTACATTCCTTCGCCAACCGGCGATAAATCACCAAATAACGAAATTTTCATTAATTTTTTTTAATTTATTGAATGGAGGTTCTGCCGAAAATGTTTTATAAACGTATATACCCACACAAGAAGAACATTCTGTAATTTTTTCAGATTTTTCGGGGTATGCCAGTATGGAGACCTTCCTTGTGAGAGCGAACATAGCAGTGCTTGATCTCTAAAATTGCTCTTTTCTATTCAGTATAGTTTTATAACAGTAGACTCAGATGTGGTATAGTCCAAGAGCCGACAGTACAAAATCTATATTATCGAGCACTAGAAAAAAAAAAAAAAAAAAACCTTTATTTTATGGAAGAGTTAATGATCCATGAATATATAAGGGAATCTAATGATCCATGTCTGCCGGAAGTGAAGTGGTGCATAAGCCAAAAATTAATGCCAATAGTGGTTGACTCTTAGGTTTATCATTGTGTTTTCCTGCTCCCAGTTTTCCATGTTTTCAGACCTTTGACTGTACGGCAAACACAGTGTTAAACCTTCGAATGCACCACTAGTGGTATTCATTTTTGGCTTATGCACCACTTCACTCGGCAGACATGGATCATTAGATTCCCCTATTGGCTACTCTTCCATAAAACAAAGTTTTTTTTTTTCTTGTGCTCGATAACATAGGTTTTTCTGCTGTCGACTCTTGGGCTGGTAGCAGATGATTCCAATGAATAGAGTTTTTCTATATCGACCAAATTAAGTAATAATAAGTGTATCTTTTGTACGCGATTGGTGAAAAAATGCATACTCAAAATATTAAAATTGAAATTTTGTTTATATTTTCTCATTTAGAAAATATGTTCCAACATAAACCTAGATGGGACAGATTTAACTCAAATGTCTTTTCACCCGATAACTTCCGGCAGCGAAAATTGCAACAACCAAATTTAAATGAGTACTGAAGTTTAAAAATATATTGGAAAAATAGAAAACAATTTTAGTTTCAAAGTGCTCTTGGCGGAAAATAGGCAAGCTAAATTTAAATGAAATTGATTTTTCATGTTTTTTTTTCTTTTTCGTAAATTTTCAGAATAATCTTCTACCACGTCAAAATTTATAAGGCTTTTTTCTGGTAGTTTAGTTAATGAGAAATGTCTAACTAAAATTTTAAAATTGATATTTTATTTATTTTTTCTCATATGGCAGTCATTTTCCAAGTTAAAATTAGATACGATAGATTCAATCCAAACTTTTTATTTTTATAACGCCCCTCCCTCCACTTTTCCCTAACCAGTTATTAATCAAATTTATTTTTTTAGGTTTTCATTCATCTGACAAAGCTCTATTCGTCTCACTACTCTGTCTGTTTGTTTGTCACATAATCCGTATACGGAAACAATATAAGTTTGATACTTGAAATTTTGTACCCGACAAATATTAGAATTTTGAAAAGGTCATATGTTATTCTACAATGGTGTGCAAAAGTTTAAGACCAGCAGCAAAATTTTGATATTTTAACACAAGCACCATTACTACCGAATAGTATGCCATCTTAACAGTGAATTGCATCAGACTCGTTCTCCTGATATGAATAACTATCCCCCCCCCCGTCTCATTCCTCGTCAGTTGTTATAAAAATTTAACCTTTGACTGTGCTGTTTTTTAATATTTGTTAGTGGTAAAAACCTCTACTTTCATTAGCAAAAATGGCAGAAATATTTGCCTGGATAAAGTTGAATTTTTTGAACGTGAAATACACTGACGGAAAAAAAATCCCAACACCAATAAAGAGTTGTGTTAGCTAAACGAAATTTTGTAGGTGTGTTTAAACATCTATAAGATGACATTGATTAAAATTTCAGCCTTCGCGCGTAAGTGTGGCGCTAGTAGCGTCACTCACAACTTTAAAGTCAGGTTTGCTTTAAATGCGTATTGAAAAGTTCGTGAGCATTCTTCAAAATTTGACGAAATGAGTTGAGATTGATCATGCATGCCTTTAAGAAGACGAAAAAGCCATTATCATCAGTTCCTCGAATTGGAAAGAGGTCATAAAGTAGGGCTACGAGGAAGTGGATTTTCTTTCCGCAATTTTGCAGAAAGTCTTGGACGGAATGTATCCATTGTGTATGATTTTTGCGAGCAGTGGTCAAGGGATGGTACTGCATCAAGAAGACCAGGTTCCGGGTGACCACGTGGCACTACTGAGAGGGAAGACCGTCGTATTCGGCGTACGGCTGTGGCACATCGTACTGCATCTGAAACAGAAATTCGAGCTGCAGTTGGTATCTCGGTGACACAACAAACTGTTAGAAACCGGTTACTTCAAGGACAGCTCGATGCAAGGCATGCATTCCACTGACTCCAAGTCATTGCCGCTTGCGACGTCAATGGTGTCAAGCCAGAGCTCATTGGAGGATGGACTGGAGATTTGTTGTGTTTTCTGATGAAAGCAGGTTCTGCCTTGGTGCCAGTGATGGCCGTGTGATGGTCAGAAGGAAGCTAGGGGAACGCCTGCAACCAAACTGTCTGCGGCCCAAACACACTGGATCTACAATCTGGGTCATGGTCGGGGAAGCAATTACTAAGACAGCAGAAACATTCTCGTGGTTCTTTCAAGCACACTGACTGCAAATGTGTGCATCAGTCTGGTAATTAGACCTGTAGTGCAGTCATTCAAGAAAAGCATTCAAGGGGAGTTTTTCAACGGAATAATGCTCGCCCTCATGCCACTGTTGTAATGCAACGTGCTCTACAGAGTGTTGACATGTTACTTAGGCTAGCGAGATCACCAGATCTGTCTCCAATTGGGCACGTATGGGAATTCATTGGATGAGAACTCCGGCCTCATCCCCAGCCAGCACTGACAATCACATTATTGACACAGCAAGTACAACAAACATGAAAGTCCATACCACAAAGTGACATTCGGCACCTGTATGACACAATGCATGAACGTATGCAGGTTTGCATTCAATATTCTGGAGGTTATAGCGACTATTAGTGTAACAGCATTTCACTTTTGAAATGCATTTTATTGACCTTAAATTAACCTGTGATCTCGAAAATCTAATCAATTAAACATGTTAACTAGACAAATCCACTGTCCAAATTTCATTACTCTACAATAAGTTTTTCTTGGTGTTGGAAATTTTTTTTCCGTCAGTGTAGATAAGTAGGTACATGTGATGAAGACTGCTGTTTATCAAACTGCCAGTAAATTTGATATTTCGGGAAAGTACACTGACGTGAACAGAAGCGAGAAAAATATCATGATCATTATATATGAGGACCCCATAAGCCAAGGGGTACAAGTGACAAAATTTCGATTTGGAGTAAATTGAGTTTAAAGATAATTGATGTTAAATTGGAACATCAATAACAATTGAGTGGATCGAAAAAGGAAATTTCTGCTTGTTGCATTCTGGTCTTTGAACTCTTATTTCAATAACTGTTAAAAAATAAAGTACAATTTTCTTTAAATGTATAATTAATCAATATTGTTTGTTTTTCGAAAAAAGTGGTTTGCCTCTATAACTCAGCAAATAATAAGAAAATCACTTATATTTCTTTACCTAAAATGAAAAAAGCATATTTTTAGGTCGTCTGTGTATTTAGTTTATTTTTTTCAATTTTGTCACTTATACCCCTTGACTTCTGGGGTCCTCATATATGATCATAATGATTATGTGATTCGAAGCAGTTTAAGGCCCCACAATAGTCACTGAAAAAGACCCGGATGATAATGTAAATTCTATGGGAGCGTTCTTTTCAAATATCTCGCTCAAATTTTAAAATTTTTACATGATTTTTTTTTTTTTTTTTTTTTTTTTTTTTTTTCATAGGATTGCTGAGGACGATCTACAACCGGCCTAGTTTTTACTTTTTCGATTTTTCTTATTTAACCGGTTTTGAAATTTAATGTAATTTTAAAAAAAAAATCTGAAACCAAAATTGAAAAAAGGCCGGTTTGTAGATCGTCCACAGCTATCCTATGCAAAAAAAAATCATTTTAAAATATTAAAATGTGAGCGAGATATTTGAAAAGAACACTCCCATAGACGTTACATTACCGTCCGGGTCTTTTTCCTCCATGAAGATTAAACGTACACTGTATGAAAGAAATACCGACGTCAGTTTGGGCACTATTTCAAGACCTTTGGCCAAAGATTTCGATTTATTATCCTATATTTTTATGGGTGGTCTAAAACGTTTGTACACGACTGTAATTGAATGCATTCTATCATTTCTGTGGCTTTTTAAATTTCAAAACAGAACCTTAATTTCAGCATTTATTGCATAAAATCCAAAGCACAGTTCTAGAAGTTTGATGCCAGAGTTTGCAGGTTCTATTCCCTGAGACGAAAGTGTGAATTTTGTTTTTTATTACACCTCATTTTCCGATATATTTAATTTAAATAAATATCCTTTTTTTTTTTTTTTTGCCATTTTCAAGGTTTTTTTTTCTTTTTTTCTTTTGGGGGGAGAAGATGGGGTAGATCGTAAATTTTTAAAGCTTTTTTTTCTCTCTCTCAAAAGAGAGAGTTGTTGTTGTTGTTGTATTTATGTCGGCCAATTATCTACACTGTGGGATATAGGCCCTAAGGGGTGGGATGCCCTCCGTGGGGGTCTTTCTAAGGGAACCTAACCCGTATTTACGCAAGGTTCGAAGAAAACCACGGAAAACTCCGAACGGTTAGGCCGACGGTCGCGATTGGGTTCGAACCCAGCACCTACCGTCTACCAGTTTGAGATCAGAACCTCGCGGCCACTGGTGGGAGCCTCAAAACAGAGAGAGGGAAAGGATGAATTCAAAACTCTACATTCTGGAATTTTTAATGACAAAAATCCTAACAATGACTGCGCATTTAATTCACTTATAATTTTTAAAAAATGCACATTTATTGGCCATTAAATGTTTCACATTCCTGATGATGTAATCAAATACAGAATTAATATAACAAATTCAAAAATGATAATGATTAACCCCTTAACTGGTTTGCCCGAACGGCGTTCTGGCAAGACGAATTTGCTTATTTCATCATTTAAAACTTTTTGACACCACTATTATTTTTAAGAAAATTTTTATGCAATTGAAAGGCGGAAATGCTTAGATTAAATTTTACGAATATTTTATTTAAATATTAGTGGTGTGAGTCCGCTTTTTTCAATTTATTGAACGGAGAAGAATTAACCAGTTAAGGAATTAAATGGATTTTAATTTCAATTACACCCTTTGAAAACCCCAACTGTATTTCATATGCAGAGTTCCTGCTTGGCTTTTGACCAACATTAGCAATTTGGCGAATAAGAAATAAAAAACAGTATCCAAAATAAATGTTAGCAAAATATATTCGGTATGAAACACTGAAAAATCTATCTTTAATTATTTATCGTATTCCTTTTTTAAAAAAGTTTTTAAATATATATATATATATATGAGGACCCCAGAAGCCAAGGGGTATAAGTGACAAAATTAAAAAAAAATGAGTTAAGTGCTTAGGCTATCTGGAAATAAGTCTATTTATTTGTAGGTAAAGAGTTAAGAGTGATTTTTTAATTATGTACTGAGTTTTAGGGGTCTGTTACTTAACCTCTTTCCCGAAACTGTGAAACGGTTGGAGGCCAAGGGGTATAAGTGCAGTTATATCCGTTGACATCTATATAGCTGCAGGGCGATCAAAGACGTACAACGCAGTTCATGATATTGAAAACCCCCGAGAAATTTGATCATTTTTAAACGGCGATTGGTACAAAAATACGATTGCATGCCAATTTGTACCAATTACAATTTAAAGATTATTTACTCCGTGTGGCGTTTAAATGTTATGAAATGGAGTTGTATGTCGTTTTTCAAAATGTTTTTCGCCAGTGTTTTTTGCTTTTTAGAATTTGTTTTTTAATTCGTTTAATATTACATTAAATAAATGCCAACTGTTAACAAGTAAGAAAAATCAAACATTAAGCATAGATTGTGAAACACTTCCGAACACTTCCTGAAATCTTTAACAAAATTTCGCTATTTAGGATAACAAAGTGTTACTATCTATAGCCAAATATGTATTTTAATACTTTTTAACACCCTGTGTTTGATTTGTCGAATGATATATGTACTGTATAATGAAAAAAAATTAATTTAGGAAGAAAGCGCGTAACAGTTGGAAATTTCTCTTTCAACAGTTTATATTAATATATGGAAACATACTTGTATACTTTTTTTCATCCCTGGAATTTACCTGGAACCTTTATTATACGCCAGTATTTAGCTAAAATTTAGTTCAATCTAAAACACTCTTAAGACTACTGAAATCTTATTTCAAGAAATTACCATCCATAGATGACCATGTATGTCCATTCTGTGCGTTGCCCTGTATATCATTTTATCTATATTCTACAAACATTTCTGAGTAAACTGAATGCAATTCCGCATAAAAATGCATAAGTCATTTTAAAACAAATTTTAAGTAAATTACACTCAAATTCAATATCCTTTATCAGATCTTATGTGTAGCTGTGTATATCAACTATAGCATTTATACATACTATGCATATTACAACATACATAAATTTAGTGAAACTTAAAAAGCATATGTGATAATAAAGAAGGCATTTCATCCATTTGTCAACCATATCGATAATATACAGTATTTTGGATAGAATATACTATTTGAAATCTTTTGTGTGTCCCTGTAAATGCTGCGCACTTCATACTATGCGCAAAATAATTTATATTAAATCTCATCGATGGATATAAATTCTATTATACATGAAAAGTTTAATATAATTAAAATATGTCGCAAACAATTTCCACTTTACCATTATGTAATTGAAATGTTTTGTGTGGCCCTGTAAATGAATATTAGCTTTTCTTTTCACCACATATTTTACATAATGCACATTTTAATGAGCTTCGTGGATGCATATAAATTTTAATATGTTTGACAAATTGTAATAATTTTAAAATTCATCTGAAATTATTTTTCCCCACAGTCCGTAATGAAACGAGAAACTTTTGACTGTCCCTGTAAATAAACTAATCATGCTTGAAACTTTATTTGAAATAGGGTTCGTGCTGGGATAAGAGTAAATAATCTCCTAAAATTTCATGTATCAGGGCAATCCGAGTATATATACGAGAGTTAGAGAGAAACAGACGGTCAGATGGCTAGACAGATAGATGGACAAACAAACTGAAATTATATTCACTTTTCACCTTTGTTGGACAATGCTAGAAAATCTCAATGTTTCAAAACTTATAATTAAATTTTAAGTCTTATGTTGCAATAAAAGTTTGTTCTTTCATTCATTCGTATCAACATTGATCTTGAATTTTTCGTAAATTCATTTTTTTTATTTCATAATTTTTCCTTTTTAGAGCTTTTATTAAAACAAAACATTGTCCTTTCATTTACTTATGTCAACATTATTCTTAATATTTTAGAAATTTATCTTTTTATTTCATATTTTTTTGTTTTATGTATTCATTCGGCACCTGTACCCTTTAATTTCCAAGCAGTTTTCATTTTTGCTTGGAAGCCAAAGGGTACAAGTGCCGAATGATGATAAATATTGCTTAGTTAAAAATATAAAACAAATTTTATTCCACTTTTTTTCCAAACAGTTATTGAAATAAGAGTTCAAAGATCATTAAGAAATAAACAAAAGCTTCATATCTCGATTCATTCAATTACAATTGATGTTCAAATTTGAACTCAATTTACTCGAAATCTAAATTTTGTCACTTGTACCCCTTGGCTTCTGAGCTCCTCATATATTGTAGTTATTAAAATAACAGATATTTGACTATCCGATACAGAAACTATTAAAAATAAGTTCATTCTACATATCTTCTAAATTTGTAAATGTTTTAGATACTGTTTTAGCACTCTAAATAAAAATTCAAAATAGCTACCTTTGATTTACCATTGTAAAAATACATTCTAAAAAATTTCTATAAGATTTCAACTCTAACCGATAGAAAAAAAAATGACCGGCCAGTGATACTTTACTTGCAACTAACAAACAGTATGGCAAATGAGTAATTCCAACACACTATTCCAGCAAAACTTTCCTCTATATTCGGTATTTGATACGAATAATTTTGTGTTTTCACCAACGCAATACCGGCACATACATATCGATTAACTAACAATAGAGAAATATCTATCGGATTATTTTTTCTGTGTCTTTGCAGTAGCTAAACTGAATGGGTATTGAATCAGTATGCCTATAAATAGAGATATACAAATGGCACGGTGCTATTAAATATGTAAAGCGACATCAATCGTTCACGCGGATAAGAATCTCGACTACATTGACACAAACACACACGCTCAATGCAAGAATTAAGCATTCGTAATTTGGCGAGTGTGACTGTTCGTTTACTCGCCAAATGGAGCAAATTGTCGCGATTTAGCGCAATGGGGAGCGTCAGTGAGAACCTTGTTTATATACAGTGGAATCCCGTTAATTCGGATCTCCGGATAATCCGGATCGGTTTGGTAATTTTTTTTTTCAAGTTTGAGAAGCAATTGGCTAATTCCCGTAACATTAACATGTTTCATCGTCGTATTCTAAATTTAAAAAACTTTTTCTTAAATCTTCTCGGAAGAATTAACCAAAGTAAACATTTTTACTGCCTGTAAATATTCAGTAAGTTTAACATAAAGGTCATTTTATGGAAGTATGTTTTATTTTAAATATTTTTTTTCTAACTCTCCGGATAATCCGGATTTTCGATAATCCGGATTCGGTCCGGTCCCAATTAATCCGAATTATCAGGGTTCCACTGTACAAAGTTTGATCGATATCCCTGATTATTATGAATGACAGATATTTTGTACTTGATTTATTGCTATAATTTCTATTAATGAAATGTAATTTCTTTTTCTTAGAATTGCTTATCGAATATGTTTAATGAACAGAAAGCTAAGAATAATTGTGGTTACAAGAGACAATGAAAATTGTGGCAATTGCAGAAGGATAATGGATTTTTTTCTTCTGGAAGACTTTATATTACCACTCATGTATAAAAAATAATCACAATATGCAGAATAAATATAAGGAAGCATGGCAATGAATTTTTGTTTGTTATTATAAATCACTTCGTGACATAAAAGCATAAAAAAACATAGACTATTATTTCAAACAAATAAGAAAAATCATACGTTAAGCATAGATTATGAAACACTTTCCAACATTTCCTGATATCTTTAATCCTTTATCCACCAATGGTACTTGTAAGTACCATTCAAATTACTTATTATAAAATTCTTTTGATGCGTCAATTAGTTTTAATAATGTTTAGGATGAGTTACAGATACATTACTTTATTTTTTTCCAAAAGCATTATTGATTCCACAAAACAAAAATATTTCTAAAAGGATGATTTCTTTTGACTTTTTATTTTTTCAGCTTTCTTGCCGCTGAGGGATGGAGATGGGGATTTTTTAATTTGGAATTATTTCTATATTTATATTGTAAGAGCATCATATTTTTACATTTTAAAATTCTACAAAATACTAAGAAAACAATTTAAAATAAAAGATTTGAGTGGGGTTATAAATGTTGCACAAAATCCCTGTAAATTCAAATTTAATTAATCCTTCTAAATCCTTGAACTCTTCTAAAATCCGTCAAAAATTTATTAAATGATTATGTAAAGTAAATCTTTTAATTTAGTTTAAACAATTTAAATAAAATGCTTTAGAATGTAAAATTTTCATGAATTCATAATTCGGTAGATAAAGGGTTAACAAAACTTCGATATTTAGGGAAATAAGATGTTATTGTCTATAGCAAAATATATATATTGTAATGCTATTTAACAAACCCTGTATTTCATATACATACTATATAGTGGGAAAATTTAATTTCGATAAAAAAAAAAAACCTCATAACAAGTTGATATTTTTCTTTCAACAATTTATACTAATAGATGGAAATACACTTGAATACTTCGGTAGAAGACCTGTGGTTTACTTATAGTACCTTTATTACACACCAATATTTAGCTAAAAATTAGTTCAAACTGAAACACTCTTAAGATTACTTAAATTACACTTCCAGAAATTGTCATCCATGGGCGAACATGTATCCAACTTTTTTGCGTCACCCTGTATATCAATTGAAATGAAAAAAACTTCTTTAAACACCATAAAATAAGTTAACTGCGCAAGGCCTTTCGAAAGAAAAGTTCTTTCGAAAGGCCTTGCGCAGTTAACTTATTTTATGGTGTTTAAAGAAGTTTTTTTCATTTCAATTGTGTATAACACCAGCTTCAATTTTATACATTACCCTGTATATCATTTTATCTATATTCTATAAACATTTCTTAGTAAACTGAATCCAGTTCAACGTAAAAATACGTAACTCATTTTAAAACCACCTTTAAGTAAACTACGCTCATATTCAGTACTTTTACGAGCTCTTTTGTATAGCCCTGTATATCAACTATAGCATTTATACACACCATATAATATACATACAATTAGTGAAACTTAAAAGTACATATCCTAATTAAAAATGCATTTCATCCATCCATCAGCCACCATTGATAATATAAAGTACTTCGAATAGAATATACTACTTGAAATCTTTTGTATTTCTGTAAATGCTATGTATTTCGTATATTAAGCCTCAGTAACATATATAAATTTTATTATACATGAAATAGTTTAATATAATTAAAATATGTCGCAAACAATTTCCTCTTTTCTTTAATGTAATTGAAAGTTTTGTGTGGCCCTGTAAGTGAATAATAACTGTTCTTTTCACCGCATACTTTACAGAAGGCATATTTTAGTGCACTTCGTAAATGCATATAAATTTGAATATGTTTGACAGCATGCGAAATCGTTAAAATTCATTTGAAATGATTTTTTCCCATAGGCCGTAATGTAATAAAATTTTTTTGACTGTCTCTGTAAATAAACTAATCCTGCTAAAAACTTCATTTAAAATAGGGTTCGCGCTAGGGTAAACATCAATGACTTCCAAAAATTTCATGGCAATCCGATAATATTTACGAGAGTTAGAGCGCGGAAAGACGGCCAGAAAAACCAAAAGCCTAAACACTTTTCAACTTTGTTGGAAAGTGTTAAAAATTGCTTACAAAACATATGAAATGTATTCTGCTTCGAGTAAACACCAATTATTCTAAACTTAATGTAACATAGAAATTAATTATTTTATATTATATTAATGATTTTATAGCGAAAATACATCGTAGCCCACCTTAGTACCATGTTGAAACATAATTGCGAAAAATAACGGTTGCTCTGGTGAAGCGTACATGGAAAACGAAAGAATAAATTCCACATATGTTACTCAGAATTCTATTTAAATAGATTTTTAAACACATATCAAAAATATTTTATTCTATTCAAATAATAATATTATGAGCATTACTACAATATAAAAACCAGTTAAATGTGCCAATCCCAAAACTTTCTTCTATCTCATACGTACATTTTAATATTTTTAAAAAATATTTACTTATTTTAATGTTTTAATAATTTTAATTCAATACCATACGAACTTTGGTTTTCATCTTAAATTTCTGCTTCAATCAATCAATGGGAGTAAAAACGAATTCCGTCACTACACGAGCCGATGAACAATAGAATGATAGGCAGATTTTTTTTTATTATTATTATTCAGGGAGGACCTATTTGCCTTACCAAAAAATAATTATATACAAAAATTTTAGTTCAGTTCAAAACTAATTTCATAAACTTTTACGTGGTGCAATATTGAAAATGGCATAAAATTGGCTATAGCAGCGCCCCATTCCGGCGGATTTTTTTTAAATTCAGGGAGGACCAACTAGCCATAGCCATACACTTACACAAAAAAATTTTGTTCAATTCGATGCATAACTTCATATACTTTTGGCAGGTACAATATTGAAAATGGCACAAAAATCGCGATTGCAGCGCCCCCTTCCGGCGTATTTTTTTTTTTTCAAATTCAGGGAGGACCAACTAGCCATAGTCATACACTTACACAAAAAATGTGGTTCAATTCGATGCATAATTTTATGTATTTTTGGCCGGTACAATATTGAAAATGGCACAAAAATCGCAATTGCAGCGCCCCCTTCCGGCGGAATATTTCAAAACTGAAGGAGGACCTGCTTGCCTCAGCCAGAAACATTCACAAAAAATTTGGTTCATTTCTATGCATAACTTCATACACTTTTTCATGGTAGAATGGCGACATACACACAGACACACGGACAGAGAGACATTTTGTAAAAACAGGTTTTTTGGAATCTCTGACCCCTAAAACGTGTAAATCCGTCAAAAAACGGAAGTCGAAAAAAGTTTCGATTACAATACTTTCTTCTATTGAAGATATAAGAAAGTAATAATTACAAATGTTACAGTAATGATTTTAGAAAGTAATTAGGATGAGCGAAGCGAATCCTCTACTAGGCCACTCAAATTACAATTTGTCGTACACTTTACAAAAAAACTATTCAATATTTTGACTTCAAATTAAACACAAAAATAAAATATGATCTGTAGATTTGCAGAATATAATTTTTTTTACAGTAAAACGTTAAAAAAATATTATTTTAATTTATTTTACATGCATTTCCAATACGGACGCATTTTAGCAAATAAATAAAAAATGAAACGCGTATATTTTCAGAAAAAAAATATATAAATCATGGAGTAAGTGATTACAGATAGAATCACGATTAATTTAATAAATAAAATATGTTTTCATTATTCAGCAAAATCGTTTGCACAAATGACACTTAAGGCTAATGTCAGACGACAGACTATTTCGACGTTTGTTTTTTCAACGTGAAAAAAACATCTGCGCCACCTCGGTCAGATGAGCGTTTTGAGTCCCGTTTTCAGACGATATATTTATCGAAGTTACAGATAGCATTTAATGATGGCCCCCTTAGTTTTTTACTTTGCTTACAACTTTTTTCAGTTTGTCGCTCAAACTAAAGTTTTTGTCGCTCGAACGCGCTCAAACGACGCTCAAACGAATGCCGTCTTCCGTTTTTAAATCCGAAAAGGTCGAGGGGCCAATTTCACAAAATCTGGCCCCCTTAGTTTTTTACTTTGCTTATAACTTTTTTCAGTTTGTCGCTCAAACAAAAATTTTTGTCGCTCAAACGCGCTCAAACGGCGCTCAAACGAATGCCGTCTTCAGTTTTTAAATCTGAAAAGGTCGGGGGGTCAACTTCACAAAATGCGGTCCCCTCAGTTTTTTACTTTTCTTATAACTTTTTTCAGTTTGTCGCTCAAACAAAAATTTTTGTCGCTCAAACGCGCTCAAACGACGCTCAAACGAATGCCGTCTTTAGTTTTTAAATCCGAAATGGTCGGGGGGCCAACTTCACAAAATCTGGCCCCCTTAGTTTTTTACTTTGCTTATAACTTTTTTCGGTTTGTCGCTCAAACGCGCTCAAACGACGCTCAAATGAATGCTGTCTTCAGTTTTTAAATCCGAAAAGGTCGGGGGGGGGGGGCAACTTCACAAAATGCGGTCCCCTGAGTTTTTTACTTTGCTTATAACTTTTTTCGTTTATCGCTCAAACGCGCTCAAACGACGCTCAAACGAATGCCGTCTTGAATTTTTAAATCCGAAAAGGTCGGGGGGCCAACTTCACAAAATCTGGCCCCCTTAGTTTTTTACTTTGCTTATAACTTTTTTCAGTTTGTCGCTCAAACTAAAGTTTTTGTCGCTCAAACGCGCTCAAACGACGCTCAAACGAATGCCGTCTTCCGTTTTTAAATCCGAAAAGGTCGAGGGGCCAATTTCACAAAATCTGGCCCCCTTAGTTTTTTACTTTGCTTATAACTTTTTTCAGTTTGTCGCTCAAACAAAAATTTTTGTCGCTCAAACGACGCTCAAACGAATGCCGTCTTCAGTTTTTAAATCCGAAAAGGTCGGGGGGCCAACTTCACAAAATCTGTTCCCCTTAGTTTTTTACTTTGCTTATAACTTTTTTCGGTTTGCCGCTCAAACGAAACTTTTTGTCGCTCAAACGCGCTCAAACGACGCTCAAACGAATGCCGTGTTCAGTTTTTAAATCCGAAAAGGTCGGGGGGCCAACTTCACAAAATCTGGTCCCCTTAGTTTTTTACTTTGCTTATAACTTTTTTCGGTTTGCCGCTCAAACGAAACTTTTTGTCGCTCAAACGCGCTCAAACGATGCTCAAACGAATGCCGTGTTCAGTTTTTAAATCCGAAAAGTTCGGGGGGCCAACTTCACAAAATGCGGTCCCCTCAGTTTTTTACTTTGCTTATAACTTTTTTCGGTTTGTCGCTCAAACGATAATTTTTGTCGCTCAAACGCGCTCAAACGAATGCCGTCTTCAGTTTTTAAATCCGAAAAGGTCGGGGGGCCAACTTCACAAAATCTGGCCCCCTTAGTTTTTTACTTTGCTTATAACTTTTTTCGGTTTGTCGCTCAAACGAAAATTTTTGTCGTTCAAACGCGCTCAAACGACGCTCAAACGAATGCCGTCTTCAGCTTTTAAATCTGAAAAGGTCGGGGGGTCAACTTCACAAAATGCGGTCCCCTCAGTTTTTAGCACTTTCCAACAAAGTTGAAAAGTGCTTATGCATTCGGTTTGTCTGTCCGTCTGGCCGGATGGCCGTCTGTCCGTCTGTCCGCGCTCTAACTCCCGTAAATATACTCGGATCGCTATGAAATTTTTATACGTTATTGAGGTTTACCCTAGCACGAACCCTATTGAAAATGAAGTACCTACCATGATTAGTTTATCTACAGAGAGAATCAAAAGTTTCCCATTACATTACGGCCTATGGGGAAAAATTGTTAATATTATCGGATTGCCATGAAATTTTAGGACGTTATTGACGTTTACCCTAGCACAAGTCCTATTGAAAATGAAGTTGCTACCATGATTAGTTTATCTACAGAGAGAATCAAAAGTTTCCCATTACATTACGGCCTATGGGGAAAAATCGTTAATATACTCGGATTGCCATGAAATTTTAGGACGTTATTGACGTTTACCCTAGCACAAGTCCTATCGAAAATGAAGTTTCTACCATGATTAGTTTATCTACAGGGCGAATCAAAAGTGTCCTATTACATTACGGCCTATGGGGAAAAATCGTTTCAAAGGAATTTCAAAGATGTTATACCCTGTCAAACATATTAATATATGCATTCCATAAAATAGAAGGTGAAAATGTAGCTATTATTCATTTACAGGGCCACACAAAATAATTCCATTAGATAATGGTAAAAGGGGGAATTGTGTATGTATTTGAAATATATTAAGCTTTTTCATGTATAATAAAATTGATATATGTCACTGAAGCTTAATATAAATTATAAGTAGTAGGAAAATAACAGTACGGGCTCAGCCGGCGGCACTGCGGCACCGTGCCGCCGCCGCACCACGCAGCAACCGTCCCTCCGCATCCCTCCGCGCCCCGCCGCACCACCGTGCCACCGCCGCCCTCCTCGCGCCCCACCGCCACCACCGTCCCTCCTGCGCCCACCGTGACACCGCCACTCTCCTACCCCCACTATGCATCCCCCTCCACGAACGCCCCCTAGTGGAAAAAAGGAACATTCTATTATAACAGGATAGGTGAACAACCTTCCCTAATTAAAAATATTATCAATCACATCTCAACTCGGAATCATACTATATGATGAAGATTAAATTTATATTTGAATTTTGAACAACCATAATTTTAATGAGTATTATTAATTAAGCGAAACACTTGAAAAATCTCTGTTTTTAACCATTTTATTTAGATTTCTTCAACTACAAGATGAGATTATCAATTTAACTCAAGAAAGTTAAACATATATTTGAATTTTGGTTGATAGACATCTTAATGAGTAGTATTAATTAAGTAAAAACAATAGAAAATATCCAGTTTTATAGAAAAAGACTGATTTCTTACAATTTTTATCAACTATATGATCATTGTAACGACTTAAAAGTTGAAAGTTAAACATGTATCCTAGTTTTTCAACAACTATAGCCTTAATGAGTATCGTTAATTAAGTAAAAAAACAATGGAAAATATCAAGTTTTATGGAAAAAGACTGATCTCTTACGATTTTTATCAACTTAAGAGAGAAAACTTAAACATACATTTCAGTTTTTCAACAGCTATAACCTTAATGAGCATTCATAATTAAGTAAAAAACAATGGAAAATATCGATTTTATAGAAAAAGACTGATTTCTTACGATTTTTATCAACTGCAACATCAGTGTATCGACTTACAAGTTGAAAGTTAAACATGCATTCTAGTTTTTCAACAGCTATAATCTTAATGAGTATCGTTAATTAAGTAAAAAAACAATGGAAAATATCAAGTTTTATAGAAAAAGACTGATTTCTTACGATTTTTTCAACTCAAACTTCAGAATATCAATTTGATAGAAAGAAATTTAAGCATGCATTCCAGTTTTGGACAACCATTTCCTTCATGAACATTATTAATTAAGCAAAACAGAAAATATTAAATTTTTAACTGATTTCTTCATATTTTTTTATTTATTTATTTATTTTTTAATATAAAATCAGAATACACAACTTAAAATAGAAATTTAAACATAATTTTTAGTTTTTGAACAGTCGTTACCTCAAAGAATTTCGATAATTGAACAATTAACAAAGGAAACTAATGATTTTTTAACGAAAAAAGACGAATTAAACGAATTTGGTTAACTTTTACTCTAATTGGAAATTTCATCATACTTTATATATACCAACTAAGTAGAATTTTAATGCATAAACGAATAATTTAAAGAAATCCCCAACACACAAATGTGAACCTGCAGAGCATTTCTTATTACGTCATATCTAAACTAAAACTTTTTTCTGCAACCCCTCCATGCATACATTCCAGGTAGGGGAACATAACAAAGAATCTTGACGTCACAACTTACAAAGGTATACAAATGTTTACGTTCAAGAAAAAGTATCACATAGAGTGAAAAAAAAGAAGAGATT
Organism: Maratus speculifer; assembly: GCA_964019185.1. Classification (NCBI taxonomy): domain Eukaryota; kingdom Metazoa; phylum Arthropoda; class Arachnida; order Araneae; family Salticidae; genus Maratus; species Maratus speculifer. The sequence goes on from OZ025292.1 coordinate 361,364,223, forward strand.
TAAGTTATTTATCCATTCTAGTTTTATAACAGTTACTACAACATCTCCAAATTAAAATTTGGAAGTCATAATGAGTATAATTAATTAAGCAAAATAATAGAAATATTAGTTTTTCAGAGGGGAAAAGACGAATTTAAACAAATTTTATTAGTTTTACACTAGTTTAATAATAATTTTAAGGAGGAAAAAGACGAATTTAAACTTTTTTTTTTAGTTTTACACTATTTTTTCTCATCTCCAACATGGATATATCAATTTTAACAGAAGAATTAAACGTATATTATAGTTTTTAACAACAAAATCTTAACAAGTATCATTAATTAAACAAAAATAAATATCAGTTTTAAAGAAAAGACGAATTTGAATAATTTTACACTAGTATTTTCAAAAGCAACATGGAAATATCAATACTTATTCACATATTTCACTTATTCACTGTATTCAATACTATATTTAATAAATTTGGATACACTTTAAGAATTTCCTAATCTATAATTAAATATTAGCTGTATATTTAATGTTACCCATGTTTTCAACATTAGTTCATAATCGTGAATTTTGTATTTTAAATACCATGTATTCAGGTTCAGATTATTTTCACTTGAAATCATACAGAATTTTTTAACAGAGTTTGTTTTTGAAATCATTGAAGCAACTGTATTTAATATTTTTAACACCAATTTTCTAAGATTTTCTAACATTTTCCGATTATACATTCTTCAGAAGTACATTTCTAAATGCTACAATCACTTTACATATCGAAAAGATATCATTGAAGCAACTGTATTTAATATTTTTAATACCAATTTTCTAAGATTTTTTAACATTTTCCGGTTATACATTCCTCAAAAGTTATTATTACGTATTCTAAACAATAGCAAATATTAATTTTAAGAATAAAAAGACGGATTTAAACAAATTTTATTAGTTTTACACTATTTTTTCTCACCTCCAACACGGATATATCAATTTTAACAGAAGAATTAAACGTATATTTTAGTTTTTAACAACAAAAATGTAATAAGTATCATTAATTAAACAAAAATAAATACCAATTTTCAAGAAAAGACAATTTTTTACACAAATTTTCAACTTTGAAATACATCGCTTACATATATTGTTACAGTATATTACTAAACTTAAACTTTTTAAAAAGTTTGAATGTCTTTACAAAGGGTTCATACTTATATTTTTCACGTCTTGACTGCATTCGAAATCTTACAACAAAAGTATACTTTTATTATTATTATTATTATTATTATTCTAGAAAACCTAAAAAATCGTTTCTTGCTGCTTTAGACACTTGACATATTAAAACTACTCTACCCATATAATTAATCAAATTAGGACATGATTCATCTTACACTTCAAAATTTCTGAATTTTTACAATACTTATTTTCATCAAAATTTATTCTTGATCCTATATATTTTAATAGTACAGAATTTTCACATCTGTTTTTATCTACTTATCAGAAAATTATTAAAACACCCAACAACATTTTTCAAATATGAATATTATCTTTACAATTTAATGATGCAAAACATACACGAATACAAAGTTTAATTTTTACAAACATTTCATATTTCAAACCAAACTATTCGAAATTTTCACAACATAAGAGCAAACATTAGACGAACTTTTTAACATTAATATTGCTTAGATCTTTTCATCATAACTTTTAACTATGATAATTATCCATTTTTAGGTTGATTGTCGAAAAACTGTAACTGAAATTACATAAACTTAATGTAAAAAACCATGTTCTCACACAATTTCTTGAAATTCAACAAAGAATTGACTATTACTCCAATACTTATCTACTTCAATCTCGACTCTCGATAGTATATAGATATTACATCATTACATACTTACAACTCTTTTCAAACGTTTATCAGAAAATCAAGCCAATCAAAGTCTAGTAGTTATCACACCTGTTCCTCAGAAATATTACTATCATATGAAACAGTAAAGAAAATTAATAGATATTTAATATTTAATAACTTCATACGTGAAATTACTGTCGAATGAGAATACTAATAATCAATAAAATCAACTGTTGGACAAAAAAATAGTACAGATTACCGAAAATTCAAATCATTTTTTCTACAAAAATTACAAAAATTAACAAATGAATGACCAGTTAGAGAAATAATTAAAAAAAATAATGAACATATTTACAAATTTATTAAAATCACACCTTTTTCTGGATTACAAACCACAATTTCTTGAAAAATTTAACACCGAATTTGTAAGATTTTAATCCTAGTATTACATACACTCAATAAATATTCAAAATTAACAAAAAAAAATTTTTTAGTCTCATCAATAAGCAGAAATTCTATATTAAAAGAATATTTTCATAGTAGTACTTATAAAAATGAGAGTTTACAAACTGATTTTCATAATTTTATCACATTTAAACTTAATTTTTATACATAAAACATTATTTAATCAAATTTTTTACTTTCTAATTCAGTAAAATTCAATACTTTTTTAGTTTTTAAACCAATACCACAATATTTATTTACATCAAACTTGATTCTTTACCTTTTATATTTCCACATTACACAAGTGAGTTAAATACTAACTTGGAACGGGAGTTGAAGTCAATTGATTCAATTCGATTTTCATCGTATACGCATTTCCCCTACACGAAATTTCTTACTTCTATAATCATCTAATGTATTAAAACTAATCTACTCATATTTTTAATCAATTCATCAGATGTTTCATCTCGCACTTCTGAATTGTCATCCACCAAGTTGCTTAAAATATAAATACTATCTTTATAGTTTTAATGTAGTATACATGACTAATCTTGAGTTTCCATCTATACTATTAATCAAATTATCATATGTTTCATCTTACAATTCAACGATTTCTGAATTATCGTCCATCTAGTTGTTTAAAATATTAATAAAATGTTTATAGTTTTTGATTATACATAGTATGTATGAATACAATCTTTAATTTTTAACAGTTCATATTTCAAATAACCTATTTTCGAAACCAAACTATGTGAATTTTACCACAATACTTATCATCATACAGAGATTTGTGTTTCATACTTTTTCTAAAAATTATCAGATATGTACTCCTCAGAGGAATTTCTATCATATGAATAAATGAAAAAAAAAATTAATTTATATTAAACGTACAGCGAAATTTGATTGCAATATATATGTATTTAATAAAAATAAATAAATAAGCGATTATTTATACATTAAACCTTTACTAAATATATATTTCTTGTGTTATAAAGATGTTTCAACAAGATGAACCAAAACAGCAGCAAACTTCAGAAATTAATGATCTGAATGATTCATCCCTTGCACATGTAGCGTTAATGAATAATACATATGTAAGTACTTATATGAAAAATACTAGAATTCGTATATGAATCGTAATTAGAGTAAATATAAAATGATTTGTCTTACTGCCTACACTTTAACAAATGCCTTTTTACCTATATTGTTGAAAAGAATCCTAATTGTTTGCATTTATATTTCTATTACAGATGTGTTCTATTTGCTACAAACACTTCTTAAGTAAATGGAATTTAACAGAACATACAAAAATCCATACAGGTGAAAAACCTTACACTTGGGAAGATTACCAAATGCTGTTTTCAAGAAGGCGTGAATCAAAAGTGCACACATCATCATATAAAGCATCGTCAGTTATATGTAAACTTAGTGAGGATATTCAAAAATTATTCAGACGTTTGAAGAATTTAGACATAAAGGAAGATATTTAGACTATATATCCATCATATTTTCATAACACTTACCACAATATCTCAAACTTAAAATTTGGAAGACATACACACTGCTGAAAAGTAATTTTGTTACCCGTGATTCTTCTAGCCAGCATGAATGTATAGATATTATTTTGCAATGTATTCTTTAAATGCCCACAATAAATATTCTTTTATATGCATATATCGTTGTGTTTATTTTTTAAAAACCTATTACATTAATAAAATAGGTTACACATACATACACATAACATTTTAAGTGAAACAACACTCTCACAGCTTAAAAAATGCATAAGAACATACAAAAATAAGCAGATGTATGAAAAAATATACAAGTTTACAAAATAATTTCAAAGTTTTCTAGAAATACAAACAAAAAATATTTACAATATTAAAAAATTACAAAAGTGAAAAGAAAAAACACAAATGTAAAACAAAAACATCAAAAAGTGAAACTCAAAACAAAGTTTTTGAAAAAAAAAATTTTACAACAAAAATTTTTTTTACAAAAACCAAAACTTCAAAAAATATTTTTTCAAAAAAATTTTTTTTCAAAAACATTTTTTACAAAAAAAAATTTTTTCAAAATAAGTTTTTACAAAAGTAAAAAAAGAAAATCACAACGTAAAAAAAAAATGAAAATTTTTTGTTAAAAAAAGTGTAAAAAATTGCAAAAAAAAGTTGCAAAAATTTCAAAAAAAGTTATGAAAAAAGCTTCAAAAATTTCGTTGGTTTTAATGCAGTATGCAATGGCGAAACCATTGCATTTGCTATTAAAAACAACAAAATTTTTGAGACTTTTTTCATAACTTTTTTTGAAATTTTTGCAACTTTTTTTTGCAATTTTTTACACTTTTTTAACAAAAAATTTTCAGTTTTTTTTTACGTTGTGATTTTCTTTTTTTTTACTTTTGTAAAAACTTATTTTGAAAAAATTTTTTTTTGTAAAAAATGTTTTTGAAAAAAAATTTTTTTGAAAAAATATTTTTTGAAGTTTTGGTTTTTGTAAAAAAAATTTTTGTTGTAAAATTTTTTTTTTCAAAAACTTTGTTTTGAGTTTCACTTTTTGATGTTTTTGTTTTACATTTGTGTTTTTTCTTTTCACTTTTGTAATTTTTTAATATTGTAAATATTTTTTGTTTGTATTTCTAGAAAACTTTGAAATTATTTTGTAAACTTGTATATTTTTTCATACATCTGCTTATTTTTGTATGTTCTTATGCATTTTTTAAGTTGTGAGAGTGTTGTTTCACTTAAAATGTTATGTGTATGTATGTGTAACCTATTTTATTAATGTAATAGGTTTTTAAAAAATAAACACAACGATATATGCATATAAAAGAATATTTATTGTGGGCATTTAAAGAATACATTGCAAAATAATATCTATACATTCATGCTGGCTAGAAGAATCACGGGTAACAAAATTACTTTTCAGCAGTGTGTATGTCTTCCAAATTTTAAGTTTGAGATATTGTGGTAAGTGTTATGAAAATATGATGGATATATAGTCTAAATATCTTCCTTTATGTCTAAATTCTTCAAACGTCTGAATAATTTTTGAATATCCTCACTAAGTTTACATATAACTGACGATGCTTTATATGATGATGTGTGCACTTTTGATTCACGCCTTCTTGAAAACAGCATTTGGTAATCTTCCCAAGTGTAAGGTTTTTCACCTGTATGGATTTTTGTATGTTCTGTTAAATTCCATTTACTTAAGAAGTGTTTGTAGCAAATAGAACACATCTGTAATAGAAATATAAATGCAAACAATTAGGATTCTTTTCAACAATATAGGTAAAAAGGCATTTGTTAAAGTGTAGGCAGTAAGACAAATCATTTTATATTTACTCTAATTACGATTCATATACGAATTCTAGTATTTTTCATATAAGTACTTACATATGTATTATTCATTAACGCTACATGTGCTAGGGATGAATCATTCAGATCATTAATTTCTGAAGTTTGCTGCTGTTTTGGTTCATCTTGTTGAAACATCTTTATAACGCAAGAAATATATATTTAGTAAAGGTTTAATGTATAAATAATCGCTTATTTATTTATTTTTATTAAATACATATATATTGCAATCAAATTTCGCTGTACGTTTAATATAAATTAATTTTTTTTTTTCATTTATTCATATGATAGAAATTCCTCTGAGGAGTACATATCTGATAATTTTTAGAAAAAGTATGAAACACAAATCTCTGTATGATGATAAGTATTGTGGTAAAATTCACATAGTTTGGTTTCGAAAATAGGTTATTTGAAATATGAACTGTTAAAAATTAAAGATTGTATTCATACATACTATGTATAATCAAAAACTATAAACATTTTATTAATATTTTAAACAACTAGATGGACGATAATTCAGAAATCGTTGAATTGTAAGATGAAACATATGATAATTTGATTAATAGTATAGATGGAAACTCAAGATTTGTCATGTATACTACATTAAAACTATAAAGATAGTATTTATATTTTAAGCAACTTGGTGGATGACAATTCAGAAGTGCGAGATGAAACATCTGATGAATTGATTAAAAATATGAGTAGATTAGTTTTAATACATTAGATGATTATAGAAGTAAGAAATTTCGTGTAGGGGAAATGCGTATACGATGAAAATCGAATTGAATCAATTGACTTCAACTCCCGTTCCAAGTTAGTATTTAACTCACTTGTGTAATGTGGAAATATAAAAGGTAAAGAATCAAGTTTGATGTAAATAAATATTGTGGTATTGGTTTAAAAACTAAAAAAGTATTGAATTTTACTGAATTAGAAAGTAAAAAATTTGATTAAATAATGTTTTATGTATAAAAATTAAGTTTAAATGTGATAAAATTATGAAAATCAGTTTGTAAACTCTCATTTTTATAAGTACTACTATGAAAATATTCTTTTAATATAGAATTTCTGCTTATTGATGAGACTAAAAAATTTTTTTTTGTTAATTTTGAATATTTATTGAGTGTATGTAATACTAGGATTAAAATCTTACAAATTCGGTGTTAAATTTTTCAAGAAATTGTGGTTTGTAATCCAGAAAAAGGTGTGATTTTAATAAATTTGTAAATATGTTCATTATTTTTTTTAATTATTTCTCTAACTGGTCATTCATTTGTTAATTTTTGTAATTTTTGTAGAAAAAATGATTTGAATTTTCGGTAATCTGTACTATTTTTTTGTCCAACAGTTGATTTTATTGATTATTAGTATTCTCATTCGACAGTAATTTCACGTATGAAGTTATTAAATATTAAATATCTATTAATTTTCTTTACTGTTTCATATGATAGTAATATTTCTGAGGAACAGGTGTGATAACTACTAGACTTTGATTGGCTTGATTTTCTGATAAACGTTTGAAAAGAGTTGTAAGTATGTAATGATGTAATATCTATATACTATCGAGAGTCGAGATTGAAGTAGATAAGTATTGGAGTAATAGTCAATTCTTTGTTGAATTTCAAGAAATTGTGTGAGAACATGGTTTTTTACATTAAGTTTATGTAATTTCAGTTACAGTTTTTCGACAATCAACCTAAAAATGGATAATTATCATAGTTAAAAGTTATGATGAAAAGATCTAAGCAATATTAATGTTAAAAAGTTCGTCTAATGTTTGCTCTTATGTTGTGAAAATTTCGAATAGTTTGGTTTGAAATATGAAATGTTTGTAAAAATTAAACTTTGTATTCGTGTATGTTTTGCATCATTAAATTGTAAAGATAATATTCATATTTGAAAAATGTTGTTGGGTGTTTTAATAATTTTCTGATAAGTAGATAAAAACAGATGTGAAAATTCTGTACTATTAAAATATATAGGATCAAGAATAAAGTTTGATGAAAATAAGTATTGTAAAAATTCAGAAATTTTGAAGTGTAAGATGAATCATGTCCTAATTTGATTAATTATATGGGTAGAGTAGTTTTAATATGTCAAGTGTCTAAAGCAGCAAGAAACGATTTTTTAGGTTTTCTAGAATAATAATAATAATAATAATAATAAAAGTATACTTTTGTTGTAAGATTTCGAATGCAGTCAAGACGTGAAAAATATAAGTATGAACCCTTTGTAAAGACATTCAAACTTTTTAAAAAGTTTAAGTTTAGTAATATACTGTAACAATATATGTAAGCGATGTATTTCAAAGTTGAAAATTTGTGTAAAAAATTGTCTTTTCTTGAAAATTGGTATTTATTTTTGTTTAATTAATGATACTTATTACATTTTTGTTGTTAAAAACTAAAATATACGTTTAATTCTTCTGTTAAAATTGATATATCCGTGTTGGAGGTGAGAAAAAATAGTGTAAAACTAATAAAATTTGTTTAAATTCGTCTTTTTATTCTTAAAATTAATATTTGCTATTGTTTAGAATACGTAATAATAACTTTTGAGGAATGTATAACCGGAAAATGTTAAAAAATCTTAGAAAATTGGTATTAAAAATATTAAATACAGTTGCTTCAATGATATCTTTTCGATATGTAAAGTGATTGTAGCATTTAGAAATGTACTTCTGAAGAATGTATAATCGGAAAATGTTAGAAAATCTTAGAAAATTGGTGTTAAAAATATTAAATACAGTTGCTTCAATGATTTCAAAAACAAACTCTGTTAAAAAATTCTGTATGATTTCAAGTGAAAATAATCTGAACCTGAATACATGGTATTTAAAATACAAAATTCACGATTATGAACTAATGTTGAAAACATGGGTAACATTAAATATACAGCTAATATTTAATTATAGATTAGGAAATTCTTAAAGTGTATCCAAATTTATTAAATATAGTATTGAATACAGTGAATAAGTGAAATATGTGAATAAGTATTGATATTTCCATGTTGCTTTTGAAAATACTAGTGTAAAATTATTCAAATTCGTCTTTTCTTTAAAACTGATATTTATTTTTGTTTAATTAATGATACTTGTTAAGATTTTGTTGTTAAAAACTATAATATACGTTTAATTCTTCTGTTAAAATTGATATATCCATGTTGGAGATGAGAAAAAATAGTGTAAAACTAAAAAAAAAAGTTTAAATTCGTCTTTTTCCTCCTTAAAATTATTATTAAACTAGTGTAAAACTAATAAAATTTGTTTAAATTCGTCTTTTCCCCTCTGAAAAACTAATATTTCTATTATTTTGCTTAATTAATTATACTCATTATGACTTCCAAATTTTAATTTGGAGATGTTGTAGTAACTGTTATAAAACTAGAATGGATAAATAACTTAAATCTCTTCTTTTTTTTCACTCTATGTGATACTTTTTCTTGAACGTAAACATTTGTATACCTTTGTAAGTTGTGACGTCAAGATTCTTTGTTATGTTCCCCTACCTGGAATGTATGCATGGAGGGGTTGCAGAAAAAAGTTTTAGTTTAGATATGACGTAATAAGAAATGCTCTGCAGGTTCACATTTGTGTGTTGGGGATTTCTTTAAATTATTCGTTTATGCATTAAAATTCTACTTAGTTGGTATATATAAAGTATGATGAAATTTCCAATTAGAGTAAAAGTTAACCAAATTCGTTTAATTCGTCTTTTTTCGTTAAAAAATCATTAGTTTCCTTTGTTAATTGTTCAATTATCGAAATTCTTTGAGGTAACGACTGTTCAAAAACTAAAAATTATGTTTAAATTTCTATTTTAAGTTGTGTATTCTGATTTTATATTAAAAAATAAATAAATAAATAAAAAAATATGAAGAAATCAGTTAAAAATTTAATATTTTCTGTTTTGCTTAATTAATAATGTTCATGAAGGAAATGGTTGTCCAAAACTGGAATGCATGCTTAAATTTCTTTCTATCAAATTGATATTCTGAAGTTTGAGTTGAAAAAATCGTAAGAAATCAGTCTTTTTCTATAAAACTTGATATTTTCCATTGTTTTTTTACTTAATTAACGATACTCATTAAGATTATAGCTGTTGAAAAACTAGAATGCATGTTTAACTTTCAACTTGTAAGTCGATACACTGATGTTGCAGTTGATAAAAATCGTAAGAAATCAGTCTTTTTCTATAAAATCGATATTTTCCATTGTTTTTTACTTAATTATGAATGCTCATTAAGGTTATAGCTGTTGAAAAACTGAAATGTATGTTTAAGTTTTCTCTCTTAAGTTGATAAAAATCGTAAGAGATCAGTCTTTTTCCATAAAACTTGATATTTTCCATTGTTTTTTTACTTAATTAACGATACTCATTAAGGCTATAGTTGTTGAAAAACTAGGATACATGTTTAACTTTCAACTTTTAAGTCGTTACAATGATCATATAGTTGATAAAAATTGTAAGAAATCAGTCTTTTTCTATAAAACTGGATATTTTCTATTGTTTTTACTTAATTAATACTACTCATTAAGATGTCTATCAACCAAAATTCAAATATATGTTTAACTTTCTTGAGTTAAATTGATAATCTCATCTTGTAGTTGAAGAAATCTAAATAAAATGGTTAAAAACAGAGATTTTTCAAGTGTTTCGCTTAATTAATAATACTCATTAAAATTATGGTTGTTCAAAATTCAAATATAAATTTAATCTTCATCATATAGTATGATTCCGAGTTGAGATGTGATTGATAATATTTTTAATTAGGGAAGGTTGTTCACCTATCCTGTTATAATAGAATGTTCCTTTTTTCCACTAGGGGGCGTTCGTGGAGGGGGATGCATAGTGGGGGTAGGAGAGTGGCGGTGTCACGGTGGGCGCAGGAGGGACGGTGGTGGCGGTGGGGCGCGAGGAGGGCGGCGGTGGCACGGTGGTGCGGCGGGGCGCGGAGGGATGCGGAGGGACGGTTGCTGCGTGGTGCGGCGGCGGCACGGTGCCGCAGTGCCCGTACTGTTATTTTCCTACTACTATTATACGCTACTGTCTTGCATAATATGAAGTACATAGCATTTACAAGGCCATACAAAAGATTTCAAATAGTATATGTGTCCGATGATGGCTGATGGAGGGATGAAATGCATTTTAATTATGATATTTGCGTTTATATTTTGCTAAATATATGCACATTATATGGTGTGTATAAATGTTATAGTTGATATACAGGGCTACCCAAAAGAGCTCACCAACGTTACTTAATATGAGCGTAAATTATTTAAACGTGGTTCTTAAATAAGCTATGCATTTTTACGCTGAGCTGCATTCAATTTACTGAGAAATGTTTGCAGAATATAGATAAAGGGATATACAGGGCCACGCAAAGAATTCGGTACATGGACGCCTATGAATGATGATTTATGAGAATGTGATTTCAGTTGTTTTAAAAGTGTTTTAGTTTACAGTAACTTTTAGCCTAATGTTGACGTTTAATAAAGGTACAATGTAAACTACAGGGCTGAATAAATGTATTCAAGTATGTTTCCATCTAATAGTATGAATTGCTGAAAAAGAAATTTCAAGCTACTGGATATTTTCTTACTAAGCTAAATTTTTCCATTATATGAACTGACATATGAAATACAGGGCTATTCTAATGTACTGGAACACATATTTGGGTATATTTGGCTATACACTATTATTTCCCTGAATAACAAAGTTTTGTTAAAGATTACATTAAGTGTTGGAAAGTGCTTCATAATCTATGCTTAACGCATGATTTTTCTTACTTGTTTACTTTTCTTATAACTTTTTTCAGTTTGTCACTCAAACAAAAATTTTTGTCGCTCAAACGCGCTCAAACGACGCTCAAACGAATGCCGTCTTTAGTTTTTAAATCCGAAATGGTCGGGGGGCCAACTTCACAAAATCTGGCCCCCTTAGTTTTTTACTTTGCTTATAACTTTTTTCGGTTTGCCGCTCAAACGAAACTTTTTGTCGCTCAAACGCGCTCAAACGACGCTCAAACGACGCTCAAACGAATGCCGTGTTCAGTTTTTAAATCCGAAAAGGTCGGGGGGGCCAACTTCACAAAATGCGGTCCCCTGAGTTTTTTACTTTGCTTATAACTTTTTTCAGTTTATCGCTCAAACGAAAATTTTTGTCGCTCAAACGCGCTCAAACGACGCTCAAACGAATGCCGTCTTCAGTTTTTAAATCTGAAAAGGTGGGGGGGGGCCAACTTCACAAAAACGAAGGCCCTGAATTTTGTTTTGTTTATAACTTTTTTCTGATTGTCGCTCAAACGAAAATTTTTGTCGCTCAAACGCGCTCAAACGACGCTCAAACGAATGGTATTTTCAGTTTTCATATTCCATAAAGTGAGGGGGCCAACTTCACAGACCTCATTTAATGTTTTCATTTAAGCTAAATGTATATTCTGCAGCGAATAAATGATTCTGTAACTTTATATGAGTTATACAAGAAACTAGAAAAAAAAGACTATGATCAGTGACAGATAATTTATCGGACATTTCTATTTAAAACACCCAAAATATATAGAAATTTTCTTTAAATTCATTTGAGTCTTTTATTCTTAATATATCTGATGTTAAATGAAAAATCCACCATATTTAGGAAATACAAATGGGTGCAGATATTATTAAAATGATAATTGTTATTCAACTTTAATTTAGATAATATTTCTTCTTTATTATTATTATTATTAAATAAAAAAACTAAACTGATTTTTCTTAAGTTGCTACAGAGCATCATAGCAAAACAAACATCTTAGCTTCATAAATGAAAAATAGAAATGACAAATTTCCAAAGAGTGAAATTTCGTTAAATTAATCAAGAAGCATGTGCTACCGTCGTATGAACAAAAGCAAAACTTTTACCCTTTTTAGAGCTGTGCACATATACATAATGTTTTAAACTTTTTGGAATTTTGAACCCCCTTTCTTCTTACGGTATCACCTGTTTTCAAACCTCGATTATCCCTCCTCCATAATGATATCGTTATCAATGTCTAAGAATTACTTTGATTTTTCAAAATTTTTTCTTTTGTTGGAGTGATATGCAAGTATGGTTACATTTATTTTTCGCATACTTTATTGATTCAAATGAAGAGAAATCAAAAAAATCACTTTATATATGAAATAGCTTTATATCAAATATCACTTAAAGGAAACAGATACTATTTAACAGTATTTTAAAACAGCTTTTTAGCTTACAGGCGATCAAAGCCTGAAAGCTAATGTACCCGCTGGGCCTGTATATGTTTGCATATATGTACCGCAATAACTCTTCATATAAATATCCTATTTGCTTAAAAAAATTGTCTAGGTTCATTCTGTTAAAACGCTTCCTTGATTAGTTTTGGGGGTTCATTCATTAATATAAAGGGAGGTAATGGAGACTAATCCCTCCTTAGGTTTGATAAATGGGTTTTGCATGCAGAATTATTCAACTTGCTTCACATTTAATATACGTTTCTTTCCGATATGACATTCCCTTTATTATATTTGGAGATTCATTGATTAAGTATAAAAGGGGGAAAATAATGGCAAATCCTCCTCCCCTTATTTCAGATAAATAGATTTTTATGCAGAATATCCCAAATTGCTTCGGTTTATTTCTTAGTTTCATTAAGATAAGGATTTTCCATTATTAGATTTAGAAATTCATTAGTATAAATGGGGGATGGGGGTGCTAACACACCCCTTATTTTAGCGATCGATGTCATGATCGGTGAAAATATGCCAAAATTTTCTGGAAGTGCTTTCCATCGGACAGTTGTAATAGGTAGCTTCTTACATTTTGTAATGAAAGATACCTAAAAGTGTCCACAATTTTGGCCACTACTGTACTTACATTGCCCCTTTGTAGTCTGTCAGTGCTGCTTCTCCTTATCCAGTAATAATGCGCGTTTTAGTCCAACGAAGAATGTTTCATGTTTTCAATTCTTCTTTAATTTTAAAATGCATTTAAAAATTTAATAAATATAATTGTTATTTATATAGTTGAAACCTCATAAAGGCTGACGAAACATAAAATATTAAAAATTAAATTGAATAAGAAAGTTCTTTCCATGGTTCAAAAATCGTGCATTAATAATATTGAAAAATTAAACATTTCCAAATTTATCGCCATATGCAAAAAGTCATGTAATATTTTACCTGAGGATATTAACTTTCCTGCTATCTAAACTTTTTACCCCTCCCCCCCCCAAAAAAAAAGTAGTATTAAAAAAAGAAAAAAAGAAAAGCGCCATTTTTACCAAAAATAATTTTATTTGCTTCAAAAATATAAAAGAAGCTATTTTTTCTTTTAACTAGATTTCATTAATTCTTATCTCTGCAAGATATTTATTTAAAAAAAATTCTATTAGTACATTCAGCATAAAATAGTAAATTTATAAAAGGTTTATAGGGATCACAGTTTTTAGGTCAAGTGTAAAAAAGCTTTAAGTTTGTTAAAGCTTTAACCCAGATAATTTATTTTAACACATTTCACGGCCCTATCAAGCAAAAAACTCATTCAAATAGCAAAACACAGTTTTTACAAAAATCTCAACTTTTTTAACTATCGTCTTCCTTCAATTAAAAACCTTTTGAAAGAATATTATACACCATAGTTTTCAACTTCGATGATTAAACAAGACAAATTTATATATTAAAAAACAGTGTAGTGAGGGAAAAGTCGTAAAATTTATTGGTATGGTATACATATTTATACAAAGAATATAAAAAAGAAATAATAAAAAAATAATAATAAATATAAATTACAACATTTTTCAAAATAAATGTTCTCAGTACATAGCATCGGTACTGGATATGAAAACAAAAGCTCAGTTTTGTAGTCGACTCTCTCATACCGGACTTTCAAAATCAGATTTAGCTTGCAAAGATTTTAATTTCAGAGATCGATCCAGGAAAATTTTGCGTTCTAATTAATTCCTCTTTACACAAATTCATTTAATAAAACAGGCCCCTACTCAAAATATGTAACAACAAGACATTTAAATTATGATCCAATATTATAATATAATGCAATTAAAATAAATAAATAAATACAAGTTGAATGTAGATTCTGCCATTGCAGAATTCAGTTTCGCCTCCGATTAGGAAAAAAAAAATGATAAAGGTTTTTTTAGAAGGGCGACCCCGTTTAGATTGCAATGAACTAACTTCATTTTTCTTGTGCTTATCAATATAATAGCAAACAGAACGGCGTGAAATACCCAATTGAATAGCAATTTCTCTCTGAGACATTGGAATTGCGGAATAATAAAGAGATACAATTTGACGTGCTACTTCTTCAATGACTAGATTCATGAAAAACGGATTTTTTCTTTAGTTTAAACGCTTTTTTATAGACTCTGAGTAAAAGGAAGTGCAATTTAATAAGAAAACGAGTGGAATCCCGTCGAATTAGACGAATGAAATGTTTAAAAGACCCGATCGATTTGGTTTTAAAAAAAGCAAAAGTAATTACATTATTGAATCAATATATAATAAATATATTTACAAACTAAATGTCACGTTTGCCAGTTACAATTTTGCATACAAATATTCGCATATCTTCAGCTAAAATTGTAATCTGAGTGCCGGCGAAATCCAGAAATTTTATTTTATATGCACTCACAAAAATATAGTTTTATTTAAAAAAACTAATTTCATTTTTACTGTGACATTATTTTCACTAACTGAAGTCATCTGAAAGTAAAATCTCAATCTCAGTGTCCATAATGAAAAGAAATATTGAAATGTAATATCGGGTACTACCAGGTTATCCCGTCGACCAAAAAATTATCGCCAATAATGGATGATCGTGAATGTCACATTCAATGACATTAAATACGATTCATGTGTTTAAAATGTCATTAAGTGATTTTTTATTTCGACTTTTTATTAATATTTTTATTAATATGCTACTAATTATTTGTTTTTTCGTTATTTAAAATAAAAATTATGTCAATATATATAATTTGGCTATTAGTTTGGAGATTTGTATAATTTGGTGAAATTGGTCGACGGGATAACAGAGTAGTACCTAATATCGTTATGAGTAAAAATGCGATGTTTGAAATAGTGACATCATTTTCTCTTCAAATGTTTTTTTAAAAGTTACTGTTATTAGTAATATGAAAAAGTCATCTGTAATAATATTGTAATTCCCATTTATCTGGTTGCTGAATGACACCATTTTCCTCATTTGAAATTTTTCTTATTTTGCTTTAGACATTAATTTTTATCATAAATTATTTTCTGTTATTTTATTTACATTATTAATATTATTTCTCAGTAAATATATAAATATATATTTTTTTACCTCAATTAGTGCATAGTTATACGCAATCATTCTGGAAAATAAATTTTTATTATCGAGAGAGAAGCTAAACTGTGTTGCCACCATTTTGAAGAAATATCGTAAAAAGCATTTAAAATTAAAAATAAAATATAAAAATGGAAATAAATTAAAAAATAACTAAAATGGGCACAACTACAAATAAATAGCTTTCATTTAAAAAAATAATTATCAAAATGGGTTGAGTAGGAAATTCAGGGCTGATGACACGACATTTTTTAGCTTGTCTGAAAGAAATAGCATCGGAGGCTAATAAAACATATTCTTTCACAAAATTGTATTCCTAAAAACATTGATTACAAATTGATTAACATATTCTAACTTATTCATTAATTAATCTAATGTTGAGTTTTAAAATTTTGTAATTTGCAAATGAAACAAGTCCCCCAGAAAGAAAAAAATATGTAGAAGGATTTAAAGAAGGTATTGCTAAAAAGATGCCTGTTTTACATTTTAGTAATTGGATTTCATATTGTTACAAAGTGTTACTTTTCACAAATGTAAAATAAATTTCCCAAAAAATGTATTAATTTTCACATAAATACTTTATAGTTTTCGCAAAATGTTAATTGTTCCACGTATATTAAGTCCACTTTAAATTCTAGCGAGAAAATTCGATGCCCAATTAAAACAAAAACTCATGAATTTCTGAAAAAGAAAATCGAAAGTCAGCGTTTAAATCGCTTGCCGTCTGACCGCAATACGGTATTCCATAGCTTTCAAAACGCAAACGACCACCAGCGGCATGGGGGGAAATCTAGGCATCGAAGCGAAGCTTCGCGCATATTTGAACGCGGCGTATCGTCTGCGTTCATGTGGACAGAACACTAGATTGCCATGCTCTCAACAGAGGACGTCTTTTTGGCTGCTTTTCAAATCCGCTCGTGTGACATTGGCCTAAACATTTTTAAAAAATTGTATTATGGATTTTTTTTTTTTCGTAAAGTGGCAACAAAAGAATTGTAAACAAATAAAATGAATTGTTAAATTTGTTATATAAATGAAAAATTAAAAGAATTGCGTGAACTTGTTGCCTCGATTCAAGCTCTTTATAAATGTACTAAAGGAAAAGTTGGCCGATTCAGAAATGACAAGTGGACTTCAACCATTTCTTACTTTATCATTTGTATCGAAAGTAATGTTACGTTCTTATTTGTGGACCGAAAAAGGTTTAGTGAACGGGACTTTAGACTTTGTTGCACGTATTAAAAAAAATCACAAGCCACCAGACTAGATACCGCGAATAATCATGGATAAATTTGATTACTACAATAATTTAACTTAAAAGAATTGGTGCGTACCAATTCCCCCAATACAGTAGACTCCCTCAAATCCGCACAGCTTGGGACCAGAGATTTTGCGGATTTTAGAATTTTACGGATTTCTGGTCATTGCTTTGTTTACATTTTTTAAACAGTAATTTGAATGCAATTAATAATCCTATTGAAATTATAATGTATGCTTACAATATAATAAAATATTATAGTAAGTAATAAACTAAAATAATAAAAAATTAGATCATTTTTAAAATGATTAAAACATTAAAAAGAAAGGTCTAATTAATAATGTATGATTAAGTGTTCATTATAAAGATGAAATGTATTTTGAATAAATTATTCAATGAAACTTGCCTCATAAATAATGTACAATACTAATTCAGATCAAAATAATAAAGTAAGGAGGTTTTATTCCAGGTTTAACCACACTTAGTGACAAAAAAAAAAAAAAAAAAAAAAAGCTTGATTAAGACATATATATTTGGTAAGATTATGATTATCATTGATAACAGGAATATCTTGAATTTTTTCAGAAATAAATTTATTTTTCCTTCAAGAGAAAACATTAAGAGAGTAATAGTAACAAAAATTACAAATTAAAATATATTTGGAATTGATATAAAACAAAAAAAGTAAAATTTTGTCTTTATATCTGAACTGAATGCTTCATTGTTTACATCCGTAAATTATGTGCGGATTTCAGAGAGTTGCGGATTTTAGGTTTGCGGATTTGAGGGAGTCTACTGTAATTGAATTCTAGAAATATGGAAGCATAAATTGCTCAAGGAAAGAATTTCTTCTGCAGTTAGCTTTTGCTGTTACAATTCATAAATCCCAAGGTTTAACATTAGATGAATCAGTTGTAGATATTGAGGATATATAGGCACCGGTTGGCTTAAAAACGTACGTAACGTTGTCAAGAGTGAAAATCCTTCAAAATTAAGCATTCAATAGAAATCTTCCTTGCGAAAAATTCTTTAATATCAAAAATTCTCATGCACTAACATGTATAAAAACGAAGAAATTAGACTAAAAGTTTTACAGTTAAAAATTCATAGTATCGACGAGAGCAGATTTCAAATGTTTTTCCAGAAAATAGGATTTTGAAGAAGTAACTTTCTTCAAGCTTTCTTCAAATATACTATTCTAAAATAGCTATCAAAGATTATTTGGTGTTAATTACAAAGATTGGAAACATGCATATTTCAAACAACTTTAAAAAACACCAGTGGCTACTAGAAATTGTAAAAAAGAAATCTTTAAAAGAATTTTTAGTTGAAAATTTAAAAATATTTTGTAAAAGTTTGCTTCGAAAATATTTTTTTATGCCAGTCTTACATGATAAATAGAAAATTCCTAGGAAATTGATAGTTATTTGGCTGAACTTACATTTGTAGCATTAAAGTGCGCCAAAACATAAAATAACGTTTTTGTTTAATAAAGATGCAAAAATAATATTAAAAAATATTGTTACTTTCAAATATATGCTTTATAAAAAAAATGCTTCGCGAATCCAAACAAAGCATGGCTTTTGCTAGTCTATATTATAATGACCAAACGTATCTGCGCGTAATGCACATGTCATTTTGCGAATGGCAACACTTTCCTCTGCAAATTCAGTTTTGCAAATTTTACTCTTCTAAACATCGCTTATTTTAAATTTTTACACCGTCATATAGAGGGATAAAATGCAATTTGTTTGAAAACTGTATCTCAATTTTATTTTGAGATATTAATTTTTTAATAGTTTTTAGTACAAATTTTGTAATTGTGGCAACAGAATCACTCAATTTTCTCTTAAAATTGAAAAAAAAATAGAAATTAAAATCTGTAGCACTTCTTCACAAAATTTCGGTTTTGCAAATTTTACACTTCTAAACATCGTATATTTAAAATTTTTACACCGTCATATAGAGAAAAAAATTTACTTTTAAATGCAATTTGTTTCAAAGCTGTATCTCAATTTATTTTTGATACATTATTTTTTTTTATAATTTTTAGTACCAATTTTGTAATTGTGGCAACAGAATCGTTCCATTTTCTCTTAAAATTGAAAAAAAGAAAGAAAGGAAGGAAGGAAGGAAAAAGAAAATAGAAATTAAAATGTATCTGTTATAAAATCTGGTGAATATCAGTATTATTTCGTATAATAATTTGAGTAATTGATTTTTATAGAATTTTGTTAATTTTAGCTTAAACTAATATTTGCTTGAGAGTTAGATTGACCAACATAAGATATATTTTTTACTGTAACTAATTTTGCAGATTTATTATAAATAAATAAAACAGTTCCTTTTTTTTATATTTAAATACACGTTTAAATTTTGTTTTGGAATTGCAATGCATTTTATAAATAGTTTACACATGTTTTATTTTCATTATTATATTCTTCATATCCATGATGGGTAAGTGTTATGGTGGCCCCCAACGACTGGTTTTTATACGAAGTGTTAAAATTTTATTCACCGTTCGTCACATTTTAACACATAAAATATTAAATTCAGCATATATTTTAGAAATACTTTGAGAACTAGGAAAAAAGAAGAGTACACAGAAAAAAGAAGTTAAAAATATCAATTTCCCCAAGAGATATCGTCAGCTGAGAATAATAAGGTTTTATCTGTGTTTAAAAAAAAAATAACTTGTCGATATAGAAATGTTCTATTTGTATCTATGAAGGCATTTTTGCATCAAAAGGATGTTATATATAATTTGCATATGGCTTTGCAGTTATATTATGACATTATTTTAATCCAGAAAATGCCTTCATAGATACAAATAGAACATTTCCAAATAGGTAAGTTAATTTTTCCCAAAACACAGATAGAACCTTATTATTCTCAGGTGACGATATTTTAAATGTACGAACGCATCAAACGTCCATAAACTTAACATTACGAAGGAGAATTCCAAAATTGAGTGAGCAGCACATTCTGCACTACTGATCAAGCAATGTGCGCCTATCACCTGTTTGCTGCGTTTTAACAAAATATTTCAAGTATTAGATTTTATATGGTTATTACAAATTGTTGCTTAGTTTCTAAATTTTATTTCACTTTTATTTATATGTTATTAGTTAATTACGAAGACCGAGAAAAATGTAGACAAAATCACAAAAAACAGACCGTACCAAAAAGATTCTTGCCGTAAACAAATTGGCGAGGAAATAAGTCATTAGAAATGTAACCTTCTTAGTGTAGTTTTTGATCTATTTAACTTTACATTTCCTTAAAGATTTAAACTTTAAAGAACTACGGTAATTGCAATACTAATATAAATTTAATTAATCAATTTACATAAACGGATTTTCAAGAGGTAATGAACAAACACTCACCTAATAAACTTTCGTTTTCTAAAAGGAGAAAAGACATAAAGTAACTAGCATATCTTATTAAATTTCTTCTATATTGTTAAAAAATTACAAGCAATTTAGTTCAAATGTATCTCATGAAACTAGTTTTACGTGTATGCGACACAGCAAGCTCGAAAAGAAACGTAATAAAATTTATATCAAGGATCAGTTTTTCCTGCAGCGCAAACACGCAAATGATTGAATGGCAGTTTGGAGCGTGTACTGTTTGCCTATTCATAGACCACGCACCTTTTAGATATTCAAAGTTTATAATTATCCACAAAAACACTTTTTGTTTCTGAAAGGAAAATGTTGCAGAATAATCATTCGATTATACGGCACTGAAAAAATATTTTATCCATTTAAATAAAAGATTTTTATTCAGTTCAGTATTTGGATTAATTAGAGGAGAAAATTAACATATCATTTAATGAGGAAAGAAAATCTTTTTACATTAAATGGCGCTGATTTTTTTTTCCTTGTTTGAACCTGAATTAAAATTGCATGCAGCTTTCCTGAATACATCAGTTATTACCTTTTGTATCACGTTAGCAAGAAAGAAAAATCACGCATTAAACATAGATTATGAAACATTTTCGAACACCTGCAAATATATAATGTTAAAATGTGTGGTATTGTTTTAGTATTTTGTGGTAAATAGTTGCCGCCTTCAATGTGATTCTTTGCAGGGTTTGGTAGCTACATGTGTAAATGTCATGTGCATTGTAAAATACATTATTTTCGTAACTAACAGATTTTTTTCGCGATTGAAAGTAATAATTGTTATTTGTATTGAAAGCAATAATTGTTGCTCTGTTGATTAGAAAATGATCATTTAAGCTTTGAGGAGTCTATAAGATATGATAAACATTTTGATATTGTTGTTAGATCTATAGTTGTCAAATAAACATACTATAAATATATGAAAGTTAAAAATGTTTGTCTTTTTTTAAACTTTTATGCTTCAGCACATTTTTATTTCCTTTTTGAATACCATGCATCTTCCATTTTGTTGAAAATGTTCGTTTTGTTAAAGTGTTTTGGAAAATGAAACAAAATGTTACATATTGACTTTTCAATACTCAAATCACTCAAAACCATGCCTGAAGTGACCTATTAATTAACAAATTTCCTCAAAAATATTTACTACATAATCATTTAAAACAATATTTTTTGATGCGAAAACACGAATCAAAGAAATGGGCATATAACGATTATTTCGTTATATATTGGTTATTTTCTTAAATTATTCCTTCCCCCCGTCTCTTTTCAATTCAAAATCAGTTTTAAGTGTCCTTCATTCACTTTCCATTTTTTTTCCCTCGCATAGTTTTTCTCTAACCGAAAAATCGGCAGCTGCTTAACTTTGTCTGTGAGAAATACACTTACATATCATTCAACCGTTTAAAACATTTCCAGATGTCTGCTATTTCCGATCGAAGCAATTCTGCATTACCTTATATGGACATCAGCTCTGTTTCGCAGTTAAAATTTATGCTTACGCTTCTTTTTCCTTTCTCGACAAAAACCTAAAAAGAATTTAACATCTGCGCAGTAAAATCTGATGTCCCTTTGGTGTGCCTCTTTATTAGACATAACAACACGTGTAACATTCTATCGTTTGGCAACCTTTTCCTTTCCCATCCTAGCTAGGAAACCAATTTGAATTCTTATCTTGCCGGCTGCATTTTAACTGTATTTGGCGTATACTATCCATTGTGCATGGGCGAACTTGTGTATGTTGGCGATTTTCTATCATGCCAAAAGTGGCAATTTGTTGCTATGTACGATGTCACTTGACTCTCTGCGCTCGTCTTGTTAACCTGCTATTCTTCGTTCGGAGATTTTCTCCGAGAGCTGTAAGTGTGCCCCCCCTTCGTAATAGATGTTAAAATAAAGTGTAACTTTGCAATCATCGTGGGGTTTTTTTTGTACATCTGAACCTGGATACATGATCATTTCGTTCTTCTAAATGCCTTAACTAATATCTGCAACCACCAATCTCCCTTACAAATCTCTTATATCACCCGGTGCACCACAAAAAAAACTTTTGCTGTCCAATGTGCATAGGCTAGCATAAAATATTATAACATAAAAACATACATAAATGCAAAAGTTTTTTTTTTTTTTTTATATATATATATATGTAGAAATTTAACGTCATGATAATGGAGACTTTTGTATTCAAAAACAGTCAGCAGTTCTAAAGTCTCTATATTTTTTTTTTACTATTTCTGTATATGGATCCAAGCTAGTACTGTATTTTTATATATATACGTTGAGTCGACTCAGACAGTACAAAAATCTTACTGCAGCTTTGATTGTTATCATGACATAAGTAAAAATTTGAATAATATACACAAAACATGAAACTGATACTAAATGAATGTAAAATGGCAATACACAAAAATAACATAATAGCACTATATTTTCCAAAAAAAATTAAAAAAGGTAAAATGATGTATATAAAAATAAAAATGTTTTTTTGTAAAAAGTGTTTCATGCCGAAGCATAGGATGACAAAAAAAGAGGTGCTCCAAGCACGCCCATAAAAAAATATGCGTCACCCTGAATCTTGTGTACAACACAAGTATTATGGCATCGGCTTAGGGCCTAGCCTTAGATGAGGAGGGAATTGTGACGCTCCCCCGAAGGCACTAGCGGTCTTCTGAAGGAGCCCACGTCGAATTACATGAAAAAATTTGAATTGTTGTGAATTGGAATCACAATTCAAAAATTTGAATCGAAATTCCAATTCCAAAATTTTGTCTCTCAACACAATGAAGCTTGAACCCTTAGGGCATTAATTTTGAACGGGAACAAGACTTCAAAGGGAAGAATTCAAAAAGAAAAAACACAAAAATGTATATCATATAATAACTAATATGGGCAGACAATCCTAGAGTGAAGAGAGACGAAAAATGTGTCACAATCGAGTGGGGTGATGAACAAGTCATATATATAAAAATTGTGTTTTATTTAATTGCATGAATCATTTGTTTACTTTTCTAAACTACAGTACCTGTTTATCTAACTATAATATGTTTGACTTATAGTACAAGAAATGTTAAGTGGGAGGTTAGTTAGTGGAAAAATACTGAATTAATGAGTATTGTCAAAGAAATTTTAAGTGTACTGCAAAAAGAAAACAAAATAAAAGTAAATAAAATTTAAGTGAGTATGAAGGGCTATCTAAGTGTTAAAGGATAACAATGATACCTAATATTGTTCCTAAGAGATCTTCAGAGCAATACTGATGGACCAGCCATGATATTGTTAAAGATCAGTCAACAACAACATACACACAACCATGAGCTCTTTGGTTGGATATGTGGTATCATAAAACAAGACATAAAAATAATAAATAGTGTTTTTACATTAGCTTCTGTTTCTTAGATTGTATGTGTGAGGTTGATAAAACGTATTAAAGTTAGTGTTGTTTATATGACTTGATGCATCAAATAAATGTCCATAACGAGGAGGTGCAAGTAAAAGTCTATCAATATGTACTCGAAATGCTGTGTTATCAGGAGCATACAACCTTTTAATTGAGAATGACACAGGAGAATGTTTACAAGTGACAATATATGGACCAGTATACTTTGTTTTAAACTTGTCATTTGATTTTAGATATACAATGTCTTTTAAGAAAATGGATCTTAATTTAGCTTTCTGACCGTAATATTTATATCTTTTATCTTGAGCAGATTTAATGTTGTTATAAGCTTTGTGATATATCTTACTCAAATCATCAAGCAATTTGTGTACTTCAATATGTTTATCAAGAAAGGGTTGGTTGCACGACTGATCAAAAGTGTCAAAAATTAGAGAAAGTTCACGTCCAAAATGAAGAAAATTAGGAGAATATAATGTAGTTGCATGTTTCGAACCATTATAAAGTGATTTGTGTATAAATACTGCATTTTCGAAAGAATGACCTTCTTGTAAAAGAATATTAACTGAATATTTGATTGACTTATTGATTCGTTCTGCAATCGCATTTGATTGTGGTCTCGAGGCAGAACTGTGTAATACCTTAATGCCCATTGTATCATTAAAAATGTTATATACCTGAGAAGTGTACTGGGGTCCTAAGTCTAATAAGACAACCGAAGGTCTCCCAAAGGTGGTTATGTAAGAGAATAAGCATTTAACAACCTTACTCGCAGATATGTCATTAAGTGGAAAGAGTTCAATATGTCTCGAGAAATGATCAGTGATAGTTAAAACATATTTTCCATTAGCAAACGGTCCAAGGAGATCTGTACTGATAGTGTGACCAGGGTACCTGGGAGTGTATGTGGGCTGTAAGGGTGCAGGTGGAGTTTGGTGATGTTTAGTTTGAAGACATTTGATACAGGATGCAACAAAGTTTAAAGTGTCTACATACATACCCTTCCAAAAATATCTACCTGACAAGAATTCATAAGTTTTATTAAAGCCAAAATGGGATAAATGTGAAATTGTTAAGACTTTGGTTTTAAGTGAATTTGGAACAATAATGTGATACGAAAAAGTGTTATTAAAAATATTTTCCTTCTTTAATATTAATACTTTCGAATCAGGATGAATGAAGTAGTTAGGAAATTTTTGAGAAGATCCTTTCTTTAAGATTTCTTTATAAACAACAGACAAAGTAGGGTCATTTTGTTGTTCAGTAGCAAATGTTTCATTCGAAATTTCTAATAAAGGGTCAGGATTTGTTTGTGTACCAGAAATAAGGCAGTTAACAAGCATATTAGAATCACTCGAGCTGGAGTGTGGAGTATCACATTCTACAATAGGTAAGGGTTGAGTGTCATGAATAAGTTCAGGGTTTGTAGCTAAAGTCTGTTGATTATTTTCAAAGTTACAGCGAGATAAATAGTCAGCGAGTACATTCTTTTTACCTGGAATATGTTGAAATTTGTATGTGTATTCTGAGAGATCCATGAGCCAGCGAGAGATAATATCAGCCGGATTTGTAGTTTTGTTGTATTTTTCTAATGGTTTATATATATAACGATTATTTCGTTATAGGGCATGCATGTAATAAATGTAAAATAGAATAGATAGAAATCTATAGGAGTTCTGTATATGTGTGTATAACCCTTTTTTTACAACTGAATATCAATATTTAGAACGAAAATTATAAACAGGTCTCAATCATATTATGTTTTTAACTCATAAAATTTTCAAAGTGTTTGGGCGCTAAAGACTGCCATTTTATTTATTTTTTATTTATTTATTTTTAATATTCAACGAAAAAATGTGAAAAGAAAAGACTTTTTAGTTACCGATGGGTGCGGTCTCCATTATTACGTTTGTTTGGAAATATTTCCATTTAAATGTGTAAATTTATTCAACACTGATTTTAGGTATATTTACATCCAGAGCTGCGCCAGTCCTTCGTTTAAAAACATAAAATCCATATTGACCAAAAAGACTTAGTGTTAATATCATGCACGTTGTCGAAGGTAGTAAGGCACCAAATTGTAATTTTATTATGATAGATTTTCGATTAAAAAGAAAAAGGAAAGAAAAAAAAATTATGTGTCAAGCAAAGATTATGAAACGCTTTCCAACACATTTAGAATACTGTAACAAATATTCAAAGCTGCGGAGTCGGACCTGTTTTTGAGCAAAAGAACCGGAGTCGTTAAAAAACAAGCCAACTCTGAAGTTTTTTTTTTTTTTTTTTTTTTTTTTTTTTTTTTTTTTTTTGTTAGAAAGTTTGAAATGTAATTAAACCAATTAGTATAGTTTTAAATCCATAAAAAGAATTATAATTGTTATTTTTGGATGTATGGGTAACCAACCTAAATATTCCAGGCCTAGGACCGCTGAGTCACTCTTAAAAAAGAGAGAAAAGAGACTAAATCGCAAGAAAAAGAGACTAAAAGAGATCAAAATTTAAAAAAAGAGACCAAATAAAAAACATTTTTTTTTTCTTCACTTAAATTTTTTTTTGGTAGATTTAACACAATATGCGAAATACATTTTCAATGCATTTCAGCCGGTTTTGAAATAATTGCAAATATTGTTGATTGGTTGCAGAAAAATATCTCAAATCGCAACAATTCATCATGAAAGAAAATCAGAAATTCACCAAACGACCACGGGGACAAAATCATGAAATTTCAGGAAATATAGTGGAATTCATCAAATTGTCTCAAAAAACAAATCATAAAATTTGTCGCATGATCTCGGGAAAAAAATTCTCGAAATTAGTCAAATGTTCTTAGGATTTAAAAAAAAATCACGAAAATTATTAGATGGCCTTGAAAAAAAATCACGATATTAGTCTAATGGATCTTGTGTTAAACATCGTAAAATTCATCAAATGGGTCTCGAAGAGAGGGATGAATCACAAAATTCATTAAATGATTGCGAAATTCCAAGAGCGATCATACAAATAATTGCTAATTTTGTCGAAGGTCACGGAAATAAATAGTGAAATTTATCAACTAGTCGCCAGAAAAATAACGAATTTCGTCGAATAAAGCCATAAAAAATATTCAAGGATGCCTGTCAATGGGCGAAATAATGTGCGAAATGTGCGAAAATCAGTTACAGTATAAAACAGTGAAGTTTGTCAAATTATCTCAGGAAAAGAATGGCGAAATTTATCAAATGGTGTTGGTGAAAAAAGTAAAATCAGGGGTTGTATTGGTGCCAAGTAATATTTCACACAAACTTTTTTGGATATTTTAGGGCACATTTAATTGGCATACTACATTTCCTACCAAGACCATTTGACGAAATTAACAATCCCCCCCCCCCCCGCTACCAATCGCCGCAAATTAATATGAAAATTGTGATTTTTCCACACTATTGCTTACGGAAGTACACGATTGTTCGCTGACATTTGCAATTTTTTTCCAGTAAAATTTGTGATTTTTTTTTTTTTTTTTGGGGGGGGGGGGCTTTTATTTGCCAAAATTCGCAAATTTTTTTGCCATTGTTTGCATAAATTTACTATTTTTCTGTGTTTATTTAACAAAATTCACAATTTTTTTTCCTGCGATCATTTGCAAAATTGCACGGAAAAAAATCGCAATTGAAAAGAAAAAAAAAAAAAAATCACGAATTTTGAAAAATGATCGACTGTCAAAATTCGCGATTTTTTTCTGCGGTCATGGAAAAGATTAATTTGGCCAAATAAACGCATAAGAATTTTGAATTTTGCCAATCAATAGACGAAAAATGCCGAATTTCGGCAAATGATTGCGGAAGATATAAACGCAGAAAAAAGCAAATTTCTGAAACAATGGCCCAAAAAATTATCATTTACTGTATTTTGATAAACGATCGCAGAAAAAAAATCGCAAATTTTGACTACCGATCGCGTAAAGAAATCGCAAATTTTTTCGGCGATCCTTTCACGAATTTTGCATTTCTCTGCTATTATTTTTTCCGCACGCAAAATCGTACAATCGTATTGTTCATTAGTATAACCGTACACTTCGAACAAAATCCGTAGATTGTACTCTTCTATGCATTGTACTACTGGCCATACCGTACAAGTTGGCATCTATGAATATCCTGTTCGATTTTACGATCATTTGACGAAAGCTCGGTCTTATTTCGGGATCGCTTAACGTAAATCTCGGGAGGTTTTTTTTTTTTTTTTTTCCCCGCAATTGTATGGCAGAAATCACAAGTTTATTTCGGGAATGTTTGGAAATAACGATTTTATTTCGGGATCATCTGGTGAAAATCGCGGCTTGATTTTGTGATTGTTTAATGAAAATCGTCTTTTTTCCGGTGATCAATTAATTCGAATCGCAGTTTTGCCAGTGATCATTTTATGAAAATCGCAGATTCTTAAAAATTAAAAAACGTGAAATTCTGCCGTTTGTCGAAAAAGTGATCCCTGTATATGTAACGACCGAAATAAGAATTTTGAGATTCCTTCCTGCAATCCTCTGACGAATTTCTCAATTGTTTTTCACACGATCGACTGACAAATTTCGCTATGATTTTGCCACTGATTGACGAATTATACGCTTTTTTCTCGTGAAAATGACAAAATCGTGATATTCTTCTCGCGACCGAATGACGAAGTTTATGATTTTTACCCCTCGAATGATTATTGAATTTCGCGTTTTTATCTTGCCACAGATTGACCAAATTCACTTTCTTTTCAGTGTCCGACAGAAAAGTTTTGCGATTCTTGCCTATACTAATTTCGTATATTAATTTCGATATTCTAATACTAATCAAAATACTTAATATACTAATTTCGTAACCATTTTTCCACGATAGAGTAACGAAATTTAGAATTTTTTCCCCTGCAAAAGAAGAGACAAATTTGGCCATGCAGCAGAATTTTTATTCTGCAGTCTGCAACACATATAAAAACTTAAACAGTCTGCAGACCAATCCCTCGCATTACATTATTTGCACTCAAACCTTCAAGTATTTGTGATAGACATAAAAGTAAAATATACTTTTAAAAAAAAGTTGCTTTTGTTCTCAGAATTTTTAACGCCTCATACATTGTCCTAAAGAGGGGTGGGGGCTCCTCTGACAAAATTTGCGCTTTTTTTCACAATCTTTTGACGAAATTTGCATTTTTTCGCTATCTATTGACGAAAACAACAGTTTTCTTGCGATCTCTTGAAAAAATTTGCCGTTTTTTCGCGATCTCTTGAAGAAATTTGCAGTTTTTCGTGATTTTTTTTAACGAAAACTGCCGTTTTTTCGCGATTTTTTGAAGACGTTTGCCTTTTTTTGCTAACTTTAGGAAGAAATGTTACGTTTTTCCGTGATTTTTTGATGAAATTTGCCGTTTTTTCGGAGAAATTCGCTGTTGTTTCGTGATCATTTTACGAAACTGCCGTTTTTTCGCGTTCTTTTGAAGAAATTTGCTATTTTTTTCGTGATCCTTTGAAGAAAAATGACGTTTTTTACGTGATCTTTTGAAGAAATTTGCCATTTTTTCGGGGGTTTTTAACGAAATTTGCCGTTTTTTGTAATTTATTGAGAAAATTTGCCATTTTTTCATGATTTTTTGACGAAAACTACCGTTTTTCGTGATCTTTTGAAGAAATTTGCCGGGTTTTTTTGCGATGTTTTGAAGAAACTTGCCGGTTTTTTCACGATGTTTTGAATAATTTTTTTTGAGGAAATTTGCCGTTTTTTCGCGATCTTTTGAATAATTCGCGTGTTTTTCGCGATCTATGACGAAATAGATTTCTTTTCGAAGACTGTTTGTCAAAATTCGCGATACACTTTTATGTCCGATTTTTTGGATTTAGGACAGAAATTTTTTAATTTTTGCTAAATTTTTAACAGTTGAAAAATAGCCTGTGGACCTTCTGAAGAGTCTGCGACGTGCGTCGTAGCGTTGCGCCGATTCTGCTCCCGGGAAATTTGGTATATTTTTTTTCCGCGACTAAGTTTCAGTATAGTTTCACGGAATTTCATGGTTTCATCCTAAGACAGACTAACATAATCCATGATTTTCCGCCGATTTCCGACTGAAAAATTTTGCAATATTTACCCGCGAACAGTTAACAAATTTCGAGATTTTCCTGCTACAAACTGACAAGTTTTCCAATATTTCCTCACAAAAAAATGTTGAATTTCGCGATGTTTTTCCCGCTATCAAATGAGGAAAGTTACGATCTTTTTCCTGCAATCGATCGATGGGTAAGGATCATAAACAAAAAAAAAAAAAAAAAAAAAAAAAAAAAAAAAGTGAAAAAAGAGATTAAATCTGAAAAATATAGACTAAAAGAGACAAATGCAAAAAAATAGCGAGAAAAGCGAGTTTAGCGACTCGCTCCGAGGCCTGATATTCCCAATATACTGACCGACGTACACAGTAGATGAAAACTGTTTTTAATTAAAAACTCTAGTAGATCCTGATTTTTTTTCCGAGTTAGTAAAATTCTCACCTTTTTTTTCTTTTTTCCCCTTTCCGTGGAAATGTTCCTGCTCTGGAGGACACGAATTACCATCAAAATTATAAAGGTTACCCCTTTTCAAGTCCACATATCCGAAATAGTAAAATTTCTGTTTTAGTTTCTCCTTTAGATTTCAATATTTGGATTTTTCGGATTTTTGGGACATGAATTTGGAAGATTAGTAAAACGGGAAATATTTTCCCCCCTTTTTTCTTTCAAAGCTCTAAGAAGTGAATAGATAACGAAATAGTGAAATTTTTTTCCCTTTATTTCCCTTGCGTTCCCGCATAATTTTAATCCACAATACTAGTATATTAGTCAGCGTGGAGTCAGAACATTAAAATTTCCGGAGTCGACCATTTTTGCCTCCGACTTTGCACCCCTGCAAATATTCCCAGGTCAATAAGTTGAAATATGATGTCTAATTGAATCTTTTTATCTAAACATTTTAATAAAATTTTAATTTTACTTAAGAAAGGTGTTATAATAAAAATAAAAGACATTGACACTAATGAAATTAGAATGGTCTATTTTTAATTAAATTTTTTTTCAATAGAGCGCGTGTTTTTTGGTATTTTTTATATCTCATTGTCGCGTGTCATTTGTATTGACCGTGAAATATTTTGAAATTTTATTTTTATTTATATTTTAGATCATGGTCTATATTTTAATTTAATATTTACAATAGAGCGCGTGTTTTTGTGTTTTTTGTTTTTTATATCTCATTGTCGCGTGCCATTTGTATTGACCGTGAAATATTTTGAAATTTTATTTTTATTTATATTTTAGATCATGGTCTATATTTTAATTTAATATTTACAATAGAACGCGTGTTTTTTGTGTTTTTTGTTTTTTATATCTCATTGTCGCTTGTCATTTGTATTGACCGTGAAATATTTTGAAATTTTATTTTTATTTATATTTTAGATCATGGTCTATATTTTAATTTAATATTTACAATAGAGCGAGTGTTTTTTGTGTTTTTTGTTATTTATATCTCATTGTCGCGTGACATTTGTATTGACCGTGAAATATTTTGAAATTTTATTTTATTTATATTATGATTATGGAACTTATTTGATGGTTCCTAAACATGTCAATGCCTTTTATTTTTATTATAACACCTTTCTTAAGTAAAATTAAAATTTTATTAAAATGTCTAATTGAATCATTTAGAAACGCATAACACTTTTGAAAATCGTATTTCAGCAATTCCCATCTACAGTCGGAAAATTATCCAAATTCTTTGAGCAGTTCTGAGTATGATACGTAGGTTTATATTTATAAACTACATTCATGCAAAAAAATTAGTTCAGTAAGTTCCCCTTCAGCAATTTTCGCTAATAAGGAGAGAGATACGTGAAACAGGAATTCTTGTGTGCAGCCCAGTATGAATTTATACACAACAAATAAGATGAAAAATTATTTAAAAGAAAAAGCGCATACAGAAATTTAAAAATGCATTCCCAGCATTTATTGCTCATGGACAGTACGGTTTTATGAAGATTGTACTGGCAATCGGGAAGCAGAAAACTTTCCGCTTTTTTCTGGTAAAAATGGAATTTTTTGGGTTAAAAAACAGTGAATTGTACTGGCGTCTCGATTGGCAGTACAATTGCCAAAAAAAGATCCGTTTATTTATTTATTTTTATTTAACATTATTTTTTAACAATGTAGTAATCTTCTAATAGTTAAATTTTGTGACTAATGTCAATTTCAATACATGTGAAATAGCTTTATGTCAGTAAAATGCACTGCAAAAGAATTTAAATCAGTGACCGTAATGAAACGGAATTTATTTGAGAGCCTCTGTAAATGAACTAATAACGATACATATTTTACATTCAATACCGAACACTGTATGGGAAACATCATTGAAATACATCAATTAAATCTGAGTATATTTACGCGAGTCAGAGCGTGATCAGACAGACGGACAGAGACAAACCTAATTCATAAATGCTTTTCCATTATGTTGAAAAATTTAAAAAATCATACAAAATCAAGACGAGCCTGAAGTGGGGTATGCAACTGAAAGCAGTGAAACTCCCAGTGTTAGGATGGTTTATATGGATTTTCGTTTAAATTCATAAAATCATTCAACATTGATTTTAGATATATTTAATACTAATGATATATTTAATAATAATATTTAGGTATTATTATCACAGGCCTGGGCAACATCGGGGGGAGAAAGGGTTCAGGAGGACGAAGGTGTTAGCTAGTGACCAGGCTCGGACTGGCCCGCCGGCCCATCGGCCCAAGGGCCGGTGCGCCCTTCTCCAGGGAAAACTTTGCGCCCCTGAGTGTCTTAGTCTCTCCAGTATTTTTTCCCTTCGTTGTACACATGAATTCTGACTAGTGTCCTAAATTTCGAGAATTCGTTAGGGAGTAATAATCATTCGACAGATAAACGCACAAGAGAAGTATTTTTTATCATAACAAAAAAAATTAAATATATACCGAAGTAATTTCAGGGTCGGAAACCAAAGTAGGCACCTTTGCATGCAATTGTACACATGAATTCTGACTAGTGTCCTAAATTTCGAGAATTCGTTAGGGAGTAATAATCATTCGACAGATAAACGCACAAGAGAAGTATTTTTTATCATAACAAAAAAAATTAAATATATACCGAAGTAATTTCAGGGTCGGAAACCAAAGTAGGCACCTTTGCATGCAATTGAAGAGGAAACATGCGGCCAACGAAATCTAGTTATGACACCCTCAGTTGGATTTTTTATCGTTTCGATGAATGATATCGCTTAGATTTTAACCAAATATTTTGCATTTTTTATGTCCTGTACCTTGTCCATCTTTTTAAACCCAGTCTTTAATGCACCTATAGTTAAAACAGTTCTTTTTGAAAAAACTTGAGAAATGAAAGAAATAAGTATCAAAAGACAAAAAAAAAAAAAAAAAAATGTGTATTTTGTTGTTGATTGGAAAACATTATCTTACTTTTAGAGGAATAGAAACTTCATGACACTTCTTGATTATAATCTTGCAAGTTTTGGAACCCAACGCGGCCAGCATATTTATATTCCCAAAATCTATACCATAATATCAGATTAGTAATCTTCGTTTAATTTAATGATACACTTTCCGTGGTTAAATAACTTTTAGGAGTTTCTAGTATGTAATTTAAATTTTTAAAAAAGTTCAATTTAATCAGGGAAAAATCTACCATTAAATAAAGTGATGAACATAAGAAATTATTATAGTTTTAAAAAAAATGGTCAAAGGATTCTGCATGTTTCAGGAATACAATCTTTAGGGAATTTCTCTTCATTTTCGAAATTTATGTTTCCCTTGATCTCTAATTATGATAAGAATTTTACGAACCATGGGAAGAGCGTGTACAGAAAAGTATATAAAAAAATGATTTTAATGATTTAAAACAAATATAAGGCTGATTTTTTGTATAGTTGTTTTATAGAGATCAAGATGAACTATTTTATGGATACATAAAATTTTTTTAAGGGTAGAAAATTTCTCTTCACACAAGATATCGGATTTGCAAACGAAATTGCTGTTCAGATTGTAACAAATAAAATGTATTTCATTTTTAACTGATTGATGACTGATTCTTATTACATTAAAGAGATAAAAACAAAGTTGAAGCCCATAACTGCAGCATTATTTGACGCCACGTGCAAAAAAATCTGGTTAATTTTCTACTAATTTTCTGTGCGACATTGATGATAATCCAAGAGCCGACAACACAAAAACTTAAGGCATCGAACACAAGAAGAAAAAAAAACTTTATTTTTTATGAAAGAGAAGTAATAGGGGAATCTAATGATCCATGTTTGCCGGAAGCGAAGTGCTTCATAAGCCAAAAATTACAAATACCACTAGTGATTTACACGTAGGCTAACAATCAAAGGTATGAAATGATTGTACGGCAAACACAATGCTAAACCAGGGCCGTAGCTAGAAGTGATCAATAAGAGAAGAGGGGGGGTCATAATTTTTTTCTCCTTCTCTGACGCAGAAAGATAAATCAGTGTAATATTCACATTGTAGGTACTATGTTTCTTATTAAACTGTTGTAATAACTTCATTTTATAATAAGAAGAATATATGATGATGAAAATTTTGAGTGTATAACTGGTGCAAAATTAAACATGTTAGCTTCATACGTACAAATAAGATGAGGGAGTGTTGAATTACTTATTCTAGATACAATTTAGTAATTCTGCAAAACTGTGAAAGAGTTAAAAAAAACTAAATTAGATTTTTGAACAGAATTTCATTTGAATTTTCGGAACAGAAATTCATTGAGTGACCTTGGAATCTTTTCCGGGGGGGGGGGGGGGGTCAAAATATTTTAGGGTGGGCTGAGCCGCCTATCGCCCCCTTAGCTACGGCCCTGTGTTAAATTTACGAATAAACCACTGGTAATATTAATTTTTGAGTTATGCACCACTTCACTTCCGGCAGACATGGATCATTAGATTCCCCTATTACTAATCTTCCACAAAAAAAAGTTTTTTTTTTTTTCCTTGAGCTCGATACTTTAGGTTTTTATGTTGTCGGCTCCTGGACTATGATAATTGGAATGAAAGTGATTGACGCTTACTTTCTCTGCTAAAAATAATTATAAAAAATCTAAGTAAATATAAATTTTGAATATTCTCTATTAATTATTGTTAAGTATAAATTATGTTTATAAATTCATCCTCATTTAAAAGTTGTACTAACTTTGAATTTTCAAACAATAACGCCCAATTTTGTTATGTTATTTGAGTTTATTGGATCCAGTCAGGAAAAGTTATCCACATTTTTAAAAATCTTCATAGAATTAGTAAAGTGTAAATTTAAGGACGCTAAAGTAAACCCATTTGAGGAACATTAATTTATATGGTTATAAAAATCATGAGATTCAATTTTATATTAACTTATTAAACAAATACACTGAATATATCCACACATATTACAGGCTATTTTCTCTGTTCAAAGACTTTTTTAAAATTAATTAATATTAAAAAAATAAAATTCTGGATTATGACATATATTAGTTTTTGAATACAACGAACCATAACTGTCAAAAACATCGATCTGAAAGTTTACAGCTTTCAATAGCGGAACCTCTCGACCACTGGTGAGGACAAGAAGTTCAAAAGTAAAATTTATAAATAACATTTAATAGTCGATATTACCAATCAGTTTGTACCTATGTCTTTTTCATACAGTCATTTGCAAGAGAATTAGTCGGGGGGGGGGGGGGAATCACTTTTTTGTCTTATGACCTTTTGAGAAAATTATAAAACCAAAAACTCCTAACCTACAAGCTAATCTGTATTTATTTCGTTGAAACTGTTAGATCTTAAACGATTAGTTTCAGAACACAGCGTAAAATTCTGTAGCTTTTATGGAACTTTAAACATGCGCGGAGAAATAGAAGAAGTCTTCTATTAGATTCAGAAACTAAGCCAGCTTCATATTTAAGAGGCTACTTCAGTTAAAAGAAAAGATCCGTTCGCTAGTACTAATCCTAATGAAGAAATTTATAAAGACATTTCGGTTGCATTTCAAAATTTTTAAATGATTTTCTTTTGCATTAGATAACAGATCGATCTGTATGCAGGCCATTTTTTTTACTTTTTCGATTTTGATTACAGATATTTTCTATGAGGATGCTTTTACTTTCCAAATCAGTTCCGAAAATGAAAATGTACACATTAAAATATCTAAACAAACTCAAAAAAGTAAAATCGAATCGATATCAGCTATCCAGTGCCAAAAAATATTGAAATACAATCGAGATATCTTTAATTTTCTTCCGTATGATTAGCACTAGCGAACGGGCCTTTTTACTTGATTGAAGTGGCTACGTGAGTGTGTTAAACCTTATTAAGCTATAGGTACAACACAAGTAATTAAAATTGACGAGGGTTCATTAAATATTTTTGCGCCCTCTGAAAACCCAAGGTCTGCGCCCTTATCTCTGGTCCAGTCCGACCCTGCTAGTGACAAAATAAAATAACAAGGAAATAAATTTACTCAAGACAATTAATCTTAAAAAAAGTTTATGAATTTTCAAGCACATGAAGGAAATTTGAAAGATATTAAGCATATAAAACACAAATATTTAAACTTGGGCAATCAAAATTATAGTTCACTATAAAATATGAAAAAAGAATTGGTTAATTATGTATATTCCAAATTACTGGGAATGGATTTTTTGCTTAGTCAATGCATGAAATCTTTTAAACTCACAAGCTATCAAAGAGTGATAGCTTATGAGCCCGCCGGTTCTATATGTATGTATGTGCGTACATATGCATGTATGTAACGAGATAACTTATGATAAAAATATCCGATTTGCCTCAAATTTGGATGTAGGCTTATTCTGATAAGGCGCTTCCCTGACTAGTTTTGGGAGTTCATTGGATAGGTATAAGAAGATACATTGAGCTAATCCCCTCCCCTTAATTTAGATAAATGGGTTTTTCCTGTAGAATTATAAAATATCATTTAAATTTTAAATATAGCATCATTCTCATAAGGCGTCTCCACGATTCGTTTTTTGGTGCCCATTGGTTGAGTATAAAGGGAGAACCCCCCCCCCCCCACACACACACACACACAATTTAGATAAATGGGTTTTACCTGTAGAATTATCAGATATCATTTAAATTTTAAATATAGGATCATTTTCTTAAGACGCTTTCACGATTCGTTTTTGGTGCCCATTGGTTGAGTATAAAGGGGAAATCCCTCCCCCCTTTTTAGATAATTGGGTTTTTTCCCGCATAATTTACCGATTTGCTTCAAATTTTGGATATAGTTCCTTACTGCTAAGGCGCTTCCGGTTTTTTTTAAGTATAAAGGAAAGAACAGTCGATTACCCCCCCCCCTCCCTTAAATTAGATAAATGAGCTTTTATGCAGAATTTCCCTAGTTTCTTCAAGTTTTGGATATAGGTCCTTTCTGATAAGGCAAATACCTGAATAGTTTTGGATGTTTAATAGTTAAATATAAAAGGGGAGACGGAGGATAACTCTTCTTAAGTTAAATAAATGAACTTTTATGCAGAATTATCCGATTTGTTTTGAGTTTTGTATATAGGTTCGTTATGATAAGGTTTATTGCTGATTGGTTTTGAATGTTCTATGATTACGTTTTATTTTTTTATATAAAATACGGCTGTAATATGCAATTAGTGTGAATAACTTGTGCACTCAATGCCATTAGTTTAAACCGGGCAAACGTCTTTTTCATTTAGCTCACAGGATATCAAAGCCTGAGAATTAATGTGCCAGGAGGTTCTATATGTACGTAACGCGATAACTGTTGATAGAAATATTCGATTTGCTTAAAATTTGATATGTTACAAAGATTTATTCTGATAAGGCGCTTCTCTGATTAGTTTTGAGGTTCGTTGGTTAAGTATAAATGAGAAAACAGGGAGCTAATTTCTCTATCCTTAATTTTGATAAATGGGTTTTTCATACAAAATTATCTGACTTGCTTTGAATATTAAACCGGTTTATTCTGATAAGGCGCTTCCCTAATTAGATTTGGAGGTTCATTGGCTAATGGGGCTGGAACGGAGGACTAATATCCCCTCTAATTTAGATAAAGGTGTTCTACATGCAGAATTTTCCGATTTTCTTCAAATTTGGTATACCTATTTATTCTAAGACATTTCACTGATTAGATTTGAAATGCATTAGTTAAATATAAAAAGAAGGCAATGGGAAAGCTAATCCTCCTCCTTAATTTATTTTTCGAGGAGCATTATTCTTTAAAACTAATAGTATAATATACAATTTTTGATCAGCCTTTGAGCTCAATGCTATCTGTTTAACTGGACAGTTTAATTCTTTTCTTTTTACTTAAATTCCCGAGGTCGAAGTCTAAGCTATTATATTATACGAAGTTGATTAAATATAATAAACACGTGAAAAAGTTTAAATAAAATATTTTAAGAAAAAAAAATATATTCATCATTAAACCATTTTCATAGTCCAGTAGTTTCAGGAACAATTTTAATTGTTATTGACATTTTAATCTTTATTGATTCTTACATGCGCCTAAATCAGCAAAAAATATTTCACAACCATTTGTCAAAAAGAAAAGGAACTATATCCTTCCGTAAAAAATGCTTTCATAAAAGTAGCATGTAACATATGTTTTATATTTTGACACTTCCCGTACTTTTGATAACAATTATTCTAAAACTTCCTCCATATTGCAATTATTGATTGATGAACTGTTTTATCTTTTTAATTTATTGAAACAGCTTCAAATATTCGTCACATTGAACTTATTCATAGACCGAAGGTAAATTCAATCTTTTTAATATATCTTTTAATAAATTGAGAGACTCTTTCTAACATTTTTTCTTTTTTTAATAACGAAACAGGAAATTTTGATGTGGAATCAGATGTACGTTCCAAATTTTGTATATAAAAGCGCATTTCTCAATCATTTACTATTACTAGTAATAGTTTAATTTACTTGCTACTCCAACATTGCAAACCGAGATGCAAAAGAAAACAATACTCCTGTTGTCCATTGCAGTAATCTTTGCTTTTGTCAACCGCATTGACAGTTTCGATCGACTGGTAGATAATGACGAACGAAGTCTTTATAAATGCTGGAATGGTTGTCTCTGTCTTTTGGGTAATTATCTTGTAATTAAATCGTAATTAAATTGTTTTTCACATTTTTAGAAACATCAAACCCCAGTATGATCAAACCCCAGTAGTAGAATAATGAAAGTTAATATTGTTTTTAGTTACTTCTAGCCGCCCTTTGTGACCAGTTTGGTCTCCATTAAATACATACTAAGCATTAAATCATATTGCTTTTATTCATAATTTGTTTTAATTCCTCAATTTTTTTCCAAATTAGAAGATTCTGCTAAATAATTAGGCACAAATGTCATGCACCAAATTGGTGCAGTTGCAGCGAAATTGCAGTTGTATGTTACACATGATAACCCGGCTATTGTTATTTATTCTTTAATAAACTGTTTATTTACTTTTATTTTATTTTTTAAAATTATATAAATTGTTTTGTTATATAATTATTAACTAAACTTTTTTTATTTATTATTATCTCCTTTTTATTAACACTTTCCAACAAAGTTGAAAAGTGTTTATGCATTCGGTTTGCCTGTTCGTCTGGCCGTCTGTACGTGCTCTAACTCCCGAAAATATACTCGGATTGTTATGAAATTTTTATATGTTATTGATGCTTACCCAAGCACGAACGCTATTGAAAATGAAGTATATACTATGATTAGTTTATTTACAGGGACAGTCAAAAGTTTCCCGATACATTACGGAAAATGGTAAAAAATCGTTTCAAATGAATTGTAGAGATGTTATACTGTGTAAAACATCTTCAAATTTATATACATCTACAAAGTGCATTAAAATATGCATTTTCTAAAGTATGCAGCAAAAATAATTATTATTCATTTACAGGGCCACTCGAAAGAATTCCATTACACAAAAATAAAGGGGGAATTGTTTGCAACATATTTAATAATGTTAAACTATTTCAAGTATCATAAAATTGATATATGCCATTGAGAATTCATATTTAGCGCATAATATGAAGTGCATAGTATTTACAGGGACACACAAAATATTTAAAATCTTATATTCTTAACCGAAGTACTGTATATTATCGATGATAGCTGATGGGCGGTTGAAATGCATTTTCAATTATGATATGCGGTTTTAAGTTTTACTAAATTTCTGTAAATTATATGGTGTATGTAAATGTTATAGTTGATATACAGGGTTACACAATAGAGCTCATAAAGGTTACTGAATATAAAAGTAATTAACTTAAAGGTAGTTTTTAAGTAAGTTATGTAATTTTACGTTGAACTGCTTACAGTTTACTAAGAAATGTTTGTAGAATATAGATAAAACGATACACAGGGTCACGCAAAGAATTAGCTACATGGTCACCCGTAGATGATAATTTCTGGAAATGTAATTTAAGTAGTTTTAAGAGTGTGTTTGTTTGAACTAAATTTTAACAAAATACTAGCGTGTTATAAAGGTACTAGGTAAATTACAAGGTTGAACAAAAGTACTGAAATATTTTCCATATATTAGAATGAAGTGCTGAAAGAGAAATTCCAACCAGTTAGGCATTTTCTCGCTAAACTAAATTTTTCAATTATATAGTACATATACATATATCAACGGATGGATCAAATATAAGGCTGTTCAAAAGCATTGGAATACATATTTGGCTATGGACCTTATTTCCCTAAGGCAGTAGTACCTTATTTCCCTAAATAAGTTTTGTTAAAGATTTCAAGAAGCGTTGGAAAGTGTTTCATAATCTATGCTTAACGCATGATTTTTCTTACTTGTTAAAATAATAGAAAATAGTTAAAAATATATGTATGTAACTGGTATTGAAAACGATGTTTTCACCAAATTGGCGCCAGAAAAAAATCGCGCCAATGTGGTGCGATTTCGTGTGACATCTGTGCCGATAAATGAAGAACTCGGTATTTTTATGCTAACCTGGCTCGCCAAATATTGTACCCGTGGTATTTTTTTGTATTTCATTAATTTCATTTAAAATATAATAATATAATCCTTTCACTCGTTTCATTTATCATACATAACTTTAATTTGAAACTGAAACGTTTAAAATTCACGATTTTTATTTATTTTTTAAGCCAAACGAAGAGAAAAAAAAAAATAACGATATTTTGAAGCTCCATAATAAGCACTCAGCCTTTTTTTGCAATGAAGTGATATTTCTCGTTTCGTGAAAGCTTATAATATTCATTAAATACATGCTGTATGTACTGTTTCAAGACGTATTTTAAACAGTAAAATTTGCAAGGACTTGCTGCAAAGGACTTGTTGTTGTATTGCCGCAACAACCTTTCTTTTAGCCTTAACATACACTTTCAATTTTGTTCGGAGCTCGGGACGAGGTACTGGCCAGAGGATGTACGTAACTACAAAGTTTTAA
Source organism: Maratus speculifer (assembly GCA_964019185.1). Lineage (NCBI taxonomy): Eukaryota > Metazoa > Arthropoda > Arachnida > Araneae > Salticidae > Maratus > Maratus speculifer. Next base: position 361,405,714 of record OZ025292.1, read on the forward strand.
CTAATATTAAATAATTAAATAGTTTTAACTAACGAAAAACTCATAGTGTTTTTTATCAATTTAATTTGTAGGAATTTTCTTTGCCGGTCCTTTTTGAATTTGTTAGTGCAAAGATTATCTAAACCTTGTCTAAAGTGTCATCCAATTTCCTCACAGGAATTTGTAAATCTGAATCAACTTTGATTAGTACTTCCTGCTTGTATGAATCACGTCCATTAATCAAACAATACTAAACACAATTTATTTTTCTTATCGAAGTACTAAAAAGCATATTCAAAAAGATTTTTACAGATAAAAAAATCTTTCTATACTTTGCTGAATGATGATTTATTTACCAAAATAATTCATTAGTTCAAATAAGGAATAAAAGATTGCAAGTTTTCATAATATATAATAAAATAAAATAAAATAATATATTACACTATATTGCCATTGATTATGGGACACTTGCGATTTTAGACATTTTACTAAATATCTAGAAAAATACATGAGGAATCATCTCGAAACTCTTAGTGTATAAATATAATAGTATGAGTCATACATCTCCGTGAAGATGTTTTCCCGAAACTCCAAAGGGGACCGTCAACAAATTAAAAAAGAATGAATATCTTTTGAATAACCCTGTCAAAACTAATGTAGCAAAAGCGCTCAAACTCTAGACTGTGATTGAATGCCTTATTTTAATAAGCCTTGCTCATTTTTATGCAAATAGCATGCATACTCGCAGAGTAATTAAGGTTTTTATAAAAATGGTCCCAAATTTTTCCAAGTTTTTTCCTTATAATTTTCAGAGTTCTTAATATAAAATATTATTTTTTTTTCAGAAAATATGACAAACAGCATTGCACACAGTACCCTGTAATCAGAATTAAAAAATAATAAAAATTGTATAAAAAATGAGTTGGTTTACTAAATAATTTTTTACTGCGCATGCGTCAACGATATCGAAATTTCATTTGCATATTATGTTAGCTAAATGTATAGAGCAACTTTTGTGAAAGTCACAAAATCATAACTTGAAAATTCTGACAATAATCGTCAATTGAATAAGTCGAAAATCCGTTATTCTCAAAATGAAGCAAAAACAAGAGGGGTTGTATCCATATATTCATTGATTAGTGTCAATATAGAATACACAATATGGGATGTACTACTGCATTTGGATAAAATCCCTCATTTTTTTGCTTCATTTTGGAAACAACGGATTTTGTCCTTTTTCTATAGACGATTACTTTCAGAATTTTCAATCTATGATTTTAAGACTTTTACAGAAGTTGCTCTATACATTTATATAACATAATGTGCAAATGAAATTTTGATATCTTTGACGCTTGCGCAGTAAAAAATTATATAGTAAACCTACTCATTTTTCATACAATTTTTATTATTTTTTAATTCTGATTACAGGGTACTGTGTGCAATGTTGTTTGCCATATTTACTGAAAAAAATATTATTTTATATTAAGAACTCTTAAAATTATAATGGAAAAATTTGGGACCATTTTTATAAAAACCTTAATTACTCTGCGAGTGTGCATGCTATTTGCATAAAAATGAACAAGGCTTATTACAATAAAGCATTCAATCACAATCTAGAGTTTGAGCGCTTTTGCTACATTAGTTTTGACAGGGTTATTCAAAAGATATTCATTCTTTTTTAATTTGTTGACGGTCCACTATGGCGTTTCGGTAAAAAATCTTCACGGAGATGTATGACGTATACTATTATATTTATACACTAAGAGTTTCGAGATGATCCCTCATGCATTTTTCTAGATATTTAGTAAAATGTCTAAAATCGCAAGTGTCCCATAATCAATGGCAATATAGTGTATATGACATGCTGTCTGCGATTGCTTTGCACATAGAACTGTGTTATTCTGGCTGCTTTCGGCAATTTCTGCTAGAACTACATTATTCTTTATCACAAGCGGAAGTGAATTGTATATAACGAAATTTTAATACAGAAAATCATGCATAGATACAAACAGAACAGTCATATGTCAATTAAAAAAAAAAAACAGCAGTTAGAACCTTATTATTCTCAGGTGACGTATTGCACGTTTATTGTTTCATTCTCACATTTTTTGCATGAAATAAAAAATTTAATTGTTTCTGTTCCAGAGGAGGAAACTCGGAATAGAACTCAGGAATGCCTTCTCATACTTTAGGTGACAAAGTTAGTATATTTTAAGCTCTTTTTTTAATTTAACTTGGTTTATGTACTGTGTAAATGTAAAATTTTGTTAGCGATTTTTCATTTGCTTCTTAAGAGCCCTTATTTTGAAAATCAGACAAAGTGTGATAGTTGTATTTTTTGATTTGCTTGATTTTTTTATATGTCGAAGTAGATCTTATTTAATAAATAGTGTGCAGTTTTAAAGCCCTGAAAAAATTTCCTCTTTCCTATAGAAAATATCAAAGTTCGAGGCTGTGAATGCCATTTTTATGAAAAATGAAATCCTAACATGTTTGGAGTGGTGTATCTCTGACAGGCAACAACATCCCAAAATTCTATTGGCATAAACTTATAGTATAACACTACTTGCTTATTAAAATTTATTTGTTTCCATGGGGCATTGTTATTTTACATTGTTATGTTGCCACAAAGTACAGTCAAAATGACGTTTTTGTCCATTTTCCGCTCTTAATATCTTATTTAAACTATAAAATCCCAAAGTTTTTCTTATAGAATATGAACGTGCACTACTAGGACAAGCAAAAAAATATAGTATTGCACGGGGATATTGTTGCTGTTAGTAGATATAACCTGTTAAGTATTCATAATTTCCAAAATCTGCAACATTTAAAGTAGTTAATTTCAAGAAAGCGCCACAGTTGAATGAAAAAAAATATGTCACACAATAGTTGAACATATGTACAAAAACATGGAAAAGAAAAAGAAGTGGGGTCTCGTGATAATTTTAGACAAAAAAATGACAAAAATTACAAGAAAAGCAATTATACACTTTATGATGGTAGAATGGCGACATACGTACACACAGACACACAGAGACACAGACAGAGACAGACATTTTGTAAAAACATGTTTTTTGGAACCGCTGACCTCTAAAACGTGTGAATCCATCGAAAGAAATTTCGATTATAATATTTTCTTCTATTGAAGATAGAAGAAAGTAAAAACATATAAATCCTTCGAAAAAAAATTCGATTATAATATTTTCTTCTATTGAAGATAGAAGAAAGTAAAAACATATAAATCCTTCGAAAAACAGAAGTCGAAAAAAATTTCGATTACAATACTTTCTTCTATTGAAGATAGAAGAAAGTAATAAAAGAAATAAAAAGATGAAGTCTCAAAATTTTGACTATAACAGACAACGAACGAAGCCTCTGTTCGCTTGGGTTGATCAGTTGGAGCCGACCTTATTACAATTGTTATCGCTGTTTTCAGCTCTTTTATTCGCTGTAAAAAATGGCAACCTTTATGCTCCAAATTATGAATTAATGAAAATTTTACTTTCTAAACTTTTTTTTCCTAAATGTCAGAAAAAATATGGCCCGTATTTTGATTTCAATGTCATGAATTTTTGAGCTTTTTAAATTTGAAACTTCTGAAGTACGGTCACTTTATCGTGCTTCCGTGGTGGCCGCTATTCAGAAGTGTTACTGTACTTAACAGAAAATATCATCTAATTGAGAGATTTTGAAAATGCCCTCTTTAATTTTCAATTTTTGCATTTGTATATAGGACCTTGACGAGGCATTTCGAATTATAGAAGAAAACGGCTACAAGGGCTTCCATGTCTACAGATATTAATTACATGGCACTTCATCATGATTATTGTAACGAAGATGAAGGTTTTAAAGTAAGTAAAATCAAAACCTACTCGTCACATGTAGAATTTTTTTAAGAGTCTCATCTTCAAATTTTAACTGATAAATGGTTAATAAATTCGATTTTACTCTTTTAATCACAATCATATACGAGCTGATTTTTTTCAATTGTTTGAAAATAATGTCCGGGCCAAGAGTCGAACCCAAGACTTGTAACTTAAATAACCAACGTTCTATCTATTAAGTAGCGGAAAAAGACAAACAATATGAAATGTGGAAATATTTCAAATGTACATCTCAGAGAATAATTAGACTAATAAAATTCCGAACATTACATAATTTACGTTGTTTCAAAATATATAAGTCCTTAAAACAGAATCTGAAAGTTTAAAACAAACAATGACACTTACATGCGAGTTGGTCTCGTTTTCGGAATACATTTTTTACATATTTCGATGCACTTTTTATAATCTATATATTTAAGGGGACACAGTACCTTTGAAACCATCTCTTCCATTTCGAATAATACTGTAATATATGTGATGACACAATACTTACAAGGAAGGTCTTCATACTGCTCATACTCAGAATATTTTGGAAAAAAACTAATTAAACTACTTATGTATGTAATAGAGGATCAGCCAAATTTAGGGGCGGAATTACAAAAGAAAATTTTTTAAAAAATAAAATACTTTCGAATATTTGGCGTGAAAAGACGAAAATGTCACGCGATATGGCGAGCAGAATTTTTCCTCTCCAAAAGCAAACGATTTTAAAGTAACTGAAAATTTAATGGATTTTTTCAGCGGTGTAAATGGCATTTATTAATTTAAATTTAAAATGATAGAATTATATATACATTCATTGATTTAAGCGTATTCAAAAATACAAGCCAAGTTAAAAAAAAAAAAAAAAATCGTTCCCATAGCAACGAAATTGAATCAATAATTCTCAACTGGACTTAATTTTGAGCTTGAAAAACAATTTCAGTTAATTTAAATTTTGAATTTCATTTTAAATCATAATTTTTTATAGTTAGATTTCAATATAAATACATATAAATATCGATATGACAAAATTATTGTTAAAATAAACTTAAACTGGTAGAACTAAAGTTATTTAGATTAAATTTATTTAAACAACATCAACACGAAACATTTTTTTCCTTAAAATATATTTGACATTATTATTATTATTATATATATATATATATATATATATATAATTTCAAATTTATCAATTTAGCAAGAACCAGCACACCCCCCTCACAAAACAAAAATTCCTTAAAATTGAAAATTCAACAATCAAAATACAAAAACAATAGGCTGCCAGCCTCATCAGCGATGGGTTTTATTAGACAAAAGCAGCCGGACACTCGAGTTTACAAAAACAAAATATATTTAAGTGGCAGTGGGTTTCGGCCAGAGCGGTGAATAGCAAAAAATCAGATGTTAAACACCCGATGGCTATAATTCACGCGCCCCCCCACCGGACCCTACGCCACAATAGTAAACGAATGTCTCACCTGGAACATTGTAAACGATGTCAAAATATGTTCTCTGAATAAAAACCACATCCCCAACTTAGCTGCAATGCCACAACTCAAAACAACTTAAACAGAACAAAGTAGAAACCGTATTCCAAACCAATCCAGAAACAATCCAGGTCTGTTGCCACCCAATGCAGCTCATCATCATAAAACTTGTCAAACTTGTTTTATAAATTATGCCGGTTTTGCCTTTATAATAATTATGTTTATACTGGTTCTAAAATATACCTACAGATTAATGGGATTGGTATGGGTACTAGTTACTCATCCACTGCAGCTAACTTATTCTTATTTTTTTATGAATTTCAATATAGTATAAATAAAGCTGATCTAAAATTTTTTGCTTACCGATACATTGATGATTTAATCGTTTTGAATATTAATTCTGATTTTAATGTAATTTCTCAAGAAATTTATCCTGACTCCTTAACGTTAAAAAAAACTAATGAAAATAGTTCGGAGGCTGATTATCTAGATTTAAAAATAAAAATTTTAATAGATAACAAAATACAAATTTCTATTTATGATAAGCGTAAAAGCTTTTCTTTTACAGTTAATCAGCTCGTACACTGGTCCTCCAATATTTCAAAACGAATCTACATTAACATTATAATCAGCCAAATTTTCCGATTTTATAGAATATGTTCAGAAAAATATCTATTTCAAAGTGAGCTTTTTCAATTTAAAAGTAAACTTCACTATAAAAACAATATTCCTCTCAAGTTCATAAAAAAGTACTCTGATTTTGCAGATTCTCTACATTTTTGATCGTTTGCTACTCAGTGACAGCTAAATGACTTGTATTACCTAAAGCCTGCTTAAGGACGGTTTTATGATGATGAGCTGCATTGGGTGGCAACAGACCTGGATTGTTTCTGGATTGGTTTGGAATACGGTTTCTACTTTGTTCTGTTTAAGTTGTTTTGAGTTGTGGCATTGCAGCTAAGTTGGGGATGTGGTTTTTATTCAGAGAACATATTTTGACATCGTTTACAATGTTCCAGGTGAGACATTCGTTTACTATTGTGGCGTAGGGTCCGGTGGGGGGGCGCGTGAATTATAGCCATCGGGTGTTTAACATCTGATTTTTTGCTATTCACCGCTCTGGCCGAAACCCACTGCCACTTAAATATATTTTGTTTTTGTAAACTCGAGTGTCCGGCTGCTTTTGTCTAATAAAACCCATCGCTGATGAGGCTGGCAGCCTATTGTTTTTGTATTTTGATTGTTGAATTTTCAATTTTAAGGAATTTTTGTTTTGTGAGGGGGGTGTGCTGGTTCTTGCTAAATTGCTAAATTTGAAATTATATTTTTAATTTATGTGTTTTAATGCAGCGTTTCGGCGCAATCCACATGAATTTCTATTGTTTATTGTTGATTGTTTTACATATTGGATATATATATATATATATATATATATATATATATATATATATATTTTCTTTTTTTGAAATTGTATAACACTGCCTACTTATGAAAAATCTCTAAATAACGAAATTTTCATCATTTTTTACGGATGCTCTATCGAGTTTCAGCTGAAATTTTTTTATAAACGTATATATCCTCATGAGAAAACATTCTGTAATTTTTTCAGGTTTTTCGCGGGAACATTGCGCAGGATGCGCGGGAACATTGTTTGGCGATTTATCCCCTGCGTCCAGCTAAGATAACTATACCAAATTCTTCCTTTCTCTACCAGAATCATCCGATTTGGCAAATGACTGAACAAGTAAATTAAACTCTAAATAAAAGTAACTTCATAAGATGTCTAGTATTACGTTTAAGGGCGACCAAACTATTGCCAATGGCGGCTAGTTTAATATATTTATTTATTTTCGGTTGAACGCTCTTGAAAAATTGAATTTCGAGATAAGCTTTATTTAGAGCAAAAAGATCTAATATATTTATTTTCGATGCATTATACGATTTTAAGTCATGTATAGTTATTATTAATCTCATAAACGGCACATTTTCTTTCAGGAAGAAATGTTTAATAAAACCGCAACGACACTTACACCTCAGATATTGGTAAGTTTTATTTTTGTGCTATGATTACATTGATTTCAGATGTTAGGTGTTTTACGAATGAAAACTTAATTATTATTAAACAAGTATGAAAAATCATGCGTTAAGCATAGATTATGAAGCACTTTCCAACACTTAATGAAATCTTTAACAAAACTTTGTTATTTAGGGAAATAATAGTGTATAGCCAAATATACCCAAATATGTATTCCAGTACATTAGAACAGCCCTGTATTTCATATGTCAGTTCATATAATGGGAAAATTTAGCTTAGCAAGAAAATACCCAGTAGCTTGAGATTTCTTTTTCAGCAATTCATACTATTAGATGGAAACATACTTGAATACTTTTGTTCAGCCCTGTAGTTTACATTGTACCTTTATTACACGTCAGCATTAGGCTAAAATTTATTGTAAACTAAAACACTTTTAAAACAACTGAAATCACATTCTCATAAATCATCATTCGTACGCGTCCATGTACCGAATTCTTTGCGTGGCCCTGTATATCCTTTTATCTATATTCTGCAAACATTTCTCGGTAAATTGAATGAAGCTCAGCGTAAAAATGCATAGCTTATTTAAGAACCACGTTTAAATAATTTACGCTCATATTCAGTAACGTTGGTGAGCTTTTTATGGGTAGCCCTGTATATCAACTATAACATTTATACACACCATATAATGTGCATATATTTAGCGAAATATAAACGCACATATCATAATTAAAATGCATTTCATCCCTCCATCAGCCATCATCGGACACATATACGATACTTCGGAAAAAATATACTATTTGAAATCTTTTGTGTGGCCCTGTAAATGCTATGTACTTCATATTATGCAAGACAGTAGCGTATAGTTTATATTAAGCTTCAGAGACATATATCAATTTTATTATACATGAAAAAGCTTAATATATTTAAAATATGTAATGGGAAACTTTTGATTCGCCCTGTAGATAAACTAATCATGGTAGAAACTTCATTTTCGATAGGACTTGTGCTAGGGTAAACGTCAATAACGTCCTAAAATTTCATGGCAATCCGAGTATATTAACGATTTTTCCCCATAGGCCGTAATGTAATGGGAAACTTTTGATTCGCCCTGTAGATAAACTAATCATGGTAGAAACTTCATTTTCGATAGGACTTGTGCTAGGGTAAACCTCAATAACGTCCTAAAATTTCATGGCAATCGGAGCATATTAACGATTTTTCCCCATAGGCCGTAATGTAATTTGAAACTTTTGATTCTCTCTGTAGATAAACTAATCATGGTAGATACTTCATTTTCAATAGGGTTCGTGCTAGGGTAAACATCAATAACATATAAAAATTTCATAGCAATCCGAGTATATTTACGGGAGTTAGAGCGCGGACAGACGGCCATCCGGCCAGACGGACAGACGGACAGACGGCCAGACAAACCGAATGCATAAGCACTTTTCAACTTTGTTGGAAAGTGCTAAAAATAGTAAAAATAAAACAGTACTATTTGTTTATCTCGCCATTATTAAAACCAAATTATAGTAATCATTAAATTACACACCAAATGTACACTGACATAATTAAAAAGAAGTAAATAACAAATAAATTAGTTAACCATTAATAAATTAGTCGTTGGACACCATTGTAATACTTACCCATCATGGAAATGCATAATGTAATATATGAAAATAAAACATGTGTAAGCTATTTATAAAATGTATTGCAATTCCGAAACAAAATTTAAACGTATATTTAAACGAAAATTTCTATATACCTTTCATCAGAACGAATTTTTCGAGAGTCCGAAAAAAATAAATCCGGATAATCGAGGTTGTTGGTATTAAAAAGGCCTCGTGCCATTTTTACATACTAAGTAAATACAAAATTTCAAGTCTCTATCTCAATTTGTTCGGAAGCGTTTACAGACACGCAAACAGACGGACGGTATTTTTTTCTTCTTCTAAAAATATGTTTTTCGGAATCTCCAGTATCTAAAACGTTTATAACCGTCAAAAAAATTTTCGATTTTTAAAACGATTGCAAGAATTACCCTTTGCTACGTATGATGGGTAAGTAAGATACAAATACAGCGTCGAATTAAAAATCATTTGATAACGAAACAACCACTTGTAACGTGTTTAATATCAAAGGAATGTTAAACAAAACTAATTCATGTCAAGGACTCTCTGAATCTAAAGTTTGATGGAAATCCATACATTAGTTCTTGAGCGAGAGCTCTTGTAGAAATCGTAACAAATGCAGTATAGCAGCCCCACCTGTGAAGCTATTTGCATCATAATTTAAACAGCATAAGTTGATGTCCAGGACAAATCGAATCTGAAATTTGATGCAAATCCGTGGATTACATCTTGAGATAGAGCTAACGCAAAAATCTTTAAAAATGCAGCATAGCAGCGGCACCTTTTTGAGCCATTTACATGAAAACATAAAAAACGTCAGCTCATTTCAAGGACCAACTGAAAATGAAGTTAGATAAAATTCCATGCATTTTTTCTGGAGATAGCGCTATTACCACAAAATGCAGCATAGCAGCGCCACCTGTTGAAAGATTTACACCAAAATGTAAAAAACGTTAATTCATGCTAAAGACTAATGGAATCTTACGTTTGATGAAAATCTGTGCATTAGTTATAGAGATAGAGGGATTGCGGTAATCGTGAAAAAGGCAGCATAGCAACACCAGCTGTCGAAAGATTTACACCAAAATGTAAAAAACGTTAAGTCATGTTAAGGACTAATGGATAGAGCTATTGTAAAAATCGTACAAAATACATCATATTTGCGTCACCTGTTAAACTGTTTACACCAAAATGTACAAAACATCAATTCTTGTGAAGGACTAACTGAATCTGAAGTTTAATGAAAATCCGTGTATTAGTTCTGAAGATAGAGTGATTGCGGAAATCGTGAAAAAGGCTGCATAGCAGCGCGACCTGTAGACAAATTTATATCAAAATGTTAAAAACGTTAATTCATGCTAAGTACTAATGGAATCTGATGTTTGATGAAAATCTGTGTATTATTTCTGAATGTAGAGCTATTGTAGAAATCGAACTAAATGCAGCATATTTGCGTCACCTGTTAAAGACCACATTAAAATGTACAAAATGTCAATTCATGTCAAGGACTAACTGATTCTGAAGTTTGGGGAAAATTCGGGCATTAGTTCTGGAGATAGGGTGATTACGGAAATCGTGAAAAAGGGTGCATAGCAGCGCCACCTGTTGAAAGATTTACAGCAAAATGTAAGAAACGTTAATTCATGTCAAGGACTAATAGAATCTGACGTTTGATGAAAATCTGTGCATTAGTTCTGGATGTAGAGCTATTGCAGGAATCTAATTAAATGCAGTATATTTGTGTCACCTGTTAAACTGTTTACACCAAAATGTACAAAACGTCAATTCATGTCAAGGACTAACTGAACCTGAAGTTTGGTGAAAATTCGTGCATTAGTTCTGGAGATAGAGTGATTGCGGAAATCGTGAAAAAGGTTACTTAGCAGCGCCACCTGCAGAAAGATTTACACCAAAATGTAAAAAGCGCTAATTCATGCTAAAAACGAATGGAATCTGACATTTGATGAAAATCTGCGCATTATTTCTGAACGCTGAGCTATTGCAGAAATCGAACTAAATGCAGCATATTTACGTCATCTGTTAAACTGTTTACACCAAAATGTACAGAACGTCAATTCATGCCAAGGACTAACTGAATCTAAAGTTTGATGAAAATCTGTGCATTAGTTCTGGAGACTGAGTGATTTCAGAAGTCGTGAAAAAAGCTGCATAGCAACGCCACTTGCTGGACGATTTACACCAAAAACTAATCAGCAACAATTTATATCAAAGGCGAACATAGTATCTATTTTTATTTAATTCCGTGCATTAGTTATTGAAATTCAGCGCCTACGAAATTTGTGTCACATACAGACAGGCAGAGTTACAGACTCACATAGACACATTTTGTAAAAGCAAGTTTTTCGTGATCTTTGACCCCTAAAAAGTGTAAATCCGTCGAAAAACGGAATTCGAAAATTTTCATGAATTCAATACTTTTTTCTTGTAAAAATAAAAGAAAAACCAGTTTTCAATTTTTGTCAAAAAAAAAAAAAAAAAAAAAGATAAATAAATAATTTTTTCGAAATATGAAATGAATCTCTATTGAGAAAATGAAGCTTATATTAAAAACGGGAATAAGAACCTCAAAAAAGAAAAATAAATAAGACAAATTAAAAAATATATATTTCACACTGCACACTGCTCATTAGTGTATGTGTCTTCAAAGATGGTTAAATTGCTATATTTAGCTTCCGATTCTATAAAATATTTTTAACGGAATTATTTTCACGACTTTAGTATTAAATATCGCTTAAATAACTCTCCGAGTTAGAAAACTATCTGTTTTAGCGTGTTTATAAAACAGTTTTCGCATAATAGCAACAATTTTCATATTTTTGTGTGTTGTAGTTTTCTATATACAAGCCGGGAAAGACTTTGGATCACAAAAAAAAAAAAAAAAAAAAAAAAAAAAAAATCGTTTATGGCTGTGACGGTGCTAGTTAAAATCTTTTAGAATATAGAAAAAATAACGTGCTATCTAAAATGATTTTTTTTTTTTTTTTTTTTTTTTTTTTTTTTTTTTAGGCTGCTTGTAAACAGTTAAAACCTGAATGCGATCACCTTAAGACATTGGTGGTAAGTACAAACTGTTATATCATATCTTATGCAGAGTTTAAAATTGTGGGGAAACAATAATTTTATTTCAGAAAGACAGTGAATCTCTAAATATAAAACTCTTCTTATGCGGAAAGTTTATTTCAAAATCGGTTAAAAAAAAAAAAAAAAAAAAAAAAAAAATACAAGTTGAATGTAGATTTTGCCATTGCAGAATTCAGTTTCGCCTCCGATTAAAAAAAAAAAAAAAAAAAAAAAAAAAAATCGATAGAGGTTTTTTAGAAGGGCGATCCCATTTAGAATGCAATGAATTAACTTCATTTTTCTTGTGTTTATCAATATAATAGCAAACAGAACGGCGTGAAATACCCAATTGATTAGCAATTTCTCTCTGAGACATTGGAATTGCAGAATAATAAAGAGATACAATTTGACGTGCTACTTCTTCACTGACTAGATTAACTAAAAACGGATTTTTTCTTTAGTTTAAACGCTTTTTTATAGACTCTGAGAAAAAGGAAATGCATTTTAACAATAATTGTATGAATGTCTCGTTTTAACGGCCAGATTACGAAACTAGTCGTTGGGGGCCACCGTAATATTTACCCATCATGGATATGCATTATATAATATGTGAAAACTATTTATAAAATGCATTGCAATTCCAAAACAAAATTTAAACGTATATTTAAATATTCTTAATATACATAGTAATTCTCCATTAATGAATTGCTGATGAACCCATTTCGACAAATTATGTAAAATACCAAACTACACAAGTAGTACCGGATTGGTAAAAGAAACATCCTTATAACTCCAAAAACAATAATCATATTAACTAACAGTTTACTGCGTCAGATTAAGCGTCTCGTTTCCAATTAAAACACATCTTTGAATTGAAATTTGAAGAAAATACAGGGTCATGAAAAATCGAAGAATGTGGAAAACAGGATTACAAATATCTCAGCAACTATTAATCCGACCGACTTCGTTCTTGATGCAAAATTTGTGTTATTTTATTGCCTTTTACGTCCTTTCCTTAAAATAAAAAAAAAATCGAAAAATTTTATGTACATTTCATCAGAACGAATTTTTCGAGAGTCCGAAAAAAATAGTTCCGGATAATCGAAGTTACTGATATTAAATAGGCTTCGTCCTATTCTTACTTACTAAGTACATGCAAAATTTTAAGTCTCTGTCTCCATTTCTTCGTGAGATAGAGCGTTTACAGACAGACAGACGGACAACATTTTTTTTTTTTTTTTCTAAAAATATGTTTTTCGGAATCTTCAGTATCTGAAACGTGTAAATCCGTCTTTTTTTTTTTTTTTTTTTTTTTTCGATTTTTAAAACGATTGCAAGATTTACTCTATACTGCGTATGATAGGTAAGTAAAAGTGGGCCACAATTTTTGACACAACACTTTTTAGCTTGTCTGAAAGAAATACCATCGGAGACTAAAAAAAGTTTTTTTTTTCATATAGTAGGGGGCCCTGCCCAGTAGAGGTCTGCACGGGCCGGGCCCGGCCCGCGGGCCGGGCTCGGGCCGATTTCCAATAATGGCATTCGGGCCGGGCCGGACTCGGGCCTTACTTCTGAAGACTCGGGCCGGGCCGGGCCGGGCTCGGGCCTTAATTTTTTTGCTGGACGGGCCGGGCCTAACTTTTTTTTTTTCGTACGAAGCCGAGACTGATTCCATTCTTCCTAGTTTTCATGGACCAAAATAATCAGTTCCTATTGAATCTTCCTATATGAAAATCCTTTTCTCGACTTTTTATAAATCAGTAATTTTGGGCTTTGTCCAAAAATGTTTGCAAAAAAGGCATATACTTTTAAGCCGTCATTATTCTACAATTAAACATTAGAATTTATTCCTTTTAAAGAATCGTAGATTACTAGGCATTTTAAAATAGAATTAAACACACACACAAAAAAAAAAAAAAAAAAAAAAAAAAAAAAAAAAAAAAAACATGATTATGACGGAAATTTCTTTGAAACTGAAAACTGAAAGTTTCTTTTAAAATGTTCATCCATGCAAAATGAATGCAACAATACGGGAGAAAAAAATATATTAAACATTTACATCTGTTAAGAAGGGAATGTATTTATTTTATTTATTTATTTATTTTTTTTTTATTTTATTTTTTTTTTTTTTTTCGTTCCAAAGCGATTTTGTCTTTGGAAATTTTACTTTTTGTCTCCATTACAGGGAATATGGATTAAAAATACTAGTGATAACTGAAACATTTACATACAACAAACAAAGATTCATTTAAAAGCGTAAATATCGCAGCCTACGGCACTTCTGCATAAATGGAGATTGTAAACATGAAAAAAAAAAAAAAAAGACTAATATAATTTTTTTTGGTCAGAACTCTTCCGTAAGATTAAAGATCAATGTTTTGTAGAAATTCACTTGAGCCGGGCCGGGTTCGGGCCAAATTTTAAACTTTTTTCCGGACCGGGCCGAGCTCGGGCCGAAATTTTAACTTTCGGGCCGGGCCGGGTCGGGCCAATATTTTTTTCGTTCGGGCCGGGCCGGGCTCGGGCCGAAATTTTAACTTTCGGGCCGGGCCGGGTCGGGCCAACATTTCTTTCGTTCGGGCCGGGCCGGGCCCGGGCCGAAATTTTAACTTTCGGGCCGGGCTCGGGCCTGGAAATTTCGGCCCGTGCAGACCTCTACTGCCCAGCACGAGCTATGCTCGTCAATCCCCTTTGAGACATCACGAACTTTAAAGACACACTAATTTGATCGGTATTTAAAAGATTGCGAAAAAATGAACTATTTTCTTTTCTTTTAGTTGCAATCTCCCTGTAAACGGCTTTCCATTCATTTCCTTTTAATTGGGGGAATTTTAAAATCTATTAAACATCTACTGTCTACTTACATGTATGATTAAACAAAATTAGTCAAAAAGTGAGATACACAGTCTTTGCCTCTGGATATTTTTTGAACCGCGGTATAATAGTCCAAGAGCAGACCGCACAAAACCCTAAGTCGTCGAGCACAAGAAAAATTCCTTTATTTTATGGAACAGTAGTAATAGGGGAATCTAATGATCCATGTCTGCCGGAAGCGGAGTGGTGCATAAGCCAAAAATGAATACCACTAATGGTTGACTCGTAGACTTAGCATTATGTTTTCTTGCACCCAGTTTTCCATGTTTTCATATTTTTAATTGTACGGCAAACGCAATGTTAAACGTACGTGTGAACCACCAGTGATATCCATTTTTGGCTTATGCACTACTTCGCTTTCGACATACATGGATGATTGGATTTCCCTATTACTACTCTCCCATAAAATAAAGGAATTTCTCTTGTGCTCGATGACTTAGGGTTTTGTATGGTCAGATCTTGGACTATAAGAAAAATATTTAAGTAAGGCATTTTAAATGTATCGTTTAAATCTGAATTAATTTTTACTACTTTTTCCTTTATTTTTTTAATATTCACGGGAAATACTTTTATTGTTTGAAAAGAAATATTATTTGTGCTGTCTTATAATTCGCAACAATAAGTAAATGTTTAGTCTAAATATATTTTTTAATTTGAACATATTTTGCAATATTACTTGATAATTTTTTAAAATGACATAATTTCTTTTTCTTGCTGCCTTTAACGCAACATTAATGAATTTAAAATTTAAAAGTTTTCTTTCTCTTTTTTATACTCACGTGAAGATAGTTTTTCTGCTATGATTATGAGGAACTTTGATAAGTTTCTTCGGATGTAACATAAATACCGGTCATTTTCTTTTGAAAAGGCTTCCACCGAGTTGTATTCCATGTGTAACTCTACATTCTTGGCGAATCGATCTTAACACTTTCGGGTCCGAATTTTTTTCTTTTTTCAGTTTTCAGAAAAAATTACTGTTATGTTTTAATAACATTAATTCTAGCTATCCCAAAAGATGAATTAGTGTTTAACGAATATTTCATTGTCTGAAAGATAACGAATGTTGTTTTGCGTATCATTCAATTCACATTCATTATGGCAATAGACTGAGGAAGAATTTTTGGAAATGTTTAAAAAAATATTGTATTACAGTAAGATTTAACTTATATTACAACTTTCTAATATTTTTTGCGCTTTATTACACATGATTCCTTCAAAAAAAAAAATAATAACTTTTAACTTAAAATTAAAGAAGGAAATATGTGTTTAAAATAAGATAATCGCAAAGGACGCAAGGAGAATAAAGCAAATAATAATAATTATTATTATAACTAAATGCCTAAACATAAATGAAGTCATATAGTAAATGCATAAACATATACTAACATTACTACACATAAACAGTAACAAAAGTATTTCTTAAAACAAAATAATACTGCATTAAAAGACAAGTACTATTAATAGTACACCAGACCCGAAAGGATTAAAAAACAAAATCATTACCAGCAACTCACAAGGAAGGTCTCCATACTGGGCATACTCAGAATTTTTTGAAAAAAATACTGATTAAACTACTCATGTATGTAATAAAGGATCAATCAAATTTAGCGGCGGAATTACAGAAGAAAATCAGTAAAAAATAAAATACTTTCGAGTATTTGGCGCGAAAAGTTGAAAGCGTCAAGCGATTTGGCGAGCAGCATTTTCCCTCGCCAAAAGCAAACGATTTTAATGCACCTGAAAATTTCTTATCATTTAAATTTTAGAATACGTGTAAATAGTATTTAATGAATTTAAATTTGAATAATGAGAGAGTTTGACACATATATGTATTTTATGTTACATGTTTCTGTTGCTTTTGCTGCAGTTATTTAATTTTACCACTTTAAAAATAATTTCTTATATAAAAAATATTTTCATATTGAAAAGTATTTTTTCATATATTTAAGCGTATAACAAAATAAAAGCCACGAAGAATGCTGTAGTGAAGCATTTCAGTATCAGAGAAGTTTTTGTTTCCATAGCAACAAAATTGAATCGACAAAGTTCAATTAGATTGGAGTTAATTTTGAGATTGAAACAACTTTAATTAATTTAAATTTTGTTTTAATTCATAAAATTTCACAGTTAATTTTCATTTTAAATACATTATGACAGAAATATAATTAAAACAAATTAAAGCTGACAAAACTAACGTTATATAAATAAAATTTCTTTAAACACGTTCAAGATGAAACATTTTTACCTTAAAAAGAATTTGACATTAAAAAAAAGTGTTTTTTGAAATTTTTTTTCGTCGCCAGCCGATGATAAATCGCCAAATAAAAGAAATATTCATTATTTTTTTACGAATGTTCTAACGGGGTTCCGCCGAAAAAATGTTTAGAAACATATATATGCACATAAGAAGAACATTCTGTAATTTTTTTCAGAATTTTCTGAGTATGCCCGTATGGAGACCTTCCTTGTCAGCAGAATTTGAAGATACGCATGCACAGTAATTCTTCATTGTAAAAAAAATAGCACCCAAGTAACCGGTATATTGACCGTTTTTATACAAAGCGGGTATATAATCGTAATTTAATTGTATTCTGACCATAATATGGACAATAATAGGGTCAGATTACAGTTAAATTGCGGTTATAAAACCACATTCTATAAAAACGGTCGATAGACCTGTTACTTTGCTTCAAAAGTTTTTTCAGTGTTGTTACATGGAATCAGGGCCGGTGAGAGGGGGGGGGCACAGGGGGCAACTGCCCAGGGGCCCGAGAGTTAGAGGGGCCCGCACCGTACCGAACAATTATAGAGATTTCATATTATTCCAAATCTGAACTTGCACACATTTTTTTATTTACAAGTTAACTAAAAAAAAAATGTTTCCGAGAATTGTTGTGAGACGATTTTCACTAAATACATAGTACTATTGGTAACAAAATCGCTGCATAGAACACGACAGATCTTATCTCTTCTTGTCTTGTAATGAGGCGAGCACTAATCTAAAAGCTGTCAATTTGTTCATCATTTTTCTTACAAACAGCCAGGAACTTCCTGCCTTCCTAAGAAATTTAGAAAGGACCCCTTTTTTCACCACAGACTGCTATGTCCATGCTTTGAGGCGAGGAAAAAGATCTATACTACAATGGGTCCATCAGATACTGGCAGGAAAACCGGCGCATTTATCGGAGAAAAGATGCAACTACTAGGGCCCGGCTCGCACTAATTGCGATCTCCTTAGGACACCGAGTTTCTTTATACAGGCTCTTACCGATTAAACACGGGAAACACATGCTTTTCTCGGAAAGTTTTGAAAGGGTTTAAAATTGAGACCATAGACAGTAGAGGTCTGCACGGGCCAAAATTTCCAGGCCCGGGCCCGGCCCGTACAAAAATCAGTGAAAACAGGCCGAGACGGTCCAGGTCACAATTTCTATTATTTCTAAAAAATTCAGATTTTTATCATATAATTAAGATACCTTTAAAGAATACTGCATACATATATATGGAATGATTGTACAGTATATTTAACAGAAATGTACATTAGCAACATTAATGATTACTTAGATTCTTAGATTTCCAACATTCAAATAAAAATTCATTTAAAAATTTGTATGGTTTAGAATAAAAGAAAAAAAAAAAGAAAGTTATAAACATCGTAACTTTTGATGCTGTATAGTAAAAGATTTATGAAAATATTTCTACATCATTTTATTAAATATTTCAAATCCAAATTCATTCTCAAATCCAAAGGAGCTAAGTTTCTGATGCAATTCTGAATTCATTTTTTTTCGGAAACGTATAAGATTAACAGATGTTTTTATTCAGAAACTATGTAATCGAATGGCGTTGGCGTTGGCGTTATCCATTTTTTGATACAAGCAATTTAAGAAAATACGGTCAAAGTTAGCGTTTTGAATAGTTTCCGGAAGCGACAGTATGGGAACGGAGAAAAATCGTACAAAAATCTCTTATATCTCAACAAGGTTATACAAGTATCTTATTTATAAAAAACGAAAAAAGGTATTTGATTCCATATCCCTTCAACAGTCAGGCTTATCAGTTTCATATTTATACAGTTAAAAATTAGTCAGAAAATGTGTCAAACTTTTGCGTTGTTAAGAAGTGAATTTAAGAACCACCAAGAAGTGTGTATCCAAAAATTACATTAGCATAAGTTCTTTAT
Source organism: Maratus speculifer (assembly GCA_964019185.1). Lineage (NCBI taxonomy): Eukaryota > Metazoa > Arthropoda > Arachnida > Araneae > Salticidae > Maratus > Maratus speculifer. The sequence continues at coordinate 361,424,853 of OZ025292.1, forward strand.
CGCTATTAGTTATTTGAGAAATCACGTTGTCTGCCCTACACATCTTCAGAACAATTGAGACTATTTTCGAACCGGCTCGTCTGTATGTAAAAAAAAAAAAAAAAAAAAAAAACAATGTAAACCTGATTTCGACCCCGCACTAGTCTGCTAAAAAAATAATAATCCCGGGTTACACACAATGTAACTAATTTTACAAATCATGTTGTCTTGTCCTGATACAACTTGAGAACAATTAAGTCTAGTTCTTGCCTAGCTCGTCTATATGTAGAAAAACAATGGAACCCTGATCTCGGCCCGGCACGGGTTTACTAAAAAAATATTAAGCCCGGGTTACACACAATGTAATTGTCCGATGCCGACCTTTACACAGTACAAGTTACATTTCTGTATTGATGTTGTCAAACTAGTAACGACTCGTGATGCGCATTTATACTTACTCTCGTTAAAGCCATATTCATTAAAAAAGCTCATATTTTATCGTTTCTGCCTTAAAATTTATAATGGGCCGGTAGGCCCATTATACATTTTCGCCTTATTATACATTTTCATCATCGCCTCATTATACACTTTTTTTATCGATCCGGACTGGCCCGTATGGCTCGTTCAATTATTTTGCCAGCCCGGCCCGTTGAAAAAATAATTCAAATTCTGACCTCTAAAATAGATTCTGTTATGTTAATATTGTATTTTTATAAAGTTGTATATTTTGTCTGAAACATCCTTTTAATACTTTATTATAGTGAATATTTTTTTTTTTATCTTTATTACTTTCAAAATAAATTTGTAAGAATTCGTCTTACAAATTTAGAAGAAGAGAGAAGAGAATCACTTATCTTAATAGGAATATCTCGGGGCTACAGTCTTCTTTAAATACTTTTTATTTCTTGAAAGACAGACTTACATTTAGAACACTAACACACATACACTATTTACAAATAAAGTTTTTTTTTTTTTTTTTTTTTTTTTTTGCATAATTCTCCTGGCGCACGCCACCAACACAAGACATGAACTCACAGTCCAAATTTCCGAATTTTTTTGAATATCACTAATAACAGAATGCTTTTTTTTTAAATAGGAAAAAAGGGTTGCCAGGTTTTTTTAAGACGAAAAATATTACAACTACATTTTTAATTTAGCAGAGCTCTGGTCACGTGACGACTGGCAGTCTATTTTTTTTCTTTTTTTTTTTCTTTGGAATGCGCCTGTTATTTTTAATTCTTGTTTACCTGTTTGTTTAAATTCTTGTTTTCCTGTTATCGTCAGATTATTTGAAGGTTGATGAGCATAACTTGTGACCTATAGAACCTCCTAATATTTTAACCCTTTAAGCATCCGGCTTATTTTTTACTTTATGTTAGATTTATAAAATAATACCTATGAAAACCATTTGTATGGGGATTTGTTGATTGTGAAGATCTGCTGGCGTTGTTAGGTATAAAATAAAACTCGAATGGAAAATTAAATAAAGCTATGCTCCAAAATCTTAAAGACAAGAGGGGCAAAAATGTGTTTTTTTTTTTTTTTTTTTTTTTTTTTTTTTTTTAGGAGGGAGGCCTTAGAAGGTACCTACTGTGCTTAATGAAAAATCACATATTATTGATAATGTTTGCCACTTTACATAAAAACTGAAGTTTAATATTAAAGTTTTTCCCATATTTTCCTTAATACACTTGACAAGAGTCTCACCCAGGTTTAAAAAGGGGCAGGGCGCTACTATTTTGAAAAGGGCACTTTTTACATTCTTCAGACCCCTTTTTTGATTTTTAAGGGCACTTTTATAAAGTTGAATCTAGGTTCAAGAAATTGAGGAAAAACAGAAATTTCGTCAAAGAATCGAGAAAAAGATCCAAAAATTCGCTAAAAAATTGAAAAAAAAATGTACATTTTGTTAAAAGATCACGAAAAACAGCCGATTTCGTTAAAAAATCGCAAAAAAACGGCAGATTTGGCTAAAAATCGTGAATAAACAATAAATGTCATGAAAGATCGCGAAAAAATGGCAAATTTTGTCAAAAGAATGCAAATATCCAAAAAGAGGCGTGAAAGAAAAAAAAAGCACATAGTTCGTAACGAGAAAAGAATCGTCTCCTCTTTTCTCCCACCTCTGTTGTAACCTTTCAGAAAAATTTTTTTCAATTTTTTTTCCCTTGCTTTGGATCACCTTTGTGATTCTGTCAGAGTTTTTCCGAAATTAAGAAAAAGCGGCAGTCATTTCGAGCATTTTTCGACAATCATTTACGAAAATTAAACAAGTCAGTCGTAACTCTAAAAATCTTACGTAAAATATATCGCAAATTTTGACAAATAATTGAAAAAAAAAATCCTTTTCGTAAATTAGTGAAAAAAAATCACCGATTTCGTTATAGGATTGTGGGAAAAACGCGAATTTTGCCAGAGGATCGTGAAAAGATGCAAATTTCGTTCAGGGATCGAAAAAAAACATGAATTTTGACAAAGAATCTCGAAAAAAGGGACATTTCTTCAAGAAATCACAAAAAATGACAAATTTCGCCAAAAGATGGCGAAAAAAACGCGTTTTATCCGCGGCCCTTTGATGAAATTCGCGGTTTTGTCTGTTGTACTTTGATGAAATTCACGTTTCTTCAGCGGTCCTTTGGAAAAAAATTGCATTTTTTGCGGTCATTTGACAATGTTCGCTTTTTGTCAGCGATCATTTAACAAAATTCGCGTTTTTTCGATGGTTAATTTACGAAACTCGAATTTTTTCAGATTCTTATTTGCATCGTTTCTTTGAGGGGAATTAGGGAGCGCCAAATTTATACTACAAACGTCATTTTTGGGCTGTCACGAGAAAAAGTTGGCAGGAGGGGGGGGGGGGGGGCAGGGGTCAAATTCTAATTATGCCCCGGATGCAATTTTCTCTTCGCAAGCCCCTGATTGTGAACCAGGAAAATCTGCTTTTGGAGCAATAAAAACAATTTTGAAGCAGGAAAATTAGTTTTTAGAACAGAAAAATTCACTTGTGGCATTAATCTTTTTTTCTGTGCCCTTTCGACGAAATTTACATATTTTGCGATCTTTTGACGAAATCTGCCGTTTTTTCGGGATATTTTGACGAATTTTGCTTTTTTTCGCAAATTTTTGGCGAAATTTGCCGTTTTTCGCAAATTTTTTTATAGGATTTTCCGTTTTATTGCGATTTTCAGACGAAATTTGTCTTTTTTTGGGAATTTTTTTGACGAAATCTGCCGTTTTATCGCGATTTTCTGATAAAAGTTAGGAACCTTTTGGCGAAATTAGCCGTTATTCGCGAATGGCTTTAGAAATATTTCCGTTTTATTGAGATTTTTGGACAGAATTTGTTGTTTTTTCAGGATCTTGTGAGGAAATCTGCCATTTTTTTCGGAATTGTGACAAAATTAGTCATTTTTTCACGAATCTTGCTAAAAATTAGTCGTTATTTCGCGTTTTTTCAACGAAATTTGCCGTTTTTCGCGATTTTTTGACGAAATTACGCGTTTTGTCGGACGCGTAAGAGCTATTTTTTGCGCTCTGTCGCCGATTTTTGCGTAATTTACGCGCTATAGCGCGTCCACATTATCATTGAAGGCCTTCGTTTTTTCAAATATGAGGCAAGAAGGGAGCTAGTTTTTTTTTAATGAGTGACAAGAGGGGCGCTAGTTTTTGGATTAGGGGAAAAAGGGGCTCTATTTTTTAAACTAAAAGGCAGGAGGGGCGGAGCCCCCCGCTCTGAAACCCTCTGGGGGAAACTGTGCATAAAAAATCGTGAAAAAACGACTCATAGACATAATTATGAAAACAAAAGGTTCGCACTTAGAGACAGTTTATTCTCCCCTTTTCCATTAAAAATTATATTAATTTTTTTTTCTTTGTTGTTTAAAGTAGAGTCAAAATTTTAAAGCCATATTTGACTTATTATTAAAATTTATTTCAAAATGAAAATTATAGATACCTATGGATTTTCTATGATAAAATGATATGTCGTTCAAAGTATTTCGATCTCATTCAAGCCCACATGCTAGTTTATTATGACTGCCGCGCTGGCCGCATATTCCCAATACCTACTCAGTTCAGATTCGATACTGCACTGTCAGAAAAATTCGTCAATATACACTAAGTTGTCGTTATTTTTTCACAAATAACTTCTGTTTTCCCAAAAGACGTATTTGTTCTGTGAGTTCATTCCGAAAGTCGAAAAATGAGGAAACGTTTCCGTTTATATCTAGCACGCATGCGCATTGGGTCTGTTAGTAATAAATTCGAATTTATTTTTAAAATGAAAAACAAAAGTATTCTATCGATTAAAATGTCTAATTTAGTTTTAAAAGACAAAAATGTTTTCGAATTTAAAAATAAATAACAATTACTTTCTTTATTCGTTCAAAAATTCTCACAATCTGTTATTCAAAGTTGGATAAGTTGAATAAAGTTCAATATACTAAGTTATTTCTATGATAAATATTCGCATATAAAATGTACTTTAAGTGAACACATTTAAAAAATATTTTAATTAAAAAATAAAATGCAAAAAAAAAATTGATATTATTAAAAAAAATCTTATCGAATAAAAATAAAACATCCATGTTTTTTCTCTAACAATCTACGTAATATATTTAAAATTCACATTTTTATACTATATTAATATTAAAGTAAAATAAAAACCAGCCACAGTTTCATTAAAGATGAAGTCTTTCCGAGATTAACTGCAAAATTAAAAGCTTTTTAACGAAATACACCAAACCACACCCATATGAAATGAACACTTCTATTTAAAGCAAAATCTTCACGAGCAATCCTGGCGCCGTGGATGCGCGTTGGTCTTGTAATCCTGGGGTCCTTGGTTCGATCCCCACCTCTTCCGCATTGATTTTTCCAAACTTTTTTCAAGTGACGGATATTTTTCCTCTTTTGACGGAGAAAAAAAAAATAAACGGAAAGTCGTCAATATACAGACAATTTCTGGCAGCAGTGCTGCCAGTACATTTTCTGTAAAAAGACGGAAACTTTTTTGAGAGTGTGGTATTTTTTAACAATTTTTTTTTATATATGAAATTTATTTAAATATTCTGAAACACTTATGAACGCGATTGCTATTTCACAGAGTCGTTAAATTATTATTACCGTTCGTGGTCTAGCATTCTATTAAGAAAACAAGTCTTTCATTTAGTGTCAATTTGTTTTAACAATTTTGCTACTATCTCCATGTAATAATGATAATATAAAAATGATGATATGAGCAGAAAACTTTTTTAAAATATTCTAAATTACGATTTTATGGAATTTTTAAATAAAATTTGATAATTAATTTTACATTAATTTCAAATGCACAAATATTATTTGATATATTTCAACATACTTAGTTAATCGGTAGTTTGAATCATTACAGATGTATCACATTTATAGGGGAGGGTTTTTAATAGGGAACGTTTCTTAATTATTTAACAACTGATTGAAATTAAGTTGCAAATATTTTGTGTCATAATCATTTGGATTATCAAATTGATGGAATGTAAAATTTCAGAATACCCTGAAGTAATTGTGTCAAAATTCAAAGTTTAATAATCACCTTTTAAATTAAATCTGTTTGCAAATCTGAATCTGATTCAATTAGAGAGAATAGCGTTGATTCAAATAAAAGACAATAAACGTTACGTTCTAAGGTTTAAAAAAAAATCACTGATTCGATTATACGACGATTTGAATAACCGGCAAATTTTAGTACTTTTTCTTGTAGGGGCCCGTAATTTTTGTCTGCCCAGGGGCCCGTGAAACCTGTCACCGGCCCTGCATGGAATACTTAATATTTTTAAAGTAAGGATAATGCAAACTACTTTTTACGCGAACTAAGCAAATTTTTTTTATGAGTATTCGTGTTAACAAGGTTTAACTGTATTGATTTAGCTTCGGAAACGAAGAGGTTAGGGTAAGATGTTCGATATCATTTATTGTTCTCAACACTAGTACTTTGTGAAACGAATGCATTGATAGAATTTCTATTAATATAATTAATATAATAATGAAATATAATTTTTTTTTTCAGAAATGTTTCTCGGCTCTATTCGAAGAAGAGAAGCAAAAGAACAACTGTGGATATTTGAATTACAAAAATGGTAAAATCTTCTAGATGACATCGTAATGTCTCTGTTATGTAAACAAATTATCCCAACAATGCAAAATAAACCTGAAGCATGATCTTGGATTTTTATTTGTTGTTACATTGAGGGGCTCAGAATTATAGAATACCAAATCTATTTTGAGAAAAAAAAACAAGAAAAAAAATCATACTTCAAGCATATATTACAACACACTTTCCAACATATTCAGAATAATGTCACAAAACTGCATCGTTTAATAAGGTAAAACATTATGTCTAATTAAATCATGTGGATAGAAACTTACAACACATTTGAAAACGCCATTGTTTGTTCCTAGCTACAATCGGAAAATTATTCATATTTTTAAGCAATCCTGTGTATCATATTAACATCTATTAACAAAATACATGCCAAAATTAAGTTCACTTAACAGATACATTTATCTCATTTAAAAATTCCCCTTCAGTAACTGCCTTTAATGAAGAGAATGGTACGTGAATAATTTTGGGTAGCCACGTACATGAGACACAGAATTAATATATATCGAGTAAAATGCAAAAAATGAGTTAAATTTGAAACGCATATCGTAATTTTTCCACTGAAAGAGTGCGCGTTTGATAGACATAGTCCCCAGAAACTCCGTTTAAAAATAACTTTTGGTAGAATTTAACTTTAAAAACTTTAAAGCAATAAACTAAAGAGTTAAGATAACGTTAAACACTCGTACTAACTTAAATAATGCACATTGCGATATTTTCAAGATGTGATAAACAAACACTTACCGAATATTTTTTCTTTATTTAAAAAGGATATAGGCACATAAAGTAAGTAACATAGTTTTTTAAATCTTGTTAGAAAAAAAGTAAAAGTAATTTATTTTAAATTATAACTTATCTAATGAAACATACAAGTTAAATGTAAGTAACGCAACAAGCTGAAAAGGAATGTAAGAAACTCACCGATCAATTTTGACGTACCACAGACGTGCTAACAATTAAATGGCAGTTGCAGAGCGTGCGCTCACAGCCAATTCATAGATCATGCAACCTTCTAAATACGGAGAGATTATGATTATCCACAAAAACAACTTTTGTCATGAGAAGGAAAATATCATACACTAATTATTCAAAAGGCTTCTCATTTGATATACAATCACTGGGAAAAAAAGTAATATTATCCATTTAAATAAAAGATTTTTATTTAGTTCAATATTTGGATTAACCATCAGCGTGGAAAATTAGCATATTATTTAATAGAAAAAATATGCATTGATATTAAACAGCGTTGATTTTCCTTCCTTGTTTGCCATTGTTAGGGCCTGAATTGAACTTGCGTGCAGCTTTATCCTACATTCATATGTTTACCTTTTAGAGCATGTTCAAAACGAACGACCGACACAAAATTTGCTTACCTCACATACTAGTTTTGAACATTACTTTAAGTAGAAAAAATGAGAAAGAAGTATTAAAAGCAGGAATCCGACTATGACTTTAGGGGGCCTTTGGCTTAGACTTCACACGGGATTCCCATGTGTATATACTAACTCTTACATAACTTTCATGTATATTTAATTCTCAAATATACATTTTAATGCCATAAAGAAGTTATTTATTTTACATAACAGGATATCAGATCTATGTATAAAACAACAAGTACGCGGTAGCAGGATAATCTAATAATAGTATTGAAACCGGAGCAATTGCATTTTAGGTTCCACACCTAAATGTGCTTTTTACAACGATGTAAGACCAGAATACGATTTACAAAAATTTGTGAAGGAAGGTAACAAATAAAATAAATACAAAGTGAAGAACAAAGAGCAAACACGAATGATAGTCCAAAAACCTACAATACAAAAACCTAAGGTATCGAGCGCAAGGAAAAAACTTTTATTTTAAGAAAAAGTAGAAATGGGAAAATCTAATGATCCATGTCTACCGGAAGTGGTGCATAAGCCAAAAATTAATACATTAGTAGTTCACTCGTAGATTTATCATTGTGTTTGACGTACATTCATTTCGTACCATTGGTTGTACGGCAAACACATCGATAAACCTAGGAATGAACCACTAGTAGTATTATTTTTTGACTTATGCGCCACTTCACTTTCGGCAAACATGTATCATTAGATTCCCCTATTACTACTCTTCCATAAAATAAAGGTTTTTTCTTGCGCTATGCGAGTAGATTTGATTCCATTCGGTGAATCAGCTCATTAACATCAAATGGAAAATAAACAAAATTGAGAAAGAATAGCCACTCTACATGAAAATCAACGAGTTATAATATGTAGAAACTATAATTTAGAGCTTGAAGTGTTCCATTATGATTCCATGAAATAATACAATGGACATCCAATATTGTCTTGGAAAAATGGATAAGATATGTAAATAGTGCGGTACATAAAAAATTTTTAAGGACGGATAAATTGGTTATTTTCCGCATGAACGGCAAAGTCAGATTACCAGTAATACAAGTACATCAACTGGAAATATTTGCTTATGTGATCGGCACTGCAGCAAATTCAAGGGATTTTTCACAAAATATATATCGATACAATTTTTGTTTTCAAATGATTTCTTTTGGGATTGCATCAATATGCAACGTAGAAAATTTCACACAGTTTTTTAAATGCAAATTTGTCATCGATTAGGCTTGCTAAAAGGCCTACAAAATGAACCGCCGAAATATCTACAGATATATTTTGTTTGAGATGAAAAACGCGAAACAAATTGGCGTTGCACTCACATTCAGGAACTTTTTAGGAATTACAATATCTTTTCTATAACCATAATCAACTGATCAAGTCTTCAAGACTTTTCTAGAACGAATGGTTGGAGATAATTATAAGATCGTCATTTGGGCCGACAAAAAACCAACTGGTGAGCATGAAAAAATATTTAATGCACATCAAATAAATGAATTTTCAGTAGTAATTGTCAATAATGAATATAACCATCATAATATCGTATTTCAAGTCGAAATAATGAACTGAAAATAACTGCTGAAAGACATCTCAGTTACAATGCATAACAGTATTCGGTGTTATTTTGGCAAAGTGAAGTCATTTACCAATTCAGCATCCAACAAGTCAATCCAACTGCAGGTCGAAACCAACAAAAAAACATCATCGATGCTATATTATGCTGATCGAATTGTAATTAGATGTGGTGATTGTAATCTGAATCTTTGGCAATTATTTCAGCAATTCATCATTGATATGTATGCCAATATTAAGATAGAGAGAATAGAATTTGTTCACCATAACCAAAGGAAGTTGCGTTCAAAATGGAAAAGTTGACAACGACGCCCATCGATCGACATGATGCTATTTCCAAAGATTTTCGTCAAAAATAAATCAAATTTCTGGAAGTCATTGTCAAATCAAATATTCAGTGTTTTCATCGGTTGGATGAATTCGATTCGATGCCGAAAACGAGGATTGCCGCATTCTCACGAGTTAATTTATAATTAGGAAAAATATGGATCATGATCTTTATAGGGAATTTAACAGAGGTCTCCGAGCATGAAAGGCAGCAAATGCACAAAATGTTATTCAAAATTCTTTCTCAATGAGACACTGACTGTTGAAAAAGGATAACCAAAATACAGACATCGATCACTTATAACAAGGTGGATTCACAGCAAAAATTAAAATGCAAGGCAATGATGAAAACGAAGATAACAATCAATGAGTAATTCCATACAATCTGCTTTTATCTAAAATATTCAAAGTTCATGTCAATGTCAAATACTGCAGTTCTGTTAAATACATGAAACACGTATACAAATATATCAACAAGGGCAGTGATAGGACTGTTTTTTTAAAGAACAAAAAGACAAACGTGACCAGATAGTACTCTATCAAATGAGTGGTTATATCAATACCACTAAAACGATTTGGCGAATTTTAGATTTCCCGATGCACGATCGAGATCCAGTGGTTGCTCATTTATCCGTCACTTAGAAAATGAACAGTGGGTGTAGAGAAATAATAGAAAAAGTTGAGACGGAACCTCCAGAACAAACAACTTTGACAGCTTTTTCGAGCAATGCCAAGACGATCCATTTTCCAAAACTTTACTCGACTCTGAAGCACCAAACTTATACAGATGGAATGTATCGAGCAAGAGATTTTACCCACAATACCAAGAAGTGAAAGGCGAAAAATATCGCAATAAAAATTTTTAGTATAGCAAAAATCTCACAGGAGAAAATTTATCATATTAGCAAAGAAATTTAAAACCGAATTCTTTTCCGTACCTGAGAAAATCGCCGTGAAATCCAACAAACAAAAAAAAGCTAAAAAATATTATTAAAAATAGCTGTAGATCAAAATAGGAGAGCAAAACAGTTACCTTAAAGGCTAAAAATTTGAAATCAAATTCCTATTAGGGTAGAAGTTTGAAATCGAATTCCTTTGAAAAATGTAAAAAATGAAAGTCCAAAAATTGAATTGAAAATCGTGTTAAAAATTTGCAATGTATTAAAAAATCGCTAGAATAAAAATTTACTGTTAAAAGATAAAATACTTCAATCAAAAAATTAACTATACTAAACAAAATGTTTGAAATCAAAATCAGTTTTTGAATGTCTAAAAATTGCATTAAAAATTAGAAAATTGCATTAAAAATCGCTAAATATTTGGAAGTCAATGGTTAAAAAATTAATATTAAAGCGGGGGAAAGGATTGTAATCGGAAATTTTTCATGAATGACAAAATATAGACATGAAACGCCAAAAATTCTATTAAGAGATAAAACATTGCAAACAAAAAATCGCCAAGGAAATTAAAGAATGACTAAAAATAGCATTGAATATTATATTAAAAATTGCTGAATGCTTGAAAATCATTGCTGTAAAAATTTAATATTCAGTCGGGAAACATTTAATCGGAAATTGCTCATGAATAACAAAAATTCGACACGTCATCCCTAAAAATCCCCAAAACTCGCTAAAAATCATATTGAATATCGCATTAAAAATTAATAAAATTTAAAAAGCATGGAGAACAAATTGAACTATTTATGCTAAAAGTCAGAAACGGAAATTCTATTACCAATGGCAAAAAACTGTTGCGGAACTTGAAATATCATTAAAAAAACATTGAAAATCAGTAAAATTCGAAAATCGGGACAAAACTTACCACAGTAGGATAAAAATTTATATCAAATTCCTGCGGACAAAATTTACGATAATGGGACAAAACAGTGTAATCCGAACTCTTTCATTAATTAAAAAAATATCGACACAAAACTTTAAAAAAAAACGCTAAAACTTAAATGAAAATACGCTAAAAATCTTACAAAATTTACTATATTAAGATGTAAATTATAAACGAAATTTCTTTTCCGAATGTGAAAAAATCGCCATGGTCTCGAAAACGTCTAAAAATTGCATTAAAAAATGCATTACAAATTGTTTTAAATTTAAAAATAGCAGAGGACAAAATTTACATTAATACGCTGTTAAAACTAATGGTGACACATTGCATTTTTTAAGAGTGAAAAGCTTGTCTCACTGGTGACACCCCTAAAGGAGCCAGAATGGCACCTTTAATTAGGGTGAAAAGATGGTACCCTTAATCAAGAGTGCCCAATAATAAAAAATTAAAAAGTATACAAACCGACTTTTGGCCCTCGAAGGATTCGAACCCACAACGTCTGATTTCAAGTTCAGCGATCTAACTACTCGGCCATCAAGATCACCTTCAATTCCTCTCTGAAATGGTCAAATGTCCTGAAATTCAAAGGTTGCTGTAGATAAAAAAGCTAGCCAAAAGTTTTCCATCCGAAGTTCTAAATGAAATTGGGATAGCGTATAGCGGTGATAGTCATCGTAGGAAAAAATTGCTGTGTTGATCCACCAGTGACGGCGAGTTGAAGGGAAAGGATACACATCATAGAGCATGCGCAAATGACTAAGGGGTGAAAATCTTCCAACGGTATGCATTGCGCGGAACCCTAATTAACGTGAAACAACCAGTGAGATATCAAACGGCACCCCAAGCACATTTTCAAGCCCCCGGGTGTCAAATGGTAACCACTTTTCACCCCTGTGCACCAAATGCAACCGGTTTGTCACCTTTATTTTTAACAGTGTAGTGTAAAATAGTGTAACCTGAATTCTTTCTTAAATAACAAAATATCGACGCAAACAATCTCTAAAATTCGCTAAACATCGCTAAAACTAAAAATTCGAGCAGAACAAAATCTTTTACATTAATTTAAAATGTTAAAACTTAATTACTTATAACAAATGCCGAAAAATGGCCTTGTATTCATACAGCCGCTAAAAATCGCATTTAAAACCTCTAAATATTTAAAATTTGCAGGTGTCAAAATTTACTATATTTGGATGGAACACTGTAATCGGAAATCATTTACAAATGATAAAAAATCGGCGCAAAACGAAGAAAATCTCGAAAAATCGCATTAAAAATAGATATAAATTGAGTAATTAACTATATTAGGCTATAGTATATAAAGGTAAAACATCGCATTTGTAAGATTTTCATAAATGGCAACAATTAACCCAAAACGTATAAAATAATGAAATTGCTAAAAATTGCATTGAAAATCACACAAAAATTCGCTGAATTTCAAAATTCGAAAAAGTTTTTAAAAGAGTGAGGGTAAAAATTTGAAATTAATTCCTTTTCCAAATTTCAAAAATTAGCCGTGAGATTTAAAAAAAAACACTAAAAAAAAACATTGAAAAATTCATTAAAATCGCTAAATGTAAATCCATCTCGGGTATAAAAAATTATTCAAGTCAGTTAAAACATAACAATCATACATTTTTCATGAATTACAAAAAAAAAAAATCGAAGCATAACACAATATATATCCAAAAATCGCATTTAAAATCGACAAAATTTTAAAAAGGTAGATCGCTGAAATTCATAAATCTTAGACAACAAATTTAAATACATTAGACTAAAAGTTTAAGTCAAAATTCCTTTTATTAACATCAAGAAATAGCGACAAAATGAAAAAAACATCAAAAAATGCATTGAAAAATTCAATAAAAATTCAGAAGTCGTTGCGCAAAATCCAAATAAATTATATTGAAAAGACAACAATATTCACTACATTAGGTTAAAAGACTGAAATCGCACTCGCATCGCATATGTGGAAAAGTCGCCATGGAACAATACAAAAAACCCGCTAAAAATCGCATAAAAATTAAATTAAATAAATCGAAAATCGAAAATCGAGGTGCAAAATTTCATATATAGAGGTACCATTCCCCGTAATTTTCTAGCTCTTCGTGGAGCGGTCTCTTTAGAACATCGTCGACACTTTACAATTTTTATTGTGTATTATAAACTCTCTTAAAGTTTCAAACAGACGTCCTTCTTACATTTCCTAATTTTGTCCACGCCCCTCCCCTTTCGCACCCTGAAATGTGTCACACCATTTTTTTATAGTCTTTTATCATGTATAAACTAGCTTAAAGTAAATAACAAATCACATTGTCAGATTTCCAAATTTTAACAAAATCGCGTTCTGTTAGTTCCATATTCCACCACCAGGGAGCGTACTCTATTCTTATCATAACTATATCTAAACAAAACTCCGTTAAACAACCTATCAGGGGATATATTACTCGAGGGGATGGCGGTCATAAACAAGAATTTAAGAAATTTGATAAAATTGTTATTCAAAAATAGTGGTACCTAAACTTTTGACATTTTAAATACATTTCACAAAAAATACTACCCATTACATTCTCAACGGTTCAAGTTTTTTATATAGCAACTATGAAAAGAAAAATTGATGCTAAACGCAAAAAATCTCCAAAAATCGTTAAAAATCGCATTAAAAATTGCATTAAACATCGTTGAAATCTAAAAATTGTAACAGACAAAATTTAGTGCATTAAGCTAAAAGTTTGAAACAATTTTCTTTTTTTCAATCTCAAAAAATAGTCATAAAATGCGAAAAATCACAAAAAATCGCATTAAAAAATTTGTTAAAAATTAAAAAATCGCTCTACAAATTCCGAATAGATTTTATTGAAAAGAGAAGAAAATTTAATATATTGGGTTAAAAGAATGAAACCGTATTCTATTCACTAATGGGAAAAAATCGCCTCGAAATACAAAAAGAACGCTAAAAATCATCTAAAAAATTAAATTAAAAAATCTAATAAAAAAACTCGAAAATCGGGCTTCGAGGTGCAAAACTTCATGCATAGATGTACCTTCTCCCCAAAGTTTGTAACTTTGTCTCTACTTACAGCGGTTTATTCAGAAAAGCGCTAACACACACACAAACTTGTCTCTTTATTATTATAGATTTTTTTTTTCTTTCTTTCTTTTGAGATGTCAAATTGGCAATTTCTCAATTTTTTTTCTGTTTTTTTTTTTTTTTTTTTTTGCATTTATTATACTATGGAATTTTTTAAAACCGAATTAGTGTTAATGAACAGTTAAGAGACTATTATGTTGTTACTATCGTCTTAAATGGCAAAATTTTCTCTTATTGTGTTTTATTTAAAAAAAAAAAAAAAAAAAAAAAAAAAAAAAAAAAAAATTGTGTCTCTTTTAAGTATCACTAGCAGGAGTGACCGAGCTTAACTCGGTCAAAATTAACTTTGTCTTCAACGCGATATAGTATTTTCACTTTATCAGTTTCTCTGTATTATTACTATAAAACATGTTGTTTATAATAGTTTTATTTATAAAAACAGTCAATAAGACAACTATGTATGTATGCACATTTTTACATTATTTTAAAATTTACAACGAAAGGACATCGATCCAAATTACATTTTAGCTCGACTCTGATTGGTTTAACCATTTTGAATCCTATTAAGAATGTATAAAAATTTCTTCACATTCTGAAAGACAATATTGTTTGCCAGATATAGCCAAATTTGGCGACATTCATACGCCTGGCGCCAAATACGTGTTTTGCCTTTCGTAATCTTAATGTCGATTTTTCGGCCAAATGTCGCCAATAATTTGTCAAAAGTCGCCAACTTATTGGCTGTTGCCATACCCTCGTGGTCCTGATTTATATTGCAAAAAATGACCCACTAATCAAACTTGATCAAACGTGACTTAGCTCAATTGTCTTCAGGTAATCAAAAACAGTAAAATATAAAATTGAATCAAAATCGTTTAAGCCATTTCTTAGGCAAAATTAGCTTGACAACATTCCTCAATGACGCCGAAATGATCCATTAATATAATCTTATACTATAATGCGAGCAAAAATTGTGTGTGCGTGTGTGTCGGTGTGTGTAAATTTTATCTCAAAAAGGGCTCTAACGATTTTCGCAAAAATTTGGATTTTACCATTTTCGAGCACGAGAAGACTATTGGGCTAGGTCACATGTTCGAGAAAATTCGATTATTGGGTCATTTTGGGTCATAATGGGTCAGGATCAAGCTATTTATATCTAGAGAACGACTGGATCGATTTTAAGGAAATTTTGTATTTAATCGTTTTTTGGACCGAGAAAACAATTGAGCTGGGTCACATGAAAAATTTTGAAAAATTTCGAAAGTTCGAAAGTTCGAAAAATTTTGATTAGTGGGTCATTTTTGGGTCATTATGGGTCAAGCCATTTTTATCTAAAAAACGGCTCTAAATTTTATATTGTATCGTTTTGGATTACAAGAAGACCATTGGGTTAGGTAACATGTTCGAGAAAATTCAGTTAGTGGGTCATTTTTGGCGTCATTGTGGGTCATGTTATTTTTATCTAGAGATTTTCTCACGCAATTTTGACTAAAATTGCATTCTATGGTTTTCGGGCACGAGAAAAACATTGGGCTAGGTTACATGCTCGAGAAAAAATTTTAATGGGTCATATTGGGTCATTAAGAGTCTGGGTCAAGCTATTTATATTTAAAGAACGGCGTGATGGATTACAAAAAAATTTTGTATGTAACAGTTTTTTGACATGAGAAAACTAATGGGCTAAATCACATGTTTGAGAGATTTCGACTATGAGGGTTATTTGTGGGTCATGATGGGTCATGGTCAAGCTGTATCTAAAGAACAGGTGGATCGATTTTAATGAAATTTTGTATGCAACATTTTTTTGGCACGATAAAATCATTGGACTAGGTTACATGTTCGAAAAATTTCGATTAATGGGTCATTTTGGATCATAAAGGGTCTGGGTCAAGCTATATATAATTAAAGAACAGCAGAATCAATTTTAACGAAATTCTGTATGTAACAATTTTTAGAAACGAGAAAACTAATGGACTAAGTCACATATTCGAGAGCTTTCGATTATAAGGGTCATTTGAGGGTCCTAATGGGTCAAGGTAAAGCTATATCTAAAGAATGAGTGGGTCGATTTTAACGAAATTTTGTATACAACATATTTTTGGCATGAGAAAATCATTGGGGTAGGTCACATGTTCGAGAAATTTCGATTAGTGGGCCACTTTTGGGTCATTCTAATTTTATCTAGACAACGTTTCGCGCAATTTTGACTAAATTTTGTATTTTATCGTTTTGGGGCACAAGAAAATCATTGGGTTATGACAGATTTTTGAGAAAATTCTATCAATGCGTCATTTTGGATCATAAGGGGTCAGGGTCAAACTAACTATATCTAAAAAACGGCTGAATCGATTTTATCTAAATTTTGTATCTAATGTTTTTCGGCATGCTAAACCTAATGAGCTAGGCCACACGTTCGAGAGATTTCGATTATAAGGGTCATTTGTTGGTCCTGATGGGTCATGCTAATTTTATATAGAAAATGGTACTCACCATTTTGACTATACTTTGTAAGGTACCCTGGGGTAATAACGCCACGTTAAGGTTCTACCAATTTTCACGGCTCAGTTTTAGTTTTTATTTTTCAAACAAATATATGGTTTGATACAGCAACTCATTGACTATCTATATAAAAAAAATAATTTAACAGATATGAATACATAAAATGTAATGGCGTGATTTCTTGACCAATACTATTTGGCGTTATTACCCACCTATATGAGTAATAACGCCATGCAAACAAAACTATGAAATAAGATGGAATAATTGACTGTAGATTGCCCAATTCTAAAAATACAAACTCTCTGCTCTAGAAATCGACAAATTGCATCCTAAGCTATTGAAAATGTTCAATTTTTTGTGAAAGTGTAAGAAAAGTAAAGGTGTGGTGTGGGGAGGGGAGGGGGGGATGAGGCAAAATAATATCAGACCGTGAACTTCTTTTTGCTTAAAAAGGACCGCTTAAATAGAATTATTAGAAACATTACACAGTTTTAACTGTGTTTATTTGAATTAGTATTTAGGATGTAGCTCGGCCACTGTAAGAAATTAACCGGGGTATTAATGCCAAGGATTGGCGTTATTACCCCGTTATAGTTATTGCGCTGTACATTTTAAATTACAAATTATCTCGAGAAGATATCCAAAATCTTCAAAAACATTTTGAAAGTTCATGAAATGTACTACACATTTATGTAATTAACAAAGTATTTCCGGATTAAAAAAATAGTCTTCACATCACAAAACGTATCTCGCAAATTTTAGATCAAGCGTTAATTTTAGCTGCTTGTAAAAACAATAAGACCTAAAAATGAAACAAATTAACTTGAAGCTGTTTTTTGCGATGTATATGACTAAAAACCCTTCTGCGCAGAGCACATGGGTGTCATTTACCAGATTATTTCATAATTATGCAAAATATTAGCACTTGGCGTTATTACCTCGTCTGGTGTTATTACCCCAGGGTACCTTATTACTTATTGACTATGTATTGACTATACTTTGTTAGAGAAAACCATTTGGCTTGGACACATGCTCGCGAAAATTCGATTAGTGGGTCATTTTGGGTCTTAATGGGGTCTAGGGTCATTCTAATTATATATAACAACGACTCAATCAATTTTACCTAAATTTTGAAACAAAACGTTTTTTGTCACGAGAAGACTATTGGGATGAGTCGCATGTTAAACAAAATTATATTAGTGGGTCATTTCGCTTCATTGCTGAATGCTGCCAAGCTAATTTTACCTAAAATATGGCTTAAACGATTTTGATTCAATTTTATATTCTACTGTTTTTGATTACCTGAAGACGATTGAGCTATGTCACATGCTTGATCAAATTTGATTAGTGGCTCATTTTGGGTAATACGGGTCAGGAGAATATGGCAAAAGCCAATAACTTGGTGATATTTGACAAAATATTGGCGACATATGGCCAAAAAATCGACTATAAAAATTACGAAAACCAAAACACGTATTTGGAGCCAAATGAAAGAATGCCTCCAACTTTGGCTATATCTAGCAAAAAATATTGTCTTTCAGAATGTAAAGAATTTTTTTATACATTCTTAAGAGGATTCGAGATGCATGGTTAAACCAATCAGAGTCGAGCTAAAAAAGTGATTTCGATCGATGTCCTTTCGTTGTAAATTTTAAAATAAAGTAAAATTTATAAATATGCGCATAAAAACATAGTTTTCTTATTGATTGTTTTTCTAAATAATACTATTATAAACATGTTTTACAGTAATAATGCAGAGTTAATGATACAGTGAAAATACTATAACTCAAAGTTAATTTTGACCGAGCTAAGCTCGGTCTCCCCTGCTAGTTTTTTTAATATGCGACTCAGCCCAATAGTCTTCTCGTGACAAAAAAAAAAAAAAAAAACGATTCTTTACAAAATTTAGATAAAATTGATTATGTCTTTGTTACATATAATTAGAATGACCCTGAGTCATTAGAACCCAAAATGACCCACTAATCGAATTTTTGCAAGCATGTGTTCTAGCCCAATGGTTTTCTATTGCCGGAAAACGATATAAAACAGACTATATTCAAAATGGTGAGAGCCATTTTCCAGATGAAATTATCATGACCCATCATGACCCACAAATGACCCTTATAATCGAAATCTTTCGAACATGTGACCTAGCCCGTTCGTTTTTGCGTGCCGAAAAACGGTTGGATACAAAATTTTGATAAAATCTACTGAGCCGTTTTTTAGATATGATTAGTTTAATCTTAACCCATTATGACCCGTTAATCGAATTTTCTCGAACATCTGACCCAACCCAATGATTTTCTCGAGCCCGAAAACGATAGAATTCAAAATTTAGTCAAAATTGCGTGAGACATTGTCTAGATAAAATTAGCTTGACCCACAATGACCCACCAATTGAATAGTGTCTAACATATGACTTTACTCAATAAACTACTTGTAATCCAAAACAATAGAGTATGAAACTTGGTCAAAGTCGTTAGAACCATTGTTTAGACAAAATGACCCAAAAGTGACCCACTAACCGAAATTTCTCGAACATGTGACCTAGCCTCGATCCTGCCGCTCTTTAAATATAAATAGTTTGACTCAGATCCTTTATGACCCAAAATTACCCATTAATCAAAATTTCTCCTACATGTGACCTAGCTTTCTCGTATCAAAAAACTGTTACAGGCAAAATTTCGATGAAATTTATTTAAATATAAATAGCTTGACCGAGATCCTTAATGACCCAATATGATCCATTAAAATTTTTTCTCGAACATGTAACCTAGCTCAATGTTTTTCTCGTGCCCGAAAACCATAAAATGCAATTTTTAGTCGAAATTGCGTGAGAAAATCTCTAGATAAAAATAGCATGACCCACAATGACCCCAAAAATGACCCGCTAACCGAATTTTCTTGAACATGTTACCTAACCCAATGGTCTTCTTGTAATGCAAAACGATAAAATATAAAATTTCGTCAAAATCGTTAGAGCCGTTTTTTAGATAAAAATGTCTTGACCCATAATGACCCAAAAATGATCCACTAATCGAAATTTTTTGAACATGTGACCCAACCTAATAGTTTTCTCGTGCCAAAAAACGGTTGGGTACAAAATTTCCTTAAAATCGATCCAGCCGTTCTATAGATATAAATAGCTTTATCCTGACCCATTATGACCCAAAATGACCCAGTAATCGAATTTTCCCGAACATGGGACCTAGCCCAATGGTCTTCTCGTGCCCGAAAATGGTAAAATCCAAATTTTTGCGAAAATCGTTAGAGCCGTTTTTGAGATAAAATTTACCCACACACACACACACACACAATTTTTGCTCGCATTATAGTATAAGATAAACCATCCCCTTTAAATATCTCCTTTAGATCTCATAAACGTGAAAAAAATAGCTACAATAAGTATTTTTATCAGAACTGCTCCATAGAAACAATTTTTACCCATACCGACATAAAACTAGTCGTTGGAAACAACAGTATATAATATATGAAAATAAAACATGTATAAACTATTTATAAAATACATTGCCATTCCAGCACAAAATTTAAACGTATATTTAAATATTCTTAACATACATAGTAAAGCTCTATTAATGAATTGCTGATGAACCAATTTCGACAAATTATATAAAACGTCAAACTACTGAAGCAGTACCGAATTGCGTTAAAAAAAATCCTTATAACTGCTCAAAACAATTAAAGGATATTTGAAGTTTTATATAAAATAAAGATATAAACGAAATTTTTTTTGCCGAAAATAGAAGAAGGGAATCACAAATGCAAATTTTGAGTTCGACGTCAAAAACGTCGCTTCAGTGGCAGCGAATGAAATTTGACTTTCAACTGGATAAAAGAGAATGAAGACAAGGATGATCGGCATTCAGTGATTGCTTTGTTTCGATGAGTACGATGTCTCAGCGAAGTCATTTGACAGATTCAGAAGCTTGGAGAATTGTTGGTAGGTTAGAAGGGGGCCAAACTCAAGCCGAAGTAGCGCAAGCCATTGGAGTCTCACAAAGTGCCATTTCCAGGATCTGGAACCATTTTTTGGAGAGTGGATGTGCAGACCGAAGACCAGGGCAAGGTTGTAGACGGGCAACAACGCCCAATGAAGATCGGTATTTAGCGTTAACAGCTCGGAGACACCGAAACATGAACGCTACCAGGGCTACACTAGATACCGGGCTTGCTCATTCCTTATCACGACGTCACAAAAGGTGGCTGGCCGCTATCTGTGATTGGTAAACACAGGGCTCAAAGTGACACACCCATCGTTTTGTACCAATCAATGGACGTCATTCAGCCACCTTTTGTGACATCATGAAAGGAATGAGCAAGCCCGATATCTAGTGTTGCCTTGACGCTACTCTTCTCCAACAACACCTTCGCTCGGCTACAGGCAGCACGATTTCAACTCAGACTGTCTGAAACCGGCTCCATGCTGTAGGTCTCTATGCTCGTCGACCGATGGTATGTGTTAGATTAACATCAAGGCATCGTCGCGACAGCAGGGAGTGGGCAACCGAGCATGTCAACTGGAGGAGAAATGAATGGAGCAATATTCTGTTTTCTGATGAGTCCCGTTTTTCTGTGCATCCGGATAATAGGCGTATTTTCATCTGGAGGGACCGTGGCAGTAGGAATAATCCTGCGTTCGTGCACGAAAGTGTCAGATTTGGCGGTGGAGGAGTGTTGGTATATGGTGGCATCTCCATTGACGGGCGCACTGACCTCTACATCATTCGAGATGGAGCTCTGACTGGTCGCCGATATAGGGATGAGATCCTCAGACCTATTGTAGTCCCTTATGCTGCAGCAATCGGAGATAACTTCATTTTAATGGACGATAACTGCAGGCCACATCGTGCAAACCTGGTGGAGGATTTCCTTTTCGAGGAAGGAATCGTTCGAATGGAATGGCCAGCGTGTTCTCCAGACATGAATCCAATCGAGCACGTTTGGGACGCTCTAGGAAGACGAGTTTCTGGCCGCCAACAACCCCCACAAACTCTCCAAGAACTGGAAAGAGCTCTTCTGGAAGCACAGCTCTTCTGGGGCAAAATACCCCAACTCGTCATTAATAGCCTCATTGAGTCCATGCCTCAAAGGTGTTCAACGTTGCTGGCCGCCCGTGGAAACCATACCCCCTACTGAAAATGATTGTCTTTGAAGAAAACACCTTTGCTTATTCTTTTTTTCTCATATGCACAAATTGTGTTTTTTTCCTTTTGTACACAAATGCGCAATAAAATGCATTTTTTTCTGCCAAACATGTGTAATTTATCTTATACTATAATACGAGCAAAAATTGTGTGTGTCTGTGTGTGTAAATTTTATCTCAAAAACGGCTCTAACGATTTTCGCAAAAATTTGGATTCTACCATTTTCGAGCACGAGAAGACCATTGGGCTAGGTCACATGTTCGAGAAAATTAGATTATTGGGTCATTTTGGGTCATAATGGGTCAGGATCAAGCTATTTATATCTAGAGAACGGCTGGATCGATTTTAAGGAAATTTTGTATCCAATCGTTTTTTGGCACGAGAAAACAATTGAGCTGGGTCACATGTTCGAAAAATTTTGATTAGGGGGTCATTTTTGGGTCGTTGTGGGTCAAGCCATTTTTATTTAAAAAACGGCTCTAACGATTTCGACCAAAAATTATATTTTATCGTTTTGGATTACAAGAAGACCATTGGGTTAGGTAACATGTTCAAGAAAATTCGGTTAGTGGGTCATTTTTAGGGTTATTGTGGGTCATGCTATTTTTATCTAGAGATTTTCTCACGCAAGTTTGACTAAAAATTGCATTCTGTGGTTTTCGGGCACGAGAAAAACATTGGGCTAGGTTACATGTTCGAAAAAAAATTTATGGGTCATATTGGGTCATTAAGGGTCTGGGTCAAGATATTTATATTTAAAGAACCGCAGAATCAATTTCATCGAAATTTTGCCTGTAATAGTTTTTTGACACGAGAAAGCTAATGGGCTAAGTCACACGATCGAGAGATTTCGATTATAAGAGTCATTTGTGGATTATGATGGGTCATAATGGGTCATGGTCAAGCTATAGCTAAAGAACAGGTGGATCGATTTTAACGAAATTTTGTATACAACATTTTTTTGGCACGAGAAAACTATTGGGCTATGTCTCAGTTCGAGAAATTTTGATTACTGGGTCATTTTGGGTCATAAAAGGTCTGGGTCAAGCTATTTATATCTAAAGTACGACAGTATCAAATTTAATGAAATTTTGTATGTAAGTTTTTTGACACGAGAAAATTAATGGGCTATCTCACATGTTTGAGAGATTTCGATTATAAGAGTCATTTATGGGTCGTGATGGGTCATAACGGGTCATGTCAAGCTATATCTAAAGAACATGTGGATCAGTTTTAACGAAATTTTGTATACAACATTTTTTGGCACGAGAAAATCATTGGGCTAGGTCACATGATCGAGAAATTTCAATTAATGGGTCATTTTGGGTCACAAAGGGTCTGGGTCAAGTTATTTATATTTAAAGAACGGCAGGATCGAGTTTAACGAAATTTTGAGTGTAACAATATTTAAACACGAGAAAACTAATGGGCTAAGTCACATGTTCGAGAGATTTCGATTATAAGGGTCATTTGTGGGTCATGGTCAAGCTATATCTAAAGAACGGGTGAATCGATTTTAACGAAATTTTGTATACAGCATATTTTTGGCACGAGAAAATCATTGGGCTATGTCACATGTTCGAGAAATTTTGATCAGTGGGCCACTTTTGGATTATTCTAATTTTATCTAGACAATGTCTCGCGCAAATTTGACTAAATTTTATATTCTATCGTTTTCGGACACAAGAAAACCATTGGGTTAGGTCAGATGTTTGAGAAAACTCGATTAATGAGTCATTTTGGGTCATAATGGGTCAAGGTACCTATTTATACCTAAAAATTGGCTCAATCGATTTTATCTAAATTTTGTATTTAATGTTTTTCGGCACGCAAAAATTAATGAACTAAGTCTCATTTTCGAGAGATTTCGATATAAGGGTCATTTGTGGGTCATGCTAATTTTATCTAGAAAATTGTTCTCACCATTTTGAGTATATTTTCTATTATATCGTTTTCGGGCAAAAGAAAACCATTGAGATAGGACACATACACGTAACAATTCAATTAGTGGGTCGTTTTAGGTCTTAATGGGTTCGGGTCATTCTAATTATATATAACAACGACTCAGTCAATTTTACCTAAATTTTGCAACGGAACGTCTTTTGTCACGAGAAGACTATTGAGCTGAGTTGCATATTAAACAAAATTATATTAGTGGGTCATATCGCTTCATTGCTGAATGCTGTCAAGCTAATTTTACTTAAGAAATGGCTTAAACGATTTTGATTCATTTTATACTCTATTGTTTTTGATTGTCTGAAGACCATTGAGCTAAGTCTCATGTTTGATCACATATGATTAGTGGATCATTTGGGTAATAAGGGTCAGGATCACGAGACTATGGCAAAAGCCAATAAGTTGGCGATATTTGACAAAGTACTGGCGAAATTTTCCCGAAAAATCAAGTATTAAGGTTACGAAACCAAAACACATATTTGGCGCCAAATGAAATAATGTGTAAAAATTTGGTTATATCTGGCAAAAAATATTGTCTTTCAGAATGTGAAGAAATTTCTTATATATTCTTAATAGTCTTCGAGATGCATAGTTAAACTAATCAGAGTCGAGCTAAAAAAGTGATTTGGATTGATGTCCTTTCGTTGTAAATTTTAAAATAAAGTAAAATTTATGAACATGTGCATACAAACTTAGTTTTCTTATTGATTGTTTTTGTAACTAATACTATTATTAATAACATGTTTTACAGTAATAATACTATATCGAGTTGAACACAAAGTTAATTTTGACCGAGCTGAGCTCTGTCACCCCTGCTAGTTCTTATATAACCTACTATGTCTGTCGACCATGTATCAATCAGCTAAAAAGTTTCCCAGATACAAAATCCACCTAAAACTGCAATATCCTTTAATTGTTTTGAGCAGTGTAATTCCAAAAATAATAATCATATTAACTAGCAGTTTACTGCGAAGAATTAATATTCTCATTTCCAGTTAATATATATATCTTTGAATTGAAATTTGAATGGAATACATGGTTATGAAAAATTGAAAAATGTGGAAAACAGGATTACAAATATCTTGGCAGTTAACAATCTGATTGACTTCGTTTTTTGTGCAAACTTTGTGTTATTTTATTCTTTTTACGCCCATTCCTTAAAATAAAAAAATTCGAAAATTTTAATACACCTTTCATCGGAACGAATTTTCGAAAGTCCGAAAAAAATAGTTCCGGATAATCGATGTTACTCATATAAAATAGGCTTCATTCCATTCTTATACACTAAGTACATAAAAGTTTCAAGTCTCAATCTCAATTTGTTCGGGGGATAGAGCGTTTACAGACACACAGACAGACGGACGGCAATTTTTTTTTCCAAAAAAATGTTTTTCGGAATCTCCAGTACTTGAAACGTATAAATCCATCAAAAAAAGTTTTTCGATTTTCAAAACGATTGCAAGACTTACCCTATACTTCGTATGATGGGTAAATAAAACTGCGCTTTGTATAAATTCAGTCATGCCGGGCCGGGTTCGAGTTAAGGTTAACTTTTTTCCAGGCCGGACCGATTTTTTTTTCTATGTGTCGTCGGCTCAAAACCGGGTCTTTATATTTCGACCCGTGCAGACCTCAAGCGTATTTTGAAATCTGGTGTAACGTAAAACCTCTACGCTGCTATTTCATGTCCAAGTGAGAGGCAATGTCTTAAATCAATTTTTAATAACGTACAATTTGTCGATGGCCCCCCTATTTTGCATTTAAAATAGGTGAACAGTCGTCATTCAGAGGTATGGATAAATAGTGTAAGTTTTGAATTTTAATATCTCTGCGAGTTTTGCAGATATCCAGAGGGGGGGGGGGGGGGTTGTGTTTAATTTAGGAATAGATAAAGAAAAATTACCTAATTGGAAAATTTACTCAACGGGGAACATGTGAAAATTTAGTTTTGGTATTTTCTCAAATAGACCTGCTCCATGGAGTTGCAATATATGTCATTAAATTTCGCACATTTTTTATGAATCTTGGCAATTAGAAGAGTCAATTTTTAAGGAAATAGCCTACTGTTTCTATTTTTATGAATCAACAAGTATAACCGTTGCAAAAATTTTCCGAGTCATTTCAAATTAAAAAAAAAATTAAATCAAAATTTAAAAGGTATTAATAAAAGCTTTCTTTATTCTATAAAATTCTATCATACGTAATTAATTCAATGATATCTCTTGATAGGTAACGATTCCTGTTATGGGTCAGCAGGACTTATGTAAGTTATGTTATGTGTATACTTAAGAGGCCATTCAACTCGCTCAAAAAAATCCGGATGGCAATGTTAAGTCTATAGGAGCGTTATTTTCAAATACAGTCGACTCTCGTTAATTCGAAATCAGATAATTCGAATCTTCGCTTAATTCTAACTAAACATGAAGTCTCGAAACTTTCAATGGCAGAATAACGTTAAAAATTTTCATGAATTCGAACTCATTTTCTCTTGACTTCGTTTAATTCGAACTAACGATAATTCCGATTTTTTATTTTTCTTTTCTTTCACATGGATTTCAGATATTTGAATAACTTTCTTTCTTTGATTTTTGTGAGAATTGTTCCGAACGAGTATACATATAATTTCATGCATTTGATATCCTCTTTTTTAGTACCCCGTATGTCCAACAGTGACGCTTCAAATTTTTCTTCCATTGTGCTTTTTCTAATCTTTTAATTAGTTAATGTATTTCTACATTCTAATTTAGTATTAAGTCATATTCTAATGTTAACAGGCGAAAGAAATTTAAAAAACACTATAACATTAATTCCTTTGTAAAAGTACCATATTAAGCATGTTTTCATTTCATTACTTTCTATAATTCGAACTTCGGAATTATTCGAACATTTCTTGTGGTCCCGACGAGTTCGAACTAACGAGAGTCGACTGTATCTTGCTCAAATTTTAATATTTTCGTATGATGTTTTTGGATAGTATAGCTGAGGGCGATCTACAACCGGATTTTTTTTTAGTTACTTTAACTTGCGAGACCGCTTGAAATCGGTTCTGAAATTGAAAGTATCATAATATTAAAAAGATATAACCAAAATCGAAAAAATAAAAACTATCCCGGTTGTAGACCGTCTTCAGCTATCCTATGAAAGAAAAAAAAAGTATCATGTAAAAATATTAAAATTTGAGCGAGATATTTGGAAATAACGCCCCCATAGACTTAGTATTATCATCCGGGTCTTTTTGAGCAAGTCGAGTGGCCTCTTAAGATGGAGCCGTATTATTTTCGTCTTACTGAACTTTATACATGCAATCGTAATAAATTTTATATTCATGCATTTTTGAATAAAAGTAAAGCAGCTATTGCACTAAGATCTGAATATTTATCAATCTAGTTATAGTACGAATGGACCTCATGTGCTACGTTTAACGTACAATTTTTGACTATTTTTAGTGTTTGGTCACATGTATTTTCTTTTATATTAGATTTGTTGTTGGTACCCGAATTGTTCTCGTAATCAAATCTTCCCTGAAAGATACTATGTCGAATACGTTCTTTATTTATTTATTTTATTTTTTTTTTTTTTAAGTTCGAGAAGAATTTTTCAAGTATTTTTATGGGTATTTGGAAAAACGTTTAAAATCTAACGTATCCAGTGATTTTTGGCTATGTAGTGTTGTAGATGACGCATGAATGTAAAACCTTTTTTTTAAATCCTCAGAATTTATAATTATCTGCAAAAACAGATAAGGAAAATATTAAAAACAAAATTCATTCAGAAAGGCGTCTTATTTGATTTATGATCACTGAAAAAACACATTATCCATTTAAATAAAAGACTTTTATTCAATTCAATATTTGGATTATCTAGCAGAAAAAAATTAACGTATTATTTAATAGAAAGAGATATCCATTTATATTAAATAGAGATGATTTTACTTTCCTTGTTTGCATTTTTTTTAATCTGAATGAAAATTGCGTGCATTTTGTATGAATCAGTTTTACTTCGTAACACGTTCTAAAAGAACGAGGGACAGAGAACTGGTTTATTTCTGGAGCCTAGTTTTCTCCCGTAACACAGAAAATATGAGCAATAGGGTGGAGCGAAAAAAAATGATTTTTTTAAATCAAAAAAGAGTAGGTTTCAAAAGTTTACTTTATAGTAAGTAGTACATCTACAGCGTGAAATTTTACCGCTGAAAAAAAAATTGCTTGAGTGTGCGCTTTCGATCCAAAAGACCAAAGTTGGGGAGGGGGAAATTGGACGTTAAAAAATACTAATAAAAAATTTCCTATACAGATGGATCTTACTTTAAAGTACTATTGAAATCGTTATTATTAACTACTTATCATATTTAAACTATAAAACAATACTTTTAGTCCGTACAATTAAAGAAAAACTAATAACTTTAGAAGAAAAAGATATGTTAGGAGAACACAACGATATGTTGTTATTTTGAATACAGCTCTTACCCAGTTGCTTTCAAAACTATCCCGGACATACCTCGTGGAGGTAGCGTTTCATGTCCCACTCAATCATCTAAGTACAGTGTTTTATTTATACCTTGAATTGGGATTTTTTTTATCTAAGACTAGCAGCCTTCGCCCGCTACGCTGGTCGGTTACTTTGAAATAATATTGTATCAAACAAAATTATCTAGTAACGGCTAAAAACTTAATACCTAATCAAATAGTCCAAATCTTTGTCTTAATCGTATAATCTCACATTACCCGGTTCAAAATATATATTAACGACATAATATACAAATGTTTAACTATTTTTTAGCAGATTTGCTATTTTGAATTTCGGATTTCTACCTATAATCTCTGCAAAGATGTATCAAAATGTCCTAAAAGTACGACCATCCATTAAACCCTCTTGGGGGGGGGGGGGGGGGAATTTCTAATATAGATAAAATACATGGTGATTTTAGTAAATACTTGGAAGCTAAAAACAGAAGGAATTAAAAAACAACAAACCAAACGGAGGCTATAAGGAAGCCATATTAGTAAAAAGTCATGAGACGGTATTCCCCCGTTTTAGAAAGTAGAAAAGGCGCAAGTAAGTGTAAAAAGATAAAAAATTTTAAGTAACAAAAATTAGATTTATTTGGCAATTAATAACAAAACATCCAAAGAAATAAGAATTAAAAGCTCCCCTTGTGGCAAAAACAGGAACTAAAAGGATGATGAAAGGGACAATATTTTTCTTGATTTTTTTCTTCGCTATTTAAGTTCAGTTCTACAGTTTAACTGGTTAGTCTGGAATTTCACGTTCGTACCTATAATTACTGCTGAGATATAGCAAGATGTTCAAAAATTTTCGAACCCCCATTTAACACCCTTAGGGAGGGGGGGAATTTTCAAAAATCACGCCTTAGTGCACGCTTGCATCATAAGAAGTATATTTTCCCCAATTTTCATGCTTCTAGGTTCAGTAGTTTGGGCTGAGTTTTGACTATCAGTCTGTCAGAACAAACTATTTTATATAAATATAGATTATTATTTGAATTTTAGTAAGGATCCCTAATTATTTGAAAATATAATATAGCCTATGTTCACCGGAAATATTGTAGCTTTCTAACGGTGAAAGAATTTTCCAAATCCGTCAAGTAGTTTCGGAGCTTGTTCAATTCAAACAAACAAACAATCAATCAAATCTTTCCTCTTTATAATATTGGTATAGAAGTGACGTCATTATTTACCGATTTTTATAAGTTGCACATATCCTTGCCTCTTGTTCTTTTAGTAGATACTTCAAAATTCCTATGTTATTTAAAGTAAAACGACATATTTTTCCAAATCAAATATTTTATTAATAATTTAATTCTTTCTCGTTCACTTTACTTCTAATTATGTCGCCATTTTTCACAGAGAACCTCTTATTAACGTAACCGATATTCGTGTGTGTGTGTGTCCCCCTGTATATAGTAAAATACTTTTTTTCCAAGTATGACGTCATATTTATTTTCCTTTGAATTCTTTTTATTTTAATTTTTTACGTGGATACTGTTCAACTGAAAATTAATTTCCGAGGAGAAATTATTATTCCAGATTTTGATTTTCTTGGCAACGGGAAAGGAAAATGGTTATTTTTTATTGGAAAAATTTTAATTGATTCTGTATGAAAAATAATGAAATTTTGAATTATTAAAGGAAAATATTTGAGTAAATCAATTAAAAATTAGCCTATGTTCACCGGAAATAGTGTAGCTTTCCAACGGTGAAAGAATTTTTCAAATCTGTCAAGTAGGTTCGGAGCCTATTGAATTCAAACAAACAAACAATCAAATCTTTCCTCTTTATAATATTAGTATAGACTAGCATAAGTTTTCTATGTATCAACCTTGTTCACCTCTTCTTGGTATCCACAGACTTTGGATGATGGTGATGTGATCTTCTTCACGAATAATTTTACAGCTTGTATAACAGAAGACAAGTGGAGTAATGTAGTGGGGATATTATTAATGGAATCTATTTAGTCGTTTATTATCTTCAGTTAAATTTAATGCAATTAATGCATTATGATTAAGAAGATCTGTTGCTACAGCATTTTTCAATCAATTACATTTTATGCATAATGATTAGCTTCAAAGTTGATTGCAGGTAATTCAGCTTTGAGTATGCCATCATTTATTATACCGTTTGCATTTACTATACACCCTGTCCCAAAAGTCAAGACAATCAATAAAATTTGCATTAAAATTAAAAGTAATAAGGCATAATTAAAATTCGTGATATAGGTAATAAATAAAAGCAGTTTTACTGATGTACACATACAAATTATGGTCAAAGGTTTGAAATTATAAAATGTAAATTCAACTATATTACAATATACTATCCCAAAAGTATAAACACAATACAGCATTACATGTGTCATAATTCAAATGTAGGGTTAGCTTAAAGTATACTTACTAATCATTTATTCATTGTGGGATGCATCTACGCGATACTAGGAGTTCTTGAATTAAAATTAAAGTTCAAACTCATATAAGCCTCCATTGTGCTGTCTTTTGGAGAAAATTTCCTCTCATTTCCTCATGTCATGGCAATAAAAAGCATGGCAGTCTGAACCATCCAAGCTAATTTTTTTCTCATCTGGGAATAAAACAAAATGCCCCTGGCTCTTCCAGATTCGATGATATTTGACCCCATAGATTCTGCGTTGCTTCTGGATAGTTTTCAACTTGGGCAGGCTCACCATGGGTAGGTGGAGGTTTATTAATGGTGTTTGAAAGCTTCGACTATGGTTGCAAACTTAACCTGCCTCTTTCTTCAGACCGCATTTTGGCTAACAATTAATAAGAATTGTCAATGACACATTTCTTGATAACTGAGGAGAGAACTGGGGGCCAAAACTGGATTTTTCAACCAGAACACGATCCTATAACCTTTGAAAAATTCTCTGGGGAATGGTTTTTGGATAATTAAGGACAGGTCATGGAATGGCCTGCCCTGTACTTTCATCTAAATCCCCAAGAAAATGTGTGGGGTAGCCTGAGTAAAGCTTTAACCCTTTCTGGCACACTGTGCCCGGTCTGGGATACCTAATTTTAATTCCTTTTAAATTTAAACTTACAATCGGCACCAGTAATATTTTAGTAAAATTTTGCTTTTACAATAAAAGCTTAGATTAAGAAATTCAGAATATTTAAAAAATTCGTTTGTGAATTCCGCTGTCAATCGATAATTTCTCATTTTACTACAAATTTTGCCCGTGCCGGAAAGGGTTAAATGCCAATGGTAGGCAATTCAAATCTGTGGCAGAACTGAAGGCCACCATCATTGAAGCCTGGGATAATATTGGTACTAATGTGTTCCAGGAATTAGTAAATAGTATGCCACATCGTATATTTGAAGTCATAAGTAAGCATGGCACATATATTGGCTATTGAGAGTAGCGGCTTTATTTCGGCAGGACACTTTTTCCTCCCTCTTTTTTTATCATTCATTTTTCTTCCTGACCAAGTGGGACAGGGAGTGAGTTATTCCTTGTAAATATGCATTTCTATATAGTCTTTCTTAATACATTTGTTTCGTTCACATAGTTTTGTTTCCTGTCGAATTACAATACAAAATCATGGTGGCTTTATTTCGGTGGGACACACTGTAAACAAATTTGGTATCACATTTTTTTTTTTTTTTTTTTTTTTTTTTTTTTTTTTTTGCGGGGGGTGGGGGTTAAAATGTTTGTGAAATATATCCAATGTTATGTATTATAATACATATTGTCATTTATTTACAAAAGTTTCGTTTCTAATACATTTATTTGACATTTATTTGAGAAACTGGCAGGCATTGCATATGTTCTTTGTAGTTTCCCCACCTTCAAATTATTTTTTAATTTAAATACCCTTAATATTAAACCATTATGTTACTCCCTATAATATCAATAAAAGAATGTGGAATTTCTGTAATCATTAGAATGTCAATAAAAGAAGGTAATTTAAGTACCAATTTAGTAATATAATCATTCAATTTTTAAAATGGTATTTGGATAACGATTTATTAACTTGGGGGCCACAGATATATGTTTTTGAGGGCCCTGTATATAAAATACTTAATATGGGTGCTGTTTCTGATATTCAGCCTAGTTTAGAGTTTTAGGACTCTTTAATGCTAGATATCTTAGGCCCATACATTTTATTGACCATTCAGTTTCTTCTGAAATCTGGTATGTTATTAATTATGCTTTCTTTTTCTTTGTTTCTTTAGAATTATAAATTCGTTGAATTACACGCGATTACATTATCCCTCGCGTATGCCGATTGGGATACTGACATACCAGATATTCATAAACAACAACTGCAATCTGCGCAATATGCTTTTTAAACTTCATACATGGATTATATATTTTTTTTAATTATTATTCTGTTGGTATCTGATTGGTTATTGGGAAATTAATGCGAAAACGCACTTGCGCTGCCAGAAGGAAAACCTGTCGAAGGAAAACAATTTCATCATTAATAGAAAAAAATGAATGAAACTTCCTCTTAGAAATATATATTGTTTTATAATGGTATTTCATTATTCATAAAATAATATTGAATCAGTCCTTATATTTTAAATAAAAGAAAAGAAAAAGAAGCGTCCACCATCTCTACATTAAACATGCAATAGGGGGGGGGGGGGGAATTTCGATGTGTACATGCATTTATGAAATGTACTCGAAGCTTTTTTTTTTTTTTTTTCAATATTCTATAAATATTAATGAATTTTGCATTAAAGATAATATTATGCGTATTCAGATTGAAATACTGACATTAATTAATTATGTCTGCAATATTTTTTGCTAGCCTTTTGTTTCTCTACATCGGAAGCGTGTTTGGGACATTTAAAGATATTGGAGGTGACAAAGTTGGCGAAACCACCGAGAATGATATTTATGTATGCTATCATGACATGCACTGTACATTAGGTAAAAATAATATTTTACTTAATATTTAAAAGTTGTACATCACTCTTTTAACTCTTTATGCTCCGACGGTACTCTAAAGTACCATTAAAATAATTTATTATAAAATTTATTTAATACATCAATTAGTCGTAATATAGATTGGAATAAATTATAGATGCTTTACTTTATCTTGTTCCAAAAGCATAATATGTTGCCCAAAACAAAAATATTTTTAAAAGGATGATTTTTTTTTCATTTGCATCGTTTCATCTTTTTTGACGTTGAAAGCTTGGGGGAAGGGGGGGGGGGGTCC
Organism: Maratus speculifer; assembly: GCA_964019185.1. Classification (NCBI taxonomy): domain Eukaryota; kingdom Metazoa; phylum Arthropoda; class Arachnida; order Araneae; family Salticidae; genus Maratus; species Maratus speculifer. The sequence goes on from OZ025292.1 coordinate 361,458,508, forward strand.
ATTCGAAAATATTTACATATTTCTATTTACGAACATTATATTTGGACATTTCATAATTCTACAAAATACTAAAAGAAAAAAAAATAGTGTAAATAAAAGATATGAGTTGAGTTATAAATATTGCACAAAATCCTTATAAATTCAAATTCAATTAATTTCTTTTAATTTACAAAACTCTTAAAATTTATTGAATAATTGGTTAAATTTTCTAATGTAATTTCAAAAATTCACGAAAATAGCTTCAAAAGATGAAATTTTCATAAATTCATAATTTGGGGCATAAAGAGTGAAATATTTGTTTGTATGCTTTGACTGTATTTTGTCTGTGTAAACGAAACGAAGTTGTTTTCTTTTTAAATCATTTATAATTCAAATAATAGAAAGTTTGCAGCCAACAAGCGACATTTTGGTTTGAAACCACTTGATTCTTTAATTATAACATGAATAATTGCGCAAAATCTGTTGTTTCTTTTCAAAAGATCCGTGCTTGGAGATATTATAAGAGGAAAAATGAATAAAATTACAGAGAACGATATTAATGCATGTTATAATACGATGCACTGTGAATTATGGGGGAAAATTGGACGGTGAGTTGAACAGTTATAATAATCAGTAAAACCACAGTCTTCGTGATAAAATTCATATCAGGAGTACTTTTGTATACTAAACATTTTCATGTCAGAATAAGTTGAATACATTAAAATAAATTATGACTAATAACGCTCAAATTATGAAGTTGATAAAACTCTATAATTTGTATTCATAAAGAATAAAGATAAATGCTGGAATTTTCGCATTTAATGATTTAATTTCTCATTTAATGATTTTATCTGTCTATCTATATTATAAAGCACAAATATATTTGTGCGTAACACTGGCGTCATTTTCAGAGTGGCAACACTTCATGATGAAATTTCGATTTTCCAATTTTGAGTTTTCCAATTTTTGGTACTACAATTTTTTTATCTTCTAAACATCGCACATTTTCAATTTTTACATATAGCATAGGAAAAATATATATATTTTCAAATACAATTTTTTTTAAAATGGTATCTTAATTGACTCATTTATTATGGCTTATAAAAACTCATTATTATGGCTTTTAAACATGGTTTTTTTTTTTTTTCAACTCTATCTCGTGCTGGCTCCATTACGAAGTAATAACAATTTTTGCATTTAAAAAAAAATTGCTTAGAATTTTTTTCCGGCTAATTTTTTATACCAAAATTAAAGATTCATCCATAGTCAGACAAAATAATAAGATTGAAGAAACAACAAATTTAATATATAGGGTGAGTCATAAATATCGAAACAATAGGCTATCTCCTTAAATATTGCCCCTAGAACCATACTTCCAATTGAAAAAATTCATAAAAAAAGGTGAAATTTCTGATAAAATTAATTGCAACTCCATGGGGTGGACCTATTTGAAAAATACGAAAATTAAATTTTTTTACGGCCCCCGTGGGGCAAAATTCCCAATTAGGGAATTATTTCTTATACATTCCTAAATTGAACAAAAAAAAAAATCCATCTAAATATCTGAAAACCTGACAGAGATATTGAAATCCGAAATTCTCCAAAGTTCGTGACTTACACCACTTTACCATGCCTGTAAACAAAGAGTTTTTAGTTCATTTTTAAAGCAAGTGAGGGATCGTCCATAAATTGTGAATTATTAAATGTCGATTTAAGACAGTGCCTCCTATTTGGACACAACAAAGCAGCGTATTGAATTAAATCTCAACTTGTTTTCAAAATATGTTGGTAGTCTGAATTGGAGGTCTGCATGGATCAAAATATCTAGATACGGTCCCAAACCGACCCATAGGGGAAAAAGTTTGGCCCGGCCTGAAAAAAAATGTTAAAGTCATAACTCGGACCGGTCTCGAAAATAGTTTAAATCATGGCCCGGTTCAGCCGCAAATTTCTACATAGTTTTTTATTTCGGTGTGGGGAAAAATTGTTTCGTATGGAGGAACTCTGACCAAAAATTCCTTTTATAGCTTTTCGTTTTTTATATTTATACTTTTTATTATGAAAGAAGCGCCAAAGACTGTAATATATTCATTTTATCAATGAATCTCTATTTATATGTAAGTGTTTCACTTGTATTTTAATATCGTTAATCCATATCCCATGCGTTGGAGACTATGAAAAATGCTATACGGTAAAACCTTTTAAGACGGAATCCCATAGGAAAGAAAAAAAACGTTATAGAAAGATACCCTCCCTAGGAGGTATAATTGGAGTTTATTTTTTTCTCAGGTATTACTGTATTTATTTTGCAAGGATCAACATATTTTCCGTTTAAGACAGAATCCCGTCATAGGCAGATTTTTTTTTTTTTCACTGGTTTTTATTGTATTTAATTTTTTTAGCCTTTGAATATATATTCTTTAAAAAAATTAATTTTAAAGGTTTTTTTTTTTTTTTTTTTTTTTATTCTTGTAAAATAAAGATTTTAAAATATATGTGCTTTTCGTAAAAAATTTCGATTGAGCCGAATTTTATTTATTTTATGCACGCATTAAGTCAGTCAGAGACAGTGTTTTTAATACGGGTTTTGTCGAGACCGAGATTGAAGAAAGCAATCCTCTTTTTTATGAAATGTACGTCAGGCCCGCCCTGGCGAGTCTTCAGAAAAAAAGTAACGCTTCGGTCCTGGCCCGGCCTGGGCCCAGAATACATATTTTTAACAGCCTCTACAGGACGATAAAAAGGCCTGAAGTTGTCAGAGAAGTTGTCCATAAAATAAACAAGTTGGAAATTGCACGTGAAGCGTAGCAAATGAGGTGCGTTCGTACGATAGCGAAATTTTAAAAAAATCACTCCTATATATTAATCTCATAAAATTGTAAATAATTACAATTAAAATGCGCACCAAACAATGTTATCCCTATACCATTATGCAATGGAATACTTTTGTGTGGCCTTGTAAATCAATAACAAATATTCTTTGCACCACAGATTATGCAAAATGTATATTATAATATGTACTTTATAGATGCATATCAATTTTATTACGTTCGAATAAATGTAACACCATTAAAGCGCATTTGAAACATTTTTCCCCATTAACCGTAAAGTAACGGAATACTTTTGATTATCCCTGTAATTGAACTATGCATCAGATTTTGATAAAATTTTAAATAACTCGACAAAATTATGTAATAATTATGTATTTAAAACTTCAAACGATTAAAATGCATTTGAAACTTTACCCCCGTTGACCGTAATGTAACGGAATCCTTTTGATTGTCCCTGTAATTGATCTATGCATCCGATTTTCATAAAATTTGAAATGACTCGACAAAATTATGTAATAATTATATATTTTAAATTTCAAACGATTCGGTTGGGTAGTTTTTGCGTTGTTATATGCGGACGGACAAACAGACGGACTGAACGACAACGAGTTGGAAATTGCACGTGAAGCGTGGCAAATGAGGTGCGTTCGTACGATAACGTAGTTTAAAAAATATCACTCTCATATATCAATCTCTTAAAACTGTAAATAATTACAATTAAAATGCGCACCAAACAATGTTCTCCCTATACCATTATGCAATGGAATACTTTTGTGGGGCTTTGTAAATCAATAACAAATATTCTTTGCACCACAGATTATGCAGAATGTATATTATAATACCTACTTTATAGATGCATATCAATTTTATTACGTTCGAATGAGTGTAACACCATTAAAATGCATTTGAAACTTTTTTCCCCCATTGACCGTAATCTAACGGAATCCCTTTGATTGTCCCTGTAATTGATCTATGCATCCGATTTTCTTGAAATTTGAAATGACTCGACAAAATTATGTAACAATTATATATTTTAAATTTCAAACGATTCGGTTGGGTAGTTTTTGCGTTGTTATATGCGGACGGACGGACAGACAGACGGACAGATGGACGGACTGAACGACAACAATAGGTGCTACGTATTTACATAATTACGAACGCACCTAACAATAGGTGCTACGTATTTACATTATTACGAACGGACCTAAAAGGAGACTTAATTTGCATCTTAGAAAAAGCATTCTTTTAAATAACTGTCGGACATTTAAACAATACACTTCATTTTTCTGCATAATGGATTTTTTTCCGCACTATTTCTTGTCTTTAAATTATTAAATGTTAAGAATTTTTAAAGAAAAAACTTGAACACGTCATGTTTTATTTATTTATTTTATTATTATTATTATTATTTTACATTAGTTTTGTTTCGGCAAATTTGAAAAAATATTTACTTATGAAAATATGATTTTTTTTTAAGTTGTATTTTTTTTTCAACAAACATTTTTAATAGTTTCAAAATTAATATTAAAAAACAAAAACTCTGGAACAAAACTAAAATCAGATTTTCATATGGAAAGAAATTGAAATCTGATAAATTATGTTACGAATTATAACGATTTTTAACAATCCCATTTAAACCAGTATTAACCACATGAAACTTTTATAAATATTATGAGAAATTTTAGGATGTGATTTTCTTCGTAAATTATAAGGCTAGCCATCACCAAAAAAGATAAAAAGAAAAAAAGATATAAATAAAATTTTCAATTTCTAAAAACTAAAAAAAAATGCTTAAACGAAATTTAAAATACTGAATCATTAATAAATCACAATGGCTTAAAAAAATTCAATTTGAAAAACTATTATAAATATCAGATAAACGAAACCCTAATAATATAAACTTTTAAATTGGCAAAAAATACGAAATTCTTTTTAATTAAATCCATCTTAATATGAAGTTTCAACTTGCAGCACGGGGTTCCAACTAATCACCTTCTTAAAAGATTGAATCAAATAAATTAAGACAGGCTTGAATACATTTAAAAAATTAAAATTTATATACAAAAAATAAAAATACTAATAAAAATTTAAAAATACAAAAAATATGACTTGATACATTTAAAAAATTAAAATTTATATGCAAAAAATAAAAACACTAATAATTAATTAAAAATACAAAAAGCAAGCGTTTCGCCAAGCAAACTCGCAAGGCATCATCAGTACGAATATCCATTGCATAACAAACAGTGGAACAGATCAAGAACAGTCAGAGCCGTCCATAGGGGGTATGCGACAGGTGCGGCCGGACAGGGCCTCGCGCCTAGAGATGCCTCGAACTTGGACACAAAATATTTTTTCTTTAATAAAAAGAAGAAAATATAATAAAAAATCTTTAATATAAATTTATGATTTTACTTAAGAAAAGATAGTTGTCTTGATATAAAATATAGCCTATGTTGGAAGAGGGACCCTCTCCATCAATTTACCACCATTATTTTTAAAACTGGTTCAGTAGTTCCAGAAATTAGCCCGACATACACACAAACAAATACTACTTCTTTATAATAGCTCAGGGATAAAACACTGGGTCCTCGGTTCACGGTATATAGGTGAAAGCCGTTCATTTTTATTGATAGTACAGTATATAAGATTATTTTAAGAGTCTGAAAGGAAAGGACCTCTCAAAATTCTTACACCGGGCTTCGCTTTAAGCCGTCCTCCATAAGGACGGCTCTGAGAACAGTTACAGTTAGTTATTTTTTTTTAGAAATAGATAATATTCACTAGGTATAGAACGAGCCTCATTCATGGTTGGCGCTCGCAATCTTGCATTTTTAAATGTTTATTAGTATTTTTATTTTTTGTATATAAATTTTAATTTTTTAAATGTATTCAAGTCTGTCTTAGTTTATTTTATTCAATCCTTCAATAGCTTTTTTAATTCAGATGATAAATGTATATGCATTGTAAATTAAGAACCTTGTGTTTACGACCAAGAAGCTTTGCCTCCAAGCTATGATGTCTAGACGAAAAACGTTCAAATTAAGGCTCTCTTTTCAAATTTTAAATCTCAAAAATGAAAGGATAATATTGATAAAATTAATTTAATTAAAATAATAGACTTTTTCAAAATTTTACGTTTTGTCGTGTGACACGAGGTATTCAGCTGGGAATACACAAAATTTGAAGTATCTGACGTACACAGTTTTTGTGTACGGACTCTGTGCCAGACGGACATACAGGGGACTGAGACGAATAGCTTTTCGTCAGACGAACGAAACCTTAAAAATGTATTAGAATTATCAATAATGAAAAAAAATCCGTGCGACGTTTTCTCTCTGCAGTCATTGGGATTCTTTGCTGTTGCGTTTAACATTAACTGCATTTTTTTTTTTTAAACTAAACAATGCTTTGCAAGAAATATAAGTATACTACGTCAAAACCACTTGCAGAATCTTTCAAAAAATACCCCATTCATCGCTGACTCGTTAGTATATGCAGAGAAAAGAGGTTGTTAACATCAAAAATATAAATGATGATTTTTGCCTACATTTTGTTACACGGGAAACCCGGGTTTTTCCCCTTGTCGGGGAGAGTAGCCGAATGGACCACTAGCATTTCTGACGTCAAAGAACGTCACAACAGATTTCAGCTAATCAGATTCTCTATTTATCCCACAAGCGTTCACCAAAAGCCAATCAAATACCGCAACGCTTGTGGGAAACATTGCAAACTCCGCCCCGTGCTAGTGGTCAATTTGGATTATTTCACCTATTTTCCGCTCTAACTCACGTCAATTTTGGAATATTTGCAAAATATCGCTGCTCGTGTTCACTCTAGTCATCCACTAACTAAATAAATCTTTATAAAATCTTAAGTTTATTTTAATTTGAAAAAAATTGTCAAAATGGTCCAAATTCGGCGACTGGTCGCCTAAGTTGGACCAAAAAATATTTTATATTCTATTTTAATTCCTTATTAAATTGCTTGTAGGAATCATGAGTTAAGTTTCATTATCACTATATTGCAAATGAAAAAATACGCAGTTAATGTTACGGAATTCCAAACTGCGCGATAATGGTAGAGTTTACGGTTAATTTGGGGCGAGATACTCGTGAATTTTAAGTGATATTTTCCGCGACAAGTCATTAACTGTTGTTAGCGGTCTCACAGACCACATTATTTTAAAACTGTCACAGATTAACTTGAAATTTTGAGTTTAACTCTAAATATTTGTGTAATTTTGTTTTGTATGGAGCTCTTACTAATGTTAGAAACTTCAGAATAAGGGTTGTAAAATATAATTATCCAGTTCATAAAATTTAGCACAGAAACAGTATCCTATGATTAATGAAGCCTTTTGTTTATTTTATTGATTTATTTTTCCAAGCAGCCGCGAAGACCATTTATAATAGTTATGGGACAATTTCTATTTCAAGAGTACCATGTTAAATGATTTTTCTGATAAATCGGCATGAATGAAATGTATTGTTACATTTAAGGCTGAGGACGTCTCATTTAGGTTTTAATTGCCGTAATTGCGACAATCGTAAATTGTATGATTATATTACAGAAATGAATTCCTTTTCTGTAAATGAAATTTGTTTTCAATTAATAGCACGGTATTCAATAATTTTCTGCCTAATAAAATGTACATTTATTTAATAAAATGTCAAATATACCCTAAATGCGACAAAACTATGGGGAAAAGAAGGGATTACCTTTCTCAAATGGCGTAAATGTATTCTGGTAGAAACATTACCGCAGGATAAAGTTACCCCTCCCGCTGTAACCTAAATACAACAGTAAAGAAAAAAAAATCAAAATTTTGCTGCCGTTTTGCCAAATTTTTAAATCAGGCTGACATTCTAATTATTTTAACTAATCTAGTAATAAATTTTATTTTTCTATGAGCGTTCATTACTTTTGGATATTTTAGACACGAAATTTGATTTAATAAAATATGTAGTTTCTTCCTCCGAGGTGTCTATTTTATTTTATTTATTAAATTTTAATTATTATTTTTCCTATTTGGAACATAAAAAGTATTAAAACATTCAAAATGGGATAAATAAGTAAGACTAACTCATTTTTCGAATAGGCTTACTTCCGAGCTTATAAAGACTTGCATTATAAGCATCCTGAACATTTATACTAGAATTTATTTTTTTGATCAAATGCTATTTTCTTTCAGTCACAGTACCATATTATCTCTATAAAATTATGATGTTGCAAAATAATTCCGCGCTTTAATGTTTGTTTTATCTTTCTTTCTGTGTTTTTAGGGGATGAAGGCTATAAGATGGCCAAAGAATGTCACAATAAGATGACCGAGGAGGTTTGTTTTGCTTCTTATCTATTTTTTATTTTATTATCCTTTTATGCATTAATTACACTGGTTTACACAGTTTATATACTTTCGTCGAAATGTGTATTTTTTCACAGATTCTAGTGCACTGAGTACGGGAAAATTGTTATAAAAAACTGTCACATCTAGTTTTAAAAACAAAAATAATAATAACATGAAATATAAAAAGAAAAAAAATAGAAATGATTGATTTTACGCTTATTTTCATAATTTTCTTGATCTGTTTCTCTTAAAAAAGACCAACAGTAGTCCCCTCATTTACTTTTGTCACAAAAACATTTGTGTCGGTCTCCAAAAAGTTTAAGGTCATAGTGAAAACGGTTAGTCAATCACGGCACCAAGATTTTCAGGAAAAAATCCAGGTGTAAATGGAAAAAATGTATCTTCAGGGACATCTTCACACCCATTGAATTAAATTTTTTGAATAAAACAGCAAAATTTTTTTCATAATTTTCATCTTTATAGCTTCTGAACAATCCATGCCCGACCGTTTTTCCCCTATTGATATTGTGAGAGAAAGGCTTTGTCCCATGTCCCAATATACCCCATATTTCATTGTTCCCCCTTTCCGTCGTATCAAATTTTCGTATTTTTATTTTAAAATTGACGATTTGCAAAAATCTTTACGCGTTGGTAAAAAATGAAGATCGATTTCGCATTCAGCAATACAGAATACATAAGAATCAATTGTCAAAAACTAAAAAACATGACATAAACGAACTTTTGAAGACTAGTGTAAAGTAATAACATTTCTAAAAAGTACCATTTTGTAAAGAATTGAGCCTGTTAATTTTCATCATTTTATTTTTTAAAAAACTCTGTTTTTTTTTTTTTTCGTCTTATATGTTTAGTACAAATTGTATATTTTGCATTAATGTGTCAAAATGATCAAAGATTTGTATTGCAATATTACTTAAACTCTCAACCATTTTTTTAAAATAAACCTAAAAAATTTATTTTTGTAACAAATTTGTGAATGACCCCTAATTTGCAGGAAAAAATATGCTCCAACTTTAAACAGCTTTATTCAATTAATTTCAATAACTATTCAATAATTTCAATATATATATATATATATATATATATATATATATATTGTATGTGTGTGTGTGTATGTTTGTGTGTTACTTGTCAGTGTAACGGGAAAATTTTACTAAATATAACTTATAGAATGGGGAAACTATATAAAAGTTTAAATTTCGCAAGTTTTAATAAACGTTTTTATAGACCCAAATTGCTTGTAAAATACTTCTTTACCTGATTAACATTTTTGTAACTGAAACTATCATATATGCCTATGACTAACGGTTTAGGAATTGGACATCCTGTATAGAAGAAAGTAAAAACTGTGACGGGATAGATTTTTTTTTCAAATACTGCTTTTTATTAGTAAGAGGTAGTATAATAAGAAAATACGTGTTCCATCAGAAGTATATAAAAAATGTTTAAATTTTCAAATCAGTGTTACACGAAAAAATTACTTTTGTTAATTATAAATAAACTTTAATCTGTTAAAAAGTAAAATAAAAAAACGTTAAAAATTGCTAACACATTTAAATATTATCCATTGGTATTTTCAAGGTATAAATGACTAAGATAGTGGACTAAGAACGTCATATATAGGGTGTCTGTTCTCAACGGTGCCCAATGGCTGATTCCAAGTAAGACAAAAAAAAAAGTTCCGTTATTCTACTATTGAAATTGACCGAGTAGTAGCTGTTTAAAGTTAAAGTTATTTTTTTTTGGGGGGGGGGGGAGGCAAATTGGGTGTTATACAGAAATTTAGTAGAAATATAATTTCGTCAGAAATGTTAAAAAAATGGTTGAAAGTAAAATTAAAAACGCAATATAAATTTTAAATATTTTAATTATTTTAAAATATTACTGCCAAATATACAGTTTGTAATTAACATGTAATGGGGGGGGGGGGGGGTTAAATAAAATGCTAAAAATTAACAGCCTCAATTCTTTACAAAATGATACATGTTTTAAAATGTTACACTAACATGCAAAAGATGGGTTATGTTATGTTTTTTTTAACTTCGGATTGCTGATTCTTATGTATTCTGTACAACTGAATCCAAAATTGACCTTCGATTTTTACCGTCACAAAAATTTTTTTTTGCAAACTGTAAATTTTAAAGTGTAAAAAAAAAAATAACAGAAGTTTGATACTATAAAATAATAGCGATTGTTTTTAAGTTTCGTTTGATAATTGATTTTTATGTATTTTTTCCAATGAATCCAAAAATTATCTTCATAATCATCACGTCAAGATCTTTCGAAAATTAAAAATTTCAAAGTTCAAAAGTTCAAAGTTAAAATTGAACCTGTTTACCCATCTTATCAGACTCGTCGGCTTTTTTAGCTGTAAGAAGCCCAGTATAAGCCAATAAATTATTGAATTTAAAAAAATTAAATTAAATTAAAAAATAACGTATCAATTTTCGCTGCAGTTTAACTTTGAAATTTACAAAAAATAAACAATTTCTTACGTGATGGTTAAAAATGAAGTTCATTTTCAGATTACAATTTTAAAAGTATGTAAAAATCAGTTATCAAGGTAAAAAAACACGGCCGTCTCCTTTATTTTATAACATCCGATTTTTATTTTTTTTAACTTTGACAATTTTTCATTTGCGAAAAATCCTGATATGATAGTTAAAAATGAAGGTAATCTTCGCATTCAGTGGTAAAAAATACACAATAGTTAAAATGTACAATCATCGCAGTCTCGTGTTATCTAATCTAAAACTTTTTCTTAAACTTCTTGGCGGTAATATGTCCAAAATTTTTGTATTACCGTAAAATAAGTATAAATGCATGGTAATCATCGAAAACCATAACGATATTAGATTGTCGTCGGATTTATGTCAGTATATAAAATTTAATCTCGATCGAATATTTGAAAGTGAGTTAAAGTTTGAGTACAAATTTTGAACTGCTAAAACCCCCATACATACGATCGTTTAAATTAATTAAAAACTTATACAAAAATAACATATTTTTGTTAAAATAATACACTTAATTTTTATATATTTATATAATTTTTCCTAAAAGAAATCATGAAAAGAAACAGCCTAAATCCTTACAAAATAAAACATGTGTTAAAATACATTTGTTTTAGCCAATTTAAAACTTAATAAAAGTTAACTCAATCGTAAAACTTGTATGATTTTTTTTCAAAGCGCAGATTCACATGAAATAAGTTCTTCGAATGCTTTAAGCACTTGGCATATGACCCCTCAAAAAGGCCGAACTCATTTGTGTTGATCACTGGCAGAAAAGTGGTATAAGTCATGCATTTTTAAAGTTTCATAACTTGGTCTGTTTTAGTGTTTTAGAGTGTCTGTTTTAATGAACGAGACTTTCTTTGTCTTTCTTGTCCGTGTAATGGGAAAATTTTAATAAATATAACTTATAGTACTGGAAAACTGTATAAAAATTTAAACTTCGTAATTTTTTTAAGAAATGTTTTATTGGCTCAAATCATTCTTAAAATATCCCTGTCCTTCATTTAAAACATTTTTGTAACTGGAACTATATGCCTATGACTAATGGTTAAGGAAGTAGCCATTGGCCTCCTTTGAGAATGGATACCCTGTATTGTAATTACGATGAGGACAATGCAATGAAAAAGACGGACTCCCGCACAACTTATCGTGTTAGACAACTAGAGTCACGTGATGCCCTTTTCGTGCACATGCATTCACGTAAGACTATCACATGATTGATCCTATCTGAATAAAAGACAAACACACGTATAATATACCGCTGCAGCCTGTCTTTTTCGTTAACTTGCTTGTAGTCTATTTTTTAATAATAAGAGTACTTGTTAAAAAGTTTTAAATAATCCTGATGAATTAGCTATGGCGCACACATTGTAGTTATTTTATTTTATTTCTGTGTAATATAATGTAATGAATCAGATAACCTTAGAATTTTTCGTTTTTTATACAGTACAACCCCGCTAATTCGGACCCCATTAATTCGGATCTCCGGATAATCCGGATCGACTTAGTCCTTTTTTCAAGTGTGAGAAGTGATCGGCAAATTTCCATAACATAAATTTATTTCACCCTCATATTCTGAATAAAAAAGTATTTTCCGAAATCTCTTCGGAAGAATACCTTAATCTTTCTTACTTAAACTCTTTAATGTTATCTATGAAAGGAACAACTATGCATCATTTAAGCTTTGGCAATTCCAATTTTCACAGTTTTCTATTTAATCCATTTAGAAATGTCATCAAAAGCTCACTACTTAATAATATTTTTACTCAGAGCATTGCAAGAAAGCAAAGTAAAACAGTCCATTATAAACACACTGACTGATACGGATCGCTTGTTTTAAAAAAATGATGGTTGCTCAGATGTTGATATCAGGGACATTAGTAATTGGTTGGATGCAGAAAATAATGAAGATATGCCTTGCTTACAGATGACATAACAATCGCTTTGTGCACAACTGAAGAAAATGAAGATGATGCAGACGAAAACCATTATTAATGATGATAAACGAAAAGTTATAAACTATAATGAAGCAACTTCCCATTTTGAACATTTAATGATTTATTTTTGAACGTCATGTGGAGACTACATCCAACGAACTACTTATGCTCAAGGGAATGTGTGACCATCCGGCCCGCAAAACTGGCATAGCAGAATATGACAAATTTTATAATTACAAAGTAAACATTTTTGCGATCTATAAATATTGAATATGTTAAGTATAAAGATGATTTTCTGTGAAAATGTTTCATTTTATTTCATTTGTTTACATCCGGATTGGGTCTGGTCCCAATTAATCCGAATTATCGGGGTTCTGCTGTATTTATAAAACTTTGTTTTCCGTCTGTGTAATATAACATTATTATAATTTATCATATAGCCTTAAAAATATCTGTTCTTTCTTTATTTTATTTTTTACTTTACTTTTTTTTTCCCCTCGCAAATATAACATAATGGTCAGATAACCCCAGAAAATCTCTGTGCTTCATTTTTTAAAATTTCTTTGCTTTTCTTCCGTGTAATATAATAATATTCATAATGGATCATGTCCTCCGGAAAATCTCTCTCCAAGGATAATTTTCCAAAGTAAATTCCTAAATGTTCTTTATACTTTTGAAAGTTTTTTTTTTTCTTTTCCAGGACTGGAAACTTATGTGGCAATGGTACGCTGAATTAGGTTTTTCCCAATTTGTTAACAAGTATGCAGATGAATTAACTAAACTAATGTGTCCTATGAAAGAAGATGATAAAGTAAGTGATTTCAACTTAACATTACTCAAAGCTTAAACGATTTTTTATTTAATATTTCAATTTTAATTGCTTAAAAGGTGTAGAATGAGTAACAGTGAAAAAATGTCCGAACGGGAATCAAACAGGAAATATTGACTTTAAGCGTTAATGCTTTGCCTCTAAGTTACTTGGAGGACCCAAGCTTAGTACTTCTCATTCTTATATGTTGACAAGGCTGCAACATATAGAATAATTTCCGTGATACATCAATTTTGGAGCAAACACGAAACTAAACTGAATCCAGCATCGCCGAAGTGAATAATTTTATAGAGGAGAAGTCACAATTTAGTAGTCCACAGTCTTGGTAATTTTTAAAGCCTCCAATCGAGTTGAAATGTTAAATATTTAATTTTTAGCACTTTCCAACAACGTTGAAAAGTGCTTATGCTAAAATATACATTCTGTACAATCTATGGTGCAAAGAATATTTCTTATTGTTTTACAGGGCCACACAAAAATATTCCATTACACAATGGTAATATAAGGGGAATATTTTATGGGGTGCGTTTTAATTATATTAAACTATTTCACATTTTATGAAAATGATACACGTTGCTGAGGTTAATACAAGTTACTTCCTGTAAAATAAAAAGCAGATAGTATTTACAGGGACACACAATAGATTTCGGATATTATACAGTATCCGAAGTACTGTATACTACCAGGTTGTCCCTAAAGTTCTGCACCATCAATAATATGCAGATTTCGACATGGATCGGACGACAGAGTAAGATGCGCATGCGCTAAAAAGTGCCGCCAGGTGAACAGGTAGAGGTAATAGAATAGTGTGTATGCTCATTGAGAAGAATAGCGTCCGTAGTAGTAGTGTGAAATCGTGAAAGATGTGTGATTCAAAAACCGATACACGTGCCGTGCTTCGTTTTCTATGGAAAAAAGGCCTAAGTGCGAAAGCGGCTAGCGAGGAAATCTGTGCAGTTGAAGGACCTGATACGATCAATCGATCGACAGCATCCCGGTGGTTCAAACGTTTTTCGTCTGGCGATTTGAGCCTGGAAGAGCAGCCTCGAAGTGGACGGCCAAAATTGGATGTTGGGACCGCTGTAGCAGCTGCTGTCATGGCCGAACTTCAAACCAGCACACGTGTGATAGCCCACAGGTTAGGGGTATCCAAAAATACAGTGCACCGGAGGCTCCTTGAACAGGACTTCAGTAATAAGCGACCGAGACAAAGTCCACATGAGCTGACACAACTGCAGGCCGAGAACAGAGTGAAACTCTGTCAAGAACTTTTGAAAAACCCAAGGGATGATCGGTTCTGGAAACGCATCGTTACTGGGGATGAGAAGTGGGTGTTTCTCCGCAATCCAGACAATCGCAAACAGTGGGCAAAACGAGGTCAAGATACCCAGGCCCAGGCGAAACAAGACAGATTCGGCAAAAAGGTCATGCTGTGTGTTTAGTGGAATATCCATGGCATTCTTCACTTCGAATTGGTTCCTGAGGGCCGTGCCGTCACAGGGGACCTCTATGCCGAACAACTGGAGCGTGTTCACGCTGTACTTGTGCAGAAATACCCCGCTCTGACAAACAGAAAGAGAGTATTGCTGCAACATGACAACGCACCAGCTCATCGCTCCAGAAAAGTGCAAGCGAAACTCGCGGAACTCGATTGCATGGAGGTTCTTCCGCATCCTGCTTATAGCCCTGATGTTGCCCCATCCGACTACGGTTTGTTTCGTTCCATGACGCACTTCCTCTGTGGTAAACAATTCAATGACTATGACGAGGTGAAACACGCTTGTCAACAGTTTTTCGATTCGAAACCTGCCTCATGGTATCATCACCAAATTGAACTTTTGGCACAACGATGGCTAGCTGTCCTGAATCACAATGGCCTGTATTTAGCTGAATAAAATACTTTGTGTTTCTGATACCATTGCTTTTTATTTCGACGCTTGTATGGTGCAGAACTTTAGGGACAACCTGGTATTACATCAAGATCTGAATATTTAAAAATCTTCATTATAGTAAGAACGCACCTCATTTATTACGTTTTCCGCGCAATTTCCAACTTATTTTTATTTTACTTTATAAATTGATTATTAAGATGCATTTTTAATATTTTCAGAAAAAGCTCTTTGAGACCGTATCGGTGAAGTTGACGGAAGGACTTGCGGTAATTCCTTTTTATTTAAACAAATTTTATTTATTATCTTACCTAATTTTAATGACTGTTTTTAAAAAAGTAATTATAAAAAAATAATTAATTATCATAATTTTATTGACATTTTAGGAAGAATGCGCAAGAAACAGCGGCGGATATAAATGCAAGCATGGACAGGAGATGATGGTAAAGTGTTGCATTTACTTTTAAGTGTGAAATACGAAGGCATTGACGTAGCTAGGATGGGTGATACCCAGGGCGGATGTAAATGGTGTCATTCCCCCCCCCCCCAGGCAATCCGTCAAGTTTTTTCAATCACAATTCTACATTACTATAACAAATGACCATATCATTCCTTATTTACCTTTTGTCCTAATGCCAAAGAAAAAAAAATACAGGAGTGACTCATAATTCACCCCACAGCCCGCATAAGTCAATATGGCGACTATATGTAAAAGAAAAGAACTTCTTTTAAAGTTTGCTTTTCGCTATCCACTCTTTGGATGGGTTGGTTTTTTTTCCCGGGTGCTTATCTTAATTAAACACCCATAACTCTGATGTGTCGTGCGCGAGAAATTTCATTTATTCCAGAATTATTTTCCAAAATCTTTTAATATTATGTGTATATATTCTCAAATAAAGGTTGGATGTCACCCCTTAGAAGGTGACACCCGGACGGACCGCACCCTCCGCCCCCCAATAGCTACGCCATTGACGAAAGCCATTCTTTAAAATGAGTTTCGAGGAGAGGAAAGGAAATAGCGATAATGGATCATTACTTCAAAAACAAACTAATAAGGTTTAGGATTATTAAATTTAAAATAAATAAATAAATAAATAAATATTTAAAAAAAAACTAGTCGGATGTGGCAATCTCAAAATTTTCTACTATATCATACACGTTAACACATTCATACTTCCAGAAAAATTTATCATAGCAGCATGACCAGTTAAGTAATTTACACATCCAATTTTATATGTAACAACTTATTTCAAATTCTAACTGAATATGAAATTTGATGAAAATCTGTGCATTAGTATTTGAGACAGGATCATCACAAAAATCGTAAAAAAAACTGGATAGAAGCGCCACTTGTTGAGCGATTTATTCCAAAAACTAAAGAATACTAATTTATATCAATTATTATCTGAATTCGGAAGTTTGATGAAAATTTATGTATTAGCTCTAGAAATAGAGCTATGCAATAATCATGAATAATGCCGGGGTTAGACACCCCCCGGATCAATAAAATGTCCCCCCCCCCGGAAATTTTGTATTTTCTATGGTCAAACATTGCAATTTCTCCCCGGAACTCTATAATGTCCCCCCCCCCCGGAATTTTTGAGATTTCGTATTTTCTATGGTCAAACATTGCAGTTTCTCCCCGGGACTAATGCCCCGCCCCAGGAACCATAGAAGTCCCTCCCGGAGAAAAGTGTCTGAATTCAACACTGTAGCGCCACTTGTTGAGTGATTTATTCCAAAAACTAAAGAATACTAATTAATATCAGGGACTAACTGAATTCGAAGTTTGATGAAAATCTGTGCATTAGCTCTAGAGATAGAGCTATGCAATAATCATGAAAACCGCTGCATAGCAGCGCCACTTGTTGAGAAATTTACTTCAAAAACTAAAGAATACTAATTTATATCAGGGACTAACCGAGTCTGAAGTTTGATGAACATTTTTGCATTAGTCTCTGGGATAGAGCTATTGCGATAGCGAAATTTTTTTTTCCGAGCACCTTCGTCGTTCCAAGCCCAAGCTCGCACTCTGATTGGTTGTTGCTCTCGACACTGTTTTCACGTAACTTGGCGATAACCATACTTGGCGAAAAATACTTCGCTCGTAAGTGAACGAGAAACCTAAAACCTAACCTACTCATTCTTATTCTTCCTTCATTCTTATCCTCGTGGTCTTATGCTCTTGTGTGTAAAAACTTTTAAAGAGTACAGCTTTCAGTAAGACACGTTCCATCCAATCCAATGCTGCAAGAGAAAAGTTACTTTATACTCGGTTCGGAAAGAAATCAAACTCTCGACGGAAGCATTTATCGCTACGCCAAGTATGATTATCGCCAAGTTACATGAAAACAGTGCCGAGAGCAACAACCAATCAGAGTGCGAGCTTGGGCTTAGAACGACGAAGGTGCTCGGAAAAAAATTACGCAATGCGATAATCATGAATAATGTCACATAGCAGCGCCACCTGTTGGGCGATTTACACTAAAATGTAATCAGAACCATGTTATATAACAGATTAACAAAATCTGAGTTTTTTTTCTTTAATCCGTCTACTAGTTTTTGAGACATAGCTATTATGGAAATCATGAAAAAAGCATAGCAGGGCCACCTGTTGGGCGAGGTGTGTGTAGCATTTATTGGCTTTTCCTTGGACCGCACAAAATAATTCAAATACATTATAATCTAAGAGTGAGAGAGTTAATTACTGGATTTAAGTTTAGTTAAATTTTAGTAAATTATGAGGTCCATTTAAATTCTGTATATAATATAGATACGTACCCAAATAAATTCTATATTTGAAATATTTTTATAATTGGACCAATGCATCTAAAACAATGTTTTATAAATTACTATTGGTTAATGGTAAGAATTTTAGAACTTGTGGGGTTTTAATGAGAGTTAGTGGTTGTAGCTTGTGGGCAGCAGAATCTCCTAGTTTCACTTTTAAAAAATTACATTTCGCCAAAAATGGCGTAATTTTTAGTTTATCATGAAACGTTGTCTAAACGCCGAAATTTTTTTTTTTTTTGAAAGAGAGAATTAAAAGAATTACAGCATACCTAAAATAATATTCATCTTTCTCTCGATTCATTTTCAAATGCTCTCACTACCTACCAACAAAATCAGTTTTTAATATGGTTTGTGGAATGTCGGTTTATGATATATTAAACCGGGAGGCGGAATCACAGACATTCATCTCATCGAGCTTATGGATGAAAATAGAGGATTAGTTAAATCTCGATTCGCATATTAAAACGCAGTCGGTCTGCCAAGTCACGCTGTAAAAAAAAATTCAAGAGGTTACTAAAAATTTTTTAGTAAATTTGTATTCCACAGAATTTTTTAGTAACCATTACAAACTTTTTTTTTTTGCAAGTGAAACAAGCATTTCTTTTGTAAACTGAACAAAAGAATATTTTGTATATATATTCTTTTTGTATATATATATTTGTTTGTATATATATTTTGTATAACTAACTTAAAATTTTTTAGTATGAGCCACCAAGCAAATTTTAGTAATAGCTCCAAAATTATTTTTAATAACAATTACGTGCGTCCGAAGGACGGGAGGTTCCTTCGAGCTGCATCCAGACTTTTGAAGCGATAGATTTTCGGCAAAAACGCAATAAATGGCAGCACCAAACATTGCGACCATTTATTATAGAGTAATAACCCCTTTATTATAGAGTACTTACACTACATACATTCGGGGTGTACTTGGCGCTGTCCAGTATTGAACCCGGGACCTTTTAGCCTGGAGTCCGTTACTATAACCACTATGCTATCGAGGCCACGCCAAGTGAGTTTTAGTAATAGCTATTAAAAATATAAAACTATTAACTCTATTCGTTGCTAACTTTTTTCCAGTAATTCTTATAGATTTTCTAGTAACCGACTGAGATTGCTAAACATTTTTTAGTAATTACAAGGATTACTAAAGTTTTTTTAGTAGATCGACCCTTTTTTTTTACAGTGCACATCTTGGTAGAGAACACCTAAAAAACCGATTTTAGTAGTTGACTGGTAGGTTTACCATCGTGCTTACCTGAACCTAAAAATATGAAAACATGGGGGACTGCAAACAGGAAAACATAATGGTAAACCTCTGATTCAACTGCTAAAATCGGATTTTTAGGTGTTTTCTACCAACATATGACTTGGATAACCGATTGCGTTTTAATATGCGATTCGAGATTTAACTAATCCTAGATTTTCATTCTTGAATTCGATTAGTTGATCGTCTGTGCTGCCGCTTCCCGATCTATATGGTTTAGATCTCCTTATCCACTTAGTTTCATTTTAATAACTATTTGGAAAGAATAGTCGTTGTTCTCGGTAGAGAATTGGGAAATCTAAAGTATATCTGAATCTTTTTATTGGTTGAATTCCGCAACTTATTTAATTTTATTATTTTCCTGATTGATCCAAGTTTAATGTCCAAAAATAGAATATTTCTGTTTCTTATTTTATTCGTTTACTGATTGTCCAAGTTTAATGTCCAAAAAAAGAATACTTCTGTTGTCACGACGATAAAAAGAGTAATTAAAACTTTTTTTTAAAAATAATTTAACAACAAATTGTGATAGAGATTTCAAATAAATTTCATGAAAAAGTAAATTTTTTCTCTACGCAACGGTGTAAAAATTTAAAATGTGCAATAGTTTGAAATTGAAAATTTTGCAGCTCCGAAAATTGTAAAACTGAAATTTCACTTAAAATTTGTTTGTGATGGGTCCAGGAATATTAATGTTTAACCCATGTCGTACGTAATATGAGGTGTTCAGAAGTCAGTCTACTCCATCAAATAAAAATGCACATTTTTTACAGTTAAATTTGTCTATCTACAAACTACTGTTTTTTTATCATTGGTCTAGAAATATTAACGTTTAACGCACGGCGTACATAATACATGACTCGTTATAATCATCCTGAAAATGATGTTTATTATTATTATTAATTTAAATATAAAATTTATTTATAAGTCTTTAAAATTTGAGTCTTTGAAAATATCATTTTCCAAATAGTCGTTGTAATTTGTTAAATTAGAATTTTGTTACTTTTCTCTTTTTCAGGACTGTTTTGGAACTAAAATTAACCAGCTGAAAATGGACCAAAAATGTGGTGCCAGCTTTGATAGTATAGAAAAGAAGAAATAGCCTAATGTAACAATACTGATGTTATTTAAGATTAGCTAATAAAATATTTCAGCGCATTACATAGTGTATAGATTTCATTCTATGTTTCGTAAATCCCAATTATAAAACTTAACAAACAGGCAATAAATGAGACAGTGAAATTCATAGTGATGTAAGTCATATTTTCTTAATTGCTCAAAAACTAAGCATTGGTTTATCACATACCTTCTAAAGCGCAGCGGTACCAACCGCTGGTATATACAGAAGAAATTTTGATGGTCCGCAAAAAAAGTCTGGACATTATTTGCATTTTTTATTGTTTTTTTTTAAATACTCTACTTTTTATTTTAGATTTAATTTTGGAAAATTTAAATTACGGCAGGATTGATAATCACAGTAGTCCTTTAACGGGCTGCTTCAATCAAATGAAAAAACCCATTCACTAATGCTAATCCTATGGAAGAAATTCATAATGATACCTCGGTTGAATTTTGATATTTTTAAATGATTCTTTTTGCATTGGATAGCTGAGATTGATCTGAATGCAGGCCATTTTTTACTTTTTTGATTTCGTTTACAGATATTTTTTATAGGGGTAATTTCGTTTTCCAAACCGGTTCTGAAAAGGAAAGCATTCTCGTAAAAAATATCTGTAAACGAAATCAAAAAAGTAAAAAACGGCCTGCATTCAGATCAATCTCAGCTATCCAATGAAAAAAGAATCGTTTAAAAATATTAAAATGCAATCGAGATATCTTTATAAATTTCTTCCATAGGATTAGCATTAGCGAACGGGTCTTTTCATTTGAGTGAAGCGGCCCCTTAACATTCGCGGATTTAACAATTGTGAGTTTTGATTATTCGCAACATAAAAAATGTGGAACATTTCAACATTCGCGAAAAATGAACTCAGTTATTCGCAAATTTTGTTTTATAAAGATTTTTTTTTTTTTTCAAAATGTAAATTTACCTGTTCGTAGTTCTGTGAACTGCGTGACACAGTACTCTTATGTACTGTATTACACTATGGCCTAAGTTCCGAGAACTTGAACCCTTGTGTTGAAAGAAAATATATATGAGTAATTTCCTTTAATTCATGCAGATGTTTTTCAATTTTCTAAAATTCTAAATTTTTATTGCAGGTGAAATATTTTCTGTCGCTGGATTTTTAAAACATCTGTAACGGTTGGACACTCAGCGTGGGGGTGGAATGGAGACATAACTCAGAACATAAGATAAAAACTGTTTATTTAAAACGGTTAGGGCTCAAGGGCAGAGGAGCAGTTCTTGAATTTTAATAACTAGTAACAATACTGAAGGATTAAACTTATACTCATAGCTCCGGCACTAACTCAGTCGAGGCACTTCAGATTACTTCTCACTTAAACTTCCGCTAGACTGCTAGATAGAACTTTATTAGACAGCCCGTGGCTGTATATATACTCTTTATTAACTTTGAAAACTTTCAACGTAATCAATATTAACTCTTACCAACGGCAAACTTCTCGACCCGCCTTCCAAAACTCCTTGTCACTCACTGAAGGCTCGATAATACTTGATATCACTCGCTCTAGATAATCCCACTGCTTGTCGTCACCACCTAGCTAGCTTCTAGTCACTACTAGCTGGCTAACGCCGCTAGACATCCCACACACACTCAAACTCCAAGCTTTTATATGCTGCAAACTCAGATACTACAAATTTACATATTACTTCTAACCGCGACATAACTGTAGACTCCGAAAAAGACACACACGCTCTATAAAGTTAAAGTAAAAGAGAGGATAGATGTCGCTTTCACGCTTACACATGTTAAATCATTGACGTCACGATCTCAAAAATGCTAGAGTGCCTTTATTACAAAGGTCACTCCCTCACACATCAACAACAACTTGTTGATAAATAGATAGAATGCAATAGTTTATTGGTGAGGACTCTTAAATTTAAAACAGAAATCGAGGCCACAACTTTTCCTTAAATAGAAATTCATAAACATAAGACCTGCTTTGTCAGGCAGTCGCACATCACTCAATTTTTTCCACCATACACTAACAAATAAATTTTGAACAATATGTTTATAATTATTCAAATTTTACTTTTAATGTATTAAGCTTAATAAATATATTTTTTGAATTTCAACTGCTCTTTTCCATTAAAATTAGAACCTAACCCCGTTCTATTTACGAGAACAATATTTGCGATTCTAACATTGGTGGATGTTTTCGGGAGCTCAACCCTCGGAAATGTTAAGGGATTACTGTACATCATTAGATGTTTTCTCATTTATTTGCAAAATAATTTTTGATGTTGTTTTTTTTTTTTTCATTCAAAACTCAATTTGAAGAAAATGGTTTGCCAAATGATTGATTAACTGTTGTCTCACATTGATCCACAGTGAAAAATGCTAGGCAATGGAACGAAGCATCAAAAAGAGGCTAAAAAACAACTTTCATTTGCCAACTCTAGTAACTGAGAAATTTTGTTTATAATACAATTATACAGCATTTATTAACGATAAAACGCAAAGTTCACCAAAAAATATTTGCACTTTAGTTTTTGCATACCAATTTAAAGCAGTGCACTAAAGCTGACATTATTCCCTTCGCAACGAGAGCCCTTTTACGAAATGTTTAATGTTTTGTCACCGGTTTTTAAAGACAAAAATTTCTGCCTTCTTGAAGCAAGAAAATGCTCCGATTAAATAAAGCAAATTTTACAGTAAAATTTTACTGGTGGGGAAACAAGGATTCTCAAGCCTTTTTGCGGCTCGTATACGTGTCGTTCGTCCCTAATAGGTTATAAAACTAATTTTCAGTATTTTGGCTAGTATAATCTCTTTTAAATAAAAATGAAGATAAAATTTATTAAATTTAAATATTTACTATTAAATATTAAATACTAATGAGAATAAAATATTCTAATCTTTGACATCAGTATTGTAATTAATATTTGCTGTTTAAGAAGTTAAATATTCCTGAATATATTTTATACGAATGTAGCTTAAATAACAGGTTAAATGAAACTTGAAAGTAAAAATAATAGAATTGTATATATTTTTTCTTTTAGAATGTATGTTTTAACACCTAATGCAGTAATAAATATAAAATCTAAGGATTTGTGCTCATTTGTTGACATCTACATCAGCTGTTAAAAAGAGACATTTTCAATCTTAAACTTGACATTCCCTTTAACTATTAAACTTTTGAGGTAAAACAATTATAATACAACTAACAATTTTTTCGAATACTTCTAATTAAAAAAAAATAATAAAAGTTTTAAGTAACACAATGCTCTTGATATTAAGTAACATAATAACATTTGTAGCTACCGATTTTAGTACGTGTAGCTGACAAGAGTAATAATTTTTATAACTCATCTTTAAAACCAATATTATTCGATCGTCGACAGCGGTAATCTTTTTACCAAGACTAATTCACATTACATACTTTTTAAATAAAAATAACGATAAAATTAAGTTTTTTTTTTAAGTTTTTAGAACATGTGCTCGAGCGAGAGATAACAAGCACGCAAACTTTATTAGGTAAAAAATGTTAACTGGTAGAAGGTACACTTACAGTCAAAAGATGCACAATAATACACAGTTAAATAAGTGAAATATAAAAATACAAATTATTTTACAAAAACTATTTTAAATATTAGAAATGCATTTTACAGTAAAGAAACATTATTTTAACTTATTATGTTAGCAAAGAATTATTATAAAACATTTTAATTTGAAAAGATGAATATCATTTTAAAAGTTACTATTTGCGATGCGACACAGCTTACGATTCCAGTTATTTTTGCTGGACCAGTATCGCCAACTGTCGGCATATAATGGCCCGACATTACTCCCCTACCAGTAACTAAGTTAAGATCACAGAAATCATGGTAGAGAATAATTAATTACATTTCAAAATAATAATGGAAATAATTTAATGAAAATAATAATAATAATCGTATATATCCACAAAAATCTATTTCTGTTTTCAGTGAGACATTAATTTTAAACTAGTATAGAATTGTTATTAATTTAAATGCAACAACTATAAATGCAACTTTATCCACCATTGGGGAAGAAAAAGAAAAAAAAAAGTAATATTTATAAATTATATCATAAAATTGTTATTACTCAGAGTAACGTCTTGTAGTAAGTTTAAATAATCTCATATAAAAGAAAATTATCTGAAATCTATGAGATTATAAATATTAATGGTTACTAAAATTGAAGACTATTTACTCGACTTAAATACTATATGAAACCATGCTAATTTAAACATGTAATTCAATATTATAAATCATATCATAAACTAAGCAAGAATAGGAGAAATATAAAAAGTATATATAAAAGAATTTAAGAAATATTATAACACAATCATAAATTTATCAAGAATAAAAAAGTGACAATCAATCTTTAAAGCGAACTGGCAAATTAACTTTTCTGCCACAACGTGTTGTTGAAGACAATATTTGATCATCAGAAATGACTTGTGGAGTATGGGAGTGACTAGGCATGTTAGTATTCTCTGGAATTTCATCATGTGTCAACATATAGGCTGGCTTAAGCCGGTCAATTGAGATATTGACATTTTTGCCTTTTATTTTCAAAGTATAATATTTATCATATTTATGGACTACCAAAAAGGGTCCTTGGTAGGCCGGTTCTAGCGGTTTTTTTACTCGGTCTACCCTAATAAACACCTGGGAGCAAGATTTTAAATCCTTATGTACAAATATTGCTTTTTGTGTTGCCTGTTTTGTAGGCATAGGTTTTAATTGCTCCATATAATTGTGTAGCTGAGTCACAAAAGTGTCAGAATCTGTATTGACTGTTGGTTTATCAAAAAATTCACCTGGCAGTCTAATATTTGTACCATAAACCATCTGTGCTACAGAATGATTCGTGTCACTTCTGATAACTGATCTTAGTCCTAAAAGCACTGTTGGTAAAATTTCAGTCCATTTTACATTGTTGTGTGCTTTAATAGCTGTTTTTAAAGTTCTGTGAAAGCGTTCAACTTTGCCCTGACACTGTGGATGGTATGGTGTTGATGTTCGAAGTTTTGCACCACAAATTTCTGCTAAGTGTTTGAGCAACTGAGACTTAAATTGTTTACCTTGATCTGTTTTGATTGTTTCTGGCACACCGAATCTACAAATCCAATGTTCATAAAATGCTTTGCTCACTGTTACAGCACTATTTTCAGGCAAAGGGACAACTTCTGTCCAACAAGAAAATCTATCGATGCAAGTTAAACAATAAATATGTCCATTAGATGGAGGCAAAGGTCCAATTAAATCAATATGCACAACATTAAATCTTTCATCAGGTTCTTGAAAAGTAGAAAATTTAGATTTGGTATGTCTATTTACCTTGGTCTTTTGACAATTAATACAGGTTTGAGCCCATTCTTTTACTTGCTTGTTGATTCCTGGCCAAATGAACCTGGCAGCCATCTCTCTAACGGTAGATTTTATGCCTGGGTGTGACAAGCCATGGATTTGATGAAAGAGTTCTCTCCTGAATTTGAGAGGAATATATGGGCGAATCTTGTTGTGGGAGGTATCACACCATAATGTTTTTCCAGATGCCAGAGTGTAAGGTTTGAAGTCCAAAGATGTGTCACTAGAACGTAATTCTTTGAATTCTGCATCATTACTTTGCTCTTGAGCTATTTCATCATAGTCGATAACACAGACTGTTTCTATTCTGGACAAGGTGTCAGCAACCACGTTATCTTTGCCACTAATATATTGGATGTTGGTAGAGAATTGAGAGATGTACTGGAGCTGGCGCAACTGTCTTGGAGAAGCCTTTTCATTTTTCTGTTTGAAAGCAAATATTAAAGGCTTATGATCTGTCCAAATTGTGAATTCGCGACCTTCCAAAAGGTATTTAAAATGTTTGATGGAAAGATAGATTCCCAATAACTCACGGTCATACGTACTGTACTCTTTCTGAGTTTCGTTAAGTTTTTTCGAATAGAAACCAATTGGATTCCACATGTTGTCTTCAAATTGTTCTAAGACTGAACCAATTGCCCAATCTGAAGCATCTGTGCATAGAGATAATGGGAGTGCAGGTTTTGGAAAACACAGAAGTGCAGCATTAGCTAGATCAGCTTTGCACTTTTCAAACTGCTGGATACTTTCATCTGTCCAAGGGACTTTTCTGCGATCCTTTTTCTTTGCACCTTTTAACATCTCATGAAGCAGTGCTTGGGTTTGTGCTGCATCTTTCAGGTATCTGCGATAGAAATTAATCATACCAAGAAAGGTACGTAGATCGTGCAGGGTTTCTGGCAATTTATAATCTAGGATAACTTAGACTTTAGCTGGAAGGGGTGAGGAACCTTTCTCATTAATGAGGTATCCCAAAAATTCAATTTGGTTAACTCCCTTATTGATTTTGCAACATTAATGCGCAGGCCATACTTATTTAATCTCTCAAATACTATTTTTAGGTGCTCCTTATGCTAGGCTTCTGAGCTCGAAGCAACTAGCACATCATCCAAATAGGGAAACAAAAAATCTAACCCCTGAAAAACTTGATTAATAAATCGCTGGAACGTGGCAGGAGCATTCCGGAGGCCAAAACTCATGACATTGAACTCAAACAATCCGAATGGGGTAATTATTGCAGTTTTGGGCTTGTCTTCTTCAGCTATTGGAATTTGATAATATGCTTTGATTAAATCAAGCTTAGAGAAAATAACTGTATCTTTTAATATGTTATGAAAATCTTCAATTCGGGGTATGGGGTATCTGTCTGGAATGGTTTTGTCGTTTAATCTTCTGTAATCCCCACAAGGTCTTAGGGTGCCATCTTTTTTATTAACCAAATGAAGGGGACTGGCCCATTGGGATTTTGAAGGTCGGATTATGTTATTGTCAAGCATGAATTGAAACTCCTGTTTGGCCAACGCAAGCTTTTCAGGATTTAGTTGTCGTGCCTTGGAATGCACTGGTGGACCTGTTGTTTCAATGTAATGCTTAACTTCATGTTTAACTGATTTATTTAAAATATTAGGTTTCGTAATATCAGGATATAAATTTAATAAATCACTAAATTGGGATGTACGATCAAACGTAGTTATAAAACACTCATCAGAAATTGTTGAAATTTCACTTTTTACAAACAATTGTGTGATGCCATCAATTAATTTACTTTTATGTATGTCAATAAGCAAATGAAAATGATGCAGAAAATCAGCACCAATGATTCCTTTACTCACCTTGGCTACTATGAATGGCCATTGAAATGCACGTCGTAAACCAAGATCTAGTGTCAGTGTTTTTATACCATAAGTTGGTATTTCAGTACCATTGGCAGCATATAACACATATGAGCATGGTTGTTCTGTTTTTACGTTTGCTGGAACCAAGGACACATCAGCACCACTATCGACTAAGAAGCGCACACCAGTTTTTTGTCATGAACAAATAGTCTGTAGTTGCGGCAGTCTATGTTCTTTGCAGCAGGACTTTCCGCTGACTCTACTGCTGGGAGGAGTTTTCCGTTTGTTGCCAACTACAGGGTTGTTTACATTTCTCAGGAAGACATTTTTTTCCAAATCTGAAGTGGTAATAGCAAAGCTTACCATTAGGATCATAACGCTTGCGGGATTAGCTTCTGTATCTGCCAGCACGACGATGAGGAGTACGACTACGAGATCGTTGAACATGCAAACTTGCAATCTGCTGCTCCAAGCTGCAGATCTTATCCAAGAGGGCTGCATAGCTGGGAGTCTATCAACTTTGGCAAGTTCCATATTAGGGTTCAGTTCAGTGATTTTATCAGCCATTTTGGCCAATTTTTCTAAATCTTCATCACTGACAACAATTATGTTTTTCACTGAATCCGAAAGCTTTTCTAACCAGAGAGTTCTGAGCACTTTGTCTGAAACGTCCTTCGTATCGCCTAATGCTTGCATCTTACGTAAGAGTTGGCTGGGCTTCAAATCTCCTAATTCCAGTCCAGTGAGAAGTCGTTTGATGCGCAAATTTTCGCTTTCTTTAAAAGTGCTTAAAAGTCTGTCTTTCGCGGCTGCATACTTATTTGGAGTGTCATTTTGAATTATGTCCCATATATTCTCCATAAACTTCGGGTCCAACTGTGCGATCAAATAATTGAACTTAGTTTCGTCGCACGTAATTCCGGCTATCTTGAATTGCGCTTCAATTGTAACAAACCACATTTCAGGTTTTTCTGTCCAAAATGGGGGAATTTTGATGCTAACTTTGCTAACTTCTGCTGATCCGGAGTTTTGGTCGGTAAGAGGCATTTTGAATAAGTTATAAGTTATGTTAACGAGGGTCACCAATTGTAGCTACCGATTTTAGTACGTGTAGCTGACAAGAGTAATAACTTTTATAACTCATCTTTAAAACCAATATTATTCGATCGTCGACAGCGGTAATCTTTTTACCAAGACTAATTCACATTACATACTTTTTAAATAAAAATAACGATAAAATTAATTTTTTTTTTAAGTTTTTAGAACATGTGCTCGAGCGAGAGATAACAAGCACGCAAACTTTATTAGATAAAAAATGTTAACTGGTAGAAGGTACAATTACAGTCAAAAGATGCACAATAATACACAGTTAAATAAGTGAAATATAAAAATACAAATTATTTTACAAAAACTATTTTAAATATTAGAAATGCATTTTACAGTAAAGAAACATTATTTTAACTTATTATGTTAGCAAAGAATTATTATAAAACATTTTAATTTGAAAAGATGAATATCATTTTAAAAGTTACTATTTGCGATGCGACACAGCTTACGATTCCAGTTATTTTTGCTGGACCAGTATCGCCAACTGTCGGCATATAATGGCCCGACACATTAAAGAGAATTTGATCTAATTCACTTACCTCTTAATAAAATGCTTAAAAAAACAAAAAATATCTAAATGACTTTAGAAAATTGCCGCCTTGCCGTATCATGTGTCAAAGAAGACAGAACAGAGGTCCAATCTTTAGTTGTTAAGAAATACCTATCGTGTAGGCTCTAAATTACTGAGAGATCTGCAGTCTACCATTTCCTAACGGTTTCCAAAAACTGACAACGATGGGCCAATGCTATTGCCAAAATAATATTGAATCTATCCCTGTTTATAAAATTCTTCAATATTATTTAATACTGATATTTAAATTATCAGTATTCATTTTCAAAAATTAAAATATCTTAACTACAGCATGAATGTATTAATCTTACCTATTATCATGTATCAAGGGAGATCAAGCGAATTCTATATCTTAAGTAAATAAATGTTCATGTCTTCGGAGTAAATTCAAGCACAGATGTATAAAAAAAAACATCTATTAACTTTCACATTACAAACAATAACATTATTGTGCACATATCATATCTTTTCATCAATATAATATCTTAATGCAATAGATACAGCATTTTTCAATTCAAAGAAATATTCCATTCAAAAAAGTTCTTACAAATTCATAATGTAAACAACAACAAAAAAAAATCGTTTGCGCGAGGCGCAAAGTAAAACGATTAAATTAAACCATGGAAGCAGCGATAATACGCAACAACTATATTTGCTAGGGAGATTTAGGATTATTTAGGAAAATATAATATTTTATGTTGTTGTTTGATTGCTTCTATCTGTGTGAAAAATCAAGCATTCCATTAAAAAAAATTCTATTAATTAAAATTAGTTGGATGTGCCAATCCCAAATTTTCTTCTATCTCAATCATCTTAATAATTCAAAAGTAATTATGAATTGGACAATTGCACCATAAATTATACTAAAAATATGTACTAAAATAAATACTCATTACTAAATGGTACACTTATAAAAAAGAATATATTTAAAACACACTTAAAAATTATCAACGTATTCGTTTCTACGAACGTCGTCAGGATACAATATAAAGATGTTAAATGTAATTTAAAGTTTCAAAATGTAAACACATACACCCACGACCATAGTTGAGTTGAGATGAGAGTGCGTAAACTGCTTAATTAATTATAGAATATTGTGCCAGATTTTATAAACGGATAAATGATCGTTACAAGCTCGCGGCCCAAGCTTAATGATTTTAATGGATTCTAAAATTTTATTGAGACATGGAATTGTAATTTTAGCTTCATCAAAAATAATTTTGCTTCCTTCATTTGTATATACTCTTGCGAGGGCTGTACTCTGTTTTGACTGGACAATATATCTTTTGCGCTTTAGAGATTATTAGATTTTATCTTTTAGAGATTTAAAGAGCACAAAAGATATATTCCCCAGTCAAAACAGAGTACAGCAAATGACCGCTCGCCTTTGACCATATAGTGTATAATGTAGTGTACTATAACAATTATCTTAACTTTTTTAGTTATTGTTATTCCTTTTTTCGGGCAATCTGAATAATGGAAGTAATTAAAACTCATCGCATAATATATGGAAACAGTTGCAGTAGTGTGCGACTTATTTAAGATAAAAAAACAAAAGCATTAGCTTCTTCACTTTTTTATGCATAATTTAAAACAATTATATTCAAACAGAATGCAAACAAATCTTAAAGTATGGATTTTACATGACCAGATTCAATAACAAAAATACGCAGATAAATAAATAAGCACATTTATTACTATCGTTACCTTCTCAAAATAAATTTAGAGCAGTTGAAATTTAGAATAAATGAACGTATGCCTAATTAGTAAAATAAATATAGAAGGAGTGAAATTTGGATTAAATGAACATGCCTAGCTAGTATTCTTCCTCTCCTTCTTCTTCGCCATCTTCAGTTGAATCTAATCCAACTTCTTCATAATATTTTTCAAGCGCTGCCAAATCTTATCTTGCCATCGAAAACTCGCCCTCTTCCATACCTTCGCCAACATACCAGTGCACGAAAGCGCGTTTGGCATACATCAAGTCAAACTTGTGATCCAATCTTGCACAAGCTTCTGCAATAGCTGTTGTATTAGCAAGCATGCAAACAGCCCTTTGAACTTTAGCAAGGAACAACTGTGGGATGCTGATAATTGATGCCTACTTTGAATCCCGTAGGACCCCAATCAACAAATTAGATTGATCTTCTGCTTTTAATTGCTGCTATGGCAGCATTGACATCTTTAGGGACTACATCTCCTCTGTACAACAAACAACAGGCCATATATTTTCCATGTCGCGGATCATACTTTACCAGCTAGTTTGCTGGTTCGAAGCAGGCATTGGTAATTTCAGCTACAGTCATGGTAAGCTTTCTCGATGGAAATCACAGGAGCGTAAGTGACCAAGGGAAAGTGGATCCGAGGATATAGTACTAGGTTTGTTTGAAATTCTCTTAAATCCACATTCATTGCGCCATCAAAGCGGAGTGATGCCGTAATAGAAGATACAATCTGTTCAAATTTGTGTACGTTGGCCTTTCAATATCAAGATTTCTTCGGCTAACATCATAGATAGCTTCATTATCAACCATGAAAGCGCAGTCAGAGTGCTCTAGTGTAGTATGAGTTGTCAAAATCGAATTATAAGGCTCCACAACTGCAGTTGAGACTTGTGGTGCAGGGTAAACTGCAAACTCCAATTTTGATTTCTTACCATAATCTACAGATAATCTTTCCATCAAAAGAGAAGTGTATCCTGATCTTGTTCCTCTTCCAAAACTACAAAAGATGAGAAATCCTTGCAAGCCGGTGCACTGATCTGCTAGTTTACCGCTTCTATACAGAACTAAATCAATGATCTCTTTCCCAATCGTATAATGGCTTCTTGTGTAGTTGTTTGCAGCATCTTCTTTGCCAGTTATCAATTGTTCAGGGTGGAAAAGCTGACGATATGTTCCTGTTCGGACTTCATCTACAACTGTAGTTTCCAAATCAACATAAATAGCTCCGGGAACATGCTTACCGGCCCCAGTTTCGCTGAAGAAAGTATTGTAAGAATCATCACCTCCACCGACAGTTTTGTCACTTGGCATTTGTCCATCAGGCTGTATACCGTGTTCCAAGCAATAGAGTTCCCAGCAAGCATTACCAACTTGTACTCCAGCTTGACCGACGTGTATACTAATACATTCACGCATTTCGATCCTAACATGCAACAAACTTTTTCTCAAATAAATTATTTGCAATACAATAAATTCGTTTGAAATTAGCAATCAAAATTTTTTTAAACGTTGAATAAAATGAAATTTGTCGCGTTATGTATCATAATAAATACTGCCGAGCTTAAATATAAATATTTATCGTCGTAGAGGTGTGCAGTTAACTATATAATACAAAATAATATACTTTTAAACATAAGACATTTAATTACAACATTACACAGAGCGTTAGACATATATATTCTAAAGTTACAGTCAACTTAGGTTTTACCGGTAACAAATATCACGAAATGACAATAACATGGATAATGCCACATCTCCCCTTTCAAAGATTTAGTCTGTCAGGAGCTTTCACAGTCCTACCACTTCGAGTGACTACAGGTTGATTAAATTGTGGTTTAACTTTGTCTTTTCTTTTGGTTACGACAGCACGATCCGATCTTACTGTTTTGGAAACTTCTCTTTTGGCAATCTCTTCTGAAAGAACTTCTTCCATGTTATGTTCCACTGGATTTGCTTGTAGTTTAGAACCTGGAATTAAATGCTTTCTATGTCGCCTTAGTGTTTGTTGTCTTTCCCTAACGAGATACGATCTTGGTGTATCTGCCTCCTTTTCTACAGTACCAACAGCCTTTCTATCTGTTATACAAACCTTTTCACCTGTATTTATTGGTTTCAGTTCATGGACGTTATGTCCAGGGGCGTAAATCCCGGGGGGGGGGTTGGGGGGGTGCAGCACCCCCCCCCCCCAGAAGAAATCAGTCGGAAAATTACCAGATCGCTCGGAAAAATTATCTTTAGTTGGGAAAAAATAGTATTAACCTATAAAAACTTATAAACTGGAAAAACGGAAATATCATTCGGAAAATTTACCGTTTAATCGGAAAATCGGAAAAAATAGTATTATGTAATTACCCTATAAAAACTTATAAATTACAAAAATGAAAATATCAGTCAGAAAAACTCTTGTTCGATTGGAAAAAATGGCATTAACTTATAAAAACTTATAAATTGGAAAAACTAAAATATCATTCGGAAAATTTTTCGTTTCCATCGGAAAAAAAGCATGTTTAGTCGGAAAAAACAGTATTACGTATTAACCTACAAAAATTTATAAATTGGAAAAACGGAAAAGCCAGTCGGAAAAAATGGTGTTAACCTATAAAAACTTCTAAATTGGAAAAACGAAAATATCATTCGGAAAATTTCCTGTTCCATCGGAAAAGGCATGTTTAGTCGGAAAAAACAGTATTACATATTAACCTCTAAAAGCTTATAAATTGGAAAAACGGAAAAATCAGTCGGAAAATTTCTTGTCCGATCGGAAAAAATGGTACTAACCTATAAAATCTTATAAATTGAAAAAACAAAAATATCATTCGGAAATTTTTCCGTTCCATCACAAAAGGCATGTTTAGTCGGAAAAAATAATATTACGTATTAACCCATAAAAATTTATAAATTGGAAAAGTCAGTCGGAAAAATTCTTGTTCGATCGGAAAAAAAAGTATGTTTAGCCGAAAAAAAAGGTATTAATCTATAAATATATATGAATTGGAGAAATATTTTTGTAGTTTTTAATTAAATAAGAAAAACAAGTTAGATCGAAGAAAACCTATAAAATTTTATTCTTAGTCGGATTTATTTCCCCTTGTAGTTTCTAATAATAAAATACAATTTATAACGAAGAAAACATAAATTTATTCTTAACCGGAACTAATTAATTTAACTAATTGGTAATTTATTAATCAGTTTAATTTAGTAATTAATATAACTTATCAATATATAGGATTTTATTTTATTTTTATAAAACTATTCAGAAAAATTTTGATTTGTCAAATATTGTGTACTCGGAAACCTCGATATGACGAAAAAAAAATATTTATGTACAGATTGTAGCAATGGTAATGTTATTTGTAACTGTGGTAGGTATTTTGAGTAAAACCTTAATATTCCATTTTTTTTTTTCCTGTGCCTTTTGATTTCGAAATATCGAAATCTACCTGTATTTATTTACTATAGGAAAGTTTTTAGTTTAGTCTCGAAATTTTAAGCTATACTGATTAAAGTGAAGAAACTCCTTTTTTTTTTTTTTTAAATCTAAATTTTAAATTTAGTTAGAAATATGTATCACGGAATTTAAATGGTATCCGATGAAAATTCAAAACTGAAATACAAATATTTAATATTTTTCCATATCGAAATCTGGATGTTTTCCACTCTATACAAATTTTACCTTTAATCTTATACTATAATGCGAGCAAAAATTGTGTATGTGTGTGTGGGTAAATTTTATCTCAAAAACGGCTCTAACGATTTTCGCAAAAATTTGGATTTTACCATTTTCGGGCACGAGAAGACCATTGGGCTAGGTCACATGTTCGAGAAAATTCGATTATTGGGTCGTTTTGGGTCATAATGGGTCAAGATCAAGCTATTTATATCTAGAGAACGGCTGGATCGATTTTAAGGAAATTTTGTATCCAATCGTTTTTTGGCACAACAAAACTATTGGGCTGGGTCACATGTTCGAAAAATTTCGATTAGTGGGTCAATTTTGGGTCATTATGGGTCAAGCCATTTTTATCTAAAAAACGGCTCTAACGATTTTGACCAAATTTTATATTGTATCGTTTTGGATTACAAGAAGACCATTGGGTTAGGTAACATGTTCGAGAAAATTCGGTAAGTGGGTCATTTTTGGGGTCATTGTGGGTCATGCTATTTTTATCTAGCGATTTTCTCACGCAATTTTGACTAAAAATTGCATTATATGGTTTTCGGGCACGAGAAAAACATTGGGCTAGGTTACATGCTCGAGAAAAAATTTCAATGGGTCATATTGGGTCATTAAGAGTCTGGGTCAAGCTATTTATATTTAAAGAACAGTGTGATGAATTATAACGAAATTTTGTATTTAACAGTTTTTTGACATGAGAAAACTAATGGGCTAAATCACATGTTTGAGAGATTTCGACTATGAGGGTCATTTGTGGGTCATGATGGGTCATAATGGGTCATGGTCAACCTATATCTAGAGAACAGGTGGATCGATTTTAACGAAATTTTGTATGCAACATTTTTTTGTCACGAAAAAATCATTGGACTAGGTTACATGTTCGAAAAATTTCAATTAATGGGTCATTTTGGATCATAAAGGGTCTGGGTCAAGTTATGTATAATTAAAGAACGGCAGGATCAATTTTAACGAAATTCTGCATGTAACAATTTTTAGAAACGAGAAAACTAATGGACTAAGTCACATATTCGAGAGATTTCGATTATAAGGGTCATTTGTGGGTCTTAATGGGTCCAGGTCAAGCTATATCTAAAGAATGGGTGGGTCGATTTTAACGAAATTTTGTATACAACATATTTTTGGCATGAGAAAATCATTGGGGTAGGTCACATGTTTGAGAAATTTCGATTAGTGGGCCACTTTTGGGTCATTCTAATGTTATCTAGACAATGTTTCGCGCAATTTTGATTAAATTTTGTATTTTATCGTTTTCGGTCACAAGAAAATCATTGGGTTAGGACAGATTTTTGAGAAAATTCGATCAATGGGTCATTTTGGATTATAAGGGGTCAGGGTCAAACTAACTATATCTAAAAAACGGCTCAATCGATTTTATCTAAATTTTGTATCTAATGTTTTTCGGCATGCTAAAACTAAAGAGCTAGGCCACACGTTCGAGAGATTTCGATTATAAGAGTCATTTGTTGGTCATGATGGGTCATGCTAATTTTATATAGAAAATGGTACTCACCATTTTGACAATACTTTGTATTATATCGTTTTTGAGCAAGAGAAAACCATTTGGCTTGGACACATGCTCGCGAAAACTCTATTAGTGGGTCATTTTCGGTCTTAATGAGTTAGGGTTATTCTAATTATATATAACAAC
The DNA here is from genome assembly GCA_964019185.1 of Maratus speculifer. Taxonomy (NCBI): domain Eukaryota; kingdom Metazoa; phylum Arthropoda; class Arachnida; order Araneae; family Salticidae; genus Maratus; species Maratus speculifer. The sequence continues at coordinate 361,494,977 of OZ025292.1, forward strand.
GACTCAATTTTACCTAAATTTTGAAACAAAACGTTTTTTGTCACGAGAAGACTATTGGGCTGAGTCGCATGTTAAACAAAATTATATTAGTGGGTCATTTCGCTTCATTGCTGAATGCTGCCAAGCTAATTTTACCTAAAAAATGGCTTAAACGATTTTGATTCAATTTTATATTCTACTGTTTTTGATTACCTGAAGACGATTGAGCTATGTCACATGCTTGATCAAATTTGATTAGTGGCTCATTTTGGGTAATACGGGTCAGGGTCACGAGAATATGGCAAAAGCCAATAACTTGGTGATATTTGACAAAATATTGGCGACATATGGCCAAAAAATCAACTATAAAAATTACGAAAACCAAAACACGTATTTGGAGCCAAATGAAAGAATGCCTCCAATTTTGGCTATATCTAGCAAAAAATATTGTCTTTCAGAATGTAAAGAATTTTTTTATACATTCTTAAGAGGATTCGAGATGCATGGTTAAACCAATCAGAGTCGAGCTAAAAAAGTGATTTAGATCGATGTCCTTTCGTTGTAAAATTTAAAATAAAATAAAATTTATAAATATGCGCATAAAAACATAGTTTTCTTATTGATTGTTTTTCTAAATAATACTATTATAAACATGTTTTACAGTAATAATTCAGAGTTAATGATACAGTGAAAATACTATATCGAGTTGAACACAAAGTTAATTTTGACCGAGCTAAGCTCGGTCTCCCCTGCTAGTTGAAAATAATTATGGTTTTATTTTTTCCTACTAACTAATATTGTGTTTTCTTTTTATTTTATTGAAAAATATATAATTAAAAATGTGAAACTGTTTTTATTTACCTTTTTACGTAATTTTGGATTGATTTAAAAAAGTGCTTAAGAAATATATATGATATAGGATGAAAATTGAAAATACTCAAATACTTTGAATTTTTATCTCGAAATAATATGAATATTTTACAGTATACGAATATATTTCTCTCAGAAATAATACGTTCGTTTTTTTTTTTTTTTTTTTTTTTTTTTTTTTCCCTGAATCAATTGTATTCATTTTTCTAAAAAATATTTTTATTAATACTATTGCATTTCGTTTAGTCCGAAAAATAACGGGTAACATCAAGTTGTTACGCTGTTTTAAAGTTTGTCGTTAGAAAGAATTAAAACTTATATTAAGAAATCCCGTATTTTTGACGAATTTCTGTCTCTAAAATATTCCTTAAACAAAAAAAAAAAAAAAAAAAAAAAAAAAAAAAAAAAAAAAACAGCTAGAGATTTTAACTGACTTCTGAAAAATAGAAAGATAGAACTTTTTTTCTCTTCAAAGTAAAGCTTGGGCACCTAGACAACTGGGCGCTGAACTTCCTGTCCTATGTCTCAATTACAAAACAAGCATCACCTGCATTAACTCTTTGTTTAAGCCGTTGGTATTCAAGCTCATAGTACGAAATCATTCAATTACAAAATGTTGATGCGAGAATATTTTGGTATTTGGTTAATAATTCAATATTTTTGCATCAGTTATGTCCTCACCTAAATGTAAGAGACAAAAAGTGCAATCTGCGTTACTTAATTCCATTTTCGATAATGATTACAGGAATACACATTTAATAAACAAAAACATGTTGATAAAATTTCAGCCCATATACATATACCATTTTGCGTTGCTGAAGTTCCAAAAAAACCTTTTGAAGTAAGAAAGCCACTTTATTACAGAATATTTTAGATATATAAAATGTGTAAATAACTATTGTTTTCATATTTAATAATAGATTTATTTATTTATTTATTTATTGAGGGGACAAATAAATTATTTAATAACTTGTAAAAATGTACTGTTATTTCATATATATTAACTTTTTTTTTAACAGTTAGTATCGCAATTCCCGAACTATTTGCTAGTTTTGTTTCAAACTGGAGATGACAAACTAGTTATTATTTAAATTTCATGAAGTTATTATTATTTTTAACTAATTTTTTTCTTTCAATATATTTGCTTTCCTTTTTGCCAACCAGTTTACAATTCGCAAGTCAATGTATTTAGTATTGTGCATGAAGTTAAAACTGTACTATGGATCTTTTTATATTTTATCAATATTATTTCATTAATACTAAGAAAGTTAATTTATTTTTTGAAGTTCAAATGTCAATATATGTAAAATATTCTATATTTTTAAAACTTTGTTATAGTACCAGATATAATAATTTTGTCTCACTGCATAACAATAATTTGATTATTATTTTGTACATAGATTTTTTTGTGTGTGTGTGTATGTGTGTGTGAGTATGTGTATAGATAAGAAACAAAATTTAATCATTTGAAACTTGAAAATAATTTCGGCCTTGGGAGAAGATAAAATGGCGCAACTTTTGATTGTTTAAAGCTAATTGATGATTAAATCGATCTTTAAACCTCTTTTGCAATTTAAAATTTTTTACTGATACATTTTTTTTTTTTTTTTTTGAGCTTGGTGTGCCTGTCTGTGTGTGTGTAGGGAAAGGGGGGTTGTAGAGTACCAAGAATTTTACTTTTGACTTATACTTATGCATTTCGTTTTTTTGTTTTGTATTTTGCGCATGATTTCATACGGCGACAGCAAAACTGTTGGCTCTATTTAATTGCTTTATTTATTTATTTATTTTTTTTAAAGAATAATTTGAGTATAATTTGAAAACACAATGAATTCGCACCTGAAAACTCACATACTTTGCTTTAATAATTTGTTATTTATCTATATAATGCATCTAATATATTTATATGATATATCTAGTATATATTTTATCTAATGGCTGGGCAACGGCGGGCGGGTCAGCTAGTAGAGATATCTATACATATATAAAATAGTTTGTCCTGACTGACTGATAATCAACGTTCGGTCCAAAATATTGAATGTAGAACCATGAAAATGGGAGAGAAAATACTTCTTATGATGTACGTGTCCACTAAGATGGAATTTTTGAAATTACCCCCCCCCCTAATAAAGACAAGCGGGGGGACGGGGTCAAAAATTTTGGAACAACTTATCATATCTCAGCAAACATTTCAGGTAGGAGCGTGAAATTCCAGAAAATAGATCTACTAAAAATATTATTAAACACATAATCCAACGATTTTCGAAATCCCCCCTCAGGGGGTTAAAAGGGGGGGGTCAAAAAATTTAGGACATTTGGCACATCTCAGCAGTCTTTTTTAATAATAGCATGAAACGGCAGAAAATAAAATTATTAAAAATTAATTAAGTAAGTGTTTCAGCAATATTTATAAATTTCCACTCCCGAAGGGGTTAAAGTGAGGGTGGAAAAATTCCATACTTTTTGGACCATGTGGCGTATCATAAGAGAGCCCTCAGATCACTTTTTCATATTATAAACCTTTCTCCCCTCCCCCTGACCCCCTCCAATTTCCCTACCGTGGACAATTTTCGATCTTTTTTTAAACTGTAGCGTTTTATCATTTAAGATCGGATTTTTTTACAGGGCCCTCCAATAAATATTATTTATGATATATTAAAAATTCACAGTTAGAGGAAGAGTCTATTTTGGGAGGGGAAATATTTCCTAAATTTGGCCTACATCTCTCTTGTGATATATTGTTGGATACCCACTTAGTCCTCACAAGTCACCGCTTTTCTAAATTTAGCCGACACCTTTCGTGTGATATATTGTTGGAAAGCCCTGTGACTGCTTATTCGTATTATGCACTACCCATGTCCCTCTCGGGTGGTACGATTATTCCATCAGGAGATCGTCTACTAATGGGTAAAATATATTGTTATATAAGACTAATAATAGCATAATATAAGATTATACTATTATTTTAACACAATCTAACTGATTGGTAAAGTTATCATACGAATTTGAATATTTCCAACTGAGCGAAAAATTGCCCAGGCCGGGAATCGAACCCGGATACTTAGCTTACAAGGCCAATACTTTACCTGTTAAGCTAACCGGGCGATAACCGACTGGGATTTCTCGCTCAGATAACCTTATTGGCCGTAACATCTGGTCTGTCATTTAGACAACTCGGCAGAATTAGCCGCAGATAATGGAACTCCATAGAACGATGGATACGTAGATATAATATAAAGGTTATAAGGTTATCTGAGCGAGAAATCCCAGTCGGTTATCGTCCGGTTAGCTTAACAGGTAAAGCATTGGCCTTGTAAGCCAAGTATCCGGGTTCGATTCCCGGCCTGGGCAATTTTTCGCTCAGTTGGAAATATTAAAATTCGTATGATAACTTTACCAATCAGTTAGATTGGTTAAAATAATAGTATATCTACGTATCCATCGTTCTATGGAGTTCCATTACCTGCGGCTTATTTTGCCGAGCTGTCTAAATGACAGACCAGATGTTACGGCCAATAAGGTTATCTGAGCGAGAAATCCCAGTCGGTTATCGCCCGATTAGCTTAACAGGTAAAGCATCGGCCTTGTAAGCCAAGTATCCGGGTTCGATTCCCGGCCTGGGCAATTTTTCGCTCAGTTGGAAATATTCAAATTCGTATAATATAAGATTATTTGACTATCTCGATACACTAAGTCATAATTATCTTGAGAATTATAATATATATATTATAGATATATATATATATATATCTATGATATATATATATATATATATATATATATATATATATATATATATATATATATATATATATATATATTAGTCCTCATGTTGGCCATAGTACTCGGAAATTTTCCTTCTTGAAAGTCGGAAATTTATGAGCCTACACCCCCCTACGCGACTAGAGTGGTTTACGCCCCTGGTTATGTCTTCGATTATAACCTCCTCAGTCCTGAGACAAATTGTACGTGGCACTACAAAAACCCGTTTAAAATTTTTATAAAACACCCCCAAACATGCATTAATTTGTATATCGATGCTTCTAACATGCACACATCTATTAAAAAAGTTTAAATGTAATTTTAACAATTCTAGAAGAAATTAAATTAATTTAAAGGGTGATTTTTAGTGTCGCCTCCAGGCGACATCAGGACTGAGGAGGATAATCTCTTTCTTGAGTTTTTATTCGATTTTCTTCTATTTCTTCCAATCTCTCCTTCGTCCTTCGTCTCCTTCAGTAACTCAGCAGGGCTGTAACCGTTTTTCAAAGGAGAAGCTCTATAACTCAACAAAGCCAAATAAAGATCTCTTGACTTTTTGAATCTGTGTTTGTGTATCTTGACTGCTGCCTCCACAAAACCATTGCTTTGAGGATATCTGGGACTAGACGTAACATGCTTGAAACCATATGCTTTAGCAAATTGTTGAAATTCAGAAGTTCGAGTCACTTCAAACTGTTTTCCATTGTCGGATCTGACTATATCAGGTATTCTATGTCTGGCGCATATGGACTTACAGTGCAAAATTACTTCGTTGGATGTGAGCCTCTCTAGTTTTGCAACTTCGGGATAACGTGAATAAAAATCAGTTACCAGCAAATACCAGTCTGAGTAAAGCTTGAATAGATCCATGGCTACAATTTCCCATGGTCTTTGAGGAAAACTAGTTGGTTTCAGTGGTTCAGAACAATTTCTAGCTTCCTGTATGCATGATGGACATTCTCGAATGAATTCTTCTATCTGCCTACTCATTCCAGGCCAATAAACAGCTGAATTAGCTAAAGCTCTGCATTTAGTTATTCCCATATGACCTTCGTGGATTTTCTCCAAGATTTCTTTTCTTAGTTTGTCTGGTACAATTATTCTTGTTCCTCTCATAAGTAGCCCGTTTTGAACTAAAATTTCATATTTTAAAGGCCAAAAGATCCGGCAAGATGATTCTAATTCTTTTTCTCTGGCCATCCTTCTAAAGCATAAGTAGTTAACCTCTTGCACGTTGAATCTCTTTCTTGTTCCAATTTTAACTGAGAAAGCCTTTGAGGAGCAATAGGAACAGTTTCTGTGATTTGATTGACGAAGAGTTGGACATCTTCTTCTAAATCAAAAGTTGAGATCTCCTGTTGGCGAGGTGCTCTCGATAGTGCTCTGCTGCTAGTAAATGTTTTCCTGGAGTATGAAAAACATCGAAAGAGTATCTCATTAACCTCATTTTAATCTTTGAAGACTGGGAGTGAGATTATCTAAAGATTTTCTTGTTAATATAGGAACTAGAGGTTTGTGATCGGTCTCCAAAAGAAATTTTGTACCTATCAGGTAATTACAAAACTTTTCGCATGCCCAAGTGAGTGTCAATGCCTCTTTTTCGATCTGGGCGTAACGTTTTTCTATCGGAGTTAAAGCTCTGGATGCATACGCAATTACCTTCATCTTAGAATCTTCTTGTTTGTGGCATAATGTAGCCCCTAATCCATAAGATGAAGCATCTGCTGTTAGTAAAGTCCAGCTCCGGTCTCTCTTCTCTCGTTAAATTCTCTCTTGTGGTTGCTCGTGGGTAATCACAGATGTCTCATAGCATCCTGCGTTTGAGTTTTCGGTTTCTCTCCCTTGTCGAGTAGTCGGGACAAAAACGCCTATGGCGAAGCATAAGTCTCAAGCCGCCTGCCAACCAACCAACCAATTTCCTGCCCGTCTTTAAGACTCCTACTGTACACAAAAAATCAAGGCGATCTAATTTGTCTGATATTAAAAGCTCTGTTGTATGATTGGTCAACGTCGCCATGATGATTCCTGTAATGATTGTTGTTGTGTTTACTTGGAACGCTTTTTTTGCCGTTCCGAGAAAAAAAACTAATAATTTCCAAAAGGAACTTTGACCTGAGTATCATTGCGTTGTTTTTGGCCGCAAAAAACCCTTCAACATGACATTTAATATACATCAAATTTTCACAGAAGTAAGAAAAATAAAAGAATAATAGAAAACTATTACCTGCAGGAACTTGAGAAGTATAATTCAAACTCAAATAGAAAAAATGCAAAGAGAACTTCTTCAAAGAATTTCTTTATTTGGGTGAAAAAGTAAATCATGTTTCACTCATAAGAATGAAGGCAGTATACTTACGAGAGCTCTCATTTTTTTAGAGCCCTGCATAAATAGTATCACTTTTTATATAATTTTGATAAGAAAAAAATATTTGAAAGTGCTTGTTTTTCCCTTTGGGGAATGAGGAGCAATATGTTGAGAACAAAGACGTGTTCTTACAATACAATGTAGTAGCACATCGCAAAACGGAAGAGAAATTCTGACACCTGCAATAAATCATTATTTCGAAAAATTTTGCTTGACTCCGATAGTCCCTTTCATAAGGACTTTTTTTGTTGTCACAAGTAGACTATATGGTGGTCCTCAGGACATTAATATTTTTAAAATTTTTACAATTTTGATTTTACATTTTTTTTTCGAATGCATAATTTATTCCGACGTAAAAGACAAATCTTCGCCGGCTCCGAACACACTTTCTCTCTCTGAATCTATTTCGGGCAAAAAAAAACGCAGCAGCGAAGGGAGAGGGTTGCCATAATCCCATAACCCGCCAACTGGCAGGTTTAGAGAAATGGCGATGGATGAGATAAGCCAAACTAGTAAATATTGATAGGGAAATTGAATTTTTAAGATTAAAATTCTATAGCACCTTACAGATGCGAAGCCATTAAAGTAGACAAGTATTCACCTATTTTAAATTACGCATCAGCAGAATTGAATCCGATTGGCCGGGGGAGGGGTTATAAAAAACGGAAGTAACATCCCTTAGAAATATCGGAGAATGTTCTAGAACTAACTTCTGTCTTAAGTAACAAATTCGAAATCATTTTATCATTTTGAAATAAACGAAAAGTTACGTAAGAAAAAATAATTTACAGGGGAAGCTTTACAAGGCAAGAATTAAAATGAATTTTAGAATGCGAATTTTAATAATAAATGAATAAAGATTAATAAGATAATTGATAAATTAAATTGAATAAAAAAATATGGCAGTGGTTAAGAGTAACCACAACATATTACCCCGGCCTCCCCAAGAGAAAATATTGGTGAGATGGACAAATTCAGTAATTTTTACATCGAGACAATATTTTCTAAAGTATGCACAATTGAACATATAAAACAATCATAAAAGATAAATGAACTAATAAGAATCACATTAATATCAATAATTGTTTTACATGACATTCAATAATAAAAAAATTACTATCATAGTCATAGTTCGCATGATAATGCATGATAAGTTAGCAAATATTAAAAAGTAAAACATATAAAATAACTAAGTTTCCTGGCAAAAAGTAAATATTTTCCTTCAAAATAGAGTTCGTAAAAGTCTATGTATATACAGAAAGTAAACACAGTCTTTAGTTGATAATCTCTTCACTAAGTTGCGCACTTGCAAGTACAACAATATAAATTAACTCCAGCATATATAAAAATTGTTGCGTATAATAAAAACATATATATATAGTCAGCATATATTAAAAAGAAAAAAGGTTTGTAATACTGTACATATAAGCAAATGATATTAAATGACAGAAATCGGTAATCATATTAAATTCAATAAATTTCTCACTTGAGAATTTTTCACAAAAAATTTAAAATGTATACAAATGGTCAAGAGAGAATATTTAGACTCTCAAAAAAATATACATATACATACAATACTTTCTAATATAACAACTTATCTTAATTGAATAACTTTAATGTCATGCAATTCAACAACACCACCTTCAAAGTAAAAAAATTAAATTCCAAAGAGAGAATATTTGAACTCTCAGAGAAAAGAAAAAAAATGCTATTCTCCAACAATAATACTTTCAAAGTAACAAAAAGGCAAAGAGAGGATATTTAACTCTCATAAAAGCATTTAAATAAATATATCAATCTACTACATAACTTGAATAATGTCAGTTTACAAAAATTATCACACAAAATATTTATAAAAAATATCTTGAATACTTATTGAACATGTTTAATTCAAATATTCAAACCTTTGTAAATAACATGTGATCATGTTTTATCTGTAAAATAACAAGTACTTGTTTTTGTATACTAATTTGTTTTTGTATTTGTAACTTGTTTTTGTATACTAATAATCAAGCTTATTTGGTTATTCAGTCTGGCTAATCTGTAATAAAACTGACTTATGTTATTATTTTTAACCCGGGAGTAGTCGCGGCTTTTTTTCGAACGTGATTAGTCGCGCTCGGTCTATTCGCCGCCGTTCCCTTTTGGCCGAAGAAACAGAGGAAAAGTGCCGTTGTTCCTCGAAGATCGAAAACAGGGAATTCAAGAGGAAAGTATTGCTTGTAAACGAAAAGATACGTGTAATATCGATTAGTACGCATTTACGTTAAGTATATATTTGGTTAGCATTTAAATAAATGTTTTAATAATTATTTAAAAAAATATTTATATATAAATGATAAAAGTTTTTATACAATCTGAATAATTTTCTAAGGATACAATAGATAATGAATAAAAAAATATTTTCAGTTTTTTTGAAAATTTGAAATCGTGATAAATATTTTTTGAAAGGACAGTTTAGTTTTGACGTATGTCTGGTACTAGGAACCAATTGAAGTTGAAAAAATACATCTCAAATATAATTTTTCTTACTATTTCGACGTAAATATAAGAATAGAAGAGCAAATAACCCTTTTTTAAATTATTAACATAAAAACAGGAGCTACTTTTCATATTTTTTTCCTTTTCCTAAATCTTCTTCGTATCGTCGTAATTCTTTTTTGCATGTAAAACCTTAGAGGTTTTATAATTCAGTAATTTTTCTCAAATGAGAAAATATATTTGCACCAAATGAAAATGTATGAATAATATAAAGTAATACATATATAATATTTTTTTTTCTAATAACTTCGTTTCATCTTTTTTTCTATTTCAAAGTTTGTAAAAAAGATAAGAATTACTATATAATCTGACTGAAATTTTGAAGATACAATGAATAACGAATTAAAAGATACTTTCAGTTATAACATTGAAATTGTGATACAGATTTTTTTTTAAAGCAGCAACGCACTGAAGTTCGTTATAACGGTGGACTGACACTAGGAGCCAATTAATGTTGAAAAAATAAATCTTAAATATTTTTATTACCATATCTATACAGATATAAAAAAAAGCAGATAAAATAATCCCTTCTTTGTAATTAGTAACATAAAAGCAGTAGCTACATTTCATTTCTTTATTTTATTTTATATATTTTTTCTTTTCGTTTATTTTTTTTTTTTAATGAAAAATATATATGCACTAAATGAAAGTATATGAATAATACAAAATAAGAAAATAAATAATAAATGTATTAAGAACTATTTTTTCAAAATTTGTAAAAGGGGTAAAATTATTATATACTGGGACTGAAATTGTAAAGATACAATAAATATCGAATTAAAAGAGAATAATTTTTGAATAAATTTTCAAATATAGATATTATATTTGATATAGATAAATCGGTTTTTTTGGAGGGGGGAGGGGGGGGACTGTCAACATTGATTTTGACAATGTTTCATTTTTTGGCGCCAATCAATATCAAAAAGATGCAATATTTAATTTAAGTAAATATTATTTTGTAATTATTTACAATATTTATCATAGTATAATTCAATTTCAATGAATTTCGCTTTTGAAAAGAAAAACATTAATGAAAAATGATTTCTGAAATTAAATGCCAAGAAAATTAACTTTATTAGCTCTAGGCACTCTTTAAATTCGGGTTTAAAAAAAAGAATTGCTATGGCGTTGTTCAATAATGAGTATTTTTATTAGCAACAAACATATTTTAGAAACGTAGTTATCCATTTCTTGTATTTTATAAACATTACCTGAATTATCAAAAAAATAAAAGTTTTTTACTTGCATACGTTGTAATCTACATTAGAAAATTCGCATTATTTAGCACACTCGACACATATATTTTAAGTATGTTCTTTGCAGATATACAAACTACAGTGTTGACAAATTTGTTTTGCCTTCTTTTCTGCTTTATTGTGCAAAAACTACATCTTTAATTCTTCGCAGATCGAATTTTTTTTAAATTTTATTTCTATGGTCCTTTATTAAATTAAACACAACCATTTTACGCGTATTTTTCGGAAAAATAATTTGAGAATTTATTCCCGCAATATTCATAAGCTTAAAAAACAAAGTAAGCGGTTTTTTATTACTTATCCTTGCTTATTCTTAGATATTACCGTAATTTCGGGTGTATAAGCCGCGGCTCAAACAATTCTTTTTCGACCCAGAATTTTTTTAGAAATGAATGTTACTACTTAGATCACCGTAAATATTTGTGTTTAATCATTAAATAAGATTTCTGGGTCCAAAAAGAATTGTTTGAGCCGCGGCTTATACACCCGAAATTACGGTATATAAAAAAATTAGGTTGTTGAGTTTATATTTATATATTTATATAGTTCACAATTTTCCCTAGAACAGAATCATTAAGAAACAGTTTTCAGAAGACAAATATTATCAGCAGAAAGAGAAAAAAAAGAGAGGGAGAGGAAACGGGACTCCCCGATTCCAAGAAACCCCCTTCTGAGAAATTCGGGGGAGTAGGAAAGAAGATTGCTAGGGCGAAAAAAACATCGGCTACGTGAGTAGTCGCATGCCGGTCAATCAGACCGAATTTGACTTTAAAATGCAATAAAAGCATGAAAAATCGTAGGAATGACTAGTAATTTCTCTAGGCAGAAGGTCGAACAGTGAAGGTCAGCTACGCGGCATTTCACCATTGTAATTTTAAGGGGAGATGGGTTAATCAGCAGACAAAGAATTCGAGCGGCGAAAAGACCGACGCGCGACTAACCGCGGGTTAACACTCTCCAACAAAGTTGAAAACTGTTTACGCTTTCGGTTTGTCTGGCCGTTTGTCCATGCTCTAATTCTCGTAAATATACTCAGATTGCCATGAAATTTCTGGAACTTATTGATGTTTACCCTAGCACAAATCCTATTGAAGTTTCTAGCATGATTATTTTATTTACAAGGACAGTGAAAAGTTTTCCGTTACATTAAGGCCTATGGGAAAAAATCGTTTCTGATGAATTTTAAATACCGTAATTTCGGGTGTATAAGCCGCGGCTCAAACAATTCTTTTTCGACCCAGAATTTTTTTAAAAATGAATGTTACTACTTAGATCGCCGTAAATATTTCTGTTTAATCATTAAATAAGATTTCTGGATCCAAAAAGAATTTTTTTTGCCGCGGCTTATACACCCGAAATTACTGAATATATATACTGACTTAAAAAAACATCTTTGGATCCAAAATATATAATTATTATATATACATAAACCTTTTTTTTTGGGGGGGGGGGACTTTTAAACACTTAGAGACACAGAGATACCTATTCTCAATCAAATTTTTACAATATACCAAAAATAAAAGTATAGCATGCACAACTTTTATTATTATTTCATTTAGATGTTAAAAGAGGTTAGGTGTTAGAGCATGCATAAACTGTAAATAATGAAAAAGTAACATTTGAATTACTATAAAAGTCACAATAGGGAAATTTGATGACATGAGTACTCATGTTTTACCTTACATCAATAACAGTTTATTTATTTTTTTTAGAATAAACATTTATCAAAATAATTCAATCAATGACATAATATTTTCAACTATTATATTGAAGACAAATTCTTTCTCATTGTTTAAACCAACTATTGAATTTAAGTTTTTGAAAGTTTAAAAGTACCAGCACATTTCACATATCAGATTAAATATAAATTCTAAAAATGATTATGGTTCTGAAGAAAATATTCCAATGAGAAACACAGTGAAAAGAAAAAATTTAAAATTTACATACTTTTACAGGATGACAATTCCATTGCTTCAAGGAGAAGATGACTTAAAAAATTACACAAATGTTGCCTGCAGCTTTGGTAGAAGAAAGCAAAAAAAAAAAATAAATAAATAAATAAACAGTCAATCTTCATCTCTGACAATCTAAACAAGCTAGCATGGATTAGATTCTGTAACAAAGTTAAAGTCATCCTAAAAAAGAAATGAAGATTAGTTTATATTTTATACTGTTTATGGGTGCGAGGGCGAAGATCATAATGATCTTTGCTTTGAGTCGATTTGTTTATAACTGCAGTGGGAGTTTTATCACCAGATGCCTGTGAATGCACTGAATTATATGAATGCGAAGATGTTTGTTGGCACTTAGAAGAGATGGGAATTTGAGGAGAGGTATTACAAACAGAATCACAATTAGAAACTTGAGTAGGAATATGTTGCTTCACAGGAGAGGAAGATGCACTATCAACAGGTGTTTGACCATGTGTTGCACTTTTAGAAGAATCCGAAGAATACTGCAATCAGTGTTGGGTATGAACGCGCTCACTGAACGAAAACTCACCAGTTTCGCTCACCATTTGTGAACTTTGAACTGAACTTCACTCACTATTTTATAAACGAGTTTGAACTGAACGGAAACTCAAAAAATAGACGAGTTTGAACGAAATTTACGTTCAAATTTACGTTCAATTTTTTCATAATTTATTTAAAATTTTTCCAGACCTTAGTACACTTTTTCCCTCTTTCAAATGCCATTTAGAGGCCTACACGAGCCTCAGGACGGGTTAAGTCTGGATATCACTTCTCTGAGTAGTATCCTAGTCTTACTTCTTCTGTAGACTCGGGTCGCGCCGAACCGACCTGGGCTGTATACAATTTCGCCGAAAATAGATATATACAGTAAACTCTCTGTACAAGGTGGACTGTGTAAGGCGGAAATATGTCTAAAGCGAAAAGATTTTAAAGAAATCGGAAAGATTTTAAAAGAAAGCATAAACATCGCAGCCTATGGCACTTCCGCATAAATGGAGATTATAAACAGATAAAGGTAAGTTTATCTGGCCAGAACTCCTCCGTAAGGGTAAATATCGATGTCCTGTAGAAATGTAGCAGGGTCGGGCCGGGTTCGGTGCGAAATTTCAACTTTTTTTCCGGGCCGGGCCAAGCTCGAGCCTTGTTTTTAGCTATTATATCGGGCCGGGTCAGGCCTTGTTTTTAGCTATTATATCGGGCCGGGTCGAGCCTTGATTTTGGCTATTATATCGGGCCGGGTCGGGCCGCTAAATTTTCTCTATGAGCCGGGCTGGGCTCAGGCCGAAATTTTAATATCGGGCCGGACATTTTTTTCTATGGATCGGACCTGGAAATTTCCGTCCGTGTATACCTCTATCTTACATATCGAATAATCAAATGATTAGTTCACAAAATTTTGTAAATTTGGACAATAATATCCAAACATTTAAAAAAATGAACTTTTTAGTGAACTTCGTTCACTTTTACAAATGAGTTTGATTTGAACGAGTTCGTTTGAAAATTTTTGAATTTGAACGTGAACTTAAATCACTTTTCAGAAATTGAACGTGAGTTTGAGTTAGTTCGTTTATTTTGTGAACGTGCCCAACACTGACTGCAATGCTTCATTTCTTTTTTGGAGTTTCAAGATTCTGTTAGTATGGATCAACATTGGTGATGTTTGATTATTATTGCAATCTTGGATTTGAATAAGCACAGGTGAAATTATTTTCTTTACCATGTAAGGGCCTTGTACTTTTTTGTTAAACACACTAGGAAATTTTACATAGACAATATCATTAACTTCGATATTAGCAAATTTTAACTTTCCCCTTGATTGCTGGTATACTTTTTGACTAGAAGACTCGTTATTTTTGTAAGCTTGGTAGTATCAGTGTTGGGTATGAACGCGCTCACTGAACGAAAACTCACCAGTTTCGCTCTCCATTTGTGAACTTTGAACTGAACTTCACTCACTATTTTATAAACGAGTTTGAACTGAACGGAAACTCAAAAAATAGACGAGTTTGAACGAAATTTACGTTCAAATTTACGTTCAATTTTTTCATAATTTATTTAAAATTTTTCCAGACCTTAGTACACTTTTTCTTTCTTTCAAATGCCATTAACCCGGTAAGTCTCCATCAACCTGAACCGCCAGTTCAGCGCTTAACTCTCAGTTGAATGTGAATCCTAATTTACCGTTAACTCAACCTGCCGAATTCGGACAAGAAACCAAAACAAAAGTTGAGTTACTCAACCTTAATATGGAAGACAGGTTATTCGACCGCGCATGTGCAGTCGAAGCAAAGATGGCGGCTGTTTTGAATTGAACATTGGTGGATTTTTTTTTTCCAAGAGAGCTGTTTGTAATTTATTAAGTAAACGAAATGTTAATTATAAAAGATGTTATGAAAGAATGTGTTACCTTAAATTTTTGAGGGTTTTTTCAACATTTTACCTCTGTAAACGAAAATTATATTAGTTTGTGATGAGTCTCCAGGCTTCGTAGGCTTCTGTTTGCATAGAAATTTTGATATCAGGTAGTGCCATCTATTGAATGCCAATAGAAACAAAGTTCTGATATGAAACATTTGGTTACATAATTTAGATTTTTTTTTTAATAATAAAAAAGAAAAGCAGTTTTTTTTCCCTACATTTCAGTTTCAGCTTTTTTATATTTGTTTAAAGCATGCAATCGTAAAAGCAAGAATTTTGTGATCGCAAAATAATAAGCCGTTGAACTATAATGCACTATAATAATTAATTTTCTTACTTGTTTTAAATAATTACTTTTGTTTAGAAGCATTTTACAGAAAATTTATCTCGAAAATTTTCACATTTAAAAATTTACGCATCAATTACTTTAGTTAAATTAATTAAAACATTACATTTACGTTAGAAAAACATTAGAATGAATATTTGAGAAAATAGATGTATTTTCAATATTTTAATATTCGTTGAAAAATAAATAAATAAATAAACTAGCTTGTTTTTTTCTTTTATTCAAATTACTATTGCTAGCCTGGTCATAAAATCGTTTATTAAATTTAATGATTAAAGAAAAAATATAATTTTTTTTCATCAAGTAACTTTTATGAAAGAATTTTACTGTCACGCAAAATCTTGTAAAAATAAAAATCTTATAGTAACTGTATCGGTGTTTCTAATCTTTTAATCTAATTTTGGGAACGAATAAAACCACAAAATCTCAACGGTAATTTGAAATTTATCTGTATAAAAATTAAGTACAAGTATGCATTTAAAAACTTGTTTTTGCTTCGTAATTAAAAATTGGTGATACGTGAGTACAGAACTCATGAACGGGATACGTACGTCATGTGATTCGTTTGGCCAATCAGGTATGTTTATTTCAACCTGATGTTCACTAACCCTAGGTTGACTGATCTCGGTTCTGAAGTTAACGATGAATTTCAAATATTAACCGACGGTTAGATTTGCTAACCAAAGGTTTCTCAACTGCGAGTTGAACAGCGGGTTGAAGGTTGATGAAGACTTGCCCGGTTAGAGGCCTACACAAGCCTCAGGATGGGTTAAGTCTGGATATCACTTCTCTGAGTAGTATCCTAGTCTTACTTCTTCTGCAGACTCGGGTCGCGCCGAACCGACCTGGGCTGTATACAATTTCGCCGAAAATAGATATATACAGTAAACTCTCTGTACAAGGTGGACTGTGTAAGGCGGAAATATGTCTAAATCGGAAAGATTTAAAAGAAATCGGAAAGATTTTAAAAGAAAGCATAAACATCGCAGCCTATGGCACTTCCGCATAAATGGAGATTATAAACAGATTAAGGTAAGTTTATCTGGCCAGAACTCCTCCGTAAGGGTAAATATCGATGTCCTGTAGAAATGTACTCAGGGTCGGGCCGGGTTCGGTGCGAAATTTCAACTTTTTTTCCGGGCCGGACCAAGCTCGAGCCTTGTTTTTAGCTATTATATCGGGCCGGGTCGAGCCTTGTTTTTAGCTATTATATCGGGCCGGGTCGAGCCTTGATTTTGGCTATTATATCGGGCCGGGTCGGACCGCTAAATTTTCTCTACGAGCCGGGCTGGTCTCGCGCCGAAATTTTAATATCGGGCCGGACATTTTTTTCTATGGATCGGACCTGGAAATTTCCGTCCGTGTATACCTCTATCTTACATATCGAATAATCAAATGATTAGTTCACAAAATTTTGTAAATTTGGACAATAATATCCAAACATTTAAAAAAAATGAACTTTTTAGTGAACTTTGTTCACTTTTACAAATGAGTTTGATTTGAACGAGTTCGTTTCAAAAATTTTTGAATTTGAACGTGAACTTAAATCACTTTTCAGAAATTGAACGTGAGTTTGAGTAAGTTCGTTTATTTTGTGAACGTGCCCAACACTGGGAAGTATATTTTTTCAATAACATCCATTAATTTGTGAATTTCATGAGCTGTGTTAATAATTTTCCAGGAAAATTGGGTTTTATAATTGGCATAAATATCATTTACCTCTCTTCCGAAATGAAGAAGATTTGGAGTGAATTTTGTAGCTGGATGGCGTAGCGTTGTATATGGATTGGTGGATATTTAAAGCAGTTGGAACATCAAATCCTTGGGAAGCCATTGTATTCACAGATGACTTTATTTGAGTGTTACATCGCTCACTTAATACGTTAGCCTGTGGATGCACTACTGAACTGTGTTCCAATTTTATGCCAAGCTTTTTGTTGAAATAATAAAACATATCACTAGTGAACTGAGAGCCATGATCAGAAAGGGTTAATTCAGGCTTTCCATGAGTAGAAATGTAATCCAATAGAGCTTTAGTAACCGATTCAGCATGAATGTTATTCAAGGCATATAATTCTAGATGACGAGAAAAATGGTCAATTACAGTCATCACATACTGGCGATTTCTCAATGGGCCAAGTAAATCCATCGAAACTTTTTGATTGGGAGCTGTAGGCAGTGGTGCTGGTAAATATGGAACAGTGTTTTTTATGATTTTTGTTTACTAAACAAATTTCACAAGAGTTGACATAATTAATTGCATCAGAAACTAGGGTTTTCCAAATGAATCTTTTCTTTAAGTTAACAATAGTTTTATGAATTCCAGTATGAGTAACATGAGCAATTCTTAAAGCTTTTGCTCTAAGTGTCGATGGTAAAACAACTCTATGTAGCTCAATATCTTCTGAAGAAAAGTGTCCATTATAACAAACCAAATCATTAGTTGGATTAATATAATAACCATTTAAACTTTTAGATTTTTTTAGCTTTAAGAACTTCATAAATTTTCTTCATTTGAGGGTCTTTTTGTTGTTCAGAAAAGATGGTTTGATCAAAGATTTCTAACAATGGGTCTTCATTATTATCATTATTTGGAGGTGGAGAGTCACTTGGAAGATGACAACTATGGTGTTTTTTGCCAATTAATCCACATGGAAAGTGAGCAACTTCATTATGTAAATCATTTTGATCATCAACAATGGGTAATGGTTCTTGCACAGAAATAAAATCTGGATTAGTATGGAAATCTTCAGTAGGAATGTGAGGTGTTCTGCTTAGAAAATCTGCTAACACATTCTCTTTGCGTGGCACATGCTGGAAGGTGTAAGAGTATTCAGATAGTTCCAACATCCAATGTGTAGTGATGTCGGCAGGTGATGTTGCTTTTTTAAAATTATTGAAGGGTTTAGCATCAGACAAGAGAATGAAAGGTCGATCAAAAATGTAATATTTAAAAGCTGTTACACCTTTATAAATGGCGTAAAGTTCCAGTTTGATGGCTGGATACTGTTTTTCAGACTGCGATAAAGTTTTGGAATAATACGAAATGGGTCGAAGTTCACCTTCAAATTTCTGCATAAGAACAGCTGCGATTGCTGTCTTGGATGCATCAGTATTAACATAGAAAGTCTCATCCCAATTTGGAAGATTGAGCATGGGTTTTTGAAAGAAAATTTCTTGCAATTTATTAAATGCATTTTCTTGTTCAGATTTCCAAGAGAACTTACTTTTAGGTTTGGTAACTTCAATAAGAGGAGTAATCAATTTAGCAAAATTAGGTATAATTGACCTGTAAAATGAATATAAACCAATAAAACTTTTTGTCTGCCTCTTGGTTTTAGGTTTTGGAAAAGAAGTGATTTTTTAAATATTACTTGCAATAGGAAGAATTTTATG
This sequence comes from Maratus speculifer, assembly GCA_964019185.1. Lineage (NCBI taxonomy): Eukaryota > Metazoa > Arthropoda > Arachnida > Araneae > Salticidae > Maratus > Maratus speculifer. The sequence goes on from OZ025292.1 coordinate 361,513,883, forward strand.
ATCTGTGAGTTGGAAGTCTAAAAAGTTAATGCTAGTTTTCATGAAAGAACACTTTTCAGGAGAAAGAGTGATGTTATTAGCAATGAGAGTGTCTAGGAGTTTTGTGAGTTTCGTAACCATTTCTTTAAAGGAATTAGCGCCAACAACGATGTCATCTTGATATGCATAACAGGAGTCAATTTCAGACAATTGAATAACTGAATCAATTAATTGTTGAAAAGTGCTTGCCGTTGTCTTCAAGCCAAAAACGAGACGAAGGTAGGTAAATATTCTCCATTGGAGTGGTAAAACTAAGCTTATCTTGCATTTCTTTAGGTACTGCAATCTGCCAGTACGCAGACCGCAAGTCGAGAATAGTGTAGCATTTAAATTTTGATAATTGTACCAATAGATTTTGAATTCTAGGAAGAGGATATGATGATGGAATAATAATAGAATTTAACAATCGTAAGTCTAACGCCAAACGATATTTTTGAGACTTCGACTTGTCAGTTCTTTTCTTTTTAACTAGAAGCATAGGACAAGCCCAAGATGAATTTGATCTTTCTATAATACCAGCATTTAGCATTTGATTGATCTGGTCAAGAGCTTCTTGCTCGAGTGCCTGTGGCACAGGTAAAAGTAGGGTTTTCACTGGATGAGAATTCAACATTGAAAACTGAGGATTAACTAGGTCTGTATGACCTAAAGTGTCCAAAGATTTAGAAAATGCTAGAGCTTTGCTGCACAATAATTTTGTTAAAGAGTCACTTTCATGAGGGGGCAAGTGTTTTAGGTCAAAATCATTTGGTGACAGTTCTTGTACTCGTTTTCTTTTAATTTCCTCAGATGGTAAAATTAAATTGCAATATTCATTTTCAAAATCTAAATCAAAAGAATATTCTTCAATATCGTTCTCATCTACATTAATGCATTCACCAATAATTGTATTTTTATTTAAATGAATGTCCACTTTGGATATATTCTAACATACAACTAAAAATAAATTATTTTGAATTGAAGAGTTAGAATGCAGTGATTCATGCAAAACAAGACCTTTATTTTTTGAAGCAGGCTTGAAAATAAAATATTCAGATGGAGAGTTCAAGTATTTGACATGTAAATAAACAAAAGAATTGGGAGGGATTAATTCTCTATTAACTATTTGTACCATGTTGGAATTCACCAAAATTTTATTACCATCATTCAAATTAGTATGCTTTTCACCAACACAACTGATGTCAATAGCACTTTCAGATGTGAGATTTTTGTCAGCCATATTACTGTTAGTAGATAAATAGTTTATAACATTACCATAACCAACCATTATACCATTTCCAACTTGTTATATTTTAAAAAAAATATATATAACAAAAAAAGAGAAGAAGAAAATGCTAGCATATTTTTCTTAGCATCAGATCAAGAATATCAGACCCAAATCTTCTTAGCATCAAATCTCCAAAGTTTGGGGGAAAAATTAGATTTCGGATGTTCATGTAAAAATTATGATTGTTCTGTTGAAAAAATTGCAACATCTGTTCTCAATTTTATCAAAACAAGATAACAATTCATATTAAAGTAATGAGTTATTTTGATACACCTCCTTCAGTAAATAGCATTCAACATCTGTTCTCAAATTTATCAAAACAAAATAGCAAATCATATTAAAGTAACCACTTATTTTAACCAACTTTCAGTAAATAACATGATAACCAAATTTAAAATATAAGTACTGCATGATAAGAATACATTAGCTTTTGTAGAATAAAATGAGAACATTTTTATTTATTTTTTTTATCACTTTTATATAATGAAGTAAAATATATCTTGATAACTGTCATGTCGAATGGTTTCGACGAGATTACGGCACCAATAAAAGGTTTACTGTTGTGTTTACTTGGAACGCTTTTTTTGCCGTTCCGAGAAAAAAACTAATAATTTCCAAAAGAAACTTTGACCTGAGTATCATTGCATCGTTTTTGGCCGCAAAAGACCCTTCAACATGACATTTAATATACATAAAATTTTCACAGAAGTAAGAAAAATAAAAGAATAATAGAAAACTATTACCTGCAGGAACTTGAGAAGTATAATTCAAACACAAATAGAAAAAATGCAAAGAAAACTTCTTCAAAGAATTTCTTTATTTGGGTGAAAAAGCAAATCATGTTTCACTCATAAGAATGAAGGCAGTATACTTACGAGAGCTCTCATTTTTTTTAGAGCCCTGCTTAAATAGTATCACTTTTTATATAATTTTGATAAGGAAAAACATATTTGAAAGTGCTTGTTCTTTCCTTTGGGGAATGAGGAGCAATATGTTGAGAACAAAGACGTGTTCTTACAATACAATGTAGTAGCGCATCGCAAAACGGAAGAGAAATTCTGACACCTGCAATAAATCATTATTATTTCGAAAAATTTTGCTTGACTCAGATAGTCCCTTTCATAAGGATTTTTTTTGTTGTCACAAGTAGACTACATGGTGGTCCTTAGGACATTAATATTTTTAAAAATTTTACACTTTTGATTTTACATCTTTTTTTTTTTTTTTTTTTTTTTGAATGCATAAGTTATTCTGACGTAAAATACAAATCTTCGCCGGCTCCGAACACACTTTCACTCTCTAAATCTATTTCGAGCAAAAAAAAAAAAAAAAAAAAAAAAAAACCGCAGCAGCGAAGGGAGAGGGTTGCCATAATCCCATAACCCGCCAATTGGCAGGGTTAGAGAAGTGGCGATGGATGAGATAAGCAAGCCAAACTTGTAAATATTGATAGGAAAATTGAATTTTCAAAATTAAAATTTTATAGCACCTTACAGATGCGAAGCCAATAAAGTAGACAAGTATTCACTTTTTTTAAATTACGCATCAGCAGAATTGAATCCGATTGGCCGGGGGAGGGGTTATAAAAAACGGAAGTAACATCCCTTAGGAATATCGGAGAATGTTCTAGAACAAACTTCTGCCGGAAGTAATAAATTCGAAATCCTTTTATCATTTTGAAATAAACGAAAAGTTACGTAAGAAAAAAGAATTTACAGGGAAATCTTTACAAGGCAAGAATTAAAATGAATTTTAGAATGCGAATTTTAATAATAAATGAATAAAGATTAATAAGATACTTGATAAATTAAATTGAATAAAAAAATATGGCAGTGGTTATGAGTAACCACAACAATTGTGAAAGCAAAAATATAATTGTTAGATTGGTTGAAGGAAGTGTTTGTTTGTAAACATGCCCTTTCCTTATTCCATCCACGATTAAGACCCGCTCCATGTTCCTGTCTCCTGAGCGCATCCACGCGTTTCGTGTCCGTCCATCCTGAACGGAACCAACGAAAAGGAACGGGGAAAAACAGATGATATACATTGTTCAAGATGGCAACGTTGCGCTCTATTAACGATTTTTGATTAATTTTTACATGTCTGTGGTGTTTACTAAAAAAAATTCCAAGTTTTTGCAACTTTTTACCTATTATGGCTCGAGAGTATGATCATCTCTTCAAGTTATTAATAATAGGCGATAGTGGTTTGTATAAAATTATGCATTTGTTTTTAAAACAATTTTTCTGGAGTACTATGTTATTGCAATTTCTTACCATAAGTTTCGTTTTCTTATAACCTTACTTAATTGTATTCTGACAGTTTATATAAGCATGATGATATCCTTAAATTTAGTGTAGGTGGAAGAAATATTGTTAAGCGTAATTTAATGATTATGGAGTTTCCCAATTGAGTTTGAAATGCATTGAATATTTAGAATTTTTCATTTAAGTTGCTTAAACATTATATAATTATATTTGTTCTCTTTTGTGTCGATATTTGCAATTCTTTATCTTTTTTCCGCTGCATTTTTTTTCTTTTAATACTACAGTGTTCTCGAAATCGCGACACTTTATCTGTTATGTCCATTTTTTATGCTTCTTTGTTTCCAGATTAATATCGCAAAGTAAAGTGATGTCCTATCATGTTTTTATAGTAACCAACTTGTGGAATGCATTTGGAATACATGGTTAAATATGCCAGTAAATCCTGTGAATGTACCTTGAAAAATTTTTGATTTCTAAAGAAATAACCAATCAAAATTTAGATTTAATTATTTTATTTATAATTTTTCCTTCCATGTTTTTAAATCTGGGTTATTGTTGATGGTCTTAATCAAATCAATCTAGAAGCAATAATGTTTTATTTAACTATTTTTCTGTGAAAATTCTATTAAGTAAGCTAAAAATTGCATGCTTTTCATTTGATGGTAACATGATTTGGGTCAAGATAAAGAGCAGGGCAGTAGCTAAGGGGATGCTAGGAACGGCTCATCCCCTCTCCCCCCCCTCCCCCCACTCTAAAACATTTTGAGCTGCCCTGGAAAAAAATTACAAAGTCGCTGAATAAATTTCTGTTCCGAAAATCCAAATAAAATCCTGTTCAAAAATCTAATTTAGTTTTGTGGCTCTTTCACTGTTTTGCAGAAATTGCAATTAAAATAAGTATTTCAACAATCGCTCATATGGGTGATTCTCAAAATAGGAGACAATTTCAAAAGTGAAATCTTAAAAAAATTACTGTTAGCAAAATTTCTGAAAAAAATAGGTGTTGTTAATATAGTATTTCAGGGCGGGATTCGCGCCCAAAATTTTGAAATCCCGCCCAAAATAATAACGTGGACGGGAGGCTCCTGCCCAAAAAAATTTGCATTTTGAAACTATGATCAACTCCCACGACCGTTTTGCGAATTTTGTGATATTTTTGTGCGACTGATCGACATATTTTGCGATTTTTTTACCGCCAAAGATCATTGAAAATCACGATTTTTTTTCTGCGACCGATTAACAAATTTTGCAATTTTTTTAATGCAATCCATTGAAGAGTTTCGTTCTATTTTCCGTGGCGAAAAAAAGGTGATTCTGTTCAGAAATTTTAAAAATAAATAAAATAACACATTCAACTTCAAAAATTATGAAATAGTGATGCCACGGACGTGCTATAGCGCGTAAATTACGCAAAAAATCAGAGATGGCACAGAAAAAAACAGCTATTATGCGTCCCACAAGACGCGTAATTTCGTAAAGGTTTGCTGAAAAAAAGGCAAATATTGTTAAAAAATCGCGTAAAAACGAATAATTTCCCGCAAATTTCGTCAAAAGATTCGCGAAAGAATGGCTAATTTCGTCACAGAATCTTGTAAAACGGCAGTTTTCATCAAAAAAGTCGTGAAAAAACATCAAATTTCGACAAAAGATTCATTATAAACGACAAATTTCCCGAAAAGATCGCGAAAAATGGCAATTTTTGACAAAATACACAATAAAACGACAGATTTCATCAAAAGATTGCGAAAAAACAAGAAATTTCCTCAGAAGATTCACGAAAAAACAGCAATTTTTGTCAAAAAATCCCGAAAAAACGGCAGATTTTGTTGAAAAGATTGTAAAAAAAAAAGACAAATTTCATTAAAAGAGCGAAAAAATGCAATTTTCGTCAAAGGGAACCCCTTACTCCAGCCTCCCTGAAAAAAATAATATTGCCAGGAGTGCATTTTTCTGTTCAACAAGCTAATTTTCTTGCTTTAATTTATTAATTTATTTTTTAATTTATTTCTTTCTGCTCTAAAATCCGTTTTTGACAGCTCCAAATCTTTTTGAGTTAATGTAATTTCTAAAAGTAGCCATTCATTAAACAAAAAGTTCCCCTTTACTCAACGAAATTACTACTCGTTTTTTAAGAAAAAGTCTTTTTCGTTAAATTTGACTTCCCCTTTTTAAAAGAAATGCGAACAATAGTAAATCTTATCTTCTACACTCAAATAAGCATTATTTTATAATTAAATTTGTATCTTGCACATTTAATATACAGAAAAATAATATTTGTTTTAATTATAACAATTAATTATAAATTTTCACTATAAATTTATTAAATTAATTAGAAGTTTTATAATTATTATTAAAACAATAATTAGATCTGTAACAAAAATAATTAGAACCAGGAAAGAATTTACGATCAGTAAAAACTAGACAATATACATTTTTTTTTTTTTCTTTACACATTTTGCACAATTATTCTGAATTGTTGTTAAAAATTGGTTCGATGATATTTTGTCATGTATGTATTTTGGTAATTCTTTAAATAGCGGGTTTAAAATAAAAAATTTCTCCCTCCCAAACAGCTAAACTCCCCTCCATTTATAAATGTTGGTAGGGAAACTCCCCTCCTTGGAAAAATTGAATTTCAAGCCCTGGTATTAGGTATACTTTACATGTAGTCAGCAGAGCTAAATATTTAAAAATTAAGTTAAAAAAAATTAGTATTTTTTGAGCCATGCTAATGACAAAACAAATTGCATGGAATAAATATATTAAGAAATTTTTATTTTCTTCCTGTTTAAATAATTTTTTCTATATTTATTAGCCTTCCTTTACAGCAAATGGTTTCCATTTTTACATATATACATATAAGGAGAATAAAAACATTACCAAAGAGCAAACTTTTTTTACATGAGCAACATTCTGACACTAACAATGTAAGAAGCTGTCTTAGTGATTTTCTGACAGATTTAATGCATATTTTAGGGATAATAAATGTAATACCTAAATTTATATGTAAAATTAAACTTTATAAAGGATACAATATAAGCACTGGTTACATTTATGCACATAGGAGTCTTTAGCATGGACAGAAAGACCATGCTAATGACGCTGATATTTGTCCATGCTAATGACAAATTTTAATTTAAATAAGATTATGAGCCATAATATAATCACGATGCAATAGTCCTTTCTGGGGCTTTTTAAAACACAAAAGTTCTATGCAAATAAGTAAAATAAAAATTTTAACTATAAAATAAACATGAAAATTATTATCCATTCTAATGACATATAATTGATGTACACCCCTAATATTCAACTTATATTCTTAAAATACAATACATGCTTCTATTTTCAGGTTGGGATAAAATGGCTACTTGTTGCCATGGAGAAACTTTATATTTTCAAACTATTGTCATATGTGAAAATGAAATTTTGATTAATAACCAGCTGTTATAGTATGATGTTGTTTTGAAAATAGAATATGGAGGACAAACTTTAATTCTTTTATTATAATTTTATTTTTAAAAAGAAATTTATTGGATAAATCCCCTCCTTGATTAATTTAAAGAAAGAATAACATTTATTTTATTTTATAACATGATATTAACTCTTGAAAAATGCTAGTATACACAAGGCACAGCTGCTGTGGACATCCATGCTAATGACATTTTGAAAATTTATTCTGTTATTTTAATGTGTTTTTTACTAAAAAATGAGTAATTCTTGAGTGCAAACAATGAATAATATTAAGAGAAACATATAAACATGACAGAAAACCTCTCAATTTTTTTTGTATGCCGAAAGACATAAATTGTCTCCTATTTTGAGAATCACCCATATACTGTTTGCACATATGAAGTTAACATGATGTTTAAACTATGCCCCCAAACAATGTTTTTCCTTATACCATTATGCAGGGTTGGCAAGGTTTTGGACACAATGGTTTAAACCACGGTAAAATCCATGGTTTAAACCGTACTGTCCAAAACTATATTTTATAGTAAAATTGTATTTTTTAGAACAATGCTTAAAGTTTGTGCAATTGGCAAAATGATTACAATACAAAAATATTAACAACATAATTACCTATGTAACAATGTAATTGCATAAAAACGATACTAATTTTAATTATATGTAATAATTTTAATGTTATTCACTTAAATAATAGTAGTTAATTCAAGTACTAATAGTTTTATGAAGAATGCATTCCGATTCTGTTATTGAAATTCCCAAGATTTATTACTGAAAATAACTGTTAAATAAAAAGTCACGTTCAGCATACTGATTAAATCAGCTTACTGCTGACAATATGTGCATGCTAAGAAATAAATAATATAAATAAAAATAATTGATTTAGTTTGATTATGAGATATTTAGATATTGACTATTATTATGACTATGTATTATAAAGAATTGCTTATTATTATTGCACAAATTTAACGGTAACAGAACTTTTTATGCTGCAGAGATATTAGAAAAGTTTAAACTTTTTTTCATTTACCAAAGAATTAAAAAGAATGTTAGTAAAATATATTGTGAGATATTTATTCATATGTTTAATAAATGTGCAATAGTGAAATGTGGATTTTTTTTTTTTTTTTTTTTAAAGGTTTTGGACACTTTAGTACAGTTTTGTACACTTTAGTACAGTTTTGGACACTTTAGTACAGTTTTGGACAGTAAAACCCACGTGTCCTGTCACAAATCGGTTTTGGGCGTCCAAAACCCCAACCCTGCCATTATGTAATGGAATACTTTTGTGTGGCCCTGTAAATTAATGACAAATATTTTTTTTTCACCACTATTATATAGAATGCACATTTCAGTGTAGTTCTTAGTTACATATCAATTTTATTATGTTAGAGAGAGTGTAACATCATTAAAATGCTATTAAAACTATTTTTTTCCATTGGCCATAATGTAACAGAATACTTTTGATTGCTCCTGTAATTGAATTATTGATTTAATTTTCATAAAATTTGAAATGACTCTACAACGTTTTATATAACAAATATTCAATTATACAACAGTCGAATATTTTTAATTTCAAACCATTCTGTTGACATGCAGACGAAATATCGACTATTGGGTGGCACATATTTATATATTACAAACACATCTGAAAAGATAAAAGAAACTAAGTTGAAAGCTGCAACAAATATTGTCAAATGTTGCGAAAATCAAATTAAAACTTAAAAAATACTTTTTTTTTCCATTCTATTAAACCCAATCATATGTAATTAATTCAATGATATCTCATAATAGGTAATGATTCTAGATTGCACTGGTGATTAAATACTTTTTTTAAGATGGGTTCATATTACTTCTGCATTACTGAATTTAATATATAGAAACATACTAAATTTTATATTAGGGATGCCCCGAATAGTGATTTTGGCCGAATGCCGAATATTCGGCTGGCTGAATAGTAATTGTTGGGCCAAATACCGAATATTCGGCCAACCAAATAGTAACTATTCGGCCGAATACCAAATATTCGGCTTTCCAAATACTTTTTATATTTCAAAGTTTAAAGGTATTAAAATGTTATTTTTTTAGTTTTAAGGTATTAAAATGTTAATTTTACATAATATTTAATAAAAGAAACTTACATTTTAATAAACAAGGGTGTTTTATAAGAAAATTTAGCATTGAAAAAAATCTGTTTTGTGTTATTTAAGAAGCACAATTATGAAACTTTTTTCATGAACAAAAATTGCCTTGATAACTATTACAATAAAACCTCTGTAACGGACACTCCCGAATAGCGGACACCTCTATTTAACGGACAGTTTTACAATCCCCACTCCCAAAACTTAAATTTTTGTATGTTTAACCTCTGAATAACGGACATTCCGAATAGCGGACACTTTATTCAGCGATAAAGGATGAAAAAGTATTTTTTAAACAGAAAAAATGAAAAAAAAGTCTCTGAATTTATCAGGACAATGTGTCACAAATTTTGTGATCGCAGTTAAATGTAAATAAAGATTTGGGGGAAATCCTCCCCCCCAACGTTCAGTGTTAAAGTCAGGGGTTGCCCGGGAGAAATAATCTCCCAGACTATTGAAATGTCATCCAAGAACATTTTGAGATTTTATGCTTTTAAACATCAAAAAGGGCAATTCCTCCCTTCTCTTCCGGAACTCTACAATTTCTAATAACATCACACAGAAAAACAAATTAGTACATGTATAATCACAAGCAAAAATAAACTTTTGTAACAGATTTTTCTAACAATAATATAATAAACAGTGGATAAAAATGTGCACAATTTTATTTCAATTTTTTTGCTTAAAAATAATTTTAATTTCTGATTAATAATATAATAGTGGTTTTAGGACATATAAAAGTAAATTAATGAAACATTAAGCATCTCTAAGCGGTTTTTGAATCTTTGATGTTTTCCGAATAGCGGACAATTTCAGCGTTCCCGAGGTGTCCGTTATTTAGAGGTTTTACTGTACTATTCTCAAAAGTTTTTCTTTCTTGTTTAAGGTCTTTTATTTGGGAAAAGCAAGAAACAGATTATTTACTAAACAAAGTTTAGGAACTTGCTCTTACACATCATTTATTCTTAAGGAGAATCCTAATAAATCACCATTTTAATCCTTCTCATGATTAATTTTCTTAAGTTATACTTTATAAACAACAAATAAATAATGTAAAATTATTCTATTTTATTTAAATATGACTTTCTTTCTAATTGTTTTAAATATATTTATAAATTGACAGTTAAAAATAGAAATTGTGAAAAGTTTTTAAAAATATGTTTTAAATGGTTTCATTAAATATTGGATTTGGTCGAATACTTTGATATTCGGCTAAATCGAATATTCGGCAGGCCTAATACTTTGATATTTGGCCTAACCAAATATTCGGCTGAACCGAATAGTTTGATATTCGGTAACATGGCCGAATACCGAATAGATACCGAATATTCGGTGCATCCCTATTTTATATTTATGCCTGTTTGCCCAAGAGTGTAACACACTTGTTGCACCAAGATCTAAATATTTATAAAACTAGTTACAGTGCGAATGCACCCCATTTCATGTGCAATTTCTAACTTGTTCAGGATATATAGTAGGCTACATATGATACATATAAGGGTAATTCCATGTCAAATCACCCAGATTTTTCCAAAAATGACACCCACCATCATCAATTTTGATAAAATTCTGTGGATTTGTAGAATTTCTAATGCTGATTCCAAAAATATCAATTATATTGAAATTGATCAAACGATTTATGAGTTATGAGCTTTTAAATAGCTCCCAAGATGGCTGATTTGCCGCCATTTTGAATAGCACATGTGACAACAAAAAAGCCCATAACTTCTTTCAGGTTTAAGCTAGAGATTTCAAATTTTTTTTGTTTTGTTCAGAATAAAGTAAACTTTCATTTAAACAGATTTTTGTGAACCTAATTTTATAAAAATGCTGTCAAAAAATGACTTTTTGTCATTTTTTTAAGTAAAAAAAGGGGCAACTTCAATGGCTGATTTCCCCCAATGTACCCCCTTCAATTTTCATCTAATTGCATAAATAAGCAACTCAAAGTGTGTTTTGATGACTAATAAAAAAAACTTAATGGGCGGTTCACAGGTTTTTATTTAAAAAAATAAATTCAAATTTACTGACTTTTCACAATAACAGAAAACACAAGATAATATTGATATTTCTTTTATTACCAGAAATATCATACATATTTACATCTAAAAGTTTGATAAGGTTTAATGTTACATAAATATATGTATTTAATGTGCCTAAAAAATGGGAATCCCATAGGAATAAATAGGAATACCAATAATGGGTTCTTGCAATCTGACAAATTGAAATCTATTGCAGTATCAGTAAATTATGAATAAAAAGGAAATGATGGAAAAAGTTCTACAAATAGTTGAATTTTATGACAAAATCATACTTTTGTTATACAAAATACAATAAAATTGCAACTCTTAAATAAATATTACGGTACTTTAAATTAATACAAAATAACATATCACATACACAATAAACACATGCTATTAAAAATATATCTACATCAATACTAATTTAAAGTAAAGGTAATTAATATTTTTAAAAATTCCTGCCAACATGCAGATGTAAATTTTGAAGTTAAATACAGTAGACTCCCTCAAATCCGCACAGCTTGGAACCAGAAGTTTTGTGGATTTTAGAATTTTGCCGATTTTCGGTCATTACTTTGTTTACCTTTTTTTAAACAGGAATTTGAATGCAATTAATAATGCAATCAAAACTAAAATGAATGCTTTACAATATAATAAATATTAAAATAAGTAATAAATTAAAATAATAAAAATGTAGATAATTTTCAAAGTGATTAATATATTAAAAGTAAGGATCAAGTTAATAATCAATAATATATGATTAAATATTCATTATAAACATGAAATATATCTTTACTAAATTATTCAATGTAGTTACTAATGTACCTCATAAAGATACATTACTAATTCTCAACAAAATCATAAAATAAAGAAGTTTTTTTTTTTCAGGTTTAGCCAGATTTAGATTTAATAACCAAAAAAGCTTGATTAATACATAAATATATTTGATAAGAAGATTGTGATTACCAGTGATATATAAGAAAAATCTGAATTTTTTCAGAATATATTTCTTTTCCTTCTTGGGGGAAAAAAAAAACATGAATTCAGTACTATTAACAAAAGCTACAAATTAAAATAAAATGGAATTGATATAAAATTATAAAAGTCAAATTTTGTCCCTATATCTGAACTGAATGTTTCATTATTTACATCCGTAAATTATATGCAGATTTTTTAGAGTTGTGGATTTTAGGGTTTCGGATTTGAGATAGTTTACTGTACTTGTTTCAGTAACAAAAACCAAAAACTAAATCAAATTTAGATATAAACCTAGTTTAACAATTTTATCTGGCTGTTTTTAAAATTTAAATTTTCTGTAAGAACTGGTTTTGTCAGAATCATATTAAGGCAGTGCATATAAAAAAATATTTTCGTACCCTCAACAACTTAAAATTTTCTAACACATTTTCAGATTCATTTTTAAAAGTAAAAACATTATACTTGTTGATGTGATTTTTTTTTTTTTTTTTTTCAGAGATTTATAAGCGACCTCAGGGCTGCTACTGGCAACTATTTTTATATTCTGTGTGCACCAGTATTTTTCTAATATAAAATTTGAAGTATATTTACTTGCAAATGTTATCAAAGCATCTATTATGGATTTCATTTTTAAGAAAGTGGTTGGTGCCAGTTAGAATTAAAAAATAATTGCCTGTGGCAGCCTTGCAACCTGTGTTTTTATTTTTTGTTCAATGAATTAGATCTTGATTTACAACAATTATTTTCTGAGTATGACCATTTTTTCCATTTCCAGTACTATCGCTTAAATTCAATTCTAAATGCCCACTTAGACAGCATTTTTTTAATATAGTATGCCTTATATATATATATAGAACCTGCCACTTGAATGTGTTTGTGAGCAAAAATGGATTTAAAAACGAATCAGAAAATCCAATGATTTTGCTTTGCCGAACTGTCCCGTTCACATAGAAAGCAAGGCATTTTTGTATACACAGCTTTCTGTGCCAATAATATTAATGTACATTTGAAGTCATTGTTAAACCATTTGTCTATCTGATGCTGAATACAATCAGATTGTATTCTAAAAGTCGTTAGATAAGTTCGCAAGCATCCACAAGTATACATTTACGTTATCTGTGACTATTACATGATGCTTGTTCTCGGTAATGAATCTTAGAAATCACCTCTGGTTGATCGCAAACAAACTATACGTGATAGAAGAAAACTAAGAACAGTTGTGAAATTAGCATAGAAAAATACTTTAAAGGGGTGCATTGGTTCTTAATCATCTGATATGTAAACTAGTGTAACTTTTACTTACTGTATTTTTTATTTAAGAGTTTTAATTTTATCACATTTTTTATTATATACAAGTATGATTTTGTTATATAATGTACCTATTTGTAGAGTTTTTTCTATCATTTCTTTTTTACTTATAATTTATTGAAACTCTGCTATAGATTTCAATTTGTCAGGAAAGTACTTCTATGTCTTGCAAAAATCCATTTTTGGCATTCCTATTAATTCCCTTTTTTATAGGGGATTCCCCTATTTTAGCCACATTAAACATACATATTTAAGTAACATAAAACCTTATCAAACTTTTGGATGTATAAATATTTCTGGTAATAAAAGAAATGTCAACACATTATCTTGCGTTTTCTTTTATTGAGGAAAGTCAGTAAAATTGAATTTATTTTTTTAAATAAAAACCTGTGAACTGCCCATTAAGTTTTTTTTATTAGTCATCAAAACACACTTTGAGTTGCTTATTTATGCAATTAGATGAAAATTGAAGGGGGTACATTGGGGGAAATCAGCCATTGAAGTTGCCCCTTTTTTTACTTAAAAAAATGACAAAAAGTCATTTTTTGACAGCATTTTTATAAAATGAGGTTCACAAAAATCTGTTTAAATGAAAGTTTACTTTATTCTGAACAAAACAAAAAAAATTTGAAAGCTCTAGCTTAAACCTGAAAGAAGTTATGGACTTTTTTGTTGTCACATGTGCTATTCAAAATGGCGGCAAGTTGGCCATCTTGGGAGCTATTTAAAAGCTCATAACTCACAAACTGTTTGATCAATTTCAATATAATTGATGTTTTTCGAATCAGCATTAGAAATTCTACAAATTCACTGAATTTTATCAAAATTGGTGATGGTGGGTGCCATGGTCTGGGTGATCTGACATGGAATGACCCATAAATAAAAATTCATAGACTTTTACTGGAACTGTTAAGAGCAAGAATCTGAGAGAGTGACACACCTAGCCTATTGTTTCAATATTTATGACTCACCTTGTATTCATGGGTGCAAGTTTTCCGTCCACAGGACGAATTTCCGTCTTTTGGAAATTCCCAAGGACAGAAGAATCTCCGACGATTGAAAACGATTGCGAAAATGACACGTTTTTTGCCAAAAGATCGCTAAAAAAGACACGATTTTTTGTCAAAACATTATGAATATATAACGTGATTTTTGTCAAATGATCGCGGAAAAGGTCGCTATTTCTATCCAAAGATTGCAGATAAAAGCGCTATTTCATTCAAAAGATTTCAAAAGGATGCTTTTTTTGTCAAAAAATTGCAGAATAAATGTGATTAGTGTCGACGGATCTAAAAAAAAACGTTATTTCCGTCAAAGAATTTGTCAAGGAATCGCAGAAAATACGCGATTTTCCTTAAATGATCGTGGGGAAAATGACTATTTCTGTCAGAATTGCAGACAAACTGCGATTTTTGTGAAAAGATCGAGGAAAATCTGTTTTTGTCGAAAAGATCATGAAAAAAGACACAATTTTTTTCAAAAGATTGCTGACAATATATGATTTTTGTCAAAAGATCGCGGAAAAAAAGCACTTTTTCTGACAAAAGATCGCAAAAAAGACGCGTTTTTTGTCAAAGCATAGCAAAAAAAAGGGAAAAAAACTCGATTTCTGTCGAAGGATCGCGGTAATGACGCAGTCTCTTTCAAAGAATCATGAAAAAGATGCGATTTTCATCAAATAATAGCAGAAAAAACTCTATTTTTTCAGAATTGCGGAAAAACACAATTTTTTGTCAAAGGATCGCAAAAAAGTCACGATTTTTTGTCAAGGAATCACGAATTTTCTTAAAGATCGCGAATTTTTGTCAAAGGATCGCGAAAAAGTCCCGAATTTTTGTCAAAGGATCGCGAAAAAGTTACGAATTTTTGTCAAAGGATTGCGAAAAAGTCGCACATTTTTGTCAAAAGATAGCAAAAAAATGCAATTTTTGGTCAAAGGATCGCGATAGAGACGCGATTTCTGTCAAAAGATCGTGGGAAAAGCAAATTTCGTCAAACAGTCATGAAAAAAATGTAAATCATGCATGTGTATATTTGTTCACTTTGTGGTTGGAGGGGGGGGGGGGGTAGAGTGATTCAAAATATTTTCAGTCCTGGCAAAATTTCAAACTTGCACCCATGCCTGTATTAGAGGTCTGCACGGACCGGAATTTCTGGGCCCGGCACATTATAAAGCTCAAAAGTTCGGCCCGGCCCAGCCTTTTGGTCTGTTACAATTTCTACGATTTCTAAAAAAAATCAGATTTTTATCATATAATTAAGATTTTTTTAAAGAATACTGCACACATATCCATGGAATGATTTTACAGGAAATACACATCAACAACATTAATGATTACTTAGATTCTTAGGCTTTCAACATTCAAATAAAGATTCATTAAAAATTTAATATGGTTTAGAATGAAAGAAAGCTAAAAACATCGTTACTTTTGAAGATGTTTGATAAAAGAAGATTTATAAAAATATTTCTATGTCATTTTATTAAAGGTTTTAAATCCAAATTCATTCTTAAATTCAAAGAAGCTCCTTTCTGATACATTTCTAAATTCACTTTTTTCTCAGAAATGCATAAGATTAGCAGGTATCTTTATTCAAAAATCGAGCGGCGTTATCCATTTTTTGATACAAGCAATTTACGAATACTACAAGCAAATAATATGCTGTCATAATTAGCGATTTGAATAGAATTTCCGGAAGCGATAGCATGGGAAGGGAGAAAAACCTGTAATCATTTGAGAAACTATTACATCTCAACAAGGTCATACAAGTATTTTATTTATCAAAAATAAAAAAACGCTATTCGATTCCAAATACCTTCAATAGTTAAGCTATTCACTTTTATACTTTTACAATTTAAAATTAATCAGAAAATGTGTCAAGCTTTCGCATTATTGAGAAATTAATTTAAGAACCATCAAGAAGTATATATCCGAAGATAAAGCTAACATAAGTTCTTTATCGCTGTTAATATTTTTACAAATCATGTTTTCTGCCCTACAGATCTTGAGAACAATTAAGTCTAGTTCCGGTCCGGCCAGTCTATATGTAGAAAAAAATTGCAAGCTTGATCTCGGACTGGCATGAGCAGGGTTCGTTGATTTAAATCGGCTTGATTTTTATCACGATTTAAATCAGCTGATTTTTTTTAAAAAATCATTGATTTAAATCAGTTTTTCTTTTAAGTTATTTTTTAATAAATTTCAGATGAAACAAACATAATAATGTGCTTTAATATAATTTAGTTTTATATACAATATATAATCAAACAACTTTCAGAAAGATAAAGCTTAAGCTTAGTAAAAAAGTAAAATAAATGTAAAGTTTAGAAAAAAAAAATGCTTTCAAATTTCATTTGAATCAAATTATAAAATAATCTTGCAACGGTAAAGAAATCTAAACAGAAATATACTAAATATTTGAATATTTACTCATTAGTATTTAGAAAAACTTTTGCAAGTTGAGGTAAAATAAAATTGTATGACTTTATGTGCTGTACTTTGGTGAAGCCTGCTATATAAGGATTTGAGCAAAATCTGAATCAGCAATTGATTTATTTATTTAATTTAATATAATTGATCTCAGCCCTTTAGAATGGTGGAAGGTATTTTTGTTACACTTATCGAAAAAGCTCATACTAAAAAGAGAATTAATTATCAACTAGCTTTTTACTGCAATAGATTTATCTGCTTCAATCGAACAAATGTTTTTTGCCTTTGGTTTGATACATTCAGAAATTAGAAATCAACAGATAAAACTGTTAAACCACTGCCATCGAAATGCTCAAGACCAGAGGACACAAATTGTGAGGTATTCACTAATTGACTTACTTCTCAATCATGTTGGAATTCACACTAGAAAATTTTGAATAACAATTTACTTTTTTTTTATTTGTGGAATATCAATCATCGTATAAAACACTGAACATACTGATTAACTTATGATTAATTACTTCTTAAACTTAAACATACACATGAGAATTTGGAATCCCCCAATAAAAAAATATCCAGATGCGGCAACACTGTAGCATTCCTTCTCTGGCTGAATTTTTATTTAGGGATTCCAAGTTCTTATTAGTGAGTTTAAATAGTTATTGTTTTATAAGATAAATATTCCACAAGTAAAATAAAATTGCTATTCAAAATTTTCTTGTGTAAATTCCAACGCTACTGAGAAGTCAGTCGATAGTGATGACATCTCAATTTGTGTCCTCTGGCCTTAAGTATTTTGATGGCAGCAGTTGAACTCATTTCTCTCAGTCAACATTAAAAAAAAAAAAAAAAAAAAAAAGTTAAAAACTTCCAATTTTGTTTAATTTTTTAATGTGTTGCAGATGTTTTTTATTTTAATTAAAATATTGAAGGTTGAATTAATTTTTGACATCTGATTTGTAGTTTTTCATGCATTTTGTGTAATCAAGATTTTTTTCATAGCCTAAAATTTTACCTTGAAATAATATGAATCATTTATGTAAATTGTGTAATATTAGTAATAGATAATACTTATAATATGCATGTCTATGTATTTAAACTTTATATTATTTAAATTAAACAAAAAGTCATAAAATAATAATAATGTGTGGCAATTTTTTAAAAAATCAAAAAAATCTGATTTAAATAAAAAAAATCCGATTTAAATCAAAAAAATCAGATTGTTTTGATTTTTATTTAAAAAATCAAAAAAATCACGAACCCTGGGCATGAGTCAGCTAAAAAAATATTAAAATGAGTTGCACACAATATCATTCTCTGATGCTGATCTCTACACTGTACATTTTTATATTGATGCTGTCAAACTAGTATGGCTCATGACGCACATTTATACTTATTCTCGTTAAAAGCATTGAAAATAGCTCATATTTTATCGTTCCAGCTCAAATCTTCAGAACGGGCCGGCAGGCCCAAAAATTTTTTTAATCGACCTGTCTGGCCCGTTAAATATTTTTGCCGCCCCGGGCCCGTGCAGACCTTTACCCTATATATATCAATTGGACACTATATTCTGCCTTTAACCTGCTGTCAATAAAGGCAAAATTAGCACTAGCCACCGGCCACAGGGCCAGTAAATGATAAATAGTGGCCAGTGAAAAATTGTCTATCAGCGGCCACCTTATGGCCATTTTTTTACAAGGAGATAATATATTTTACTTACATTTTATCAACAATTTTACTTTTTTGGGTTCCAATATATTTATATTAACATATTTATTTGTGCTATTCAGTCGCCCAATCCACAAAAAAATGGACATGAGGATGAAAAATTGGGGAATTTAAATTTCTTTAAATGATTGAAATTTTGCATATTAACTGTTAGGAGTGTACTATTTCATATTTTATCAAAAAAGAATAAAATTTTTGTTATTAACATACTTATTTTAATTAATAAAGTGACACTATGACTTTGTAAAATAGACTGCGGCAAAAATCTTTACATTTCATGGTCTCATACAGCTGAACAAACATTCTGAAAATCTCCAAACTTGGATATATATGATCTGACAGCTATTATTGAGAATTTTTGTCTGCAGAGAAGTGTTCATTAATCTTCATTACAAAAGGTAAGCATATTTAATTACTCCTAATTATCGTGTCACACCCGCAACAAAAAGTTACATTTATAGCTCTACAGAAAAATATTTTTGATTTAAAGTTATGAAACTTTATATTCAAAAATAGTTTATTAAGATACTTTGAATTACAGACACAAAAAAAATTAATTAATATTTTAATTATAATTATTGAGCGTTGCGGGCGTGACATGTCCCTGTTGCGGGGGTGGCATTTAATTAAAGTCACACCTGCAACGTCTTTTAAAATTGATTACAAATGTATATTTGAACAAATTATATGTAAATTTATATAAGAATAATATGCTGAAAAGCATGTACTTGACAGCTTTAACTATATCCTTTGATTTAATAGAGTGAATTCCAGTTAATAAATAAAAAATTGCATCATCTGAGCATGTGACACTGTGTGCAGTTGATTTATTCAGTTTGGATTGATAAAATTGTTGCTTTACTACAAGAAAATAATTTTATTATTGATATATGATTAAGAAATTAATTTAAAAGTTAAGATTTTTATAGAAATTAAAAAAATAAATTTACTAAATATTTTAGCAATTTTCTTTAATTTTGTTTTGTTTTTTATATATATTTTTTAATTTTGTTATTTGATAGTATTTATCTAATATATATATTTTTAGTTTTTTATAAGTAAAGCAATATTAGGGGAATATTTTTTTTTCTCTTTTAATTTAGATTAAATAAAAAGTAGAAGTAAGAATAATAGAAACTGTTAAAATATTTATTAAGTTAGCATAAAATGTATATAGTCAGTTTGAAATTAACCAAAATTTAACATAATTAACTTAAGTAAGATTAGAAATTTCAAGGGATAAATATTAACAATTTGTTAAGCATATATTTTTTGGACTTGAAGTGCTATATTTATTAAGTTTCCATATTAATTTCTTCTCTTTTGCAGAGAATGAAGAGTACAGAAAGATCATGATACCATCAAAAAAAAGATAAAAGAAAACCTTTTTAAATGTGAAGCATATCTGCAACAAGAGAAGGAAAGCGACAAAGCAAGGAGAGAAAAGAAGAGCATATTTAAAAAAATCATGGTAAAGGATGGCAATCCTTTTGCATTTCATCTCATGGTAAAGGATTTGTCTACGGGGGTTGGTGCAGTTGCCAAGAAAATGGTAACGCTAGCAACGCTCTGCAACTATAAATTCAGCTTCAGATTTTGCCATGTGTGTAGAAAAAGTCCTAAAAATTATAAAAGAGCTTTGCTGAATGTGAAATTTCAGAAGACATTGTGAAAATGCTTCATGCATGCTGGCACCAAGCACAATCAGAGCTCAACATTCAATCGATACATCATGTTGTTTCTATAGACGTAGGAACAATTAATCTAGCAATAACTTCAGAAAGTGATCACAAGAGAATTTGTTTGTTACCATATTTTGTCAAAAATATAATATCCAACGATAAGAGTGCTGTTGGAGATTTTGTAGAAGTTGTTTTATTCTCCTCATTATAAAAAAAAAAGTGAAAACTTTGATGGACAAATAAGACAAATGAATAGGGATGATATAAAATAAAAGTATCTGAAAAACAAATTAAGAAAATGTGTATATTTGGTTCAGTCAATCAGATGTCTTCATACTTTGACAAGGATATAATATCCAACGATGAATGTGCAGTTGGAGATTTTGTAGAAGTTGGTTTATTCTCGACATTAAAAAAGTGAAAACTTTGATGGACAAATAAGACAAATGGATGGTGACCATATAGATATAGAATGTTTGAAAAAAATTTAAGAAAACGTGTATATTTGGCCCAGTCAGTCAGATATATCCTAGGAAAAAAGCATTTTTGTAAAAAAAGCTATCACCACCAAAAATTATAAATTCAAGATTAGAAATGAAATTTGTTTGATATTTTCCTCTCTAGATATTATAATTGTAATATTGATTAATTCTTTAATTAAAAAAAATCTGCCTTGAAAATATTTGTGTATGTCATTATTTTATTGGCTATACAAGTCACACCCGCAACAGGGCATCATACCCGCAACGAAAATTTTGAATATTTTCTACAAAAGCAAGAATTGAGTAAATAATTTAATTTTTTCATAGAATAATTATTTAAGTATTACTGTCTAATATTTAAAAAAATCAATTCACTCAGTTGTCATAATTCACAGAATTTTGCGTTTTTGCACTGAAAGATGAAAATGCATGTCCTTTTTATGTCACACCCGCAACAGGTGGAAATTATTTTCTTTTTATAAATAAATGATATATTGGACAATTTTTAGATTTCGATAAATGTATATGTGTAAGTGGTCTACATTGAAATTCATACAAATTGAAACCAATGCTCAAAAATATTTTTGCTGGTGGGTAATTTAAGATGTGTAAATGTCACACCCGCAACTTTGGATTGGGCGCAGTCTTACATTAATACTTGGTATAGGTGAAAACTGGGAAATTTGATTAGTAGCCAGTGGCCGGTAGACCCAGTTTCATTAGTGGCCACTTTTTAAAAGTTAGTAGCCACTTTTTAAAAATAGGTCAAAATGGCTTTTATTTATTTATTTATTTAGCGGCTAGTGAGTTACAAAGTTACACATATTTGGTTAAAAATAAAACTGTCATTCCACTGAATGGAAAAAAATGAATTGGTGATTAATACTGCAGATAAAATTGTAAAAGATAAACTATATTTAAATATATATTAATGCATTGTATAAAACAAACAAGGAAATTGTATTTTTAAATTTAAAAATAATTTCACATTTTTCTTGGATATTTTATTCTTACTTAAAATTGGTGGTAATTATTAAGTTTGGCGAGTATACAGATAAATATAAATATTCTTTGCTTTGGCTGAGATTTCAAAACTCCGGATGCCTTATAAAGGCAAAATCAGAGAGTGCCAATATGTTGGTGAGGTGGAGGAAGTCTGCTTGGTAGCAGTAAAGTCAGATGCTAAATTTGCAGCATTACTCGCCTAAGGGGTGAGTGCTAATTTTGTCCTATATTTTTAAAGTAATTGGCTATAACGTTTCAATCTTTCTTGACACCTACATAAACTTTAATCATAAATAAAAAAAAAAAAAAAAAAAAAAAAAAAATGTACCAGCCAACTATTACTGGTACAATTAGTGAGCATATGGCAAAAGTGAAAGATTTAAAATGCAGCAATGTCCTTAAAATCTCCTTGCATCCAGAGGTAAAAATGGTATAATTTATTTGAAATGCATGTGGAATTAAAATTGATGACTATATTTTGAAGGAAAAAAAAACTATTTCTTGAAAACATAATCCAAATAAAGAGTTCATGCTAAAAAGCCAAAATATAGAAAATACAACAAAGTTGCTAAATATGCTTGCATCCGATAGAAAGAAAGAATTAACCAATTCACTAATTAGGTGCAAACAAAGTAGAGATGCATATATTCATGAAAAGAGCTGTATTTCACAAAGCAAATTAATAAGATTTTTTAATCGCCGAGTGGCGACTAAGCTGGTGATCGATGGCCGATTTTTAATTTAAAGAATTAACCAATTCACTAATTAGGTGCAAATAAAGTAGAGATGAATATATCCATGAAAAAATCTGTATTTCACAAAGCAAATTAATAAGATTTTTCAATCGCCGAGTGGCGACTAGGTTGGCGATCGATGACCGATTTTTAATTTAAAGAATTAACCAATGCACTAATTAGGTGCAAATAAAGTAGAGATGGATATATCCATGAAAAAATCTGTATTTCACAAAGCAAATTAATAAGATTTTTCAATCGCCGAGTGGCGACTAGGTTGGCGATCGATGACCGATTTTTAATTTAAAGAATTAACCAATTCACTAATTAGATGCAAACAAAGTAGGCATGGATATATCCATGAAAAAAGTTGTATTTCACAAAGCAAATTAAGATTTTTTATCGCCGAGTGGCGACTAGGGTGGCGATCGATGGCCGATTTTTAATCGCCACTTTTACAACTTTAATCGCCATGTGGCGAGTGGCGACCGTTAATTTACACCTATAATACTTGGAGAAATTTTAACTGTTTAGTACTTTTAAATAATAAAGTGGCTACTAATTGAAACATAGTGGTCATTTGAAAAATTAGTCTTAGTGGCCAGTGGCTGCTAAAGAAATTTCCCAATTTTGCCCTATAGCTGTCAAAATGTCTACCCATCCCAAACTGCAGCAGAAGAAATTATCTTCGAATCCTGACCCGAACATAGTGTGGGGCCCTTTTTAAGTAAAATCAGGTTACCCAACCCCATGCTTGACTCTGGTGCAGATTGCAAAATCTATGTAATCAAACCATGATTGTAATCGTCTAGTTTAGTAATCATAATCTAGAATTTAAAAAAAAATAGATAATCAAAAATGTAGTTGTGATCCAACTGGCATAGAGATGTAATCGTAATTCATTTTTAGAAACTTAAAATACAGGGCTCGAAAAATAGCGTTCCTTGGATCCCGGGGAACCCAGAAATCCTTTCTGGGAACACATATTTTATCACTAAAGTTCCCGGTCGGGAACCTAACCTTTTGCCGTATCTGCTGGCAATGCCGCAGATGCATTATAAT
This sequence comes from Maratus speculifer, assembly GCA_964019185.1. Classification (NCBI taxonomy): domain Eukaryota; kingdom Metazoa; phylum Arthropoda; class Arachnida; order Araneae; family Salticidae; genus Maratus; species Maratus speculifer. The sequence continues at coordinate 361,537,490 of OZ025292.1, forward strand.
GCGTAAATCAAGCAAAAAATAGCTCTGAAGTGGTCCGAGGGATGCGTAATTTTGTTGGAATATTATGGGAAAAGCCCGAATTTCAACAAAGGAATCGCAAAAAATAGCAAATTTCGTCAAAAAATCATGAAAAAACGGCAAATTTCGTTAAGAAAATGGCACATTTCGTTAAAAAATCATGAAAAACAACAAATTTTGTCAAAATATTGCGAAAAATGGCAAATTTTGTCAAAAAATATCTAAAAGACAACAGATTTCGTTGAAAGATCGCATGAACCAAAGCATATTTCATTAAATTTTTGCAAAAAAGGCAAATTTTGTAAAGATTTTCTTTTGAAAAGCGACAGGCTTCGTTAAAACATCACGATAAAATGGCAGATTTCGTCAGAAAATTGCGAAAAACGCAAATTTCATTAAGGAATTGCAAAAATCAGCAAATTTTGTTTCAAAAAATCATAGAAAAGAACAAATTTCGTAAAAAAAAAATTGCAAAAAAACGGCAATTTTTGTCCAAAAATAGCGAATTTTTTCGGGAACTTATACTTTTCATCTGGGAACCTATATTTTTCATGTAGGTTCCCAGCTGGGAACCTTAAAATTATTAGAATTTTCAAGCCCTGAAATATATTACAGTCCTGTAATCAGTTCGAAGTTGAGTCCCAAGGTACAATCATCACATAGTTTAAATAAAATCTAAATGTTGGTAAATCTAGAAGCACTGTCATCAGGGCTGGCAAGTTTCTGCCAGGGTGGTTAAAACCTCTGGTTATAACAGGTAAAAAACCAGCATGGCAGAAACTAGTTTCTGCCATGCGTGTCAAAAAACTGGCAGAAACTAAGAGATAATACTAATAAATGCAATTATTCATAAATAACAGATGATGTATTTAATATGTAGAGAATTTAGTTAAAAAATTAAAATAAATATTTTGAATGTTATTCAAAGTAGCAAAAATTTTCAAATGGATCATACAAACATATTTTGTTAATATAATAATTTTTTGCCAATTGAAGAACAGAAATTTTCATAATGGTAATCTGATTACTGTTTACAGTTAAATTTCTAATTAATTTTAAAAAAAGAGAAATTTACGAAAAATTCTATAATCTTTTAGCATTATAACTTAAAAATTATCTACTACTACATATACTACAAAGAGAAATGGTTTTTGTAAAAACATATAAGTAAATGATTGTAGTGCAAAAATAAAAGAAAAAAAAATGGATGAAATATTTTATTCTGTTATTTTAAAATATTGAAAGAACAAATTTGTTTTTCTGGAAAAATTAATATATTAGAACATTCCATATTATAGTATTAATTTTGCTAATCTTTCTTAACCTAGACAGCTTTTTAATTTGTTTTGAATGAAAAAAAAAGTTTGAAAATATTCTTTCAAGACCAGCATTACTGGCAGGCAGAGTTGTATAATATAGACGCACGTGTAAGCGCCGCACACAGAAAATTTAAAGACTTTGCAGAAAATTTTAGGAAAGAAACAATTTTTATTTTTGTAGCTTTTTTTTTAGAACCAAAAAATTAGAATATTCCCCCAATTTTATGTACGATTTACTTACAGTTAGCGGTTACTTACATTTAAAAGCAGGGCCGATTTTCGATTTTTCCAAAGTTTAAGGCATTTGATGCTGAAAACTTTAATAATTCATCAGTCCGAAATTTTATACACCAAAAATCTCAAATTTTGACAAATAGTTGTCTTAAAAAATCAATTTCGTCTATCATTTGGGTTATTCTCTACAATACTGCAAATTTGACCAAGCAGTCTGACTTGAATGTTACATAGGTAAATTTTCATAAAAATTGGATAAATTGTTAGTAATTGGTCAATTGTTGAAGATTTTAATAGCAGCAGAAATCGTTATAAAATTTTAAACAAAAGTGCATATTCCCCATTCACTTATCATTAACTGATAACAATAAATGTGAGGGAATGACGAGTGAGGGAATGATGAAATTAAGATGTTTTTACTAATTGTCATGAAAAATGCAAAATTGTGGAAAAAACCGAACTGATTCCTTAAAGAAGAACACATAATATATAATGTATGATAAAATTAAAAATTTTGAAAATTTCTAAAAATTTAGCATTCTGCGTGAGGGAATGACTGCTAATAAAAATACTCCCTGATTTTCTGATTGAAAAAAATTTCTAGAAAATTAACAAAAACTTATCCCACCAATTTATGTTGCTGGACTGACAAGTACTCAAATTAGCTTCCTCTCTGTAAAGAATGCTAGACTGCTGCTCATCTTTAGTGATAGGATATTTGGGATAATAGCAAGGTGTGAGGGAATGATGGTCTAGCATGGGGAGACTTATAATTGATTGAGTAGACTACATAATTACAGTAAAAAAAAATATTTTTATTATTTTTTGTAAGGTACCATTTAAGAACTTTATTTTGCTTAGGGTGTTTTTAATTATTTTTATTTCTGAATGGAAAAAATCAGGCAGTAAAGTATGGTAGTATGGGTAGGGGAGAGGTGAGGGAATGATATTTGCATGATATATCTTACATTTTTAAATATTAAATTTGTTTATTTTTAAATTTTACGCCCTGCCCCTAATAAACAAACTTTAGACCTTCTAATAAAAGTATAAATAAATAAAAATAAAATGAAATTTAGAGCATTTATATGGCTGGGAACCACTTTTTGCACTATTGCAGAGAATAACCCATTTGCAGAAAGAGACATCTCCAATTTCATCAAATTATTGCGAAAAAAACACGAATTTAGTAAAAGTTCCACAGAAAAAGCATAAAATATCGTCGAAGGGTCACGAAAAAACAAATTTCATCTAAGGATAGCAGGAAAAAAAAAATTTACAAATTTTATCAAACACGTGAAAAAAATGCGAATTTCGTAAAAGATCTCAAATAATTTGCGCTTTTCAACAATGAATTGAGTAAAAAACGCACATTTCAACAAACAATCGAATGAAAGACAGGCAAAGACAAGAACCATGTGAATTTTGACAAAGATTCTGCAAAAAACAAGAATTTCATCCTTGAATCGCGCAAAAATGCAAAATTCATCCATGAAATGCGTAAAAAACACAAATTTTGTCCATGAATTGTTTAAAAAATAAGATTTTGACATCATACAAAAAACACAAATTCTGTCTAGAAATCGCGTAAAAAACACGAATTTTATCCATGACAAAATAATATAACACGCAATTTTATTAAATGTTAAATTTGCAGAAATTTTTTGACTCAATTTATGTGCACAGAAAGTTTTTGGTTTTATACAAGTCTGCTGGCGGGTAATGTCATTATTGATGATGTAAATTTCGAAAAATTCTCATTTTCACGTTATTTGTTTCTAAAAACAGCTACCCATAGAAGGCAAGACATTTTCTAGGACTTCCTTGGTGAAATATGTTTCTGGAAAAAAAAAAAAGTATTTTCTTGCCTGCCCTTTAGGCTTAAATATCAATTTTGATCCCAAATATTTAGGATGAAGTAAATAAGCTAGCATAAAAGCTAACGCTGCAATAAATGTGAATTGAATCTTGCATTTGTAAGTTTCCATGATATTTCCATCAATAAATAAGGTTAAGCAAATTTTATGAGCAGCTGCAATAGAACAGTCATGTTTTTTACTTTTATCTAAAGCAATAGATTTTAGCATTTGTAACAAATATTTAACTTTTTTATAAATCATGATATTTATTTACAATTTTAACAACTGCAGTATCCTTAATCTCATTTTCATAATTTTCAATTTTCTGCAAATAATATGGTTGATTCTATCTTCTTGAAAGATTCAAAACTATCAAATTTGAATACAAATTTATTTATATTTTAATTTAAAATATTTTATTTGCAATTTATTTTTAATAAAATGTTTATAAGCAATTTAATACTACTAAAAAAGTCTCAGATTATGTCATGAAATTAGTTTATGCCATTTTCTGCTGGTTAAAACTGGTTATAATCACTTTCTGCCACTGGCAGGGCAGAAAGTACTTTCTGCCGACAAACACCCAGCCCTGATTGTCATTATTTTCTCATTGCCAAAACATTTAAAAATCTTCTTTCTTATTAAAAAAAATAAACTGAAGTTGCCTTTTTGTAAAAGTTCAAAGCTAAAAAATAAAATTTGAATGGGAGAAAAAAAATTTACTTTAGACTTGTGAAATTTTCTTACCATGTCATTATTTCAATGCTTCTAATGTTGTCTGTTACTATGATGAGATCAGTTGGTTATAGATCACTGTTGCCAATAGTTTATTAGAAATTGTCAATGTCCGGACATACAAACGAAGCATCCAAAGGTACAATACTCTCTCTACTCATGTTTTATTGCTTACTGTTCAATTTTGTACTTATTGTGTCTATGTATGTTTCATTTCAGGTGTTGGTAAAAGCAGTTTGCTCCTGCGATTTGCAGATAATACTTTCACAGGTACTATGTTAGTTTTTGCTTTGATGTATGTATTAATAATATTTTATTCCATTTATTTTTCTTTTATTATTGGAAAAGCAAGAGCTGGAAAAAATATGGTAAGTCATTTGTAAAAGATTCACTCTGCAGTTAGGATCAGAAACTATCATGGTTTTGGTGCCAACAGGCTCTGTTGCAATTAATGTCGAGGGCAAATCATTTCACTCCACTAAAAGTACCAATATGTTTTAAGTATTTCACTAATTTAGGGAGTCAGGTTGCAAGAAATCTACAGCTCAGGAGGGATCCAGTATCATTTTTGATTATTGATGAATTTTCAATGATCAAATGTCATCTAATGACTGATCTTAAACAAATATGTAATAAAGGTAAAGAAGATATTGACAGGGATACAAGCCTAGTCTTGTCAATGTACACATATTTAGATATGTAAATTTTCTGGAAAAATATAAGTGGCAGAAAAAAACTGGTTTTTTACCGGTTTTTTTCGGGAAAAAAACAGAAAAGTTGGAAAAATTGATTTTTCATGATTGTTTCTCCCAAATAAATTATATTTTCTTAGAGAATATTAAATAAACATTTTGTTTCATTTATTTGTATTAAAAGAAAATTATTTTCAATTTATATTACAAAATAAAATGAAAAAAGCAAAGCCTGCTTATGCAAGTTTAGATTTTTTTTTTTTTTTTTTTTTTTTTTTTTTCACAACCTAAGAATTTTTATTAAATGTTATTGTTTGTTATATCATATCTCTTTTGAAATGATTTTTCAGTTACATGTTTAACTACCAATTGACCTATTAATTGTAAAAACCTGAGCCAATACGTCTATATAATCCGAGCCAATACAGTTTGGAATGAAATAAATTATGTATCCCATTTACATAAGTATAGTTTTTAAGTAAATGATTCTAGTTTAACGAAATAAATTATTGCAGTTTTGAGTTTTGTCATTATTATAAATATCAATATTGAAAAATTCCATTTTTTGTAAAAAAAATGTATATTTTTACAATATTAAATTTTTTTCTTACAATTATAATTTTATTTCCTTTAAAAAATATGTTTAGTTTTGGTATAGCTTTCAAATCTCAACTCAAAAAAGTTTTGATTTAGTTTTATAATCTAAATTCAAACAATACTAAGTTCTAGTTTGGCTTACTCAGGTCTGTAACTAAAAAACAACATGCGATTTATTGAGTGTTAGATGTTAACTCACCGAAACCAGGAATTTTTTTTTTTTTTTTTTCAAGTTAAACATATTTTTTTTCCCTTTTTATCCTGAAATCTGGTATTCCATTCTTGAGTAAGAAACCATATTCAATAATATTTCCATATGTTAATTTCATATTTCTAAGCGTGGAAGTCAAAAGTAACAGAACACTACAAATAGGAAATGCTTGCTATTTGAAGAATTAACAAAAGCAGTTACACACAGAGATAAACTTCTACTGTGTTTTAGAAAACTACTAAAATTCAAAGTTTAATCAAGAAGGAAAGTATAATTTGGAACGTATATACTTGTAATAAAATACAGATTTATTTATTTATTTATTTTTGTTTATTATTTATTTATTTATTTTATTTTATTTTATTTTATTTTTTTTTTTTTTTTGCTGTTGTATTTAATGCTAACAGCCCATGTTTTGCAACATTACTGTATGTTATGGAGGTCAATTTTAGATTCAACACCTTGAAAAAACATTCAATTAATCAGCTACAATAAACTCCCTCAAATCCGCACTCCTAAAATCCGTAACTTTCTAAAATCTGCACATAATTTACGGATGCAAACAATGAAACATTCAGTTCAGATGTAGGTGCAAAATTTGACTTTTTTAGTTTTAAGTCAATTTCATTCATTTTTTAATTTGTAATTTTTTTTAAGGTTATTGAATTCATGTTTTCACACGAAAAAAGGATAATTTATTTCTAAAAAAATCAAGATGTTGCTGATATCATTGGTAATCACAAACTTACCAAATATATTTATGTATTAATCAAGCTTTTTTAGTTATTAAGTGCTGCTAAATTTGAAATAAAGCTTCATTATTTCATGATCCTGATGTGAATTAGTAATGTATTTTTTATGGGGCAAGTTTCATTGAATAATTTAGGAAAAACACATTTCACCTAGGGATGGGACGAATATTCGGCCACTATTCGGTATTCGGCCCTTTTGCCGAATATTCAGTTGGCCGAATATTGAAGGCTTGTTGACCGAATACTTCGGCCGAATATTTAGAGATATCTTGCCGAATATTGCTAAAATCTTGCCGAATAGTGAAAGATATCTTGCCAAATAAATTTAGGATTTAAAGAATTTCATTTCTTAAAATTTTTTTTCTCTAATACAAATTTGCTACTTCATTTATGAAGTCCTTCTCATTCTTACTTACAAAATATACAGCTATTTATATACTAAAAAATATACAGCCTTTCTGTATTTCCTTTAAAAGTTAGTGATATTTTAGAAATTGCTGCCAAAGTTGGAGATTTAATTGTATGGGAAATGTCTTCATTAGAGAATGATATATTACAATTCAAGATATAAAAATACTTATAGAAAAAAAAAAAGAAAGAAAGAAAGAAAAACACTGCCTTATTTTAAAACACTCGTATATTTATTAATGTCTGCAAATTCCATGCATATATAAAAAAGGCTCTTATGAAATTCATAACTTATTTTCTATAAAGTAAAAATGAAAAAATTCATTCACTAGGTATTAAAGAAGATTCATTTTCAAAATTAAATATCAAATATCACTATTCCAAATACAACGGTACATCTGTAAACAGAACTGGTGTCAAACTAGATACACATTAGATGACACAAGTTGCTGTAGGAAGAAAGTTTTATAAATATTTAAACAAATTCTAAATACTGAACAAAATATTTTTAAGCTATTGCATAGCTTTTATCGCGGGCTTTGAGCTCAGCGACCGAATCTAAAAATTCCGTAACGAGAAAACCTAACACTTCCGTAACGAAAAAACCTACCACTTCGGCTAATGTCGTTTTAGTTCGGCAAACTTCGGCACGGTATCCTTCGGTAGACTTCGGCAGACATTGACGCGGTATTTTTCAGATATTAGGATATCAAGTCTCAAACTTATGTTTCTTATGATCTAATATTCATAGCGCGGCCAAATTTTGTTTGGTAATTTATTATGAGACAGTGTTAATTTTCGGTGACAGGAGACCCCCCCCCCCCACGGTGAGGGTCGAAAAATTTAAAATGCTTATAACTCGCGATCTAAGTTTTGTAACGCGGCCAATTTTTGTTTGGTAATTTATTATGAGGCAGTGTTAATTTTTGTTGACAAGAGACCCCCCACGGTGAGGGTTGAAAAATCTAAAATGCTTATAACTTGCGATCTAATTTTTGTAGCGCGGCGCGGCCAAATTTTGTTTGGTAATTTATTATGAGACAGTATTAATTTTTGGTGACAGTAGACCCCCCATGGTGAGGATCGAAAAATTTAAAATGCTTATAACTCACGATCTCATTTTAGTAGCGCGGCCAAATTTTGTTTGGTAATTTATTATGAGATTGTTAATTTTTTGTGACAGAAGACTGCCCACGGTGAGGGTCGAAAAATTTAAAATGCTTATAACTCGCGATCTAATTTTTGTAGCGCGGCCAATTTTTGTTTCGTAATTTATAATGAGGCAGCGTTACTTTTTGGTGACGGGAGTCCCCCAAACGGTGAGGGTCGAAAAATTAAAAATGCTTATAACTCACGATCTACTTTTCGTAGCACGGCCAAATTTTGTTTGGTAATTTATTATGAGACAGTGTTAATTTTTGGTGACAGGAGACCCCCCCCCCCCACCGTGAGGGTCGAAAAATTTAAAATGCTTATAAGTCGCGATCTATATTTCGTAGCGCGGCCAAATTTTGTTTGGTAATTTATTATGAGACATTGTTAATTTTTGGTGACAGGAGACCTCCCACCGTGAGGGTCGAAAAATTTAAAATGCTTATAACTCGCGATCTACTTTTCGTAGCACGGCCAAATTTTGTTTGGTAATTTATTATGAGACGGTGTTAATTTTTGGTGACAGGAGACCCCCCCACCGTGAGGGTCGAAAAATTTAAAATGCTTATAAGTCACGATCTATATTTCGTAGTGCGGCCAAATATTGTTTGGTAATTTATCATGAGACATTGTTAATTTTTGGTGACAGGAGACCCCCCATGGTGAGGGTCAAAAAATTTAAAATGCTTATAACTCGCGATCTAATTTTCGTAGCGCGGCCAATTTTTGTTTGGTAATTTATAATGAGGCAGCGTTACTTTTTGGTGACGGGAGCCCCCCCACACACACACACACGGTGAGGGTCGAAAAATTAAAAATGCTTAAAACTCACGATCTAATTTTCGTAGCGAGGCCAAATTTTGTTTGGTAATTTATTATGAGACAGTGTTAATTTTTGGTGACGGGAGACACCCCACCGTGAGGGTCGAAAAATTTAAAATGCTTATAACTCACGATCTAATTTTTGTAGCGAGGCCAAATTTTGTTTGGTAATTTATTATGAGACAGTGTTAATTTTTGGTGACAGGAGACACCCCCCCCCCATGGTGACGGTCGAAAAAATTAAAATGCTTATAACTCGCGATTAAATTTTCGTAGCGCAGCCAAATTTTGTTTGGTAATTTATTATGAGACAGTGTTGATTTTTGGTGACAGGAGACACACCCCCCACGGTGAGGGTCGAAAAATTTAAAATGCTTATAACTCGCGATCTAATTTTCGTAGCGCGACCAAATTTTGTTTGGTAATTTATTAAGCTATTGCATAGCTTTTATCGCGGGCTTTGAGCGCGGCGACCGAATCTAGAAATTCCGTAACGAGTAAAAATCCTAAAGCTCCTGCTAACGTTGTTTCAGTTCGGCAGACTTTGGCACGGTATCCTTCGATAGACTTCGGCAGACATTGACACGGTATTTTTGCATAAGTTGATAAAAAATGCTATGCAATAGCTTTACCGCGGCAGTCCTCGAGTGCCACACGTATTTTTTTTTTATTCTATAGTTTTCACTTTTAAATAATTATTTGCGTAATTACTGACTTAAATATGTAACAGTTTTATGTATATATTTTTAATTTACATCATTCATTCATGTTGTTATCAATTTCCGTTTATCCTTTTAATGCTTGTTGAATAAGTGGAATATTGATATTGAATATTGTATGGGCCAATTCAAATGCCAAAGATTTTGTTAACATATGCTTTCTACTTTAAGCATAACCTTTTGCTTTAACATAATTTGTAATTTAAAGCTTGGCAACTGATTTCAGAACAGTCTCGTTCTTACGAATTTGCTTATCATTAGGGACACAAACTCTAAATGATCAAATTTACTTTATTAAAGGTTATTTCAGAAAATATCTTCTTGTGTGTTCTGAGAGAGTGAGATTAAGAATATTATTGATCTTGGATGCAAGAAAGGGTAAAAGTATCATTTGATAGTAAAAGTAAAGGATATTCTTCATATTTTAATGTAAATATCTTCCCATCCTGACTTACTGAAAATCAATTTGATGTACATTAGGATAAAAGAATATAATGCAATTTCATAATTTTTTTGTGTTAAAATAAGTTTTTCAAATTTAAAAAAACATTTAAAAGCACAATTAAGAGTAATAATTATTAATGAGTTCCTATTTTTTAAATTATACATAATCAAAATTTATTTTCTTTATTGGAAAAAAAAAGTAGGTATTCGGCCGCCGAATATTCGGTATTTGGCCTAAATTTTGGCCGAATATTCGGTGTTCAGCTATTCGGCCAAATCACTATTCGTCCCATCCCTACTTTATAATAAATATTTAATTGTACATTATTCATTATTAACTTGACCTTAGCTTTTAGTATTTTAATCATTTTAAAAATTATCTAAATTTTTATTATTTTAATTCATAACTTATTTTATTTTAGTACACTGTAAGTATTCATTATGCTTTTGATTTTATTATTAATTTCACTGACATTACTTTAAAAAATATATAAATTAAGCAATGACCAGAAATCTGCAAAATTCTAAAATCCGCACAATATCTGGTCCCAATCTGTGCGGATTTGAGGGAATAACGAAATCTTGAAAAATGCAGTGTAGTAGTGCCACCTATATAGGGCAATTTACACTAAAAACTAAACAACATTAATATATATCAGAAACTGGCTGAATCTCTAGTTTGATGAAAAATCGTCTTTTAGTTCTTGAGATAGAGCTATTGCGATAATCATGAATAATCCAGCCTAGCAGCATCATCTGTTGAGCGATTTACACCAAAAAGTAATAAGCACGGAATTATATCAAGGAATAACTTAATCTGAAGTAGAGATGCAACGATTAATCGACCGAAGCTGAATATTCGGCCCTTTCGGTCTATCTGCTGAATATTCGGCCCTTTCGGCTGAATATCAAGTCTATTATTCGGCCTTGGCCGAATAATACTGTAAGAAATGTTTATATATTTAGATTTATACAGTAAAATTTTTATTTCACAATTTATATTCATCATGTATACTAAAAATTTTATTTGAAATTAACTAATGCCTCTTCCCCCCTTAACTTTCATATCCTAAATGTATTTTATCTACCCATTTTAAATAAGAGGATAGTTTAGAAATCATTATGCTGTATTATTAAGTAGGAAAAATATCTGTAATAAGTTAATGTAAACTTTTAAATTTAAAATTAATCTAATACAAATTTCCCTGAAAGAGCTGTACAAACAAATTAATTTTTTAAGCATAATGGAAAGTTTAATATTTATCCCTTGTTACATAAAAAATATTTCTTTCTATTATATTTCTAATTATACCTATAAAGAACATAAATTATACACGATAGATTGGATATAAATGTATGTATAACATAGATATTTAAGTTGTAGGGTAAATATGCCAATGATGGACATCCTTGAAGATTTTCTTTAAAAATTGTTTTTTAATTAATTTTAATTATTACATTCCAGTTTTTTCATTATTATCAACGTCAAATCTGTCAACAATATTTAACCACTCCAATAGTAATCAAAATTTAATTGTAAATAACACAAATATATCAAAACACCCAAAATTCCAGTAATAGATACCTGTCAAAAAGTAATTTATATAATGGTTCTATGATTGTATGTAGAACCAGAATTTAATGAAGCAAATTATTTTTAAATGAATGTAACAATTATGAAACGAAAAATTAATAGGGTGACCATTACTGGCACACCTACTCTATATGCTGCAATAGGTAAGTTTTTTTAAAATATGTTACTTACTATTTCTTATTAAATAATGAAAGAAATGTAAATACTAAATTATTTTATTTAGTATGTTTTACATAATATTTTCAAGAACATCATTCTAGTGTTTAAATTTATATTTGCTTTAAATACAAAATTAAAATGTTTTTAATAAACGTAGATTATGATGCAGAAATAATAATACTTCAGCATTTTCAGGTGATAGTCTATTTCTTTTTTTTTTTTTTTTCATACATATTACCTGCTTCTGAAAATAACCGCTCACTGTATATGGTACTTCCTGGTGCTGAAAGGTATTTTTTGGCTAATTGTGAAAGATTTGGAAAATCTTTTGAATTTTTCGCCCACCACTCCAAAGGACACTGTTGTCTTTCTAGTAATGGCTGAGACAGGAAATTATTAATTTCTATTGGGAAATTTTCTACAGAGGTTTCATTCTGCAATTGGTTTGCCTTTGCAATCTCGTTAAAGCATTCCCACAAAGAATATGGAGTTTGAGAAACTGGAATATTTATCTTGGAAATATTTTGTTCATCTATTATGGGCTTCATACTAGACTTTGATTGTACTATAGCATTTAATTTGGATTTTATTTCTATATCTTTTTCTTCATCTTTGTTGAAAAAGAACACTTTAAATCTGGGGTCCAAAACAGTAGCAATGGAATAGTGTTCCTTGTCTTGAATTAATGTGAAAAGCTTCTCCAAATTTTGTAGAAGAGTGTCTTTAATGGTGCCAACACCAAAAAAATCTCCAGATTTCGATAAATATAACTTTAATGCAGCAAGTATTGGGATGACTTCAGAAATTAACGACCTAGATGAGGAAATTAGTTTTGTTATTTCTTCAAATGGTTTTAATAGATTCAGTAATTTCTCTAAAATAGCCCACTGGTTTGCAGTTAGATTATTTATTTCTCCAAATTTAGTTGCATGTAGAGAAAGTGCATTTTTTTGTTCCAGTAATCTCTCTAGCATGTAATAGGTACTATTCCAGCATGTAACCACACTTTGAACTAGTTTTTTCTTAGGAATTTTCAACTCATTAATTACTTACCCATCATACGTAGTATAGGGTAAGTCTTGCAATCGTTTTGAAAATCGAAATTTTTTTTTTGACGGATTTACACGTTTCAGATACTGGAGATACCGAAAAACATATTTTTAGAAAAAAAAATTTGCCGTCCGTCCGTCTGTGTGTCTGTCTGTCTGTCTGTAACCGCTCTATCTCCCGACCAAATTGAGATAGAGACTTGAAATTTTGTATGTACTTAGTATGTAAGAATGGGACGAAGCCTATTTAATATCAATAACCTCGATTATCCGGAACTATTTATTTCGGATTCTCGAAAAATTCGTTCAGATGAAAGGTATATAAAAATTTTCGAAATTTTTTATTTTAAGGAATGGGTGTAAAAGGCAATAAAATAACACATATTTTGCATAAAAAACGAAGTCGATCGGATTATTAGTTGCCGAGATATGTGTAATCCTGTTTTCCACATTCTTCAATTTTTCATGACCCTGTATTTCATTCAAATTTCAATTCACAGATATATTTTAATTGGAAAGGAGACGCTTAATCCAACGCACTAAATATTTAGGTAATATGATTATTATTTTTTGAGTTATAAGGATGTTTCTTTTACGCAATCCGGTACTACTCGAGTATTTTGGTGTTTTATATAATTGTCGAAATTGGCTCATCAGCAATTCATTAATGGAGCATTATTATGTATGTTAAAATATTTATTTATGCGTTTAAATTTCATTTTGGAATTGCCATAGATAGTTTACACGCGCTTTATTTTCATATTTAATATTATGATGGGTAAGTATTACGGTGGCCCCCAACGACTAGTTTGTATAGCAGTTAATCTTGAACAGGCTAATGGAGAGTGATTAAAATGTGTAATGATTTTTTTACTTACAGCAATTAAATCGCTTACTGATCTTTGGGATGTTAGAGCATCAGATATTGTTAAATGCAAAGAATGTAAAAAACATGACTCAGTTTCCAAGTTTGCAACACGTAAACCTTTCACAATATTAGCTCCTCCATCTCGCAGCACAATATGCATTTTGTCATTTAAATTCCATTCATTCACCACTAATTTATACATATCACGAATGGTGTCACCTGTATGACTTCCTGGAAAATGTTTAACTTCAAGTGCAGCATGATGATATACAAAATCATTAGATATCCAGTGCCCTGTAATGTAAAGCTCATAAAACTTTGGTTACTTATAGTACTAGTCCAGATATCTGAAGTTAACGACACAATTTCTGCTTCCAATAATAAAGATGAAACTTTTCTTTTACAATCTTGGTAGAGAGATGGAATCACATTCTGTTTAAAATATTCCCTGCTGGGAACTTTATATTGAGGTTGAGCTTTTTTCATTAAATTAATAAAACCTTCATCCTCAACAAAAGAAAAAGGTTGATTGTCAAAGGCAATCATTTCTGCAATTGCTTTATGCAATTCTACTGATCTCTTATCATTAATATCCCAAAGTTTTTTCTTTTCAAAAACTGAATCTAAAGTCTCTTGTTTCCTTTTCACTCCTTGACTTGTACTTGGTGTCATTTGTGAGTCTGAACTTACTTCAGAAACTGCATCATGGGTAGCTTCATTATATTCTTTTGGATGTTTTTTTTCCAAATGATAAATTAATGAAGATGATGTTGCTTTTTTCCCACTTCCTCCTCTTGATAAAATACTCTTGCACAATTTACATTTTGCTTTAGTATTATCATTTGATAAGGGTTCAAAAATTCTCCAAACTATACGTTTTTTGTTACCAAAACCACTCATTTTGCTTAATCTGAAACTTTAAACACAGAGAATAACACCTGCACAGAGTTACTGATACTGAATGTCCAGGACTAAGTCCACACTAGCGTCTCAATATAGAGAGGGCTCCCGCAGTAGGGTTACTGTATTTGGCTATTTATCGCTTGCTTGGCTATCTATTTAAATATCTGGTAGAGAGGGCTCCGGGTGAATATGAAAAGAGAAAGTTAATGGATGAATTGGACTACTACTATTGCGAAATAAAAAATTTATTCGAGAAAATCTGTAGTTATATATGCAGGGATGCCACTTTTCCGCCAAATGGCGGATTTCCGCTTTTTTCATTTTTAAGAATTCGCAATTTTCGTTAAGCGATCGCGAAATAACGATGATTTTCACCGAACGATCCCGAAATACAACAATGATTTCCTTCAAATAATTGTGAAATAAGACAGGGATTTTCATCAAACAATTACGAAATAAAGCTCCGATTTTCGCCAAACGATCGTGAAAAAAAAATAGCGATTTTTGTCAAACGATCGCAAATTAAAACGGCGATTTTCGTCAAACAATCGCGAAATAAAGCGGCGATTTTCGTTAAATGATCGCGAAAAAAAACCCGGCTATTTTCATCAAACAATTGCGAAATACAACAGCGATGTTTGTTAAACGATCGCTAAATAAAACGGCGATTTTTGTCAAACGATCGCAGAATAAAACAGCGATTTTCGTCAAAAGATCGCGGAATATAGCGGCGATTTTCGTCAAACGATCGTGACATATTACGGCAATTTTCGTCAAACAATTGCGAAATATAACGGCGTTTTTCGACAGACGATCGCGAAATAAAACTGCAGTTTTCGTCGAACGGTCGCGAAATAAAACAGCAATTTTCTTCAACGATCGCGAAATAAAATAGCGATTTTCGTCAAACAATCGCAAAGTATATCGGCGATTTTCGTCAAATGATCTCGAAATAAAACAGCAGTTTTCGTTAAACGATCACGAAATAAAACGGCGATTTTCGTCAATTGATCGCGAAATAAAACGGCGATTTTCGTCAAACGATCGTGACATATTACGGCAATTTTCGTCAAACAATTGCGAAATATAACGGCGTTTTTCGACAGACGATCGTGAAATAAAACAGTAGTTTTCATCGAACGATCGCGAAATAAAACAGCAATTTTCTTCAAACGATCGCGAAATAAAATAGCGATTTTCGTCAAACAATCGCAAAATATATCGGCGATTTTCGTCAAATGATCTCGAAATGAAACAGCAGTTTTCGTTAAACGATCGCGAAATAAAATGGCGATTTTCGTCAATTGATCGCGAAATAAAACGGCGATTTTCGTCAAATGACCACGAAATAGAACGGTGATTTTCGTCAAACGATCGCGAAATGAAGCGGCAATTTTCGCTTAGCGATCGCGAAATAAGACCTGCAAAGGGGGTAGCGGGTTAAGGGGGGTCTGGCGGCCCCCACCGAATCTGGTAAAATCGTTCCAAAAATCTTGAAGAGGGTCGAAAAACAAGCAGTATAAGCTTTTTACCGACATTACAACCCCAAACGAAAACACAGTAATGGCGAAAAATATGATTTTTTGTGATTTTTATTTTTTTCAACCAGTTTAATTTATTTTTAAATGGTTTAAACGCAATTAAAAATTTGTTTTGGATGTGTGGAAGTCCCCTGAATTTTTTCAGATTTTTTGGTCAAGTAAAAACATGTGAATTTTAGGTTTAAATGCGAAAAAATCGTGAAAAACGCGTCATTTTCAAGATTCAACCCTCTAATTTTTAGGGTTGTTTTCATTTTCCCGAAGGGTGCTGTATAGTATAGATAGCGGCAATCGTCCTCTTTCGAATGCAGGCAACTGGACTCAATTTGGTCAATTTTGGTGAGCGGGGCGATTTTTTGAAAAAAACTCGAATTTTCAACTTTCGGTAAATTACGGCGCGTACTTGGTATAATGCGTCTTTGCTATAAAAAAATACATCTCTATAGGGGTTTTTGAGGTCGCAGATCACGAATTTGATGTCGAAAAAATTTTTGACAACAAATTCACCCATAAGTATTTATTAACACAGGTTTGATAATGTAAAAAATATCATTGAATCACAGCATTTAAACAATTTTAGCATCGTGTTTAACTAATATAATCAATGAAACTAAATTTTCTGGCATAAATCATATTTTATTCAAGCTTACGTAATAGTCACACAGTAATATAAAATAGCATAATACTTTTTTACAGAGCTAAGTTAACAATTTTACAGTTTTAATCGTCGTCACTATCAATAACAGGTTCAACGCTTTGAACAGAGAAAAGATTTGTGAGAATCTGTGCTGGACGAATAATTCGCGACAAATATCTCGCATGCCCTAAGAAGTAAATGGTAGTGGCCACATGTGAACAACAACCGACAGTTCTGAGGCCATTCGCACAATCGCATACGTATTCTTCTATACCACTTTTCAAAATTGATTTATCTTCCAACAAGTAATGCATATTAAGAACTCCATCTTCAGTACATAATTCTGCTAAATAAGAATTAAGAATAAGAAATAAGAATTTTTTTTGACATCAAATTCGTGATCAGCGACCTCAAAAACCCCTATAGAGATGTATTTTTTATAGCAAAGACGCATTATACCAAGTACGCTCCGTAATTTACCGAAAGTTGAAAATTCGAGTTTTTTTCAAAAAATCGCCCCGCTCACCAAAATTGACCAAATTGAGTCCAGTTGCCTGCATTCGAAAGAAGACGATTGCCGCTATCTATACTATACAGCACTCTTCGGGAAAATGGAAACAACCCTAAAAATTAGAGGGTTGAATCTTGAAAATGACGCGTTTTTCACGATTTTTTCGCATTTAAACCTAAAATTCACAAGTTTTTACTTGACCAAAAAATCTGAAAAAATTCAGGGGACTTCCACACATCCAAAACAAATTTTTAATTGCGTTTAAACCATTTAAAAATAAACTGGTTGAAAAAAATAAAAATCACAAAAAATCATATTTTTCGCCATTACTGTGTTTTCGTTTGGGATTGTAATGTCGGTAAAAAGCTTATACTGCTTGTTTTTCGACCCTTTTCAAGATTTTTGGAACGATTTTACCAGATTCGGTGGGGGCCGCCAGGCCCCCCTTAACCCGCTACCCCCTTTATGCTATTCACTCGCGTAGAATAATCTTTGAATCTATTGCTGGGATACCTAAATTTATTTAAAATTCTGCGATATGTATAATTCCTCGCTAAGCTCACTATACCTGCTGCTGGGTTACTTTAATTGATGTAAAATACTGTGAACTAAAGAAAAATCATTTTAATTTTCACTAAGTTTTTGTGCACAGTGTAAGCACTTAGCTGCATATTTCAAACTTTTTTGACTAATGCTCATTTAGAAAGAATTGTGTTGAAGGGATGAAAAAGAAAGAAAGAAAATTACTAAAAAAATAGATTGTTATAAATTAAATTCTTATTTTTTATTTTGTTATAAGCAATAGTTTACAAAATTCACACGTAAATGTTGTGAAAAATGTCGTAAAATTTCCTCTTTTTTGATATTTTCCGAGTGGCATCCCTGTATATGTTACGTTTCGATGTAACAATTTTAGTTGGTTTTGTATTAATGCAAAAATTAAAATATACTTAATTATGATATTATTAAATTTGAATATTAGACCTGACCTTCGTGTTTTCTAAATCTAATCAAAAATTTGCAAAATTTATATGCATATGTCTTTTTAAAATTTACAAGATAAAAATATGACTTATATAATTAATGAAAAAATTTTTTTTAGCAATTTTGTTTAAAAAAAAATATTTTAAGATCTCGTTTTTTCTCTTTTCATGTTATAATTGATAAGAGAATGGTGAATAAAAAGATCTAAGCATAATAACAATTTAGGAATTGTAATAAATTTAAATATTTCCAATGTTCAATTAAGATAAATTTGAAGCTCAGAAAAAAAAGTGATTGGGGGGGGGGGGGGGGGGGCAAAGCATTTGAATAGTTACAAGACAAATTTCACTTTAAAATAATTAATTAATAAGAATAAAATTCCAAATCTCCCTCGGGAGGTGTTGTACATCCCGTAACAGAGACTGTAAAAAAAAAATTGTCATTGAGAATTATTGATTAGAAAGATTTTTAAAAGGGTCTCAGTTACACCAAATAAAATGTTATGTGCTACAAAGAAAAAATAAGGTTCTAAAGAAAACTGTTGAAAATTAGATTGTTGTAGTGTGTTATCGTGGGAGTGGTGTTTGTAGAGAAGACTTTCAATTTGTAATTTTTATTTGACATTAGTCATGGCTGCTCGTGCCCCACCAGTGGCCGAGAGGTGAGGTTCTGACCTCTCAATTGGTAAACGGCAGGTGCTGAGTTCGAACCCAATCGCGACCGTCGACCTAACCGTTCGGAATTTTCGTGGTTTTCTTCGAGCCTTGCATAACTAAGGGTTAGGTTACCTTATAAAGACCCCCACGAAAGGCACTCCTCCCTGGGCTTATATCCCTCGAGTAGATAATCGGCCGACACAAAATAAAACCAAACCAAACCATGGTTGCTCATCAAAAATTATAATTTAAAGCAGTTTTTTTACCTGACATGTTTTATGTCACTACAAGAGTTAAGATAAGAAACTGATTGAAAAGAATTTAAAAAAAATAGCAATAAGAAACTGATTAAAAAGAATTTAAAAAAAAAATAGCAGTAAGTTTCGAGATGTAAGACGAGTATTATAAGTCTTTTTGATCATTATTGTAATTATTAAAGGCATAATATTTCCATTAATTGAATTTATTTTTAAGTATATTTTTTATAAGTGTCCTGATTTTAGATTTCAGAAAAGTAACAAAGCATAATATTTATTTATTTCACCATTTTAAAAGTTAAAATTAAAAATAGTAAATTATTTTTTTAGATAATTCTATTGATGTTTCCAGGAACTTCAAAATTTCCTGACAAAATTGATGTTTAAAACCAATTTTTAAGATGTACCAACATTTAATAAACTATTACTCTCTATATATATGCACCCCCCCATATTGCTAATAAAAAAATATTAATAATATATCATGCAAACAAAAAAACTTTTAATTGTATTTTATCACATAAAATTACCATTCAAATTTCTTATTTCATCTTCAAAAATGGAGTGGAACAGATTGAAAATATCCAGTATTAGATAAAGAGAATACGTTTTATTTGCTTTAAGGATAATTATTTTGAAAGAATTAAGTTTAAAATAATAAGAATAAATAAAAAAAACAAAAACGAAAATGGGTATTGAAGCTAGAAACCGTAGAAAAATATTTGAATTTTTTATAACTTAAACAATAAAAAAAAAGGCTTATGAACACATAATATTCACAATATATTAGATAAAAGTGCTAAGAAATTTTCCCTTTAAAAGAAATATACCGTTACAAATAATTACATACTGTATTTAAAAATTTAATTTACAATTATTAATAAATTAATTAACAGTAATTAGTAATGTACAATAATTTTCAAACCTTATATTATAAAATTAAATTAAGTATTTTTAAATATACTACACTGATACAAATTGATGAAATAAATAAAACATTATATTAAATAACATGAGTAACGATGATTAAAAGGAATCAAATTACATAATAAAAATTGATTATGTTCCCCCCCCCCCCCGCTTCTTTTTATAACATAATACAAATTGATTCTAATTAATTTACCGTTTGAATGGATGAACTTTTTTATCATAAAATTAAAAGACTTATTTTTATATAAATAGCACTGATACAGACGGACGAAATAAAACATTATGCTAACTAACTATATGACTAATGTTGATTGAAATGTTTGCATGAATCAAACGACATAATAAAAATTAAATCCAATTTTTCCCCACTTTTTTTTTTTTTTTTTTTCACAACATAAACACTGATTCTCATCCCCCTCTCTCTTTTTCTTCACGAAATAACCCCCGAAACCGACCCCCCCCCCTCACACACACACACACATATTTTTAGAATTGATGTGTTTACATCAGCATAAAGAAAACCCCCGCTCAATTCATTTTCAGCGCGTTGGCGAGGAGTTGCCGCTGAACGCCAAATGAAGAGGGAGCCGACAACAGGCGCATGCGCTGTCCAAGCTCTCCTTAAGAGCCGTCTCTATATTGAGCTTATACTCTAAGTCCACTTAACTAGAATTATCCTATTCTTTTGAAAGATAGGGGAGGAGGTAATACAGACAAAGGATAGTGAGAGAGGAACAGGTTCAAGGGTAGAAAAACAAGTTTTCAAAGTGGGGTGAGGGAAGCAACATTGCTTCTTGTCTTGACCTTAAAGAGTTTATACTAAAATGAAGGTTTAAAGTGAAAAAGAAATGGATTTTAAATATTGGATGTATGGAACATATACATATAGTAAGATAAATTGCAGAGCTCATTTCTTTTCTTGCCAGTTATGTGCATTTTATTGAGTTTTCATTATTTAATTTATATTTTTTTTCATCTGAAACTTAAAATTTATGTTGTTCAGTACTTTTAAAATTTTGTGATTATTTTAAAATGTAACAGTAACAACATACATAATACTATCTATTAAAATTTAACAATACAATAACTAAGATATTACATATTCAACATTTTGAAATTCATATCTATTTTGCTTTTACTTATAGTTTCTAAACCTGAAAACATTCACTGCACGCATTTTAATAGAGCTGTCTGCTGAAATGGGGGGGGGGGGGGGATTGTTAACTTTGAGTTTAATAAAGTCTACACAAATTTCTTTCCAAAATTTTAGAGGATGTTCTTTTCTATCAGTGGTTTTTCTTAAGGTATTAAGATTTCTTATTTATTTTCATCTGAAAGTTGAAATTGAAGGGGGGGGGGGGGGGATTGTTAACTTTGAGTTTAATAAAGTCTGCACAAATTTCTTTCCAAAATTTCGAAGGATATTCTTTTCTATCAGTGGTTTTTTTTTTTTTTTTAAGGTATTGAGATTTCTTATTTATTTTCATCTGAAAGTTGAAATTTGTTTTCTAATGCTTTCAAAATTTTATCATTATTAAGTGTAACAACATACATACATATTATCTATTAAAATATAACAAAAGAGTACCTGATGTAGAAATTCTGTTAAGATTTTTTTTGGTCAAAGGTCAAATTATATTGAGGCAAATTTTAGGCCGAACAAAGCCGAATATTTTTTCACAATAAAATAATACTTTAAAAAATTAAAAATTTACATATAAATAATTTAAAAAAATAATACATCTTACTTATGAAATATACAAGAATTATGTATACAATGCATACTATATTTTGTTTTTAAGTAAAAATAAATTCATTATTCTGCGGCCGAATAGGCCGATTATTCGGCTGTAATTTGGCCGAATAATTGGTATTCGGCTATTCGGCCAAATCACTATTCATTGCATCACTAATCTGAAATTTTATGAAGATCCATGCATTAGTTCTTGAGATAGAACCTTTCTGGGGGAAACTAGGAGTTTCCCCCAGGTTTAAAAAGGGGCAAGGCGCTACTGTTCTGAAAAGGGTACTTTTTACTTACCCATCATACGTAGTATAGGGTAAGTTTTGCAATCATTTCGAAAATCAAATTTTTTTTTGACAGATTTACACGTTTTAGGTACTGGAGATTCCGAAAAACATATTTTTAGAAAAAAAAATTTTTTACCGTCTGTCTGTCTGTAACCGCTCTATCTCCCGAACAAATTGAGATAGAGACTTGAAATTTTGTGTGTACTTAGTATGTAAGAATGGGACAAAGCTTATTTAATATCAGTAACCTCGATTATCCGGAACTATTTTTTCCGGACTCTCGAAAAATTCGTTCTGATGAAAGGTATATAAAAATTTTCGAAATTTTTTATTTTAAGGAGTGGACATAAAAGACAATAAAATAACGCAAATTTTGCATAAAAAACGAGGTCGATCGGATTATTAGTTGTCGAGATATGTGTAATCCTGTTTTCCAAATTCATCGATTTTTCATGACCCTGTATTTCATTCAAATTTCAATTCACAGGTATATTTTTATTGGAAATGAGACGCTATCCAACACAGTAAATTTTTAGTTAATATAATTATTATTTTTTGAGTTATAAGGATGTTTCTTTTACGCAATCCGGTACTACTCGAGTATTTTGGTGTTTTATATAATTAGTCAAAATTGGCTCATCAGCAATTCATTAATGGAGCATTATTGTATGTTAAAATTATTTATTTATGCGTTTAAATTTTATTTTGGAGTTGCCATACACACACGTTTTATTTTCATATTTTATATCATTATGGGTAAGTATTACGGTGGCCCCCCAACGACTAGTTACATTCTTTAGGGCACTTTTTTGATTTTTAAGGGCACTTTATAGAATTGAATCTAGAATATAGCAGCTCAAAAAATCGTGGAAATACAGAAATTTTTGTCAAAGAATCCAGAAAAAAATCCAAAAATTTCGTCAAAAAATTGAAAAAGATAAATTTTGTTAAAAGATTGCAAAAAAAGGCCGATTTTGTTAAAAGATAAGACAAAAATGGCAAATTTCTTCAAAAGATCTAAAAAAAAATTGCCATTTTTGTCACGTTTAAACACGAAAAACACAAATTTAAAAAAAGGGGGCGTGAAAAAAAGCGCATAGTTCGTAATGGCAGTGGAATCACCCCCTCTTTTTTCCCACCTCCGTTGTAACCTTTCAGAAAATTTGCTGTGAATTAAAATTTTTTTTTTGCTTAGGATCACCTCTGTGATACTGTCAGATTTTTTAAAAAATTAAGGCAGTCATTTCCGAAAATTAAAAAAAAGTATTAAAGGGGAGGGGTGGATGTGCGGAAATTTATACTACAAACGTCATTTTTGGGCTGTCACAAGAAAAAGTTGGGAGCGGGGGGCGTCAAATTCTAATTATACCCCGAGTGTAATTTTCTCCTTGCACAAAAATGATTGTGAGTTGGGAAAATTCGCTTTTGGGGCAACAAAAACGCAATTTTGAAGCAAGAAAATTAGTTTTTAGAACAGAAAAATTCACTTCTGACATTAACTTTTTTTGTGTGTGTGCTCCTTTGACAAAATTTGCATTTTTTGCAATCTTTTGAAAAAATTTGCTTTTTTTTTTTTTTTTTTTTTTCACGAATTTTTGGAGAAATTTGCCATTTTTTGACAGAATTTCCGTTGTATTGCGATTTTTAAAAGAAATTTGCCTATTTTTGCAAATCTTTTGACAAAATCTTTTATCTCCTTTTTTTTTTAAAGAAAGTTGTAGTTTATCGTGATCTTTTGGCGTAATTTTTGGTTTTTCGCGAATCGTTTGACAAACGTTTCTGTTTTATCGCGATTTTTGGACGAAATTTGTCCTTTTTTTTACAATCTTTTGAGGAAATCTGCTGCTTTTTTGGAATTTTTTGACGAAATTGGCCTTTTTTTTTTTTGCGAATCTTG
Organism: Maratus speculifer; assembly: GCA_964019185.1. Taxonomy (NCBI): domain Eukaryota; kingdom Metazoa; phylum Arthropoda; class Arachnida; order Araneae; family Salticidae; genus Maratus; species Maratus speculifer. The sequence continues at coordinate 361,561,469 of OZ025292.1, forward strand.
CCGGAAATTAGTCGTTATTTCGTGATTTTTTAACAAAATTTGCTGTTTTTTCACGATTTTTATAATGAAATTAAGCATCCTGTTGGACGTGTAAGAGGTATTTTTGCTTTCCGTCGCTGATTTGTTGCGTAATTTATGCGCTATAGTGTGTCTGCATCATCGCTGAAGGGCTGCGTTTTTTCAAATGTGGGGCAAGAAAGGTGCTATTTTTTTTTCAAATGAGCGACAGGAAGGGCGCTATTTTTTGAATGAGGGGCAAAAGGGGAGCTATTCTTTAGACTAAAGGGCAGGAGGGGCGGAGCGCCCTCCTGAAACCCTGTGGAGGAATCTCTGATAGAACTATTGTGAAATCATGAATAATTCAGCATAGCAGCGCCATCGGTTGGGCGATATACACTAATAACTAAACATCTCCAGTTTATATCAAGGTGTAACTGAATCTAAAGTTTTGTGAAATTATGTGCATCAGTTCTATATATATATAGTGCGCATAAAATTTTTGTCTCATTCAGACGCATAGAATAACATATTTTCCAAAAACCCAGCAAATCGTGTTCAAAACCGAATTTAAAAACAAATTAAATCTATAATAAAATTTTAAATTAAATAGAGTACATTCAATTTTAATCATGGATTTGAAAAAAAAAAAAAAAAAACTTCTAGAAAAGCCTTATATACAGTAGACTCCCTCAAATCCGCAAACCAGAAATCCACAACTCTCTAAAATCTGCACATATTTTATGGATGTAAACAAACTTTCAGTTCAGATATTGGGATAAAAATTGATTTTTTTTTAATTTTGTACCAATTCCATATATTTTTAACTTGTAATTTTTTTAATAATACTCTATTAATGTTTTTTTCATGAAGAAAGAATAAATTTTTTTGGAAAAAATTCAAGAAATTGCTGATATCACTGGTAGTCAGTCTTCTTACCAAATATATTTATGCATTAATCAAGATTTTTTGGTTATTAAGCCAGGCTAAACTTGAAAAAAAAATCCTTATTTTATGATTTGATCTGAACAGGGTTCGTTGATTTAAATCAGCTTGATTTTAATCATGATTTAAATCACAATTTAAATCAACTGATTTTTTTAAAAAAATCATTCATTTAAATCAGTTTTTCTTTTAAGTTATTTTTTTATAAATTTCAGATGAAGCAAACATAATAATGTGCTTTAATATAATTTAGTTTTATATACCATATATAATCAAACAACTTTCAGAAAGATAAAGCTTAAGCTTAGTAAAAAAGTAAAATAAATGCAAAGTTTAGAAAAAAAAAATGCTTTCAAATTTCATTAGAATCAAATTAGAAAATAATCTTGCAACGGTAAAGAAATCTAAGCAGAAATATATTAAATATTTGAATATTTACTCATTAGTATTTAGAAAAACTCTTGCAAGTTGAGGTAAAATAAAATTGTATGACTTTATGTGCTGTATTTTGGTGAAGCCTGCTATATAAGGATTTGAGCAAAATCTGAATCAGCAATTGATTTATTTATTTAATTTAATATAATTGATCTCAGTCCTTTAGAATGGTGGAAGATATTTTTGTTACAGTTATCAAAAAAGCTCATACTAAAAATAGAATTAATGATCAACTAGCTTTTTACTGCAATAGATTTATCTGCTTAAATCGAACAAATGTTTTTACTTTCTTCTATCTTTACAAGAAGAAAGTATTGGATTCATGAAAATTTTCGACTTCCGGTTTTCGACGGATTTATACGTTTTAGAAGGTCCTGAACACGTTTTGACTATTTTTAGAAAATGTCTGTCTGTGAGTCTGTCCGTCTGTCTGTCTGTCTGTCTGTCTGTCTGTCTGTCTGTGTGTCTGTCTGTATGTGACAAAAAATTTGTGGGCGCTTTATCTCAAGAACTAATGCTCGAAATTTAATAAAATTTTATATTCAGTTAGACCTTGATATGAATTAGTGCCTATTGGTTTTTGGTGAAAATTGGCCTGCAGGTGGCGCTGCTATACTACGTTTTTCATGATTTTCAAGATTGCTATATCTCAAGAACTAATGTACAGAATTTCACCAAACTTCAGATTCTGTGACCCCTTGATATACATAGACGCTGATTAAGTTTTGGTGTAAATTGGCCAGCAGGTGGCGCTGCTATGCCACGTTTTTCATGATTTTCATGATAGCTATATCTCAAGAACTAATACACAGAATTTCACCAAACTTCAGATTCTGTGACCCCTTGATATACATAGACGCTGATTAAGTTTTGGTGTAAATTGGCCAGCAGGTGGCGCTACTATGCCACGTTTTTCATGATTTATATGAGAGCTATATCTCAAGAACTAATGCACAGAATTTCACCAAACTTCAGATTCCGCGATACCTTGAGATACATAGCCGCTGATAAGATTTTGGTGCGAACTACCCTATAGGTGGCGCTGCTATGCTACATTTTGCACGATTTTTGCGATAGCTATATCTCAAGAACTAATGCAGAGAACTTCATGAAATTTTAGATTCTGTTACACTAGAATATATAACATAATTAGACGTTGATTACATTTTGGTATTAACCTTGCAACAGGTGGTGCAGCTATGCTGCATTTTGCACGATTTTTCCGATAGCTATACCTCAACAACCAAAGCACAGAATTTCATCAAATTTCAGATTTTGTTACAAAATGACATATAACATAATTACACGATGATTACGTTTTGGTATAAATCCTTCTACTGATGGTGCTGTTGTGCTATATTTTACACTTTTTTTTTTAAACTAGCTATATCTCAAGAACTAATGCACAGAATTTCATCAAACTTCAGATTCTTTTACACCATAACATAATTAGACGCTTTTTTACGTTTTGGCATAAATTGTCCAAGATATGGTGTTGCTGTGCTACGTTTTGCAATTTTTTTGTTATAACTATAGCTCAAGAACTAATTGACGAAATTCCATCAAATTTCAGATTCTGTTAGATCTTGACATAAATAGATGTTTATTAGGTTTTAGTATAAATTACCCAACATGACACACTACTAAGCTCATTTTCTCAGAATATTAATTAAATTTTGCGTTTTAGGCTTTTCGGATACCAGAATCTCATTAGGCTAGATCAAATGTTCGAGGAAATTCGATGGTAGGTAACTTTGGGGTCACCACGTTTTTTTTTTTTTTTTTTTTTTTTTTTTTTTTTTAAATATTAAAATGTATTTATGAGATAGAAGAAAGTTTTGGGATTGACACATCCAACTAGTTTGCCTTCGGTTTGATACTTTCAGAAATTAGAAATCAACATATAAAACTGTTAAACCACTGCCATCGAAATGCTCAAGACCAGAGGACACAAATTGTGAGGTATTCACTAATTGATTTACTTCCCACTTATGTTGGAATTCACACTAGAAAATTTTGAATAACAATTTACTTTTATTTTATTTGTGGAATATCAATCATCGTATAAAACACTGAACATACTGATTAACTTATGATTAATTACTGCTTAAATATACAGATGAGAATTTGGAATCCCCCAATAAAAAAATATCCAGATGCGGCAACACTGTAGCATTCCTTCTCTGGCTGAATTTTTATTTAGGGATTCCAAGTTCTTATTAGTGAGTTTAAATAGTTATTGTTTTATAAGATGGTAAATATTCCACAAGTAAAATAAAATTGCTATTCAAAATTTTCCTGTGTAAATTCCAACACTACTGAGAAGTCAGTCGATTAGTGATGACATCTCAATTTGTGTCCTCTGGCCTTAAGTATTTTGATGGCAGCAATTGAATTCATTTTTCTCAGTCTACACTTAAAAAAAAAGTTAAAAACTTCCAATTTTGTTTAAAATTTTTATGTGTTGCAGATGTTTTTTATTTTAATTAAAATATTGAAGGTTGAATTAATTTTTGACATCTGATTTGTAGTTTTTCATGCATTTTGTGTAATCAACATTTTTTTCATAGCCTAAAATTTTACCTTGAAATAGTATGAATCATTTATGTAAATTGTGTAATATTAGTAATAGATAATACTTATAATATGCATGTCTATGTATGTAAACTTTATATTATTTAAATTAATCAAAAAATCATAAAATAATAATAATGTGTGGCAATTTTTAAAAAAATCAAAAAAATCTGATTTAAATCAAAAAAAATCCGATTTAAATCAAAAAAATCCGATTGTTTTGATTTTTATTAAAAAAATCAAAAAAATCACGAACCCTGGATCTGAATTAGTAATGCACTTTTATGAGGCAAGTTTTGTTGAATAATTTTGAAAAAATACATTTAATCTTTATAGTGAATATTTAATCATTCACAATTATTATTAACTTAACCTTTGCTATTAGTACTTTTATCATTTTAAAAATTATCTAAATTTTTATTACTTTAGTTTATTACTTATTTTAATATTTTATTATATTGTAAGCATTCATTATAGTTCCAATTGCACTATTAATTGTACTCAAATTACCGTTTAAAAAATGTAAACATAGCAACGACCAGAAATCCGCAAAATTCTAAAATCTGCACAACCTCTGGTCCCAAGCTGTGCGGATTTGAGGGAGTCTACTGTATATATATTTTACTGCATCACAACTAAACACACATACATTCTAATGTATGAAGTGCCAACAGCTGTGATAAAAAATCCTCAATTATACTGACAGTTATCCAGTCTATGAATTTAAAGGTCTTTGGAAAAGACAGTCACTTTTGAAATGTCAAAAACTCAAATTGGTTTCTTTAATTCTGTCTCAGCTTTTTCAAATATTTCTGCAGACTTTTCATACAATCAAATAACCATAAACAAGCAAAGGGGAAAAAGATGATTTTTGATGAGAGTGAGCTTTGGATTTTAATTAGAATTAAAAATTGCATTGAATTAAATATGTTATTCTATGCACACTTAATAATTAGAATTTTGAAATTTTGAATATCAGATGCATCAGGACAGACACTGGGCTACTCTCAAAAAAATTTTGAGCCTCGTACTTGCCGCAGATTTTGCTAGCTTTTGCAGACACACACACACACAGATGGGCAGAGCATTTTGTTCTTTTATTAGTTTAGATAACAACTTAAATTAAATTGCAAAAATAGAAGGAAGAAGTAAAAAATATTAATCACTGGTGTTCAAAATGCTTTGATTATGTTGGAATGCTGTTTTAAATGTTTAAACCTTGTCACATTTATGTGTAATTTTTAATGTTTTGCATTTGTATGTACATTATTATTTGAATATTGATGTTTTTTACTTCTAGGCAATTATATTACAACAATAGGAGTTGATTTTAAAATTAGAACTGTAGAAGTGGATGGAGAACGTGTAAAACTTCAAATATGGGATACAGCAGGACAAGAAAGATTTAGAACTATTACTTCGACGTGAGTGATATCTTAAATTTTAATCTATCCTTAAAATTAAAGGAAGGTGCCATCATACATTGTCCAAAAAGGGGAGAAAATCCACTCCCGGCTCTGTTTTTCTCTTTTTTTTTTCCCCCCGCACCCCATTGGTGAAATTTTGAGTTTTTTCGCTATCTTTTGACAAATTTGCCCTTTCTTTGTGGTCTGTTTATGAAGTTTGTCATTTTTTTAGGATCTTTGGATGAAATTTGTTGTTTTTTCAGGACATTTTGACGAAATTTGTCTTCTTTTTTTTTTTTTTTTTTTTTTTTTTTTTTTTTTTTTTTTTTTTAATTATTATTCTTTAATGAAGCTTGCATTTTTTGTGATACTTAGACAAAATGTGAGGTTTTGTGATTTTTTGGCAAAATTTGTTTTTTAATATTCTGACGAAATTTGTCCTATACAATTATTGACCCTTCTCATGATCTTTTGACGAAATTGGCCTTTTTTGCAATCTGTTTACAAAATTTCCCAGGGTTTTTTTTTGGGTGGAGGAATCTTTTGTCAAAACTTACAATTTTTTCGAGATTTCTTAACAAAATTTGCCATTTTTATGCTATCTTTTAACATTTCTTTTCGTGATACCTAGACAAAATTTTTATTTATTTTTTTGTAATATTTTGATAAAATTCGCAATTTTTTTTTTTTTAATACCTAAACAAAATTTGTCATTTTCTCACAATCTTTTGACGAAATTTGTTGTCTTCTCACGATCTTTTGAAGAAATTTGCCATTTTTTCGCAATCTGTTTGAATTTTTTGGGGGGGAGGGGGGGGGATTTCTTGTTGAAATTTATCGTTTTTCAGGTTCTTTAGACGAATTTTTTTTTTTTTTTTTTTTTTTTTTTTTTAGTGATCTTTTTGTGAAATTTGTCATTTTTTTTTCACGATCTTTTGACAAACTTTGCGTTTTTCCCGAGATCTATGGCGAAATTGGTACTTTTACTTCAAATGACCGAAGCTTTATTTATTTATTTATTTATTTTTATTATTATTATTTTTTTTTAGATCATTTGTTGTAATTTACGATACATTTTATGTCAGAGATTTCAGATTTATGACGATTTTATTTATTTATTTTTTTTTTATTTATTTTTTTTAATGATTGCCTTAATTTTTCAGAATTGTCCCTGACTTATAGTTTAATGTGAGTCAGAGCTTCATCAATCAGATGTGGTGCAGATCATATTACACTGGTACATGCCAAATAATTTCTGGCAAACTTTTTTTTCTCTAAATTTTAACAGTTGAAAAATAGTCTGCAGACATTCTCAAGAGTCTGTGACATGCGTCGTGCCGATTCTGCATCCGGGTACTCTCACATGTGTTTTGGAATTACTGGTGTTTGCTGTTAACAGATACACAGGGATGAGATTCTTCAGACTTTTCTTCAATTTTTAAAGAAATTTCACAAATTAAATTTTTGGGAAAATTTTATATTTTTTCCTTAGTTTTTTACTTTTGTTTTTGTAACAGTTTCCTTTTAATTTGCTAAAGCTAAATTGTATGTAATATACAAATTTTAATAGCAATTATAATGTTTATTCCGCTTGAAATTCATAAGTAGTATTGCTCAAATGTTGTTCGTGCAATTTTCAGATTTTTTACTTTTTTGTCAATCTCATCCCTGGTACAGTAAACTCTCTTAAATCCACACTGCTTGGGACCAGAAGCTGTGCAGATTTTTTAATTTTGCTGATTTCTGGTCATTGCTTTGTTTACATTAAACTTTAATTTGAATGCAATAGAAACTATAATGAATGCTTACGATATAAAATATCAAAATAAGTATTATTTTAATATTTCCCTCCATATTATATTTTCCCGTATTCCCCTGCATTATCTAGCATGCTGGAAAAAAGCAAAGATCTTAATAAACGGAAAAGAATGAGGTTCAATTACTGCATTCAGTTGCAGTGATTTCTGTTGGAAAGGAAAGATGCAATATAGAGTTAATCCCCAATTTCCTAATTATTTATTCTACCTTTTTTCCTTATTCAAGAGAATATAAATGTGTTTCATGTGTCGCATACCACTTTACAATAGGTTTTCTCCCCAACACCATCCAAAATTTATAATACAGAAATAGATTATCTCTTAAAAAATTATTACATGAACAGAAATGTTCTTTTTATATATACACCGTAGACTCCCTCAAATCCGCACATAATTTTTGAATGTAAACAATGAAACATTCAGTTCAGATATAGGAACAAAATTTGACTTTTTTTACTTTAAATCAGTTCCATGCATTTTTTAATTTGCAGTTTTTATTAATATTACTGAATTCGTGTTTTAATGAAGGTAGAATAAATTTATTTCTGAAAGATATTGCTGATATCATTGGTAATCACAATGTTTTTACCAAATCAGGGGTCTGTCCAGGGCAAAAATTGAGTCTGTTAACGGACTCTTCACAAAATTCGATGACAATAAAACGAACTCTTCACAAAAACAAATTTATGAAAAATGGACTCTTCACTATATTTCAGAAAACCGGCCCTTTCACAAAAAGAAAAAAAAAAGAAAAAAAAAAAAAAAAAAAAAAAACAGCGTAATAAGTGTAAATTTCTGCAAAAATCTAGATTTTTGTGTTCATTGTATCATTTATCTCAATGTTAACAAACTGCAGCGTCTTTCGTTTATTGCTATCTTGCTTTCCACTCTTTCTCCCCGTTATCCTTATTTTGAATGAGCGCCGATTGGCTGATACATGACATCAGTAGCATAGTAGGTGTGGCGATCGTATCTTTTTATGATTTCACTTCCTAATTTGGCAACACCTGCTTTTATTTTGCTGCATTCGCTTCGTGCATGAAACGTGCTTTGCGTGATCTTACTTTGAGTTTTCTCTGATTTCCTTTATTTTTTTGTTTCTACTGTATGTGCTCATTTCTTTTATTTCCATCAATATGAAACGTGGACGTCCCTCCACGGGAGGAAATTCTCGAAATTCTGATTATTACATGAAAAAAATACGATTGTCAAATGCTAAAGGCTGTGATTAAAATTTCTAATTATTTTAAGGGAATCGATCAAGATACTGATGCACAAAAATCTCCGATCAGAAATTCATCTCAAAAAGAGGATTTAACAACTGATAATTTAAAATTATCAATTCCAGATTATTCAGTCGACAATTCAACCGTGTGTATTTCAGACAAAACAATCGAAAATTCTATTGTGATTTCAAGTTCAACCTCTAACAGAAATGATGATTTTGAAAAAAAAAATTGCCTGTCAAAGAAGATAATTTCAGAAAATATGAAGTATCTTCCGTTGAAAATTATGATTTTGAAAAAGGAGCAATATCTCCTATTGAAGAAAATTTAGGAGGAAGTGAAGTATTGTTAAAATCAAATGACCAAGCCCTTAAAGGAAGTTTACCTCAAAAACAGCAATATTCCCTGAATATTCAAAAATATGAAAAACTTAATAATTGGATTTATTATAGTGTATCAGGTGAAGGATTTTTGTGTAAACTGTGTTCCGTTTACTTTTCAAAGGGGCCTTGGATTGGCCAAGCTGCATGCCTGGGTGATCATCCATCCAGATGTATAACCAGACATGAAGATAGTACAAGACATAATCAAGCAGTTGCTGCATTGAACATCAGACAACCTGTTTCTGAAAGTTTAGAGGAAGGCTCAAAAATTGAAGCTCAAAAGGCTAAAGAAACTAATCAAAAGTTATTGGCGAAATAAATAAAAATTCTTTATTTTATGATAAAAAAAAACAATGGGCTGTAACAAAATTTTGCATCATTGATAAAGTTCATTGGTCAAGATTTAGGTGACAAAGACATAGAATCTTATTTAAACACATGTGGAAAAAATTCTACATATTTATCAAATGTTTCAGTGCAAAATTTAACTGAAGCTTCAAAGTTTATAATTTCATTATTTACATTAATCTAAACATTCTGTTTGTCGATTGTTTATTATAATATAATTGCAAAAGAATGGAACAAGAAATCTCTGTATTTTTTAGTAAATTAGATCATCCGCCTAAATATTAGTTTATTTCTGAAAAATTAAAACACGACCCAATTTCGAAGACTGGGCAGAAATGGATTAACTAATATTTTGTGAATTTATTTTTTTCGCAAAACAAATGTTCAAACAATTAAATCTCTGATTTATTTCTATTTGCTTTAAAATATTGAATTAATTGTGATTTTTATCCCTTAATTAAAATCTTGCATTAAATGAATATTTAAATTGTTTTTAATTTTTTTTTTTTTTTTTTTTTTTTTTTTTTTTTTTTTTTTAATTTTACTATTTTTTATTTATTTACAACATATTTAAGTTTATTTCATATTTAGTGTGCACAATTCAATTACAAAATAATAGAATGGCTTTAGATTGAAACCTAGATGTTTAATTTTTAGTACCAATCAGTAACTAGAATATAATATTTTCATAACTATATAATTATTTCTTATATTATTTTTATAAATTATAAATATTATTAATTCTCTTTTAATTATTTATTATAAAAAACTGTTTCATGCATTGAAAAAACATAAAAACACAATAATTATTAATAGAATTCTAAAAAAATAAATAAAATCTGATTTTAAATCATGATTTTTTTTTTCAACCCTGATCAGCAACTTATTTTGATAATGCCTTGGCCTTAGTTACTGCTTAATAAGACTTTTACTGCATTTAAAAAGAAAGTCATTTTGAAAGAAATGTTTAAATGTAATCTATTTTGAATACAAATTTGAAATTCCGCCTATATGTATAAAAATTTAATCGGAATCTTAACTGATAATATACTAAGTCAAGCAATTAAATCAACTATGTACTTTAAAATGTGGAATTTTATTATTATTTAGATTTATGATTGTTTTATATATCTAGATATTATCGTGGTACTCATGGTGTAATAGTAGTTTATGATGTAACTAATGGTGAATCCTTTGGAAATGTGAAGAGATGGCTGCATGAAATAGATCAGAATTGTGAAGTTGTCAATAGAATATTAGGTATGTATATTTTTCCCATATCATCATTATTTTACTATAACTTGATAACAGATAATTTGCATGTATGCTTTATTAGGATGAGCAAAGCGAATGCTCTACTAGGCCACTCAAATTACATTTTGTCGTACACATTACAAAAAAACTATTCAGTATTTTGACTAGAAATTAAACACGAAAATAAATTATGATCTGTAGATTTGCACGATATTATTTTTTTTTTACAGAATAACCTTTAAGAAATTATTATTTTAATTAATTTATTTTACATGTTTTTCCATTATGGACAAATTTTTGGAAATAAAAAATGAAACATATATTTTCAGAAGAAAAAAAAAACCATGGAGTTATCAATTACAGGTAGAATTATGATTAATTAAATAAATAAAATGTGTTTTCTTTATTCTGCTAAAATCGTTTGCGCTAATGACACTTGTGCATATTAAAAGAATTATGGTTTTTTTTTTTTTTTTTTTTTGTAAAGTGGCAACAAAATAATTATAAACAAATAAAATTAATTGTTAAATTCGTTATGCAACAAAGAGTTATTTGAATTTCGAAGGTTGAAATTTGAACACATGAAATATATATTAATATTTTGGTATATGTAGTATTATTTTTAAACAGTTTACCGTGTTATTTTAAACAATTTGCCGTTTTATAAAAAAAAAAAAAAAAAAACAAAAAAAAAAAAAAAAAACCATGCCAAGAAAACTTACATTTTCTGGTTGAAAAGAACGCGAATATGATATATCTTTAATACAAGAGGCTAGATATCGGCGACGACACAGATGTCATATACACATCACATTGGTGCAATTTTTTCCGACGCCAATTTTGGCAAAAACCTCGTTTTGTAATATCAGTTACCATGCATATTTTTAAAAAATGAATAACAATAAATTTTAAAAAGTTTAATTTATATCTATAGAACAAAACAATTTATATAATTTGAAAAAAGAAAGTGAAAGTAAATATTAATAAATAAGCAACATCCAGGTTACCGTGTCAAGCAAAATAATGACACTTTGTCGTCAGTTAAGTACCCCGGTACGTATATGTTATTAACGTCTAAAAAAATAACGTTTATGTGGTGCGTATATGATATCTGTGCCAAAACAACGACATGACGAATCTATTATAACAGGGAATGCATGTGCTCGAAAAAATGCTTTAAATTTCGAAGATGCACAAAAAAATTTTAAATTATAATTTTCTAAAATTCGTCATCGTCTTTAGTTTGGCATGCATATTCAATCTGACGGACCTTGTAAGATTTGCAATAAATGTGTAGTAAATAATGAACTAAATATTCTTTCTGTAACTAATAATATGATATATGGATCCTGGTCCACATCCCCAAATATTGAAGAGTTTAACTTTCGTTAAGGATAAATTAATTGCACAATTTCATCCAGTTATTACTGTTTATTGCATTAAATTCTTCAGCTTGAATACAGTGAGTAAATTATTAATTTTAATCAAGATATTAGAGAATTTTGTACTTTATTACCTCATTCCATTGATAATGTATAACAGTACATTTTTGGGTACTACTTTGTTATTCCGTCGACCAATTTCGCCAAATTATACAAATCGTTAAAACTAATAGCCAAATTATACACATTGAGAAAATTTTTTTTAAATAACGAAAAAGCAAATAATTAGTAGAATATTAATAAAAATACAAATAAAAGGTCTAAATAGAATCACAGTGATGTTTTAAACACCTTTATCGTATTTAATGTCATTGAATGTGACATTCACGGTCATCTATTATTGGCATTTGCTGTTATAGTATGGTGATAATTTTTTGGTCGACGGAATAACCAAGTAGTATCAATTGGTTATCTACCATTGGTTGGTACTACTTGGTTATCCCGTCAACCAATTTCGCCAAATTATACAAATCGCCAAACTATTGGCCAAATTAAACAAATTAACGTAATTTTTATTTTAAATAACGAAAGAACAAATAAATTAATAGAACATTAATAAGAATACAAATAAAACTTCATATTAAAAATCATTTGATGGCCCGGGATGTGGTGGAGGGTGTACGAGGGTATCAACCGTATACCTTCTGGATTTTTTAAAGGAACACCGTTATATCCTCTGCTTTTCAAGAAAGCTATAGTACAAGATTCTAGGGTATACCCTCTGTATTGAGCATATATCCTCTGTTTCTTTTACGACTATGCCACTGTATGATGGCGTAACGAACATGTGATAATTTTTATCATCAATTGAAAATTTTTATCATGAAAATTTTTATCATCATTATTAACATTTAATTTTTTAGTTTGGCCGTATCTTTTTTTGGTCGACGGGATAATCAAGTAGTACCAAATAATATAAAAAATATATTGTTACTTTCAAATAGTTATCTAATGAAATAATGCTTCGCGAATCCAAACAAAGCATGGCTTTTGCTAGTATATATATATATAAACAAAAAATAAAAAAACGTTTTATGTTTTTTAAAAAGACCTGGTTTTTTCCAACCCTGCATTAAACAAATAAGTATAGTAATTTGTAAAAAATTTGTTTTTACAGCGTTAATCAATTTTTACATTAATTTATTATGTTTAGAAACTAAAGATGGCGCTCTGTGTAGTAAATTCGTATTTATTTTACATGAAGTAAGTATTTATCGATATTTAATTGATTTAATGTAATTATATAGTTATAAATTAAAACTTGTTATTAGTATAAAATAATTTAACTATTTTTATTAAGTTCATAAATTTTTTGTCTACTTATGTTTTGTAATTAATTATTTTTAATAATAGTTAATTTAATTATATATTATAAATTATATCTTTTTGGTTTCTGATATAACTTCGTTGTTAACTGTTTACTGTGACTGAATGCAAAGTTTGATTGCTCCACATGGTAGCGATTGATATTTGTAAGTTTATCTTTTTGATAATTCAATTATAGTCTAATTATTTTTCTTTGAAATAGTTTTTCCATTGCAATTAATCTATTAATAATTCAATTATTGTCTTATTATTTTTCTAATATTTTTCTTTGAATTATGTTCTCTATTGTGATTGATCGGGCAATATGGAAATCATTTTTAGGTTTATCCTGATTTCTATTCAGAAATTAATTGCAATTAATGTGTCTATTTAGCATTGCCCTTGATAATGAGCTAAATACCACATTTCCAATATTATTCCAATTTTTGCCAACTCCTCTGTTTGATATAATTTGTCATTAACGAGATATTCCACATATTGATGTTCATTTGTAGTATTATCTAATGGTTTTATATATATGGGATTAAAGAATGAAGTATTCAGCAATAAAAGATAATAAACTCAATGATTTAATGAACGTGATATCTCAAGTGAGACTCATGTGATAATGCGTGACTAGAACGAGGTGTTCTATAGATTTCAGCGATGGCGAGTTTGATGGATTTTTAATGCAAAGCTCAGGGAAGCTTATTTATACTGAATATTATTCAGTTCTACTGTTATTTGTTAATGTTACGTATATATTTTATGTCTATAAAACCTTTTTATATTTTCAAGAATATTAGTTTTGCTTAAATCATAAGTTAATCGCTCAATATCCCACATATATATATATATATATCATGCCTCTTTTAATTTTTTAGTTGGAAATAAAAATGATGACCCAGATAATAAAATAGTTTTAACTGAAGATGCCCAGCGATTTGCAGATCAAATGGGAATCCAACTTTTTGAAACGAGTGCTAAAGAAAACATTAATGTTGATGAGGTAAGTTGCCCATATGGTTTTTTTATGACATTTTATACTTAATTTAATTATATACATCTAAATTACTGGTCTACTATAATATTTCTTTAACAAAAGTGTTATTCAATTTTCAATATTATATGTTCCATGAATTAACATTATATTGCTTTTTGTTATACAAAACCTTTTTCTATAAAATTCATGCTATTTATTTTTAGATGTTCAATGCAATAACAAGAATGGTGCTTAAAAGTAAAAAAGATCAAAAAGAAAGGCAACAACAGTCACATGAAAATACAGTTAAACTACAGAAAGCTTCTCAAAGAGGAAAAAAGAAATGCTGCTAGTGTTAGTATTTGTTTTTAAATCATGCTTTTATTATTGATATTATAAATAACTGTTAAATATCAAAATATATAAATATATATATTTTTTTTTTTTATGATTTTATTTCTAGAAAAATTAGAAAGCAATTTGACTTTGTCAATCGATATATTTCACTATAAATGGTAACAGCAACTTTTTTTTAAACATGGTTCTTGCTTCCACAAACAGCCTTAAACAACAAATGCAGATTAAAATATTCATTTTTTTACTTTTCACTTTTCAACATAAAATATTTTTTTATTATTAAATTTTAGTTTTTATACAGAAATGTAAGAAATGCATATCACAAATAATTAAGCAGATCATTTTTGCTGCAATGTTAATTATCTTTTAAAAAAAAGTTTTTTCACACACATTGTTTATAAAAGATAACTATCAAAAAATTTTTAGCAAGTGACAAAACTCATTTGTCATATTATAAGTGATTTATCAATCATTTAAAAAACTATATGTAATCAAATAGCAATGTCACTTTTTTAACAGATTTCAACTTAATCTCTTGAATATTTATTTATTGTATGCATTTTATTTTTGATATGTGCAAAATATGATTTTTGCTGCAATTTAGCCAAGTGTTATATTGTGTATTGCTTTTATCTAATAAATTCTAATGTTAAACTCCATAATCAATACAGCCCTGTAGGAAGGAGAAAAAATCGCATTGGTCTATTGCATATTTTATGAAGTTCTTTTACTTTTCCCTCTGTATCTTTTCAAGTCCATATCTCTCCTTCTGTAAAAAATATGAAAAAAGAAAAGAAAGGCAAAAAAACTTAATCTGGGTATTTTTCTGATTCTGATGATATTTGTTTTTAAAAATATTAACAGAGATCACTCTGAAACATAAGAAAAAAGGTCTATGTATACATTACAGAATAAGAGCAATTTAGTTGCAAAGGCCACATTATTTCATAAAAAGGGCATTTTTATAATTAAAAAAAGGCATTTTTATATAATATCTTGATGTACAGCTATTGCAGAAATATTGAGGAGGTAGAGGGAAATGTGGTTTAGGTGTGTCACCTGTTGTGCAATTTACACCAAAAGTTAAGTAACATCAATTTATATCAAGACATAATTGACTCTAAAGTTTTATTAAATTCTGTGCATTCATTCTGGAGATAGTGCCCTAAAAATTGTCACAGACAAACATTTTCCAAAAGCAGTCAAATCTTGTTCAGGACTTTCTAAAATGTATAAATCCGTCAAAAACTGTCGTATTTTATGAATGAATCTAATACTCTTTTCTTCTAAAGATAGAAGAAAGTAAAGAAAAAAAAAAAAGAAATTAATAAAGGGAGGGAAAAGGAAATATTTTATTATTTGTTTTCGCCATTCTTCATTAAACAAGCATTTTGCCCCAATGTTACTCTTGAAAAATAATTATCAGATTGATATGGCCCAAGAAACTGAAACCCACACTGTATCTACAAAAAAAGAAGAAAAAAGTGTAGATGCCAATTAATCTCCGGATTGAATCATATACAGTAAAACCTCTAAATAATGGACACTTCGGGAGTATGGAAATTGTCCGCTATTGGGGAAAAATGAAATATTAAAAAATTGCTAAGAAATTCTTAATGTTTCATTAAAGGACATCTATATGTCCTAAAACCTCAGTTTTATATTAATCAGAATCTAAAATTATTTTTTCAAACAACAAAACTGAAAAAAAAAACAGTGCCAGGGCTTGAATTTCAGGGCGGGATGGCGGGATTCGCGCCCAAAATTTTGAAATCCCGCCCAAAAGAGTAACGTGGACGGGAAACTCCCGCCCAAAAAATTTTACATTTTCAAACTGTAATAAACTTCCACGACCATTTTGCGAAGTTTGTGATACTTTTGTACGACTGATCGACCCACTTTGCTAGTTTTTTACAGCGAAAAATCATTGAAAATCACGATTTTTTCCGCGACCGATCGACAAATTTTTTTTTCCTGGAATCGATTGACGAGTTTCGTTCTATTTTCCGCAGCGTAAAAAAGGTGATTCTGTTCAGAATTTTCAATAAATAAATAAATAAATAATTTAAATTTAAAAAAAAATTAAACTTAACGCATTTAATTAAAAAAATTGTGAAACAGTGATCCCACGGATGCGCTATAGCGCGTAAATTACGCAAAAAATCGGAGATGGCACATAAAAACAGCTATTATGCGTCCCACAGGACGCGTGATTTCGTACAGGATTGCGAAAAAACGGCAACTATTGTTAAAAAATTGCGAAAAAACGCCTAATTTCCCGCAAATTTCGTCAACAGATTCGCGAAAGAACGATAGTTTTCGTCAAAAAAGTCGATGAAAAACGTCAAATTTCATCCAAAAATCATGAGAAACAACAAATTTCGACAAAAGAATCACTATAAACGACAAATTTCTCCAAAATATCGTGAAAAATGGCGGTAGTTAAACGGTAGTTTTCGTCAAAAAAGTCGATGAAAAACGTCAAATTTCGTCCAAAAATCACGAGAAACAACAAATTTCGACAAAAGAATCACCATAAACGACAAATTTCGACAACAGAATCACTATAAAAGACAAATTTCTCCAAAAGATCGTGAAAAATGGCAGTAGTTAAACGGTAGTTTTCGTCAAAAAGTCGATGAAAAACGTCAAATTTCGTCCAAAAATCGCGAAAAACAACAAATTTTGACAAGATTCACTATAAACGACAAATTTCTCCCCAAAATCACGAAAAACGGCAACTTTCGTCAAAAAATCCCGATAAAACGGCAGATTTCATCAAAAGATCGTGAAAAAACGTCAAATTTCCTCAGATGATTCGCGAAAAAATGATAATTTTCGTCGAAAAATCCCTAAAAAACGGCAGATTTTCCTGAAATGATCGTAAAAAAAGACAAATTTCTTTAAAAGATAGCTAAAATATGCAAATTCCGACAAAGGGAACTTCTCACCCCGGCCTCCCCAAAAAAATATTGCAGGGAGTGCATTTTTCTGTTAAATAAGTTAATTTTCTTGTTTCAATTTTTTTTAAATATATTTCTTTGCTGCTCTAAAATCAGTTTCTGGCAGCTCCAAATCTTTCCGGTTTCATGCAATTCCTGAAAGTAGCCATTCATTAAACAAAAAGCACCCCTTTACTTAACGAAAGTATTCGTTCTTTAAGAAAAAAATATTTTTCAATAAATTTGACTTGTCCCATTTTAAAAGAAATGCGAACAATAGTGATACTTATCTTCTACACTCAAATAAGCATTATTTTATAATTAAATTTGTATCTTGTACATTCAATATACAGAAAGTAATATTGGTTTCAATTATAAATATAAATTTATCAAATTAGAAGTTTTAATTATTTTTTAAACAATAATTAGCATTAATTATTGTTAAAACAATAATTAGAACTGCAACAAAAATAATTAGCACCGGAAAAAGATTTACCACTGGTAAAAACTAGACAGTATAAAAGTTTTTTTTTCTTTTTTACACATTTTGCATAATTATTCTGAATTGTTGATAAAAATTGCTTCAGTGATATTTTGTCATGTCTGTGTTCTGGAAATTCTTTAAATAGAACATAAAATAATAGTGGGTTTTAAATATTTTTTCTCTCTCCCTCCCAAACAGCCAAACTCCCCTCCATTTATAAATGTTGGTAGGGAGACTCCCCTCCTTCAAAAAATTGAATTTCAAGCCCTGAGTGCATACATTTATTCACTGTTTATATGAAAAAAAATACATATATGTAATAATAACGACGGCGATGTTCTATAATAGTGTATAAGCGTGTAGAATACTACAATTCACTAAGACTCAATAGTGGGATGAGCAGTCGTTCTGGTAAGTGGATAAGCCATGGATTTGTTCTCGTAGGAGTTTCTCCAATAACAATGCAAGAAATCAGTTTTTTACTTCTTTATTGTTTAGAGCACAAACTTAAGTTACTCCACAGATCACCGTTCCACACATCTATCACTATGGCCTTCGCTCACTAAGCTGCAACATTCTCGACGTTCTGCATTCTCGGAAAAAATGACATGGCTTCCGAGTAGTTTAAAGGAGAGATGCATTCTAACCCCCTAAAAGACCAAAATGAAAATAATCATTTTCACGACAAAACTAGCGCCCTCCTACTCCGTGTCAATCATTTTAAAAATCCAATTAGGATGAACTCGAGCCTCAAACGGACAAAAATGATCAATTCTAATTGGTCGTAGCAGACGGTCCTTGGCAAGAACTATATTTTTTCCTCGGAAGAACAAGCCCTTTAGCAACGCGTAGTAACACTTGTCACGCGATGTTAAAATAAAAAATAAAATTAAAATCCCAGGAATATTCCAGAAAGTAAAAAGCTTACGAAATACCTCCCGCCTTTTTGAGAAGCAAGAAATAATTTACTAATAACTAAAGTAAGAAAAAGAATTTTAGCTGTTACAAGTTATGAAACTAAGATTGAAATATGTTCCACAAATTTAGAATTGAAGCTAAGAGAGAACAAAAAAAATGGCGCAAAATTTTTTAATTTTATTACAAATCCCCCCTCCCAGAAAGACGGGTGAAAAAGTAGGTCTGAGACCTGCAATTTCACAGAAAGGGAGATGATGCAGACTTAGCTCACGAAGTTGTTGATATAAGTAATAATAATTAGATACTAAATAAAAAAAATTTAAATTAATTTCTCTTTTTTATATAAATATAGAATTCAAATTTAAGAACACTAAGGTGATGCGTGGAATAACTTTAAATTTAAATACAATAAAATAGGCATCAGTACAAATACAAGATATAATCTTGTTTAAAATACACATCATAAAGTAATTTGAAAATATAAGCAATTACCCATAGTAATAACATAAAAATGAAACATAAAAATGAAAAACAATAATGTTGAATTCTTTTTTAATAATGTCAAATCTAGAAATGAAGGAATTTAATAGAACTTTCTTGAAATCAATGTTGAAAGTTTGTTTCAAAAATCCATTTAAGAGTCATATTTGGAGTGTTCATGATCTCTTTTCAAGGAAGTCTAATTATATCTTATTAATTGTCCAAGAGTCATATTTCGAGTGGTATAGTCCATTGCCTCTTTTCAAGGAGGTCTAATTATATCGTTATTAATTGTCCAAATTCAATATAGTAAGACATTTTATAATATAGTAATAATAAATTTTAACAATGTAAATAAACAATATAAGTAAGAAACATAATAAGGAAAAATATCAATAATAATAAATATCATAAGTATAAGTAAATCTCATAATGGGTATAAGTAAATCTCTTAATAAGTAATAATAAATATCACAAAAGACATTCTTTAAATACTTAATCTCGTTTATCTCATCTCAAGCATATGGGATGAAATATAGAGAGAAGTGGAATAGAATAAAGAATATAAGCAATTATTTAATCATTTACTTAATCTTGTAAATCGAGTACAGGATTAAGTAGGAATATGTAAAAAAATTAAAAAATAAGATGATAAAATAATATAAAATAAAAATAAATTAAAATTCATTTCATTTTTGAGAATGCACGTGACCTTCAAACTACTAAGACTCTTTAAAAGAAATATTAATAAATAATAAAAATAAAAGACAAGATTATTAATGTCAATTCATGTCAGATAATTACGCAATAAATATTCTCTCGGTGTGATAAAACATTGCAAGATGCAAGTAGGAAATAGAAAAAGAAACAAAGTTAAATTCTAATTGACATGTACTTAAACTGGAATGCAGCAGCAAAGAGAGAGAGAGAAAAATTAAAATATAGTGATAAAAATTTTGTTACTTGGCAAATAATTAATTTATTAATTGATAGCTTAAATTAATTATTACAAATAGGTTCAGTTGAAAATTATTTATATATTTTTAAATATTTATTTGTTATTATATTATTCTAAGTAGAGTAATTCAGTACAGAATAAGAAATTTCCACTTAGTTCGTCTACGCCGGCATAAACAAACAAATATAAAAATTTCCAGACAAGTGACACTCTCGTTACAGTCAAGAGATATCATTGCCATTCTGTAAGAATTACAAGATATTATCTGAATTAAAATATGGAAAGAAATTTACTGTTTAAGAGAAAAAAAAATTATAAAATGATAAACTAGAGATATAGTCTAAGCTACAGTTTTTACTTGAGTTTGTTGTTGTTGATTAGGGGGTTGTTGCTCATGACTTAATTTAAATTTATCAGGGGAATAATAAGGCCTTAATTTAGATACATGTACTATTTCTGAACTTTTGAACTGGTTTTGCCTATCAATTTCAAAATTTACTTTGGATAATTTGTTAAGAATTTTATAAGGGCCACTAAATACTTGTGATAACTTTCTAGTATTAGGGTACTGAAATTCTTCATAGATAACTAGATCTCCTATTTTAAATTTTGGTTCGATATAATCTTTATCATAATATCTTTTATTTTTTAAATGAAATTCATCAGTTCTTGCTTTAGCAATTTTAAGTGCTTCATGAACAGGGGGATAATAATTTTGTTGTAAGGGGGAGTCATAGGGTAATTGGCCAAAAAGCAAGTAAGCAGGTAGAAATTTAGTAATAGAATGGGGTGTATTATTATATTCATTAATTACCTCAGTTAAAAGCTTAGTCCAGGGAATTTTAGAGGTAGTGGAGTTTACTTTACATTTTAATCTAGTTACTATTGTCTAATTTACTCTTTCACATTTCCCATTCGTTTGTGGATGATGGGCAGTGGTCAAACGTTGTTTAATATTATGATTTCGCAGGAATTTTTTTAATCTTGAAGAAGTAAAAGCAGCATTCCTGTCACTAAGTATTTTTTGAGGGGACTGTATACTTGAAATCTTACTAAAACAGAATAATTGTTGAGGGATTTTGATATTGAAGATTTGTTTCAGACAATTTGTATAAGTTTCTGTAGTGACACTTTTGGAAGGAAATGCCCAAACATATCTTGTGGCATGGTCTATTATAATATGGAGATATTTTTTTTGTAGAATTATAATAATTGAACCCTCCTACAGTATCAACAGACAGGCAGTCAAAAGGTTGATCTGTAGTGGGCATAGCTTGTAATAAGCCAAATTTTTTCTGTCTAGGTTTTTTATTTTTTATTTATTTATTTTTTTTTTTTTTTGGCAAATATCACAGCATTTAACAAAGTTAGTAATGTCTTGGGTCATATCTGGCCAATAATAGTTAGGAGAAATTAAATTTTGCATTTTTTGAACACCAGGGTGACCAAGCTGTTCATGAGCAACACTAAGCAATTTTTTTCTTAGGGACATGGGAACTACCACTTTACGAAAACCTTTTCTTTTAACTATAATCAGTCCATTGTCATTAATATAATTTGATCCACACACATTTTCTTTTTCTTGCATCTCAATAATCTCTTTAACGTCAAGAAGAAAAGTAAGGGGTTTACAAAAATGAGAAATAGGGTTTCGGGACAACATGTCGGCTTCGACATTTGTAGATCCCTTTAAGTACTCTATTTTGTAATCGAACATACTTAACTTCAATGACCACCTAAATAATCGACCTCTTAAATGTTTGACATTTTTTAACCAAACAAGAGATGCATGATCAGTATGGATGGTAAATTGTACACCGTGAAAGTAATGATAAAATTTATCTAAAGTATCAATGATAGCAAGACACTCTAGTTCGGTAATGAAATAATTTTTCTCATAACTTCTCAATCCTCTAGAAAAATAAGCAATTGGATGTAAAAAGTTATTATGGTCGGGTTGTTTAAGAACTGCACCTACCGCTACCTGAGAAGCGTCAACAAACATGTGTAGGGGTAATTTTGGGTCATAAATCTTTAAAATTGGTTTAGCAATGAGGGCATCTTTTAATTTTTGAAAAGAGTTTTGACATTCAGTATTCCATTCCCAAATAGTATCTTTCTTAAGTAATTTATTTAGGGGGTGTCTAATTTCAGCATATTTGTCAATAAATTTATGATACACATTTATAGAACCAAGAAATCTTTGTAATTCTTTAGTATTAGTAGGAGGTTTTAATTTTTTAATTGTTTCTATATTAGTATTAACTGGAGTTAAAGTTCCATTTTGGATTTCATACCCTAGAAAATTGATTTGTTTTTCGGCATAAATCAAAAATTTGGATGAGATGCTGTATATGTTCATCTATTGATTTAGAAAAAATAATTATATCATCAAAATAATAACAAGCAAAGTCTATTTTATATTTTGTAAGAATTCTTCTAATTGTCCTGTTGAAAATTGGGGGGCCTACCTTTACACCAAAGGGGAGAACATTCCATTCCCAGAGCCCACAATTAGTAGTAAAGGCTAACTTTTCGGAATCGGCTGGGTGAATAGGTATGTGCCAATAGCCTGAGGCTAAATCTAGTGTAGAGAAATATTGGGCACCACTTAATTTGTCTAAAATTTCATCTATTCGGGGCAAAGGTTCAGCGTCATTTTTCATAATAGAATTTAATTTTCGGTAATCAACACACATTCGGGTTTTTTTGCCTTCATCTCGTTTATTTACTAACGTAACTGGAGAAGAATATGGGCTATAACTTTCTTTAATTAACCCAGCAGCTAATAAGGATTGGATTTGCTGAGATATTTCTTTTTCATCAGCAGTGGATGTACGATAAGGCCTCAAAGGTATTGGTAGGTCAGATTTAAGATAAATACGCTGAGGTTCAATATTAATTCTCCCTATATCATATTTATTTTTTGCAAAAATATCTAAATAATCCCTTAAAAGTTCCCTTACATTTTTATTTTGAATAGCATTCAGATTCCCCAATAGATTATAATCATCATTATTAGTTCGTGGCAAGGATTGAGGAGTTATGGTATTTCCATAATCGGATTGCACAGTAGTATCATTTTTTATAATATCAAAATGAAGCAATTCTAAGTTATCACTGGATATGTTGACATATTGGTTTAACGAAATATTGTCTTGTAACACCTGGCTTTTTGCACAATCAATTTTCAATTTAAATTTGGCACAATCAGGTAAACCCAAAATAGCATAGTCCAAATCAAGCTTACTTACTAAAAAATTAACATATCTCTTTATATTACCAAATTTAATAAATAATCGACAAGATTTATTAATTGTAAGAGTTCCTTGTGCCTGTCTAATAGTAATAGGGGTAACATTATTTAAATTACCATTTAAATATCGAACAAATTTGAGGGGTAAAATTGAGACAGTTGATCCACTATCCACCACACAATACACTTTGTTATTGCCCACATATCCAGGGATAAATAATTGTCAAATATTATTAGTAGGGGGTGGTTGAATATGAGCAGGAGTTTGAGCTTGAAAGGAATTTGTGTTAAATATACAACTCTCCTACTGATATGCATTTTCTATGCCTCTGTTTAAACATATTCTGCACGGATGACTAGGGTAGTTGTTTTGATAATGAGTTGCAGGCATTCTAGGAGTGAAAAACCTAGGATTAAAATTTTGGGATGGATTGTTTGGAGTAGGTCGAGTCCAATGTCTGGGCTGAGGATTGGGATTGTGCATAGGTCTAGCTTGTTGAAAATTTCTATTGCTGTTATTAGAGGTATGATTTGGAATCGCTGCTAATTGTTTAGCAATGCAAAACCATTCACGAGTATTGGAAGGAGGGTTAACCATCAAACAATTTTGATACTCCGGCTGAAGTCCATCAGTTAATCCCTGTATAATTAAATTTTCCCCAAGCTGAAGTTGCCTTCCAATCTCAACTTTCTTTCTAAAATAAGAATCCAAATCACTTAGATCATTCAACTTTAAGGAGGTAAACTCAGAAAATTTTGGAACTCTAACCTTAATGAATTTTTCAGTTAAAATCTCGACAATTTCCTCATAAGTAGCACAATCCAAACAATCATTTATGTAAGCTTTTAGCGCTTCCTCCTTTAAATATTTTGAAAGATTTTGTTTTTTCCACTCATTATCTTTTTTTTTCTCCAGAACATTCATTATCAAAGTGTTTAAACCACTTAAAAATGTCCATGCCTGACTCAAAGTCAAAAGGGACAATATCAAGTTTATTTTCTGACATTTTTTCTTCTTTTACTAATCCTGACCTTAATAACATGAAAGAAGGATAATTCATATGGAAAATATTTAAATGCTATACTTTAGGGATGCACAACCTGTGGCCCGCGAGTGTCGTCAATTTACAACTGCAAAAAATTGCAATTTTTTCCAGAAAAAATCGCAATTTTTTCAGAAAAACTCGTAAATTTCGTCAATCTACCGAGGGAAAATATAAAATTTCGTCAGTTAAGAGTCGCAAATTTCGTTGATCGGCACAGAAAAATTGCGAATTTCGTTGATTAATTGCATAAAAAAGCGAATTTTGTCGATAAGGCTCAGAAAAATGACAATTTTCGCTCATCAGATATGGAAAAATCACGAATTTTGCCCATGAGGCTCGGTAAAAAATAGCAAATTTTCCCGATAGAGCACGGAAAAACCGTGAGTCTTGTCGATCAGGCACGGAAAAATCCCAAATTTTGTCGGTCGGAGGCGAAAAAACGAACATTTCTTTGATCGGGCAAGAAAAAATCGTCAGTTTTGTTTATGATGCTCCAAAAAATTGTAAATTAAATTCACCGGTGGCAAAGATAGATAGCATGTTTTCTCGGTTTATCGTGTGAAAATAACGCGAATTTCGTTGATCGCACACGAAAGAATCTCAAATTTTGTTGATAAGCCACAAAAAAATCGCGAATTTAGCGATGACGCGCGGAAAAACTAAAAATTTCGTTGATCGTCTGCGAAACAATCGTGAATTTCGACAGTTTATCAAAAATCGCGAGTTTCAACTTGCTTCGTAAAAAAATGCAAATTTCGCCAGATTAAGTAAAAAATCGCGAATTCCGTTGATCAGGTGCGGAAAAATGTGTATTTCGTCAATTCAGGGTGGAAAAAGCGCACATTTCTTCGACCTGATACTGAAATTTTATTGATCGGATTCCGAAAAATTGCAAATTTCGTTGGTCGGAGGCGATAATATTGCTAATTTTGTTGATCACACGCGAGAAAAATTGCGAATTAAGTCGATCAGGCTCTAATACAATCGCAAATTTTCGTCGATCGGGTGCGGAAAAATCGCGAAATTTATCGATCATGCGAAGAAAAAATTGCAAATTTCGTCGATTGGTTTCCTAAAAATCGTGAATTTCGTCAATCAGGCCCGGAAAAGTCGGGAATTTCGCCGATCTGGAAAGAAAAAATCGTGAATTTCATTGGTAGGCTTTGTAAAAATCGCGAATTTTGTTTATCAGCTTCGTAAAAATTATAAATTTTGATGATCAAGTTCGGAAACATCGCCAATTTTGTTGATAGACTTCCTAAAAATCGAGAAATTTATTGATCAAGCGCGAAAAAATCGAAAATTTTATTGATCAGGCGCAGAAAAGTCGCTTAGTTTCGTCGATGGGTTTCGTAAAAAGCACGATTTTTGTTGATCGGTTTCGAAAAAGCATGAATTTTGTTGTTCAGTCATTCGTGAATTTTCTCGATTGGTTTCATAAAAATCGCAAATTTTCTTGATTAGGCTCGGCAAAATCGTGAATTTTGTAGATCAGGCGCTGTAAAATCGCAAATTTCGTCGATCTTGTGAAGAAAAATCACAATTTCCGTCTATCAGGTTCATAAAATTCGCGAATTTTGTCGATCATGTGAGGAAAAATCGAAAATTTTGTCCATCGGCTTTTTAAAAATCATGAATTTTCTCGATCGACGTCGTAAAAATTGCGAATTTTGTCTACTGGTTTTGTAAAAAGTGCAAATCTGATCCATCAGCTGTGGAACAATTATAAATTTCATTGAACGGACACAGAAAATCGGGAATTTCATTGATCAGGCGCGGAAAAATCTTATTGATCGACTCCTCCTCCTTTGTTCACAAAGTTCACCTTTTTTTTGGCACCAGCTATTTATGCTTGTTTTTTAGCACTTTTAATAAAACAAAATTTACTCTCTTGAATAAAGTCAAAGAATATTTTTACATCTTGAAAATAATCCTTGCTTTATCTGTTGTATAAAAAGTAAAAACTGCTGATATATTCTTACCAACCATGGGTGCAAGTTTTCCGTCCACAGGAAGGAATTCCATCTTATAAAAGTTCCCGAGGATGGAAGCGGGACGGAAAAATCTCCGGCGACGAAAATGACGCGTTTTTTGCTAAAAGATCACCAAGAAAGAAGTCAAAAGATTATGAATAAAACGTGATTTTTGTCAAATGATCGCGGAAAAAGGCGTTATTTCTGTCAAAAGATCGCAGAAGAAAGCGCTATTTTATTCAAAAGATCGCTAAAGGACGCGTTTTTCATAAAAAAAATTGCAGAATAAACGTGATTCCTGTCGACGGGATCTCAAGAAAAACGTTATTTCCGTTGAAGAATCACGAAAATGACGCAGTCTCTGTCAAGGAATCGCGGCAATGACGCGATTTTCCTCAAATGATCGCGGAAAAAACGCTATTTCTGTCAGAATTGCAGAGAAAATGCGATTTTTGTCAAAAGATCGAGGAAAATGCGTTTTTCGTCAAAAGATTGTGAAAGAAGACACGATTTTTTCAAAAGATTGCTGATAATACATGATTTTTGTGAAATGATCGCGGAAAAAAGGCCTATTTCTGACAAAAGATCGCAAAAAAGATGCGTTTTTCGTCAAAGAATAGCAAAATAAACGCGATTCCTGTCGAAGGATCGCGAAAATGACGCAGTCTCTTTCAAAGAATCGCGAAAAAGATGAGATTTTCGTCAAATGATAGCGGAAAAAACGCTATTTTTGTCAGAATTGCGGGGGAAAACGTGATTTTTTGTCAAAAGATCATGGAAAAGACGCGAATTTTGTCAAAAGATCGTGGAAAAGACGCGAATTTTGACAAAAGATCGTGAAAAAGACGCGAATTTTTGACAAAGGATTGCGAAAAAGTCGGGAATTTTCGTTCAAGGATCGCTAAAATGTCGCGAATTTTTGTCAAAGGATTGAAAAAAAAAACGCGATTTTTGGTCAAAGGATCGTGCTAGAGACGCGATTTCTGTCAAAAGATTATGGGAAAAAGCGAATTTCTTCAAATGGTCATGGAAAAAACCTGAATCATGCACGTGCGCATTTGTTAACTCGGGAGGGGGGGGGGGGAATCAAAATATTTTCCAGTCCTCACAAAATCTCAAAATTGTACCCATGTTACCAATTGAATTGGATATTTCAACTAGGTAAGCAAATTTAAAGGGGTAACCCCTCTCCCCACACACACACACACGCTTCCCTATGAAACTATTTTTTTTTTTATCAGATTATGGGCCACAGATCAACTCCTCGAAATCGAATTATCTCCGTGTTCTTGATGTGGCCCTCGACCACGCAGACATATTTTTAAGTGGCCCTTCTCTTGAAAAGGTTGTGCACCCCTACTATACTTCAATTATTAAAATTCAATTACTATACTTCAAATACTTCAATAAATAACAATAAAAATAATAAATAATAAATAAATCAATTCTGTTTGAATTCATGTGAAATAAATAAATAATAAATAAATAAGTAATAAAATAATAAAATAATAAATATCGGTTTTCCATACATGGGAAATAACAAATAATTTTAAGAACAAAAATACTTTTCTTTACGTATTGAAAATAAATTTAGCAACAGAGTATTTTTTAAGAACAAAATAATCCATCTTTCTTATTAAAAAACACCTTTAAAACTAAATAAAATTTCTATGAGCAGAAAATTTCAATTAATTATAAATTAAGAACAAATTTATTTTTTAATATCTGTAATAAAAGAGAAAGAAAAAATCAAGAATTTAAACAAAGAAATTATTATTAAAATTTCTTAATCAATAAACAAATAAAATAATAAATAATAACTTACAGACACCTCGATGTGGCCTTGTTCAAATACCTAAAATTTATTAATATAAACAAAAATAAAGCACTTCATAGATACGACTCACAGGTGCAAATTTCAATTAGCTTATATTACCGATGGTATCAACCGTGGTTTCGCAATTGTGATGAAGTGTTCATTTATTATGAAATGAAAATTTATCATAATATTTCTGCACTTTTACCTAGAAAATACAGTAATAAATAAATAACAGCAAATGATGTTGAAATTTGTCATGCAGGTGTACTTTATCTGTAATAATCAGTAGATGATTTCTTAGATGTTAATTATGAAAAAAAAAAAAAAAAATACTGTGAGACATATTTCACAAACAATTTCCCTCCTGTAGGTGCCAACAATGATCACAAATAAAATTTCACAACATATTTCCTATGATATTTTTTTTTTTTTTTTTTTTTCACAGGATTCTTCCTTATCATTAAGCTCTGATGAAGATCGTATTAAAGATTCCTATTTATCTCGGAACTTTTTTTTTTTCTTTCGACAGCATTCCTTGCAACACCAGTGGCATTACTTTGTAGATTTAGATGCGTCTCAGAACAAAACCATCACAACAGATGTATCACCGAGTAATCGTTCATCGAACATGGCAAACACAAACAGCGTTGTGAAGCAATTCTCATACAAAGGTTCATTTTGTAGTTGATGAGCTCGTTAATTCTTATTCAAAAATCGAACGCCGGTTCATCTCCATCCTGCCGGCTAAAATGTAATAATAACGACGGCGATGTTCTATAATAGTGTATAAGCGTGTAGAATTCTACAATTCACTAAGACTCAATAGTGGGATGAGCAGTCATTCTGGTAAGTGGATAAGCCATGGATTTGTTCTCGTAGGAGTTTCTCCAATAACAATGCAAGAAATCAGTTTTTTACTTCTTTATTGTTTAGAGCACGAACTTAAGTTACTCCACAGATCACCGTTCCACACATCTATCACTACGGCCTTCGCTCACTAAGCTGCAACATTCTCGACGTTCTACATTCTCGGAAAAAAATGACATGGCTTCCGAGTAGTTTAAAGGAGAGATGCATTCTAACCTCCTAAAAAACCAAAATGAAAATAATCATTTTCATGACAAAACTAGCGCCCTCCTACTCCGCGTCAATCATTTTAAAAATCCAATTAGGATGAACTCGAGCCTCAAACGGACAAAAATGATCAATTCTAATTGGTCGTAGCAGGCGGTCCTTGGCAAGAACTATATTTTTTCCTCGGAAGAACAAGCCCTTTAGCAACGCGTAGTAACACTTGTCACGCGATGTTAAAATAAAAAATAAAATTAAAATCCCAGGAATATTCCAGAAAGTAAAAAGCTTATGAAATACCTCCCGCCTTTTTGAGAAGCAAGAAATAACTTACTAATAACTAAAGTAAGAAAAAGAATTTTAGCTGGTACAAGTTACGAAACTAAGATTGAAATATGTTCCACAAATTTAGAATTGAAGCTAAGAGAGAACAAAAAAAATGGCGCAAATTTTTTTTATTTTATATGTTTGTTTTTGCTCTTTCATCATCGCTAAAAGTGCTCTTTCATCATCGCTTTCATCAAGTATCTCTTTCATCATCGCTAAAAGTACTTTTGACGAAAATTCTGAAGCAGTATAATTGTATATAGCAATTGATTCTTCTTCAGTAACTCATCATCAATATTAATCAAGATTTTAGTGGTTTCTTCACTCCTGATATATTTTATCAATTCATTTAATTCTTCATTTGTGTCGAAAAATGTATATTTCATTTTCTTTTAATGTAAAGCCTGTTTTTATGGAACATTATCATGCGCTTTCTGGTTTTATGTTTTTTACAGCTGAGGAAATCCAAATTATAACATCAACAGCATTAACTAATTTTAGACAGTTCTCAAGTGTATTCATACAATCCAAATTTAAAATTGTGAATTGATCAAGTGGCTTGCATACATTTTACATTATGCTTGGGGTTATGTTTGGTTAAAAAACACAATTTTAACATTATTGAATTTCAAATGCTTTGGATAAGAACTTGCATTTCCAGTCCACTCTCTACATTTACCTGTGATCACAAAATTTGTGACACATTATCCTCATAAATTTAGAGGTGTTTTACTTTTTTTTTTTCATTAAAAATAATTTTTCATCTTTTATCGTTAAAATTACTGACCGCTATTCGGAATGTTCATTATTCAGAGGTTAAACATACGAAAAGTTAGATTTTGAAAATGGGGATTTGAGAACTGTCCACTAAATCAGCGTTCGAAATCCTTGGTGGTCCGCTGGTCCGATACCACCGATAATTCAATCGGACCACTAATTTGAAAAATTTAGTGGTCCGCAGGACCAGAGTCTTTTTTCGGGCTCTGAGAAAATTGCAACCGATCGCACATAAGATTTTTTCATTATTATTATCAGTGATGCCGCAGACGCGCTATAGCGCGTAAATTACTCAAAAAATCGGCAATGGGACGCAAAAAATAGCTCTTACACGTCTCACGGAACGCGTAATTTCGTTAAGAAATCGCGAAAAAACGGCAAATTTCGTTAAAAAAATCGTGAAATAACGACTAATTTACGACAAATTTCTCAAACAATTCTCGAAAAAATAGCTAATTTCATTCCAAAACCCAAAACAAAAGGCAGATTTCTTCAAAAGATCGCGAAAAAACGGTAAATTTCGCCCAAAAAAAGGCAGATTTTTTTCCCAAAAATTGCGGAAAAATTTTAGATTTCTTCAAAAAGTTGCAAAAAAAAGGCAGATTTCTTCAAAAAATCGCAAAAAAGGACAAATTTTATCCGAAAATCCCGATAAAACGCGAAATTTGTCAAAAAAATCACGAAAAACGACAAATTTCCTCAAAGGATTGTGAAAAAAATCCCCACAAATTTTGTTAAAAAAGCGCTAAATAACGACTAATTTCCAGCAAATATCGTCAAAAAATGCGCGAAAAAATGGCTAATTTATCCTAAAACGCGAAAAAACGGGAGATTTCTTCAAAAGATCGCGAAAAAACGGCAAATTTTGTCATAAAATATGAAAAACGGTATATTTCGTCAATAAAAATAAAAGATTTCGTCAAAATAATGCGAAAAACAGAAATTTCGACAAAAAAGCACGAAAAAAAATAAATAAGTGAATGCCGGGAGAGAATTTTTCTGTTTTAAAAACTAATTTTTTTGCTTCAAAATTGTTGTTTCTGCTCCAAAAACTGATTTTCATGCTTCCCAATCGGTTTTTTATTACTCCAAATCTTTCTGAGTGAATGTGACTCCTGAAAGCACCATTTCATTAAGCAAAGTACCCATTTACTCAACAAAAATATTCCTTTTTTCAGCAAAAATGTCTTTTTCAATAAACCTGTCTTGCCCCATTTTAAAAGAAATGCAAACAATAGTGATACTTGTTATCTTCTACACTTAAATAAGCATTATTTTATAATTAAATTTCTATCTTGCACATTTATTCTTTAAAAAGTACAGAAAATTTACTCTAATATAAGTGTTAAAATTATTTAATAGAATTTTATGTAGCAGACCAGTAAATTCTCATGCTTACTGGTCCTTGGGACCAGTGACTTTTTTTTAGGAATTCTAACGCTGCACTAAATAGAAGTGTCCGTTATTCGGGAGTGTCCGTTATGGAGGTTTTACTGTAATAATAAATCAACCGACAGATAATGCCAGTAGATATCTCCAGGACCTATAGACTTTTAAATAGAAATCTGTAATTAGAGGTTTTTATGGGCCCGAGTTTGGTCTGTATAATCTGGCAAAATAAAGGCAAATTTTCAAACAGGTAGGGTGGCAGGGTTAGAACTTTTTTACAGGGCAAGTCGATTTCTGACATTTTCTGACTCATTTTTAACTGTAAAGGAATAAAATTGGCAGACCGAACTGTTGAAGCAATTTAGAATGGAATAGCCTTTTCCATTTTTGAAACCTATATTACATATTGGGTTATAAGCGATTCTTGTCATGTAACGATAGGTTTTTGTCCTTTCCTGTGCTGTCATGTCACATTTAGAAATTCTATTCAAAACGATACTTTTGACAATATTATCTAAAGGATTTTTTGTTGTTATCAAAAATTGGGAAAAAGGTATTTGATTATGTAGTTTCTGAATAAGAGCACCTTATAAATTTTGTATTTCCAAACAAAAGTGGATTCAGAAATGTGTCAGAAAATAGCCTTTTTCATTTGAGAGCAAGCAGCCTTTTGAAGCCTTGATAAATTTTAGCGAAATATTTTCTATTTTCCAAAAATCATCCTGTTATTTCACAGCTTCCCAAAGTTATATTTTAATCTTCTTTATTTATTTCTAACTATTTATTTATTATTCTTTTCATTTATTTTTTAAAGAATCTATCTAAATTTTAAAGTCTAAGAGTCTTATTAATCATTAATGTTGTTAAATTGTGTAGATTTTTTCAAAATGGCACAATTTAAAATGTACTGTAAAATCTTCCCATAAATATGCATTCAGTATGCATTATAAAAGAATCTCAATTGATTAAGTAAAGAAAAATCAGAATTTTTTGTAGAAATTGAATCTGGCCAAGCCTTGCTTATGTTCGCAGATTTAGTGGGAACAAGCCAAACTTTTAATTTTACATTGTGCGTGTATGTATCAAGATAGCATTCGTATCATACTTACTTCAAGCATAGCCACTTCGGGGATAAAATGGTGCTGTAGAGAAAATATAGGTGGAACCAACCAGTGGAGATCTGCATGGACTGGGCTTGGGCCTAACTTATTTTTTCGATACGAAGCCAAGACTGATTTCATTTTTTCTAGTCTTCACAGACCAAAATAATCAGTTCCATTTGAATCATCCTGTATGAAAATCCTTTCCTCAACGTGTCCAAGTCTGTTCAAAAATCAGTAAAATTTGTTGTGGTCCAAAAATTTTTGCAAAAAAGGCATATACTTTTAAGTTGTCATTATTCTACAATTAAACATTAGAATTTATTATTATTATTATTTATTTATTTATTTTATTTTATTTTATTTTTTCTTTTGAAGAATCATAGATTTTATTAAAATAGAGTTTATTTAAATATAATAGAGCTTATTTAAATAGCGTTAAACACATGAAAAAAAAAACTGCCTATGGCAAAATATTCTTTTAAACTGAAAATTTCTTTAAAACCTCTTTTAAACTGTTCATCCATCCAAAATAAATACAGTAATATGCAAGAAAAAATATATTAAACATTTACACCTGCTAAAAAGGGAAAATATTTTTTTTTCTTTTCAATGCAATTCTGTCTTAGAAGATTCTACTTTTACCATATACCATTTTTTAGATTTTTATGTCTCCATTACATGGAATATGAATTAATAATACTAATGATAATTGAAACGTTTACATATAACAAATAAAGGTTCATTAAAAGCGTAAATATTGCAGCCTATGGCACTTTTGTATATAAAAAAAAAAAAAAAAGACAAAGTATTTTTTTGTCAGAACTCTTTCGATTTTCGGGCCGAAATTTTAGCTTTTTTTTTTTTTCCGGGCCTTGTTTTTAGCTATTATATCGGGCCACAAAATTTTCTCTATGGGCTTAGTCGGACTCAGGCCAAAATTTTAACATTAATAATGGGCCAATTTTTTTTCCCCTATGGATCGAACCTGGAAATTTCGGCCCATGCAGACTTCTACCAGCCAGTCCAAAGTTTTTGCTTTAACACCATGCCAAACCTAAAAAATTTGGTCCGCGCAGACTTCTTACTTCCAACACTTAGTTAATTTTATTTTATCTTTCCTCTGACTCTATTTCTAAATTGTTCGTCAAACTATCATTTACTTTTATTCACCGTATTTACTTGTGTATAAAGGCCAACTTTTTTTCCAAAAAATTAGGGCAAAACTCCTAGGTGCGCCTTATACACGGAATATTTTTTTACTGTTGGATGATATACATATGAAACAAGAAATTATTCAAAGAAGATATAAAAACTTGGAAAATGTTACTTAATTGAAGTATTACTGCATATTTATTTCATTCCTTGCAGTTTTTTATACAACAGAGCTAATGACATTATCTAAACGCTCTAAATTAGCAATTCTCTTTAACATCACTCATTCCTATTTCCCGTCATTCTCTTACAACCCGAAGTCTAAAAATGCATTTTCGTCTTGTTTTCTGGTCTGGTGTAATGTTGTTTCGACTTTTTTTTTTCATTTAGTCATTCTTCATTAGCATATCAAATTTATGGTGCATGTTATATACGAGATTTTAAGAAATCGCCGTTTTTGCTTGTGAAGTATGGGTGTGCCTTATACACGCGTGCATCCTATACACGAGTAAATACGGTATATTCAAACAAATTCAGATTCATTTCAGAAAATTTTTAGAATTCCTAAAAGGGGGATTTTTTGGCATGCATCTATACAATTTTTGAGTTTTTAGGCCCAGTAAATTTAAAAATACAGCCCTTTTTTAAAAAGACCAATATATTTATGACTCTTAGCAACCTTTAATCCTAACAAATCCACTTCCTCTCTCTGTTCTTTTAAAAAAATTTTCTGCAGTTTGATAAAAATCTATTTTTGTACATGTTGTAGATTTTGCTAGCTATCGTGCACACACACAGAACAAAATTTGCTTTTATTAGAATTGAACCGTCACGGTGAGCGACCAATTTTCGTCGACGACCCCTACCTACGACCCAAACAGACCTAGTCTCTTGCGCGACAGCGCTGTCGCTGGCAGGCGACCATGGATACTGCCAAAATACTTCAGTTATGACCCGAATAGCCTTGGACTCTTAATAGAAAAGAAAATAAAAAATAAGACAAATTGAAACTGGACAAATTTAACAGAAAAAGTATACAAATTAAAGATATCGAGAGACGGTTAGTGGGCGGGCGGGGCTCTGAAGCTATCGACTTTCTCTGCCCTCATCCCGAACATATATGTTTGCATTACAATTTTTTTGTTTTTTGAACGTTTTCTTTTAATAAAGGACATCTTTATTTAAAAGGGGGAAATATCTGGTGCCATGGCTGTGTCTTATTGGGAAGTTTTATTGCTTTTTATTGCTGTTATATTCATACTTATAATATATTCAAATGATTTTTTTTCCTTTCCAGGTTTATTAAAATTTTAGGTCTAAGAAATATTGCTGTATGTTTATAGTTCAATGTTAGCAGTGTTCTGATATGCCACATCAGTTCATGTGAATAAAGTGCCTGTGGTATTTTCAACAGAAGACAGCCATTCTATGCTTCTTTTGAGCACATCATAACTGCATGTTCTCATGTATGTGCTTTTCTTGGCACAATCATTAGCTTAATAAATTGGTTTGATACATAATGAAATGGACAAAACAAACTAATATGTACTAGAATTCTAAAAATCTGATTTTAAAATTGAATTATAAAATTGTCTGTGCTTTGAAATCCAAAATGTTTTGAGTAAAACTGAATACATTTTTAGAGAAATTATTGTTAAATGTTCCCATTTTTATGCCGATATCTTGTAAAAAAAAATAACAAAATCTATCTTAAACTTTTGAAGAAAAAAAAAAAAATCTTGAATTTTTTGTCAAATTTGCTAGATTTTAGAAAAATGTCCATAATTTTTATGAAAATCATTAGTAGTTTAATAGCAGTAATTCATCTGTTATTTTCATGTATATGAAATAATGTAGTATTTACATAAATGTATTTTTATTATTATTTTTTATATATATAACAATAATTGCCCTTTAAATATGTTTAAATGTTTCTTAAGATATATAAACTGTGTAAACATTTTAAAGTTATATTGGGTCATTCCATGTCAAATCAACCAAAAAAATTCAATATTCAACCTGACCCTTTCCAATTTCAATGAAACTGCTAGGGATCATTCTCTATGATGATATAAATAAGAGCATATTTTTATTTTGTGTTTATCGCTTTAAATTTTTATGCAATTAATTATTTAAATTTTGAAAAATCAGCATTTTTTGACTTGCATAAATATTTTCAATTTTGAATTTCTCAAGTTCTATCAAACATAGAAAATTTTATGACCACTCATTTCAAAGAGGAGTTTATAAGGTTTATTAATTTGATATGCAAGTCGACTATGTATGATTAAAATAAATAAAATAAAAATTTTTTTTTAAATTTTAAATTTGAAAAATTTTTAGATAGTTATTTTTAAAAATTTTTAAAAAATCGTATGTTTGTTGTAATATTATAAGCTTTAAATTCTGAAATTTTTAGAGTAGGATCTCAATGGGATCAGAAGTTATTAAATAAAAGCTAAAAATTACCATACTAATCATAAATAAATAACAAAATAGACAGAATTAAATTGCTATTTTAATGGTAATTTTTGCTTTTATTTAATAACTCCTGATCCCATTGAGATCCCACTCTAAAA
Organism: Maratus speculifer; assembly: GCA_964019185.1. Classification (NCBI taxonomy): domain Eukaryota; kingdom Metazoa; phylum Arthropoda; class Arachnida; order Araneae; family Salticidae; genus Maratus; species Maratus speculifer. The sequence goes on from OZ025292.1 coordinate 361,598,214, forward strand.
TTTTCAGAATTTAAAGCTTATAATATTACAACAAACATACAATTTTTTCAAAATTTTTAAAAATGACTATCTAAAAAATTTTCAAATTAAAAAATTTTTTTAATTTTATTTATTTTACCTATACATAGTCGACTTGCATATCAAATTAAACCTTATAAACTCCTCTTTGAAATGAGTGGTCATAGAATTTTCTATGTTTGATAGAACTTGAGAAATTCAAAATTGAAAATATTTATGCAAGTCAAAAAATGATGATTTTTCAAAATTTAAATAATTAATTGTATAAAAATTTAAAGTGATAAACAAAAAATAAAAATATGCTCTAATTTATATCATCATAGAGAATGATCCCTAGCAGTTTCATTGAAATCGGAAAGGGTCAGGTTGAGTCACTGGTTGATTTGGCATGGAATGACCCTGTTACAACAATGAGTAATTTGATTGACTTTCAAATGCCTTTTTAGTGCATGAAGAATTAAATATTTCTAAGTGTAATAAAAATATAAAATTGACTGGACTTTTATTTATCTATTGGATTTGTTTATTTTTCTTTAAAAAGTATTAATAACTCTATTTAAAAAACCACAAATGTTTATATTGTTTAGATTTAATTCTCTTTCAATGTTGTTTGTGTTTTATAAGTTATCACTTTTACTGGGACTTAATTCTCCCCTTGTTGATAAAGTTAATATTTTATTATTTATTGCTACTGGCTGAATTTTAGGTCATGTAAATTGTTCATATTTTGATTGATTTGAACAAAACTGTATTATTGGTGAAGTCAAGAATTTAGACAGAAAATTAGCAGATCAAGAAGAAATGCACTTCCGATGGAGCACTTGATTTTGTTAAATAGTTTTTGTTATTTTATTGTATATATATTCTTTTAAATTACTTTTATTGTACTGAAGAATTTGTCGATAAGATTGCAACTCATTCTCAGTCATTAGATAAAATTTATGCTTTTGTATTGTGCAATCCATTTCATCTCTGAACAAGACTGAATTAAACTCAAAAACAAAAATATAAAAAATTAAACTTATATGATTAATAATGACATTAAGAAACATTCTAATAATTCACTTAAATGCAAACCCCAATTTCAGATATTTGGATATTAGTATGTGATCTAAAAAAAATTTCCTGTATAGTGTATGCAAATGTATTATAGTCTGACTCTTTTATTTTTTCGATTTGTATCATCTTTGTAACTAAATTGAAACTTTGTAAATGGGAGCATATGTAATACTTCTGTGAAATTAGTTGTACAGAAATAAATATTCCTTCTGTTATTTTGTCTATGTGTTGATTTATATAATTTTAATTGAAATCTTTGAAATTTTGTGTTTTTATAAGGCAGGAAACCATTTTATTCATTTTAGAATTTTATATACATTTTTTTTATATACTTAAAAAAATACTCTTTAATGTTCATTGATTATACATTTAAACTTGTAAAAATTAACTCTGACTGCCAGGCCTAATTCTGCTGGCAAAGGGCTATATGTTAGCTGTGCTGTGTAAATTACTACACACCTTTGATCAGTATCCTGTTATATCAGTTTCATATCAGACAAATCCAGTTCAAATATGCAAACATAACTTTCTAGTTAAAGACATAACAGAATAATGTACATAATGGGAGTTGATAACTGAAATAAGCGGAAGCACGCAGCATACGTCCTGGTAGTCAAGAGGTTAATGATATTTCTGTATAGTTTTTTAAAATAATATCCTAAGAAGATGGGTATTTTTTTGTGATACTGTTAAGTATTTGTATAAGCAGATCAATTTTCATTATTCTCCCTAGAATTTTTCTTTTACAGTTAAAGCAGTTTGTAACCCAAAATATGCTTTATGTAGTTTTTAAGTTGCGATATTTTTAAAAAATCATTGCTAGGTAGTTAACTAAACTTTCCATTGGTCTGTCCAATAAAAGTTTATGAAGGGAACACTGAGTTTTGTATTCCAGAAATTGCAAACATTTTTAATAATGTTGATCCTGTTCTCCCATTGCAATTATCTGCATTTAAACAATATTTTATTTGTAACTATGGCATTATATGAAATCTAGTCATTTTTCTATTCTCTCTGAAATGGATGCTTTTTCTTATAAGATTTATATTTATTTATTAATTGACAAACATATTTTTAAATATCAGGAGATATTATATAAAGCCTTTGGAAAACATTTCTTATTTTTGATTGTATTAAAAAATTCTGCCGTTTACACTGAAAAACTCAAAAAAATATATCTTTACATTATGTTTTATTTTCCCTTTTCAAAGTTTCTGTTTTAAGCTTGCATTATCTTTTGTTTTAAAAGAGAAGTTTTTTCTGTAATTATTTTTAATGAAAGAATAATTGATACTTGTTTTCTTTCTCATGAACCTCTTTCTGTTACCATTCAGTAATACATAAACTTTAGTGCTATCACAATTGTAATTTTGGAGTTTTCAAACCACATTTCTTTTTTATAAGTCCTTTGGCAGACTGTAAATAGATGAAAATGAAATATATAAATGCATGTGACTTGCAAAACTGCAGTTGACAACAAAAAACATAATGTCACTCTTATTGGTATTTTGCATCAAATCACATTGTTCAGGAACAAATTTATTTTTATCATGAAATGGTCTATGGAAAAGTAAACAAATGCTGAAAATGACAATTTTTTTAAAAACCAAAGTATAAATCTGCAAGAATTGATAAAAGAATTAAATATTAAAACATTTAATTGCATTTAATTTTGTTAAAAATATCTTAATTAATCTTTATTTATAATATGAAGTTAGATAGTCAATAAGTCTTCTTCTTAAAGAAAGATAATTATATAGCCATCATAATTTTTTGCAGATTATGAGAAGTCTGAATCATAGCCAAATTAATTTTGGAGCACAAACCAAGCTTAATTAAAGTACACTTAATATGCCAGAAATTTTTAATTATACGTAGTTTCCAGCATACCTTATACACTAACTTTTGATGATATTTTATTTGCATGTGTTATTATTAAGATAATGTGACCTCATCATTTGTTTTGATGCCTTTGTATATATTGTAAAAGATTTCTTTTATATTGTTATTTTTAGTAAGATAATTTGACATTTTTCCTTTTTGTACCTTTCAATGTATATTATGTATGATAAATTTTGATTATTGAAATTATATGTAGCCATAAAACACAATATTTGTATTTCTTATATCCAAAACATTGTCTTTAAAATGTATGGATTTATGAATGCATAATGGAAAGAAAGGACATTAAAGGATTTTCTTGATTTAAACTTTGTCCAGTTGTGTACACTTATAATGATGTTTTGCACATTATAAATTTTATTGGAAATTGATATTTTGACTACTATATTAAATTGATATTTTGAACATATCTGTGAAAATTAGTGTTGTATCATCTCAACATCATGCACTATTATGTTGTACAGCTTTTTTTTTTTTTTCCCTCCAACCAGATTATCCACAAGGCAATCTTTGATTTATTTCATAGCAAAGTTTCTCCTTTTAAATTATTCTGTGCAAGAATAGTAGATTCTTTGGTTGTCACTTCAGTGGTTATGCATTCATAATGTATTGTTGATGCAGTTGGTATCTTTTATCATATTCTTTTTCTCTTTAGTTGAACTATCCTTTATTAGTTTTAACATGATGTTCTCTTCATTTCTTAAAATATTTTTTCTATATTATCAGTACTTATATTGAGAAACTAAAGTGCAATATTTATTCAAGAATAAAACATAAAACTTATTCTTAAAATTAATATATACAGTCGAACCCCGTTATAACAAACTTCAAGGGACCGAAGTTTTTGTTCGCTATATCCAGTGGTCTGCTATATTCGAACTGTTAAAAAATGTTAGAGTTTACAAAATATGTGTATAATTATCCGATAACTATATGTTCAATAATGATGTATTAAGAAAAAAAACGTAAATTTTATTAGATATGATCATTAAACTGACTAAAATTTATTACATTAAACTGGCACAATACTAAATAAATTAACTAAAAAGCAAGACAAATAGAAATACAATAAAATGCCGATTATCTAATCATTCGAGACCAACCATAGTTCGGATAAATTTTAGGATAAATGAGCAAACAATTTAAGGAAGGATCCTGACTATACTAAAATCTTTACACTTTATCCAGACTTAGGATGACTAACACTAATTATTGGTGCATTAAAAATTATTTTATTTTGTTTGTTTACTTTTTTATCATTTAAATTTTCCTTTTTTTCATCATCATGTGAACTCCAGATAGTATAATTTAAGGAAAAAAGATTTTCATTATTGCTTGCTTCAAAGAAGACATTCTTTTTCAAGGCTGCCATAACTCAAATTATTCTTAAATACATTAGTTAGCTTGAATGCATTACTGAATCTCTATGACAGGGTTAATAGAAAATAACCGATTGGTAGGCAGGATCACATCTGCAGAATGGCTACCAGAAGACAGAAAGAATGCAGGTCTTACTACTCTTTAATAAAAAGACATATCGTTAATTTGCACCATGTTTTGTTAGCCGGCATGCATTTTCTTATAAAATTATAGTCAAAAACCTTTTTCCACAGCATAAAAGTAAAAAAAGAAAAAAAAATTCATGGTCGACTATGAAAAAAAAGTTCGTTGTAGCCGATTTTTAAGATTCGGGATGTTTGCTATAAAGGGATAAAATAACATTAAGTACAATAAGAATACAATGGGACCAAAATTTTTCTTCATTATAAACCGGGCTTACTATAATGGGGTTTGACTGTAATAGTAATAATTTGAACTTGATTTGATTTCAAGTTATTGTTGTATTACTATTATAGTATTAGTTATAATATATAGTTAACATATAAGTAGTCATTTAAAATTGACTGATTTATGCACAAAAAAAAAGTTTCAATAGTTTTCAATATCATATATAAAGATTTTAGATAGATAAAAGGGGAGAGAAAATAAGAGAATGTGTAATTATTAAATTTAGTTGAATAATTTTAATATGATTAATTATTTTTAATTATCACTAGACTAAATAGTCAAAGCAAATTTTCAGTGTGATTTTAATTTACATATAATCTTATATATGAATCTTCTCTTTGCTATTCAAAATTTTCTGTTTAACCTATAGAGGAACCCTTTCTGTTTTTTTACTTTTTTCTATCTTTACAAGAAGAAAGCATCAGATTTGTGAAAATTTCCGATTTCAGTTTTCAATGGATTTATGCTTGCGAAAGTCCTGAACATGATTTGAATGATTTTTGAAAATGTGTGCCTGTATGGGATAAATATTTTATGGGTGCTCTATCTCAAGAACTAATGCATATAATTTAATCAAATCTCAAATTCAGTTAGAGCTTGGAATAAATTAATGCTGATTTGTAATAAATTAGCCAACGAGTGGCACTGCTATGCTGCATTTATTTTATGATTTTCAGATAGCTGTATCTCAAGAAATAATGCTTGGAATGTCATTAAATTTTATATTCTGTTATACCTTGACATAAATAAATACTGATGGGTTTTATTGTAAATCTTTCAACAGGTGATTCTGCTATGATGCATTTTTCATGATTACTGTAATAGCTATTCTCAAGAACTGCACTAAACTTCATATGCTGTTAGACCTAGATATAAATAAAAATGGATTAGATTTTTGTTAAAATTGCCGTACAGGTGGCACTGGTATTTTCTACAATAGGTCTTAAGAACAAACATATTGTAACTTATTTGTTTGTTTTTTTTTTCTACCAATGAATTTGAACAGTAAATGTTAAACTATTTTATTTCTAATCCTTAGCATATGAAAAATTTATTTATTTTATATACAATGAATTTAGATATTTCTAATATATTGTCTCATCAAAGTGTCATAAAAATCAGATAATTTTAAAAATTAAAAAATATGTGGGAAAGTTTATTTCTGCTTCCATTTAACTTTATGAATATAGTTATTTAAGATTAATTCAGAATTGCAATCTTTAAATTCTTTCTTTCATCCCCCCCCCTCCTCTTATTTGTGCTGTTTTAATTTCAATATATCTGTATGCTGAGTGAGAAAACTTAAACAAAAGATTTTCAACTAAATAACTTGTTTTTTCCCCCTTTCAAATATTTAAGATGTATTTGATAAAATTGAAGAATAAATGATTTTTTCTGTAATATAAATTGTTTATTTATTTGTAGCGGAAATATGATTTTGGGATTAAATTTGTTGAATTTTACCACATTTGCATTTTTTCTTGATTAAATCATTTTCTTTCATAATACCACTCTGTAAGCTGTCAAAAAGATATTATAAACTACTGAAAATGCAAAACAAATCTAAGAGTACCAAAATTAAGTATGTTCCCATTATTATTATCTCAAAATATTTTCTGAAAATCTTGATATCTTTCCTTGATGAATTTCTCATTGTTCTATTTAAAGTCATGCTTTCAAAACAGTGATAAATAGCTGGGCCTTGCACCTTATTGCTTCAGTTGTTTTGGTTTAGTTAAAATAAAATATTTCATTAAAAAAAAAAATAATGATGATTTTCAGCTTGATTCAAGCCCTGACTGCATTAAATCATCTGATGGAAAAAAGGGGGGGGGATAAAAGAACTTTGTTAAAGGTCAGCATGTTTCACCAGCAATTTAAAAAAAAATATTGTATGGAGAAGTCTTAACAAAGCAACTGAAAAACAATTTAAAACAAAAGACAAAATAGAAAAGTGATATCAAGTGTAGCAGAAAAGATTGTAAGAAAATAGAAATTAATGTCTGAACTTGGCAAAAATTAATGAACATTAATAAGTTTTAAATATATTATTTTTTCTGTCATATGTCTTATGCTATATAATTCATAAAATGCACATGAACCTTCTTTTATTCCTTCACTTTCATAATTAGTACTTCCACAATCTGTTTCAAGCAACTTTTTTCAAAATTTCCAATATTGGTGCGTGGGTAAGGGTTGAGTATTTGGGAAAATGAAAAAAGCATCAATTCATTGGTAAAATCATGTCTGTAGAAATGAATGAGATGTATGAGGTAAGCTTCCTGAAGAAATCAAAGATTGGGGTGGTTTTTATTTTTCCAGAGAATGATGACACAAACTTTATTGATCAGAAACAGATACTAGCAATTCTAAATGAACCCATTTTTAACAACAGAGGCCATTATGTGTGCAATAAATAAACTTTATTTTTGATAATTTTCAAAATATAAAATTTTGGAGCAGTATATGCATTTGTTTTTATTTCAATGCGTTAGATTCCTTTCTATTTTAAGATTTTTAGTTACATTTAATAAATATATACATTAATAAGAATTTAAGAATATACATCTCCACCCCGTTACCAAAGTCTCACCTCTGTTACCAGTAAATTTTTTTAATATTTTTTTACTAAATAAATAAAATTAATTGAACAGGACCATAGCTTTATTAGTGTCCTTCACTTGCTTATAAAACTCAGATAAAAAATTAAATTAAAAAAAATTATGAAATATGCCTTTTTTTGAAGAATGACCCTTATATTAACTGGATTTATACTTCAATGATTAAATAAAACTTTTTAAAATAAAATTGTTTTACAGTTTAAATCTGGAGCAGAAAAAGTTTTTGTTTCATTTTATAGAATTGGAAAAATAATTTAGTTTCAGTTCAATTCAAAATCCTGAGAGACAGTTAAAAAAAGATTTGGATACAAAGAATTTTCTTTGGGGAAAGAGGAGGGGGTTCCTGGAATTAGACACATATGTTATTACATGCAGGACTTAAGTATTTGCTAAAATTACAGCAAATATAAAATCATTATCAGGTAATGGTGCTAGTAAAATAATCGCCATGAAATAGTAATAATAAAATTAATTTGAAATCAGAAATTGTTTAAAAATTATGTACCCTTGAAGAGTGTATCTAAAATATTATTTTTTAAAATATTTTTCACTTTGTTTTATTTAAATATATCATGAGTTTTCAGTTTGTTAGGTTAATTGAATTTTAATATTAATTATTTACACTGATGTCCATTTTGAATCTTACATGCAATATAAAAAATTAGTTGAATATTTTAGATGTATTTCAATTTATTACCATAAAAATTAAACGTTATTGTAATCTTAGATCTTAATTTCTATCAAAGTGTGGAAGCCCTAAAAATATGTAATATTAACCACTGTAGCATGTTCCTCATCCCTTTACATGCATATTTGTATTTCTTACATTATTTGTAATAATTAAAACATAGTGAAACTGAAATTTTAATATGCATACATAAATCAATGAAAAAAAAAAGGTAATGTGATTGATTATATAGATGTATAAATTACTGCTTTAATGAGGAATATTTTTTATAATTAACATACCAGGCTCACCTTTTTTTAGTCAATTGCACTCCGGGGCCTACTGTGAATACAGGATCATAACTTATTTTAGCTTTGGAGAAATTCTTGAGACTGAAATCAAAATAGAATAAAGTAGATATAATAAATTTTGCATTTTTTTCTCTTACTAAAATTTTTCAAGAATAATTTTAAACCACTCTAAGTATAATCTTTTCTGTATCAACCTATAAAGAAATGTTTACATCTCCTGTTATTAGAAAGTATGAATTTTTCTATACGAGCCATATTTTGAATAATTATTTGAATATAAGTCAACAATCTTGACTAACATATAAATGTTGTTATACCATAATTGCATGTATGTTTTAATATATATGTACAGTGGAGCATCATTTATACGACGCCGAAGGGACTACAGAAAAACGTCGTATAAACGATAACGACGTATAATCGATTTTCACTTCCAAAACTAGAATTAATTTTGTTTCCGTTTAATTTTAATGTTTAACGCGATGATTTGCATGAATTTGTAAAATAAACAAACAAAAATAAATAAATACAAAAAACGGGGGGGATTAGAAAGCAATTTAAATATACTTACTTTTATTTATGTTTCACCGAAAGATTCCTCATTTGCAGTACAGCATTTCCTTTCCATTTAAAGTCAAAGCTCAAAAACCCCACGTGGCCAACTAAAAGTCGCCAATACTGATAAGAGTTAGAAGGATAGTCTATTTGCAACTTAAAACAGGTTGGGGAAGCTGACCATCCCTGAAAAAAGAATGTCCCCTCCAAGTGTAATCTGTTTCACGTAAGCTAATTTTTCAGAATAATCGAACACAGCCCACATTTTTATAACGTAGAGTGCATTTAAACACGCTTTGGTGTCATTCATAGCTGCCAACTTCCGCTCGTTCGTAAAATACACAAGAAAAATAAACAAAAATAAACCTATACAAAATCGAAAAATCGACGTATAAATGATTTTTGGCGTCGTATAAAAGATATATTTTTACATTAAAATGAAAAGGCATGAGTCGGGACCACATTAAAACGTCGTATAAAAGTAAACGTCGTATAAGTGATTGTCGTATAAACGATGCTTTACTGTATATTTACATATTTATAACAGTAAATTCCACTTTACTTTTTTATATAAAAAAATATATAAGCAGAATTTTTTAATCACAGTACATTACAAATAAAAAGCTTCTAGCTCTTCCCTCTGTACTCTGATATATTTCAGTTTTGGATGGTTGAGCTATTTACATCTATGATGGTCACTTGCTAGTCATGAACAGGCTTATCTTGGCTCAAATTTGTTAACAAAAGAAACAATAAATCTAATAAACATTAAACTTAATAATGTTTGATGTTAAATAAAGAAGAAATGAAGGAAAAATAAAATAATTTAGGTGCTTTATTTTTCTTTTTAAGCAGTGATACGGTGGATTTCTGTGCACAGTATTTATAAGGTCTCTTCTTAAAAAAAAAAAAAAAAAAAAAAAAAAAAAAAAAAAAAATACTGTTGAGCTCTGGTGCAAAATAAACACTGTAATCTAACAAAGTATGATTGATCAGTTTGATTTAGACTCCCTCGTGAAGAATTAAAGATACTTCCCCTGCAAGTTAGAAATTTTAATTGTTATTCTTATTAAATTTTTAATTATTTTACTTTCTTTTCTAAACTAAAATAAATCTTAAGATATTTTAACATATCATTTTTGTGTAATTGTTATAGTTCAATTGTATATATACATTTTTTCTCCATAACTATCAAAAGACAAGAGATTTCATTCTTATTCTGAAATAATCTAAACCGACAGTTTATGATGAGTATTAATATTTATGAAATTTACAGATATGTTGATTTTGATGCTTTTAAAGTGCTTTTACCATGCCCCTAATTATTTTGGTGAAAAGTTTTCTTCAAATTAGCTGTAATTTTTGAAAAATTGAGATTCAAAATTCAGCATATGTTTCGAATACCCATTTAGTTTGACATTTTACACATAATCTTTGTGGCATTGAAGAAACATGAATTTTTGCTATTTCACAGATTAAAGTTCGATACCACCTTTCTTCTGCTGTTTCTACCTGTTTTCTTTTTCAAACATTACAAGTTTTGCACTGAATTATGGATTAAGCAGCTTTATTTTTATGTTTTCTTGATGAATTTTTCATTTTCAAATTTTTAGGAACACTTATATTTTTTCTGCAATTTTTAAATTAATATTTCTGTTAATGAAAATCCAAACTAATTTGTGTCTAGATATTACATTGTTTTAAAACTTGCTAATACTTATATTTTATGTTTAGATATTTATTTATCACAGTTATAAAATAATCTTGTTTGAAATTTATCTTTATTTGAAGTTTGCCGCTATTGTCATTACTGTGATGCACTGTAATTTTTTATTCAGCTCCCCAATAAATTTCATTTTTATAGACAGGATTTTTGCATTGTACAATATCACAAGTTCTAACAAGCAGTAATGTCTATTTTTGATTAACTGTACAAGAACTTCAGGTGTTTTTAATATAAACTGTTACTAAGTAATGACTGTGTGTATCAAAAATAATGTTATAAAATAAATTATGTATGAAAATTTCGTTATTTGGAAATATCAGAGAATTTTAACATAACATATTTGTGACTACCCTGTAGTGAATCCTTTTTAATATTTGATTTGTTCTTATTATAATTCAAAATATTAACTGGTGAAATACAAAAATGTTTATCATTACAGGTATTGTAATTTTTTGTTTTGTAAATATGCAATTGATTGGTTGTACATATCATAAAATATTCAATACATAAAATGGCATTTAAAAACAAAACACTATATAAACAATTTCCTTGCATGAATTTTTTTAAAAACAATGTTGGAAGAATTATAAACTAGTATAATGTATATTCTTTTAATGCCATTAAAGAAACTAAAAGATCAGTAAAAAGAAAATTTTACTTATTCTGATATTAACATTAAAGTTACTTCAGACAAATAAAAAAATTATAAGTATGGTAAATTTTATCTCGCATTATTGCATTTCTAGTTTAATTTTTAAGAATGACTTCAATGTTTTTACTTGTTGAATGAAAAATATTTTGAAATTTTATCTGCCAATTTTTCTGTCTGCGCAAATGAAAAATTATATTGAGTTTGAACTTTACAGTTAAATGTATTTAAAGATCATTAAAAAGGTATACAACTGGTAAAAACTTACATATAAGTGTTACTGCTTTAATGTATTATTACTCTTTTGAAAATATAATATTGGGAAACTGAACATTTTGTATAAGTTAAAAAATTAAGTGTAAGTGATAAATTTCTATTAAAAAAATTCCATAAAGTAAAAATTGCAGAAAAAATATAAATATTCATTAAAAATTTGAAAATGTAAATGTAATTTATTAGGAAAATATGAAGTTTCTGAATTTATATTACAGTATAAAACTTGTGACATTTAAAAAAGAAAAGAATTATAAGGTGGGATCAAACCCTCTGTATGTAGGATAGCAAATGTGCATGCTATTTCGATATCACAAATACTGCATGTAAAATGGCACATGTGTCATATCCTTTTCTAAATTGTTTAAAAACCTTTAAAATTGTTTTTCATCTTTTATTGTGCAGGCATGAAAGCGAGAAATGAGAAAAAAGGTGGAAAAATCTTCCCATCTATGCAACAGCATCAAACTCTTATAATTTCAGTGTCATTTTAACAGAGAATAAAATTAAATGTAACTGCACACATTATTGTCCCCCCCCCCCCCTCTAACTTAGAAAGTTTTAATAATGCTAAAGAAGTAAAACCAAATATTTCTGATCAACTTATGTGAAGTACAAGCATTAATTTTCCAAAACAAATATTATTCTGAATAGTTCAGCTGTTAAATCCCCTTTCCCTCCTCTTAAAAAATCTCCCTGTTAAATTGATCTTTGCTTCAGAAATACATCTTAAAAAAGGTATCACAGAAAATATCCAAAAGTGTTTTATAAATAGTACAAAATATTCTATTCCAAAAAGAAACTTCCTTTCAATTTGAATTTTCAAAGTCTAAAAAATATTTCATTCTTGAGAGACATTCAAAACAGCCACTGGTTTCAGATGCTTATATGTAGAAGTTCACTTTTCAGTTTATGCCTCTTTTGCACAATTCAAGAACATTTACAATAGTTTCAGACAGTGGCGCCAACTTTTAAAAAATATTAGGTGCTCAAAAAAAATTTGAACAAATACATAAATATTGGGTGGATAGAGATATAAAATTATTGGATGGGCTCGTGCCACTGTTTTCAGATGCTTATATGTAGAAGTTCACTTTTCAGTTTATGCCTCTTTTGCACAATTCAAGAACAAACTCCAAGTGTTTGAGTAGATAAAATGTCTAATTATTAAATTTTTGAACCCCCCCCCCCCCCTAATATCCTTCCAAAATTTTCTTTGCATTTTTGCACCAATCCAGAGAATGACCAAAATTGCTTCAAAAAAGGTGGAAATCCTCCTTCAGTAGGAACTCTTTCATGCCTGATTGTGATACATATATCATAATTTCCCATTAGTGAGTTTCTTGATTTTCTGTAATCATTTTTTATTTTAACAATATGAATCGAATATTTGCTTATTCTGATACTAGTTTTTTTGTTTTCATAGTTACAGTATATGTTTATATATCATTTGTATATAAGATAAAACTTTTCGCTCTAATAAGCAATATTTTATGAGACTATGCAGTAACATTTTGTGTTTTTTCTTCAGAGCAATGGACCATATCAGTGTAAGTATTTACATGTATTTTTTAATGAGTTAATTGAATATATTTTTATAAAAAGTTTATAGAAATCCATCATGTTTTTCACTCTTAAATATAAAATTTATTTTGTTTTACTAAGTTTCCACTTATCCACATTTGCTAAATAACATTTTTTCAGTGATACATAGATACCAACTTGTACAATTTTTGTTACAACTACTAAAATATAACAAATTTTTGTGCTATTTAATCATTTACAATCCTAATATTTAGAAGATCAAACTAGCAGTTTATTATTAAATGTTACTAGTTAGAAAAAATCATACAAGTTGGTATCTGTGATGATATGAGCTTCTCATGGAGCATAAAATTGACAATTGTATATAAATTTGAAAGATATATGATTCATATTGCAATATACAATATAATTGGATCATTCTTTACGGAAATCCTAATGTAGATTCCAAAGCAGCTCTGACTCTGTAATGAGATATATTTTATGACCCCATTCTTTTTTTTTTTTTTTTTTTTTTTTTTTTTTTTCCCCTCTTTAAATTAAAGAACATTTAAGCTTTACTACTTTCCAAGCAATGTGTTAATCATAATTAGTTTTTTGCCCTTGTGTAGTTTTTTTTAAAATTTTCTGTGTAGTTAATCGTACAATATTATCTATTATTATTATTTTTTCAATATGCGCACAGAATTATTCATTTTTTCACTCATTTTGTGGGAAACATTTGCTTCCCTATCGTATTTTTAGAAAAATGTAAATGTCTAATGAACTAGCTGTCTGGTCATATGAGTACTGCATTGACATGCACATAAGGCACAATCACAGAAGTTTTGAAAAATAATTTAGAAATTTTTGCTTTCGATTTATTTATTGCTAAAGAATGATCCAATTGTAAGAAATATAACTGTAAAATTTGGCAATATAGAATATTTGTCTTCTTTATATTTTATAAACTTTTTGTGAGTGAAAATGATAAAAAAATTTTATTACATACACTAAAGTTTATATTGTTTGTGTTTTTTAAAAATAATTTTAAAGCTTGATCATTTCCAAAACATAGAATCGTGTTCCTCGTAGTTAAATTCCTATAAGCAGTATTTAAGCTGTAAATAATCATAAATCTTATTTGTGACTATTTAATTTCATTAAAATTGTGTTTTTAAAAGTATATAGACTGTTTTTTGTATAATTTCTTGTTTGTTGCTACATTTAAACCAAAGATTTTACTGTACTGTATCAAAGCTAAAATAAAATCTGCCTCATAAATTTTTATGAAGTTTTATTATTTAAAATAATATTGATGCAAAGTACATATTCTATTATTTTAACACAATCAAACTGATTGGTAAATTCATCATATGAATTGAATATTTCCAACTGAGCGAAAAATTGCCCAGACCGGGAATCAAACCCAGATACTTGGTTTACAAGGCCAATGCTTTACCTGTTAAGGGTGTATTCGAAAAAACACTTTTTCACCTTCAACAGCTCGAAATTTTCTGATACAATTTCAGACACATTTTTAAAAGTAGAAACATGAAACTTGCTGAGGGGATTTTTGAAGAGACGTACGAGGTGCTGTGTGATGTCCTTTTATGCTCCATTCATTAAAATTTGATTTATGAACAATTATCTTCTCAGTGTGACACTTTTTTTTGTTCCCAAATCTTCTGCTTTGGAAAAATTGGTTCAAAATGCAGTTTTTGATTGCTTTTTTTGCAATATTTTCTGCATTTATCAAAGAATCGACGATTGCGGCACCTTGAGTAGTTTCTAAATAAGAGAATCTGAGTTTGATGAGTTTGAGAGCAAAAGTGAATTCAAAAATAAATCTGAATATAAGCAGCTTGAATCGAAATACACTCTTAAGCTAACTGAGCGATAGCCAGCTGGGATTTTTTACTCGCAAGGAGAGGGCCCGAGGCATGTGTCACTGAACTGGATGGACGTTTGTATATCGATAGAGCATAGTTATTATATAAATGTCTGACAGCCATAAAGCGCAATATCCAGGGGGTCTTGAGAAAACAAGTTTTAAAGTTGATGCTATAGTTTATAAACGGATAAATTTTTGCTGTCAGCAAGTACCTCCATGGCCTGTTTGGTAGCGCATTGGATTCGAATTTTTTCTACTTGAGATTTAACAGAGCCGACCTTTTGTTCAGAACAAAAATTTTCATTGATTATTTTCGAAACTCAATTGAAAACTTATGCATACAAGTGGAATTTAAGAAAAATATAAATTAAATTTACTTTTTTGTAAGTTATAAATGCATTTTTAACTATTTTATGTTTAAAAAAATGTAGTTAAATTTATTTGTTTATAGACTACTTTTTTTTTTGTTGTTATTTAAAATTGTTTACATTTATTTCTATGAATGATCTACTAATTATTACAGAGACATAAATTAAATTTGTGATATAAATGCATGAATAATAATATTTTAATTTGTTTCATTATGGAAATATAATTAAACTGTATTATATAAACATATTAAACAAGAAAATATTCCAAAAAAATTATTACATAGACACTTATTCTAATTAAAAATCCAGAATCCAAGATTTAAAAAAATATATTAAAATATAAAAATCATATTTCAAATAAACTTGGAAATATTTACACAGAAACAAAATTAAAATATATTTTTTCACATATTTCAATTTATTTCTGTGTAAAAAATAGTAGCAAATCACAGAAGAAAACTAAATAAATTTAAATAACAACAAAAAATTTCAAGTCTATAGATATGTAAATATGCTTGCTTAAAATATATATATGCATACATTTAAATATGCAAAATTTCGCAGCTAAAAATGCATTTATATTTTACAAAAAAGTAAATTTAATTTATATTTTTCATAAATTTCGATTGCCATGCATATTTTTTTTTTATTTCGGTTCAAAAATAATCAATGAAAATTTTCATTCCAAAAAAAAAAAGGTCCGAGCAGGGTTAGATCCCAGATGGAAAAAATATGAAACCAGCGCGCTACCCAAAAGGCCGCGGAGATGCTTGTGGGTAATGGAAATTTATGATTATAAACTATAGCATGAACTTTAAGGGTTATTTTCTCAAGACCCCCTGTGTATTATGCTTTATGGCTATCATATATTTATATACTAACTATGCTCTATCGATACACAAATGTTCATCCAATTTGGTGACACAAGTCTCGGACCATCTCCTTGTCAGATAACCTTATTGGTTATAACATCTGGTCTGTCATTTAGACAGCTCGACAGGTAATGGAACTCCATATAATGATGGATATGTAAATATACTATTATTTTAACACAATCAAATTGATTGGTAAATTCATCATACAAACTGAATATTTCCAACTGAGTGAAAATCTGCCCAGACTGGGAATCGAACCCAGATACTTAGCTTACAAGGCTAATGCTTTTCCTGCTAAGCTATCTGGGCTATCAGGTAAAACAGAAATTTCATTTTATTTCAGAATTCTTTTCCAAAATTTTATAAGATTACATATATTTGCAAATAAAGATTGGGTGTCACCCCTTAGAGGGTGACACCTGGCGTGGGCCACCCCTCTGCCCATCGCTAGCTAAGCCACTGCCTGACTTATCGATGTTGTATACTTGTTCGAAAGAAATTGTGCAAAATCTTCTTTGAAATTTTCAGGAGCTTGTTTGTTGCAGCTTAATTTCTCGTCGTAGAGACCTATTTCTCTTATCCGTGGTGTCGTTTTAATCTTATTAGCCATCCTGAAGATGGATGAAATGTTCCTCCTAATTTCAGCATTTCAAATAATTGTTTTGCTTTTGTAGCAACAATAGGCCTTGAAACAGGTGTTCCTTCACATCTCACTTGCCCTTATCCAATGTAAAAGGGCCGCATCCAGTTCTTCAAAAGTGCTACTTTTCATACTTTTTTTCATCAATGAAAAGTTGTCAGATGAGACTGAGAATTACATAAATTTATCTTTCTGTTTTAAAATGACCCTAAATGTGCATTTTCCAATTCCATATTACAAGCTTATTTGTTTTCTTGTAGCACCATTTTCAATTTTTTTTTAATCAGTTCTAATTTATCTCAAATCGTTAACACAACTTTTTTTTTTGTGACACTTTTCAACAAATGAAAATGCATAACTATAAAATTTAAGAATGAATGTGAACTTCTGTAAGACACGTGTTCACAGCTGCGTATAACAAGGAAACTGATGTGTCTTATGAAAAACAAAAACATAACAGGGGTTTGGAGACTTTCAGTGCCCATACATTGTTTATCAACAGTTGCACAGCCTTGTGACACCCTCAGGATTAGTTGCATGTGCTTTGTGCTTGTGACTGTTCCGTGTTTTTAAATGGAATTTATGTTTAATAAAAAGGAACGAAAACTCATCCTACATCACAGCAATAAGTTTCTTCTCAAGGATAAGAAAAGGAAGAAAAAAAAATAGACTCACGGATAATCTGGAGTTTACTGTACTTACATGTCAGATGTTTTTTCTGTCAAATTTATAACACTAAATACTTGTTAGAATGTACTGTATGTCAGACTAAATTGGAAACAAGATTAAATATGCTTACTTAATGATATCTTCTTTTAGCCAATTTTGTCACTTAGAATTTTCTATTCCAAGGTAACAAAATGTTGGAAAAAAATAAATCATTCATAAATATCTTTAAAAATTGCACTTGTGAAATCTCTTAATAAAGTAAAAATTTATTTGCATTTTATACATAGAATATATTGTAATTGTATAAGGAATGCTTTCAAACATTTCGCTATACATTAAATAAAATAGTTTTGAAATTAAAAAATAAATAAAATATTGCACATTTTAATAATTAATATTATAATCAGTTCTAGGAAAAGAGTAAATGCACAAAATTTATATTTGAAAAACGTCACCACAAAATGTTTTTATAATAAAAATGAGTTGCACAACACAGATGTACATGAATTATTATGATACATAACTATATGTTCCACATTCATTAGTGAAAATACTAAAAATATAACAATTAAATAATCAACATCAAAATAGTCAACAAATAAATATAAAAATAATAAAACTTTGGTTATAACAAAACAAAATGAAGAGGCTGAAATAAATTGTCAAGTTAATGACTCATATTGCAGTAAAAATGTTTTAAATATCACAATTCAAGATTATTTTTTTAATGTTCACTATAAAATAAATAAATGTTAAGTCAATTTCAAAAATTTATCTATTCTTCAAATACGGTTAAAAATAATTGGAGAAAATATATCAATCCAATTTACAATAAATATTTTACATTTAATCAAAATTAAATTAAATAAGCAGTTTTTGTTAGTTAAAATAAAATTTATACAGTCGAACCTCATTAATATGAACTTCAAGGGGAATCAAAATTTTGTTCATGTTATCATGTTAACAGTAATTCACGTTATCAGTATCGAATCTTTGTATTCCTTCTATAGGGGACTGTGAAAACAATTCATGTTAAAAATAATTCACGTTAACGAGATTTGACTGTATTAATTTTTTTCTTAAAGAAAAATTGCCTCAAAAGTTTAAGCACTTTTGATGTTGATTCTAGGAAAAAAAGGGCTGCCAAACAAGAATTTTTCAAAAAAGGAACACTATTGTAAAAAAAGATACATTTTTTTTCCAAAAAGGGACACATTTGTACCTTGTTCACAAAAAATATTTTGAATCGGTTTGTTTAGAGTGTCCTAGAATTTGCAATATTTATTTGAGATCAATAGAATTACTATGGGGCGCATAAGAAGTGTTAAAAAGGCTGTTGTGTGCTTAAAAAATAAAAAGTGCCACCAAGCACTGCACCCTGCTAAAACAGCTTAGAGTCAACACTAATTTTAAGCAAACTTTTTTTTTTTTTTTTTTTTTTTTTTGAAATACTGGATTGGACGAGTGTAATGAGGTTGTAAAACACCATTTTCTTATTTCATAAAAAAGTGAAAAAAAATTTCCTCTTGTTTTAAAAATACCAAAGAGTAAAGAATTTATAAAAGATGAAATTAAAAAATTTTTTAAATTGAAATCACAAAATAAAACTTTCTCAAACTGCAAAAATTTTAAATTGATCAAAGCTATATTTCTATATGTAGTATTCTCTAGAAATGATTATTTCAACCAGAAATCAAGATGTAGATGACCACAAATGATATTTGTTGAGACAGATCAAAGAATACGGAGATTTTGGTTTATGACCATGTATCAAATTCATCAAATTAAAAATAATCTTGGTATACAAATGCTCAAAGTTACTGTACATAAATGTATTAAAGAAATTTTCAACCATGATTTGCAAGCCATGCCTCAAACTACACCACTTATAAGCAAGAATGGACTGAGCTAAGAAACAAATGTCTTCCAGGGGACAAGTAGTTTACTGTTTTATTCAGTGATGAGAAAAAAATAGAAATTAGATGGCCCTGATATGTGGTATATGTACTAGCATGATCTACAAAAGAAACAAAGGCATTTTTTCAACAGGAAGTAAGACGGTAAGCTTTTAATGGTTTGAGGGGTGTTCAGCTTCAACAGCCTGACTTCTCTGGATTTTCTTAAAAGAAGACTAAATTCCCAAAAATATCAAGAGACTCTGAACCAACATTTCCTTCCATTCGGTGACATTTTGAGGGGTCTTGAATGGATCTTTGAACAAAGAAATGCCTCAATCTACATAACCAGTAGTGACAATCCCCCCCCCCCTCAAAAAATCTTTATAATTTAACATTGATCCCCCCTCCTGCTAAACAGAATATCAATTATAAAATATATTCTACTTATAATATACTGCACATTCAATAGATAGCGAGTTGAGCATAGCGGAATGAGTTCTTATTGCCCTTATCTAGAATTTAAAGAAAGAAAACACAGGAACATTTCTGAAA
Source organism: Maratus speculifer (assembly GCA_964019185.1). Taxonomy (NCBI): domain Eukaryota; kingdom Metazoa; phylum Arthropoda; class Arachnida; order Araneae; family Salticidae; genus Maratus; species Maratus speculifer. Next base: position 361,618,203 of record OZ025292.1, read on the forward strand.
ATTCAATGTTGGGAAAATTTAAGAAAGATATTAAAAGAATCAAGGTTTTTTTTCTTTTACAGTAATATATATATATATCTATTAAGAATTTAAAATTCCCCCCCTCCCCCCAAAATGTACTTTTTCTCAAATTCCCCCCCAAAACTAAGATGTATGACGCATCTTGCGTCACCAAACCCCTCTCTGGGCACCCCTGTACATAACTGCATATTCAACAGAAAAGTTTTTAAGTTCTTTACTCACAGGTTTTAAGTCATAGCATAAACCTTATTAAAAATGTCTATGGCATTTTAACAAGTCATATTTACAGCAATGAAAAGCAGTATGATTCTCTTGAAGGCTAGAAAAGGCTTTCTCTATGACTCTTTCTGGTGGCAAAAGAGTATCATGCTTTCTCAATGGCTCTCAAAGAGGCCATAGAGAAAGCATATTACTCTTTGCCACTAGAAACCCTACAAAAACTAATGATTTTGATAAATGCATGTTTATTTGAATTAATCCGAAATCACAGAAAAATAATTTATTTGTAACAGCTCTATAAAAATTAAACATAGTTGTTTTTGCCATTGTGCTTAAATTTTTGCGACAGTTTTGTTTGAACACATTTTAAACTAGTAAATCTGCAGATCAGGAGCCTCAACGTCAGCTTTTCAAATAACTACTTTTTACTACACTTTGCGTAACATTTATGATTATACAAACAGCAGTTGAAAGTTTTAAAATAACACAAATGAATATAAGAATATTCAAGTCGGAAATGGCTCTTCAAACCTATCAAATAAGGTGCGTTCATACTATAATGAGAATCTAAAAATATTGAGATCTTGGTGTTAGAACTGCTGCACTTTTATGCAAAAATGTATGAATAGAAAGTTTATAACGATTTTATATATTAAACTCAGTAATGCATAAATAATATTGTTACCTTTTAAATGAGGCATAATCACCATTGCAACCTAGAATCAATACCTACCATGGCATATGACTGAATTATTTACGAATGATAGGATTTGATAGATTGGAGAAAATTTTCATTAAGTAGTGTCTGGATTCTTAGAAATTTGAAATGATTTGCAACGATTCTATATATTTAAATTCAAAATATAGAGTTTGGAAGTTTTTGCGCTATTATATGGGGGTAGATGGCGACTATAGATGCTACTTTAATTGAAATGAAAAAAACTTCTTTAAACACCATAAAATAAGATAACTGCGCAAGGCCTTTCGAAAGAACTTAGTCTTTCTTCGTCAGGCGCAAAGAAGACGTGCGTCCACAATGAATGTAGCGGCACGACTGAAGGGGAATGCGGGAGGGAGAAGGAGCAAGCAGAAGGAACAGCCAATAGGAAAGAAGAAGGCAACAGCCAATCACGGAAGAGCATAAACAAAACTAGATAGACAATGAAGGAGAGGAAAGGAAGAAGGGGGGAAGGGAAATGGGAAAAAAGCGGGGTAAATTAAAAAATTAACTAAAAGGAGAGATTAAAATGAAATAAAATGTACGCAAAAAATATATAAATTAGTAATAATAATAATAATAAAAAAATAAATAAATAAATAAATAAAATAAAATAAAATAAAATAAAAATAAAAAATAGTTTACAATTATAAACACACATGAATATACCTGAAAAATAGTATACATAATATATATAAAAAAATAATAATAATTAAATAATAAACTTAATTATGAAGCAGTGCTGAAAAGATTCTTCCAGGCAACGGAGAGGGTTTTAGAATCAGATTTATCATTAACAATAATATCACGATTAATATAAATAGCTAAATTTTCAAGAAAGTCTAACTCAGAGGAACAAATGGCATTAAAAATAATTTTAGCAGTTTGAAAATTGAAACTATGGCCGGAATCCCAAGAGTGTTTAGCAACAGAAGATTTAGAAATTTCTTGATTAATGACATACCGAGAGTGTTCTTTTAGGCGTTTTTCGAGATTTCTTTTAGTTTGACCAATATACGATAAATCACAGCCATTACAAGGAATATTATAAATACCCCATTTTTGGAGGATTGCGCCTGACGAAGAAAGACTAAGTTCTTTCGAAAGGCCTTGCGCAGTTATCTTATTTTATGGTGTTTAAAGAAGTTTTTTTCATTTCAATTGTGTATAACACCAGTTTCAATTTTATACATATAGATGCTACATACTTGTATAATTATGATATTTTCCCATGACCCATAATGTAATTATTTTGAGTGTCTCTGCAAATAAACAATAAGCTTTAAGCACTTTTTTTTTCAATGCCGAATATGGCATAGTAAATCTCAATAACATATAACAATTCCAGATCAATCAAACTATATTAATACAAGTTTGAATTCAGAAAGACAGACGACCAGATGGACAGAAAAACATAATTCACAAACACTTTTTAACTAACTTGCAATGTTTTAAAAACGCATAAAAATTTTTAATTTCACTTTCAGCAAATCATATCAACAAATGAAATCGTACTTGAATAGTCTTATACAATCCTGTATATCACCTACTATTTTTATTTACACGCTACCAATTAACTGTAATATAATTATTAACTGTATTTTAATTAATACTTACACATGCTTAAATGTATTGAAATCACTCTTCCAGAGATTATCATCCATAGAGGTCCTTGTATCCAATTATTTGTGTGGCCTTGTAAATTGTTTTATTTATGTTGTACAAAGATATTTTAGTGTGTTAAATGTAGTCCAGCATAAAAATACATAATTTAAAGGAGGGGGGGGGGAGAATCTTTTAAGCTATTTCCGTTCGTACTCAGTATCCCTTACAGATTCTTTTGTGTAACCCTGTATATAATTTTTAACATTTATACATGTAACATAAAATGAGTTGAAATCACATATCAAAATTAAAAATGAACTCCAGCAATCATCGCTTATATACAGTACTTCGGATAAGATATCGCATCTGATATCTTTTGTGTGTCCCTGTAAATACTATGTGCTTTATGTTATCTAGGAAATAATTTGTAGAAGCCCTCAGCAATGTATATCAATTTAATATAAGGTTAAATAATTCAGTATAATTAAAATACACCTCAAATATTGTTTCTCCCTGTAACATGTAATGGAATACTTTGGTGCAACCTTGTAAATTAAGCAATAATATTCCTTGCATCAGATACTGTACAGAATATATATTTTAATGTACTTTACAGATGCATATAAATTTCATTATGTACGAAAAGTATAACATCATTAAAATGCACTTGAAGGTATTATCTTCATTGGCGTAATGTAACAAAATACTTTTGACTATCCCTGTAATTTAATTATCCGATGTTCATAAATTAGAGATGACTCGACAAAATTATGCAACAATTATATATTTTAAATTTCAAACCATTTGGTTAGGTACTATTTTTATAATTATGTGCGGTAGACAGACAGACGGATATATAGAGAGAAGAACAGACCAGACGACGACTATAAGTGCTACCTATTTATATAATTACGAACGCACCTAAAAATACGCAAAAGGTTTCAGAAATTTGATGCGTTAAATTGATAATTTTTTTATGCAACGTTTTAAAACTTTTATGAACTACTTATTATGATATTTTTTTTAGGTAATAAAGCACATTTCTTCAGTGGGGGAATCTGCCCCCCCGAACTCCTCGTAGGCTCATTACATTTGCATTCGTAATTTTCTGTAGTGCAAATGGTTAGAATACATCTTGGATTTCATTTTATACTGAGATTTTTAAGGATAAGCAACAGTTTAGACAAAACTTTAATATTATTTTGTTTATAGGTTCATATATTGCTCATTTTCTTCTATAACTAAATTCTTTTGCATGTTCCTGCAAATGAATGTTAAGTTCTTTGTGCACGATGGTCTATTGTAAAAAACTTTTAAAAAATCTTAGTGATGTGCATCAATTTCAATATGTTTAAAATATCATTAAAACACACAGCAAATGATTTTCTGCCGTAGATCGTAATGCAGGGAATTCTGAGTGACCCTGTAAATGAACAGGAAATCCTTTACACGTCATTTTCAATACAAAATATGCCTTAGTAAACCACAATAATGTATATCAATTTCAAAGCAATTGGACTACATTTACGTGAGTTAGAAAAAATAGACATACAGACGGACTGACAAATCGAATTCATAAGCAATTTTCAGCTATATTGGAAAGTGTTAAAAAGTAATGTTATTAACATAATTTATATTTAAACTCAAGCTATATTACAAAGCAGATCATTAAAAATTAACAAATCTTTTATTTCACCTTTGCAGACTTTCTGCTTAATTTGCTTATTTTATTTTATTTTAAATTATTTAAATGATTTATTTTATATTGGCTATGAAATGCATTACTAAGCAACTGACAAAAGCAAAAAAAAATAAATATATATCGTGTCAAATACGTAAATTGATCAAACAAATGCTTTATATTATTTAAAAATATGTCGATAGTTCCATGAAAAATCATACACCTTATTAAAAAAATCTGACAAAATTTCAAAAGAATAAGATTAATTAAAAATCTTAGTTGGAACTTTTATCATCCATAATTTGATGTTTAAATATCAAACGCGCCATTTTCGTTCAATGTGTGGAAATTTGAAAATCATCTTAAATAACATTAAAAAGAAGTTTTTGTTGCTATGCAACACATAAAAGAAAGAGAAATAATGAAATATGTATATTTTAAATTTAAAAAAAATCTAAAACAAAATGTTTTATGTTATTTGAACACATGTATAAAAAATCACCAAAATTAGCAGAAATATTTTTAAAAATCTGACAAATGCTTAGATGAAATTTCAAAATAATAAGAATAATTTAAGTCCCGTATTTGGAAATTTCAATATCCATAATTCATCAGTTAAATAAATTAATCAAAAAAAGCCATTTTCTTTCAGCAAATGACAAATTGAAAATTGTTTGATTTGCCATAGGAAAGCATTTTGATGCAAAATAAAATGTTCTGTATTTTCTGAACCAATGATGCAAACCTAACAAAAAACTATGCAGCTAAATCCCAATTAGTCCGAGTGCTACGCGACAAAAATAAGGTGAAAACTGCAAATCGTGATAAGAATATACCACTTGGTGAGTATGTACTTTATGATAATACAATGCATATCAGAGGGGGAGGCATCTCGTAAAGTCGTCTGAATTCAAGATGGCGGCTGTTATTCAAAATGGTGTCATTTTCTGAATATGCTTAATATAAATGTGCATTTCATATCGATTTCGATGTTTTTAAAAACAAGTTTTTGTTTTTAATACTATTCAACATTATTTAAAAGAGTGTATGAATTCGGTTTATCTGTCTGTTTGTCTGTCTGTCTGCCTGTCCTTCCATGCTCTAGCTCGCTTAAATGTACTCACATTGCCATGTATATTTTATATGTTTTATGAAGTTTATAATAACATGTTCGGAGTAAAAAGTAAAGTGTATAGCTTTTATAGTTCATTTACAGGGCGCTAAAAACATTACATTACAATATTGCGTATGTGGCCAAATCGTTTGCAATGTTTCTTAATGTTGTTATCCTCTTTAAAACTCTTTAAAATTTTTATACATCAATGTTAATACTACAATGAGCTACCAATTACTTATTATATAATAAGGCGTACATAGTATTTATCACTTATTTACTGTGACACACCAAACAAGAAAATGCGTATTTGCATATAAATCTTATAACGATCACCATATAATTCAAGTGTTATTAGTGAAAGTGCTAAGTGGGATAAAACCTTTGTAATAAGGATATCCCGAATAGTCAGTATCTATCTTATATTAATAAAATGCATGTAAGAAAGAGAGGTATCATATAAATTTATAGGAATTCAAAATGGCGACTATTATTTAAAATCTCTTGCAGGTTTATTCCTCTGCATCTTACAAGGCTATTTATTATGTTAATATCCATATTTTATAACTCAAAAATAATCTTTCTAATACTAGAAATATACCTAAATGAAAATAGGACATTTATTAAAGTATTTTTATCATTTACAGTAGAAAATGTAAAAGAATGAATATATAATAAAAATACTCTTTTATTAATAGGTTACTTATACAGCATATTAAAAAATGAATGTTATATATAAAGCTGTAGAATATAGAAACTTCACTTGGTGTCATGATATTTCTCACATTCCTGTTTGCAAATACACAATAATGCAAGAAAGTCCAACCTTTCTACAGCCACATTTAACTTTGCAGATTTTACACATACACTTTATTAAATCTTCACAAGAGTCTAAAATCACTGGCAACTCCGACCATCTATTTTCTATGATAAATTATCCAAGCACCATTCACATTTGTTTGGAGAGATTGCATGTATTTCCCGATGATCTACTTTTCCCCAAATGTCTCCAGCTTGGAAAGCACTGCGTAAAATATATTTTTGAAGTGCACCCATGGTTGGTGGAAAATTTTCAGAAACAATTCTTGTCTTGCATTATTGACACTTATGATATTGCTTGATGAACAGCACAACAATACTACGAACTTTTCTAAAATATTTAAAATACTTTCAAGAATAGGAGTTTGTGGTTTTGATAGGTATGCAAAGGCAGCAGTACCTTCTTTAAAGAGAATGGGCGTTTTCCAATTTGATTTTTTAGTTTTTCCTGTGAAACCCATATTACTGTTGCATCCTGTGAAAGCATTAAATCCTAAGTCGTTGTCTTTTCTCTTCCAATCACTGGAGCTATGGTATGAACAGGAATAAATCTGTATTTCTTCTCTGTTCCAAATGCAATCCGAACAGTTTCTAAGCATCTGTTTGAAAGGATTAAAAAAATATGGAATCACCAAAACTAATACATCAGTGTCTACAGAGCGTACAATATTATTTTTCAGTCCTTTTTCAACCATGTCTCTGAGATGCAGTATTATTCTTCAATATTGCTTCTTCGTGACCAGGGCAAGTCGTTGCAATTAAGGAACTTACGGCAGTAAGACTGCCTTTAACTTCTTCTCCTGGAGTGGTTACTCCAGGAGAACTCCACCATAACTTGTGTGTTATTGTATGGTGCTAGTGTTCCAAGGATATTAAAAAACTCTTCTTTTTTATTTGAATTTCTTAAGAAATGGTGTCGATTTTTAGGTAATCTAACATGTGGTTGCACTTGTAATCTCGCCCCTTGAACCCCTCTTCTGTCTAGTTTTTCCTTTAAAGCCTAGTATAATATATCCATCCCAAATCAACTCTATTCTTTGACATTTAAAACTCTCAATGTCTGTACGTAAGTAAGGATAAAACGTTTTAATGTACAACTAAATAAATAAACAACGTTCAAAAGCACAAATATAAAATAAAAGATGTTAAAAGATGCTAAAAGCATACATGTTTCGGGACTTCTTAAGTCCCATCATCAGTGCTAAAAGTGTAAAATATAAAAGAATGTCACATCGCAAAATAAAATAAGTCTTGTAACTGAGCTCGCCCTTGGGCGAACTGATTAGGAAACGTCGCAAAGCGACAGTAAAAATAAGCAGGCACGAGCACCCAGAGGAGACCAATCATACGTCACATCTTACTGGAACGAGTCAAAATCAAAGAGAACAGGAGGGGGGGGGGTTAATGTAGTAGTCATTAAATGTCTTTAAAGTCTGTTGAGGCTTTAAAATGTTCGTTAGAAATAGCCCCTCATATATTAAAGCATCACATTTTATAAGTTGCATTCCAACCAAAGAAAATAATCATATGACATTTTGCAATTCGTTCCTACCTGGTAAAGTTTAAAATAGCATACTATAATTTAAAAGCACGTAGACAACATTGTGTTTATAGACAGAATTGTAAATGTATTCTTTTTTTAGAGCTTGTAAATGAACTATAAATTCTACGCTCACCATATTGTACAGTAAGTATCTTGTACTACACTTCACTGATGTATGTTAATTTCAAAATGTTTCAAATAATTTAACATCATTAAAACACACTAAAGAGGATTTTTGCAAATGGACCATAATGTAAGGGGATTATTTTGAGTGTGTCTGTAAACGAACTAGACACTTCATTTTCGATGTAGAACATTTTGCAGTATACCTCGTCTTTAAATTACACATACAGATAACACATAAATAAATTACACGGATATATGAGTAAATTTAAGCAAAAAAGAGCAGGGTCAGACAATTCGTAAATACTTTGAGTGCCCTGTAAATGGACTATAAAAGCTATACACTTTACTTTTTACTCCGAACATGTTATTATAAACTTCATAAAACATATAAAATATACATGGCAATCTGAGTACATTTAAGCGAGCTAGAGCATGGAAGGACAGGCGGACAGACAGACAAACAGACAGATAAACCGAATTCATACACTCTTTTAAATAATGTTGAATAGTATTAAAAACGAAAACTTGACTTTAAAAACATCGAAATCGACATGAAATGCACATTTATATTAAGCATATTCAGAAAATGACGCCATTTTGAATAACAGCCGCCATCTTGAATTCCGACGACTTTGCGAGATGCCTCCCCCTCTAATATACATTGTATTATCATAAAGTACATACTCACCAAGCGGTATATTCTTATCACGATTTGCAGTTTTCTGATGCGTAGCACCTGGACTAAATATATAATGAACGTGTTTACTTAGTTTCAAGGAGATTGGATACTTTTTATGGTAGTTATCGCAGAACAGACAGACTGATAGACAGACAGAAACCAAAAAATTTTGTGTCTCCAAAGTAAGCCTTCACTGACGTTTCGGCAATTATACTTTATTTTTTTCTATTTTTGATATCATTTATTTAAACTAGTAAATCTGCAGATCAGGAGCTTCAACGTCAGCTTTGCACATCATTTTTTTTTTTAAACACACTGTGGGCTAAATTCAAATTTCTGGAAACTGTAATTTAAAATTTTCAAATTTTTTATAAGAATAAAATATGAATAAGAAGTTTTCAGCCATCAAATCCGTTAAATTAAAATTTTAGTTATGTTAGGAAATTCTGAAATTTTCATGATCTATTATTTTTGGTTTTTTTATTATAACATATTATATCTCTTCAGGGGGGCTCCGCCCCCCCTGAACTCCCCGTAGTCTCAATAAATTTAAATTTTCAAATTTCTATTAATTGTGCTAATGGTTATCGTATATCTTGCATTTCTTTATACATTTTTATTTATAAGGATAAGTAACAGTTTGGACAAGCATTTTACATTAACCTCATACTTCTACATGCCTGCCAACCACAAACACCTAAATCTGATGTATAAAGAACTTTTTAAAGTGTAAAATTAGTAATCTAGAGTTTTACAATTTTCTGTTTCCGAAAACAAAAGTTTGATTGCATTTTGCAGCAGTTATCACGAAACAGACTGACAGACGGAATAAACAAATTTCAAACAATTTCATGAACAATAAATTTCGAGTTACCAAAGTAAGCCTTCGGCAATGATGTCATTATTCATGAGTTATTGATATCCTTGTTTCTTGTATTTTTAACAACTACTATAAAATACCTGTTTTGTTTCAATTATGACGTCATATTTTACCAAGTGAATTGTTTGTTATAAATATAATTCTTTTTTATTTCTTTTACTTCTAATTATGTCTCCATATTTGTCAGAAAAATTCTTATTAACGAAACAAATATCCATGTTTAATATTTAACAAAAAGTACTATATCTAGTTTTATTTTAATTCTGACGTCATATTTATTTATTTTTTCTTAGTTTAATTTCTCGAATGGAAATTGATCAATTGAAACTTATTGCCGTTGTAAAATAATTATTCCAGAATTTAATTTTTTTGGCAACAATAAAGGAAATTGGTTAAATTATATCTAAAAAGTCTCTATTAATTATGCATGAAAAAGAATGAAATTTTGAATTATTAAGTAAAATATTTGAATAAAATTAATAAAACATAACCTATGTTCTTTTCTGGGCTATGTTATATTTATACGCAAAGATACAAAGACATTAATTAATTCATCAGTTTTGATGTTGACTTCATTTAAATTTTCGTACACGCTTTCAAATTATGGATAAGAGTTAGGATGAATGGTTGTTTAGCAACCAATATGAGAAAATAAAGAAAATGAAATAAATACATTTGAAACAAGTAAATCTCTAAAACAAATTAGTCTATATTATTGGAACACATTTATAAAAAATCTCTAAAATGTACAGTAATAATTTAAAAAATCTGACAAATGCGTAGACAAAATTTCAAAACAATACGAATAAATTAACCAGTAAATTTCAGTATCCATTTATCATTGAATTCCATTAATCAAATGCGTCATTTTCTCTCTCTCAAAAAAAAAAAAAAAAAAATTGAAAATCATTGGATTTGCCATAGAAAAGCATTATTGTGGAAAATAAAATATTCTATATTTTCCGAACAAATGAATCAAATCTAACAAAAAACTTTACAACTTAATGCCAGTGCCTCACTAACATACCCACTTAAATTCAAGTCAATCGAATGCTTTTTATGTCAGTTATCGCGGAACAGACAGACAGACAGAAACAAAAAAATTTCATGTCTCCAAAGTAAGCCTTCACTGACGTTTCGGCAATGAAGTTGCAAAGTCCACAAATAAAAAAATGATATTTATTCTAACTTTTTATCATTCATTAAAAAATCAACATTTTATGCTTGTGCTTAAACTTTTGAGACAGAACATACTGAACAATCAGATCTCCATCATTTTAAATGATACCATATACAATGAAATGTTAAATTATTTGTTATTTAGCATATAAATAGTTTTGTAAATATAATAAAAACAAAATAATGGCATAAAGATTATTCTGCAAAAGTCTACCAGGTTTTTTGACCTATTTGTCAATTTATTTTTTTCATGCAGTAATTTATCATTATTTGCACATAAAAATAGAGTTAGGAGTGAATTTTTGAAACAATTTTGACATTTCATATGAAGTTTAAAGTGTTTTTGTCTTCTTTTAAACAGGACCATAGCTAGAAGTGATGTATAGGGGGTGCTCATAATTTTTCTTCCTCTTTCTCTGACACAGAAAGATAAATTAGTGCATATTTACACAGTAGGTACTATGTTTCTTATTAAACTGTTGTAATAACTTCATTTTATACTAAGAAAAGTATATGATGATGAAAATTTTGAGTGTATAACTGGTGCAACATCATGTTAGCTTCATAGATTCATAGGATGAAGGATTGTTGAATTACCTTTTTTAGATATAATTTAATAATTCTGCAAAACTGTAAAAGGATCTCAAAACTAAGTTAGATTTTTGAACAGAATTTCATTTGAATTTTCGGAACAGAAATTCATTTAGTGACCTTGGAATATTTTCCAGGGGGGCTGAGTCACCCATAGCGCCCTCTTAGCTATGGCCCTGCTTTCAAACTTGGTTTTAATCTATGATTCACCAAGAGTACATTGTTATTAACATTCAAAGAAAAAAAGGTAAGTAAAATATAAAGTGATTTGCAATGTAGAATAAATAGACTTTAGCAGTTCTTCAAAAATACTTAAATTAATCAAAAATAAGTGGACGGTTATTGCAGTAGCACAAAAAATATATATAGCAGAAACACTTTGGATGACGAAAATCACCACTGGCAGTCAAATGTACTTTAGACTGTTAGGCCAACATTTATACCACAGTAATAGTTATAATATAAATAATTCAGAGCCCGTGATCAAGAAAGCAAAATTTGACACTTTCAGATAAGACTCTTAATAATGGGTTGTAACTCCAAAATTTAGAAGAATCTTTGGGCTATCAATATGGAAACTGCACTATCAAATTCATAAAAATCAGAAAATAAAAAAAAGTTTTGAACAGGAAATCAGCAATTTCTAATTACTTATATTTTAAACAATGCAAATGGAGATTTAACATTTACATTCAAAATAATTTCATTTTATTTGATTGTAAGAGTATAACAAAATTATTGAATAAAAAAAACAAACTATAATGGATTATTATTTTTTTTTTTTTTAATGTGTAAGTGCTTTAAAAAATGATACATAAGATATAAGAATTACTGTATATTTTGGCATATAAAATTACTCAAGGAACATAGCATATAGCTAAAATTAAAAACTATCTATTTTTAGGTATATTTATTGTGTTATATGCACCCCTCCCTTGTTTTTTTTTTTTTCTTTTTTGGAAAAAAAAAAAAAAAAAAAAAAAAAAAAAAAAAAAAAAGCAAGCTTACACAGTAGATTTTTTTAAATCCACATGGCTTGGGACCAGATGTTTTGCAGATTTTAGAGATTTGCAGATTTCTGATCATCACTTTGTTTACATTTTTTAAACAGCAATTTGAATGTAAGATACTATGTTGACCAAATTACTGTCGCCAAATTCTAAGATTAAATGGCAATAATGATGATCACAAATGCCACATTCACTTGACATTAATCATGATATACGTGTTTGTTACGTCATCAAGTGATTTTTAATTTGACTTTTTTTTTGTATTTTTATAAATATTCTACTAAAATAATTGTTTTTTCGTTATTTAATTTAAAAAAAAAAAAAAATGCGCCAGTTTGGCTAATAGTTTGGCAGTTTGTATAATTTGGCGAAATTTCTCGAGGGGATAACCAAAGTAGTACCGAATGTAATAATACAACCAAAATTATAATGAATGCTTGCAATACAGTAAAATATTAAAATAATTAAATAAAGCTATAAACTAAAATAATAAGAAGTAAGATAAAATCCAAACTAATATATATGCATAATAAAGATCACACACATTTTCCTGTAATTTTACTTTTACACCTGAACAGAAAGTTTCATTGTTTAGATCTGTAATGATGTGTGGATTTGAGGGAGTCTACTAAATGTGTAACATGAAAATACAATAAAGGGTATTAAAAGTATAACAATTAATATTAACATAAAGAAAATAATCAAATGCAAAGTAAGATCATATGCCACTACCAAGCCTATCTGCCTGAATTTTTCACATAGCATTTGGAATTGTACTTTTGTTCAATCAAATAATCACATCTTCCTCTCTTGTTCATTAATATATAAATCTCGATTCTTGTGCTTAATTTTTAAGCTTTCATTTTTATACCAGATGTATATCAAACACCTGTTAAAAATGTGATCAATTTTCTTGTTTTAAAAGTGTATGTTATACACCAGAATATATGACATTTTGTATTCACACAAAAACACTTTCCAGTTTAGTGAACAAGCTTGAAATTTGGAACAGTTATTAAAAGCCAATGTACACCTAAACACGGTCACAGCAACATGTTTGCTATATCATTTAAAAAAATGGAATTTTAACTGGAATGATTTTCAATGTCTTTTCATGTTTTATGGAAATTGAACAATTAATATGTGGTTTCATTCTACAAACAACATGCACATTTCATATTGTTTGTCAATTTTATTGTAATTTTTGTGAGATTCTTTCAGTTTTTCCTTTTAAACCTTTCTTTAACTTCTTCAGGGTATATTACTATAAGCAGGGCTAGAAAAATAGCGATCCCAAGGGAACCCAGAAATCCTTTCTTGGGAACATATGTTTTTTCCACTCAGGTTCCCGGCTAAGAACCTAACCTTTTGCCGTGGACGCATTATAACGCATAAATTATGCAAAAAATTGGAGAAGGAACGCAAAAAATAGCTCTTAAGTGGACTGTAGGATACGCAATTTCGTCAAAATATTAGAACAATAATACAGAGAGAATGATACAGTGAAAATATCAAATCGAGCTGAGCACAAAGTTAATTTTGACTAAGCACAACTTGTTACCCCACTACAGATAACCATTGAAGTATAATTTAGTATTCAATATCTACCCTGAGATAAGTTAGGATTAAAAGTACTGTTTTCATTATACCTGCTCACAATAAGGTGATAAATTGTGACTAGTATCATTTTTATACATTGATTTGTGGCAAAATTAGTTAGCTTTTTTTTTTTAAAAAAAAAGACAGTGCATTAATTAGATAAACTTACAATTCATAATCAACAAAAATAAGGTACAAGTGTGTAAAACTAAATTTTTGTAGAGGTATTACTCATTTTATGAAATTCAAAGGAATGATACAAGCATGGAAATATGCAAAACACAACCTTTTTTTTTTTAATTTTATTATGTTTTATTTATTATTATTTTTTAAGTATATACCATATATTCTGTGTATAACATGTTCTAGTGCAGAATATACACTTATGATTCAAGACATAATTATTATTATTTTTTAAGTACATTTACTGTAGTACATATACCCTCTTTTCTCCAAAGAAATCTTTATAAGATTATGTATCATGAAACGACAATAAATAGCATTAAAAATATAATAATTAGCACAAATATAAAGAAAATAAACAAATAGAAGGTGAGGACATTTGCTACTGCCAAGTCTATTTGCTGAATCCTCGTACTCAAGTTCATTCAAGTAATCCAGTCTTCTTTTTTTCAATAATATAGAAACTACAAGTCCTATGCTTAATTTTTAAGCTTTCATTGTCGCACCTGTATAGTTTGACTATTTTCTTATTTCAAAATTCTACATTATACACTTGAATATATGGTAGTATAATTTTAAGTTCATGTGATTTAACCTAAAACTTTCAAATCCTTAAGAAATAAGAAATGCTAAAATATTTTGTTGAATATTAAGAGTCCAAATTATCAGCACAATCTTTATTTATTTATTTATTTTTTCCCATTAAACTTCTGCCAGGCATTTTCTGAAAAATTCTAGGTGTAATACATAAAACAGTATTAAATTAGTATTTTTATACTTTTTATTATTTAAAATCTCATGCCTTCAATTAAAAAACAGTAACCAATAAATAAAGGCAAATCTTTCATTAAGCATTCTTTTAAATAAAAACATGGGGGAAGAGAAAGTGCAATATATATCGAAATGATACCTATCTGTGGCTGACAAAAGTTTAATGTCGGATATGCCAAGTAATATTATATAATTAATAATGATGTATTCTACAATATCAATAATAAAAAATTCTGAAATTTGTAAACGTTGCAATATTAAGCAATTCATAAGGCAGTGATTTATGAGAAGTCTTGTCATAAGAGGGCTCACATAGTTCATCTAGATGCAGAACTTCCTAGAGATACAGAACTTCCTATTGTAAATCCAATATGCCGACAATTATTGAGCATTCCATGTAAAATAGGAATAACTTTTATAGCTGATATATCTGCAAGGATATTCTGAAATTGACAAGAAATGCTTAAATAAACAAATGTAAATAATATATAATTTTTTTTTCACAGAACTAAAACTATACAAAATAATATTGTTATAAATTACTTGGTCACAGCAACATAAAATAATGTAAATAATAGGAAAAAATGTAGTAAATCACACATTTTTTTTTTTTTTTTTTTTTTTTATTAACACTGAAAGATTGAACAATAAGAATATAATATTAGACTAGCCACCTCTGGCGACCAGTTTGGTCTCTTATGTGTAAGTTAAGCATTATATCATGTTGCTTTATTTCTTAAATTACTTAACTCGCTCAATTTTTCCCCTAAGTCCGAAAATTCTGATAGAGAAATCAAGAATTCTGTGCAATCTTGATAATATTTCATATATTTTTTGTTGTTACGTATTTTGACTTATTCAACAAATACCACTTAATTTCCGTAACTGTAAAAATTCTGTGTAAATCTGTGCAATTTCAAGTGTTTCAACTGAGATTTGTTCATGAATTATTTAAATTAAACCAATTTTACTTAAACATGCTGTTATTTCAATGCTATATACAGCAGTAAATGTATATACAGCAGCAATATATATACAGCAGCAATGTTATATACAGCAGTATTATAAAGTGCTATAAAGCTATTATAAATATTAGAAAATGCATTTAAATTTTGCAAATCATGCATTTATATTTTTTTCAATTATTTAATAATTAAATAATGAATACATATAATTTTCTTTTTATTAATTTGATGTCTAATAAATGATGATTTAACATTTTCAATCATTCTTGTTGAATTAATTTTCAGTGTTTGTTTACTTTATAAATGAGATAATAAGCTGTTAGCCTAATTTCAATTGTAGTTATCGTAGATTGTTATTTGATGTAAATTAGAAACGATACTATGATGTTGAAATAAAATGTTTTAGTTTATGTTATTATTATTATGATTAATTATTTATTTAGGTACTTTTCCACTAGTGGGGCCACTACAGGAGGTTTTCTTTTTTTTTTTTCTTTTTTTTGCTTGGTGCAATTTATGCTTCATAAAGTAACGTACATTCCCAAAATACATAAACACCTATGAAAACAAGCCTGGTGAATACATGTATATAAATAAACATATGAGTATAATATTTGTTTAAATGCAAGTTACTTTTGTTTCTATGTTAAAATAGATTAATGGCTTTTTTAGATTAAATAAGTTGTATATATATGGAAGAAATTGCTTAAGTATATGAAAAAATATATAGACTGCCGAAAAATGCGACGGCATTCCCCCTCCTCCCCTCTTACCTATACTGGAAAAATATCTTTATTTATCACTTATTTATTATATTTTAATTGAGGTGAATGAAAGGATGTGTATTTTAAATGTAGCTGATCATGTATTTTAAATGAAATAAGTGATAGGCTTATACTTTAAATGAAATGATGGCAATGGTTTAGTATAATTTTTTATTTAAATCATTTTAAACATTTAATAATAATGAACTCATAAGTATTAACCTTTTTTTAAGCTAAACTCATTTAACAGCACATTTCTCACTACTCATTGAAAGGAATAAGGCTGGACAATATGAGAAATTTAATATCGTAATATATCAATGATTTAATATTAATACAGTAAAACCTCCATAACGGACACCTCTATTTAACGGACAGTTTTCCAATCCCCACACCCAAAACCTAAATTTTTGTATGTTTAACCTCTGAATAATGGACACTTTATTCAGCGATAAAGGATGAAAAAATATGTTTTAAAAAGAAAAAAAATGAAAAAAAAAAGCAAAAAGCCTCTGAATTTATCAGGACAACATGTCATAAATTTTGTGATCACAGATAGATGTAGATAAAGAGCTGGGGAAAATCCCCCCCCCCCCCTCCACATTCAGTGCTAAATTCAGGGTGTTACCCGGAAGGAATATCTCCCAGAACATTGAAATGTCACCCAGGAATATTTTGAGATTTTATGCTTTTAAAGGTAAAAAAAAAGCAATCCTCCCCTTTCCGCCCATAACTCTACAATGTCCAATAACGTCACATAGAAAAACAAATTCCATGTAATCTCAAGCAAAAGTAAACTTTTGTAACAGATTATTTTACGAGAGTAATACGAGAGTAAACAGTGGATAAAAGTGTGCACAAATTTATTTCAATTTTATTGATTAAAAAATAATTTTAATTTCTGATTAATTATATAATAGAGGTTTTAAGACAAAGTAAATTAATGAAACATTAAGCATTTCTTAGCAATTTTTGCATCTCTGAGGTTTTTCCAATAACGGACACCTCCGAATAGCGGACAATTTCTGCGTTCCCGAAATGTCTATTATTTAGAGGTTTTACTGTATTTGTAATATGTCGCGATAACTAAGGATCAACTGAAACAAATTTTTGAAAACAAAACCCAAACTTAATTTTGGCGATTTTCTTATTTTTAGCAAAAAATAAATAAATAAATAAAATAAAAAAAAAAATTAAAAAAAAAAAATTAAAAAAAATAAGAAATTAATATTAATATAATAATACATAATTATTAACTATACATATTTATTAAATATGCATTAGTACTAATTGTTTATACATATTTATTAAATATGCATCATTAGGCCCAAGTTGGCTCTTTGCCTTGGACCACAATACTTTTATTTTTCACATACAAAAAAAAGTAATTGATTTTTCAACGACACAGAAAGGTATTCTAATAATACAAATTTCATTTAATTAAAAAATATTTTAATTTTAGGTCTACATACCTTGATTTATCTTTTATAATGATTTTTGTAAATGATCATTTGTTATACTAGAACTTTCTCAAACAGTATTCAAAAAACTCATGAAAAAGTTTAGTCATATATGGGTGATTCTCAAAATAGGGGACAATTTCAAAAGTGAAATCTTAAAAAAATTACTGTTAGCAAAATTTCTGAAAAAAATAGGTGTTGTTAATATAGTATTAAGTATACTTTACATGTAGTCAACAGAGCTAAATATTTAAAAACTAACTTTAAAAAAATAATTAGTATTTTTTGAGCCATGCTAATGACAAAACAAATTGCATGGAATAAATATATTAAGAAATTTTTATTTTCTACATGTTTAAATATTTTTTTCTATATTTATTAGCCTTCCTTTTCAGCAAATAGTTTCCATTTTTACATATATACATATAAGGAGAATAAAAACATTGCCAAAGAGCAAACTTTGTTTACATGAGCAACATTCTGACACTAACAATGTAAGAAGCTGTCTTAGTGATTTTTTGACAGATTTAATGCATATTATAGGGATAATAAATGTAATGCCTAAATTTATATGTAAAATTAAACTTAAGATACAATATAAGCAATGGTTACATTTATGCACATAGGAGTCTTTAGCATGGACAGAAAAACCCTGCTAATGACACTGATATTTGTCCATGCTAATGACAAATTTTAATTTAAATAAGATTATGAACCATAATATAATCACAATTCAATAGTCCTTTCTGGGGCTTTTTAAAACACAAAAGTCCTATGCAAATAAGTAAAATAAAAATTTTAATTATAAAATAAACATGAAAATTATTATCCATTCTAATGACATACAATTGATGTACGCCCTAATATTCAACTTCTATTCTTAAAATACAATACATGCTTCCATTTTCAGGTTGGGATAAAATGGCTACTTGTTGCCATGGAGAAACTTTATATTTTCAAACTATTGTCATATGTGAAAATGAAATTTTGATTAATAACCAGCTGTTATAGTATGACCTTGTTTTGAAAATAGAATATGGAGGACAAACTTTAATTCTTTTTTTATATACTATAATTTTATTTTTAAAAAGAAATTTATTGGATAAATCCTCTCCTTGATTAATTTAAAGAAAGAATAACATTTGTTTTATTTTATAAACATGATATTAATTCTTGAAAAAGCTAGTATATACAATGCACAGCTGCTGTGGACATCCATGCTAATGACATTTTGAACATTTATTCTGTTATTTTAAGGTGTTTTTAACTAAAAAGTGAGTAATTCTTGAGTGCAAATAATGAATAATATTAAGACAAACATATCTAAATATAAAAACATGACAGAAAACCTCTCAATTTTTTTTGTATGTTGAAAGACATAAATAGTCCCCTATTTTGAGAACCACCCATATGCATTGCTTGCTTTATAATTTGTATTCACATCTTGAATAAGTCATGACAAAAAATTACAGACAGTGAAGAACATGCTAATAAATAGTCTCATTTGAGCTGATGCAGCTCGAACTGATGAGTAATGTTGAAAATTTCTGAAGAAAGAAACAAGATTTTTGAAAAACAATTAGTTTCGATCTGGCTGAAGTTTCAGCCACATTTTTGGCAAAATTCAGAATTTAAGCCAAAAATGAAAAATAAACTGAATTTTTGGTGATCTCCAGTGATAACTACTGTAAATGGTGCAAGAATAGAAATTTTGCTAATTTCAAAACATAAATGGTATAGAGCAACAACTTAAGTAATAATAAATGTAGAGAGCAATGAATTTACTTATATGTCTTATACTTATATGTTCACAAGTTGTGTGCAATGAATATACTTATATGCCTTATACTTATATGTTCACACAGCATCAATAAAATAAGTTTATATATTTATGCAAAATTTTTTTTAAAAAAGAAAACAATGTTTGATATCTGTTTTCATTTATACCATTTGTTGCAAATTTTTTTCCTTCAAAAATAGTATGTTTCCTATTCTTACTCTATGCGTTCTTTATCAGTAACATTTTAGCTATTTAATTACTTTGCAAATAACCGATAAAATCATAAGATACAAACCTAAAATATTCTTAAATTTAGGATGTTGATGATTTTATTTTAATTAACACTTAAAAGAGGAAGCCCAGAAAGAACTAAAACTTATTTAATGTCACATGTTGTGGTAATATACTTGTTATTAAATAGGTTTCAGTGGATGATAGATGCAACAGAAATATTGCTTTTCAATCTTTCTCCAAGGAATCATTTTATTCTTTATTTAAAAAAAAAAAAAAATCATTATACAGTTGAGTCTTTTTTTAACGAAACTCCATTCAGTGAATTTCTCTATAGAACAAATTTTTACTAGGAACGGTCAATTTTTCATTGATTGCATTACAAATAATCTCCATATAGCGAGCCCCACCAGTGGCCGAGAGGTTCGGACCTCTCAACTGGTAGACGGCAGGTGCTGGGTTCGAACCCAATCGCGGCTGTCGGCCTAACCGTTCGGAGTTTTCAGTGGTTTTCTTCGAACCTTGCATAAATACGGGTTAGGTTCCCTTAGAAAGACCCCCACGGAGGGCACTCCCCCTGGTCTTATATCCCATTAGCGTAGATAATCGGATGACAAAAATCAACCAATCAATCTCCATATAGCAAAGTATATATTTCCATATAACGAATTTTTTCCTTCATTTTTTTATGAAAATGCTTCAATTTTTTGAGGAAATTCATTTTTCTATGCTGATTTCTGATATGGGTTTCATAGCTGCATATCTGATGCCTTATACATGTCCAAAACAGGCATTCACCCCCCCCCCTCCCCTCAAAAACCCATATCTTAACAAAATATCTATAGGATTCTTTCATGGTTTCACATGACTTTGTTTCAACAAAGATGAGTATGCGTTTTTGGAAATTCTTGTTGCTCCTCTGAAAAAAGGCAAATTTTTGCACGTTTGAACTAGATTTACTTTTTTATAAAAAAGTGTTTTTTTTACGTAGAAAATAGCAGTACCCATACAAACGCTGAATAAAATAACACATCTATGCTTAGTGTTAAACATTTCAAAACCTTAATTAAACAACTCAAACATTTTTTTAAAACTTTACTCATAAAATGTAATTTTTTTCGCCATTCTCTATTCAACGGATTTTTCTATATAACGAATTTTTCGATTGAACCATGGATTTTGTTATATAGAGACTCGACTGTATTTATATTTTTCTACTTGTTCAGTACAAGAAAACAACTTTGAAATCTTCTAAAATACATATATAAATACTAAAATTACATTTAAGAATAGTTTTATACTAATTTCAATTTTGTTTTCTGGTGAATTTTCACGGCTGAAAAATATCACAACAGCATACATTAAATTCACTCAAAAAAAAAAAAAAACTTCATTCAAACAAAAATACAATGAAGAAGAAAGTCTAATACAATATTAATAAACATTAGAATTATATTTAAAAAAAAAAAAAAAGGAAGGGCAGCCATCATCACAGTGAGCAACTGCTTCAACCTTGGGCTTTTCATTAACTTGGTCATAAATAAAAAGGCAAAAGTTTCCCATTAGTGGACTCTGATTGGCTGCTTGCAAACTAAGCATTCCAGCCAGGGCTGCAAAGTCGGTGGCAAGAATGGCCGACTCCGACTCCAGAAATATTAATGACTTCAACTAAGACTTCAGTCTGGCTAATCTATACATATAATAAAACAGTAGGACCCGGTGTGTCTGTACATTGAAGATAATTGACAAAAATGGAGTCAGGGCGATAAAAGAAAACCAATGAAACACAAAAAAAAATTTTTTGAATTTTTTGTCTGTCTGTCTGTCTGTCTGTCTGTCTGTCTGTTTGTTCGAGGTTATCTTCGTAACTACTGAATGGATTTTTATGCGGTTTTCACTAATGAAGAATGCACACTCCCGGGCAGTGTATAGGCTTTGTTTCATCAAAATCGGACAACAGACAAAAAAGTAACAAAAAGAAACAAAAGAAACTATTAGGTGCGCTGCTCACGTTTTTTAGTACATAACGTTTTTTAGTACATATAAAATCCAATAGATGTCACTGTGCGATTTTAAAACGCGCTATCGTTATGTTTTCGCCAGTCTACTTAAGTATGAGAAAGTTTCAAGCTGGCTGTCGTTCCATGTGGTTTAGTCGGTAGAACGTCAGTGCGCCATACTGATGGCCCGGGTTCGATTCCCAGCATGGAATTTTTTTTCACTATGTTGGCATTAACGCCTATAAGCAATTAAAAGAATTTGAAATATTGTATTCAAGGCGAATTTTCTCTCTGGGAAAATTTCCTTGCATTAATATGTCAGTGTAATTTTTTTTTCGATTTAATTTTTTTTTTCGAAACTTTGTTTTTCTTAAAAAATTACAGTAAATATTTGATATTTCCCAACGTTTTTTGAATGATCGACTTGCTTTTTTTTTTTTTTATGTATGTCTGAACCTTATCTAACTACTTCTTCAAGATTTCTTTAGATAAACCGACCAGCGTAGCGGGCGAAGGCCGCTAGTATACTAGTATTGCTGTTGGTTTAAATTATGAGGGAACACAGGAAAAACAACTCAAAAATTTCGCTATTTTAGTGTTAATTCAGTTTTTAGAGTTTTGAAAGAAAAATGTAAAAAAATATTTTCAGTTTTACTAATTTTTCATTTTTGTGTACCATAAACCTGAAAAATCCAATATTCGAAATTTAAAGAAGAAAACAAAACAGAAATTTTACTATATTGGATCTGTGGACCTGAAAAGGAGAAATCTTTACAATTTAGATGTTAAGTTGTCTCCTCAAGAGCAGAAAATTTTCAACGCAAAGGAAAAAAAAAAGATTAGAATTTTACTAGTTTCCAAATAATTTGAAATCTACTAATATTTTTATTAAAAACTGTTTTCATCTATGCCAGGCAGTATATTGGGTAGCCCAATATAATCCAAATAACAATAATAATTCTTTCATGGACTTAAAATTGCATATAATTAGTTTAATTTTACTTCAAATTGACAAAAAAAAAAAAAAAAAAAAAAAAAAAAAAAAACCTGGAGTCGGAGTAGGAGTTGGCTTGTTTTTGTTTTTTAGTGACTTCGACTCTGACTCTTTTGTTCAAAAATGGTTCCGACTCTGATTCCGCAGCCCTGATTCCAGCTAACTAAATATAGGCTCGATAATAACCAGCTATCTTCTGTATCAAATGCAACAACGAATAATCAGTACTCACTGATGTCATGACAGAAGAAAGAACAATACATGTTATTCAATATTATGCGGATAGTCAAACAAACGCTACATTTATAGTGAAAGAATCTGTTACAATAACTGGGATAATTGCAATTGAAGATAGTCAGCAGAAAGCAATTATTGATAGAGATTTTCTGTTTTGGATGAGGCAGAAAATTGAAGACATTGGAATAGAATTTTATATAATTATTTATTTATTTATTTATTTATTTTTATTTTTTTGGGGGGAAGGGGGGGACTCTGGCAGTGAGCACAAACCATTATTATTTTATTGACTTTTGAGATATTTGGCGATATTTTTTACAGGGCTCATTTTCGTATTTGCAATGCTTGTTAACACTGTTATTTTATTGGGATATATCAACAGAATCAAAGATATTGTTATTGCAATAGTTAAGAAATATCAATATCTATCAATAGATTGATAATAATCCAGCCTTAGAAAAGAGAGAACCTGAGCTCATGATGCCAATATATTATTGGGCAGAAAAGATTAAATTCAAGGTTGTGATTTGATCCTCTGAACCTCTAGCATCAATTCAATATGAAATTGGTAGAAATTTATCATCTATGCAAGTCTAGGGAAAGAAAATCCTTTCGAATTTCGACTGACTGCATATGCCAGCATTAAGCACATGGAATTTTTATCTATCTGCAATAATCTACATAATAAAAACTTAAGCCATGTAACAGTCATCAACAGTTCCGGGTTGATCACTTCACTTTTTATATGCCAGGCGACCATTTTGGTACTTTAATGTTAGCCAGGCACAGGTGATAAGTTGCCAAGTATTGTTCTATTGCCATAATTTCACCTATATTATAATATTTCAAGCCATGTGACTGCCATAAACAAATTAATTCGCCAGTTAGCATTTTTTGAAATTATTTTTTATGTGGTAAATTAAAACAATGCTTTGAAGTTGAAATTAAATATTGTGCTTTGTGGCATTATTTAATACTTTTTCTTTTCTTTTCATAAAAAAAAGGGGGATATGAAAATTGTGAATTTTAAATGTTTCAGTTTTAAATGTAACTTTTGTATTTTTAAATGAAATGGGTGAAATGATTATGTTTTTAAATGAAATGGGAGAAATGATTATATTTTTAATGAAATATAAAAAAAAAAAAAAAATTGATAGGAACAATGTTTGGTGATTTATCGCCTCAGCCTCGCTAATGTTAAAATAAAGAAGTTTTGATTTCTCTAAAAGAATTTTCCGATTTGGCAGAAGATTGTGCAAATAAATTAAATTCTAAATAAAATTATTTATTAGAATAAAATATTTGTTATAAATAAAATTATTTATAATTAAAGTGCATCGCCTAGCATGCATTTTGAGGGAGACCAAAGGTGGCTAATAAGATACAAGTTTGATGTGTATGTATATGTTGGACTTACATTGAGAGACTACTGTTAAAAGATTTGACAGGAAAGGACCTGTACCGTATATATTCGTGTTTAAGTCGACCCCCTAACTTATGTTGTTAAAAATAAGAAAAAATTCAAAACTCGCGTATAAATCAACCCCCCTCAAAAATCTATTTTTTTCTTATATTTTTAATGCGAGAAATAAAATTTATTTATATGTCAAACAAACAAACAGATTTTTTACATAACAAGTGCTGCCATTGAAAAAGAAAAAAAATATATAAAATGCCATTGGCTGAAAAGTGCTGAATGCATGTCATGCACAATGATGTCAAATTCCCTTCAACTGCCGTGAATAGCAAAACACCCGGTGATCTGAAGATCACAGGTCAGGAACATTTTGAAGTCGCATATTTTGAAATATCACCTGCCGGCAGTGAGAAATAATGGCGCTCGAACACAGTTTGCTCTTGATTTGGAGAGGGTAAAAACAACAGTATAACATGCTACTTATTTTAAACTTACTTTTTGCTGAATAAGTCATTTTAACATTAACTTTAATCAGTTTTAATCAGTACAGATGTGTCATTTGTTGAGGGACAAATTAAAAGGAGTGATTCCGGCAGTGGAACTAAAGGAACGATTCCAGTCTGTAAAAAAGAATCCGTCCTTTTTAGAACGATTCCGAAAAGGATGAGTTTGCGGAATCATTCCTTTTTTTTAACGGTTTCCAAAAGGACCAAATCCTCGGAATCGGTCCAAAATGCACCAACTCTGAAAAGGATCGATTCCTCGGACTCATTATGAAATGAAACGACTTTGAAAAGGAACGATTCTTCAGAATTGTTCCGAAAAAGATTGACTCCACAGAAACGTTCCGAAATGACATAAATCACACTTTTTTTTTTGTTCTTTGCAACATGGTAAGGAAGATTATTTTTTTGAAAAATAAACTAAAATGATCTTAAATTCAGAATCGTCGAGGTTGGAAGGGTTCCAGATTCTGTATTTTACAAACACAATGGGGTGCTGCAACACCAATCCGTTTGCAAACTATTTTCCGATATTTTATTTATAGATTTTTTTTTTTTTTTTTTTTTTAGGTCTCGTGTATAAGTTGACCCCCCACTTTGAAGTTATTTTTATGTATAAAATTTCTCGACTCATATGCAAGTATATACGGTATGTCTAAAGTTATGTGCCTTGAAACCAATAAATCAAAAATGAAATTGATATTCTACAGAATTTATTGTGAGTTACTACTTTAGGTAGATTGTGCAAGGATGACTAAAAAATTTTATTAAAAAGATATTATTTCATTACCGAAGGAGTGTAAAGTTACAAATATAAATGTTTTCTTCCATGCATAGTTAAATGTAACCATTTTGTAGATTACAATGCATTTCTTTTTTTCTTGATCAAGCCATCATATTCTCTCTAGAAAACTTTTTCAGTGTAGTCATATTAGGGCATTAAATTTTTATACATATGTAATCATAAGATAATAACGATATAAAACAGTAAGTGTAAAATAACTAAGTGTTTTTATTCTGTATGATTTTATGATAAAAATAAAGATGAGGTATATTTCCCCAATTATTTCTAGCACAACTCTAAAATAAATTGTGCATTACCCTGATACTGTTTAAAGCTTTATTTTAAAAACAAAAATATTATTAAATTTAAAATGCATTTACCTCAACTGTTGCTTGATTTTCAGCTTGCAAAAGAATAGGTTTCCTCAGAGACATTATACCAACAGCTAAAACTAAAAAAATATTGTACTATAAGAAAAGCATAATCATAAATATATTTGTGATAATTTTTATAATCCTTGATACATAATCATAATCAGCGGCGCCAACTTTTGAAAAATATTGGGTTGTCACAAAAATATTGGGTGGGCTCAAAAATATTTTTGTAAAATGGTGTGACCAGTTTATTTTTCTTTGAAGGGTTGAGAGATTGCAAAAGATGATAATTTTAAGTCAAACTATCATGTTTTAATAAATTTGAAATTTTATTAAATTAAATTCTCATGCATTTTTTCTTATAAAGACACAAATATTTATTGTAATGTCATAATATCATGAACATGACTAAAAATGAATTAGCAGAAAATTAAATATGGAGCAAAACATTTCAGTCATTTGGGATTTATGAGTGTCAATCGGAGAATTAAAACACATGATCAATTGCAGAATAAATTTTACTCTAAGGAGAAAAATGAATAATAAAATGATAATGGAATAAATAACTAGAACAATGAAAATTGAATTCAAAATTATTGGGTGGGCTCAGGCCCCAAGGGTCCATATAAGTTGGCACCACTGATCATAATACAGTCGAGTCTCTATATAACGAAATTCATCGTTGTGTCAAAAAATTCGTTATATAGAAAAATTTGTTGAATAGATAACGGCAAAAAAATTTTCATTTAATGTTTAAATTTTGAAACAGAATTGTTTTTGAGGTGTTTAATTAAGTTTTTGAAATATTTTATGGAATTTTTCCATAATCTCAAACATTTTCGCTACTTTCTTTTTTTTTCAGTGTCTTATTGATTTTTTTTCGAAATTATTACTTTATCAGAGAGTGTTATGCTTATCTTAGAAGTAATTTTATGCAAATGCAGTAGACGGTAACACCAGCATTAGATGACATTTAGTAACAATTCTTCATTCAAATGATCTCTCACAACAAAAAATATTCCGAGGAAAAAATAGTTCTCAGGTTAATTGTAATTTGGTTGATAATGCATGTGAGAGGGGGGAGGAGATTGGTGTTAAAAGGCTATCGTTTCCATATATAAAGGGTAATTTTGAGAGGCTTAAAGCTAAATTAAAAAAGTTTAAGGTAAAATTAGTTGCTAAACCACCTCCTAAGTTAAAACATCTTCTAAACAGAGCTTTTGATCCGGTTCCACAGGATGATCTAGCAGGGGGTGTATGAAATTCCATATGAAAATGAAGGGGGGATATTAATTATTATATCGGTATGACAGGTAGGAAGTTTGGGATTAGAAGGAAAGAGCATGAATCTGACATTAAATTTGGTAGGGATAAGACTGCATTGTCAAGATTGTTTTTAACGAGGGGGGTTAAGATTTGTTTTAAAGATAATAGATTAGTGTTCATTTCAAGTTTATTCCGTAAATCAATCATCGTGAATCCATTGAGATATAGTCTATGAGGGATAGGGTTTGTAATGATTCTTTTTCTTATGATATTCCGAGTTTTTGGTTAGAATTACTTAATAAATATTTAGAGGGTAAGTCTAAGAGGCGGAGCCGCAGTAGCCTTGGTTATTTACGATTATAGAGGGCACAGTGCTTTGTGTTTTAGGTTTTTAAATTATATTTATATCCAGTGTCATTTAGTTTCTACTGATTTTATGTGTTATGAATACGGTTCTTATGATTGAACCAAAACATGTCAACTTTTTAATTTTTTATTTGTGACACCTGTTTTAAGTAAATAAATATGAAATGTTTTTATACGTAAAAGAACATTTTTGAAAAAAAATTCGTTAAATGGAGACAGATATTTCGCTATATGAAGATTACTTTTAATGTAATCATGAAAACATTGACTGTTTCTACAAAAAATTCGTTAAATAGAGAAATTTGTTGGATAGAGTTTCATTATAGAGAGACTCGACTGTTTATATATATATATATATATATAGAATATGTGCTGATTACTGGGTTCCATTCTGTCACAAATTATGGTGTTGAGCAGGGGTGTAGTCGTAAAAATAGCAGAGAATATACGCTCTAAGCAGAGGATATTTTCTAAAGTCACAGGGTATATCCTTGAGTGTGTATATTATAGCTTTCTTGAGAAACAGAGTGTATATGGTGTTCCTTTAAAAAATCAAGAAGGTATACAGCATATACCCCATATACACTCCGCTACATCCTTGGTGTTGAGGGTGTTGTATCATAGTATTAGAAAAATTGACTCAGGACCACACTGCTTGGAACCAAAACTTAATTTATTTTTCACTGTTCAGATACAAAATAGTTTCAAGTCTGCTGGAGATCTACAGAAACCATATTATTCTTGATTCATGTCCTGTATCTGTTGGAGCAGGCTCAAATTTCCACAAAAATTTACCAAGCTCTTGAGAAGAACAAGTTTTGTTAAGTAATTAGGATATTTTCAAGCAGGAGGTAAAGGTGTCAATTTGAAAGGAACATCTAATTTAATTAACTCAATATCCTTTAGTGTGGTCTTCGGGTGTCAACAGGTTTGATTCAAACCTGATTAGATCACCAATAATTAATTCTAAATTTGATGGGTAATTATTACTTATAATTCAATAAATGTCCACTAGAGAAAAGTTAATTAGGATTTATTATTTTAATGTAATCTTATTTTGACATTAATTATAATTTATGGCTTAAATAATCATTAAATACTTATTCTGACATTAATTTGAATTTATCTTCTATTGTAATGATTTAATTTGATTTTTAATTTTAATACTTAAAATCTAAACTGCCAAACACGAAGAAACTTGATTCAAATTTATAACTTAAATAAATCTGATAACTTGAATAAATCAACTAAATCCAATAAAATTCATTTTGCGTAAAGTTTAGGCAACTTTTGACAACCCTTTTTTACTATCATGATTTCATAAAAATAGTTGTTATACTTTCATCAGCTGACAAGAAATAAGGTAAATTCTTCTTCACCAGCATCTTTTGCATACAGTGAGCATTTCAATTTTCATGAGCATTAACCCTTACCGGCATGGAGTAAATATGTTTGAAATAATTAACTTACATCAGATTTTATATATACATTTATTAGAAAATACAAATTTGCTTATTTTCAAATAAATTGAAAAAGGAAAATTTTAATTAAAAATTTTGGGTACCAGTTAAATAAAAATTAGGTGCTCTTTTTGAAGGACACTTTTTACAAAAGGGTTAACACAACTCCTTTACTAAATACCTCTATTGCTGTCACCTATAAAACTGATATTTTGGATTTGCTAAGAAATTCAATTACTCAAAGTTTATGCACACTCTTAAAATTACAGAACAGCTGTATGATCAATTGCAAATGGAACTTACTTCCAGAATGTGAGATGGGCAGAAGTTATAATTTAATAATGTCTTAAAATTTAGGCATTAATGTAGAGTATAAAATTAAATTTTTGAACATACCAACAATAATTTCTGTAGTGTCATAAGCTAACATACAGTCCCATAATTGAAGAATCTGATCAGTTGCAAGACATCCAGAAAATGCTTTAATAATCCATTTGATTGCAATCTTCAAACTAAAATGTACAAACATGAGAGAAACTCTTTTTTAAACTACAGTAAATCATCACTTATTAGAAATTAGTGCATTAAAAATGAAAATGAGCATTTTTAATACATATATAAATTAAGAAATTTTTGAAAACTCAAGCTGTAAATAAAAATTAAAATTTACAATAGAAGCCGTCAATTTTTTTTTTTTTTTTTTTTTTTTTTTTTTTTTTTTTTTTTTTTGAAGAATTCTATGCATACATCAACAGATTTTAAAATAAAACAATACATTTTTCTGAGCTTTGGCTTGCAAATAAATTAATTAGGCAAAAAATTTTCAAAATTAATTTTGCTTCAGTGATCTTGCCACATAGCCATATAATATATTAAGTAAAGGTAAAGGAACATAATTACTAAAAGTAAAGGAAAAAAAAATTATTTATTTTATTATTCCATCAACAAACAGTCTAAATCAAGATGCATTCTGAACTGTGATTGATTAATGCCATACTGACAGCATATGATATCCAAGATTCGTGATATGAGATTCATTTTTTTCAGTCTAAATACATAACAGTTATAATTTTGTTAAATGAACAAATCATTCAGCAAAGCAACTGCAAATTTACTTACCGATTTCATGCAAGCAGAAGGGGTGCCATTTTAGAATTTTCTTAGTGACAAGTGATGAGGGGAGAGAATTTTTTTTAGGGCAGTGGTTATACCTCTTCCCCAGCCTCTAAGAAAATGCCAATGAAAAATCTGCTTTAGATAGGTTTTCATCTTAACAGGTACAATTTCATAATATTGACCAAGAAAATTTTCCATTTAAGATGGGATTCATTCTAGACAGGTTTCATTTTTACAAGTATCCTCTAAGGCTGTTAAAACATTCTTTCTATAGTAAATATTCAAAAAGCATAAGTGTATAATGTAAATCATGTAAAATGAAGTAAAGATTTTTTTTTCTGACCTTTCAACTATTTTGTTGCAAGTTTTACTGCAGGGTTAGGGAGACATTTCAAGAGATTCTTGCAAGGGGAGGAAAGGATTTTCTTTTGTAGGAAAAGATCTGAAATAATTTGCAAAACTTTGCCCTCTTAACTTCTCTTATTCACAAGTATGGGATTCTTAAAACAATGTTTTTTAATTTTCATAAAAAAATCACTTTTTTTTTTTTTTTTTTTTTTTTTTTTTTGGTGGAACCTTGCAAAAACAATTCGGCAATGGACTGTCGAAAAAATTCGAATTTTGTCAATTGTACTTAATAACTGGATAGTTAATTTGGAAAATTAATCACAGAAAAAGCCTTATTTCCTAAAAGGACCAGAGAAATATTGCAAAAATTATAGAAATATATAGAATTATTGTCAATCGGTTTTGGGGTGGGGGGTGGGGGGGGGGAATTGCAGATATCAATATTAGGTCAGAGAAAAAAGTCAAATTTGTCCATCAGTCCTACAAAAACACCAATTTTGAGTAGTTATTGCAAAAAAAATAAAAAATTCTGTCAAAATGTTTCAGAAAAAATTATGAATTTAATCAAAAAATTGCATGAAAAAACAAAAAAATTATGAAATGATTGCAAATTTTGACAGTCAGTTGCGGGAAATCTCCCTGAATTTCTCAACAAATGATTGTAGAAAAGAATAGCAAAGAAAAAAATTTGGGCTCTTAAATAATTTTTAGTTGATCATTTATATAGGATCTCGTAAAGAACAATAGAAAGATATGGGATGTACTAACCATTTCTGAAATAGTATCTAACAATGCAATTCTCATCAAAATTCATTATATAGAGTTTTTAAAAAGATTAATTTTTGATAATTGGTTTCACCAGATTAATTAATAATTCTGATAACTCTGTCACCAATTACATTACATTATTATAGCAAGCAAACACTGAAATCTTTTTTTATTGATAATTAGACATGAAAATTATTTTTAAAACCATAAAATGATCACTAAATAAAATTACAGTTTTCAAATAATTTCCAAAAGCAAATTTTTATTTTATTTATTATTTATTAATTTATTTTGAAATATTCAATAATGTAAAAATTTAAATTATGCAATTTTTAGAAAAGATGTACAAATGATAAAAATAGCAACAGGCTGTTTGGTGACCATCCTAGTATTATTTACACATTTATGAAAAATAAAGCCACAGAATTAGATACCTTTGCCACTAATACTTACCTTAATTTCCTGCCTATAATCCGTGAATCAAACAGTTATGTTTCAACCCACAAATCTTACTTTATAAAATATAACTTGTTAAATCATGGCAAATATTTAATTTCAATTATTAAATAAAACTACTGGGTTAAAACATGTTTGATCTGTGGATTATAGTCTGGAAATTATGGTACTTTTAATGATTTAATATTGTATGATATGATATTTTACAAACATTAGAAGGTGGATAGTAGAGCAACTTTTCTTTATGCAAAAATAAATAAATAAATAAATAAAATAAAATAAAATAAAAAACTTTTGCAAAAATTATTGTAACCTTGTAATTTATGATTTTGCCAATCTCTCCCTTATCTTGAGAAATGTTCAGGTGAAGAATTAATTAGCTGTGTCAAAAACAAAGAGATTTCTGAAACTGACACAAATATCTTGTATGAAATTTAAGTGCAGCAAAATTACCTTTCTTTTCAGAAACTTAATATTTTCTGGCATTTCTGTTTGGTTTTTCTCCAAAATTTCTGAAGATAAGGGAAAGCTTTCCAAAATTGTTGCTAAATACAAAATTATGGAACACTTTTATAAATATTTCATCTGCATTAAGCAAATATTATGCAACTGTTTACAGTGCTTGATTTATTGCAAATAATAATAAGATTTATCAAGTAAAGATGGAAATTCAGCCTCTGTAGAAAATTATTTTACTGAACATAGATTCATGTATTTTTTTATTCCTTTTATTGATTTCACATCAATCAAATATATTTCATAAGATTTATTATTATTATTTTACTTAATACTGATTAATCTTACTCTGTGAAAGGATACAAGTTATATTTTAAGAAAATATGCTGACATACTAATTTTAAATACAACTTACGGATGAATGTCATGCTGAGAGAAATGATATGAAAGCTGAGGTTCAGTTTCATCAAGAAGAGTTTCAAAGGCCAAGGCTAATGACAAAACACCCTAAAATGAACATTTCACTAAGAAATTACAGAATTCATTAAATTATATATGTATTTATATATATGTGTGTGTGTGTGTCTGTTTATAAAGATTAATTTCATTACAACTGAAAGTAGACATAATTTACTTTTAATTTAATGGTACAATCAGTATAG
Organism: Maratus speculifer; assembly: GCA_964019185.1. Classification (NCBI taxonomy): domain Eukaryota; kingdom Metazoa; phylum Arthropoda; class Arachnida; order Araneae; family Salticidae; genus Maratus; species Maratus speculifer. The sequence goes on from OZ025292.1 coordinate 361,651,348, forward strand.
AAAAAAAAAGTAAACTAGACTTTATTCATCAAGTTTTAAGGATAAAATTACACAAAAGTTCCCACTAGATTTGGAGTATTGCATTCTTTATGAATATGGATATGCAATTATTGAAATAGGGGTCATTTGCATATAATAAAATTATACCAATTTCAATTTTTCAAATGGTAACATCCATTTTTGACAGCATATTTGAGTTCTTTGGATCAAGACACCCCAGAAAAGGATATAGTTATATGTTTTTAAGTAAATCTTCTTAGTTACAAAAAAGAAGATGTAACAAGGGTATAACCACAAATTTAGAAAAGTTTTAGAATCTAAAAGAAAATCTAATTAGGATAAAAAATAAAAACTTAAAAAAATTATAGAAGTGAGCAATATATAAAATAAAACAAACAAAAAGAATCTTTCATCTTCCAAATTTTAAGAGAATTTCTCACATAAACTTTCTGTTTGTTGTTTTTGATTTTCTGATGTGAATGAATGGAAGCAAAATATGATCCCTTTATACCTTTGAAAAGTAAAATTTCACTATATCTCAAAACATGAAGATTGCAATGAACAGTAAACTGATACACTTACTTTTTTACTACATACATTTGATTTACATAAAAATGGATATAAGCCATAATTGCTAATTTCTTTTAGTGTGAATCTGCAGATAATTTTGGTACGTTTGATTTATGTAAAATTTGATGTAAACCATAATTCCTAATTTTTTTGGTCTACAGCAATTTTGGTAATTGAAATTTTGAGTAAAAAAATGCTTAAAATATATCTGGATCTATTCAATGACTTCAATGAAAATAAAATAATTAAATTAAATAATTTTTGGAGAAGATATACATAAAATTAATCAAATGAATTTGACAGTATAGTAACTTTATATTTTTACCTCTACTAACTTTATGAAAATTTAACAAAAATAGATAAATTATGCACTTTTCTCAGATGATTTTATTGAAGAAACACAAACTGTCAAAAGTGGGTAGTACCATTTGAAAAAATGAAGTTGATGTAATTTGTATAGCAAAGATCAGTGTTAGAAATTAGCAGTCGTTAGTCGTCAAATACAACTAAAGAATTGAATTTGGCGACCAAAAAATTATTCTCGGTCGTCAAATTTGACGCCTAGCTTTTAAAAAATATATTTATTAGACAAGCTTTAAAAAAAAAAAAAAGGGGGGGGGGGGAGGGTCTAGTGTGAAAATTCAGAACTAAAAAACATCGCGAATTTCGACCAATAGTCGCAAAAAAAAAAAATCAATTTTGTCAGTTGTTTGCATAAAAAATCGTCGATTTCGGCAAAGGATCGAGAAAAAAAGCAATTTTTTTTCAAAAAATAACAAAAAAGCAAAAAAAAAAATTATATAACAGAAAAAAACGGAAATTTCTATAAACGATTGCGAAATTTCGTCAAAAATCACTGAAAAAATGCAAATTCCGTCAAAGAATCGCGAAAAGAAATTCTAATTTTGTCAAAAAATCCCTGGAAAAACGCAAACTTCGTCATAATATCGCCCCCCCCCCCCCAAAAAAAAAAAAAAAAAATACAATGGATTGCAAAAACAAATCTCAATTTCGTCACAGAATCTTTAAAAAACACGAATTTTGTCAAAGAATTACAGAAAAAATGAGTATCTTGTCATAGGATCGCCATAAAATTCGTTAATTCCATCGTGGAATTCGTGGGAAAAAAACACAAATTTCTTCAAGGAATCACAAAAAACCCACAATATTTGCCAAAAAAATTTTGAAAAAAAAAAAAAAAAACCGAGAAAGGGGGCAATTTAGAGTCCTTCCCTCTCTACTGTCACCTTTTTTTTTTTTTTTTTTTTCCAGAATCCCCTTTTGATTTAAATGTAGATGCATTATATTGTTGTTATTATTATTATTTTACTAAATTCAACTGTAATTACCAATACTAAAGGAGTTGCCAAGTTTTATTTATTTATTTTTTACAGATGACGTGCATTTTTCTATTACTTTCTAAATATAGCAATAATTGGAAAAGCTTTACACCAGTTTTACAGTTGCTTCAATTATTAAAATCTTAGAAATTATTTTCTATAATTTTAAATAAAAATACGTATTTGTGCTTTTCTAAAAAGTAGTGTCAAGAAGACTATGGTCCGAATTTTCTGATAAATTAAGCTGATAATTTGATTGCTTTTATTTTTCGGTTTAAAAAAGTATAAAATTTAATAAATTAGTCTATTAAAAAAAGGAATATAGTTTAATTTACAATGAACACTAAATAAGATAGTTCTTTAATAAATTTATATAAAGCAAAAACATGCTAAACTCAGCTAGAATACTATTTTCATATGTGTTGATAAAATACCAGTTTAAAAATATATGCCACCCTTCCTTCCTAGATAATCGTTTTTAATAAGCCTCTTTGCCAACTTTACTCATGCAAGATAACAGTAAAAAATAAATAAAACACTTTATTAGAATCACACCTCTATATTGTACTTAGTGTGTCTATCTTAATGTAGCTTAGTATATCTAGCCTTGCATTGTAAATTAGTGACTAAAGCTTAAATAACAGTTACCAACACCCAAGGAAATTTTTACTTCAATCAATTCTCAGCAAAACTCAATTAAAATCAATAGCACAAAATATATAAACATGATTAAAAATAAGTTTAATCAGCATTTCAGATTTTTTTTTTTTTTTTTTTTTTTTTTTTTTTTTTTTACTGAAACTTTCATAAAACTCTCTTGTTTAACATATTTTCGCAAAAAATGTACAATCAAATGCATGCAAATGTGTGAAAAAATGATATATACTACTATTTTTCATATAATATACCTGGGGATGTGATGAAAGATTATGCAGCCTAAAAAAGTAGCGTATATATAATTCTCTAAACACATGATAGAGTGTGATGGGATCTTCATAAATGTAACATAAAGGAGCAACTAAAAAAAAAAAAAAAAATTAAATTAAGTTGTTGATACAATAACAAAACTTTAGAACAATATTATTAGTATAAAATATTAATACAGTAAGAGTTATTAAAGTAAATTTGCAAGCAACCAAAATATTGTTTAGAATTTTATACATTTCTGTACAATATAAAATAATATAGGAAGCTGACAAATAAAGTACTTTTTTTCTATCATTGTATTTAATTATGAAAAGTCATAAAAATAAAAAGCTGCAGATATTCTATTTCTATATTCAGATTTTATCCATTGGTATGTTAGTATTTAAAGCTGAGTTGGAACTTAAGTTAGAATCACGATCTCTTTCTTAAGGCTGTTGGTCAGTCACCTTCCGAATTTCCCTCATAGTGTAAAGTCTATGGACATTTGATGCGATATTATATTTAAAATATCTGCTCAGGAAATTGATATTTTTAACTTCTTCTTTTGATGATATTTCTTAAAGAATGTCACTTCTTTTTTTAGTTTTCAAAATATTTCTAAATTCTATGCTTAATTTTATATGAAGTGTTAAAATTTTACTTACAGTTCGTCAGTTTTTAACACAGAAAATATTAAATTAAGCATAGATTTTAGAAATATTTTGAGAACTAAGAAAAAAAAAAGGTCATTCTTTAAGAAGAGAACACTGAAAGAAGTAAAAAATATTAATTTCCTGAGGAGATATTTTAAATATAAGAATGCATCAAATGCCCATAGACTTAACATTACGAAGGGGGATTTGGAAAATGAGTAACCAGAAGCCTTAACAATATCAAAGTTCCATTTTATATTTCATCTTTTTAAAATTTCGATGTCTGAGAGATTATTCAAATGATCTAATATCCATAAGATCCAAAATCTTTGACTCAATTTTGTTATTTTTTGAAATTTTGATAAAATGAGGCTTGTAGACTTAAGTGAAAATATTTTAACAATATACAAGTCACTGATTCATTTATAAAAATATTGTTAAGAGCCATTAATGACCTTATGCATCATTTATGATAACAATTTTATCTTTTTTTTAATTAATGTTACCTAGTTGTGGTTCTGGAATCAACCTGATAACTTTTTCAATCAGGATATGAAAAAAGGTTAAAGTCTACTAATTTATTATGTTGACAGCAGGATAAATGGCTGCAAGTTTAAAAATCTTTCAAGTTTGATTAGTCAAGAATTATTTAAATTAAAATTTTTATAACTTTTTTCCAGTTTTAAATGAAATTAGAAAGTTTTTACTCCTACTTTTCAGATGCTGACAAAGTTTGGAGATTTGGTGAAGATAAATTCCCATTCAATACTTTCAGGTGTTAAAAAAAATTACACAATTTTTCATCTGGAGAACTGACTATTTTTTGTAATTTTTCAACTGATCCACCTATATAAATGTTTATGCATTGTTGGATATGATTTTTGAACATTTCTTCTTCCAATCAAAGAAACATTTTAAACTGGCTATAAAAACATGAGTTGTTAAATCTCATACAAAGTCCAGGTGCAGTGTATTGTCTCTGTACACAAATATACATATTATTTAACATACACTCTTCCTATTATTTTTAAATTTAATTAAAAAAGAGTCCATGGTAATGTAAGATCGTTATGGATAATATAGAGTTTAGAGTTGCATGTTTTCTCAGAAGATCAGTCATTATTTAAGAGCACACTGTAAGTTTACTTTTAAAACAATTAATACATTTATGTACATATTTGGGACAGTTATTTTTGCAATTAAATAGCCAGAATTCCTGTTTAACATGCAAAAGCAAAGCTTGTAGGCTCAAGTAAAAATATTTTAACAATAAACAGGCCACTGATGCATTTATGCATTCTTTATAAAAATATCGTTACAAGTCATTGATCTCCTTATACATCATTTATGATAACAATGTTATTAGCAATTTAAAACACATTAGACTGATACTATATAATGAAAGTTGATACTGAAAATTCAATATAAATCAATATAAATAGCCAATCAATGGGTTTTTATTTGAAAAAAATCACCAATTTTAAGCAATAACTTTAAGAAATAAGCAATTTAAGAAGAAATTTTAAAATTATGATACAGTAAAACCTCTAAATAACGGACAACTCGGGAAAGTAGAAATTGTCTGCTATTCGTAGGTGTCCGCTATTGGGAACACCTCAAAGATTCAAAAATCACTAAGAAATTCTTAATGTTTCATTAATTGGCTTTTATATGGCTTAAAATCTCTATTATATGATTAATTAGAAAATTAAAAAAAAAATTAAGAGCAAAATTGAAATAAAATTGTGCACACCTTTATCCACTGTTTATTACATTCTTATGAAAAAAATCTGTTACAAAAGTTTACTTTTGCTCGTGATTACATGTAATTTGTTTTTAAATGCGACGTTATTTGGACATTATAGAGTTCCGAGCGCAGAGGGGGAGATAGCACATTTGGACCTCAAACCCCTTCGCGACGGGAGCCTTTTACGAAATTATAAATGTTTTGTTATCGGTTTTTAAATACAGAAATTTGTGCCTTATTAAGTCGAGAAAATGTTCCGATTAAATAAGGAAAATTTTATTGGCGGGGATAAACAAGAATTCTTAAGTCTTTTTGTGGTACGTATACATGTCACTCGTCCCCAAGGGGTTAAAAGAATAAAATCTCAAACTTTTTTGGAGGGACATTTCAATGCTCTGGGAGATGTCTCTGCCAGGCAACTTCCTGAATTCAACGCTGAACATGGAAAAGGAGGGAATTTTCCCCAGCTCACGATCTACATTAATCTATGGTCACAAAATTTATGATACAATGTCTGATAAATTTAGAGGTCTTTTTACTTTTTTTCTTTTCATTTTTTGTTTCTCGTTAAAAAACCTTTTTTCATTCTTTATCGCCGAAAATAGTGTCCGCTATTCGGAGTGTCCATAATTCAGAGGTTAAACATACAAAAATTCAGGTTTTGGGAGTGGGGATTGGAAAACTGTCCGTTAAATAGAGGTGTCCGCTATTCGGGAGTGTCCGTAATGGAGGTTTTACTGTATTTGCATAAAAAGAATAGCCATTTGTGGATGAATATTAGCAACATTTGAGATTTGTATAGTGTTAATATAATATCCATTTTATAAGTGTATTGTTGCATCATTCACAATGGATTAAACTATTACTTATTTTGAAGAATCAAACAAAACCTTTTAGATATTGCCATTTAAGAATTAATAAAAACCTTAATAAATGGAACAATGAGTTCTCAACAAGCAAAATATCTAATGATTATCTAACAAAAAACTTAGCCTATATTCTTTAACTACATTACTTAATCATTTGAAATTTTTTTAAGTTTTCAAATTTTGTGATAATTTTTTTGTGTGTTAAAATGTTTCTTTCTTTGGTTTTAGTTGATTTCATTCTGATATCATATTACAAAAATGAAGCATGGGAGTAGCCATAATTGCTTGCATTTATCAGAATAGTTGATAGTTTTTCTAGGTTTGGAAGTATAGTTTGAACATTTTACTCATATTATACAACCAGAGTCAGATTTACGGCAGTGCATTCGGAGCATGGGCCCTGATTTTCAGGAGCCCCCCCCCCCCCTCCTTCCAAATTCTGTTGAATGTTTTTCAATTATCGTCAGAAATCTGATGTAGTTTTAATATCCAATGGAGTTCTACAGGCCATTTTCAAATTTCGCTTACATATGTTGTCCAAGAGCAAAAAGAAGAAAATTCAAACATAAATTAATATTTAAAGTTTGATTTCAGCTATGCACAGCTAAAGAAGATTATATTGAACATTGCTAACATGAAAAATTAAAAATATAATAAAAAGTTTGGAGATATAAATCTTTAAAATTGTGATTCTAAGCAAAAATGCCTGTCCCATTCCAAGTTTTATGTAATTAACTTTATCTTTTTAAACCTAATTTAACTTTTTTTAAATAAAGAAATTTAATTATTTTAAATATGAACTGTTAGTGTTCTATAATAATGAAAAAAATTATTTACAAGAAATATTTTCTTTAAGAAATTACCAGAAATCTTTTGTCCCTCACATTTTGTCAAGTCCGTTACCTTGTGATTATTTTAATCAAAATAGATTTCGAATGCAGCCTAAAGTTAGCAGCAAATATTCGGTGATATAGTTAAACTATTCACGCAACTACTACTTGCCATTTTTTACTCTTCAATTGTGAAGCAATGTAATAGTCAGTGGTGCAGCCAGAATTTGGTTCTGGGGGGGGGGGGGGGGGGGGGGGTGTTGAGTTTCTGATAAAGGTGTTTGCCGGTTAATAGAATCAGTACTAATTAGAATATTCACCGTATAATATTTAAACTTAAAAAGCATTTGTGTGGCAGGAAATCACCATTCTTTTAGCATAATACATCTCTGAAAAGTGATTTAGTTCAAATAACCTATTTTTACTTAACTAATCCATATGATATGCACTTTTAGTTTTAAATAGAATTTTGCTATATGATCAAATCACTTTATTAAATGGAATACGATTCAATAAAGTGGTGGTGGAATTCAAAATACCTCAAAACGTTTAAATATTAAATTTTGTTTTGATTCATATAAGCAGCAATTATAGTGATCTTTCTTAGCTCTGGGAGGAGTTTTAATCCCAAAACCACCCTCTTGACTGTGTTACTGATAGTGGCAAGAATAAGCTTTCATCAAAGTTTGTATTTTTTTTTCACTGTCAAGTCTTTTACCGTAAATTTTAATATTAAAATAATGATTTTTGCACTTTTGTAATTAAATATTGTCTACTAAATAGTTTGAGAAAGTATGTGTATTATTATTTAAGTTAGAAATTATATAAGCTAGTTCATTTCTAATAATTTTATTTGAAATGTCAAGCCCGTTATTTGTCAAGTCTGTTACCATATTTGTAAGCGATGAAATGTAAGCTGCTAAGTAAGTTTACAAAATAGTTTTAGAAGGTATGTAAATTGTTATCTAAGTTAGAAAATATACAAGCTAATTCATTTTAATAGTTTTATTTGAAATGTCAAGTCCGTTACTTGTCAAGTTCGTTACCATGAAATGTAAGCGAATGCTGAAAATGGCCCTTACATTTCATTCTACATTCTATTATGTTCATACTATATTTTTATAATATTTTATATATTGTCTGAAACGTCCATTTATTAATTTATTATAGTGAATATTTTCTTTTATCTTTATCACTTTAAAAATATATTGTATTTTTAATTCTTGTTTAATTTTTTTTCTTGTTATCGTCAGAATATTTGAGTATGGGTGAGCATAGCTTGCAGATTCTAGAGCCCCATAATATTTTAAATAATTGTAACTTGGTGTTATCAAAAATTTATCATTAATTGTTGTACACTTTATTGTTCCAGATATATAAACTTGGATAGCAAAACATAATTAACACTACACAGTTTATTATAAAATGTCTATTTATTTAATTATAATTGTGAAATAATTATTTAAAAGTAAGTATTGATTATCATTTTTAATTTTTTAATGTATATTTTAAAGTCAATAGTGGTTATTTCTGCAATTATTATTATTATTTTTTAGTCAATCCCCCTGTAAGTATAGTGCAAGCCCCCACCGCCCCCCCCCCCCATAAGCATCTGTGCCAGGGCCTCCAAATTTGTAAACTGTGCAGCAAAGGGCCCCATGTAACCATCTGTACTCAGAGCTCCCAAATTTATAAATTGGTCTCTGTTTACAACAAAAAGTTAAAAAGTTTTCTCCTGAGATATTCTTGATTTCCAGGTTATCCTGATGAGGGAGATTACAAATGTTATTCTGTCTACATGCATTCAAATTTATCAGAATATTACAACATAGAACACAATATGATAAAAAAAAAAACTGCAAATGTAAACAAAATAATCATGCTTTAATTGTTTTTCATAAAATGTTCAAAGCTAATTGATAATAAAATTTAGTTAGACATACCATACATAGAAAATCCATGAAAAGGTATAACACCACTGGGTGGATAGGTTACAGTAGTATGGGTACCACGCAAAGTTGCTTTTGGAGGATTTGCCGTACTCATATCAAAATGAGAAGTGACAGATGTATCACGAGTAAAAACTAATAGAATCTACATAAACAAAAATTGTTTATTTATTTAAAAAAAACTACATTGAATACCAGCTAAATGAAAACAAGATATTTAGAAATAAATTATTTGAAAGTTAAAAATAATACTATACTTGATAAAGAAGATCTTCAAACACAAAATATTGGTCATCATTAGATGCTGTTAAATGAATATCCTAAACATGAGAAAATAGAAATTATTCAAATAAAACACATTTTGTTTGTTTGTTTAAAGCTTGTTTAAATATATATATATATATATATTATTATACTATAATGCGAGTAAAAATAGTGTGTGTGGGAATTTTATCTCAAAAACGGCTCTAACGATTTCGACAAAAATTTGTATTATACCATTTTTTGGCATGAGAAGACCATTGGGCTAGATCACATGTTCAAGAAAGTTTGACTAGTGGGTCATAATGGGTCAGGGTCAAGTTATTTATATCTTAAGAACGGCTGGATCAATTTTGACGAAATTTTGTTTGCAATAGTTTTTTGGCACAAGAAAGCTATTGGGTTGGGTCACATGTTCGAAAAATTTCTATTAGTGGGTCCTTTTTAGGTCATTATGGGTCCAACTAATTTTATCTAAAAAATGGCTGTAACGATTTTGACCAAATTTTGTATTTTAATGTTTTGGATTGTGAGAAGACCATTTGGTTAAGTCATGTGTGAGAGAAAATTTTATTAGTGGGTCATTTTTTGGTCATTGTTGGTCACGCAAATTTTATCTAGAGAATGTCTCATGCAATTTTAACTAAATTTTGTATTCTATCATTTTTGCACACAAGAAAATCATTGGGCCACATGTTCGAGAAAATTCGATTAATGGATTATAATAGGTCATAAAGGGTCTGGGTCAAGCTATTTATTTTTAAAGAGCGGTCATTTGTGGGTTATAATGGGTCATAAAGGATCATGGTCAAGCTATCTGAAGAACGGGTAGATCAATTTTAACAAAATTTTGTATACAATATTTTTTGACACAAGAAAACTTTTGGGATAGGTTCATAAAAGGTCTAGGTGAAGCTATTTATTTTTAAAGAACAGTAGGAACGATTTTAACAAAATTTTGTATGCAACAGTTTTTTGATTCGAGAAAACTAATGGGTTAAGTCACATGTTCGAGAGATTGTGATTATAGGGGTTATTTATGGGTAATAATGGGTCATGGTCAAGCTATATTTAAAGAATGGGTAGATCGATTTTAATGAAGTTTTGTATACAAAATTTTTTGGCACAAGAAAACTATTGGGATAGGTCACATGTTCAAAAAATTTTGATTAATGGGTCATTTTAAGTCATAAGAGATCTGGGTCAAGTTATTTATATTTAAAGAACAGCAGGATCAATTTTAACAAAATTTTGTATATAAGAGTTTTTTGACACAAGAAAATTAATGGGCTGAGTCACATGTTCGAGAGATTTTAATTATAAACATCATTTGTGGGTCATGATGTGTCATAATGGGTTATAATCAAGCTATATCTAAAAAAGAGGTGAATCGATTTTAACAAAATTTTGTATACAACATTTTTTGGCACGAGAAAACTATTGAACTAGGTCATATGTTCGAGAAATTTCGATTAGTGGGTCACTTATGGGTTATTTTGGGTCAAACCAATTTTATCTAAGAAATGGCTTTAACTGCTTTGACCAAATTTCATATTCAACTGTGTTAGATTATAAAAAGATTATTGGGTTAAGTCACATGTTAGAGATATAATTCAATAAGTGGGTTATTTTTGGGTCATTGTGGGTCATGTTAATTTTATCTAGAAAACGACTCATACAAATTTGACTAAATTTTGTATTTTATAGTTTTCGAACATGAGACAATCATTGGATTAAGTCACATGTTCAAGAAAATTTGATTAATGGGTCATTGTGGGTCATAATGGAGAAATTTCACAATTTTCATTTTTACTTTTATGTTAAAGAGCAGAAAAAATCAAGAAAATTGATACCATTTTTTTGTATATTCGAAGCTTTACTAAATGAATTTTAAAACTGCAGTTTTTGTCTTGGCGGGAAAATGCTGCATCGCGGACGAAAGCGGCTGTGACATCATTTGCCATGTAAACATCGTCCTGCTATGTTGCTGGCTTAAGCGTTTGATATATTTCTTATATCTTTTTAAATTTTCTGTACCAAAAATGAGTAGTAATGTGTGTTATAAATGTTGTATAGTGCCATGTTGCACAAATAGTACAGTAAATTCGCCTGATAAGCACTTTTCTTAGTGTTCCTAACTATTATGATAACAATAATTTATTCTGATGTTACAGTTGATAGAAATGTTTTTGTAAACTTATAATCTGCTATTTTTCATTTGTATGTGTATTTATTGATTAAATTGGGATTTTTAAGGGACATTTTAACCCCCTAAATAACATTTTTGGCTAGTGAAATATTTTGGGGAAAAAAAGTTCAATATTATGTTTATGTTGTGTGTAACAATTAAGCTTTTTTTTTTATGAAAATTTATATTTTATCCCAACTATGTTTACCATTATATATTTTTAATGTATGTATGTACTTTATGGAATTTCAAAAGAAAATTTATAATTTCCTATAAATTATAAATAATAATTTTGATGTCAAATGTCCAAATGTATTTAACTTTAGATGAATAAAAATGGACAAATTATATTACAATTTTTTTTCACTCTAAAAAAAAGAAGGCAAAAATTTTCAACTGGAAGTTTAAAAATTGTCTGCTGATCCCAAATGGCATATAATGTATAATACATACATTATATAATTATAATTCTTATAAGAAATCGTCAGCTACACTTACAAAATAAATCAAAATAAATATTTTTTTATTTATATCTTTTATTTTCTTTTGAAGGCAAATACTCGTTAAGAAGTTATGCTCTGTATAGGAAATTTTTCCAAATTAATATTCTATTCTGAATATCTTTGATATATGTCACCGATTAATTGCACATTTAGTAAACTTCAGAGTCAGTAATAATAAACATTTTTCTATTTCATTATTTGACATATATTAATATTTAAAACAAACTAAATATTAAAAAGGTACTATTCATTTTGTTAATGCTTTTTTCTAATAAAATATTATGCGTTATTTGAGACAAGTATTTAAAATATGAAAACGTGAACAATCTTATGGGGAAAAAAAAGATCTTCATAAATTAAACACAAGTAACCTGTAATTCCACCAACAGAAATTTCACTTAAAAAATAAAACAAGACGTTTTCATTAAAAAAAAAAATAAGCGTAATTGTATAAAAAAAATAAGGAATAGAAAATGTCAAGAGGTAGTATCCAACCCAGGCCATCTGGCCAGTAGGTGGGCACTCTAGGAACACACCACGAATTAATTACAGATACTTGCAAACTCGCTATTCAAATTTTAGCGGCCAAAAGTAACCTGTCACGACTGCAAGATAAATTTTCTAAAATAACTAAATTGTTTAAACTTGAACATGTCACACTTGGTTTTATGTTTGTTAATTAAAAAACTGAATAAATCTGAAAATTTAGATTATTTCCTGTTTGTTATTGAATGTTATATATTCAATGCTATGTATTCAATGTAAAAAGCTGTGCAGTAGTTTTTAGAAAATGATTCCTATCACAATCTTTTGTCCCAACTTGAGCTTATTTTTTTCCTTGTAGTATGTTTTTAATAAAAGTTTTGAGTAATGCTTTATATATTATACAAAAAAACATCGGCAATTTCTGTGCCGATGAAATCAGAATTCTTTCCTGAAAAACCAAAATGGAAAGAGAATCCATTTTTGGGAGGTTGTCGTCTGATTGCCCTATCACAAATCCTGCCAAAATCAACATATTCTAATTAAAATTTTAATGAAAATAAAAAGTAAACAATGTATTTTAAATTGAGATAAGTTAAGTCTTACTTTTTTACAAATTTAAAGTTGCTAACATTAAATAAATTTGTAGAAACAGATGAAACAAGGTTGCAAATAGAAAAAGCAATGAGAAAGAGAATGCACGCAAAACCTAAACATTTCGACTTCGTGGCAAATGACGTCACAACCAATCCCGTCGTGTTTTTGTATCACTTGGTTTTGTTTATGTTTTTGCGTTGTTAAAAACAGTAATTAAAAATTATTTAAAATCATTTTAACGATTCTGAGTACATTTTTGAGAATTTTAAGATAAACTTTATCAGTTACACACAAAAGAAAACATATTCCTCCCGGATGAAATTTCTTCATTGGTCAGGGAGAAGCATATTATGTTGAAAAAATGGCTCAATCGATTTTAACTAAATTTTTGTTTTTGTAAAGTGATAAACACTCTTCAACTAAGTTGGAAAGTCTTAAAAAGGATAAATTTGATTGATAGAAGATACCCAGATTTAAAACATCTTAACCTTCTTGGAATGTATAAAGTTTATAAAAGATAGTATTCTGAACATTGTTGTTAAGAATTCGACGAAGTTGTTTCCAAAAAAACAATATATTTCTCTATTGTTGCGCTGATGCCAACAAAATCGAAATTATATGGATTGAGTTCAGAATCAGGCCATAAAAACAAAAGTGCATCTTTGAACCATTCCACAGCCTTAATCTCATTAATTCCCATCAGTGCGAAGTGATGTCAGTTTCCGCCTCAAGTGAGTGCCTACCACTCTCAGTGCAATATATTGCTTGTAACTCGATTTAAAATCCAGAATCACAGTAAAAAATTTTTGACATCATGCATAATCCTCCTGCAAGAATTTCTTTAATATTTATCATCATTTGCAAGTTATTGAATTTTAAAATCAGTCAGTCTCTTTTAGAAAACCCGGTATGTGTATACTGAGAAAAATGTTATTTTCCATATAAAAAATGAAAAAGAAAAGAAAACAGAAAAAAAGAAAAAATGTTCATATAAGTGCTATGAAAGAAATTATCCAAGAATCCACAATTTGATAATTAAATAATGTGCATGAAAACATAAAATAAAATCTAAAAATTAAACACATATATATTATATCATTAGCTGCAAACAGCAAACTTTAAGTTTAGGGCTTAAAAGTCAGACTAATAGAAATTAATTTTATAAAAAAAGTCATACAATTTAATTATTTTTTAGAAAATATTTGATATTCTTATTTTTTTATTTTCAAAATACAGAGTATAGTAAGTAACAATAAATGCCCTGCCCATTCAATTAATATTTTTACTTAAACTCTTGTTAAGAAGAAAGCATAATAGGTTTAAACTACAAACTTAAAATTCTTTCGTTTCATTAATCGAGTAGATTGAATTTAAAACACAGCCAACTGTCTTATATATATATGAATTACTTGAAAGAAATACAATAATAGCAATTCATCATATTTTCAATAATTAATAAATTTAAAAGCAACTCTTCAAAAATTTAAATATTTTTCCAATGAAACTTTCAAGTTGTTTATTGTCAAATCTTGAAGGGTCTTATCTCATAAATAAATAAATATAGAAACATGTTTTATTTTCTTGTACAATGTCCTATATTGATTTATCTGAGTCAAGACAAAAACAAGAAGAAAAATTATAAAATAAATTAATCAAACCAATCTACAGATAAGGAGCCTCAATGTCTGAAGCTTCAAGAAATTAGAGGTGTCAATTTAAATACAGTTTTATGCAGCAATATTCTGATAAACTGCTTATGCATGTAATTTTTCAGAAGAAAAAGTACATTTCTTCAGGGAAGCAAAACCACCAGAATCTGCCACAGTCTCATTAATGCTACATTTGCAATTTCTTATTGACTGTGCTACATCAAGATTGTAGTATTTTTTGGTTTTCATTTTATAGTGTGATTTTATTAGGATAAATATCAGTTTAGATAGAGAATTTATGTTATCCTAAAATCCAAGTAGCAATCTCTACTTATTTTGGCAGCCTAAAACATCTACATTTGATGAAATTCAATAAAATTTCAGGCACAAAAAATACTTATGTAAATGTAAACTGAATTTACATAAACAGTAGCACTCAAAAATATTTTGACAAAGATAATAATTGACTTAATTAAAAATAATAATAAAATACAAAAATCAATCCTTTATTTTATTTAACCATGTTCATTCAATGTTTTATAAAGTTTTAGTAAAATAAACAGTACATAAAGCAAAGTTTAAATGCTATTGTGTTTCTATTTTTGCAGACATTTTTGTTTTTCTTATTTTTAAAACAGAACTAATTAGCATGTTTTTAGAGATAGTGGAGTGCTGGATAAGGGTTAGAAAATGTACTTCACAAAGAGCAGAAGCCCTTAGTTATGTTCAAAGAAATTAAACTGTTTATTAAGTAATTGCCATAATTGTAATTCGTTAGTTGAAAAATCATATAAAACATATGCTTTTATTTAGCTGGACCACTTTTATATTAGACGTCTAATACAAAACATATTCAAGAAAATAAACCATTCTGAAAGTACATATTTAACAATACATATTTATAACATAAATTTATAAAAACAAATTTGTCTCACCTTAAATATAAGTTTATCTATCAATAAATCATGTTGGAAAACACACGATTTCAAATGCTTAAAATTTAATTTGTGCTGAAATAAAAGTAAAACTTTTCTCAGTAATCAATGAAATTGTTAATAAAAGTTACATAAATTTTAGGTTAAAAATAATTACACTTTGTTTAAAATTAAGTAACAGAATTAAAACAGTTGATTTAATACACACCTCAAATCTCAAATATAAACTCAGCTTTATAAAAAGCTAGAAGATCCACCTAGCATTGCCCATGTTAATTAGGAGTTGGAGGAGAGGGGATAAACAAAAATAGTATAACCTAAAAAAATATGCTGATCATTATAATTTCACCCTGTGGGCTTCACAGTCATAAATTGTTATTGGTTATATGATCATCACTATGGCAGCACTCTGTGTTATTCATATTCAATACATTTCATGCTCAAAGACATTAAATTATTGGGTCATTTTGATAGGTCATACAATAATATGAGCCAAAAAGCATGTGTGAGTATGTAAATTTTAACTTAAAAACAGTTTTAATGATTTAGGCAAAATTGTGTATTTTACCACTTTTGGGCATGAAAAAAGCCATTGGGCAGAAAATTTGATTAGTTGGTCATTTTGAATCACAGTGGCCATATTAATTTTATCTAGAAAAAGATTATTAATTTTGACTAAATTTTGTATTATATTGTTTTCAGCCACAAATATACTATTGGGATAGGTCACATGCTCAAGAACATTTGATTAGTTGGTCATATTGGGTCACAATGAGTCCAATTCAAACTAATTCTACCAGGGTTGGCAAGTTTTTGACATGCAACAGTTTTTGACGGTTTTAACCATGGTTTAAACCATCATGTCAAAAACCTTCTTGTCAAAAATGTCAAAAACTGTCAAAAACCTATATTTATATGTGAATAAAAATATTTATTTACTTTTATATATCTACGTATATTTATATTTAATAGGTGAAATTCATTTGCTTTTAATAAAGAAAATGTTTCTAAATATATGTTCTAGAAAAAAATAAATTTAAATTTTTGAAGAAACACATTTTGAATAGTAGACAAAATCTTAGAAGGCTATAAACAAATACAAAATTTTCAAGTCTGGTCTAACTTCTGATTTTGTAGAATTAGCCGAACAACTTTTATCATGCACTGCCAGTTCTGCTGCAACAGAAAAATGTTTTCCAATTTTGGACTAATTCATTCAAAACTCTGTAATTGATTAGGAACAGAAAAATGTTCAAAACTGATTATGTGCTACCGTCTGCTACATAGGCGAATTGGATTATTGAATTAAATTTCTACTTTGATAATTTCCGTTTGGATTGATTTTGATTATGTAATCAAATTAATTGGAAATATTTAATGAATGTTTTTTTTTTTTTTTTTTAAAGTATGTATTTAATTAGATAATTAAAAAAACTACATAATATTTTGTGTTTTAGAAGTACAGTAGACTCCCTCAAATCCGCACAGCTTGGGACCAGAGGTTTTGCGGATTTCTGGTCATTGCTTTGTTTACATTTTTAAAAAAATTATTTGAGTGTAATTAATAATGAATTCAAAAGTATAATGAATGCATACAATATACTAAAATATTAAAATAAGTAATAAACTAAAATAATAAAAAATTTACATATTTTTTTAAATACCAAAAGCAAAGGTCAAGTTAATAATCAATAATGTACAATTAAATATTCATTATATAAGAGGAAATGGGTTTTTCCTAAATTATCCAATGAAACTTGCCTCATAAAGGTACATTACTAATTCACATCAGGATTATAAAATAATGAAACTTTATTTCAGGTTTAGCCAAACTTAATGACTAAAAAAGCTTGATTAATACATAAATATATTTGGTAAGATTGTGATTACCAATGATATTAACAATATCTGTATTTTTTCAGATAATAATTAATTATTTCTTCATGAAAAAACATGAATTCAATATCCTTAACAAAAATTATAAACTAGAAAATGTATGGAATTAATATAAAACTGAAAAAAATCAATTTTTGCATCTATATCTGAACTGAATGTTTCATTGTTTACATCCGTAAAATATGTGCGGATTTTAGAGAGTTGTGGATTTTAGGAGTGCGGATTTGAGGGAGTCTACTGTATATCATAGATCAGTGTAATGTTTTTTGTTTTAACTTTTACAATTGTTAGTTTTTCAGAAAAATCGGTAAATTTTAAATCGTCAGCCATTTTTTGAATTTTTAACTAACATAAAGATAATAAAAAATTAACTCTTTTCTATAAACATCTGAATATCTATTTTCTGCCTATTTCTTTACTATGCTGAAAAATTAGCTTACACAAATACTTATGATTTTTTTTCTCTTTGATTACTATAAAATTTTGTTAAATACCTTAAGTATCCAATTGTTGAATAATTACTTCTTGTCTTATCTTGTTTTCGAAGTAAACATTATTTGTATTCATAGTACTTTTAATGTGTGTGTTGGGAAGGGAGATTAGAGATAAAAATGGTTTATAATGATGTGTAATAATCATAAATATAATAAATAACATGCGTTATACATAAATTCAGATTAACCTACTGGATATTATGTATAAAATGTGTACAGCATTAAAAAATATATATTAAACACGATCAAGTTCGACACTTTTGAAAATCCTGCATTTATAACACCTAACTCGTTCCTTATAAATATTACCTATGTCAAAATGCACACTAAATAACTATACATTTTTTAAGTATTAAAATAATAATAATACTAATAAATAAACACAATATTTAAACATAATTTTTGTGCAAATATTTCCGCATGTCCATTTTGAGATAAATTTCTGAGATTTGAAATCTGTCATTTTTACCCTAATTTTTATTAATTAAAATTATTTTAAGACCTGTTAATTTCTCATAATATAATTAAATTTCATCATAATGTATGACAACTGTTACTAGTTTTAAAATTTGTTTTCTAAACAAACTCTAGTGCACTGTATAGTCGAGTATAACCTATAGAGTTGTGACTCTGTGGGTTTTTGACAGTTTTAACCGGTTTAAACCTTTGTCATGTCAAAAACCCTTTTTTGACATCAAAAACCCAACATTGAATTCTACCTAAAAAAATGCATTAAATGGCTTTGACAAAACTCCATATTATACTACTTCTGGGTACAAAAAGATCATTTTACTAGGTCACATGTTTAAAAAATGTTCATTAGTGGGTCATTTTTTAGTCATATGGGTCATGATAATTTTCTAATGAATGATTCATAAGATTTTGATTACATTTTCTATCACTTTTAAAATGAAAAAGACTATTGAGTTACATCACATGTTGACAAAATTTGATTCGTGGGTCTGGCTCAAGATAACTATATCTAAAACGGCTCAAACAATTTTGACAAAAATTTGTTATACTGTTTTTGAGCACAAAAAGATCATTGAACTAGATCATATATTCAAGAAATTTTGATTCATGGATCATTTTGGGGTCACTATTGGTCAAGCTAATTTTAACTAAAAAATGGATCTAATGATTTTGATTAAATTTTGCATTTTATCATTTTTGGGCTCAAGAAGACTAATGGGTTAAATTGAATATTAAATAACATTCGATTAATGGGTCATTAGTTTGGACCCAGTTGATCAGAGTCAGTTAATTGTTTCTAAAAAATGCCACAAACAATTTTGCAAAATTTTGCATCATACTGTTGTAGGGCACGAGAAGATCATTGGGCTAGGCTACATGTTCAAGGAATTTTTATTAGTGTTTCAAATTTGGTCACTGTAGATCGGAGTCAAGCTAATTGTATCTAAAAAACACTCAAAATGATAATTTTAAGTGTTTTTTAGAAACTGGGAAAATTTTATACTATGCCGATTTCAGGCACAAGAAGATCGATGGACTAAATCACAGGTTCAAGAAATTTCAAATAGTTGGTCAGTTTTGGTTCACTATTAGTAAATCAAATTTTATCAAGAAAATGGCTCAAACAGATTTTATTAAACTTTGTATTCTATAATTTTGAGCTTGAAAAGACCATTGAGTTAGGTTGCATGTTTGAGGAAATTTAATTAGTGGTCTATTTGGATTCCTCTAGGTTAATGGGTCAAGCTAACTGTATCTAAAAATGCTCAAATGATATTGAAAAAATTTTTGTTTTTATCATTTTTGAGCATAAAAAAACATCCGGTTTGATTACATATCGAGAAAATTTGATTAGTTGGTAATATTTTGATCATTACAGGTCAAGCTATTTTTAACTAAAATACAGCTTTAATGATCTTTAAGTGAATTTGATATTTTACCATTTTCAGTCTTCAAAAGACCATTGGGCTGGCTTCCATGTTTAAGAAAAATATATTAGTGGGTCAATTTGGGTGGCACTGTTGGTCAAGTTAATTTTATCTAAGAAACGACTTAAACGATTTTTACAAAATTTTATATCCTACCATTTTTGATTACCAGATCATTTTCAAAATCAAATGTTCAAATATATGACATAACTATGTTATATATTTGAACAAATTTGATTAGTGGGTCATTTTGTTTAATTACTGGTCATGATCACCAAAGCCGAGAAATTGACAATATTTGACAAAATATTTGTATCATTTGGTTGAAAAATTGACTTTCAAAATTATGGATGCCAAATCAAAGAATGTCGCCAAATTTGGCTAGGTTTGGCAATAAAAAAACTGTCTTAAAAATAAATAAATAAACTGTAATCAGAATAGGAAGAATTTTTTAGACATTCTTAATAGCAATTGAAATGCATAACTAAATCAATTACTGTTGAGCTAAAAATGTGATTTGGATTGATGTCCTTTTGTTGTAAATGTATAAATAATGTTAAATTTATAAACATGCACATAGTTTTTACTTCATTGATTTTGTAAATAGTACTATTAAAAATAGCTTGTTTTGTACCAATAATAGTGAGAAGATCAAGAGAGAATGATACAATGAGAATATTATATTGAGTTGAACACGAAGTTAATTTTGAGCGAGCTAAGCCCAGTCACCCCCACTAATAGAAAATAAAACTAGAAATGAAAGACAAGTAACAAGAAATAACAGATATTTACCACTTTACCTGCGACAGTTATAGGGAAATAGTGCATTTACACCTGACTTATCTCAGTCAGAACAAATGCTGAAGTGGTTAAATAATTGAAAACTTTTTAAATAGTTTAAAAGAAAGCAATAACTTATGCAGATTTGTATTATTTTTTCCCTCTTCTTTCTATATTAGTTGTCTAAAAAAATATGATAGACATTAATGATCCAAGTTGATGCTTTTAAAGTGTTGAAATTTTTTTCTAAAATAAGGATAGTATTTAGAAAACTATCAAACAAACATTTAAACATGAATTTTCAAATGAATTAATGTTTAGTTCATCTTTGATATTAGATATCACCTTATTAGGAAAGCTTGAATTCATTTTAGACTAAAAAAAATACTGATGTAGAACTGGAACACTATCACCTCTGTTTTATTTATCAGAGTATGACAGAGGCTTGCAGAAAAAAAAAAATAATAATAAAATAAAACAGGATTTAAAAAAGAAACTATACACTCACAAAAATGACACTTTCAACTGTGAGCAAATTAATGTTTTCAATTTATTATGAAACTTTTTATTTCAAATATGATGGCCCAATGCTTTCAATTCTGAAATACTGGAAATACTCAGTTGGAAACAAAATTATTTTTTATTCATTAAGTGTAGTAAATTTTACCAGCATAATTGAATTTATTCATATAGTTTCATTTGTTATGATTTTGAATGAAATGTTCCTTTCAATAATATTTTATAACATGAAATGTGGCAAGCTACATTTTTATTGTAATCATGGAAGAACACTTAAAAGCCTTCGTTATGTGATTGTAGAAGCGTAGAGCTGTTCTTCAGCCATCGAAATTGAAGAATGGGTGAACTCATAAAACTTTGCAATATTTCTTTGAAAATTTCAAATCTAAATGATCCAAGTTTGAAAATCATATATACTCATTTCTGAAAGCACAGACATACTTAAATATGAGCATGTGATACTTTATTCTTGAATATGTGCATGTTTTCAGAAATGAGTGCAGTGGATGATCGATTAATGAATTGTTCAATTTACATACTGATCGGTTACCAAACACTTTCAACCAGAAAGAAAGTTTTAACGTATATGTATGGCCTATTTAATTAATGGGCTGCTGGGTATTCCGGCTCACACTTTAGAGCAACAAACTAAAATGAACAGATTAGAAATATTAATTTTTATATTTTGTGTCTCGTTTTAAAGAGGTTTTTATCTATAGCAAATTAACAATTTTAATTGAAATTTAGTTCACAAATTATTAACGGGTTTAGTCTCCATTTGAGCGTTATTGGCCTTTCAATAAACGCAATCCTTTAGAAAACTAAGGAGTTTTTAGAAGGTCAAAGTGACAAACTGTTATGATTTAATGGCATAATCATTGAATGTAATCCTAAAAGATTTTACAAATTGCATTTAATTTATTATTTTAAATATGGCACGAAATGGACAAAGCCATCAATATTCAACCTGTTCATATTAAATAAGGACATATATTAACCCTATTATAAAGGGAAGGTTTATATTATTTTTTACACATTATTTAGCTTTTAAGAATGAATTAATTGATTTCTGATAAAAATTTACACAAAATCTATTATTGGTTAACAGACAATTCAGTTAGCAAACACTGTTTTGGAATGGATTAAGTTTGTTAATCAACCACTCACCATATATGCATGTTTCAAACTTGAATAATTTTGACTTGGAGCCATTTTAACTATGCAACATATTCAAATGAATATTTTTTTCTCAGTTTGCAAAAAGTCATTTTTAGAATGTACAAATAAACAGATAGAAAAATATTGGTACAATATACCATAAGAAAATACATATTTTATTTTTTAAATATGCCTTGAACATGAAGGTACTAAAAAATAGCAATGTGTTTCAAAGGAACAAATCTTTTAAACTTCTTTAAGCAAAAGTACATTGAACTGCTAAGAGAAGCAAAAGCCAGGCTTCGTCTTGCACTCCATAAATGAACTATTATTTAAGAAAATAGGTATATAAAACCCCCCTAATTTTTTACCCTATTTAAAGGCCATATATGAGCTTTGTCTATTCACCTCCTTTGTTTATTAAACATAGTTAAATTAAGAAAGGGTTACAGAAATTGAAATAAAGATGCAGTGAAACCAAAATATACATACAGCTCCACAAATTTCAATTCCAAGTATTAAAGACCATAATTCAGCTCTGAGAGTTGCTGGACATCCTCTTTTGCAAAATTCTCTGGCAACAGCCGCATTATTTGCTGCAAGAACTTAGAAAAAAAAAAAAAAAAAAAAAAAAAAAAAAAAAAAAATTCTCATGTGAAAATATTAGAATTAGATAATTCAAAGAGAATTTTTATGACTTTTTATTAAAACTATGGATTTGATATAGCTAAGATATGAAAATGTAGCAGATGTAGCTTATTAATAAGCCTGAAAATATCTTCTACAAGGATCCATTAAATATATCACACTTCAAAAAAGGCAGTTGGGATCCAAATTGTGACAGACGGATGGAATGAATTAAAACATTGTGATACCACATCTAAAATATGAAATCAATAATAAGATAGCCATTATTTTCAAGCACAAAAACTAAAAATAAATAAATAAATAAAAAATAGATGTATTGTTATTTAATGATTGCTAGGTAGATTTTTCCTAATAGTTTGAATTGCAATAACCTTAAACAAATGAATATTAAGATTTTAACAGTTCTATAGCTTTATACCAGTAGGTAATAAAATATATATATTTTTTCATCAATAATTGCAAAAATAATTGAAATCACAACAAGAAAGAAGGTATCACATAAGTGTAACAAACAGTGGCGTAGCCAGGATTTCGTTTCGGAGGGGGTCCAAAATTTTTCTTTCCACTTATATATATGTAGTAAAACCTGTCAGCATAAAATGGCAAATATTGATTACATATTCCGTTTTACACAGGTTTTCCTGTAAGCAAGTGTAATGGTATAGTATTCTTTTTTTGAAAGCTTTATGGAACATTTCTGTTTAATGAAGAATTCTGTAATATGCAGGTTTCAAGTTTGTGTATTTATATAAAAATACTTGTTTATGTTATATGAATAGTAGAATCTGTTAAAATAGTGACTATCTAACCGACCTATAATCCGTAATTAATGCTTTTTAAGTATTTCATAGACGAAATTTGCATTTTTTACGCGATTCATGGACGAAATTCGCAGATTTACAGGATTCTTGGACGAAATACACAGTTTTTGCAGATTTCATGGACGATATTCGCGTTTTTTGCGGGATTCATTGATGGCATTCGCCTTTTTTGTGTGGTCTTTGGAAGAAATTCGCGTTTTTTGGGCGGTCCTTTGTCAAAATTCGCGACTTCCGTCTCATCCTTAATCGAAATTTGCTTTTTTCCCACAATCATTTGTCAAAATAAGAAATTTTTTCCCGGACTTTTATTGAAATGTGTGTTTTTTACGCGATTCTTTGCTGAAATTCGCGATTTTTTTCGAAATCCTTTGACGAAATTTGTGGGTCGCTATTCTTTAACGAAATTTATGTTTTTTTTTTATCCTTCGACGATATTTCGTGCTTTTGCCAAGGAACTTTGACTAAATTCGTGTTTTTCCCTAATAATTTGACGAAATTGGAGATTTTTATTTCTGCGAACGATCGACGAAGTGGATATTTTACGACAACCGTTTGTCAAAATTCGCTATTTTTGGTGTCCGAAATTTTTGACTGATGAATTTTTAAAGTTTTCGACATCAAATGTTTTAAATTTTCGGAAAATTCGAAAATCAGCCCTGCTTTTAATTGTGCGCTAATAGTAAATAATTTGCATATACACTGTAAACAATATCCGTTAATATACACAAACTTTTCCCTAAAATTTTACGGAATAGTTTCATTTTTCCGAGAAAACAGTAGTATTTCCGTATTTCCCACTTTGCGGTTTCGAATCACGGAACTGCTCCGTTAATTTTTTCGAAAGTGTAAAACTTCCGTTTTTAAACAGCACAACATTGGTATTTTTAACCGATAAGTGTCGTGGTGCCATCTGTATGAGGAAAATAGAGATAAACGTTATAGCAATATTTCCCTATTTTTCTATTTCAATAATGAAAAGGAGCATATTTTTACAATATTAAAATAATAATAGTAATAATAAGATTTATTAATTCTTTTTAAGTTTGATACAGTTGTAAAATTATTCTTTTTTTCAGTAAGATTTTAAATAATGTTTATTTATATCACAGTATAAAAAGTGCGTACGATATTTTAGTGGGGCGAAATATATTACCGAAATTATTATTATTTTGGCGATTACCTAAGTCATAATAATCAATAAATGTAATTAATTTTAATAATCCATAGTAACTTTTATTAAGTTATCTTTATTGAGTTTACAATAGATCGTCACACAAAATATTTGTTAAAATACATGCTTTTAAAAAAAGTGTGTTAGTATCCTTTTATAAAATAAATAAATGAATATGAATAATATTACAATAGAACTTTAAAACTCTTCCAAAATAGAAGGAAACAAAATTTTTTAATACTTTCATTTATGCATGCAATATCTTAAAGGCTAAACTTTTTTTTTTATAAAGCTAAAATTAAAAAAAACTAAATATCAGAAATTATAGAAAGAAAATCTATAAAACATAATCTTGAACTGTACGCTAATATATATATATATATATATATATTATCGCTACAAAAATAAACCCCGCGTTCAACTTTTTCCGTGTTTCCTTGTCTTTACTTTATGAAATACATCTGAAATAACTAAAGATATTTGAAAAAGTGTTTTGTGTAATCCTGGTGTAATGGTATTACATTGCAGGCTACGACCGAAGACGACCCAGGTTCGATCCCCATGGAAGGTAAGTCACATTTCTTCACTGTTATTTAAATTAAATACATATAATGTGCGCTTGATGTTAACGTGTCTTTCTAAAGTAAAGAATAAGAATCACAAAGATGTTAGTTTGTCCAGGAAAAATTCTTTTAACTTTCAAATGAAAATTTTTGCATAAAAAAATATTAAAAAACGGAAATATGTTGTGAAAAAACGGAACTATTTCTGGAATTTACGGAATTTTTTTCCGTTAAAAAACGGAAATAGTACTGGCGTCTAGATTACCAGTACTATTTCCGTTTTTTAACGGAATTTTTTTTTACAGTGTAGATTTGAGGGAATGTTTTTAATTTTTTGGTACTAAAAAAAAGTTACAAAAGTAAAGATTTCTTTCTGCGCACAGCATACATGCATGCGTCTTTATTATACATCTCTGCTTTTGGGTTTCAGTATTTCATGTCTTGCCTCTCGCCATTTTTGATATAATATATTCGATCTAATAGTTGCTTCCGACATCTGATCAAATTAAGAAAGTTAAATTTTTCCAATAAATTTATTTGTGATTGATTAGCACTTTTTTGGAAGTATGTTGCATAAAAAATAATTATGGTGGTTCCTGTTACTGTACTTTTCAATCAATTTTAAATGGTTCAAAGCAGTTTTAAAGCATTCTCCAAGTTCTGCAGTAAGCTCCGGGCTCTGGTACGTGAATTAACTTCAATTTATACTTTCGATTTCTCATTGTCAAAGACAAAATGTAGCCCGCGACCTTCTCCATACACAACATTCTTATTGCCACCCTGAAATTTTTGAAACAACGTTAAACTGGGTGTTCAACAAGTTGTACTGTAGTTTTCGGCGTATAATCCGTGGATCAAACAATCATTTTTCGACCCAGAAAATTTTAAAAATAAAATGCAACAATTTAGATCGCGATAAATACGTGTTTACAGTTCCTAAATAAAATTTCAGGGTCGAAAAAGAGTTGTTTGCTCTGCGGCTTATACTCCGGAAATTACGGTAATTGGTGTGAAAGGTAATGTTGAAAACAGACTTTTTTCTGGGTGAGATTTCTGCAACTTTGGAAGAGACACTTTGGAGACCCGTTATGGGTTAGTAGCACTTCTAGATCATTAATAAACAAAATTCCAAATCTTATGATTAAAACCTTAAACAACTTGAAAAGTGGATCAATTACCTCATTTCTGTATGTATAGGTATTCCTAGTTGCACTGATAAAAACATGTTGGTCAGTATGGTCGTTCAAAATGATGTCAGATTTTTGACATGACACTTTTAGCTATTTTTAAGTCTTTACGGACTCTTGAGAATGCCTGTCCTGCTTCCATTCTCCCAATCGCACTTCATTTCTCACAGTCTATCATATGTGTTCACTCGACATATTCCACCTAACACAAACAAAATATTTTCCTAACCACATGCACAATCCTTGAAATTAAATTTCAAATCCCGCCCCGTGCAGTCATTTTTATGCCTGAAAGGCTTGAAAAAATTGTGGCGATGGTTAATCCAATTAGACTACATGATAACATTGACAAAGAATTAGTAACCAGTCACCTTTTAAGGAAGTTCCCATAATAGAACATAGAACTAACATATAGCTCTTTTTTATAGTTGTTCCTTTAACCAGTGTTCTTTGGTGGTAACAAAGTGGGTAACAAATAAACAGTCCAAAAATAAAGTTACTTTTATAATTGCAAGAAGCATATTTAAAGTGTTTAATAATATTCCTCCTTAAAAACTCAAACAAAAAAATTAGAGTTCCAAATTCACCAATGTGCCATTATTGCTATTAATATAAACTCGTCTTTTCCCTTAAATGTTGGCATCAATTGGCCCCGTCGAAGTCCAAGCTACAGAAGTTTTACGTTTAATCTGATTTCAATACATTTATGTAAACGGAATAGCCGGTATAGAGGCCTGCACGGGCCGAAATTTCCAGGCCCTACCCCGGCCCGGCCAGAACGAAAGAAATATTGGCCCGGTCTGGCCCCGAACGAAAAAAATATTGACCTAACCCGACCCGGGCCGAAACTTAAAATTTTCGGGCCGAAATTTTAAGTTTCGGCCCGAGCTCGGCCTGGCCCTGGTGAATTTCTACAGAACATTGATCTTTACTCTAACGGAAGAGTTCAGACCAAAAAAATTTATCTTAGTCTTTTTTTTTTTTTTTTACTTTCATGTTTATAATCTCTATTTATGCAGAAGTGCCATAGGCTGCGATATTTACGCTTTTAATGAACCTTTGTTTGTTGTATGTAAATGTTTCAGTTATCATTAGTTTTATTAATACATAAAAAAAATTCTAAAAAATGGTATATGGTAAAAGTAAATTCTTCTAAGACATTGGAAAGAAAATAATACGTTTCCTTCTTAGCAGACGTAAATGTTTAATATGTTTTTTTCACGCGTATTATTGTATTCACTTTGCATGAATGAACAGTATAAAAGAAATTTGCAGTTTTCAGTTTAACCGAAAATTCCATCATAATCATGTTTTTTTTTATGTGTTTAATTCTATTTTAAGACGCCTAGTGATCTACGATTCTTTAAAAAGAATAAATTCTAATGTTTAATTGTAGATAATGACGACTCTAAAGTATTATGCCTATTTTGCAAAAATTTTTGGACCAAGCCAAACTTTACTGATTTATGAAAATTTTTTCCACGTCGAGAAAAGGATTTTCATATGGGACGATTCAAGAGGATCTGATTATTTTGGTCCGTGAAGACTAAGAAGAACGAAATCAGTCTCGGGTTCGTACGGAAAAAATAAGTTAGTCTCGGCCCGGCCCTATACTTTAGGAAAAAAAATTAAGGCCCGGTCCGGTCCGGCCCGGCCCGAGTCTTCAGAAGCAAGGCCCGAGCCCGGCCCTGTCCGAATGCCGTTAACGGAAATCGGCCCGAACCCGGCCCAGCCTGTGCAG
This sequence comes from Maratus speculifer, assembly GCA_964019185.1. Classification (NCBI taxonomy): domain Eukaryota; kingdom Metazoa; phylum Arthropoda; class Arachnida; order Araneae; family Salticidae; genus Maratus; species Maratus speculifer. The sequence goes on from OZ025292.1 coordinate 361,679,707, forward strand.
ATCTAAGCAGGTATACACCCGTAGTTATCCTTCCGTCTCGGAAGATTAAAATATTTTCGTTTACAAGAGGATACTGTTTTCACAGAAAAACATTCAAGTATGTGTCACAATTGGAATAATTTCCATTTAAAACTGATTTCAAACGTTAGCAAGCATAAATATATAGTGCTGTTTCCGGCTAATCTTGATTGTTTTCCTTTGAGATAAGTCATTTTCACAGATTTATAGTAATTCATTAATGTAGTAGTCTTCACAGGTGTACTATAGAGTAAGCACGTTTTAGCGTACGTATAGCTAATGTTTGTTTAGAAAACGGAAAAGGTTTATAATGAAAACCTGTCTTAAACAGAAAAGTTTATTGTCCCGGCGAAAAACAATTTCGAGTTATATCTTCTAAGGTAAACACCTGTCTAAAGCGGAATTTTTCATAAGTCTTTTGTGTGTCGATCTTATTCATTTTTACTGTTGTATCCATGGTTCAATAAACCAAGTCTTTGTTCGAGTTTCGGGGGGGGGGGGGGGGGGGGGGGGGGTCCGGACCCCCTGGACCCCCCCCTTGGCTACGCCACTGGTAACAAACTGCAACATAAAGGGATAAAAAATCCCTACAAAACTTTAGTGATTTAATTAATAGATGAGCCCCAACCGATATTAAAAATTACCAATAATAGAACTATAACAAATAAGAAAAATCATGCATTAAGCATAGATTATTCAACACTTCCTGAAATCTTTAACAAAACTTCATTATTTAGATAAATAAGGTGTTACTGTCCATAGCCAAATATATATTTCGATACTTTTGAACAGACCTGTATTTGATCTGCTGGTTGATATATATACTATATAATGCGGAAGCTTAGTTTAGTAAGAAAATGCCTAAAAGGTTGAAATTTCTCTTTCAGCAATTTATACAATACTGTATGGAAAAATACTTTAGTACTTTTGTTCTACCCTGTAGTTTACCTAGTACTTTTATTATACACCAGTATTTTGTTAAAATTTTGTTCAAACAAAACCACTTTTAAAACTACTTAAATCACATTTCTAGAAATTATCATTCATGGGTGAACATGTAGATAATTCTTTGCGTCACCCTGTATATAATTTTATTTATATACTAGGAACATTTCTTAGTAAACTGAAAGCAGTTCAATGTAAAAATGCACCACTTATTTAAAAACCACCTTTAAGTAAACTACCCTCATATTCAGTAAGGTTTGCAAGCTCTTTTGTGTAAGCCTGTATATCAACAATAGCATTCATACACACCATATTATATGCAAACATTTAGTAAAACTTAAAAGCAAATATCACAATTGAAAATGCATTTCAACAATCCATCAGCTATCACTGATAATATACAGTACTTCGGATAAAATATACGATTTGAAATATTTTGTGTGTCCCTGTAAATGCAATGCACTTCATATTATGTGTGAAATATTGAATCTCAGCGGCATATATAAACTTTATGATACTTGAAATCGTTTAACAAAGTTAAAATATGTTGTAAACAATTCCTCCCTTTATTATTGTGTAACGGAATTCTTTTGAGTGGCCCTGTAAATGAATAGTAACTATTAATTTCACTGAATATTTTATAGAATGCATATTTTAGTACACTTTGTGAATCCATGCAAATATGAATATGTTTGACAAGGTGTAACACCTTTAAAATTCCTTTGAAATGATTTTCCCCCATAGGCTATAATGTAATGGAAAACTTTTGACTCTCCCTGTAAATAAACTACTCATGGTAGACACTTCATTTTCAATAGAGTTTGTGCTAGATAAACATCAATAACATATAAAAACTTCATAGCAATACGAGTATATTTACGGGAGTTAGAGCATGAACAGACGGCCAGATAGCCAGACAAACCGAATGCATAAACACTTTTCAACTTTGTTGGAAAGTGTTAAAAATAAAACTGATTTTTTTTAAATACATTATTATACACAATATTTACTTAAATTCAGGATTGATTCTTAAAATTCTGGTCTACAAATCTGGATATGTATAGAATATATTCAATAGATATTAACACAGTTAAAGGATAAATCTCCCAGAGTAGAAGAAAAAACAACTTTGATCTTGTAACTATTTGTAATTAAGACAACCCATAAAAAGTACTTCTGCTTTAATTCAGTTCAAAAGTGATAAAATAAGTTACAAGAAAAATAAACACTAGTTTAAACATTTGATGCATAGAAATCTAGTTACAGTAATTCAAGCACAGTTAATTTATAGTATTATAGCCTACAATACCTGTTTTAAAGAGAATTTTGAAACAAACATCGAATAAAGAAAACTTAAGCCTAAAATTTTGCATCATTAATATTTAATTCCAATAAAAATAAAGAGAACATTTAAATTTTACCATGCTTTCCTAATGTAACTCTTTCTTTCAAACACTTTTCAGAAAACTCGTAATTTGAAAATGGCAATAAGTAAAGACCTAAATGATCAATATTCCCAGATAATTCTTCAAACTGCATACGCTAGAGAAATGTAAATAAAGACAAGTGTAAAAAAGTGTGTACATTAAAAAAAATAAATAAATAAAATTACTAAAACACAAATAGGAGATTGTAAAGAATTTTAATTAAAAAAAATGAGAGAGAGAGAGAGAAATCCAAAGCAGAAATATATTATATACTAAATATTATATACTATTTGGCTTACATACTAAAATCATCAAATCAAAAGAAATCTAAACTAGTTGGATGTGCCAATCCCAAAACTTTCTTCTATCTCATACGTACAATTTAATATTTAAAAAAAATAGTTACTCATTTTAATGCTTTAATAATTTTAATTCAATACCATACCAATTTTGATTCTCATCTTAAATTTCTGCTTCAATCAATTAACCGGAGAAAAAACGAATTTCCGTCTCTGCACGAGCAGATGAACAATAGAATGATAGGCAGATTTTTTTTTTCAAATTCAGGGAGGACCTACTTGCCTTACCAAATAATAATCATATACAAACAATTTAGTTCAGTTCTAGAACTAACTTCATACACTTTTATGTGGTGCAATATTGAAAATGGCATAAAATTAGTTATTGCAGCGCCCCCTTCCGGCGGACTTTTTTCAGATTCAGGGCGATCTAACTAGCCATAGCCATACACTTACATAAAAAATTTCGTTCAATTCGATGCATAACTTCATATACTTTTGGTCGGTACAATATTGAAAATGGCACTAAAATCGCGATTGCAGCGCCCCCTTCCGTCGGATTATTTTCAAATTCAGGGAGTGCCAACTAGCCATAGTCATACACATACACAAAATATTTGGTTCAATTCGATGCATAACTTCATATACTTTTGGTTGGTACAATATTAAAAATGGCACGAAAATCGCGATTGCAGCGCCCCCTTCCGGCGGATTATTTTCAAATTCAGGGAGGACCAACTAGCCATAGTCATACACATACACAAAAAATTTGGTTCAATTCGATGCATATTTTCATATACTTTTGGTCGGTACAATATTAAAAATGGCACAAAAATCGCGATTGCAGCGCCCCCTTCCGACGGATTTTTTTCAATTTCAGGGAGGACCAACTAGCCATAGTCATACACATACACAAAATATTTGGTTCAATTCGATGCATAACTTCATATACTTTTGGTCGGTACAATATTGAAAATGGCACAAAAATCGCGATTGCAGCGCCCCCATCCGGCGGAATATTTCAAAACTGAAGGAAGACCTGCTTGCCACAGCCAAAAACATTCACAAAAAATTTGGTTCAATTCTATGCATAACTTCATACACTTTTTGATGGTAGAATGGCAACATACACACAGACACACAGACAGACATTTTGTAAAAACATGTTTTTTGGAATCTCTGATCCCTAAAACGTGTAAATCCGTCGAAAACCGGAAGTCGAAAAAATTTTCGATTACAATACTTTCTTCTATTGAAGATAGAAGAAAGTAAAAAACTACATAATAGTATTTCTAAAAAAAAGCAAATAAAGATAGCAGAATTCAATAAAACTTTGTAAATGTGTCTGTGTTTTCCTTCTGCATATGGAGATGGAGTATTAAGTGGGGGAGAGGAGAAAGAGCATCTAATTTTGTAAAAGAAACTTTGTGTTGTTGAAAAAGAAAATTTTAAAAGTGTATACTTTGCAGCGTTGAATTCAGCTACTTTTCTCTGGAAGGGACTTCTGTAGCTCCGGGAGGTGAGGGGGGGGGGGGGGAATTACAACTTTTGAACAATGAAAACACAAAATCACAAACATTCCAATGGGGAGGACATTTCATTGCTTTGGGGGGGAGGGATGTCCTCCCCGGGCCACACCCCTGAATTCGACACTGATACTTTGAAAAAATATTTTTTTTTATGACATGCAAAAAAAAAAATCATAAAAATGTATTATACTTAAAGGCATACTTACAAATTGGTGAAAGCTTTTCACCTTAAGAGGTACCTTAATGAGTCCCCAATTACTTGACATACTGCAATAAAATTACAATTACAATTTTATAAAAAATAACACTACAATAATTTAACCCTCTCCTCACACTATTATTTATATGATTTAATTTGTACAATTTAATGATATAAAGTTAGTCAAAAATAAAAATACATAATTTTGCATTAAAATTAAAACTAATACATTAAATCTATAAACTAAAAAGATTGCATAAGGTTTCAAGAAAATGAAATTTTATTAATTTTTAAATACTTATTTATCTTAAAATTGAAATAGTGCTTAATAATTATTAAGATGGAGTGTGAGATGAAATCTCACATCTTTTATTCTCCTATTCAAGTACACATCGTTAGAAGTGTGTGTTTGTTTATGATGCTCTTTGAGTTTTTCTCTTTTGCCGATCACATTTTTGGGGCGAGCCTACAAGTTTTCTTTTCTCTGATTCTTGGATCATGCGTGCATCATCTTTTCGCCTGCTGGTTTCGGTACTGTGGTCATGCTCAGTTAATATTTTGAAGTTTTTTCTATCCCAACGATTTCAATGACATCAGAGCTGTGACTTTTTTTTTTTATTATTATTATTGTGAATTGAAGCATAATTAATTTTGTCTTCAAAGTTCTGATTAGTTTCTTGTATTTCTGTTGGCTTTTAAATTTAATCAATAGATTTAAATCTTTATGTTTGTTTACATTTTTTGCCCCCCATTGACAACTATAAATTAAAAATTTTGTTAATTTGAATCAGAATATGTTTTGTGCTGAGAATGTCATGATTTAAATTTAAGGATAGCAGGGACGCAGGTTTAACCAGCCTACTGAGCGGGAAAGGTGAAGAAACTATTATGAATAGCGTCTTCATTTTAAAGACTTCATTTAATTTTGTGATGTGGAGAACTTTTTATTTAAAGTTCTAATCAATAGATGATCAACTTATAAATTCTTGAGCTGCATTTTACTGCAATGAGATATTTTGTGGAATTAAAATTTTATCAGCCAAAGAGTTTCACACGAAGGGGGTGGACATCGAGGAAGCTTTTTCTCCTTTCTTAAATAAAATTTAAATAAAGCACTGACTTTCTAGTAATATGGATACTAGTAAAACTATTCTAATCATTTTTTTTTTTATACCTGATACCATTCCAAGTAAGAACTTTTGTTGTATGTTTGTTATTTCAACTGTTTGACCTCAAAGAACAAAAAAGATCATGTGTATACAAAGTAATAATTCTTTCTATTCCATAATTATTTTATTTAGTGATTTCATAACTTAGAACAAGAAATTACACCACCTGGAGCTTGATGCCATATAGTAAAAATATAAAGTGATATTTTTACATTAGTATGTATTTATTTATCTTAAATTAGTACTTAATAGTTATTAAGATGGAATTTGATGCAATATAATGAAAATGTAAAAATATCAACATTGATACTTTTACATTTTTAAAATAGTGCTTATTTGAATAAATAAATAAATAAGAGATTAAGTTTTATTTTTACAGAATTCCACATTATAAGAAGAATAAGCAGTAAAAAAAAAAGTAATTCATAGGTATAGATTCTTACCCAGTATCAAAAGAACTTATAGCAGTATTCGGGCTTTTGACATTAATTAGAACTTCAAGAAAATCTTTCGGTGAGTAAACAGGCCTAAAACGGCTGAGATCTAAAAACAGAAACCCTTTTATAGCATACATTAATCACATATGCATGTTATTTAGAAAATTCTTTTAAAAGTGTATACTAAAACTATGATTTTCTTACATTTTTAAAAAATTATTCATATAAATATATAAATACTATTTTATTTTTGTAAGTAGTAAGCAGCAAACATAAGTAGTTTTTATGGGTGATGTTTAATTTTTCTAATAAATATTTTAATTCATAGATAAGTGGTAAAATGACTGACATTGTTATCATTTTACACACTAAGTAAAATTGTTTATTTATTTATTCTTTTAAGTTCTAATTAAAACCGAACTGAAAATTAAAAATTCACTTAGCTTGCAATATAGAAAACATTAAGACAAAATAGTATAATAAATGCATCAATTTTAAAGTTTTATTACTTTCTGTATATAGGTACATACTCTGTTTAATGTAAGGAAAACAGTGTAATCCTGATAAAAACCATATTATGCAAATATGAATATAATTTTACATTTTGAAGTTCCCTCAATCTAGTTTCTCTATTTTTAAAACCTATTCCATATGTATGTTGAGATTTTGTTATGCTTTACGATCCACAAAGTTTGATCCTGGTGCATTTATGATGATGCTGCCATGTATGTACGTGAGTAGGTGAACACAATAGCATATAATAAAACGTGATTGTTTCAATTGAGCTCTCATTTGGTGAAGATGTTCAGGATACTGTTATAAGAATCATATTCATTTTGATAGAAATTGATCAAGTTTGGTGTCTAAATCACTTTTCACTCATTGTTTGACTGAAAAACCTAATAATTATTTTCTTTTTTAAGACAATTATTTAATTACATATTTTTATTGTTTGTTCATATCTTATTTTGATACACCGGTCATAATTTACTAGAGTGCAACTTAATTTAGTGAAGCATTTTTGTTCTTAAAAAGCAGAGAAAGTTTGGTGTTTAAATCACTTTTCACTCATTTTTTGATAGAAAAACCTGATAAATATTTTCTTTTTTAACACAATTATTTAATTAAGTATTTTTATTGTTTGTTCAAATCTTATTTTGATACACCAGTCATAATTTACTCGAGTGCAACTTAACTGTTCACATCCCATATTAATATCGCAATGTAATAATAATTTTGTTTTTCCTATATTACAGCTTCAAATGTTTTAATTTAGGCATACAAATTTCGAAAATAACAAAAACAAACATTTATGCACTTTTTTTTTTTTTTTTGGTTGTTTTTATTTTAAAATTCGCATTTTGGTACATGATTATTGATTGACAACCTATGCAAATATAACAAATTATTTTCCGCTATATGCTATTGTATATTGTTCTTGAATATTTTCTTGAATTCGAAAAACATTTAGATTCCAAGTGGTCACATGTAAGTAATATAGAGAAAGCGATAAAAGCAAATAATATATTTTTATGCAAATTAATGAATTTACATTTTCCTTATACCTGTGATAAATGCTTAAACATAAATATATTTTTTTTTTCAAAAGTTGAAATCAACCTTATATTTTATAGGGAAAATAAGGACATCGTTATTATGTTGAAAAATTTATGTTTTGTATTACAAATAATGCAATGTTCCCATTTGGGAACATTGGCATTTAAACAGTTAATTTAGTGAAGCATTTTTGGTCTTAAAAAGCAGAGAAAAAAAAATTTAAAGAAAGTTTTATTAATCTGATAAAAACGTAAGAAAATGTGAGTTGTTAAATAATAATGATATCTATCACTTTATATTTAAAACAAGTTAAAATCTCAATAGCATGATAAAGTAAATTCAACTTTGATATTATTTTAATTAACAGGTCTTATTTTGGCATAGGTGGAATGAAAATTCACAAAAAATTCAGGCATAACTTTAGAAAAGAGTTTCAACATTATAAATTAAAGTAATATTTTCAACAGAACATGTGGTCAATTTAAGAAGTGGGACCATTTGAACTTAGTAAAATTAAAATCCAAGTGCTTATTTATCTTTATGTTACTATTTATTTTAATGAATAATATTCTGTAAAATGTTCAGACAGTCAAGTGGAATCACTTCAGTTTCTTAAAATATTTTCCCTGGTCCAGAGGCAAACATTCACAACAGCAGATTTTATTTTTATTTGTGTGAAAGCACATTACTATCTGTGGTTAAAGAAATGAAATGCCTACATCAATTTGAAAAACAAACACATTCAAAAATGAACCAAAAACAACTTTAATTCATCTTATTTAATATATAGAATCATTAAACAAGAAAATTAAAACAAGTAAGTTTATTTACTTGTCTAACTCATCAAAGTAAATAGTTTACAATAGCTCCATTTGCTATAAATGTCATTTGCATTTTCTTTAGACTAAAACAATGATGGTATATTTCTCAGGAATTAATAATTTTTCAATCTTTAATGAGAAATACCATGAATCTAAAAAGTGCAATTTAGAAAATGAGAGCAGTGTTTGTAATACAAGCATGCAGATTGTTACTTTATTGTTTTTTATTTATCATTGCTTTTCAGTTTTATTGACAGAAATTGAAATAATATATATGAGCTACCATTTATGCCTAGATAAGGAAAATAATGCAAAAAAAGAAAATAACTTCTTAACTATAAATTAAAATAAAAGGAATTTTTAATTGCATTTGTGCAGTATAAAACTATAAAATTTATTATTTAAAAAAAAATGTTTTTACCCATATCTTCAGAACCTAACTCAGACCATTTTGCTTCAAATTCTATTTGTTCAGACACAGGACGCTGTGATAAATAAATATATCAATTCAATATTCTAGTAAGTTCTCATATTAAGAAGCTTTTTTTTAATTAATTCAAAACATATGTTATCTATAAGAAAAATTACCTTTCTTGAAAATACCATGCCAAGCTCATTAGACATATTGTTTAAACTCTTAGATATCCGATGCTCCCAATTTACCTAGAAAATATATTTTACATTATTAAACATATTAATTTATTTGAATCACTTTATTAGAGTAAAACATTTACATTTTCATAAAATATTATGGATATTATTATTGAAAAGTAAACATACAAATGTTTTATTTATTATGTGAATTGAATTTTTTAAAAATCTTACAATTAATAGTACATTTACTTAAATTTAATAGTATCTAAGAAATATGGAATTTTCTCAAAGACGATTACAAAATTGTAATTTCAGGGAACTACATTGTGTTCAATGAAAAGTAATTGTATTTCTTAAACAGGCAAAAGAGATCTATTCAAAAACATTTCAAACACGTTTTTACATATCAGCTTTCAAATAAATAATATTTCAATGCCAAAGAAAACAACCACGATAGTAATGATATACAAACTATAGGTATAAATAACATATTTCTTGAATAAATCATATGCAAACCAGTTTCACTAAAACTACTTTTCTAACATTCTCTGAGAGGCAGAGATTAATTTTATCATCACCAGTGTTACAATCGTCCCTGCTATATTGAGGCATGTTATATAACAAGAAAATGTGTGTTTGTTATAACAACAAATACTAAATTTAAAAATATGTTAATCTACACATAAATGTTTTTATATGTGTCTCCAAAATATTAGTTTATATATTGATATTATAATTTTATTGATAAAATCAATGGCACAGAATTACGTAAATATGAAGGTGCTTTAAATAATATTGTTAATATCACATTTGTAATAAAAAGGTTTATTTAAAGACATATATAATTCACAACAGGGGTGCCCAGAGAAGGGTTTGGTGATGCAAGATGCATCATGCAATTTAGTTTTTTTGGGAGGGGGGGGGGGGAATTTGAGAAAATGTACATTTTTGGGGGGAGGGGATTTTAAATTCTTTATATTTCCTTTTTTTTACTCGTAAAAAAAAAAAAAATCTTGATTTTTTTAATATTACTTATTCATTTTTTCAACATTTAATTTCCAAAAAATGTATCTGTGTTTCCTTTCTTTAAATTCTAGATAAGGGCAATAAGAACTCATTCTTCTATACTCAACTCGCTATGTTTTGTAAATCTTGATTCATTTAATACCACTTTTAAATTTTTTCAACATTGAATTTCCAGAAATGTTCCTGTGTTTTCTTTCAATTCTAGATAAGGGCAATAATAACTCAACTCGCTATCGTTTGAATGTGCAGTAGATTATAACTAGAATATATTTTACAATTGATATTCTGTTTAGGGGGCAGGGGTTAATGTTAAAGTATGAAGATTTTTTTTTGGGGGGGGGAGGGGGTTGCGTCATTGGGTTTGGGGGGATGGTCACCACTGATTCACAAAAAGAAAAATTTCAAAACAAGAAAAATGAAATCTTAAAAGTCTAACCAAAAACTTTCAACTAGAAATGGGCATTAATAAGATGTTTTTATAGATTTTCTCAATTGTATGAACATCTTGAATTTTTTTTAATTGTGTAATTTTTTTTTTTTTTTTTGGATGACTCCAGTTTGCCAATTGCTTTTATACCATACACGATTTGATTTTATCAAGAATCATCTACAAATGAACTGGAATAATTCAGCATTAATAAGGACCAGGTGGCTTCGCCAGCTAGTGGATTCCTTCTTTAACTGGGATTGGGGCTTCTAATTTATATATAATCTTACAATATAAAACCTCAAATTGAGTTCCCACTGCATACGGCACTGTATAGCAGACATGGTATGCACATATTGCGAAATTTTGAAAAAAAATAATAATAATAATCTCGAAAATGAATGAATTTTAAGCTATATCCTTAGGGGAAAGGATCAAATTAGAGGAAGGGGGCATAAGAGCTGCATAATAAGAGTAAGCAGTCACAGGGCTTTCAAACAATATATCACATGAGGGATATTTACAAATTTCAGAAATGTGCTCCGGGGAGGACAAAGTAGAGGGAGGGGTCACTGGAGGTGAATAACATCAATGAGTGGTCAAAGTCCTATCCAACCATACGTCACATAAAGGGTCTAGATCTAAAATTATAATAATGCCCTCCTTGTGGAGGCAGATTGGGGGGAGAAGCATAACATGAGTAAAGTTGTCACAGGCCTTTCCAAAAAATATATACAGTTTGTATATTGGTAAATTTTTGAGAATTGACTTCACTAGTTTCAATCTCTCTGTGGCCAGGCAATCATCAAGGTCATACTTCAGTATTGAGAGATACATTTATAATTTGTAAAAATCATATTATGTTGAATCTCCCACTATCATAGCACCCTCTACACAGCTGTAATTTAACTATTCATATAATTTCATTTTCAAGAGAATAAATATGAAGAAAACAGAAGATTAATGCCAATAACTGTATGAGACCTCTTTAACCTTGAATTAAATATTGTTTCAAAATATTCAACCATAAATTATGTATATTGTAAGTAGGGACGGAACGAGTATTCAGCTACTATTTAGAATTCAATCTATTTGATCCTTTTCCCAAATATCGAAAGCTTCTTGGCCAAATGCTTCGGTTGAATACTCGTGGCACCAAATATTTTGAGATATCTCATTGAATATTGCTATAATCTCACATGATATCTTGCAAATAAATTAAGGAAAAGATTTTTTTTTTCATATTTCTTTCTAATTCACATGAGTTACCAGGGGGCCAGAATAAGTCTGATCCAGTGATCAGGATATGGGGAAATTTTGTAGAAACATACACAATTGATTTCAATTTTAACAACGAATTCCATAACTCCCTGAGATAGAAAAATTACATTACAAATAAAAATATCAATATGGTGACCTTCATAAAATCAATCTCAAAATAATATATGCCATATATCAATAGTGATTCTGTTCGATATTTCTGAAAATTTATGGCATTCAGTTCCAAAAATTAAAAAGTCATCAATTTGAAAATTTAGACATAAAAAATACCATGAATTTTATACAAGAGTTATGGGTATAACATGAATTTCATCACAAGATCACAAAATAACCACAAATTTCGTCAAAAGATCGTGAAAGAGCCGCAAACTCCTTCAAAAGATTTTGAAATAACCACAAATTTCAACAAAAGATCTCAAAATAACCACGAATTTCATCAAAGGAACATGGTAAAAATCCGGCAAATTTTGTTAAATTATCATGAAACAACCATGAATTTCATCAAAAAGGGAGAAATAACTACAATGTTTTGTTAAATCATGGCAAAATAACTGCAAATTTCATCAAAAGACCATGGAAAAAACAGCAAATTTCATCAAAAGATTGGGAAAAAAACTGAAATTTTCATCAAAAGAACAGGAAAGGAATGCAAATTTTGTCAAAAGATCATGAAACAATCACAACTTTTGTCAAAAAATTGTGAAACAATCACACATTTCATCAAAACAGGTGAAATAACTGCAAATTTTATCAAAAGTTTATAAATGAGCCACAAATTTTGCAAAATGATCACAAAAATATCACAAATTTCATCAAAAGAGACCAAAACAACAACAAATGCATCAAAAGATCGAAATTGTGAAATAACTACAAAATGTGTCAAAAATTCAAAATAATCCTTCGAAAAAAGAGAAATAATTGCAAATTTCATCAAAAAATCTCTAAAAAATGCAAATTTTTCAAAAAAATAAAAAATAAAAAATAAAATAAATAAATAAATAAAAAAAGGAAATCACTAAAAAATGCAAATTTTATTAGTGGGCTATGAAAAAAACATATAGTTAGTGCTGGGAGTGCATTCTTCCCCCATGTTGCTGTAATCTTTTAGAAAATTTTTGTGAATTTCAGATTTTTTTCTTCTCACTCATTCTCACCCCTGTTATATATATACTCATGCATAGGTTCAGATATATTGGAAAAATAAATTTTTTATACCTACTGTAATACAGCATTTACCTATAACGTGCAATGAAATTTTGTGAAAATTTTGTTTTTTTGGGGGAAATGTTGGGAATAGAAACATTTTCTGGGGCTACTTTCTGAAACAAAAGAAATTTGCGTAAAACTTTCCGTCTTTCTTTTTAGTAAAATTTTCAATCCTGCTTTACATGTGAACTGCGTTGTTGACTCTGCACTGCAAACTGCACTGTTGACTCTGCATTGCAACTGCATTACAAATCAGTTTTCTGTGCAGTTCTATGCTGCGGGCATGTTTGTTGGCATTGCATGAGTATGATCCGCTGCAGGAACTAAGGTTTCTGGTACTATTTTGCCTTAAATTCATGTTTAATTACGCTGCGTTTTTCTGGCTATGTCTTTGTGCCACACATTTTTATCATAAATGTGACTGATTTCTTTTATATGGGAAAAGTGCAAATATGATTTTTTTCAAATTTGGCATTAACAGTGATGCAGCCATGAAGACACCCCTCGTCCTATTTCATGCTCAATTAGAAGCACTTGTCAAACACTTTTTCATACTTAAAAACATATTAACCTTTTTTGTTGTTCACCAGAGCATTTTTTAACACTTGTTGTACATTGAATCCGTTTTCCTTTCTGGAGGTCGATGTTTTCATTCAGATGAAATTTTCTTATATGGCGGTATAAACTTAATTTTTTCTGTGAAATGTGTGTGTACACGATCACAGTGTGTGCAGAAAATTTTCATTTAATTATTCGCCATCATGCGGCAAAAACAAATTTTTACAAATCGCTCTTCTTCTGTGTTCGTGACTTCATCTTTTAAATGCAGCAACCTCATATAACTAGTGCCAAATCCAGAGCCAAGAGGTCACCAAATTCTAAGAATCAGTCCATAGCAGAAGGAAGCGATCAAAGATGCTATATGGGAAAACTTATACACTGTTCACGTTCACGCTATAGATAGTTAAAATATCCCAGGATTGGAACTCTCTTAGAGAGTTTCTACTTTCTCCGGCTAGATGCAGGAACAACCACTCACTCCCTTAGGCTATAAAACTTCTCTTTCACTAATTGCCTGTTGCGTCTGTCTTTATTTTAAGCGGATGTGCATACATTACATTTGTTGAGATCGTAGATACAGTGACATTCGCTGAGATAGTTCATAGTCCAAGAGCCGACTGCACAAAACCCTAAGTCATCAAGCACAAGAAAAATTTCTTCATTTTATGGGAGAGTAGTCATAGGAGAATCTAATCATTGATGTCTGCCAGAAGCAAAGTGGTGCATAAGCCAAAAATTGATACTGGTTCACTCGTTTGTTTAACAATGTGTTTGACGTACAATTAAAAGTATGAAAACATGGAAATTGGGTGCAGGAAAACATAATGCTAAGTCTACGAGTCAACTACTAGTGGTATTCATTTTTGGCTTATGCACCACAACACTTCTGAGAAACATGGATGATTAGATTCCCCTATTACAACTCTTCCATAAAATAAAGAAATTTTTCTTGTGCTCGATGACTTAGAGTTTTATGCGGTTGGCTCTTGGACTAATAGGTAAGTTTTTCAATGTGATCCAATTCCGGGAGGATACCACTTCGAAAACGGAGATCGAAGGTATCTTATATTTGTAGTGCGAACAGGGTATGACAATAGAGGATACAACAACCCTCCCTCCACCTTCTTCCTTTCACGAAAGTCTCAAATTCTCCAAAACGTGATTCTCTCTCTCTATCACCTCTGCTCTCTGACAACCCTTCCGTTCCACACAGAATCATACACAATCTTCCGTTTGAAGTTCCGTGTGAAGAGAATTGAAATGATACTGACAACGGGAGAGGGGACTTTTTACAGGATGTGTTCTTAACTATTCTAAATTTTATCAACTTTTCCAAATAAGTGAGGGGGAGGGGGAACACCCCCCACCCCCACTAAGCACCCTTCTGCTTGTGATATTGACATTAGGATTGCCATTTCTATTGTCCTTCAGTAGAGTAGCTACAATTTTGCTTCCTGGAGATATATATAAAACATTTTGTTCTCATACTTAACAACCAAGCATAGAAATTATTACCTCATTTGCTTTCAAGATTTATTTCTACACTTATCTGTTTTATCTCACTGAAAATCATTGATTCTAATAAGTTGATAATTATATAATTTATAATATTGTTAGAAACATTTAATAATAGCTAAAAGTTATATATTTATATATTATAAAATATATAGGTTAAATTATATATATTATAAAATTATCGTATTTACTCGTGTATACCGCGCATGCATGTATAATGTGCACCCCCTACTTTACAAGAAAAAATGGTGATTTTTTAAAATCTTGTATATAATGCGAACAATAAATTTTATATGCAAATTAATGAATGATTAAATGAATTTCTGTAAAGAAAGTCGAAACAAACATTACATCAGGCCAAAAACAAGGCGAAAATACATTTTTAGACTTCGGGTAAGGAGTGAATGACGGAGGGCAGGAGTGAGAGACGGTAGTGAGAATTTGCTAATTACCATTTATATTTATATCATAAAGGCCAAACGTATCTGTGGGTAAAGTATACATTATTTTGCAAATGGGAATACTTTCCCCTGCAATTTCAGTTTTGAAATTTTTGCTACTGCAAATTTTATATTTCTAAATATCACACATTTTTAATTTTTACACCATCGTATAGAGAAAAAAATGTACTTTTAAAGCGATTTGTTTGAAAATTGTATCTCAATTTATTTTTGGGATATTAATTTTTTTATAGTTTTGAGTAGCAATTTTGTCATTGAGGCAACAGAACCACTCCATTTTCTCTTAAAATTGAAAATAAAATAAAATAGAAATTAAAATGCTCAACACTTTCCCATGCAATTTTGGTTTTACAATTTTCAGACTGAAAATTTTACACTTCTAAACATCGTACATTTTTTATTTTTACACCGTTGTGTAGAGAAAAAATATATACTTTTAAATGCAACTTGCTTTAAAGCTGTATCACAATTTATTTTTCAGATATTAAATTTTTTATAATTTTTAGTACCAATTTTGTAATTGTGGCAATGGAATCACTCAATTTTCTCTTAAAATTAAAAAAGAAAAAAAATTAAAATGCGTATACTATTTCAAAAGTATTGTCTGTTATAAAATCTGATGAATTTCGGTTTTATTTTGTTTATTGGGTTTTATAGTATTTTGTTAATTTTAGCTTAAAATAATATTTGTTTGAGAGTTAGACTGAACAATATATGATGTATTTTTTACTGTAACTAATTATGTAGATTTATTATAAATCAATGAAACAGTTCTCTTTTAAAGATTTTCTTTTGTCGAATCTCGACGGGTTTCACCTTGTAATGTTAATGTATAAAAAAGTGCAAGGAATGAAATAAAGATGGAGTAATACTTCAATTAAATAAGATTTTCCGAGTAAATATGCCGTCTTTGAATCCATTTCTTGATTCATATGTATATCGTGTGATTACATCCAGCAGTAAAAGATTATTCCGTCTATAACGCGCACCTAGGAGATTTGCTCTATTTTTTTGAAAAAATGTGTTATACACGAGTAAACACTTTATTTTATTTTTAATACATTATAAGATTTATAATATCAAAAATAGTACTTATATCTAAAGTAGTACACACATAAACATACTCATAATAAATAAAATGTATTTACCTGTGCTTTTTGAATATAATCAAGAGGTTCTTTTTTCTGAGGATTGCTATACTTCAGATTAGGATTTTTCACAATGTACTGATATACCAGATTGCGCAGTTTTTGTTTATAACCTTAAATAGAATCAAATTTTTTTTATCTTCAATGTACATAAATTCTAAAATAAGCAGAATTATACAGTGCATGGTTAAGAAACCACAAATTATTTATGTCAACAAGATGTTAGCAAGAGAGTAAACAACAACAACAACAACAAAAAAGCCACATCTACATTTAAAGAAAAAAAAAAATCCCTGTCAGCTTGGCTTATAGACGAAGACAGATTTCGAAAAGTGTTCATTTGATCAACTAAAAATAAAATATGATTAGAGATAAACCCAGTTTAACAACTTCATTTGGCTGTTTTTGAAAAAAATTTTATTTCATTTTTCTGTATGAATTAGTTTTAACAGAATAATCTTAGGTGAATTTGGCTCAAATGCGCATTTTGACAGCATATTTTGAAATATATTCTAACTTTATTAAAAAATCAACCAATACAGCATATTACATAGCTCTTAAATAAGAAAAAACTGTCAATTGAATGTTTTGAGAGCAAAATTGAATTTAAAAAGAAGCCATAAAATAACCAATTTGTTATTTGAATACAACCTCAATTCTTTAACCACGATCACTTCGGGAAATTTTGTGTGAAGTGCCCACTTTGACAGCTTTTTTTGAAATATATTTTGCCTTTATTAAAAAAACTGACTAATAAGATACATTATATAGTTCCTAAATAAGAAAACATGTCAATTGGAAATGTTTGAGAGCAAAAATGGTTTTAAAGTGAGTCAGAAAAAACGCAATTTGTTATTTGAATACATCCTCAATTTTTCAATCATGATTGTTTCAGGAAAAACTGTTCAAAATACTCATTTTGGCAGTGTTTTTTAAAAATATACTTTGCCTTTATCAAAAAACTGGCAATACATCACATAATATAGTTCCTAAATAAGAGCACCTGGATTTTGGATGCATTTAAAATCAAAAATGAATTTAAAAATGAGCCAGAATATAAGCAGTTGGGATTTGAGTTTTTTTTTCAACTTCTATTTTTGTTTAATTTATTTTTTCTATAAGAATTGGTCCTTGAAAAACTTGTCAGTATAAAAGTTGTAGATATTATGAGAAGACGTAAAATAAATTTAATCATATTTAATACCTTAAGAATTGATGAAGTTATGGATTTTTCTCTTTTTCTACTCTTCTTTTTGTTTTTGTTTTTAATTTTTTATATCAGTAAGAATTAGTCCTATCAAAAACTTGTAGATACAACAGATTTAGATAATCTTGAGAACATTCATAAAAAATTTAGTTGGGTTTAATATTTTGAGAATTGATGAAATTATGAATTTTTTTTCTACCAAACCCCCCTTTTTTTTGCCCCTTGAGCCCATTTTTAACTTTATCAAAAAACTGTCATGAATAAACTTTTGGCACATTTTTAAAAAGTAACATAAACTTTAAACTGATAAGATATCGATTTTAATTAAGAAGTTATGGCATTTTTTCAGTTTTCACAAAACCCCTCCTTCTTTCCACCCCCTTGGTTTCATTTTGCCTATTAACGAACTCGACTGAAATTTTATAACCCTTGATTTTATGTGTCAGTGGCAGGGCCATAACTATAAACTTGGAGGCCCCGGGGCAAACTAATGAGGTCCCTCGCAGCCAGGACAAATTGAAACTTTACCCCAGGCACAGTTTTTTTCTGCACGCTGCTGTTTAAATGTACACAGTATCATAAGCCCAAAAATGACTAAAAAACATAGAATTGGGCAACCCTACTCAACAGGGACATGCCGGCAACACAATTTTTGCCGATTCCACTGAAGCTAGCATAGAGGAGAAAATACGGACTTCTGATTGGTTGAATATTTAAAGAGTGTTTTGTTTTGGTTCATTTTTGAGTTTATGTAGCTTAATCATACATTTCTGTTTAAAAACCTTTTGAAAGATGGATTTTGATAATTTTTTTATCGATTTTATGTATTTAATAATAGATAAGAAGAAAGATTGTCTAGATGCTTTTTATATTATTCAACCAATCAGAAGCCCATATTTTTTTTCCTTATACTAGCTTTGGTGCGTTCGGCAAACATGCTGGCGCGACATGACACATTCGACTCGACATTCTACTGTCTGCTCTAGAGCTGCTTTTGCATGTGAAGCGTATGGAGTATATCGACGGACATGCAAAAACATGTACTCTAGCATTTTGATTTTTTTTTTTATTACTAACTTTTAGCTATGCGCTGGACATTTTATAGAAAGTTAGACTAGAAACTAAAAGCAATAGTTTTTTAACCATCAGTTTGGGGCCCCTCAGGTTTGGAGGCCCTGGGGCAGTGCTCCGGCTGCCCCTGTGATAGTTACGGCCTTGGTCAGTTGGAGGATAATGGAGCAGAATTATAGAAGTTATCTTGTCCATAAAAATGTGATATATACATAAATTTTTAGGTAGATTTCATATGAGATACTACTTATTGCAGTCGCTCCTATGGTGGAATTTCTGAAAATTTTTTGCAGATCTATGCCGATCATGACATATATACACTGGCCTCCAAAAGTTAAGGTACAACCAATTTTTTGCATCTAATTTGCAAATGAATGAATATAGAAACAACAAATTTGGAGGAAATGTGCCCTAAGCTGTTATTTATTGAATGCGACATAGAAATTTACTTAAGTTAAATGCATAAATGAAATTACAACAAAGAGCACTCATGGTAGAAAATTCCATTCTTGGAGAAATCAGTACATTGCAGTATTATGTAATAAAATGTGACAGAAACATTAAAAAATTGGTTCTAATACGGAATATGTCCACCCTGAACTTGAATGCATTGACTTTCCATGCACTGAATTAAATTGCCAGACACGAAATATGTAGCACTGACCAAGTATGGAGTGCCTTGTTCCAGCTCATTTAATGACCTTGAAGGAGGACTTAAAGCCACAACCTGTCTTCCAAGATAGTCCCAAAGATGTTCTATCAGATTCAAGACTAAAGAGTGAGCAGGTCATTCTATTCTCTCCAAACCGTGATCCTCAAAATAATCTTACACAATCACAGCTTGGTGTGGTCTCACATTATCATCCATTAGAATGAAACCATTGCTAATAGCACCGGCATATGGGTGCACATATGAATCAAGGATCTCATTCCGATATCTCGCGCCAGTCAGAGTTCCTCTATGGAAAACATGCAGGTCAGTGTAGCCTCTGAGTGAGATTCCTGCCCAAACCATTATTCCACTGTTTCTGTACTTGTGTGTTTCGACAGTGTTTGATTGATGATATTGAGTGCATTGTTCTTTCCAGATTAGAAGACATCCTGAATCGCTCTCCAGTGTGAATCTGGACTCGTCTTCATCTGCGAAGAGTATAGAAGCCGACTGCTGTCTGGTCCAGGAAACATATTCTCTTACCTAATATAAGCGAGCCTTTCTCTGTTCAGAAGAACAGGCACAACTGGTTGCCTTGCATAGAGACCTGTATTGTGAAGACGTCTTCATGCTGTAGTAGCCGATATTCTTCTCCCTGACACTGCAAAGTGGTCTGCAATGACTTGCGGCACAGTAGTGTGTCTTCCACTTCATGCTGAAAGAGCTAGAAACCAATCTTCAACAGGTATTTTAACATGTGGGCAGCCTGTAACATGTCTTCTGGGCACAAAATCTTCGGATTCATACTGACCCTAGAGAAGTTGGACTACAATGTAAGACACATTGAGCCGTCTAGCAGTATCGACCTATACAAATTATAAATATCAACATGCATTGTTTGCATGCCAAGTTGACATTTGGTGACAGTAATTTTTTATGTAACAATAATATTAAAAACCTAAACATAAATATGTTAAATTAGCAATTTTTATAATTTTATTATTTTAATTATGAAATTAATGTTAAAAAAATTATGAATTGCAACCTACATTTTTTTCATGTATTTAGATTTATTAAGTCGTGCTTCATGGAAATCCAAAATTTCAAATTTTTCTTTCAAGTAATTTTCAAATTATGCTTAAAAAACAGCAAAATGATGATTTAATACGGGGGTGTCTACGATAGAAGTGACTAGATATTTTGAAACTTCTTATGCTATCTTGTAATCTAGCAGTCTTCAATGACTGCTTGATCTGCATCTTTGGATACCCTTAAAGACAGCCCCTAAAATATGTTCATTTTAAAATATTTAATTTCTTGGAAATTTACAGTACAAATTGCATGAAAATTTGTTTTTAGTTTAATTGAAGGGTGGAGCATTTATGCTGCCAGAATTGGGCACTGCTATTGAAAAAAAATAATGTTATGGTTAGTTTTAATATGTAGAATCTAAACAAATTTTTTATATATCATTTAAAAGTAGACTTTATTTTCATTTGTTTGGTACCAATAACTTTCTTCTATGATATTTTTTTTTTCAGAATTAATAGGGGATGTTTACTTTTTTCCACAACTGCACATTAGGGTGGCCGAAAAAATGCAAAAATTGATTTTCAATTCACAATACTGCGGAAAAATTAGAAATTTGAGAAACTAAAAATTGGGTAAAAAAAGAAATAAAATTGGTTTATATCTTTCAGTCACACATGCATTGTAAAGTTTACTGAAATGTTAAAAAATTTACATTATTACAATATTTTTTTTTTTTAATTAGTCATTTCATGATTTTCAGCAGCTAAAATTCTCATGTATTATAATAACAAAATACAATGCTGAAATATTATTTAAATCAATCAACGTCTTTCGATTGTGCATTTGCTCTAAAGATTGGTAAGAATCACATTTTTACGCAAATCCTTCATCTTATTTAGCTTTTCAATATTTAAGTGCAATAATTTCTTATAATTTTAGAGCACATGCTAAACGAGAAAATGTTGATGAATTTAAATAAGATTTCAGCATTATGTTTTCTTGTTATAATACATAAGAATTTCAGCTATTAATCTGTAAAAAGGTTCGTTAAAAAAAAAAATGTAATAGTGTGAATTTTTCAACATTTCTGCTAACTTTACAGCGCCTGTATGACAGGAAAATATAAACCAATTTTATTTCTTTTTTTTTACCCATTTTTTAGTGCCTTGAATTTGCAACTTTTCTGAAATATTAAGAATTAAAAATCAATTTTTGCATTTTTTTGGGCTCACTCAGCTGTACATCTTAACTTGCATTTATTTTTATTACTGAATAAGGTGCAAAATTAAAAACTAGCTTATTTTGCTTCTATTGTAATTAGATTCAGAACATAGTACCTTTTGATCCAGCTATCTCTGCATGAGACTCAATAATAGAAAAAAATATATATAAAAGCAAAACAACAACAACAAAAATAAAATTATAATTATTTTTTTACCTGACTCTGTTATTAAAATTCTCATCTGGTCTTCTAAAGAGTCACAAGTAACATCAGGGTCAGTAATAAGATCCTATATACATGAAGTCAGATTAATAGCATGAAAATTTAAGAGTGATTCAGATACACATGCATAATATACATAAATAATAGTTAAACTTATCAATAATAGTTAATCTTAAAATTCACACAAAACTAATTACTATCAGTAATTGATTTAATGCAAATACTACCGTATTTTCGGGCGTATGCGCCGCACCCACCGTAAGCGCCGCACCTCCGAAAATGCATTAAAATAAAACAAATGTTCATAAGAAGCGCCGCACCGCCGTATGCGCCGCACTTACGAAAATACATCAAAATGTTAAAAATTGCGTTATATTTAGTGTTTTTTCGCGTTTTTTTTAACATTTGTAATAAAAATCCAATTTTAAATTTAGTATATTTTGTATATTTTTTATGATAAAATTATATTTGAATTCGTGTAGCCTTTTTTTCGCGATTATTTAATACGTTTTTTATAGTTTGTAACGAGGTTTGCAGGGTTTTATCGCGATATTTGACAAAATTTGCAAGGTTTTATCGCGATATTTGACGAAATTTGCAGGGTTTTATCGCGATATTTGAAGAATTTGCAGAATTTTTGTCACGATACTTGAAAAAATTTGCGTTTTTATGGGGATGAATCATGATGAATTGAATAAATTAAGAATATTTGAATGGAACAATGTAAGTTTGTTCTGGATGGCCTAGTTGCATATCAACCGTACGTCCAGTCTAGAGGTGGTTCGTCAATGTTAGGCATTAGAGATATTTGAATGACAAATGAATCATGAATTTTGATACTTGTAGCAATACTTGAAAAAAAATTGCGTTTTTTTTTTAAATGTAAATTCTGTCGAAAAAGCGCAGAAAAAAGGAGAAATTTGTAAAAAAAAAAGCATAAAAAGAATGTCATCTATTAAAAAAATATCGAAAAAACACATTTCATCAAAGATTCATGAACCATTCATTTCATGAGTGGTTCAAGAAATGAATGGCATGATGTGAACGGCATGATTCACACCGTTCTCATTCGCCTTTGAGAATGGTAAGAATCATGATGAAATGAATGAATCGTGAATCTTTGTTGAAATGATCGTTTTATTGAGATTTTTTAGTAGATTTCGTGCTTTTTTTCAAATTTCTCCTTTTTTCTGCGTTTTTTCTCGTGAATTTACGTTTCTTTTCGTTTTTTTTGCCGTTTATTTATAGATACGACATATTTGCGTTTTTTCTAACAATTTTTTTACAATTCTTTTGGGCGTTCTTTTTGTCGAATCTTTGAGAAATTCACGATTTTTCCTTGATTTTTTGAAATTTTTCGCGTTTTTACTGCAATCTTTCGTCGAAATGTGGATTTTTTTGCGATACTTTGGCGAAATTCATTCATTTCCCGCGAACCTTTGATAAAAGTCGTGTTTTTTTCTCTCGATCCTTTGATAAAATTCTTGCTTTTTCTGCGAATGATTGACAGAAATTAGGCTATCATTTGTCGAAATTCGCGATATTTTTTATGCTTCGCATTTTCTTCCTGATGATTGACTTTTTACAATTTTCAGAAAAATTTCAATCAGAATCACCTCTGATGAATATCGCTGCAAGGAAAAAAAAATTACATCGTATCCGCCGCCCCGGCAGAAGCGCCGCAGTAAGCATAATTTTAACTTTTAAACTCGTATGCGCCGCGGCTTATACGCCCGAAAATACGGTAATATAATATCATAAAATTTCCCAGATAAACTCAACCAACATTGCAATAGTTAGTATCCCTTTCAAGCTATTGACCTAACACATCCTTTTCTTGTTTTAACAGTTCAATAAGAAACATGAAAAGAAGGAGTAATAAAGACCAGAGTCCAGATTTATAGAAATAAATAGTTTTTCTATATTCCTTCCTTTCCATGGCTCAGTTGAAAATCTAACAAAGGAGGCGCTATATGAAACATCCTTCTCCCTTCCATTTTTTTTTTTTTTTTTTTTTTTTTTTTTTTTTATGACCTCGGGTTATCCATTTAAGTCATTTCCTGAGTGAGAGTTTCATTAAAAGTTGAAATTCTGCATGGCAAAATTGATAAATTGTGACATTTTAACAGGAAGTTGTAATGTATAACTATTATCAATGAGAAAGAACAATGTTCAAACAGAAAGATATCATGTTTTGCTGAAAATCAAGTTGAAATGAACATATGTTTTATTTATTTGTATAAGTCATGATCTTTTTTTTATAACTCATAAAAACTATGAGAATTATAATGTAGTTTAAATGAAGAACAATTCATTGTAATGCAAATTGCTCATTTAACACTATACTCATTTTATGTGAATTGATTGAATTAAATGAGTTCAACTGTACATATTTTAAAGATCATTTATGCATTGTGATTTGAAAATCAGAAAAACATGTATAATAAATAAAGATATATTATTATACAAAGATGTATTATTAAAGTATGCATAAAAATTTAAAATTATTGATGAAGATTCCAATTAATCAGTTTTGACACCAGAGCATTATAATAAAAATATTAAAATTCTAAACAGGAAAAAAAAAAAAAAAAAAAAAATATCTGCTTTCCTTTCTGGCGAGATAGCAAAAACTCTTTAACAGTGCTTAGGGGGACACAGTACCTTTGAAACACTTATTTTTCAATTTTGAATAATAATTGTTTGTAATATATATGGTAGCACAATACTTATTACTAAAAATTAAATAATAAAAAAAAATCATGTAGAACAACCTATTTTACTTAAATTTACATTTTTTAAAACCCCAGTAAAACCCCGATAATTTGGATTAATTGGGACTGGACCCAATCCGGATTATCAAAAATCTGGATTATTCAGAGAATTAGAAAAAAAAATGAAATAAAATAAAACATGCTCATAGAAAAACACCTTTATGTTAAACTTATTGAAAATTTATAGACAGTAAAAATGTTTACTTTGCTTAATTTTTTCGAAAATATTTCAGAAAAAGTTTTTTTTTATTCAGACTACGATGATGAAACAAGTTAATGTTATGGAAATTAGCTAATCGCTTCTCAAACTTGAAAAAAAAAATGACCAAACCGATCTGGATTAACGGGGTCCGAATTAGCAGGGTTCTACTGTATGAATATTTTTGTTTCGATTTTTTTTCTATATTCATTAGAATATATTATATAAAACTGTGCATGGATTTTTAGTTGTATGGGATTTTACATTTAATATAATTCTTTTTTTCTCTTATTTATATTAAAAAATAAAAGAAATTTAACAAACTCTATAGTTAAATATTTTTAAAAAATAACTATAAATTTGATCAAATCCATGCACAAAAATATTAAATATATTATGGAGAACAAGTAAAAAAAAATTAAACCTTTAATTAAATTATTAAAAAAGCCTTAATATTTATTGGACAAGCAAGTTACAACAATTTGAACATGGAGAAAAATAAGTTTACAGTTTTCATTTCTATGGGTAACTGCGCTGGATTGATTACAAAATTTCCAATACCTTGCGATATAATTGTTGTATAGGTAAAAATGAAGTGTTAAAATATTCATGATTAAAGCAGCTTTCAGTTAATATTGAAAAAAAAAAAAAAAAAAAAAAAAAAAAAAAAAAAAAAAAAGAAAGAAAAAGAAAATCAATATTTTGGCCAATTTCAAGGTACTGTGCCCTTAAACAGCATTCAAGTTGCAAAAAAGATTTTTTATATAAGACAAAAATGATTTAGAGTAAAAAAGGAAGTTAAGTTGGATTACAGAAGCAAATAATGAATAATTTTAATTCGAAAGTAGCCATTAATAAAAGAACAATTCCTTAAGAATAGTAGCGATAGTATCCTTCAAACTGTCATTAATTAAAGTTTGTTTCTACAAAAATTTGTCAAAGTGGCAAGTTTCTTTCTCATTAAAACTGTATTATACCAACCACGTGAATTATAAATATTGAGTTATTCTAATTCTACTACAGAGTAAAGATATCTACTTTAGATTAAAAAGCTTTCTATAAAAATAAGAATTTTTTTTTAAATTGCTTCCTTGAGATACATTTATCTCTTAATTACAGATTTTTTTTCTCCTCTTGCAAAAATCGACTATTTTTTGTATTAAAATAAACCTAAAAATTAATGAGAAAAATCAAGTTTGCTGTGGAGAACAGAATACAGTGAAACCTCCAAATAAGGGACACTCCGAATAAGGGGCACCTCTATTTAAGGGACAGAAGTTCTGGTCCCAGTCCCTTGGTATAGGAAGTGTAATGTATTTGCCTCTGAATAAAGGACACTCGATTTAAGGGACAGTTGAAAACGAGATTATCCCTTTCGACTCGGGCGTTCCTTGCACAAATTTTATTCAGTTGACACTACTTTTTAAGAAAAGACTTCCTTTAAATTACACAATTTAAAAAAAAAAAACTATAATTAAATAACACACATTTTGTTTTCTTTTGTTACTGGTATGACAAAAACAAATTTTGCAAAGAAAAATACCATCCAGTCACACTGGTCATACAAGTGCAAAAGGTTAAAGGGATTGGTTTTTGCATTTGAGATAATGAAGTAGTCTGTGATGAAAATGAAGATACCGAATTTTTGAACTTATCACACAGGCAGTCATGTTGGTACAGAGGTATGCAACACAATTGACAAGCATTTATTTATCCACAATTCAGAGGAAGATATTGAAGTGCGTTTATCCCTATTAGAGCGAAAGGTGGTAGCACAGACAATCACTTCATCGAGTTCATGGTTGAAATTCCAGAATTAGTTAAAACTCCATTCGCATACTAAAATATAATTGATCTGCCAAATCATACCTTGGTGAAAACAAATATAAACACAATTTTAGCAGTTGATTCGTAGGTTTACCATTGAGGTATCCTGCATCCAGTCCTCAATATTTTCATAGATTTCAGGGAGGAAAATCAAAATGGTATACCTATGAGTCAACCCCTAAAATCGTGTTTTTAGATATTTTCTACCAAGATATGACTTGGCAGACCGATTGCATTTTAATATGCGTATTAAGTTTTAACTAATTCTGGGATTTTCGCAGTGAAAAATTGATGAGGTGATTGCCTGTGCTGTTGCTTTGCGGTCAATGTTATGCAGGAAATTGTGAGGGATGACTGTAAAAATGAAAGAGAAAGAATAATTGTGAAATAAAGAAATTCACAGATTGTAAATATAAATTAAATAATTCTCTATTACTTTTGTGCCAAATTAATGTAATTTAAAACCTTTTGGTACATTTAAACTTCATCTTTAATACTATGTCCTTCTGAATGATTAATTTAAAAAATGTAAAAACTCCGAATAAGGGACACCTCTATTTAAGGGACGAAAGTTCCGGTCCCATAGGTGTCCCTTATTCGGAGGTTTCACTGTATTAAGATTTTTTATCTTAAAAATTTTGATATTGATTACATTATATCAGAAAATATGTCAAAACTCTATAGAAATTCTTGAATGTTCTCCAGTGTTGAAAAATTATTTTGTTACTACCTTTATTTAATTTTTATTGTCAATAAAAATGATTTTAGTAATCTTAAATCTATATATATATAATAAGAGATGTCTGTCTGTCTGCCTGCCTGACTGTGGATAACGCCAAAATTATAACATCCAAGTCTCTGAAATTTTTGTCATTTGTGGATGCTAACACTGGAAAGTGAACTTTGCAGCCAGATTTTTAAATTTAAATTTAGATTTTTAAAAAAATTAAAACTTACTGGGTAAGAGAACATTTGCAGCTTTCCACCAATCCTTGGCAATGAAGCAGCCAGGCTAGAGGCTTTTTGCATCTCGCCACAAATCTCTGGCAATGAAGCAGCTAGCCAATTAGATCAGGCAGTAAATATGAGATTTAACGACTGCATTTCATGGCAGTAACTAATAATAAATTGCACATGCATGCTAGAATGAATATTGTTTTGGTGATTTTGTTTTTCCTGATTGATTTACAATCGATCTTCAAAATCCATTCATGGCACCATTCAAAAAAGTAGTATATCAGGTAATTATCCCTTTTTTGTTTTCTTAGGGTTTGTTCAGATATGTAGCGCACGTCACATGCATGCGTACTCAGAAGATTTTGTATGGAGCAGGTCTCATTGAAGAAAGGAATTTTAAAATACAGACTGGAACCATTTATCTATAATAGCATTTCTAATAGGCTGATGTTAGAATCTTTGTAGAAAAAAGCATCATACACTGCCACTTTGGCATGGTACATTGCTTGAAACAATTGTATAGTTTAATAACAGCATCTAGTATTTGAAATGGAATCATATATATATATATTATAGATGGTTTCATTTTTATGCATAGAAAACAGAAGAATTTTATGTTTCCTAGGAATTCCCATAAATTAGCTTCTTTCAAACTCTAACATTTGATCTTACTTGCATCTGATTCTTAGTTCAAGTAATCTATTAATTAATTTAAAATTAGAAACAATACCACAACCACATATATTCCATAAAACTTATCAAATGGATGCTGCTTTAATGCCCAACCAGTTAACCAGAAAAACCAGTTATCCAGAATACACCTGACTCCAACCATTCCGGATAAATGGTTCTGTACTGTAATACAATTATTGCATTATTTTTGTAGCTCAAAACAGTTAAAATCAAAACATAGTTTTCGTATAACAGAAATACATATCTGTGTTCACTCAGATAAAATTTAAAATATTCTAAAATTTACACTATTCTGCAAATAAAATTAATTTTTTTTTCTATTTTAATATGAATGAAGATTTTATTTATTTGCAATTTGTTTGGAAACATCTATGGTCCCAGGCAACACTGGGCAGATCAGCTAGTTCTTTATATTTTTCCATTTCTGATTTGACTTATATAGATAGAGTCAGAAAACATGAATATGAGAATACTGTTCAATGAAAATTTTAGAAAACTAAATGAAACAACCCTTGTTAACAACAAAGAGATATATTTTTCGCTTTGAATGTTTTTATTACTATCCTCGAAAAATCGCAGTTCATTGAATGCCAAATAACAATAACTATTTTTAGAAATGTAATGATGACAACAATGACTGGTAATTTAGTTTTTACTTTTATTCCTTTTACATCACTTCAAAACATTGCATAATTTATATCTTCACATCTTTGAACAGGTTGGATGATTTTGAATGAAGTTTGTTTGATAACTGTAACTAAATTTAGCAACTTTTTTACAGCTTTTGAATTATTTTGAAGTACTGTTTTTTTAACCTATCTCAATAATGAACAATTATAATTAAAGAACATTTTTATAGGCCTTTTAATGCAATATTATAAAACATACATTCTAAACTGATTTCTCAAACAAAAGAGCTATTTAAATATATATACAGCCAATTACAAAATGAAAATAGGGGAAAGAGTAAAATAAAATTGAGCAGGTGAAAATCAAGCAATATGGATAGTTAAACATACTATTTTTAAATGTTACATTTTAAATTATCAATTTAATATACAGTCACTGCCAAAAAAATCTTAACACTTTCGATTTTTGATGTTTTGTTAAATATCTAGAAATATACACAAGGAATTATTCTGAAACTCCTGGTGTGTAAACAAAATAGTGCACGTCATATATTTTGACAAAGATTTTTCCCCGAAATCTAACAGGGGACCGTCAATAAATTGAAAAAGAACGAAGATCTTTTGGATCACCCTGTCAAAACTAATGAAGCAAAACAGTTTAAACTGCAGATAATGATTAAGTGGCTTATTGTGATACGTTGTGTCGATTTTTATGAATATAGCTTGAAAACTCGTAGAAAAATTAAAGTTTTTATAAAAACGGTCCAAAATTTTTCCAAGTTTTTTGCTTATAATTTTCAGAGCTCTTCATAAAACACAATAATCTTTTCAGAAAATATGACAAACAACATTGCACATAACACCCTGTAATCAGAATTAAAAAATAAAAAAAAATGTATGTAAAATGAACGGGTTTACTAAATAATTTTTTACCGCGCATGCGTCAACGCTATTAAAATTTCATTTGCATATTATGTTAGTTAAATGTATAGAGCAACTTTTGTGAAAGTCTCAAAAGCATAGCTTGAAAACTCTGAAAATTATCGTTAATAGAA
Source organism: Maratus speculifer (assembly GCA_964019185.1). Classification (NCBI taxonomy): domain Eukaryota; kingdom Metazoa; phylum Arthropoda; class Arachnida; order Araneae; family Salticidae; genus Maratus; species Maratus speculifer. The sequence goes on from OZ025292.1 coordinate 361,709,867, forward strand.
TATTGTCAAAATCCATTATTCCCAAAATGAAGCAAAAAGATGAGGGGCTGTATCCATATTCCATTGATTAGTACCTACACAGTATTGCACATACTACTATATTTGGATACAACTCCTTATCTTTTTGCTTTATTTTGGAAATAACGGATTTTGACCATATTCTATTGACGATAATTTTTAGAGTTTTTAAGCTACGTTTTTGAGACTTTCACAAAAGTTGGTCTATACATTTAACTAACATAATATGCAAATGAAATTTTAATAGCGTTGACGCATGCACAGTAAAAAATTATTTAGTAAACCCGTTCATTTTTCATACATTTTTTATTATTTTTTAATTATGATTACAGGTTGTTATGTGCAATGTTGTTTGTCATATTTTCTGAAAAGATTATTGTGTTTTATGAAGAGCTCTGAAAATTATAAGCAAAAAACTTGGAAAAAATTTTGGACCGTTTTTATAAAAACTTTAATTTCTCTACGAGTGTTCAAGCTATATTCATAAAAATCGACACAACTTATCACAATAATCCACTTAATCATTATCTGCAGTTTAAACTGTTTTGCTTCATTAGTTTTGACAGGGTGATCCAAAAGATCTTCGTTCTTTTTCAATTTATTGACGGTCCCCTGTTAGATTTCGGGGGAAAATCATTGTCAAAATATATGACGTGTACTATTTTGTTTACACACCAGTAGTTTCAGAATGATTCCTTTTGTATATTTCTAGATATTTAACAAAACATCAAAAATCGAAAGTGTCAAGATTTTTTTGGCGGTGACTGTAATTAGAGATAATATATATTTAAAATAACGTCTTGGGTAGAATTTGTTTTATAAACTTAATATTGAAATATATATATATATATATTGTTGTTAATGTTCATTGATGTAAAACATTGAATGAACTAGCAGATAACAAGATTGGAGAAAATCTATATGTGTGGCTGTAATTTTTAATCAAATGTCTGACCTCTGTTGATACAAAAACAGTATTGAATCCAAAGGGTGAAGTGGGGGAAAGACATTCCCCCCAAAACTCTATAATGCCCTCAACCTCAAATTTGTTTTCTTTAAAATAATGCAGTTTTTTGGATACTACTCTGTTATCCCGTCGACCAATTTCGCCAAATTATACAAATCGCCAAACTAATAGCCAAATTATACATATTGGCATAATTCTTATTTTAAATAACAAAAAAAACAAACAAATAATTAGTAGAATATTAATAAAAATATTAATAAAAAGTCGAAATAAAAATCACTTAATGACATTTTAAACACATGAATCGTATTTAATGTCATTGAATGTGATATTTACAATCATCCATTATTGGCATTTAATCTTATAGTTAGGCGATAATTTTTTGGTCGATGGGATAACCTAGTAGTACCGTTTTTTGTTATTGTTTAATTTATAATTAATAGGATATAAACAACTGAATACCGATATTTCAATAAAAAATATTATTGCATAAAAATTACTTTACCTGAAGCTTCATAATCAATTTTCTGTAAACTTCAGTCTTTTCAATATTAGATGCAATATAATTAACCGATGATTCAGGCCAAATCATTGAATTAGCCATGGACAACTACAATTTATGGAGAAGTAAATTGCACAGAAAACTGAAATAACAATAAAAATTAAAATAGCATATGCAGTATATTGCTATACAATAACATTTAACACTATTACAGTAAAAATTAGGACATTAGCAGCTGATAAGTACAAAGATGGAAATAAGCACTCGCCAACTAAACATGAAAAACTGGTGATTAAAAGTATGGAAAGCACTGGCCAAATGCAGAATTTTCCAAGAAGGACTTTGTCAATCACAGAAAAAAAAAAAAAAAAAAAAGTATGCATTTTATGAAAGAATCTGGGAAAAAAAAACCCTGTGAACTTTCAGACATAAGACTGCTAAAAAACACAAATTTTGTCAAAAAAAACCCACAAAAACAACCCTCCCCTCTCCAAAATTTCATCAAAGAATCACTAACAACGAAAATTTAATTATGATATTTATCAAAAAATCAGGGAAATTTTATTTAAATTCTGTCAAACAATCACAAAAAACGTACATTTTATCAAAGGATTGCAAAAAAAAAAGAAAAAAACATATTTTCTTAAAGCATCACTAAAAAACCCAAATTTTATCAATAGATCACAAAAAATGCACATTTTGCCCCAAAAAAATGTGAATTTCATTAAAAAAACATGAAAAAAAAGAACAGAATTTGTCAACAGATAATGAAAAAATGTGAATATTGTAAAAGATTGCAGACCCTCCTCCCCCCCCCCTCCAAATTTCATCAAAAAATAATGAAAAAAAAACATTTCATGAAAGGATCACGGGAAAAATGTATAATTAACCCTTTAATTCCCATGCTAGAACATGTTCTAGAAATTATGTAGTTCATTTCACACCAGAAAAATTCAATGGCTAATTTCATTTTATTTAAATACGGAATGTTCTGTTATTGATTAAAGCAAATATTGTGGTTTTAATTTTCTGGTGGAAACTGAAATATACGAATTAAAATATCTCGGGCGGTTTGGGATCCAGAGGGTTAATAACAAAAGGGAAGCCTCTGACCTCTTTCTCTGCTATACCATCAGAAAACTTACTATGAATTTCAATTTTTATTTATTATTATTATTTTTTTTTTTTTTGGTTAATCATTAGCAGCTGATCAGTTGATTATTTTTTATTGTCAGATCTTAGTTCTAGACAAATAATTAAAAAAAAAGTGGATACTTATGTCATGAGCTACACAAGTAACTATGCTATGTCAACTTTATTCAAAATAGTATCAATTAAAATATTTTTTATTCAGTACATAAATTACTTATTTACTCGAAACATGTATAAATTTAAATTACTAAGTATTCAATTACACAGAGTTTCCCCCAGAGGGATTCAGGGGGGCACGCCGCTCCTCCTGCTCTTTAGTTTAAAAAATAGCACCCCTCTTGCCCCTCTTCCAAAAACTAGTGCATAAATTACACAAAGAATAGGCAACAGAATGAAAAAAAATAGCTCTTATGCGTCCTACAGAATGCGTAATTTCGTCACAAAATCCCAAAAAAACGGCAATTTTTCCCAAAAAATCATGATAAAACGGAAAATTTTGTCGAATGATTTGCGAAAAATGACAATTTCTACGAAAATATCACGAAAAAAGGCAACTTACTTCAAGAAATTTGCAGAAAAATGCAAATTTCATCAAAAAATCGCAATAAAATGGAAAATTCTATCAAAAGATTCGCAAAAAAGAAAAATTTTGCCAAAAATTCACGAAAAAATGCAAAATTTGACAAAACGTCCCGAAAAAAACAACAAATTTCATCAAAAAGATCGTGAAAGAATGCAAATTTTGTCAAAGGGGCACAAAAAAAAGTTAATGCCAGAAGTGAATTTTTCTGTTATAAAACTAATTTATTTGCTACAAAATTGTTTTTTTATTGCTCCAAAAGCAGATTTTCCTGCTTCACAATCAGGGGCATGTGAAGAGAAAATTGCACCCGGGGCATAATTTTCTAATTTCTAATTTGATGCCCCCCTCCCAACTTTTCCTTGTGATAGTTCCAAAATGATGTTTGTAATATAAATTTGGCATCCCTTAAATTTCCAGGCTTGGAGCGCCCACCCCCCCATCTCGCAGGGCCATAAAAAGCAAGTCATGCCAGGGGGCGGGGGCTCTGAAATTTTTCTGGGGGGCTAGCATTTTTAAACAAGCCATACCTTAAGCACATTAAACATAGCAAAAACTGATAAATTGGATCTACCTATAGAGGAATCCAACTAAAATGTAACCTTTCTATAACGGAACTTTTCTGTAAGGAAATTATTACATGCAAAATACTTCATGAACATCAGAATATAAATATAAAATATTTTCTTTTTTTTAAATCAAAAATAAAACCTTCTTCAAACAAAGTAAAAGATATTATTTTTACATAATAATTAATAAGAAATTAAATTAAGTGAATGCGTATATTTACTATGCCCAAATTTATATTTATTTTTATGTACATTAATTTGACTTTTTGGTGCCTATGAAAGTCAAGCCAAGTTCAATATAAGTATCCAATAGTTGGATAGTTGGTTGTATTTGTGATGGCCACGAGAGTTATAGGCTCTAAAGGCAGGGTGCCTTCGTGGGGGTCTTTCTAAGGGAACCTAACCCATATTTACGCAAGGAAATCCAAAGTTCAAAGGAAACCACAGGAAATTCCTAATGATAAGGCCGACGACTGCGTTCAAGCCCGCGTCTGCCATCTACCAGTTTCTAGAGTAGGACCTGTCAGCCACTGGGTAGATATATCTATCCAATAGATGCACATCAAATTACCTGTGAGATTTTCTTATGATTTAACATTTAGCTTAAAATAATTAATCTTATCATTTTTATAACCTTTTATCTCATGTTATAAATCTGTATTTTCAAATAAGATTGCCAGCTACAATTATGGTTAATATAAAATTAGTGCGTTTATACTGGCCATTATGGGGAAAAAAAGCATCAAAACAGATAGATAAATATAAGATTCTGTCAGACTTGATTGATTAAAAATATAATTTTTTTTTTTTTTTTTGCCTTTTTTTTTTTTTTTTTTTTTTTTTTTTTTTGCTGAATTTTGTTTTAATATATAATGGATAATTATTTTGGTTTGCGCCGACTCCAAAAAATCAGATTAATGTACATAAATATTAATAATAAACATGGTAAATACAATGTTTTTAATTTAATTTTTTATCAATCACTATGCAAAAGAAAAAAATATATACTTTGCAATAGTTTTTGAAGTCTATTTTATTTTTGGTAAAAAAGTTTATTTATCACTTTTTAGTTAAAATTTATCGATTTTTGCATGATTGTTTTGGTTGAATTTACAGACTTAAAGAAACTTAATTTTATACGTTTAATATTTTTAACCAACAGCAAGTCGTAATTTATTTAATTTTATTAATATTTTGTTTTCTGCTGAATTATTAGATCACTTTAAAGTCAGAGCTATTCTAAATACGATTAATTTAGTGATAATATAGTTTCTCTTTAAAACTACTTTTGCCTGACCTTATTTTATTAAAAATAAGATTTATAAAACCATCTATTTAACAATTTGCAATAATACTTAAATTTAAATTTCTGCATGTAATTATAGCATTTCAAACATGAATATTTTTTTCAAATATATATTAATTTTATATTTTTGATACAAATCTGGACTTAACACCTTCAGGACGGGAGCCTTGTACGAAATTTTTAATGCTTTGTCACCGGTTTTTAAAAACAGAAATTAATGCCTTATTAAACAGAGAAAATGCTCCGATTTAGTAAGGTAAATTTTACAGGTGCGGATAAACAAGCTCTCCGAGCACTTTTTGTGGCATGTGCATGGGTCGTTCGTCCTCAAAGAATAAATGATGGTTTTGTTAAAAAATTTTAATTTTATTTTCTTCAATACTTTTTTTTTCGCATACATTCTACATGTGTTTCCTAAAATTGATCTAATGTCATTTTTAAAAGAGAATAAGGACAGGAACATCTATTTTCAAAACATATGAACAATTTTCATTAAATATAAGGCGACTGCTTATTATTATATGTTTTTCCATTTCAATTGATCTTTAAAACATTTTTCTTTCACTCAATAACGAAAATTTTCATGATTTCTTTTCCTTTGCCTAAAAATTTGATCTTCTCACATTCAGGCATCTAAGAATTGAATGATGTTTCCTTTCTTATAAATGTCATATATCATGTGTTATACACATTTAAATGCATGTAAGTATGACAGTCCAAATCTTTCTAAATGTGACTCCTGAAAGCACCCGTTCATTAAACAAAAAAACCCCTTTATTCAACAAAAGTATTCTTTTTTTTCAAAAATAAACGTATTTTTCAATAAATTCGTCTTGCCCCTTTGTAAAAGAAATGCGAACAATAGTGATACTTGTTATCTTCTACATTTAAATAAGCATTATTTCATAATTAAATTTGTGTCTTGCGGATTTATTTTTAAAAAAGTAAAGAAAATTTCTCTTAATAGATTTTAAAAATTAATATTCGTTTTATTTATTATTATTAAAACAATAATTATTGCATTTCATTTTTGGTCTAAAAATATGAATTATTATTAGTGGGGACACGCTTTTGTAAAAAAGTGACTCTGAATTTTAGATGTTTAGAGAAGATTTTTAAAGTCCAGCGGCATCATTGGCCCTTACTGCTGTTGCGTCTGTACTGAATGCGCACCTGCTAGTTGTCTTCTCATTCATACACTTAGGATCATGCATTCTCAAAGATTGCATTGCAGCAGACAAATCTTAGGTCAAGGTTGTGATAGTCAAATTCCAGATCGATGACACGATGCCTTCTGATACAAAAAAACATGGCTTAAAAAAAAAAAAAAAAAAAAAAAAAAGGCTAACAGAAAGAAAAAATATAAGAAAATTAATTTTGATTTCCTAACCATTGATGATTCGGTTCCGTAACTTCCAAAAATTCAAGGCATTCCGTTCTGAAAAAATATCACCAATCAGAAAATTCAGGCATAAAAAATATCGTGAATTTCAACAAATAGTCACAGAAAATTTTCGTCAATCATTTGCAGAAAAAAAACCCTGCAAATTTCATTAAAGAATCACGGGGAAAATGTGTATTTTGTTAAGGAATTGCAGGTAAAAGCTTACGAATTGCAACAAAAACCGTAATTTCGACAAAGGATCGCGGAAGCAAGCATTAATTGCAGCAAAATGTAGCAGACAAAAGCATGAATTTTGTCAAAGTACCAAGGAAAGATGAGAATTTCATCAGAGTCACAGAAACGGTGCAAATAAGAATAAAAAAAACTTCGAGTTTCGTGAAGGAACCATCGAAAGGACGTGAATTTTGTCAAAGGACCGTGGAAAAAACACAAATTTTGTTAGATAATCGCCGACAAAAAGCAAATATTGTCAAATGAAAGCAGAAAAAAATGCCTTTTTTTTCCCCAAAGACTCGTTGAAGAAATGCTAATTTCATCAAAGTGCAAAAAATGTGAATTTCATCAAACGGCCACAGATCTTCATGATTTTTCAGGATCTTTTGACGAAATTAGTCGTTTTTTCCAATTTCTTGATAAGATGTCCCTTTTTCCAATATTCTTTGCCAAAATTCATGGTTTTTTTTTTTTTTTTTTGTGTGTGTGTGTGTGTGACTTTTGAACAAAATTTGTATCTTTTCACGATCTTTTGGCAAAACTCGCATTTTTTCTGCAATCCCATAATGAAATTGGTGATTTTTTCCACTAATTTATGAAAATGATACATTCTATGTAAGATTTTTAGAGTAACGACCGACCTTCTTTCGTTTTCGGAAATGACTGCCTTAATTTTTTTAAATTTTACAAGAAATCTCACAGAATGACAAACGTGCCCCTAAGCAAAAAAAAAAAAAAAAAAAAATTAAAATTTACAGCAAATTTTTTAAAAGGTTACAATGGAGGTGGGAGAAAAGTAGAGATGCAGCAGATGTGGATTTTTGCTGGATACCAGATATCCGGTACAAAATTTTACCGAAAATCTGGTATCCGGCTGAATAGTTTCTCATTTTTAATTTTAATAATATTTCGATTTTATGCTTGTTTAAAGAAAAAAAAAATATCGTAATTTTATATTATACAAGTATTAATAGATTTTATTTCACTTATTAAGACAAAGGTACTTAGAAACAAATACATAGTAATAATTAAATATTGAAATTTAATATTATTTTGCCTTTTCAATTTTACTTATAAAACTTCTAACCTTACATGTATATTTTTTTTCTACCCTTACTTTAGTATCTATCACCAGATTTATGTAGTGTCTTGATGTTTTTTTAGATGCATTGTATCGACTAACTAACAGAAAAAAAAATGTTTTTATCCTGTTGAGACATAATTAACAAAAATGGGATAGTTATGTTTGTTACTCCTCTTGACTCTGAGTGAGAGTTACAGGTTTCTTATTATATTAAGCTCTTTTTGCATTGTAGAGCAAGTCTCAGAATGAATCTTATTTAAAAGGTCATTTGCAATTTTAACATGGCTGAGTGACTTAAACAAGGAGTAATTCAATTACTTTGGAAATTTTTACCAAAATATGTTTTTTAAAAATGTAATTTGTATATTTAATGATTTTTTTTTTCTTTTGTTTTAACCGCAATTTTTTCTAGCGTTGACTGCTTAACTTGCGAAATTGAAGTTCCAGCAAAATTTGAATGGTTTCTTTAATATCTGCACCATTTGTTCTTGATTTTCTAAACAAACACACTTTGAATCTGGAGTATAAATATTCATAAATAAACTCTTTAGTTTGCTAGAAACTTTATTTTTTTACATGATTTTTAATCTTCAATACTTTAGCACTTACAAGATGCCTCATGGTACACATTTCTAACTCAGAATTTTTTATGTATTAACAGCAACTTCATAAAACTTTCTGATTTGATATTTATTCCTTCCTCTTTTGTTGATATTCAAAACTCAAATTAATAATAAAGTTATTAACAAAACACTTGAGAAGAACTATAAAAGTCAACTACTTCATTATTGCAATAATTAAAAAAAAAAAAAAAAAAAAAAAAAAAAAAAAAAAAGCAAAACAAAGTTGAAATTGTTTTGATATTCAAGTTTTGGTTTTACAATTACTGTTATGACAGATTAATTGAAAACTGCAGTTAAATTTTGACTGGTGAAAATTACAATAAAACTTTTAAAGGGTGTAAAATTACTTCATTACGGAAATTTAAGAACAATTAAGAGAAATAAATTTGAAGTTGTAGTACACATTCTAGTTTTGGTTTTACAATTGCTGTTATAGGTTATGACAAAATATTGTCATATTTTAAATATATCTTCATTTACATATAAGCATTATAATTTCAATTTCATAATTGTGAAAATATACAAGTACCGTAATTTCTTGCGTATAATCTGTGGATCAAACAATTATTTTTCAACCCAGAATTTGTTTAAAAAGAAATGTAAGTTAGATCGCCATAAAAATTTGTCTTCAATCACTAAATAAAATTTCTTGGTCCAAACAGAATTGTTTGATCTGCAGATTATATGCAGGAAATTACGGTATTAATTTTTGTTAACATTGCTTTTTAATAAGATAAGGTTGGCAAGGAACAAATTCATTTTAATTTTTTTTTCTAAATGTAAAAAACAGAATTTAAAAAATGTTTCACTATCTGGCAACCGGATATTAAAATATTCGGCCGGAATGAATATCCCGTTTGAGTGCCAAATAAGCAGGATATCTGGCAGGAGTCGGATATCCGGTGCATCCCTAGAGAAAAGAGGGGGCAATTCTACTCCCATCATCAACTATGTGCTTTTCTTTGAAATCTGCATTTTTTCGTGTTTAAACGTGACAAAATTAGCGGTTTTTCGCTATCTTTTGACAAAATTTTTCATTTTTTTGTGATCTTTTAAGAAAATTTGCCGTTAAAAAAAAATTTTTAACGAAAATTGCTGTTTTTTTCACGAAATTTGTCGTTTTTTTCATGACTTTTTTAGTAAAATCTGCCATTTTTTTCATGATTTTTTAACAGAATCTGCTGTTTTTTGCGATCTTTTGATAAAATCGGCCATTTTTTTTCGAGATTTTTTAACAGAATTTACCTTTTTTTTTCTTTTTTTCAATTTTTTAGAGAAATTTTTGGATTTTTTTTCTCGATTCTTTGAGGAAATCTCTGTTTTTCCACGATTTTTTGAACCGCTACATTCTAGATTCAACTTTATAAAAGGGCCCTTAAAAATCGAAAAAGTGCTCTGAAGAATGTAAAAAGTGCCCGTTTTAGAACAGTAGCGCCCTGCCCCTTTTTAAACCTGGAGGAACCTCTGAGTAACATAAATTTCTGGCTACTAAAATTATTTTCATTGAAAAGTTTTATACATCTTTTCCTATTGAACACAACTTTTGCGCATACAATTATAAATATAACAAAAAGAAAAAATATATTTTTTAATTAATAGCATAATGTCACTCAAAATTTCATATCATTATGTTTAAAATCCATACTTAAAATTTCTAGAGTCATAGTATTAACTGCTGCATCACAGATTTTTAACTCATTAAGAGCATTTTATATTTATATACAGGGAAATACATTTAACATAAAACTGACTGGACGAATTATTATTATTATATTTTTTTTTCATTTTAAAAGAATTTTGTGTTAAAATACATGTAAAAAAAAGAACAAAACTCATCAAAATTTCAATGTCATCAAATTTTATTTCAATTCCCTGTTAAACTACTAGTAGCTTGCATTCGTTAAGATAAAAAGCAAATAAACAAAATATTGCTTTTTAAAGAAAAAATCAGATATCCTTTTTTGAAGTGTCTTTTTCTGTACCATATTGTTTACAATTATTTCGAGATCATCCATTGTTTCATTCATCTTTGCATTCAAATGCACATCTAAATGACAGTATATATTTTAATCATTTAATGCATTCCTGAACTGCATTGTTCATTCTGTTGTTAGGTTCGTTGCCTGAATCTACATATGTGGATTCATTTGGATTACAATGATCTCTAAAAATCTTTATCTGACAGAATCAGTGTTGTAGACACATCATCAACTGCAACATATTCATTTAATAAAATTGTAGGACAGTAAAATTTACTATTTTTAAATGTTCAATTTAAATTTACTAGTAAATATTATACAAATAAAACATTCTTTTTCATTTTAGATGGCACATTCTTAGAATAGAAATATAAAATTCTTATCAATAAGGCTACAAAAATATGTCTATATAGCCAAACATTTTTAATAGATAAATGCTTATTATATCCATTTTACTCCATGCAGGTGAAAAGGAATACTATATAAAGAAATAGATTTACCAGATATTATATAATGAAGTAATGTTGCATATGTCTTCAAAAGTTCCAACATTTTTACAATACAAAATTTAAGTCAATACTTTAATATATAAAGAAATAGATTTACCAGATATTATATAATGAAGTAATGTTGCATATGTCTTCAAAAGTTCCAACATTTTTACAATAGAAAATTTAAGTCAATACTTTAATAAGAATTTTAACTATAAATGAATCTTTATGTGTAAATGAAAACGTTTTCTGGCTACATCTTATCTAAACTTACACTTTTGATATTTTACATTGTAATTGTTCAAGGTTTTTTCATCAAAAACATAATTGACGATTAATAAATGTTGGTTCATTTAATGTTTCAGTTTTCTGCTTTTTAAAAAAATACATAACTTATGTCTACATCTAAAGCATGAGGGTAAAATAAAAGAGCAGGGCCAAAACTAGAGGGAGGCAGAGGGGGCACATGCCCCGGGCGCCAACAGAACAGAAGATGAAGGTGGCACCAAATTAAGATTTTCATTGGTGTGTTTGTTATAAAAAATACATATATGTGGATGGTGGGGGGCATCAAAATCCATGTTTGCCCTGGGTGCAAAAAAGATGAATAAGAGCACCAATCTTTGACTTTTCCATGAATTCTTCATATTTTTTCTTTCATTTGCTTCAATAATGAAGACTTTGATTAAGGAATTCTTTGCAATAAATTAAAGGACTATTATGCCTTGAAATTAATCATTAATATTAAAAATTCTTTATTGGAAGATGTATTTGTGGACATAACCATTAAAAACACTTAAAAACATTAATTAAAATAAAAAACCCACAAGTTTGTACACCCTGATGAAGATCACAGGGTGGTCAAAACTTGTCGGTTGTGATTTTAAATGTTATGTAGACAAATACATCTTTCAGTAAAGAATTTTTTATATTAGTGAATTCTTTGTATTTCTCTCAAATACTGAACAATTCACACATGCACCTACATTTATGTTTACTTTGAAGATTCATTTTTTTGTACACATACTAATCAAATTAGAACATCATTCACTTTTTTCTCCCTTCTTGTCCATTTTAGCTTTTTTGAACAACAGATCAACTAATCATCACAATAAAAGTGTATCTTAAATCCTCAATAACAACATCAATCAGGTCAAGGTGTTATTTTGTGCATCACTGCTTCATGATTAGGATAAACTCACTCCTTTTGAAGACATTTCGTTATGAACACATGACTTTCAACAGTTCACCTAAGAAAAAAGGAATAGTAGCATTAGCCATACCCTGTAGCTGATTTTCTAAAAACCAAAGCTTCAAAACATCTTTCCAATTTTTTTTTTTTTTTTTTTTCAATGGTGAAAACACCAGCAACTAACAGCTCTGAAGGGTGTGGCTGGTGTTTGAAAAGATTTTTATAACATCCTAAAAATGCTACAAATGTCTAACATTAACCGTTTTACTCCATTTTATAAGATTTAAGATAAAACAGCAAAAACAATACACAATTTCTTGCTTGCAATTTGGTGAAGTTCTTATTAGAAGGGCTTAATGAATAAAATGAGGTCATATGAGTTTATGTTTATATCAAATATTATAAACTATAAGAAGAAATTTAATCAGACCACATTTTCCATGAAATTGTTTCCAAAAGGTTTTTTTTATGCCCACTCAAATAGAGCAAACTATAGAAACAAAAATGAAATAGGGAAATAAAAGCTTAGACATCCAAGTACATAACTTAGAAAACTATAAATACTTTGTTAGGAAAATTAAAGGAAATAAACAATATTATTTAATTACACATTTTACCCTTGGGTCTGTCTGGGGTTGTCTGGGGTATTTTAAATGAAATTATTAAACATCTATTAAATACTTTTTAAGATTGCCACTATTGATTCATCCGAGAAAGAAAAGAAAAAATAAATAAAAAGAACTGACAATAAATACTATGGAGAAAAGATTTCTAGAATTTTGTGACTTATAGAACTTTAAAAGAGACTCTGATAAACCAAAGGCAGGATCATGTTCAGATTGAAATAATAAGAATTCGATAAATTAACAAGAATCAACACAGTTCAATTATATGCAATTTTTATTTAAATAACTTAGAAACCTGTAAGAAATATTCTAAACTTGTTGAGATAAAGTAGTCTCAAATTACGTTTTTAGTATAAAAGAGAAACTAGAAAAAGGTCATCTTATAAGTATTATCTAAAATTGGAGAGAGAGGAAAAAAAAACACTCACATTTTTTCTTACAAATTATTTAAAAGTTCACAAAGCATAACAATTTAGAATTGTCAATTAATTCAATATAATGAACTATCACATCAATCACTTCATAAAATTATTTCTTAAACAAAAGAGTGGACAGCAAGACAACTAAGTATCATCCACTAGAGGCGTTACAGTATTTCCGTTAAAGTTTAAAATGTTAAAAATAAAAATCTATTGCTTGCGATTTTTGGGTGAAATGTACTTTACTCTCCTTCGCCAAGGCGACTTTTTTTTTTAGCGACAAATGTTTTGACATGGCAACCGTGCATTTTCATTTTCTCCACTCGGATCTTCAATATGGCAACCCTAAGGAGTGCTTCGGTTTACGTAATGTACTGATTTCTAAGCCGTTTCTGATTGGACACTTCTGATGGCTTTTTCTTGTTACCGGATCGTTTTCTGAATTCTTTCCACGCCTACAGTTGTTAGTTCAGGAATTTTGATCGGTTTAACCGGATTGCACGGTTTCTTATCTTTTGTTTGATTGGCTTTTATGAAATCTCATTGTTACATCAGTCTATTATTGTTTGAATTAAAAGAGGAGATTGCATTATACATGTATGACTATATTTTCCCGGCCTTTTTTTTTCGTTTTATTTTAAAGATATTTCTTATTTTAATAAATAATAACATACATTTGGAGACAAGTATGCGGTACGAAATAAATTTCTCGAAATAAATATTCAATGATTTAAGTTATGATTTATCAATTTTATTTAAAAAATTGAGATGATGTGTTAATTTTACTGAACGTGAATTCCTATTTCAGAAAAACTTCCTTTTTTATTTAAAAATTCGCGCAATATATATGTACCATAAATACATAAAAAAAAAATTATTTCAAAATTTTATCCCGTATTTTCGTACAAATTTACAAAGATTTTAATAGTTGGATATCTGCATTAATAACCGCAAATTTGCTCATTTTAGAAATTTCTTCAATGCGACTTTTGAGCATCCAGAGAATAATTTTTCGGTTATATAGTGTCGTTAGTTAACGCAGTTTTGACAAGTTTTGTGCATTTTAGGAATTCTAACTTAGCGAGTTTCGTGAAACCAGCAATTTTTTTGTTTTCTTTTAATGGACGCACAGCATTCATGCATGCGTTACTAATTGCGGCGTTGACGAGTTTCGTGCATTTTAGTGATTCCTACACAGCGAGTTTCGTGGATCCACTGATGTTTTTTTGGTTTTAATGGGCGAGAAGCTCTTATACACACGTCTGTGACTGCGGCGTCGACGAGTTTCGTGCATTTTAGTGATTCCTGCACAGCGAGTTTCATGGATTCACTGATGTTTTTTTAGTTTTAATGGGCGCGAAGCGCTCATACACACGTCTGTGACTGCGGTGTTGACGAGTTTCGTGCATTTTAGTGATTCCTGCACAGCGAGTTTCGTGGATCCACTGATGTTTTTTTTTAGTTTTAATGGGCGCGAAGCGCTCATACACACGTCTGTGACTGCGGAGTTGACGAGTTTCGTGCATTTTAGTGATTCCTACACAGCGAGTTTCGTGGATCCACTGATGTTTTTTTTAGTTTTAATGGGCGCGAAGCGCTCATACACACGTCTGTGACTGCGGAGTTGACGAGTTTCGTGCATTTTAGTTATTCCTACACAGCGAGTTTCGTGGATCCACTGATGTTTTTTTTAGTTTTAATGGGCGCGAAGCGCTCATACACACGTCTGTGACTGCGGTGTTGACGAGTTTCGTGCATTTTAGTGATTCCTACACAGCGAGTTTCGTGGATCCACTGATGTTTATTTAGTTTTAATGGGCGCGAAGCGCTCATACACACGTCTGTGACTGCGGAGTTGACGAGTTTCGTGCATTTTAGTGATTCCTACACAGCGAGTTTCGTGGATCCACTGATGTTTTTTTAGTTTTAATGGGCGCGAAGCGCTCATACACACGTTAGTTATTGCGGCGTCGACGAGTTTCATGCATTTTACTGATTCCAGCACAGCGAGTTTTGTGGATCCACTGATTTTTTTTGTTGTTGTTTTAATGCAGTCATAATGTTTCAGTTTAAAATTATAGAAATTATATGATATAGAAATTATATTATTTGATAAATATCCTTACTAAATTTTAGAAATAAAATATTTGTAAAATTCACGAACGTAAGTTGTAAAATTTATATAACTTTGTGCAAATTTACGCAGCAAAATTTTAAAATTCCTTTTCTGTAATTTTTATCTCTAGTGAGTAGTTGTTTTTCCCGAATTTTTAAGTATGGAACGAAGCGTACGAAGAGGAAACTGTGAGTGGGTCAAAGCCTCAATTTACCGCCCCCTCCCCGAACTTTTTCTTGTGACAAGCTAAAAATGACGTTGGTAGTATAAATTTCTGTGCCCGTAAAACTGCCATCTTCGCCCCCCCCCCTTTCGCACGGCGCTGATAAGTACACAATTATTTTTGTGACTGTTTATTGATATAAATAATATCTGTAAAATACACAAATAAGAAATTCTCCAATTTAAAATAATTCGCTTGAATGTACGCAGTGTCTTTTTAAAATTTATTTCTTTTAATTTTTACAGTGCTTAAATAGTTTTTTACGCTGAGTTTTTTAAGGAACAAAAGTATTTTTCATAGCAGAAATCTGGATAGATTTTGTGCTGTTAGCGAAACGAAATTGACCAATCAGAAAATTCGCTCACTTAAAAAAGCAAAAACTTTGAATGCCGTTTTCTGATTGTTCAATCTCGTTTTGTTATCTCTGTATTCGCAAAATGTGCCTGAATACCGGACATTAGATGAAAACATTGCATCAAATTTTGTAATTACTGAATCGTCTGCCGCATGAAACGATATCTGGAAGCAGAAATAATTCTTTTAGTTTGTTGGATAGATTTTTAATTTGGAACGCGTATCTATTTTCTTGGATAAATTATAAATAAAATAAAGTATCCTCTTTGTAGGATTCCGTAATGTAAATAAGTAAAGGTAAGTGAATTTTTTTATGGCTATTGTATTTTGTTTGTTTTAGAAACTGGTGCATATAAAGTTTTATTATTAGAAATTAAATTTATTAGTATATTATTTATTATTAGTATATTAGAAAGTCAATGGTTTTATATATTTATTGTGACATTTTTTTTTAATCGGTGACGATGCAGCAAAAGTTTCAAATTTTTAACAGTGTGTCATGTTTTTTCGCTCAATGTATGACAGGTCTGTGGCAGGCCAAACATTGAACGAAAAAACGTACCACATGGACAATTTCACAGTAATAAGAGAGAAAAAACCGGTTTGATTGCGTCATATTGCACGATTTTTGACGTATGTCTACTAGTGTCTCCAGACAGACATCACGTGACCCGTACATTATTCCTGCCAATCAGGAGCCAGTATAAAGAAACCAATCATGTTGCTACAGTAGCATGACGTCATAGGAATAAAGTTCATTTCATAAACAAGCGTGGCTCAAGACTACACGTGCCTTAATTTACAGATATTTGAAGTACTTATTTGAATAATTTAATTTTACTGTTTAAAATATTCATTACTGATATAAATTAAACAACAGAAATATAAATTCATTGCCAGTTATTTTTAGTTTTGTAATTTTAATTTATGTACTTCCCATGTACATCGCGAAACGCGGCGAATTTATTTGTTTATGTTGGACGGACTTGTATGAAATGATGGTATAAATGAAAATTCCAGTAATTAATTAATTGGCCAGTTGGTGTCAGTTTTAAAGCAGCAAGTGATATTTCTTCTTCTGCTTTGAAAGTGATTACTTGCTAGCCAAACAAGAATTGTAAAGAAATGGATCCACAATCAAAGTAAAGAAATTTCAAGTTTGGTAAGCATAGTTTTTATGTCCATTTTTTTATTTATTTTTATTGAACAATTAAATTATTTATTGGGGTATTATTGCCTAATAATGTAGGTGTGCATAGTTAATATTGTTACAGTGATTTAACATGCATTTAATGGGTGGCAAATCTAATTCTTTCATTACTTTTCTTATTAAAATTTAAAAACATTCCTGTTCTTGTCTGTCTGTCTGTTTATATTCTTGTCATCTCTCTCTTTGTTTCCTTTAGTAACTATTTGCTTGTTAATTTTTATCTGAAGTTTATATTGAAAATTTTGGTCATAATACAATTATCCCCCCCCCCCCCTCTCTTAACTATTTGTTATTTATGAACTATATGAGAAAGTAAAGTGCATATAATATGGATTGTACTACATATTTCATGTCAAGCTATTACTTGTAAAAATTTCGCAATTAATATTTCGTATACACATATTTTCGAGATTTATTAACTTCATATTTTTATATAGAATATATGTTTTGAGTAAACTATAATATATATATATATATGTGTGTGTGTGTGTTGTATAAAATTAAAAATATAAGAGTATTAGTTACATTTGGAAATAGTCTAAGCTGATTTTAAAAAAAGGATAGTAGAAAATGTATTGACTAATATTTTCATATGATAACAAGCTTAAAACAAAAGTACTATTTTATATAACAGTTTCTTTGGATTTTTTAGAAGAAAAATTTTATAATTTATAATAAAAATACAAAACAATAATCTTTATTAAATGTTCCCTTCTATTGGAGAGATGAGAAGAAAGTTCATTTATTTATAATAATATTTTCCTTACCTTAAGGAACATTTCATATGTAAATTTAGATGTTTGTTTACCCTTATAATGTAAACTAACCATGTGTGTGAATGCTTTTTCTCGATGTATCATATGTTAAATCTATAATATTCTAATTTATTTATTGAAAATTATTTTTAATCAGCTTATATTAACAATGTAGTTTTAGTTTCTAATATAACTAATTTATTATTTATTTATTAGAAGATTTTAAAAATAAGAAACATAGATTTTTTTTTTTCTGTAAGCCTAAAAGTACCATTTTTTTTCCTGAAAATTTTAATATTAATTTTATTATAAATAAAAGATTCATTCTATTTGAATGATTAATTCGAAGAGATTTATCATTTACTTACAATAAATAGTTTTCCTTTCATACACAAATCAAAATATCAACTAAATTAATTTTAGTAATGTTTGTTTACTGTTATTATATACAGACCATGTGTATTTTTATTCTTTTTTCAAATGTACTCTTTATTCATTAAATCTATAATATTCTAATTTATGATTTATATTTTTTTAATCAGCTTATGTGTAAAAATAGTTTCAAAATAAGAAAGTATCAATTAATACAACAGCAAATTGGATAAGATTATTTAGTAAAAAAAAAAAAAAAAAAAAAAAATGGTGAATGTAATTTTTTAGATGATAAGCTTAAAATTAGCACACTTTTTTTTCTAAAAATGTAAAATAACTTTTTTAATGCTATTTTGATTGGTAAATGAGAAAAAAGAAAACATTTGTTTACAGCAGTTAGTGTTCTTACCTTCACAAATTATTTCATTAATAAATTCAAAAGTGTTTGTTTATCATTATTTGACCATGTGTATGAATGACTATTTTCATTATGCCATTTTAAATCTAGTTTTCTAATTTATTAAACTTATTTCTAGTTAAATTGTTTTAAAGAAATAGTTTTAGAAGAATAACGAACAAATACCTATAAGGTTAGTAACATTAGAAAATAATCTAAGATTAATTTATAGAAAGTAAGAAATATAACTTTTGCTCTGTTGTAAGACAAGGACTTTTTTAGAAAATTGTGCTGCAAAAGGTTTTAAATTTTGATTGAAATGAAATTAATATTTATAAAAATATTGATTTAATTAATGAATTGAATGACATGTTTTAGAATTTTAATGATTTATCAATTAGTTTTTTAAATACATCAGACTACCATAAATCCGCACATAATTTACAGATGTAAACAATGAAATTTTCAGTTTAAATATAGGGACATAATTTGACATTTTTATATAAATTCTATTCATATATTAAACTGTAATTTTCGTTAATACTACTGAATTCAGGCTGTTTCATGAAAGAAGAATAAATTTATTTTATGAAAAATTCAAGATATTAACTGATTTTACTAATAATCAATCTTTTTGCCTGATGTATTTGTGCGATTAATCCAGCTTTTTTTTTTATGTTAAGTCTTACTAACCTGAAATAAGACTTCCTTATTTTATGATTTTGATGTGAAATAGTTGTGTAATTTCAAGGCAAGTTTCATTGAATAATTTAGGAAAATGGCATCTCATCTTTTATAATGAATAGTTAATTATACATTATTGATTATTTACCTGACCTTTGCTTTAAATAATATAATCATTATATAAAATTATCTAAACGTTTATTATTTTATTACTTATTTTAATATTTTACTACATTGCGAGCATCCATTACAATTTTGATTGCATTATTAATTACATTCAAATTACTATTTAAAAAACGTAAACAAAACAAAGACCAGAAATTCGCAAAATCTTAAAATCTGTGCAACTTCTGGTCCCAAACTTTGTGGTGTCTACTTCTTTTTTTTTTTTTTTTTTTGTTATATGCAGGGGTGGGGAACACACATCATTTTGCTCGCCGGTGGTGAGTGGATATTTACATTTTGAAAAACTGTCAGTTGGGCCTACAGACGGAGGTAGATTTCGAAAAATGCTCATTTCAATAAACAAAAAATAAATAGATAAACCCAGTTTAATAACTTCATTTGGCCGTTTATGAAAAATTTTTAATTTCATCTTTCTGTAAAAAACTGGTTTTATCAGAATCATCTTAAGAAAAATTCAGCTCAAATGCCCATTTTGACAACATATTTTGAAATAAATTCTGAATTTATTAAAAAATCGACCAAAACAGTACATTATATAGTTCCTAAATAACAAAAAACTGTCAGTTAAATGCATTTGAGAAAAAAATTGAATTTAAAAATGACTCATAAAATAACCGAAAAGACTGGCCAATGCGTCACAGTATATAGTTTCTAAATAAGCGGATCTGTAAATTGGATGCGTTTGAGAGCGATAATGGATTTTAAAACGAGTCATAAAAAACGCAATTTGTTATGTGAATACTTCCTTAAATTTTCAAATCACGATGACTTCGGGAAATTCTGTTCAATATACCCTTTTTGGTAGCCTTTTTCGAAATATATTCTGTCTTTATCAAAAAACCAATCAATGCATCACATTATATAGTTCCTAAATAAGAGGATTTGTAAATTGGATGTGTTTGAGAACAAAAATGGATTTAAAAACAAGTCAGAAAAAAACGCAATTTCTTATTTGAATACTTCCTTAAATTTTCAGTCCCGATGACTTTGGGAAATTCTGTTCAAAATACCTTTTTTGAAATATATTCTATCTTTATCAGAAAATTGACCAATGCGTCACTTTATACAATTTCTAAATAAGAGGATCTACCATTTGGATGCGTTTAAAATCAAAAATGAATTTAAAAATAGAGTCAGAATATAAGCAGTTTGGATTTGAGGTTTTTTCTCCAACTCCTTTTTTTTTTTTTTTTTTTTTTTTTTTTTTTGCTATACGAATTGGTCCCATGAAAAACCTGTCAATATAAAAGTTGTAGATATTTTTGAGAAGATGTAAAATAAATTTAATCAGATTTGATAGCTTAAAAATTGACGGAGTTATGGATTTTTTTCTTTTTTCACCGTCCTTTTTCTTTTCGTTTTTAATTTTTTTCATCAGTAAAAGCTGGTCCTTCAAAAACTTGTAAATACAAAAGTTTTAGATAATTTTAAGAACATTTACAAAAAATTTAGTTAGACTTGATATCTTGAAAATTGACGAAGTTATGAATTTTTTCTCTCAAAACCCCTGCTTTTTTCGCCCCTTGAGCCCACTTCTAAATTTATCAAAAATCTGTCATGCATAAACTTTTGGCCCATTTTTAAGAAGTAATATAAACTTTAAACTGATTCAATATCTACTTTAATTAAGAAGTTATGGCGTTTTTTCAGTTTTCACAAAAACGCCCCCTATTCCTACCCCCTTGGTACGATTTTGCCCATTAACGAACTTAGCCGAGATTTTATCCCCTTTGGTTTTATGTACCAGTTTGGTGGAGATTGGTGAAGAATTATAGAAGTTATCGTGTCCATAAAAAAGTGATATATATATATATATATAAACTGGTGCGATTGCAATAGGTAGTATTTCATACGAAATCTACCTAAAACTGTTGGCATAGAGACATTATCAGACACTTTTTTAATCTGGATACTTTTAATTTCCAATTATTTTTATTACCATGTATATATGGTACTAAGTTTTATCTTGCATTATGAGCATACCTCTGTTGTATATATTTCTTAATATTATAGGAAAAAAAAAAAAGAATTATGAAAATGCATTTAAGTAATAGTAATTTTGTCTGTAAGTGCTTGTGATTTTGTCATAACTATCTTTAACTGCATATGTGTTGTATATTGCAGGCTGGCGAAATAAATCCTCGGCTGGTAAGATTTTTGAAAAATTCCCTACACCTGGTTATATGTTAATAAACTGAAAACATGTTATAGAATTTTTAGTTATGTATAACAGGGTGGCAACAGATTCTGGAAATCAGGGAAATATTAGGGAACTTTATAAATAAATGCTCAATCAGGGAAATTTTTCTCTCTGCGAAAATATTTGTTTTTACCTTACCAACAACTTTGAATCGTTGCCAAACAGGTCATTATGAAACTAATAAGATGTTATAAAGAGATATAAAGCCATACTGCTGACAAGCGCTATCTGTCTGTGCATGAAAGCGAAATTGTCCCACAAACACAAATTTTCAAAAGTTATTTCATTGACAAATTTTTCACATTTTTCAATATCTTTTGACGAAATTTGCACATTTTTTATGCATTTTGTGAACTTTAGACAAGATTTGCACATTTTTCCATGATCTTTTGACTACCATAATTTAGGGAATAAACACCACGGCATTTACGAGTTTAAAAGTTAAATTTTTCATATATGCAGCATTTACGGAAATTTTGAGCAAAAAAATTCAGTATTTCAAAATTTTAAGAAAAAGTCACTTCAACACAAAATAATTCCTTTTGACTGCGGCGTTTACGACAGGTGCAGCGATTATGCCGATTTTTTTCAAAACGATGTCACTATTCGAGGCTGCGGCGTTTCTTCCCTAAATTACGGTATATTCGTGCTTTTACACAAACCTTTCGCAAAATTCGCGTTTTTTTTTTTACAAAGCCTTGGATGAAATTTGCATTTTTTTATGCAATCTTTAAGATTTATTTCGTGTTTATCCATGATCTTTTGACTAAATTTATCTTCTTTTTGCTAAATTTTGCAGAAATTAGTGTTTTTTATTCGATCTTTTGACAAAATTTTGTGTTTTTTCTTCAATCCCAAGGGTGGATGTGGAGAGTTCTCAAGGGGGGGGGGGGGGAGGGCGATTTAAAAAAATTTGGAGACTCGAATCTGATGCGTGAGTCGAGGCTAATTTTTTCACTGCAGGTCGGGTTCGGCTCTGATTGACTTCTATTTTTACTGTAGGTTGGGTTTTGGGTCTGGATAACTTCTATTTTTGCTGCAGATCGGGTTTGGGTCTGGTTGACTTCCATTTTTTGCTGTTGGTTCGGTTAACATGTTCACTGCCGCTCATGTGAAAGTGTGTAATATGGCACCAACATTAAGGGGCCACTCACGCGCCAGCGCATGATGTCCAATAGCCAGTCACACACTGGTGCGGGAAAATTTTTCACTGATTCTTTGTTATAAAAAGTAAATCGGCTTCTGGGATGAACTCACTTCTACAGTGCGGCCTTAACTATCATCACATCTTCATGTAAGCGGCAGCGAACATGTTAACTAACATTTTTGCTGGGGGGTTGCATTTGGGTTCGTTTGACTTTCACTTTTTACTGCGGGGCAGGTTAGCTTCTATTTTTTGCTGCATGTCGAGTTGTCTACTAGATTAGGCTATTGGTTGGCTTAAATAATACTTTTTTGCTGTGGGTTGTGTTTGGAACTGGTTAACTTCTTTTTGCTGTGGGTCAAGTTAACTTCTACTTTTTTTTTCTGCGAGTTGGGTTTCGGTCCGGTAGATGACTATATTTTGTTGCTGGTCGCGTTGAGTTCTGTTTTTTGCTGTGGGTCGAGCTGACAACTTCTAATTTTTAACTGAGCAACAGCTAAAGATATACAAAAGTTTACGCTATAGGTATTTTTCTATTGTCAGTTATACGCCGGAGTCGAGTGGGTCGGTAAAAACCCAAACTATATACTATGCATTAAGAAGGGAAAATTTTTGTCCGAATGCTATGTTAAACTTAGTCATCAATCATACTCTTTATTAGTTTTATGCAAAGTATCATTGACCGGTCAGTTTTTTTTCTATCTGAGCCGAAGTTTCATATCAATTTTCAGTGTATATTTTCATAACGGTAAGTCAAAGATAAAAGTTTTTAATTTTTATTTAGATTGCAAAAAGAATGTGTGAAGCATTTACACTTTTAGAAGGTATTTAGAATGTACTTATTTTAAATAGTTTACATAGCAGATGGTCGAATTTCTATTTTATAAGCAATTACAAAAAATTAGGATATTTTAAAACATATTGAAAAATAAAATACTGACACAATAAGGGGCCAAAGATAGATTTTTCAGTATTTGACATCGAATCCATTTTGCTAAAATTTCTTATTTGCCAAATTGCTAATGTTGGTAAAAAGCCAATGAGAACCCTGGGTCGGACCAATAATGCTTATTAGAGATCTGCACTGGCCGAGTTCCACTAATGGTATTCGGGCCGGGCCTTACTTCTGAAGACTTGGGCCAAGCTTAGTCATTAATCTTTTCGGGCCAGGACTTAATTTTTTTTCTGTGAGTATCAGGCAAGGCCTAAAATATTTTCCGTACAAAGCCAAGACTGATTTCATTCTTCCTAGTCTTCATGGACCAAAATAACTTAAGGCTCGGGCCTTACTTCTGAAGACTCGGGCCGGGCCGGGCCTAGTCACTAATCTTTTCGGGCCGAGCCTAACTTTTTTTTTTGCGAACGAGGCCGAGACTGATTTTTTCATGGACCAAAATAATCAGTTGCTATTGAATCTTCCTATATGAAAATCCTTTTCTCGACTCTTTATAAATCAGTAAAATTTGGCTTGGTCCAAAAAATTTTGCAAAAAAGGCATATACTTTTAAGTCATCATCATTCTACTAGTGTTCCCATTATGCGTTTTTCGAAGGGCGCCGCGCCCTGCCCGCCCTTATTTAATTGTTGATGCGCCCTGCTGCCCTTTTGTATATAACACGCGCCCTGCCCAATTCTCAAAACATGTACTTTGCGCCCCGTAATTTCTTGAAAAAATGTCTTATTTTCCTTCCCTTTATATATATAAAAAAAAAAAAATGTACATGCTTGAAAAACAAGTCATTCAAATGTTGTAATTACTTATTCACGACAAGTGACTATAATCTGACAATCGGTCCCTCCCCACTCTACGCATAGCCAAAACAGGTGCCCCAATTCATTGTTTATTCAAAATTTCAACATTCCTCACTGCATTCTGTTCAATATTTCCAGATTGCAATACGCCATTATTACCTGTTCACGACAGGTGACGATAATCCGAGAATCGGACCCTCCCCACGCAAAGCTAGAAAAGGTGCAGAAACCCCACTTCTTTGTGTATTCAACATATCAACATTTCCCACTACAATCTGTTCTGTATTTCCAGATTCCAAAGCGTCATTTGCATTTGCAGTTTACGCTGCAAATGCAACCCCCCCCCCCCCATAGATCACGTGCTTGTAACATACATTTCATTTAGATATGTTTTCATCGAACCATAAGAGAAAATTATCAAAAGATGCGAGAAAAAAGGGAAGATAATCATGCAAAAGATTAGCGGATACGTTTAAAATAAGTATTTTTTTTTCAGTTTTATTTTATTTAAATGTTTGTGTTGAAAATATGCATGACTAGCATAACTTTTATTGCATTTAATTTACAAATTATCATTGTGGTAGAACAAAAAAAAAAATCCTTTCAACATGGCGAAGTACATTATCAGATGGAAGCTGGTAACGGCCTGTTCTGTTATTTGAACAAATAAACTGCAGTTATCATCTTTTTATACAAGTAAACTTAACAGTGTCGGGGGGAGGGGTGTTGAGGGTTCTAATTATCTGATAATTTATTATATTTTAATAGAAATTCTGTAAGCAGCCTAATTTGTTATTATTTGAACTCGCTGAAAATTTGAACGCAATCGGATAATTAACAACAAAAGATATGCATGTTAATAGCAAGGAAAAGAAACGTTAGCTTTCCGTTCTTTATTATTATTACTTATACATCATATTTTGTTTAAGATAAATCTTGCAATCGTTTTGAATATCGGGAAAAAAAAAAAAATTTTTGAAAGATTTACACGGGGATTATTGACACTGGGGATTCCTGGATAACCTTTCTTTCCCGAAATTATCTATCAAAATTAATTTGTAAAGGAGAAAAAAAAAAAAAAGAAAAACCCTTTCTACTTCTCAAATCATCTGAAAACCGCGTGACCTATATTTTCCCCCTCTCCTCTGCTAAGTGCACAGATAAACAACATACATACATGACTCATGTAAACTAAACAAAAAGATTCACGTGCGAGCTCATAGCATAGGCTGTCTTTTATTATTTTTTTTTCTTTTATTGCTCTAGGTTGTTGCAATCTGAAATGAATGAAATAAAATAATTAGAGTTAGAAAACTTTTCTTTCAAAATACGTCTGTTAGAGGTCTGCACGGGCCGAAATTTTCAGGCCCAGGCCCGTCCCCCCGATCCTCAGAAAAAACCCGACCTAGCCCGAACGAAAAAAATATTGGCCCGGCCCGTAGAGAAAATTTAGTGGCCCGACCCGGTTTGGTGTACTAGCTAAAAACAAGACCCAAGCTCAGCCCGGTCCTGAAAAAAAAAATTAAAATTTCGTCCTGAACCCAGCCCGGCCCGAGTAAATTTCTGCAGGGTATTAATCTTTACTCTTACGGAAGAATTCGGACCAAAAAAGTTTCTTTTCTTTTTTTTTTTTTTTTTTTTTTTTCAAAGTTTATTATCTACATTTATGAGGAAGTACCTTAGGCTGCAATATTTATGTTTTTAATGAACCTTTGTTTGTGGTACGTAAATGTCTCAGTTATCATTAGTATTATTAATCCATATTCCATGTAATGGAGACAAAAATCTAAAAAATGGTACATGATACTAAAAGGTATATCTTCTAAAACGGAATCACATTGGAAAGACGAAACTACCTTCTCTTAGCAGGTGTAAATGTTTAATATATTTTTTTTCTCGCGTATTATTGTATTCATTTTTGTATGGATGAATAGTTTAAAAGAAAATTCCGTCATAGACAGTTTTTTTTATGTGTTTAATTCTATAAGCCTAAAAATCTCTAAAAAGAATAAATTTTAATGTTTTATAGTAGAATAATGACAACTTAAAAGTATATGCCTTTTTTGCAAAAATTTTTGGACCAAACCAAGTTTTACTGATTTTTGAACAAACTTGGCCACGCCGAGAAAAGGATTTTCATACGGGATGATTCAACCGGAACTGTTTTTTTTTTTTTTTTTTTTTGTTTTTGTTTTTGGTCCGTGAAGACTAGGAAGAATGAAATCAGTCCCGGCTTCGTACGGAAAAACTAAGTTAGACCCGGCCCGAAATGATTAGCGACGACGCCCGGCCCGGCCGAATGCCGTTAATGGGAATCGGCCGGCGGGCCGGGCTTTGGGTCGGCCCAGCCTGC
This sequence comes from Maratus speculifer, assembly GCA_964019185.1. Taxonomy (NCBI): domain Eukaryota; kingdom Metazoa; phylum Arthropoda; class Arachnida; order Araneae; family Salticidae; genus Maratus; species Maratus speculifer. The sequence goes on from OZ025292.1 coordinate 361,736,739, forward strand.
AGATCTCTTGCGTCTGTAATGCGAGATTCTTTTAAAATGTACTTAAAATGATTTATTGATTGAAATTGATTGACTTAAAATGTAAGGAGGGGTGGGAAGGTACATGGATGAAATTACACTAAAGACGTTTTGCAGCAGCGAAAATTGGATTTTGGAGCAATGAATCAATTTTTTTTTTCTTTGGAGCAAAAAAAATTCGATTTTAGGGAAGTAAAGTCCAATTTTGTGAAAGTCAAATTCAGATTTTGTAATCGTAAAAATCATTTTTGTTGCAACATAAACGTGACTTTGTAGTACTAAATAGTGTTGGGTAGGACAAAGAAAATTCATGACGTTTGTATGAGGTATAACCAAAACACTTTTGTCATGACAATGTCATGCTTCAATAGAGTGAGGGGGTGAGGAGTTAAAATCCAGGAACTACAATTGGGAGTTGGGACGGAAGTAAAGGCTTATCGCTTCTCTCTGTGTAAAGTGTAACGAGAAGTTAGGGGGTGGTTACTTACTTTAATGTTATTGTTAGGTTGATAAACAGACGTGTATAGTTTTCGGAAAATATAAATGAAATTAGTGGCTCGACGGCGAATTAATGCAGTAACGCGCGTATTATCTGATTATAAGGAGGGTTTTTTTCGGTAAAAGGAAATTCCCAAATGATGTCATGCTAGGGGGTGTGTAGTGCTTTTTTTCTGAACTGAAAGTATATGTTTATATAATAAAGCCTGACATCTGACAAGAGGGAGGGAGGTGGTATGTTGAACTGTGACACTTTATGAAAAAGGGTGAGAGGGAGGTAAAAAATATTGAATAAGGTTTCACATCATTTATGGACAAACCCTAATAGTACTATGTAGAAATAAATAAATGTACTTGTAAAGAATTTAAATTATTTTTGAAAATAATTATATTTAAAAAAATGTAAAAGTAAATGCGTAACGAATTGTTTTGCATATACTGAGCAAGAAGCAGGACTTTGGAAATGGGTAATCTTAGTGAAGAATTTTAGTATTTTAGAATTCTAATTGTTTTTTAAGAAAATTTACATGTAATTGCTGCAAATTATAATGCATATTTTTGCTTGATATTATTCATCTGAAAAATCACATTTACATCAATTAAAATGCTTATTATTATTATATCTAGTGACAAAGGAAACTTTGATCTCTTTCCAGTGTTGAATCCAAAAACTTTTCTCCGGGAGGAACTTCTGTGGTCCCGGGGGGGGATGCCCTGAAATCAATACAATATCTTTCAATAACATTCGATTTAACAAGAAGTTGTGTTTGATTGTTTATTTATTATTCCGACAAAATAATAAATAGGGCAATTTAATTCCCCCTCAAAATACTAATTATAAGTAAATAAATAATAAAAGGATCAGTTTACAAATATAAAAGCAATTTCAAGATTCCCAGAGTGCTGTGACGTAAAAAAATAAAAATAAGTTTTTTTTTTTTTTCTTTTTTTAATTATGGATTTTGTTTCCTACGAGCTACACTCGTCAAGCCCCCCGTCCCCACTCTAAAAAATAAGTTAATTTGATCGGTTTTAAAAAGCTTAATAAAGATTGAATTATAATTAAACATAAACAGTGACGATCGCCTTGTAAGCGAGTTTTAATTCTTTTCCCCTTTACTAAAAGAGTTTAAGACCAAATCAGTTGTTGTTAATGGCTGTTTTCGTGTTTGAATAAATAAGATAACTTTAACATGTAAAAATCATCTTATATAATATTAATGTAAGTCAACACGTAGAATGTAGAGTCTTTCCCATTGCTTCCCGATATTTTTTTAACAATGCTATAAAGAAATTAATTTAAAAAAGTGATTTTAGATGTAACGCTTGAAACCTAACTTTTTTTTTTTAAATAATATTCAGGGGAAAATAATTTTTAACGTTAGAAAAGAAATATTATTTGCGCTGTCTTTAATTCAGCAACAATGTGAGACAGATTATGTCAAAATATGAAATAAAACCCTCGTGTACGTGTATATCTCGTGTATATCGTGTAAATAATTTTTTTTAACTGTTTAGCAATGTGATTTGGCTATTTTAAATGTGACATAATTTACTCCATTTACGATTTTTAACGCAAATGCACGGATTTATTATTTTGCAGCTTTTTCTCTTTTAAAATTCCGTGTACATGTAGTTTTTACGCCGTAACTTTCAATATTTTCCTGCCTTTAATAAGTAATATTAATTTTATTTTAATTCGAAACATTTTTTTTCTGATTATAATAGTCACGTATAAATAAATTTTTAATCCGAAAGAAATATTATCCTTTGTTCTGTTATTTTTAGATGGCAAATATTTAAAATAATACACTTTTTTAAAATATGTAAAAAATATCTCTAGAAATGATGAAAATTTAAATTTATTCCATTCCATTTTATATTTCTTCCATTTCCATATTGCATTCCATTTTTTAAATATGCTTTAGAAATTTTTTTTCGTCCAGGGGAGGGGGTGGTGACCCCGTGACCTCCCCCTTGGATTCGTTACTGGTTTTACTGTAAAAGCATAAAATGGATAAGCCTGACTTTTGAAGGGATTTAGAACCGAATAGCATCTTCCCATTTTGATAGATAAATTATTTGTTGATGTACAAGAGATTTTTATCACTTGGCTGCTAGTTTTTATCCTTTCATGTGCTGCCATTACCGAAAATTCGATTCAAAACGCTAACATTGACGGTATTTTTCTCAAAAATGTAACACCTTTATAAATAAATAAATAAAAAGGATAACTCCATTTGATTACATAGTTTAAGAATAAGAACACCAGCCAATCTTATGCGCTTCCGAAAAGAAATGAATTTAGAAATGTATTGGAAAGTAGCTTCTATGAATTTGAGAAAAGCCTTAATAAATACAGAGAAGTAATTTCAATAATCAACGTTTTATTACGCAACTTTAAAAGTTGTGATGTTTTTAACCCTCTTTTTCTTCTTTTTTTCCAACTATTAAATTTTTAATGAAAACATTTTTGAATATAAGGATTTCTAAAAATCATAATCATTCATTTTGCTACTGTATATTTTTTGTCTTAGCGTACACATCGTAATTTTAAAATAAACTGTAAAATTATCCCATAAGTATGCATGCGGTATTCTTTAAAGAAATCTTAAGTACTAGTTAAGAAATATGAGAAAATTATGTTATTTTTTAATTTTTGAATTGAGTCGGGCCAGATCGAAATTGAGTCTGTTTTGACTTATTTTTGTGTGGGCCGAATAGGTCGTCAAAATGAGCCTCTTCCCCGCCTACGTAGAAAAAAAAAAAGATGTGACAACTTTTTAAAAGGACGGCTGAAATCGATTCTGTTTCTACTCTGTTATTGTTAATCCTTTCCTATCTTAAATGAAATATACATAATGACAAACACAAGTTGGGAAGTATGAATCAATATTATTAAAAGAAAGAAATGAAAAGAATAGATCTCTTCTTTTCTTTCCACTAGAACCAATCCTCCCAAAATTCGTCTCACTTTTTATCTTGCTACATTTTTTCCTTTTCACCCTTTCCCATAGCTTAAGCTTTTTCAAACTTCAAACGTAGCCCGCGCCCGCCCAACTCTGTTGGATTTCGACCCTTTCATCAACAGACAATGACAGCAAAACACACACACACATTCCAGTCCAGTCATCCTCTGAAACGAAACACCTCTCGCGTCTCGCCGCTTCAAAAAAGACGAAAACATGACAAAATTTTTGAAGTACTTCAAATCTGGAAACTGAGGTATTGGGACAAATTGTCACGGTGTATGGGACAAATGAGGTGCCTCATGTATGAGTTACCCAACACTAGTACTAAATATGTATTTGTAGCAACAAAATCGCTTACTTCCGATGATATTTGCGTCTTTTCCCGATCTTCTGACAAAATTTGCGCTTTATGGCGGCCTTTTAAAAAATTTATGGATTTCTTTTGCGATTTTTTGTTCGTTTTTTTCTTGCTATCTTTTGATGAATTCGCACGTTTTTTTTTTTTTTCTTTTCTTTGCGATCTTTCTGGCGGAATTTTCTGTTTTTCAGTTTGTGAAAAAAGTTGCTTTTTTCGCGATTTCTTGACAAAATTCGCGTCTTTTCGCGATCTTCACCCGAACATAGTGTTTTTCGCTATTTTTTTTGTCAAATATGACCATGTTTTTCACCATTTTTGGTCGAAATTCGCATGTTTTTCGCGATCTTTTGACAATACCCGCGTGTTTTTAGCTATCTTTTGGTGAAATCAACTGCGTATTTTTCATTTCTGGACGAAATTAGCGATGCGTAAAAGGTTAAAAATGGAATTTTTCTTTGTTTCTCGAATTGACAAAATCGTACAAAATTTTTATTTTGGTACTAAGTACATTTTGGCGCAGGTTTGGGGGCAAATTGACGAAAAAAAGCTCTTTCGGCGCAGATATGCGTAGCTCTTGAGACCTGGGAGCAGAGATGTTCTTTTGCTTGCACAACTGTTCTTTTTTATGAAAAAAAGTGCCCTTTTTTTTATAAAAAGTGCCCCTTTTCTTGACAACAAAGTGCCCTTTTCACTAAATGCGCCCTGCCCCTTTTCAAAAGAAATGTGAACACTAATTCTACAATTAAATATTAAAATTTATTCTTAAAGAATCATAGATTACTAGGTGTTTTAAAATAGAATCAAACACATGAAAAAAAAACATGATTATGATGGAATTTTCTTTTAAACTGAAAACTGCAAATTTCTTTTAAACTGTTCATCCATGCAAAATTAATACAACAATACGTGAAAAAAAAAAAAAAAAAAATATTTTCATCTGCTAAGAATGGAACGTATTTTTTTTTTCTTTTCAATGCGATTCCATCTTAAAAGATTTTACTTTTACCATATACCATTTTTTTAGATTTTTATGCCTCCATTATATGGAATAATAATACTAATGATTAGTGAAACATTTACATACAACAAACACAGGTTCATTAAAACTGTAAATATCGCAGCCTACAACACTTCTGCATAAATGGAGATTATAAACATAAAAAAAAAGACTGAGATAAGCTTTTTTGGTGGTGTACGCTTCCGTAAGAATAAAGATCAATGTTCTGTAGAAATTCACTCGGGCTGGGCTGGGTTCGGGTCGAATTTTTAACTTTTCTTTTGCGCCGGCCTGAGCTCGGGCCAGGCCGAAATTTTAACTTTCGGGTAGGGTCGGGCTCGGGCTGAAAGGAGATATTAAATGAAATCCTCTGTGCGATTCGCATTCACAATTATCCACTTTTTGGGGGAGAGGGGCAGCAATTAATTGATGAAATTTAAATTTTATTTATTTTAATTTTTTTTTTTTTTTTTTTTACAGCAAGTTATTGGAATTTACAATTTTTATAAATGAATGTTCGAGAAATTTCATGATCTGTTCAACAACCAATTGTCAAAATCTGCAAGATTTTGTTTTAACTGATTTGAGTAAGGAAAAAAAAAAAAAAAATTTTTGCATCTTTGATTGAAGATATGTATGACAGTTTGCTATGAGTAAATGGCATTTTTAATCAATGGCAGATTCGTACATTTCACGATTATTACAATCAGTTGGTGAAAGAGAGATTTTTTAATTCATCTTCCTAAAGAAATCGGTGTTCTTTTGTCAGCACTAACTGAAGAATTTTTTTTTTAAACCATATTTCATTAACTATTTTTTATTGGTGATCTATTAAAAAAATTTGCAATTTTTTCACATAATCTATAATTTTTCTTTTGAGATATATTGAGAAAAATAATTTTTTGCACTTAAATGACAAAGTTTCCAATGCTACAACAAATCAAATAAGTTAATAATTTTTCTTTTGCATAGGACTGATAAAATTGAGGATTCTGTACATAAGATACAAGTGATTAACGAAATTCATGATTCTTTACATGATAGATTGATAATATATATGTATATATATTCAAAGAAAAATTATATTTGGATTAAAGAACTTCACACCCTAAATAAAAAAATAATCATACAGTGCGGAAAAATATAGGAGCACTTCTAGACCTGTATTTTTAACATTCCTCGAAGGGCCCTCTTAAAAAAAAAAAGGGGGGGGGGGTAACTTCCTTATATTTTTGTGTAGCATTCTGTATTTTTATTTTCATATGCCCTGTCTTTTTAATATACCTTTCCACGGAGAGACCTTAAAAAAAAGTGGGGGGGGGGTGCATTTTCATTCTATCATTTTTTAGGATACTTTCTATTTTTGTTTAACACAACATTTCTTGACGGGTCAATCGTGGGAATAAAAAAAGGTACATAAAAGTTAGAATTTATTAGGAGCATTTGCCTAATTATTACACATGGCTAAAAATTCTATAACATGTTTTCAGTTTATTGACATAAATCCAGAGGTAGGGAATTTTTCAAAAATCTTACCAGCCAAGGATTTATTTCGCCAGCCTGCAATATGCAACACATATGCAGTTAAAAATAGTTATGACAAAATCACACAGAATTACAGACGAAATTACTATTACTACAATGCATTTTCTTAATTCTTTTATTTTTTTCCATAATATTAAGAAATATATATAACAGAGGTAAGCTTATAATGCAAGATAAAGCTTAGTACCATATTTACAGTAAATATTATTAGTAAAATCAGTTAATATCTTGAATTTTTCATAAAATAAATTTATTCTTCTTTCATGAAACAGCCTGAATTCAGTAGTATTAACGAAAATTACAGTTTAATATATGCATAGAATTTATATAAAAATGTCAAATTATGTCCCTATATTTAAACTGAAAATTTCATTGTTTACATCTGTAAATTATGTGCGGATTTATGGTAGTCTGATGTATTTAAAAAACTAATTGATAAATCATTAAAATTCTAAAACATGTCATTCAATTCATTAATTAAATCAATATTTTTATAAATATTAATTTCATTTCAATCAAAATTTAAAACCTTTTGCAGCACAATTTTCTAAAAAAGTCCTTGTCTTATAACAGAGCAAAAATTATATTTCTTACTTTCTATAAATTAATTTTAGATTATTTTCTAATGTTACTAACCTTATAGGTATTTGTTCGTTATTCTTCTAAAACTATTTCTTTAAAACAATTTAACTAGAAATAAGTTTAATAAATTAGAAAACTAGATTTAAAATGGCATAATGAAAATAGTCATTCATACACATGGTCAAATAATGATAAACAAACACTTTTGCTTTTATTAATGAAATAATTTGTGAAAGTAAGAACACTAACTGCTGTAAACAAATGTTTTCTTTTTTCTCATTTACCAATCAAAATAGCATTAAAAAAAGTTATTATTTTACATTTTTAGAAAGAAAAGTGTGCTAATTTTAGGCTTATCATCTAAAGAATTACATTCACCATTTTTTTTTCCTAAATAATCTTATCCAATTTGCTGTTGTATTAATTGATACTTTCTTATTTTGAAACTATTTTTACACATAAGCTGATTAAAAAAATATAAATCATATATTAGAATATTATAGACTTAATGAATAAATGGTACATTTGAAAAAAGAATAAAAATTCACATACACATGGTCTGTGTATAATAACAGTAAACAAACATTACTAAAATTAATTTAATAGATATCTTGATTTGTGTATGAAAGGAAAACTATTTATTGTAAGTAAATGATAAATCTCTTCGAATTAATCATTCAAATAGAATGAATCTTTTATTCATAATAAAATTAATACTAAAATTTTCAGGAAAAAAATGGTACTTTTAGGCTTACAGAAAAAAAAATCTATGTTTCTTATTTTTAAAATCTTCTAATAAATAAATAATAAATTAGTTATATTAGAAACTAAAACTACATTGTTAATATAAGCTGATTAAAAATAATTTTCAATAAATAAAATTAGAATATTATAGATTTAACTTACGATACATCGAGAAAAAGCATTCACACACATGGTTAGTTTACATTATAAGGGTAAACAAACATCTAAATTTGCATATGAAATGTTCCTTAAGGTAAGGAAAATATTATTATAAATAAATGAACTTTCTTCTCATCTCTCCAATAGAAGGGAACATTTAATAAAGATTATTGTTTTGTATTTTTATTATAAATTATAAAATTTTTCTTCTAAAAAATCCAAAGAAACTGTTTTATAAAATAGTACTTTTGTTTTAAGCTTGTTATCATATGAAAATATTAGTCAATACATTTTCTACTATCCTTTTTTTAAAATCAGCTTAGACTATTTTCAAATGTAACTAATACTCTTATATATTTAATTTTATACAACACACACACACACACACACATATATATATATTATAGTTTACTCAAAACATATATTCTGTATAAAAATATGAAGTTAATAAATCTCGAAAATATGAGTATATGAAATATTAATTGCGAAATTTTTACAAGTAAAAGCTTGACATGAAATATGTAGTACAATCCATATTATATGCACTTTACTTTCTCATATAGTTCATAAATAACAAATAGATAAGAGAGGGTGGGGGGTAATTGTATTATGACCAAAATTTTCAATATAAACTTCAGATAAAAATTAACAAGCAAATAGTTACTAAAGGAAACAAAGAGAGAGATGACAAGAATATAAACAGACAGACAGACAAGAACAGGAATGTTTTTAAATTTTAATAAGTAATGAAAGAATTAGATTTGCCACCCATTAAATGCATGTTAAATCACTGTAACAATATTAACTATGCACACCTACATTATTAGGCAATAATACCCCAATAAATAATTTAATTGTTCAATAAAAATAAATAAAAAAAATGGACATAAAAAACTATGCTTACCAAACTTGAAATTTCTTTACTTTGATTGTGGATCCATTTCTTTACAATTCTTGTTTGGCTAGCAAGTAATCACTTTCAAAGCAGAAGAAGAAATATCACTTGCTGCTTTAAAACTGACACCAACTGGCCAATTAATTAATTACTGGAATTTTCATTTATACCATCATTTCATACAAGTCCGTCCAACATAAACAAATAAATTCGCCGCGTTTCGCGATGTACATGGGAAGTACATAAATTAAAATTACAAAACTAAAAATAACTGGCAATGAATTTATATTTCTGTTGTTTAATTTATTACAGTAATGAATATTTTAAACAGTAAAATTAAATTATTCAAATAAGTACTTCAAATATCTGTAAATTAAGGCACGTGTAGTCTTGAGCCACGCTTGTTTATGAAATGAACTTTATTCCTATGACGTCATGCTATTGCAGCAACATGATTGGTTTCTTTATACTGGCTCCTGATTGGCAGGAATAATGTACGGGTCACGTGATGTCTGTCTGGAGACACTAGTCGTATGTCTCTGTAGTGTGTGGCGGGCCTTGGAGAAAGACGCTCCGGGAGACAAGACGCAAAAACGCGCCAATTTGGCGATTTTTAAAAATCGCGCCAAGAAGGAGAGTAAAGTACATTCGCACCCGATTTTTAAATGAAACTATAATAATCTAACATGTAAAACCTGTAACACCATGTTGTTGTTGTTGTTGTTGTATTGACCAAAATGTTGGCCCGGTGAGCAGCTTTACATACCTGTAACACCATTGCTTATGTTTACGTTCGCTTTCGGTTGGTTGGTTTCATTTTCATTGAACCTTACAACGGTTCGAACAGAAACATTTTCCTTTAAGAGAAAGAAGTTCGGTTTACCGATTGCGCGATATCCAATGAAATCGAAGAAATGCTTAAAGTTTTATGGAAAGTCAAATTTTGCGCATGAATCGATAAAATATCGGATACAAGTAAAGCATGTGGAGAATTTGTTTTCTCTAGCCACGGAGTAAAAAAAAGGAGGGGAAACTAATGTTAAAATTTTGCCATGCGGATTTTTTAACGATAGATGACGACACCATAGATGGTGGGCTGTCGATCGATGCTTCTGCAATGCTTTTCAATGAGAAAAATGTTCATTTTTTAAATTTTTTTTAACGAAAAATTTGAATTTTTAGAGAATTGTAGAAATGAAAATCTAGTTAATTGAAGTTTCCTTCACAACATACATATTTTTTAAAGGTATTTGGTGCTTCATTTTCTTTTTTAAGCCATTTAAAATAGGAGATCATTCTGACAAAAACTAAAGAGCATGACTGTTGTAAGTAAATTAATTATCGCAAAGAAATAGATTTATGATTTTTAGAAATTAAGTATTAATTAAATATGGTAAATTTTAATTTCGCGTATAATTTTTATAATTTTTGAACAATTTAATAATTTATAACTTTGGATATTTATGCAATTAATGCATGTAGAATTAAAGCAAATTTTTATTTTAATTATTTTGAGGAAAAAAAAAATGTGTAAATTATAGGATCTCCAGAATACACATTTAAAATAATATAAACATTTTTTTTAAAACTTTGTTTCTATTTCTTATTTGTGACTGTGCAGTAAAAATTTTATCAATAATATTTAATCAAAATTATTCAAAAAGGCTATTATCAAAATTATTCTTCGCTCATTCAGGAATTTTTGCTTTTAAATCCCCATCTTCTTCATCCGGACATTCAGGCTCGTGTGAAATAGGGGGGAGGGGGTGCCGACGTCCGAGGAAATTGAGAGAGCACCAAATTTATTCTACCAACACCAATTTCTTTTTTTATTTTTTTCTATTTTTACAAGAAGTATTGAATTTGTATAAATTTTCCAATTCCGGTTTTCGACGAATTTTACACGTTTCACGGGTCAGAGATTCCAAAAAACATGTTTTTATAAACATCTGTCTGTGAAATATATTTTATGGGTGCTCTATTTCAAGAAAAAAAAAATAAATAAACGGAATATAATAATAATTTAAATTTAGGTAGTCCCTGATATAAATTATTGCTGATTAGTTTTTGGCGTAAATCGCTCAAGAGGTGGCACTGCTATGCTGCATTTTTTACGATTTACGCAACAGCTATACCTCAAAAAATAATGCACGGATTGTAATAAAAATGTATATAGCATAGTCTGATAAGTAGTCCCTGATATAAACTGATGTCGATCAGTTTTTGGTGTAAATCGCTCGACAGATGGCACTGCTATGCTTCATTTTTTACGATTTACGCAACAGCTGTATCTCAAGAACTAGCGAACGGATTCTAATAAAAATTTAGATTTAGGTAGTCCCTGATATAAATTGATGCTGATCAGTTTGTGGTGTAAATCGCTCAACAGGTGGTGCTGTTATGCTGCATTTTTTTACGGTTTTCACAACAGCTGTATCTCAAGAACTACGCACGGATTGTAATAAAAATTTATATTTAGGTAGTCCCTTATTTAAACTGATGCTGATCAATTTTTGGTGTAAATCGCTCAACAGGTGGCGCTGTTATGCTGCATTTTTTTACGGTTTACGCAACAGCTATATCTCAAGAACTACGCACGGATTGTAATAAAAATTTATACTTAGGTAGTCCCTGATATTAATTGATGATGATTAGTTTTTAGTGTAAATCGCTTAATAGGTGTCGCTGCTATATTGCATTTTTTATGATTTATGCAACAGCTGTGTTCCAAGAACTAATGCACATATTTTAATAAAAAACGATACTCAGGTAAACTTCAGTTGGCGAGATAAAATTGAAACAGTTTTATATTTTATGGACCAATAAATTTGTATAATATTAATTCATAGACAGTGGATAAAGTAGTATTAAATACTGCTTATAAATGCTATAAAAATGCGTAAAAAATCTTTGGCTAATTAATGTTATCTAAAATGTATAAGTCTTTTGCACATTAAATAACTTTGTATTTAGACACAAAACACAGTCTCTGCTTTATTGTTCCACATAACATTTAAAAAACATATACCCTAAGATCTATACACAATAAAAAATTCTCAGTTTAAATATAATTACAAGCAAAAAGCTTTATATTAAAGCCTAAAAAACATCATTCAGTTATGGAGCACGGAATAAACTTAATTCCCCTCCCCCCACCCCCGTTCGCCTTTTTTTTTACTATCATAGCCTGTTTTACATCCAGGAACACAGCACAGAAATATATTTTTTAATTCGAACATATGTATCTTAAGCATACAATCATATTGAAAGTCTGCTAAAAAATCAGCCTACCAAATATCGCAGCGCACTCATTATTTACCAAATTTTCACTTTGTATTTTCGAAGAATCATATACATTAAGTTTCTCCTCCTGTTTCTTACTCCGTGTCTCTAGCATTTTCTGCATCATGCTTAACTCAATGCAAAAAACCGCATAAAAATATTAGCACCAAAATTAAAAAAAAACTATTTGATAGAATGGCTTATTTTTTTTTTTTTTTTTTTTTTTTTTTTTTTTTGCATGCATATAACATCATTATCTAGATTATGAATTAAGGATATAACTATCACTTAATAAAAACATTATTAAAAAATCTCTCAAAGTTGAAAATTTTAAAAACCCCTAAAAAATACAACTTTTTTCCCATTAAAAATACTAGAAATATTAAACTATCTAAAATATATTAATTCATAATCTGGATGATTATGTTATATGCATGAAAAAAAAAAAAAAAAAAAAAGCCATGCTATCACATAGTTTTTTTTAAATCTTGGTGTTAGTCATCAAAAATCAAGTTTTGAGAAAACGCGACTTAAAGTTGAAATTATATGGATGCGGCTATGAAAGTGTTGATACATAAGTGCTTATAACTCCGCTAAAAATGCAAATATTTTTATGCGGTTTTTTGCATTGAATTAAGAATTAAATGAATAATCAAATTAGATGATAAAAAAAAAATCGATTTTTTGAAAAGTTTTTAACTCCTGAGACCCCTTAACCTCAAACAAAATCACCCTTCTAATGATTAAATTAAACTAAGCTTTATAAAATAAATAATAAATTTTGGCATAAGATAAATGCATTACATAAATAAATTATTTAAAAAAACCAAAATGTATTTATTAAGTGTAATTTTTTTCATGTAATTTACTATCAAATTTCAATTAATTATATAGGAAAATTCTATAAAATTTCCCTGTTTACTTTATTTAAAATCAATAATAATTATTAATTTATAATTTTTTACAAATGTTTGAAAAAATACATTTATAAAAGTAATAAAATTCCCTGTGCTATTATTTTTACTGCTGAAATAATGTCAAAATCATGATATATTAAATTATTGAAAGAAAAGTTAAAAAAAGATTAACATTTAACATTAATTATATATTTAAATAATAAATATTTTTTATGAAAATCTTTAAATATCTTGCACTATTTTAAAATTACAGATAAACGAGTAATTGGTAAGACTACTAGTAAAATGCTTAATTTTTAAAAAGGAAAAATTTAATAATAGTGCTAATTTGTTATTTATCTGTTGCTAAAACTGTAACATAAAAATATTTTAAATGTAATTTTAGAAGTCATTATTAATGCATTTTAATAAATGTTCATTTAATTACTAAAAATAGCTTACATGATATATAAATAGTAATTTAATTATTGAAATTTATTCGAACTCACATTTTATTTTATAAAAACTGAATTTCTTTACCTTAATTAAATTAAAATTTTATTTATGTTAATTATAATTGTAATTAAAATTTAATTTAACTATCTAATTGACTATAAAAAATTACAAAACAACTGATAATAAAGATCAACAGATTTTTGTAATAATTCTGAATTAATTATTCATAAATTTCATTAATTAGTCTTTAAATTTGTTTAACAAAGATTAAAAAAGTCTACAAAATCAACAAGGATGCATGCTTTAACAATAATAGTCAACGCCAAATCATTCCCATTTTATTTTCATCAAAATAGTTTTCAAGAAATGTTATCTACATTTTGTATTTAAAAAAAAAAAATAATATTGCATTTTCAAAAAGTAGCATGCTTATACTAGTATTCAGTGAGATAATTTTTACTAAAATTATCAGATTGACTAACATCAGTGATTCCCAATGTGGGATGCATGCCCATAGGGAGGGCAATTTGACTTTTCAGTGGGGCAAATTTTTTACTCACTGTTTTGCTATTAGTTTCTTTTAGAAAAGCAATATTGCACACTAGAAAGGAATAGAATACAAGCAAACACAGTGTACCTTTTTTTTTTTTTTTTTTTTTTTTTTAAACTGAATTCAGTGTTTTTTATTTAGTCTTTCTAATCAAAATTTTAAAATAAATTTAACACCAAAATAATAATACAAATAATTAAAAAATATAGTTTTTTTTTTGGTATGGGGGAGGAGATAGTGCTTTCGATAATTTATTTAAGAAGCTTTCTACTTCTATTCACTCTGCTATGTGACACTCAAAGAATTTTTTTCTGATGAAACTACTTAAATGCATACATATAAATTTGAGTGTATTCAACCTAAAAAATATATGAAATATCTGGAGGTATACTGTTAACTTCATAATCCTTACATACTATCAGAGAAAGAAATGAGCATATAGTAAATGTCTATGGCTCTATGCAATAAATAAATTCATACAATGAAATTCTAACCAACTTTTAAGTAAGCTAGAAAAATGAATTATAAAAGGTGTGAATGTTATCAATTTTAATGTTAAATGTAAGTTTCTCTTCAAGATATTTTATAAACTATAAGACTGATATAGGTTGTAAGTGCAACAAAACAATTTTTGGCACAAAGACTAAAATGTATATGTATAACCTCACTGCATTTCCAAAATTATGTTAAAAACACATTTGTAATAAAGGATTAACTTGGATAATTTAAAAGGTATGCTGGTATATTTTTTTTTGGGGGGGGGGGCATCCCCCCCCCAAAAAAACTTGAGATTTTGGGTTTTCAATTGTCAAAAAGAGCAATCCCCCCTCCAGAACTCTAGTGTCCCCCCCCCTGGAGCCGCAAATGTCCCTCCCGGAGAAAAATGTCTGAATTCAACACTGAGTGAATAGTTATTGTTAAAGCTGTTACTATGCTGCCACTGGTAAATAAAAGGTTGGGAACTATTAGTCTAACTGAACTGATATTCATTTTCAAGTAACATTAAAAAAATTACAGATATTGAACAAAAAAATCATCAAAATTTATTTCACTGAGTAATTTGTAGTTAGTGTTAATGTTATTAGGAGTGTGTAACAGGTAAAGTCAGACAATCTCGCTCATAGGAAAGTTCTCCTTGCTTCTCCTAAATTCAACAATAAATATTTAGCTTATTAGCTATTATATTCTTAAAAACATAGCTTGAAAATTCTGAAAATGATTGTCAATAGAATAAGCTTAAAATCTGTTGTTCCTAAAATGAAGCAAAAAAATGAGGGGTTGTATCAAAATATAGTAGTATATGCCATATTGTGTATTTTATATTGATACAAATCAATGGATAAATGGATGCAGCCCCTGATCTTTTAGCTTCCTTTTGGGAGAAATGGATTTTGAGCTAATTCTATTGACGATTACTTTCAAAATTTTCAAGGTATGTTTTTGAGACTTTCATTAAAGTTGCTCTATATATTTAGCTAACACGAATGCAAATGAAATTTTGATAGCGTTCACGCATGCACAATGAAAAATTATTTAGTTAACCTGCTCATTTTTCATACAATTTTTAGTATTTTTTTTATTCTGATTACAGGATAATGTGTGCAATATTTTTTTGTCATATTTTCGGAAAAGAACATTATTTTATAGTAAGAACTATACAAGTTATAAGCAAAAAACTTGGAAAATTTTGGGACTATTTTTATAAAAACCTTAATTTTTCTAAGAGTATACATGCTATCGCAAAAAAATTAAACACAGTTTATTACAATAATCCACTTAATGATAATCTACAGTTTGAGCGCTTTTGCTGCATTAGTTTTGACAGGGTTTTGTTGACGGTACTCTATAAAGTTTCAGGGAAAAAAGCTTCTTGAAAATGTATGACCTGTATTATTATATTTATACACTTAGAGTTTCAGGATAATTCCTTATGTATTTTTTTAGATATTTAACAAAATGTCTAAAATCGCAAGTGGCCAGTCACCCCTGGCCATATAGTGTATATGTATGTAAGTTTAGATTTACGCAATTAACAGTAATTTTTCTAAGTATAAATGTAAAAGAATTTAGTTAACCTGTAAATGCATGTTTGTTTTGTTATTTGTTCTAACTAATAAAATTCTATTTATTTGCAGTTTTTGTTAATCCTGTAATGCTTTACCTCTACCTTCTAGGCTATTTTTTAAGGTGCACCTGACTCTTACTTGTTATATGACAAATAGAATGACTTATAGAGGTGTCAAGCACTCATTTTGTTCAGTCCACATAATACAAGCTATATATAATGTTAATTTATTTTGAAAAATCATCTGGCATTAATTCACAGAAATTATTGTTGTTTCTTTTGCTTGGCAGGTAACTTAGTCAAGTTTCTACAACATCAAACTGTAAGATTAAAAGCTAATGTCTTTTACTATTGTTGAAAAGTGCATAAAAGCATTAAAACTGGCTTTGAGATGCATAACTTATATCATACAGGCACCTTTCTGCCAAATCTTGGATCTTTGTACACAGCTGTGTCTTTAAAAAATAGCACATACATATAAAGGTAGCTTACCTCTAAAAAAAAATTTAGTTTTATTCACAACTTTGACAATTTTGTGCCATAATTTTATACTGCACATTTATATTAAAACATACTAAAAGTAAATACAATGCAACATGTTTAAATGCACTACTGCACCAATCAACATTTTTATTATTTAATCTGATATTTCTTATTAACTCCTCTCCACTATTCAAGATTCTGATTATTAATTCAATTGCAAAGCTAAATGCACCCATCGAAATTTAATGAAGAGAAATGTTTCAGATAAAGTTATGAAGTAAAAAAAAGTAATTAAAAGAAAATATTAATTTTATTTTTTCAAGATAATTTCCTCTGCATCACATTAATTGTAATGCCACTTTTTGTATTTTCATTTTCTTTTTAACATTTATGTATGATTTTAAATCTTCAGAAAAGCTACAAATAAACCTATTTTTGGGGCCCTCAGCATCATAGAGTATTTTAAATGAACTTAGTTTCTCATGCCCCAATGCCTTTGACAGCATCTGTTGTGTCCCCAATAATCCTCTTTCCAAATGAACTTATGATCTGGATCCCCAACACCTAAGGTGTCAGTATATGGTGGGAGCAAGTGTTCTGCATGCGGTAGAGACAATAGAAAACCAAGTTGAACGAGACACATCTAGTAGTAATCAGACCAATAAACCCAACATAAGTATATAACCCCACGCAGTAGAACTAAAATCTGTAAAACAATCCTAAACTAAGTTTAATGAAACAATTTGATTTGAAATCAAATCCATAGAAACCAAGGAAAGGATTCATTGGTTTCAAGAGCAAGAAGTCTCACTTTCTGCTGCCCTTAAGCAGTAGAAGATGGGCCTTCAATTTAATGAATTACCTTTTACATTAACACAATATTTAATTAGATGACATGAGATCTTCCCTCCCTTCTAAAGTTAACTCATTTACCCTTAACAGATACAAATAAAATTTGCCTACCCTCATTGTCATCCTGAAAAGTTCACCGTCTATCTTCACAGTCACTTTATTTTTAATTCATGGCTGTAATAAGTAAACATAGGTTAATGTTGAAAAAGAAGATTAACATTTGAAAAAAATGGTAGCTGTATTAAGAAAATTATTTAGTAGTTCATAAAGTAGCTGGAGGACCCTAGGAACTATGTTAAAGAAAATTACAAGAGAATCTGAAATTTTTAAGGGAGCTGCACCAAAGGCCCCAAGAAAGCAATTACACTGGTGTCCAAAATTTAAGCATAATTGGTAATTAAGTAATTATTTTTAAGTAATGAAAGAAATATGAATCGGAATGTGCTGAAACTCCAGGTGTGTAAACAAAATAGTACACGTCACATATATTCGCGAAGAGTTTGCTCCGAAATCGAACAGGGGACCGTCAACAAATTGAAAAAGAACGAAGATCTTTTGGATAACCCTGTCAAAACTAATGTAGCAAAAGCGTTCAAACTGCACATTATGATTAATTGGCTTATTGTAATGTACTGTGTTGATTTTTACAAGGATAGCATGTATACTCGTAGAGAAATTAAGGTTTTTATAAAAACAGTCCTAAATTTTTCCAAGTTTTTTGCTTATAATTTGCAGAGTTCTTATTATAAAATAATGTTCTTTTCTGAAAATATGACAAACATCATTGCACACAATACCCTGTCATCAGAATTTAAAAATAATAAAAATTGTATGAAAAATGAGTATGTTTAGTAAATAATTTTTCATTGCGCATGCGTCAACGATATCAAAATGTCATTTGCATATTGTGTTAGCTAAATGTATAGAGCAACTTCTGTAAAAGTTTCAAAAACATAGCTTGAAAATTCTGAAAATGGGAGCCTATAGAATCAACTCAAAATCCATTATTCCTAAAGGAAGCAAAAAAATCAGGGGTTTTACCTAAATATAGTTGTACGTGCAATATTGTGTAGGCACTAAACAATGGAATATGGATACAGCCCCTCATCTTTTTGCTTCATTTAGGGAATAAAGGATTTTGATCTCATTCTATCAACAATAATTTTCAGAATTTTTAAGCTATGTTTTTGAGACTTTCACAAAAGTTGCTCTATACATTTAACTAACATAATATGCAAATGAAATTTTAATAGCGTTCACGCATGCGCAGTAAAAAATTGTTTAGTAAACCTGCTCATTTGTCATACAATTTTTATTATTTTTTATTTCTGATGACAGGGTATTGTGTACAATGATGTTTGTCATTTTTTCAAAAAAGAACACTATTTTATATTAAGAACTCTGCAAATTATAATTAAAAAACTTAGGACTGTTTTTATAAAAACCTTAATTTCTCTACGAGTATTCATGCTATCCTTGTAAAAATTAACACAGTACATTACAATAAGCCAATTAATCATAATGTGCAGTTTGAACGCTTTTGCTACATTAGTTTTGACAGGGTTATCCAAAAGATCTTCGTTCTTTTTCAATTTGTTGACGGTCCCCTGTTCGATTTCGGGGAAAATTCTTCGCGAAAATATGTGACGCGTACTATTTTGTTAACACACCTGGAGTTTCAGCACATTCCGATTCATATTTCTTTCATTACTTAAAAATAATTACTTAATTACCAATTAATGCTTAAATTTTGGACACCAGTGTAAGTTGTATTCAAAGGGATATATATACAGTGAAGAGAAATAGGTTTGTTAATGCTAACAAGATTGGGTATTAGAAGATCTAGGGTCTTAACTGGATTGAAGAAATAGGGAAATAACTAAATGGGAAGATAGTCCCAAAAATGAAAATTGGATTAAAATGAAGCAATTTATTAATAATTTAGGACAGAGAAACTTCAAGTAACCAAGTCTTAATCAGAGTCTCAAATGTATTAGGATATGTCTTGATTATCTTCAAATTTTTAGATTTATACATATAGTAAATATTGCCAGCTATCACACAGAGCAAAACTTTTTATTATTAGAATAGATCACAAAAAACTTATTCTCAGGGATGCCACTCAGAAAATAGCCAAAAAGAGGAAATTATGCGTAAAGTAAAATTTACGACATTTTTCACAATATTTATGCATGAATTTTGTAAACTATATTGTTTATAATAAATTAAAAAAGAATTGCAGCTCTTTTTACTTTTTATTTATTAATTTATAAGAGTAAATAAAAATGATTTTTCTTTAGTTTACAGTATTTTACATGAATTAATTTAATCCAGTAACAAATTCAGTGAGGAATTTTATGTATCACATCATTTTAAATCAATTTAAGTAACCCAGCAATAGATTCGATGATTATTCCAGGAGTAAATAGCAAAAATTTGCATGTTTTTTTTAAATAATTTTGTTTGTTTGTATTTTCTGCGATTTTTTTTTCATTTGACGAAAATAGCTGTTTTATTTCATGATCGTTTGACGGAAAATGCCGTTTTATTTCGCGATCGTTTGACGAAACTCGCCGTTTTATTTCGCGATCGTTTGACGAATATCGTCGTTTTACAACGCGATCGTTTGACGCAAATCGCAATTTTACATCACGATCGTTTGACGCAAATCGCCGTTTTACATTGCGATCGTTTGTCAAAAATTGCCGTTTTACATCATGATCGTGCGACGAAAATCGTCGTTTTACATCGCGATCGTTTGACGAAAATCACTGTTTCGTTTCGAGATCGTTTGATAAAAATTGCTGTTTTATATCACGACCGTTTGATGAAAAAAGCCATTTTATTTTGCGATCTTTTGACAAAAATCACCGTTATATTTCGCGATCGTTTAACGAAAATCATTGTTATATTTCACGATCTTTTAACGAAAATTGCTGCTATATTTCGCGATCACTTGACGAGAAAAAGCTGTTGTATTTCGCGATCGTTTGATGAAAATAACCGTTTTATTTTTGCGATCTTTTGACAAAAATCACCGTTATATTTCGCGATCTTTTAACAAAAATAGCTGTTATATTTCACGATCTTTTAACGAAAATCGCTGCTATATTTCGCGATCACTTGACGAAAATTGCTGCGTAATTTCGCAATCTTTTGACGAAAATTCCCGTTTTATTTCGCGATCGTTCGACGAAAATCGCTATTTTTTTCGCGATTGTTGGACGAAAATCGCTTAACAAAAATCGAGAATTCTTAAAAATTAAAAAAATCGGAAATCCGCCTTTCGGCGGAAAAGTGGCATCCCTGTATTCTAAAACACATGAAAAATGGGTTCAATATTCTAAGGTTGATTTCCCTTCTGAAGATTCATTCTATTTACTGAAAAATGTTTATCAAAAAGGGAAAAGCAACTTAAATCTTCTAGTAACAGCATAAAATGAATTACTTATTTTTTAAAAATGTTATCTTTAAAGAGTTAAAAGTCAAAGATAAAAAATAGTTTGTCAAAAAAATAAATTATGCACAAATTGCTTGACAGATACGCATTATTCTTTTCAGTATAATTCAATGTTCACCTGTCATCTTGCCATTTTAGGCAGCACAGCAATTTATGTGATCATAAACTTCAGAATATTGCAATATCAGTTTCCAGTTCCAATGAAAAGTAGAACTAGAAAATCAAACCATATTTAGATGCTATTTTGATTCCCAATTACTGTAAAAAGGAAACTTCCACTTTTAAATTTATAAAAACATTTTTGCCCACTGGGAATGTATATTTTAAGGAAGCATATTTAAGGGTCATACGCACATTTTAAGTCATGTTTGATATGATTCAAAACTAACTTTCGTTTAATAACAGTGCCATTTTGGATCATTTAGTCATTTCCATTTTGAAAGACAGATACCAATTAAGAAAGTAAATGATCCACAATGATGTTGAGATAGTTCTTGGCTGTTCAATCACCAAAGATCCCAGGTACATCCATGAGATTGTTCTCCAAAGCTTAATATCCCCCCAACTGACTCGTGTATAACCTGTTATATTAGAAGGAGTAACAGTTCACACAGAATATGGGGTACTCAAAACAGTCATTGATGTGTTGAAAGATGAATTGTGTTTCATCCAACCAGAGATGGGCAGTATTGAAAATACATGTATTTGAAATACATTTGTATTTTAAACCAATAAGATCAAAGTATTTTTGTAATGTATTTTCAGATGGTTTTACAATGTATTTTGAAAACACTCAAAATATTTTTTTTAAATTTTAAACTATCATGTTTAAATCGCACCAAGAAAAGCTGCGATTCACTAAAAGAAAATACATCTGTTTTGATTACTTTTCAAATTCTGTTCTGGAGATTAATAAAAAAACATTTTTCGGCAATTGCTAAGAAAAGAAAGTTGACAAATTTGTTGTTTAGCTACAGTAAATCTACTCTTGCTGATTAGTTACGAAAAGAACTTATGAATCTTAATGATGCTATAGGAAAGAAAAGAAAAGAAAAAAAAATTGAATTGTGATAGACCAGGAATTTTCAGAGTTGTAACAGATGCAGTGCTGTATTATCCACAGTGGTCCATTGACTGCAAATAAAAAGAGCTCAATTTTTTTTTACTAGTCAAGTAGTTTTATATAAAAATATTGAAATTTCATAAAAATTTGCCTGTTTCATTAATTGCATGAATTTTGTAAATGCATTATACAGTAAAAATAGAAAATTGATGCAACAAACTTTTAAAGGAAAGATTTGACTTCAAAAAGATGAAATTTATGATTTTGCAGTTTATTTCTATTTCTTCTGAATATTTTATTAGTGCTTTTTTTTTTTAAACAAATGACAGAACATTGATATTTTTTCTGCTCTATCCAAACGATTTCTTAGTGTTTATGCATGGTTTGATACTTTACCTAAGTGTTTTAATTTTCAAACTACTATCCTATTTATTCTAGTGAAAAAACACCGTAAACACTGGCAATAATTAATGAATAAAGTAAAATACTTTGTAAAATCTCCATAAAGTGAAAAATAAAGTAGGACATGTTTTGAGCTACAACAATAACAGCTCATTATCAGCAAAAACAACCCCTGTCCGTAAGGGCACAGAGTCAAGATAAAGTGAAAGAAAGAGGGAGGAGATTAAAAAAAAAAAAAAATTTCTAATATCCTTGTGAATGATCTTTCATCATCTCCCTCCCTTTCTCCTGCGTTGCTGTTTTAATATATTTATTAATTTTTTTTGTTTAATTAATTAATTTTTACTTATTTATTTTTATTTATTTTCATTATTTTTATTGTTTTTCTCCTTTTTCGCTCTCTTTTATTATTTTTGCATCACTTTTCTCTTCTACCTGTGTTCTTTCAGCTAGCGACACCTGTCGCACTCTTTCATTCACTTTACCTTGACTCTGTGCCCTTAAACATGTGTTGGTTTAGCTGATGATGAGCTGTTATTGTTGTAGTTTGAAACACGTCCTACTTTACTTATCCTATTTATTTTGTAAGTATTATATTTCCCCCAGTACGTAGCAGCATTCTGAATCAAAAAAATCCTGTTCATATGGAAACTATGAAATATATAGATAGATGTAATTCAGTTTTTATACTTCAGCACAAAAATATATTGGCTACAAAGATAACCAACCTGAACTCTTGACAACAGTATTCTCTCTTGAATGTCTTGTAACAAAAACAAAAGCTAGATGTGTGTAAAGTTGGGGGAAGAGAAATACACACTTTAAATGTAATTGTGATGTAAATGGTTAACATGGAAAAGAGTAAATATAACTTGACATTGCACTGATAATAATAAAAAATACATATTACTATTAATTGAATTGATTTTAATTAAAATGTTTAAACGAATTTGAATTATTCAAGAGGAAAATATATAAGAAACTGAAAATCAAGATTTTATTTTCGGGCTTAAAGAAAGATAAATAAATACCCCTTTCCTTTTCTGAGTAAAAGCTTTCTAGCAAAACAGGAAAACATTTTGCTTTTTTTTTTTTTTTAATCTGATTACAAATAGGCATTTTTTCTGGTCAAAAAGTCTTTTTACAACATCTCTGAGTAATTTTACTCTGACTAATACATATATCATGATTAGCTGATACCCGTGACTTTGTTCACATAACATTTAAAGAATTAATTAATCAAGCAAAAGAATTCGTTAGTTAAAAGCATGTGTAATTAACTTTTTATCGTGATTTATAGTAAAAATCTTCTGATGATCCTTTTTGCCGATTTTTTTCTGGTTTAAATTTTCCTTTCAGCAACTTATACTAATAGACAGAAACATTCTTGAATACTTTTATTTAGCCCTGTAGTTTACCTAGTACCTTTAATATACAAAAGTATTTTTCTAAACTTTAGTTCAAACAAAAATATTCCTTATTACTACAAAATTACATTTTCAGAAATTATCATCCGAAGACAACCATGCATCCAGCTCTTTGCGTGACCCTGTACATTATTTTATCTATGTATACAAACATTTCTTAGTTTACTGAATGCAGCTCAAAATAAAAATGCATATTTTATTTAAATACCACCTTTAAGTAAATTACACTCATATTCAGTAACCTTTCCAAGATCTTTTGTGTAACCCTGTATATCTAAATTATGTAACTATCAGCATTTATACACACCATTTAATATGCATACATTTAGTGAAACTTAAAAGAACATATCATAATTCAAAATGCATTTCATCCATCATATACAGTACTTCGGACAGAATATATACAATTTGAAATCTTGTGTGCGTCCCTGTAAATGCTATGCACTTCGTATTATGCATGAAATAATTCACATTAAGCCTCAGCAATGTATATCATTTTGATTATACATAAAATCATTTACCATAATTAAAATGTGTTGCAAACTGTTCCCGCCTTTATTCTTATGCAATGGAATTCTTCTGTGTGACCCCATAAATTAATAATAAGTGTCCTTTTCACTGCATACTTTACAAAATGCATATTTTAATGCTCTTTGTTGATGCATATAAATTTGAATAAGTTTTGCAGGGTGTAACATTGTTAAAATTCAATTGAAACGATTTTTCCCCATAATGCCATAATGTAAAGAAAATTTTTGACTATCCCTATAAATAAACTAATCATAGTAGAAACTAGATTTTCAATAGGTATTTGTGCTAAGGTAAATGTTAATAAAGTCCAAAAATTTCATGGCTACTCGGATTGCCATGAAATTTACGAAAGTGGCCAGACAGACAGACAAACCGAAAGCATAATAACTTTTCAACTTTGTTGGAAAGTGTTAAAAAATAGAGTCACAAATATATTAATTAGTAGTTTTATTTTCAGTCTTTTCCCCACAAAAAATTTTCATTTGTATGTAACTTATTAATTAGTATAAGTAAAAAATATTTCTCATTCATTTTAAATATGACATCATTATTTATATAGCTCCATTAGCTACTGATATTCATGCCTCTTGTATTTTTAACGACTACTATAAAGTACCTGTTTTAATTCAACAATGACATCACATTTTTCCGAGTGAAATATTTCATTGAAAATTTTATTCTTTTTCATTCTTTTTTTTATTTCTAATGTCACCATTTTTGACAGAAAAATTCTTGTTAATGAAACAAATATACATGTTTAATATATAACAAAAAATACTATCTTTATTCTTATTTCAAATATAACAACATACTTATTTTCTTTTAATTTTCGTAATTTTCATTTTTTTGCACGGAAATTGCTCACTTGAAAATTTATTACTGCTGAGAAATTATCATTCCAAATTTCTATTTTTTTGGCAACAGGAAAAGAAAATGGTTGAATTTTATCTAAAAAATGCCTATTGATTCTGTATGAAAAATAATGAAATTTTGAATTAGGAAAATATTAGAATAAAACATAGCCTATGTTCATTTCCGGGCTATAATTTATCTATAAGAAAGATTCAAAGACATTAATCCATCCGTTTTGAAGCCAATTTCATTCCAATTTTGGACACACTTTCACATTGATAATACTGGAATGGATAAAAAAGGATACAAAGACAAAAATCACTACATAGTTTCAAAGATATTTATTAAAAACATAAGTGATTTTATAATAAAGCTGGAATATATTAGAAGTCAAATGTTGCCTAGCTGTTGTTTATACAGAGAACATGACTGCATGAGTAATAACAAATACTGAAAAAATATAAAGTCCAAAATGTTCCCAATGCATCACATAATTTTCTTTTTGTAGTTTTTATACATCTTGTTTTTAACATATTTAATAGAGATGTAAATATATTAAATGATTTTAAAAAGGCTTGATGACAATAAGAGCTTTGTTCAAACTAAATAGATTCATTTTAAAATATACATACAATTTTACAAATGGAACAGTATATTTTTATTTTTGAAAAATATTTCAATAAGAAAGAAATCCAGAACAATATTGCAGAAATCACTAAATTTTGAGAACATTCGTCAATTTTATATACTTAAAGTGAAATACACTGAAGTCACTAGAAAATTTCAGTTTATAAATTAGGCATCTAATAATTTCTCTGGTTTGTTCTTCGATCTGAAATGAAAAAATGAAAATTAAGTTTAACAAAACAAAATTAAATACTTAAAATTCATAATTACATAAAATTTATTCCACTCACTCCAATTTCTATCTTGCTGTCCATAACCACTTTTTTGAAAATTAGAATCTCTAGTACCAGATTGTTGGCCTGAAAATAAAAAAAAGTGAAAAAGACTGAGTTAGCTGGAGTAAAAATTAAATGTATGAAGTTATAGCAATGTATATTATAACAGCTTAAGTAGATTATAAAATTACAGTAGATCACCAATTAATCAAACCTGTTAGGATTTTATCAGTTTAGTTAACTAGACGAATTAAAACAATACTAATTGACAGTAACATTAAAGAAAAAGAGATTGGGCAGAATTCAAATGTTTCAATTGTTCACAATGTTGAGTTGATATCAATGAGATTATGCATTTAGGTATAACACCTCATAAGAAAAATGTTCTATTTATTTTAATGATTGTTATTAAAGCAGTATTTAAAATGTCTTTTTTTGAGTGTCATGATCCGACTAATTTTTTTTTTTTTTTTGCAAAATCAATTATTTTCAGCAAGTATTGACAGATTATAAAAATGACAATTTTTACTTGCAGTGGTCTCTCTCCCTGTAAAATAACCTCGCCTATTTACCAACACTTACATTACAAGAAAAGAGAGTAACATATGTAGGATTTCATCTGTTTATAGGCAATTCAGTGAAAAAGCCTTGCATAGTGCATAAAAGTTATTGTTTATTGGAGAGATGAGATTGCACAGAAGTTCATGCACTTTTTATAACATGTATGAAAATTTATATTTCTCTACCTACTTTTCATCAAAATTTATTTTGGATTCAGTTTAAAGCATCAAATATCTTGTAAGCAGTGGCGTAGCTAAGGGGGGCATCCGCCCCAGGCGCCGAGGCCTAGGGGCGCCAAATTGAGAGAAATTGTTATATATCTATATTAGGGAGGGGGCGCAAAATTTCTTGCTGGCCCCGAGCACCAAAAAACATAGCTACGCTACTGCTTGTAAGTTTTTTTTTTTTTTTTTTTTTAATAAAATGTTATGATAACTCATTTATAAATATTTTGGTATATTTTTATATTTTGAGGTTTTTTAAATCTGTTTATACCACTTTAAACCTATTTCATATCTATGTGTGTATCTACATTGCAGTTAACATAGTATTTTTCCTTTCTTCATTATTACAAATCAAAAGTTGCATCACATTTTCAAAATACTTACAATTATAATTCAAATAGTTATTGCAGTAATTATTTTCACTTTGTTTGTTTCTAAATGCAGGTAAATTAGCAATCTTATCCTTGTTAATAAAAAGCTAAGTTGCTGACTGGCTTTTTCGCTAACCATTGCCAAGGATTAATCTCGGAAAATGAAACATTTGAAGTTACTGAAAAAAAATTAATAGCTTGAAAAGTATGTCAGAAAATTGTTAAACTGTATTAGAAAGAAAAAAAAAAAACATGTATTTTTTTCATATAACTTTCAAACCTAATGATTATGCCTTTTCCAAATATAGAATCTCAAAAATTACCAAATTTCACAATGGAGTACTTTAATGGAGTTTTTATGCATAAAAAGATAATGGATAATGGTAATGAGTCCTGATTGTATACTGGCTATAGCTCGAGTTACAAGTTATTTTATTAGCCTTTTTATTCTGTTAAAATATAAATGTGAATTATAATGTAAAGAGTGCATGATTTTTATTTAATTCTTGACAAATATTAGATTCCCCATTTCTATTTAGCAATGAATAATAATACAGGTTAATTCACATCATTAAAATAGTGGTAAAAGTTTCATGTTTTAAAATTATAATATTAAAGTTAATCTGCACATATTGTTAATAATGTTGTTACAAATGTGGCAACCCAATCAAGATTTTTATTTAAAATGGACCTTATGCACGTCACATCAATGATTTTTTGTGTACTTTACGTGCTATAGCACGTCCACATTATTGTTACATGTTTTCAAATATGGGGAGAGAAGGATGCTATTTTTTGAATAAGCGACATGGGGAGCGCTAATTTTTGGATTGGGGGGGGGGGGGAGGGGGGAGGTGAGATACAGCAAAAGGGGTGCTATTTTTTTAACTAAAAGGCAGGAGGGGCGAAGTGCCCCTCTGGGGGAAACTCTGATTCTTATTTCAAATGAAAAACTTATGAGACAGATGATTATATAATTTTAATGATTAAATAAATATGATAGATTACACAGTCAAGCTTTATAAATACAACAGGCTACACATCCAAGTTTCTTTCTTTTAATTTTTTTACATGGTGAAGATGGCAGGCTGCATTTAGGCCTTACCAGAGACAATGTATAGCTTATTGTGCTTCCTTTTTAACTTTAAAATTTAGGATCTTTGTATCATTAATTAGTATACAATAATAATTCATTATAGCACATAAAGCTGGCTATGGAAATGTAAGGCTCTGAAGCTAATTTCTTTTCATATTTTGGCTCTTGCAGAAATTTTAATGACTACCAATGCCCTAAACAGTACAAAAAATAAAAGTAATACATACCCATGTTTCTGCTGAAGTAAGAACCCTGTTTTAAATCTAATAATCTTTCTGTTTGTTCTACAATGCCAGAAATTTTATCAGCTAGCTGAAGTGACATAGCTTGTATTCTTGATGGTTCTGTACGATGTAAAATGACAGACTGAGTGGGTTCATCTAAAGATGCCTATAACAAAAATACAAGAAATACAGCTAACAATGATAAAAACAAGATCAACAGCAGAATAAATTTATCAACATAATCTGTATATTTTTAAAAACCTATCTATAAAATTTAGAAACATGCATATGGATTCTTCGAAAGTGGGATGATAAAAAAATTATTTATTTTAAATTATTCTAATTATTTGCACAAAAATAAAAATAAAATAAACAAACAATTTATTACTGAGTTAACATAAAAAAAAAAAAATTCTTTTAATCCTTTCAGGTTCACAAAGTAATCATGAATACATTTTCATTTAATCATCTATATACACTTCAATCCTCTTTTGATAGGGAAAAAAATTCCTGATGGAGGACAAGATTGCATAAAACCCACCCACCCCAAACCCTCCTTTTTTTTCGGGGGGGGGGGGGGGGGGAGGGGATTTTTTAATTATTTTTTTAGGTGTCATTAGGGTTAGTATAGAGTTAATAACCAGAGGAATGTAAGAATGTAATATTTAATGATGAAAATGTTTTGGGTCTTAAAAGATTATATTAGTTTTTTTAACTTATGGGTTTAAAGAGTTTCACTATCCTATTAAAACAAACTGTGAGGGCATACTGTCAAATATGATGAAGCCAAGCCAAAATTGTCAAAATAAAATAATGTGCTTAAGGGTGTATTCGAAAAAATGCTTTTCCACCTTCAGCAGCTCGAAATTTTCCTATGCAATTTCAGACATATTTTTAAAAGTAGAATCATGAAACTTGCTGAGGGGATTCTTGAAGGGACGTATGAGGTGCCGAGTAAAGTCTTTTTTACGATCAATTCATTAGAATTTGATTTATAAGCAATTAACTTCTCTGGAAGACCCTTTTTTTCGTTCCCTTATCTCCCACTTCGGAAAAATCGGTTCAAATTGCCGTTTTTGATTGCTTTTTTTGCAATATTTTGTACACTTATCAAAGAATTGACCTTTACGGCACCTTGTGCACTTTCTAAATAAGAGAATCTGCGAGTTTCATGTGTTTAAGAGCAAAAGTGAATTCAAAAATAAATCTGAAAACAAGCAGTTTGAATCGAAATACACCCTTAATTCTTTTAAAAGCTGGTTATTGTTGGCAAGCTTGTAATATTATGGAAAAAAACAAGCCAAAATCTTTTATATCTAGATTTAACAATATAAAATTTCATAATGTAAGTTCCCAACTGGATACAAATTTGACTAATTTACTTTTGGCCAGAGTAAAAATTATGTCTGAATTTTTCACTAATGATTTCATAAATCCGGAAGGATAAATCAAAAGCCCTGGAAATCATGGGTTAGACCGAAACATAATCCCCCTTGAATTATGTATAGTTTATCAAAGAGTAGAAATCACTAGTTAGCACTTAAAATAAAACATGGAAGAAGAGAAATTGCTTTAGCACATTTCCAAAACTGAAATTAAGAATCTAATCAATTTCTGGTAAGTACATTAAATATATATAAATGCAAAATATGGCATTGAAGAATTATTCAACCAACACAAATATCAATAGTTTTAAAATCAAAATAAAACACACAAAATATCGATGCTATATAAAAAGCAATCTTTGCAAAAGATAGTTCTAAAATTTTTCCCACGAAAATTTTGAAGACTAATTTTTTACGATAACTTATCACTTGACATTAACATACAATACAAGGTAAAACTTTATACTGTTACAGGTAATTCTGCTTCAATTTAATCATTTTATAATTAAATATTTATTAATTTTCTTTCACACAAAATATTTTATGTCATGTTTTTCTAAGAAGGGATATTTTGAATCTGTGCATCAACAACACAAAACAACAGAAGAAAGAAAATTGCTTTAGCACATTTCCTAAACTGACAGTTATGAAACTAACTGAACAGTCCATCATAAGTGCATTAAATGTACTTGATTAAAATCAAAGCATATACTAAATGTTACATAAAAGTGAGCTTTGTAAAAAAAATATTTCCAAAAACAAAACTGACAAATTTTTCCATGAATAATTTGTACCATTTTTTTTCAATTGATAAATATTTATCCTATAAAAAAGAATTTCAAATTATAATTTATTAATTTTTCTTACTTGTTTTCATTCAGTCTGGATAAAGCAGTATTCCCCCTGTTATTTATAAGACTCCATTGAGATTTATTTAAGATAGCTTTTGTACCCAAAATACATGGATTGAGAGGTTTGATAACTTGCAAGGTCGCTGTATAAATAGTGACACAGGTGATATCGAAAATGTAAGGGATTTTGCATGTTAACTCATATTTAATGACTATTTTTTCTGTTTTCATGTGCATCATGTTTGTAATTCTGTTATACATTCTGATGATGACTCAATAAAAAGAGTTGAAACATGTCAATATAGATTTTTAATATGTTTTTTAACAAAGCAATGTGCTTTAAGCAAATACATATTTTTAGTGCAAGTTCTTGACTTTTTCCTGACTTTATGGGATATATATATTTGTAGATGTAGAAATGATTTTTGGTTTTCTATATTACATTGCACTGTAATATTCTTATTTATAATGATTTGGCATAATGCCAGCCTTTTCTGTAAAATCCACACATAATTTATAGATGTAAATAATGAAATTTACAATTCAGACGTAGGGATGAAATTTGATTTTATTTTTATATCAATTATGTATGTATTTTAATCAGTAATTTTCATTAACATTATTGAATTCATGCATTAACCAAGCATTTTACATTATGGAGTCTGACTAAACTTGAAAATAAAACTTTCCTATTTTATGATTTTGATGTGAATTAGTAGTCCCCCATCCCCCAACACACACACAAACAGTTGACAAGTTTCATTGAATAATTTAGGAAAAATTCATCTCATCCTTATATTGAATATTAAATTATTTATTATTGATTATTTACTTCACCTTTGCTTTTAATATTTTAATTCTAAGTTATCTAAATTTTTATTTTTTTTTGTTTATTACTTAATTTTTTTTTAAATTTTACTATATTGTAAACATTCATTATAATTGATTGCATTATTAATTACATTCCAATTACTGTTTAAAAAATGTAAGCAAAGCAATGACCAGAAATCCACACAACCTCTGGTTTCAAGCTGTGCAGATTCAAGGGAGTGTACTTTATAATAAATTAATACCTTGATAATCTAGTATTAAAAAAAACCCCAGTTTGTTTATTATAATAAGTATATAACTGATAAAATTGATTACATTTGTGATTTATTATTGATGTGAACTTTAGATGATCTAATACGCTGCGATAATTTTTATTTAGTTACGTTAAATATCATTATTTTTGTTTGAACTGCTGATCTTCTTTAAGTTCAGTTCTATCCTGTCTGCCTTAAGAGAATCACTGAATTTGAAGAAAAAAATGGCTTTTAACAACTAAAGTTTTTCTTTTTAACAACTGCTTGCTCTCTTATTGCATTGTGAGAAAGCAAAGGATTTATTTTACGGGCAGATAATTATCCAGATCAGAGATTTTCACTTTCTAAAACTGGATATTATTAAAGCATTTGTGATGAAGAGCATTATCATTCTTCTCTGGTAAACCAAAATCACAGAACGCCAAAATCAGGCAGATTTTGGGAATGTGCTACTTTCAGCTGCAACATGTAATAACCCAAACAGCCACACGTAATAAAACTTCATTATTGGTTATCAATTTTTTTCAAAGCAAACATTTTTTTTATGTTATGTTTTTCAAAGGGAGACATAATTATGAATTTGTGCATGAACAACACAAAACATGGAAAAAAGAAAATTATTTTAGCACATTTCCTAAACTGACAGTTATGAGACTAACTGAACAGTCCGTGGTAAGTGCATTAAATATACAACACATAACAGTAAAATACAGAATAAGATAATTGTTCAAGAAACATATATATCAATAGTTTTTAAAATAAAATACACAAAACATTAATGCTACATGAAAGCTTTTTATGATCAAAAAGAAAAGATAAGATTTAAACACAAATACAGTATTCCCTTAACACTTACGAGAGTTAACTTCTGCAAATGTCAAAATTGAAAATGTTGAGCTTACCTTCCTTTTCATAAAAGGAGGTTTGATTTTATGATTTTTTTTTTTTTATATCTTTGCTCTAGGGGGCAATGATATGTCCCCCCACCTCCCTCCTGGGCCACCCTCTGAATTCAACACTGACTTCAAGCCAAGATACCAACGAAATGAAGAATCAAATTTCTCATTTTAGCAAATTGCATTGTTAAAATGGTGTTTAATTTTATGCAGGATATTTCTTATTATCATTTAGTAAAAGTTAATTTCTAAACTGTTAGTTTTAGAAGCATAGTACCAATTGCAAAAATATTTAAAATTTTGTTCTGCATCGTATAAAAAATAATTTAGATTAAAATAGTTATTTTTTAAATAGTTAAGAAGATACAAATTTTATACAAGGTTCTATAAGTTATACAATTGCCTATAACTTTTATTTAGAAAAAAAAAATTGTTTTAACAAGTAAAGCAAGAAAAAAATTAAATATTATTCTTCTAAGGGCAAAATTTACTCAGTTATGATACGTATGCATTTTCAACGGGGAATAATATTTTTTCAGTGTAAGAAAATGCTGATAATGTGTGAAATGCAAAGTATCATAACTAAGTTTCTGTCTTGGTGTGATTATCTCAACTAAAATAGCGTTTATACTTGTTTAAAGGCCTTCTTATTAACATGTCTGTTGATAGCATACTCATTGATTAGTTATACATTACAAAAAGTGAAACCTGTTACCTGTGCAAGCGTGTAATGATTTAACCTGTTAACCAAAAGTAACTATTTCACATCTTTACTAACTTTTAAGCCTAACTAATACAAATACAGACTTGCCAACCTCTAAAAGTCAAAAATCGGGAGATTTTTGCATAGAAATCAGGAGATTGTTTTATTGTCCATCACTGTCCAGGAACATTTTTTTAAAAAGTAATGAAGCGTGATCGGAAGCGCTCAGCGGTATATTGTGCTCCAATAAAAATGAAGTAAAAAGGCATTCCACTTTAATAGTACGTTGATTTGTTTCATCAACAGAAAATGAGAGTTTTTTAGTCAATTTAGATCGTTTTACATTATCCAGATGCTTTTTTGTTCCAATATGCTTTACAACATCAGCTCTGCCACCTGCGAAATTTTAAAATCAAAAGAACATATGGCGTATCAACTTCCTTCTGAAGCGGCACGATGTGTTCAAATTCTTTGGTAAACGAAGACTGATAAGACGCATCATATTTCTTTTTTGATGCCATATTTACGAATTCATGAAAAAATTGCAAAACATAACACGATTTTGCTCCATGTAATCGACAATATTCAAAATAACAGCTAACACAGTCATAACACAAGTTTATACTATTTATCTATCGAAACCCGCGACACTTCACGTTTATTGGGCAGTTGTGCCGTAACCACACCTCCTCACGATATGACGTCAAACCCACTAACCAATCACTGAAGAGAAATGGTTTTCTGGCTTCTTTCATTATGATAAATTGGTTGACTGGTTCTATTTTATATAATAACCGGAAACGAAGATGACAAAATTTTCATACATCGTAAAAAACTGGGAAAAATTTGCAGAAAAACGAGAAATCAGGAGAAATTAGTAGGTAAGCGGGAGATCGGGAGAATGATTAAAAATCGGGAGTCTCCCGCTAAAATCGGGAGACTTGGCAAGTCTGCAAATAACTATATTATATTATGGAGAAATTTCTAACAATATTCATTAACATTTTAGTTAATTTTATTTCCAATAAAATAATTTTTATTTAATGTTTTCGAGATGTGAAAAATCAAGAGTTAGTGCATAAACATTAAAATGGAAAATTACTACAGAGCATGCCACAAACTGACTAATGCTGTTAAGTGTATTAAATACATAATGGATCTAATAATGTACAGACTTTTTTACATTTATTTAACTCAAAACAACAGAGCTTATATTAAATAAATTAAATACTAAGCAAATTCAACAATTTGATTAGAAAACATGATATACATCTAAAAAATGTGTAAAGAGAAAAAAAAAAAAAAGAGCGAGAGAGAACAACTTTTAAAAAATGTCAAACACTACAATATTTTCAAATAAATATATATAAAAATAAATAAATGGCAAATCTTTTTTAAAAATATTCCTTCAAAATATAGATTTTTTTTTAAAAATATTTTCATAATATGCAATACGATACAAAATTTTTATTGATTAGAACAATATCTCAAATAAAGATTTTTAATTATTCCAGTTCTTTAAGTTTTAAAATATTTTTAACAGCAATAATGACCTATAAATTTCAAAATATTTACCATTAATTCTTCATTGATGATCATCTTACAAAGAATACTATGCACAACAGATTGTTCAAGTTCAAACATTTCAGCTAATCTAGCTACAGATAGAGAATCATAGTAACTGCTGTAAGTGAAGAGATAGGTACGGAGTGCCTCCTCTTGAATTTTCTGGGATATCATTTCTCTAACTTTCTCAGCTTGGTGAAATAAATCCCAAACCTACACAAACAAAACAAAATCAATAGCAAATCATGTATTTTTTTTAAGTTTTTTTTTTTTTTTTTTTTTTTTTTTAAGCAACAACTTGAACTGAGTAAGGGTTATAAATATAGCTTAGATATATCTCTTTAACAATTTAATGCATAGAAATTTTATATGAGGTTGTATTGTATTATGAGGTTATATTATAAATCAACAAATTTTAAAGCATTTTTTCCCCCATTAATCATGCACATGATATGTTGGTAAATATTATTCAATGTTAGAACAACAATTATGTTAAATATGTGCAAAACTAAACTACAGGCCTATTTTACTTGACAAGGTAGGCCAACTAGCTTTGAAACATAGAAAATAAAATATAAATAAAAAAAAAAGTTTTTTTTTTTTTTAATATACTTTTATCTTTTAATATTTTAACATTGAGAAAATTATTATTCATTGAGAAAATTTAGAAACCTGAATAGTAGATTTTCATTGCCCCCTCTGTTGGCATATTTAAAAAAGGAAATAACATAAAATTTACAATTTTTAAAAATAACTTTACTAGTTCACATTGTCTATGAAATATAAGTCAGAACAGTAAATTTCCTAAAAGTTGGAGACTACACAAAATTAATTGTAACACAATTGTTTTCATAACAATATGATATGAAGTCATGAAATTTTTAAAGATAAATACAAAATGCTTATTAAAATTAAAAATCACCATAATTTGTTCTTACTTAGACTTTTCTTTTACACTGGCATATTTGGCCAAATTAATAATGCAAGTTCACAACTATAAAGAAGCAGTATGTGGTCTGATGTTTGCTTCTTGGCATTTGGTGGCACAATTTTTTAAAAGCTTCTTGCTTTATTTAAAAGATAAATTTCACTGTTAGAAAATCTTAGAGCAAATTATTATGAGTAATTACGTGTTGTAAGCACAGTAGTATTCAACATTCTGTAAACGGCTGTAGATTGCACTGCATTTTCAGACAAGAATACATAATCATTAGATTATCATGGGGCTGATCATTATCATCACAAAATGCAATTTTACAATGTAGTTAAGAGTAGCTTAGATTAAAAATAAGTGTATTCTTGACAAATACCAATTAATGAATTAACACTTAAAGTATAAATTAACTTCATATCAGAAAATCTTAGGGCAACATTTTAACTACAAACCATATGTTGCAAGTGCAGTAATATTCAATATACTATAAAGGATTATCCTGCATTTTCAAACAATATATAATCATTAGATTGCTGATCATTGTCATCACAAAATGCAATTTTACAAAGCTTAGAAATTAATGCATTCATGACAAATATTAATCAATGGTTTAATAGTTATAATTAAGGTATAAATCCATTTTAGTATCAGAAAATCTTATGGGAACATTATCAAAAACCGAATATTGAAAATTAACAAAATTTAACATTCTATACATAATTGGATTTTCAGGTAAAAAAAAAGATATAATCATTAGACTATCATGGGGCTGATCATTTTCATCACAAAATGCAATTTTAGAAAGCTTTAAAAATAAAGTTTAGATTAAAAGTAAACACTTTCTTAACAAATATTGATTTATGAATAATTGCTTATTTTACCATAAACTAGAATGTTTGTCCTGTGTCATTCAGGACTATAATAACCATAAATATATCTAAAATAAGTATTAAATGATTTTCCATTTTTAAATGGAGATTTTTCAAAACAAACAAAATATTGGGGGCTTCACAGCTAATAGCAATATAAAATCTCAAATTGATATAATTTTATGTTTTTAAATAAAAATTAAACCAAAACTAG
Source organism: Maratus speculifer (assembly GCA_964019185.1). Lineage (NCBI taxonomy): Eukaryota > Metazoa > Arthropoda > Arachnida > Araneae > Salticidae > Maratus > Maratus speculifer. The sequence goes on from OZ025292.1 coordinate 361,773,707, forward strand.
ACAGATGTGGCAATTCCAAAACTTTCTTCTGTCTCATGCATGTTAATACTTATAAAATCCCAATCGCAGTGCCAAAATTAAATGACAATCTATGCTCATTGTGAGGATTCTGAAGGTATGAAATTTCTTGCATTAGTTTTGAAATAAGGCTATTGCAGATATCTAGAAAAAAATGCTTAACTTTCCTTCACCAGCATACACCAAGGTTACTACACATGCATAGATAATATTTTTTTCACAATCTTTTGATACAAAGAGCACAATCATTAGCAATCATAAAAAATTAAGAGAGTTTAGACAATGAGAATTATTTTTGGAAGTACTAAAATAGACCAAGTGAAAAAAGTTGTCTTTTATGCTATTGTACCACTAAATATATTTCTTTAATTGTCTCATACTGGCTTTGAAAAACATAAGATTTCAATAACTAAACAATAAGGACTTTTTCTTTGTGGCATTTAAAAAAATAGACCACATTCACCCACCACCTTCCATTTCTTTGACACATTTCAGAATCAGGCATAGACTGTGAAAGCAAAAATAAGCAAAAAAGAATATCAAACAGCATGCAATTCTATTTGAACATCACAAACATTTAAAATACTAAAATAAAATTAATCACTGGATAACTAAGTGACAATTTGAATCATGAAAGGCCATCTTGGGTCATCCATAGTTAAGAAACACATATTTACCATATGAAAAAAACTCCGAAATTTAGCTTTTAAAATTTATTTAATAATATACATAATAGTTGCAGCCCTGAAAAAATTGCAATATTATTGGAAGAAAGAATTTAAAAAATAAAATGACCATTAATTTACATTAAGACTGAACTTGCATTGGCATCGGAAAATGGCTCCACCTGTCATCCAAGGATTAATCCTTTGAAAATTTTTTTTACAAGTGCAATTTTTTTCATTTAAAATACAAATTCAGACAAAATCAAGTTAAAGATATAAAATCATGCTTATCTAAGGCTCATTTAAGAGTATCACAGGGACGGGTAATGCCAGGAAGTATAAAATAATTCCATGATCAGAAAATCTTAGGAGAACATTATCAGTAATTGCATATCATTATAGCAATTCTATAAATTACTGCACTGCATTTTTAGACAAGAATATATAATCAGATTACACAAGGCTGATAATTGCCAACAAAAAATGCAATTTTAGAACACTGAGTACAGTTTAGATTTCAAATAAATGCATATTTGACAAAAGCTGAATGAATAATGAATTAACTATCATAAAATTACAAATAAATTTTTTATAAGAAAAAAGGATTAGATAATTCATATTGTACAACACTTAAAACTTCATCGCTTTGTTTTAAACACAATATTCCAATTGCTGAAGGTTCTATTTTAAATAGAAAAATATCTCACCATCATATAAACATATAAATAATCTCAATATTCATCAAGAACTGCACATTTACATTAGCAATTTTAATATTCAAAAGAAAGCAATACAATTCAAATAATACTAATAGAATTAATTTGGGCAACAATATTATGAGAAATTCATGCAGTACTATAAAATAAAAAAAATAAACATTATAAACACATACGTTGGTCAATATTATAAGTAAATACAAGTTTTAAATGTTCTTAAGTGTCATTCAATATTCAAAGACTAGTGACATTGCATTTTCAGACAAAAATAAATAATCATTAGAATATCATGGGGCTGATCACTGTCATCAAAAAATGCAATTTCTGATTTAATTATTTTAAGAATAATTAGCTTATTACAAAAAGTAATAGCATTAATAAAAAATGTTGCCTTTTTAAAGCTTTATTATAAAAAATAGGCACAAATATTTGAAATTTTATTTCAGAAAAAATGATGAAAATAAAATGTAATTATTATTATATTAATAATTTTTCCAATCTATAGATAAATACAGGATTTCATGAGATCTGAGGAATTTTGCTATAGTCTTACCAGTATTGCTATTGTTTTAAATGGTATTACACCCTGTTCTTTTTAAAGGTAAAGAAATGCACCCTGAACTTTTTACAGCATCAACTTTAACAGCGTAATTTGTCATCCCCTTTCTTATTTAAAAAATTGTAAAGCTTAAATAAAAAGAATCAGTGGGTGAAGCAATCGCAAAACTTTCTTTTACCTCATACATATTAATACTTCCTGAAAAATGCAATATAGCAGTGCCACTGGTTAAGCGATTTATATCAAAATCTACTCAGCAACAACTGACAGAAACTAAGTGAATCTGAAGTTCTATTGCAGTAAGTTAAAAAAAAAAAAAAAAAAAACTTGTTGGGCATTTACATCAAAAACTTAATCAAGCCTAATTTATATCAGGTACTAACTGAATCTGAAGTTGATGAAAATCAATGTACTGGTTCTTGTGATATAGCCATTACGGATAGTGTGGTAGTGCAAGCTATTGGACAATTTACACCAATAACTAAACAATACTAATTTATATTAGGAACTAATTGAATCTGAAGTTTGGTGAAAATTTCAACATTTATAATTCTTGAGAAAGAGCCATTGTGATAATCAGGAATATGCAGCATAGCAACACTATCTTTGGGAGATTTAGACCAAAAAGTAATCAGCAACATATTATATCAAGGATTAATCTATTCTGAAGTTTTATGAAAATAAGTGCATAAGTTCTTGAGATACAGTTATTGCAAAAATCATGAAAAATGCAGCATAACAGCACTACCTACTGGGTAGCACTGTTAAAACAAAAAATAACCAGCACCAATTTATATATAGGACTAACTGAACCTAAAATTTTAATAAAATCTTGAGATAGAATGGTCAAAGGTAGACATTTTGTAAAAACATTTTTTTTAGGATATCTGACCCCTAAAACGAGTAAACCCATCAAAAACTAGAATTAAAAAATTGTCACAAATTTAATACATAAATTCTTGTAAAAATAAAAGAAAAAAAATAGAAATACAGACTAGCAATGAGACAACATAACATTTAATTTTTTTCAAATGAAGTTGTTTGATGTTCAAGAACTAACTACATAATACTGTATCATGAAAGAGAGAGAAAGAACACAACTAACATTTTTTACTACAAACAGTTACAAAAAAAGAACGTATAGCCACTTTGCTGGAAATTAGATCTTTTTTCCAATTTATATTATAAAAATAAACTTAGGGATTGTCTTTAGAGTGAATCTGTTCCAAAATCTGAAATTTTTAACACGAACTCCAACACTCCTTATGAAGAATCCTGAATAAGGTTGCTGCTGACAAAAGTTATAAAAGGAATAGAAATTGGGATTACTGTGTTTCGTGTTGACCTAAAAGGTTTTTATTCCTTGTTTATGGATTTATCTTTAAATTTTTTGTGTGTGAAGATTAACTGGTTTATAACAAATTTTTCTTGAATTCAAACATAATTACAGCAGAAAATTTTTCTTATGAAATTGGTGGCAAAAGAATGGAATTAAAAAATGATTTTTTTTTTTATATTTTACTATTTTACAAAGTAGAAGTAAAAAAAATTTCAGACTGCTAAAAATGCAAATTATTGCATTGATCCCTTTCAAATTTTAAATATATATTTTTTTCAATACTAAACAAGTTACTTTTTAAATAAAGAAATTTTCTTTTATTCTAAACTATTTTTGCTTCTAATAAGCACAATATACTTATATTTTTATTATATTGTCAAAACTGTCAAAAATTTGTCAAAAAAGTGAAAAATTGTGATTAAAAAAAAAAAAAAAAAAAAAATCATGAAAAAAAAAAAAGCTGGAAATTGTCAAAAAATAAATTTTTTATAATTTATTAGTATTTTCAATTTAAAAATGCTTTACACTTATGTTCCAAAACCTAAGAAGACTTAATATTGGATCCCTAATCTCTTTAATACAGAAATTGTGAATACTAAAATTATACTATCAAATATTATTCTAAAAATATATCGATATTTGAAATTTTCTTGAATATATATATATATACATATATTTAATTGCAAATAGAACTAAACACACATAATTTCTAAAAATACTTTTCTAAAACTTGAGCAAAAGATAATATATATTGGAAACATTACTGATATCTCCCCCTTCTTTTAAAATCTTTACCTTTGAATTCATTTTTTCATTTATTATGTAATCTTTACATGCACGCCAATTTCCAATTCTCATAGCTTTGGATGCAGCAACAACATGTTCTCTCATGCTTTCAGGAGGACCTATATCCAAATAATGTAAAATATAAATAACAAAATTTTAATTCAACATACAGCAAAAATATTTTTTTCAAACTGTTTAAAAATTCTTAGTTACAAATTTGAAGATATTTTGAATTTAACAATGAGAGAAATACTAGAGAAGGCAGTAACTTGTTGAAATATATCTTGTTGGTTACTTTGGTCACATTTATTTGATAGTACTGATAAAGCATTTGTTATAAAATAATGCTTTACTTAATTTTTCAGAGATATTGAATCTAAAGTGCTTAACAAAACAACAATTATTTTTATTGATTTCATTATACAGTAAAACTTCTCTAATTCTCACGTTCCGATCCAATAAAAATTGGCTGCTCTGAAAGGCGATCTCTTAATGGATGACATGTTTAAATTTAGATTTTAATTCTTAAAAAAAAGGTAACAATGTTACTAAAATTTATTTTTATCATTAGAAAGAAAATATAAAAATTTAAATATCAAAACAAAACTTAATTACATAAGTTAGTTATTGCAGAGTTTAAAAAATGAACACCACTGACATTTTCTTTGATTTCATGATTTTATCTTTTAAAACTTTTCTCTCTAATGTTTATGGCAAATTAATACTACAAGTTTATTTTAATGTAGAATAATCATCTTTACATGAAATATTTTTTTGTGCACTTTTTCATTTTTTCACTTATACAATTTTGTCTGCCACTGCAAAATGATAGATAATTTCCAGAAAAATAAGAATATTCTTTGAATTGCCAGTTTTAAACTAAAAATTTAATCAAAATACAAAGTTAATAAAAGCTTTGATAATTGATCCAGGGAATATACACTTATTTAAAAAATATCGTTATATAGATATTTACAAAACATACAAGAGAAAAAAAAATTATTGCATGTAAAGAAAAACACGTATTTTGTATGAAATTGAATTAGATCTGATTTCGTTGACTTTTGTGCAGGCCGGTCCTGTTTTTAGTATGGGCTGGAGTGTAAGCCTCGAAAATACAAATTGGTCTCATCTTAAGTTCTTAAGCTCGCCTTAGCTAAAAGTTCAAGTTGAATTTTTAGCTTTTGTACCGGGCTGCGCCAAGATAGTTTTTCTTGGGACAGGCACAGGCCATAAAATTCCAACTGTGCAGATGTCTAGTTCCACCTAAATTGTTCGTTGATAAATTTTGAATTGAACTCGAATCTCTTATTACATTGTATTTTTTTTTTTTTGCTTAAATTTATTCTGTCATTTACACATATTTTATATCGTAATACTTAAGAGATTTATATACAACTTATCAAATTTTAAATGCCATTTTTTCAAAGGTTGCTTCACCCGAAAATTCCTTTCTCTGCTGTGTTAATGCTATACTTTGTCTGGAGAATCGCGATCCTAGCAATGCAGATGCTGCAAAAATACTTCATTAAAATTCACATAGCTTAAAATGAAACTTTGCATTGCTGGAAAGCAAACTCCCCAAACAAAGCTAGTCTGTGTTGTATAGTGGCTAGCATTAAAAAATTAAAATTTTAATTCTGCTAAGTTAAGAATTAGTTGTAATCCTTTTGATATTTAAATTTACTGAAGCGATGAAACTTGGCTGAAAAGAAGAAAAGAAATAAAAGGACTCATCCAAAGTTGAAGTATATAATGAAGACACTCACTTGTATTGATCAATATTTATTATGTTAAAATAATGGAATTTTATGTCTGGCCAGACCTATGTAGAGATGTTGGAGCATATCAGTAAAATAAACAGATGGTGGAATTAGATTTTTTGTTCTTAATGTTCATTTGACCCTGTCAAAGTACCGTCTGATGATAAATGTCCTTTGTTCAATTAATGTGGATAACTTTTTGGAACCAGCACAGAAATCTCCAAAGCGAAGTTGGTGAAAGATGAGTCGCAGTTCCTCCTCGCCTTCTACATGAACACTGACCACTATTTTGCCGCTTCAAACCCGCTGTACAAAATTATCAGTGAGAACCAATGACAAATACATGGAAAGATGGAGACCAGACACTACTTCACTAAATGTAAAGATGCAGCCTCGGTAAACACCAACGAAATATCTCATGCAAGGTCTTCACCTTGCATTGACTACACCTTCACCTTGCATTGAGCATAAATGAAAATCCAAAAATAAGCATCTCACAGTGTAAACACTCTCGGACGATCACCAGATGTTACTGCTCAGAGTCCCGGCATTCTTTTCTATTTCAGTGAATCTGAATTAAAGATCAAAGATAGAGGCTGGATGAGTGCAAACTGCTTAAAAAAAGGGGGATGTTATCTCAAAATTTAGATGCGGCGAAAAAATCTCGATAATCTGTCTTTAAAAAAATGACCAGGCTTGGGGGCTTGATCGCACATCCTCTTCCTACGAGTGTTACCGAAAATCTCTTTCTAACTGCCTGTGAATCTCGACTTCTGCCAGAGACGCGCGCTAAGCAGCCAATCAGCGACTCCGATTTTTGCCACCAAATACGCTCACTCGAAAGATCATGAAAGTTCCAGAAGCTTCTCCTTTGACGATGACTCATGTCCTGAGAATAAATGGATGCTAACAGCTTGGATGTTGTTTTGAGGCGGGAAGGAATGACAATACAAAAATGGCTACATGCCACCTCGAAACAGTGAAGCCCGCACGATTTAAAAAAAATACTAAAATAGAGTCTCTTTTTAAAACTGCATAACTGGCAAAGTAATTGTTTAAAATGCTGAAAAATTACGTTAAAATGATTTAGATTTAAAATAAAAGCCGATTAATATAATTTCAAGAGTAAATAACCAATATTAAAATATTTTGAAAAAATATTTTTGGTAAATTGCTATTTTCTATTTAGCGATTTCAAAATGCAACGATGTTTATATTGATTAAATAATAAATAAACATTAGCTTTAACCGATTTATTAATGAGATTATTGTAATTTAAGATGCAATATAAAAGAATATTTGACTTTTGAATAATTTAATTATTACATTTTTTTGAAATAGCCATTTGTTGATTAATTTTTTCTTAAAAATGATGATTAAAATTTTTGTAAACAAAAATAATGCCTAACAGTAAATATTTCTTTTTTTCATATTCATATAACAGTCAATATTTAATTTATAGATTAAATTAAAATTTTTAATTTTTATTAGTAATTAATTTATACATTTAATTAGAGTATAATTTATAAATAGTAGTTGAAGTGATAGTTGAGATAAAGGCCATATTGGTAACAGGTATTTCATTAGATATCACCTTCTTACATGTTATTATAATATTTACCAATTTCTTATACATTAGTTCTAAATATTTCTTCTCTTTAGTCTTTTTTTTTCTTTTAAATTTAAATTGTTATAACAATATTAACAATGATACTCAAGAAAAACAATTTTGGAACATTTACTTATATGAAAATTCAACGTATTTTTCAATAATGCACTACCATACAATTTTAGTTATTTAGCTCAACAAACGTTTTATTTTATGGTATAACTTTTGAGGAACCAATTATTGTTAAAACATTCAGTGAACCTTCATGAACAGGGTGGCTACAGAAATGATGAAAAAAAGTTCCCTGATTTTTCCCTGATTATCTATATCAGATTTCCCTGATTTTTATTAATAAAGAGCATATACAGTATTTTTTTAAATATTTATATTATTATTTTTTTAATTATTTTTTTAACATATGCTGCTTTCTTGTATAACACACTTATCCAGCTTGCAAATATCTCCTTTGGGAGGAAAAAGCAAAAATTGAACAGTATTTAATTAGGTGCCAAAGTATTATGATTTATCCATGATTATTATGGATATGCAACAAAAATTACGGTGTAACAGGCATTGGATAAATAAATTGCTAATTTCGTCAAAGGATCAGTTGAAATAACATGAAAAACACACAAAATGCACAAAAAACCTGCAAAAAAGCAAATTTCATCAAAAAATCGTGAAAAATATTAGAATTTTGTCAAAAAATCACGAAAAACAAATTTCATGAAAAAAAAAAAAGCAGATTTTGTCAAACAAATGTGAAAAATTTGCAAATTTTGTCAAGAACTCACGAAAAAATGTACATTTTGACAATAAATCGTGAAAAACCTGCACATTTCATCAAAAAAATTACTAAGATTGATGAATTTTGTCAAAAGTTTGCAAATGAGCTAAGTTTGAGACAATTTAGCTTTGATGCAGACAGATACCACTTGGCAGCAGTATGGCTTTATCTCTCTCTATCACATCTTAAGCAATATGGCTTTATCTCTCTTTATCACATATTATTGGTTTAAATGTAGCCTGTTTGGTACTAAATCAATGTTGTTGGTAAGGTAAAAACAAAAATATTTTTGCAGAGAGAAAAATTTTCCTGATTTTTGAGTTTTTTTTAAAAGTTCCCTGATATTTCCCTGATTTTTCCAGATAAAATTTTGATAAACTTCCCTGATTTTTCCCTGATTCCATGATTTCCAGATTCTGTAGCCACCCTGATGAATTTTTCTAATTATTTTTAAAAGAGACAGCTCAATTACCACCGATATGTTTTATTTAATTACACCTACTTCACAGGAAAATATTATTTTATCGCATATACCACTGAAATCTTATCTACAAACCAAAAGCAGGTAACAAATTTCATTTAGGAAAATGAAGTTCCCTAACTCTCAAAAACCCCAAATGATTATAAGATGGTTCAAATGATTGCAGTTACCCTCTAATCTCCTGGGGTGATAATCACTAAGAAAGGGAAAGAAAACGGTCAATGTTTTCCCATAGTCAAGACACATTTTAGAATTTAGATTCCCATAAGTTAAATGTTAAAGATCAACAGTCATTCTGTTGAGAAAACTGACTGTGAATGAGAGATGCCGTGGTTTGTCCTTATCCAACAGCTCTTGGGTATAGTGGATCTAGTACGGGAAGTAGTAAATTATGTTTCAGAGCATTTTTCGGATGGTGCTGTAAAAATAGCTTGTGTGTGGAAAAACTGCATGTGCACTACTGCCCCCAAACTCTTATACCTGTGACTCTGTGGCAACAGCTGTCTTGACAGCATCAACAAATACAAGTGTGATAGGTTTACAGAGTCTTCCAGATTGAACTCCTAATTTCTCCACCTCTTCAAATCTCTTAATCATGGTCCAGATACTGTTAGTCGACACTGATTAGTCAACACTGTAGGTTCTTTATAAGAAAAAATTCATGAACTGCAGCAGAAACATCCCCCCTCCCTCTCGTTCTTGTAAAACGGCTTCACCAATAACACATGTTACCTATAGATACTGTCATCATTACAGTTTGTTTTCTTTTTGTTACAGCCGATAGCCTTTCCCAGTTTTACATTTTATTACTCATAGTTCTTGTTCTGGATTTATAATATTTTGTATTCCATTTTAGTCGTCAATTAGGTTAAATTTAATGTTTTCCCAGAAAAAGCTCCCTCTGCTAGACATCGTGATTTATTTATTTTTTTTTTTTTACAAATTCTATGAACGCATTTTGTGTATATTCCAAATTTCATAGCATTCTGTTCACCTGTTTGCACTGTAAAGTGCTATTTACAGGGAAGTTTAACGACAACACCACATATAAATATATTTTTTCCCAGTTTGGATGTTTTAACCCCTGAATTGTATGTATATTTTATGATTTAATAAAACAAAAAAAAGTAAAAGATTTTTTTTTTTTTTTGGGGGGGGGGGGTAGGGAGTGGAATAATTTAAGTGATTATTTAAAAAAAATTATAAAAATGACAAATTGAGCAGAAAATTAAAAGAAAAGATTACAGATTTTAAATAGCATGAGATGTAGGGAGGAGGGAGATACTAATGAGAGTCAGAAGACACAAGGAGAGAAGCCAAGATTTTAGGAGAGGGAAGGAAAATAATTTAGCTAATAGATTATTTATTATAACTCTATAAAAAGTATCTGTACAGCATATTTTGCATTAAAAATTTAAAACTAAAGGGTTTTATAAGTTAAATTATGCATGTTTGATACCAAAAGCAAGGGGGGGGGGGGAGCAAACTGGAAAGTAGTACATTTGTGGTGCAAGGGGCAGGGATGAAAGTGCACTAAAGCTATTTTGTAGCAACTTTGGAGCAGCAAAAATCGAATTTTGGAGCAGTAAAATCTATTTTTGTAGCAGCAAAAATCAGATTTTGTAGCAGTAAATATCAGATTTTGTAGCAGCAAAAATATAATTTTGTAGCAATAAAAGCTTTTTAGGAGCAGATTGAAATATTCTAATGCTAATAAACTCTTAACAATTACAATAATTGCTACCTTGAAAAATATTTTTACATTTGAAAGAATAAATACTCAGATTAAATTTCTCCACACTTTTCAGACCTTTTGATGAAATTTGCGGTTTTTAGCGATCTTTTAACATAATTCACGCCTTTTCACAAACTTTTGACCGTGTTTGTTCATTTTTTAACTAGATTTGCGGGTTTATTTAGGACCTTTTGATGAAATTAGTATGTTTTCTGAGATCTTTTGACGAAATTTACGGATTTTATGATCCTTTTGATGAAATTTTCGGTTTTTTTTCACACGATCTTTTAAAGAAATTAACATTTTTTTTTTCACGATTTTTTGACCATATTTTGTTCTTTTTATGACGAAGTTAGATAACCGTCGACTCGAAATTCGCATGTTTTTCAGAATCCTTTAGAGAAATTTGCGGGTTTTTTGCTGTTCATTTTTTGACGAAATACGCTTGTTTTTTGGGATCCTTTACAGAAATTTGAGTTTTTTTCGATCTTTCACAGAAATTAACTTTTTATTCATGATTTTCTGGCTGTGTTTTATTCTCTTTTTTTATGATATTAACGATTCTTTAGCAAAACTCAGGTTTTTCTCGCGATCCTTTGATGGAATTCGAGTGTTTTTCGTGATTTTTCGATAAAATTTGTGTGTTTTTCACGATCTATAGTCGAAATTTGCGTTTTTTTTGCGATCTATTGATGAAATTCGAATGTTTTCACTATCTATTGGTGAAATTCGAGTGTTTTACACGATATATTGACGAAATTCAAGTACTTTTCGCGATCTTTCAATAAAAATTTGCGTGTTTATTGCGATTTTTTTGACAAAATTAGTCTTTTGGCTGTGTTTTGTTCACTCTTTTTTATGTTAATAACGATCCTTTAGCAAAACTCGGGGTTTTTCTCGCGATCCTTTGATGAAATTCGAGTGTTTTTTTCGTGATTTTTCGATAAAATATGCACACTTTTACGATCTATAGACAAAATTTTCATGATCTATTAATGAAATTCGAGTGTTTTTCACGATCTATTATTGGTGAAATTTGAATGATGAAATTAGCGATCCTTTGACAAAATTCACGTTTTATTTTTTCGAGATCCTTTGACCAGACATGCACCAGGCTCAGCAAGAAAAAAGCTGAACTTTCACGGCCTCACAGACTTTTGGCGAAATCTGCGTTTTTCTGCAATTTTTTAACGAAATTAGCGTTTTTCGCGACCAATTGACGAAAATTGCACTTTTTCTCCTACAGCCTTTTTAAAAAGATCTGCATTTCTCTAAAATCCTTTAGCGAAATTCGCGCTTTTTCGTAAAAATTTGCGTATTTTACGCGATCTTACGTCAAATATGCGTACTTTCTGCGATCTTTCGCCAAAATTTGCGTATTTTCCGCGATCTTTCGCCAAAATTTGCGTATTTTCCGCGATCTTTCGCCAAAATTTGCGTATTTTCTGCGATCTTTCGCCAAAATTTGCGTATTTTCCGCGATCTTTCGTCAAAATTTGCGTATTTTCCGCGATCTTTCGTCAAAATTTGCATATTTTCCGGGATCTTTCGTCAAAATTTGCATATTTTCCGCGATCGTTCGTCAAAATTTGCATATTTTCCGCGATCTTTCGTCAACATATGCGTATTTCCCGCGATCTTTCGTCAACATATGCGTATTTCCCGCGATCTTTCGTCAAAATTTGCGTATTTTCCGCGATCTTTCGTCAAAATTTGCGTATTTTTCGCGATCTTTCGTCAAAATTTGCGTATTTTTCGCGATCTTTCGTCAAAATTTATTTTCTGCGATCTTTTGTCAACATATGTGTATTTCCTGCGATCTTTCGTTAAAATTTCCATATTTTCCTCGATCTTTCGTCAAAATTTGCGTATTTTCCGCGATTTTTCGTCAAAATTTGCGTATTTTCCACGATCTTTCGCCAAAATTTGCGTATTTTCCGCGATCTTTCGCCAAAATTTGCGTATTTTCCGCGATCTTTCGCCAAAATTTGCGTATTTTCGGGGATCTTTCGTCAAAATATGCGCATTTTCCGCGATCTTTCGTCAAAATTTGCGTAATTTTTCGCGATCTTTCTTCAAAATTTGTGTGTTTTTAGCGATCTTTTGTCAACATGTGTTTTCTGCGATCTTCCGTTAAAATTTCCGTATTTTCCGCGATCTTTCGTCAAAATTTCCGTATTTAATGCGATCTTTCGTCAAAATTTGCGTATTTTCCACGATATTTCGCCAAAATTTGCGTATTTTCCGCGATCTTCCGCCAAAATTTGCGTATTTTCCGCGATCTTTCGCCAAAATTTGCGTATTTTCCGCGATCTTCCGCCAAAATTTGCGTATTTTCTGCGATCTTTCGCCAAAATTTGCGTATTTTCCGCGATCTTTCGTCAAAATTTGCGTATTTTCCGCGATCTTTCGTCAAAATTTGCATATTTTCCGGGATCTTTCGTCAAAATTTGCATATTTTCCGCGATCGTTCGTCAAAATTTGCATATTTTCCGCGATCTTTCGTCAACATATGCGTATTTCCCGCGATCTTTCGTCAACATATGCGTATTTCCCGCGATCTTTCGTCAAAATTTGCGTATTTTCCGCGATCTTTCGTCAAAATTTGCGTATTTTTCGCGATCTTTCGTCAAAATTTGTTTTCTGCGATCTTTTGTCAACATATGTGTATTTCCTGCGATCTTTCGTTAAAATTTCCATATTTTCCTCGATCTTTCGTCAAAATTTGCGTATTTTCCGCGATTTTTCGTCAAAATTTGCGTATTTTCCACGATCTTTCGCCAAAATTTGCGTATTTTCCGCGATCTTTCGCCAAAATTTGCGTATTTTCCGCGATCTTTCGCCAAAATTTGCGTATTTTCCGCGATCTTTCGCCAAAATTTGCGTATTTTCGGGGATCTTTCGTCAAAATATGCGCATTTTCCGCGATCTTTCGTCAAAATTTGCGTAATTTTTCGCGATCTTTCTTCAAAATTTGTGTGTTTTTAGCGATCTTTTGTCAACATGTGTTTTCTGCGATCTTCCGTTAAAATTTCCGTATTTTCCGCGATCTTTCTTCAAAATTTGAGTATTTTCCGCGATCTTTCGTCAAAATTTCCGTATTTTATGCGATCTTTAGTCAAAATTTGCGTATTTTCCGCGATCTTTCGTCAAAATTTGCGTATTTTCCACGATATTTCGCCAAAATTTGCGTATTTTCCGCGATCTTTCGCCAAAATTTGCGTATTTTCCGCGATCTTTCGCCAAAATTTGCGTATTTTCCGCGATCTTTCGTCAAAATTTGCGTATTTTCCACGATATTTCGCCAAAATTTGCGTATTTTCTGCGATCTTTCGCCAAAATTTGCGTATTTTCCGCGATCTTTCGTCAAAATTTGCATATTTTCCGGGATCTTTCGTCAAAATTTGCATATTTTCCGCGATCGTTCGTCAAAATTTGCATATTTTCCGCGATCTTTCGTCAACATATGCGTATTTCCCGCGATCTTTCGTCAACATATGCGTATTTCCCGCGATCTTTCGTCAAAATTTGCGTATTTTCCGCGATCTTTCGTCAAAATTTGCGTATTTTTCGCGATCTTTCGTCAAAATTTGCGTATTTTTCGCGATCTTTCGTCAAAATTTGTTTTCTGCGATCTTTTGTCAACATATGTGTATTTCCTGCGATCTTTCGTTAAAATTTCCATATTTTCCTCGATCTTTCGTCAAAATTTGCGTATTTTCCGCGATCTTTCGTCAAAATTTGCATATTTTCCGGGATCTTTCGTCAAAATTTGCATATTTTCCGCGATCGTTCGTCAAAATTTGCATATTTTCCGCGATCTTTCGTCAACATATGCGTATTTCCCGCGATCTTTCGTCAACATATGCGTATTTCCCGCGATCTTTCGTCAAAATTTGCGTATTTTCCGCGATCTTTCGTCAAAATTTGCGTATTTTTCGCGATCTTTCGTCAAAATTTGCGTATTTTTCGCGATCTTTCGTCAAAATTTGTTTTCTGCGATCTTTTGTCAACATGTGTATTTCCTGCGATCTTTCGTTAAAATTTCCATATTTTCCTCGATCTTTCGTCAAAATTTGCGTATTTTCTGCGATCTTTACAAAATTGGAGCATTTTCCGCGACCTTTCAATAAAATACGATTATTTGACGAAATTCTTGATAAATATAGGGTAGTTTGAAAAAAACCACCAGGCCTTAAAGTGTAAAGAAAGACAGACATGGTGACTTCTGAATAAAAATGGCTAAGTTAAAACTAAACTATTTATTAAATTAAAAACATAATAAATGAACTAAGCCTTGCTACTTGCAAAGGCACAAACTAGCGTGACTAGTGCAGCACACATCAACACATTGTAAAGCAAACAGAAGAGAAGAGACTCAGCTCTTCAGAAGTATTTATAGTTGCTTTCAAGAAGCTCAAAGCATGCGCAAAGCATGTGCAGTCTCAGCATCCAATCAGGAGCGGCACGTGGCGATGATGCAATACTCACGTAATGAATAAACACTTCCTGCAAACGGAAGTTACGTCAGAAGATAGAAAGAACTAGAAACATGAGAGATTGTTTACTCTAGACATCGCGCATCGACGATATTACGATCGTGATCGATGTGCTAAGCAGGAAAACAAAGAATACATCTCAGGGACGCGAGACCTAAGTAAAATACAGATGGAAAATTAACTTTTTCACAACAAAAATTAGAGTATTTTTCCGCAACCTGTTCACAAAAATCGTGTTTTCCCAGCACTTTTTGACGAAAATCGCGTCTTATTCGTGATCATTTAACAAAAATCTTGTTTTTCTCGTGATCCTCTGAAGAAAATAGTATTTTTTCCGCGATTGTTTGATGATTTTATAGTTTTTTCGATCCTTTGGAAAAATTTGCGTTGTTTCTGCAATCCTTTGAAGAAATTTTCTTAATTTAGCGCCGTTTGACTCGCGTTTTCGTTGTATTTCATCTATACCCCCCCCCCCCCTACATATAAATGTCAACAAATTTTAATGCATATTTGCATTGATCCCAGGGATAATAAAATTCGTCGCCGAAAACGCGGAATTCCGCGTTTTCGCGGAAAAGTAGCATGTCTGTTTGACAAAATTCGAGTGTTTTCCACGATTTTTCGATGAAATTCGAACATTGTTACCGGTTTTTTGTCGAAATTGGCGTTTTCCCGTGTGTTTTTTTTTTATGAAATCGGCGTTTTTTCGACGATCTTTAGACAAAATTTGCATTTTTACGCGATCTTTTCTTGAAAACGGCGTTTTATCCCCACGATCTTTTGACGAAATCGGCGTTTTTTCCGTGATCTTTTGATGAAATCAGCGTTTTTTTTTTTTCAATGATCCTTAGGCAAAATATTTTTAAGCGATCTTTTATCGAAAATGGCGTTTTTTCCCCGATCTTTTAACGAAATCGGCGTTATATCCGCTATCTTTAGAGGAAATCGACGTTTTTCCGTAGTCTTCAAACAAAATCAGCGTTTTATCTGTCATATTTGGTGAAATTGCCGATTTTCGCGATTCGCAGAGGAAATTCACCTTTTTCAGCGATCTTTCGAGAAAGTTCGTTGACAAAACATTGCGAAATCGGCGTTTCTCCTCGAAATGTTGACGAAATGTGTGCTTTTTCGGCGATCCTTTCACGAAATTTGCATTTCTCCGCGATTGTTTTTTCCGAGCCCGAAACCGTACAAGTTTCAAACTATGAGGAACTGATAACCCAGTTTTAAATTTTTCGAAGAGGATGCCTTAAATTTTCGGAAATTTCGGACGAGAATCACACCTGACATAGGAGGCGAACTCCCATTAATTGGGAATAAACATATTACGGCAGCTCTCATTCGTATCGCCCAACGCGCGTGCTGCACGTCACATGACGTACCACTTCGAACTCTGCGATGAAAATGAACGTAATATTGACTCGAGGGAAAAACAACTTACAGTCGTTTGCGGAGCCATGATAAAACTCCACAAAACACCGCGTGTTTTTCGTGACCGAATGCCCATGTTTTTCGCAATTTTTCGGTTAAATTTGCGTGTTTTTCGAGATTTTTTGCAATGTTTCTTTGTTTTTTGACGAAATTAACAGCTTAAAAAAGTCATTTGTTGTTGTTTCCTGGATCGACGAAATCGCGCTAAATTTCGTTTTGGCACTGTTCCCTTGCAAGCAATGGAACTTCATGGAAATTTCTCCACTTTATATTTATGTATATTATTGATGAATCAAGATATCTTCACTTGTTAAAGATCATACTTTTGTAGATCCTAATTCATGTCATGACTGAGTATATTTATATTTAATTAAAGAATTAGAGTTTGGTAATTAAAGTAAATATAAAATAAAGTTATATAAAAGTTTAAATAAGTTTATTAAGTAAAGGAATTAAAAGTAACCTATTAGTTAAATGTTTATTTACCAGTTTCAAGTTACGTGGGCGGTTTTTAATTTCCATTGATAAGATCGCGGAGATGTGTAGTTAATCGTAACCGAGGAATATGCAAAAACAGCAGGAGAGGTGGAGCATTACGTAATCGCCGCTTGAACTAATCAGGTGTCGCCGTCTGGCCAGCGGACGATTACCGGTATGTAGTTCGCGTGCGTTTATAAGCAGGTAGTTTCACCTGCTCATTCTCTTCACTCTTACTTTCTCAGTGAAACATTTCTAAAGGTGCATGGAAATACTAAATGATCACTAGAGCTGGATGCATTAAGATATGAGAATTTATTCCTGGATCCAAGATCCGACCGTCTTACATCGTGGCTGACAACGAACGCACTCCCGAACATCGTTCGCGGCTGAACTGCCTTTTGACTGGCGCTGATGGCGCCATCTAGTGCACATCATAACAGATATAACATTCTCTTCCTTCTTAAAGGAAATATTCAAGTTGTTAGACATGCACAATACAATAAAAAAAATAAAGTCCTTGACACAGTTCAAAATTTAACAGTCCAATTTAAAAAGTCTAATATTGCAAACGTTCAGGTTTTGCTTTTGGACGAGTGGAACGTCTAGGAAGTGGCGCTCCTGGATTCTGCAAAACTGCTTGCGGCGAGAGTGCTGGAGGATCTGCCTGAGAACTGTGTTCTTGGACACTTACCTGCGGAGACAGCGTAGGAGGTAGAAGGGTGTCTGTCACCTGATCAGCTGGTAACTCTACTACATCTCTCGGTTGCACTGTAGGCACTGACACATCTGATCCTGAAGAAACAGAATCTGGTAGTTCTGTAGCTGGAGGAATTTCCTGTAGAGTGTCCTCTTGCCTGTAACGAATTTGATCAATGTGTCGTGTCCAAATACCCCAAGTTGTCTTGACTTTGCACATTGTATTCCCCATTGTTCCTGTAACCTTTCCAGCAACCCAAGATGGGCCCCGGGTAAAAGAGCGCACCCAGACAGGAGTGCCTTCTGTAAACTTGCTATTATGGGTATCTCCCCTCTCAGATGTTTTAACTTTAGCACTGCGGATAAGATCCAAACGCATGCGAAGAGGTCGTCCGAACATTGCCACAGCTGGAGATATACCCGTTGCCTTTGATGGGGTATTTCGAAAATTCAGAAGAAATCTGGTCAGTCTTTCAGTGAAAGTGCCTTCTTTAGCTTTCTTCAATGCAGTTTTTACTGTACGCACTGCTCTTTCCGCTAAACCATTTGAATTCGGATGGTATGGTGCGGTTTTAATTGGTGTAATGCCATTTCTTTTCAAGAAATTTGTGAATTCGTCACTACGGAAGCCAGGTCCGTTATCACTGACTAAGCTCTCTGGTAAGCCAAAGCGTGCAAACAGGTTACGCAGAGCTATTATCGTTGAAGTTGCTGTGGTGTTGGGCACTGGAATCACTTCAAGCCATTTTGTTTTGGCATCAACTATAATTAATAGCCAATGGCCTTCTACAGGACCCGCATGGTCGATATGGATTCTCTCCCAAGGTTTTTTAGGTGTGAGCCAAGGGATTTGTGTCGAAGGAGGAGCTGCAGCATTTTCTTGACAGTCGAGGCAGTTTCGAACTTTTGTTTCTAAGTCCCGATCAATACCAGGCCACCAGACATGGGAACGAGCCAGAGATTTAATAGCAGAAATCCCTTGATGAGCACTGTGAAGTTCATCCAAAACAAATTGACGAAACTTTCCTGGAACAAAAACACGGGAACCTCTGAGAATGATGTTTTCCTCAACTGACAGTTCATGTCGGATATGCCAAAAGGCTTGTAAATTTTCTGTCACTTTCTTTGGCCACCCATTTTGAATATGAGATCGTAGACGGCTCAGTGCAGGACACTTGTCTATCTCCCTTTGGATTAGATGTGCTGTCAGTGGACTATCATTTAATTGTCGGATAAGCAAAACCGACTCGACAGGTACTGGAGGCTCCGCCATTTCAGATTTCAGTGGAAGTCTGCTGCAAGCATCAGCATTTCCGTGCAACTTCCCTTTTCGGTACTCTATCTTGTAAACGTAGGCAGATAAAGTCAATGCCCATCGCTGGATACGGGCTGCAGCAACTGATGGAACTGGTTTTTCTTCTGATAATAAAGTTACCAAAGGACGATGGTCTGTAAGTAACGTAAATTTACGTCCCAAGAGATAGTTCCGGAATCGAGTCACTCCAAACACTAAGGCTAAAGTCTCCTTCTCAATGTGACTGTAATTTTTTTCTGCTTTCGTCAGGGAGCGAGAAGCAAAAGCGATTGGTCTATCACCATCTGGAGTTTTATGTGACAGAACAGCACCAAGCCCGTAAGGACTTGCATCACAAGCCAGGATCACTTCCTTGTCTTGGTCAAAATGCACTAGTAATGATGAGGTCTGCAGGACATCTTTAGCTTTTTTAAAAGCTTCTCGTTGTGATGAACCCCATCTCCATAGCCGTTTGTTTTCCAACAACTGGTATAAGGGTGCTAACAGTGTTGACATGTTAGGTAAAAATTTCGCATAGTATGTGATTAGGCCAATAAAAGAACGTAGCTCGTCTACATTTGTTGGTTCCGGAGCATCTGTAATCGCTTTGACCTTCGATTCAACTGGATGCAATCCATCTTTGTCCAGACGATGACCAAGATATTCCACAGATGGTCTGAGAAATTCACATTTTTCTGGATGTAACTTTACACCTGCTGCTTGCAGACGAGAGAGAACTTCTTGTAAGTTCTGTAGATGTTCTGCTTCGGTTTTACCAGTTACTAGAAGGTCATCCAAGTATTTAGAGGCTCCTTTTACCCCTTGTAAAATCTTGTCAATTTCACGTTGAAAAATAGCCGGGGCGGAAGCAATGCCAAAAGCCAGGCGTGTGTACCGGAAGAGACCTCTGTGCGTATTTATCACTACCAGGCGTCTTGACTCTTCATCGAGCTCTAGTTGACAGTATGCATCCCGCAGATCTAATTTAGTGAATGCTGTACCCCCAGACATTTCAGCAAACAAATCTTCGATATTTGGCAGAGGGTACTGCTCTAATTCTGTTACTTTATTGACTGTTAGCTTAAAGTCACCACATATTCTAATTCTGCCGTCTTGCTTCAGCACAGGAACAATAGGAGCTGCCCAATCAGAAGTTTTAACTGGCTCTAAAATGCCATCTGCAAGAAGGCGGTCTATTTCCTTGTTGATTTTTTCCTTGTATGCATATGGTACAGGACGAGCCTTGAAAAATTTCGGAGGTTCACCAGTTTTACAGGTAAGATGAACTTTAATTCCTTTCACTAATCCCAAGCCTGGTGAGAAAACATTTTGGAATTCTTTTAAAAGTCCATCTAGCTTGAGCTGCTCAGTCCTTACACAATGTAATGTGTGGTTCATGTTGGCATCAAATGCATTCATTAGGCTTAATGGAACAATCCAGTTTCGCCCAGCTAAATTAGTGCTTCCCTGAGAAACCACTAGTAGAGGTAAAGTCTCTGTTCTTGCTTGGAACACCACATTCACATTTGTAACTCCCAAAATATCAATGGTATTGTTGGTGTAAGACTGAAGCTTAATGTTCGTTTTTTCCAAAGGAGGGCAGAATCTTCTAATTTTATCAAACAGTTTTACAGGCATTATGGAAAATGGAGCCCCTGAGTCAATTTCAAAAATAACAGGCTGGCCTTGGATCTCACAAGTAATTTTCACCGGAGGGTAATCTCTCTTGTTATCTCTTAAATTAAAAATTGTATACTCCTTACTGCCTAAATCTTCTTTAGATTCAGCAACTAAGTTAACTTTAGGTTTGTAACCTTGTTTATTCTTTGATAAACACACTTTTGACAGGTGCCCCAATTTTTTACAGCTATAACACGTGCTATTTTTGTGTTTACAATCAGAAGAATGGTGTTTGGAGTCGCCACAACGATAACACTTCTTCCCTGTATGGCCGTTATTTGAATTGGACGCCGATTTAACGATCTCGTTTTTTCGCGGCCGTTGCGCCGTAACTTGTAATTTTTTCACTTCAGGAACGGCAGATATCTTCAGATCAACAGCATCCCTCGCAGCTGCTTCCATTGAAACGGCAATTTCCGACGCTCGCAAAAGGGTTAAATTGCTTTCTGATAACAATTTTCGTTGTATTCCTTCGTCTTGTATACCACAAACTATCAGATCACGGAGCATCATATCCAGAGATTCGCCGTAATTGCAATACTTCGCTAATTTCCGAAGCTCTGCGATATAATCGGCCACTGATTCGTCCGCGCGCCGTACGCGGCTGTTGAACTTGAATCGCTCCACGATCTCTGAAGGCACTGGATCATAATGTCCGTTGAGGATGCCGATGAGTTCCGCTAATGTCTTAGATGTGGGTGCAGCCGGCGATAGCAGATTCCGAAGCAATCCGTAAGTGGCAGGTCCTACCACCGTTAAGAAAACAGCACGCTTTCTATTGTCTTCGACTATGGCGTTGGCGATGAAGAACTGTTCCAATCTTTCGGAGTATTCGCTCCAGGATTCGACCGATGGATTAAATTCTGCAATACAACCAAAAGAAGCCATGCCGGAACTTGAATAAACAATTCTGGGGTCGCCGGTCGCCGATTAAGCCTGCTTCGCTAACGCCGTAATGTCCGTCCGCCGATCGGCGCTTAGGCCTAGTAGGAACACGCGGCCATCCACCGCTGACGCTCTTTCTTCAAAATCGCGTCAAAAAACATTTTTTTTTATTGAAAAAACATCGATAGAGTTTATCCTCGTCGCCACTGAAACATTTCTAAAGGTGCATGGAAATACTAAATGATCACTAGAGCTGGATGCATTAAGATATGAGAATTTATTCCTGGATCCAAGATCCGACCGTCTTACATCGTGGCTGACAACGAACGCACTCCCGAACATCGTTCGCGGCTGAACTGCCTTTTGACTGGCGCTGATGGCGCCATCTAGTGCACATCATAACAGATATAACACTCAGTCTCGTAGTTTCCGCGCCATGACGTAACCTCGTCTCAGTTGTTCTTTGCCGCGGGAGCTGGTCTCTCGGTTAGCGGCAGGTGTTTAAATATTTATGGTTTTTCTTGTTTATAATTAAGCATAGTTAGATGAATTGAGTAATAGCTTTGCACGTAGGCTGTATGTCACACTATAGTAGGAAGTTTAGTTTTAATTCGTATTTCACTACGTAGTTACTGCCGAAGCTATTTATTTATCTAAAGCTTGATTAATTCATTCGTATATTTCTCAGTCATGTAGTGATAAGGATATTTCCCAGTCAGTTAACTTTATATCAATATATTATATTCTGTTAGTCGTTTATAATAAATTTGTTGAGTTTTACAAGTTTGTATTTATTGAATCTGATGGTCACTCTACATCTTCACATATCTCATTGGGTCAGAAGGATCTCATTGTTGCAATAAATGATTGAGAGCTTATCGTTAAATCACCGAAACTCTTATCAGGCACTAAGTGCCTTTTGGCGCAGATTTGGCGCAAAATTGAAAAAATTAGCTGTTTTGTAGCAGTTTGGCGCATAAATGCGGTTTTGGCGCAGTCTGGCGCAGGTCTTACATCCCTGAAGGGGGGGACTTAGATGATTAATTAAACATTGTTGCAGTAAAATAACACAAAAATGTATTTGAGAAAAAAAAGTTAATTTTGCTTACATTTAACTTTTTTTTTCCTTCATAAATCAGAAAGCTGACAAAACATGAAAGATTTTTGCCCTTATTTATTTCTGAATTAATGATAAAATAAGTTTTTAAATGTACAGCCGGCTCTCGTTAATTCGAAATCAGATAAAGCGAATCTTCGCTTAACTCAAACTAAACATGAAGTCCCGAAATTTGCAATGCCAGAATATAGTAAAAAATTTTCATTTATTCGAACTCATTTTCTTTCGACTTCATTTAATTCAAACTATCCAGAATTCAGATTTTTCGTTTTTCTTTACTTTCTCACAGATTTCAGACCCTTGAAATAGCTTTCTTACTTTCATTTTTGTCAGAATTGTCTGAACTAGTGCACATATAATCCTATGCATTTGATATCTGCTTTCTTAGTGCTCCATCTGTCCACCAATTACACCTCCAGCCCTGCTTGATCATAATCCCTTAATTTGTTTATGTATTTATATCTTTTAATTTAATATTAAGTGATATTCTAATGATAACAGCCAAAATAAATTTAAAAAATACAGTAATATTAAATCCGTTGTAATAGTACTCCTTTAAAAATGTTTTCCTCTCATACTTTCGATAATTCGAACACCAGATAGTTTGAACATTTTTTGTGGTCCCGACAAGTTCAAATTAACGAGAGTCGACTGTATTTTAAAAAAAATCATAATATTTGGAAGAATATCAAATTTACAGTCTATATTTTACAGTATATATAAAGAAATTTACCATAAGATTCAAAGTCAATACCATATTTAAATTTAGATTACACTTCAACCCAACATAACATCATGGTATAAATTTGAATTCCTCCTAATATTAATTTAAAGCACTGAAGATATTTTTACAACCTCAAGTTCATAAAATTAAAAATACATATCAAAATATGAATGCAATTTATATTACGAAGCAACAAATTTCATAATTGAATAAAATGATCCTAAATAAATTACCAACTAAAGCTTGACGCTCGCTATTTCTTAACTGATGATGGAAAGATTTACTGATCATCCTACGACGACCTTCAAGTTCATGAGCTGAAAATATAATTTAAAAATATTCCATGAATGCATTTAAATATTATGCATTTTTTAAAAATATAAAATATGGAAAACAATATATGGAAAAATATGAACTTCAAAATTTAAAAATTTTAATAGTACATGGCAAATGGATCTTAAAGTCTTCAAAATATCTTTGAAACTTTATTACTGATTTTTATTTTGTTATGTGTTTACTGATTTTTATTTTGTTATGTATTTTGAATAAATTAAAAGAAAATTGCTTTGAAAAATCACCAATAGAATTTCAAAATAAAGTCAAAACGATGATTCCACTTGACAGATTTGGCATTCATTTTCTGAAAACTAATTTTTGTGATGATTTGTAAGATCTAAAAATTGAGAATTGAGATATTTAAATATTTAGATTATTTTTAATTATTAATAAACATATTTTTACTTTTTCAAGATGATCAAGTTGAATTTTAAAATAATTATTTCAAATGATTACTCTATTATTAATTCTTGATACAGATTACAACTTTAAGATATTTTTCACTCTCTGACTGGCAAGAAAAAGGTCAAAATTGCAAAATTTTCTCTGTAATGTTCAACATGATGTAATAAATTTTATTACATGTATGAATATAATTTTTGGAAGTAATAACCTTTATTTGATGCTTTAAAACTACATTATATTTGTAGAATTATATTCATTTAAACAATGCTTCGATTACAGTAAAACCTATAGCACCGTGAACATATGTACTGGTGTTTAGGAAGTTTTATGTAATATCTACAATATGAATTCAGTTATCTTAGAGATAATTCAACATTTAAATTAAAAAAATAATAAAATAATTCCCCAAATTTGTTTAAAATAATTTTATTGTTAATATTTCATCATAACAGCAGCAATATTAAATAATAATTAAAAAATTCTACAAAAATATAAGTAAAAAAATTGTAATTTAACAAATTACAACTATCATTTAGAAAATGATTCTTAACTTATCGTCAAATTAACTAAGAGCTTAAACTTCTGTCCATGAAAAGAATCTAAATTGCCAAGAAGAAATACATATATATAAGAATATATCGTGAAAAATTACCTCTGTTTTTATTCTGACCAATCAGAACACTCAATAGGCGTTTATGGGACATACTCATTTATGAGAAAATTAGTAGTCTTTAAAATCATAGCTAATTTTTCATTACATTTTTAATAGTGTACTAATTCTTATGTACAAAAGAAAACTAATTTTTAATTGCATGCGATGATCAAAATCAGGCTTATGTAACAATAGAGTCCATATATCATGTACACCATGTATTAAACATTAATATTCCTGGACCAATCATAAAAAATAAAATGTGGACATCACAACTCATATCTCTATTCTCAACCAAAAACAACATTTTCCAAACAGTTAATATAGTGCAACTTCAAAAATTCGGCATCAACCAGGGGTCGATTTAGAAAAAGAAAGTTGCATAGCAATAACCGCTATACAAAGTCAGTTTTGAATAGCAGTTAGACACTTTTGTATAGCAAGTAAAAAATAGCTAACGTAACTTTTAAATCTTAAAAATTTACATTTTTTTTTTTTTTAAAGCAATATTTCTATTACCAAATTTATTTAACCAAAAGCATAAATGTTTCCACTTTAACTGTAGTCATATTATTAAATAATTAACAATTCGCAAAACCATTAACAAATTACTGTAACGTACAAAACCAAAACGATATAAAACAACAGAATCTGGGCTGTCTGTTTCGATGCATAAATAAAGTAAAAGGATCATAACAGTGAGTGTTCATTTTAGAACCACTACAACACGCACATCAAACTTCTATCAGGAAACGCCGTGATTAGCCAGTAACAGTGATTCAGTAATCAATCACAGCGTCATGGTGGGAACAAATCATGTGTTTACTGGGAAAACTGCACCCAGTAATGGCGTCTCAATGTACTTCCATTGTAAATAAACACTTGGGGAGAGTGAAAACACAACGTATGTCATGTAAAACATCTTTTAATGTTAACTTTAAGTGTACACATGACATAACAAAGGGTGTGGGAAATATGCATTGCAATGATTGCGATTTAATGCATTTCTTGGACCGCATTTTAGTTAAATTTGAATCACAAATTGCGATGAGATACCGCTTAAATCGAACCCTGGCATCAACCCTTTCCTTTTTCCTTTGAATTTTTTTAAAAGCATTTTTCACAGACTATTTTCTTAACAAATTTTCATGGAGCTGTACAGTTGCTTAGCAACAGAAGAAACTTTGGTGAATGGATGACAAAATATATGGCCAGAACAAATTTACAGGAAAGGTGACATTAATGATGAAGATTTTTCAGGTTTTCAAATCTGTCATGAAAAGGCAATTTCTGAGCTAAATGAACATTTAAAATCTGAAAATACATTGAGTGTCAAAAAAAGGGGATATAGATGATTGACTAAGCATCGGTGAAAATGCATCAACAACAAACAATTTAAAGGACAGCAAGATTATAACACTGTGCTAAATAGAATCACTGATAATGCTAGTAGCACTTCAGAAAACAAAGATGAACAACTGTCAAAAGAAGTGGGTCAATAGAAAAATGCAAAAATTTGACTGGAAAAATAATATATGCTTTAGAAAAACAAATGTGTGTTTGAGATAGACATTCTTCATTTGTATAAAATAGAGAAAACAAAATTGACACTGATGCTTCTGAAATGATAAGAGAAGATATAATTTCAGTGTTTATTGATTTAACATAGAAAATATCATACAAAGATGTTTTTTAAAAATATATTTATTTTTCTTACATGATTATAACTGAATAATGAATTAAATTAAATCTAAGACACTAATAAGAATAGTTTTTTAGTATTCCTTCAAAAATCCAACATAGTCTTTGTCACAATGATGCAATTATTTTTGAAGTTATACTGTAAACAAAACTATTATATTAATCCTATTGGATATATAACATATATTGAAACTCTTCTAAATATATTAAATTAATAAATCTTACTCTATAATTTTTGAAGAGTTAAAAGAAATTTTTATGTCATTTCAATGAAGAATTTTAAAAACTGATCAGTTGAAGTTGATATATTTTCACATGTTCTATGAATCCTTAAAACATACGAGGCACTTTAAGGAGATTTATCAGGTGGGGAAGAAAAAAAAGTGGAATTCCATGTTATCCTGCAGTAGGAGTGCACAACATGTGGCCTGCAGATAACAATGATACCACTATTGTTATGCAAAATACTTTCCCTTAAAATAATGGCAAAAACTTTGCTATTAAATAAAACAAGTCACTTTTCAAATATTCTGGTGTCAAACAATTTTCTGGCAAAATGGTTGTGCATCACTATCCTATAGGAAAAATATATATCTGTCTTGTTCATTCAAATTTGGAAATTTCAGCATAATTCCCCCCCCCCCCACCTCCCTCTCCAACATGAGGATAGGAACGCTCTTCATCCCTTTGTAAGTTTTAAATATTTTGAAGACAATTATAAGAGTATTGCCCAAGAGTCTGAAAAGTATTTTAAAATTTAAAAAATTATAAAAGCGTTAAAATACGAAAAAAAAAAAAAAATATTCTGAGGAGTATAAAATGTAGTCTTGACTTGTTTGAAACTTTGGACTGAGAAAAGATATAGAAATTTGGAAATTTACAGAGAGACAAAGAACCTTCTGTATACATGTTGAAAACAAATATTGTTGAAAGTTCCAAATTTGAAAAAACAAAAAGCATCTGTATTTTTCACATAGGATAATATTGGAGTCCATCTTTCTCTTCCCTTCCAGATAAGTCCCATTAACTATTCATAAAGAAGCTGAACAGTTAGTATTACCTTCAAATCAATACAAATCTATTAACAATTTAATAATACTGAAAATGGGCAATAATTAAAAAACAACCTAGTACCACAAAAAAACTATACATAGTAAATACATTTGAAATACTCAAAAAGCATACATTTAGAGGAAAAAAAATATTCAACTCAACTAATTATGTTCTTGAAAATTAACTCTTGATTCATTTATGTTAATATTTGGAAGTTCAAATGCATAAACATTACAATATATATATAAAAAAAAAAGAATTACCAGCCATATAAGGTATCTCAAGCAACATAGCTGCTACTAAATAGGCACATTCTAACAATTCCAAATTTATATGCTTATGAAAAGGAATTTGCCTTCGCTTTTCAATTTTTTCTTGATCTGCAGTTCTTTCATGCTGACGTTGTGGAAGAAGTCCCTATAACATACACAAGAGAAAAGAAAATAAAGCAGTGAAAAATAAACAAAACTATTGAATATTTGAAATAATGAAAATTCTTATTTCAAATTCGCAGAACCATCCAGCATTGCCTAGGGCTGGTCTGATAAAAATATGCAAAAAAGAAAAAAAAAACTATGCCAAAGCTTGGTTTGAGTTTAATCTATTTAGAAAAAATCAGATAAGACAGGCCCTTAAAACTGCTCTAGCACGGAAAAAAGAAAAAAATAATCTTGAAATTTAGATTGTGCCTGGTAAATCATAAAAATAAAAGTCTGAAAAGTTAATTTTTTTGTTAAAAAACACGTCATAACTTAGTTCATTAAGATCTTATTAATCTTACATTCTGCTTTAGCTTTCATTCTGAAGAGAGCTCTACAAACTTTGTTAAAGTTTATATATAAGTTTGCATATTAGCATGCATTACTCATTTCTAAAAGACTGCGTTTTTCGCAGTCTCTTGACAAAATTTGTGCATTTTTCGTGATTTTTTGAAAAAAAAAAATTGCGCTTATTTCTTGTGATCGTTAATATTTAAAAAAAATTATAATAATAAAAAAAGCACATTTTTTGCAATTTTTTGACGTAATTTGCACTTTTTGCAATCTTTAGATGAAATTTGCACATTTTTTCGTGATCTTTCGATTAAGTTTTCATTTTTATGCAAACCTTTCACAAAATTTGCATTCTTTACACAAGCCTTGGATGAAATTTGCTTTTTTTTTTTTTTTTTTCACATAGTTTATGATTAATTTCACGCTTTTCTGCAATCTTTTGACTAAATTCACGACATTTTGAAGAAACGCAAGTTTTTTTTTTTACACGATCTTTTGAGAAAATTTCTGATTTTTTTTTTTTTTCCCCTCTGGAATCTTATGTCGAAATTAATGATATTTCAAGCTATCCTTTTGACAAATTCACGATTTTCTATTTGTAATTTTTATCTGGTGCTTATAATACCATAACTTTTGTTGCCAGTGGTGACGTCGTAGAAAATACAGAGGGTATATGCTCAAGGCAGAGGATATACTCTAGAGTGTATATACTATAATAACTTTTTTAAGAAACAAAGGGTATAAGATGTTCTTCAAAACAATCTAGAAGGTATACAGCATATATCTATGTATACCTTCCACTACATCCCCGTATTGCATATCTGTAATAATTATGGATAATCATAAAACTTGGCACCTCTCTTAATGTTAAATTAAAAAGCAAATTAGACCCCCCCCCTCCCACTCAGTAAATGTGTTTTATAGGGTTTTGGAGAAATAACAGTTTTTTCCGGATTTGTAATTCTCCTTGAGAAGTATAAAATTTAGTTCTGTATTATTAAGCTGAAAAAACTGAAATTTCTGTAATTTGAAAAATAAATAAAATGAAAATTCTAAGTGTTGAGTTGAGTTTTAAGTTTGGTATGTCAGTATTTTTGTAAAAACATTTGCAATGTCAATTAACAGTAACAAACACTATATTAGAAAGATGTGTGTTCCATTAATGGTAAACACATTTTCTCAGCACCAATAACTTCACACAACACAATTTCACAAACATGTTACAATATAGACATAAAAGCTATTTTTATTTTAAAATAAAAAATTAAGAAAGTTTAAGTTAACTTTATTATTATGATTTTTTAATTGTACATATTTAGAATTTTTAATTCCATTCTATTGTCACAAATATATACCTGAGCCAAAAGTTCTTTTGCTCTTCCTCCACTCTGAATATCAAGTAAAGCAGCATGAGCATCTTTAATAAAACCATGACGGAAAGCACATAAACCTAACTGCACTAGGGCTCTGTTATAAATTATCTGAAAATAAATGAACAATTTTTATCATAATTATACAAAGAAAAGACATCTATTGAAATTTTCATTTAACAGAATTAAAAAAAGAAAAAAAAAATCTTACCAAAAAGAAACAGATTAATACTTTTCTAGAAGAACAAAATCTATTAACAATAAAATTTCAAGAAGTATTTTAAATAAAAATTAATCATGAAAATAAATCATTTTCATTATGTTGGATTTTTTAAATTTTGTGCATGATTTTGCAATCCTATAAGATATTTTAAAAAGCCTTCATCCATCTCTCATTTTTAAGGAGCTATTGAAATGATATATCTTAATTCTGAGAAAAGGAATTCATGATGTAAATTTTCACAGAAACATGATTTACTTGGTAGTTAATATCTACTAAGAGCAGGGTTGGGTTTCTTCCAGGACAGTGGAAGAAACTGGAAAGAACTGGAAGAAATCAACAGAAAACAGAACATGTTCAAAATTAAAATATATTCACGTTCTAAAATAATTAAACTAAAAGTATAATTATATAAAATCTAAACTGAAAATTTTAATTATTGTTAAAAAGCATCATTTTTGGAAAAATAAGTTATTTTTTAATGACAAATTTCGGGTTCAGCAGATATTCATGGGTGATTGATTTTATAACTTTAAAGATAGAGGGGTGTTTTTTTATTTATTACTATGCAATTTTTTTAAAAAGAAAGAAAAAAAAACTACCTGCAAAATGTTTATTTTTTATATAAAAATATGTTATTTTCATATAAAAACAGGGGTGATTCTGGATGAAATTTTTTTTTCGGAAATTCGCATCGCATTGTCGGAAATCAGGGGGGGGAAGGGGGTCCCTCCCTACAGCAATTTTCGGACAAAATCGGCATTTTCTCACTATCTTCAGACGAAATCAGCAATATTTTAGCAAAATCGGCAATTTATTGCGATCTTTTGCCAAAATTGGTGGGTTTTTTTTCGCGATCTTTTGACAAAATAGCCGTTTTTTTCGATGATCATTGGACAAAATTTGCTTTTTTATGCAATTTTTTCTTGAAAACTGCGTTTTATTCCCACGATCTTTTGACGAAATCGGCGTTTTTTCCGTGATCCTTTGATGAAATCGGCATATTTTTTCAAATATTCTTTTGACAAAATATTTTTAAGCGATCTTTTATCGAAAACTGTGTTTTTTCCCCCGATCGTTTAACAAAATCGGCATTGAATTTGCAATCTTTAGATGAAATCGCCGTTTTCCCGCCGTCTTTAGAAGAAATCAGCATTTTATCCGTGATATTTGGTGAAATTGCTGTTTTTTCCGCGATCCGCACAGGAATTTCACGTTTTTCATTGATCATTGGACAAAGTTCGTTTACAAAAACATTGACGAAATTGTCGTTTTTCCACGAAATATTGACGAAATGTATGTTATTTCAGGATCCTATCACGAAATTTGCATTTCTACGCAATTGTTTTTTCCGCGTGCAAAACCGTACAAGTTAGCAACTATGCGGAACTGATAACCGAATTTCAAATTTTCGGAAGAAGATGCCTTAAATTTTCAGAATTTTCGGACAAGAATCACCCCTGTTTAAAAATGCACATTTGAAAACTGCGAAACATAGTAAATATACAAATTTGAAATTATTTATATTAGCATCTAGTATGCATATCTGAGTGCTGATTTAAGAAGACTATTTTTCTCAAAATATCTATGGACAGGGCTATAAAAACCTAAGCATCAGTGGGCAGTTTTTCCATCACTAAATTTTATTCACTGCAGAAGAAATCTATTTCTTCCAGCCGGTTTTTTACACCGCGGAAGAAACTTGCCAACCCTGACTAAGAGGGTGTTATTTTAAGTTTGTTGTTTATCAGATAGATTATGTGATACATAATAATCTCCCAGACACAAGCTAATTTATTGTGCTTCAGTTACCAATTTTTGATAAAGTTTAACAAGTAAACACATAATAACACTGGGATAAACTGTAAGCAAATATATATATATGCATGTATAGTTTTTTATTTAATATTCATAAACTTCTTGTAGTACAATGTTGCAGCAAATTCCTACTTTGCATGGGTAATAAAAACTGTTTTCTTTAAAAATTGCATGCTTATTAAAATATAACATGCAATTTTACATGCATAATGCAGAGAACATGAAATCTTACCATTGTTGTTACATCAGAATGTTCAATGTTGTTTTGTAGATGAGACATAAGTATCAAATCTCTAGCTTGGAACCACTCATCATGAAGAGCAAGATGATATATTCTAAAAAGTGTAGCTTGAGTACGTATTCTATCAGTAGTGTCCTTAGCACAGATAAATTTGCAAAGTTTTGTAATGATGTCAGCACTTGTTTCTTCATGCAAAATTTGTTTTTCTTCTTCAGTAAGATTTTCTTCACTGATGACGTTTTTTGTTCCTCCATAAAAAGTACTTATTCCAGTTAATTCTTTTTTCTTGAATACTTTGGAATCAAACTAAATAGTAAAATAATAATAATCAAGAAAACATATTTTATCTGTAAAAAATTATAATGATACTTATATCTTATAACAGGGCTAAGGCAACACCTACTTCACATAAAGACAATGAATTTGTCACATCACTATTTGAGAATCTTTCTCTATGTTAAAATTCTGCACTTTTCTTGTACATTACAAAATAATTATCTTAGGAATTTTCTCAATACATGATCTTACTTTAATAACAAGTTAAAAATTTATTTTTCTTTTTTCATTTTACCTTGAAAACAAAATTATTAATGTAAAACAATGTTTAAAGATTTTTTTCACCTATGATAAATTCAATTTTATCAAGTACAGATCTGCAATTAAAATTGTAAATATTTTCATTTACATGAGGCGACTAACATTAAATGTTTTAGGGATGCCATTCAGAAAATAACAAAAAAGAAGAAATTATACATTAAGTAAAAATTGACATTTTCCACAACATTTATGCATGTATTTATAAACCATATAGTTTATAATAAACTAAATAAAGAATAAAATGTATAACTATTTTTAAACTATCTTAAAAATGTAAAAGAAAACAAAAACTTTATTTTGTAAGTTTTTAAACTTATGTTTTTTAAACAAACATCAGTCAAACAGTTTTAAATATGATGCGAATTCCTGGTGCTTGAAATCTTATATGAATAAGTAAAATTGATTTTTCTTTAGTTCAAAGTGTATGTTATAAAGAGATGTAGTACTTCAATCAGGGTTTTTATATTGCATCATTTTAAATCAATTGAGGTAAATCAGCAATAGATCCCATGATTATTCCATGAGCGAGTAGCAAAAATGTGATTTTTTGTGACTGTCTGGCAAAAATTGCTGTTTTATTTCTGATCATTTGATGAAAATACCTGTTTATTTAGCGATCATGTGAGGAAAAAAGCTTTTTTTTCGTGACAGTGTGGCGAAAATAGTTCCTTTATTTTGTGACTATGCGATGAAAATTGAAATTTTATCTCACGACCGTGTAACAAAAATCGCTGTTTTAATTCACGATTATGCGACAAAAATTGCTGTTTTATTTGGCGATTGTATGATGAAAATAGCTGTTTTATTTTGCGATTGTGTGATGAAAATAGCTGTTTTATTTTGTGATTGTGTGATGAAAATAGCCGTTTTATTTTGCAATTGTGTGGCAAAAATAGATGATTTACTTTACAAGCATTTGATGAAAATCACTTTTTTATCTCCTGATTGTTTGATGAAAATCAATGTTTTATTTCCCAATCTTTTCGAAAAAAAAAAAAAAAAAAAAAAAAAAAAAAAAAAAAAAAATCACAGATTCGTAAAACTAAAAAACAATCTGCCATTTGGCAGAAAAGTGGTATCATTAAATGTTTAAAGAGAAAATGAAACATTAATGCATTAAAGAATAGTAATAATAGTATTTAAGCCAATTTGTAAATTTATTAATAACAATTCTATCCACATGTATCTCATCCCCCCCCCCCTCCACAAAAATCCTTGGATTAAAAACTTTTATACTGTCAATTTTTCTTTATTTATAAAATTAATAAAAAGAAATAGAGAATAAAAAAAAAAATTCTTATTATATAGTAAGTCTTATTGTAATAAATCTATTGTATCGTATTTAATTACAGTAAAAGATCTGTATAACATAATTCTCCATATAAAACACAACTTTCCAAATGAAAACACGGAATTTTGCAGTTAAAACATGCACACTTTAAAAAAATTGTGACTATCTAGAGAATTAAATATAATGCATTTTTTCATCTTTGCCCCTTTGATTTAGAACTTTTAACAAAAAAAAAAAAAAAAAAAAAATTGCTATTGTTGCAATAAAACTCTTTGAAAACAAGTAATATAGTGCATGATTTGATTGACACATTTATACCATATTTATTAAGCAAATTAAACAATCTATGAAACAATCTACAGTTATCTGGTCCTAAAGAATGCAATATAAAGATCCTTTATATATGTTACATTTATTGTTATGTTCAGTTTACATAAAAGAATGAATAATTTCATTACTTAAAGGAAATTATAACATTGCATATTACAAGAAATTTAAAGGTAACTTTCAAACAAAATGCTTTTCATTGCAGATAAAACATGCTTTTTAGAAATTTAGTGTAATAAAAAAGAGTTTTTTTAGAAACTAAGCTTAGAATTATTTATTTAAGACATTGACATTAGGCAAAATACTTTCCAAATTATGTTCATATTAGATTTTAATCCTTTATATGTTATTTTAACACTTACAAATTTTATTATTTTAATCAATAATTTAAAACAATCTGTTGATGAAAATCATTGACACCCTATTTTAGTATTTATTGAATCATAAATTGAAAAAAAATCCATTAATGCTTGATGATGCAATATACAGAAATTCAAAAAATTATTTTAATAGGTTCATTTTGCAAACCATTACCTTATAATAAAGATGTTCAATGCGTCTAAGATAAATCCTACATAATTCAGATGGTGTTCCTCTATCTTCTAAATAATTCTGTAGCCTCTCGATAATGCCACAAACCACAGTTTCATCTTTAAGCCTTTCAACGTACTCTGGTGAATGAGCATCACAACCCTAAAAAATTCATAATTCTAGAGATATAATAACGATAAATCTCAGAAAAAATATAAAAACATCTTAAAATGAACATACGATGTAATTAAAGAATAATAAATCATTAATATTGAGATCAAACGTAAAGCACACAATTTAAAATTTAAGGAAATATATTAATGGTTGTGCATAAATAGCATTATCAATTATTTAGCAATTTTTGAACCTCACCCTCTTCCTATTGATATAGTTAACAATGTCATTAATTTGTACATTGTTTGCAGTGATATACAGATATAGTTATACATTATTTTATAATTCCCATATTTACTGATTTAACTGAAGAGAATAATTTAGTAAAATATCACTACTAAACAAACTTAATAATGATAGAAATATTGCTAATATTGAATGTTATGATAATTTTATAGGTCAAACTGTATTACCACACAATGACATATTAAGATCTAGCTGTATCCACTGATTCACTAATCAGGAAACTTTGAAAGTACCTATACATCGTTTGTATCATATCACTCACCCTCAAGAAAAGTGATACACCCCGCAAAAATTCATTTTGCGTTTTATTCCACTAATAAGTCTGCCATAGGTCTTGTCACATTAAGCACATTTTCATTCCTGCATGCAGAGCTAAATGATATAATTTCATGTTACAATAAAAACATGCAAGTTTCCTTTTACCTTTCGTGTGAAATTTGCTTTTGTCGAGATGTGTCACTTTTCTTGCAGGTGAGCAATTTGAATTAAGGAAGTAAATTATACAATCAGAACTATGAATAATTGACATATTTCCCCAGGCTTGGTTTGGAGCATAGTTAACTTAAGGATTAAGTGTCTTTTAATGTGAATCTGTTCAATAATGCGTCTGCAGAGAACCGACATAATTTGGAAAAAAGTTATTTGGTTACTTTTACTAACACCATGTCAAAATGTATGGTAACATAATATTTCTTTCTTTTTTAAATTATATGATTGTAATCATGCAAAACTCTAATTTATTATTTTCTGAGCTGAAAATATTTTTTTCTTTATTAAATTATAACTTACAATTTTTGCTAATTCAAAGATGAAAATGCTTACTGCAATGCTAACAGACAATTTCATGCAAGTAGTTTCTCGAAATTTTGTAATTTTTAAATGCTATATTTTAAAATGGTTTTTTAACCAACAATGTTATTTTTAGATTGCAGTAAGTAGATTATAATTTATAACATTGCCAAAAATAATCTACCATCTTATTGGTTCTGCAGCTTGTAATCAGAATTCTGCTGAATACATTTTGATGGGACATGCACTGTTGGATAATTTTTCAAGAAATGTTTTAGTACATAATAAATTACCATTCTACATTGCTTACACCCATCTGCATTGTAACACTTTATATTTACATCATGGCTTCAATGCAAATATAAACTCATGAAGGATCAGTAAAAGGTAAACATTATGACGTCCATGAACTAAAATTGCAATATATGGAGAGTAGAATGGAAATAGAAAACGACTTAGAGCTTTATAATAGAGATAGCTTAATAACAATAGTAAAGGTAATTAACAATAAAGATATTTATTTTGGAATACACTATAACTAAATAAAAAACTCTTATAAAAATTAAGCTACTGAATATCCATTAAATCACTGAATTCAATGAAAGTTTAAAGCAGAAAACATGTTAATCAAACTGAACATAGATTAAAAAAAATATCCATGGCTTGAATGAGTGATAAAAACAAATAGAAACATTAAAATATTTAAATACAAAAAACAAAAATACAACAAACACTTAAAAAATACAAAAAATAACCATTTCGCCAAGCTAACTGCAAGGATAATTAGTACAAAATGTCCATGGCATAACAAACACATTTTTTTTTGTTATGCTAACTTAACAAGTTTCAGCAGATAGTTTGTATTGCTATGAAAGGCCGTATCAGAACCACTCCTATGGCTTCTCTTGAGCTTTTGCTTGGTATGCATCCTCTCTTTATGTGTATAGAAGCTGAAGCTATATCATATGCATGGGGAAGCTTAAATATTTAGGTCATTGGAAAGTTTATTCAGACTATTTGTCTTGAAAAAACTTCAATGGAGAAGTTTTTGGATAACCTCTCTTTGGCATGACTAGTGATGGAATGCTTGTGAAATATGCCTTTGATAAAGCATATCAAATTATTTTGTCCTTACAGGGTGACTGAGGTTCAGTTTCTATCCATATTGGCAAGAAGTGATTGCACTATTTGGTATACAAACGATCCAAAAATAAACAAAAATATTGGTGCTGGTGTCTATTGCCCTAATGATGGTATTAAGTTCTCGTATCCCTTGGACAGTTACTCTACTATCTTTCAGACTGAGGCTTGTATTTACAGCATCATGACTAAAAATAACTTCTGCATTCATTTAAATCAAAATAATAGAGAAATTAAAGTAACAGCCAGCACTGTTTATTACATGCACTCAGAGCCATAGATATAACTCAACATTCATTTTAGGGAGGAAAAAAAAAAAAAAAAAGGTACTATAATTGCCTATTGTTTGAAATTTCAGAGCACTCCAGATTACTTTGCAACAATAAAAATTCCATTATTCTTATCCATTCATCTTATAATAGTATTCTGCTTATTCTAAAAAGTGAATGCATTATCAAAAAGAAAAGAATATTATTACTCCATTGCCTTGTAATTTCTGTAAAATGATTATTTGAACAGCTTATCCCAAAAGTACTTTCAATGTGAATATAATAAAAAATAAACAAGCTATTAAACATCAGAACAAAATTAAATAGCTTGAAATTTTTGAAAAAAGCAGAAAAGTCTACAAATTTATATAAAAATTTAAAATACTAAAAGCTTTAAAGAAATGAATAAAAGAAATATTTATATACCTGTAGCATTTTTGTAAACTCTTCATCCATTCTTTCAACAACAGTTAGGCAACAACCTTTAACACGATAGGGAGGGGTACTTAATTGTTCAGATTCTTCAGAAATATTATCACCAACAACAATGTTAGGATTTTCAATAAGTATGTTAAGCAGCAAATTGATGTAATCTAAACACCTAAATAAAAGATTAATAAAACTAATTTTGAGAACTGAAAAAGAATTTACAAAGTATTTTATGTTAACAGCAGATGCTTGAAAAATGTGTACAAGAAATTTTCAAGATTGTCAATAAATAAAATCATAAATGTTTTAAATTCGTATATGCAATAGAGTTTCGCTATTCTGAACTAACTCTGACATTGTTTGGTTTAGCAGGAATTTGGATAGACAGATTTCATTAATAGTAATCAACATATTGACTTGTTAAGATGTAAATTAAGTGTGGGGACATCTTCTGGGCAATTCCATGCAAACTAGGACATCTTGGGCAATTTTTCTTCTTAAGACATGTGTATTATATATCTTTTTTTAGAAAAAAGTCCAAGAAAAAATAAAACTGAAGAATTTTTCCATATTTAGATGTACCGTATTTACTCGTGCATAATGCGCACCCCTGACTTTACAAGAAAAAATAAAGATTTTTAAAAATCTTGTATATAAAGCGCACCGTAAATTTGATATGCAAATAAAGTAATAGGCAAACGAATTTAAGTAAAGGGTCATTCCATATCAAATCAACCAAAAAAATAATACTTTTGAACCTTGACCTCTCAGAAATTTATAATTTTTGGTGCAGTGGTAGTATCAGTCAAGTTAATAAGAAAAATCAAAATTTCTGATTTTTCGGACTTTTAGTTTTTGTGTTATTGACTTTCAAAAAATGAAAAATTGTCGAAATTTGGCTCCACCTTGACACCTTTAAACAGCTGTAGATAAAAAACTATTTGACTTAGAAAGCTCAAATTGGTGTCATTCTCTTCTGCTTTTTATGATCTTTAAAATGATATGTAACACGATTAATTTATTTAAAATTTTAAATTTTTATAAAAAATTTTAAAATTTAAATTTTAAAAACACCCCTTTTAATTTTTTTGAAAAAAATATATGTTTTAAAGACATTAATTGACTATGTGTATGCCAACTTTCATAATGGGATGACCATGGGTTCCTATGCAAATTAATATTCTTGTATCATCATGTATGCTAAATTTGCTATACTTGTTTTCCCATGTTAAAAAAGTAACTGTAAATTCATTGATTAAGGTTTGTTTATTACTATTAATCCATAAAGTAGTTTTTGTAATACAAATAAACATGAATATTAAATATAATATCAAGTAATAACAATTTGGGTTTTGTTTGGTTTAGTTTATGACAGCCATAGAGATGCCAAGTATTATGATTTATCTGTAATTATTACGGATAAACAACAAAAATTACGGTGTTACGGGCATCGAATAAAAATTATGAGAAAAAAATTGCGAATTTTCTCAAAGGATCGCTAGAATTATGAGAACACCTTGAAATTTCGTTAAAATATCATGTAAAGAAAATGTGAAATTTGTCAGAGTCATGAAAAAAGTGCAAATTTATTCAAATGATCACAGAAAAGCGCGAAATTAGATCTAAAGATCGCATAAAATGTGCAAATTACTTCCAACATTTTAGTAAAAAATGTAAATTTTGACAAAGATTTGCATAAAAACGAGAATTTAGCCAAAAGATTGCAAAAAAAACACGATTTTAGTCGAACGATCACATAAAACGTTCAAATTTTGATAAATCTAAAAAAAAAAACAAGCAAATTTTATTTAAAAAATTGGAAATAAAACATACTTTTCGTCAAAAAATGGTGAAAAACGCACAGATTTCGTCAAAAGATCATTAAAAACGTGCAATTTTCATCTAAAGATTGTTAAAAATGTGCGGTTTTCGTCAAAAAGTCTAATATGCACGGTTTTCATAACAAGATTGCTAAAAACGTGCAATTTTCATGAAAAGATCGATAAAGACGTGCAAATTTCATTGCAAGATCGCTAAAAAACGAGAATTTCATCAAAAAAGTAACAGAATAAATGAATGAATTAAGTTGTGGAAATTTGTGAGTATTCTCTCCCCAGTTTATCTCGGAACTCTGGTTACTAGTAACTTTTAATGAAACTTGGCACATCTGCGGGCCAATTATCAGCACGTAGGGTACCCCAAGGGATGAGGGTATCTTCCATGGGGATCTTTCTAAGGGAACTTAACTTGCATTTACGGTATGCAAGGTTACCCAAGGTTCACAGAAAACTCTAAACGGTTAGTCCAATGGCCGCGATTGGGTTCGAACCCAGCACCTGTCATCTCCCAGATTTGAGGGCAGAACCTGTAGCCACAGGTGGGGCAATAACAATTTGGGAAATGGTTGTTTATTTTTAATGATGATAGAGTAGGATACCATTGCATGGTTTACTGTAACAATAAAAATAGATATGCAAAAGAAAAATAACTTACAGGTTCTGTATAAAATAAAATTATCTCTCCATAATGAATCTCAAATTATCCTAAGTCAAAATCAGGTCCAGTTTTAGATCACTAAAATTGCATGAATGTTATTATCAATCTTCCATGGAATTTAAAGTTTCAGGTATAGTCATTGAGGTTGGGGGGGGGGGGATTAACACCAGGAATCTAATTGTGTGTAATTCATGAATCTTTATCGCACACATGACTCCACTAATTTAAAATATTTGCCACACAATTAATATTTCACATTTTATGTTGTTAAAAATTACAATTTGTTTATAATTAAAAATTAAATACTCAAATATACAAAAAATATCAAGGACTTTTAAGATAAGAACTTTTCCAAATAAAGCGAAGACAATTTCATTTCTTCGTCACCCAGAGTATAAACCCTCCCAGCTGCAGTAACAGCTGAACTTTTTGCAAAAAGTTATCCCCTGATAAGTTTAGTATATTTTCATAGTTTTTATTCGATGCCCATAAAGCCGTAATTTTTGTTGTGTATCCGTAATAATTATGAATAAATCATAATATTTGGCATCTCTATGGCCGTCATAAAATAAACCAAACAAAACCCAAATTGTTAATACTTGATATTATATTTAATATTCGTGTTTATTTGTATTACAAAAACTACTTTATGGATTAATAGTAATAAACAAACCTTAATCAATGAATTTGCAGTTACTTTTTTAACATGGGAAAACAAGTATAGCAAATTTAGCATACATGATGATACAAGAATATTAATTTGCAAAGGAACCCATGGTCATCCCATTATGAAAGTTGGCATACACATAGTCAATTAATGTCTTTAAAACATATATTTTTTTCAAAAAAATTAAAAGGGGTGTTTTTAAAATTTTAAAATTTAAATTAAAATTTTAAATAAATTAATCGTGTTACATATCATTTTAAAGATCATAAAAAGCAGAAGAGAATGACACCAATCTGAGCTTTCTAAGTCAAATAGTTTTTTGTCTACAGCTGTTTAAAGGTGTCAAGGTGGAGCTAAATTTCGA
The DNA here is from genome assembly GCA_964019185.1 of Maratus speculifer. NCBI lineage: Eukaryota > Metazoa > Arthropoda > Arachnida > Araneae > Salticidae > Maratus > Maratus speculifer. Next base: position 361,814,860 of record OZ025292.1, read on the forward strand.
CAATTTTTCATTTTTTGAAAGTCAATAACACAAAAACTAAAAATCAGAAATTTTGATTTTTCTTATTAACTTGACTGATACTACCACTGCACCAAAAATTATAAATTTCTGAGATGTCAAGGTTCAGACCATTGGTTGATTTGACATGGAATGACCCTAAAGAAAGTCGAAGCAAATATTACGTTAGGCCAAAAAACAAGGCAAAAATACATTTTTGGACTTCCGGTAGGGAGTGAAAATGGGAGATATGAGTGAGTGCAGCAATGAGAATTCAAAATTATCGGTCAAATAATGTTACTAGCGTTTTTATATAAAAAATGTAAGGAGTGAAATAAATATGCAGTAATACATTTATTAAGTAAGATTTTCAGAGTTTTAATGTCTTCTTTGAATAAATTTCTTGATTCATATGCACATTGTGTGATTACATCCAGCATAAAAAATTATTCCGTGTATAACGTGCACCTAGAAAATTTGCCTTAATTTTTTGGAAAAAAAAAGTGTGCATTATACACGAGTAAATACAGTATTTTCTTTTATAAATGGGCTGCAAAATACATATATTTTTTTAATATAAAATATGCATGAATTTCAAGTGATTCCTAATGCTAATTACTCATAAAAAATTTCTTTGTTTTGTTACTGTTTTATTTTTTACAGTAGTAATAAGTATTCTTTTATTAATTAATATTTTAAAAATAAAGAAACATATATAATATTTTCATTAAAAAGGTTAATTAAATTTGCCTTTTGAGTTTTGATATGTAACAGCAGTAACCAAAAACATATAAAAGTTTATCTTTAGGAAAAAAAAAAAAAAAATCATAATTATTTATATTGATATGTTGTTTACCTGTATTTATATGATCTTCAACAGTATGAAATTAATTTATGAAAATTATATGCCTTTTACTTTAATTTTGTCACGAGAGTAACTTTAAATTTATTTGTAACAAGAGTAACAAATTATTTAATTTAATGAGTGATTTTAATAACCTTTTTTTATCATTTCAATACTATCTGTAGCTACATGAAACTTGAGGTTATTATAAACAGTAAAACAAAAGTTTACAACATTAACAACTCAACACAACATAAATGGAAGGAATAATTAATGTGTTTTTTTTCTATAGTTGGCCAAGATTTTTTATTATTATTATTCATAATAAATATTTTATTAATTCAACATGTTAAGAACAAACAAATTTAGAAGATACCAAGGTTTATAAAGCAATTTGTAAGTATATTTTAGAATTAATGTTTATAAAACTCTAATATTATTAAAAATCAAATAACTTTCAATTTCATGTAACAAGAATAGCCACAAATTCATTGATTTTTATTAGATTTGTGCGATTGATGTGATTTTTATTCCACATTTCGTAGTTCATCATATCTTCTGGTAAGAATTAACACCATAATGAATAGCACTTCTTATATTTCATTAATAAATAGTGAAATATTTAATTTCAATAATTTAAATATTTCACTACATTGGACTTTCCATCTGCTTACTACCAAATCAATTTCTCTGAAGAATTTCGCAAAAGGCTATCTTAAACAAATGAATGGAATATTTACAGCTTTTCACACTTGATATTTAAATTTGGATCCCCAGTATAAAGTTTTTGATTGATGCTGCTATTGAAAAAAAGTGATAGTAATAATTTTTAAAATGGCACGAATGAAAAAATAAAATCCAAGGAGAAACTAAATTTGATTATATCATTACATTGCAGATATATTAGAATCAAAGCCAGTGTTAAATCAATTTGATTGAAATAGATTTGGGTATGAACTATGAGAAATTTAAGAACAGAAAGAGTTTTTCTTTTGCCTTCTTTTATCCACATATTCAATGACTTAATTCTGTCCTGTGAATAGAAAAATTGCACCCATGTACAGAGTGGAGTTCACTTGATTCATTTAAATTTACCTGCCCCCCCCCCCTCAAAAAAATAAATAAAAATAAATAAAAAATAAAAAAAATCAAGTAAAAATTAAATAAACTTACTTTTGCCACATATCTGCTTTCATACAGGTGGCAATATTTGGATTGTAATCATATATAGCAGCTATGATGGCAAACATGATTTTTAATAAAATTCCTGACCCTAAATTATGAGTTTCACAAACAGTAAGAAGTTCAATAAGAAGATCAATCTGTTCACTACGATCAGTTCCTTTCTTTCCTCTGGCAGCTAAGATTTCATTAAATTTTTTTAGGACAACTTGGTGATTTATTTCTGCATCTTTAGCAAACATTTTTGGTTTTTCCTGCAAATAAACAAATCAGTCAATACAAATAAGGTATAACCATATTGCTGTTTATAAAAAAAATTACATAAATAAATCTTAGACATGTGAAAATGATTCAAAATTATATTTGAAACTTAATTTAAAATATCTAAATATAATAAAATGAAATGTAAGAACTCCGGCACGACCTCATCTGTTCAATGATGCTTCTTGGCATTTAGACATTTGCCGATTCAAGTGCTCAAATTCCATTTTTTTTTTTTTTTTTTTATAATTTTTCCCCATTTTGCTAGAAAGTTGGAATAAGAGAAGGAAAGGTAAAGAGCCTCGAACAGAAAAAGGCAGCTCACTGTGGTGGTTCATTCATCCACTGACCATTAAAGGGACATTAAAGAGACAACACTCTTTTAATATTTAAACTTAAATTAATGGGATATTAAAGAGACAATGCTTTCTTGGCCTTTAAACATTAGTTAAAGGGCACTGTAAGAGGGTTCATACTCATTTTTAAGAAAATATCCCCTGATGTATTCCCTATGATGAGCAATTTTTCCATGTCAACAATTAATAACATAAAAAAACAGCACCATGACAATCTCATTTTTTCAAAATAAAATAAAAATGAGGTAATATCAAAAGTAAAGTTTATGCATAACCTATATAAACAATATGATCAGAACTTTAAAGGAAAAACAATTTTTGTAAAACAGAGTTGAAATTTGTAATAGTGTATTGACTTGTGAGGCTGAGATTAAAAAATTACTGTGCCAGTATCAATTTAAAATGTCCTTTATTATTCCGGCGTGAACTCATCTGTTCAATCACTCTTAGCATTTAAACATTTGCCGATTCAAGTACAGAAATTCCATTATTTTCATCCTTTTTTCCCCATTCCACTAGAGAGATGGATATTCAGGATTTGAAAGGAACCTGACTTCTGCTAGCGAATCAGAATAAGAGAAGAAAAGGTAAAGAGCCGAAAAAAAAAAAAGAGGACGCTCACTATGGCAGACCCACCTGCCGACCAAGACTAATAATTAGTAACACATACTTGCAGTCAATCGGTGTCGGTAGCTTCAGAGCCCCGAGCACAACCTTTTCAACCTTCAGTGTCTTCAAATTGTGTAATTTGCCATTTAAATTTGTCTGGTTTCAATTTCTTTTTTCTTCCCATTTTGTTAGAGAATCGGATATTCAGGACTTGGCCAGGGACCTGTCAACCTGGCTTCAATTAAAGAATTGAAATGGAATAAAAGATAAAGTCTGCAGACTAAAAAGATCGGTCACTGAGATGGTTGGAACAACTCATGAAGGAAAGATGTAACTTCTTCAGGAAAATCCCATGCAAGTATATTGCGTTACATATATTTAAATTTGTTCAGAATGATCGATATTTTTGCACAAATTCATATTCCATGTTATATTTTGTTCTGAATTATATGACAAATAAAAATTTATCCTAATTAGAATATCTAATACTTTCAATCACATTTACAATAAAGAATTATTTCAATGGCATTATAGCATTAGATAAACAGACATTAAAGAGAAAAATTTCCTGTACTGAAGGCTGCAAGCAACGCCTCTATAGGCCGTTTTAAGTCCCATTTGCACGGGATATGATAGAGGTTTTCTATTCAAAATGATGCAGTAAAATCTCACTCAACACCGGTGCGTCTGAAGCATCTATGCTACTAAAATTACCAGTTATTTCAAATTTATGTGAAAATCACAATTTTTCCCCATCGTCCTAAGATGGGTATTTATACTAATTACATGAATAACCATGAGTGTGATCATGCATGCAATTTTAAAGATGAAAAATCAAAAAATGCAATTGCATAAAAATACTTAAGCTTATTGTTATCATAGAAAGAAAAGTGTTAAATCATTAGAAATGGAAAAAACAAAAGATGTAAAAGCTTAAAAAACTTTGAAATTCAGCAATTGCTTTTAAAATATTAAAAATAATAATAAAACAATGGGTATTTAGGAAAAATTTAAAATGCATTGTAGTTACTCAAAGATTTTAAATGTATAGTTTTTTTAAATTATTATTATTAACATTAATCTACTTCTATTCTTTATCAATAAATGTCATTCACATGTAAATTTTAATGTATGAAAAGCAGAGCCGTCCTTAGGGATGTGCGACAGGTGCAGCCGCACAGGGCCTCGCTCCTGGACACAAAATATTTTCTCTTTAATAAAAAGAAGATGGTATAGTAGAAAATCTTTAACATAAATTTATGATTTTAATTAAGAAAAGATAGTGGTCTTGGCATAAAATATAACCTATGTTAGAAAAGGGACTTTCATCATCAATTTGTCATCATTATTTTTTTTAATTGATTCAGTAGTTCAAGAAATTACCCCCACAAACACACAAACAAATGATTCTTCTATATAATAATTAGGGGATGGAACCCTGGCTCCTCGGGTCATAGTATATACTGATGAACCATGTTTGATAGAAACCTGGAGAGAACTGCGCATGGGTGAAAACAGCGAGTCCAATGCGAAAATGGGAGAGTTTGTACCATCTCGAGGATGAGTTTATTTATTAAACATCCTAGATATGTCGAATTTTTTTGGCGAATACCTTTTTGTTTCTCTAATTCAATTATCTGTTTAGTAACTACATTGTAATTCTGTTACACTAAAATAAGTTAAAAAAAGACAAATATAATAAAAAAAGATGATTTAAAGGTATGATTATAACTTTTTCTCTCGCAATATAGCGTAACTTAATCTTTTTAGAATTAACGCCTGAATGGCGTGATATTAAAATTTGCCAGATTAGCAATTTTTTTAAATTATTTCGCTACATTATTGTGTACATTATTTATTTATATTTTTTGCATACATTGGATATGAAAATGAAATGACGCAGATATCATATACGCACAAGGTTTGGTAAAAAAAATTTCTAATGTCAATTTGGCGAAAACCTCATTTTCGAATGCTGGTTAAATATACATTTTTAAATTATTTTCTATTATTAAAAAATAATAATAAATAAAACAATTTTTAAATATATTAAATTTTAAAAACTAATAACAATAGAGCAAAAACATTTTATGTAATTAAAAAAATTAAGGTAAATAAACAATTTATCAAAAAATAAACAACAAAATCAGGGTTGCCATATTAGGCAAAATAACGCCATTTTGGCGCCAAGTAAATCCCAGTGAGTATATGACACACAAATGCCCTGAATATTTAGGGTGTTAGAATTGGCGAATTTCGTGCATAGCCGCCAAGTCAGATGCCAAGCAATTGTTAAAACTGCATTTTAGCTATAAATATAAAAAAAAGAAGAAGAAAAAAAAAAAAAAAAAAAAAAAACAGACACGCTTTTATTAAAATTCACAAAAATGTAGGAGAAAATATATATTTTGGAAAGGTTATTCCGAGAACTAATAATAGGTACACAATCTATTTATTTTAAAATAAAATTTTACTCGGAACAAAAAATAGAAAACAATATTTAATATCATTTCCATGAATACGTAGAAGCAATCTCGGCCTTATAGGCTATTACCCCCAAAGTCTGAATGGAATCGACTTGGCATTCTGCGAAGTGAGGACCTTACAAAGCTGGTATATCAGTAGGTGAAAGCAATTATGTTTTATTGACAGTATAGTGGATAAGATTATGTTAAGAGTCTGAAAGGAAAGGGCCTCGCAAAATCCTGGCACCGGGCCTCGCTTTAAATCGTCCTTCATAAGGACGACTCTGATGAAAAGTGTAAATATGGTTCAACAAGATTAATTATGTTAAACTAGTATTTTACCATAATAATTGGTGCACCTCCTTTAACTTCTTCCCATCCTTCATCGTCTTCATCTTTCTTTTTTTCTTTCCTTTCTTTATCTCTCTTCTTTTCACGTTTTGTAACTTCTTTTTGTTCATCTTTTTCACCAGGCCTAAATAAAAACAAATGTAGTAGTGAATTTTGTTTTGCTACTAATAACTCATATTTCATTAATGCCTACTGTTCAAAGAATACTATGTCTACTGAAACAATAATAATGCAGAAAATTGCTTCAAAAAAGGGAAAAAGAAAAGCATATTCGAAGATTAGTCTAAAGTAGCTAAGTATAAAAACTAAAATTTGCCCATTTATTAGAAAACTGAAATACTGCAGTGTATCTACAAGATCAGTAGCAACATTTTAGTTTTAAAAATAAGCACCTGTAAGCACACTTTCAGAGGAAAATAAGCACCCATTTATGCACATATATGCATTACAGGGGTGACTGTGTTCCGAGTGTACCCCGAATTTCTGGAGTTTTTAATTGATCCTTTCAGGTTTATGATATCGTTACGTTTAGTAGTGTAAAATTCAAACATTTAAAAATATTGTAAATTTTGAAAAAATGCAAATTTTATCAAAAATGAATGAAAAAAAAACATGAATTTCTTTAAGGAAGCGCGCAGCAAACAAATTTTTTTCTAGAATCCCAGGGTAAAAACAAAAATTTTGTCAAAAGCGAAAAAAGTGATTAATTTTATCAAAAAATGCACGAAAAAACTATCAATTTCGTCAAAAAATGAACAAAAAAAAAAAAAAAATATCAGTTTTGTCAAAAATCATGAAAAAAAAATATCAGTTTTGTCAAAAAATCACAAAGAGACAAATTTCTTCATACAAGTGTGAAAAAACAATAAATTTCATCACAAAAGTGCAAAAAACGGCAAATTCCATTATAAGCGCAAAAAAACCGACAAATTTCTTGAAAAAATGAGATTTCATCACAAAATCACAAAAAAGCTGCAAATTCCATCAAAGATTGTGGGGAAAAAAAAAAAAAACCTTATTGCTGCTTTAAAAACTGATTTTGTTGCTACTTTTTTTTTTTTTTAATCCTTTGCTTTTCTTAGGACTGTTTTTCTGCTCCAAAATTGCTTATTTATTTATTTTTGTTGTTGTTTCAAATTTTGTTTTTGGGTGAATATGACCTTTGAAAGTAATATATTTTGCATTTGATAATTTTCAGAGCTTTTTACTTTGTATCGGTTAATTTTCAGGTTTTTTTTGTTTATTTTCTTCTGGGGTTCATGAAAATTATGTCTTTTTAAACATCCTTTGAAGAAATCTGTGATTTTTTGCAATATTTTGACAAAATCTCTGGTTTTTTTCATTATCTTTCGCAGAAAATTTTTGGTTTTTGCAACTTTAAGAATTTTGCTATTTTAATTCAATTTTTTTTATAGATACAGTAGAACCCTGCAAATCCGGACCCCGTTAATCCAGATAATCCGGACCAGTTTGGGCCATTATTTTTCAAGTTTGAGGAGAAATTGGCTAATTTCCATAACATTAACTGGTTTCATCGTCTTATTCTGAATAGAAAAAAACTTTTTCTGAAATATTTTCGGAAGAATTAAATAAGGTAAACATTTTTACTGTCTGTAAATATTCAATAACTTTAATATACAGGGGATTCTCTATAAGTATGTTTTATTTTATTTCAGTTTTTTCTAATTCTCCGGATAATCCGGAGTGGGTCTGGTTCCAATTAATCCGAATTATCGGGGTTTTACTATATTTCTATTTTATTTTATTTTTTATTTATTTATTTTTTTGGGGGGGGGGGGGGCAAATTAGTAGTTATTTGAGATCTTTTTGCTAAATTTGTGATTTTATTGTGATCTTCTGAAAAAATGTGCGGCTTCATCGCAATCTTTTAATAAAATATTCTAACGATTTTTTGTTGAAAATCTTTAATTTTAATATGATTTTTTTCATGAGAATTGAGGTTTTATTGCTAATCTTAAACTTAGTGGTTTTTTAGCGACTTTTCATAAAATCTTGCATTTTTCAAGATCTTTAATAAAATTTTTCAATAGAATTTATCAATTTTTTCGCGATTATTCGCGAAAATTTCAGCAGTATTTTTTGGTTTTCTGATGAAATTTGTGGTTTTATAGCAGTTCTTTGATGATATTTGTGGTTTTATTGCCGTTCTTTGATCAAAATTTGTGGTTTCATTGCAACTTTTTGAGGAATTTTTTTTTTTTTTTTTTTTTTTTTGAGATTTTTCAGTGAAATTTATGATTTGATCGCAATCTTTTGACATAATTTGCAGTTTTTTCATAATATTTTGACGAACATTTTTGTTTTTTTCTCTGAATTTTTTCTGTTTTTGTGATCTTATGACAGCGTTGTGCGAAAAGGGGTGGGGAGGGCCACCCCGGTTGCAGAAATTGGGGTGCCAAATTTATACTACCAATGTCATTTTTTGTCTGTTACAAGAAAAAGTTGAGTAAAGAGGGCTCCAAATTGAAGCTTTGCCTGGGCGCGGTTTTCTCTTTGCATGCTCCTGTCTTTTGATATATATATATATATTCCTTATGGTTTTAAGATATCCGCGACTTATTTTGATGGGTTGTTCGACGGTATTTTCAACATACTTTAGTTGATCATTTGACAGTGTTTGCAAGTTATTTTGTTTGACCGTTTGATGATGTTATTTTGGGTGATTCTTTGTTGATATTCATGACTAATTCTGGTTGATCATTTGACGATATAAGGGACTTATTCTGGTCGATTGTTTAACGATATTCGGTACATTATTTATTTTGGTATTACTTTACTAACCACGGATTGGTGAAATTATCTATTTCTGCAAAGCTTCGATATCGTGATAATTTTTCAAATTTGCAATTTTTTCAACTAATTTTGACTAGCACTAAAAAATAAGCACCTTGTAAGCACCTGCTATGCAGCCTGATCTAGCATCTAGGCTGCTGCATCTAGATTTATTGTTTCTGCTCGCTATTATGATAGTATCATTATCAGCTATTATAAATAACATCATACAATAATGAAATTGCCTTGAGGTAAAAGTACAGTAGACTCCCTCAAATCTGCACAGCTTGGGATCAGAGGTTGTGCGGATTTTAGAATTTTGCAGATTTCTGGTCATTACTTTGTTTATTTTTTTTTAAGTAATTTTAATGTAATTAATAATGAAATCAAAAGCATATTGAAAGCTTACAATATACTAAGATATTAAAATAAGTAACAAACTAAAATAATAAAAATTTAGATAAATTTTAAAATGATTAAAATACTAAAAGCAAAGGTCAAGTTAATAATCAATAATGAACAATTGAATATTCATTATAAAAATTAAATGTGTTTTTCCTAAATTATTCAATAAAACTTTCCTCATAAAGGTACAATACTAATTCACATCAGGATCATAAAATAATAAAGCTTTATTTCAGGTTTATCCCGATTTAATAACTAAAAAAGCTTGATTAATACATAAATACATTTGGTAACATTGTGTTTACCAACAGTATCAGCAATATCTTGAATTTTTCAGAAATAAATTATTCTTTCTTCATGAAAAAACAAATTCAATAACATTAACAAAAATTACAAATTAAAAAATATATGGAATTGATATAAGACTAGAAAAGTCAAATTTTGCACTTACATCTAAACTGAATATTTCATTGTTTACATCCGTAAATTATGTGCAGATTTTAGAGAGTTGTGGATTTTAAGAGTGAGGTTTTGAGGGAGTATACTGTATATATTCTGTAAGACTAGATTTTTCAAAAATATTAAAAGATGTTTGCAATTTCACAAAAACAGGATAATGTGAGAAATGTCTGGACAACCCTGATAAGTATAAAACGATGTGACATCAAACCTATTCATCAATCCCAGAGTAGAAGATTTTCCACAGTTTATCTCAAAGATCTGTTGCTTGACTTTTTTCTAAAAAATCTTGAAAATGGCAAAAAAGACAGAAAACTACAAAAGAAATAAAAAGCAACATATGGAGGAGGAAAAATGTGGATCCAAGGAAGAATCTCAAGCTGCACTAAATAAGTGAATTAAAAACTATAGAAGAATTATAAAATATAAACATTAAAAAAATCAACCTTTTGTATAGCTAATTAGACACAATCATGCAGATTTTTTTTTCCCTGAGAGTTTAGGAAATACATATTTATTATTATAGAAAACTTACCGTTTTAAGAACTTTGTTGCTAGATTTCCACCATATTTTTCATCATCTGATGACAAGGAACTTTCTTCTTCTGAATCAGATCCCCAATCAATTGAATCATCATCAGAGTCCTTAAAATAAAGTATTTATATTATTCCATATAATAAAAATAAATAAAAAGATGTAACAGTAAATAATATTTAATTTTTTTTTATTTTATTGACATAAAAATTTTAATTTGTAAAACAATGTAAAAAACTATTTGCAAGAAAACTTGAAATTAATACTCTGATAACTTTTCTTAATTTTAGCCAATTTGTTTGAAAATTGTCATTATTTTCCATTTTTACTTAGAAATGAAGTCTAGCTCATGCACCATTTTCTAGCACTTTGAGGGGGGTAGGGTTTTTTTTTGCAAGTCTTTTAATGAGTTTTTAATTAACATCTGCATAAATTACAGTCATATTTTCACAAAATAAACATTATTGAAAAGAAGACAAAATTTACTATTTCGGTCTAAAAAACTAAAACCAGGTTATTTTATTTAATGTAGAGAAATTGCTTTAAAAATTGAAAAAGCACTAAAAAATGCATGAAAATTGAAACAAAATCTAATCAAAAAATCCAAAATCTATCTTCAAGATGCAAAACTACATATATAGATGTGAAAATGAATCATGAAATTTTATAGCTCTACATGCAACAGTTGCTTTAGAACACTGTCGACAGACATTTATAAACTGTTTCCATTATTTATGCATTACTATTCTTGTGTACATGCTTTGTGAGAAGTTCATATTTTTCTTAGGAAAGGTTATACAAAAAAACCAGCGTTCACTGATGCATTTCAGATATCTATTTTCGTATTTTAAAATATCACTGTGGAAGATTGCTTTTGATTTTTTCAGTCAAAACAAGTATAAATGAAATTTAATTTTTGCTGACTGTGTCATTCTGTAGATAAAAAAGTTTAAAATCAAATATGCTTTATGTTATAATATAGAACAAACAATTATGTGGTCTGTAATTGATTCTGATCAGACAATGAAAGGTAAAGTGTAATTTAGATAATCAGTAACATACAGCTTTATTAGAAAAGAATCTTTTCTGATTATGGCACAGTTTAAATTTTACAAGATGTTGGGGAATAAAAACTAAGACTAGTTTACATTTGTGCTAAAATTTTTGAATTGAAATACCATTCTGTATTAAAAATTTTGCTTTATAAACTTTTAGTTTCTTGACACCAAAGTGCTTTAAAAAATTGTTTCTGTTTTCAATTAATTGATCTTTAATTTTTTGAAAATGGAAAAAAGAAAAAAAGAAAGAAAAACTGTCATTAAAAAGAAATACAGAAGATTTATTTATAACAACTAAACTTTGGACAAAGGAGAAGAAAAATTAAAGCAAAAGTAAAAAATAACTACAGACTAGAGAAAAACCAACATCAATTCAGTATCTCTCTAATGAGGACAAGAATTCCACACGAATCAAGAATGAAAACTTTTTAATATTACCTTACAAGTTACAACAAAATGAAATAATGTTGGAAGATTTTTATGACTTGTATTATGGCTAAAAACTGATCTTTTACAATTAAAGAAAGTGATTTTAAACTTTTTACAAGTAAAATTGCTATCATTTTAGTACACAAAATAGAATTTATTATCCACCAAGAATCTCTGCAGGAATGAAATCAGTCCTGGTCAGTGCTGCACCAATGTAACTCTTCATGAAGGCTAGCACTTTTTTTAATATAGAAATCTTCACCTTAATTAATGGAAGAATTTCTGTCATTAAATAAAACAATATTATTAAAAAAAAAAAAAAAAAAAAAAAAAAAAAGTGAAAACATGTTTTGCAAATAGTTGTGAATAAGACTGACCGAAACTAATTGCTTTTACAATTTTGACTAAAATGTATCTTATTCCTACAGTAAAATCAAATATATCTCTTAACATTCAAATTATATATATAGCTTTTTAAAATAAACAGTTTAAAAATTAATTTAAACTTTAATGTTAATAGCTAAATACTACTTTGACTTACATCATCATCAGAACCTTTAAGAAGTTTAGATCTAGGTTCTTCTTTTTCTGGTTTAGAAGGTTTTTTGAAAACTTCAGGTCCTCTTTCATCTTCATCAGACTCTAAAATCAGATTTTAATATTTATATCAGTTTTACAATTTTCTTTCAAGTTTAATAATACATTGGTCACCAAAAGTTAAAGAATAGTGCTGTAAAAGTAATAACAAAGCGAATACCTGTATGATATTGTTACTTTCAAACTCACTATCCATTAGAAAGTATTCGTTACTTGTTACTTTCATTACTGTTCAGAAACCAAGTATTAACAATCATTACATGTACTACAAAACTGTAGCAAATCTATACTAATAAAAGAAAAAAAAAATGCTCTGTCTGTCTGTGTGCGTGTGTGTCTGCGATGGCTAGCAAAATCTATAGCATGTACGAGGCTTAAAATTCTTTTGAGAGTAGCTCCAAATCTCTCCTGATGTACCTGAGATTCAGAATTTCGAAATTCCAATTATTGACTGAGTAATTAATTAAAATCCAAAACTCACTCTCATTAAAAAATCATTTTTTTTTTTTTTTTTTTGCTTTTTTTTTTCCATTCGCTTGCTTATGGTTGGTTGGTTGTTTAAAACTTTTGATGCAATAATTAAAAATCTGGGATAGAATTAAAGAAACCAATTTAAAAGTGACTGTTTTTTTTTCCAAAAATCTTTAAAATTCATAGACCGGCAAACTCCAGTTTAATTTAGGATTTTGATCAGGGCTGTTGTACGTCAGAATGTTGGCATTTCATTCATTAGAATGTATGTGTGGTTAATGTTGCAGTAAAAAAATATACGAGGCTTTTCTAGGAGTTATTTTATTAATCAATGATTAAATTTAAATGTATTCTATTTAATGTAAAATTTTTTATGGCTTTAAATTGCTTTTAAAACTAAAATAAAATGGCTGTTATGCATACAATTGTTCGAATCGGCAGATGATTAATATACCATAATAAATTATCGAATAGCAAAGCAAATTATTTCTATTGTTTGATAAAAACGATTATTAAAATGATGTTGTCAAACTTGGCTTTTTGAAAAAAATATCTGGATGTGATAGACCAATGCAGATCGCCATGAGGCAACAATTTTTTGTAAATTAAGATTTTTTTTTAATGAAATTTTTAGTTTCGGATTGGCTTTATGTCCATGTAAATTATTTTGTCCTATTCAGATCTGGTTATAGTTATTTGGAATAACTTTGTCCGTTTCAGAATTGACTCTGTTCATTATTTCGGGGTTTTTCAAATTAAATTTTTATGTTTGGCTCAAATAACATACATACAGAATTTTTAAGTTGGGTTTGGATTGCAATTTTGTCTGGATGGGCTGCAATTATGTTTAAGGTTAGTTCTAGGTTATATTTAATTTCCGGTTAAGTTACAGGTAGATCACGGTTAAGTTACATTTAGGTTAAGTTGCAGTTACATTATGGTTAGATTGCGGTTAAGGATGCGTTAAGATAAAGGCTAGAGGTTACATTTATGTTATGTTTAAGTTACGGTTAGGATTTCGACCACAATGTGAACATTATGCATGCTTTGATTAGAAATAGACTTTTTTACAATGGCTCTCAAATTATAATATTATATACATTTAGATTACATTTTATACATAGGTACCTATCTTACATTAATCTTCTGTAATACGTGCGTTAATTTGATTCTGGTTTAATGAATTTCGAACGCAATTTTTTTTTTAAGAATTGAAATTTAATGAGTGCTACTTAAAAAATTTAAAGTAAATAAAAAAAGAATCGTGAAATATTTTCTTTGGTTCGAAATGAGGTTAATCTGAATCAAACTAATTCAGGTATTATGGAAGATTAGTTAAATGTTGACAGCTATGTTTATAATATTATATACTCTTAGCTATTATAATATTATATATTTTTAGCTATTATAATATTACATATTTTTAGCTATTATAATATTATATAATTCAAGTATCATCATATCATTCAAGTATCGATTTCATTCACGGTATACATGGATTAGAGAGTGATATAATTAGTTTTAAATTCAAAATATTTCACTTGATATTTCTATGTGATAAAAGTAATTAGTTACATGACTAGCAGTGATTTTTACGGATAAATATCAACACTTTAAGAAGAAAATCATGCAATCACTGCACACTAACTCCCTCCCGCGTTCCCCATTGAATTCATTTTGAGCATGTTTACAGGTAAATCTAAGTTTTTTTTTTTTTTTTAAACCAATTTCTCACACAGTCAGTGGCCACGTATTTCAGACAATATATTTCCACATATTTCGAGCTAAAGAGAAAAACATACAAATTTCAAGTTCCTTTAATATTATTATTACGGATCCGGGCAACACCTGACGAGTCAGCTAGTTTAATTATATAATGCACAAATCCTTTGGAGGATTCCAATATGTGCTGCTATCTATATGTAAACCTTATATATAATTAAATTTCTGAATCTTAAGGAAAAAATGCAATCAAATTAAAATACAATGTATAATTGTATATGTCTAAATTATAGAATTTATTACTTATGAAATAAAGAATAATCTGAGAAAGGAATTTAGGAAGAGTAAAAGTTTAACGAATTTTTACAATAAAACTATGAAATATAGTTACACAAACAAAAATTTTTTATAAGCAAATTTACGCTAAAATTAATTATGCATTATGAAAGTTTAATTTCTATAATAATTTTAAAATATTTTTTAAAAATGTTTAATATTTTACATGATTATTCTATCAAATAATTCTGCTTTATTATTTTTCAAAAGCAACAATAAATAAACTTTATAATAAACACATTTTTACAAGCAGCCTAAAAATTCATCTATCATAAAAATATTTCTTTCAAATATAAAACATAAATACACGTACAAAGATACTGTATTAGGAAAAAGAATGCACAGAAAACAAACCTGTAGATACTTAAATGTTTAAAAATTTTCAGAAAATTTAAAAGAAATATTTCATTTTAGACTTTATCATCTTATCAAACAAAGTTCACACCACTCACATTATTATTTCTGAATTCTTTGATTTATATTTAAAAATATTTTTTATATTCTTTTTGGTTTTAATGTAGGGGATTGCCAAAACTAGCCTTTTTTACACCCGGGGGAAACATGAATTTTGGCCCCCCCCTCCTTCTTTTGTAAAGTATATTTACAAAGAGAATTTTACTAATTTTCTAATGACTACTTATTTTAAAATTTAATGCATGTAATCATAAAATATATAACATTGAACTATGTAATTTGCTTTGTCAAATGTTAATTTATTAAAATCTTGACAACAGAATCTAAAAAACTTTTATACACACTCCTTATTCTTATGCCATTTCATTCTTAGATTCTTCTATGCTTTGTTATATCCCAGACAGGATGGTTTTAATTATGCCATGCCAAACATAGATGTGAGAAAAATGGAAAAAAAATAATAATTATACGATAATATTTAAAAATATATAAAAAATCAAATTTAAAGGAAAAAATAACAACCTTGGTTCATTACACATTTAAGAAAGAGAAATTGTTAAAATGTATTTACCAGGTTCTTCCTCTTCATCTTTTTCTTCATCTTCAGCTTCAGGATTTGCTCTATAATTTATAATATCAGCTTCAAAGTCTTTGTTATATTTTCTAAGCTTTTGACGAAGTGTAGCGAGAGACTTTGAATTATTTTTTGACATATTCTTTCTACCTTCTTTATCTTCCCAACACTGCAAATGGAATTTTTCTTTTAATATACTGTTAAATGAAAGTGTTTTTAATATCAAAATATTAACACAAGTATAAATACTTACATCTGTAATGAAATCTTCCAGTTCAACCAAACATCTCATGTAGAATTTAGGAGTAACTCCATTTTCTTCTTTATCAATTACAGGCTTGGCTTTAGTAAAAGCTCTGGTCAAATTTTCAAAACCTTAAAAAAATGAGAGTTTAAAAAAGAATAAAAATTAAAGTATATCTGTTTAAGTAATATTTGGTAATATATAAATAATACTTAGTAAATGTGTATATCAATCTATGAAAAGATATGTGAAGTAGAGGTCTGCATCAGGGTTAGAAATTGGAAATTTTAAGTAAGCATACCTGCCAACATGTCAATTCTGAAATCCTTACAATTTTCACGATGTATTCTTACATGCTTAAAAATGCATAGCATATGCAATGCAAAAAGTAATATCATTTCTCAACACTATTTCTATGCTACTTTTATATTTATTTTCTACTTATATTTTGAAAAATAAAAACATGAGGCTACACAAGAAAATGTTTTTCCAATTTCATACTTTGGGAATGTGTTTCCAAAAAACTGTCCTGCATGATGATCTGTAATAGATAAGGCAGATTAAATTCACAACAAATTTCCTGAAAGGTTACAGCAGTTGAGGGGGTGGGAGGAAAAGTATATTTACTGGCATTAATTATGCATATTTTATTGGATGTCTTTGATGAAATGCACATTTTTTTTCAGCGATCCTCTCACAAAATTCACGATTTTTACGCGATCTTTTGTTGAATCAGCCTTTTTTCAACGATCTTTTGACAAAATCTGAATTTTTCCAGCAATTCTTTGACAAAATTCACTGTTTACCGCAACTTTTTCATGAAATTGGCGTTTTATCCGCGATCTTCAGACGAAATCGGCATTTTATCAGCGATCTTCAGAGGAAATCAGCGGTTTATCTGCGATAGTTTAGCAAAATCGGCGATTTATTGAGATTTTTTTTATCGAAATCGGCGGTTTTTCCACGATCTCTTGACGAAATCGGCGTTTTCCCGTGATTTTTTGATGAAATCGGCAGATTTTTTGACCGATGATCTTTTCACAAAATTTGCATTTTCGCGTGATTTTTTTTCTCGAAAACGGCATTTATCCCCGCGATCTTTTGACAAAATGTGCGTTTTTTCGACAATCTTTTGACAAAATGTGCATTTTTACGCAATTTTTCCTCGAAAAGGACGTTTTATCCCCGCGATCTTTTGAAGAAATCGATGTTTTTTCGTGATCTTTTGATGAAATCGGCGTTTTTTCCGTAATCTTTTGAGGAAATCGCAATTCTTTTTAATGATCTTTTGACAAAACATTTTTGTAACGATCTTTTATCGCAAACGGAGTTTTTTCCCGCGATATTTTGACAAAATCGCGTTATATCCGCAATTTTTAGACGAAATCGGCGTTTTCCCGCGGTCTTCAGACGAAATCAGTGTTTCATCTCCAATATTTTGGTGAAATCGCTGTTTTTTCCGCGCTCCGCACAGGAAATTTGCGCTTTTCAGCGATTTTTCCACAAAGTTCGTTGACAAAATCAGTGACGAAATCGTCGTTTATCCACGAAATATTGGCGAACTGTTCCGCTTTTTCGGCGATCCTGTCACAAAATTTTCATTTCTCCGCGATTGTTTTTTCCGTGCACAAACCGTACAATCGTACTGTTCATCCGTACAACCGTACACTTAGAGCAAAATCCGTACATTGTACGGCCAAACCGTACAAGTTGGCAGCTATGAGTAAGGCATCAAATGATACAATTTTTTTTCTAGGTGCAAAACAGCATTTCATGGTTGCAGTTTTACATTGCATCATATTTTCTCATTTCTTTTCATAACCATGTTAACAGAAATATTTTTTGCATTAAGGGCAGGAAATGTATATATTAAACATTTTATCCCTATGTAAACCTAAATAAAAATAAAAGGTGTATATATATTAAACACTTTATCACTATCTAAAACTAAATAAAAACTAGCTTTCTATAAAAATGTAAAACCGATTAAATTACAACATATGGATTTTAGAAAAATATTTAACTAATTTTTTTAAAACTAATATGAACACAAAATTTAAATATAAACAAAGAATAAAAAAATTAAAATCTTGATTATTAGTCTATAAAATCATGTCTTCTAAGTCGACTGTGTGTTACATCGAAGTACCATAAAATGGGGGTGAATAGGAACAAAATTTCCCTGTCATACAATTAAATTCATTATAAATACATGTAATGATATTTTTAGTTGCCAATTTTTTTTTTTTTTATAAGAAGAGTTTGGAAATTCAGTTTTGACATGTTTGCACCACTACTGGAGTATACGAAAAAAGCTTCAAGATAATCCTCAAAAACCTCATTTTTTCAACGTCTTACAAACTTTGTATGTAACTACAGTATTTTTTGTATTCTAAACCTAAGAGGGGATTTTTAATTAATGATAGACCTGTAAATGATATGCTGTATTAAATTCTACTTATTTCTAAACTACTTAATGAAAAACGGCTTGTAACATCAGAGGTTTAAGATTTACATGGGGGAATCGGAACACGTTTCCTCTCATAGTTTATTTTTCTATAGAGTAATAGTTTCATGTAATATATGAAAACAAATGTATGAATATGTATTGTAACAATATTTTGTTTGTTCTAATTACTTCAAGAGTTTAAAGGTGCCAAGAAATTACTTGGTTAACAAAAAAGTCAATGTCTAATCCAACAAACATGGAACACACAATAAAATAATTTAAAAATAGCAAATTAGTTAGAAAAACGGCACAGAATTATTCTCTGACATCCACAACATTACACAAACATCTCAAAATGAAAAACCAATTAAAGGAGGAAAGGATGCAAACAGTACTAAGGACTTGGGATGAGGGCGAATTAATAGATCGTAATTTTTCATGCAGCGATTGGGGCTACTCAATAGATTCACTTACCCAATGACTACTAGGATTGGGTGATATTAGGATTTCCACATCACAATGTATCATTGAGGCTAAATTGCGATATCACGATACATCATGATATTAGACTCTTGGTATTACACATTGTTGCAATTACAAATTTAAATAAATTTATTTTAAAATGTACCGGTTTTACTTACATTTTTAGGTTATTTTATGATAAAAAAAAAACTTTTTTTAAAATAGAGGCAGATACAACAAATTTGATTAAAATATTACCGTATTTACTTGTGTATAGGGCACACCCCTACTGTACTAAGTAAAAATAGCGATTTCTTAAAATCTCGTATATAAGGCGCAGCATAAATTTGATACGCTAATGAAAAATAACCAAATGAATTTCAGTAAAAAAAAAGTCAAAACAAACATTACACCAGACCAGAAAACAAGACGAAAATGCATTTTTAGACTTCAGGTTGCAAGAGAATGATAGGAAATAGAAATGAGTGACAGTAAAAGAATTTCTAATTTGCGTTTAGATAATGCCATTAGCTCTGTTGTATAAAAAACTGCAAAGAATGAAATAAATATGCAGCAATACTTCAATTAAGTAATATTTTCCGAGTTTTAATATCTTCTTTGAATAATTTCTTGTTTCACATGTATTTCATTCGACTGCATCCAACAGCAAAAAATTATTCCGTGTATAAGGCGCACCTAGGAGTTTTGCCCTAATTTTTTGGAAAAAAAGTGTGCCTATACACGAGTAAATACAGTAATTTTGAATTTTAAAAATTTATATAATAAATACTTTAATTAAAAAAAAAATACTTTACATACCTTATACTTACATTTTAATTGCATATACTTATGTATTACTCTTTTGTGTTTTCAGGATTTTTGTGGTATATTATGTGGTGGTGGTGGAAGGGAGGTTAATAATATTGTGATAAGACTTTTTTTTGTTAAACAAAAATATTTTTCTCTTAAGATTTTCTGTAAATGTTTAATATTTTAAAGTCAATTGGGAAACATATTTTATATCATAAGTTAGAAAATAGGAGAAGGAAACTTTTATGTGTCCATTACTCAGCTTAAATAATAATATGCAAACTGATACCTTTCCCAGGGATAGAGGAAAAAATGCAAATTTCATCAAAGAATAGCGTAAAAATGTAAATTTTGTCAAAAGATAACTGAAAAATATCAATTTCGGCAAAGCATTATGAGAAAAACTTTTTTTTCTTTTCAAAAGATTGAGAAAAAAACGCAAATTTTGTCGAAAATTCGTGGAGAAAAAAAAAAAACCCCTGAGTTTTGCCAGAAAATTGTGGAAAAAAGTAAATTTCGTCAAAAAATCACGAATTTCATCTAAGGTTTGTGTAGAAACGCAAATTGTATCAAAGGATAGCGGAAAAATGCAAATTTTGGCAAAGAATTGCGAGAAAAACACAACCTTTTTCAAAAAATCAAAATTGCTAAAGTTTGCAAGGAAAAAAAAAAGTCCAAGCAAATTGCAAGAAAAAAACGTAAATTTCATCAAAAGATCACGAAAAAATATACAAATTTTGTCAAAATTGTTATAAAACACTAATTTCTTCAAAAGATCGTGAAAAAATATGCAAATTTTATAAAAAAAAAAAAAATAAAATAAAACTTTAAAAAAAATACAAAATTATCCTTGATAATTACAACAAATTTTATGCCTTTAGATGTTTAAGAATTAAAATATTAAGTGTACAAAAAATAAATAAATAAATAAAAATTAAAAAAAAAAAAAATAATAATAATCATTGATTTAAAACATTTAAAAAGCTTACTAATGCTTTCACTTTCTGAAATTAAAATATAAAAATAACTCAATTTAGATTTTTAAAATTGAAAAAATACACATGTACATTAAAAATAATCATTAGCATAAAAGATGCAAAAGGATTGTGATATGTTTTCTTATTTAATCTTTTTTCCCCCTGCGTTTTGCTGCAATTTTTCTGCATTAGTATAACTAATCCAGTTAATTTAGTTAAACGCGATTTCTAGTCTTGCGTTCTGTAGATATTAAAAATTTAAAACATAAGATATTTATGGAAAAAAGTATACTCTTTTCGTTTAGAAATCGTTTCACTTGTCAAGGCCTGAAAATTTTATTCCCCAATATATGAAGCATTCCGAAAAAATGCCAAAATTTTGCAGAAAAAAAAAAAAAGCGAACAGCAAATAGAAAAAAAAAAAAAAAAAAAAGATTAAAAGAACATGAACCAAATGCAAAACCCTTGTTTCCCTTAGTATTAAATATTTATATACATATCATTGTGACTAATTAGCTGATTTCTTTCAAATTTTTAGCAAGTTGCAATAACAACAACAACAAAGTAGGCTAAATACTAAATTTTTATTAAAATATACTAAGTAATATGAAAATTATAGTGCCCACTATAAAAAATCTCCACTATTAGAAGTCCAATAAATAAATAAAATAAAAACATATGATCGCAGTTTGTTTATTTAAGTTCGACGCTAAAAGAGAAAAATAAGCATTCCCACTTTCCATCGATTGATGTTTCTTTTTGCTGCAGCAAAGAATTAAAGAAAAAGTATATTTAAAATAGGAAATTTTCTATATTTATTTTAAATATCAATTTTTTGCAGAATAATGATGTACTATTCAGAATCATCTTTCTTTAATGGCATTTGGGTTCTATTAAAGGCATAAACTTAATAAGAGAAATCCAGACAAATTTAGAAAATACCTGCTGTTTTGGTACTATTTTCAAATAAAAAATACCATGTATATGCATTGCTGTATCAATTTTTCGTATGAGTATGACTCATAGAGCTTTGAATGCGCGTCATACTGAGCAACATGGGGCATGCGAAGAGAAAACTGCGCCCAGGGTAGTTTTAATTTGGTGGTACCCCCCCCCTCCAACTTTTCCCTATAAAAGCACAAAAATGGCGTTGATAGCAAAAATTTGGTGCCCCCACAATTTCCGCACCCGGGGTGATCGCCCTGTTCTTGCCACTTTCCAACCATATTTCCTTTTCTATGGTTTATTTATCTTTATTTACTTTAACCTAATTATGTTCATCCTTTATTAAGTAGTTTATTCACTTATTATAACTTTTAGTCTATTATTTACCTTTTATTAAAATACTCTTTTTACTTTTTCATTCAACAAGTTTCTTTTTATTAAATCCAGTTAACCTTATTTATAAATCTTTATTAAAAGTCTCATACATTTAAACAATAGTTATTTAACTTACTTTACCTTTATTTCCAACGCTTTAGTTTTAAAACTCTCAGTTTCCTTTTGTTGTTTATCTTTATTTTCTCCGGCATACTAGTTTACAATCAAGAACAGAAATTGACGTTTTTCTTGACTGTCACTAGGTGGCAACATTCCTTTGAGTCTATCGCTCATCGCTGGTATGACGTTTCATCACGATGGATTCTCATTCGAGAATCATAGTTTCATCTGCTTCTGGCATGCGTAAAGAGTCACTTTTTAGTTTCACTTTTCAGTATAAATACTTCGACGTTAACACAGTTCCTGGCTTTTATGTTCTGACATGACCAAGTTACATTTGTCTCTTTTCGTTACTGTTTGATTTATATTAGCAATCTTGCTTTTATATTATGTGATCGTATTGTGTCATTTATTAGTTAAATGTCTTTACTAATCTAATTGAATGAGAGACTGCCTTGCAGATTAACATGATATCCTTCTCCACTTGTTTAACGGGTATTAGAGAGCTAGCGGCCGTTACGAAGTACCCTAATGTTGGACTGAGTCAGAGCAAATTTGCTTCAGCGTTTGTTTTGAGACTGGCTGTTGATAAGAATGGGGAAAGGCAAGTAACGACTGTGATGTTTATATTGCATAAAGTTTCTCCAGCTCAAGT
Organism: Maratus speculifer; assembly: GCA_964019185.1. NCBI lineage: Eukaryota > Metazoa > Arthropoda > Arachnida > Araneae > Salticidae > Maratus > Maratus speculifer. The sequence goes on from OZ025292.1 coordinate 361,837,755, forward strand.
ATTTATCTTGTTTTTGGATAGCGACGTTAATGCTTATACTTCAAGTCATCAAGTTCTTCAGATGAAATAATCCTGGTTTGCAGACATATCATTTTACAGTTGATTTGCCATGAAGTCAGTTTATTTTGTTTATTGCTTTAATTGTCTAACAGATTTAAATATCATTGTTAATTATATTGTTTTATCTTTTTATTTCTTTTAAATAAATGTTAGTTTGTTTTTAACTTACTTGTATTTCTTTCATCACCATACAATATTTAGTTATTTAAATTTCCGGACTTTAACTTTTACAGGTTTAGTGACTAAAAGCTTAAATTTTTACTGCATAATCTAATTTTCATCTCTGCTAATCTTTTATCTTCAAAATTTAAACACACCCCCCCCCCCCCGTCACATGGCGCTGCTGAGCAACTAAACATCTGTTTTACAAAGTCTATGTGCTTTTGCCGGGTAAAAAGAGGGGAAGAAGACACAAACTAATAATAAATATATAAGAATTAATATAAGAATAATAAATATATGTAGAGAGATAAGCACGAAACTTACGAAATTATGAAGTATTTCTTATTAAAACTAACAGCTTCAATTATTATAAATTATATTAATTGACTATAACCATTTTGAAATAATAACTAATTCAATGGGAAAATGTATATTTGACATATCACATCGCCGATTTTTCTCATTTGTATATCATGATCGTGATGCTGTTTGTTGATCATGTTAAAAAACAAACAAACAAACAAGACTTGTAGACGAGATTGCAGAGATTTATGGTTGACATCAATTTTGGATAATCCCAATGACCAAATAAAGATTCGATCGTGATCTCTGTTTTAGCGACAAGTCACGCATGCTCGTATACGATGTCTACTATCTACTTCGGAGATTGCAGAAAAAAGAAGGAACCAGTCTTGCCTTCTCAAATTTTTGCCTTCTTGAATCACTCCCCCCCCCCCCATTTTTTTTTTTTTTTTTTTTTTTTTTTTTTTTTTTTTTTTAATTTATGTTTTTTTCCATCAACCTTTGAAAAAATTAGTTTTTTCCCACAATCTTTTGACAGAAATCGCGATCCTATGACCAAAAAAACTTTTTTTGCGATCCTTTGATGAAAATTCGTGACTTTCCGCGATCCTTTTACAAAAATTTGCGACTTTTTCGCGATCTTTTGACAAAAATTCAAAACTTTTTGCGCGACCCTTAGACAAAAATTCGCAACTTTTTCGCGATCCTTAGACAAAAATTCGCGTCTTTTCCACGATCTTTTGACAAAAAATCGCGTTTTCTTCGCAATTCTGACAAAAATAACGTTTTTTCCGCTATAATTTCACGAAAATCGCGTATTTTTCGCGCTTTTTTGAAAGAGAACGCGTCATTTTCATGATCCTTCAACAGGAATCGTGTTTATTTTGCTATTTGACGAAAAACGCGTCTTTTTTGCGATCTTTTGACAGAAATAGTTATTTTTCTGCGATCTTTTGACAGAAATCCCATATTATCAGCAATCTTTTAAAAAAAAATCATGTCTTTCTTCGCGATCTGTTGACGAAAAACGTCTTTTCCTCGATCTTTTGACAAAAAGTGCGTCTTTTCCGCGATTCCTCAACAGAGACAGCATCATTTTCGCGATTCTACGACGGAAATGACGTTTTTCTTGAGATACGTCGATAAAAATCACTATATTTCGCATTTTTTTTAAAACGAAAAACGCGTCCTTTTGAGATCTTTTAAACGAAATAGCGCTGTTTTTCTGTGATTTTTTTGACAGAAATAACTTTTTTTTCGCGATCATTTGACAAAAATCACTTTTATTCATAATCTTTTGACGAAAAATCGCGTCTTTTTCCGTAATCTTTTGCCGAAAAACGCGTCATTTTCGCAAACAATTTTCGTCGGAGATTTTTCCATCCCGCTTACGTCCTCAGGAACTTTTAAAAGACGGAATTCCGTCTGTGGACGGAAAACTTGCACCCATGATCATATCTCTACTGATATGCGAGTATTTGAAGATCAGAGGTGAAACCGCTCTTATACATCGGTCTCGTTTATTCATTGTCATGCGATGCATTGGAAGATCAGGGGAGAAACTGATTTCGCTCATCACCCATACGATCTCCATATTAGCGATGCATCATGCGTTCAAATATCGGAGGTGAAACCGGTCCACATCATTCTTGTTCATTATTGTGCTGCCATGATCCATCATAGGACCACAATACATTGCTAAATGAAAGATAAAGAAACCAATGTGACGATTTGTGATTTATATCGATGTTATGCGATGTTTTGCCCAGTCCTAATGACTACTAGTAAAGGATAACACAGAACAGGGCTGAATTTGCATTAAATTCAACTTCTGCAATTCGAATATAATTTCTTAAAATAAATTTGAACTTTTCTTGGTTTCAAAGTTGTTTTCTAATTTTTAAGAAGGCATATCTTTACTTGTATATAAAATAAAGGCTTGGTTTCACAGTAACTACGTGTTCATATTCCTCCCTTATCATCATTATTACCTGTTTTTATTAACCCTATTAAACATAACATTTGTTCCGATTCACCCCGCTTAAAAAAATAAATAATAAATATATAAACTGTAAAAAATGTTTCGTTTTTGCTTAAAAAGTAAAGAACAAAACAAGACCGAAGTTTCTAATAAAAAAAATAAGTTGTTGCTTTTTTCAATGTTCAAGTTGAAAAGCGTTCCGATTCACCCCATTTTATGGTACTATAAATTAAAGGCCTTTTGAAAATTGAAATCTTTCAATTGGGGTCCATATAATTTAAGGGATGTGGCTTTAAGGTCATATTTATGAGTCAGTGGTTAAAATAAAGTCAGTTTAGATTTGATTGACAGGTGCATGGGAGTTTTAATCTATGCTTGAGCAAGAGTTTGAGGGACATGTGGCTGTAAGGTCAGTTTTAACAGTCATTGATTGAAGCGAAATCAGCTTATAGGTGATTGACAAATGCAAAGGTGTCTAAAGCATGTACTATTGTCTAATATTTTATAGAGAACTTGTTTTCTTCAAGTGCATGCAGCAGCAGAAAAAAATTAAGCAGGGCTCAGACACAGTTTGCTAAATGCAAGATAAGGACTCTGTAAGGACTTTCTAAAGTTTATAAAAAAAAAAAAAAAAAAAAAAAAAAAAAAAAAAAAAAACAGTATATCTGTTTACTTACATTAAAATTTAATCACAAAGTTGAAATTTTACACAAGACATAATTATCCTTTCTCATTAATATTTTAATGAGCTACAAAATAAAATAAAAATGTATAAAACAAACATTTTATTTAGTTGGGTATCGGTTGTTTTTTAGCATAAATTTTTTTGCACAGGGATGAATGAAATTACATCAATTGAAAAAAAAATTAAATCATGATTTTATTGCCAATTAAAAAAACTTCACATAAATATGCTATTAGTTTTTTTTTTCTTTCTGCTTAGGTAGAATTGCATTTCTCAATTAGGGATGTCATTATTAAAAAATGTAATTCTTTGATTGCAAACTGTTTGCTAGCCTGAGAGACTACGAGGTGTGCTGTGACATGTGTTTTATAAAGAAAGGAGGGAGATGAAGAAAGACAAATTCCATTTCACTGATAAAAATAGAAAGAAGAATGTTAGAATGTGGATATTGATCAGATTGCAATAATCTAATGTTTTCATGGAAAACCAATGGGAAACATGCACTATTGGCTTAAATATTAATCAGAAAGAAATTTTATATCTAAAAAAAGAAAAAGTGTAAAAAGTTATAGCATCCTCGTCTGCTTTAAAAACCATATTTTTTATTATAGCTAATTCATATTTAGGTACTAAAACTAAAAGTCCTATTTTTATCATTTATTTTAATCATACTAACCAGTCTTAAATACTAAAAAAACAAAACTATTGGAAGGACTGCAAAGAGGGAGTATGCCATGTATTTGTGCGTATTTAATAAAAGAAAAAAAGGAGGGGGGGAATGCCAAGTAAGGAAATTTTAAAAATAATTTTATAAATATATTAAAAAAAACTACTTAAGTTATGAGATATCAGAACAGATTTTTCCATAGCTCCGAGTTCCAATTTTTTACTGCATACTACTTAAATGATATTTGCTTTTTTTCGGGTGCCAGCCACATTTTATAACTGTCCTTTAACATCCACAATGGATTAACCCTTTCACCGTCCAAGGGTTTTCATATATTTTTATAAGAATGCTTATAAATTGCAAGATATTTATACTAATTAATCACAGTTTGATGCTATAATATCTTTAATATTACTTCTTTCTATGTATGATTCAAAATAACTTTCCGTTTAAAATATTTTTGTCTGCAGCCATTTAAACATGATTACTAGAAACGGAAAAAGCCGGGACAAACGGTTAAAGATATATTATCCATCTCCCATTCTGAAACTATTATTAATGAAAATAATGACTAAATCATGCAAATATAAACTTGTTAAAATCTGAATGATGAATACCAAGACACGTAAGAAATGAGCAGGATGGCTACAGAAATGATGAAAAAAAGTTCCCTGATCCGCTGATTATATGTATCAAATTTCCCTGATTTTTATTATTAAAGAACATGTACAGTATTTTTTAAATGTATGCTGCTTTCTCGTATAACACACTTATCCAGCTTGCAAATATCTCTTTTGGGAGGAAAAAACAAAAATTGCAAAGTATTTAATTAGCAGAGGTGCCAAGTATTATGATTTATCCGTAATTATTACGGATATGCAACAAAAGTTACGGCATTACGGGAGTTGGATTTTTTTTTTAAAAAATTGCTAATTTCGTGAAAGGATCGCTTGAAATGATGCTAATTTCAACATAAAATCGTAGAAAGAACATGAAATTTCCTCAAAAGATCATATAAAGCAACACTTATTTCTTCAAAGTTTCATGAAAAAAGTACAAACTTAATCAAAATATCCAGGAAAAGCACAGGATAGCATAAAAAATGCGAATTGTATTTGAAGCTTGTGTAAAAAACGCAAATTTCATGAAAGATTTGCATAAAAGCAAGAATTTAGTCAAAAGATCATGAAAAATGCACTATTTCATATAAAGATTGCAAAAAATGCACAAATTTCATCTAAAAATCCTGAAAAACACGCAAATTTCATCTTAATATTATGAAAAATGCACATATCTCATCTAAAGATCATGAAAAATGCACAAAATACATTAAAAAAAAAAAAAAAAAAAAAGAGCAAATTTTATCAAAAAAAAATCATGAAAAATGTTAAAAAGTATGCATTTTGTCAATAAATTGCAAAAAATGTGCAAATTTCGTAAAAACATTAAAATTAACAAGTTTCATCAAAAGATCACGAATGAATTAACTTTTGAAAATTTGGGTTTATGGAACAATTTAGCTTTAATGCAGATAAATATCGCTCAACAGCAATATGGATTTATATCTCTTTATCACATCTTATAATTGGTTTAAACGAAGCAGGAAGTGATTTGATAACAAATCAATGTTGTTGGTAAGGTGAAAACAAATATTTTCACACAAAGAAAAATTTCCCTGATTTTTGAGTATTTTTTTACAAAGTTCCCTGATATTTCTAGACTGATAAACTTCCCTGATTTCCAGAATCTGTAGCCACCCTGATGAGTCACATACTCTATATATCCAGTGAAAAATGGGCAGACACATTTATATAACAGATTGGCATAATTATTTGTCGAAATATCTTTCCTTTGCTATTCATTTCTCCTTTACAAAGAAAGGGAAGTTATTTTAGATGGTGTTTATTCACTGAGATTTGTGTTTGTGGATACGAGGTTTCTGCACAGGGTTCGCCAAAGTGGGCCCAGCCCGAAAAAACCCATGAAAAACCCATTTGTGGGTTTTTTCAAATTTTTTCTTTTTTTCACAATTGTATCATTATTTAATCTAAGATATGAGAATGCAAAGATAAATACTAATTTAAATCTATTTCAAAAGAATCAAATTTAAAGGAATTTCTAAGTATTGATAAAATGAGCAAAAAAAACCAACAGAAATTAGCTTTTAAAGAAGGAAGATTTTCATGCCTGTAGTTCAAAATGCTTCCAAATGCTTTAAATCTTAAGGTATACCTAAAGCTGGTATTTAAAACTTGAAACCCATCCTGATTGCTTGCTTTGATATAGCTTTTAAGATTAATCATTCCATTTATTATCCTGTTCCAATATTTAAAAAAAGTGTTATGCAGTAATTTTCAACACAATGACAGATTATAACAAAGAGTGAAAAAAATAAATATTTTCATGGATTTGGTCAATTTTTTGACATTCAGAACAAACTATTTTTACTTCAATTGAACAATACTTTTCTACATTTGATCTGGTTTGGAGCAAATTACATAATCATTTATGAGTTTATTAAAAAGCAAAACTAGTAATAGAAAAATTTTAAAATGTCATTGACACTGACTTCTATGACAATCTAATTTAACATTTAATACTGTTGCAAGTTGCAATGTATACAGGGTTGTTATGATTTTGACCAGCCCAAAAAACCCGGGTGAGTTTTTTCTGAAAAAACCCACTTGAAAAAACCCAAGTGGGTTTTTCCAAAATTTTAACTTTAAATTACATATATAATTTATTTATATTACATATATATTATATTGTAATATATTTGTATATATTGTATGTAATATATTTGTATATATTGTATGTAATATATTTGTATATATTGTATGTAATATATTTGTATATATTGTAATATATTGTATATACATTTTGTATAACAATTCAAAAGAAAAATAAAATCTTGCAATCCATCATTAATCAATATGTTTCAGAATTCAATTTTCAGAATGAATTTTTTCTAAAGAAAATATTTGTTATATATATAGGCAATCATTTCAATTAAAATGAATAAAGATATTTTATCCTTAACAAAATATTAGTTTAAAAATTCTGATTCAGCACTAGTTTAGAAAAGTTCTTTAATGATAGTTTTATTGTTAAAATTATTTCTAATAATCAATTTATCTAAAAGCAAAGCATAATTTTGATTACTGTCATTGATTTATATATATTTGTAATCAATTAACTACTTTAAATTTAGTAATAAGTACATTTTTTTTCAAGCATTCTGAACCACCTCACATAACCCAAAAAACCTCAAAAGCCACCTTGAGAAACACAGTGGGTTGGGTTTTTTCTGAAAAAACCCAGGTATTTAACAACCCCAAATGTATAAGTATATAGTAAATTTTGCTAAAATTTTTAAAAATATTATTTTATCCCATTAAAAAAAAAAAATCTACTGATTTTTTAATTGAAATGAATGAAAGAAACTATAAATTTACCATGTTTAATTTAAGGCAGAATTATTGCAATTTTCTCCAATTCAAAAGCTTTTTCGTGAAAAAAGCCAACCCAAAACCCACATGGGTTTTTCAAAATTTCCACTTTAAATTACATAAGGAAATATATTTCTATATTATCAGTGCATCACTTGTAAAGTTTAACACCCCCCCTTCCTCTCCAAAGAATTTTAAAAAAAAGTCTTAATTTTGACAATGACAATTTTTAAAACAAATAATTGTAACGTAATTTTCTATAAATAAATGTAACTATCACAAACGCTAAAACTAATTTTTTTATATTTAAAAGAAAAAAAAAATATTTTTTTCAACACAAAAATAAATATATATATATACATATAAATGTAGCTGTTTTAAACTGATTTCTGATTGAAGTAAATGAAAGAAATTGTATAAATTATTAGTCTATTTAACTAATCTAAGATTTATGTAAAGAAATTTAGTTGTACTTGGCATAATATATCATTCTTACTGTAATCTAGTCCCATGAGATACAAAAATATCTTTTTAAATATACTTTATTTTTTTCCTTTTTATATATTTCTTTTTATTGTTGATCCATACTTAATGCAAAATTATACTCTTGTTTCACTGATAAATGAAAAATTTAGATATTATGCATATGAAAATTTAGAAGTTTGAAGAGTTCTCTAAAAGATTTTGATAAAACCCGAAAAAACTCTGATTTTTCAGAAAAACCCGAAAAAACCCGGGTTTCAGACTACTGGGCACAGTGGGTTGGGCTTTTTCAAAAAAAACCCGGGTTTTTTCAAACCCTGTTTCTGCACCTCAATGGGGAATTGAAACAGGCAGTTTCAATGTCAAATCAGAAATTAGAAAATTATAACAAAGAAACCTGATTATTTCTTTTTGAGTTGCCATATTTGGTGGATTATGAATGTTTAAAGAGATTTTTCTAAATATTTTACAGGATTCACTTTAAATATTCAGCTCACATTAAAAAATAAGGATTTTCAGTAAAAAATAAGGAACCTTATTAAGAACTATTGAAATGTAAGGAGTTGGTCCAGATGAACACTGGCTAAAGTAAAAGAAAGTTTGTTAAAAAAAAAAAAAAAGAGTTAAAAAAAGCTAAGCATCAAATTTGATGATTAAATATAATTTTGTGATTATCAAATGCAATAATTTAGCTGCATTTGGAGACTAAAACCCGCTAATTTCTAACCCTGGTCTGCATGAGCCCAGCCTGTAGGCTAGACTTGTAAAATGAAGGCAAATTTTCAAAATGTGATTATTAAGTTATTAATCTTTTTTTTTATAAATAACAGCGTTAATAACACCATCATTTACAATCAAAACCTAAATATAAAAAGTTTTATCTTACTTGACAATAGTTTGCTCATGTCTTTGATCTTCTTGTGATTTTTAATAAGTTTTATTATTTCAATGAGTTCTTCATATCTAGAATTAAAGAAAAAGCATATCTTACTTACTTAGAAATATTTGTTTATATAGAACTGGATCTGTTCATATATACAGTGTTGCTGCACAATTTAATTTGACCTTTTTCAATAACAAATTGGCTTATATATCTTGTAAAACCTCCACAATGGAAATTTTAATCTAGATCATATAGCTACATTTTATATTACAATCACCTTACAAATAAATAAATAAATAAACATAATTTTATAATCTCTTATTTTTTGGCTCAAATTTTAGTCAACCAAAAGATTGTGTTAATAATTATGAGTTTTTATTATCCATTTGTTATTATTATTATTTTACCATTAGTATTAATAAAAACTTAATATACCAAGAATCACCATGTTTGCCCTAAAACAATTAAAGAAATTTAAATTCTTTTAAAAAAAATTAGACATTTTAAAATTTTTTAAATGTTTATCTCTAAAGATATAAAGATCATAAAAGAATTAAAATACAGTATAAATATACCTTTTCTCTCGAGCACTTCGTACAACTCGCTTGGTTTCTTCTTCTTCATCACTAAATGTAAAGGCACTGGGAAAAAAAAAAAAATATTTGTGTCAGAAAAAGCAATACAATTAAAAACTCTATTATACTGCAGTATTTTAATTATAACCTAATTTTTTCTTTATTCCAAGCAGGATAATTAACATTAGAGTAGGGTGCCAACAATTTTAATAAGTTGATTTAAATCAGCGATAAAATTGAAATTTTAATCAATCAATTTTAAGTCATTGATCAAAATTAAAATTTCTGAATGTTTAAAATGATATAAAAAAGTATTAAAATCTAAGATGAACATAATATAGAAAGTTTCTATAGGTATTTTGATATGTGAGTAAAAGAAAATTCTTTAAGAAAATGTTTTTAATCCTTATTCCTCAAGTCCTCGAATTACACTTGGGGAAAGTCCTTGAATTACTCCCCCCACTGTGAGAAGGGAGGTTTATCCGTGATCTTCAGACAAAATCAGTGATTTATCTGTTATATTTTAGCAAAATTGGCGATTTATTGTAATCTTTTGTCGAAATTGGCGTTTTCCCATGATTTATTTATGAAACCGGCATTTCTTTGATAATCTTTAGGCAAAATTTGCATTTTTACACGATCTTTTCTCGAAAACAGCATTTTGTTCAAATTAACATAGAATCAAGCTAAAATCTTTTGTTTGTTAGGCATGTTGTAAAGGCTAAACACCGTGCATTTCTCGTTATAAAAGCAAACATATTATGCCATCTAGTGTGTCTACTTTCTTCAAAATTTTGACTATCGGAACTTTTATTTAGAAAAACACAATTCACCTTTTATTAAAAAAACTCAAAGAGAGAAAGAAACATAGACATGTTGTTTTCTCGATAACTGCTAGTAATATCTCTTTTACTAATAAAGGAGTAATATTACCAAGACATTACTTGTGGGGAAAAAAAATTCACTCTAATATGGTCCCGAATGAATAAAATACAATCACAATCTGACCCGAATCAACAGAAAAAAAAAAAAAAAAAAAAAAAAAAAAAAAAAAAAAATGAAAGACCTGGATTTGTACCTGTAAGAATAAAATTCCTACTCATCCCAGTATTTCAAAAAATAAAAATTAAGTTCAGACAGACAAAAATTCAGATAACAATTAAGCCCTCAATAATCTTAATGAACAAAAATTTCCCCGAATTTGGATTTCTTGGACAGGTTTGAGTTCGTGGACACTTCTAATGTGTCTAAGAAGTGAGCATCGAATCAGATTGCCTGCAGCCAAGCAGATCGCGGTGTAATCTTCTTGCAAGTCAAGCTGCCGTCTTTTTTTTTTTTTTTGGTCAGGTTTAGGTTGACAAAATAATCGCCAAGGTATCTTTGCAGTTTAAAATTCTATATACAATAAGATTTCGACAATGGACACTCCCGAGTAGTATTCACATTTCTTTTGAAAAGGGGCTTGTAAAAATAGTGCCCCATTTAGTGAAAAGGGCACTTTTTTGTCAAGAAAAAGGGCACTTTTTTCTTATGTAAAAGAACATCTCTGCTCCCAGGTCTCAAGTGCTGCGCATATCTGTGCCAAAAGAGCTTTTTTTTTTTTTTTTTCCATAAATTTGTCCCAAACCTGCGCCAGAATGTACTTAGCATCAAAATAAAAATTTAGTATGATTTTGTCAATCCGAGAAACAAAGAAAAATTCTATTTTTATCTTTTTACGCATCGCTAATTTCTTCAAAAAATGAAAAAAAATTGCTGAAAAATACGCAGATTTCGTCAAAAGATAGCTAAAAACACACAGATATTGTCAAAAGATTGCGAAAAACAAGCGAATTTCATCCAAAAAATCACCAAAAACATGTCACATTATACAAATAATTGCGAAAAACACTGTTTGGGTAAAAATCGCGAAAAGACGCCGATTTCCATTAATGACATTTCGTGCTGGGCCAAGTCACTAGTCATTTCGGGCCGGGCCTAAATTTTTTTTTTTTTTCCCGTACGAAGCCGGGACTGATTTCATTTTTCCTAGTCTTCACGGACCAAATCAATCAGATCCGGTTGAATCATGCCGTATGAAAATCCTTTTCTTGAATTCCTTTCTCTTTTTGTTGCCAAGTCTGTTAAAAAATCAGTAAAACTTGGCTTGGTCCAAAAATTTTTGCAAAAAATGGTAAATACTTTTAAGTTATATATATTCTACTATTAAATTTTAGAATTTATTCTTTTTAAAGGTTTCTAAGCTTATAAAATAGAGTTAAACACACACACACACACACAAAAAATAAATAAAACTGCCTTTGACGAAATTTTCTTTTAAACTGAAAACTGGAAATTTCTTTTGAACTATTCATCCATGCAAAATGAATACAATAATACGCAAGAAAAAATATATTAAACATTTACACCTGCTAAAAAGGGAAAGTACTTTCTTCGTTCCAATGCAATTCCGTTTTAGAAGATTTTACTTTTATCATGTACCATTTTGTAGATTTTTATATCTTCATTACATGGAATATGGATTAATAATACTAATGATATAACTGAGACATTTACGTACCACAAACAAAGGTTCATTAAAAGCATAAATATCACAGCCTACAATACTTTCGCATAAATAAAATTTATAAACATTGTAAAAAAAAAAAAGAGACTAAGATAAGTTTTTTTGGTCATAATTCTTCCGTAAGAGAAAAGATCAATGCTCTGCAGAAATTCTCTCGGACCGAGCCGGGTTCGTGCCAAAATTTTAATTTTTTTCAAGGCCGGGCCAAGCTTGGCCTTGTTTTTAGCTATTACCGTAATTTATGGAATAAACGCCGCGGCGTTTACGAGTTTAAAAGTTAATTTTTTCATACATGCGGCGTTTACGAAAATTTTGAATAAAATATTCAGTGTTTAAAAAAAAAAACTTTTTTCTTTATTTTTTTTCTCCGTGATCGCGATGTTACCGATCGTAAAGCAACAAATGCAAGATGTCATGTGTCACCCTCACCCTATTCCAAGAAATACCAGTGAATGGAGTAAGCAGGAAGGTACAATAGATGCTTTCTTTTATTGCACTTCAGTGTAGAAACATTAGTATTGGAAAACCAGTTTTTCTGAATTTCACAATTGAAATGTCTCTTTTGTTGGTACATTTTAGTTCAGTTACAAATCACAGTATTTTTCATTGGATATTTTCGATCCCCTGTTACCCTGTTAGTGCAAGATTTTTCTTTTTTCGTTCTTATAGTGATTTGCATATTTTTATTTATTTATTTTTTTAAAGTATTATTTATCCAATAATAAGTGCGAGATTTTGTAATTTGGCGGCCCCTAAATTTCAGTGCCCGGGGCAACCGCCCCCCCCCCCTTTTGCACGGCGCTGTTCCGTAAACATTTGGGGGGGGGGGGGGATTTTTCCAATAAAGAAAAAAGGAGAAATTATTTAAATTCTATTCTTTTATATTTAAAAAGGACCCCATGAATGTGTCATCAAAACAGCGATGTTTGATTGTGGAAAAAAAAAAATTAATGAGCTGCAAACAAACGAAAAAGGAAACAGAAAGAAACGATAAACAACACATGTTTTCTTTCTAAATATTATTAAAAAAAAATTGATATCTTCTCTCATAATTTACCGATTTCGTTCAAATTTTCAGCAAGTTGAAATTAATAGTAAGTTAGGCTGTGTAATAAATTTTTATTAAAATATAATAAGTTTTTCAAAAGTTACAGCACCGTACAAAAAAGTCCACTACAAAGCAGCTCCAAAGAAAAACAACTGTCTGAGATTTGTTGTGTTTACTACTCAAGAGTCAACATTATCAAAATATGGCTCCGAGCACACGTATATTTTGCTGAAGTTCCAACTGAATTCCAAGAACTCCTTTCTTTCCCCTTCTGTGGTTTACTGACAATAGAAAATGGGGATTTTTACAATGGTTCAGGAGATAACTATCTCAACATTACTTAAGGGAAAGGCCCCTGTCACACAGATGGATTGGAGTTCAACTGGAAAAGTCATTATACATCAAAAATTGTGAACGAACATAAAACACGTCGACTGCTAACCATAAAAAGTATGTGTATGTTTGCATCTTTAGATCATCTGCTTTCCATAGATACGTTTGGTTACGCAGAAAGGAATTGTGCATGGATTTTTTTTTCTTTTTTATTATTGTTAAAGAAAAAAGATTTTTGTTGGCAGGCTTACAAACAGATATATATTTCAAAAAATAAATTTGTTCAAAACTGGGAGCGGTGTTTGAGATTAAGGGAAATTACAGCATGTATAAAAAAAAAAAAAAAATTACAGGATCCGGAAAATTGGTTGTGTAATATAAATATTTTATTCCTACATATTTTTGTGACAATTAGTTATTTTAATAATTTAACTAGTCTAATAATTCGGTTTTTTGCCGTACTGATGCGATCTCCTTAATAAGGTAAAATGATTCCTTCTGACTGCGGCGTTTACGACGGATGCTGTGATTATGACGATTTTTTTCAAAACAATGTCAATATTTGAGGGTGCGACGTTTCTTCCCTAAATTACGGTACACCGGTTCTGGGTTGGACGACTAAGTTTTCTCTATGGGCCGAGTCGAAATTTTAACTTTAATAAGGGGTCGCGCCCATGACACATTTGTGATGACATTTTTTTCGTTTGGGCTGGGCCGAATTTTTTTTTCTGTGGATCGAGCCTGAAAATTTCGGCCTGTGCAGACCTTTAGCAGACGTATTTTAAAAGAAAAGTTTTCTCACTCTAATTATTTTATTTCATTCATTTCAGATTGCAACAACCTAAAACAATAAAAGAAAAAAATAAAAACAGCCTATGAGCTAAGAGCCTGCTCGTGAATATTTTTGTTTAGTTTACATGAGTCATGTATTTATGATCTTTATCTCAGCATTTTAAAGAGGAGAGGAGAAAAAATATAGGTCACGTGATTTTCAGACGATTTGAACTAGAAAGGGTTTTTCTTTCTTTCTTTTTTTCTGATTATTTTTTTTTCTTTTACAAATTAATTTTGGAAGATAATTACGGGAAAGAGAGGTTATCCAGGAATGAAACATATAAATCTTTCAAAAAAAAAAAAAAAAAAAAAAAAAAAAAAAAAAAAAAAATGTTTTTCGATTTTTAAAATGATTGCAAGACTTACCCTATACAAAATATGATGGGTAAGTAATAATAATAAAGAAAAGAAAGCTAACGTTTCTTTTCCTTACTATTAACATGCATATTTTTTGTTAATTATCTGATTGCGTTCAAATTTTCAGCGAGTTAAAATAATAAATTAGGCCGCTTACAAAATTTCTATTAAAATATAATAAGTTTTCAGATAGTTAAAACCTTCTTAAAAAAAAACAAAAAAAGCATTGTTAAGTTTATTTGGAAAAAAGATGACAACTGCAGTTGATTTGTTCAAATGTCAGAACAAGCTGTTATGTAACTGATGAAAATCGTGATCATTTCCAGAGAGTGACTTACGAACATTGCAATCTTTTTTCAGGAATGACAGACAAAAATTGTGATTTTTTCCAAAACCTGCGATCTTTCGTCACGGATGACTCATGAAAAAGGCAATCTTATTCCGAGACTGAGTGACGAAAATCGCAATCTTTTGCCGAGACCTACTATCGAAGATCCCTGTTTTTTCACGAAGACTAACTGACAAAAATCGCGATCTTTTCTGGAGACTAATAGACGAAAATCGTGGTTTTATTGTGTGAGTGACTGACGAAAATCATGATCTTTTACCACGACTGAGGAAAATTACGGTGTTTTGGCATGACTTATTGACGAAAATCGAGATTTTTTTACTGCGAATTACTGACAAAAATCGCAATCTTTTCCTGAGAGTAACTGAAGAAAATCGTGATCTTCTGTGGCGAATAACTGACGGAAATGTATTTATGATGTACTTCAATGACCTATTGTAGAATTTAACAATTTTTTTCAATGATTGATCGAAAAAGAGCGTTATTTTTTGTCCCGAAAGATGGAAAATATCGCGATCTTTTTGTCACAAATTTCCGTATTCTCTACCTTATTACCGTATTTTAACTTTTCCGGAAAAACACAGAAATTTCCGGAGAAGTTGGCATCTATGCTTATGTAGGATCTGTGCATTCAGGTGTCCGTTATCAGAGGTTTTACTGCATTCAAATAATAAAGAATACACATTTGTCCATTTTTCTATATAGGGTGGATGCTCCAGTTTTGGCCACATTAAGAGAAAAGTTGAAATGGAAATTTTATAGTTTTTGACTGAATGAAGCATATTAAATCGTAATAACAGTATTCTTTAGTAAATTTAATTGTCTTTTTGTTAATTATAATAACTTTTTACAAAAAATTTTAGATTGAGTAATAATTCATTTAGTAATTTCTTTCAATTTGTACCAGTTTTGGCCACCCCAATATCTTGTAGCTTAACAAACATTTTAATTGATAATAAATAAAAGTAAAGCATTTTTATGCAACATTCTATTTTACCACACAGATATTTGTTTGCTGTATAAAAGAATTTTGCTTTAAAAAAAGGGGGAAAAAAAAAAGAAAGAAAGAAATCATAAAAACATCAAATAAAATATACTTAAGTTGATTTTAACTGAAATTTTAAATTTAAAAACAAAAAATATTTGATTCATAAAAGAGACAAGATTGCTTATAGGACATAAAAAGCTTACTTTAACATTTTGCATATTTACATTTATATGTATCATATATTATATTATACCAATATTTACAATTACATGGTTAGAATCTTAAAATTATTCCATTTTTACAGGAAATAGTATTCTGACAATCTCTAAAATCCATTTTTTTTCAATTTATTTTTAACTTTAATTCCTAGTACTTAGCCACCTGTCAGCCTAATCATTTAGAGTTTTCTTCAAACCTTAGATTTTCTTGTATAAATATGGGTTAGTGTCTGAGAAAGACCTTCACAGAGGTCAACCCCCTTCTCTTCAGCACAATCCTATTACTCAGATATATTACTTGAGATTCAACATTAGTAAAAAAGTGATGTGTGATGCCCATTCTGTAAACTTGTGAGGCAAGGTAGAACGAGGTATTCCAAAACCAGGGTTCGTGATTTTTTTAATAAAAATCAAAACAATCGGATTTTTTTTTATTTAAATCAGATTTTTTTGATTTTTTTAAAAATTGCCACACATTATTATTATTTTATGACTTTTTGTTTAATTTAAATAAAATAAAGTTTACATACATAGACATGCACATTATAAGTATTATCTATTACTAATATTACACAATTTACATAAATGATTCATATTATTTCAAGGTAAAATTTTAGGCTATGAAAAATATCTTGATTACACAAAATGCATGAAAAACTACAAATCAGATGTCAAAAATTAATTCAACCTTCAATATTTTAATTAAAATAAAAAACATCTGCAACACATAAAAAATTTAAACAAAATTGGAAGTTTTTAACTAAGTTTTTAACTTTTTTTTTTAAAGTGTTGACTGAGAAAAATGAGTTCAATTGCAAATTACTTAAGGCCAGAGGACACAAATTGAGATGTCATCACTAATCGACCGACTTCACAGTAGTGTTGGAATTTATACAAGAAAATTTTGAATAGCAATTTTATTTTACTTGTGGAATATTTATCATCTTATAAAACAATAACTATTTAAACTCACTAATAAGAACTTGGAATCCCTAAATAAAAATTCAGCCAGAGAAGGAATGCTACAGTGTTGCCGCATCTGGATATTTTTTTATTGGGGGATTCCAAATTATCATGTTTAAGTTTAAGAAGTAATTAATCATAAGTTAATCAGTATGTTCAGTGTTTTATACAATGATCGATATTCCACAAATAAAATTAAAGTAAATTGTTATTCAAAATTTTCTAGTGTGAATTCCAACATAATTGAGAAGTAAGTCAATTAGTGAATACCTCACAATTTGTGTCCTCTGGCCTTGAGCATTTCGATGGCAGCGGTTTAACAATTTTATCTGTTGATTTCTAATTTCTGAAAGTATCAAACCCAAAGCAAAAAACATTTGTTCGATTGAAGCAGATAAATCTATTGCAGTAAAAAGCTAGTTGATCATTAATTCTCTTTTTAGTTTGAGCTTTTTCGATAACTGTAACAAAAATACCTTCCACCATTCTAAAGGGCTGAGATCACTTATATTAAATTAAATAAATAAATCAATTGCTGATTCAGATTTTGCTCAATTCCTTATATAGCAGGCTTCACCAAAATACAGCACATAAAGTCATACAATTTTATTTTACCTCAACTTGCAAAAGTTTTTCTAAATACTAATGAGTAAATATTCAAATATTTAGTATATTTCTGTTTAGATTTCTTTACCGTTGCAAGATTATTTTATAATTTGATTCAAATGAAATTTGAAAGCATTTTTTTTCTAAACTTTACATTTATTTTACTTTTTTATTAAGCTTAAGCTTTATCTTTCTGAAAGTTGTTTGATTATATATGGTATATAAAATTAAATTGTATTAAAGCACATTATTCTATTTGTTTCATATGAAATTTATTAAAAAATAACTTAAAAGAAAAACTGATTGAAATCAATGATTTTTTAAAAAAAATCAGTTGATTTAAATCGTGATTTAAATCATGATTAAAATCAAGCCGATTTAAATCAACGAACCCTGTCCAAAACTTAGCTATCTTGTAGTGCTGACAAGTGACAATGCATCTTGAAATGCCTTAATTTTATTTCCTATCTTGAAACAGTGATCAATCTAGATTATTTTTTAAGAGTACAGAATTGTCTTTTTTAAACTTGTTAAAATGAATCCTGTGTAATAGTGCAAAGATTTTCACATTATTTGTTATTTCTAAATTGATGTGTTTGAAATTTTGCAAAAAATATGCAACTTCTTAATTTCTTTTGAAATAATACAACAAACCACTAAATCATGCTGTAATTTTATTGAACTTTTAAATTTATAAGTCATAAAATATTTCTAAATATATTGTTAAAAATTCACTATAATTTGTCTTGTGGCCAAAAGTGGAGCATAATGTTGTACACTTTTTGGCCACTATGGCCATAACTGGTACACATAGCAAATTTAAAGGACCATTTTTGGCCACCCCCCTTTAAGCTTTAAAAATAATTAATTTAAATATGAAATTGCAAAAGAGAGAAAGTTTATTTCACAAAACTTCATAGCAATTTGTTTTAGAACAAATAAAGTTGGATATATGCCTAATATTGAAAGATAATGAAAACTTGTTACCTAAGCAAAAACCTTAATACATGTGAGCACAGACTATAGTTTCACACATTTAATTTATTTTGCAAGTCACATTTTATCAAAAAATAAACAAATGGGATTGGAAATGATAAAAGAGTGTTTGATTAAGGAGTAAGAATGCACATAATTTGTTAAAATCAATTTATAGCTTAAATATGGGGTAAACCAATCCAATGTGGCCAAAACTGGAGCATCCACCCTAAGACATAAAATTGGTTTTGTTGTTGATATAATTGCAGGTTATTTTTCATAATTGAATTAAAACTTTATTTTACTTTCATTTCAAGTTGCCAGTCACTGAAAATTATTCGGACTAGTTCCAGTTGTGACCAGGATAAATATTACGAAACATACTTTAATACTAAACTAAATAAATCAAGAAAGGTCAAACATATAACGTTAACATGTGTACTTCTGATTATAGTTATTTAAAAATTATAAAATCAACAAAGTCACCAAAATTTTTTAATTAATTTGACAAGTCCCAGTTTTCCAGTTGTGTGATTATGACCAACAATGGTTATTTAATTTAAATATTTTTTCCCCACGATTTGAAAGGGTGAAATGTACTTTACTCTCCTTCGCCAAGGCGACGTTTTTTTTTTAGCGATAAATGTTTCGACACGGTAACCGTGCATTTTCATTTTCTCCACTCGGATCTTCAATATGGCAACCTTAAGGAGTGCTTCGGTTTACGTAATGTACTGATTTCTAAGCCGTTTCTGATTGGACACTTCTGATGGCTTTTTCTTGTTACCAGATCGTTTTCTGCTCGGTTTTCTGAATTCTTTCCACGCCTACAGTTGTTAGTTCAGGAATTTTGATCGGTTTAACCGGATTGCACGGTTTCTTATCTTTTGTTTGATTGGCTCTTATGAAATCTCATTGTTACATCAGTCTATTATTGTTTGAATTAAAAAAGGAGATTGCATTATACATGTATGACTATATTTTCCCGGCCTTTTTTTCGTTTTATTTTAAAGATATTTCTTATTTTAATAAATAATAACATACATTTGGAAACAAGTATGCGGTACGGAATAAATTTCTCGAAATAAATATTCAATGATTTAAGTTATGATTTATCAATTTCATTTAAAAAATTGAGATGATGTGTTAATTTTACTGAAAGTGAATTCCTATTTCAGAAAAACTTTCTTTTTTATTTAAAAATTCGCGCAATATATATGTACCATAAATACATAAAAAATATATATATATTTCAAAATTTTATCCCGTATTTTCGTACAAATTTACAAAGATTTTAATAGTTGGATATCTGTATTAATAACCGCAAATTTGCTCATTTTAGAAATTTCTTCAATGCGACTTTTGAGCATCCAGAGAATAATTTTTCGGTTATATAGTGTCGTTAGTTAACGCAGTTTTCACAATTTTGTGCATTTTAGGAATTCTAACTTAGCGAGTTTCGTGAAACCAGCGATTTTTTTTGTTTTCTTTTAATGGACGCGCAGCATTCATGCATGCGTTACTAATTGCGGCGTTGACGAGTTTCGTGCATTTTAGTGATTCCCGCACAGCGAGTTTCGTGGATTCACTGATGTTTTTTTTAGATTTAATGGGCGAGAAGCTCTTATACACACTTGACGAGTTTCGTGCATTTTAGTGATTCCTACACAGCGAGTTTCGTGGATCCACTGATGTTTTTTTAGTTTTAATGGGCGCGAAGCGCTCATACACACGTCTGTGACTGCGGAGTTGACGAGTTTCGTGCATTTTAGTGATTCCTACACAGCGAAGTTCGTGGATCCACTGATGTTTCTTTAGTTTTAATGGGCGCGAAGCGCTCATACACACGTCTGTGACTGCGGAGTTGACGAGTTTCGTGCATTTTAGTGATTCCTACACAGCGAGTTTCGTGGATCCACTGATGTTTTTTTAGTTTTAATGGGCGCGAAGCGCTCATACATACGTCTGTGACTGCGGAGTTGACGAGTTTCGTGCATTTTAGTGATTCCTACACAGCGAGTTTCGTGGATCCACTGATGTTTTTTTAGTTTTAATGGGCGCAAAGCGCTCATACACACGTCTGTGACTGCGGAGTTGACGAGTTTCGTGCATTTTAATGATTCCTACACAGCGAGTTTCGTGGATCCACTGATGTTTTTTTTAGTGTTAATGGGCGCAAAGCGCTCATACACACGTCTGTGACTGCGGCGTTGACGAGTTTCGTGCATTTTAGTGATTCATGCACAGCGAGTTTCGTGGATCCACTGATGTTTTTTTAGTTTTAATGGGCGCGAAGCGCTCATACACACGTCTGTGACTGCGGCGTTGACGAGTTTCGTGCATTTTAGTGATTCCTGCACAGCGAGTTTCGTGGATCCACTGATGTTTTTTTAGTTTTAATGGGCGCAAAGCGCTCATACACACGTCTGTGACTGCGGAGTTGACGAGTTTTGTGCATTTTAATGATTCCTACACAGCGAGTTTCGTGGATCCACTGATGTTTTTTCTAGTTTTAATGGGCGCGAAGCGCTCATACACACGTCTGTGACTGCGGCGTTGACGAGTTTCGTGCATTTTAGTGATTCCAGCACAGCGAGTTTCGTGGATCCACTGATGTTTTTTTAGTTTTAATGGGCACGAAGCGCTCATACACACGTCTGTGACTGCGGAGTTGACGAGTTTCGTGCATTTTAGTAATTCCTACACAGCGAGTTTCGTGGATCCACTGATGTTTTTTTAGTTTTAATGGGCGCGAAGCGCTCATACACACGTCTGTGACTGCGGCGTTGACGAGTTTCGTGCATTTTAGTGATTCCTGCACAGCGAGTTTCGTGGATGCACTGATGTTTTTTTAGTTTTAATGGGCGCGAAGCGCTCATACACACGTTTGTGACTGCGGCGTTGACGAGTTTCGTACATTTTAGTGATTCCTGCACAGCGAGTTTCGTGGATCCACTGATGTTTCTTTAGTTTTAATGGGCGCGAAGCGCTCATACACACGTTAGTTATTGCGGCGTCGACGAGTTTCATGCATTTTACTGATTCCTGCACAGCGAGTTTTGTGGATCCACTGATTTTTTTTGTTGTTGTTTTAATGCAGTCATAATGTTTCAGTTTAAAATTATAGAAATTATATGATATAGAAATTATATTATTTGATAAATATCCTTACTAAATTTTAGAAATAAAATATTTGTAAAATTCACGAACGTAAGTTGTAAAATTTATATAACTTTGTGCAAATTTACGCAGCAAAATTTTAAAATTCCTTTTCTGTAATTTTTATCTCTAGTAAGTAGTTGTTTTTCCCGAATTTTTAAGCATGGAACGAAGCGTACGAAGAGGAAACTGTGACTGGGTCAAAGTCTCAATTTGGCGCCCCCTCCCCGAACTTTTTCTTGTGACAAGCTAAAAATGACGTTGGTAGTATAAATTTCTGCGCCCGTAAAACTGCCATCTTCGCCCCCCCCCCCTTTCGCACGGCGCTGATAAGTACACAATTATTTTTGTGACTGTTTATTGATATAAATAATATCTGTAAAATACACAAATAAGAAATTCCCCAATTTAAAATAATTCGCTTGAATGTACGCAGTGTCTTTTTAAAATTCATTTCTTTTAATTTTTACAGTGCTTAAGTAGTTTTTTACGCTGAGTTTTTTAAGGAACAAAAGTATTTTTCATAGCAGAAATCTGGATAATTTTGTGCTGTTAGCGAAACGAAATTGACCAATCAGAAAATTCGCTCACTTAAAAAAGCAAAAACTTTGAATGCCGTTTTCTGATTGTTCAATCTCGTTTTGTTATCTCTGTATTCGCAAAATGTGCCTGAATACCGGACATTAGATGAAAACATTGCATCAAATTTTGTAATTACTGAATCGTCTGCCGCATGAAACGATATCTGGAAGCAGAAATAATTCTTTTAGTTTGTTGGATAGATTTTTAATTTGGAACGCGTGGTGTATTTTCTTGGATAAATTATAAATAAAATAAAGTATTCTCTTTGTAGGATTCCGTAATGTAAATAAGTAAAGGTAAGTGCATTTTTTTTTATGGCTATTGTATTTTGTTTGTTTTAGAAAATGGTGCATATAAAGTTTTATTATTAGAAATTAGATTTATTGGTATATTATTTATTATAAGTATATTAGAAAGTCAATGGTTTTATATATTTATTGTGAAATTTTTTTTAAATCGGTGACGATGCAGCAAAAGTTTCAAATTTTTAACAGTGTGTCATGTTTTTTCGCTCAATGTATGACAGGTCTGTGGCAGGCCTAACATTGAACAAAAAAACGTACGACATGGACAATTTCACAGTAATAAGAGAGAAAAAACCGGTTTGATTGCGTCATATTGCACGATTTTGACGTATGTCTCTGTAGTGTGTGGCGGGCCTTGGAGAAAGACGCTCCGGGAGACAAGACGCAAAAACGCGCCAATTTGGCAATTTTTAAAAATCGCGCCAAGAAGGAGAGTAAAGTACATTCGCACCTTTGAAATATTCATGAATGTTTTTTTATATACTTTTTGACAGTAGTGCCTGGTAAGTTACCTTGTATAGAAAATTGATTGTTGTAAGAAATTAGAGTCTGAATTTTACATCCAACACCATGGAATTGCCTGATATAAGGGCCACAAATAAACAATTATGTTTTCTTTCCAGTAATTAATGTTAAAAATATAAGTTACATAAAGAAATTGTACAGTTTTCACAATTGAATCTAGATTTGAAGGTGAAGTACTACTTGCTAAGAGCTTTTTAAAATTTAAAAATGCAATTTTAGAGAATAACACAGGAAGGAAATTTAAAGTTACAATAATAAGAACATATATACTCATGAAAACGAACAACAAAATTATTGTAGTAATAAAATATAATTAATAAATTGTTAAAACTTACGATGTTATCCCAGTAGTTTTAGTCGGGATTTGTTCCTCTTCTGATGATGATGATTCACTTTCAGATTCCGAACCAGTGGCAAAAAATCGACTCATCCTTTTTTAATCTAATGAAAAGTGTAAACTTTAAGTTACAATTGTAACAAATGCAACTGAAAAAACATTTTGATTAAGGTAAACATTCAGAATACAGCAAGCTAACATACATTCTGCTATTTAACAAAATATTTTTTTTCCGCTTTATATCAGACAAACATGAAATTTCACAAAGCCACATATGTTCATAGTGTAATAACTATATCATATGCCTCGGGTTAAGACTGCGCCGAAAACGATACAAGATAATGAAAATTCAACAAAGTAAACCCAAAATAGTTACAATAAAAGCAATAAAATATAAGCGAGATACAGTTTATCGTGTGAAAATAACAATCACCTACTTCAATTATTTCTCAGATCTAAAATAAAATTGTTTGAAAACAAACTTGAAGAAATTTTAGCACGTTTGCATCAATTTTCACAATTACAGTTAAATTTCTTGCAAAGATCTGTGAAGTTTATGTGAAAGGCTCTGTTCACAGATTCAGGCAAGCGCACGCTGAGGAGACAGTAAGATGGAGTGAATAAACATCTGGATGGAGGATAAACCTCTTTCTCAAGATTATGTTATTAATTTATAATTATGTTTTGAAAATACTAAATTTTTTATTACCATTGAAAACACGCTTTTGGTCCAAATATTATGCAGTATTTTGCCTTTATTTAAAAAACGTTTTTATCCGTCTAACCAGGGGCGTGCGAAGAGAAAACTGCGCCCGAGGCGAAGTTTCAATTTGGCAGCCTCCCGGCCCCCCAACTTCTTTTTGTGACAGGCCAAAAAATGACGTTGGTAGTATAAATTTTTGGCTCCCCTTAAATTTCCGAAGCCCGCGGCGATTGTCCGCTTCGCCTCCCCCACTCCTTATTGACGTCACGCTGGAGGTAAAAGACTAAAATATGCAGTCTTGATTGGCTGAACTACCCTTTGCAACTTCCCTATAAGATATCTTATTTCTACTTCCATGATACAACTTAAAACTGAAGTAAAGATTTTCCTGGATTCTTTTGCTTTTATTGTGTTTTATTGGTTTTATTTTAGTGGCTGCACCATAATTAATGTTTACAGTGCCACCTGTCAGACGAACTTGGAACATATACTTTTGTATCTGGCAATGTTATTGTCATATCTTCTTCATAGTTCTTGATACTTTTTTTTCTGGCTTGTTGGGATACCCATATGAATCTTTTGTTTTATGTAAATTGTGAATTATTTAAAACGATGGACAGTTCCATGTAACTAACAGTAATATTTTGTTTAAGTATGTTGACCTGTGTGTTTGCATTGTATTTATTTCTTAACCCTGTGAAATGAATGCTGTTGACTACGATTTTACACCTCCACCCGAGGCCCCTGTTTTTGAACCTACTACAGAAGAATTTAAAGATCCACTTGCATATATAGCTAAAATCAGGCCAGTTGCAGAAAAAACTGGAATTTGTAAAATAAAACCGCCACCAGTGAGTATATTTGTATGTTTGTGTCATGAAAAGGTATGAATACCATACTGAGGCATTTATGATTACATATAAGTTAAATGTAATATTCTTGAATTCACTTGAAGATGGAAAAAATTATTGAGCCAAACATTTAAAATTGCTAACAAATAATTGTTATGTGTTACTTCCTAATTTGTAAAAAACAAAAATAAAGGTACAGTACTTATTAAGGCATATATGTATATTATGGCTTGTCTTGACATTTAGAATTAATAAAATATAATTATTAGCCTCTATTATCCACCTAATTTACATTTAGATATATTTAAACTTGCTTTTACACCAGCTTCTTTTTTTTCCCCTTGTAACTGTAAATGATTATGAATTTACTTCCTTTTAAATTGAGCAGATTTTAAATTTTTAATCTAAGGCATTTTGAATGTTTTTTTTTTTCTTTTCTTTTTGTTTCACATATCTGTTTTAACTTGGGTAATCAAGCTCATATTTTTAGATAGAATCATTTTTTAAAGTAAATAACTTAAAAAGAGTAGTATTTATCCATAAGGAATATTTTTCTATTAAATTTACCAAATTGGTCCTTATTAATGTTTATTTAAACTACATAAAATTAGGGCAAAATATGATGGATTAAACTTTTTATTTTTCTACTGATTTGTTTAATTACACTCTAAATTAACAAATGAATTGGAATCATATTTAAAATTTCAAAATGGCTGCCTCTGAGGCTGTAAACTATCATTGTTTTATGGCAGCAATGGAGTAACCTGAGCTTATTTAAGTGTGATTATATTCTTTGTTAATTTATTTTTATTATTATTTTTTAAGTCATAATAGATTTAATTTTATATTTGATAGCATTTTTTTGAGTAAATAAAAAGAAATTTCAATTTTACTTAATTTTCTTAAATAATAATACTTATTGCCCTATAAGAAATATGATCAGTATATAATCTAAGAAACAATTTAAATGCAAGTTATGCATGTAGAAAAAAAAATCAATGAGAAATATGATTTATTATTGCTAATTGTCATTCATGATAATTTTCCATTTATATATATATTAATGAAGAAAGCAATAAATTTATATAAAATATATAGAGTAATATTTCTTTCCCTTTTTTTAATTTTGTCTTTTCTTGCCCTATTCTTTCTTTTTTTTAAATTTCTTTCAATCTATGAAACACGTATTTAAATTATTGCCAGATATATATTTCTTTTTTTTTTTCTTTTTCTCTTTGATTGAAATTTGTACTATTTGTAAATGTGGCAGCTGTAACTCTTTATACACATATTATTCATTTTTAATTTTAAAAATTTATAGTAAAATTGCTTATGCTGTTACTCATTGCTTTGGAAAAAAAGAGAGAAGAGGAAATTAATGAGGATTATTATATCTTTATTGAATGTCAGAACTGTATTGATGTCCAAAATTTTGCATATGGGATGAAGATGGCCGAAAATCCCACCAAAGGACAAAATTAATTTTGCAGGCAGGATTCACCTCACATCTATTTAAAAATTTCAATTCTTTATTTACATTTTTGTGAGAGAAGCATGCACTGACCATTTAAAACACTACCTGTAGGATAGGTATTAACACCTTTGTATTAAAAATATTTCTTGTACCATGGGCGTAATCAGGCTGGGGCAAGGGGGGTTGGGGACATGCCCCACAATTTTCCAGGAGCAACACTTACCTTTTGCTTCTCCAGTTTTTTCTATTGTTTAATAGAGCCTCAGTTTTGCATTTTAAGTTTTTGTTTTTATTTTATTTAAGACTATTTGTCCGTGAACTTAGAATAAATATTAGGTCATTTAAATTCTTCCAGAAAACATCATGTTCATTAGGGATGTACCGAATATTCGGTATTCGGCCATGTTACCGAATATTTGGTTAGGCCGAATATCAAACTTTTCACAATTTCTACTTTTAACTGTCAATTTATTAATATATTTAAAATAATTAGAAATAAAATCACATTTAAATAATATAGAACGTTTTTACATTATTTATTTGCTGTTTGTAAAGTTTAACTTAAGAAAATTAACCATGAGAAGGATTAAAATTATGATTTATTAGGATTCTTCTTAGGAATAAATGATGCGAGTGCAGATGCAAGTTCCTAAATTCTATTTAGTAAATAATCTGTTTCATACCCAAAAGTCCCGAAACAAAGGAAAACATTTGAGATGAGTAATAGCTATCAAGGCAGACAATTTTTTTTTATGAAACCATAATCATAATCAACTTATTGAATCATAAATGCATTGTATTTCATCTCACTCTAGATCAAACTTGTGTTTTCGTTTGTTGCATTAACAATAAATAAGATACCATAACTATATTTTCAATTCAATGCTTTGATTTCTGTAAAATATGATATGATGGGAAGGATGGAAAATGCCTCTATTCATAAAAAAAAGAACTATCAGCTAGACGTTCCTTTATTTACAATTAAGTTGAAAGTATTTATAGTTTATATTGAAAAAAAATCTGCCTTGAGTTATTTAAAAAGAACAAATATGAGACTACAGTTTTTCTTCAACTTTTTTTTTTTTTTTTCATTATTTCTCTTTGATTTCAAAATGTTTGTTTCAATTCATAGAAGAAATAAAATTTAAAATTTTATTAACTGAAAAAGTCTCATAATTATGGTTTTTAAATTAAAAAAAGGCAGATTTTTTTTCAATACTGAATGTTCTTATAAAAAGCTCTTGTTTATCAAAATATAAGTTTCTCTTATTAAATATTATGTAAAATTGTTTTAAAAAGCAACATTTTAATACCTTTAAACTTTGAAATATAAAAAGTATTTGAAAGCCGAATATTTAGTATTTGGCCGGAATTACTATTTGGTTAGCTGAATATTCAGTATTCGGCCAAAATCATTATTTGGTGCATCCCTAATGTTCATATCATTAATATCTTATGTTAACAAAAGGTTTAATAGTGCAACAGGGTTGCTACACAATAGGGATGCACCGAATATTCGGTATCTATTCAGTATTCGGCCATGTTACCGAATATTCGGTTAGGCCGAATATTAAACTATTCGGTTGAGCCGAATATTCGGCTTGGCCGAATATGAAATTATTCGGCCTGCCGAATATTCGGTATGGCCGAATATCAAAGTATTCGGCCATACTATTCGGCCATTCAATACTTAATAAAAACTTTTAAAAACTTTTCACTATTTCTACTTTTAATTGTCAATTTTTTAATTTATATTTAAAACAATTAGAAACAAAATCATTTTAAAATAAAATAGAATGTTTTTACATTATTTATTTGCTGTTTGTAAAGTATAACTTAAGAAAATTAAACATGAAAAAGATTAAAATGGTGATTTATTAGGATTCTCCTTAGGAATAAATTATGTGCAGATACAAGTTTCTAAATTTTGTTTAGTAAATAATCTGTTTCTTGCTTTCCCCCAAATAAAAGTCCTTTAAAAGAAAAAAAACAACTTTTGAGATTAGTAATACCTATGAAGGCAGACAATTTTTGTTCATGAAACCATAATCATAATCAACTTATTGAGTCATAAGTACATTGTATTTCATATCACTCTAGATCAAAACTTGTGTGTTCATTTATTATATTAACAATAAATAAGATAACATATTTTCAACTCACATGCTTTGATTTCTGTAAAATATGATATGATGGGAAGGGTAGAAAATACCACCATTCATACGAAAAGAACTATGAACCAAACATGCCTTTATTAAAATTAAGTTGAAAGTACTTTATATTGAAAAAAAATTGCCTTGAGTTATTTAAAAAGGACAATTATCAGACTGTAAAATTTTTCTTCGGCCATTTTTTCATTATTTGATTTTAAAATGTTTGTTTTGATTCGTAGAAAATTTTATTAATTAAAGTTTCATAATTGTGCTTCATAAATAATTCAAGGCAGATTTTTTTTCAATACTAAATGTTCTTATAAAAAGCTCTTGTTTATCAAAATGTAAGTTTCTTTTATTAAATATTATGTAAAACCGTTTAAAAAAGTAACATTTTAATACCTTTAAATTTTAAAATATAAAAAGAATTTGGAAAGCCGAATATTCGGTATTCGGCCGAATAGTTAACTATTCGGCTGGCCGAATATTCGGTATTCGGCCCAACAATTACTATTCGGCTAGCCGAATATTCGGTGTTCGGTTCACCTGTCGGCCGAATATTCGGCATTCGGTATTCGGCCAAAATCACTATTCGGTGCATCCCTACTACACAACATGGAAAAGTCAGGGAGTTAGATAAACTTTCATTGTGATCTCTAAGAGAGTTTGATCGTTGTGCGGCCTGAAGTGAGAATCTTCCATGATTTCGCAAACTGAATATTTAAAAACAGCAGCAAAATCATCAAATCTTTTTTTTTTTTTTTTTTTTCAAAAGTTTTCTACTTTCATCCTCCACATTTTATATTTGGGTGAAATGTAGTTTACTCTCCTTCGTCAAGGCGACTTTTTTTTTAGCGATAAATGTTTCGATATGGCAACCCTGCATTTTCATTTTCTCCTTACCGATTTCTAAGCCGTTTCTGATTGGACGAAACATAAGAACTTGAAAAAGAGCTATTTCTAAGCCGTTTCTGATTGATCATGTGATAAAGATGTTTTTAACCTTTCTTGAGTAGTTATCCCCTGAATTTTGGGGATATTTTGTGAATAGAAATTTTGTGTTTTTAATGGTCAAAAAGTGCAATTTCTCCCCTTCCCAAGCCACAGAAATCTCTCCCGGAGTTAAATTTCAAATTTGCAGGTCTGAGCCTTAAATCGATTTAATGCTTACATCGGAAATCCGATTTAACTATTGGCCTTTGATAAAGCATATCAAATTCTTTTGTCCTCACGGGGTGATTGGGATTCAGTTCCTACCCATAATGGCAGTCTGTTGCCCAGTCGATGGTATTAAGTTTTCTTATCCCTTGGGCAGTTACTCTACAGTCTTTCAGGCTGAGGTCTTTGCCATTCTTATGTGCTGCAGAATTTGTTTAGACATTGGCTACAGTAATAGATGTACCGTATTTTCCTGCGTATAATCCACAGATTATCTGTTAAAAAACCTCGAAAATTTCAAGTGCGGATTATCTGCCGGTGTGGATAATCTGATGAAATTTTTTTCAAGCTGAACTGATTTCCCACTTCTACCAGTAATTATAAAATGTAAACATATCAAATGATTGTCTGTTTGGGAAACCGCTCGCGGAGCTGCTTGTGATTGGTTCACATATGACATGACTGTTCTAGTGGAAGTGGCCTCCGATTTTTAAAGAAAATTTGTCTAGGCTTTTTGCAACATGTTTCTATGAAGAATACAGAGTTTCTCGGCTCATCTCGATCAAAAATTGCAATCTAATCATTTGTTAGCTGAATCTTCTTTTATTTGTAACATGGAAAAATTGTCGATTTTTTCAATGGATCCGTGCAAAAAATCCAAATTCCGACATAAGGTTGTCAAAGAAAAAAAATCGTGGAAAAACAGAAACTTTCATCAATAAATCGCGAAAAACGATACATTTCGTCAAAAGATTGCGAAAAAACATGGAAAATTTCGTCAACAGATCGGGAAAAACCGGCAAGTTTCATCAAAAGATCGTGAAAACCGGCAAGTTTCATCAAAAGATCGTGAAAACCGGCAAGTTTCATCAAAAGATCGTGAAAACCGGCAAGTTTCATCAAAAGATCGTGAAAACCGGCAAGTTTCATCAAAAGATCGTGAAAACCGGCAAGTTTCATCAAAAGATCGCGAAAAATGGCAAGTTTCATCAAAAGAACGCGAAAAAACATGGCAAAGTTTCTTAAACAATCGCGAAAAAACAGCAAGTTTCGTCAAAAGATCGCAAAAAAGACAAGTTTCATCAACAGATTGCGAAAAATCACGACAAAGTTTATCAACAGATTGCGAAAAATCACGACAAAGTTTATCAAAAGATTGCGAAAAATTACGGCAAAATTTATCAAAAGATCGCGAAAAATCACGGTAAAATTTGTCAAAAGATCGCGAAATTGGCAAAAGTTTCTTCAAAAAACGGCAAATTTCGTCAAAAGATCGCGATAAAAGGGCAAAAGTTTCTTCAAAAGATACCAAAAAACGGCAAATTTCGTCAAAAGATAGCGAAAAAACTGGCAAGTTTTGTCAAACGATCGTGAAAAACGGCAAGTTTTGCCAAAAGATAACAAACAAAACGGCAAGTTTCGTCAAAAGATCACGAAAAAACGGCAAGTTTCACCAAAAGATCGCAAAAAACGACAAATTTCATCAACAGATAGCGAAAAAACACGGCAAAGCTTGTCAAAAGATCGAAAAATAGCAAGTTTTGTCAAAAGATCGTTAAAAACGGCAAATTTCGTCAATAAATAATGGAAAAAACACAAATTTCGTTAAAAGATAGTAAAATACGAAAATTTCATAAAAGGAGCGCAACCCCCTCCCCCCCCCCCCCAAAAAAAATACAGTACTGGGAGTGGATTTCTCTCCCGTCTTTGCTGTAACCTTTCAGAAAATTTGATGTAAATTTCAATTTTTTTACTCAGAATCACCCCTAAATTATATACAGTATTACAGTAATATTAATATGAATTTTAGAAACTGCAACTAAAAATCTTAATTTGACGCCTAAGATTTTTACAGTAGTCGTCATTTGACGCCTGCCTTTTATCTCCCAATTTCTATCACTGACTGCAATGAAAAAAAAAAAAAAAAAACCCATATTTTATTACAAGTAACTATGTTCCAAATTATACTTTCCCTCTTGATTAAACTTTGAATTTTTGTAGTTTTCTAAAGCACAGTAGAAGTTCATCTCTGTATGTAACTGCTTTTGTTAATTCCTCAAATAGTGAGCATTTTCTAATTGTAGTGTTCTGTTTTCATAACTGTTGAGTTCCACTCTTAGAAATATAAAATTACCATGTGGAAACATTATTGAATATGGTTTCTTATTCAAGAATAGAATACCAGATTTTAGGGTAAAAAGAAAAAAATTACATTTAATTAAACTTAATATATATATATATATATATATATATATTTGGTTTCAGTGAGTAAAAATCTAACAGTCAATAAATCCTATGCTATCTTTTAGTTGCAGACCTGAGTAAGCCAAAGTAAAACTTAGTTTTGTTTGAATTTAGATTATAAAACTAAATCAAAACTTTTTTGAGTTGAGATTGGAAAGCTATACCAAAACTAAACATATTTTATAAAGGAAATAAAATTATAATTCTAAGAAAAAAAAGTAATAATATAAAAATATACATTTTTTAAACAAACGATGGAATTTTTGAATACTGATATTCATAGTAATGACAAAATAATTTAGGCAATTTATATAGGCAATAATTTCTTTAAACTAGTATCATTTACTTAATAACTATACTTATGTAAATGGAATGCATAATTTATTTCATTCTAAACTGCAGATATATTGGCTCAGATTTTTACATTAGGTCAATTGGTAGTTAAACATGTAACTGAAAAATCATTTCAACAGAGATATGATATAACAAACAATAGAATTTAATAAAAATTCTTAGGCTGTTGAAAAAAAAAAACTAAACTTTTAAAAGCAGGCTTTACTACTTTCTTTTTATTTTGTAATATACAGTGAAAATAATTTTCATTTAATACATATAAATGGGAAAAAATGTTTATTATTTAATATTCTCTAAGAAAATATAATTTATTTGGGAGAAAGTCATAAAAAATCAATTTTTCCATTTTTTTTTCCGAAAAAACCGGTTTTTTTCCGCCACTTATATTTTTCCGGAAAATCATCTCTAGTAATGTGGCGTTTCAATCTTTCTCCATTCACTATATGAATGTCAGCATTTATATGAAACACATTTTATTATAATCTAAAATAGAGGTACACAACCTTTTTAAGAGAAGGGCCACTTACAAATATGTCTGGGTGGTCGAGGGCCACATCAATAACATGGAAAGAATTTGATTTCGAAGATGATCTGTGACCTATAAATGGATAAAATTTATGTTTTCAGAGGGAAGTGGTGTGATACCCATTTAGATTCGCTTAACCTGTCAAAATATCTAATTCAGTTGGTAAGGATATTGTCGGACGTTCCTCTCAGTCCACACAACTTTGAAGAAAGTCCCTGGTAGATATAGCTGCCACCACCGGTATTATTAGGTGATATCGGTCACCCGCTGTGAGGATTGTGTAAATGAAGACTGACGCTGTCAAGTATCTGAATTATCAGTTTATTAAGAATATATGTACACACTAAATACGCTATTTACACTTATATACAATTACAACTCGGATATAGGTGATCCGGTTTAACATTAAATTAAATATAATAAAAGTTGGCTGTGTACTATTCCAATTACACCTTCCACCTCACACTCAATGCACGTTAGATTCACTTTATCGGAGATCGACCACGAACCTCCCAACACAAGTATGCTCGGCCTGCACTACTCGGCCCAGAGCGCTAAACACTAGGACGTCTGTGACCTTTGCTCACCAGAAAAGCACTCCTTACGCTCTACAACACCGAGCACACTATCAGGACCTCAGTCCTACACACCCACTAGGTACGGAACCCAGGAACAGACTGATTAATCTGAGACAAGGCTTGCTTTTCTCAACTCACTGGGTCACACGAATGTCAACCCCCTTTGGAGCTCATTCATTGGACACCTCCTCCCTTCTTTTCTTGCTTAGTGACATGTTGCTCATCTGGCCATCATCCGCATACCTCACTGACAGATGGACATGCCTCTCAGCAATCTTCTCTTTCTTTTATTCACCACCTGCATAGGATTATCTGTCAATTCCCCTTTCCATAAAGAAGGAATGTCACCTTGGAAATTCTGGTACACAGCCATACAATACGAAATATTGAAATAGAGAAACAGTGGAAATTTCATTCCTTAGCAGAGGTGCTATCAGAACCTGACAGATATATCAGCAGCTTTTACGTTTGTATATATAACAGATATGGGTGATTCTCAAAATAGGGGACTATTTCAAAAATGAAATCTTAAAAAAATTACTGTTAGCAAAATTTCTGAAAAAAATAGGTGTTGTTAATATAGTATTAGGTATACTTTCCATGTAGTCAGCAGAGCTAAATATCTAAAAATTAACTTAAAAAATAATTAGTATTTTTTGAGCCATGCTAATGACAAAAGAAATTGCATGGAATAAATATATTATGAAATTTTTATTTTCTTCCTGTTGAAATATTTTTTTCTATATTTATTAGCCTTCCTTTTCAGCAAATGGTTTCCATTTTTACATATATGCATATAAGGAGAATAAAAACATTACCAAAGAGCAAACTTTGTTACATGAGCAACATTCTGACACTAATAATGTAAGAAGCTGTCTTAGTGATTTTCCTACAGATTTAATGCATATGTTAGGGATAATAAATGTAATACCAAAATTTATACGTAAAATTAAACTTTATAAAGGATACAATATAAGCACTGGTTAAATTTATGCACAAGGAGTCTTTAGCATGGACAGAGAAACCATGCTAATGACACTGATATCTGTCCATGCTAATGACAAATTTTAATTTAAATAAGATTATGAGCCATAATATAATCACAATGCAATAGTCCTTTCTGGAGCTTTTTAAAACACAAAAGCTCTATGCAAATAAATAAAATAAAAATTTTAACTATAAAATAAACATGAAAATTATTATCCATTCTAATGACATACAATTGATGTACGCCCCTAATATTCAACTTCTATGCTTAAAATACAATACATGCTTCTATTTTCAGGCTGGGATAAAATGGCTACTTGTTGCCATGGAGAAACTTTATATTTTCAAACTATTGTCATATGTGAAAATGAAATTTTGATTAATAACCAGCTGTTATAGTATGACCTTGTTTTGAAAATCAAATATAGAGGACAGACTTTAATTCTTTTTTTATTTACTATAATTTTATTTTTAAAAAGAAATTTATTGGATAAATCCTCTCCTTGATTAATATAAAGAAAGAATAACATTTGTTTATTTTATAAACATGATATTAACTCTTGAAAAATGCTAGTACACACAAGGCACAGCTGCTGTGGACATCCATGCTAATGACATTTTTAATCTTTATTCTGTTATTTTAAGGTGTTTTTAACTAAAAAGTAATTCTTGAGTGCAAATTATGAATAATATTAAGAAAAACATATCTAAATATAAAAACATGACAGAAAACCTCTCAGTTTTTGTTTTTTTTTTTTGTATGCCGAAAGACATAAATTGTCCCCTATTTTGAGAACCACCCATATAGCAAGGCTTATTCTCAAGATATAATAATATTCCATGACTTTATTCAGGAAAATAAATTTATTTTATTAAAATGTTAAAAAACAAATATAAGTGGCTGATGCGGAAAAAAATGTGAGCTTTGTGAACAAAGGAAAGAGAAGGAGTCAATCGACAACATTTTTCAGTGCCTCATCACTGAAATTCCTGATTTTTCAACACCCGATCACCAAAATTTGTAGTTTTTCATACCTGATCGACCAAATTTTGGCTTTTTACTTAAGTGGTCGACAAAATTTGTAATTTTTAAGAAACTGATCGAGGAAAATCGATCTTTCCGTTCCTGATCAACAAAATTTGCGATTCTTATGAAACTGGTCGAGAAAATTCGTGATTTTTATGAAACCGATTGACAAAATTCACAAATTATACAAAGCTGATCTACGAAATACGTGATTTTTACAAAGCTGATCAGCGAAATTCGTGATTTTTCTTCATGAGATCGATAAAATTTGCGATTTTTATGAAGCCGATTGGCGAAATTCACGATTTTTACGAAGCCCAACAGCGAAATTCATGATTTTTACAAAACTGATCGAAAAAATTCACTATTTTTCCGCGCTTGATCATTAAGATTAGAGATTTTTACAAAGCTGATCAACGAAATTCGAGATTTTTCTTTAGCCGATTGATGAAATTTGCACTTTTTTCTCACATGATTGATAAAATTCTCGATCTTTCGCGGCTGATCGATGAAATTTTCTTACGAAGCCGAAGGAAAAAATTCGCGATTTTTCTTCACATGATCAACGAAATTTGCAATTTTTACTAAGCCGATCGATGAAATTCGTGACTTTATTCGAGCCTGATCAGATATATTCGTGAATTTTATGAAGCCGATTGCCGAAATTTTCAATTTTTACGAAGCTAATCAGTGAAATTTGCAATTTTTCCTCGCATGATTGATAAAACTCATGATTCTTCCATACCACATCGACGGTTTTTGCAATTTTTACAAATTTTATTGTTGAAATTCGCTATTTTTATAAAGCCGATTGATGGAATTAGCCATTTTTACGAAACTGATGACGAAATTTGCGATGTTTGCAAAGCCGATCTACGAAATTCGCAATTTCTCTCCACCTGATCGACAAAATTCCTGATTTTTCCTCACCGCATAGACGAAATTCGTGATGTTGTTTGAGCCTGATCAATGAAATTTACAGTTTTTCCGCGTGAAATAGGCAAAATTCACGATATCCCCATATCGGACCAATGAAATTTGCGATTTTAAAATCATTTTGCATGAAATCTGCATTTTTTTTAATGTGACAAGATGAAATTCGCGATTTTTTTTTTCTCATGATAAATTTCCAAAACTATCGATTGTTTCGCAGCCGATCAACGAAATTTTCAATTTTTCCGCACATCATCGTAAAATCTGGATTTTACCGTGTCTTATCAACAAACTTTGTGATTTTTTCATTCCTGATCAATGAAATTTGTGTTTTTTTCAAGTCATAAACCGAAAAAAACATGCAATTTTTTCTTAGCGGATGAGTTTAATTTGTAATTTTTCGTGTATCATCAACAAATCTGACGATTTTTTCTTGCTCTATCAATGAAATGTGCGAGTTTTCGTGTCCAAGCGACAAAATTTGCGATTTTTCCATTCCTAATCGACAAAACTCGCGATTTTTCTGTTCCTAATCGACAAAATTTTAATTTAAATTTGCTATTTTTTCTATCCTCATGGGCAGAATTTGAGATTTTTTCGTATCTGATGAACGAAATCTGCGATTTCTATGCACTTAATCAATGAAATTTGTGATTTTTCCGTAACCGATCTACAATTCTTAAGTGACTTATGAAATTTTTTGTTTTTCTGCGGTAAATTAACGAAACTTACGATATTTTTCGATGACTTTTGAACAAAAATTGTAATTTTTTTCTAGTTGTAAATTGACGAAGTTCGCGGGCCACACGTTAACCCATCGCGGGCCACCAATTGTGCATCCCTAATCTAAAAGTTAGAAACAAAATTGCACCCTTTTTTCTGATATCTTCCTCCCTCTCCTTTTTATACTATTTTTCTTCTGAAGGTAAATGAGCAGCTAAATTTATCATTGAATCTGTTTCTGTCTTACTTTATTAAATCTTTAACTCAGTGTCTGTAAAAACAAGTGCTTGTATGTTGTTAGCAATGAAATGCTATTTGAGCTTGTTAGGGGAAGTTGCCCCCAGGCTCCCATGAAAAAAAAACTAAAAATACTCATAATCTAGAGTTTGAGCGCTTTTGCTACATTAGTTTTAACAGGGTTCTTCAAAAGATATTCATTTTTTTTTAAATTTGTTGACGGTCCCCTATGGAGTTTCGGGAAAAAATCATCACGAAGATGTATGACTTATACTATTATATTTATACACTAAGATTTTCGAGATGATTCCTCATGTATTTTTTTAGATATTTAACAAAATGTCTAAAATTGCAAGTGAACAATAATCAATGGCCAGGTAGTGTATCTCCAATCTTTTCCATTCTATCAAAATACTTATATGTGATATAAGTGACACACACATAAGCAGGGTTTGAAAAAACCTGGGTTTTTTTTTTAAAAAGCCTAACCCACTGGGCCCAGTAGTCTAAAACCCGGGTTTTTTCGGGTTTTATCAAAACTTTTTAGAGAACTCTTCACATTTCTAATTTTCACATGCATAGTACCTAAATTTTTCATTTATCAGTGAAACAAAGGTATACAGTAGAAGATCTTTATACCGCAATTCCATATAACGCAATTCTGCATATAACGCACAACCTTTCAGATGTAAACAATGAATTTTACCATGAAGGAACACCTGAATTTTAAGACTGTAAAAAACTGCTACTGTCTGAAAACTAAATTTAATGCATTAGTACAATTTTACCTCCTTAATTTAGAACTTTTAAAGGAAAAAAATTATTATTACAATAAATGTTTTTGAAAATGAGCAAAATAATGAATAAATTGGGTCCAGGTCTATCTGGACCATTTTTAAAATGTATATTTAACAAAATGTTGAATGATCGCAATAATAGAAAAATTTATAATCTGGATAAGGAATGCAGTATAAAGGTAATTCTAATGTATTTTGATGTGTTTCAGACATATTTGTCTATATTTATGAGGTAAATTTGATGACGCGTGATATGTGATCCATATAACGCAAAATTCTATATAACGCACAACCTTGCGTTTTTAGGTTTGCGTTATATAGATCTTCTACTGTAATTTTGCATTAAGTATAGATTAACAATAAAAATAAATATATAAAAAGAAAATATAAATATATTTTAAAAGATTATTTTGTATCTCATAGAACCTAGATTACTGGACGAATGATATTTTAAATCAAGTGCAACTGAATTTCTTTATATAAATCTCAAGTTAAACAGACTAATTTATGCAATTTCTTTCATTTACTTCAATAGAAATCAGTTTAAAGCAGCAACATTTATGTAAATATTTTTATTTTTGTGAAGAAAAAATAGAATTCACACATATATAAGCATATATATATATATATATATACTACAATTTAAGCAACATTTATATTGCAGTAGTATTAAATTGGATTATCTAAAAGTCAATGTCAGTCATATCTATAGTTAGATCGTAAATGGCAATACACTTTTATTAGTTTAGTTTTGTATGCCATCAGTAAGCAATCTTTTAAAGTATCTGGATACATTTTAGATTAGATTTTATTAGGGATTTTTGGATATTATCAAGATATTTGTTAAAGAAATATGGCTCAGAATGTTTGAAAACAAGGTACTTATACTACTAAATACAATTTAAAATAACTAATTGATTACAAAAAGTTTATGAGGTTAAAGATTAAAAGGTTATGACAATAATAAACATTATAATTTGCTTTTACAAAAATTAATTATTAGTAATAATTTTAATAATGAAATTACTAAAGTACTATACTAAAACTTTTTCACTCTTTTTGTTATAACAGGATTCCCAGCAAAACATGACTGGCATATTCCTTGACTTTCCATGACCAAATCTCAAAAAATTCCCTGACTTTTCCAAACCAAATCTAGAAAAATTCTCTGACCAAACGAGCATGATAGGGTCACCTGGGGTAAAATGGGTAGCCGGGGTAAAATGGGTATATTTTATTTATTTATTTTATTATTTTACCAGACAAATTTTTAAAATAAATTAAAATTATGAACAAAGTGCTTACATATCAGGCAATACTTAAACCTTATAAAAACAAACTGGCGACGCATATAATGGGCTTAGCAACCATTTTGTTTTTCAGAAGATAGAACAAAGTGTTTTTAGTGGTTGAAAAACTTCTTTCCAGAAAAATATACAGGAAGAATTTTAGGAATAAACTGTTTGATATTTACAGAAGAAGGATTCTTCTAACTGAAAACTGTTAAATTAAGTAAATTTATTTACTCACAAAAATTTTATAGCG
Source organism: Maratus speculifer (assembly GCA_964019185.1). Taxonomy (NCBI): domain Eukaryota; kingdom Metazoa; phylum Arthropoda; class Arachnida; order Araneae; family Salticidae; genus Maratus; species Maratus speculifer. Next base: position 361,877,438 of record OZ025292.1, read on the forward strand.
TTTTTTGTCATATGGGGTAAAATGGGTATAGGTCAAGATATGAATGTATGAAGATTGATCAAAGTTGAAAGAAACTTTTGAGGGCAAATTGTTATTGATCCTATGTTTTAAACTGAAATTATGCTTTGTTATATGAAATTAGGCTATTACTTATATCATCAATTTATCATTTATATTATAAGTTAGGCTATTTCGGGTGACATTATAATACATGCAAATTGACTAAATGTACAGGAACACAAGGTAAGAAAAATATCACAAAATTAAATTAAAACACATTTTCTTGTACTGGCGAGGCTATAAAAAAACTCAGAGAAAACGCAAGAGAGTACAAGCAAAGGTAGAAGTTTTAACTACAGAGCAGGTAGCTGCAAGTCTAAAAAAGTACAAACAGTTAAAAGAATCGAAGCAACCCATAAAATAGAAGTTAAACCAAAGGTTTTCACTGCAATGAATCCAGTGATTGGCAATTGAGTCCCTGTAAAATGTAATGTAAAGAAGTCCGTTCAAGAATTCACAGGTCTTATTGATATCCCTGATGAAGGTGAAAATACTGTGAAGTTTGCAACAAAGTCATCTGCTGGATTATTTTTATATCTTTCCTGAGAAAGACTATGTTGCTGATGTGAACACATCCTAATTGCCAGAGAGCTATCTCAACAGAGCTGCAATAGTCCTTGCCAATATACACTTTGCATGTAAATTTTTATTATGTTATACCTATCTGCATAAATTGCTTTTGATTAAACATTGATTTTCCAGTGTAATTTAATTTCTCATTTTTTCCCTACAGATATTCATGCTGATATCTACTGCTTTTGAATTTCATTAAATAAAAAAAATACTTTTAAAGAGAAACACGATTCACAGCATGTGCGTAAACTGATGTGGTGAAGGATAGGATTTGTCAGTACTCTATCTTATTTACATTAGTTTCATAACAGTGTTTTTATATGTCAAGAAAAAAATGTAAGCAAATTGAAGTGGGGAGTTTTTGAAGCCCCTTCCCCTCACCTTCCAAGTTTACACATGATTCAGAGGATGAAAGTACAAAACTTTTAAATGGTTTACACATTGATTATAGTGTATTTAAGTATATTTAATTTATCATTCAACTTTAACCAGCATATACCCATTTTATCCCGAACCACGAGGTAAAATGGGTATACACCGGGGTAAAATAGGTATAGGGTTTTACACAAAAATTAAAAAAAGCAGTAAACACAAATTATGTTTAATTTAGACCTAAGATACACAATGTCAAAAATATTGAACAAAAACATGAATTTATTTCATAATATTTCTGCTATGAAACATTAAAATTAAAAAAGCTGATTTTTATACCCATTTTACCCCGGGTGACCCTACTTAATTTCACAATCTTTTGCCAAAATTAGCAATTTTTTTCTGCAATCATACTTCAATCTTTTTTTATTTTTCCCCAACTGTTTAATGAATTTTGTGTCATTTTTCATTTTTTCACTCAAATGTTTTCCATGACTTTTTTAGAAATTATTTGTAAATTCCTTGACTTTTCCTGTATATTTTGAGATTTTCCTGACTTTTCATGATGCTGGGAACCCTCTATAATCTGTCACCGTTTTTGTGTTGAAAATTACTGTATAAACTTTCATTGAACATTGAAGCAGGATAATAAATGTGCTTAAAAGCTATAACAATCAAGCAATCAGGATGGGGATCACATTTCAAGTGCCATCATTAGGTATACATTAAGATTTAAAGCACTTGGATGCATTTTAAAATATATAGCCATGAACATCTTCCTTATTTACAAATTAATTTATTTTAGGGTCATTTTATCAATACTTAGAAATTCTTTTAAATAATGGTTAGTTTGAAATATATTTAAATTGGCATTTATCTTTCCATTCTCATATCTTAGATTAAATAATGATACAGTTGTGAAAACATGCGAAAATTTGAAAAAAACCCACAAATGGGTTTTTGATGGGTTTTTTCAAGTGGGCCCGCCCGAAAAAACCCGGGCGGGTTTTTTTGGGCTGGGCCCACTTCGGCGAACCCTGCACATAAGTGATGGAAATGAAATGGGTTTTTCTTAAAGTTTTATACCAGTCTTTAGGCTTGGGTGGGTTCAGGCTCAGTCTATTTTACATTCAAAATGTTACCGTAAAATGGGGTGAATAGGAACGAAACTTTCCGGTCATACAAATAAATTCATTATAAATATATGTGATGATATTTTTAGTAGCCAATTTTTTTATAAGAAGGTAATAACATTAAGAGTTGGGAAATTCAGTTTTGACATGTTGGCACCATTACCGGGGTATATAAAGAAACTTCAAGAGAATCGTCAAAAACCTCATTTTTTCAACTTCTTCAAAACTTTGTCTGTAACTACAGTATTTTTCGTATTCTAAATCTAAGAGAGGGGATTTTTAATTAATGATAGACCTGTAAACAATATGCTGTGTTAAATTCTACTTATTTCTAAACTACATAATGAAAAAAAGAAAAATGGCTTGTAATATCAGAGGTTTAAGATTTACGGGGTGAATCGGAACACGTTTTCTCTCATGGTTTATTTTTCTATGCAGTAATAGTTTCATACAATATAAGAGAACATGTGTATGAATATGTATTGTAACAATATTTTGTCTGTTCTAATTACTTGAATAGCTTAAAGGTGCCAATAAATTACTTGGTTAAACAAAAAAGGTCAACGAATAATCCAACAGACATGGAACACACAATAAAAGAATTTAAAAATAGCAAATTATTTAGAAAAACTGCACAAAATTAATATCTGGCATCCACAACATTACACAAATATCTCAAAATGAAAACCCAATTAAAAAAAGAGAGAAATGCAAACAGTACTAAGGGCTGGGAATAAGGGCATATTAGTAGATTGCATTAATACATGCAGCGATTGGAGCTACTCAATATTTTCACTTACCCAATGACTACTAACAAAGGATAACACAGAACAGGGCTGAATTTGTATTAAATTCTACTTCTTCAATTAGAATATAATTTCTTAAAAGAAATTTTAATTTCTCTTGATTTCAAAGTTGTTTTTTAATTTTTTTAAAGACATATCTTTATTGTATGTAAAATAAAGGCTTGATTCACAGTAACTACGTGTTCCTATTCCTCCCTTATCATTATTACCTGTTTTTACTAACCCTATTAAAGTGTGAATCGGAATAATTAAAATTTATAACATTTGTTCCGATTCACCCCTATCTGTGGGGTGAATCGGAACACCATTAAAAAATTAAATAATACATACATAAACAGTAAGAATGTTTCGTTTTTGCTTAAAAAGTAAAGAACAAAACAAGACCGAAGTTTCTAGTAGAAAAATAAAAAAATTAAAAAATCAGTTGTTGCTTTTTTTTAACGTTAAAGTTGAAAAGTGTTCCGATTCACCCCATTTTACGGTAGTTATTCATGTATAGAACAGAAGTGTTTTTTAATCTAGGGATTTACGAGTATGGAAAAATCATGATTTATCTGTTTATTTTCATCAGGCTTTCCATCCTAAGGCCCTGTTTTATACATTTGCGAATCACTTGCATTCAGTAGATATAATTGCCATGTACAGTAGACTCCCTCAAATCCGCACGGCTTAGGATCAGAGGTTTTGTGGATTTTAGAATTTTGCGGATTTCTGGTCGGTTTTTTTTTTTGTTTATATATTTTTTTAAATAATTTGAATGTAATTAATAATGAAATCCAAACTATAATGAATGTTTACAATATACTAAAATATTAAACTAAAATAATAAAAATTTAGATGATTTTTAAAAATGATTAAAATACTAAAAGCAAAGATCAAGTTAATAATCAATTAATGTACAAAAAATATTCATTATAAAGATTAAATGTGATTTTCCTAAATTATTCTATGAAACTTGACTCATAAAGGTACATTTTTAATTCACATCAGGATCATAAAATAACAAAGCTTTATTTCAGGTTTAGCCATACATAAATATATTTGGTAAGATTATGAATACCAATGATATCAGCAATATCTTGATTTTTTCCAGAAATAAATTATTCTTTCTTCAAGAAAAACATGGATTTAATAACCTTAACAAAAATTACAAATTAAAAAATATATGGAATTGATATAATACTAAAAAAGTCAAATTTTGCCCTTACATCTTAACTGAATGTTTCATTGTTTACATCTGTAAATTATGTGCGGATTTTAGAGAGTTGCAGATTTTAGGAGTGCGGATTTGAGGGAATCTACTATATTATTATTCTGTCAGAAAGCAATACAGCAATTTTTCCTCTTTTTTTTTCTATAAAAGTATTGAATCTTTCTGATAACATTGTCAAATTTTTAATTTAATCTGATTTTCAAGGACTCATCATGGAAGATTTATGCAGAAGAAATCTGTGAACTATACTTTTTTTGTGCTAACACTATTTTCGAATTATAATCTCAGCAGAAACAATTTTTCTTGAGAAATATGGTCACCTAGTTTGAAAAATAAGTTTAAAATTTTACAAGAGTTTTACATTCAATAAATAAAAAAAACAAAAAAAAAAAAACTATAAGGAATTGAAATTTCATGAAACTGCTTCAGAACCAAATTTTGCCTGAATCGATACCTGTCTTTTGAATTTAAGCAGAAGATAAGAAAGAGATCATAGTTTGTTTTTTATCATTCGTTTGTGCTTTTAAGTTTTTACACAATCAAAACTTATTAGTGAATGATCACAAACATTAATGTGAAAATTATTTTTCAGGAATGGCAACCACCATTTGCTGTAGATGTAGACAACTTCAGATTCACACCTCGCATGCAAAGATTAAATGAACTTGAGGTATTTTCTTTACTTATATATTTTGACACTTTTGTTATAAATAATTATCTTTTAAAAAGATAAATATTTATACATCTGTAAATACTTTAATTTTCTCTAATCTTGGAATAAATAAAGCTATTGTCTATGTTTATAACAGAGAAACAATGTTATATTTTCTTCTCTATGTGATCTTTTAAAATTACAATTAAATCCTCCTTCTGTTATGTATGTTGTGTATGTATGATTGTATAAATGTATCATTGAATAATTAATTCAATTATATACGTACTTCTATTTGACACATGATAAAATCATTTTTGCATTAAAATAAATGTTAGATGAATTAAGTGTTTATTCTGTCATATAAACAAAATATTGAATCTTTCAAAAACTAAGGAATAAATTGGGACTGAAGCTTGAAAATGTGTAAATGAAAAATTTCATATAAATGATGCTTCTATATACTGATAACTTATTAAACATCTTAATATAGTTGTTTTTTATTCTCTTTATTTTTAATTCTAGGTAGAAGGACTTCCTTAGTTAATTGGTTAATTCTAAATAAGTTGAGGAAAAGATGTATTAATTAATATTAATAGAGTAATATTATTAATAATTGTTAATTTTTTATTAATTAGATATGTTTCGAAAATGCCACTCAGAATGGTAAAAAAGGATTCTATTTAAATATGGCTTTTGAAAAAAGTATAAAGTTAGTAAAGTATTACAAGAAAATATTAGAAAGATTATTAAATGTTCATTATTAATTCTAAACAATCTCATGCTTAATTTTTATAGCACTAATAGAAGGTAGGGGATTCAGCCCCTTTTGAACTACGCTCATTAACTCCCATTGAGGCTTCATATTCCAAAAACAAGATAATGTGTCCTGTTTAAAACATTTTACCAGGTTATGAAAGATTGAATGATATTATCACAGTAGCAGCAGCTATCCTTTGAGTTTATCCATTGCTGTCATGACAAATGATAACTGTTTTCAGATTAATAAGCAAGATCAATTACACTTTTGAAAACCAGCTTGTATAAAATAGTAAGGTTTAAAATGTTATCTTTCTGACTTTTATAATGACACTATGGGCAATTCCTCCTTTTAGAGATAAAATGTCTTTTTGGGAATAGCTTTTTGAAAAATGATTTTAAACAGCTTTGTATTTTCAAACTTTTAAGCTTATATTTTATGTTTTGATCACATTTTAAATCTTTTTAGGAACAGGTATAGCTTACTCATGAGTTCATTCTTTTCTTTATTTTAATACATCATTGTGCATATTTCACAATGTATGTTGTTTATATTATTAAAATTATCCAAACTTTTCAAAAATTTATTTATCAAATGGTAATTTGTCTATATATATATAATAAGAAATGTCTGTTTGCCTGCCTGACCATGAATAATGCCGAAATTATATCACTCAGGCCTCTGAAATTTTTGTCATGTGTAGATGCTAAAACCGGAAACTGCACTTTGTAGCCAGATTTTTAAATTTCAATTTAGATATTTTAAAAAAAATTAAAACTTACTGAGTAAGAGGATATTTGCAACTTTCCACCAATGCACGGCAACAAATTAGTTTGGTTAGAGGTTATTTGCAGCTCGCCACCAATCCGTGGCAATAAAACAGTCAGCCAATGAGACAAGGCGGTAATTATGGGATTTAACCATTACATTTGACAGAAGATTTTGCCTGGAAGAGGTCTCATTGAAAAAAGGAATTTTAAAATAATTCAGTTATTGCATTATTTTTGTGGTTCAAAACAGCTAAAATTAACAATTATATTTCTTTATCCTTTCAAAACATGGTCTTCATAAGAGAAGTACATAATTGTGCTCACTCAAACAAAATTTAAAGTATTCTTCAGATAAAAAGAAATCTATTTTAGTATGAATGAAGATTTTAAATATTTGCAATTTTTTGAAAACATCTGTGGTCCCGAGCAAAGCCGGTCAGATCAGCTAATATAAAATAATCTTTTTAAATGTATTGTTTTTATATGACATAATTTTCTTTGTTAAATTAATTTCTCATGCAATAATTTAATTCGTTTAAACTTTTTTCCCATTTAAGATTTACAAATACATATATTTAAGTGTTTGGAAATACAGTTGTACCTCGCTAAAACAAAATTTAAAAAGTTGCTTTTTTTTTGTGTTACCATAGTGCCATTTATGGTTAGACAGGGTGGCTACAAATTCCGGAAATCATGGAATCAGGGAAGTTTATCAATCTGGAAATATCAGGGAACTTTATAAAAAAAATACTAAAAAAAAATCGGGGAAATTTTTCTCTATGCTGAAATATTTGTTTTCACCTTACCAACAACATTGATTTGTTGCTAAACAAGGTATGTTTAACCCAAGGTATGTTTAACCCAAAGGTATGTTTAAACCAATAATAAGATGTGATAAAGAGACATAAAGTCGTACTGCTGCCCCCGAGAGCAGAATCGGTGCAAAGCTGCGACGCACATCGCTGACTCTTAGGAACGTCTGCAGACTACTTTTCAACTGTTAAAAATTTAGCAAAAAAAAAAAAAAAAATTCGGTCCTAAATCTAAAAATTTGGACATAAAATGTAATGTGAATTTCGACAATTAGACTTCAAAAAGAAACCAATTTCGACATAGATCCTAAAAACCACGCAAATTTTGTCCAAAAATTGCGAAAAAAGCAGCAAATTTCTTCAAAAGATAAATGGAAAATTTCTTTAAAAAATCATGGAAAAAACGGAAAATTTCTTCAAAAGATCGCAAAAAACAGCAAATTTCGTCAAAAGATCCCGAAAAAACAGAAAATCTCGTCAAAAAATACTGAAAAAAAGGAAAATTTTCCCAAAAAATCGCCAAAAAAAAAAATTCTTCAAAAGATCATGAAAAAATGGCAGTTTTGGTTAAAAAAATTTTTTAAAAAAAGGCATATTTTCTCAATAAATTGTAAAAAAACGGCAAATTTCGTCAAAAACGTGAAAAAATCGAAAATTTCTTCAAAAGATTGCAAAAAACGGCAAATTTCTTCAAAAAATCACAAAAAAATGTCAGTTTTGGTAAAAAATCGAAACAAAATGTATATTTTCTCAATAAATTATAAAAAAAATGGCAAATTTCATCAAAACTCGTGGAAAAAACGGCAAATTTCTCCAAAAGATTGCAAAAAATGACAAATTTCTTCAAAAAATCGCAAAAAAAGGCAGTTTTTTTTCAAAGGATGACGAAAAAATGGCAGTTTCCATTAAAAAATCGAAACAAAAGGCATATTTTCTCAATAAATTATGAAAAACGGCAAATTGCATCAAAAAATCATGAAAAAACAGAAAATTTCTTCAAAAGTTTGTAAAAAAGGCAAATTTCTTCAAAAAATCACAAAAAACAGAAATTTTTTTTCAAAAGATCACGAAAAAAAACGGCAGTTTTCGTCAAAAAAAATCAAGAAAATATTGCAAATTTCACAAAAAAATCGGGAAATTTCTTCAAGAGATCGCGGAAAATTTCTTCAAGAGATCGTGAGAAAGCAGCAGTTTTCATCAAAAGATCGCGAACATACTGCAATTTTATTGAAAGGGTCGCGAATAAACAGAAAATTTCTTCAAGAGATCGCGACAAAACTTCAGTTTTCATCAAAAGATCGTGAAAAAAAAACCCAGTTTTTGTCAAAAGATAAGAAAAAACATCAAATCTTGTCAAAGGAAAGCCCCCCCCCCCTCTCCCCTTGTCTTTCGGACAATGTATAAGGTGTTAAAAATTCCGAGCACAAAGGCAACTTCTTTTTTAAAGTATACTTTCCTTTTATGTCTATCACAAATACTTGGGAGGTTTGAGTACATATAATGTAATGCGAGCAATTTGTCTGCAGACTGCAGAAAAAAATTCTGCTCCTGGGCTGCTGCCTAGCGATATCTGTCTGCATGAAAAGCTAAATTGTCCCATAAACACAAATTTTCAAAAGTTAGTTCATTCGTGATCTTTCGATGAAATTCGTCAATTTTAGCAATCTTTTGATGAAATTGGCTCATTTTTCACAATTTCTTGACAAAATGTACACTTTTTCGCGAATTCTTAACAAAGTTTGTATGCCTTTCACAATTTTTCGACAAAATGTGCATGTTTTTCACGCCTCTTTTTTCCTCACAAAATGTTTACATTTTTCGTGTTTTTGAGATTTATTAACGAAATTTTAACATTTTAACTTTAGTCGAGATTTGCACTTTTTTCATGATAGTAAGATGAAATTTGAGCATTTTTGCAGTCTTTAAATGAAATTTGTGCCTTTTTCGCATTCTTTTGACTAAATTCTTGCTTTTATGTGATTCATCGCATTCGCCTTTTTTTTAGACAAGCCTTGGATGAAATTTGCATTTTTCATGCAATCTTTAAGACTAATTTTGCACTTTTTAACAATCTTTTGACTAAACTTGCTTTTTTTTTTTTACAAAATTAGAAGAAATGAACATTTTTTTTATAAGATCTTTTGACAAAATTTCACGGTTTTCCTGCGATCCTATGTCGAAATTCACAAAATCCTTTGATGAAATTAGCAATTTTTTTTTATCTGATGCCTATAATGCTCTAACTTTTGTTGCATATCTGTAATAATTAGAGATAAATCATAATACTTGGCACCTCTGCTAATTAAATACTGTACAATTTTTATTTTTCCTCCCAAAAGAGATATTTGCAGCTGGATAAGTGTGTTATACGAGAAAGCAGCATAGGTTAAAAAAAATACCGTATATGTTCTTTAATAATAAAAATCAGGGAAATCTGATATAGTTAATCAGGGAACTTTTTTTCATCATTTCTGTAGCCACCCTATTAGATCAAAAGAACTAAATAAATAAACTTACCCCAGGGATATAAATTATTATATTCCTGCTAAAATCATAAATTAATAGGAAATAGAAAATTTAATTAAGAAATAAAACAAATTGGTCATCATTTTAGGCAATAATAAATTTATTTTCCTGCTAATCATTTTTTAAATAGTCCATTATTGACTTAAGTTTCAATTTTTGTAGATTGTTTCTTTCTAGGAGTGTAAAAAGACCCTCATTTCATTTGCCCAAAGCTCGAGAAGCATTCTCTTGTTCCATAAGGAAACATACAGTTTTCAGTGCTGTGGTAGCTTCCTTTAGTGGCAATGAACTTTTCGTTTCTGTGTTGATTTCTTCATCTTCTTTTGAGACATTGATGTTATCTTTTTAGTTAATGCAACAATTATTTCTTAATCTGTCATCACATCTGAAATCAGCACATTTTATTCTATGCATACTCGTCAAACCATGTTTGCTAAATAATTCCCTGTTTTTCAGTTTCTTCTATTAAATAAGTCGTCATTTCAGATTCTGTTGCTTTAGTTTCTTCATTCATTTCATGCATAAATCACATATATTGGAAACAATTTTTTACAGTTTCAGTAGTGATACTGTTCCAGGTTTTTCTTAGGTAAGTTGTAGCTTCCAGTAAATTTACACAAAATTGTTTTATCATCAAAGCATTGGATAATTCCTTGGTCACAAGCCTGAAGTTTTGCTGTAGTGTTCGGGGGAGGGGGGGGGGAAGTACACACATTTAGTTGCTTGCAGTACTGGAACATCTTTATGAGAACTGCAATTGTCCAGCAATAACCAAATTTTTTTTTTTCTCTGTGGAATTTTAAGTCCAGATCCATTTTGTAAAAATAATATTGTTTATCCATGTGTTTTTACTGGAAGCATAGCAAACAGTCAGTTTTAATACTTTTTAAACAATGTGGTTTTGCCAACTTACTGATTACGAACAATGGTAATTTTTCACTTCTGTCCATGTTACAATCGACCATAATCATACATATTTATTTACTGAAGTTTTCTCATTTTAAAGTAACTATTCACAAGAATTGTGCTTTGAAAAACAGTCCTGATTCATCAGTGTGAAAAAATATCATCAAAAGCTTTTTTTTTTATTGCTTTACATTTAACCAATTTAAAAAAAAAGATTATAGCATTCTCATCTTCAATAAATTCTTCTCCGTATATCTTTTTGCAGACAATTCTATGATGCTCTTTAAATCTTGTCAGCCATCCGTTAGACCTTGTGAAATCGCTGTTGCTGAGAGCATCAGCAAAAGCCTTTGCTTTCTGTTGCAAAACTGCACCAGTTAAAATAATGTTCTTGCTTCTTTTATCTTCTGTAAGACAGTTTCAATTTCTTCAATCTTTCCTGTATGCATCCGTTTACTTGCTGGCCTCTACTGCTTCCACTCTTTTATTTTATCAATGGCCACTTGATAAACTGCAACACGCAAAATTTAATTTGAAAAGAATAAGAAGACATGCTTGATTCCCATCTCAGGCATTCTTGCTCAGGATTTGGGAAATGCAGATTATCAGATGATTAAGAAAAGCAAAGATTAGTCAAATATTTTGCCATTTTTTGATACTTTTTCCTTTTTATATCATTTTTAAAAAGGAGAAAAATTCCATTTTTAATAAATAAGATGTGACATGTAAGTTTCAAATATCAAAAGCTTCCCTTATGAAAAAATGTTTTTTGATTTCCGAGCAAAACAGATTTTTCTACCTTAATGGGATTTTGCAAAATTCTATTTTGTATTAAACATATTAATTTACACTGATTTTCAGACTTATCTAATGGGACCTCATTTTTTCACGTTGAGCAAAATTTCGCGTTAAGCAATTTCATATTAACAAGGTTCGACTGTATTATAATGTGAACTTTTTAAATGTGACATAATATTCACCAATCAAAATTTTCTTGCATAATTAAATTATTTTAAGCCATTTTAATTCTGACAATTTTTGCAGGGCTTGAAATTCAATTTTTCGAAGGAGGGAAGTCTCCCTACCAACATTTATAAATGGAGGGGAGTTTGGCTGTTTGGGAGGGAGAAAAAATGTTAAAAACATGCCGTTAGTTTATGTGCTATTTAAAGAATTACCAGAATAGAGACATAAAAAAATATCACTGAAGCAATTTTTATCAACAATTCAGAATAATTATGCGAAATGTGTAAAAAAAACTTTTATATTGTCTAGTTTTTACTGGCGGTAAATTCCCTCCCAGTGCTAATTATTTTTGTCACAGGTCTAATTATTGTTTTAATAATAATTAATAAAACTTCTAATTAATTTAATAAATTTATATTTATAATTTATAATTAATTGTTATAACCAATATTATTTTTCTATATATTAAATGTGCAAGATACAAATTTAATCATAAAATAATACAGCAAAGAAAAAACAATATATTGATGCAGAAAAATTAGTTTGTTGAACTCCCTGTAGTATTTTTTGGGGGGAAGAAGAGAAGAGAGGTTCCCTTTGATGAAAGTTGCATTTTTTCGCTTTCTTTTGATGAAATCGGTCTTTTTTTACGATCTTTTCACAAAATTTGCCGTTTTTTCGTTAATTTTCTGAGGAAATTTGCGTTTTTTCGCGATCTTTTGATGAAATCTGATGTTTTATCGTGATTTTTTTAACGAAAATTGCCGTTTTTCGCGATATTTTCGGGAAATTTGTTGTTTAAAATGAATATTTTGTCGAATTTGTTGTTTTTCGCGATTTTTGGACGAAATTTGCCGGGTTTTTTTCGTAAATTTTCTGAGGAAATTTGCCGTTTTTTCGCGATCTTTTGATGAAATCTGATGTTTTATCGCGATTTTTTTTAATGAAAATTGCCGTTTTTCGTGATATTTTGGGAAAAATTGTCTTTTATAGTGAATCTTTTGTCGAAATTTGTTGTTTTTCGCGATTTTTGGACGAAATTTGACGTTTTTTTGTGAATTTTTTGAGGAAATTTGCCGTTTTTTTCGCGATTTTTTGATGAAATCTGATGTTTTATCGCGATTTTTTTACGAAAATTGTCGTTTGTCGCGATTTTTGGAAGAAATTTGACGTTTTTTCGCGACCTTTTTGACGAAAACTGCCATTTTACAGAATTTGTCACGAAATTAGGATACTTTCAAGAATCTTTTGACAAAATTTGCCGGAAATTAGTCGTCTTTTCGCGATCTTTTTACAATATTTGTGGTTTTTTAGCAAACTTTTATGAAATCGCGCGTCTTGTGAAACGTGTAATAGCTATTTCTTTTGTGTGTCATCTCCGATCTTTTGCGTAATTTACGCGCAATAGCGCGTCCGCAGCATTAATGTTTCATAAATTTTGGAATTGAATGTGTTATTTTTTTTGTGGGGGGGGGGGGGAATTCTGAACATAATCACCTCTATTTCGCCGCGGAAAATAAAACAAAACTCATCAATTGATTGCAGGAAAAAAATTGCAAAGTTTGTTAATCAGTCGCGGAAGAAATGGTGATTTTCAATGATTTTTCGCTGTAAAAAAACTCACAAAATGTGTCGATTACTCGCACGAAAATATCATAAAATTCGCAAAACAGTCGTGGGAGTTGATCATAGTTTCAAAATGCAAAATTGTTTTGGCAGGAGCCTCCCGTCCACGTTATTCTTTTGGGCGGGATTTCAAAATTTTGGGCGCGAATCCTGCCATCCCTCCCTGAAATTCAAGCCCTGATTTGATATTTGGGAATTTTACATATGACTTAATTATTTCCTTTAAATGTTTGTTTTGCATGTAATATGTTTGCATGTGATGTTTTATTTTAAAGTTTTCATACATTTTTAATACTTACATGTAAATATTTTGATCTTCATTTTCTGATTTTATAAATTTCAATTTTCATTCCATTTGAAAATGACAAAATTGTTAATTTTCAAATCTTTTCCATTTAAGATTTATGGCTGCTTCCCCTACTAATTCTTTTACATAGCCTTCCTTTCCTCTCTCTCTTTCAAAGGAAAAAAAAAAAAAGTCATTCTAGTCTTATTGCAATTTCTTTTCAAATTATTTTTGCATTGAATTTCTAAATGGTAGAGACTATATGGATACCTCTGTGAGATATATGTGTATCAATCATGTAATAAAATATACAGTCGGCCCCGCTTAAACGAATATTGATGGTTCTAGAAAAAATATTCGATTACTCGGGGTATTTGATTAAACGGGAAAACATAGAAATGTAATATTTAATGCTTAATAAAATGGTAAAATAACTATGTACAGCATAATTAATTAATAGCATAATAAAATAGTTAGAATAATGATGTAGATTAGTAAAATAAATACAAATACTAATATAAAGTAAGTACGTAATAATTTAATATCAGTACATATAGCTGTATGATTTGCATTATACTGCATGCATATATGATTGATATAACATGTAATTTAGGGATGCACAACCTATGGCCCGCGAACTTCGTCAATTTACAACTAGAAAAAAATGCAATTTTTGTGCAAAAGTCAAAGAAAAAAATTGTAAATTTCGTCAATTTACCGAGGGAAAATGTAAAATTTCGTCAGTCACTTAAGAATCGAAAATTTCGTAGATCGTGCACAAAAAAATCGCGAATTTCATTGATCAAGTGCAGAAAAATCGCACATTTCGTTCATCAGATATGAAAAAATCGTGAATTTTGCCTATGAGGCTTGGAAAAAATAGCAAATTAGGCGATCGGGTATGGTAATATTGCGCGTTTTGTCGATAAGGCACGGAAAAATCGCGAACTTCGTTGGTCGGGTATGGAAAACTGCACATTTCGTTGGTCGGGCAAGAAAATATCATCAGATTTGTTGACGATGCACGAAAAATAGCAAATTAAACTAATCAGTTGTGGAACAATCGCATGCTTTCTCGGTTTATCGTGTCAAAAAAAAGCGAATTTTGTTGATCGGGCACGAAAAAAATCGCGAATTTTGCCGATCAGGGAAGAAAAAATGGCAAAGTTCGTCGATAATGCACGGGAAAATCGTGAATTTGGTGATGATGCGCAGGAAAATTGAACATTTTGTTAATTGGCTGCGAAACAACGTGAGATATGTAAGTTTATCAAGAGAAAAAAAATCCCCAATTTCATCTTGCCGCATAAAAAAATGAAGATTTCATCAAAATTAGTTAAAAATCGCAAATTTTGTTTATAGGACGCGGAAAAACTGCAGATTTCGTCAGTCAAAGGTAAAAAAGCGCATATTTCGTCAGTCGGGCATGGAAAAATCACAAGTTTTATATATCGGGATCCGAAAAATTGCAAATTTCGTTGGTTCGACATGAGAATATAGCAAATTTTGTGTATCTCACGCAGAAAAAATGCAAATTTCGTTGATCAGGCTCAAATAAAATCGCGAATTTCGTCTGTCTGGGGCAGAAAAATAAGGAATTTTGTCGATCAGGGGAAGAAAACCGCGAATTTTTTATATCGGCTTTGCAAAAATCGCAAATTTTGTCGATCAGGTTCATAAAAATTGAGAATTCCGTCAATCGGCTTTATAAAAATCGCGAATTTGATGGATAAGGTTTGTAAAAATCGCAAATTTCATCAATCTGGTATGGAAAAATCATGCATTTTTATCAGTCATGAGAGAAAAATTTCCAAATTTCGTCGATCAGCTTCGTAAAAATCGCGAGTTTCGGCGATCGGCTTCAATAAATTCTCAAATTTTGCTACTTATGCGATAAAAGATAATTAATTTTCTCTTTCGGCTATGAAAAAAATTGCGAACTTTGACGATCAGGCACGAAAACATGGAGAATTTCGTCAATCAGCTTTGTAAAAATCACGAATTTTCAAGATCAGCTTTGAAAAATCGTGAATTTGCTGATCGGCTTTGTTAAAATTGCTAATTTTGTTGATCAGGAGCAGAAAATTTTGGAATTCACGATCGGCTTGGCAATCGCATAATTCGTCGAACATGCGAAGAAAAATCATGAATTTCGTTAATCGGCCTCGTTAAAATCACAAATTTCGTTCATTGGCTTCATAAAAATCACGAATTTTGTCGTTCGGCTTCGTAAAATTCGAAAATTTCGTAAATAAGCCATGAAAAAATCACAAATTTTATCGTTCATGTGAGGAAAAAGCACAAACTTCATCGATCGGTTAAGTAAAAATTGCTAATTTTGTTGATCAAGCGTGGAAAAATTATAAATTTTGTTAATCACACGCAGAAAAATCGTGAATTTTATGGATCATGCGCAGAAAAATCGCAAATTTAGTCGATTGGTTTTGTGAAAATCTATAATTTCGTCGATCAGCCGAACAAAAATCGCGAATTTATCCAATTAGCTTTATAAAAATCACAAATTTCGTCAATCGGATTCGTGAAATTCGCAAATTTCGTCGATCTTCATCATAAAAATAAAGAATTTCGTCGACCCGCTTAGTAAAATTTGCAAATTTTGTCGATTGGTTTCGTAAAAATCTCGAATCTTCTCAATTTATTTCGTAAGAATCGCAAATTTTGTTGATCAGGCACGGAAAGATCAAATTTTCTCGATCAGTTTTGTAAAAATTGTGAATTTCGTAGATCACTTTCGTAAAAAGGTCAAATTTTGTCGAGTTTTCATGGAAAGTTGCAAATTTTGTTGATCGGGAGTTGAAAAATCGGGAATCTTAGTGATGAGGCACGGAAAAACTTTGTTGATGGGCTACTTCCCTCTCCTTCATTCATAAAATTCACATTTTTTTTTTCAGCATTAGCCACTTATCTTTGTTTTTTAGCACTTTTAATAAAACAAAATTTACTTTCCTGTATAAAGTCAAGGAATATTATTACATCTTGAAAATAAATCTTGCTATATCTGTTATATATATAAACGTAAAAACTGCTAATATATCCTCACCAACTGAATTGGATATTTTGACTGGTTAAGCGAATCTGAAGGGGTATTCCCCCACTTCCCTCTGAAAACATATTTTTTATCTGATTATAGGTCACAGATCACCTTCAAATTTGAATTCTTTCCATGTTATTGATGTGGCCCTCGACCACTCAGACGTATGTGTAAGTGGCCCTTCTCTTGAAAAGGTTGTGCATCCCTAATGTAGTTCATTGTAATTTGGTGAAAACTTTGCTTCTTGCAATTTACGTTATTTACACAGGCTTAAAAATGTCATTTAAAGTGGTTTGTTTTCATGGAATTTATGCATTTACTGGAATTATGCACAAAAAACATGGAAATATTTTTGTTTGTTAGCACTCTTATTCTGCATAATCAAAGCACCATTTATTAACGAAAATTTCACTTTTTTCGCTAAACCCATTCCACCGCATATTGACCAATGTTATCAAAATTAGGATTATGTTCCCTTTTCCTATCCAAATTTTCATTTTATCTCTGTTCTTTTTGGATTTTTTTGGCATTGTATTTCATATTGGAAACTTACGTCTGCGATATTTTAAGGCTGTTTTCAACTGCTTTGCTCAACAAGCGGAAAATGTTTTGACACATTTACGAATTCATTTTTCAATGGAAAAATATCAAATTGCTAAGCCTGACCATAGAAGATATCTGGAATCTAATTCAGTTTTCTATTTTTTGATCGATCCATTACCTAGTGAGTTATAAGCTTTTTTGTTCACGTGACAAGACGATTTTCACTCCAATTTGGACTGGTTTTTCTTCTCTACCGTGAGAAGTTAGTTTAAAACGCCCACTTTGACATTATTTCTGAAAAATCTGTGTATAAAAAAAAAAAAAGGAAACTGAATGAGATTTGATAGTTTCTGAACAACAATACCAGCTAGTTTCATACAATGCCGAGCAAAAATAAATTGAAACTTATGTCATAAAGTTGCCCTTTTTGATTTTAGAACAGCCTCAAAACCTTTTGCTACTGGACTTCTAATTTCTTATTTAATGCTTCAAAAACTAGTTTATCAGAAAGTTTTAAAGCTTTTCATTTAAAATTCATAGCAACGCCTTTTTCCTAAAGAAAATGCAACTAATCTTACAAAACTTAAAAATAATCCACATTGGCCAACTTATTTCACCCATTCGCAAAAAGGAGGGGAAAAGGAGAGATCATTTGACTTGTCCAACACACCTGCCGGCCGAAATCATTGCAAAAAGAACTGAAAATTTGTCTTCAATGTAAATGAGCCGAAAATGACAAAATGTGAAGAAAAATTCAAGATGAAACATGTTTTTCGTCCCTGTTTTCAAACATAGGTTACCCAGATGGTATTCGAATAAGCGGGGAGGTTCGCAAAATTCATTTGGCTTAAGCGGGGGAAAAATAACGTAGATCAAATGGCAATAAATTCGGTTCCGGAGAGCTCTATTCGAATAAGCGGGGTATTCAATTATCCATTACCCGATTAAGTGGGGAGGACTGTACTTGCTTTTTGGGACTTGATTATTGCTGGTAGAAACTTCCACCAAAATTTCTGAATAGTAATATCTAAATGTGGTAGTAAATGTCTCGGATACTTGTCTGAAATTCTGCATTAAATAAGGTGACGATTACTATACAAAAATGCCTGTGAAAGTTAGCCTATGTAGTAATCAGATTCTGTCACTATAGTAGTGAGATAAAATTGTTGCATGTTTTATGCTATGTGAATAATGGCACCCATCATTTGCTTGAAACTCAGTGAGGGGTACATTGCAGGGCTCGAAAAATCTATTGCCCGACATGCCCGGGGCATGTAAAATTATCGATCGGGCATGTATTATTTTTATCAACATGCCCGAACGGGCATGTATTTTTGAAAGTACCACATTTAAATTTAAATAGGTTGGCATAAGCTAAATCATGATGAAGAATGATCAAACTTCGTAAATTAATGGACGCCTTACGAAAAGTAGACATTTTATTTACAAATACAATCGGTCAGCGCCGGAATACGACTGAGCTTTCGTCAAAACAAGTGAAAATAGAAGAGGAGCATAGCCTTTGCTGCGCACATCCGTTGCGCGTACACACCTTTTCTCCGATGGAACGGCAGAGAAAGACTCTCCGCTAGCCGCTACCGCATTGGCTGCCAGGATAGAACGTCACTCACGTAACTAAGTGCCGTGATCGCCGATGTACCAGTGATTCTTTAATAATGGTTTTCAAAAGTTATGGAGCAACATATTTACCCGCGCAGCAATGGCGGCTCGCATAATGTACGCTATTGACGATTTGAGAAGATTAAAACAAAACATAACACGTAAATAAACTTTAAGTACTTTAACTAAATATGAATAATCACAACATCGGTAACAATTATTATGAATGACATCGCAACTTTTTCTTTCACATCGACATTCCCCCCCCCCCCCCCCCTTCATTTTTCGCGATCGGCATTGCAATATTTTTTCTTCTTGCAAAGACATTTTTTTCTCTACAGTTTTTGTAATAAAATGATATAACTCACGATTTTCCAACGGTTTCCGATGTTTATGCAAAAATTTGATAACAGACATGGTCTGCAATGAATTTATTTTCTGCGTAGTAGTAATTAGTGTCTATTTAAATAGTTTTTAAAATGCTGATTACTGGAATAATACTTAAAAAATTCCAGAAGTTATTTCTTTTAATAAAAATCTTTAAATTATTTTCTGCGTAGTAGTAATTAGTGTCTATTTAAATAGTTTTTAAAATGCTGATTACTGGAATAATACTTAAAAAATTCCAGAAGTTATTTCTTTTAATAATTCCTTTTAAAAAAACTTTTTGTGAGAAATTTTCTTAAGATTTCATTTTTATTTATTATAAATTCATTATTGAATCAGCACTCAAAATAACGTAAAAATTAGTCATCCATCAATATTAAAACAATTCTCGAAAATTATTTCTTTGTAGTCTTCTGAAATTTGATTTATATGTTTTATATTAACTAAATGTAACAGTAATTTATAATATAATAAAAAAATGTGTAATAAATTCCATGCTGTAAATTTTATTTATTAAATGAGAATTATTTAATAAAGAAATCTTTAATCATACGAGTTTGATATTTCCTTCAATAAAAAATATTTGGTATGTATTTTTATGATTTTATGGACTATGATATATAAAAAATACCAGCTTTAAAGTTACAATCATAAAACTTAGAAGTACAAAAAAGTTGGGCATGTAAATTTTTTATTCGGGCATCTATTTTTCCCTACCACATGCCCGACTGGGCATGTAATTTTTTTCAAATTTTTCTAGCCCTGGTACATTGTTTGTTTACTGAAAGGCTGGATAAGCCGCCATTCTTGACAACAATTAATATGCATTGCCACTAAATTATATTGATCATTGGCTGATTTTATGTAATGCAAATGGTCGAAGTAATGTAAACAAATACCAAATTGTATTTTTTAATTGCAATTGTTTTTAAACCACATTATTTGAGGTTTTTTGTTATTTTTAGGCAACAACAAGAGTTAAATTGAACTTTCTAGATCAAATTGCTAAATTTTGGGAACTTCAGGTAAGCATTTTTCAAATTGATATTGATAAACAAAATTCATTTTGATGAAATTGATCTGTATAAATGCTTTCAAGGAGGCATAATCAATGACTTGATGTGTGTCTCTTTGTATGAAATATTTAATACACTTTTTTCCCATTTTTATTTTTAGGGTTCTCCTGGCAAGCCATATGTAAGGGTTTGTTATATTTTTTTTTCATTTAGACCTTTCACGCTTGTGAAATATTGGGTCTTAATATATATTCATTCTAAATTTTGATTATTTTAAAATTGACGTTTTATTAATACGTAAATAAGTTTAATTATGAAAGCCAGTTGTAATATTCTTTTCAGAACTATTTCTTTTACTTTAATGAAATTCCAGATGATTTAATTAGTTTTTATTCATAGCAACTTAAAATTATTGAAAATTTTCTATCACTAAGTTAAAAATTTGCTAGAAAGTGTGTACTGAGTAATTTAGGATTTACAGTTATATTTACAAGGCTATGGAAAAAGAAAGTGTCTAGCGCTATTAAAATATTCTCATATCTTTTTTCAGCTTTTATTTTATGCCTAGTGTCCTGCTAGGCCATTATTTAAAAGCCCAGTGATTGCGATTTAAAAGTAGGCAAATTGTTCTCTGCCTTTTTAAAAAATAAATTAAGTACATCCCTATTTTTATTCAAGCAAGCATGTAATTTAAAAATTTGCATATTCATTATAATTCTTAAACTTAATAAATTTTTAATTTTATTAAATTACTTTATTTACAATATTAAAAGTTCCATATTTTCCTTAGCCGCCCCCTCCTCCTAACTCCAAACCTAAGTGTACATACATCAAATTGTTATTAAATATAATAATGAAAATGATCTTTTAAACTTGAACTAATAAACTAATGCTCATTAATGATTAGCACCTTCCCTTTTCCTTACTGTAGTGAACACAAATTATACCTAGGTATTGCCTCTACTTCAATTTTGTTTGTGGGGAAGCTAGGTTTTTTATGAATAAAAAGGCCATAAAAATTAAAACTTCATAAAATATTAGATAACACTTTGGATTCATTTAAGATCATATAAAGTTGATCTCTCATAAGTTGCAAAATCACACTTTCAATCATCTGATGTGTGTTTAACATTACTTTCATACTATTTAGTCATAAACATGTTAAATTAAGATAAATATAACTATTTACATTAAAACTGATTGTCTTTTTCTGAACAAAAATTTATTCTAAATACATGACAAAGTTTCAATTCTAAGATGGAATTTAAATTAATCACTTGGCAAATGCAGTTGTATAAAATTGCAATTATTTTCTTGTCTAAACTAGAGTGGATGCATAAATTAACAAAAATAAGCAATATATGATGAATATGTTACAACCCAATGTTTCTATGCTTAAGCTCATGTGTTTTATTTTTACTTCAATATATTCAAATTCTTAAAGTTGTACTAAATAATATTATTAGATTATTTTATTTAATTCTAAATATGCAATATATAAATACAAAATGAAAAAGCATGTGCTATCTAATAAGAAATAAGTTTTGAGAAATTTAATGATATTTTCAATAAAGAAATGCAAACTTTTAACTCAATATTTTCCAGATCTTTAATTTTGTTTTAATAAGGGGAAAAAATCATTTAAAGAAATTAAAGCGCAATTTCTTCATCAATAACTTTAAATCACTTTATAGCCTGAAAATACAAATATGTATATAATCATTTTTTTAGTTCCTTTTAACTATTGTCATTGAACCATTTGTATTTAGATATTTAAATAAATAATCACATTATTGTTATTTTTTTTCCTTTCCGTATTTCTAAGCATATTTCCTATATTTAACACCCCTCCTTCCTCACCTATTTGCTTAATGAATTTTGCACTATTTTTTCTTTTTTCATTGGCAATTTGTTTTGTCACTTACAATTTGCAATCTTAAATCGCACAGAAGGAGCAATGTTGGTTAATGCTGTTAGTTTTACCTGAAAAAAAAGTTGCAGTTTTTTTTTTTTTTAATCACAAGATTTATCACATGACCTAACAACAGAAAAAAACTAAGCTAAACAACCAAAATAGTAACAGAGCAAGAGGGGAATTCTTGCTTATGATACCAAAACACCCAGGAACTTCCCTAATTAATGATTTTAAATATGATTTTTATTGTTCCCAATTATATCTTTAAAATTATATTAATTCTGTAAGTTTATCTAAAATATTTGCACTTCTGTAATGTGCAATATTTTTTCTGTGTCCCACTTATTTATATTTTCCATAATTTCATGTAACTTAATTTTTTTTTTTTTTTTGGGGGGGGGGGGGGGGGGGTTATAACTTATGAAAATTAGATTTTTTTTCTGAAACAATAAATGTATATAAAAAAACTTTATCACGATCAAGATATTACTGTTTTTGATAAAAATTTCTTTTCCCATCCCAATTTTTGCTCCATACCAGTACCATATAAGATTTGTGTAACATTCTTGTATCAATTTATTTCTACTTTTAAAAATTTTAACAATTAAGAAAGCAAAATTAAATATTTCTTTTTGCTATTTTTAATTTGAAAAATTGTGTTTTTTAATTTTTTCTGAAAGGTCATATCTGCTTATT
Organism: Maratus speculifer; assembly: GCA_964019185.1. NCBI lineage: Eukaryota > Metazoa > Arthropoda > Arachnida > Araneae > Salticidae > Maratus > Maratus speculifer. Next base: position 361,900,128 of record OZ025292.1, read on the forward strand.
ATTATTCTTTTCTGGAACACAGTACACAATACAATTAATACTCTAAACATGCCTTTACATTTTATAAGCTTTGCTTACTAAATTATCTAATTTTATTTCAGAGTTAACATTAGGGCAGTCAGGATTAGCTTGAAAATTTAGGAAAGTTTGATGAAACATATCACGCTTGGCTTTTACAATAAAAAAATCATTTAAGCTCTGTTTGAGTTGGAATTGATATACATGTACATATATATAAAAAAAAACCAAAGATGATATGAATTACACAAACAATTTACAGTCAAAGATCTATAATCTGCACCCCATAATCCACTATTTTCTCATTGTTTTCTCATTAAAAAAAAAAAAAAAAAAAAAAAAAAAATTGTTTTTGGATCACTAATTTGTACATTTTTTAACTGTTTATTTCATTTTTTACATTAGTAAAATGATGTGAATTATAGAAAACAGTGGATTATGAGTGTGTGGATTATAGATCTTTGACTGTATACATTTTTGCTTATTAACATATTTTCCCCCTTCCATCCTTTTTGTCTGTTTGTTACATTTATCTGCTTGTTTAGCTTCCTCTAAATCTACTACTGACACTAAAATTTAAATGAAATAACTAGAAAAATCAAGACATGCTGCAATACGATTAACACTAGACTGCCCAGAGCAGTCAGTTTGACTAATAGTTGATTTCTTTGTGTATTTCATTTATTTTTTATAATCTAATATTTTCCTTCCAGTTGTAAAAGATGGTTCAAAAACTTTGCAAATCCAGTTTTTAATTTCATTTTTGTGACCCGTACTTAACTGTTGTACTGACATAAAACACAAGTATTGGTTTGGAGATATTGGACTTTTTAAATTCTTTGAGATTTTTTGAGCAATAAATTAACATTGGTTTTATCTTTCAATCTATATTTGCATATGCTGCAAAAAGCAATATTAATCAATCATTCATTAATATATGCCCAGGAAATGCTTTAAATGTCCTTTTGCATGCTTATTTGTATAGATATGAACTAAATCTGTTTTCTTTTTTTCTTTGTCTCTTAAATTTTTATTTCGATTTTTTAAATCCATGGAAGAATTTATTGAAATTGATAATTTGGTATATAGTTTAAAATTAAATTTTATGCAATCTTCGGAAAGCAGTGAATAGTACATTGGAAATTTTTTCTTTATGCTGTTTTAACTTTTAAAGATTTCATTTCTAGTTCAAAAGTTAGTAATTTGTTTTCATGTTATTATAAAAACATTTTTTTTTTTTATTTAATTATGTAGAGACAATGCACTGAAATTTTTTGAGGTTAAAAGCTTTATTTCTGCTGCAACTTCTTAAAATTGATTTTGAAATGTGTAAAGTTAAGCACCATTTATGCACATTCTTGAGATAACTTAAAAAACAATGTATAAATGGAAAACCTGTTTTAAAGCAGGGGTAAAAAAAAAAAAAACTTTTTTTTTTATTGTAGCAAACTGCAATTACTTTATTGAAAAGGTAGTTGATTACAACTACTTGTTTTAAAAAGTAGGGACTAAAATAGTTTTCAAAAGTATTCACTACTTTCAGATTTTTAAAAAGATCAGTTTTACATTTGAAATTGAAGACACAAACAAATACAATGATCCACTATTATATTCCACTATTATATCTGCTGAAGTACAATCAATACCATAAGTGTTGCGATTTTCATTTCACATGCAATTTGTCCGTGAATGTACTGGGTGCAATAATAAAGGAGTTACATAAATTTAAAATAACTGAGGGCGTTAAAAATTTAAGAAAGCTGACATACAAGAAAACATTTTGTTTCTCTTCAAAATGTTAGTCTATACTCATAGTACAAAATTTCATAATGAAATTCTGAGATAACTAATACATTCATTATTTAAATATAATTTAAAAAAAATTGTATCATTCATGTTTCTGAATATTTGATAAAATAGTGTGTATTCATAAAAACAGTAATATAGCAATAAATAAAAATTTAGATCCTATACAAAGATGAGCTCTGGGGACCTGACAATACGAAGAAATTTATATAGATACAGTTAGAGATGGGATTGCTCGAAGAAAAAAAACGGAAAAATTGGGAAAAAAACGGTTTTTTTCGGTTTTTTTCCAAAGGCTTATTTTTCAATTTTTCCGAACTGGAAAAATTGAAATTTCATTTATGAAATAATATAGTGAAAATTTTGTAATAGCTACATTCTCATACTTTATATTTTATTTATTTTTATGTTGAGTGTCTCACATGAAAATTTTAATGTGGGTAATCTGATCTCTGAGCAGAAATCTGTTTGAGAAGACTTGAAAGGATCCTTCACATTTTTTTCTTGTTTGAAACACAAGACCCTTTACAAAATTTCTCTTGAAAATAGACATTTCAGAAAAAGTATAATCAAAAATTGAATTTTCGCAAGTGCTGTGATTGAAGAAAAAAAAAAAAAATCTTATGACATACAGCAGCTGAATCTTATTAAGTTGCATATATGTATGTAAATAACCTTATTAAAACTGTCTAAATAGGAACCTAAATATAGTAATATTTTCTTATTCAAAAATTCTGAATATATTTTGTACAAGTATATACAAGAAGTTCACAATTTCACAAAAACTTGATTACAGGAAAAATATCTAGATATATAATTAAATGCAACTTCTCTTTTTAAAAATTAATTCATGTGTAAAATTATTGCAATAATATGCTGATTAATGGAAATGATAAAATTAAAAATTCAACATAAAATTTTGAAGTATGCATTTATTACTTTAATCTATTTTTTCAAGAAGTAAGTATTGAATTCGTGAAAAATTTCACTTCCAGTTTTTGGTGTATTTAAACGTTTTAGAAGATCCTCAACACGTTTTCATAGTTTTTAGAAAATATTTGTCACTCTGTGAGTCTGTATGTGGCAAATTTTATGGGCACTCTATCTCAAGAACTGATGCACGTAATTTCACAAAACTTTAGATTCAGCTACACCTTAATATAACATGGTTGCTACGCCACCTGGAGAACCGGGAAAACACAGGGAATTTTAAATCTCCTCCCAAAACAGGGAAAATCCAGGGAATTTTTTAAAAAATCTGGAAAACACAGGGAATTTGTAATGGCAAATTATAACATTTCTAATTAGCCTCCATATGCGCATATATTTTTTCGCGCTCAACATGGAATAAACACATCGCAGTACAGGGAAAATACAGGGAATTTTTTTTCAAGATTAGAGTGGCAACCCTGTATAAACTCGAGATGTTTAGTTATTAGTGTATATCGCCAAACCGATGGCGTTTTTATGCTGCATTATTCATAATTTCCATAATGGTGCTATCTCAAACTAATGTATGTATTTTTATAAAATTTCAGATTAAGTTAATCTTTGACATAACTTCGTGCTCATTACTGTTTGATGTAAATTGCTCAACAGATGACGCTGCTATGTTGCATTATTCATGATTATCGCAATAGCTTTACCTCTAGAACGATTTTTTTTAAAGCAAACTACAGCTTCAGACAGTTTCTGATATATATTAATGTTGTTTAGTTTTTGATGTAAATTGCCCTATAGGTGGCACTACTATACTGCATTTTTCAAGATTTTGTTATAGCTGATTAATTGAATGTTTCTTCAAAGTATTGAATCTAAAATTGACCTCCATTTTACCTCCATAATGTACAGTAATGTTGCAAAAACATGGGCAGTTTACATTAGAAAAGTACAACTGCGGTGAAAAAAAAAAAAAAAAAACCATATTTTATTACAAGTAACTATGTTCCAAATTATACTTTCTCTCTTGATTAAACTTTGAATTTTTGTAGTTTTCTAAAGCACAGTAGAAGTTCATCTCTGTATGTAACTGCTTTTGTTAATTCCTCAAATAGTGAGCATTTTCTAATTGTAGTGTTCTGTTTTCATAACTGTTGAGTTCCACTCTTAGAAATATAAAATTACCATGTGGAAACATTATTGAATATGGTTTCTTATTCAAGAATAGAATACCAGATTTTAGGGTAAAAAGAAAAAAATTACATTTGATTAAACTTAATATATATATATATATGTGTATATATATATATATATATATATATATATATATATTACAAATTTAAAATTTTTTCGCCAAAACTAACCTTTATACTATCTTAATTTTCTTATAATAATATTCCGTACTTACTTCAAATTATTAAATTAAAATCTTATTTCTAGATCTAATCTGTTAATCTGTGTGCAGACGATATAAATTCTTAATTTGCCTTAAAAAACATTATTCCAGTATGCGTAAATTTAAAAAGATGGCTCTAAATTAAAAATATTCTTCATTAAAACTTTATTCTTAATATTCCAAATAAAACTGATTTCTTCTATGTTTTTATCAACCCTTTTTAAGAAATTCTTATTAAATTTATTCCAAAACCATACCTTTCAAAAAATATCATTATTTTATTTTATCTATTTATTTATTTTTCCGCCGTCAACGATAATGTGCATATTAATAAATTCATTTCTTTTCTTTTTCTCTTAAAATTAATCATGTATAAAAATCGTCTGCCTAAGATATTTAAAATTCGGAGTCAATTATAAATTGGTTAAATAATATTTTTTTTAAAAATAAATTTATCGTCTGTTTAAAATAGCCTCGTAACTGGACAAGGATTCTGTTTACAAAAAAGAATGATGGTTTGAGGTTACCGAATGTTCCAGAATTTTCTTTTCAGTTTAAAAGGGGGAAGTCTCGAGATGAAGAGAAGATTCTTCTGAAGATTTCTTGGGTTGCTTCTTCGATGAGGACAGCTCGCTGAAATAATGATGGAATTTTTGCAAAAAGGAGCTTTTCCTTCCTCATTATCACGAATTTAATAAATGAATTTACAGCAGCCCATGACTAATTATTGGATCTTCTACATTTATTTATTATTTTTGTTTTTTCCCTCGCTTGCCATGACTGCGTGTTTCTGTTTAACCAGTGGAAATAATTCGAGTTCTCCTGAAATCGTCACAACTAATCGAAAAGTCGCACAGGATAGGTAATGCCTGTGCTAGTGCCTGTTTAGGATTTTGAAATGAATCTAACGAATCTACTGAAACGAAGTGATGACAAAAATATGGATCGTCGAAAATTTCTCCCGCCATGGTTGAAAGTGTTATTAAGCAAGAATTGCCATTATCTTTTGATTCCTCGAGTGAATGTAACAGAGGAGATTTTAATGTTAAACAGCTTTCTGTCCGAGTGGTTTGAAAGATTTCTTCTAAATATCTCGTGAATTCCTGAGGCCTGATATTCCACCTTTTTGCTGTTTATGTGTAACTGATGACTCAAGATAATCATGGTCATAATAACAAATTTTTGAAAGTTAATGATTTCAAAGTGGTGAGTATGTGAAAGGTATTCGATGAGGAATTTAATGAAGATTGGATTTTATTGAAGATTGTTCTTGAACTGTAAGTTTATTTTATTAAATGTTTTGATTATTATTTCAATTCTATTTATGATTGATGGAAAGTATTTATTATTTATTTATTTATTTATTTATTATTTTATTGATGAGAGTAATTTGAAGTTAATTTATTAATTTACTAATTTATTGATTATTTATCTGTGAATCTTACTTACTTACCAATTTATGAGCATTATTATTATCATTATTATGTGTTGTAGATTGAAATATTTTATTCTTAAGGATTTAATTGAGGAGTATGATGTTCTTAAGATATTTACTGTTACTTATTAAGACTATTATGACATTTTTATGCACGATTAAAGGCAATTTTGTAATAATAAGGAATTATATAAAAAACTTAGTAGCTCAAGTTTACTTTTAAAAAGTACATTTTCTATTTTATTGATATTTGTTTGTTATCAAGAACTATTCTCAGAATGCAGTATTTTCATGATAATGTTCCTACAACTAGACATTTGAGCTGAAAATTAAGTTAACATTTATGTTTTTCATTTTATTTGTTAGAATTTCTGGTTACAGTGAGCTTTGGTTCCCGGATTCTTATAATTTATTTAAATTCAGTAAGACTATGGAACTGTGCAAGGCTGTTGCTAGAATTTTGACTGATAAATATGATTAATTTTTTTGTAAATTTTGTGATTTTAAGTAAGGAATTACCTATAATTAAAATTTTTGAATATGTTTATGATCTATAAAATAATAGAATTAAAAGTTGATCCCAATTTAAGGTATATCTATGATATTTACAATTTCTGTTTTATTAGATAAAATTTCTGGTTAAAATTAGCATCTAAATATAGTAATTTTGAAAAAATATGTAATTGATAGAAATTATTAACTTTGAAATTTATTGCGAATGATTTTACGATCAGGATTTAATAAAGAAAATAGAAGTGCTTCATTTATTCTAATGAGTAGAATAAAAAAATTATGGAAGATCCTAAGTTCGTACCGTTTGACCCGAGTTCTGGAATGAACATTTTGTCTTGGTTAACTTATTTTGATAAAACGTGATAGGGAACAGAAAAATCTAGAATGGAAATTTAATTCTATTGCGCAATATTTGAAAGGTGAAGCGCAAAAAATTTATATCAATGACTGTTTAAATTGTACGGATTATGAACAAATTAAGAAAATTTTGATAGAAAGACTCATTGAATTAGACTTCCCGAGTTTTTCTGATTTTTCAAATCTGAAATTAGATAATTTAGACAATTTAGAAACTTATTTTCGTAAGAAAGTGGAAATTGGTAGGAAATTACATCTTAGTGAAAATATACTATTACAAGGTTTAACTGATGGTTTAAAACCAGAATTCAAAAACAGTATTATTATAAATCCTCCTAGTAGTACCACCGAATGGTACCGGGTTGTCAAACAATTCGTGGAAGTTTCCACCCCACTAGTTTCAAACCAAGTAATAAATCAACCATCAGCTAGACAAAATTTTCAACCTTTTCAACCAACTAGGCCCTGGATTCAGCCAGTTAGGCCGAATACTACACCTAGGAATTGGATTCCCCAAAGGCAATCTCAGTTTCAAAGACCTAGAGTTTGTCAAAATAATTATATTCAAAATTCATACCCTTCAAGACCTTGTAGGATATGCACAAATAGGGGTGTGAGTAATGTTTTTCATTGGGAAAGAGAATGTATTTTTAGGAATGAGTTGCCATCCTCTGATACTCTTCCAAATATCTCACAAAATAATTCTCATAATGTTTGTCAATTAATTGTGTATGGATGTACAAATAATTATAATTTACCATGTGTTGTAGATACTGGTTCAACTATTGCATTATTGCCACTTAAATTTGTTAAAAAACTTAATGCTAAAATTGAGACTATACCCTCAGTTACCATTGGTCAGGCAAAAGGATTTTTACGTATAAATAAAAAATGTAGTGTTCTTCTAAAAGTGGGTAAAATTAAAAAATATGTTAACTTTTTAGTATGCAATACAAATTTGGATTACGCTATTTTGGGTTTAAAAGAATGTTCTAAATTTAAATTAACCATAGATTGTAAAAATTGTATTGTAAGGCAGGGAAGGAAAATTATAACTAACAGTATATCCATACATAATGAGAGATCCCTTCATTTCAATACAGTAAATATGGACCAAGTACAACAAAACAGGGATCAATCTAATGAATTTGTAACCTCTGAATATAAAAAAGATATGAAATTAAATACTGGTAATACTGTAGCAATAGATAATTATGATAATGAAACACTGAATGTAAATAATCATGATATAGAGTTACAATCTACTTGTGGAAATATTATGAAAAATGAAGACTGTGTTGAATATGATCACGCAATTAATGTGCATCCTGATTATAGAGGTTCCATGACTCTTCAAAATTTTCGCGATAATTCGGATTCAGATTTAACTGGGGAAATAAATTTAATTCAAGATGTAAATTTAAGGGAATTAGTTCATATTTATAGTGATATTTTTGCAAAGCATAAATATGATGTGGGTAGGATTAATAATGAACCACAACGCGTTATACTAAACTCAGACCTACCTATATCTTTGAGGCCCTACCGAACATCTCCTCTAGAAGAAATAGAAATAAAAAACCAAATTCAATCATTGTTAGCAGCCGGACTGATAAAGGAAAGTAATAGCCCCTATTCTGCCCCTGTTACACTAGTTATGAAAAGAGAGGAAGGTAAAAAAACGCGATTATGTATAGACTATAGAAAATTAAACGCAATAATTAAAAATGATGCAGAACCCTTGCCCCGTATCGATGGAATTTTAGATAAATTGAGTAGTGCTCAGTATTTTTCAACTTTGGATTTAGCCTCTGGCTACTGGCACATACCAATACATCCATCCGATACAGAAAAATTAGCATTTGCAACCAATTTTGGACTTTTTGAGTGGCTCGTGCTCCCTTTTGGCATAAAAACGGGCCCTCCCATATTCAACAGAACCATTCGAAGAATCCTTAATAAATATAAAATCGACTTTGCGTGCCACTATTTTGATGATATTATAATTTTCTCTTCCTCATTAGAAGAACATTTAAACCATTTAGCTCAAATTTTTAACATTTGCAAACAAGAAAACATTAAACTTAAACTTTCTAAATGTAAATTAGGCCAAAATAAAATCAATTTCTTAGGTTATGAAATTACTAATGGAACAATAACACCAGCAAATGCCAATATTGAAACCATCAAAAATTTAAAACCTCCTTCCAATGTGAAAGAGTTACAACGATTTCTAGGTTCCATTAATGTTTACCATAAATTCATAAATAAATATGCTGAAATTAGATATCCTCTAAATCGATTACTTAAAAAAGACACAATATGGGAATGGAACTCAGAGTGCCAGGAGTCTTTTGAAAAATTAAAAAATTCTTTAATTGCTAAACCCATCCTCAAAATTTATGATCCTAAATTACCTTTACATATGTTTGTAGATGCCTCTCAGATAGCAGTAGGTGCCGTTCTAAAACAACCTGATAAAGATAATTTCTTACATCCTATTGCTTATCATTCTAGAATTTTGAAGAGTTATGAACAAAATTATTTCATAACTGAATTAGAATGTTTAGCTATTATAGATACTCTTGACAAATTCTATCATTACTTTCATGGTGTCAAGTTTACAATTCATACGGACCACGCATCTCTAGTATGGTTAAAGAGTGTTAAAAACTTAAGAGGTAGGCTTTTTAGATGGTCACTCAAACTTAGTATGTTTGATTATGAGATAAAATATGAAAAGGGTTCAACAAATGTCGAAGCAGACATGTTGTCACGAAATCCTGTTTGTCATTTTAATCAACATATTAGTTTATTGCTAGATAGGAAAGAAATTATAGAGATGCAAGACAAAGACAATGTTTGTGACAAAAAATATAAAAAAGAGAATGGAATTATTATAGTTCAGAAAAAGGGATTCAAAAAAATTATTGTACCAATGTCATTAAGAAGAAAATTACTCCATATTGCTCATGATAATTTTGGACATTTAGGAATTCAAAAAATGCTTAATTTAATATCTCCCAACTATTATTGGCCTAATATGACAATAGACATTACCGAATTTGTTAAACATTGCGATACCTGTCAGAAAAATAAAAAACCAAAACAGAAAAGATTCGGCTTATTACAAGCTATGCCAGCAACAGATCAACCTTTTGAATGTCTTTCTATTGATACTGTTGGTGGATTTAACTATTACAACTCAACAAAAAAAATTCTTACACATAATAATAGATCATGCAACTAGATTTGTTTGGGCTTTTGCCTCCAAAAATGTTACCACTGAAACATACACTAACTGTTTAAAACAAATTTTCAATATCAAAGCACCTCAAAAAATACTTAGTGACAGGCATAAATCTTTCAGATCTCCAAGGTTTAAGAAATTCCTTAGAAATCATCATGTTCAACAGCGTTTTACATCTGCACATCATCCTCAGACCAATGGAAAAGTAGAGCGAGTTAATCAGACTATAGTTACCAGGCTTAAATGTAAAGTTAATTCCACTTCTTCTAAAATACCTTGGACTAGATTATTAAACCAAGTCATCGAAGAATACAACAATATGCCCCATTCTATCACCAAATTTCCACCTGCCTATTTATTTTATGGTCAATTGCCTTATGAATCTCCTTTAAAACAAAACTATTACCCATCAGTAGACAAAGCCCTCAAAATTGCGAAAGCGCGAACTCAGGAATTTCACCTTAAAAGTAAAAGACTCTATGATCGACATTTTGTCGAATGCCCATTAAAAATACAAGACTCTGTAATTTATGAAGAATTCAAATACCCTAACACTCGAAAATTAGAACCTACTTTCTCTGGACCATATAAAATTATAAATAAACTTTCTGATGTAACTTATGAAATAGATAAATTTAATTATGAGACAGGACAGAATTCCGTTATTGTGCATGTTTCTAAATTAAGACCCTATTTTTCAACCGAAGATTTTAAACTGTTTCATGAGCAATCCAAAAAACAAACAAAACCTCAGATACAATCACTAGATCAAACTAAAGTCAAGACAATAGATTAAATTTACCATAAAAAAACCATAATTTTCAACATCAGCGGGTATGTTCTTGGAGCGCTACAAGAATATTACTTGTTTTTGGGAGTTTTTGGGATTAAATTGGGCTCCTTATGCAGGCATAAGGTGAACACTTTGATTGTAAAAGCTTTCAAATTGATGTTGATAAATTAATTTTAAGGGTGTTTAAGTCTAACTATATTTACTCATTTATTTGACATTAGTATTACTCTATTTATTCAGCAGATATTATATGATAATAGTTATAAAATCTAATGACTCTACTCAAACCTATAACATAATATGTGATTTTCAGTGATTGTGAAAACTAGATATTAAAAGTTTTTCAAAAAAGCACACTATTTTTATTTCCATTTCTCAATTAAGAATGACAACTTTCATTCCTATTGTATTTTATTATTAAAGTTTATAAACCATGTGTGGATAAAACATTATTCTACATTTGGCATTGAAAACTTATAACCAAATTTGACAATTTTGTAAAAGAGTATCAGAGAGGAATTATTGTAAGGAAATACTGGTTGAGAGTCCATTTTCTAAGTAGTTAGATTTAATTTTATTTGGATTTTGGAATTATTATGATTTTTTTTTATTTATACTTTCGGCTAGCAAAAAATACTTTCTTATGCTATTAGAAGATAAGAAAATTATTTAGTTGCTATGTAATTATTTTTATCCTCAACCAATATTTTCCCTATCAATAATAAACAAATAGTGATATTTTCTTTTGATTATATTCTTGTTTTACTATTATTATTATTATTATTATTATGATTTCTATGATGAAGTTTAGTATTAATTATACTCTTATTGAAAAATATTAGGATATGGAGTCTTATTATACTATTACTTATTATTGTTGACATTGTTATTATTTAAATTTTTCTATATTATTTATTATTGATATTGAGAGTGATGCTATTTATTATTGAAAAATTGATATATTATTGAAAGATGTTGGATCCAACATAACATAAAAAACAAAGCTTAAACTAGATTTGGAGATATTTAATTAAAGAGACTGTATTCACTGGACATTGAAAAAGACTCTTTTATATATTCTTGAAAGACTTTTTTCATTTAAAGGACTTATTTAAAATAAACTATGCATTAAGTCATTGTAGTTATTTAAACTTCCATGAGAACGAACTTTTATTGTTTTTAGTATATTTTTATCTCTTGCTTAATAATATTCATAACTTATTTACTGTTATTATATGTATTATCTCCTATGCACTTACAAATGGTAAGTGATGTTGTAACATTATTGTATTTCTTTCAGGGAAATGCTCCTACCTAAATTTAATTCAGAATTATTTTCTCTTAACTATTTTATTTTAATCGCTAATATTTTTTATATTGCGTTAATTTTCTTTTCTTCCATCTCTTGGCTTCCTGAGTTTGACAGTTTTATACCAAAATTTAACTTTTCTAAATTATTATATTTCTGTTGTCTGAACTTGTAGTTTTATTTAACTATCAATTTCATACAAAGTCTTGGGGAGGGGGGATAATATTACAAATTTAAAATTTTTTCGCCAAAACTAACCTTTATACTATCTTAATTTTCTTATAATAATATTCCGTACTTACTTCAAATTATTAAATTAAAATCTTATTTCTAGATCTAATCTGTTAATCTGTGTGCAGACGATATAAATTCTTAATTTGCCTTAAAAAACATTATTCCAGTATGCGTAAATTTAAAAAGATGGCTCTAAATTAAAAATATTCTTAATTAAAACTTTATTCTTAATATTCCAAATAAAACTGATTTCTTCTATGTTTTTATCAACCCTTTTTAAGAAATTCTTATTAAATTTATTCCAAAACCATACCTTTCAAAAAATATCATTATTTTATTTTATCTATTTATTTATTTTTCCGCCGTCAACGATAATGTGCATATTAATAAATTCATTTCTTTTCTTTTTCTCTTAAAATTAATCATGTATAAAAATCGTCTGCCTAAGATATTTAAAATTCGGAGTCAATTATAAATTGGTTAAATAATATTTTTTTTAAAAATAAATTTATCGTCTGTTTAAAATAGCCTCGTAACTGGACAAGGATTCTGTTTACAAAAAAGAATGATGGTTTGAGGTTACCGAATGTTCCAGAATTTTCTTTTCAGTTTAAAAGGGGGAAGTCTCGAGATGAAGAGAAGATTCTTCTGAAGATTTCTTGGGTTGCTTCTTCGATGAGGACAGCTCGCTGAAATAATGATGGAATTTTTGCAAAAAGGAGCTTTTCCTTCCTCATTATCACGAATTTAATAAATGAATTTACAGCAGCCCATGACTAATTATTGGATCTTCTACATTTATTTATTATTTTTGTTTTTTCCCTCGCTTGCCATGACTGCGTGTTTCTGTTTAACCAGTGGAAATAATTCGAGTTCTCCTGAAATCGTCACATATATATATATATATATATATATATATATATATATATATTTGGTTTCAGTGAGTAAAAATCTAACAGTCAATAAATCCTATGCTATCTTTTAGTTGCAGACCTGAGTAAGCCAAAGTAAAACTTAGTTTTGTTTGAATTTAGATTATAAAACTAAATTAAAACTTTTTTGAGTTGAGATTGGAAAGCTATACCAAAACTAAACATATTTTATAAAGGAAATAAAATTATAATTCTAAGAAAAAAAAGTAATAATATAAAAATATACATTTTTTAAACAAACGATGGAATTTTTGAATACTGATATTCATAATAATGACAAAATAATTTAGGCAATTTATATAGGCAATAATTTATTGAATACGGTTTCTTACTCAAGAATAGAATACCAGATTTCAGGGTTAAAAGAAAAAAATTACATTAAATTAAACTTAAAAAAAAAAATATTTTTCTGGTTTCAGTGAGTAAAAATCTAACATTCAATAAATCCTACGCTATTCTTTTGTTGCAGACCTGAGTAAGCCAAAGTAAAACTTAGTTTTGTTTGAATTTAGATTATAAAAAACTAAATCAAAACTTTTTTGAGTTGAGATTGGAAAGCTATACCAAAACTAAACATATTTTATAAAGTAGGGATGCACAACCTGTGGCCTGCGGGCCAAAAGTGGCCCACGATGGGTTAATATGTGGCCCGCGAACTTCGATAATTTACAACTGAAAAAATTGCAATTTTTGTGCTTAAGTCGCAAAAATAAACAAATCGTAGATTTCGTCAATTTATTGCGAGAAAAAATAAAAATTTTGCAGTCTCTTAAGAATCGCAAATTTCGTAGATAGAGCACGGAAAAATCGCAAATTTCATTGATCAGGTGCGGGAATATAGCGAATTTTGTCGATGTGGCTTTGAAAAATCGCAAATTTCGTTCATTAGGGACAAAAAAAATTATAAATTTCGTTTATGAGGCACGGAAAAACGTGATTTTTTCAATGATGCGCAGAAAAAAAAATCACGAATTTCATCAAAAAATGAAGATTTTGTCAACGTTACTTAAAAATCGCGAATTTCGTTGATTGGGCGCAAAAAATGCATAATTTTGTCAATTAAAGGTGAAAAAGTCGCGAATTTAGTCAATCTGGCACGGAATAATCGTGAATTTTATTAATCATGCGAGGAAAAATCGCGAGTTTCGTCTATCAGCTTTGAAAAAATTGCGAATTTCTTCGATCGGTTTCGTAAGATTCGCGAATTTTCCTGATCAGACGCGGAAAGATCGTGAACTTCCTCGATCGGCTTCTTAAAAATCGCGAATTTCATCGACCAGCTTTGTAAAAATCGCGAGTTTCATCGGTCGGCTTCGTAAAAATCCCGAGTTACGTCGATCGGTCTTGTAAAAATCGCTAATTTTATTGATCAGGCGCAGAAAAATTGCAAATTTTGTCGATCGGTCTCATAAAAATCTCAAGTTTTGCCGATTGAATTTTTTAAAATCGCGAATTTCGTCTGTCGGCTTTGTAAAAGTCACGCATTTCTTCGATTGACTTCGTAAAATTCGCGATTGTCATCGATCGGTCTTGTAAAAATTCGAATTTTGCCGATCGGTATTGTAAAAATTGCTAGTTTTATTGATCAGGTGCAAAATAATTGTAAAGTTTCTCGATCGGCTTTGTAAAGAAAAATCGAGAATTTCATCAATCAGCTTTGTAAAAATTGCGCATTTCGTCGATTGGCTTCGTAAAAACCGATATTCTCATTGAAAATTGTGCGGAAAAATTGTGAATTTTCTCGATCAGCTTCATAAAAATCCTGCATTTCGTTGATAAGCTTCGTAAAAACCATTAATTTTGTCAATTGGCTTCGTAAAAATCACGAAATTTGTCGATCAGCTTAGTAAAAATCACAATTTCCTCTATCGGCTTCGTAAAAATTGTGAAATTCGCGATCGACTTTGGGAAAATAGCGAATTATGTTGATCAGGCATGAAAAAGTTGATAATTTTGTTGATCAGCATGGAAAAAATCAAAAACTCTATAGATCATGCTAGGAAAAATGGTGAATTTTATAAATCTGCTTTGTAGAAATCCCGACTTTTGCCGATCATTCATAAAGTTCACATTTTTTGGCACCAGCCACTTATGTTTCTTTTCTAGCACTTTTAATAAAACAAATTTTACTCTCCTGAATAAATTCCAGGAATATTATTACATAATGAAAATTATCCTTGCTATAATAGTTGTATATACAAACATAAAAACTGCTGATATATCCTTACCAACCGAATTGGATATTTTGACTGGGTAAACAAACTTAAAAGGGCACTCCCCCTCCTACTCCTCTCTGAAACCATATTTTTCCCCCCGATTATAGGCCACTGATCACCTCCTCAAAATAAAATTCTCTCCATGTTATTGATGTGGCCCTCGACCACCCAGACATACTTTTAAGTGGCCCTTCTCTTCAAAAGGTTGTGCACCCCTATTATAAAGGAAATAAAATTATAATTCTAAGGGAAAAAAGTAATAATGTAAAAATATACATTTTTTAAACAAACAATGGAATTTTTGAATACTGATATTCATAATAATGACAAAACTGCAATAATTTCTTTAAACTAGTATCATTTACTTAAAAACTATACTTATGTAAATGGAATGCATAATTTATTTCATTCCAAACTGCAGACATATTGGTTCAGGTTTTAACATTAGGTCAATTGGTAGTTAAACATGTTACTAAAAAATCATTTCACCAGAGATATGATATAACAAACAATAGCGTTTAATAAAAATTCTTAGGCTGTGGGAAAAAAAAACTAAACTTTTAAAAGCAGGCTTTGCTACTTTCTTTTTATTTTGTAATATTAAGTGAAAATAATTTTCATTTAATACATATAAATAGGTAAAAAAGGTTTATTATGTAATATTCTCTAAGAAAATATAATTTATTTGGGAGAAACAGTCATGAAAAATCAATTTTTCCAATTTTTCCATTTTCTCCCGAAAAAAAAGGGTAAAAAACCAGTTTTTTCAGCCACTTATATTTTTCCAGAAAATTTACATCTCTAGATACAGTAGACTCCCTAAAATCCACAACATTTAAAAATCCACATATAATTTATGGATGTAAAAAATGAAACATTCAATTCAGATATAGGGACAAAATATGACTTTTTCAGTTTTATATCAATTCCATGTATATTTTAATTTGTAATTTTTGTTAATATTACTTAATTCATGTTTTTTATAAAGGAATAATAAATTTATTTCCAAAAAAATTCAAGATATTGCTGATATCATTAGTAATCACAATCATCTTATTAAATATATTTATGTATTAATCAGGTATTAATCTAGTTATTAAGTCTGGCTAGAGATGTAAATTTTCCGAAAAAATATAAGTGGCGGAAAAAAACTGGTTTTTTACCTTTTTGAAAAATTTTTTTTTTCATGACTGTTTCTCCCAAATAAATTATATTTTCTTGGAGAATATTAAATAATAAACATTTTTCCCCATTTATATGTATTAAATGAAAATTATTTTCACTTTATATTACGAAATAAAAAGAAAGTAGCAAAGCCTGCTTTTAAAAGTTTAGTTTTTTTTTCTACAGCCTAAGAATTTTTATTAAACACTTGTTGTTTGTTATATCTTATCTCTGTTGAAATGATTTTTCAGTTACTTGTTTAACTACCAATTGACCTAATGTAAAAACCTGAGCCAATATGTCTGCAGTTTGGAATGAAATAAATTATGCATTCCATTTACATAAGTATAGTTTTTAAGTAAATGATACTAGTTTAAAGAAATTATTGCATTTTTGTCATTATTAGGAATATCAGTATTCAAAAATTCCATTGTTTGTTTAAAAAATGTATATTTTTACATTATTACTTTTTTTTCTTAGAATTATAATTTTATTTCCTTTATAAAATATGTTTAGTTTTGGTATAGCTTTCCAATCTCAACTCAAAAAAGTTTTGATTTAGTTTTATAATCTAAATTCAAACAAAACTAAGTTTTACTTTGGCTTACTCAGGTCTACAACTAAAAAAAAACGTAGGATTTATTGATTGTTAGATTTTTACTCACTGAAACCAGAAAAATATTTTATTTATTTATTTATTTATTTTTAAGTTTAATTAAATGTAATTTTTTTCTTTTTACCCTGAAATCTGATATTCTACTCTTGAGTAAGAAACCATATTCAACAATGTTTCCACATGGTAATTTTATATTTCTAAGAGTGGAACTCAAAAGTTATGAAAACAGAACACTACAAATAAAAAATGCTCACTATTTGAGGAATTAACAAAAGCAGTTACATACAGAGATAAACTTCTACTGTCCTTTAGAAAACTACGAAAATTCAAAGTAAGTAAAGTAAAAGAAAAAGAATCAAGAGGGAAAGTATAATTTGGAACATAGTTACTTGTAATAAAATGTTTTTTTTTTTTTTTTTTTTTTTTTTTTTTTCATCGCAGTTGTACTTTTCTAATGCAAACTGCCCATGTTTTTGCAACATTACTCTACATTATGGAGGTCAGTTTTAGATTCAACACCTTGAAAAAACATTCAATTAATCAGCTATAACGAAATCTTGAAAAATGCAGTATAGTAATGCCACCTATAGGGCAATTTACACCAAAAACTAAACAACATTAATATATATCAGAAACTGTCTGAAGCTGTAGTTTGATTTTAAAAATAATCGTCCTTGAGGTAAAGCTATTGCGATAATCATGAATAATGCAGCATAGCAGCGTCATCTGTTGAGCAATTTACACCAAAACGTAATGAGCACGAAGTTATGTCAAAGATTAACTTAATATGAAATTTTATAAAAAATACATACATTAGTTTGAGATAGAACTATTGTGGAAATTATGAATAATGCAGCATAGCAGCGCCATCGGTTTGGCGATATACACTAATAACTAAACATCTCGAGTTTATATCAAGGTGCAACTGAATCTAAACTTTTGTGAAATTGTGTGCATCAGTTCTTGAGATCGAGTGCCCATAAAATTTGTCACATACAGACTCACAGAGTGACAGATATTTTCTAAAAACCATCAAAACGTGTTCAGGACCTTCTAAAACCTTTAAATACACCAAAAACTGGAAGTCCAATTTTTTACGAATTCAATACTTACTTCTTGAAATGATAGATTAAAGTAATAAATGCATACTTCTAAATTTTATGTTGAATTTTTAATTTTATCGTTTCCATTAATCGGCATATTATTGCTATAATTTTACACATGAATTAATTTTTAAAAAGAGAAGTTGCATTTAATTACATATCTAGATTTTTTTTCATGTAATCAAGTTTTTGTGAAATTGTGAACTTTTTGTATATACTTGTACAAAATATATTCAGAATTTTTGAATAAGAAATTACTACTATTTTTAGGTTCCTATTTAGACATTTTTAATAGTTATTTACATACATATATGCAATTTAATAAGATTCAGCTGCTGTATGGCATGGCATGAGATATTTTTTTTCTTCAATCACTGCACTTGCGAAAGATTCAATTCGTTGATTAAACTTTTTCTGAAATGTCTATTTTCAAGAGAAATTTTGCAAAGGGTCTTGTGTTTCAAACAAGAAAAATATGTGAAGGATCCTTTCAAGTCTTCTCAAACAGATTTCTGCTCAGAGATCAGATTACCCACATTAAAATTTTCATGTGAGACACTCAACATAAAAATAAATAAAATAAAAAGTATGAGAATGTAGCTATTACAAAATTTTCACTATATTATTTCATAAATGAAATTTCAATTTTTCCAGTTCGGAAAAATTGAAAAATAAGCCTTCGGAAAAAAAACCGGGAAAAAAAAAAAACGGTTTTTTTCCCCAATTTTTCCGGTATTTTTCCGAGCATACCCATCTCTAAGTATGGCTACATCTGAAATAAAACTTCCTTAATTTATGATTTTGATGTGAATTAATAATGTATTTTTATGAGGCAAGTTTCATTGATTAATTTAAGAAAAATACATTTAATCTTTATAATGAATATTTAATCATAATTTATTGATTATTAACTTGACCTTTGCTTTTATATTTTAATCATTTTAAAGTTTATCTAAATTTTTATTAGTTTATTATCTATTTTAATATTGTATTAAATTTTAAGCGTTAGTTTCGATTGCTTTATTCATTACATTCAAATTTCTGTTTAAAAAATGTAAACAAAGCAATGACCAGAAATCCACAAAATTCTAAAATCCGCAAAAGCTCTGGTCCCAAGCTGTGCGGATTTGAGGGAGTCTACTGTATATGCATACATATAGAATCATTGTAAAAATAACTAAAACATATTCAGGATTTCTCAATGCATAAATGTATCAATATTTGCATAATCTAATTTTAATAATGATAAAAAGTAAAGATTCTGTAAAGGTTTTTGATGCTTGTAATCAATGCTTTTATTTTATTGTGATGATTTTTCTGAAACTCCAAATAAAGTAAGGAAATTAAAATGCCTTTTTCACTTTTTTTTTTTTTTAAATGAAACTAAAAATTCTTGTGATACAGTACAAATATATTTCTGAAGCAATAAATACAGATTCAGAAGACTAACATTATACATGCAGCTTAAGAAATAGATCTTTAACAAAAAAATGAAGAGATACATAGGCAGTGTTCTCGCTCGCATTTGACAAACGTTAGTAATTTGGCTAATTAAAAAACATTCACCAAATGAAAAAAGTATTAGCCGAATAGATTCATCGTGTAGTGCTAAAAAAATTTTAATCCTTTAATGTACTCCCTTCTTTCAATATGTTCTCAAATAACCTAAGTTTTTATAACTGCAACAGCGATTGTTATTAATCTAAATTCAACTCTCCACAACAAGTATATTTAAAATATGTATATTCTAAATATCTTGCGTAATCAAGAAAGAAAAAAAAAATTCTAAAACCGATTTAACTCTTTAAAATGTTTTGAAATAAAACTTCTTAAGTTAATTCAGAATTTTATGATATTACACACAATGAATCTGAAAAATCAAACTATGTCAAATTCAAAGAAACTTTTATTTTTCCAGAATTCTTTGGCTTTTCTTAGAAGCCCATACTTCAAATGCAGTTTCAAAATTGCACTGGGATCTATTGGGCCCTTTAAAATTGCAGCAAAGTGTAGTATGTTACACGTTATTGGATAAAGTCGTTATTGGACCCCTTTTTTTAGAAAAGTGTTCACTCTTTGGAAAATTCCTGCACGGCAGCCCTTTTATTCCAAAGTCAACATTAACTAATCATGGAATGCCAATCGAAAAAAATCTTTTCCTTCTTTGACTTCATGCTATGTATCTGTGTACCCTGCAACTGAGATTTTCCTTCAAGATTCACAAATTGTGCAACAGAACTAATTTTGCATAAAAGAAATAAGTTAGTTTCATAGTATACGTTCTTTCCACATCTGAAGTAATTTTAAAAGTAACATCTGTTCTCTCTATAAATCACTTATTTATTGTATTGTGCTACATGCTATTACCAGGGGTCCGATCCGGCAATGTAGGATTGGGGAAAAAATTTCCCCCAAAACCAAATTGCAGCCAAATTGAAACTTCGAGTCGGGTGCAGTTTTTTTCTTCGCATGCCCCTGTTAGCAGACAAAATCTAGTACATTAAACTAAAAGATTGAGTCAAAATTTCTTTTACTAATACCAAAATACAGTGCAAAAAACGAAAAAACATTAAAAATTGCACTAAAAAAATCACTAAAAATGCAAAAGTCATTATATGAAATCCAAATAAATTGAAATATATTGAAAAGAGAACAAAATTCATTATGTTAGGTTAAAAGGATGAAACTGCATTCTTTTCGCTAATGGGGAAAAACCATCTCAAAACATTATTAAAACCTGCTTAAAATCAAATAAAAATTATTTTAAAAAATCAAAAATCGGCCTTCAAGGTGCTAAACTTCATATATAGAGGAACTTTCCTCCAAAATTTTGTAGCTCTTTGCAGCAGTCTCTCCAGGACATCGTCGGCGTTTAAAAATTTTTAATATGTATTATAAGCTATCTTAAAATTTAAAACAGTCCTTCTTGTTACATTTCCCAATTTTGTACGCCCCCCCTCTCTTTTTGCACCCTAAAATATGTTACACCATTTTTTTTTTTTTTTAATTTTTTATCATGTATTATAAACAATCTTACAGTTTAAAACAAATCATATTGTAAGATTTCCCAATTTTAACAAAATCTCTGTCTGTTGGTTCCATATTGCACCACCAAGGAGCACATTCTATTCTTATCAAAACTATATCTAAACGAAACTCCATTAAAAAACCTATCAGGAGATATGTTACTCGAGGGGGTGGCGGTCTTAAGCAAGAATTTAAGATATTTAAGGAAATTTCTATTAAAAAATAGTGGTACCTAAACTTTTGACATTTTAGGTAGGTTTCGCAAAAAAATTCTACCTATTGCATTCTCAACAGTTCAAGTTTTTGATAGAAAAACTATGGAAAAAAAATAGGCACTAAGTGTGAAAAATCGTTAAAAATCGCATTAAAAATTTTTGAAATCTAAAAATCGTAGCAGGTAAATTTTTGTGCATTACAATAAAAGTTCGAAACAATTTTCCTTTTATCAATGTAAAAAAATAGCCGCAAAATGTGAAAAAACACTAAAAAACGCATAAAAAATTCATTAAAAATTTAAAAATTGATGTAAGAATTCCGAATAAACTTTGTTGAAAAGAGAAAAAAATTGCTATATTGGGTTAAAAGAATGAAACCATATTCCTTTCAATATTGGGATAAAACTGCAAAAAAAAAAAGCTAAAAATCGCCTAAAGTTATTTTAAAAAATCTAATCAAAAATCGAGCTTTGAGGTGCAAAACTACATGTATAGAGGTACCTTCCCTCCAAATTTTGTAACTCTACATATAGCGGTCTCTTCAGAACAGCGCTGACACATAAACATACTTGTCTCTTTATTATTATAGATGTTCTTAGGATTTAAAAATACATATTTCACTTAACATGATCACTATCTGTGTAATACTTTATTTAGATGTGTATTTGTGATGAAAAATATTTCCTACTTGTTAATATATTTGTGATTAAGTGTTATTTACGATGGTTAAACATTATCAATTTGTATGTGTAAATTAGCTTTTCTCCTCATTATAATTCAATTAATTTTAACATTACAGATAAGCAGCATTTTGTACTGATTTTATTGCAGTAAAAGAAGGGAAAAATATATTGACCAATTATATCTAGTAGTGTTCACTCTAGAAATAAAAAGAGCATGGTGCTATTCACTAAAAAAAGTACTACTGCAGTAGAAAACGGCACTTTTGCTAGAAATTTTTTTTTATTGCTTTTAAAAGTAGAAAAAAGAGAGCGAGAAAATACATAATTTTTAAATATGATAAATCAAGTAACATTAATTTTGATAGATTTTATGATATAAAAATTAAAACTACAAATAAATTAAAGCATGATTGAATAGTTTCATTTTCTTTTTCTTAAAGAAATGAAAAAATCACTTTGGGCACACAAATTTAGAAATACTACGGAATAAAAAAAATATTTATTAAATTTCTGGGTAAAACCAATGGTGCATTTTACTATTTTAAAAAAGGACAGGGTGTATATTGTAAATTTGAAAAAGGGCAGGGTGCTGCACCCTTCAAAAATGGCCTAGAATGAACACTAATATCTAAAATATTTATATGAAAATGAAAAAAATGGAACTTTAAAATTTATGGGAATACGGTTTCATTCGCATAATCTTCTACAACCTCATTCTGACACTTTTGAAATACATATCTCCTATCTCCAACAAGTAAAAATTTAAAGTGGATACTCTTTTTATGGGACGCTCTATTTTTGAACGTTAAAAATATGAAGTAAAAGGCTTATTGTACTTTGTATCCATCTTTCATTATTTGAGTGTAACTGTGTGTGTGTAAATTTTTTTCTAGATTCTTTTTAAACTGTTCATCTCTATATCTATATTGATAAAATTACTTAAAAATTTGTGTATATTGTTGCACATTTGAGACTATTAAAATTCCTTCTTTAATTACTAAAATATGTTAGTGTTTTGATATATTGTCTATAAATTTTATAGGAATTTTACTCAGTACTTAACTTTATTTTTCTAGGGTTCAACTTTAAAAATTCCCAATGTAGAACGAAAAGCCCTTGATTTATTCACTTTATACAGAGTAAGCATTGATTGTGTTAATACTTTTGTATTTGTATTCTTTGTGATAAAACTATCTAATGCAGATGTATTTTTAAATATATATTATTATAGTGTAATTAATACCATCTCGGCAATAATTGTATTATTATGTCATTGTAATTTGAAATGCTATAAAACTTGCATATATTACTGAATTTTCTGCCTTGAAAATATGGAGTGTAACATTTATAATTCTTTCACAGGACAACACAAAATAATTCCATTGCATTACACTTTATCAACTTCATTTTGACTTATGCTTCATGATCAGGATCAGGATGATACTTCATATATCAGGAAAATTAATAAAATGTGGGGATGTAAAATATTAACTGTAATCAATTTTTAAAATGTCTAGCTACCCGGAAAACTCAGAGAAATTTTTATGGGCTTAGGTCAGAAATTAATCCTTCTTGAGGAAAAGTTGCCTGTAATTTGAAAATTCAAGAAAAAGGTGAAAAATTTAAAATTCCTTAGAAAAATTCAGGAAATTTTTTCTCATTATAAAATTAAGATTTGAAATTAAAGTGCTAGGAAAATCTAACTGATCTTCAACTGCATACTGTAAAGAGTATTTTATTCCCTCGTGCAATTCCATTTGTCTGCATTTTAGTCCTTTCTTGTATCTCACAGATTTTCAATACCAGATTCACTGAATCTTTGTACAGTTTTGTAGGAATGTTCAGATGTTTCAGTCCACTTATTTATCTTTGTTTTGGAATTAAATATTTGTTAAATTAAATGAATATTTATAATCCTTAAATTGTATTTACCTCTTTAGACCTAATATATCCTATAGAATAAACATCTTAATTTTTTTTTCATGTATATAAATGTAAAAAAAAAAAAAAAGAGATTGGTGTGAATGGAGCCTAACAAATAGCAGAACTTAACAAAATAGCTATTTGTTTTTATAGCTACATGTTAGATCAAAATGGCTTGCAGCAGACATGTATGAAATATTCAAAAATGAAAAAGGAAAATACTTTTGGTGTGCATTAAGATACCATTTATAGAGTCCATAGATAATAAAAAAATGTTAAATATATATTTATGTTTTGCAATACTTTTGAAATGCTAAAAAATAAAATAAAATAAAGCCTGAGAAATTTTCAAAAAATATATTTTTTGAGTCCTTATGTATCATCAAATTTTATTTACAAAAAATAAATTTCAAATTTAATTTTTTTTTCCACTGTTCAAATTTTTTTAGTAATCAGTTTGTTAATATAAATTCATATCTGAAATTTTAAAAAGCACATAAATAAACCCTGGGGTTTGAAGAAGTTAATTACGGAATCTATACATTTAAAATACCTAGCTTTTTTTTAGTCATCAGCCCTGAGCATTCTACTGGCCCAATTTTGATAATTATTTTTTAAAGTGAAAGCTATTTATGTGAAGATGTGCCCTTTCTGGCTAATTTTTAATTTATTCCCATTTTTGTATTTTATTTTTTATTTTAAAAGCTTTTTCGTGACAATTTCTTCAAAGCAGTAGGATTCATACTCATCTAAGGATTATGAGATTCCTGGGAAAATCAGGAGATAGATTTTTGGTTCTAAAAATCAGGAGGATTTCTCTCAGGAGATGGTAAAAATTTTTTTTCCAAATCTGGCTAAATGACTGGCTACTCTAGGAAATTGATAACGATTGCTGCTGTCTGCGTCTTTTATGATATGATATGATATGAGATCTGTCAGCATCCATCTATTCAGTCACTAGACACACCTTATAATATTGAAAGGTTTGACAATAGTTCAAGAGAAACTTAAGAAAAATGAAGCATATTTTTCAATTGACACTTGTAGTCTCTGTATTGTTTATAATGCTTTTCAAAGAGGTACTAAAATCATAAAGTGGAAATTAAATTTTTATAGCAAGCTACGAAGTTTTTAAGGACAGCCTCAGAAGGCATCATCACTTTGTTTTACACAAATTGTTTTTTTTTTTTTTTTTTTTGTGTGTGTTTAGTTTTGTTCTTATTGTTTATATAGATGATGTATAATTTTTATTTGAGATTACCTTGCTTTTGTTTTATTTTGAGAAGGTGGGGATGTCATAATACTGATTTAAAACATGCCATTAATTGTTGACAAAAAATTATACATCCCGGAAAATACATCAGGGGGATTTTTTCTTTGAAAATGAGTATGAACTCTGTTAAAGGGTGTGCCCTCTGTTTTATTATTATTATTATTTTATAAGATTACACCACTATAGCTAATACCATCTCATGGTAGCCATGTCAGTAGCTGTACAGGAACTGTAAGATAATAGTAGCTGTCCAGTACCTGTAAGATACAATGGAGATTGCATTACACTAAACAGACAATCATGAATATTCATATGATAGACAAAATATACAAAGATGAAAAAATACTGACTTTGGAAGATCAAAAGAAATAAGTTGTCTGCTTTAATTAAAATTGAACTTTTAGAGATTGCTGTGCAGAAATGTTTTATTAGAACATAGCATATGTTGTTTTTTGAACGCACTGCCTGAAGCACAGTAATTTTGAAGTTTTTAGAGGAAGTTTAATCTTTCTATTAAAGAAAAAAAAAAGTAACTAACACTGTTACTGCTACTATAAATAATTTATTTTGTGGTGCGTCTTTCTTTGTTAATTTTGCAAAAATATGAAAAATGAGCATTTTTGTAGAAAAATGTTTGATAAACTTGCTGATGCAGATAGATTGATTTTTTTAAATTTCAGAGATTTTCAAAAAATTTGGAATTTTGGATTTTATTGAAATAATTTAACCATTTTTAATTTGATTAAAATGAATAACTTCCTTTTATAGTTATTTTAAAGTTAAATATATTGATGCTACCATCTATGTAAGAATTTAATAATTGTAAATTAACAATTTGGATTTATTAATTAAAGAATAAATTGTTTTGAAAGAGATGTTAAACAAAACCTTCTGTGTGATCTGCAAATACATCTATCCATTTATTTTGTTGTTTTTTTTCTCCTTTTAATTGTTGCATGCAAGTTTAAATAGATAAAAAAATTACTATGTAACATAAATTAAAGCATTAACAAATTTCTCAAGTAAAATGCAGTAAACAGTATGTTTTTATTGTTTT
The DNA here is from genome assembly GCA_964019185.1 of Maratus speculifer. Classification (NCBI taxonomy): domain Eukaryota; kingdom Metazoa; phylum Arthropoda; class Arachnida; order Araneae; family Salticidae; genus Maratus; species Maratus speculifer. The sequence continues at coordinate 361,926,387 of OZ025292.1, forward strand.
ATGTTTTCTTTTGTTTCGTTTTTTAAATGCATCCATCATTTTTGGAAAAGACTGTAAAAATATTAATCATTTTACAAAAAATAAAGCAGGAACATATGAAAAAAGTTTATATTAAATGAAAAAAAATTGTCAAACCTTTTATTAACATTTATTTAAAAGGATCATATATACATTACAAATTTGCTTTTCAATTCCTAATATTGAAAAACATATCTATGCTTGATTTTCATATAGTTCCATATAATTTAATATCTGCCTAATATTTCTTACAGGTTGTACAAGAAGAAGGAGGGTTTGCTGCAGTTAGTAGAGATAGAAAATGGTCTCGTATTGGAACTCGAATGGGATATCCCCCTGGCAGATCAATAGGAGGATTATTAAGAGATCATTATAAGCGTATTTTGTATCCCTATGATGTTTTTCAAAGCGGTGCAAGCCTAGATATTGTAAGTTCTTAATTGTATTTTCCTGTGGTATGTTTTTCTTTTTTAGTTAGTTAATATTACATATTTAATGAAGGAAAAGGTTATTCACATTAGTTTTACATAAGATAGTTTGTTTTTAAATGAACTCTGTAGTTGCTATTAACATTCATTTACATCTTATCTCATACTGTATCTTAATTTCAAAGGGTCATTTTGGTGACTTATATAAATATTATGTGTGGCAACTTTATAAAACTGTATTATGAACATTTTGCATACTCCAGTATCTAAAAGAATTTACTATTTAAATTTAATGATTCCTTTTTTAAAATAAACAAGAAAATTAAATAGTATGATGTACTGAATAACAGATTGTTTCATAAATTTACTTATATATGTTAAATAATGTTATGTACCTAATTTCATTGTTTAATGGCATTGCCATCCAATTTTCACTGTGCTGGAGAATATTATGCTCAAAATATTGTAACAGATTAGTTTCTTTATATATATGAAATGAGCAGTTAGTGTGAATTGCAAAGATGGTTAACATAAGATAGAAATGTGGAGCAATTTATGTAAGAATATATATATTTTTAATATATTCTGATTTTTTTTTTTTTTTTTTTTTTTACAATATTTGAATTATTTTTCTTCATTATCACTTCAAGGTATCAACATTTATCTATACTTCCTTTATAAGTGTTCACCAGCAATATTGTACTCTTGTAATTACATAAAACAGCAACTTGATAGTACTATATTTTAGTAAAACAATCATCTGTGGGTCATTTAAAATCAAGAGGGTAATTAGATAAACTTTAGAATTTTAGAGCAATTGCTCTGTTTTATAGGTTATAAATTTTATATACGAAACATTTTTATTTTTAATTATTAGTAGAGGTTATATTTTAAATATTTCTCAACAATGAGCAATTTTCAGCAGTTTTCTTGTTAAAACCTTTTTGATTTTTTGCTTTCTTAAGCATTTAAAAAGTTTGTTCACAAAAAAATCGTCGTTCATGGATATCTTGATGTACATTTCTATTTATTTAGCAAATTTTTTTTTGTTAAAAAGACTTACTAAGGCTACTACTAAAGCTTACTAAGGGCTTATATCATTAAATGATACAAATTTTAATAGTTAAAAAAAGAAAAAGTGTTAATATGTAAATTTTGGTCTTTTTCCAGTAGTAACATATAATGCTTAATGTTTCTAGAATTCAAATGTACCTTGTGAAGATTCTGATGATTCCGATAAGCGAGACAAAGATTATATCCCTCATGGGATACCATCTCGCCAAGCTATTAGACCTCCGCCAGATCGTTATGCTCGCCGATCTAAGAGGCGTGGGAAAGAAACCGAAGAAAATATAGTGAGATATCTTTTATTATAACATTCCCTAGTTTTAGAATAACTAATTTAGATATCTATTTACTATCAATATATTAGTATTTTCTAATATTTTGAAGTTTCTCAGTAAATTGATGTAATTTTAAAAATTCAGGAAAACATTTAAGACAGATATGCCAAATATTCTAATTTACTTGGAGGATATAATTTAATTGGGAGCCCATATTTATGAACCGTTTTAAAATTTTATTTTGGGAATAACTTTTTAATTCTACACTTCAAACATAAATTCAACTTCAGTTAGCTTTTCGATATTTTTATGCATATATACCAGGCACAGTTGGCTTTTTGATATTTTTATACATGTATACTGGGTGCTTCACAGGGTATAGGGTATCTTTTATAGCTGTATCACACGGGAAAAGATTTTTCCGCAAACAATTTACGAAACACAATTGTTTTTTTTTTTTTTTTTTTTTTTTTTTTTTTTTTTTGCGTGTTCAGCAAGGTTGGAAAAACCAGTTTTTTGTTTAAACCGTTTTTTTTAAAACATCATTTCTTTTTGCACATACATGCATATTTATGAATAAAAGCAGACATTATTGGTTTATAAGCAGTGTAACTTCATTTTAAAATAATTAAATAATTACAATGCATTTACAAAGAAAATTGAAAAAAATCATTTTAGTTTGAACAGTTTTAGCAAACAATCTTATGTTCAAAGAATTAACTTTTTACACAGTGAACCATTGATGCCCTGAAAATCTTTATTTAAAACAATCTTTTGATTACCTATAAGCTTTTGGATGTAGTTTGATAAATATCTACTCTTTTTCACAATTATTCAAACAATAAATTTGAAATACTTCTTAGGATTTTTTTCTTTGAGTGACAATTTGAAGTTAACATTTTTAGTCATTGGATTCAACATATAGTAGAGGGAAAAAAATATTAAAATGCTATAACTAACAACCAGTCTTTGAATACTCTCTTATTTGGCTTCATAGTTTGCTTTTAATTCAAGATAATCTCAATCAAGAAAAATTTCTTTTACAGCTTGTGCAAAATCTTTAAAGATCATTGTGTTATGTATGTTATTAATCACATCACATTAAATAATCTGTATTATTAAAAAAAAAAAAAATTAAAATATTTTATAGTAAATATTGAATCTATTTTATCTTTGATCAATTCACATGTCAAAAGTTTTTTTAGAGCAATAGATATGTTTGCCAATATGTTCTATTTTATGCCTATGTATAAAAAATGACCTAAACCCACGACATCTAATGCTTATTGCTGAAATAAAGTGTTAAAAATAGAAATTATTTATGTCCAATAATCTGAAACATGTAAATTATAAAGAAAATGTCATTAGATTTCTTCTAAAAAGCAAACTGCTTTTTTTTTTTTTTTTTCTTCAGAAAAAAACCAATTGGTTTGATCCTATGCATAAAAAAGACCTAAACCCAATATATCTCATGCTTATTACTGAAATAAAGTGTTAAAAGTGGAAATTATTTATATCCAATAATCTGAAACACGTAAATTATATAAAAAAAGAGAAAATGACATTAGAATTCTTCTAAAAAAAAAAAAAAAAAAAATTTTTTTGACAAAAAAAACCAGTTGGTTTAAACCGTGCCAACCCTGGTATTCGGTAAACAGGTTTTTCAAACTTCTCACAGGGTTATTTAATTTCTCGCTCTGCTCCTATTGGTCAATTGATTAGTGCTGGATGAATGATCGACATTTTCCATGCAATGCGAGAAACGCTTGGTAAACAAGAATAGTGAGCAGAATTCTCTCCTACATCAAGGTCAGGCAACTTTTGCTGACTGTAATGTTGCGTAGAGGGAAAAGTTCTGCAAAAGGGGTCTGTGTGATACTGCTATTAGTTTAACTCTTCAACCGGAAGCTAATGACTCGAAATTCTGCCTGCATGCACAGGACCCACAGGAAAATTATTTATGTATTCTGATTATCAAGGAATATTTCATTTTCGCCAAAATGTACTGATATTCAATCAAAGAGTCTTTTTAGTCAAAAGTTTTATCTTTGTGACTAGAAACCTGTCAAAATATTGAAAAATGTATTTAATGCCTTTTAAAAATAGGCTAAAGACGTGTTCAAGCATATAAAGTGCATTAATTGGCGAGGTTGAATGAACAGATTGATGACAAAACAGGTATAAATACTAGTGTTCACTCTAGAAATAAAAAGGGCATGGTGCTATTCACAAAAAGGGCATTACTGCAGCAGAAAAGGGCACTTTTGCAAGAAAAAATTATTATTGCCTTTAGAAGGGATAAAAAAGAAAGCGAGAAAATGCATAATTTTTAAATATGATAAATCAAGTAACATTAATTTAGAATATTTTTATGATATAAAAATTAAAAATACAATTAAATTAAAACATAATTGAATAGTTTCATGTTCTTTTTCTTAAAGAAATGAAAAAATTCTATCATTTTTGGGCACACAAAGTTAGAAATGCTACGGAATAAAAAAAATTTTTTTTTTTTAAGTCTCTGGGTAAAACCAGTGGTGCAGTTTATTACTTTTAAAAAGGGCATGGTGCATTTTGTAAATTTGAAAAAGGGCAGGGTGCTGCACTCTTCAAAAATGGCCTAGCATGAACACTATAAATACTAAACAAAAAACATTAAATACGCCAAAAAAATCATCACTGGACATTGGTTCAACAATTTGACATCCCTGGAACTAGCTGCTACATGGAAAATAATCCTCCAAGATTTTGACATTTTCTCTTATAAAATTTAGTTAAGTTCTTGGCCCAAATACTATTGAAAAAAGATTGCATTTTGGCAATATCATTCTTTCGATGGCCACACTTCTGGTTGTGGATGGATTTGCTATTTGTCAAAATTTTTATATTTGGGGCTGTGAGAAACCAAAATCTGTTGTCAAGCATCCGCATCCACAAAAGGTCACTGTCTAGTTGGTTTGTGTGCTGATGGTAATTTCTTTTTCTTTCCCTAACGATAGTGAATTCTGAACACTATATAAAGTTTTAGCAAAAACTCTGTCACATTCAGCAGGAGACATCCTAGACTTGCTTAGAAGTCACTATATCAATCATATCATCACAAGTACAAGAGGCTACTCAAATCATTTTGGCTATGCACTTTTTAATTCCCTGACTAACCCTTGCTAGGCTTGTTTTTGTGAGGCTGTGTTAAAGAGAAAGCCTACAGAAATTGACCAAAAATCATAGAAGAACTGAAAGCAGTAACAATGTTAAGCTTAATTCCAACAGACTAACTCAAGCAAGTTATCATGAATTTCGAGTAGACTTCATTTCAGTGTTCTTTCATTTGGTGAACATTTTGAGCACCTCATATTTTAATTTCCTTTATTCTTATGTAAATTTGAATAAAAATATTTTCCCAAAAAGTCATTCAATATTTTCTTTTTTCATACCCTGTTGTGAAGCACCCTGTATGTCTATATCTAAACAGCAATTAGCTTTTTGATACAGATACATGTTCATTCTCTACACTTTTCATTAACAAGGCCCAAGTGTTTTTAAAATTCTTTTTATAAAAACCTACACTTTAAAAAATATTTGAGGCTGCCTTTCCCCCCCCCCCTTTTTTTTTCTTGCTATATTTCAATTTAAAAAATAAAATAGTTGTTTTCCTGAAAACAACTATTTTATTTACTTGTTGTTGTTGTTCTAGAAACAGTATATAAAATGTTTAAATGTTAGTAGTCCAAGATAAAACTTTCTGAAATATTATTTGTCTATTTGCTGAAAAAAATCTCTCCAGGAGTACTTCGTTGGTGTTCTCTACTACCACTAAACCACTATATACTGAGGTTGAGATGATGGTTTAGAGAAGTAGGAAAGTGCTGAAAATTTTTTTCTCCTCTACATGAGGCAAATTTCGACTACAACTTCTCCCATACATCCCACTAGAATTCACCCTGATTTCCAAAATATTGATATTGAGAAGTGGTTGTCAAATATACAATGCAATATTGTTTTCCAGACATGTATAGCTATGATGGATATTGAAACATTTTGTCAAGCCTAGCTCAAAAAAGATTTATCAGATTTCATTCTCGGAAAAGATACCTATGAGTGTTAAAAAGACACCTCTCCTACTTTGAAGAATAAGTTTCAACCATTTGGAAATGGCATTAAAAGCAGATATGTATTAATCATGAAAATTAAAATACACTTCTTTCTCAGTGGCTGTATATTTTCGTAGACAACCAGATTGGAGCACATGTAGAAAAAAAAAAAATTCTGGGTATTAATTTTAAATTACAATAAAATATATTTATGTCATGAAAATTTTTTCCACTTCTTCTAATACAGAGCCAGGAATTCTCATCTTATTTCTCTAAATTCGGAACCAAGAGTGACTATTTCAGATTCATATATATATATATATATGTTATTTTATAATATGCTGGTTACAAAATTAATTGCAAGTAGTCTTAATTCTAATTTTATGCAACACATTAAATTAGCTCTAAATCAATATAAATAGCTCTAAATTTTTGTTTAATGGCATCAAAATAATTGTAAAATTAATAAATGTATTTTAATGATCCTAAAATTATTATAAAATTTAAATATTCATCTAGAAATCCCAAAGCCATTAAATTACTAATAAATCTTCATCAACTCTAAAATCATTAAAAAAGCTAATAAATCTATATTAAATTACCTTTAAATCATTATACTTACTCATAAATATTCATTAAGAGCCACAGATGAGAAAAATTATAATCATAAATTAAATTTTCTATCATGATCAATCCAATTTTATAAGTATGTAAATCTATGTTTTATAATATAAACAATAAAGGGACTTTGTTTTTCTTATAATAAATTATCATTGGAACTAGATTATATACAATAAAATTTATTATTAGTTCAAGGACATTATGCCAAAACAGTAGCACAAGTGTATTCTTAAAAATTCAGGTTTAGTCATTCTAAAATTTGTTATAAAAAATGTATCTTTGATCTAGTGGAATAAAATGGGACAAAAATTCACTCCAGATTTTCCTTGTGTTAATCTTGAATTCATTGGCTGATTCTCCTCTCAATAAGACTGCAGACATGTAGATAAGGGATAGGTCAGGTTGGCTGCCAAAACAATCCAATGCACTTAGCACTTTCATTGTCCATGAATTCATAATGACTATGGATCTGTTGGGTGGAAAACATACATAAAAACTCAGCTTAAAGTAACAAGTTGCTCTTTGGTCAAGAGTAAAAGATCTGTTGGTCGAAAAATGTTTTGAAGAATACAACTGACTTTTAATCATTTAGAATTACACAGGGAAAACCCAAATGTAAGTAAACACAGCATTGAAAAACCATCAAGTTCCAGCAACTAATAAAATCAAAGCAGAAGTGAAACATTGTGATACACAAATCCATCCTGAAAGTTGAGATGTAACGTACACTAGACAAATCCTTAATCAAAGAGTTTTTAAATTCATTCATGTGAATAGCTTCAAAAAAGTCTAAATTCTGGATTTAGACTTTTTATAGATGAAATTGTAGGTTGTTTGTGATAAAAAGAAAATTGATTATGAAGAATTCACAGATGACAAAATGATTTATATCTAGAGAAATGTGAAGCAGATGAATGCGATAAATCAGGGAATGATGATCCAGGTGTCAGTCATGTAGGAATACAGGAAATGCTCTCTAATTATTGTATTAATTGGTTTGAGATTCAAGAAGCAGATGCGATACAAGTACTTTTATTATGTAAAATGCATAATCTTACTGCTGTAAAAGCATAAGCAAAAATGTAGCATAACAGATTTATAAGAAAACAGGTACCATATGTTTACTCTGTAAAATTCTAAATTTGTCTCATAAATTTACTTCTTATTATTAACTCTGCTTTATATTCATGAAACACATTTCCCCCCCCCCCCCAAAAAAAAAAAGAAAAAAAAATTCAAATATTATTTAAAAACAAATCAATAATTTTTTAAAAAAATAATGATCTTGCATTGTCTTCAGATTATATACCACCCTGTCAGTCTCATGAGTGATGAATAATAGGAAATTTGCTGTATATGCAGTAATTAAAATCTTATTTTTTTAATAATACTATGATGTTTATAGTAATTCATACAAAAGGATATGACTGTTGTGCTGCTGGTGAAGTATAAAGGTATAAAAATTATTAAATGTAGTTAATAATCAAGATTCAGTTTTTAATTGCCAATTTGTAATCATTTTAAATCTTTTAAATTATAATTTATTTTAAAATATGTGTTGCAAATATGTATTTCACAAAAAATATAAGCTTATTTTAAAAAATTGTACATTCAAGATTTCTGGCTTTTATGAAACTTTCTGAAGTAACAAAATATCTATTATGCCGTTTTCTATAGTACATGCTTTAAATTGTTAATAGTGAAAAGAGATACTAGAAATGTAAAATTTCCAAAAAATTTAAAATGGTAATTTTTTTTTTTTTTTTTTGGGGGGGGGGGGGGGGGGTATTTGGAAAAGTTGGAAATTTTAGTAAACAATTTCTTACATTCTTACAAGCATGCTTTTCTTGCAATTATTTTTCCTATAAAACATAAAATGAACATATTTACATTTTCTTTTTCTTTTTAACAAAACTTTATTTTTAGATGTAATTTAATTTGTTTCATGATAAAATAGAATTATAAAAAAAATATGTACAAAGGTTTATTTCTGATGACAGTACAATATTTTAATAATTGAAAAATTTAATTATAAATTAATATTATAATATTCAGACATTTTTCATTTTGCCTACCACAGGTTATAAATCACCAGATATTCTTTATTGTCATAATTGTATACAAGTTACAATAACCAGTTGATTTAATTATGCATCGATTCATATTTCTCAAAAAAGACTGACTGTGAATGCAACAGTAAAAATGCTTTAAACACTAAAAATATATATATGTAAATAAAAATTCCATAATATGGTTCAGCATGCATGTTAAATTAACATATTGTAATAGAAACTGTTCTAAAAAATCATGAATTATAGGCATGAAATTGGGCATGATGTTTTAAGATAAACATGGAATTCTTATAAAAAAGGGTGTGCAGTGCAACCTTGATTATCAGAGCTAATTGGGACTGCTAGTATCTTGGATATCAGAAATATCATTTAATAGAAATCCATACTAATATTATAAATGCGAAAGTGTGTATCTGTTTGTCTTTCACGGCAAAACAGAGCGACGAATTGACATGATTTTTTAAGTGGAGATATTTGAAGGGATGGAGAGTGATATAGGCTACTTTTTGTCTCTTTCTAAACCCCACGCTTCCCTAAAATGGGCGAGGGGGTGGAAGTTTGTATGGAGCGTTCCGAAACTTCAAGGTAGAAAGCTAAAGTGTTACTCGTGGATTCCGATAGATGGCTGATAGGTTTCTGAAACAAGATAACGTTGTATGCTCTTAGTAGGGATGCACAACCTGTAGCCCGCGATGTATTAACGTGTGGCCCGCGAACTTCAATAATTTACAACTGGAAAAAATTGTAATTTTTGTACGTAAGTCGCAAAAAAACGTAGATTTCGTCAATTTACCGCGGGAAAAATAAAATTTCGTCAGTCACTTAAGAATCGCAAATGTCGTAGATCAGGCACGGAAAAATCGCAAATTTCATTGCTCAGGTGCGAGAAAATAGCGAATTTTGTCAATGTGGTTCAGAAAAAAACACAAATTTCGTTCATTAGGTATTAAAAAATAGCAAATTTTGCTCATGAAGCTCGAAAAAAATAGCAAATTTTGCCGATCAGGAACGAAAAAAATCGCAAATTTCATTTATAAGGCACGGAAAAATCATGAATTTAGGATGATGCGCAGAAAAAAATCACGAATTTCATCTTGCCGCGTAAAGAAGTTGTCAAAGTTACTTAAAAATAGCGATTTTCGTTGATTGGACGCAGAAAAATCGCGAATTACATCGATCAGCTTTGTAAAAATTGAGAATTTCTTCGATCGGTTTTGTAAAATTCGCGAATTTTCCAGATCAGACGCAGAAAGATCGTTAATTTTCTCCATCGGCACCATTAAAATCAGGCCCGTAAAAATCGAGAATTTCGTCAATCCGGCGAAGAAATATCGTGAATTTCATCGATCAGACTTGCAAAAGTTGCGCATTTCGTTGATTAGCTTCGTAAAAATCACAAATGTCTTCGATCGGCCTCGTAAAAATGAATTTTACCAATCGACTTTGTAAAAATCCCTAATTTTATTGATTAGGCGCGAAAAAATATGAACTTCGTCGATCATGCGAAGAAAAATCGCGAATTTCATCAATCATGCAAAGAAAAATCGTGAATTTTGTCAATCATGCGAAGACAAATCGTAAATTTAGTCGATTATGTGAAGAAAAGTCGCAAATTCCGTCGATCATGCGAAGAAAAATTGCGAATTTCGTCGATCAGCTGTTTAAAGTCGCGCATTTCGTCGATTGGCTTCGTAAAATTCGCGAATATCGTCGATCGACGTCATAAAAATCGCGAATTTTGCCGATCGGCATTGTCAAAGTCGCGCACTTCGTCGATTGGCTTCGTAAAAATCACTGATCTTATTGATCAGGCGCAGAAAAATTGTAAATTTTCTCGATTGGCGTCATAAAAATCGCGAATATTGTCGATCATGCGAAGAAAAATCATAGAATTTCGTCGATCAGCTTTGTTAAAGTCGCAAATTTCGTAGATCGGCTTAGTAAAAATCGCGAATTTCGTCGATCGGCTTCTCTAAACATCGAAAATTTCGACGATCGGCTTCGTAAACATCGAAAATTTCGTCGATCGGCTTCGTAAACATCGCGAATTTTGCCGATCAGCTTCGTAAAAATCGTGAATTTTGCCGATTGGCATCGTAAAAATCGTGAATTTCGCCGATCATGCGAAGAAAAACTGAGAAATCTCATCAATCAGCTTTGTAAAAGTCGCGCATTTTTGATTGGCTTCGTAAAAATAGCTGATCTTATTGATCAGGTGCGGAAAAATTGTAAATTTTCTTCATCGGTTCATAAAAATTGCGAATTTCTTCGATCAGCTTTGTAAAAATCGCGAATTTCGTCGGCCAGCTTCATAAAAATCGTGAATTTCATTGATCGGCTTCGTAAAAATTGTGCATTTCATAATAATCCTTGCTATAATTATTATATATACAAACATAAAACTGTTGATACATCCTTACTTACTGAATTGGATACTTTGACTGGGTAAGAAAATTTAAAAGAGTAACCCCCTCCTCTTCCCCTCTGAAACCATATTTTTTATCCGATTATAGGCCACAGATAAACTCCTAGAAATCGAATTTTCTCCATGTTATTGATGTGGCCCTCGACCACCCAGACATATCTCTAAGTGGCCCTTCTCTTCAAAAGGTTGTGCACCCCTACTCTTAGTGTTCTGTACAATAAAAAGGAGAGAGTGGAATAGAATGGGACAGTTGTTTTTTCTCTTTATGTTTCATTCTTATTTATTCTGTGCTCATTGGATATATATTTTTCTTTATCAAGATCTTAATTTCCCCCCCCCCCCCACACTTACATGTTTTCTGAGTTTTTATGGAGAGTCAAAAAATTACTGTTTTATTAGCTAATATCGTTTATTCTATAGTTTATTATATAGCTATCTGTAAATATTGATTAACACAAGGCATAATTTCAATTGATAACTGTGATATATAGTGTAATATGTGAAAATTACTGATGTTAAAAACATTATTACTATATCAATATCTTAATGCTCATAATGTGGCATTGTGCCTTATATAAGGTAAGTATATCTAATGCATGTCAATATCAGCAATTTATGATCCAAAGCATTAAAATTGTGGAAGTCAAGAAAAATATTACTTGCATCCAACATTTGATTATATATTAATTTTTTAATGTTCTCATTTAAGCATTAAATGATGTATGTAAATTAGTTTCAATATTGTCTTAAATATCTTTCATTGTAAAAATGTTAATTTGATTGCAAAAAGGCTTTATAAATTATTAACTGGAATATCATATTATAAATAACAATGTACCGGGTGTCCCAAAAATGACTGATGGATTTTAAAATTCAATAACTTGCAAACGGTGACAGTTATTTAAAAAATTTTTGCAGGAGGGTTATGTACAATGTCAAGAGTTTTTTTGCTGTAATTTTTTATTTTAGTTCGCATCTCAAAAAATAGGTGATGCTGACGGCGATTGAAGGCCAGGTTGACGCTTCACTCAGCACTGATCATCTGGCCTTCAATCGCCGTCAGCGCCACCTATTGTTTGAGATGTGAACTAAAATAAAAAATTACGGTAAAAAAACTCCTTACATTATACATAACCCTTGTGCAAGAATTTTTTAAATAGCAGTCACCGTTTGTAAGTTATTGAATTTTAAAATCCATCAGTCATTTTTGGGACACCCAAGGACTATTTGTTGTCAAATACCTATGAGTTAACTGAGTTTTTTTACAATATTTGTCCCTTTAATATAAATTATAAGTTCTTTTTTATTCTTTTTAGGATGGTATTGATTATTCTACCAACAATGAGTTGAAGAAATTACAGTTCTATGGTGCAGGACCAAAAATGCCTGGTTATCATGGACAAGGTAAACTGCCTAATACATAAACAATTTTTGTTACTTTCATTGTGTCCTTAAGTCATGCACTTAATTCATTAGTGGTTAAACTGTCCCAGAATTCCAGATTACCTGATTGTGAACTTAATACTGATGTGAAATGGGAAAAAGCTTTCATTATTCAACTAAAGAGATTATATAGATATGTTTACCACATAAAATTATCTCATTTGAATTACTTTAATTTCTGTTTTTATAGAACTAATTTTTAAAGATTATAAAGAAACACTTTAAAACAAAAGCTTGTGGGTTTCATTGAAAAATATTACCTTTATAAATTTACATTGCATTAGATTCAGTGATAAAAATTTATTTTCAAAATTTGCGAACTTAATATGATTCAATTATTTATCCTACTTTAATATTATTGATTAAAATATTTTTTCTATCTTTCAAATTGATTTACTATCATTTTTTAATTTGATAGCATATTCTCAATCTATTTGTCTGTTTTGTAAAGTTATATCTATGAATAATCCTAATGTGATTCAATTATTTATCCTACTTTAATATTATTGATTAAAATATTTTTTCTATCTTTCAAATTGATTTACTATCATTTTTTAATTTGATAGCATATTCTCAATCTATTTGTCTGTTTTGTAAAGTTATATCTATGAATAATCCTCCAAAAATTCCAATTATTGGAATAAAGTTTCTTTCAAATGTAAAACCTGTATTTTGATATTCACTATTAAATGGATCTATGTAAAATTAACAAAAAGATTTATATAAAGGGTGTTAATAACATTTATTAAATTACCATATTTACTCGTGGATAAGGCACACTTTTTTTCCAAAACATTAGGGCAAAACTCTTAGGTGCGCCTTATACACGGAATAATTTTTTTACTGTTGGACACAGTCGAATGATATACATATGAAACAAGAAATTATTCAAAGAAGATATTAAAACTCTGAAAATGTTACTTAATTGAAGTATTACTGCATATTTATTTCATTCCTTGCAGTTTTTTATATAGCAGAGCTAATGACATTATCTAAACGCTAATTAGCAATTCTCTTTACCATCACTCATTCCTGTTTCCCGTCATCCTTTTACAACCCGAAGTCTAAAAATGCATTTTCGTCTTTTTTCTGGTCTGGTGTAACCTTTGTTTCGATTTTTTTTTTTTTTTTTACATATTTATTTGGTTGTTCTTCATTAGTGTATCAAATTTATGGTGCACCTTATATACGAGATTTTAAGAAATCAACATTTTTACTTGCAAAGTAGGGGTGTGCCTTATACACGCGTGCGCCCTATATACGAGTAAATACGGTAAATGCAAAAAATTATATTCACTTACGTAATTCGAATGTAATTTTTATTCTGATATGTTAAATGTCTTATTTATTGGTACACTCCTGCTATCGTAAAAACTGTTGTAGTTGTACTAAATTTCTAGTTAACATTAGAAAATCAACTTATTTTATAATGTTTCATTATTTTTTATAGGGAAGGGAGAATATGATGAATCAAGAGCAGCATTTTTGAAAGAGAACCATTATGAATGCTTTAAGAACCTAAAAATGGGCCTAGGAGCCAAAGATTTAAAAATGGGTTTTGGTAACAAACTGACTGGAAGTTTTCTTAAAGAAACCAAAACTATAGGAGCTGTAGTTGCTGAAAAATTTGAAGCAAATAAACCAAAGGGAAAAATTCCTGTATGTTAAATTGATGATCTGTTGTATTTTTTTTCTGCAGTTAAATATTTATTAGGATGTTTGTCATGTATGCATCATTCTATAAAACAGGCATGAAAGTTATATGCATTTTTGCATCAGTTTGCTTTTTTAAAAGCCTTTCTGTGCCTAATTACGTGCTATTTTTGAGTTGAATACAATAACCTTAAGATTAATTTAATAGCTTATGTTCTACATATATCTATTCACATTAATGTTGTGATAACTTTGTATTTGTATGGAGATCAGAGTTTTTGTTCAACTAGCACTTTCATGCCTTATAAAGTTATATTATAGCTAAATATAAATATGAACTAAACTATTAATCATTAACTATATTCAATGTACATTATTGCATATCTATGTTTAATCTGAAGATTTTGTATTGTAAAAATGGCAAGTTTTAAAAAATTAGGATTCAATTTCTGGAGAATAGAAAACATGTTGCTATTATAATCAAAAAGCTCACCCAAAAATACCTTAGCTGCATTTTTATTAAATTTATGTATATTTTGCTTAAATCCACTAAATTGTTTTAGTAATTGTGTTTACAATATTGTGTTTACAATTAATTATGTATACAATAGTGTTCTATTCAAGTGAAATCCAAAAACGCAAATTTTTATAACAATTTTTGTAAATCTTTTGCATTATCCCTATTAAAGATACATAATTTCTTATAGTAAATTTTCATTATAGCAGATAGATATTTGAAGATTGTTTGTTAGATCTACCGGAGTTTATTATGATGGGATTCAAATATGTTATATGAATCATTTGAATACTGAAAAGTTCCAAATATACTTTATGAATATGATGTAATTTTCTATAACCATAAAGTACCAAAAGCATTTCAGCAGTGCACACAGTATCTTCATCCGATACATAATTTGTCTCATGAAACTTGTAACGTCTGGGTACACATTTTAAATCATTTATTAGATTATGCAATTTATTTTTTTTCTACTGCTAAACAGATTCTTGATCATCTTCTAAATAAAGAATTACTGATCTGACATTCCTAAAACATCAAGCAATCTTTACTGCTGATATTTGTGAACAAAATTTGGTAATCCATTTCCTAGAATCTAAAGCATTGTTTTTGTAAGTTTGTGGCTAAAGACAAAATATTAGATTGCATTAGATATTTTTTGTTTTGAATTTTGGCTATTTTTATAGCTTTTTGATTCATTGCGTGTGTCACTGCATGGCAATGACAAGGTTTGGTTAATTCAATTTATTATCAATAGCCTAAAATATTTTAATTGCATTTTTAACTGCCCTGGAGCATTTTGTTCTGTTTTTGATTCTGACAAATTTCAACACAGTTGATTCAAAACATTGAGTACCACATACCTCTATTTTCAAGTATTAATTTGATTTTTTTTAAAATTTTATTTCAAAGTATCTTAGGATTTATGATTTGGGACCAGTGATGCTGGGCTTGGTTCATACAACTTGATATCGATATGCCTTAAATATTTTAGTTCCACTCTTTACTGCCAGTGGAAGTTTTCCTTTCCAGTAGAGTTTTAAGGCCCTGATTATAACAGGGTTTGGCTCATTCAATTTAGTTTTTAGGTTGGTTCTCCACTTCGGTTTCATTTCAAGCTTTGCTTGGAAAGTTGTTTATTTACAACAGTGTGCACCCTCTGGCCGTAAAAGCAGGAACTATTAATACTATCATTTATATAAAGATTTAATAATTATAAAATAACAATTTTGGATTTATTAATTAAAGAGTAAAGTGTTTTGAAAGGAATATTAAACAAAATCTTTGTGTGATCTACAATAAGACTTCCCTACTTGTTTGATGAGAGTTGACAACGGTACATACTTGTATTTTCAAAACAGGTAGTTATTAAAAGATTAAATAATGGCTATTTCTATATTTTCACCAAATCCTAAGATAGATTAGCTGAATCTGCGCTGTTTCTGCTACTGAAAATTTGAATAATAATAAACATTGATTAAAAAAACATATATATATATATTTATTTACTTATTTTTATTTTGTTGTTGAATGTATGAAAATACTTTTTTATTGTCCTTTGTTTTTCAAACTGTGTGAAGATTATCACCATGTTTTATTTATAGAGAAAGTCCTTAAAAGCAAACATTTCATCATCAAATACGCCACATATTTCTGAATTTACATTTAAAGTTCCTGTCCCTGCAGGCAAAGACACTCATGAATTGCTGTTAAACCTTTAGGGAGGTTATTTTCTAGTATTTCATTTGTATTTTGACATTTTTAAATACCTTTTTTTTGGATAGCTGAGGTTCATATCTACATCATTCCTTTTACTTTTTCGATTTTGATTGTAGCTATTTTTTATAAATTTACTTTCACTTTTGAAACTGGTTCCAAAAAGAAAAGTGTTATTCTAAAAAAATATGCAACTAAAATCAAAAAGGTTAAAAAATAAAGGCTATGTAGAAATGAGCCTCAGCTATCCCATGCAAAAAAATTATTTAAAAATGTCTAAACGCAAACAAGATATTATAAAAAAAACTCCCCATAGATTTAGCATTAGCTTGTGAGTGTCTTCGCCTGCAGGGACTATTTGCTAAAAGCATTTTTTCTGGCAATGGACTTCTGCTGCATGTAATTATAGATATATATTTAAAATTGATGAACTATTTTTCTTGGATAATTAATACACCATCTGAGTTATTTATAGGTAAGATTAAACATGTCACTAATCCAAGCACAAATGAGCTTGGTTCAGTAACAAATTTCATAACAATCGTCCATCTATAAGGAGCTGCGTGATCAAAGGTAACAGAATCCCCATCCAGGACAAGTCTAGAAATCAGCAAGGACTGGATCTCCAACCCCAAGAAACCAAAGTTTAAACACCTAGAACAAAGACCTTATAAATAAGGCAAGACCAAGACCAAACGTTTATCTAAATGAAATCATTTCTGTAACATTGAATTGGATCATGAACCCTTTATGGAAACCTACGACACCTGCCATGCAGATCTAAAAATAATACATGAATGAAGATGTTTTAGTGTTTGTCCAGTGTTTTTTCATTAAAAAATGTATTATACACCTCAAATTCAATTTTCAAATTTGTAGGTTATTTTTTAAAAATCAAATACTTGAACCATGCCACTTTTATTAATTTAGAATTTACAATCTTTGCTGATAGATGGCAAGCATACATACATGCAACATACAAATTCGCCAAATATTTTTTTTTAAAGTGCTTTTTTTTTTAACAATAAAATAAAATAAATCTGTAAGTAAAATAAAATTCATTTTATTCATTTACAGCTTGCACATGACAGATTCATAGAAAACTATTTCAAAAATAGCATTTGAAGTTTTGAAGAAAATAACTATGGGGTTTTTGTTGTTTATCAAGGTACAGGCAGAAAAAATTAAACGGCTACTCAGTGTTGAATATCCTTATGAATGAATAGTGTCATATATGCAAAAAAGTGCCTTTATGTCAAAGATTGACAAAAACAGAATTGCATACAGGGATTTTTTTTATTCCCCCTCCACAAGACATATTATCAGAATAGTTGGTATGGTAAATGAATACATAATTTTGAAAAAGCTTATGCTAAATTTTGTTTCTGTAAAAATTCTATGTGACCAAAAGTTTTCAGGGTTTTTTTTCCCTAGTTTTGCAAAATATTTAAAATATTCATTATTTTAACTGTATTTTTTTTTTTCAGTTTTTTAAAAATTGGGTTTAATGAAAAAAAGTTTTTTTTTTTAGTACAGTCAGAATTCTCCTTTTTTTTCAACATTTTTAAGTGCTTATTTTTATAGATTTTTTTTTCTATTCTTATAAAGTACATATAATTATAAAGATGAAAAATGCTAATAATTCTAAATTACACGTTAAAAATATCAAAATCTAATAACTCTAAATTTAATTTGCAATTTTGGTGGATCTTTTTTACCAAGATTTTCATTTAAAATTATTTAATCAAAATATAAAATCATTAAAATATGAGGTTATCCTTTTAAAATCTGATTTAAGCAGGGATATGAAGAACATTTTTTCTGATACTAAAAAAATGTCTTGTCCAAAGGTTACTTATAGGTATGTTTTTTAGAAAATAATAGGAGGAAATATAACTAATTTACTGTATTCATAATCATTAATTGTGTCTATCCGTCATATATATTTATGACATGTTTAATGCAGCCAGATGGCTGTGATTGGCCATACTTTGTTGATTTCTTGTGAGACTATGGTAATAAAGAAGCATTTAAACAAATAAAACTTTTGCATCTTGATATTTAGGCACATTGAATAGCATTTTGGATTTAAAGATATATGCAAATACAGCTATACAAATGTTATTGTGAAGTAATCAGTTGTACTTTTATTTAAATTCCTTTCATGGTGTTAATTTTTATTGGTTATTTTTGGCTTGAAATATAGTTTATGAAACTTTTTTCAGATTGATCAGATTGTTTGTAATAAGTGCAATCAAGGTGACCGAGAAGAATATATGTTGTTATGTGATGGCTGTGATGGTAGTTACCACACATTTTGCCTCAAACCACCTTTACCAGAAATTCCTAAAGGGGATTGGAGATGCCCTCATTGTATAGCACAAGTGAGTTTATAATGTTTGTGATACATTTTTAATTTTTATAAAAATATAATCATGTTTTTCTTTACTACATATAAATATTAAAATTGTGAAGTATTGTTTAATTTCTATAATAGGTTTTGGTAAATTTGCATTCAAGCACATACTCAGTTTTTTTCTCAAATATCTAAAAGAATATCTCAATAAACTATGATACAGTGGCGCCGACTTCCGGGTCTGCGGGTCTGCCGCGCAGACCCTGAAAAATATCTGCAGACCTTGCAATATCTTGGCAGACCCTGAAAAATGCAGGCATGAGATTTTTTTCGCGGTTGAGCGATTTTACAATTTTTGGCGGGACTAATTTGTTCCGAAAAAAAAAATCGATCTTCAATCCGAAAATTCGGACATAAGACCGCGAAAAAACTCAAAATTCGTCAAAACATTGGATAATAAACGTGAAAAGTGTCGAAGAATAGCAGGGGGGGGGGGGGGGGGGAGAATGCTAATTTGATCAAAAGATCGTGGGAAAACGTCAATTTCGTCAAAAGGTTACGAAAAAACATCAATTTTGTGGAAGGATCGTAAAAAAATACAAGAAAATCGTCAAAAGATCTTTGAAAATTTCGTCAAAAAGTAGTTTGAAAAACGAGCATTATGTTCACGAATCACAGAAAAAATGCTAATTATGTTCTAAGATAGTGGGGCAAACTGCAAAATCTGTCAAAGAATCAAGAGAAAAAAGTGGATTTTCACCAAAGATCGCAGAAAAATATGAATTTTTCAAATAATAGCGGGAAAAATGAATTCTTAAAAAAAAGAAAAAAAAATAGAAAAAAAATCCGCAGGAAAAAAACCCCCGCAAAATCGGCCGAATTTTTCAAAAAGTCTCGAGAAAATAGTGAATTTTGGCCAAAGATCGCGCAAAAGACCAAAGATAGTAGGAAAAAAGCGAATTCTGTCAAAGAATCGTGAGAAAAACGCGAATTCTAATGCTAATTTGATCAAAAGATCGTGGGAAAACGTCAATTTCGTCAAAAGGTTACGAAAAAACATCAATTTTGTGGAAGGATCGTAAAAAAATACAAGAAAATTGTCAAAAGATCTTTGAAAATTTCGTCAAAAAGTAGTTTGAAAAACGAGCATTATGTTCACGAATCACAGAAAAAATGCTAATTATGTTCTAAGATAGTGGGGCAAACCGCAAAATCTGTCAAAGAATCAAGAGAAAAAAGTGGATTTTCACCAAAGATCGCAGAAAAATATGAATTTTTCAAATAATAGCGGGAAAAATGAATTCTTAAAAAAAAGAAAAAAAAATAGAAAAAAAATCCGCAGGAAAAAAACCCCCGCAAAATCGGCCGAATTTTTCAAAAAGTCTCGAGAAAATAGTGAATTTTGGCCAAAGATCGCGCAAAAGACCAAAGATAGTAGGAAAAAAGCGAATTCTGTCAAAGAATCGTGAGAAAAACGCGAATTCTAATGCTAATTTGATCAAAAGATCGTGGGAAAACGTCAATTTCGTCAAAAGGTTACGAAAAAACATCAATTTTGTGGAAGGATCGTAAAAAAATACAAGAAAATCGTCAAAAGATCTTTGAAAATTTCGTCAAAAAGTAGTTTGAAAAACGAGCATTATGTTCACGAATCACAGAAAAAATGCTAATTATGTTCTAAGATAGTGGGGCAAACCGCAAAATCTGTCAAAGAATCAAGAGAAAAAAGTGGATTTTCACCAAAGATCGCAGAAAAATATGAATTTTTCAAATAATAGCGGGAAAAATGAATTCTTAAAAAAAAGAAAAAAAAATAGAAAAAAAATCCGCAGGAAAAAAACCCCCGCAAAATCGGCCGAATTTTTCAAAAAGTCTCGAGAAAATAGTGAATTTTGGCCAAAGATCGCGCAAAAGACCAAAGATAGTAGGAAAAAAGCGAATTCTGTCAAAGAATCGTGAGAAAAACGCGAATTTCGGTAAAAGGTTGCGAGGAAAATGCAAATTTCGACTAAAGATCGCGAGAAAAACGCAAATTTTAGCAAAAGATCAGAGGAAAATTGCGAATTCTAGCAAAAACACCTCAGAAAAACCTCGAATTTTGGAAAAAAATCGCGGAAAAGACGCAAATTTCGTTAAAAAATAGCGGAAAAACGCGAAGACAAGCGGAAAAAACTAATTTCATTCAAAAATAGCAGAGAAAAAAGTATTTTTCTTTCAAAAAAACTTGGGGAAAATGCAAATTTTAGAAAAAGATCGCGAGAAAAACGTAAGTTGTGGCAAAAGATCGCGGAAAAATTCGAATTTTGGCAAAAGACACTAATTTCGTCAAAAAAATGGCAGAAAAAACGCTAAGAATCGCAGAAAAAACTCAAAGTTCACTCAAAGATAGAAGGGAAAAAACAAATTTTATCAAAGAATTGTGGGGAAAACGCGAATTTAGGCAAGGGTTGCGAGGAAAAATGCAAATTTCGACTGAAGATCGCGAGAAAAACGCAAATTTAGGCAAAAGATCAGAGAAAAATCGCGAATTTTAACAAAAAACCTCAGGAAAATGGCAAATTTTGGCAAAAATTGCAGAAAAGATTAATCGTTAAAAAAAAAGCGGGAAAACGCAAAGAATAGCGGAAAAAACTCTAATTTCGTTCAAAGATAGCAGAGAAAAAGTTATTTCTCTTTCAAAAAATCATGGGGGAAATGCAAATTTCGGAAAAAGATAGCGAAAAAAACGTAAATTGCGGCAAAAGATCACGGAAAAATTCGAATTTCGGCAAAAGATTAAGGAAAAAAATACTAATTTCTTCAAAAAATAGCAGGATAAACGCAAAGAATCGCGAACAAAAACTCAAATTTTCGTTCATAGATAGCAGTGAAAAAAGAAATTTTATCAAAGAATCGTAGAAAAAACACGAATTTCGGCAAAAGGTTGCAAGGAAAATGTAAATTTCGTCTTAAGATCACGATAAAAATGTAAATTTTGGCAAAAGATCGCGAGAAAAACGCAAATTTCGGCAAAAGATCAAAGGAAAATCGCGAATTTTAGCAAGAAACCCCAGAAAAATCGCAAATTTTGGCAAAAGATCAAAGGAAAATCGCGAATTTTAGCAAGAAACCCCAGAAAAATCGCAAATTTTGGCAAAAGATCGCGGATAAGATGCAAATTTCGTCAAAAAATTGCTGGGAAACGTAAAAAATAAGGGAAAATTTCTAATTTCGTTTAATAATAGCAAAGAAAAAGAAATTTCTCTCAGAAAATCTTGGGGAAAATGCAAATTTCGGAAAAAGATCACGAGAAAAACGTAAATAGCGGCAAAGGATCGCGAAAAAATTCGAATTTCGGCAATAAATCATTGAAAAAGACGCGAATTTCATCAAAAAATAGCAGGGAAAGCGCAAAAAATCGTAGGAAAAACGCGAGTTTCGACCAAGCATTGCGAAAAAACGGTAATTTCGGTAAAAGATCGCGGGGAGTATGCAAATTTCGGGAAAAGGTCGCCAGAAAATGCAAATTTTGGCAAAAGATCTTGAAAAAAAAATCGCGATTAGCTTGCCATAATTATTAACTGATATTTTGAGTAAAACATGAGAAAATGTGCACTGCACAACTAGGAAAGATTGCTGTATAAAAAAACATTAAATCAGAATCATGGACTCAAAATAGAAACTTTCAGTTTAAAATTACGGATAGTATTTGCATAAATTGTTGATCCAGGGGCGATTCCGAAAATTTAAGGCATCCTCTTCCGAAAATTTGAAATTGGGTTATCAGTTGCTAACTTGTCCGGTTTTGCGCGCGGAAAAACAATTACGTAGAAATTCAAATTTCGTGAAAGGATCGCCGGAATAGCCTACATTTCGTCAATATTTCGTGGAAAAACGACGATTTCGTCAATGTTTTTGTAAACGAACTTTGTCAAAAAATCGATAAAAAACGCGAATTTCCTGTGCGGATCGCGGAAAAAACGGCAGTTTCACCAAATATCGCAGATAAAACGCTGATTTCTTCTGAAGATCGCGGGAAAACCCCGATTTCGTCTAAAGATAGCGGATATAACGTCGATTTCGTTAAAAGATTGCGGGAAAAAACGCCGTTTTCGATAAAAGATCGCTTAAAAATATTTTGTCAAAAGAATATTTGAAAAAATACGCCGATTTCATCAAAAGATCACGGAAAAAACGCCGATTTCATCAAAAGATCGCGGGAATAAAACGCCGTTTTCGAGAAAAAATCGCGTAAAAATGCAAATTTTGTCTAAAGATCGTCGAAAAAACGATGATTTCACTTTAAAAAAAACATGGGAAAACGCCTATTTCATCAAAAGATCGCCGAAAAACCGCCGATTTCGGCAAAATATCGCAATAAATCGCAGATTTTGCTAAAATATTGCTGATTTCGTCTGAAGATATCGGGAAAACACAGATTTTGTCCGCTGGATGGGGGGGAGGACTCTTCCCCCCGCCGATTTCCGAAAAAAAAATTTCATCCAGAATCACCCCTGCTTTTTTTTTTTTTCATTTTTATTCACTATTACATTGATTATCGGCGAATCAAATCAGTTGACTGTCACATATGTATTGTGATCAAGGGTGCAAGTTTTCCGTCCAACAGGACGGAATTTTGCCTTTTTAAAATTCTTGAGGACAGAAAAAGAGTGGAAAAATCTCAGAAGACGAAAAAAAAGTGTTTTTGATTTTTCAGGATTCACATGAAAATGTTTAAGAATCGGACTTAAAAGAATTCCACTTTTTGGCAGACCCAGCTTTGGGACCAAAGTCGGCTCCTATGCTATGATATAAATTATATTCATAAGAGATTTTTAAAAATTAAGCTTCATAAAAATCATAAATGATTAAATGCAATGTAAATGTAAATGCAATGTGTGAGAATTGATTAAAAAAAAAAAAAAAAGTCACTGGTCTTTAGAAACAACAAGCATGAGAATTTACTAGTCTGCTACATAAAATTCTATTAAGTCCCTTTACTTCTCCCTAGAATGTAAACCAAACTTACATTATCTACCAATAAGTATTTGGACACTTATGCAAATGCCAATAACGTAATTTCTAATATATCTCACTTTCCACTGTTAAACATGTTGTTGGAAACAATATTGGCATCATTTGCATGCAAGATGCCTTGAAGTACTCCGAAGAGTTATCTCCGAAAAGGTGCAATCTTCAGCAGTGATACAGTCGTAGGAAAAACAGGGGGTATATGCTCTAAGCAGAGAGTATACGGTCTTTCTTTAAAAAATCTAGAAGGTATACGGCATGTAACCTTAACTACTCCCTGATCTTCAAGTATCACAGAAATGGCCAAACCCTAAAACACACATCTAGTGAGCTGAATATCCCAAAATCGACTATGGCCTATATGATTAAGAAGTGGAAGGTGAGCAGTGCTCAGCAAAAGTTTAGACACTGGTGATAGTTAACCTTTTAATAAAAAATACGAACTCTTGGTTTATACAAAAGGCTATATTTATTTTTAAATATATTTTTAAAATTTTAGAGCAGAAATAATGTAATATTTAATTTGATAAAAAAAAACAAAAAAAATTGCATATTGCAAAAGTTTAAACATTTTCTTGATTTTTGGCAAGTGTTCATGGGAAAAATGCAAATTTCGAACTTAACACATCGTATCCATGAAGTATCCAAGTTCTTCTCTCAATAACATCGATTATTGAAAATACTGCAAGCTTGAAATATTCAGTCAGATGAAGTAATTGACGTATGGAAACTAAAATCGAAAGGGGAGGCTGTTGCAGAAATTTAGGTTAGTTTGAATCATCCAAAAAGGTCTGTATTATCAAGTATATTGTCTAAAAGTGACTCTTTCAAAGCAAAACATAGATCTGGAAGGCCTCGTATGACCAGAAAAGAATATGATAGAAGGATCTATAAACTGGCATCTAAACTAATGATGATTGCTAGCCTTATTGAAAAGTTCAGAATTTTCTGTGTTAACGGAAATGATTCATAGATGAATAAAAGAAGAAAACAATTAGTTTCCATAAAAATGATAAAAACAACCAAATTTGAAATCTCACTTCAAAATGCCATGAATGCAGCAGGCTTACAAACATATCTTATACTATATTGCAAGCAAAAATTCTGTGTGTGTAAATTTTATCTCAAAAACAACTCTAACAATTTTCACAAAAATTTGGATTTTACCATTTTCGGGCATGAGAAGACCAAAGAAATGGCTTAAACGATTTTGATTCAATTTTATATTCTACTGTTTTTGATTACCTGAAGACCATTGACCTAAGTCGCATGTTTATCAAATTTGATTAGTGGGTCATTTTGCGTAATACGGGTCAGGGTCACGAGAATATGGCAACAGCCAATAAATTGGCAATATTTGACAGCATATTGGTAACATTTGGTTAAAAAATCGACTATTAAGATTACGAAAGCCAAAACACGTATTTGGTGCCAAATGAAAGAATGTCGCCAAATTTGGCTATATCTGGCAAAAAATATTATCTTTCAGAATGTGAAGAAATTTTTTTGACATTCTTAATGGAATTAGAGATGCATGGTTAAATCAATCAAAGTCGAGTTAAAAAAAAGGCATTTGGATCGATGTCCTTCTTTGTAAATTTTAAATTAATGTAAAATTTATGAACATGTGCATCATGTGAATACATACATAGTTTTCTTATTGATTGTTTTTGTAAATAATACTGTTATAAATAACATGTTTTATAGTAATAAAACAGAAAGACTGATGCAGTGAAAATAAAATATTGAGTTGAACACAAAAATTATTTTGACCGAGCTTAGCTCAGTCACTCCTGCTAGTCTTATACTATAATGCAAGCAAAAATTGTGTGTGTGTAAATTTTATCTCAAAAACAGCTCTAACAATGTTCGCAAAAAAATTGGATTTTACCATTTTCGGTCACGAGAAGACCATTGGGCTAGGTCACATGTTCGAGAAAATTCGATTTATTGGGTCATAATGAGTCAGGATCAAGCTATTTATATCTAGAGAACGGCTGGATCGATTTTAAGGAAATTTTGTATCCAATCGTTTTTTGGCATGAGAAAACTATTGGGCTGGGTCACATGTTCGAAAAATTTCGATTAGTGGGTCATTATGGGTCAAGCCATTTTTATCTAAAAAACGGCTCTAACAATTTTGGCCAAATTTTATATTTTGTCGTTTTGGATTACAAGAAGACCATTGGGTTAGGTAACATGTTCAAGAAAATTCGGTTAGTGGGTCATTGTGGGCCATGCTATTTTTATCCAGAGATTTTCTCATGCAATTTTGACTAAAAATTGCATTCTATGGTTTTTGGGCACGAGAAAAACATTGGGCTAGGTTACATGTTCGAGAAAAATTTTTAATGGGTCAATAAGGGTCTGGGTCAAGCTATTTATATTTATAGAATGGCAGAATCAATTTCATCGAAATTTGGCCTGTAACAGTTTTTTGACACAAGAAAGCTAATGGGCTAAGTCACACGATCGAGAGATTTCGATTATAAGAGTCATTTGTGGATCATGATGGGTCATAATGGGTCATGTCAAGCTGTATCTAAAGAAGTGGATGGATTTTAACAAAATTTTCTATACAACATTTTTTTTGGCACGAGAAAATCATTGGGCTAGGTCACATGTTCGAGAAATTTCGATTAATGGGTCATAAATGGTCCGGGTCAAGCTATTTATATTTAAAGAACGGCAGGATCAATTTTAATGAAATTTTGTATGTAACAGTTTTTAGACATGAGAAAATTAATGGGCTCGGTCACATGTTTAAGGTATTTTGATTATAAGGGTCATTTGTGGGTCATGATGGGTAATAATGGGTCATGGTCAAGCTATAGCTAAAGAACGGGTGTATCTATTTTAAAGAAACTTGGTATACAGCATTTTTTTGGCAGGAGAGAAAAATGAGCTAGGTCACATGTTCGAGAAATTTCGATTAGTGGGTCACTTTGGGTCTTTTTGGGTCAAACCAATTTCATCTAAAAAATGCCTCTAACGACTTTGACAAAGTTTAGTATATTACTGTTTTGGATTACAATAAGATTATTGGGTCAAGTCATGTATTAGAGAGAATTCGATTCGTGGGTCATTTTTGTGTCATTGTGGGTCATGTTATTTTTATCTATACAATTTGTCTCGCAATTTTGACTAAATTTTATATTACATCGCGTCGGGTATGAGAAAATCATTTCATTTGGTTAGATTATCGAGAAAATTCTATTAAAGGGTCTTTTGGGTCATAATGCGTCAGGATCAAACTAATTATACATAAAAAAGGCTCAATTGATTTTATCTAAATTGTGTTTCCAAGCATTTTTCGGCTCGCAAAAACTAATGGGCTAAACCACATGTTCGAGAGATTTCGATTATAAAGGTCATTTGTGGGTCATGATGGGTCATGCAAATTTCAGTTAGCAAATGGCTCTCACTATTTTGACTATACTTTGCATTATATCATTCTGAGGCTTGAGAAAACCATTGGGCTAGGACATATTCTCGCGAAAATTTGATTAGTGGTTGATTTTGGGACATAATAATTCAGGGTCATTTTAATTATACGTAACGACTCAACCAATTTTATCTAAATTTTGTAAAGAAACATTTTTTGTCATGCAAAGACTATTGGTATGAGTCGCATGTTAAATATATATAAGTTGGTCATTTCATTCAAGCTAATTTTACCTAAAAAACGATTTTGATTCAATTTTATATTTCACTGTTTTTATTACCTGAAAACCGTTGAACTAAGTCAATGTTTGATCAAATTTCATTAGTGGGTCATTTTGCGTATTACGTGTCAGGGTCACGAAAATATGGCAACCGCCAAAAAGTTGGTAATATTTGGCAAAATATTGGCGACATTTGGCCGAAAAATTGACTATTAAAATCAAGAATACAAAAATATGCATTTGATGCCAAATGAAAGAATGTCGCCAAATTTGGCTACATCTGGCAGAAAATATTGTCTTTAAGAATGTGAAGAAATTTTTTATACATTCTTAATAGGATTCGAGATGCATGGTTAAGCCAATCAGACACGAACTAAAAAAGTGATTTTTATCGATGTCCTTTCGTAGTATATTTCAAAATAATGTAAAATTTTTGAACATGTGCATGCATAAATAGTTTTTTTTATTGTTTTTGTAAATAATATTATAAATAACATATTTTATAGTAGTAATAATACAGAGAGACTGATAAAGTAAATATACTATCGAGTTGAACACAAAATTAATTTTGACGGAGCTAAGCTAGGTCACTCCTGCTAGTATCATATAAACACAAGTGATGTACTGTGATATTCAGTGAGGTACAAAAGGCATAATTTGAATATTCCAGATTGGTGGGCATGCTATTAGCATGATTTGCGTAAAGAAACTTGGACTGTCTTCAGCCATCAACAAGGTGGTGACTCTTTAATAATTTGCCCCCCCCCCCCTCCCCCCCCTCCTTGCTTTAATGCTCAAACATCTCTGGAGATCCTTGATGGTCGCAGAACAGCACAAGACTACAAATATATATTAGAAAACAATTTACAGTCATTTGGTAAACATTTAGCTGGTCCAAAGTATGTATTTAAGTAAGATAATGCATCTTCATGTCGCATACAAAACAAAAATTTGGTTTAACTCTCAAAATATTACTGTTTTCGATTGGCCGGTGTGTATTCTTGATCTGAACCTAATCGAAAACATTTGTGGTGTCGTATCTCGTAAGGTTTATGCTAATTTTTGATTGTACTTTTTTTACTCTTCTGTTAATGAACTTTCAGCTGCTGTTAAACACGTTTCCTACAAAATAGATCCTTAAGAAATGCAAGGTTTAAAAGTCATATTTTTTCACTAACTGCAAACAATGTCGGTGAAGTTCAATTTTTTTTTTTTTGGTTATTTTCCTGTAAATGTACAAATTGTCTGTACTTTTGCCACAATGGCAATTTTGATTTTTAATCATTATATATTATGTAAAGTGTATAATTAAAAATTTATTGTTTATGATTAAAGGATAAATCACAAGCAAAATGTGATACTTGACTTGCAACAATTCATTGAATACTACTCAGTACAGATGTGTAATCTAAGTAGTGTAAAGTAAGATGAGTAATAAGATGTGTGTATCATTGTGTTGTGTCGCTCCCCAAATTAAAAAAGGCTGACACTATAGTCACAGCAGGAAAAATCGGCATTTCAAGAACAAATACTTGGGTCATTCCATGTCAAATCAACCAAAAAAATTCGATATTCAACCTGACCATTTCCGATTTCAATGAAACTGCTAGGGATCATTCTCTATGATGATATAAATTAGAGCATATTTTTATTTTTTGTTTATCGCTTTAAATTTTTATACAATTAATTATTTAAATTTTGAAAAATCATCATTTTTTGACTTGCATAAACATTTTTAATTTTGAATTTCTCAAGTTCTATCAAACATAGAAAATTTTATGACCACTCATTTCAAAGAGGAGTTTATGAGGTTTAATTTGATATGCAAGTCGACTATGTATAATTAAAATAAATAAAATTTAAATTTTTTAAAATTTAAAATTTGAAAATTTTTTAGATAGTCATTTTTAAAAATTTTGAAAAAATTGTATGTTTGTTGTAATATTATAATCTTTAAATTCTGAAATTTTTAGAGTGGGATCTTAATGGGATCAGGAGTTATGAAATAAAAGCTGAAAATTACCATACAAATCATAAATAAATAACAAAATAGACAGAATTAAATTGCTATTTTAATGGTAATTTTTGCTTTTATTTAATAATTCCTGATCCCATTGAGATCCCACTCTAAAAATTTCAGAATTTCAAGCTTATAATATTATAACAAACATACAATTTTTTCAAAATTTTTAAAAATGACTATCTAAAAAATTTTCAAATTTAAAATTTAAAAAATTTTTTTATTTTATTTATTTTAACTATATATTGTCGACTTGCATATCAAATTAAACCTTATAAACTCCTCTTTGAAATGAGTGGTCATAAAATTTTCTATGTTTGATAGAACTTGAGAAATTCAAAATTGAAAATGTTTATGCAAGTCAAAAAATGACGATTTTTCAAAATTTAAATAATTAATTGTATAAAAATTTAAAGCGATAAACAAAAAATAAAAATATGCTCTAATTTATATCATCATAGAGAATGATCCCTAGCAGTTTCACTGAAATCGGAAATGGTCAGGTTGAGTCACTGGTTGATTTGGCATGGAATGACCCACTTTCTTTTCATTTTCCCTTCGTTTTCATGATATTAAAGGACACTGGTCCCTCGTCCTGTTTTTTTTTCCACGGCACTTCCGCAAAACAAATTTACTCATGCAAGAGTATGAGTTTACAGTGTTATTCGATCAACTGGATCTCTCAAACAGTGTGGAAAAAAGAAGTATGATCAGTCTGTCACGTGGCTGTTACCATAATTACTAATCTAAGATAGGGACCGAGGAGTAATCAACAAAAGTCCTTGAAAAGACGATTTTTCCTGCCGTTACTTTAACACATGGTAGAATAAAATACATTCTACCGAACTTAATCATATCAAAAATATGTATTTTCTGATAGAAAAATACATGTTTTCCTATCAGAGCGGAAAAAAAAGTTATTAGTCTTGCAGATTTCGAAATTTTTCAAATTAGTGGTCCAAATGAATTTTCCATAGTTTCAAACCAGCAGACCACCAAGGATTGTAAACACTATTAATCATGTCTTAGGAAAATTATGTTCCTGTTAAATTGAACCAATTAATACTTGTATGCATGAATTTTGCCATAAAATATTGCTTAATTACATATGTAATAGTACTGTTAAGTTAATAATTTTGGTTAAAAAAAAAAAAACTTAAGTTCTGGATTGGTTATTTTATTTTTAGGATATACCTGTATTTTTATCAGGCAATAGTTTCAAATTATCATCAGCTTAAAATATATAAAAAATATAAAGCTGTAAAAAGCTTAAAATTTCTTTTTGAGCAATTTGTACTAAAAAATGGAAAACATACTTGAAAACTTTTATTCAGTCCTGTAGTTTACCTTGTACTTTTATTACACGTCAGTAAGAAGCTAAGATTCATTTTAAACTAAAACTCTTAAAACAACTGAAATCACATTGTCATAAATTATCATTTATAGGTGTCCATTTTACAATTCTTTGTGTGGCCCTGTATATCATTGTATCTATATTCTGCAAACATTTCTTTGTAAATTGAATGGAGTTCAACGTAAAAATGTATACCTTATTTAAGAACTGCCTTTAAGTAATTTACGCTCATACTCGGTAACGTTGGCGAGCTCTTTTGGATAGCCCTGCATATCAACTACAACATTTATACACACCCTTATAATGTATAAAGATTTAGTGAAACTTAAGTGCATATATCATAATTAAAATGTATTACATCCATCCATCAGCCATCATCAGAAACATATACAGTCTGTCGGAAGGAATATACTATTTGAAATCTTTTGTGTGTCCCTGTAAATGCAATGTACTTCATATTATGCAAGACAGTATCGTATAATTTATATTAAGCCGCAGTGACATATATCAATTTTGTTATACATATTTTAAAAATGTCGCACACTATTCCCCCCTTCACCATTATCCAATGGAATTCTTTTGTGTGGCCCTGTAAAGGAATAATACTATATTTTCACCACATATTTTATAGAATGTATATTTTAGTGCACCTCTTAAATGCATGTAAATTTTAATATGTTTGACAGGGTGTAACATCTTTAAAACGCCTTTGAAACGATTTTTCCCCATAGGCCATAATGTAATGGAAAATTTGTGACTCTACCTGTAAATAAACTAATCATGGTAGAAACTTCATTTTCAATAGGGTTCGTGCTAGGGTAAATGTCAATAACATACAAAAATTTCAGGGAAATTCGAGTGTATTTACAGTTGTTAGAGCGCGGATAGATGGATAGACTGACAGACGGGCAGACAAACCAAATGCATAAGCACTTTTCAAACTTTTGGAAAGTGTTATAAACGTTCAAATTCATTTGAAACGATTTTTCCCGATAGACTGTAATGTAATGGAAAACTTTTGACTGTCCCTGTAAATAAATTAATCACAGTAGAAACTTCATTTTCAATAGGGTTCGTGCCAGGGTTGGTTTTCTTCCGGAAGAAACCTATTTCTTCCAGGACAGTGGAAGAAACTGGAAAAAACCGGAAGAAATCACCAGAATCCAAAACAAATGCTCACAGTTAAAATATATTAAATCTAAATTGGAAAATTTAATTATTATTAAAAATATTTTTGAAAAGATAAGTTAATTTTTTAATAACAAACTTCAGACTCGGAAGACATTTACAAGTGACAGATTTTTACTACTCTAGAGGTAGAACAAAGAAATGTTTTTTTTTAATTCATTGCTCCATTTATAAAAAAAGAAAAAGAAACTATATACAAATTGTTTATTTTTCATATAAAAATATATTATTGTCATATGAAAGTGCATTATTTTAAACTGTGCAACACAGTAAATAAATTTGTAATTTTTATATTTTTCATCTAGCATGAACATCTCAATGATGATTTTAAAAGATTAGTTTCTAAAAATATCTATGGGTATGTTAAAATGCTTTTTAACTATCCTGAAATATAGGAGTAAAAAAAAAAAAAAAAAAAAAATCTTCATTTTTTGCTTTCATCCTATTTAAGTTTAAAAATTAATTGCAGCATCCTACTGCTAAAAAACTTTTTGAAATACTAAGGATAGATCGAAATAGGTTCTTAAAGGCCAAAACCGAATTTAGGTGACCTTCCTACTTTTTGGCTGAAAACGATAACATCCAAAAAAAATTTTAAGTAATTATTGTATGTTTTAAAGTAATTAATACATACATAAATATACATAATTGTAAGTTAATTATATGTATAGTATTTAATAATTATGTACAACTATTAATAATCCAAAAACTTTTATTTTCATATATAGTAAAATGTAATTTAATTCATCCATGACACCAGGGTTGGAAAAAAATCATGATTTTTTTAAAAAAGTCAAAAAAATCGGATTTATTTGATTTAAATCAGATTTTTTTTATTTAAATCGGATTTATTTGATTTTTTTAGAATCTTATTTTTTATTATTGTGTTTTTATGTTTTTGCAATACATGGAGCAGTTTTTTATAATAAATAACTAAAAAAAGAATAAATATTTATAATTTATAAAAATAATATAAGAGATAATTATATAGTTAAGAAAATACTATAGGGTAGATGTGCCAGTAATGGACCCCTTTAAGAAATTTCTTTAAAAAATAATTTTTTATTAATAGTTATAATTATTATATTCCAACTTTTATCATATTATATTAATCTTTCAACAATATTTAACTAATCCCATAGTTACATTTCCCAATAGAAATAAAAATTTAATTTTAAATAATAGAAATATGTCTAAACACCCAAAAGCTCAGTAATGGACACTCTACGTTCCAGTAATGGGCCACCCTACAAAAAATTACAGATAATTGTTTTTTCAATAGTATTTTGCTCCAGAACTTAATGAAAGCATACTAATAAAACAAAATATTAAAACTTAAGTTAGAAATTCATTACAAGGATTTATAATGAAAAAACATAAAACAAAATGTTTAAGTTATGAATTCATTATAATCAAGGATTTATAATGTGGATATAAAAACAAATATTAATGATATTATTAAAAGTTTATTACAGTAAAGGATTTACATTGTAAAGACATAAAACAAAATATTTAAATTTAAAAGATTTATAAGATAAAGAATGAAATCAAGTTCAGATAAAATAAGGCAATAAAAAAAGTCTCCAATCTTCATATCATTATCTAAATGATGTGCTGTGCAATATGAAATATAAATAACAAATCTTCAATTTTATCATCACTTTCTGGTTGTCCAAACTATCAAATACAGAATTTTAGAATGCATTTAAAATGATAAATGTTCTTGCACTAACCATTTTCTGATAATTATAGCCCGTCAATTTGGCACAGATTGATTCCACAATTTTCTTGAGAGATGCTTATATGGATATATTAATGTTTATGTATTATATATATATATATTATATGTAATTATATATTATCACCAATGGAACAATCTCATTATTTGCTGAAAAACATCCCATAACAGTGATTTGTTCTTTTTTGTTATTCGGTACTACATAATACACATCTTTAACTGATTTTGGCCCCAAAATTTTCCCCGTTTTAAGAGCACAAAGAAAACCAGTTTTAACTGCATTGAAAATTCTCTCTGTATGCTTTAGAATTTGGAAGAAGATACTAGTAATATCTTCTTCCAAACATGATTCTGAATCAACTTAAAACGACTTATTTGTAACAACACATCTAGATTTTGTCAAATATTCTGCTTGCTTTTTGTACCAATTTTGGACAACTATATATAAAGAAATTTCCTTTATTAAATTCTAGTAGGTAAAATTTAAGTATTAAATTTGATTATTTAGCTTTTCAGTTAAATCAAAATATTTTATCTCTACTGAAATTACACTTTTAGTATTGGTCACTTGAGTGGTCCATTATTGGAAAATCACAAATTAAGCAATCCAGTAATGGACCACCCCTCTTAAAATCTTAAAAATAAATAAAATTTTGTTAATGACCATATATGAACATCAAAGTTTTCATTTACTATTCAGACAAAAACATTCAATTTTTACAAGTAAATTAGTAAGTAAATAAATTAAGTAAGTAAAATCAACTCGTAGAATGTTCATTAAGATTTTCAGTAAAACTGTGAAACTTTATTTTCTGCTTTTTAATTGCTTTGATGAAAAGTGTAAAAAAATAATCCAGATTATAGAACATGCAAGGAAGAGCTAAGAAAAAAAATAATAGAAAGTTAACTACCATTTATTATTTTTTTATAAACTAAAAACTACGAGGTGGCCCATTACTGGCACATCCACCCTATATTAGATACTGATTGGTACTAAAAATTAAACATCTAGGCTTTAATCTAAAGTCATTCTATTATTTTGTAATTGAATTGTGCACCCTAAATAAGAAATAAATTTAAATATGTTGTAAATGAGTAGAAAATGGTAAAATTTAAAAAACAAATTAAATATTCATTTAATGCAAGCTATTTATTAAGGAATAAAAATCGCAATTAATTCTATATTTTTAAGCACATAGGAATAAATCAAGGATTTAATTGTTTGAACAAAAACACTAACTTAGAACTTTGTCTACTCCTAATTTATTATGAAGGCTTGAATGAACTAGTCCAAAAGAAGAAAATTGTCTTTCTACTCCAGCAGATGAAGCCACAGCTATTGTTAATTGGTAAATAAATTCAATTTCAATATCGCTGATTCTCTCTTTACCTCCCATTACATAAAAGGCCTTCCACCAATCATAATCTGTCATAATATAAACTTTTTTCTCAAGCAATGATAATTTTTGGAATGGGCCATTTTTTGCTTGAAAATGTGCTACAGTGGTGAAAAGATTTGGACAATTTTCTTTAATGAATGGCAAACCTTCATTATTTTCCTCTATACTAAGTGAAATTTCATTTCGATTTGAAACAGAGGGACTTAATAAAACTCCAGAAAAATGACAGTCATTAATAGCTTGCTCATATCTTGCTTTAAATTTTGTAATTCTATCTTTATGTAATACTTTTCTAACTTTTTACCCAAAATTTTTTTTTAATATGTGCTTTCATGTGACATTGCAAAAAGTTGATTTAAATCAAATGATTTTTTTAAAAAAAATCAGTTGATTTAAATCTAGATTTAAATCAGTCGATTTAAATCATGCCAACCCTCCATGACACAAAAAGATTTTCTAATTATACGAATTTCATTTAATAAAAAAATATTTTAGTTCTAGGTATGCACACCTTGATTTTTCATCTATAATGATTTTTGTAAATAATCATTTGTTATTCTAGAACTTTCTCAAAGAATATTTGAAATCTAATGCAGTTTAAAATAAAAATTTTCTATGAGATGATTGATAATTCATGACTGATAATTATAAACAATGAAGTTCATTGCAATACATTCATTTGAGCTGATACAGTTCAAATCAGTGACTAAGGTTGAAAATTTCTGAAAGAAGAAACAAGATTTTTGGAATACTGAGTGTTTTGGTCTGGCCGAATTTTAGCCCACATTTTTGGCAAAACTCTGATTTTGGGCCGAAAACAAAACCGTATTTTTCGTTGATCTCTATTTAATATAGTAATTATTATACATTACTTACATTAAATAAAACTGATGTAATTTAAAATCTTTTATTTAAATGGGTTTCATTCTACCATTAGTAAAGAATAGCTACTATTTTTTACTAGTTTCAGAAATTTAATTAATAAAAAAAAATATGTTGGTTAAATTGAAATGGATAACATTTAATTGATTTTGTTTTTTTTGGATAAAATTTCTTTTCATTTAGCCAATGGTTGAAGATCTCTAGATAAGTGTTGTGTATGATCTTGGCTAAAAATCTGATGTAATTATTAATTTAGCATGTATATTTAATTAAATTTGTTGTAGTCCAGTGAAATTAATTTATATAAGATTATAGGAAGAACATATTTATTATATTTAACAATATTGAAAACATATGATAAATTCTTAAAGAAAACAATTTCTTCCATTTCTTCCACTTGGTAGAAACCTATTTCTTCCAGCTGGTTTTTTCCATGGTTTTTTCCACTGCGGAAGAAACTTGCCAACCCTGGTTCGTGCTAGGGTAAATCTAAATAAGGTCCATAAATTTCATGGCAATCCGAGTATATTTACGAGAGTTAGAGCATGGACAGATGGCCATCCGGCCAGAAAAACCGTTTGCATAAGTACTTTTCAACTTTGTTATTTAGTGCTAAAAACATGAATTCATTTATTCCTTGGAAAATGGAGCCAAAGATATTTTCTGATTGGTTTGTCTTCCCGTAAATGAAATGCCTGTTCTTTATTATTGATGATTATAACTGGTTAACCCGGGAGAACTCGCTAGAAATCTTGTCACACTGCTAATGAGATTTTCTCTCACGGTGACAAATGTCCTTTCTTTTACCTTACAGTCCTTTAATACCAACATTTCTTTGTTTGCCTTAATATTTTTATTCACAACAAAGGTATAAAACGATTCAAATATATTTCTAAAGTTTTATTTAAACTGAAAAAATGATTCAAATAAGAGTATTATTGCAACAGTTCTTAATATAAAATAAAAATTTAAGTATAATGGTAAAAATGAATTAATAAATTTCTAATGAATAATTCTATTGAAATTTTAAAAAATATATATACTTACATATAAATAAAAATGCTTGTATTTATTCTGTATATAGCAAGCAAAAAATAAGAAACCTTATCAATGAGGACAGTACTGTATGGGTTAGGAATAATTAGATTATAGTATTTTAATAATAGTAAAAACAAATTTATATTTTACAAAGGAGAAGAAAAAAATAAAAATATTTGAATGAGAGAAAAAAATCAATTAAAACTATAAAGAATGCAATATGAAGGAAAAAACAAAAAGAAAACATTAAAATTTCAGTTGTGAATTGTGACAGTAAGCCGCAGTTACTGCTGTGATTTATAACTTTTTCCACACTCCTGACAACTGTACAGAGTATGTGATGGACAAATTGGGACGTTGCAGTTCTGGCATACTTTGTCTTGTTCTTCCTCCTTGGGCAAAAAGGGCAAAATCCTTTGACCTTTTGCTTTTTATTTGTCTCGATAGACATTTTAACCCCTACAATCCTTTTTATTGTAACTCTATCTTGAGGGCATATATTCTGAATAGCCGATCTTGTAATGAGGTGCAGTTTCATAAATCTCAAGGCCAATTCTATCAAAAAAGTTCTCTCAACAACATTATCAGTGTTTGCTTTATAGATAATTTGGCTGTTGATACCTCCTGTATTCATAATACCAAAAAATACAGTTAGTGGCTATCTGCATGATACTTCAACTGAGTAAGATGCATGCATGTAATAAGCATTTTTCCTCTACTGGTCATTGTTAGACTGAAAGACAATAGAGGACTTTATCTGAAGAACTTTAAAAAGGTGGGTCACGCGAAGACTCGCTGTCAGGAAAAACCTCAAGTTTAGTTAAAATATGTTACGTCCGAACTCGCTGTGTGAGAAACACTCACTGCTTCCCACTTTGAAGCAAAACACTTTTCCCAGATGCTTTCCTGCGGGACACTTAACCTGCGCAAGCGCTTTTTCCCCTGTCTTACAGTCCTACCTCCAGCTAGAGAAGAGATGAGCATCACTCTTATAACATCAGCACGCTGCGACAGTAAAAAGTACAAATGTGAGAGAAAATGTCACGTAGCGAGTTCTCCCGGGTTAATATTGGTCTGGAGGCCATCTTTTCACATTTGATATTAAATTCTAATGTACCCAAATTCGTAGTTAGAATCCAAAATAGTTACTTTTTCAGACATTTAGATAGCAGACACTTTCGTACTTAAATACTGGTGTTGAAATTTAAAAGTTTGGTCCGTTGTAGGTAATCTAGTATCGTTGGATGGTAACAGGTTAAATATTGGTTAGAAATTTGCGTAAAATATGGAAAGATGGCCTTAAATCAATATGATATAAAATACTATTGTTTAATATAATTGTACAAAGTCAGTTCCGTTTGTACAATTGGTTTGGTAGTTCCAGAGATTACCCTCTTTAAATAAACATTTTAAGGTAAAATCGAATTTCATCATACAATGGCGTCAAAGTTATTATCTATATTGATTTATTGCTCACACACAAAGCGAATATCGTTTACCATGGTTCTCTTTTTATATAAAAATCACACTCATTTATTGATTTTTTTTTTTTTTTCAAAAGTTTTGTTTACATTAGGAATGAAATTTTAAATGCTAATAATTTTAAATGACTACACTTTAGAAGATATCTCTTCCTTCAAAAATTAATTTTATTTTAAAGATCTATCTAAAAATGATTTTTTACTATGTGTTATTCGAAAAAATAATTAAAACTTGAAAAGCAGCACCCAAAATGATTTGCTCTACTATAATGTAGCTAGTACAAGATTGGCGGGTTTATCGCACTTGGCATAATTTGTTGATTAATTAGCAGTTTTTTGCTTATTAAGGATAGAAATTTTGATTTTTTTAAACTGAATTTTACAAAAGCACATAGCTTGAATAATTACCTATCCGAAAATGCATTCTATACTTCTTTCTTTCCCTTATTTAAGTCTGTACCTTGATTGAAATAAAATTGTTTGATGAAGAAAAAAGTGATCATTTTCAGTATCTTGGTGGTTTTTAAAAAATCCTGTATCTCTTTTAATAATTATTTTATAAAGATGAGTTTGATCTCAAATTGAAGCTTTTCATCATTAAATTCTTCTAGCTTTTGTTTTATTTCTCTGCAATACTTCATTTCTTAAATATCAGAAATTTTAAAATGCCATGTTTGGTCGATTTAACATTGAAAAGTTGTCTTGGGAATACTAAGCAGTTAAGCGGTCGTTACGTTCTTGGCGTTCGTTCGTTTGTTGGGCACATTATTCTTTTCTAGCTTGGCTTGGCAGAACGACCGTCCTGCTTGATATTGCAGGGATGCCACTTTTCCGCCGAAAGGCGGATTTCCGCTTTTTTTAATTTTTAAGAATTCTCGATTTTCGTTAAGCGATCACGAAGTAAAATAGTGATTTTCGTCCTACGATTGCGAAAAAAATAGCTATTTTCGTCGAACGATCCTGAAATAAAACGGGGATTTTCGTCAAACGATTGCGAAATTACACAGCAATTTTTGTCAAGCGATCGAGAAATACAACAGCTTTTTTCGCCAGGTGATCGCGAAATATAGCTGCGATTTTTGTTAAACGATCGCGAAATATAATGGTGATTTTTGTCAAAAGATTGCAAAATAAAACGGTCATATTTTCATCAAACGGTCGCAATATAAAACAGCAATTTTCATCAAACGATCTCGAAACGAAACGGTAATTTTCGTGAAACGATCGCAATGTGAAACAGTGATTTTCGTCACACGATCGTGATGTAAAACGACGATTTTCGTCAAACGATCACGATGTAAAACGACTATTTTCGTCAAGTGATCGTGATGTAAAACATGGATTTGCATCAAATGATCGCGTTGTAAAATGGCTATTTTCGTCAAACGATCGCGTTGTAAAACGACGATTTTCGTCAAACGATCGCGAAATAAAGCGCCGTGTTTCGTCAAATGATCGCGAAATAAAACGGCATTTTCCGTCAAACGATCATGAAATAAAACAGCTATTTTCGTCAAAAAAAAAAAAACGCGGGAAAAACAAACAAAGAAATAAAAAAAAAAAAAGAGCTACAATTTTTTAAAAATTTATTATAAACAATACAGTTTACAAAATTCATGCATAAATGTTGTGAAAAATGTCGTAATTTTACCTTACGCATAATTTCCTCTTTTTGGCTATTTTCTGAGTGGCATCCCTGATATTGATATATTTTTTTAAAAATAGTTAATTCATAAATTATGGAAATATGTTTGTTTCAATGTAAAAATATTTTTTTTTTTAGATTCATTTTGTTGGAAAATATCAATGATTTAAATATTGTTTTAATATATATGGAGTGCATGGTAATGTGTGCATGTTTTACAGTATTCATTTGCAGCAATCGGATCACATTTAGCAATTGTTAAAATTTCATTTGAAGTCCAGAAGATTGTTGAAAAGAAAATTTTCCAAAATCTAAATTGGAAAAGATTGTAAATTAACATTATTTTTAACATGGCTATTCTGTGCAAGGAAACTCTTTTTGTGTGTGTCATAGAGTGGTGAAGCAAGGTGATTAAAGAGTGGCTTGCACTGAATTCAAGGTTTTTCTTAAGTAACTCACTAATTCATAGCTTGAGAGGGAATGAGCTGGTGTCAGTTTCAAAATGCAGGAGGATGCGAAGCACTAGACAACATTTACCAACAGTAATAGTATCGATGTTAAGTATAGTAAAAAATTGGGAAAAAGAACTGGGAACTTGAGACGATAAGATGATGAAATTAAAGATGACCTGAGATGAAATCTAAAAGAAAACACACTGCAATCATGATTAGAATTGCCAAATGTAATTATTCAGTTAAGGTATACCTTATATAAACTCTAATTTTCTGTAAAGTAGCAAATTTCTTTGGTAACATACTTTTTGTAAATTAAAAAGTAAATGGCACGAACAATTAAAAATGACTAGTTTTAAATTCTAATATTAAATAAATATTTTAAATTTACACATATAAATATGTCTGTTTTTAATATATTTATCTACTACAATAGAAATAAAATTTCTATTTATATCTACCTCCTACCAGTATTATAAATGTACGAAAATTATATAATCTGATTTTTGAATTTTTTTATTCTTTAATGCTTTGGAATTTTTGTAATTTCTGTATGTAGATAATTTTTTACCACATGTTTGTGTTTGTGGGTACGACAGAATAGTACTATTTTATTGTTCATTTTACTTTTTTGTTATAGGAAGTTTGTAAACCCCAAGAAGCTTTTGGCTTTGAGCAAGCTCAAAGGGAATACACATTACAAGAATTTGGACTGAAGGCTGATGAATTTAAAACAACATATTTCAATATGCCTGTACATGTAAGTTTCTTTAGTTTTCCTCTCAAACATTTAATTTTCTGGCATTTTTATCATTATAATAAGCATTGTCACAAGTCTATGTGCATACACCTCATAAAATTACAACAATCTAACACTATGCTAATATTATGCAGAAAAAAACTTTTATTTCATTTAACATTTCAAATGTTGGAAAGTTAAAACATTCATTAAAATTTAGCAGAATTGTACAAAAATCAATTTTATGGAATCACAAAATTTTAAATACAAAAATGTATGCAACATTTATACATAATTAAGGATTCAAAATTGATCTTATTTTCTTTTATAAGACCTCAATTGGAATCTATATCTGCTTACATCTTTTTGGCTCTGACAAAGCATGATTTTTCGTCATATCTATATTAGCTATGTCAAAAATTCATTAATTGTAAAAACACAAACAACATAATCATTGATTAATTTTGAACATCTACAATCGAGATTTATTACAATCGATTATTAAAATCATTATTTTTATAAAGCAGTTTTTAGTAAATCTGAAAACAGGTGGAATTAAAAAGCCACACACCGAAAGGGTGCTATAATGGATTGACAATAGTGAAAAAGTCATATGACGGCGTTACTTGCTTGCAAAAGTTTTGAAAGTCGCAAGTAGGTATGAAACAATAAGGAGAGCTATCAAAAATTAGAATTTTTCGGCAATTAGTAGAAAAATGGCCAAAGAAAAATGAATCAAAAGCACTCTTAGTGGCAAGAACATGAACTAAAAGGATAGTAAATGGGATTAAAATCTTTTATTGATTTTTGTATGTCATTTGAGCTGTCATTTGTATAGACTTTTGTGACTTATTGTATGTTAAATCTTTTTTTTAAGTCTCAATATAAAGTTCTATGTGTATTTTTTTAAATACTAGTAAAGATCAGAGTCCTCAAAGTCAATTTAATTATGTTAGATTATAAGAAAATAAGATTTTTTTTTTAATTTAAAAAATCTACCTTTTAAGAACTTTCTATTTTGTAGAGTAAAAATGTGTATTTTTCCATAGGCGGAGTCTAAAATTTCACAGTTATTTAGGACCTGAATCTGAAAGTTTTAGAATTCATACTTAAATTATCTCAGTGCACCAAATTTCCTTTCAATGAATTTAAAAATCTTCTGAATTCCTACTGAAAAGCATTATAACATAAAAGGAAATGTTCTTTATTTTTTTAACAAATGATCCAAATTTAACTAAAAATTATAAAACTAATTCTGGTCACTTCACTAACATACCTATCTAATTACAGACTAATTGGATGTTTTCTGCATAAGTTATCACAGAACAAAACTTTTCATCTGTACAGTAGGGCTGGGCGATATCAGAATTTTAATATCGTGATATATCGCTGACCAAATATCGATAATTTTCGATATATCGATATATTTCAATTCATATGTCACTCCATTATAGGGTTATAAATGTAACTGTCCTCTGTATAAAATACTACAAACACATAATAGTATATATATATCTATATATATGTGTGTGTGTGTATGTGTGTGTTAATTATCAAGAAAAAACAAAAATATCAATATCTTAACATATTCCAAAGAACATAAATTTTAATTTTTATGTATTGATTCAAAATATGCAAACCCTTTACCTGCAAATCTGA
Organism: Maratus speculifer; assembly: GCA_964019185.1. Taxonomy (NCBI): domain Eukaryota; kingdom Metazoa; phylum Arthropoda; class Arachnida; order Araneae; family Salticidae; genus Maratus; species Maratus speculifer. The sequence goes on from OZ025292.1 coordinate 361,969,341, forward strand.
TCTAAAATATATGTTATTGAATACTCTTAGAAAGTTAAACATTATAAATCATTAAAATGAAACAAGAAAATGTATATAAGACAACAAATAGACATTAGATATATAGAAAGAAAATACTCTAATTACCTATAAACTTAGAATTTTTTTATTACAAAAAAAAAAAAAAAAAAAAATGCATTTCTGCAATTTTGGGCAGTAAGGAACACCTTCTTTTCGTTGCTATAATAAATAATTCTATTAATAGTCAGAATACAAATCAAAGCATTAGAATAATCAAATAATTTTAAGAAAACACGAGATTTCTTTAATAGAGTACAAAGTCCCAAATCAGGACGTTTTGCTAACTACCGTTTTTTTTTTTCTTCTTTTTTTAATAATAATGCTGAATTAATCTCTATTATGATCTTTTACTTTTTCGATTTTGTTTACAGATTTTTTTTCTAGGATGCTTTTACTTTCGAAACCAGTTTCAAAAATGAAAGTATTCTAGTAAAGAAAAAAAAACTTGAAAACAAATATTAAAAAACGGCCTTTGTTGAAAGAGATCAACCTCAGATGTGCAATGCAAAAACAAAAAATAAATGAATAAACAAAAATATGGAAATGCAAACGAGGTATAAAAAAATAAGATTGACATTAAGCGGATGTTTTTGCATTAGTGAACTCTTGAAATAAAAAGGTGCCATGATATTCAAAATCAAAACTATCCTCATTCTTTTATAAAAAATAAACTGTTCGATTTTTTTTTTTAATTTATAAAAAGGGTTTTGTGAAAGTATCAACTAGTTTATGTCGTTTAAGTGCACGAAAAACACATTCAACGGCACATACAAACGAAAAGGGGGGGGGGGAGAAGAAAAACAAAACCTTTTATTCTTTACCATTAAAAGGGAAAAAATTCATAACTCCTAAGTTAATTTACCGATTTTTTTCAAATTTTCAGCAATTTGCAATAATAGTAAATTAGGCTGTGTGACAAATTTTTATTAAAATATAATAAGTTATTACAAAATTTGAGCATCTTTTACAAGTGTCCAGTACAGAAGAACCTCAGACACCATCCATAGAGTTTTAGCAATCTTTCAAAGTGAAAACTATTTTCCTTCCTAATTTGAGAAAGATTTTCATTTTTTTTTTGGGGGGGGGGGGAGGAATTTTTTCAAAAACCCGTACGCAAAACGGGTAAAAATACTAGTATCCAATAAACTTTAAAACTAAGGTGAATCACAATAAAAAAAGAAAAAACTTCCGCTTTAAGTAAAATTTCTGCTTAAAATAAATGACATAATAGAATTACCATACATGTAAATTATTAATGTTATTAATAAAAAATGTAAAATAATATGTGATTTAATATAATTATTTATTAATGCTATTAATAAATGAAAAACAAACATAAAAAATATCGATTAATTGTGCTCACTTTCTTGAAAATATGTCAATCCATTCTGCATTCCGGCAACAATAACTGTACACAAGCTCACAGGAAAACAGCAGTCAGCCACCGATATGGAGTCAACAAGTGATTTTATCGGAAATGAACCATCCTCGAACGAGTGTTTCAACTTCGATTCTCGAACGAACTCCGATAAATAAAGTAATACATCAGAATAATAGAGTGTTCGCCCGTATTCCAGTATGTGCGCGACACCAGCGCAAAAAGTAGACGGATCGCCCATATTCCGGTAATTGCGCGACACCAGCGCAAAAAGTAGACTGTTCGCCCATATTCCGGTGTGTGCGCGACACAGCTCAAAAAGTAGACTGTTCGCCCATATTCCGGAGTGTGCGCGACAACAGCTCAAAACCGGAAGTATCACGCAAGTGCCGATTACAGCGCGAACATTTGCAAAAGTAAAACAACTTTTGCGCCGACAGAGGTAGATTCGAAATTCCGTAACTCCGTAATTCCGAAAGTAGGATGAAATACCGTTTGAAACGATATATCGGAAGGATTGAAATCTGAATATCGTTACCGCGGTCTTAAAGAAATATCGATATATAACGATATTACGGTATATCGCCCAGCCCTACTGTACAGTAGACCTTCACTTGACATTTCGGCTGTAACATTGGCTTTTACTATTTGATACAGCCTTTTTTTCATATTTGTTTAAATTTATTCAACAGTTTGTTACTTTGTTATTTTTATTATAATTTTTGAAAATAATTCTAAAATATTATCATACAATTTTTATAAATATCGACTTTTTTTAAGTGGTTATGTTTTTGTGTATTTAACCTTTTACCTTTTCTTCATATTAATCGAATGGACTTTGTTTTTATAGAGAGTACCATATGGTTTGGTGGAAAAGGAATTCTGGCGTATTGTTAATGCAGTGGATGAAGATGTGACAGTAGAATATGGTGCTGATTTACATACAATTGATCATGGTTCTGGATTTCCAAATAAGAAAACTAAAAATTTGCTCCCTGGAGATGAGGTATATGTAAATTAATAATCGACCTATATTCTGAAAAATTGCATTTTAGTTCATTTTGTGTTCTTTTGGGAAATTTTTTATGCATTGTAACATTGCCAATTTGAGAAATAAGTGAATATTTGAAATATCATAAATGTAATTTGAAATAGAGAGGAAAGTATCCTAATGTGCACTTGTAAGAAAAATTCACGATTTTGAAAATTAGGGTAGAGCTGTAAATATCCCAAAAATAATTTGAAACTCTCTGCCTACTGAAGTTAATATGGTAACTGAGTGAAATTATTTGCTACAATTGTAGAAATATGGCTAATTAAAATTTTGGTCTGTCAGTTAATGTTGATAAAATTAAATTTTTATATTCAACATTGTAATCATAAAAACATCGGGGTATATGCTAAAATTACGAACATTCATGGCTAGAGTATTCACAATAACTTTATTTCTGAAATAGAGAGTATTCACCAGAATGCACATGCCGTGTACTTCTGTGTTCTCTCCATTACATCCAGGGTTGTAGTGGAGGGTATACGGGGGTATACACCGTATACCCACTGGAATTTTTTTAAGGAACACAGTATGCCTTCTGTTTCTCAAGAAAGCTATAGTATGTACGCTCTAAGGTATATTCTATGTTTAGAATATATAGGGGAAGATGGGGATACTTGAGCCATTTTTTGAATTTAAATTTTTTTAAATTTTTTATATTTTTTTAGAATAAAATAAAATATTGAAAATGAAAATTTGATATTTTTCCTTCAACTAAAAACCACTTTCAATAAATTTTGAACTATTTTTCTATGCATAATAAATGTTTATTTTTTGTTTTACATCATGGCTCAAGTATCCCCATGGCGGGGATACTTGAGCCAGTACGGAAAAATACCTACAAAAGTAATTTTTTTCGCTTTATTTTTGCACAAACATTTTACAGAATGATAAATTATGAAACGTAAAGTCTTTCAAAACCAATTGAGAAAACAAAGCTAGTAATACGATCATTTTTTGTCGTTAAAACTGGTTGTCGAAAGATAATTTGAACTTGAGTTATAACGACAGTAGAAACATCCTCAGTTCAGAGCCATTTAAATTTGAAATCTGCAATTCTTCGGACAAATTTCATTTTCAAAATATTAAGCACTTATCCAACAAATATTTTTACAGTTTTCTTTCTGGCATATTTTATTAGTAACCAACCATCAATAGAAAGTTTTCTTTCACATCATCACCATCATTGACAGAATTTTCCTCTAATGATATTGTCGAACTCATGCTTTTAGTTTAGTAGCTGTCGGAATTTAAGCCAGATGTATCATTCTACTATTTCAAACACTTTTTTGATTTCACAGGAAAAGATTTTGTCTTCCTCTTTGGCTCCATGTAGGTAAGTTTGAACTGGGATTTTTGTTGCTTTTCTTGTTTTTGTGCGCTCTTTTTACCAATTTTTCTTCAATTTTCTTAGTTAAAAAAAAGTTACAGCAACAGAGGTTACGATTTCAATATAAAATACTAATCTTAATATGTTATATTAAAAAATAAATATCTTAATATGTTGGACCTAACTAATTAAAGTATTAGAGATTATAGCCTGTAAAACCGTTTTAAAAATTTATTTTCATTTAATGAAAGTTAAATTGAAAACTATGTTTACATTTATCTAGACAGGCTATTTTGTTAGTCAAATCGAAAAATAAAATAGACATTTTCATTTAAAAAATATACATTTTTAAACATTTTAGGTCGTTATTTTTTTAAGAAAAAAATAAAAATAAAATTAAAAATTATTCTCCCTTTTCTCCAGAAAAATATCTATTAGTGAATATAAGGATGGAATTTTATTTTTTGTTTGTTTCACCCATGTTTAATTTCTAGTGGGGATGGTTCAGACATGGCTCAAGTATCCCCACTCTCATTGGCTCAAGTATCCCCACTATCACTATTTTTGTTTCCCAGAGTTTTACTAAATAAAGCATGCAGCAATTAGAACTATTTTAGACTCAAAATACAATTGAAATTATGCTTATTGAATGTATGTATATAGTTGCAACTTTAAACAAAACTTTGATTACAAAAAAACAAAAAAACCATTCACCCAAATATTTACTTCAGATAGGGAAAAGACAACTATTAATCACTATACTTTCAAAATGGTACCAAGATGTGTGATTTCTTTTTTACGTGTTCAGAACTATAAATATGTTATCATATTGGCAGTTTTAGAAAGAAAAATTAACCAACTGTAGAGATAATAGGGGTGGCTCAAGTATCCCCTATGCTCAAGTATCCCCACTCTCCCCTAAATGTAAACATAGTTTTCAATTTAACTTTCATTAAATGAAAATAAATTTTTAAAACGGTTTTACAGGCTATAATCTCTAATACTTTAATTAGTTAGGTCCAACATATTAAGATATTTATTTTTTAATATAACATATTAAGATTAGTATTTTATATTGAAATCGTAACCTCTGTTGCTGTAACTTTTTTTTAACTAAGAAAATTGAAGAAAAATTGGTAAAAAGAGCACACAAAAACAAGAAAAGCAACAAAAATCCCAGTTCAAACTTACCTACATGGAGCCAAAGAGGAAGACAAAATCTTTTCCTGTGAAATCAAAAAAGTGTTTGAAATAGTAGAATGATACATCTGGCTTAAATTCCGACAGCTACTAAACTAAAAGCATGAGTTCGACAATATCATTAGAGGAAAATTCTGTCAATGATGGCGATGATGTGAAAGAAAACCTTCTATTGATGGTTGGTTACTAATAAAATATGCCAGAAAGAAAACTGTAAAAATATTTGTTGGATAAGTGCTTAATATTTTGAAAATGAAATTTGTCCGAAGAATTGCAGATTTCAAATTTAAATGGCTCTGAACTGAGGATGTTTCTACCGTCGTTATAACTCAAGTTCAAATTATCTTTCGACAACCAGTTTTAACGACAAAAAATGATCGTATTACTAGCTTTGTTTTCTCAATTGGTTTTGAAAGACTTTACGTTTCATAATTTATCATTCTGTAAAATGTTTGTGCAAAAATAAAGCGAAAAAAATTACTTTTGTAGGTATTTTTCCGTAGTGGCTCAAGTATCCCTTCACTATGGCTCAAGTATCCCCGCCATGGGGATACTTGAGCCATGATGTAAAACAAAAAATAAACATTTATTATGCATAGAAAAATAGTTCAAAATTTATTGAAAGTGGTTTTTAGTTGAAGGAAAAATATCAAATTTTCATTTTCAATATTTTATTTTATTCTAAAAAAAATATAAAAAATTTAAAAAAATTAAAATTCAAAAAATGGCTCAAGTATCCCCATCTTCCCCTATCTAGACAGGCTATTTTGTTAGTCAAATCGAAAAATAAAATAGACATTTTCATTTAAAAAATATACATTTTTAAACATTTTAGGTCGTTATGTTTTTAAGAAAAAAAAAAATAAAATGAAAAATTATTCTCCCTTTTCTCCAGAAAAATATCTATTAGTGAATATAAGGATGGAATTTTATTTTTTGTTTGTTTCACCCATGTTTAATTTCTAGTGGGGATGGTTCAGACATGGCTCAAGTATCCCCACTCTCATTGGCTCAAGTATCCCCACTATCACTATTTTTGTTTCCCAGAGTTTTACTAAATAAAGCATGCAGCAATTAGAACTATTTTAGACTCAAAATACAATTGAAATTATGCTTATTGAATGTATGTATATAGTTGCAACTTTAAACAAAACTTTGATTACAAAAAAACAAAAAAACCATTCACCCAAATATTTACTTCAGATAGGGAAAAGACAACTATTAATCACTATACTTTCAAAATGGTACCAAGATGTGTGATTTCTTTTTTACGTGTTCAGAACTATAAATATGTTATCATATTGGCAGTTTTAGAAAGAAAAATTAACCAACTGTAGAGATAATAGGGGTGGCTCAAGTATCCCCTATGCTCAAGTATCCCCACTCTCCCCTATCCTCTGATATTTTTTTACAACTACGCCTCTGATTACATCCCTGAAAATATTTTCATTTTATTATTGCAAGAATGCAAATTTCCTTTCATTTTGGTTCATTTTAACTAGGCATCCTTTTTTTCATTATTTAAAGAAAAAAGATGCGAATATCATCCGTAATTGTCAACATATCTTAATTATTCTAGAGTTTCATCCAAGGCAAACATGTTTTCATCTGAAAATTATATTTAATTTCTCACTACCAGATAGATCCAATCAGCTTAGCTGGTAAGCAGAGAATTAATAAAAAATTAATTATATTTGAATCTAATAAGTGACTAATTCAAATTTGATAGTTCTAAATTACACTGGTGTCCAAAAGTTAAGCATAATTGGTAATTAAGTAATTATTTTTAAGTAATGAAAGAAATATAAATCGAAATGTGGTGAAACTCCAGGTGTGTAAACAAAATAGTACGCGTCATATATTTTCAAGAAGAGTTTTCCCTGAAATCAAACAGGGGACCGTCAACAAATTGAAAAAGAACGAAGATCTTTTGGATAACCCTGTCAAAACTAATATAGCAAAAGTGTTCAAACTGCACATTATGATTAATTGGTTTATTGTAATGTACTGTGTTTATTTTTATAAGGATAGCATGTACACTCGTAGAGAAATTAAGGTTTTTATAAAAACAGTCCTAAATTTTTCCAAGTTTTTTGCTTATAATTTGCAGAGTTCTTATTATAAAATAATGTTCTTTTCTGAAAATATGACAAACATCATTGTACACAATACCCTGTCATCAGAATTTAAAAATAATAAAAATTGTATGAAAAATGAGTATGTTTAGTAAATAATTTTTCATTGCGCATGCGTCAACGATATCAAAATGTCATTTGCATATTGTGTTAGCTAAATGTATAGAGCAACTTCTCTAAAAGTTTCAAAGACATAGCTTGAAAATTCTGAAAATGGGAGCCTATAGAATCAACTCAAAATCCTTTATTCCCTAAATGAAGCAAAAAGATGAGGGGCTGTATCCATATTCCATTGTTTAGTGCCTACACAATATTGCACGTACAACTATATTTAGGTAAAACCCCTGATTTTTTTCCTGCCTTTAGGAATAACGGATTTTGAGTTGATTCTATAGGCTCCCATTTTCAGAATTTTCAAACTATCGTTTTGAAACTTTTACAGAAGTTGCTCTATACATTTGGCTAACACAATATGCAAATGACATTTTGATATCGTTGACGCATGCGCAATGAAAAATTATTTACTAAACATACTCATTTTTCATGCAATTTTTATTATTTTTAAATTCTGATGACAGGGTATTGTGTACAATGATGTTTGTCTTATTCTCAGAAAAGAACATTATTTTATAATAAGAATTCTGCAAATTATAAGCAAAAAACTTGGAAAAATTTAGGACTGTTTTTATAAAAACCTTAATTTCTCTACGGGTATACATGCTATCCTTGTAAAAATTAACACAGTACATTACAATAAGCTAATTAATCATAATGTGCAGTTTGAACGCTTTTGCTGCATTAGTTTTGACAGGATTATCCAAAAGATCTTCGTTCTTTTTCAATTTGTTGACGGTCCCCTGTTCGATTTCGGGGAAAACTCTTCGCGAAAATATGTGACGCGTACTATTTTGTTTACACACCTGGAGTTTCAGCACATTCCGAATCATATTTCTTTCATTACATAAAAATAATTACTTAATTACCAATTATGCTTAACTTTTGGACACCAGTGTACATTTAACAAAAATTACTCTTGATCATAATCAATACTATATCATTTGTGAAAAATTACACAAGTGTAGAATATTGAAGTTCAAAATAAAACATTTACAATTTCTTAAATTTGAATCCGTGAAAATAATAACTTGTATGTATGAATTATAAATTATATTCTGGAGTTACTTTTTCTTTATTAACACACCCACCCACAGATAAGGACTACATACTATTCACATAAATATTAAACAAAATATAATTCGAGGAAGCAGCATTTTACTTCCTCTATCATGAAATTCTAGTTAGCTTCTGGTTACAAAATATTAATTCACTGGGATTTTTTGCCGCCTCACATCTCCCCATGTGCTTTGCAATATACTGCCTTCCCCATGAACCTTCGGGACTCATGGATGATCGTTAACTCCTAACAACACTAGCCTTTTTTTAGGGGGGGGGGGCTGACTGTGTAACCTAGCAGAATTTAAAAACATATCCTGATTAGTGTATATATGTTACCAGTGTGTTTACAAACATTTTATTCTTTAATCTTTATAATACTGGGGAAAAATCTATCACAGTTTAAAAAAATCATAATTTTTTAAATGTTAAGTTAGTCAAAAGTTTATGAAATTGTTAGTTAAAAATTCTAATTGATCAGGTGTATGATTATATCACATATTAGACATGTAAAGATCAAATTTGCAACATCTAAAGTATTATATATTAACCCCCCCCCCCCCCAAAAAAAAAAAAAAAAAAAAAAAAGCATGCAGTTGTAGTTACTATTTACTATAAAAGTTGCATTTTAGTGTATAATTTTGTAACAGAAAAATGGCTTTACTATTTTGTCAATATTATACTATATATATTACATTTTGTTGTTTTTATAAAATGTTAAATTAATTTTACTAATATTCATTCATTGGAGATTTTATTTGTTTTGGCATTTTAATTTACATCTAATATGTATGTGTGTAGCTATGTATTGATATGTATGGTTAATATTTAAATATGTTTTTAGGAATATGTAAATTCTGGTTGGAATTTGAATAATTTACCAATTATAGAAGGTTCTGTACTTAAACATATAAATGCAGACATATCTGGAATGAAAGTAAGTACTTCAAAGGAGTTTCTCAGTTAAAATGAAATTTTCTAATTTCTAAAATGATCACTAATTTAGATTTATTTCAGATACCATGGACGTATGTTGGAATGTGCTTTGCAACTTTCTGTTGGCATAATGAAGATCATTGGAGTTACTCTATTAATTATCTTCACTGGTATATATTTTTTTTCCTTCTGTGTTCTGAAATCTCTCTTTCCCTTTTTATTTTAACAATTAAATATTTTTAAAATTTTAATTATAACATTAACTTTAAGGCATTTTTATATTTTGCCACCAAAAGGTGAGAAAATCGCCAAATATTCTGTGTAACTTGTATAATTGTGTGCAAGTTAAAAACAACAATGAATTTAATGATGTGCCAATACTTGTGAAACTACAACAATGAAGCATTTTAATGATTATGAATCATGATCAAAAAGTATCAAATTAAATTTTAAATAAAAAATGAAACATTTAATATTTTATTAAATGTACACTCCCATACATGCCAATCTCCAGCTTTTTTTTAAATAAAAAAAATGATACTTTGACCCATCAATTTATTTAATGAATGAAATTTATTAGTTTTCATTTGCCTGCTCTATTTAATGTAATAAACATTTAACTAAATAAATTTTCTGGTTCAAAGTATATGTTTTTCGTTTGAAAAAATCTTTTTATTAACACTTTTATCAAATTGTTTAATATTAATTTAAGATTATATGATAAATCAATTTAGTAATCCTAAAAGGTATGTTAATTATTATTTATTATTTTTTACTTAAAAATATATAAAAAGAAAAATATAAAAAATTGAGTCAAAATTAGGAAAGTTGCTTTATAATGCTTTAATTATTTATTCTTTCTTTTTTGACATTTATTTTTAATAAAGAAAGACAAGCAAAATTTACTGTACTCATAACATCAATAAATTATCTTGGGTATATTTATATCTGAGGCTTGAAAATGGTAAAAAGTGAAATGTTAGTGAAAATTATCTCTCAGTGGCACAAAAGAGATGGTGTGTGTGTGTGGGATAGGATTTTGTCAGTCTTATACTGAGTACGATTTCCCATTCTTTATTAAAATTTAAAGGAGTCTTCACCAAGAATCATTGTCTAATTCCGTAAGTTGGTTGCAATAATGAGCTATTTTGAGTGTAAGTGGAATTATGTGTGGAAAAATGTTAGCATATTTACAAAACATGTATAAAAATATTAAATCAAATAAATTCTATTTGTTCTAGCCACTTGAAAAGAATTTTGTCATATTAGTGACCTAGAAATGTTGTTATGTGGTGCTTGATTTAGTATTTAATGCAAAACCATTTGTGTCACCCACAAGGTCATCTTTTATTGTTTTCGTGATCAATGACCAATAGTATTTTAAATATAAAAAATTGCTTAAGATTATCAAAATAAATTTTTCTGAAGTTGAGACTTAGTAATACTTTCTTTCAGTTAAATGAGGTTTAATACGTAAAAATCATTGAAATTGTTTTTGATTAATACCATCATTTTGAGTAATGTTTTATCCTTATAAAATTAATTTTCCTGAATTAAAGACTTAAGTAGTTAAGTTTTTTGTGCTCAAATTTTTATACTAGCCAAGTTTTTATTTAATTGTAGAATTGTTTTTGATATATATATATATATATATATGTGTGTGTATTTTCAATGTTAAATTTGTTTTAATCTGTCAAAATGATCTTTTTTGAATTAATTATCATAGTAATTTGTTTTCTCATGCTCGAATTATTACAAGAGACATGTTCTGTGTAAGATGTGTGAGCGTTTGTAATTATGTAAATATGTAGCACCTATAGTCATCGTTCAATCTGTCCGTCCACATATAACAAAGTAAAAACTACTTAAACAACTCATTTGAAATTTAAAAGATATAATTATTGCATAATTTTGTTGAGTCATTTCAAGTGTTATAAAAATCAGATGTATAGTTTAATTACAGGGTCAATCAAAAATATTCTGTTATATTATGGCCAATGGGAAAAAATAGTTTCAAGTGCATTTTAATGGTGTTACTTTTTTGAGCATAATAAAATTGATATGCATCTATGAAATATATATTAAAATATAAGTTCTGTACAGTCTGTGGTGCAAAGAATATTTTTTAATATGCATAGAAAAATAAATGTATTACATAATGGTATAGTGAGAAACATTGTTTGGGATGTGTTCTTAAACTATTTCACATTTTATGAAATTGATATACATTGCTAAGGTTTACTGCAAATTAATTCATGTATAATAAAAAGCAATTGGTATTTACAGGGACATACAAAATATTTTGGATACTGTATTGTATCCATAGTGCTGTATATTTTAAAATCTTTATTATAGTACAAACACACCTCATTTTCTACATCTGATGTGCAATTTCCAACTTGTTTCATTTCTAGTAAGTGGAATTTTCAGCACTATGTTTTTTTTAACCTGTGAAATTTTTTTTTTATTTGAGGCCTAGCTAAATCTTTTTTATAGTTTAGTCTTTCATAGCTAGATCTTTTTCATCAATTTAGTATAGGTGGCAAGTTTCATGAAAATCTTTTTAGCCATCATGATATAATTCATAATTAGGAAAATTACTTGCTCATTTAATGTATATAATGTATAAAATTGTAACTTGAAATTTTTAGGGGAGAACCAAAAACATGGTATGGTGTGCCTGGTGGTGAAGCAGAGACTTTTGAAGATGCTATGAAATCTGTTGCTCCTGAATTGTTTGAGACACAACCTGATCTCCTGCATCAGCTTGTTACTATAATGAATCCTAATCTTTTGACATCACAGGGTGTGCCTGTAAGTGTTTAAATAAGGATTTCATTCAGTCTATTTACATTATGCATGCACATACCCATATCGAGACTGCTAAAATATTGCTGGGATAGCGAATCCCCAAATACATCCTTAGCACAGACAACACCTTATTATATCTATCAAGAATATAAGCTACTTATGTCTAACAAAAGCAAAAATCAGATAATAATATAGTTTTGAAAGATGAATTTTATATAAATATGAAATAATCATGGTTATTTACTATTGTTAAGAGATAAAAATATATAATTTTAGAAAAACAGTAATTTATTGGTGAAGAAAAAATTAGTGCAATTTATCTGAGAAAAATTAATATATAATGTACTAAAATATTGCTTAGTAAACTTCAATATATTTGAAAAAAAAAACAAAAACATAAATGTCATCTGATAATAGTTTTTAAACCTTTATAGCAAACAATACCAATGATTTTTTAAATAAATCAAAATTTTTAAATTGTCATTTATCAAATATATTTTATGTCATTTATATATATACTGAGTGATTCAAAAGGCAGGACAAACTTTAAAAATGAATGATTCAAAACAAATCAAGATACAAAGATACGGTTTGCACCAAACGGATAGAAAAGAAACCAGATTTGCATGGCTATGAAAAAAAATAGTTCTATTGACAACCAACAGATGACATTGTCAGATTTCTGAATTGCAAGAGTGACAAGCACTCCAAACAGTCACCTTTATACAAGATGGAGCATCGCCTCATATTGCTCTGCCTGCTACACTTAATATTTGGAGGAAGATCACATTATCAGTCGCTACTTTAATAACGCATGGCCTCCAGGATCGCTCGATCTGATACCCTGGGACTTTTGGCTGTGCCAAAAGTGTTGAAATTATGTGTTGAAACTATTGAAGTCAAAAGTGTATGGCCATCAAACGACATCACTAGCAACATTGAAAAATACTATCTGCCAAAATGCGTCTGCCATAATGCAAGAAATACTACTCTATGCTGTGAACAGTGAGGTGTCTCACCTCACAGCTGTACTTTTGAATGATGGAGAGCACATTGAACATTTACTGCAATACTAAATAATTATTATTAAGCTGAATTTTAAGTTGTCAACATTTTTTTTCATTTGTAAATCATCTTTTCTTGCATTAAATCCCTATAGCGCCATCTGTTGGTCAACAGAATTTTTTTTTTTCCATTGCTATGCAAAACTTTGTTTTTTTTTTACATCCATTTGGTGCAAGTCGTATCTTTGTATCTTGATTCACTTTCGAATTATTCGTTTTTAAAGTTCGTCCTGACTGTAGGATCACCTGGTATATATTGTGCTACTTGGAAATGGTTTATTTTTATCTTTTGAAATGTTATTTATCAATCTGCTTCATATAATTATTTCATATGCACAAGCAAACAAAATAAATAAGTGATAAACTTTGAATAAAAGTATGTGTAAAACAACTATCTGATTATGTCAATTATTATTTAACCAGTTTGAAAAACAAAAAATATTTGAAACATTAATAAAATCTATATACATATTTCTCTTGCATAGCACAAAAAAGAAGCTAAATTTCTAGCTTACTACTTGGCAATAATTGCAGCAATGATTCTCGGTGGTTAATTTACAGTCAGATGATCCAACCAATTCACCATATCAAATCCTGACAGAATCTCTCTTTTAACATAAGTCACTTGAGTGATGTATGAATTGCTATTGTTTATTGCTATTGTTTCATTTTACGGTGATGTGCAGAATTCAACGAATCAGCTTTCTGTTCAAGATGTATATTTATCTGATCAAGATCTGTATTTATGTGATTAAGATCTATATTTAGATACAGCTGAAAATGTTTTGTTTACATTTTGTGAAACATTTTATTTTGTTGGCGTGATGCACAGCAAGTTATTATAGCATCACATTATAGTTTTAAATGAATTTAAGCCATGCGTTGGAGTATTTTAAACAAAATGAAAGAAGGGCTAGATGTACTAATGAGACATTGGAAAATGATTTATGGAATTCAACAACACCAACTAAATACATTTTTATTTGCATTTTCAGCAATGTTTTGCATTACTTTTCAGACATTAGAAATATTTGTAAATTTAATATGTTGTTCACTGGAATAAAACACCATCTCTTATTCCATTTGCATGCTATTTATTGATGAAAGTAGACACTGTTTGATTACAAGTAGTTTAACTTCATTTCAAATATTTTAAATTAATTACAGTAAATTTATGTAAAAAATTGAAAGAAAATCATATTTTAATTTTAACAGTATTAGCAGTCTTATGTACAAGAAATAAACTGCTCTGCACAATGAAACATTCATATTCTGAAAATAAACAATCTTTTGATTGCTAATTAAAAGTATTTAGATGTAGATTGATAAATATAATATCCTTTTCTACAGTTATTCAAATATTTCTTGGGATTTTGTTTTTTGAGTAACAATTTGAAGTCAATATTTTTCGCCATTAGATTCAGCAGATAATTAGAGAGGGAAAAAATAAGATTGGGTGCCAGTTATAGCATTTTAATAATATGCAATTTTTGAATGCTATCTTTTTCGGCTTCATATTTTGACTTTACTTCAAGATATTCTCCCCAATCAAGAAAAATTTCTTTTACAACTTGAGCAAAATCTTAAAGATCATGTTATTAATTGCATTAAATTATCTACATTTAAAAAAAATAATAAAATGTTTTATACTAGATATTGAATATCTTTGTCAATTCATATGTTTGAAGCTTTTGCTTTAGAGCAATAGATAGATCCCATTTTGGATGGGAGAGTGGGGGGAGTTCGTGGATAGAGATGGAAAGGATTGTAAATCCATTAATATTGCGACTTGAATAATATGAATGTTAAGACTATTTAGAATAATGGTATTTGTACCGTAATATAATTATTGAAACTTGTCTTTAAATGTGTTAAAAAAGCAAACTTGATAGCAAGTATTTTATTTTACTTATTTTTTTTTTCTTTAGATTTATAGAACTAATCAGCTAGCTGGAGAATTTGTTGTAACATTTCCACGGTCTTATCATGCTGGTTTCAATCAAGGCTACAACTTTGCAGAAGCTGTTAATTTTGCTCCTGCTGATTGGGTAATATTTTATTAAATATCTTTGCTGACTTTATTTATTTATTATTAGTCTATATATATTTTAATATTATATTTTTGTTGTTTTTAGCTGCCTATTGGAAGAGTGTGTATTTCACATTATAAACAGTTGCATCGCTTCTGTGTTTTTTCACATGATGAATTAGTTTGCACCATGGCTACTGATCCTGACAGACTAGACATTAGTATAGCAGCTTCTACATACGCAGATATGGTAAGCATGGTTGAGACTGAAAAGGAATTGAGGAAATCTCTGTTGGATTGGGTGAGTAACATTAAAATTTCTAAAAATTGTTACAGTTTAACTTTTTGTTTTATATTTGTAGTTTGTAAGTTCATTTCTAAGTTGTTACAGTTTATTTTTTAATATTTATATAAATTTTTGATTAATTTGGTAGAATAGTTACATGCTAAACCACATTAAGAATATTTTATTGTGTTTGTGTTAAATTGAACATGTTTTTAACAAGAAAAAAGTTGTAATTTGTAAGGGGAAAAAAAAAATTCAAAAGATTATTTTTTATCATATTGCACACTAGCTGGCATATTTTAGTGAGTTGTTTGCATAACCTCAGAATATTACTGTTACAAGAACAACCAAGTAGTTTATCACATCTTCAACATCACAACTAATTATAATTTCTTATAATTCACTAAAACTTGATCTAATAGTCTTCTAGAACTAATAGCAAACTTTTGGTTTTGTGAATTAGCCACTTTAACCATCTGCCTCAACAAACAGCCGTGTGCAAAATAATTTTCTTTGAACGGGATTCAATGTTTCTTGGGAGACTGCTTCCTCCCTATTGACTTTCCTCAGTGCTGTTAAAATCCCTATGAAGTTAATTTTGCTGTCAATGTACACTATCGAGAAAGGGCCTCTCATTGAGAAGCCTGGATGAAGTACTGAGTGCTGATGGAAGTCAAAGATTCTAAATGCACTTATTGGTACATCTCACACTTTAGTAAAATTACCCATGTTTTTGTTTTATTTCTGACAATCAAAGGACCATATAAATTGATGCTGGTAATTTCAAAACTAGAAGCATCTTGAACTCTGTCCAATGGCAATTGCATTAGCACATTGGTTGGAGTTTTATCTTTTTGCATGTCTTTTGAAGCCTCTGCAATGCTTTTCTTAACAAAATACCAAAAACTAAAACCAAAACCACTTCATTATTCTGATTTAGTGTGTTTATAAGCAAATCAATACTCTGCTTTTATACTTTTAGATTTTTTGGTTTTCATTATTAATTTGGTTATATATATAGTTAAAAAAAAAAAAATCTATATTTTCTTCAATAATAGTAGGTACTTCGTACTATTGCAATATAGTTACTTAGTACTGTTATAATAAAGTTACTTAGTTTTAGTTTATCTAACAAGAGAGTATCTGTTTCTACATCTGCTTTAGCATTCAAAAGCCAGATCATTTCTGTTGCGTTTTGGTATGTTGTGGTGATGCAGGAACTCATGCCAGTAAGCAGTTAGGAAATAATAACATATGTTTATTCAAAACATGCAACCTTACTACATTGCGTCTAGTGCAGGATTGCCTATTCTGCGGGAATCCGTGCAGGATTGCTGATCATACAAGCGCACTGCAGAGGAGCCACCTGTCGTGAACAAGATCCGTTATAATCACTTACAACAATTCCCTCCCTTCTTAAAGAACATGCAAGATGTCATAGAGCCTTATACAGGGTTGCCACGCCACCTGGAGAACCTGGAAAACCAGGAAAACACAGGGAATTTTAAATCTCCTCCCAAAACAGGGAAAATACAGGGAATTTTTTAAAAAATACTAAAAAATCTGGAAAACACTGGGAATTTGGTAATGGCAAATTATAACATTTCTAATTAACCTTCATACACGCATATATTTTTTCGCACTCAACATGGAATAAATGTGTTGCAGTACGGGGAAAATACAGGGAATTTTTTTTCAAGATTAGAGTGGCAACCCTGTTATACGTCGAGATAGTTCAAAATAAAACAGTTCATGACTAATAAACAGTTTGTCAGGAACAAGCAAAACAGTCTATAAATGCAGACATGTTGGATCAGAAACAGTTCAAAACTAAAAACAGTTTGTCAAAAGGATCAAAACAAAACAGTCTAATACTGGAAGCGTATTGGTTTCTTTTTAACTCGTTCTGAAAATCTGACCAATGGGGTACTTACATCATGAGTGAACACTGCAGGATTGCCGATCATACAACAGATGCCGCAGAGGTGTCATCTGTTGTGAACAAGATCTATTATAAATCACTTATAACAATTTATTTTATTTATTTATTTTCATATTACTCTTTAGAGCATTCTTCATGTTTTGCTCATTGCATGATCTTCTACTCAATACTTGTGACATATAAATCTCATGATGCTAATTAAAATTTCTTTGCTTGTTCACAGGGTGTTACTAGATCTCAAAAAGAGCCTTTTGAACTACTACCTGATGATGAACGTCAGTGTGATTTTTGCAAAACCACTTGTTTTCTTTCCGCTGTTTCCTGTTCATGTGCTGATAGTATGTATTTATTTAATGTCCTTCATTAAACAAATGGGAAAAAAAATCTTTTCAAAAATAAGTTCATACTTTAGGATGAAATTGCTGTGGTTTTTATTGCAAAATAATCATAAATTAATTGTAGTGTTTTTAATATGATGTCATTGGTTTAGCATTTATAAATGCATTTTCTCAAACTAAATTTTTGATTTATCATGTTTATTGAAATAGTACATCCACTTCTATAGCAATTGAGGAAATTCAAATTAAATCTCTCTAATGCCTTTAGTTAAAGAATTAGATAGATCAACTATGTCAGTTTAAAAAAATAATCCTCGATAAAAACTTATTGATTTTATTTGGAATACAAAGAAAAAGGATTTAATGAGAAATTAACATTGTTAAACAGAAATGTCAAATTTAAATATGAAACCAATGTTTGTAGAACTTTTAAAGAGATGGAATTTAAGTAATAGTTTTTTATCACTTGCTCCAAAATTAAATGAATAATGGGTACTTCTATTTTAGCCGAGTGTAATCTTGTAAATGACATTTTAAAAATCACCAATATCAATTATTAATTTATAATTATGAATTATAATTTTACATATGAAAGACCGGGTAGCAACAGCACAATCAATCACCTCAAGTTCATGGCTGAAATTTCAGAATAGGTTAAAACTTTACATATTAAAATGTAATATTGGTTTGCCAAGAGATACCTTAGTGGAAAATAACTGAAAACCCAATTTTAACGGTTGACTCATAGGTATACTATTATGTTTTCCTTCTCCCAGTTCTCTGTTTTCATACCTTTATGTGCAGGAAAACATAATAATCCCTATGAGTCAATCACTAAAATCAGGTTTTCAGGTATTTTGCACCAAGCTATGAAAAAATTAGAAGTAATTTTTTTTATGTTAAAATAAATTGTTTGGATTTATGACATTTTTTCCCTATTATTATATTTTAGGTTTGAGTATTTGAAATGAAATTAGTGAAATGCATGCATTTTAAATGAAAATAATAAATCTTGAATATGTTATCAAATTAGTCTGTTAATTTATTCCTGATTTGTGCCTGGCTAACATAAATGTATAAAAAAGCTATTTGTTCATCATTCTTTGGGAAGTTGTTCATGGGATTTCGTGTTAATCATTCATTATCAAACACCTTGCCAACTTGTGTATTAGCTAAAATTTTAGCATTGTTTATGTTTGGCACGAAATCTTCATGAAGAAGAATACTAATGTATATTATGTGTTATTTTAATGTATTTTTGTATTATGTGTGTGTGGGTGCTTCAATTCAAATAATGACAATCTATATTTAATGTACCATTTTCACTTTAACTTTTTTAACACACATCGGTTTAAATTATTTTGTTCTATTTTTACTTTGCGCGTTATATCAACTTTTTTTCTCAATTTTTACCTCACGCGTTATTTCAACATTTTTGCTCAATTTTTACCTCATGCGTAATTTCCTCTTTTTTGTTTTTTTCTCACTCTCATCCCTGAATATATAAAATTCTCGTGTCACAGTGTTAGTTTCCATATTTCTCCGAAACGACTTAACCGATTTTAATGTAATTTTATATGTATACTCAATATGCCTCCAATTTACATGCTATGACGTCATAAGAATTATTGTCCATGTCCATTCACTGTTGGAGTGCTTTACGAATTATCTTCATGGTTTAATATTTTTTACCGTTCATGTGAATGAATCTCTTGCGTTTGTTTTCTTTATGAAGTTGGAGAGTAAGTTGTCAACTTAATTTCAGTCGAAGTTATCATAGAATATATATGTTTATTAGAATATTAATTAGAAACAACATTTGATGTTTGAATAGAATATTTGGCATAAATGTCATATATGCCCCGGGTTTGGTGCAATGTTTTTTACAATAATTTGGTGATAACTTAATTTTTGAATACCATTTACACACATATTTTTTAATTATGTTATATTATTTGAAAGAGGAAATAATAAATAAACGATATTTTATACAATAACTATGTAGAATAAAATAATTTGTCATTATAAAAAAAATTGAAAAATCATTAATAAATAAACAGCAATAGCCTGATTTAAATGCAATATTTGGCACAGATATCGTATATGCACCATGTTTGGTGCAATGTTTTTTATAACAATTCGCCGAAAACTTCATTTTGGAATACCAGCTACACACATTTTTAAATTATTTTCTATTTGAAAAAAAAAAAAATAACACTAAATAAGTGATATTTTATACAATGATTTAGTAGAACAAAACTATTTATGTCATTTAAATAAAAGAAAATAGAAAATTTCTCAGTAAATAAACAACAATAGCCAGGTCACAATGTTAGGCAAAATAATAGCAATTAAGTATCCCGCTTAGAGATGTAAATTTTCTGGGGGAAAAAAATGAAGTGGCAGAAAAAAAACGGTTTTTTACCAGTTTTTTTTTTTTTTTTTTTGAAAAATATATTTTTTATAGTTATTACTCTCAAATAAATTATTTTTTCTTAAAGAATATGAAATAATAGTTTTTTCATTTATTTGTATTTAAAAAAAAATATTTTCACTTTATATGACTATATTACAAAATAAAAATAAAAAGAAGCAAAGCTGTTTTTTATTTATTTTTTTTTTCCAGCCTCAGAATTTTTATAGTACATTCAGGCTTTATTTAATGCTATTGTTTGTTATATCATATCTCTGTTGAAATGATTTTTCAGTTATATGTTTAATTACCAATTGACCTAATGTAAAAACCTGAGCCAATATCTCTGCAGTTTGGAATGAATTATACAATTGTATTGTTTTATGTAAATGATACTAGTGTAAAGAAAAAATTATTGCAGTTTTGTCTTTATTATGAATATCAGTATTCAAATCTTACATTGTTAAAAAAATGTGTATTTTTACAATATTACATTTTTTTTTTCTTACAATTATAATTTTATTTCCTTAAAAAAATATGTTTAGTTTTGATATAGCTTTTCAATCTCAACTCAAAAAAGTTTTGATTTAGTTTTATAATCTAAATTCAAACAAAATTAGGTTTTAGTTTGGCTTACTTAGGTCTGCAACTAAAAAACAGCATAGGATTTATTGATTGTTACATTTTTACTTACAAAAACCAGGAAAATATATTTTTTTAAAGTTTAATTAAACGTAAAATCTCTCTTTTGATCCTGAAATCTGGTTACCCAATTTTTAGTAAGAAACCAAATTCTATGTTTCCCTATGGTAATTTCATATTTCTAAGAGTGGAACTCAAAAGCTATAAAAAGAGAACACTACAAATACAAAGTGTGCGGAATGAACAAAATCAGTTATACACAAACTTCTACTATGCTTAAGACAACTACTAAAATTCAAAGTTTAATCAAGAGGGATGTATAATTTGGAACATAGTTACTTGCAGGGGTGTAGTTATAAAAATAAGAGGATATACACTTTGAGCAGAAGGTATACACTCAAAGCAGAGCATATATCCTACAGTGTGTAAAATATGTCTTTCTTAAAAACAGAGGGTATACGGTATTCCTTTAAAAAAACCCAGAAGATATACGACATATACCATATGTGAAATTCTAAAATGGAAGGCAAAAAACACACGTTAAATCTAGTCTCCTCATTGGTCGTGTGGAAAAGTCATTGTCCACTTGTTTCTCCATTTGAAACAGGGTGAGGGAATAAGTAATTTTGAATTGGCAACGTATAATAAATAAAATAACTTATTCTACAACATATTACAAAAATGTTCTTGTAATATTTTTTTGTTTTGTTCATTCTTACTAGTTAGTGTTTATTCTTTTGTTTTGTTTTTTGACCATTTTTTAAAATTTGTTTCAAAATTGCCATTTAACAAAAATTATTTTTTGTTAAATAAAACTTTTTGGAAATATTTTAGCATTCTGAGATAATTAATTTTTTCTAAAGCAATGTGCGAATTTTTCTCTTCAATTGGATTTTAATTGTAACATAAGGGAGAAAATTTTCATTTTTTATTTTTATTGACTAAAATAGTACTTTCCATATCATTTAAAAGTCTTTAAGCTTAAAATTTAAATATTTCACTCACATTTTTAGAAAAGCCATCAGAATATCTTGAGTTAATTTCAATGCTTTATTTTAAATGAAAACAGACTGTAACAATCGATGTAAAATAGCCAATGTGAATTTTTCTCGGAAAAAGGAGCGACAATTCTTCCCTAAAAAGGACACAACCGCAAGACCAATGAGGTGGCTGGATTTCACCTAATTGTGATTTTCGACCTCTATTTTAGAATTTCGGCCCTGTATACCCTCCACTACATCCCTGGTTACTTGTAATAAAATATGGATTTTTTTTTCATTGCAGTTGTACTTTTTTAATGCAAACTGTTCATGTTTTGCAACGTTACTGTATATTATGAAGGGAAATGGAGGTTAATTTTAGATTCAACAACCTGAAAAAACATTCAGTCAATCAGCTATAGCGAAATCATGAAAAATGCAGCATAGTAGCATCACCTATAGAGAGATTTGCACAAAAAACTAAACAACATTAATATATATCAGGAACTGACTAAATCTGTAGTTTGATAAAAAATTGTCCTTTAGTTCTTGAGATAGAGATATTGCGATAATCATGAATAGTGCAACATAGCAGCGCCATCTGTTGGGCAATATACACCAATAACTAAACATCTTGAGTTTATATCAAGGTGTAACTAAATCTAAAGTTTTGTGAAATTATGTGCATCAGCCCTTGAGATAGAGCGTTCATAAAATTTTTTCACATAAAGATTCACAGAGTGACAGATATTTTCCAAAAACACCAAATCATGTTCAGGACCTTCTGAAACATGTAAATCCACTAAAAACAGAAAGTCAAATTTTTCACGAATTCAATACTTACTTCTTGTAAAGGAAAGTAATAAATACATGCTTAAAATTTTTTGTTAAAATTTTAATTTTACCATTTCCATTTATCAGTATATTATTAAAATTATTTTGCACAACAATTCATTTTTAACAAGAGAAGTTGCATTTAATTATATGTATAGATTTTTTTTCATGTAATCACATTTTTGTGATATTGTGAACTGTTTGTATATACTTGTACAAAATATTATCAGAATTTTTGAATTAGAAATTACTACATTTATGTTCCTATTTAGACATTTTTAATAAAGTTATTCATACATATTATACAACCTGATAAGATTCACCTGCTGTATGGCATGAAATTTTTTTTCCTTCAGTCATTGCATTTATGAAAGATTTAATTTGGACATTAAACTTTTTTCTGAAATATCTATTTTCAAGAGAAATTTTGTAAAAGGTCTTGTGTTCAAAGTAGAAAAAAATATGAAGGATCCTTTCAAGTCCTCTCAAACATATTTCTGCTGAGAGATCAGATTACCCACAATAATGTTTTCATGTGGGACACTCAACATAAAAACAAATAAAATAAAAAGTATGAGAATATAGCTATTGCAGAATTTTCAATATATTTTACAAATGAATTTTTAATTTTTCCAGTTTGGAAAAATTGAAAAATAAGCCTTCAGAAAAAAAACTGAAAAAAACCTGGGTTCCCCCCCCCCCCTCCCCCCAAACTTTTCTGGGTTTTTTCCACGCAATCCCGCTGCATATATGATATTTGGGAAAGAGTTCCGTATCCTCTTCTGTTGGCACGACTGGTGAAAAAAATCAAAATTGTCAACAAAAAGCCATTTTAGCAATATACCAGATTTCTCAAGATGGTGGAAAAACATCATTTAAATAGTTTATAAAGATATATTTATTTAATAAACGTTATATATGTCATGTGTTAAAAAATATATCATGGTTATATAAATGCTTTTATTTATATACATTTAGATATATTTCTATGTATATGTAATTTTATATAGCAAGATAAATTAGTTTGACCTGAAATTGGGTTTGGCATATTATTTTAAACATGCACATGCACATTATTTTAAAATGTTAACATTATTTTAAAATTTTTCACTTTAGGAAGAAATGTTTGTCTCCAGCATAAAGAAAAACTGTGCAATTGTCCTCCTGAAGATCATTGCTTGTTGTAAGTATATTAAATCAAAAACCATCTTACATCACTACATTTTGATTGCTTTGAATAACATTTTGTACATTCTATAACTGACATTCACTTTATGTTGTTATTTTAACTATAAAACTATTCTTTTTCACACATTCCAAGATAGTTAAAAATAGTTGGCTTTGGTTCATCTGTTTGTTAATATTTTTTGATTTTTTTAAGTGTGCTTGTATTTCTACAAAACTGATATGTTATTGAAGTTTATTAGAGTGTATTCTTCATTGAAAGCATGAGATATTTATGATTGTTTACATCAAAAGAATAATACATCATGACCTGTCTATAGAGAATAAGTGTGTGTAATATACTTTAATGATGTTAAACTGCTTCTGAAGTTATGAAATTGGTGTAGATGTTTAATTATTAATGAATAACATGTTTCCTATAGAAAGTGATGTAGTTAAACCAGATTTGTAAATTCCTTAAAAGTGCTGGAGTCTAATTAACTTTTAATGTTTAAAAGTCTTCATTTTTCTGAAAATTCTGCCAAAAGCCCTTTATTTTATTTTTGTATTTTTTTTTTTTTTAATCTGAAATGTAAAACTACTTTTTAACCGATTTTAATGGGGGGGGGGGGGGGGATCTTTAAAAAAAATCCAGTCTTTGAAATTTCACTTATCTCTTCCACAATACACAAAGTTTAAAATCTTTAAAATTCTTTAATTAAATATATATATATATAATGTGTATGTGTGTGTGTGTTCTATTTATTATTGTAATGTACAGGGATGTCACTTTTCCAACAAATGGCATTGGAATTTTCATCTTCCCTTTGAATCTTCAAAAGTTGTATTTATAAAATCTGGCATTAAAAATCTTTTTTTTTTCGTTGTTGTTCATTAGTTTATTCAATTTGTAGGCCTTGATTATGTTTCCATTCTGGAAAATTTTTTTAAGATCTTAGGTTTTTATTTAAAGAAATATGAACTTTGTTTAATTTACCTCTGTCATTAACAGAGAGATACAAAATAATTAACTTGCATTATTAACTGTAAGCAGTAATTAGTCTTGTTTTTCTGATGTTAATAAATTAGTATACAAGGATGCACAAAATAGTTTAGATACATTATTCTCTATTGTTGAAAATTAGGAAATGTGCATTTACTATTGTTATGTTTTAATTTTATCTTGCCAAATTAAATTTTATTATTGGTATTTATAAAATCTACACA
Organism: Maratus speculifer; assembly: GCA_964019185.1. Taxonomy (NCBI): domain Eukaryota; kingdom Metazoa; phylum Arthropoda; class Arachnida; order Araneae; family Salticidae; genus Maratus; species Maratus speculifer. The sequence goes on from OZ025292.1 coordinate 361,994,334, forward strand.
TTATATGCAGGACTGCACAGAAGATTTTCTATGTGTTACTTTCTATGATCAGTAAATGCTAAAAGTGTTTTCCTATGTTGTGCATTTTCTATGTTTTCATTTTTACTATATGAAAAATTATAGTTTAGTAGGAATATTTTAGTGGTGAAGGAAAATATTTAATAATCTATGTATGATGAAAGATTCTGTTTTGTATATTGTGATTTTATGTGGCACATTGATTATTTCAAATGCTGTTCTTGTAGATATCGCTACACATTAGATGAGTTACCTGGTATGTTACATCGCTTAAAAGTACGTGCTGAATCACTTGATAATTGGTCTGCAAAAGTGAGAAATGCTTTTAACTTAAAAGAAAACAAATTAAGTAAGAGCATCTTCTGTTCCTCTTTATTTCCCTCCTCTCTCTTTTCTTTTATATCCTTATTCATATGCTTACTAAAATTTCTTTACAGGTCTTTCTGATTTCAAAGATTTAATTCAAGAAGCAGAAGAGAAAAGATTTCCAATGAGTGATTTGTTACAAAACCTATTATCTGCTGTTGATGAAGGTGAAAAATGTGCAGCTCTTGCACAACAGTTACTTAATAGAAGAATTCGCACTAGGCAAGTATTCCTATGTCAGATTAATTATAATAAATACAAATTAATGTCACTATCGGTTATTTTAAAAGCTATATAAATCATGGTTTAAATGCTCAAATTATTTTATCTGTAATTCAAATAACACAATATCTAATTGCCTTTAAAAAAACTGTGATTTTTTTTTTTTTTTTTTTTGTCTGAAATTCAATAAGTGTTTTGTAGATGTGTATTTTGGTTCTATCATAAAGGTAAAATAAACAAAAGTAAAATATAAGCAAAGGCAACTTAATTCCAGGCCCATTTGATAAACAACATCAAGAAAAATTTATACTAATGTTACACAGAATAACATGCATTGATAATCTTCAGTTGGTGTTGTATCAGAGAATCTGAGGATAGTAGAAAAAATTATGATGGGGATTTTTCAATTTTCTTTTCTGATTTTTGCAAATTAATTGTTCAGACTCTTAAGTGACTGTCATGTCAATTTGTCGCTATTATCAATGCCAGACATAAGTTTGCAAAAATTACTTGAATAGAAAAACACTATTTCTAGATGGGTTTAGCTTAAGTCAGTCCTGGCCCAAATTTTTACATAAAAATTGAGTTTGTTTTATCTCTATCACCTATGTCTGAGACACAGTAGATCATGTATATAAATGTTTTGACAGAAAAAAAAAAGTGTAAAAACTTGCAGAAGAAAAGAGAAGGGTAATCTAGGCTTTATTTTTTCAGTAGCTCTATTGTATTGGGCCCCAAAACCCTTAATTTATGAGTTCTAGTGAATTCTGGTTTAATATTTAATTATTTTCTGAAAAGTGAAGTACTGGAGTGTACCTGACTCTGGCGCAAATTAAGCCCTACTTTGCCAACCAATTCATGTCAATATTACCCAAATAATCAAAGTAATACTTTTTTTATGTATATTTAATGATGCTACAAACTTTTAGTATTTTTTGCACAATAATTAGTTTCAAATCAAAATAATTTATTGAACAGCATCATTCAACCATTTTTATGAATTCTTTTAGGACTAGGCAATCTGGAGAAATCAAACATCCTGCCCGTATCAACTTAGAAGATCTTCAAATTTTCCATCATCAGCTATCAACTCTTGCATGTGAAATTAAAGAAGCCTTTTTAGTTAAGGTAAATTGTAAAAATATTTGGATGTTATGGAAATACTATATTTTCCTTTAAAAAAAAAAAAAAAAAAAAAAAAAAAAAAAACTGAATTTTTTTTCTTTCTTTATTAACTATTTGGAAAATGGTTGTTGCTTTCAGTCTAGAGATATCCGAGACATATCCAGGGTTCGCACAGACTCCTTGGACTCCTTAGAAACTACTTAGAAATGAAAACATTCCCAAGTAGTACTTAGAACTACTTAGATAAATAAAATACTCCTTAGAAACTCCTTAAATTGTATTGCGGTCGGGGATGCCGCGGACGCGCTATAGTGTGTAAAATATGCAAAAAATCGGCGACCGGACGCAGAAAAATAGCTGTTATGTGTCCCGTAAAACGCGTAATTTCGTTAAAAAATTGCAAAAAATGGCGAATTTCGTTAAAAAAATTGTGAAATAACGACTATTTTTCGATGAGTTTCGGCAAAGAATTCGCAAAAATTGGCTAATTTCCTCATAAAATTATGAAAAAACGGCAGATTTCCTCAAAAAATCGCGAAAAAACGACAAATTTCGTGTAAAAATCGCGATAAAACGGCAAAATTTGTCAAAGTATTCGCGAAAAACAACAGATTTCTTCAAAAAAAAAAAATCGCGATAAAACGGCAAATTTTGTCAAATTCAGAAAATGCGGCATATTTTGCCAAAAATTCGGAAAATGCGGCATATTGTCAAAAAATTCGGAAAATGCAGCATATTTTGTCAAAAAAATTCGCTAAAACGACAGGTTTCGTCAAAATTTTCGAAAAAATGGCAAATTTCAGTAAAAAAATCGCAAAAAAATGGCTAATTTTGTCACAAATCGCGAAAAAATGGCAAATTTTCTCAAAAAGTTGCGAAAAAACGACAGATTTTGTCAAAAAAAAAATCTCGATAAAACCACAGATTTCGTCAAAAAATCTCGATTAAACGATAGATTTCGCCAAAAAATCTCAAAAAAAGATAGATTTATTCAAAAGATTCTCGAAAAAATGGCTAATTTCGTCACAAAATCTCGAAAAATGGTAGATTTCCTCAAAAAATCGCGAAAAAGAACAAACTTCGTCTAAAAATCACAGAAAACGGCAAATTTCGTCAGAAGATCGTGAAAAAACTCAAATTTTGTCAAACAGGCATGAAAAAAAAACCTTATGCTGGGAGTGAATTTTGTGTTTTGAGTGTTCCAAAGACTAATTTTTTGCTTCAATTTTTTTTTTTTTTTTTTTTTTTTTTTTTTTTTTTTTTGCTGCTCCAAAAACGCATTTTCCTGCTTCACAATCTGTTTCTGACTGCTCCAAGTCTTTCTGCGTAAATGTGACTCAGAAAAACACCCATTCATTAAACAAAAAGTTTCATCAGTTTACTCCTCAACAAAAGTATTCTTTTTTTCAGCAAAAATGTCTTTTTCAATAAATCAGTCTTGTCAAAAAAGAAATGCAAACAATAGTGATACTTGTTATCTTCTACATTCAAATGTTCAATATTTTATTGTTAAATTTGTATCTTGCACATTTATTTTTAAACAAGTATAGAAAATTTCTCTTAATAGTTTAAACAAAAATTATTGGTTTTAATTATTTATTTATTATTAAAACAATGATTATTGCATTTTATTTTTCATTTGCAAATGAACAAGTTCAATTTTTGCATCTAAAATAATGACTTTTTAGTGGGGACCCGCTTTTGATAAAAAAGGACCCAGAATTTTTCAAGTTAAGCGGCGGTTTTGCACGCAAGCAATATTGCTAAAAAAAAAAAAATGTGATTGTAAAGCACTCGGTAAATTCTGTATGCACATCATTAATCAGAAGCACAGTAGTAACTGGTTGGGATCATACTAATAGCCACCAAAGTGATTTAGTTTTCATGGCCATAAGGGAAAGAAAAGTGAAAAGAATAATCCAGATTCACCTCTAAGCTTCTAATTTCAAAAAGTGATTACACTGTTTAATTCCTTCACAGCTAAATATGCTACTTGGATTCCTTCTTCATAATACGATTTATCATGCTCGATTTTGCTGATAACGGTGGATTCAGGGGTGGATTCTCTTCCGAAAATTTGAAATTTGGTTATCAGTTTCGCACAATTGCCAACTTGTATGGTTTTCCACACAAAAACAATCGCGGAGGCATGCAAATTTCGTGAAAGCATTGCCGAAAAAGTGCACATTTCGTCAATATTTCTTAGAAAAGCAACGATTTCATCAATGTTTTTGTCCACGAACTTTGTCAAAAGATCGTTGAAAAATGCGAATTTCCTGTGCGGATCACGGTTAAAACGGCAATTTCACCAAATATCGCAGATAAAACGCTAATTTCGTTAAAAGATCGCGGGAAAAAACGCTGTTTTCAATAAAAGATTGCTTACAAATATTTAGTCAAATGATCATAAAAAAAAAAAAAAAAAAAAAAAAAAAAAACCGATTTCATTAAAAGATCACGGAAAAAACGCCGATTTTGTCAAAAGATCGTGGGTATAAAATGCCGTTTTCCAGAAAAAATCGTGTAAAAATGCAAATTTTGTCTAAAAATCATTTAAAAAAAATGTCAATTTCATAAAAAAAAAAAAGAAAAAAAAACTGAAAAACTGCTGATTTCGTCTGAAAATCGCAGATAACCCCCCCCCCCCTCTCGTAGTGGGTAACTCGCAGAATCTCTGTGGAATTGGGGCTGTGCAAGTGCATACCACATAAATAACAATAAAAGTGACAAATCCTTAAAATTTTTTGGACTCCTTGGAATTTTTATGTACTTGGATTTTTTCTTCCGAATTCTGTATGAACCCTGCATATCTGAATCCTTGTGATGTCTGCATTTTATTTGTTTTCTGATTAATCCATGTTTAATGTCCAGAAATGAGCACGATAAAGTGACTGTATTTCAGAGGTTATCATTATTCAAAGGTTCCACATTCTAAAAACTTAAAATTACATTACATTAAAATCAAAATAACTGCGGAAAATTTTTTCGTTTTCTACAGTTAAAAAATACATTGTAAAGTCGTCAAATAAAATAATCCACCTCCACATTCTTCTCAATCTTAGTTATAGTTAAAACAAATCATTGAAAGGAAAAAGAAAAGAAAAAAAAAAAAATACAAGTTGAATGTAGATACTGCCATTGCAGAATTCAGTTTCGCCTTCGATTAGAAAAAATAAAAATTAAAAAAAATCGATAGAGGTTTTTTAGAAGGGCGACCCCGTTTAGAATGCAATGAACTAACTTCATTTTTCTTGTGTTTATCAATATAATAGCAAACAGAACGGCGTGAAATATCCACTTGATTAGCAATTTCTCTCTGAGACTTTGGAATTGCGGAATAATAAAGAGATACAATTTGACATGTTACTTCTTCATTGACTAGATTCATCAAGAACGGATTTTTTCTTTAGTTTAAACGCTTTTTTATAGACTCTGGGAAAAAGAAAAGGCATTTTAACAATAAAACGAGTGGAATCCCGTCGAATTCGACAAATGGAATGTTTAAAAGACTCGATCAATTTGGCTTAAAAAAAAAAAAAAGCAAAAGTAGTTACATTATTGAATCAATATATAATAAATGTATTTCCAAACTTAATGTCAAGTTTTCCAGTTACAATTTTGCATGCAAATATTTGCACATCTTCAGTTAAAATTGTAATCTGAGTGCCGGCGAAATCCAGAAATTTATTTTATATGCACTACAGAAAAATAGATTTATTAAAAAAATAAAAATAAATAAAAAATAATTTTATTTTTATTATGACATTATTTTCACTAACTGAAGTCATTTGAAAGTAAAATCTCAATCTCAGTGTCCATAATGAAAAGAAATACTGTAATGTAATATCCTTATTAGTAAAAATTCGATGTTTTAAATAGTGACGTCATTTTCTCTTCAAATGTTTTTTAAAAGTTACTGTTATTAGTTATATGAAAAAGGCGTCTGTAATAATATTGTAAATTCATTTTATCTGGTTGCTGAATGCCATCATTTTCCTCATTTGAAATATTTCTTACTTTGCTTTAGGCATTAATTTTTATCATAAATTATTTTCTGTTATTTTATTTACATTATTAATATTATTTCTCAGTAAATATATTTTTTTACCTCAATTAGTGTATAATTATATGCAATCATTTTATTGTGGTCAAATTTTACGAAAACAATTAACTTTTTCTTTTAAATGCGAGGACATGTTCACTGATGAAATAAAGTTTCTGACTTGTGGTAAGTAATAATGAAAAATAAATTTTTATTATCGGAAAAAAAGCTAAACTAAGTTGCCACCATTTTGAAGAAATATCGTAAAAAAGCATTTAAAATTAAAAATAAAATATGAAAATGGAAATAAATTAAAAATAGCTAAAATGGGCATAACTACAAATAAATAGCTTTCATTTAAAAAAATAATTATCAAAATCGGTTGAGTAGAAAATTCAGGGCTGATGACATGACATTTTTAGCTTGTCTGAAAGAAATAGCATCGGAGGCTAAAAAAAATGCTGTCATTGTAACTCGTCATTCAGAGAATTAGTGTAACATTATTTGTATGGAAGAGATTCAGTTATAGTAAAATGTGGCTGGTATTCAGAGGTTATCGTTGTTTGAAATGACCGTTGTAGGAGATTTCACTGCATTTAAACTATGAAAAAATAACTCAAACATATTGAGATGCAGCTTTCAAATAATTTGAATTTAAAAGAACAATTTTTTTCATATACGACTTTGTAAAAATCAGAAATGTGATATGTTTACAAGTCTAAAAATTTACGATACCAAAAATTGTAAAACTGAAATTTCATTTAAAATTTGTTTACATTATTGATCTGGGAATATTAATAAGTCTAAAATTTTAGTGTTTGAAAAATATCATTTTCCAAATGGTCATTATAATTTGTTAAATTACATTTTTAAGATTTTAGTGATGTCAGAAGATGTAATTATGGGGCATCTATTATTGATGACATATCAGGAGAATTATGATTTGATATTATCCGACTCAGTAATGATTTATAACATAAGATATAAACTGAGTACACAAGCTTTATGTGAAAAGGAATATTTTCAGCCCCTAAATTTCAAAATTTATTATACATAAGACTCATAGAAGTATGTAATGCATAATTATATTTTGTTACCCAAATTCATTTTAATGTTACTAAACGCATTGATAGTCAAAGAAAGGAAAGGTTTTAATTTAAAAATTTCTACCTTTAGTTAGTTTTTGAAAACTAAAAAAAAATATCAATTTATAAAACATTAATCTTGAACAAGTCTTGGAAGAGTAATATACAGTTAGTATACCATCCAGAAGTTCTGATTGTATTGTAAATTCCAAAATTTCATTATATATATGACTCAAAGAAATATGTAATATGCAGTTATATTTTGCTACCCAAATTCATTAAAAAAATTTTTATTCTTTACTAATATAGAGTAGTCAGAGATAGAAAAAGAATTTAAAAATTGCTTCTTCTTATTAGTTCTATTGTAAACTAACAAAATATCAATTAATAACATTAATTTTCAACAAAAATATGAAAAGTATTTGAACGAAAATGTTGAAGAGTAATGTACAGTTCATAGACAATCCAACAGCTCATATTTTGTTGTAGCAAAAATTAGTGCTTTTACTTACATTTCACAAATTATCATCATTTTTAACACTTTTTGCCTGTTCAATTTTATATTTCTACTATCGATTAAGGAGTAAACTTGGAGACTTCACTAACAACAAATTAAAAGTATTGTAGCTCAAAGATTCTCAAAAAAAAAACTTCACACGATATTAAGAATTCTATTAACATGACTATCATTTGAATCAAACAAGATTCACTCTACATTTGACAATGTTTTGAACATTACTCTTCAGGGATATGTTTAGGAAAATTTTAGGTCCTTTAAAGAACCCTTAACAAAATAATTTATCTTAAAACAGGACCCTTCACAAATTTTTTTATCCCCAAACAGGACCCTTCACAAAACATTGTCCCAAAACAGGTTCTTTCACAAAATTGTCTCTTTAGACCTTTCGCAGAATTTTTTCACCCTCAAATTGAATTTTTCACAAATTTAATCATTTAATAATAAAATCTGGCTTATAAATAAGCAGTTGAACTCACCAAAGAGCATATTACTTAGCTTTTTATGTATGAAAAATAGAACTTGAAGACATCAATAATTTAAAATTCACAAAATTCTGACAAGAATTTTCACAAATATAAGAAAAAAATTCACAATTTCACAAAAACAGGACCCTGTGAGTAAAGTGGGTAGACTCCTGCTCTTATTATTTTACTATGTAATATTTATTTGTTACTACTTCTAGTTTGTTCTGTTTACTTTAATCACAATCAGTGTTTGTTTATATCAAGTAAAATAACAATAATAATAAAATTGTGGTCATATCAACTTATATTTGTAACTTTTTCCATCTAAAAGTTTACAATAATACATTCTTTTACAGACAAATTATAATAAAACAGTTCAATAAAAATCACACTTTTTACTAATAGTAAAATAAGAATTGTCAGATAGTCTAACAAATGTAGTTATAAATTAATTTTTTTATTATTATTAAGGATTGATATTTTGTTAATTTTTGACAGAATTAATAAAAAGTACCCAGTTTTTAACTTAAGTATTCCTTTATCTTTTACCATTAATAGGTAATAAATATATATATACCTATATATATTCTGGAATAAAATGTATCTCATTAAAATGAATTTGGACAACAAAAAATAATAGCATATTGTTATCTCTATGAGCCCCAATGTTTCATAATTATTTGAATTTGCCAGTTGGGAACTTTCCCTTGTTAGATATTTATGTACTTGTGTCTTTTATCTCAAAAGAAGAAGAAAAAAAGATTTGCAGTGAATTAAACAATTAGCAAAAGCAATCGGTTTAAAATAATAATTGAATTTTCATAATGTTTAAATCTGTTTTATTGATTATATTAAGTAGATTCTTTTATTAACCAAATCTGATTTTTTCACATAAAAAGATCACCTTCTAAATTATTTCCTTAAATAAATAAAATGTTTATTAAATCAAAACCTAAGTTTACACAATATGGTTTTTGAACAATTTTGTATTGAGATTTTGTATTTTGATGTTACTATTTAAGCCTGCCATACTCTTTCTGTGTGCTGCATGTAGGCCAGAAATTTTTTATTTGCAGCGCAAGACTCATAAAATTTATGTGCATAAAAGCATTTCTTAAAGATATCCACTGTTTTACATATTTCTGTAGGAAGATAAAATTTCTCGTGTTATTCATAATTAAATTAACATTATACTAAAACATTTTAACCATTGATATCTTGCACAAAAATTATTTTCTACATATTGTCTTTATTGTGTTACAGAATTGTATACATTTAATATTCAACACTAATTTTATTGTTTTCCTTTTAAAACTCATGAATTCTGCATTTTTATATTATTACATTTTATACTTAATAATACTGCTTCATAATGTCAAATATTTGTCTTGTACCTAGTCATTACACACAGTTGTCATCAAACACAGAGCTGTATACATTTAACATTCAACACTAATTTAAGGGTGTATTTTGATTCAAATTACTTATTTTCCAATTTATTAATTTTTGCTCTCAAATGCATCAAATTGGCAAACTGTCTTACCCCGAAAGTATGCCATGGTGCAATGATTATTGATTTTTTGAAAAATGCAGAAAATATTGCAAAAAAATGCAATCAATATTAGCTTTTTGAACCAATTTTTCCGAAGTGGGAGGTCTGGGAATAAAAAAAAAGTGTCATACTGAGAAAGTGATTGTTTATAAATCAAATTCTAATAAATTGAGCGAAAAGTGAAATCACGTAGCATCTTATACATCTCTTCAAAAATCCCCTCAGCATGTTTCGTGTTTCTATTTTTAAAAATGAGTCTGAAATTGTATCAGAACATTTTGAGCTGTTGAAGGTGGAAAAGTATTTTTTTCGAATACACCCTTAATTGTTCTTCTTTAGAACTTGCAAATTCTATGTTTTATACGTATGAAAATTTTTGACTGTTACTGTAACCCCCTTAGCAATGGAAACTTTAAAATCACTCAAACACACTTTTAAATAGTTTTTTAGTAGATTTATTTTCTGCAATATCACGCTCCTACCAACTGCTATACAATGATGTTCTATAATTTCCAACATTTCCTTTAACTGACTTAGGGAAAGGGGGATTTTCAAAAACCCTGTCTGTGTGCACCCTTACTTCATAAGAATTTTCATGCTTCTAGGTTCAGTAGTTTGGGTTGTGTGTTGATTGAGTCATGTAGGACAAACTATTTTTTATATAAAAGATTAAACTTTTTCAAAAAGTGCTACAGAATGTATTTTCATAGAAATTTCATTCGTAATTAGATATCTTAAAGATTGTTTTAGTATTTAGTATATTTTTCTATGCATGGATAGAAGAATTTGATAGGATGAAATAAGACTAATTTTGAATAAATCTAAATTTCCAAGTTTTGAAAATATACACAGAATTTTAAACAAATGGGGGCAATTAGATTAAATCAGGGCATAAATTTTGAATGAGTTTGGATTCTCAGAATAAAAGAAAAGAACTTTATTAAATTACTTGCATCTTCTCCGCAAAAAATCACACAAACCGTAAATAATAGCTGGCTTTAACTAATAGTAGACCACATTTATTTAACAGCTCACAGAAACATGGAAGGCGAATAATGACAATAATAACAAAGAAAGGTGAAGTACAGTAACAAGACAAATTTTTGAATAGAATACATGTTGTGATATGCAACTGGACGAAGTATTTATATACTGGGAGTAAAATTTGACTCATTATGAACTTAAATAACAGAATAAACTTTGTGGTTTGTAGATTCGACATTTGAATTACCCATTAAAAGCTTTAAATCATTCATCAGACTTGTAAGTATCACAAAATTAGACTAGAATACATAATTTCTTTAGTAAATGGAATGCATTTTCTTTCACACACCACCAACGAAAATTTTGTTTCGAATTGTTATGTAATCCAGCAGACCAAAAGCTGCCCATACAACCTGTTGTCATGGACATTTGCTTTTTTCCAGGGGTTTTTCTTATTAATGCATATTTTATGTATTTTGCTTAGTCATAAAGTAATGGCAGAAAGTTTCATTATTATGTGAAACTGATTATTTAGGATTAAACTTTTTGAAAAATTCTAGATGGCAGATATTGATGATACTTGGCTTTGTTGATTAGGAAATGTTTAGGGATGGTTATAGTTTATTGCATATCATTCTATGTCAGTTAGTTATAGAAATATGGGGAAAGTTTCATAATTAAATGTACCCAAATATGAAAGATTATCCTTTATGAAAAGTTTTACTGGATGGATTTTGTTAATTTGTTTACTTTATTAATTAAACCGTTTTTCGGGGTTGTTTTATTATATTGTATATTGTAACATCATTTTTTACTAAATTCTACTGTGACTGAACAAGAGATGGATCTTGACAATTGAAATTTTGCCAGCACATTGGAAAATAAAATGATGTTCAATTTGTTTTAGGACTGTGGAAGAACATTCCAGGTAAAGATCCATATTTCCTTAAATCACAAAATCAAATTCACTGATACATTTTATTGGAGAAACAGACCAGCGTAGTGGCTAAAACCTACTAGTATGCTATATAATAAAACCTTCCAGGGAAAATTATGTAACTAACAGTGCAAATTCCATTAAAATCAGTTTCCCAGAATCTTTTAAAAGGCTAAATTTTCATATCACTTTCATTGATTATAGAAATTTTCAGCATAATCCTATAAATAATCAACGCAGAATGTTATTTACTGAACAAGGTTCATATGGGTAAAAAGGTTCATATGGGCCTTAAAAAAAAAAAAAAAAATCCTTAAAGTCCTTAATATTTAACAGTGCAAGTTTCATAAAATCGATTCAGTAGAACTTGAGTAGTAAGCAACTGGAATGAAATTTCCATTTGTATTTTATATATATAAGTAGATAAAACATAAAATCTTAAAAATAATTTCATAACATTATAAAAAATTAATGTTTTTTGCTTTATTTTTAAATGGTCAAAAATTACTCAATTCAACTTAATATGTTTCATTTTCCTTTCTATTTTATATTTCTATAACACTTAACTGTGTATTGAACTAGGTGTTGTCCAGTATCTTCAAAATTAATTAAAATATTTCAAAATACATTATATACAGTAGACTCCCTCAAATCCACACTCCTAAAATCCACAACTCTCTAAAATCCACACATATTTTACAGATGTAAACAATGAAACATCCAGTTCAGATGTAGGTGCAAAATTTGACTTTTTTGGTTTTATATAAATTCCATATATTTTTTAATTTGTAATTTTTGTTAAAGTTATTCAATTCATGTTTTTTTCATGAAAAAAAAATAATTTATTTCTGAAAAAATAAAGATACTGCTGATATTATTGGTAATCGCAATCTTACCAAATATATTAATGTATTAATCAAGCTTTTTTAGTTATTAAGTTTGGCTAAACCTGAAATAAAGCTTCATTATTTTATGATCTTGAGGTAAATTAATAATGTGCCTTTATAAGGCAAGGATCATTGAATAATTTAGGAAAAACACATTTCATCTTTATAATGAATATTTAATTGTCATTATTGATTATTAATTTGACCTTTGCTTTTAGCATTTTTATCATTTTAAAAAATATCTAAATTTTTATTATTTTAGTTTATTATTTATTTTAATATTTTAGCATATTGTAAGCATTCATTTTACTTTTGATTTCATTATTAATTGCATTCAAATTACTTTTTAAGAAATGTAAACAAAGCAATGACCAGAAATCTGCAAAATTCTAAAATCCGCAAAACCTTTGGTCCCAAGCTGTGCGGATTTGAGGGAGTCTACTGTACTGTTTTTTTAATAAAAAAATACTATCTTTTTATATTGAAGTGCCAATAAAATAATTACTTCATCACATAGAGCTTAGAATCTAGTTAAGAACATAATGAGTGATATAGTAAAGATTCTGAGAAAATGTCACTGACAAATGTTTTGAACATTTTATATAATGGAATTTACTGTACATGCACATGAAAATAAGATTTTTTTTTTTTTTTCCAGAAATTATTTTTAAAGATTTTTTTCTATAAAATTAATCCAAAAGAGTCAGTTATGATTTATTAGTGTTTTTATGTAACAAACTTTAGAAAGTTATTCATAGAAAAAAAATTTCATTTTTCCTGGCCTTCTTATGCCCACTTCTGGTAGTTTACTCATTATTTCTTGTTTATTAAATTGGCCATAACTCCTCTTCTAATATCATAGAAATAAATTTGGATCAGATTTAGCATCATACAAGATTGCTCTTTCAAATTAAACACATTTTAATGTAGGCAGATACACCTTAAGTTGTTGTTAAGAACAGTGGTGCAGCCAGAATTCGGTTCTAGGGGGGGTTTTGAGTTTCTGATAAAGGTGCTTGCCAGTTATTTGAATCACCGGTTAATAGAATCAGTATTTTTAATAAATCCAATTATAATGCATTTTTTTCTGCAGTGGTCATGTTTCATTTAAACAGAGTTTACAATATAGTTTACAATAGAGTTAGAAAACATAAAAGTGGTCAGTTTTCACAGCCTGCAGATTCGGTTATTAAGGTGTGAAGCAGTTTTAACGAATGATGTCATCCAGTGTGCATGTGGTCATTTGTACAGTTCGTTAAAGAAATGCTCTACCTTTAGTGTATGTTTCTGTTTAAAAGCAAATGCTGATTTGTTCTCAAATACCCGAAGCACCCTGTATAACTCAATGAAATTAAAATACAATCAATACTTCTTTCCTACGAGGGACGGCTATGAAAGCATCCCCGAGAGCACAAGCACCATTACTCAATTCTACATTTACCACATAATGGAATATTATGTTTTTTTAAATTTGTCTACTAATCCCCTTCCCCCTTACGGAGAAAATATATCGAAAGAAACACTGACTGCGATAATTTGTTCACTCGCAATCAGAAACCGCTTTTAATATCATTATTGTATTATTTTTTAATTTTAATTTTTACAAATATTTTCACCTGAATGAGCAAAAAGCTTGATATGTTTGAGAGAAAACATAAAAACAAGGCATTTCAAATTGACTGAGATCGACAAAAAGTATGTTTTTCTGCATAATTTGATAGTGTATTATTGTTTCAAACATGAAATAAAGACGGAAGGGCAGTTAAGAAACGGTTCATTTTATAATACTTAAAGTTAAAAAGCATCTGTGTGGTTGGATATCACCATTCTTTTAGCATAAGATGTCTCAGAAAACTGACTTAGTTCAAATAACCAATTTTCACTTAACTAATGCATATAATATGCCCTTTCACAGTTTTAAGTAGAATTTTTGCCATTCAATTGAATCACTTTGTTGAATGGAATCTGATTCAACAAAGCGGTAGATTCTGAAATACGTAAAAAGGTTTAAATATTGAGTTTAGCTTTGATTCATATAAGCGGCAATTATAATGATCTTTCTTACCTCTGGGGGGGGGGGGGGTGGTTTAACCCTAACCCCCCCCCCCCCCCCCCCCTCTGGCTGCACCACTGGTTAAGAATTTAAAATTTATCTCTATTTAGGATTGGTTGGATCGAACTCTTCAGTTTGAAAGTGATGCCAAGAAGATTCTTAATGAAGAAGTGCCAGATTCCAAAAGACTCGAAAAGTTTTTAGAAGCTGGTTACAATTTGGATATAGATTTAGCTGAAATTCCCCAACTGAAACAAGTAAGTTTAAATTTTACTGTAGTATTTGCTTGTATTATTCTTAAAAGTTTTACTATACATTAATAGAATCATACAATTAATTAAAAGCAAATACCTCTTTGTTAAAGTAGCATAATTTTTATGATATTTAGTTAAAATTGTTATCACACTTAAAACAAAACCGCAGTTTATTACAAATTGTTTGCATTTGCGATAATTGCACTCTTATACCTCCTGAAATTTATCAAGTATTGTCATAAAATGCATGTAAATCTTTTATATATTTATTTTGGAAAAAAATGTGTAATATTTTGATGTTAGCTTGAAATAGTGAAAACATATATAAATTAACCAGGTGGTACTGCAATAAATCAAAATCTATTTTAATATGTGTTACATTTAACAAAATTAAATTCCTTTCATGGCTGGGAAATATGTTAAATTTATATTTGCATTATTCCATTTGTATCACTCCTCTAAATTGCTAACTTTTCATTTACCATGATTACCATTGCTGTTTAATAATATATTCTTGGCAAACATAGTTTATTTATTTCAAAGCAAAAGCTTTGTGTACCATGAGTTATTGGATTCCTCTATCTCTATATTACACATAGCATACCGTATTAAATCAGTACACTAATATATGTTAGCATTTTTCAGAGGAAGTAAACTGTTATATACAGACGTGCTACTTTTCTATAGCAACATGGAAGTCTGACTATTCATCACTAAATTTTATCATCCCTGGGATCGATAAAATAATAAAATTTGTTGACACTTTTATGATGATTTTAAAATATAAATAAATAATCAAATGTTATTTTTAATGTAATATGCAGACCTGCCAACGAAAAAATGGCAATGAAACTGCTGCGAAAAAATTGATCTTAAACTATGCTTAAAAAAAAAAAAAAAAAAAAAAAAAAAAATTTTTTTCAGTTGCAATTTTTAGTTCATGCAGAATAGTTTTCAGAGGGAGAGGACTAAACATTTTAAAAAATCGGTCATCTGTCCAAAAATTCAGAGTTTAAAAATACTCGGGGGGGGGGGGGGGGGGGCTGCAAAACCCACTTAATGGATATTAATCATGTGTGAATAATATTTCTGTAAATATTAATATAAAGAATTCCATTCCTTGAAAAAATAAGCGCAATTGCAAGAGTTTCTGGAGGAGATTTCTTTGAGGAGAGAGTTTGAAATAATGTGCAGAATTATATGATTTGCAGTCAGAAGGGGAAGTCCTGCATAGTGAAAAATGCTATGTTCTATTTCCCCTACAAATTCTTCCACATATTTATGATTTTACTCCAAATATATGTTAAAATTTCTTGGAAGTTCAAGACTTTTTTTCTTTTATGCAATTTTCCTAAATTAATTCATGCATTAATTGTGGAAAAAACTGAGTATTTCTTTAAATGGTCCTAGAAAAAAACTGGTTATTTCATGAAATATTTTAGAAACAAATAGTGATTAATTTCAATTGATTGCTTAATAAAATCGCTAATTTCATAAACAGTCAAGAGGAAATTGTAAATTTTGTCAAATTATACAAAACAATCATGAGAGCTTTTTTTTTTTTTTTTAACTATCCAGAGAAGAATACTACAAATTTCATCAGAAGGTCATAGGAACAAGTAGTGAATTTTGTTAATTGATTGTGAAAAGATATTGCAAATTTTGTCGATCGGTGGTGCAAAACTGATCACAAATTTTGGTGTTCAGTTGCACTAAACTCTTTGGATTTTCAGCGATTGGTTTCAAAAAGCTACCATGAATTTGGACAAATGACTACGTAAAAAATTAAGTTTGTCAATTCATTGCAGAAGAAAATGAACTTCATCAAAAGATTACATAAAGAAATCACAAATTTCATCAAAAGATTGCAGAAAGAAAACACTACTTTTGTCAAAGGATAGCTGTGAAAAAGATGAATTTCGTGATAAGATTGGGGATTTCACATTTTAACAAAGAATTTTGGTAGAAAATTGTGAATTCCATGAATTGACTGTGAAATAAGAAAAAAAAATCCTCAATTTTTTTTAGTTAATTTATTGTATTAAACTAAAAAATTGAAATCAGACTTTTTTTTTTTTTTTTTTTTTTTTTTTACTACAAATGTCAAAGATGCAAAGTGAGGAAATTTTAAAAATCATATACAAAATTTCCAGGTGAAAAAATTGACTGTATAGAGTTGAAAGTCTGAAAGCTTATTTCTTTTACAAATGTCAAAATATGGTCACCAAACACAAAAAACCAACCAACCAACCTCAAGATTAATTTAAATTTTGTGTGCTATCGTTTTTCATTTTTAAAGGTTGGCAGGTCTGAATATGCTTGAACTTTTCATTTTGAACATAATGTGTATATTAATTTATACTGAATTTTTTTTTTTTTCAGAAATTGCAACAAAGCCGTTGGTTAGAAGAAGTAAGAAGTGCTCTTAGTCATCCTGATATGGTTACTTTGGATGTGTTAAGAAAATTGTTGGATAAAGGCATAAATGTACCACCACATTGTACAGTTGAAAAAGTCATGGCTGAGCTGCAAGAATTATTAACTGTTGGAGAAAGATGGGAAGAGAAAGCTAAAGTTTGTTTGCAAGCAAAGTTAGTATTAGCTGAAATTTTTACATTACATTTTTGGTACTGTATGTTTGAGTATTTCTTTGAATATGTCTTGTGGCAGAAAATTATTATGCTTTTTGCAATAAGTTTTATAAGCAACAAATTCTTTCTGCATGAACAGTCCTTGAAGTCAAGAGAATAGTGATAATAGCCCAAATTACAAAAATACTGGTATACATTGTCCTCCCTCCCCTATCCTCATATGTTACAATCGACTTTGTTAAATTTTGAATAATTATTTTTTTTTCTTAAAGTAACAAATAAGGTAACCAGTGCATTAAGTCTAGACAACAAACAAATAAGACAAAATATTTTTAACTTTGTGTGCTGAGAGGAGGAAAAAGGGGACATCTGAGAAGAAATATTTAAAAATAAATATCATTTATGAAAAGTAACAAATAGAACAAAAAACTTAAAATAAAAATAAAGAATTTTAAATGGTTTAAAACTTGTGTGTTAAAAGGGAGAGACACAAAAATTTCATTGGTGAGGGGGGAGAACGTAAATGATCATTTATTTATTGTTGTTTCAAAATAACAAATTGGGCCAGGTTTTGGTTTTCAACTGAAAGATTTTTAAAAGCTTTTAAACTTTGATGTATATCAAAATAATAAATAGAAGCTCTAAGACACACCAATATTACATAAAATAAATTAATAAATAATAAAACTTGAATTTTTAAGATTAACAACTTTAACATTTAACTGTTGTTGACGGTCTGGCACATTACTGTTTTCAATTTTCATGGTTTAACTATAGAGTCATTCCATGTCAGTTCAAGCAATATTTTCATGGTTTACAGGGTTGCCACGCCACCTGGAAAACCGGGAAAACACAGGGAATTTTAAATCTCCTCCCAAAACAGGGAAAATCCAGGGAACTTTTAAAAAAATCCTAAAAAATCTGGAAAACACAGGGAATTTAGTAATGGCAAATTATAACATTTCTAATTAGCCTTCATACACGCATATATTTTTTCGCACTCAACATGGAATAAATGCGTTGCAGTACAGGGAAAATACAGAGAATTTTTTTTCAAGATTAGAGTGGCAACCCTGGTTTAGACCAACAGGGATTTGGATGAAACTTTGTGCACATACTAATTCTTGCCATCAGAAATTTTTTTTTCCCTGACCTCAGTTTGTGAAATATGGGGGGTCCAATTTTTAGATTTTTCTCAAATTGCACATCTGAGTCTGTATTTTGAGACTGCATTTCCATCTTCAAATAATTGTTTCTCTGGATCTAAAATATGAATCATCTTATAAATATCACTGTAAGAACATAAAAAAGATGCAGATTTTAATAAAAAAATATTTAAAAAAAAATTAATTTTGTATTATTTAGGGTAAACAAAGTCAGCCAAAGTTGAGAGTTATGGTTATTTTTCCAAATTTTTGTGACTTTACAAAAATGGCTCTGCAAAATAAGGCAAATGAAATTTCCAATTTCTTTTTGTTTTCAATAAAAGTTTACACTTTGGGTTTTCTATTTATGAAATAAAACTGCCTTTCTCATGGCTTATGCAAAAATTTTGGGTACCTTTCGATTAGCTGGCCACCAGTGTTATAGATACATACATATATTATAGAGTGTTTATAAAGTTCCAGACCCATTTTGATGTTTAATAACCCATAAAATAATAAAGATAGATTAAAATTAATGATGTAAATGGTTAGATAAACTCAAAGTTTCATGACCCTTGTCAATGAACTTCCACATGGGCCCCGTTCGTCTGCCGGAGAATATCAAGTTGCTAGTCAATTTCATGCCAGGTAGCAGCAAGCATGTCAGCATCCACAGAGGCTGTTGCGGTTGTAATTCTGGCTTTTAAGTCATCAATGTTCGACACTCTCCTCCTGTAAGCATTGTCTTTTACAAATCCCCAAAGGAAAAAGTCCAGCAGCGTTATATCAGGTGATCTGGGTGGCCAAGGAATGGAAATTATCTGAAATTAACCACATGCGCAGATGATATTTAAAAAAGTAAAAATATTCAAACCTGAAAAGGAAAATATGAGTTATTCCATCAATAAATGTCATAAGTTTGTTATGACTTATTAAACATCAAAATGGGTCCGGGACTTTATAAAAATCCTGTATATAAATGTATATTTACAGATGTATATATATAAATGTTTATATATATATATACAGCTCATATTCAAAATATTAGAATAATTGAGAAAAAGAAAAAAGAAAAAATTATTTGTCATTTATTTATTTTTTATACTAAGTAAATGCAATTAAATTTCTTATAAATTAAATCTGGAATGTTTAGATAAGATTTTAACATTTATAAAATATAAAATACAGCACAATAAATTAGGTATACAGCTTCCTTAAACACACCAGAATATTAGAATAAAATTTAGATTGGTTCAAAATATTAGAATATTTTATTTTACGCAACAATATTACCTTATGAATAAGAAGTAAATGGTAGTTAATATTTTGTAGCATCCCCTTTAGCTTTCATAACAGCGTACAATCGATCTTGCATACTATATACAGGGTGTTTACAAACATTTCTAACAATATTAGCCCAAATAGACTTTATACGTGCCACTAACTCAGTTTTACTTGAAGGAGGATTTTCTTGAAGTTTTTTCTTCATTATACACCATAAGTTTTCGATGGGATTAAGATCTGGTGAATTTGGTGGCCAAGGAAGTACCTTAATGTTGCGTTGGCGGAACCAATTCCTAGTTGACACCGAGGTATGCAGGGACGCTAAATCTTGTTGAAAGATGAAATCATCTTCAAATAAATCTTCTGATGATGGAATCATGTAATATTCTAAAATTTCTTGATATATCAGAGAGTTAACCTTTTCGTAGACAATGCATAACTTTCCAGGTTCTTCTGCACTCATACAACCCCAAACCATGACACTAGCAGCAAATTTTACGGAACGTTTAAGGCATTCTTTATCAAATGCTTCTTGCTTCATTCTCCAAACTCGAATACCTTGATTACCATATGAAACACAAAACATACTTTCATCACTAAATAATATATTTTTCCAATCTTCATTGCTCCATAAACGTCTTGATTTACACCAATTCAATCTTATACGCTTTTGTCTTGCAGTCATGAGAGGTTTTGTTTTCGGTACACGAGATTCAAATTTAAATTTATGGAGACGTCTTAATGTTGTCGATGTAGAAACTTCAACTCCTCCTTCTTTCCATTTTCGGTGCAAGAATCGCACACTTTTAAAACGGTTTTTCTTAACTATACGCTTCAGTTTCCTGTCATCTCTAGCAGATGTTTTTGGTTTTGGGCCACCATTTCGACGATTATTTTGAAATTTTCCAATTTTTGAATATTGTGTTAGTATTTTACTAACGCTCGATTGCGAACAATGTAAATAATTCGCTAAAAAACATTGATTTTTACCGTGCCGATACAAATCAACCATACGAAGTTTAGTAGATTCAGGAATATCACTCACACGGCCCATTTTAAGACGAAAAAGAAACAAACTGCAAAAAAGAATACTGATTTTAAATAAAATAGTCTGAATTTAATCAATGATGCCACCAGTTAAGAATTGGTAATAATTAAAGGAGAATTAATGTGAAATATTCTAATATTTTGAACCACTTGAATAAATATTCTAATATTTTGACTTTTCAAAATAATTTTTTTTGCAATTAATCTTTTCAAAAATGATATTAAATTTAAAATAACAAGTATGTTTAATCAACAATAAGTTCTTAATAAAAATATTGTTTGCATATTTTCATTAAAAGACATTAAATTACCAAACAATATTTTCAATTTCTAAAAAAAGGTAATTATTCTAATATTTTGAATATGAGCTGTATACAGTAGACTCCCTTATATCCACAATCCACAACCCTGAAATCTGCACATAATTTACATATGTAAACAATGAAACTTTTAGCTCAAATATAGGGCAAAATTTGACTTTATTTTTATATCAATTCTATACATTTTTTTACTTGTAATTTTCATTAATATTACTGAATTCATGCTTTTTCATGAAGGAAGAATAAATTTATTTCTGAAAAAATTGAAATATTGCTGATATCATTGGTAATCGTAATCTTTTTGCCAAATGTATTTATGCATTAATCAAACTTTTTTGATTATTAAGTGTGGTTAAACCTGAAATAAATCTTCCTTATTTAATTATTTTGATTAGAATTAATAATGCACTTTTATGGGGTAAGTTTAAATGAATAATTTAGAAAAAATGTATCTCATCTTTATAATTAACATTTAATTATACATTGATTATTTACATCACCTTTGCTTTTAATATTTTACTATACTGTAAGCATTCATTATAATTTCAATTGTATTATTAATTGCATTCAAATTATTGTTTAAAAAATCTAAACAAACTCATGACCTAAAATCTGCACAACTTCTGGTCCCAAGCTGTGTGGATTTAAGGGAGTGTACTATATAACAGTGGTGCCTGGCCAACCAAAAAGTACCAAATTTCGTCTTGTTTTGGAAAACTGTACCAATAAAAAAAAAAAAGTCAAAGGAAAAAAGTAAAAAAAGAAAAAAAGAAAGATATATATTTGTTCAATATAAAATTAATAATTTGTTTTCCTCACATTTTCATTTTCTTTTGAATGCTTATATTTTAACTATCTATATTTAAAAAATGTTCAAAGCCTTGTATTTAATTTCCTTGGGTAATTTCAATCTATTTAAATATTTTTTTTATAAGTTTAAATACACAAATGTTTAACAAAACTTAAATTTATTTCTATAGTAAAAAGTTTTGTCTGCACTTGCCTTGTATGAACACCTTCTGATAAAGGCAGGATGAAATTATTTTGGGAAAGCAGATGTTTTGGAATCTAATTAATGTCAGTTTGTTGTTTCTTATTATCGAAGGGTGATCAAAATTTCCTTGTGCTTTCTAATTTTCAAATATTATATGTATACTAGTATATAACCCCATCAAAAATGATGGAAAATCACTTGCATTTCATTTTCATAATAATACAAACAGAATGAAGATTTTAGTATTGAAGAATTTGTATTGTAGAAAAGCACATTTTAAAAATAACAATAGATTTCTGCAAATACAAATGATGAAGTTTTTTTTTTTTTTTTTTTTTTTTTTTTTTTTTTTTTTTAACTTGATATTTAGTTTTTGAACAAATTTTAATTTCAAAACAAAGAGCAGTATTTATTACAATAAAAACAATAATAATAATTAGCAAAATGAAACTCAGTTTCTGAAGATTTCACAAAGCATTAAAATTAAATATTGAAGTTTTTTAAATTTTAAAATACATTATTTTTATTAAAAGTATGATTCGGCAGTGGCTTTAATCATGGGCATATGATAGACTTTTAGTTTGATGCTTTTAGGCATGAATTAAGAAGCTTTGTGTTTTGTTTTTTAAATTTGGATTTGGCACCATCTATACGCAGTTAATATAAACAACACAACTTTTTTTTAAAAATAGTAGTTTCTTATAGAAAATAGCACTGTTTTTCAAGAAAATTCGCGTATTTTCGACTATCTTTCGAGAAAATTTATTTCCCTTGAATTTTTGAGAAAATTCACATATTTTCTGCGTTTTTTTGACAAAATTTGCGTATTTTCCGTAATATTTCAACAAATTTCATGTATTTTTCCTGATTTTTCGACAAAATTCTCGTATTTTCCGTGATTTTTCGGCAAAAGTCGCATATTTTCTGCGATCTTTTGACAGAATTCGCATATTTTCCTTGATCTTTCGTCAAAATTCTCTTATTTCTCATGATCTTTCATTAAGATTCACCTATTTTCCGCTATTTTTTGACAAAATGTGCGTATTTTCCCCGATTTTTCTACAAAATTTTGATATTTTCCCGGCTCTTTCTTCAAAATTCGGGTATTTTCGGACGATTTTTCTGCAAAATTTGAGTATTTTTACATGATTTTTCGATAAAATTCAAGTATTTTTCCGCAGCCTGTTCAAGGAAAACACGTTTTCCCTGCAATCTTTTGATGAAAATCGTGCCTTGTTCGTGATTCTTTAACAATAATCCTGTCTTTTCCCGCAATCCTTTAACAGAAATCTTTTTTTTCTTCTGCAATCCTTAGATGGAAATCGCATTATCTCCCGCGATTCTCTGTGATGTAGATTCAATCTAAATTGCGCAGTGGAATCTGAATGTAGTGGAAATGTAATCGTGGAAGACTTATTGAAAAGGCGTAAATTTCAACAACAACAAACTTTAATGAGAAAACATGATTATACAGCAAAAACTTCAGCAAACTATGCCGAAAAAATAAAAGGTTAAAAACATAAATAATTAAAGTCTTAAAACTCAAGCAGCATCATATTTCAACTAACTACATGCCGTCATGACAAGGCATAGACAGACCAGCTGCTATCAAAAAGACTAAACGTGCTTCATACAATCATAACGAAAAACATGGGCGAAGAACAAAGCTGCATCTCTTCGTTTTATACAAAACTGTTCTTGAATATTTACATATTTTCCACAAAGTCCATGTTGCCACTATCTGAGGAGAAAAACCTCTAAAAATACCAAAAGAACTACGTATGCCAAGCGCCATTGGCCCATTAACTATGACGTCAAACATCGACCGCGGCAAGGCCGTGAACGGCGATTCACAGTGATCCAAAATCACAGTAAAACTAGCATTACAGGATCACTTTATTTACTTCAGAACGACGATTGAATCAATGGCGCCGTGCGTACTTTTCAAAACATTGTTTTGACTTGGGGATGATAAAAACACAGGTATGTCATGTTAAACAAAATTTAATAAACTAACAAGTCAAATATAACATGACATAACACTCTGAAGAAAATATTTTTTTCAAAATATTTTTTTTTTTGTGATCATTTGTAGAAATTTGCTTAATTTGGTGCGGCTCGTGCTGGCTTTTTTGTTCTATTTCATCTGTTATGTCCCCCCCCCCCTTTAAAAATATCAATATAGTTTAATGTATCTTTGCATCTATCTCAGGGGTAGTAAAATTCGTCGTCGAAAAAGCAGAGTTTCGCGTTTCTGCGGAAAAGTAGAAGGTCTCTTTAAAAACAGGTTTGCAAGTCCTTTGTTAGTTCATAGATGGCAGCACTGAAAAGTGTTAGATGAGAGCAAGACGTCGCGTCACCTTCACTCCATAAAATAGAATCGTACTAACGATAAAAAACTTATCAGTTCAAACCAGTGTAGAGGTCTGCACGGGCCGGAATTTCCAGGCCCGGCCCGGCCCGTTGCAAAACTCAAAAGTTCGGCCCGGGCCCGGCCCGGCCCGTACAAAAATCAGCGAAAACAGGCCCGTTTTGGCCCGTTACAATTTTTACGATTTCTAAAAAATTCACATTTTTATCATATAACTAAGATTCTTTTAAAGAATACTGCATACATATCTATGGAATGATTTTACAGCAAATACACATTAACAACCTTAATGATTACTTAGATTCTTAGGCTTTCAACATTCGAATAAAGATTCATTAAAAAATTAATATGGCTTAGAATAAAAGAAAAAAGAAAGAAAGCTAAAAACATCGTTAATTTTGAAGCTGTTTAATAAAAGAAGATTTATAAATATATTTCTATATCATTTTATTATAGATTTCAAATCCAAATTCATACTTAAATTCAGAGAAGCTCCTTTCTGATACATTTCTAAATTCATTTTTTTTTCTCAAAAACGCATAAGATTAGCAGATATCTTTATTCAGAAACTATATAATCGAATGGCGTTATCCATTTTTTGATACAAGCAATTTAAGAATACTGCAAACAAATAAAACACTGTCATAATTAGCGTTTTGAATAGAATTTCCGGAAGCAATAGCAAGGGAAGTAAGAAAAACCTGCAATCATTTGAGAAACTATTATAACTCAACAAAGTTATACAAGTATTTTATTTACCAAAAATGAAAAACGCTATTCGATTCCAAATCCCTTTAATAGTTGGGTTTATCACTTTTATACTCTTACAATTTAAAATTAATCAGAAAATGTGTCAAACTTTCGCACTATTGAGAAATTAATTTAAAACTCATCAAGAAGTATATATCCAAAGACTAAGCTAACATAAGTTCTTTATCGCTGTTAATTTTAAAAATCATGTTTTCTGCCAATAATTAAGTCTAGTACCGGTCCGGCCAGTCTATATGTAGAAAAATAATGCAAGCGTGATCTCGGACCGGCATGAGTCAGCTAAAAAAATATTAAAACGGGTTACACATAATGTAATTCTCCGATGCCGATACACTGTACATTTTTATATTGATGTTGTCAAACTAGTATGGCCACATTTATACCTATTCCCGTTAAAACCATTTTCGTTGAAAATAGCTCATATTTTATCGTTCCTGCTTAAATCTTCAGAAAAATTTTTGCCCGGCCCGGCCCGTCTGGCCCGTTCAATTTTTTTGCCGGCCCGGCCCGGCCCGTTTATGTTGTTTGTCGGCCCGGCCCGTTGAAAAAACTATTCTAAATCTGCCGGCCCGGCCCGGCCCGTTAGAGAATTCGAAACGATTTCGCCGGCCCGGCCCGGCCCGGCCCGGGCCCGTGCAGACCTCTAAACCAGTGTTCTCGCTGTCGCTCGCCAATGCGCCAAATTGCGACTAAATTCTTCATTTGGCGAGTAAACAAGCGATTAGATTCGCCAAATTGCTAGTGCTCAATTTTTGCTTTTTCATTGTCGTTTTTCATACATATGCATATATATTTAATGTATACATATTTTATATTTGTAGCGGATAGTTGAAATTAGATTAATAACAATCGCTGTCACAATTATAAAAACTTGGGTTATTTTAGAACATATTGAAAAAAAAAATACATTAAAGAATTAAAAGCTTTTTTTGTGTGTGCTACACAGCGAATCTATTTTGCTAATACTTTCTCATTTGGCGAATGTTTTTCATTTTTAATTAGCCAAATTACTAACGTTGGTCAAATGTCAGCGAGAACACTGGTTCAAACTTCTGCTGATATCTTCATGTATTATAATTGGGTATCATAAACATGTTTTATATGAAAATATGCTCAACAAACATTATTTCAAGTGGAAGAAATTTTAAAAGCATCATTTTAGCACCAATATTCGGCTAAGCCTAACATGGCGTTGATCTACAGTGGATTCGCAAGTGGTACGACCTGGAACCGTTCTTACACTTCCTAAAGTCGCAAATTATTATAAGTAGATATCTAAAAAAATATATTGTTTTGTTGGATTTTATTGATAATCTTAATTTTGTTATTCAAGACGATATTCAAAATTACCATTGGACCGTAGAAGGGTGTACTGTTCATACTGTTCATCCTGCTGTTATACCCAGTCTCCCAATAATAAATTATCGGCGAGCAATCTTTGCATCTTATCTGATGATATGCAACATGTCATTTTTGTGTATTTAACACAGAAGGAAGCCATACCACTTATATATATATAAAAAAGATTTCCCGATGTATATTGATGTTTCATTATGTTGCTATGTTTGGATTAACAGTAGATTGTAAAACTAAGTTCAAATAAATATTAGAATGGTCTCAATGTTATTTATTTATAATAAGTATGTATTCAAAACTGAATAAAGAAAGAATCTTTAAAAGTAAATGAAACTGCAAAAATGTATTATTTATTACGTTTCCATATTTATAATTGCCCTGTTCTATTTTTGAATTTAAGTGTTCTAAATGTAATCTTTATTCTGATTTTTTATTTAAAAAAAAAAAAAAAAAATTCATTATTTGTTAAATAAAAATTCCAACAATTTTCTTTTTTAAAGGTTAATGAACAATTTTGTTTAATGTACTTGTTCACATTTGATTAATGATTATTCTCATATTGCTGTATGCTACTAGACTCCCCCAAATCTGCACGGCTTGGGACCAGATGTTGTGTGGATTTTAGAATTTTGCAGATTTCTGGTCATTGCTTTGTTTACATTATTTAAACTTTAATTTGAATGCAATTAACAATGCGATCAAAACTATAATGAATGTTAACAATATAAAAAAAATATTAAAATAAATAATAAACTAAAATAATAAATTTAATTTTTAAAATGATTAAAAATATTAAAATCAAAGGTCAAGTTAATAATCAATAATGCATGATTAAATATTCATTGTAAAGAGGAAATGTATTTTTCCTAAATTAGTCAATGAAACTTGCCTCTTAAAGGCACATTACTAATTCACATAAAAATCATAAAATAAGGAAGTTTTATTTCAGGTTTAGCCAGACTAAATAGCAAAAAAAATTTGATTAATATATAAATATATTTGATAAGAAGATTGTGATTATCAATGATATCAGCAATATACCAATTTGTCACCAAATAGGCAATATTGTTTGTTGCTAAAGAACTGTTGAGTTGTGCTAAGGCTGCTAGGATGATATATCATGAATATTTAAATTAAAACTGTAGCTGAAATTAAAATGTTAAAAAACAAAAAATTAATCTTATGTAACAAACTGTTTCTAAAACAACATATAAATGACCTAATAGCATAGTTGTTTAGCAAAATTTTAAATGCGTAATATGTGCAAATTCAATTTTGTAAATAAAAGTTACTTTTATCTTATATCTTAATTTTTTTTCATTTTTTTTTTATGCTTTAAATATCAAATTATATACTTTTTAGTTTCAATTTTATAGGTTATTTCCCTTTTCAGAGGTAAATTTAATCATAAAGGCCCCTGTCCTCGCTCGAGAAAACGCTTGCGAGCTAATGCTATTCCTATGGGGAAGCATTTTTCTAATAACTCTTTCTCATTTTGACATTTAAAAAAATTTTTTTTTTGCATTGGATAGCTGAGGAGTATGTCGACAGCGCACCTTTTTTACTTTTTCGATTTTGGTTGCAGATATATTTTTTAAAAAGCACTTTCTGTTTCGAAACCGGTTTTGAAAGTAAAACTAACTTTGTAAAAAATATCTGCAACCAAAATCAAAAAAGTAAAAAAAGTGCACTGTCGGCATGCTCCTCAGCTATCCAATGCAAAAAAAATTATTCAAAAATGTCAAAATGCGAAAGAGTTATTAGAAAAATGCTTCCCCATAGGAAGAGCATTAGCTCACGAGTGTTTCCTCGAGCGAGGACAGGGGCCTTAAGATCTTGAATTATAATTCATATTTTTAAACATGTTGTGAATTATGGTCTGGAAATTCTAGGAAATATTGTCTGTAAAACCTGAAAAAGTCGGGGAATTTTGTTATTTAGTGTATGAATCTTGATAATGTAATGCCAATTGTTCTAAACAATCTTTTGTCTAAAATTGTCTGAACCAATCAAATTTTATATCTGGTATGCCATTACTCTCATATAAAAGCACAAATTCTAATTTCCTTAATATTCTTACATATAAAAGTTTGAAATTGCAGCGTTCTTTAATTTGTTTATCTGTCAATCTTTTATTTAAGGGAAAGTTGTTAATGAGATAATATACAAGTACTAAATTTTCTTATATTTTTGTTTAATTTTACACTTTGTTCATGAGTTTTTATTTTATGTAAATTTTTAGGCCTAAACATACTCTGCCTGTATTAGAATCTGTTCTTGGTGAAGCTGGAAATCTTGCTGTGCATCTTCCAAATGTTTTGCAATTGACAGATGCTGTGAAGAAAGCTAAAGATTGGATTGCTAAAGTTCAAGCTGTTCAGGTAACGAAATTTTGTCATTTTACTTTTCTTGTCTTACCTATCATTATTCAAAAATTTTTTTGAAGTATATTCAAATTTATAAAACTTTAAATTGCAGAATGGAGCGCACAACCCATACCTTGATGTGCTTGAGTATTTGGTCACTAAAGGAAGACCTATTCCTATAAGATTAGAACAATTATCTCAAATTGAAAATCAAGTTGAAGCTGCTAAAGCATGGAGAGAAAAAACAGCCAGAACATTTTTGAAAAAAAATTCTACATATTCTTTGCTTGAGGTATTTTTTTTTATGTATTTAAATATAATTTTAATATTTATGGTAATGTGTTTAGAATTTGTTCAAGTTATACCATATATAAAAGAAAGTTTGTAATTCTCTAAAAGAGATTAATTACATAATAAAATTAAATATTAACATTCTGACTGTAAACAATGCAGAAATAGACTATTACTTACATGAATTAAAAAATTTTTATTACATTATTACTGAGGACACAGAATTTAAAATTTTGCCTACATTCTGATAATCATTCTACCAGCTAAGAATGGGTATAACCAACTCCCCCCACAGAATCAAAGAGCCCTCCTCCCTTTCTCTTCACTTTGTATTATACATCTAAAATATCTTTATTTTTCAGTGCAAAAGAAAATTAAACAACTGAAATAAGTGTATACTTGAATTCTTAGATAAGTATTCACATTGCACTGAACAAGTCTAATGTAGCAAAATATTTATTTTTCTAAATTTCCATACCCTATTTTTTTTTTTTTTTTTTTTTTTTTTTCCAATTCAGGGTTTGCACGGACCTTTAAAAGTCCTTATAAACTCCTTATATTTCAATAATCCTTAATAAGGATCCTTAAAGTCCTTATTTTTTATTGAAAGTCCTTATTTTTTAACATGAGCCTAATATTAACGCGATCCGTAAAATGTTTTTAAAAAATCGCCAAACATTCCAGTGGTGATTCCTGTCCGAAAATTTGAAATTGGGTTATGAGTTCCACATAGTTGACAACTTGTATGGTCTACCGTGCGGAAAAAGCAATCGCGGAGAAATGCCAATTTCGTAAAAGGATCGCCGAAAAAGCACACGTTTCATCAATATTTCGTGGGAAACGACGATTTCTTCGATGTTTTTGTCAACGAACTTTGTCAAAAGATCGCTGAAAAACTTGAATTTCATGTGTGGATCACGGAAAAACTGCAATTTCATCAAATATCGCAGACAAAACTCTGATTTCGTCTGAAGACCGCGGGAAAACGTCGCTTTCGTCTAAAAATTGCTGATATAACGCCGATTTCGTTAAAAGATCGCGGGAAAAAATGCCGTTTTCGATAAAAGATCGCTTAGAAATATTTTGTCAAAAAATCATTGGGGGGGGGGAGGAAAAAAAAAAAAACGCCGATTTTGTCAAAAGGTTGCGGGGATAAAACGCCTAGGGATGATTCTCGTTCGAAATTTTAAGGCATCTATAAAGAAGAGTTTCTTGAGGGATTTTGGTAGTTGCATATATATGTTAGAAGGTTTAGAAGAGGTATGATCAGTATAGAATCAGTCCAGGTTCGGATGCTCGAAAAAAACCCCACGATGATTGCAAAGTTACACTTTATTTTAACATCTATTACGAAGGGGGGGCACACTTACAGCTCTCGGAGAAAATCTCCGAACGAAGAATAGCAGGTTAACAAGACGAGCGCAGAGAGTCAAGTGCCTCGTACATAGCAACAAATTGCCACTTTTGGCATGATAGAAAATCGCCAACATACAAAAGTTCGCCCATGCACAATGGATAGTATACGCCAAATACAGTTAAAATGCAGCCGGCAAGATAAGAATTCAATTTAGTTTCCCAGCTGGGATGGGAAAGGAAAAGGTTGCCAAACAATAAAATGTTACACGTGTTGTTTTGTCTAATAAAGAAGCACACCGAAGGGACATGAGATTTTACTGCGCAGATGTTAAATTCTTTATAGGGTTTTGTCGAGAAAGGAAAAGAAGCGTAAGCATAAATTTTAACTGCGAAACAGAGATGATGTCCATATAAGGTAATGCAGAATTGCTTCGATCGGAAATAGCAGACATCTGGAAATGTTTTAAACGGTTGAATAATATGTAAGTGTATTTCTCACAGACAAAGTTAAGCAGCTGCCGATTTTTCGGTTAGAGAAAAACTATGCGAGGGAAAAAAAATGGAAAGTGAATGAAGGACACTTAAAACTGATTTTGAATTGAAAAGAGACGGGGGGAAGGAATAATTTAAGAAAATAACCAATATATAACGAAATAATCGTTATATATATCACCCGGTGCACCACGAAAAAAAACTTTTGCTGTCCAATGTGCATAGGCTAGCATAAAATATTATAACATAAAAACATACATAAATGCAAAAGTTTTTTTTTTTTTTTTTTTATCTATATCTATATGTAGAAATTTAACGTCATGATAATGGAGACTTTTGTATTCAAAAACAGTCAGCAGTTCTAAAGTCTCTATATTTTTTATATTTGTATTTCATGGATCCAAGGTAGTACTGTATTTTATATGTATAAGTTGAGTCGACTCAGACAGTACAAAAATCTTACTGCAGCTTTGATTGTTATCATGACATAAATAAAATTTTGAAACATATACACAAAACATGAAACTAATACTAAATGAATATAAAATGGCAATACACAAAATAACATAATAGCACTATATTTTTCAAAAATTAAAAAAAGTAATATGATGTATATTAAAAAAATAAAAATGTTTTTGTAAAAATTGTTTCATGCCGAAGCATAGGATGACAAAAAAAGAGGTGCTCCAAGCACGCCCATAAAAATATGCGTCACCCTGAATCTTGTGTACAACACAAGTATTATGGCATCGGCTTAGGGCCTAGCCTTAGATGAGGAGGGAATTGTGATGCTCCCCCGAAGGCACTAGCGGTCTTCTGAAGGAGCCCACGTCGAATTACATGAAAAAATTTGAATTGTTGTGAATTGGAATCACAATTCAAAAATTTGAATCGAAACTCCAATTCCAAAATTTTGTCTCTCAACACAATGAAGCTTGAACCCTTAGGGCATTAATTTTGAACGGGAACAAGACTTCAAAGGGAAGAATTCAAAAAGAAAAAAAACAAAAAAAATGTATATCATATAATAACTAATATGGGCAGACAATCCTAGAGTGAAGAGAGACGAAAAATATGTCACAATCGAGTGGGGTGATGAACAAGTCATATATATAAACTGTGTTTTATTTAATTACATGAATCTTTTGTTTACTTTTTTAAAGTACAGTACCTGTTTATCTAACTATGATATGTTTGACTTATATTACAAGAAATGTTAAGTGGGAGGTTAGTTAGTGGAAAAATACTGAATTAATGAGTATTGTCAAAGAAATTTTAAGTGTACTGCAAAAAGAAAACAAAATAAAAGTAAATAAAATTTAAGTGAGTATGAAGACATATGTAAGTGTTAACGGATACAATGATACCTAATATTGTTCTTAAGAGATCTTCAGAGCAATATTGATGGACCAGCCATGATATTGTTAAAGATCATTCAACAACAACATACACACAACCATGAGCTCTTTGGTTGGATATGTGGTATCATAAAACAAGACATAAAAAAAATAAATAGTGTTTTTTACATTAGCTTCTGTTTCTTAGATTGTATGTGTGAGGTTGATAAAACGTATTAAAGTTAGTGTTGTTTATATGACTTGATGCATCAAATAAATGTCCATAACGAGGAGGTGCTAATAAAAGTCTATCAATATGTACCCGAAATGCTGTGTTATCAGGAGTATACAACCTTTTAATTGAGAATGACACAGGGGAATGTTTACAAGTGACAATATATGGACCAGTATACTTTGTTTTAAACTTGTCATTTGATTTTAGATATACAATGTCTTTTAAGAAAATGGATCTTAATTTAGCTTTCTGACCGTAATATTTATATCTTTTATCTTGAGCAGATTTAATGTTGTTATAGGCTTTGTGATATATCTTACTCAAATCATCAAGTAATTTGTGGACTTCAATATGTTTATCAAGAAAGGGTTGGTTGCACGACTGATCAAAAGTGTCAAAAATTAGAGAAAGTTCACGTCCAAAATGAAGAAAATTAGGAGAATATAATGTAGTTGCATGTTTCGAACCATTATAAAGTGATTTGTGTATAAATACTGCATTTTCGAATGAATGACCTTCTTGTAAAAGAATATTAACTGAATATTTGATTGACTTATTGATTCGTTCTGCAATCGCATTTGATTGTGGTCTCGAGGCAGAACTGTGTAATACCTTAATGCCCATTGTATCATTAAAAATGTTATATACCTGAGAAGTGTACTGGGGTCCTAAGTCTGATAAGACAACCGAAGGTCTCCCAAAGGTGGTTATGTAAGAGAATAAGCATTTAACAACCTTACTCGCAGATATGTCATTAAGTGGAAAGAGTTCAATATGTCTCGAAAAATGATCAGTGATAGTTAAAACATATTTTCCATTAGCAAACGGTCCAAGGAGATCTGTACTGATAGTGTGACCAGGGTACCTGGGAGTGTATGTGGGCTGTAAGGGTGCAGGTGGAGTTTGGTGATGTTTAGTTTGAAGACATTTGATACAGGATGCAACAAAGTTTAAAGTGTCTACATACATACCCTTCCAAAAATATCTACCTGACAAGAATTCATAAGTTTTATTAAAGCCAAAATGGGATAAATGTGAAATTGTTAAGACTTTGGTTTTAAGTGAATTTGGAACAATAATGTGATACGAAAAAGTGTTATTAAAAATATTTTCCTTCTTTAACATTAATACTTTCGAATCAGGATGAATGAAGTAGTTAGGAAATTTTTGAGAAGATCCTTTCTTTAAGATTTCTTTATAAACAACAGACAAAGTAGGGTCATTTTGTTGTTCAGTAGCAAATGTTTCATTCGAAATTTCTAATAAAGGGTCAGGATTTGTTTGTGTACCAGAAATAAGGCAGTTAACATGCATATTAGAATCACTCGAGCTGGAGTGTGGAGTATCACATTCTACAATAGGTAAGGGTTGAGTGTCATGAATAAGTTCAGGGTTTGTAGCTAAAGTCTGTTGATTATTTTCAAAGTTACAGCGAGATAAATAGTCAGCGAGTACATTCTTTTTACCTGGAATATGTTGAAATTTGTATGTGTATTCTGAGAGATCCATGAGCCAGCGAGAGATAATATCAGCCGGATTTGTAGTTTTGTTGTATTTTTCTAATGGTTTACTATCTGAAAGTATTACAAATTCTCTGTTGTATAAATAATATTTGAAAGCAGTAACTGATTTATGAATTGCCATGAGTTCTAATTTAAGTGCAGGATATTTTTTTTCGGATGCTTTTAAAGATTTTGAAAAGTATGCAACAGGTAATAGTTGTTTATCATGTTCTTGTAGTAAGACGCCAGAAATGGCAATATTTGACGCATCAGTATTTAAATAGAACTTTTTGTTCCAATCAGGTAATCTAACCATGGGTGGATTAAAGAATATCTTCTGTATGGTGTCCATAATTTTTTGATGTTTACATGTCCACTTAAATTTAGCTTTTGGAGTAGTTAAGTTTATGAGAGGTTGTACAAGTTCAGAAAAGGATGGAACCAGAGATTTGTAAAATGTAATGACGCCTATGAGTGCTTTTAATTGACGTTTAGTTGTAGGTGTTGGAAAAGATGTTATTTTTACAATGTTCGACTGAACAGGAGAAATAGTTTGATTTTCTATGTGAAATCCAAG
This sequence comes from Maratus speculifer, assembly GCA_964019185.1. NCBI lineage: Eukaryota > Metazoa > Arthropoda > Arachnida > Araneae > Salticidae > Maratus > Maratus speculifer. The sequence continues at coordinate 362,028,878 of OZ025292.1, forward strand.
ATAATCTAAACTGGTTTTGTGAAAAGTGCATTTGTTAGGGGACAGCGTTAAATTATATTTTACTAGTATTGCAAGAATTTTATCCAACTTATCACACATTTCTTGATATGAATTGGCACCAACAATAAGATCATCTTGGTAAGTATAGACACCTTCTAACTGTAATTCATCAAGTAACGAGTCCATTAAAGCTTGATAAATTGAGGCGCTAGATTTTAATCCGAATACTAATCTCTTATACCGAAAAGAACCAAACATTGTAGTGAATGTGAGCTGATTTTGAAATTTTGCAGGCAAATCAATCTGATGATATGCCTGATGAAAGTCAAGAGAAGAAAAAAAACGATATTGTGAAAGATTTGAAATAATGGTTTGAATTTTTGGAAGTGGATAGGACGAACCTTGAATTATAGTATTAACCATTCTGAGATCTAATGCGAGTCTATATTTCTGTATACCTGTACCGTCTGGTTTCTTTTTAACAAGAAGCATGGGGCAGGCCCATTCGGAACAATGACGTTCAATGATTTTGGCATCAAGTAACTGTTTGATTTGATTCAAAACATTTGGGGAAGAGGGAAAGGGAGTGTCTTTATGGGGTAGTCATTAATGAATTTTAAATCAGGTACAATTTTATCAGTATGACCAAGTGTGTCTAATGATTTGGAAAAGGCAGGATAATAACTAAGTAGCAATTTAGTTAGGTTCTTTGCTTCGTCAGATTTTAAGTGAGAAAGTTTAAAATCATTAGCCGATAACTCCTGCTTTCTTTTTTGTAAGATTTCATTAGACGCCTGAATAAAATTTACAAAGTGCTGTTCTGAGTTATTTTGCTTGTCAGACATTTCAGAAGTATAGTCGCGAATTTCCTCAATCTCAGATAATTGACCTATTTTTGTGTGTTTAGGGAGATGAATGGTCTTTTCAGAAGTGTTTTTAAGTGTTATTGAGAAGAACTGATGTATTTGTGAAGTTTTCTTTCTTTTATTGGATAATTTGTTCATTTGAATAATGGCATCATTTCCTGTTAATTCTTTTGTTTGTGCCAAATATTCAAAAAGATAATTTCTGTCATTGTTGATGTTATTGAAGGTGTAAACAGAGCACCATATTTGTTGTTGAGGTTCTACTATAATTTTTCGAGTTAAGAACACCGCTTGATTCAATACAACATCACTCAAAGAATTGCATGATTTTGATTGTTTCTCTCCAGAAGATTCTTTACTGGTTTTTAAAGGGACAGAGAAATTATTGTTGACGTGGAGACACTTGTTAAAAGTATCGATGACAACATTGTATCTAGTTATGAAATCGAAACCTAAAATGCCTTCAAAACTGGAAGACTCGGGTATGTCAACAATATAAAAGTGATGTGAAAACGCTTTTTGTTTTAGCTTAATGGATGTTCTGATGCAGGCGGAAAATGAAACATCAGAATTGACAGTTTTAATATTGACGTCAGTGGACAGTCTTTTATATTTTAAGACCGGTTTAAGTTGGTTGAATAATTTTTGTGAAAGTAAAGATATACTACTACCAGAATCAGCCAATAAAGTAATATCATGGTTTGCTATAGTGGCTTAAACAAGAGGGAGGGATGGTGACATAGTGTTTACACTACAAATTATCTGAACATTATCACTTTCTGTTTGTGTACTGATGTTATTTGCTATCTTAATAGAGTCAAAAGTTTGGGAAGCTACTGAATTAACTAGTCTCGAGCTTGAAATTTTAGGTAATACAGGGTCAAAAACAAAAGTTGCTGATGTAGAAGTATTAGACTGAGACACAACACCATCAGCATAAAAATTGTATCTCTGTTTCAGTTTTCCTGAAATTGTGGAGTGGAATTCGTGTAATTATTTTTTCTTTGAGTGTTTGCTCTTTTCCATTTAAAACAAGAGAGAGCATCATGATTGTTTCGTCCACATAACTGACAAACAACTGGTTTTTTTTGTGAAAACTTGTGTGGGGAATAACGTCTAGTGTAGTTTCGATTTTTGTAATTTTTTTTGAAGCGTGAAACACCTGCGAAATGTTTTGGTCTAGTCTGGAGATTTTTTTGCTCAGTTTCGGTTTTAGTATCAGAAGGGGCAAAGGATAATGCATTTATTTTCTCGGAAATTTCTTTCAGTTGCGATTCGATGAGATTTTCTGGTCTGTGTACCGAAGGTAAGGAATGTAAGATTTTCTCATTCCTTAAAATTTCATGAAGGGTTTGTGCTCTTTCGACTGCTGTTTTATAATCATTAATGCCTTCTTCCTGTAATTTTATTCTAATATTTGAAGGAAGGGCTTCTAGAAATTTCATAAGTTTAATAGTGTTGCGTGCACCTTCGTCGTTGATATCTGCATAAACTGTCGCCGCAAGAACATTTAGTCTATGGGCTAAATTTTTTATCGTCTCAGAAGGCATAAGTGCTAAACTGGACAGCTCAACAGAAGCAACACATTTACTAGGGGGGGCGAAAAATGACGCAAATTCCTTTTCCAACAAATCAAGGTCTGTTATCTTTTGCAGGTCGGGATTTTGGGCTAGAAATTTTTGTGCAGGCCCAACTAACTTTCCCTTTAAGATTGCAATTGTTGTTTGTGGGTTGTATTTATTAATTTCTGCACAGACGCGAATTTGATCAAAGAAAAATTTAAGTAAATCTGGATCTCCATCAAATTGAATGATATTTATCGGAATTTGTTTTGCCGCCATGATTAGTTTTTTTTTGTTTGTTTACGCTCACAAGTTTTAGAGAAATTGTTACACAGACCTGACTTATACTCTAAAGCACATTGAAAACAAGAAAATTTCCTAGCAAGTAAACTACGTAAACTAGCAAAATAAATAGATCTTAAAAAAATATACACCTCACTTTAAAGATATCTTATTTGAACCTTTTATGACAGTAACGCAAGGAAGCACATACAAAATTAACACATTTAGAAAATAAATTAAATAAAATGGCAAAATAATTACACTTTGAAACATATATCTATATATTCCTTCACTTTAACAAAGTACTTACTTTAGATAATAAAGTAAAGAAAACTCTATAGAAAACCGCAAAAACTGTTAGCAAGCAAGAAAAAAAAATCCTTTAACTTCTTTACTCAAGGAAAAAAAATTCCTTTTTTTGTAACTTAAAACCTTCTGATTTATTTATATGTTTTGGATGAAAAAGAATGTTCTTATTTTAACCTTGTAATTAAAGTTCAAAACTGGTTAAACACATTTAAGCATATTAGAGAATCTAAATACAAATTAAAAAAACAAAAAAGGGGTGGGACGTAAAATATGAAACAATAGCACATAAATGCAAATAACTGATAAAAACTGCATAAAATGTCATAAAAATAATAACTAGAAATGACAACATTTACCGTGCTTTCGCAAGTTAAAAAAATCTTTGCAAAAACACAATAACAGGATTATAATAGTTATGTTGAAAAAAATATGATTTAAAAACACCAAACTGCAATATTGATTATGATGAACTGACTGTGGAAGCAGAACATAAAGTAAAGAAAATACTTGGGGTAACTTACAGATTTAGTTTAAAAAAAATATATAATTAAATGATTACTAAATTAATAAGACAAAAACTTAGGGAAATGGGGCTCGATCTGCTCCCACATTCAAAATGTAGATTTTTTTTTAAGTTAATTTTTGTTGTAGTGCACTTTTTTCTCTTTTTTTTTATCACTGAAGGCTAGCAGAAATTTTATATTGTAAACAGGTACTTTAGTAATCACTTATCACAGGTGGTGACACATCTTTTTTTTTAGCTTTAGTTGGAATTCTGTTATTTATTTAATACTTTTTTTGTGCACTGTTAACTGATACATACGATGAATTATTTCTGATGTATTTTCACATAATTGAAGACATATGTATTATATGTGGATTTTTTTTTTTTACTTTCTTTTGCCGACCACAATTAATGAATCACTATTTTGTACGATGTATGACTTTACGATGCATAATAACACAATGAACTTTCTTTAGATTACGTTCACCAAAGGCACAAAATACCACTGGTATAGAAGCACACCACAAAACACCACTGGTATAGAAGCACACCACAAAACACCACTGGTACAGAAGCACACAATGCGCACATGCAGCCCTCGATATCTGGCGGCGATGAACACGTCAATCACACAGAGAATGCACGGAGATGAAAACGGGGGGCGCCCAACGCTGAGGTGACAATCGGGCGCAGGTTTCGTTTTGAAGATGTAATTTCAAGGGGAGACGCTCCGCAGCACTTGGGATGGAGATCACAGGGGAGAGAAAAGGGGGTGTCCAGGCAAGGAATCACATTTCGACGTCGACCGCCGGTGAAGCAGGGGAATTCCACCTCTGTTGAGACATACCAGTCAAGACTCCAAGCCGTTGCTTTTTTTTTTTTTTTTACCGGGGATGCAGAGAAGAAAGAAGAACCAAAATTATCACATTCGCCGTAAAGTCGCAGTTGATTGTGCCCCCCTCCATATTTTTTTTTTTATGTGGGGAAAAACGAAACCGTCAGGCACCAGTTATTTATATAAAGAAGAGTTTCTTGAGGGATTTTGGTAGTTGCATATATATGTTAGAAGGTTTAGAAGAGGTATGATCAGTATAGAATCAGTCCAGGTTCGGATGCTCGAAAAAAACCCCACGATGATTGCAAAGTTACACTTTATTTTAACATCTATTACGAAGGGGGGGCACACTTACAGCTCTCGGAGAAAATCTCCGAACGAAGAATAGCAGGTTAACAAGACGAGCGCAGAGAGTCAAGTGCCTCGTACATAGCAACAAATTGCCACTTTTGGCATGATAGAAAATCGCCAACATACAAAAGTTCGCCCATGCACAATGGATAGTATACGCCAAATACAGTTAAAATGCAGCCGGCAAGATAAGAATTCAATTTAGTTTCCCAGCTGGGATGGGAAAGGAAAAGGTTGCCAAACAATAAAATGTTACACGTGTTGTTTTGTCTAATAAAGAAGCACACCGAAGGGACATGAGATTTTACTGCGCAGATGTTAAATTCTTTATAGGGTTTTGTCGAGAAAGGAAAAGAAGCGTAAGCATAAATTTTAACTGCGAAACAGAGATGATGTCCATATAAGGTAATGCAGAATTGCTTCGATCGGAAATAGCAGACATCTGGAAATGTTTTAAACGGTTGAATAATATGTAAGTGTATTTCTCACAGACAAAGTTAAGCAGCTGCCGATTTTTCGGTTAGAGAAAAACTATGCGAGGGAAAAAAAATGGAAAGTGAATGAAGGACACTTAAAACTGATTTTGAATTGAAAAGAGACGGGGGGAAGGAATAATTTAAGAAAATAACCAATATATAACGAAATAATCGTTGTCAAAAGATCGCTGAAAAACTTGAATTTCATGTGTGGATCACGGAAAAACTGCAATTTCATCAAATATCGCAGACAAAACTCTGATTTCGTCTGAAGACCGCGGGAAAACGTCGCTTTCGTCTAAAAATTGCTGATATAACGCCGATTTCGTTAAAAGATCGCGGGAAAAAATGCCGTTTTCGATAAAAGATCGCTTAGAAATATTTTGTCAAAAAATCATTGGGGGGGGGGGGGAGGAAAAAAAAAAAAACGCCGATTTTGTCAAAAGGTTGCGGGGATAAAACGCCTAGGGATGATTCTCGTTCGAAATTTTAAGGCATCTTCTTCCGAAAATATGAAATTGGGTTATGAGTTCTGCATAGTTGCCAATTTGTACAGTTTTGCGCACGGAAAAAACAATCGCGGTGCAATGCAAATTTCGTGAAAGGACGCCGCTTCGTCAATATTTCGTGAAAAAACGACGATTTCGTCAATTTTTTTGTCAATGAAATTTGTCAAAAGATCGCTGAAAAACGCAAATTTCCTGAGCAGATCGCGGAAAAACGGCAATTTCACCATTTATTGCAGATTTCGTCTGAAGACCGCGGGTAAACATCGATTTCGTCTAAAGATTGTGGATATAACGCCGATTTCGTTAAAAGACCGTCGAAAAAACGCCATTTTCGATAAGATTGCTTAAAAATATTACGTCAAAAAATCAATGAAAAAAAAAAAACGCCGATTTTATCAAAAGATCACGGGAAAAATGCCGATTTCGTCAAGATCGCGGAGATAAAAGGACGTTTTCGAGAATAGATCGCGTAAAAATGCGAATTTTTACTAAAGATCGTCGAAAAAACGCCGATTTCATTAAAAAGAAACATGGGAGAATTCGGATTTTGTCAAAAGATCGCAGAAAAACCGCCAAATTTTGACAAAAGTTTGCAATAAATCGCCGATTTTGCTAAAATATCGCAGATAAATCGGTGATTTTGTTTGAAAATTGCGGGGAAACGCTGATTTCGTCTGAAGATCGCAGATGCCCCCTCCCCCTCCCCGCCAATTTCCTAAAATGCAATGTGAATTTCCGAAAAAAAATTCACCCAGAAACACCCCTAAAAATGCCATTTTTGAGAAAAAATCTCATAAAAAATGCAAATTTTGTCAAAAAATTGTCAAAAAAATTGATTCCGTAAAAAAAAAAAAAAAAAAAAAAAAAAAAACATGGGAGAACGCTGATTTTGTCAAAGAATCGCGGAAAAACTGCCGAATTTGACAAAAGATCGCAATAAAACGCCGATTTTGCTAAATATCGCAGATAAATTGCTGATTTCGTTTGAAGATCGCAGATAACCCCCCTTCCCAGGGGTCAAAATATTTTAGGGGAGCTGAGCCGCCCATAGCTCCCCCTTAGCTACGGCCCTGTATGTGTAGCATGGTTAACAGCAACAGTCTTCCTCTGCAGGAAATAAAAGGAAATTAATTGAAGATGACTTAGGTTTTATAAAGAAAAAATATATTGCTTCTTGAAAAAGAAGTATTGGAGTTAGAAAATAAGCCCAATGAATTAGCTGATAAAGTTGAATCAACTAAAAATATTCAATTATTTATAAAATTGAACAATTGTAGAAAATCTGCAACAGAAAAAAGGAAGAAATTTCCTCCCTGACCAAAGAAATAGATGATAAAAAAAAGTTGCTAGCCAACTAATGTTATATATTTACAATTAAAATTTAATGTAAGTAATTATGTGTATTGTTCTGTTTTAACTTTAGAAAGTCCTTATTTTTCTTTTAATGAAGCCCTTACAAAGTCCTTATTTTTCATTTAGCAAACTCTGTATGAACCCTGCAATTACATTGAGTCAGGAATTTAAAAAAAATACAAATATCAAGTTCATTAATCTTGTTTGTTATCACAAAGTTTATTATTATTTTTGAGCATTGATCAGAATCATAAGTATAGTGGTTGTAAAGTTTTATGAAAAGCACATACTAGGTTGTTAGTTCTCGGAAAGCATGTGATAGCATTGTAATATGCAAAACACAATTTCTTAACTCGCTATTATTTTTATCACCAATGCTTACAACTTCTAACCAAGAAACCCAATAAGATTTAGAAAGGTATTATCAATCTTTGAAGACAGCCAGACATTAGATAAGACTATGGAGGAAAAAACAATGCTTGAAAAACTGAAAGAGTTTTGGAATAAACTAATATATTTTTTTTTACAAAATTTAAAACATGGTACTACTGTACCACACTTTATTTCCAGTGCAATTCTTCCATGTTATTTTAACAAAGCATGTCCCATTAATTGAGTTATTTTACTAGATTTTTCCTACCTTTTGTATGCTCCTCCACAGATTTTCTTCAAAACTTCTAATTGTGTAAAAATTACCCTCCAATCAAAAATTCTAAAATCCAGTCCAGTAAATCTAACCTAGTAACCAATCTCCTTGCAGCTTGATTCTAGAAAGATACGAAATGAAAAGCCAACAAATTGTGATAAAACTATCCTTTCGTATTTTGTCCTATTCTCATAAATAGCTAAAAATGATGGGATCTGAACTTTGTTTCTTACAGCGTATACATGGCAGCTTACCGTAGAATGATTTGATATGAGAATTGAAATATGCAGATATAAAATTTGATTTTTTGAGACGATTCTGGACAAAAGCAAATTGCCAAGCATTTTAATGAACCTGCCACCTGCCATTATAACCCAAGCATGAATCCAAGGGGGAGGTCATTGGGGTCATGCTCCCTCTCTGTACGAAGAAGGATACAAAAATACATTTTAAAAGTGGAAATATACATTAATGTTTAAAAAACTCTTTCAACACCATGAATATTTCGGACATACTGAAAATAATTAAGATGAAAATTCATAAAATTTGTTCTTTAAACATAAAAAATCTATCACTGTTTCTCATTTTGTAGGGTTTCGTTCATCTAATCAAACTCTATTCGTCTGTCATAGAGTCCGTACAAAAAAACTATAAGTCAGGGAGTTCATATTTTGTATATTTGCAGCTGAATACCTCTTGCCACACAACAAATCATAAAATTTTGAAAAAGACAATTTTTCTAATTAAAATATTTATCTTAATACCACCAGTTCATTCTTTTTCTCTCTTCTAATTGTTGCCAAAGTTTAAATAGATATAAAAATTATATATCTGACATAAATTAATGGATTAAATAAATTACATGAAAAATGTGCTTATTTGTTTTCATTTTGATAACTATAACTCCAGAATTGTATTTTTCCATGGCAAACCAAGTGATACGGAAAGAAAAATAGATAATTTTTATATTAAGGTTTGATAATCGCAGTACAAATTTTTTTAACTATTGATTTTACAAATTAGGTTCTTTCACATCCAGATGTTATTTCATTTGCTAATTCATAAAATTTAAATTAAAAAAAATCAGACCACAATTTTCCAATTTATAAAAAAATAAATTTTTAAACTTATAAAAAAAATGCTTTTTTGCATTGACAATTGCCGGGAATTTGTTTAAATTAGGAAAACTAAATGATCACTTTGACATAGTTTATAAATACAAATATTACGCAATAAAAATTTTCTAAATTTAATATAAATTGACTTTTTTTGATGGGTAGGGGGGGGGGGGCAAATCTTGTCTTTTTTTTTCATTTTATTTATTTATTTATTTATTTATTGAGCACTGATGTAAATATTTTTTAACATTAAATATCTGTAAATGTAAAAAATTCAGGGGGAGGAGAAAGGCTATTTTCTACATTTTGTTAAGTTTGGGAAAACTAAAGAATTGATCACTTTAAACTTTGACATATAATTTATAACACATAATAAGAATAATGATAAAGTTTTTTGAAAGAAATATTAAAGAAAACTTTCTGTGTGATCTGTGACCTACTTACCCACTTGTTAGTTTGCTTTTTCCGCTTCTAATTGTTGTCACAGTTTAAATAGATATAAAAAACATTATGTATCTAACATAAGTTAATGGATTAAATAAATTACATAAAAAATGCCCTTATTTGTTTTTATTTTGGCAATTATAATTCCAGTGTATATTGTGTATTTTTTCTATGGCAAACCTCATGGCACGGAAAGAAAAAGAGATACATTTTCATATCAAGATTTGATAAACTATTGATTTTTTAATTTAGGTTCTTTAACATCCGGATATTATTTCATGTGCTGATTCATAAAATCTAAAAAAAAAATAAATAAATAAATAAAAATTGAATGTAGATTCTGCCATTGCAGAATTCTCAGTTTTGCCTCTGATTAGGAGAAAAAAAAAATCGATAGAGGTTTTTTAGAAGGGCGACCCCATTTAAATTGCAATGAACTAACTTCATTTTTCTTGTGTTATCAATATAATAGCAAATAGAACGTCATGAAATATCCAATTGAATAGCAATTTCTCTCTGAGACATTGGAATTGTGGAATAATAAAGAGATACAATTTGACGTGCTACTTCTTCATTGAATAGATTCATCAAAAACAGATTTTTTCTTTGGTTTAAACGCTTTTTTATAGACTCTGAGCAAAAGGAAATGCAATTTAACAATAAAACGAGTGGAATCCCGTCGAATTCGACGAATGAAATGTTTAAAAGACCCAATTGATTTGGTTTTAAAAGAGCAAATTTAATTACATTATTGAATCAATATATAATAAATATATTTACAAACTGAATGTCAAGTTTGCCAGTTACAATTTTGCATGTAAATATTCGCACATCTTCAGTTAAAATTGTAATCTGAGTGCCGGCGAAATCCAGATATTTTATTTTATATGCACTCACAGAAAAATAGTTTTATAAAAAAAAAAAAAAAGTAATTTCATTTTTACTGTGACATTATTTTCACTAACTGAAGTCATCTGAAAGTAAAATCTCAATCTCAGTGTCCATAAGGAAAAGAAATATTGAAATGTAATATCGGGTACTACCAGGTTATCCCATCGACCAAAAAATTATCGCCAAACTATAAGATTAAATGCCAATAATGGATGATCGTGAATGTCACATTCAATGACATTAAATACGATTCATGTGTTTAAAATGTCATTAAGTGATTTTTATTTCGACTTTTTATTAATATTTTTATTAATATTCTATTAATTATTTGTTTTTTCGTTATTTAAAATAAAAATTATGTCAATATGTATAATTTGGCTATTAGTTTGGTGGTTTGTATAATTTGGTGATGGGATAACAGAGTAGTACCTAATATCGTTATGAGTAAAAATGCGATGTTTTAAATAGTGATGTCATTCTCTTTTCAAATATTTTTTAAAAATTACTGTTATTAGTAATATGAAAAAGATACCTGTAATAATATTGTAATTCCCATTTATCTGGTTGCTGAATGGCATAATTTTCCTCATTTGAAATTTTTCTTATTTTGCTTTAGACATTAATTTTTATCATAAATTATTTTCTGTTATTTTATTTACATTATTAATATTATTTCTCTGTAAATATATTTTTTTTACCTCAGTTAGTGCATAATTATATGCAGTCATTTTGGAAAATAAATTTTTATTATCGAGAGAAAAGCTAAACTGAGTGGCCACCATTTTGAAGAAATATCGTAAAAAGCATTTAAATTAAAAAATAAAATATAAAAATGGAAATAAATTGAAAAATAACTAAAATGGGCACAACTACAAATAAATAGCTTTCGTTTAAAAAAAAATTATCAAAATCGGTTGAGTAGAAAATGGCTGACACAACATTTTTTAGCTTCTCTGAAAAAAATTGCATCGGAGGCTTAAAAAAAATCAGACCACAACTTTCTAATTTATGAAAAAATAAATTTTTATACTTTTAAATAGATGCTTTTTTGCACTGACAGTTGACAGGAATTTGTTAAAATTGGGAAAACTAAGTGATTGCTTTTACACTTTGACATAGTTTTTGTAACACATAATACAAATTTTATAAATTTAAGTTAAATTGATTTTTTTTGGGGTGGGGTGGGGGGGGGGGGCAATGTTGCTTTTTTTCTTTAGGTAAGTTTGTTTATTGCATTTTGAATGTTTTTTTTTTTTTTTTTTTACTGAGCATTGATGTAAATATTATTTTTTAATATTAAATATCTATAAAAACCTACATATATTGTTAAAAATTGTTAAGATAGTAAACAAAAATCTCTGTGCGATCGGTGATCCCACTTACCCACTTGTTTTATGTATGTGATACAGATTCAGTTATAACTAATTACTCACATTTAAACACCTTTTTATGATTGTTGGGTTACAAAAATCTAATTAAAAGGCTAGCTTTTCCGAAAACTCTTATGTCTTTATAAGAAAATGAGACTCTGCTCATTCAGAATTCTTAGTATCTGAATAGAACTTATTAATTTTATGCATTTATGAATATATCTTTAGATATTATGCATTTATGGATATACCTGCAAATTTTTAAAGTTATTCCTCAAGGTTTTTTATTATTTTATTTATTTGTGTGTGTGGTTGGCATAGAGCAGTGTTGCCAGGTAGTCGAAAGTCATTTACCCCAAATCAGCGAGGTTTTTTCCAAATTTCAATTTTTTCAACATTATATACGAAAAAAAATTTACTTTTAAATGCAGTTTATTTGAAAACTGTATCTTAATTTACTTTTTAAATATTATTATTATTATTATTTTAGTTTTAATACCGTTTTTCTAATTGTGGCAACAGATTACTATCTTTATGTTGCCATTTTCTCATTAAAAGTGAAAAAAAAAAAAAAAAAAATGAAATGCGTACTATGTCAAGAATATTGTCCATTATAAAACCCAGTGAATTATGGTTTCATTCACATTTAAAAGAACATAGTAAGTATGGTATCTATTTTAGTTAACAGTATCGAGACTTCAAGTTTTGAATTAAAATAATTTCAAAATGATTAAAGAAAAAGGTAAACACAGATATGAAAGTTGCATATGAAAATTTTGATACGGTAAAAATGATGTCGGGTTTAGATTTCATGGGAAAAAAAAAACTACGATTGAGTAACAGTGGAATAAATTTTGCTTTTTTTCCATTTAAGAATACTACCATAAGAGATTGATAACTTTATCATAATAATAAATCTTTATTATTTTTTACTGCTTACATGTAATGATTAAAATTTAATTTTAACAATTTTCTACAGCTCAGTTTTATAGAAATAGTATTTTGTTAACTTTAGATTGAATATCATTCGTTTAAGAGTTAGACTCAAGAATATGAGGTATATTTTTTTAAATTGCATTTAAGGTGCATTTTTTATTGTTTCTTTCGTTGAAATTTGATGGTGTTCTACCTTGTACTAATAAAAGAAAAGTGTACCTGATTTTGTGTATGTATCCGTGATGATTAGGAAAATCTGTTGCATTTTGTGATCTGGAAGTTCAAATAGGGATAGTCCAAGGCAGCTTCTGGTGCATGTAAACTGTAATTTTTTAAACAACAAGCTTGACAGCAAGGATAATGATTGATATTGCTGATTTCTGTTTTCGTATTTTCATTTTCCAAATAAAATAGAGTTCAAGACCGATCTAGTATTGTCAGATGATTGAAAGAAATTTAACCTAAAATAGTGAAAAGAATTTCCCAAGTTTCTCCGCAAAAACAATGATAGTTCCCAAACACTTCCTCATGAATTATTTCTCCCCCAAAAAATTTCCCTGGAGGTTCAAAATCACCCAAAATGAGGGCAAAATCCCTGATCTGGCAACACTGGCACAGAATGACTGATGTTGCCACTAGTTAAATACTCCAAGTTAAACTTTAGTAACAATTTCTTCTTGCATTTACATTGTCCCTGGGAGGAAATAGGATAAAGAAATTTAAATAAAACTTTTTTTTTTTTCCTTTACTATTATGAGGTGAAACTCGTCGAGTATAGTAATCAATTTTTCCTTTTTCTCTTTTCTTTTAATAGAAACGGAATACTTCTATTGCCACGATTAGAAAAAAAAAAAAAAAAAAAAAAAAACACAATATTAAAAGACAATGTAAAAATTAAAAATATGCGGTATTTAGAAGTTTAAAAATTTCTAGTGGTAAAATTGCAAATCTGAAATTTCACTTTAAATTTCAAAGTGTTGCCATTCACAAAATGACATATGTGTTACGCACAGATATGTTTGGCCTTTATAATATAGATATAGCTTTATTATTATCATTTATAGCAGTTAAGATTTAACACCATTTTTGTATTCATAGCTTTCCTGAGTGGAAAATTGGGTAACTAAATTTTAAGTGAAATTCATGTTTAATATTATTGTGGATTCTTTACACTCACATGGAAAGTTTTTGATAAAGGCACATATAGATTGATTTCTGCACATATGCAATCACTTTTGACAACTGGAAGATAAATAAATGATTTTTTGATAAGTGTTCATTGCTATTTTTAATTAAAAACTCGTCTAATTATTAGAAATTAAAAATTCTCAGTCTCAGGTGCACCAGAATAGGCTTCAAGTACCTTCACAAAAATTTTCAGCTTTGTATGTGTAGTAGATTTCACTAGCCATTGGAGACACAAAGGCAGAGCAAAATTTTCTTTATTAGTATAGATATCAGAACTATTATTTGTCCCTCCACCACACCATCAACCTTTCCCTCTTTCTTCTTTCTTTCTTTAATTTCTAAGTTTATTTGATGAATTCTCCCTTTTTAAACTTAGGAAAAGGGAAAGGCTGAGAAACACATTTCACCACCTCTTTTCCTTGCAAAACAGTAAAGTTTTAGTATTTATAAAGTGTATTTTGAGAAAGCTTTGTAGAGTAGTTCTAATGTTAATCATGAAATAGCAATGTTGAAGTTTTTTCTTGTTTCTAGGTTTTGTCTCCTAGAAAAGATATTGGTATACCTTTTGCTGCGAAAAGTAAGAAGAAAAAAACTAGAGAAAATGATGATTCATTTGGTGATGACTCTGTCAGTATGGATATGAAGTTTGAAGAAGCCAAAGACCCTGCAACTATTGTAAGATTTGTTATTATTTAATAAAATCATATTTTCCTATTAGAAACTATTAATGAAAAATTGTTTAATGTAAAACATTGTTGTACCCAAAACAAGTATTATTAGAACCAACAGAAAAGACCAACAAAAAAATATTTTTCAAATTTCTCATTTTTTTTAGTTTTTCTCTCTCATTTATGTGGGGGGGGGGAGGGGGGAGGACACTTAAAATGTCTGTTTTGCTAATTTTATGTTGTTTTGGGAAGTTTTCATTTGACATCTGTATAATTTTTCCCTTAATGAAACTAAATTTGATTTTTAACGTAAATAAATACAAGATAATTTTACATTTATCTTTATTTTAGTTTAATTGTTCATTTACTGAGGAAAATCAACGTAAAGTTGTAAATATTGTAAGCAATGTTTGACCAAATTCAAATTTCAATAATCTTCCTAATTTCGGCTGAAAATTGAACTGCCTCCCTCCCCCCTCTCCCCATAAACACACAAAAAAAGAAAACAGCAATTAATACATATATAATTAATATTTAATTATGCATATACCATAGATGCCAACAGCTCTGGAAATTTCGGAGTTTCTTCGGAAATGTACGCTAAAATACGGGAGTACGGAAATAAAGTTAAAAATACGGGAATCTGCATCGACACCTTAAAAGAAAAAAAAATGAAACTGCTGTCTGAAAGCTGCGGTATTCCCCAAACTGTATTTCATCTTGTAAACAATGCATGATTTACTCAGTGTCTCTATCTCCATTTCCTCCTCAGTACGTAAGCAGCTATTAACGAATTGGACTCTCTTTCCTAGCAACGCAAGTGCTTATCAGCAAACGAAAATGTAGTAGAAAGTTGCAGCGATGACATAAAATGAGTGACCCCTCCTTCAGAGTAAGTGCATTGGTTCTTTTCTCTTTGGTATGGATATTCAAAAAGATATTTCTTTCTCCCATGATAATCGATTTTAAGATTGTAACTTTAACTACAAAGACACGCTGCTTTTCACTGGCATCGACTGTGTGTGTTGCATTATATTGTTATGTTACATGTGTGATTGGTAGTTTGAGTATTTTCTATTTAGCGTTTCTTTTGTTGGTGTTACGATGGAGAACATTAATCCTGATAAGTTTTTTGTTCTGGTCTTGTACTGTTGAATAGTGTCTGCTAGTTATCAAACTGTATGATTAATATCAGCAATTTTATGTGTCATTTGGAATAAGTTGAAGTCGGGTGGGAAGACTTTGTGAATTTGATATTAGAAAAAAATATTGATTTATATGCATTATTAAATGCAAGAATAATTTATCTGAATATCATTTAATTATATTTAACAATGTTAGAAAAAAAATGTTCATTTAAGAACAGTCATTTAGGTAATTATTGCACATTGTTTTAAGTTGTTCTTATTCATTTTCAATAATTGTATTTTTCATTTTGATCTAAATTTGTGTACTTTTATCATGTATAGATTTTAAAAAATTTCTTGTTATAAACATTGTTATTTCTTCATGACTTCTCTTTTTCTCTCCATTTCTCCTTTAAAGTTATGCAGTTATACTTAAAAGGTTGGTTTTAAATGAGTTTGTAATTTTTTTAGTTATTTTTGACAGATATGCTAGTATGATTTAATGAACATTATTTTCAGTTTTCTCCAATCAGTTAATTATACTTAAAAGGTAGGTTTTAAATAATGAGTTTGTAATTTTTTAAAATTATTTTTGACAGATATGCTAGTATGATTTAATGAACATTATTTTCAGTATCATTTAAAGTAGATATTTGTAATTGATTTAGATTAAGCTTAGTCTGATGGAATAGGATTAACCACTTAACCGGCAAAGGGTATGGGGAAATAGTGCTTTTACCCCCGATTTATCTCGGGGCAGACGGTTAAGTGGTTAATTAATCTGATATCAAAAAAGATTATTTTTCGTGATAATTTATATATAATTATTTTTTGCAGATGAAAATATTTTACATAATTTTAAAACAATCTTTTATCTTATGCACACTTTTATACATATCATTGCTTTATAATTTATTTTTAAAATCAACTTTCATAAATTCGTAACAAAAATCATCTATATTTTGAAGATAAATTATGAAACCTTCATTTTAATTATCTTTGCATGAATAAGTAGAAATGTTGTTAAAGGTATGGATTTATAGAATATTTGTAATTAACTATTTAAAAAAAGCAAAATTTAAAAAAAATCGTATGACTCCTGAAACGACTCTTGAAATGCTTAAATTTTACTCCTAGTGGGCACCCAAAACTCCTGAATTTAACTATTTTACTCCTGATGCAATTTTTACAATGTTGGCATCTATGCATATGCAGACACACATTTCTAACAAGCATACATATATGTATGTATGCATATATAAAAAAAATCCATAAATAATAATAGAACTTTTATGTTTTATCAGAATAATCATAGGCAATTATCAGTAATTAACAATAATAGTAGGTCAAACCCAGGCTTCCCTAGCTACAGAATAAGGAGAGGGAGAATTTGAATTCATAACATTTGGCACATCTCAGCAGTCATTTTAAGTAGTGACATGAAATGGCAGTAAAATAAAGAATGAAACAGATTTTTTCAGCAATTTTTAAATTTCCATCCCCAAGATGGTTAAAATAGAGGGGGGTCGAAGAATTCCAAACTTTTTTTTGATTCGTCACGTAACATATCATCGATAAACCCTCGGACCACTCTTTCATATTATGAAACTTCCTTGAAGCCCCCATTATGCCCCCCCTCTCCCCCCCGGGTGCAGTTTTAGAAAAAAAATTTGAAATTCTAGCATTTTATCGTTTTAGACAATTTTTTTTTTTTTTTTTTTTTTTTTTTTTTTTTTAATGGGGTTTTCAAATTTCAAAGTGAGGGGAAGAATCTATTCTGGAGGCTATCTCCCAACTCTGTAGGCAATTTTCTAAATTTGGCCTACACCTTTCATGTCATATCATTGGAAAGCTCTCTGACCATTATTTCAAATTATACACCACCTGCACCTCTCTCTCCAAAACTTTTCATTTGTGATATTTTTTTTTATGGGTCCAGCCATCATGAGGCAAATTAGTTAGTAATTAATAAATTGACTTTTTCTAAACCTTCCATTAAGGGCTTTTCTGTTTTCAAACTAAGAAAAATGTTTAAAATTAAAATTATGTATATCACCTATGAAATATAAGTGAATACTTAATGAATGTCAATAAGATTTATTATTATGGTTCTTTTGATTTATCCCTGTTAATTATAGCTTTTAATATCTTGACAAATGTAGGTTGCTAGTTTCAAAGAAGCTGAAAAGAGAGAATTGGAAACAATGATGCAGTTGAGAGCAAAAAATTTAAGAAAACGAATGGAAGACAACCCTGAAGCAAAATATTGTATTTGCAATAAAGCTATGAATAATAGCATGGTACAGTGTGAATTATGTAAAGATTGCTTTCATGGTAATTCATAAATAATATATTTCTTATTTAATTTCAAGAATTAATTGGCCTTTATTTCTTGGAAATTTATACTTTTATTTTTCTATTTTTTAATATAGTCAATTGTGTACCTTTCCCAAAATCTGCTAGTTTAAAGAAACAACAGCAAAGTGGAATGACACCATCTACATTAGCACAAATGGCCAAAGATTCCAAATTTTTATGTCCATTGTGTTTGAGATCTCGTCGCCCAAGATTAGAAACTATATTATCCCTTCTAGTATCTTTACAAAAGTTACCAGTTCGTTTACCAGAAGGGGAAGCTTTACAGTGCCTGACAGAAAGAGGGATGTCATGGCAGGTGAGTAAAATATTTTACTGTATTTAAATCCACAGATTTGCATTATGAAATTGAATTTGTTATCAATCACAAGCTTCTTGGGAATTTGTTTATTTGCCTGAAAAAGAAAAACACCCATATCATAGTTCACTGTTTTATTTGTGCTACTACTAGATTATCTTCTATAATAATAAAGAGACAAGTATGTTTGTGTGTCAGCGCTGTTCTGAAGAGACCGCTGCATGTATGGTTACAAAATTTGGAGGGAAGGTACCTCTATACACGTAGTTTTGCACCTCAGAGCCGGATTTTTGAATTTTTGATTGGAATTTTTTTATTTAATTTTTAGGTGATTTTTAGCGCTCTTTTTATGATTCGAGGCGATTTTTCCATATTAGTGAAAGGAATAATGGTTTCACTCTTTTCACTCAATATAGTAATTTTTTTTCTCTTTTCAATAAAGTTTATTCGGAATTCATGTGGTGATTTTTGAATTTTAAGCGAATCTTTTTATCGAGATTTTTAGTGGTTTTTTTTGCATTTTGCGGTTATTTTTTGACAATGATCAAAACAAAATTGATTCAAACTTTTAGCTTAATGAACTAAATTTTGTCTGGTATGGTTTTTCAATTTCAGTAATTTTTAATGCGATTTTCGATGTGATTTTTAGCGATTTTTTTTTTTTTTTTTAATTTTTTGTACATTTAGCATCAATTTTTTGTCATTTTTGTCAAAATTATAGTTTTTTGTATGCATAGTGATCTTATCTATTCTTGAATTGCATGTAAGAAAAGCAAAAAATATAAAATTAATGAATGAGCAATAAAGTTATTAATTAGGATATTCACAGTAATCTATAATAATAGACAAATATGTTTGTGTGTCAGCGCTGTTCTGAAGAGACCGCTGCATGTAGAGTTACAAAGTTTGGAGGGAAGGTACCTCTATACATGTAGTTTTGCACCTCGAAGCCCGATTTTTGATTTTTTCATTGGAATTTTTTAATTTAATTTTTAAGCGATTTTTAGCGCTCTTATGTTTTGAGGCGATTTTTCCACATTAGTGAAAGGAAGAACAGTTTCATTCTTTTCACTCAATATAGTAATTTTTTTTTCTCTTTTCAATAAAGTTTATTCGGAATTCGTCCGGTGATTTCTGAATTTTTAGCGAATTTTTTTATTGCGATTTTTAATGTTTTTTTTGCATTTTGTGACTATTTTTTGACAATGATAAAACAAAATTGATTGAAACTCTGCCTAATGAACTAAATTTTGTCTGCTATGATTTTTCAATCTCAGTGATTTTTAATGCGATTTTCAATGTTATTTTCGATGTAATTTTTAGCAAATTTTTATTTTTTGTGCGTTTAGCATCAATTTTTTGTGATTTTTGTCAAAATTGTAGTTTTTTGCATGCATCGTGATCTTATCTATTCTTGAATTGCATGTAAGAAAAGCAAAAAAAGATAAAATTATCGAATGAGCAATAAAGTTATTAATTAGGATATTCACAGTAATCTATAATAATAAAGAGACAAGTATATGTGATCATACATTAAAAGGCAAGCCGGGAAAGTCTGAGCAGGAAATAAATTCTAAGAAGCATATCACGAGAGAGTTGACCAGGAATTGCATTTGGTCTGAAAAATTTTATCTGTGTCAGCTCTATTCTAAAGAGACCGCTGCATGTAGAGTTACAAAATTTGGAGGGAAGGTACCTCTAAACATGTAGTTTTGCACCTCGAAGCTAGATTTTTGATTTTTTTATTGAAATTTTTTTATTTAATTTTTAGGCGATTTTCAGCACTCTTTTTATGTTTTGAGGCGATTTTTCCACATTTGTGAAAGGAATAACAGTTTCATTCTTTTCACTCAGTGTAGTAATTTTTTTTTCTCTTTTCTATAAAGTTTATTACAAATTCATGCAGTGATTTTTGAATTTTTAGTGAATTTTTTTTGTGATTTTTAGTGGGTTTTTTTTTTTTTTTTTTGCATTTTGCGGCTATTTTTGACAATGATGTAAACAAAATTGATTCAAACTTTTAGCTTAATGAACTAAATTTTGTCTGCTATGATTTTTCAATTTCAGTGATTTTTAATGCGATTTTCAATGTAATTTTTAGTTTTTTATTTTTTATTTTTTGTGCTTTCAGCATCGATTTTTTGTCATTTTTGTCAAAATTATAGTTTTTTGTATGCATCGTGATCTTATCTATTCTTGAATTGCATGTAAGAAAAACAAATAACTTAAAATTAACGAATGAGCATTGAAGTTATTAATTAGGATATTCACAGTAATCTATAATAACAGACAAGTATGTTTGTTGTCAGCTCCGTTCTGAAGAGACCGCTGCATGTAGAGTTACAAAATTTGGAGGGAAACTTTATACATGTAGTTTTGCACCTCGAAGCCAGATTTTTGTTTTTTTTTATTGGAATTTTTTTATTTAATTTTTAGGCGATTTTTAGCACTCTTTTTATGTTTCAAGGCGATTTTTCCACATTAGTGAAAGGAATAAATTTCATTCTTTTCACTCAAAATAGTAATTTTTTTCTCTTTTCAATAAAGTTTATTCGGAATTTTTGCGGTGATTTTTGGAACTTTTGACGGATTGTTTTTGCGATTTTTAGTATTTCTTCACATTTTGAGGATATTTTTGGAGAATCATAAAAATAAAACTGTTTCAAAGTCTAATTTACTAAATTTTGTCTGGTATGATTTTTCAATTTCAGTGATTTTGTTTTTCATTGCGATTTTCAGTACAATTTTTGATGTGGTTTTTAACGATTTTTTTTGTGTGTTTAGCATCGGGTTTTTGTCAGTTTTGTCATCATTACAGATTTTTCTATGCATCATGGTCTTATCTATTTTTAAATTGCATGTAAAAAAGGCAAAAACCATAAAACTAATGAATTAGCTGTAAGAGAATTATTTTGAATATCCATAGTAACCTACATTAATAAAATAACTAAACGCACTGTCTGTGTGCATGTTTGTTTTTGTGCGATGGCTAGCAAAATCTGCGGTACTTACGAGGCTCAAAACTTTCTTGTTAGTACCCCCAAAGTCTCTCCTGATGTATCTGACATTGAGATTTTCAAACTTCTAATTATTATTTGAGTAGTTCTTCTCCCGTTTCCCATTGCAGTCCTTTTGAACATTTTTACTGCTAAATATTATTTGTTGATTTTTTAAACCAATTTTTCACACAGTCAGTGTCCGTGTATTTGAAACAACGTAATTTCACATATTTCGAGTTAGAGATAAAATCAAATTTCGTGTTCCTTTAATATTATTATCTCAGAACCGTGCAACGCTGGGCAGGTCAGCTAGTTAAAGAATAAAATCATATCCTGTGACAAAATATATAGTTTTATATTTTAAATATGTATGTATATTAATATTTTTTTTTATTTCTTATTTCTGTATTTGTTGTTGTTGGCATTGGCTAAAGAAAAATATTGTATAAAAAGATCTTAAAATTTAAATAACAAAAGGATACACAAAGGCAGGTCCTAATGAATCTGAGCCTAATATCCAATTCAGCCTGTATACTTAAGATATCTCGAATAGATATCTAAAACTCACTGGAGAGAGTTTGTCACAAACTCTCTCAGAGAGTTTAAACTTTTTATGGCTATGTACTGTTACTACTATTCAATATGATTGGTTTTTTAGACTAATTTTAACATTTGCATGCTTTCCATTTATTCAGTTCATAGGCACATTGACTCTTAGATGAGTTTGTAACATGAATAGAGGTGTACCACTTCCTAAACAGCAGTCTAAGATATTTTAAATATGCAGTCTATATATATGCTGTATTACATAAGGTTTAGCAGGAACTTTACTAGAAAATTGAAAGCTTGATAATATCTAAATGTCAGAAATTAAATGAGCAATTACTTTAATAGGGAGTTCTTTATATCATTTTGATAGATTTTCGTTTTAAAATATTAAATAATTCAAGATCAGCATAAAAAAATAAAATAAAACAAACCGAAATTGCTGAAAACAGTAGGGTCTCCAATTCTAAGTTCATTTGGAAAGATTTTCATTTAAAATAAAAAATATATACAAATTTGTGACAATATGCTGCCAAAAGAAGTAATGTTTATGTATTATGTAAAAAATAATATATAAAAATATTTTTTTATAGTGTTGCTAAAAGGTTCTGTACCTTTGTGTGGCATCTCTTGGACTTTTAGCAGATGTGTGTACATTTGTTCCTAATTCATCCATTGGCAGAAATACATTGTAATTTACATTGTACGAGGGTAGTTTGATAAGTCCGTGACTTTGAAATGAAAAAAACCAATATACATACCAAAGTGCATTTTATTTTTCGACATAATCTCCTTTCGTAATGATACACTTTTTCCAACGATGTTCTAACTTTTTTAATCCTTCCAAAAAATAAGATTTCTCTACCTCCTCAAAATAAGCATTTGTGGCAGTAATGATCTCAGAATTTGAGGAAAATTTTTTTCCTCCAAGCCACTTTTTTAAATTTGGGAAAAGGAAAAAATCACTGGGGGCCAAGTCAGGTGAGTAGGGTGGATGGGGGAGCAATTCGTATTGTAATTCAAGCAGTTTAGCCATTGAGATTGCAGACGAATGTGCTGGAGCATTGTCATGATGAAAAAGCACTTTTTTCTTGGACAAGTGGGGCCGCTTTTCTTTTAGTTTTGCATTAAACCGGTCTGATCGTTTTTCCCTTTTCCAAACAGTCAATAAGGATTATGCCCTTTGAGTCCCAGAAAACTGTTGCCATAATCTTCCCGGCCGATCGAGCAGTTTTTGCCTTTTTCGGAGCACATTCATTTGGAGAAGTCCACTGTTTAGACTGTTCTTTTGTTTCTGGTGTGTAGTAATGTATCCATGTTTCATCAACTGTAACATAACGCCGCAAAAATTCGCTTGAATTGCACTTGAACTTGTCTAAACACAGTTTTGAAATGGTTACACGAGTCCGCTTTTGATCCACTGTCAGTAATCGCAGCACCCATCTAGCTGATAACTTTTTCATGCCCAAATGTTCATGCAAAATATTGAATACACGTTCATTTGAAATGTTTACCTTCTTAGCTATCTCACTAATTTTCACGCGGCGATCTTCTAAGACGATATCATGGATTTTATTGATCATTTCTTCGGTCGTGATCTCAACTGGATGGCCAGAACGCTCTGCATCTGTTGTGTTCGTACGGCCACAGCGAAATTCTGTAAACCACTTGTGAACCATACCATGTGAGGGAGCGGAGTCTCCATAATATTTTCTCAACTTTTCTTCAGTTTCGGTTAATGATTTACCGCGCAAAAAATAATGTTTTATCAACACACGAAATTCCTTTTTCTCCATAATCAGAACTAATCCGACAATCGTTTGCTTTCGAATGCAATAGAACACAATGTATTTAAAATATCGTCTGCAACTTTCACGAGTGTTGCCACAGGTAATGAAAAATTGATAACATAATAATAATTATGCGATCAGACTGCCACCTTTTTTAAAGTCACGGACTTATCAAATTACCCTCGTAATAACAAATTAAAATTTCTTAGAATTAGGAGTATTTTAAGAAAGTTAAATTGTGTATGGCTGAACAGGCTGGCAAATTTAAATTCAAAATAACCTTGTTAAATATCTTGATACAGTAAATCATAAAAAATCAGCTTTTTTAAAATGTAGATAACTCTGCCATTATTGATGATATTTTTATTTATTGATGATATCTTACGTATACACATGCCCAGGTTGGATACTGTTGAGCAACATACTTTTGTTTCACAGCTGAAAAAATCGGCCATGGAAATAAATCTCCAATTTTCTTTATTGGTCACAAAAAGAGAAAAAATAAATGATAATCTAATTTTGTCAAACATTTGTGAGGGGGGGGATACAAATTCCATAGGTCGATTGCAGAAACAAAAAAATTTCGTCCATTAGTTGCTAAGAGAAAAAAAAAAAAATCATTAATTCTGTCAAAAATTCCCAGAAATAACAGAAAACTGTGTCAATTAGTCATGAAAAAAAAAAAAAAAAAGTTTCATCAACAAGTAAGGGAAAAAAAATTAATCAAATGTTGATACAAATAAATCACAAATCTCATTAAATGATCACAGAAAAAAAAATATTTGGTTAGTCTCAAGGCAATTGACCATGAATCTCCTCAGTTGCTCAGGAAATTTATAAATATTTTGCTCTATAATAAAATGAATATTTTTACTGATGATTTGCTGTTTTCTTTAGGGGAGAGAGGGGTTAGTGTGGACAGAAAAAAATAATTTAATTTTATAAAATTCTATGAGCATTTTTAAAATTTCACAACCTTTTCAAATTGAAGAATGATATTTTCTATTTATTAATATACAGGAAAGATGATGATAAATGCAATTAAACAATAAGAAAATTGGCAATTTTTAACATTGATCCATGTGTCCACACTAAGCCCTTGTAGGGATTAGTGTGGACAAAACCAAAATATGTTGGGGGCTAATGTGGACAGGTAATTTTTTCGCAAATATTCCTTATTATCTAAACTTCTAAGTTTAAATTACAGTCTAAAGGGTTTATGGAGAAAGAAGCAACACCAACAATCACAAGCTGTATGATTTTTTTTTTCTATTATTCCCCATGTTTAATCAGGGAATTATTTTTCATATCAAGAAAGGTAAAATGATGTGCCGGATCGTTTTTTCTGCAGAAATACAACATCATAGACACTAAAACCATTTACACTTTCCACTCTGCCTACAAAATATACAATATTGGAACATCTAAGAGTTGGTGACGATGGGATTCGTTTACAATAATGGAACAATTGATATTTCTCATGGTTCCAACCAACATAAAATAATGTATATTCTATTTTATTGAATTAATTTAAAATTAAGGCTAAATTAATCCTCTAAAAATGCATAATTGGTGAATTTAAACAAATAGCAAAAGAAAAATTTCAAATTTCTGCTTGAAATGAGTTGATGAAAATTTCAATACATACCCTTATTTATATGGAAAATAGTCTTATTTGATGTTTAATATAGTAATTACATTTGTAAGTAAACATACTTTCTGTAAATCTTTACATTATAATAAATTTAGTACTTAAAATACAAATTATGCAGTACAATAAGCTTTCTACACTAACCCCTAGTAGTGTGTCTACACTAACCCCATGCTAACATTGTGAAGTTATTCTTCAGTTATACTCATTTAACCAATTTAAATCTTAATGAAAGTTATAGAAATAAAGAAGACAATTTACACTTGTCTTATAGCAACTTGTTTATTGGATTCTAAATTTAAATTCTTTGTGCTGCAAAAATTAAAAGGAAATCATATTTTTACTTTTCATGCATGAAATTAAACTTCTTGCAACTATTCAAAAACTTTTTAACCCTTTGCAACTAAATTTTTGCTTAGTAAGGAGTACAATGTTGTCAGTTTGTGTAAATTTTTTTTCTACATTATTTAAATTTTTATTTTGAATGTCTACACTAACCCCTTGTCCACACTAACCCCCATCTCCCCTACTAATAATCTAAATTCCGTACAATTTAGAAATCTGCAAAATTCTTGGTTCATGGCTGTACTTTATTAAAAATAAACTCTATATAATGTGATTTAGAAAAGTAAATGATTTGATACCATTGTAATGATTGCAGTAAATATAATGGGACTGTAAAAATAAAATAATGAAGAACTTGGACTAAAGAAGAAAAAACACACACACTTAAACTATGAAAATTAAAAATATTCCTTAGGATTCCTTAGATACAACTAAATTTTCATTAACAATTGTAAGGAATAATAAATTACAGCTTTCCTTTTGATTCTATTATTATTTATATATATTATTTAAATTCAGACAGTTTATGAATTTTTGTTAAGTGACCATAATTGCAATTATAATTACAAATTGATCATATTTGCAATTACAAAATATTTGTTTTTGGTTTTTTAGGATAGAGCAAGGCAAGCTTTGGCTACAGAAGAATTAGCTGCTGCTCTGGCTAAACTTTCTGTTATATCTCAACGAATGGTAGAGCAAGCTGCTCGAGAAAAGACAGAGAAAATAATTAGTACTGAGCTCCGGAAAGCTGCAAGTAACCCAGAATTGCAACCACATCTTCAAAATGTCGCCCAAAGTGCATTTAGTGGATTGCTTAACAAAACAGGAGATGAATTTAAACAAGAGGATACACCACGGTGTAAGTGTTTTATTTGTTCTTGTATATGTGATAATTATGTAATCTGAAATATGTATTATTTTATTTCTTTTGCTATGAATTCTCCACTAAAGTTATGTATAGTTCTTAAAATATTTATCCTAAAACTGACTTTTTTATTTTATATAACAAAAAATTTGAAATCATGCTGAAAATAATAATAATAATAATAAAACTTTTGGTAAGACTCTGATTAATTTCTAATATACAGCATTAAGTACATCATATTAGCATTTTCCATATTTACAAAAAATTTTGAAAAAATTTAACTTTTTCTGCAAACATTTTGCAATGATATAGTAGCATAATACATTACAAGTGATCTGATGATGAATAGTTGCATTTATCTCTCCAGTATTACATCATATCATGTATGGATTGTGGTGCAATTTTTAAAATTATAATGCCATTACTAAACATTATTTTATTGTGATAAGTTTATGAACACAGTGCAAATACATGTAATAAAACAAGACTTTCAAGAGAGCAGTTAATAGTTCACAAAATGGTGAATATTGGTAGATCTTCCTATGTCTTAGATAGGTTCCATGTAATGTGAATAATGTCCAATATTTCTTCACTAGTTCATTTTAAGACCACATTAAGACTAATCTTTTTTAATGGCAATCTAAATGATTGCTGTCTAATACTGCATTCAACTGAGTTGTTGAGAGATTCTCTCTTATCTGGAGTTGAAAGTGTTTTTTTGAGAGGCTCTCTAACAAGAAATTTACAGATAGTATTGATGTAACCTTATACTTGAGAATTTTATGTGGATTTATCCTTTTTATAATGTCATGTTTAGGGTTCTTATGAATTCTGTCCATCTCGTATTGTCTTTGAGAAAAGAGATATGTAGGATCTCTTAAGAAACCATGTGTTCATCTATATTATAATAGTTGATGTCATGTGACTGTCACAAACAGTTACTGGTTGACTGCTTTGCTTCTCATACACAAATCAGCCATTTTTACTAAAATTAGTTTAAAAAAATAAATACAACTGCATAAAAGTTACATTTTTAGAAAAATCATTTAAAAAAAGTTTATGAAATAAGTTATATTTAAGTATATACAGAGCTTGAATTTCAGGGTGGGAATTATGTCTAAAAATTTCAAATCCTGCCCTTAAAACTGTGGTGAAGCGGAAACTCCCATCCAAAAGATTTCATTTTCCGGAAAAATTTGTATTTTCAAACCACAGTCAATTTTCACAGTTGGCCTGCAAATTTTGTGTAATGTAATAATTTCATATACAACCAATTGCATTTTATGAGCTTTTTACTTGGAAAGATCAGGAATTTTTTCCATGCTGTCAATTCATAAGTTTTGTATTTTCTGCAGCCGAATAGTGAATCAGGGGCAATTCTATTCCAAAATTCCTAAAAATGTAAGGCATATGGTTCCAAAAATTATGAAGAATTGGTCATAAGTTCAGAAATAAAAACGTACAATTGAAAAAGTCACTAATTTTGACAAATGAGCGGTTAGAAAATCAATTTTGTTAATCATTCACAGAAAAAATCATCAATTTTGTTAAACAATTGTGGATTAAACACAAATTTTGTGTAGGCATGGCAGAAAAAGTATAAATTTCTTCAAAGGAGGTAGTAGAAAAAATACAAATTTCTTCAAAGGATTATAAGAAAAATATAAATTTCGTCAAAGGATCACAGGAAAACGTAAATTTCATTGAATGATTGCAGAATAAATATAAATTCTTTCAAAGGATCATGGAAAATTTGCAAATTCCTTCAAAGGATTGCAAAAAAATACATATTTCATCATGAAAAAAATGCAGATTTCATCAAAAGATCGCAATAAAAGCTCAAATTTAGTCTGGAAATGCAGATAAAACATAAACTTTCATTAGGGGATCACAGACAAATTGCAAATCTCGTCAAGGGATCATGAAAATAGTGCGAATCATAGCAGGACCGTATTATTATAGGTTATTTTATAATCCGAAATAATATAGTGAGCTAGCTTTTCAAAATTTGAATATAACCCAAACAAAACTTTTAGAAATCTACACTTAGCCTGAAAATGATGCAAACCAAAAACAGATTTAATTCAACCTACAATAAAAATAATTGGCTCTGGAAGAGGATGTTGATTCAAATTTCTTCACTGCTATTTTGTCATTTCTGTATCATATAGCACGATAGTGCTGTATAGTAGAGCTCAGCCGCATCTCTAATGTGAAAGTCCAATGTTTGCTTCTTAATAACTTTCGACCCAATCATCGGATCGCAAAGAAATTGAAAAGGCGAAGTGTCCTACTCTAGACCTCAAAATTTACAAAAAAAAAAAAAAAATCCAGATCTACCGATTAGTTATGGAGATCCAGAACCCCTGTTTTGTCACTTTTTTCTCGTGAAACAAGAAAAAAAGACAAACAATTCATTCAGCTAAGTGTAATAGCTTGTTCGAAAGCTTTTAATTTAGGTATGTGCCTTTCGAAAGTCCTGTCAAAAAATATCCAATATTAAGGAAATAACACCCATTTAAAATTTATATAACGCTATACCTTCCATAATTTAACATTATAGAAATCCCTCCTTTTTTTTAATTGCTAATTCAATTATTTCTTTCGAGTTGCCACCAACTAAAAATTGTTCAATAATTTAAAAAAGAAATAATAACAAATGTTTTTGTAGATCAATAAAAATTTTGATTCTCCTGATAGATTTTTGAATTTCTGAAATTGACATCATTTGAAACAGAAAATACATATTTTTCATAAACATACATATAAACTGTAACTAAATATGTGTTAAAACAACATCGTACCTTTTTTCGAGTGTTTCCATGATAAAACAGTTACTACAATACAGATATTTCAATTTAAAAGGTTTAATTTAGAAAAAAAGAATTCTTCTATATTTATATGAATAATGTTTTGAAATGAAAATCTGTGTAGATACCTATAGTCATAAGAAAATCTGCATAGATACCAAGAAACTGCAGTGGGACTATCATCTGGAAGTAGGGGGGGGGGGGGATCTGTCGCTAAATTTTTTGCCAACTTGGCAATATATCGCCAGCTGGTACCCAAAATTGAAGCCAACTTGGAGTTATTTCCAGTATTTCACCAAATTAATATGCCTGCTAATAATTAGGGATGGGACGAATATTCGGCCACTATTCGGTATTCGGCCTATTCGGCCCTTTTGTCGAATATTCGGTTGGCCGAATATTGAAGGCTTGTTGACCGAATACTTCGGCCGAATACCTGTAGCCGAATATTTAGAGATATCTTGCCGAATATTGCTAAAATCTCGCCGAATAGTGAAAGATATCTTGCCAAATAAATTTCGGATTTAAAGAATTTCATTCTTGAAATCTTTTTTCCTCTAATCCAAATTGGCTACTTTATTTATGAAGTCATTCTCACTCTTACTTACAAAATATGGAGTTATTCAGATACTAAAAAATATACAGCCTTTCTGTATTTCCTATAAAAGTTAGTGATATTCTAGAAAATGCTGCCCAAGTTGGAGATTTAATTGTACGGGAAATGTCATCATTAGAGACTATATTACAATTCAAAATATAAAAATACTGCCTTATTCTAAAATGCTCGAATATTTTTTAATGTCTGCAAATTCCATGCACATATAAAAAAGGCTCTTATGAAATTCATAACTTATTTTATATAAAGTAAGAAATGAAAAAATTTATTCACTAGGTGTGTTAATGAAGATTCATTTTCAAAATTAAATTAAATATATCACCATTCCAACTACAACGGTACATCTGAAAGCAGAACTGGTATCAAACTCGATACACATTAGATGACACAACTTGCTTTATGAAGATGGTTTTATAAATATTTTAATATAAATTCTAAATACTCAACAAATTTTTTTCATTCTTATAGTTTTCACTTTTAAATAATTATTTGCATAATTACTGACTTAAATATGTAACATTATTATGTATATATTTTTAATTTAATCTTCCTTCCTTCATGTTGTTATCAATTCCTGTTTATCCTTTTAATGCTTGTTGAATAAGTGGAATATTGAAGTTGAATATTGTATGTGCCGATTCAAATATCAAAGATTTTGTTAACATATGCATTCTACTTTAAGCATAACCTTTTGCTTTAATGTAATTTGTAATTTAAAGCTTGGCATCTGATTTTAGAACAGTCTCATTCTTACAAATTTGCTTATCACTAGGGACACAAACTCTAAATGATCAAATTTACTTCATTAAAGGTTATTTCAGAAAATATGTCCTTGTGAGTTCTGACAGAGAGAGAGAGAGAGAGAGATTAAGAATATTATTGATTTTGGATACGAGAAGTATCAATTGATAGTAAAAGTGAAGTACATTCTTCATATTTTAATGGAAATATTTTCCCATCTTGACTTACTGAAAATCAATTTGATGTACATTAGAATAAAGGATATAATGCAATTTCATAATTTTTTTGTGTTAAAATAAGTTTTTCAAGTTTAAAAATACATTTAAAAGCACATTTAAGAGTAATAATTATTAAGTTGCTCCTATTTTTTAAATTATATATAATAAAAATTTATTTTCTTTATTGGAAAAAAAATGTTACTATTCGGCCGGCCGAATATTCGGTATTCGGCCTAAAATTTGGCCGAATATTCGGTATTCGGCTATTCGGCCAAATCACTATTCGTCCCATCCCTACTAATAATATACTACTAATAGTTTAGATTTGTTTGTTAAAGGTGATTGTTAAAGCTCCTGAAAATATCTGAAAAAGCTATGAAATCATATAAAAAACTGGTGGAACCAGAGAAAAGCAGAGCTCGGTCTGAAAAAATGTTACATCTGAAATTGGAAAATATTTTCAACTTAAAATTGCGCGTAGAAAAAATGGAATCAGATGATCGGTAAAGCTCATGAAATAACCTAAATTTTTGTTAGCTGAAAATGTGGACTGAGCTTTACTGGTGCCTTATACTCAGAATTATACTATTCTACTCAAAATGATTACTAAGGAAAGTAGTCAAAAGAATGTATTATTATGTTGTCATTATATATATATATATATAGTTTATAGCTTCATAACGTGAAACAAATATAAATCATGATGTAATAATTAAAGTATAACATTAATATAATCAGGTTGTTGAAGAATTGATATAGATAAATATATCTGAACACAAATATTTAATATAAGATTGAACAGTGGTGCAGCCAAGGGGGTGGTTTTGGGGTTAAAACCCCTCCCAGTTCTAGAAAGGTCGCTATAATTGCCGCTTATATGAATCAAAACCAAACATAATATTTAAATATTTGGGCGCATTTTGGAATCTGCCACTTTACTGAATCAGATTTCATTAAATAGATTCAATTAAATGGCGAAAATTCTATTTAAAATTGTGAAAGCGCATATTACATGGATTAGTTAAGTAAAAATTGTTTATTTGAACTAAATCACTTTTCTGTGACTCATTCTGCTAAAAAAACGATTTCCTGCCGCATAGATGCTATTTGAGGTTAAGTATTATGCAGGGAATATTCTAATTAGTACTGATTCTATTAACCGGCGATTCAAATAACTGGCAATCAACTTTATCAGAAACTCAACCCTCTCCCCCCCCTCCCCTCCCCTCCCCTGAACCAAATTCTGACTGCGCTGCTGTGATTGAATCGTATCTGTTCAAAGTTTTGAGTTTACTTGGAGTATTGATCTTCCACTAATCAAAACTGCTGGAATGGAATTGTGTCCACACTTTGTACTGAACAAAATGTTCTCATACTTCATTACATCAGCCTGTAACATATAGTTATAAACACGAATTTTTAAACTGGTTATGGATGATTGAAATACGGAGCGAGTTAAAAATGCCTCTTTTTCCCTAATGGATTTTAAGGCACCAGTAAAGCTCAGTCCACATTATCAGCTAACAAAAATTTGGGTTATTTCATGAGCTTTACAGATCATCTGATTCCATTTTTTTCCCCCCGCATAATTTTAGATTGAAAATATTTTCCAACTTTAGATGTAACATTTTTTTTCTAGATTGAGCTCTACTTTTCTCTCCCCACAAGTTTCCACAAGTTTTTTATATGATTTACATAGTAATTCTTTAAATGACACGTAAAATAACATGTGGGTTTTGAAGATCTTATCCCCCCCTCTCCTCCCAAACAGCTCAACCCCTCTCCATTTATTAATATTGGGATTGTGCCCCTCTTTTATGAGAAATTGAATTTGAATCCCTGATGTGCATATTATGACAACTTCACTTTCATTTGAAATTAGTTTGACAGTCTAATATCTCTCTTTATATTAAAGTAAAAAAACACACAGGGTTTGTTCATTATGAATGACAAGTTGTTAAACTGTAAATGTAATCATTCACAAACTAAGTTGTGCAGTGATAAATTTTGCAATGCTATCTGGTATCAGAAGAAAAAATTGTGCCCTATAAGCCAGTCAAAGATTTGCATATTTCTATTAATTGACAATATTTATTATGGCCTATTGCGTTCTAAACATTATGGATTTTGATTTATGAATTTTGCTCCAGATATCTATCAATAATATATTGATTGCAATATTTTTACATATCCATCCATACATAAATTTACATATCCAGCTAACAGTTTGACAAACATCTAAAATTGTCAAAATAATATTTAAAATTGATTTTACTTTTTTACATAAGGCTTCAAATTCAGGACAAAATGGTGAGAGATTCATCTCAAAATTTTTTAATTCCACCCAGTACATTTTATAAAATTTAAGTAATTTTGCTTTCTGAAACAATGATTGAGAGAAACATTCCAATGACTGCTGTTACATTTAGACTGTATCAATGGCATGTAACAATTCAGTAAAAAAAGAATTTGGATTGTTGATAAAAAAAATTTTAAGGATGTTTTGCCAAGTTTAATACTTATGCATCATTTAAATAACATATTAAAATAAAGACAAAGTTAAAGAAAAAATTATCTTCCTTTCCAAACAATTCTAATCTCCATTATTTACATATGTTGGAAAAGAAATAGCTCGTTATGGAAAAAAATGAATTTAAAGTTCTATTATTACGTGGACTAACAGTGTGTATTGTTTTAAATTATTTAATTCTTCTTTTGAAAGAAGTTTGTTTCCCATTGTACCTTTTCATATTTATTAATGTATCAAAAATTTGCTAGGGGGAACTGGTATAACTTCTCAACAATTCAGGGAATCTCTTCAATTGCCTCCCCCATCTTCAGAATCGGATGATGCAGTTCCTGGTGTTGCTGCAGTTCAAGAGGTTCCATCTATTGTAAGTAATATTTTATATGATTAGTATTTTACAATTCATCACTATTTTATAAACATTTACCATGTTCAGTCAAATATTTTCTTTAACTTTGCTAATTCCTTTAAAACAATCAAGATAAAGTGGATGGGAAGCATTCTCAAAATCTTTTAATTGCAGATTCAGCACATCCCTGTTTTATCAGACATGTTTTACCAAAATTTTGAAAACTATATTCATTTTTCAGTATCATCAAAAGTGTGCAAACTACACCAGTTTACGTATAATGTTTTGTAAGTCATTCATTACACAGGGTCATGAAGAAAGAAGTTGGTATTTGCATAAGTTTTAACAATTTAATTTTCTTTTGAAATGCAATTATTGCTAAAATTAAAGTTAATAATTAAAAAAGGCAAGCTTTTGCTGTGCAATATTTTTTCAGCCTGCCTTTTTTACCTAGAAGTTGTAATTTATGTTATTTTACATTATCAGATTTTTGTAGCAGTGATTTTCATAAGTTCATGTTTAACATTTTCTAATTAATTTAATCAAATTTTTTCTGATATTTTCATTTTTTATATTCATGCAGGGTGGTGAATCGACTGTACCAATGGAGTTAGATGGTCCTGATATGAATACTGATTCTGCATTGCATCAACGTGATGGCAGTAATACATCGGACAATGATGTTTCTGTGAATTATAGTATGGAGCATGCATATTCTACTGCTTCAAAAACTCCTACTAGTAAATATTTTGAAGGAAATTTAACTGTTTCATATCATAATTACCTTTCACATTTTGTATTGGAATTAATAGAGCAAAAATTAATTTGAGAATATTTATTTAAATTCCTTATTTTTTATTGAAGGGAATAGATTTTTTAAAATTTCTAATATTAAAGTATTTAAAATAATAAATGCAAAATGAAAGGCTAAAAAGTGTATGAAGTTCATTTTAATTATTAAAATAGCTCTCAAATAAACTTATCTCTATTATTGTGGATACTTGCTCATTGTAGAATCTTTTTATGAAAGAGCATTTAAGTGAGAAACATATCTATCAAAAGAATACAAAAATTTAATTGTAAAATTATAAAAGAAGCTATACTCTTCTCATTCCCCCCACCCTAAGAAAATAGAATAACTGTTAATTTTTCTATTCATCTCAACTTTTCATTTATAAAAATAACTAATAAAAATTAGTGTATATTTCAAATCAAAATTTTTAAGTTAATACACCTGGTCTGTTACATTTACATAATGGTAAAAATAACATTTTTCTCTGCAAATCCCTTGTGTCTATTTTTCTTCTGAGTCTACAGATAAAACTTCAGTGTGCAATTTCTTATTATGGCCTAAAATATATTTTGCAGGTTAATTCTAAGTTATTAAAACCAGGGTTGGCAAAAAATTGGGTTTAAAAAAATTTCAACCTGGTTTACATACATGGATTTTTGTTGATGAAAATAAATATTGTTGGATAAAATATTTCATTTGAAAATAATTATAAGTTAAATAGGGTAAAAACATCAGTGATGGCCCAGCTAAGGGTGAATTTTCGGCTTTTAGCTATACTATTCTGTGCACATTTTTCTTATGCTAATAAAAATAAAAGAAGAAAAGATGGAAGACAACTTCTGTCAAGAAAATCAACAAAATAAAAATTTATTCAAAATAAAAATTTATTCCTTTACAAAATTTGTTTTACTAAAAAGTACAAACACATCAGTAATGGCCTGTTTTGCACAACATAATGGTCCAGAAGTAGAATTTTCTGTGTCAGTCTGCATCATATTAAAATTTCTTTGCAGTTCAAGAGTGCTAGACTAATCCTACTAAAACAATATCCCATAAAATAAAAAAGATTTACCTTTATAAAGAAAATATAATAAAATTATGAAACAAATATAAGTCTAGAGATGTAAATAAATGTCAGCCTTTTATTTTTAGCCAAACCTTTCTTTTTAAGTTGGTAGATTAATCTGTTAGGTTTGAAATAATCTGCAGTGCCCACTGCCATGCTGGACAGTTTCTGCTGTTGGGTGTAATGTTCCATTATTGCATTAGTGATGGCCCACCGAAGTTGATTCTTCATTTTCCTTTATTCTAGCTTTACAAGAATAAAGTATTACATTCGTCAAATTTTTCAATTTCTCATTTTCAAAGGATTTAGTTATATTGAGCCAGAGATACCAAAAAAACATGCTTGTCCATGAATCTGAGAGTCTGTGACTCTGTCTTTGTGGCATAAATTTTAGGAGTGCTATATCTCAAGAACTAATGTACAAAATTAAATAAAAATTCAATCAGTCCCTGATATAAATTGGGGCTGATTAGTTTTTGATGTTATAGCTCTCAACATGTAATGCTACTATGCATCATTATTCAAAATTTTCACAATAGCTCAATCTCCAGAACTAATTCAGGGATCTTCATCAAACTTCAGATTCAGTTAGTTCATGACATGAACTGGCGTTTCCTGTATTTTGGTATTTTGTTTTCTTGTATTTCCACTCAATAGATGGCATTGCTATGCTGCCTTTTTTATAATTTCAGCATTAGCACAATCCCCAGAAGCAGCTCAGATTTTTTCAGATTCATTTACTCCTTGACATGAATTGACATTTTTTAAATTTTGGTGTAAAATGCTCAACAGGTGGCATTGCTATGCAGCATTCTTTACGATTTCTGCAATAGTTCAGTCTCCAAAACTAATGCATGGATTTTCATAAAACTTCATATTCAGGTAACATATGACATGAATTGATATTTCTACATTTTGGTGTAAATTTCTCAACAGGTGGCGCTGCTATGCAGCATTCCCCCCCCCCCCCCCCATTTTTTACAATAGCTCGATCTCCAGAACTAATTAAAGGATTTTTAACAAACTTTTGATTCAGTTAGTCCTTAATATAAATTGGGGTTTTCTATATTTTGGTATATATCACTCAACAGAAGGCACTATTATGCTGCATTTTTTTATGATTTCCACATTAGCTCAATCTAAAGAAGCAATTAATAGATTTTCATCAAACTTCAGATTCAGTTAGTCCTTGACATGAATTGACATTTTTTACATTCTGGTGTAAATAATTCAACAGGTGATGCTGCTATCATGCATTTTTCCCAATTTTTGCAATAACCCATTCAAGGATTTTCATCAAACTTCAGATTCAGTTAGTCCTTGACATAAATTGAAGTTTTCTACAGTTTGGTGTAAATTGCTGAGCAGATAGTGCTGTTATGATGCATTTTTTTATGATTTCTGCAACAGCTTAATTGCCAGAAGTAATGCATGAATTTTCATCTAACTTTACATTGTCTTTAGCATGACTTAGTGTTGTTTAGATTTTGGCCTAAATTGCCCCAACAGTTAGCACTGCTATGCTGCATTTTTCACAATTTTTGCAATAGCTCCATCGTAAGAACTAATGTGCGAATTTCCATCAAACTTAAGTTTCAGTTAGATGTTGACATATGTTATCGCAGATTGGATTTCAGTGTAAATCAACCAACAAATGGTGCTGATATGCTGCATTTTGCATGATTTAACGTGATTTTAACAACAATCGTATGTCAAGAACTAATGCTCTGAATTCGATATAATTAGATTCCTTGTGATGGGCATAGTGTTAGGCATTGTTTTTGTTTACAAAAATTTCAATCATCATCTTTAAGAAAATATTAATCAACAAACGGCTATTTCAAAAAATGTAATCTTAAATAATCTCATTAATAAATCCATTAAAGCTAATATTTATTTATTATTTAATCAATGTAAACATTGTAGTTTTCTAAAATTACTAAACAGAAAACAATAATTTACCAAAAATAATATTTTTTCAAAATTATTTTAATATTGGTTATTTACTCTTGAATTTTTTTCTAAACAGAAAATAGTAATTTACCAAAAATAATATTTTTTCAAAATTATTTTAATATTGGTTATTTACTCTTGAAATTATATTAATCGGCCTTTATTTTAACTATAGAACATTTTAACATAATCTTTCAGCATTTTAAACAATTACTTTGCTAGTTATGTAATTTTAAAAAGTGACTCTGTTTCAGCTTTTTTTAAATCACATGGGCTTCAATTTTTTGAGGTAACGATAGCCATCTTTTTTTTTTCACGCTCCTTCCTCCCTCAAAACAACATCCAGGCTACAAGTAACGTCCATCTTTGAGCATTGTCAGTAAAGAAGTTTCTAGATCTTTCTGGATCCTTCGAGCGAGAGAATTGGTGGCAAAAATCAGAATCGCTGATTGGCTGTGAGTGCACATCTCCGACAGAAGCCGAAAATTGTGGGCAGTTCGAGGGAGATTTACGGTAAGACTCGAAGGAAGAGGACGTGTGTTTGGGCTGACAGGCTCCTCCCTGATCAGCCCTGGCTTTTTTTTTTTTCTCCGTTTGGAAGACGTATTGTCTAAAAGTCTTGCACAACTGATTTTAGAAAACAGCCTCTTTTTGCAAGAATAGTTTATACCTCCAGCCCCGATTTTCGGATATGAAATTATATGCAGCATAATTGAAAAAGTTCTGCAGGGATGTCGATGATGCCGGGATTGTAACTACATATGTGTTTTCTCCCTGTGCCTGGGCGACCATTACGATTGTTTTACCATCCGCTCCAACCATTCTAAGACGTCACCAACTTCTCTGGTGTTTCACCTGACGTTGAGATTGATTTTCTCATGAGCACCAATGATTTCTGGACTGTCACCAGCTTTATCAGTATTGGATCTACCGCTGCTATTATTTTCACCTTCAGTGCCAACGATTACAGGTCTCTATCATGAGTTTCACAGGCGCTTGTCCTTTCAAGCAGACCAGTTTCACCGGCTTTGCCAACGATTCTTGGACATCATTACCCATCTATAGTGATTCTGGACTCTCTATCAGGAAACACAAATTTACCTACTCATGTACCTTGTAAATTTTCATGTCATTTAATAAGGATATTTTACACAGCTCCTGTCCATTAAAGGGCTTTATATGAGGATCAAATAAATTTCTTGTGTTAATCTACAAATGTTGTGTTCTTGTTCTACAGTGGGATGAGGGTCTTTTATTTCATTTCTTTGCAGCCAAATATCATCATTTCAGAAAATTTAAATATTTTATGATCACTATTAATCCTTGACTTAACAAAATTAAAATTTAAACTTGTGATGGTAGCCACTATGCGACGCGGACTAGCTTTGTTTGGGAAATTTGCTTTCTAGCAATGCAATGTTTGATTTTAATATAAATGAAGAATTTTTGAATCTTGAGCAGTGCTAGGATCACGATTCCCCAGACAAAGTCTAGCACATAGATTGTCGTTTAATTTGGCACTGTGATAACAAATTCTGAAATATTAACATGTATCCGATAGAAGAAAGTTTTGGGATTGCCACATTTGATTATTTTATAGCTATCTGTGGTCATTAATTAAAGTTTTTGCATACATCTATTTCTTTCAAACATTTAAAGCAAAGTGTTTGATGATAAATTTTAGTAGTTTATTTTTCTTATTTGTATCCACTTTATTCTATATTTTTGTACTTATGACGTTCTTTTGTAAATGACATAATTTACTAATATTTTAGGCTAGAATCTACACCCCAACTGCCAAACTTTAGATCACAACTAGTATTTATAGCCAGCGATGAATATTTAAAGTATAGCTGAAAGTTTTCTTGATAAAGTGAAAGATAGTTCAGTGATATGACCTTTGCTCAAAAGTGATTCATATCTAGATTAACTTTATGTATTGTTAGCAAAAATCTTAAAAAAAAAGAATTTTTTCCAGTTTAATTAAATTATAAATGTAATCCCAAGCAATATTAATTTATTGAAAAATGAATCCCAAATTTCATGAATCTAGGCCTTTCAATAATACAAAAATTATATTTTTAGAATGTTTTTTGTTCCTGCACCCCCTTTGGAGTAATGGCAACTGACTTAAAATATAGTCTATCTTCGAACAAGGACTCGCTATTACTTTAAAAATCTATTGTGTTTCTTAGGATTTGATAGAAGTTGCTAAAAATTAATTCATACTTCTAGACCTTTCAGTAAAACAAAAATCACATTTTTAGAATGTTTTTTTTTTTTTTTTTTTTTTTTTTGCTCCTGCATCCCTTTTGGATTAGTGACATCAATGTAAGATATAGCCTATGTGTGAGCAGGGGTGAACTGCATCGTTTTACAACCATTTTTTTTTTTTTTTTTTTTTTTTTTTTTTTTGATTTGATACTTCCTAAAATTGTGTCAAAATCTCTGTTTAGAACATTTTTTAGAATGCTTTTCACATATTTTCATCCCTTTTTAAATTTTGTATTATTTAGGAACTGTTCTTAGAGATCGTTTTAATGTTGACACTAAAAAAAAGAGGCTGCTGGGCGATAAATTTTTAAATAAGGAACACTGTTCTATTTATATATATACAGTTGAGGGCCAGAAATTCGCACTGTTTGGGAGAGGATGTTGTGCGGATTTCGGGATTTTGTGGATTTTAGGCCATTGAAATAATTATAATGGGCCTATTTGTTAAAGTGCAAAATTAGCACTAGCCACCGGCCACAGGGCCAGTATACGAGAAAAAGTGGCCAGTGAAAAATTGCCTAACAGTGGCCACTTTTGTACAAAGAGAGAATACAATGAGAATAAAATTTACTTACATTTCATTAAAGATTCTACTTTTTTAGGTTCCAATACATTTTAGTAAAATATTTACTTGGACTATTCTGTTTTAAACTAATACTTATAGAAATGTTAACTATTTAGCATTTTTAAATAAAAAAGTGGCCGCTAGTTTAAACAAAGTGGCCACTTGAAAAACTAGTCTTACTGGCCAGTGGCCGCTGATGAAATTTCCCAATTTTGCCCTATACTATTTGTACCTTGTTCACAAAAAAATTTTGAACTGAATTCAATACTTCCTTTAGAATTTGCGATATATTTCTGGGATCAATTGAATTTCCACAGGGCATATAGGAAGTGTTAAAAAAGGCCATCTAGTACATCAGAAGTCTAAAAGAGCAGCTGTGCACATAAAAGAAATAAAAAGGGCTGCTGGGTGCTGCATCCTACTAGGGCTTAGAGTCAACATTACATTTATATGTTATCAGTAACTACCATGCCAAATTTCGTTTCTAGGTTTTGCCATAACAAAACAAAATGCAATTTAAAATGTTTTTTTCTTTTGCAACCCCCATGTGCCAGTGACACCAACATAAAATATTCATTGTTAGAGCAAGGATTGTCACTGTCAATTTACTACCATTACTTTTGAAACAGATTTGATACTTCTTAAAATTGTGTAGAAATCGCTATTTAGAACATTAAGGCCCCTGTCTCTGCCCGCGAAGACACTCGCGAGCTAATGCTATTCCTATGGGGAGGCATTTTTCTAATAGCTCTTTCACATTTTGACATTTTAAAATAATTTTTTTGCATTGAATAGCTCAGGTCCTGCTCAAGATCGCTCCTTGATTACTTTTTCGATTTTGGTCACAGGTATTTTCTATAAAGTTACTTTCACTTTCAAAACTGATTTAGAAAGTGAAAATAACTTTAATTAAAAATATCTGCAACAAAAATCGAAAAAGTAATCAAGGAGCCATCTTAAGAGGAACCTCAGCTATCCAATGCAAAAAAAAAATATTTAAAAATGTCAAAATGCAAAAGAATTATTAGAAAAATGCTTCCCCATAGGAATAGCATTAGCTAGCTAGTGTCTTCACCGGCAGGGACAGGGGCCTTATGTACTTATCATGCTGAATTTTATGTTTCTAGATTCTTCAATAACACAAAAATCCCATTTTTAGAATGTTTTTTGCTCCTCATACTTTTTGGTTAGTGGCATTGACATAAGATGCAGCCTATGTTTGAGCATGGACAAACACCATCGTTTTGGTACCATTACTTTTTAAATTGGTTTGGTAGTTCCAGAGATTACCTCCTGCAAATAAACAAACTTTATCGCTTTATAATACAGGTATAGATCCATTAAATATTAACAATGATAACAAAATTAATTAGAAACCCTAAAAAAAAAAAAAAAAGCCCTAAATAATGTTTTCTTTTTCTCAAGTTCCCTTTCCTAAAAAAATAAAATTAAAAATACAATTTCCTTAAAAAATAAAACAGACTAAAAATTAGTTTTTTTTAAAAAAATCATTCATTTTAGTTTTCTGTTAAGTTTTAGAAAAGCAGTGAAATTTTCATAATAGGCTTCCTTGCCATACCAAATTAATATATTATGATGAGATTTTTCCCAATAAAACATTAATTACAGTCAAAGAATTAGGCAGTTATTTCAAGAAGACCATTAGATTTTTTATATACAGAAAAACAAAATCACATTGCTGTTCTTTTTCACATTCACTTAACATGTTTTTGTCATCTTATCTGTCTGCTTCATTCATCGAAATCCTTCCCAAAATTGAATAATTCAATTAGTTGGTAAATTGTACAGTGTCTTGTTCAACTCTCTTGATTTACATAATTTCAAATTTTGTTCAGAGTTTGCCAGAAAAGTGAAAATTTTTAAACACTTTCCATATTTTACCACTTTTAGTGAATATGATATATTAAGTGTTATTTTTAGTTATTATTTTATTTAGCTTTTCTTTTATCTCTGCCAACTATATTTTAACATTTCAAATACAATAATTTTTTCTCTGTTTGAAATAGCTGTTACTCCTCGTAAACATGCACGGAAATCCCCCTTGGTCACACGGCAGATGGAGTCCCCTGTATTGCAACTGTCTGATGCAGCTAAAGCTCAGCTGGAGCAACTGATGATGGAAGGAGATCTTTTAGAAATGACTTTAGATGAAACACAACATATATGGAGTATACTTCAAGCAACAAAACTTGGAAGAGACTCTTTATCAGTGTCTCCTTTCTCTGATATGGAGGTACCTACTTTAGATATTAGAAATTTTAATAAAATATCCTTTTTCATATAT
The DNA here is from genome assembly GCA_964019185.1 of Maratus speculifer. Taxonomy (NCBI): domain Eukaryota; kingdom Metazoa; phylum Arthropoda; class Arachnida; order Araneae; family Salticidae; genus Maratus; species Maratus speculifer. The sequence goes on from OZ025292.1 coordinate 362,071,404, forward strand.
GTTTTAGTATCAGCTATATTGATTTGAAATTTTATGTTCAATCAAAAAATATTTTAAAATGAAGTCTAATTAGTTTTTTACTATAATTCTGAATAATTTATAGTATTTGTTTAATTTCTCACTGATTTATTGTGCTTGCTAACAGTATTATGTAATGCTAATAATGAATAAGCATGATGAACTACTTGTATCTTTCCTTTGTCTGATGTCTTTGATGTGACTTTTATTGATTTTTTATGAAAGTTTCGTATAGATGTGTATAAATAATTCCTATATTGCTACTCAAATTCAGCTGCTGTTTTCCCAATATAATCATTTTATATATTTATTACTAATTGCAAATGAACTTTATTGCAGTTACAAGTATAATTTGGCAACTTATATCTTGCTAACCCTGTATTAAAAAATACAGGGTTAGCAAGATATAAGTTGCCGACTTCAGAGGGCTCTAGAATGTGTTCTGTTGGTCAAAGTGAGTTTAATTTTGAACTACAAATAATTCAAATGATGCGCTTGACATTTAAATAAAAAGATTACAAAAATTCAAAATTCAAAAATCTGCTGATAGGAGGGGCTGTAATACACATATGCATTTAAATAGCTTTACAAGTAATAAATAATATTTAAAAAGTTAAACCGGTCAATAAAAATACGAAATCTGTTGCAAGATTTCTTGTACAGAAGAATATGGCTTATACAATCCATGGAAAACAGCTGACACACACACACTACCTTGTAGAGATTGCATGATATCAATTTCTCATTTTAGAGGGCTCTAGGATCTGTTCTATTGGTCCAAATGAAATAAAGTTTGAACTACAGATATTTTTTATAATTTGCATTTTACATTTTTTAACAAAAAACCTTATTATGAAAATGCACTAATACATGGCACTGAACACAAAAGATATTTACTTGCTTATATTGAAAATGTGAAATATCGTTTGTATTACAGCACATGTCTATTACATTATTCTTTAGTTTAAAAAAAAAAACAAATTCTGAATGAGCATTAGTTATTTCTCTGTACATCATGCCTACATTTGGGGGGGGGGGGGGATACCGATAAAATTATTCTACCAGAACCAACAGAACTCCATTGTAACTGTAAAAGCATCAAAAGTCTGGCTACAGCTGTCCTTGAATCTTGCTATCAATCGCCACATATAGTGTGAATGTGTCAGCTGTTGCCTGGGTACTGGATATGGTGTATTCCACTGTACAAAAAATTTTATGGCAGATTTTGCATTTTTATTGACCAGTTTCACTTTTTAAAATTATTTATTATTTATAAAGTAAATTAAATATTTATGTGCGACTTTTATTCATTAAATCCCCTATTGACAGATTTTTAATTTTTTTTTTTTAAATAAATATCAAGCACATCATTCGAATTATCTGTACAAATCTTAACTCATTTTCACCAATAGAACACGTTTTAGAGCCCTCTGAAGAGGGCAACTTATTTATTGCTAACCCTGTACTTTCCAACATAGTGGAAAAGGGTTTATGTATTGTGTTTGTCTGTCTATACTCTGATTTGCATAAATATACCTGAATTGTCATATAATTGACATATGTTATTGTGGTTTACTATGGTACCCCATATTCTGTATTGAAAATAAAGTATGTATTATTCCCAGTTCATTTATAGGGGTGCTGAAAAGTGTTATATTCTATGAGGAAAAAAATAATTTGCCATTTATTCTACCAGTATTAACACAGCAAGTGGGTTTTATCGATGTTATTGATGTGCACAAGAAGATAGTATAGAATGTGTTATGTATAGCACATGCAACATGCATACAGAACTCAGAAGTATACAGGGTCATTCATAATTCCCTCTGGGGTTTCGAAACGTTATAGTAAAAAAACGAAGACGAATATGAAAAAAAGAAACATATGAAATTATTCCGAAACTATTCAAGTTTTACTTACATACATTACAGGTGTTCTATGTGTGAACCCTTGGTCACATGGCATACATCAATGCGATAGTCCAGTTCTTGCCATACTCTACTCAACATGGTACTGTCTATGTTATTGATAGCACATGTTATCTTTTCACGCAAGTCAGCTAAATCACGTGGCATAGGTTGTACAAAAACCTAGTCTTTCACATACCCCCCCCCCCCCCCCCCACAAGAAAAAGTCGCGCGGTGTTAAATCCGGTGACCGTGGAGGCCACTTTAGAAGAGGTACGTCATCTTCAGAAGCTCGTCCAATCCATCGATGAGATAAGTGTGTGTTCAGGTATTCACACACATCACACAAAAAATGGGGAGGAGCATCGTCTTGTTGAAATACGAAATCATTCTCATGTTCCTCTAACTGCAGCATTAGCCACAGCTGCAACATATCCAGGTGCACTACACCGGTAATGGTCTTCTCTGTAAAAAAGAATGGCCCATAAACACGTGAGGAGGACATAGCGCAAAACACATTAACTTTTGGGGAATCCCGATAGTGTTCACTACAGAATGGGGATTTTCAGTGCCCCAAATGCGTACGTTGTGGTGGTTGACAGTGCCACACATGTGAAATGTGCTTTCATCATTAAAAATAAATTTCGACATTAGTGTTTCACGTTCATGGACATCAATGCAAAACGTGAAACGAGAAATGCAATCTGCTGGAGTCAACGTTTGCACCAGTCCCAATCTGTACGGCTTCAAACAAAGACGTTTTCGCAGAATTCGCCACACTGTTGGTTGAGAGATCCCCAATTCTCGGCTTCCGCTAGCGGTTGATTTCGCTGGGCTCCTTAAAAATGTTTCCCGTACATAATCTACAGTGTCTGCAGATGGACCAGGCCGACCACTTCTTTTTATTGTCACATAGGCATCCCGTTTCTTTAAATTTCTGGTACCACACATGAATTGTTTTGTCAATAGGTCCCTGTTTTTGATATTTATTACGAAAGGCCTGTTGAACTGACACCACTGATTCAGATTTTGCAAACTCCAACACACAAAAAGCTTTCTCTTCACCTGTAAACACCATTTTTCTTTACTATAACTGACTTCAATACAGATATTACTGCCATCTACCGGCAACTAATTAAATTAAAACTTGAATAGTTTCGGAATAATTTCATTTTTTTTTTTTTCATATTCGTCTTCGTTTTCTTACTATAACGTTTCGAAACACCGGAGGGAATTATGAATGACCCTGTATTAGTTTGTGGCATATTTAATGAAGTTTCTTTGTATCAATCTTCTGAAGTCGTATAATTTTTTGGAAGCATGCTAATACATATTTTCTGTAGAATTTATTATTTAGGCATTTATTATTTGTTTACAGGTCACACAAAAGAGTTTGTTTATATAATGTTCTAATGAGGAAGAGCTCTTTGTAGTGTATATTATTTATTTCAAATATAATGCAATCAATATACATTACTGAGTTTTGCTAGAAGATGTTTGCAATAGAATAGAATGTGCTTTGCATTTATTGTTCATTTACACGGACATATTAAAGATTTCTGAAACAAAACTATATCTAAAGTGTTTATTAAAGATGATTGTTGAAAGTGTGTTTTTTACTGTATGATATGTATTTTTAAGTTTAATTAAATTTTTGCATACCGCATGATTTGCATAAATTCTATAGACCCTATACAGGGCTACACAAAAGAAACATATGCATTACTGAAAATGGGTGTAAATTACTTGAGAACAGTTTGCCTTTTAAACAAATTTGTTTATTATAAAAAACATGATTCAAATGGCAAACTCACTGCATTTCAATGTTCAACTAAAAATGAATTAAAAAATAGAAACCCTGCATATTCAGGGTTCGTACAGACTCCTTGGACTCCTTAGAAACTACTTAGAAATAAAAAAGGTTCCCAAGTAGTACTTGGAACTACTTAGAAAAACAAAATACTCCTTAGAAACTCCTTAAATTGTATTGCGGTTTTGCATGCAAGCAATATTGCTACCGGGAAAAAAAAATTATAATGGCGATTGTAAAGCTCACTGTAAACCCTTTATGCACGTCATTCATCTGAAGCACAGCAGTAATTGGTTGGGATCATACTAATAGCCGCCAATGTGATTTACTTTTCATGGCCATAAGGGAAAGAAAAGTGAAAAGAATAATCCAGACACCTCTAAGCTTCTAATTTCAAAAAGTGATTGCACTGTTTAATTCCTTCACAGCTAGATATACAACTTTGATTTCTTCTTCATAATGCGATTCATCATCCTCAATTTTGCTGATAACAGTGGATTCAGGGGTGATTCTCATCCGAAATTTCCGAAAATTTAAGGCATCCTCTTCTGAAAATTTGAAATTGGGTTATCAGTTCCGCATAGTTGCCAAGTTGTATGGTTTTACGAGGGGAAATAACAATCACAAAGAAATGCAAATTTCGTGAAACGATCGCCTAAAAAGCGCACATTTCGTCAATATTTCGTGGAAAAACTACGATTTTGTCAACGAACTTTGTCAAAAGATTGCTGAAAAATGCAAATTTCCTGTGCGAAACGCGGTTAAAGCGGCAATTTCATCATGCTTATTTCGTCTGTAGACCATGGGGGAAAATGTCGATTTTGTCTAAAGATTGTGGATATAATGCCTATTTCGTTAAAAGATTGTGGGAAAAACACGGCGTTTTCGATCGCTTACAAATATTTTCCACGGAAAAAATGGTGTTTTCGTCAAAAGATTGCGAGGCTAAAATGCTATTTTCGAGAAAAGATCATGCAAAAAGGCAAATTTTGTCGAAAAAACGTCTATTCTATAAAAAAAAAAAAAGAAACATGGGGAAACTCCGATTTCGTCAAAAGAATGCAGAAAAACTGCCGAATTCGACTAAAGATCACAATAAATCATGATTTTGCTAAAATATCGCAGATAAAGATCTGATTTTGTCCGAAGATTGCAGGAAAGTGCTGATTTCCCCCCCCCCCCCCTCCCGAGAGAGGGGGGGTAACTCGCAGAATCCTTGCAGAATTGGGGCTGTGCAAGTGCATGCCACATAAATAACAACAAAAGTGGCAAATCCTTTGAAATTTTTTGGACTCCTTGGACTTTTTATGTATTCCTTGGATTTTTTCTTCCCAACTCTGTATGAACCTTGATATTTAATCAAAAATTTTAAAGTATTTTTTAATATCCTTACTATTGTTTTAAATATTTTTGCCATTTTAATACTTTCAAATAAGTATTATACATGAATGCACATGGATTTTTAAATAAACTTAATATTTTTTTTTTAATATACTGGTACTTATGTGTATATATATATATATAATCTAAAACGATGAAATCTACACATCTTCATATATTTTTCTTTTAAAAAAAGACACAAAAATCTGAAGGAACAGAAAGAGATGATCCTGAAACAGATTTAACACATATATAATACAGAACATGTACAAAAGAGTTTAAATCTCTATCTCAAATACATAAAAAGCCTTAAAATTTTTGAAACAGAAAAGTGAAGAAAGTATAAACATGTAAAAAAAGCCATTGTACTAGATTTATTAACAGAATTTTGCGATTCAATTTTCATGTGGGTAAAAATGAGATGTCAAAATATTTACAACTGAACAAGCTTTCACTTAATTAAAAAACACTTTTCTGACAAATTTTGTGGTAAATTGTTCCTTTCAAAGTTGTTTCTTAATTTGAGATACGAGTTTTCAATCTCAACTACATTTAGTATACTAAGACATATTTATAGCATGTAAATGAAATCATACACAAGATTATGCTAAGAACAGTATTGTTGATGTATAGTAATTCCGGGGAGTGGGATTTCTGCAATTTTAAGCACATTTATGCCTGAATTAAATTTTATTTTTAATATGTGGTGTGTATAAAAATATGTAGTATGTCTGTAATATTCACAACTATACAAAAGAATTCAAATACTTTTCCATCTATTTGTAGAAGTTACTGAAAGTGAATTTTCAACTGTATTATGCATTTTCTTTTACACTGTTGTGCAAAATTTAAGGAGGAGTACAAAAATGCCAATTTTCAAGGGATTTTCAAGCAATAATTTTCACAAGAATATTCAAAAGGAAGTAATATAATTTGAATAATTACTATCCCTGCGTAACAGCTAGCCCATACAACATCTCATTCAGGTCACACATGGTCACAAGATTCAGTCACAATGGCAAAACAAAAAATAGGAAATTCCAAATGTCTCTTTTATGAGTCTCAAATGACTACTATATGTAGCCACTGACAGTTCATTGTGACCGTTGATTTGTGGTGAGTCACCAGATGACTTTACAATGTTGTTTAATTGAGAGACTCGTGTGACCTCACATCTGGAGCATAGATGCCAACTTCTCCGGAAATTCCGGAGTTTCTCCTGAAAAGTACGTTAAAATACGGTAGTACGGTAATAAGGTAGAAAATACGGAAATTTACGGCAAAAAATCGCTATATTTTCGATCATTCGGAACCAAAAAATAACGATCTTTTTCGATCAATCATTGCAAAAAATCGCGAAATTCTACAATAGGTCATTGAAATACATCGTAAATACATTTCCGTTAGTTGTTCGCCACAGAAGATCACGTTTTTCGTCAGTAATTCGCGGTAAAAAAAATCTCGATTTTCGTCAGTAAGTCGTGGCAAAACACCGCAATTTTCGTCAGCCATTCGCATAATAAAACCACGATTTTTGTCATTCATGACACAAAATCGCGATTTTCATCTATTAGTCTGGAAAAGATCGCGATTTTCGTCAGTTAGTCTTCGGAAAGAACAGGGATCTTCGATAGTAGGTCTCGTCAAAAGATCGCCATTTTCGTGAGTCATTCGCGACAAAAGATCGCGAGTTTCGTATGTCAGTTTCGGAAAAAATGACGATTTTTGCCTGTCATTTCTGAAAAAAGATTGCAATGTTCGTAAGTCACTCTCTGGAAATGATCGCGATTTTCGTCAGTCACACCAGGAAAAGATCTCGATTTTCGTCAGTCATTTGCGATAAAAGACCGCGATTTTCGTCACTTATTCGCGATAAAAGACCGCGATTTTCGTCTGTCATTCGCGATAAAAGACCGCGATTTTCGCCAGTCATTCGCGATAAATGACCGCGATTTTCGTCAATCATTCACTTAAAAAGATCACGATTTTTGCGAATTATTCGCGTCAAAAAATCACGATTTCCATTAATTACTCTCGGGAAAAGATCGCGATTTTCGTCACATCTGCAAAAGATCCTATTTTCGTCTGTCAGTTGTGGGAGGAAATCACTTTGTTAGCAAACCAGTTGCGAAGAAAAAAATATTTCATGAATTTCACAGCTAGTATAGAAATCATGGATTTTTTGCTCTGTAAGGATAAAAAATATTCCATTTGTATACATTTATTAGATTTTTTTTTAACTACATAGAAAAGTGACATTTATTTTAATTTTGTTTGTATGAATAAATACAAGAGCTGTCAGAGTTGAGGATTGAGAAAGTATGTAAAAAATATTTTAAAAATATCTCTAAAAAAATATGTGCAACTCTGAAACGACTCCTGAAAGGTGACTATTTTACTCCTGAAGAATGTCCGAAACTCCTGAAATTTAACTAGTTCACTCCTGATATGGTACTTACAATGTTGGCATCTATGCTGGAGACTCAATTTCAAAGTCATTATGAATGTTGCATTGTGATAAATTACTAAATAACGTCCCAATAAAGTCACATGGTGACTTTCTGTCACAAGACTTTGTCAAATGGTGACAGAGATCCTACTGTGAAGTAACCATTGTAAAAGTGGTGAAAAGTCACCATGTGACTTTAATGGGACATTATTTGGTAATTTGTCATAATGCAACGTTCACAATGACTTTAAAATCGAGTCTCCAGATGAGAGGTCACATGATAGTCTCAATGAAACAACATTGTAAAGTCACCTGCTGACTCGTCACAAAGTAGCAATCACATTGACCTGCCAATGGAGTCACATATAGTAGTTATTTGAGACTCATAAAAGAGATGTATGGAATTTTCTATTTTTTATTTTCTCGTAGGACTGTGTCTCTTGTGACCCTGTGTGACCTGAATGAGATGTTATATGGACTAGCTGTTATGTAGGGATAGTAATTATTTGAATTATATTACTTCCTTTTGAATATTCATGTGAAAGTTATCACTTGAAAATCGACATTTTGGGACTCATCCTTAAATTTTGCACACCAGTGTACTTCTCATACACTTTCTTATATCTAAATTTTAGTACACCATGTAAAATCTGTACTAATCTATTTATCATAAGGATCTCAGAAGCCAAGGGGTACAAGTGACAAAAATTTGATTTGGAGTAAATTGAGTTCAAAGATAATTGACGTTAAATTTGAACATCAATAACAATTGAATTAAAATGAGAAATTGCAGCTTGTTTCATTGTAGTTTTTGAACTCTTATTTCAATATCTGAAAAAAATAGAGTACAATTTTCTTTAAATTTATAATTATTCAGCAAAAGTGGTTGATCTCTAGAATGCAATACATAATTAGAAAACCTCTTATATTTCTTTGACTAAAAAGAAAAAGAACATATTTCCAGGCCGTCTGTGCACTTATAAGAGGGCCACCAAGCATGTTGTATACAGATTTTGATGGTTTCAGGTTTCAGAGAATGTTGTAGGGTTTATACTGCTAATTATTCTGATGAAAGGATTTCTTCAAATAAACCTTAATTTTTGAGAAATTGGGGGTCAAAGTTCAGCATATATTTTATATTCATTTGAATGTTTTTCTGTTACTGAATTAGTGGCACAACGGTAACGCATGAGCTTACAGACCTAGGGCATGGCCAACTGTATTAGAGGACCAGAAAGCTCTAGGTTGTTAGGATGGATATCAGTACATCAAATCATGTGATTTAATGCCTACCCAATTGGCAGAAACGGCTCTTGTTTGTAAAGCTCCTTGGTAGGCTTTCTCGCAGGATTGTGTCACCTGAGATCATATGATCTGACATCATGAACTCTGTCCTTAAAGAGCTTTTGAGGCCTCTAATGAAGTCAGCCATGCCTAGGGATTGTGGATTCGATACCACATTAGGGCATTTTTCTTTATTTTCTTTATATTTTTTACATGTTACAAATTTTAAGCACAATTTGCAATTCTGCAGCCTTTTTTAACTTTTTAATATTTTCATAATAAATTACATCTTTGGTATTTTTTTTTTTTTTTCATGGGAATTTGTTTTTTTCTTTAACTTTTAAACTAATATTTCTATTGACAAAACTAATTTATGCCTAGAACTTATTTTTATTTTAAGCATAATTCAGAAACAATGATTTTTCTTTTTTCTATAGTTACTTTATGGAATTTTAAATGAAAACTTATCCCTTTTTTGAAAAAAAAAATTTACAAAATAATTTTTAGGTGCGATTTTTCAAACATATTTAGAATTGGATAATTGAAATAATGCATATTTTTGAAAAAGTAATAAAATATTAATATAGTATTGCTAAAAGGCAAGTTTTTACCAGTTATCCAAATTTTTAATGCTTTGTAAATACATTTATCTCTAAAGTTCAACCTTAATATTAATTACCTTTTTCACAAGTAAGAAATGACAGATTACATTTTTAAAATATATAATTTTATTATAACAAATCAAAACACTTTTTATGTTATCTGTAAAAATTCAACTGGATTGTGAAAACTGTCTGTTAATGAGGTAAAATTTACGATAGATATAAAAAAAAAAATGCATAAATTTTTTTAATCCTCTGCTTTCCTTTTCTTGGTAAGAAGGCTATAGATTGTGACAGATTGAATGTTAAAGATTGTGTTACGGAAGGAATTAGCACCAAAAAGTTGACTTTTTTTTCTCAAAATTGATCAAAAAATCAATGTTTGTTTTTAGATATTACATGAAGGCCTGTTTAATTGTGAATAATTTAGTGCTTCATTTTTACCCATACAACAATTATATCCTGAGATATTGTAAATTTTGTTAATACACCCAGCACAATTCCCCACACAAGTGATAACTTTAAAGGGTTTTTTTCTCTAGGTTCATATTTTCTTTACTTTCATTTTTTAAAATGCTAAGACATTTTTTGTATTTGATATAAAGATTTATTTATTTATTTTTGTATATATTTTTCATTATAAATGCAATAAATATGTGCGTGGAATTACCCTTCAGGCTATTATTTTTTAAAAATAAAAGTATATATGAAGATGTGTTAAATTTCATAGCTTTACACTACATATTAAATAAAAAATATATACCAAATGTAAAATGAGATTTTCTAAAAATCCATGTACTGTTTTATATAATATACATAAGAAAAGTAATTGGGCAAAAACATTTTAATTTTCTTATACCTTTTCAAAATTTTAATTAAATGTGCATTTTTATTCATTTTATTTTATTTTATTTTTCAAAATGTACTTTTAGTTGAACCCTAAAATGCAGACAAATCTCAATTTGAACCATATTTTATAAAATAAGAAAAAAAAAAATGAAAAAAATAAACTGTCCATTTTTAAGAAAATATCAAAATTTTCAAAGCTGTAGAATTCACAATTCTGCTCAAAAATTATAATATGTAAAAAATATTAAAAAAAAAAAAAAAAAAAAAAAAAAAAAAAAAAAGCCCAAGGTGGAATTGAACACACAATCTCCTATTCCATAAGCTTGCACACTACTGCTATGTTACGAATGTGTATTCAAAAGATATATTATTGGGTATTTGAAATATACACTGAATTTTAACTCCCAATTTCTCAAACTAAAGCCCATTTGAAGAAATCCTTTCACCAGAATAGTTAATGGTATGACCCCAACATAATACTCTGAAATCATCAAAATCTTATGCACCATGTTTGATGATTCCCTTGTTAGTTCAATTTTGCCACTTATACTCCTTGGCTTTTGAGGTCCTTTTATATAAAGCTTCATAAAAGAACTGGAGTACCTTTCCGATTATAAGTTTATTAATGAAATTTGGTTTTCAAATTTGTTATATGCTTTTCAAAATGTGTACTTATGTGTGCGTATATTTCTACAAAATTTATATTTTAATGCATATTTTAAATTTTCAAAAACACCAGTTATTGTAAATTATAACTGAAATCTATATCTAGAAGTTTTGAATATGCAGATCTAAAATCATAGTTCATTCTGCCTAGCACTTTTTGAATTATGCTTTTAAAACCTATCCGGAATTGCATTCCTATTTCTGAACTTACAAATTAATTTAACATTAGGAGTCTCACAAAATATCTAAACTATTTGACCAAATGACTTCCTGTATGATTTCCTAAAGTAAAATTTTTCAAAAAAGCCAATTATCATGTAAAAATTAATTGTTCATAAATTGAAAATTTCAGAATTTGGTATAACTACAATATGGAAACAATCCTCCTTACCTCCCAAGTTTATTATTTTATTTATTTATTTTATTTTATTTTATTTTTTTTTTTCTTTTTTAGCATAAATTGAAAAGAGATGATAATTTCTAGTCAATTTGCTGTTAAGTCTGATTGTGTATTGTATGTGATGTGCAGCACAGCAATGAACCTGCCGTTATGTTTATCTATTTGCCTCTGAAATTTTGTTCATTGTAAATTGTACACAAAAAATAAACACCTATACAGTAAAGTACAGGGTGCGGCAGGTATTTGAGAACAAAGTTATCTCTGCAGACAAACAGGAATAAATACTAACGAAAGAACATTTATTAACTTTGACATTATATACAGTTGATCATATGTACATTAAATAATATTATTCAATAAAACCTCCTTCAGCTGCAATAACAGCTTCTACATGGTGTCGAAACCGACGGCAGGCAGCAATCAGATGATTTTTGTTAATATTCGCCATTGCATCCACAATGGCTGTTTTGAGAGACGAAATTGTGCTATGAGGATGTTTATTAGAGTCTCTTTCAACAACGCCCCATACATAATAATCCATTGGATTAACATCTGGGGAGCTGGGAGGCCACAAGTTTGGGGTGATGTGATCGTGAAAATTCTCCGCCATCCATTCTTGAGTTGTATGAGCTGTGTGAGATGGTGCAGAGTCTTGTTGGAAAACATATGGCCTCTCCTGTGCTACAGTAGTAATCCAGGGCTTCACAACCGTGTTCAGAACCTCAGTGTAAGCAGCGGCGTTGACTCTAACACCTTGGTCAAAAAAATGTGGCGGCATCACATCTCCTTTGCTGCTAACGACCCCCAAAACCATCACAGAGGCTGGAAACTTTGTGTGCATGACGGTAGGAACCTCCTCGGGTGTTTTACATAGCCAGCGATCATTTTTTCGGTTTGTCTTCTGGTCCTGCACAAAGTTTTTTTCATCAGAAAAAAACCACAGCATTCCCGGTTCCTCTGGATGTTTTAATTTAATCAGGAGACGTTTGGCTCTAATCAGACGGTTCTCTCTGGTCTTTTTAGACAAGAACTGTCCTCTCCGGATGACATAGGACTTGTATCGAAGGTCTTCATGAACCACTCGTCGAATGGTGGCCTCATTAACTCCCAATTCCTTACCCAGTGCTCTGATTGACTTCCCAGGATCATTATCGATGTTAACTTGAACTTGGCTCACAAATTCTGGTGTCCTGATAATGTCAGATCGCTGACAATGTCGTTTCCTGTGAGTAATTTGCGCCACATCACCCTTGGAAGCCTCCAGTTCTTTCCGTACTTTGAAAACAAATGATCGGGCGACTTTCAGAAATGTGGCAATTTCTAAATCGGAGTGCCCTGCAACCAAGGAAACAATAACAACGTGCCGCTTCATTTCTTGCGTTAGGTTAGACTCTGACATACTTACCTGCAACAGAATAAAAATTGTAACTATAACCTTCTGAAAAATATTTAACCTATAATGCGTGTTCTCAAATACCTGCCGCACCCTGTAGTACTAAAAGTAAACAAAAAAGTACCTATATATATTTTTTTCTACCATGAATCTCATGTTTTATTTATTTATTTATTTATTTTTAAACCAGATTAATCTTGCTTTGGTTATTCAATCAGTATTAGAGAATATATATAGATATATTTAAAATTTATTATTTTATGTTGAGCTTAATTTAACTATCATATTATTGCCTGCTTTTTTTAAAGGACAGTCATGTAAATATGAAAGTAGAAAAAAAGAAAATAAAAAAACGAAAACTTGAAGATCAAAAGGGAAGCCTAATGAAATCTAAGGTAACTTTAATAGCTAATTGTTCAGCTTGCAGTTTAACTTTAAACTTAAAAATGATAAATATATCATTTTTGTCTATATTGTAAATTTTATGATAATCTTCCCTACACAAAAATTTAGTAGTGAACCCCTTTTAATTTTCTTCGTCAGTATATTAATATGTAGTAAGAATTAGATAATTTCCATGTACTTAAAAATTTATTATTAAAGTGAATGTAATTATACTTGTCAGCATCTGTTGGTAACATTAATTAATAGATTTGATTTTGCATTGATTAGAAAAACACAAAAAAGTGTATAATTCTTTGTTTAAATAAATAATAATTAAAAAAAATCATTTTTAAATTTTCCTTATTGTGAAAATCACTTTAACTGTACTATCATTTTATTTAAATTAAAGTTTCTAATAATACAAGTGCATCATTCAATAGTAGTTTTTTGATGCATTTTGATGACTTAACTTTTAAATAATTTTTTGATTTTTAATTATGAATTATTCAATCATTTAAAGAAAATAGTTCACATAGTTAAGCATATAGCTATTTAAAAACATAGATTTTCTCAGTTAAAGTCATTAAAATAAATCTGATGATTTTTTTCTTACATTTTTATGTAAAAAATGGTTTATTCTTAATCATTTATAATAAAAAAGTAATCTTTTACAGATTGCCAATACTAAAAGCAGATTAAAAATCCAATTGAAAGAAAACAAGCAAAAGAAAAAGAAAATGCGACTAGGTGGCAAATTATTTGGAAATCAGCATTCTCATTCATCTTCCTTGAATGGTGCTGATGGTGTTGGTATCAAGCATAAAAAATTCAGACCCAAAGGTGATGTGAAAGATTCTAGGAAAGAAGGAACTGTTCACTTTAGGAAAGAGATGAAGGATGGAACTGTTAAGACAGTGAAAATGAGGACTAAACTGTTTGATAAACATCAAAAGAAAAAAAATACTCCTTCTAAAACTAAAATTGAAAGGAAACTACACACTGGGAAAAAAGAATCACGTTACAATGAACCAGATGATTTATGCTCAGCTGCAAATTGTCTTCGCCCAATAGGTCAGTAGACATTATTTTTTAGTTGATTTTGAAAAGAATTATTTTTATGTATGTAAAGCTTTGTATATTTATAGTGTAAAGAACTGTTTATATCATGCAAATTGAATATTTCCAACTGAGCAAAAAATTGCCCAGGCCGGGAATTGAACCCAGATCCTTGGCTTACAAGGCCAATGCTTTACTGTTTAAGCTAACTGGGCAGTAGCCGGCTGGGATTTTTCGCTACAACTATATCATTTCAGCTACAGTAGTTGGATTGTACTCACAATATGACACATATAGCTGGGTTTTACTTGGATTTCATTTAAATAAAGCTACATATTTTTAAGCTTGGATAAATCTTACTAAAACATATCAGTACAAATTTTTCGAAATATTTTTTAATGATGTTTAGGCATTGGAAGATTGGCAGTTTCCGTTTTGCATTCAATAAATATTTGGAATGAACTATCATGTAATACGGATTGAAGATTTTCCATCTGAGTGAAAAATTGCCCAGGTCTGGAATCGAACCCAGATCCTTGGCTTACAAAGCCAATGCTTTACTGTTTAAGCTAACTGGGCAATAACCAGCTGGGACTTTTCACTCAAATAACCTTTATTGGTCATAACATCTGGTCTGTCATTTAGACAACTTGGCAGAATAATCCGCAGGTAATGGAATTCCATATAACGATGGGCACATAGACATACTATTATTTTAGCACAATCAAACTGATTGGTAAATTTATCATACGAATTGAATATTTCTAACTGAACGAAAAATTGCCCAGGCCGGGGATTGAACCCAGATCCTTGGCTTACAAGGCCAATGCTTTACCATTTAAGCTAACTGGGCAATAGCCAGCTGAGACTTTTTGCACAGATAACCTTATTGGTCATAACATCTGGTCTGTTATTTAGACAGCTTGGCAGAATAAACATCATGAGATATCAAACAAATTGAGTAAATGAAAAAATTCATATGATAAATTTGATAGGAATATTAAATATTGTAGTTTGTTTTACTTGAGAGAGATAATGATAGGAAATATCCTTGATAAGATTAACTTAAAAATTTTCTTTTAATTAAATTTTATTAACCATGAAAGCTATAAACTTCCTTTGAAATATAACTTTCCTATCTTTATGGATCATGAATTTTTTTTTTTTTTTTTTTTTTTTAATCTTGTTTTATTTAGATACTAGCAGCCCACCCTCGCTTTGCTTCGGGTAGAGCAAGCCGCCCAGTCCCGTGTCACTATTGACACTGCAAATTGTTACTACCACTTCATCTCATTAAATTCAACTACTAAAAGCATTACCCTCTTTTTAGGTAGTCGGGTAAAAAATAGCCTAAAGGCCCCCGTCCTCGCTCGAGGAAACGCTCGCGAGCTAATGCTATTCCTATGGGGAAGCATTTTTCTAATATATCTTTCGCATTTTGACATTTTTGAATATTTTTTTTTGCATTTGATAGCTGAGGTGCATGCCAACAGCGCACCTTTTTTCCTTTTTCAATTTTGGTTGCAGATATTTTTTACAAAGTTAGTTTCACTTTCAAAACCGGTTTCGAAACTGAAAGTGCTTTTTAAAAAATGTATCTGCAATGAAAATCGAAAAAGTAAGAAAGGTGCGCTGTGGGCATGCACCTCAGCTATCCAATGCGAAAAAAATTATTCAAAAATGTCAAAATGCGAAAGAGTTATTAGAAAAATGCTTCCCCATAGGAATAGCATTAGCTCGCGAGCGTTTCCTCGAGCGAGGACAGGGGCCTTAATCTAAGGCGTCAGATACCTCCATACAAAATTTCATAAAAATAGATTTATCCTTTCTTGAGTTATAAATGGTGCAACTAACACGACTTTGTTTTATGGATATAGATTATAGCAGCCCGCCCCGGCTTCGCACGGGTATTAAAGAAAATTTTCAAATTATAAATTTTTACACACACACTCATACTCTCTTTGTACGTGGAGTTACTAAAAAAGTGTAAAATAATAAAAGAAAATTCAGATATTAGTATTATTTTTTATTTATTTGTAATAATGTTTGTAAAAAGTTTTACACCTGCAAAACAAAATCCATTAAATTTATTGGGTCAAAGCTTCTTTGTAAATGATATTAGATGTTGTTTAGCAAAATAAATTGATTTTCAGGAACTCCGACCCGCGATAGGCCAACATATAGTTGGCCATGAGTAAAACATTCTTTTCGTAGGTCGATCCCTACTAATTCAAAGGTTTGACCATGGGAATTATTAATAGTTATTGCGAAAGATGTTTTTACAGGAAATTGAAGCCGTTTAAATGGGATTGGTTGATCAGTTGGGATCATCGGTATCCTCAGAATATGAGCTAGTTGATCAGCTGCTGGGCCGGTGATAATGGTTGCTACAATTAAATTGTCCTTAAATTCCTTTATAAGTAGCCTCGTCCCATTGCACGTTCAGAGGGCTTAAATTCTCAAAAGCATGATTGAATTTCTCAAAAGCATGATTGGAATTCCAATTTTTAACATCAATTCATGTGATTGCAGTCCAGAAGAGTTTAGTGAATTTAAAAATTCCTGTGGATAATAGACTGTGTCTTCTATATTAGTCACGATGTCGATTGATTTGAAATTTTTTACTTGGCCGGGAACTTTATGAATAACCGAATTGTTCATTTCGTTGATACTGTCATTCCTAGGTGATACTATTGCCCTAGAACACAACCAATGAAAGTCTTTTTCATGTAAATTCTCGATGTCAGGGTATACTGCATCTATTAAAAATTCTAAACTATGGACTAAGCCTAGAGACTCATCCAGAAGGATGTTACAATTTCTGCTTAAATTTGGAGTGCTAGTAAAATTGGGTTTTTCTGGGTTTTATTGGGTTTTTTGTTTTTGTAATAGGTGGGAGCAAGAGAAGTCCATTATTTCTAGAAAGTTTGTATTAAATTAAAAAATCATCTTATATTTTTATTAACTTAATATACAAGTAATTTTCATTGAAATAACCCAAATAAATCAGTGTGAAAGGTTCTAAAAAAGTTTTTACTTCTATGATCCTGCAATATTATATAATAACCACATATTTAAAAGTTAATTTAATAAATAAAACTTTTAATCTGCATTCCCCACTAAGAACACATTTTTTTTCAACAAATCTTTAATCTTTTTATTATTTATCAAACAAAGGATGCTTGATAATATTTTCAAGATACCTATGATTCATTTTATAGAGCAGTTTATTCTTTGAACACAATACAGAGCTGTTACTTAAAATATTTTACAAAATATTATGTATTGAATACAAAATTATACATAACTGATTGTAATTATTTAATTTGAATATTTTGAAATGAAGTTATAATGCACTTATATCCAACATTTTTTTTTTTTTTTTTTTTTTTTTTTTTTATCGACAAACATGAATGGTACAATACATAATGGGAAATGATATTTAAGGAGGGGCAGGGGAAATTAAAAACTTGATTTAAAAAAAGAAAAAAGTTTAAACAAACAAAAAAAGTTTATTTGGATTTTTTTTAAGTCCTTCAACCCCCCCCCCCCCCCCTTTTTTTTTTTTTTTTTTTTTTTTTTTTTTTTTTTTTTTTTTTACCAACCCTGGCCTAAACAGAATAAGTAAAATTTTTATCCAATTGGGAACCTACATTATGAAATTTTATATTGTTAAATCTTAACATAAAAGATCTTGTCATTTTTCATCTGTGCAAAAATTTTATGATTGGCTATGTATATTGATTTTGTTTTTTTTTTTTTTTTTTCATAATATGAAACTTTTAGAAGAATTAGGCACATTATTTTGACAATTTTGACTTTGTCACATTTGACAGTACACCCACAATCTGTTTTGAAAGGATAGAGTACCTCTTTAACACAAAGGTTAAAAAACTAATATAAAAGCTACTGAATATTAAATAATATCATAGATTGTAAAAAACCCAATAAAACCCACTTTAATGTGGGTTTTATTGGGTTTTTTAGAGTGGGTTTTAGCCAATAAAACTCACCCGGGTTTTTTTGGGTAGGTGGGTTTTTTGCAACCCTGGCTACCTATATCCTTGCCTCTTGTTCTTTTAAAAAATACTTCAAAATTCCTATGTTATTTAAAGTATGACGTCATATTTTTCTAAATCAAATATTTTATTATAATTTAGTTCTTTCTTGTTCACTTTACTTCTAATTATCTCGCCATTTTTCACAGAGAACCTCTTATTAATGTAACCGATATTCATGTGTCTTATATAATAAAATACTTTTTTTTTTCTCCAAGTATGACGTCATATTTATTTTCCTTTGAATTCTTTTTATTTTAATTTTTCACGTGGATGCTGTTCAACTGAAAATTAATTGCCAAGAAGAAATTATTATTCCAGACTTTGATTTTCTTGGCAACGGGAAAGAAAAATAGTTACTTTTTATCGGAAAAATTTTAATTGATTCTGTAATGAAATTTTGAATTAATAAGGAAAATATTTGAATAAATCAATTAAAAATTAGCCTATGTTCACCGGAAATAGTGTAGCTTTCCAACTGTGAAAGAATTTTTCAAATCCGCAACGTAGTTTCGGAGCCTATTCAGTTCAAACAAACAATCAAATCTTTCCTCTTTATAATATTAGTATAGATTAATGCAGTTTAAGAATACAATTTTATTTAAATTAGAGAATTTTATTTCTTATTTCATATTGCATATGTTTGTATATCAATAACATAGGTACGATTGTCAATTAGGTCCAGTGTGATGATGGTGTTATTAAATCTTATTAATCAACAAAGATATGAATTTCACTGGAACATAACTTTTTTATCTATGCATATTATGAAATTTCTAGAATCTTATTTTATATAAAAATGCAATTTTATTTAGATTAGAGAATTTTATTGTTTGTTTCTCATTATATGTTATGTTACACATAGGTGAGGCTGTGAACTGGGTCCAATGTGATGGTGGTTGTGAACAGTGGTTTCATCTGCTGTGTGTAGGTTTAGATGTTACTGAGGTTAGTGAAAGTGAAGATTACATTTGTCCAAATTGTATGAACCAAGAAGGCAATGAAAGGCATCCAATGCTTCATATTAAAGAAGAATCTTCATTTTATGATGCATCAGGGGAATCTTTACACCAAAGTGAAAGTGATGTTTCAGTTCCAGCACATTCATCATCCTTGTTTTCAACCACAGAAGTGACAAGTCCAATATTGGACTTTGAAAGTGCATCTAAAGTGGCAGTGTCAGTACTGGCATCATTTGCCAAAAACTCTTTTGCTGCAGATAGACCGCCTACTGCAGAAAGTTCAACACCTTCATCAGAGACTTTGGATCTTGCATCTTAATCTTATTTTCATATAAATGATTAATTTACTTTTATCATCTGTCCTTGCATATATTTGCGTACCATTTTGTAATTTTTTTTTCTCTTTCTCTCAGTCATCATTTTGATTTTTTTAATACATCCAGGGTTCATATGTTTTCCTCTTTTAAATTTACTTTGACGCATTATTAATAAATGTTGTGTTGTGTTGAAGAAATGGATGGCTTAACAGTTTAATAAATTTGTAAGCTGAAGATATTACCTTTTACAGGATTCAGAAATATTAGAGTAATCAGATTATTTTAGCAAAACAAAATACAACAATAATATTTTTAAAAAATGAAATCAATAGTATATAATTAGTGAAATTCTTTTTAAAAAATGAGTTTTTACTAATGTTTGATTAAAAGATTGCATAAATTTATTATTTTAAAAATTGCATAAAATTGGCAGTGCATGGGTGGGAGACAAACTTCTTTTTGTGCTAACACAAGTAATTAATTTTGACAGCAAATATTTTACAGCTGTCTTCAAATGTAGTACTTGTGCAGTCACACTTTTGTTTTCTATTTTGGATGCAGCATGCATGCTTTACTTCATAAAAACCATTAACAAATTGCTATTTTTAATACTAGTTGATCATTTTAGTTCTTCTGGAATGTTCTGAACTTTTTTTTTCTTTTTTTTCATACTAAATTTCTCTATTTAGTTATTTTATCAATTTAGATGTGAACATTCCTTTTAACGAGTAAGGAAAATATTTACCATTACCATTTCATGTAATAAAATTTGAATCTAATTATTTAATTTACTTCTTTTTTATGATGTGATATTTTTTGGATGGATTTAAATATAAGCAAAATTTTAATTTCTGATTGATTTTTCATTTCTAGTGTATGTATAATTTTGCATAAATGCAACAATCAGAAAATTATTTTATTTTCAAGAGGAAAAAACTTTTCACTTTTACATTAATGATTATGTAAGAAAAACACCTTTTTTTTATTATTATTTATGTGTAAGCCATTCAATCTTTAGTCCTGACCCTGAATAAGTGAATGTTTAAGTCATTATTTAAAATTTTTAAGAAATTCAAATTTATTTGTGTAATTGTTTATTTTTTATCTTTGGTGATTAATATTATCAAAATATGGAATAAGCCTTTCATGGTTTAGTGCAATTTAAAGATTCTTTGTATTACTTCGCCTAACATGTTAAATATATTAAAATAGTATAATATTTAATATATTTTAAATGTTTGGCAGGATTCTTATGAAACTTATTTATTTATATACATAATGCTTTTTTTTTTCCATGTGGAGAAAGTAGATTTCATCTTATGAACCCTGTGATTATGACATAGAAATGTTATTATTCGTGTATACAGTTCTTCATAGTTCTTGTTTGAAGCACTTGTAGTGCAGTTTTGTTAGACTGTTAGATGTGATCAAAGTGTAATTTGGGGTGTCATCAAACATTACATCATTTGGTGATGTACATTTTACTCATCCTGTTTTTATCACGCATTTGTAATGTAATAAATCTGTTTGTCCTCATGTAAAGTTTATTTTGTGTTATATGACTATCAAAAATTATATTTATGTATATCTTATGTGACTTATTTCAGAAAAGTATTTGGCTCTCCTAACACCTGAATTTTAGCATTTTCGTTCATAACTAGGCAAGACCATATGTGAACATAATCTGAAATCACTCATTCAAAATAAATTTTTCTAAAAAAATATTTTAAAAATAGACATTTGTGCCTTCTGATGTTACAATGCTTAATATAGCAGAGTTCATTCTATGTGTCTCTTACGTAGTTAATTTTTCTAAAATATCCCCCTTTTGTTAAAAAACTTCCCGTCCTAATCTTCACAAGTGTACTACAATCTTTTGATTTAAAATTATCTCAGTAAGACTTTTTTGGTGTATATATTTTACTGCTTTCTGATAGATTTTTACACATTAAAGGTGCTATATGCAATTTATGTAGTATTTAAATGATCTATTTTAATAATAGTAATAATAAACAGATTTTTCCCATGACAAGATTTGCTTTTTTTTTTTTTTTTTTTTTTTTTTTTTGTGTTGTTTTTGAAGGACATTATTTTAAAACTATTGAACAAAATATTTTTTTAAATACATATTTAATTTTACTTGAAGTGTTCAAGTCTTACTCAGTTTTGCTAAGATTTTTTAACGCATAAAATTATAAATTAAGTATATTTTAGAATTATTTTTGAAATTAACAACAGGAACAAATAATAATAATAATTAAAAAAAAAAAAGAAAAGGAACAGTATAAGAAATAAATTTTACAAATACAATTTTCATAGGAGATATTTTGAAGATATGAATGCATCATATGCTAATAGTTTTAATAATAATGAGGAGAGTTTGAGATCTCACTGATCTTAAGGTTATCTATCAGTTTTGTAAAAGTTGGTGAATGTAGACTTTCTTTGAATCTTATTTATAAACTTTTCCATGCTATTGAGCTTTGAGGTAGTGGAAACTGTATTTCTATTACAGCATTTGAGATTGTTTTTACATCATTATGATGTATAGTAAGTGTAAACAAAACAATTTTTCATGATATGTGATTTGGGGTTATTATTTTAAATTGTATCTTCCCAGTTTGTAAATTGAGAATTATAGTTTAACTATCATACTGCCTTTTTGAACCAAATAACATTTCTTCCCTTCCTTCTCACCTATATATATATACACAGCAGAGGACTTATTATCTATAATCCTCTGGACCAAAGGCTTTCCAGATTCTAGAATTTTCCAGATTTCAGGTTCTTTTGAAATTTGAAACACCCCCCCCCCCCCTCCCCTTTAAATTCAAGATTTTTTAAAAATGTAAAAATAGCAAAATTAAATCCCATGTACAATATGAATAAAACATGTTTTGAATGTTTTTAAATTATGTAAACAAGAAATTCTGTGTTATTTAATGTTAACAATGAAAAAATATAAAAAATTGAAATGGGTAACTAATATTCTATCTACAAACTTTACTCCTTTTTTTTTTTTTTTTTTCCTTAACATAAATTTTGATAGATCATTTTAATGAATCTTATTATTATTATTTTTTAATTTCACTAGTTGATTATGCAGAAAACTTTTTAAATGATGATTTTTAACAATCTTCACAAATTCCATCAGAAAAAAAAATTAGAAACCATGATCTGATAAACCATTTTGGAATGCCTAAGAAGGTTGGGAGGATACAAGAAAATAAACAGAACTCTTATCTTACATGTATTCAAATAATATAGTGGCATAGCTATAATATTTTTTCGAAGGAAGGGAGGGAAAGAGAACATCTGACATTTTTTTTTCTTTTTGTAATGAATTGTAATATAAGTTAAACTAAAATTTAACAAAAAAGATTTTTTTTTTCCCTAATTTTGAGAGTGGGAAAAAAAAAGGGTTTTTGTTCCCTCAAAACTGAAAAAAACTTTTTTAGTTGCACATTGAAACAATAACTGAAGAAAAAAAATCAATAAAATTTTTGAAAAAATTCAGAAATTACAAAATTTTAGTAAAAACTTATAAATTTTTCAGATTTGTCAAGTCTCTATTTAACAAAATCCATTTTTCCATCAAAAAATTAGCTAGATAGAAAAATTCAGTGAATAGAGAATGACAAAAAAAAATTTCATTTAATGTTTAAATTTTAAAATAAAAGGTTTTTGAGCTGTTTAAGGTTTTGAATTGCTCAATGCTAATTTAATATTTCATTTGTTTAGCAGTTTCAAAGCAGAAAATAAATGTTTATTTGAAAACATAGTTTTAAAAAAAAAAGTATTAGGAAAATTTGCATTTTTTTTAATCTAAGAAATCTGTAATTTTGGGGTTTTTTGGATTTCAAAAATTTTTGTACTTGTAAAAAAGTTCATACTTTAACAAGGAATGCAGATTTCAATGGGGTTGATTTCCTTTGTTTTGGCACCATCACCTTGTAATGTCAAAGGTATTTATTGTGATGGGTTTGTTTTTCTTGTTTTAAGTTTCTCCTTTCATGCTCATTGACTTTTTCACCAGCATTGTTAAAAATATCACTATCATTGGGCTACTAAGCAACAAAAAGATTGTCATCCACCTTCAAAAAGTCAGAGACTACATTTATTTTTGATGCTTCCAAATTTGTTTTTTTTCTCCATTTCTCTTTTACTCTACTATTGTTGTTTCAAAATCCACAGAATCCTCTTCTTCAGAAAAGCCGAACTTTTTAAACCACTGAAAATCATCTTTTCTGTCTCTTGCTTTATTATTTTGCATAATTATGATATTTACTTTATTAGTCAATGACATAATTGTTTTGGTCTTAACAACTATTGATAGTTAGTTTGAATATTTCAAACATATATAAGAAATATAGATAATTATTACTTATGCCAACAGAAGTAAATATAAAATAGTTATTAATGGAAATTGTCTGCTTAAAATAAATAATAAATTATTTGATTGTAATTAAAAGTGTAAGAATGAAACATTTAAATGTATTTTAGCTTGCTTTTAAAATGTAAATATTTTAAGATTGACTTGCTGCAAAATACACTTTTTATCTTAAAATAAAACATTTTTCTATGTTTTCTTATGAATTCTTAAAATTTCTAATAAAAATTTAAAATTTCGCCAAAACTTTTTTTTTAACTTTGTATAGTAATTATTTTTAAGTTTTTTATATTTATCAATAAGTTTCCAAGAATGAACTCTGCCAATTGTATTTTCTTTTACTATTCTGTTTTTATTTATTTATTAAATGAAAGAACATTTTTATTTCATAAACCAAATATTGTTTTTTTCTGTTGATAGCAAACAAGAGAAATATTGTACATAATGTATAAAATGTTCTGCTACAATGTAGTTTTGTTTTGAATGTATGTTGTTTAATGAAAGTAGCATTTGAATCAGATAGGAAAATACATTTATTTTTTAAATTGCTCTTAAAACAATTACCTGGGAGAGGGGAAAGCTGTGAAGTAATTAAAATAATCCTTATATGAAGATTGATCATTCACTAAAAAATCACTAGTTTTACAAAAATTTCTTACTCTTATGTTAAACAAAAAAAGTAATAGGATATACATTTCATTTGATTAATATTATAATTTTATAGAGTTAGAAATAAGATTTCTGACTTTATGCTTCTTTTCAGAAAAATATATTACTTCAATTTATTTGATTGAAAATAAATAGTATTTTATCAAATATAAATACTTTTAAAATAATGCTAAAATGTGTTTATATATTTTTTTAATAACTTTATAGTAGAATTAGGCATTATTTCACTTTTTTTCTTTTAACTGTTAAAAAAGACTTTACACAGTTTTTCAACTTTTAAACTGGATATGTGTTTTTTAATTAGAAAAAAATCATTTTTATATTCTTAAAGCAATGAGTAATTATCCACACTAAGTTATATATTTTCAGCTATCTGCTTGCTCATTTTTCAGAGTTTTTCAAATGTTAATTTTCATTGAAATGCAGCAAAATTATAGAATTTATTGTTCCTTTTATTTTTGTGATATTAAAATTGCTTTTTGTTTTTATTGCATTGTAGCAGAACACATTTTTAAAAAAATATATTTTTAAAGAGTTAATCATTGTTTCTTTTTCTTTGCTTTTTGCTATTTGGAGTTAAATGGGAGTATTTACTTGGTGCATTTAATTCTTTGAAGGCTTTAAGCTCTTTAAAATATATAATATATATACTTTACCTGTAATTATGAATATTTGTTTGTTTTCATTTTGTTTTGCTAGTTGTTTTGACTTTATAGAAATATTGTGTCATATTTTGTAAATAGATTCTAAATGTATTGTGCTGTTTTTCTTTACATAGTTAGATTAAAAATAAGAGATAAAAAAAAAACTGCCATAGTTTATACTGCTGATCAAATTCAGTATTAGCTTATGTTTTTAAGAGTTTTTATGTATCACAAATTTAGGATAAAATATTAGATTTGATAAGAAAATTTCTATAACAGGAGTTCCATGTTTTCTCTTATAAATTTAAAGAGCAAACTACTAAACTATAAAATTATAGTAAAAATCAGTTACAGTTAATTTTTCTTCAATAACATCGATGTTTATTGCACATCCAATAAGTAAAATTATAATGTGTAACATATTAATCATTAATGTGACAAAAGTTTTTAATAATTTTTAATTATTTCAAACACTTACTGGGTTCTCTTAAAATAAATTTTTTTGGAGAACAAAGGTAAATTTATGTAAATAATGGATAGATACATTTGAGGCATTTCACTTTATAGTTTATTCTGATACATATGTATGAAAAAAAAAAAAAAAAAAAAAAAAAGATGAAAACAAAAATTGCTCTTGAAATTTTAACCAATAATTCTTTATTCAATGTTATAAGTGTGTCTATCTGTAATACAACATGATTCATTTGAATCTTCCATTCACATTTATTAAAGGGCTACTTCAGTCAAATGAAAAGACCCATTAACTAATGCTAATCTTATGGAAGAAATTTATAAAGATATCTCAGTTGCATTTCAATATTTTTAAATGATTTTTTGCATTGGATAGCTGAGATTGATCTGAATGCAAGTCGTTTTTTACTTTTTTGATTTTGGTTGCAGATATTTCTTACGAGGGTGCTTTCACTTTTCAAACCGGTTCCAAGAATGAAAGTATCCACATAAAAATATCTGTAAACAAAATAAAAAAAAAGTAAAAAATGGCCTGCATACAGGTTGATCTCAACTATTCAATGCAAAAATAAATAAATAATAAATAAATAAAAGGCAACCGAGATATCTTTATGCATTTCTTCCATAGGATTAGCATTAGCAAATGGATTTTACTCTTAATTTTAATGCATTTTTCAGTCGCTTTATTACACTGAAGTAAAAAGCTGTTGATAATGATTTTAATTTTAAGCACTTTGTAGCATTATGGTATATTTTACCTTGCACAGATTTTATTACAGTCACTATATGTTTTATGTTATATCTTTTGAACAGTCTTGGTCACTTGCAAATCTTTGAGCATTTATTGTGCTTTCAGTGCGTAGTTCTACCTCAAATTTTAGTATTATATTGCAAAGCAATTTACTTTGTCTTTCTACAGAATATAATTTCATGAATTTGGATTTCTTGAAAGTGTAATGATTAATAATAATAATAAGATAGAATTTTAGCATATTTTTATGCATAAAAGTAATTTAAAATTTAAGATATGAAGTTGTTGTATTATCTAAAATCTATTTCGTATTATTTAAGTGTAGTTTTTAAAAATTTATTTAGCAACCAGTATATTTATTGTAATAAATTAAAGATGTTCCTATTGAAATATGTAATTTTAGTAGAAGCAAAAGTTTATTCATTGCATTGTATAGAAATTTTAGAATGAATATATAAATGTAAAATTAAAGAAAATTGAAATATACACATCAAGATATTTTACACAAGTACAGTATCATGTTATTTTAGAAAAATGAGTATAATCAATAGATGTGTATACACATACAAATATACTAGGAACTCCTGCAACTTAAATATATACATATATTTAATAAACAAAGCCCCTCAAAATTGCTTTAAACCAAAATTTCATGCAAAATTGTCTGATTTTTACCTTATTTTTTTTTCTCCCTTTTTAAAAGTTAAAAAAAAAATATATTTTTTCCCCATCGATTTTATATCTTGTAAAGTTCCTTATTCATTTACTATCTGTAAAATGCTATTCAGGAGAGTTAATTTGAAATTTATACTGTATTTTTTTTTTTTTTTTTTTTTTTTATTGTTTTAAGTTTTATTCTATTAAATATAGTATTAAGTTAATTCAATAGTATTTTTATTTAGAATGCTTATTTTCATTTATATTTCAAAAAATGATTCCATATGTTTCAAATAAATGTAGTACTGCCCTTTTATCTATTGCAGTATTTGGGAATATTGTATATGATTAAAAAGTTTTTCATAATTTTATCTGTAATAATGAATTCAGTGTTAATAAACTGCTTTGGCACCTTCATTTTTATTTTATTTGTTTTGAATCTAACAGATTTTATGCATATCCATTCAAAGGAAAAAATATATATATTGCATATATAGCAAGCTTCAGACCAGAGGTTCCCAAAGTGTGCTCCGCGGAGCCCTTATGAGCTGGCTTTTAGGGGCTCTGCGATGTTCCAGGAAAATAAATAAAACATGACAGAAATTAGCATAATTCAAGGGAAATACTTTCAAAAGTATGGAGGGATTTTTTTGTGAATATGTGTGTGTCAAAGATAATTATATCTATAAGTGTGTTCAAAAATACAATATTGCATTTCAAAACCATTTAAACATTTGCATTATACATGTATCTATTTTTTGTATAATATTTTTGGTTTGAATTGCTTTATTTTATGTTTCTGCATTTAATGTGTTTTAAAAATTCGATTTAATAATAAGCTACAAGAAATAGTATTCTGAATCGCAAGCACAACATGAATCGAAACAGAAAAGGCCCGCCAGTGCTGTTAATTCTGTTTGCCAAACAAAAGGGAGAACAGTTTTGTTTTTTGGAGCTCCGCCTATTCATATGTTTACATTTAATTCTTTTTTGCTTAGTAACAAGGTTCTAACGTCCTTATTAGTTCATACCGAGTTCATACTGCTAATCCCAAAAGAATGTTTTTATTTTAAAAATGGATGACATTAACACCTTAACAGTGTTGCTTGAACATCGCTCCAGTAAAAAAAGTGTGCTTTCCTCGTTACTAAAAGCTTTCTGAAATCACAAAATTTTAACTATAATTTTTGTTGTATTTAAAGGAAATATCTCGATTATACAAAGTAGATATTTTAATTTTTTTTTAAAAAAGAGGGTTTTAATCTTTTTTTTTTTTTTTTTTTTTTTTTTTTTACTGTGTCCAATAAAATTAATGTTAAATAAAACTATTAAAGGGTTATATAATAGAAAATTTGATTTAAAAATTTTCTAGCATGAATTTTGAATTTTTGTATCAGGAAAGATCAAATTGAGAACCTTGATCCAATGTTGGAAATTACTGTTTTGGATTTTTATCCAGAGGATTTTTCTCTGCTCGAAAGGCATAAAAAACATTAATTTGTAAACCACAGAATATTGTTCAGTTCAGGGGCTCCGCCTTAGAAATTCTTCCCAAAAAGGGCTCCACGGGCCCAAAAGTTTGGGAACCACTGCTTCAAACTATCCAACCTTCCATACAAGGGGAAAAAAACTAGGTAAAGGGGTAAAGGGAGAAAATACTATCTGGCCTAATAATAAAAAAAGAAATGAGGATTGTTGCAAGTGGCCAAGAAGTTAGGTTCCATCGTGGTAAAATCTTGACTCATGACATGAAGGAGCAAGAAGGAATTACAGAATTCAGTAGTGAAGCAATGACAAGATAAAAAGGTTTGTATAGAAGAAAATATGTGCTATGAATCAACTGTTGTCTTGGGTGTCAAAAGGAATTGCTTCGCAGTTAGAAATTGGTAAAAGTACAGAGAATGAATGGAAGTAAAATCGAACAGAAATTGAAAAGTGATATGTTGCCTAAGCTACTAGACGTGCAGTGGAAAAAAGAATACACACACAGAAAGGTAAACATAAAGAAGTCGAGGAAACTTTATTTTTGTGATATCAACATTTTAGTTGAAAGGGCTTGCCTGACTGTAGAAAAACCTTTAAAAGACAACAATTTAGCGAGAAAAACTCAGCTAATTCTTGACAATGCACCTTTGCAATTGCCTGTTGATGAACTAACAGATAGAGACATCAAAGCTGAATTTTTACTATTGAATGTGACTCTGTTTGTCAGAGGATGGATCAGGGCATCCTTGAAACGATAAACAAATAGTAATGCTGACATGTTCTCTGTTTGTTGACATCAGTGAATGATAATAATGAAAACTATATAACCACTTTGGAAAAGATTTACATGCTAGAAGCATGAAAAGAAATTCCAAGCATAGTAATTGCATGGTTTTGGAACTTTCTTTTCAACCATAAAGATCAGCTTAAAGTTGTTCAGAAAATTTCAGAGGAAGATGCGAATAAGTTTCTGTAAAAATAAACCAGGATCTGGTGATGTCAGTGCAGAAGACATTACAGAATGAATGGCAAAGTTAATAAATTAACTGGCAGCATTATTGTAGAAATGGTGACACAAGGAGAAGTAACAGAATGAAAATAGGAGGAGGTGGCAAGAAAAATCTCTTCACACATTTGAATAAGTTCAAGACAATTGAGGCAACAGTGCAGTACATTAGTTAGCAGGAAAAAGTGAGGCCAGCTGATATCATCTGCTTGAATAAATGGAGGGACATTGGATAAGGGGAGAAGCGTTCATATTGCAAAAATTGTTTGCCAATCGGTCATTTAAAAATTGCAAATTTTGTGTCCGTCTCGGAAATTTCGTGAAATTTATCAGTCAGTATCGACCAAAAAATTGAGAATTTCCTCCATCCAATGTGGTTCGTCAAAAAAGTTCTGTTTCTTCCGTTTTTGAATGTTGAGAATTGTGGGATCCGGATTATTAGGTTTCTTGAATAATGCTCCTTTTTATTATTCTTTATTTATCTCCTGTTTTATAACTTCTAGTTCTGCTTTGTAAATAGTTATGTTAAAATTGCAATTTTATCTCTTCTCTTCTCATCCTTTTTATGTGTTTAATTTTTGTGAGAAAGGCAATATCTTTCGCGAAATGGTAAAAGCTGAATTACATTATCATATATTTAATGATTTTTCACAGCATGATGATGCTTGAAGGTTTGGGCTTTTAATTTGCATCGTTTGGCACTTCCTCATTCTTTGAATCATTTTGGCAGGTTTGTCCATTTAGCATTTCAGTATTTCTTCAAATAGACACTTTCATTTATAATATCAAAAATTTTTAAAATATATAAAACTTTCCTTCATGTCAAAAAACTGTAAAAATATTGCTTTTTTATGTCAATTTTTTTCTTATTTTTTAATTTTTTTATTTATTTTATTTTATTTTTATTTATTTATTTATTTATTTATTTATTTTGCATTAAGGAATAAAAAAAGCATATATGAAAATTCTTGTATTTGAAATACCTACTTTTATCTACAAAGTCAAATAATTTTAAAGTTATAACAATAATTCTAATTTTTAATGAGTAATAGAAATATTGAATTTTCTACTTAATTTTTTTCCTTTTCTATATTTTTTTCTCGGTAAGGGAAAAAAGTTCAAATTCTGAATTACACCAATCTCTTAATTATTATCCATTCTTATCTAAAAATAATTTATGATATAGTTTTTTCATTCTTAATTTTAATAATAAAGATTGAAATTAAAGCATGCAGACAAGAACCCTATTTTGTATCAACTTTTAACGTGAGTTTACATATTTTAATAAACTGTCCTGAAATCTATTATTTTGCAGTTACTCTTAAATAATTATGTACTTATATGCCAATTTTCATTCAAATTTGTGACATGTCAGCCACTGATAATTTGCTCATTTTGTATGGAATGATCCTTATATAGAAATTGTTATTATCAAGAATTTCAGGTAATCCCAGTGTCATTGATTCAATGAGATTGTTAGCAATATCAAGATCTTTTTAACAGACTTCAAAGAGGAGGTTATGATTTCGACTTGTTTTATTTCTTGTTCACTCATAAGTTCATGTTTTAAATATAAACAGATTTTGACAATTTTTTTTTTTTTTTTTTTTTTTTTTTTTTTTTTTTTTTTAAGTATAAGATACCCATGTGATCCCATTTTAATTTCATTAAATTCTGACCTTTAGAATTTTTTTAAATAAAAAAAAAATGTGGATTTGATTAAAAAAAAAAAAAAATGATTTGTGCCAAATCATCTTTCATTGTGGCAACCATTTTCAAATCATAAGCATATTAAAACTATGCATTCATATGCGTTAGCGCCAAGTTGTCGCCAAACTTGATTCTTTTCTTGAAGTCGGTTAGTATATATATATATATATATTTAAAGCATACTTTATTTGATAATTTGCATAGCACATGAACATAGAAAATATTCTGGTTAACGCAAGATTGTGAGATATTTAAATAAGTTTTACGCTTTATTTGCATCGTAAGACAGACTTACGCTGTAAGCAAGGCACCGTAATCGCAGTCCATATGCTTCAATAACATAAGTAAAAATTGCATTATATATATATAAAACATTATATTCGATCCTTTTAACCAACATTTTGAATTTTTTTAAGCATAACTTGAAAATTACTTGGGAAAAATATTTTGAAATTTTATTCTTCCACAAAAGACACAACAAATGTAAATCCATAAAAAAAAAAAAAAAAAAAAAAAAAAAATGTAGAAACAATTTATATTTTTTTTCAAATATAAATTTCATAATTCATGTCATAAAATTTTCAAATTTATAAATTCAATTTATTTATGTTTTTATACTATAATCACGTAAATAATGACATTAAGAATATAATTTCAAGAGATTAATAAAAATATGGAAATGGAAATTAACATTAGAAGCTCTAAATTTTGAATGTTTATAATTCAAAAACTTATTATCTAAATGACATGAAATTTTGTTTTTAGGCATAGTTTGATCCGATGAATTTAAATTACTTGACAAAATTGAGTGTCGCCTTTGAAAAAAAAAAAAAAAGCTTGGGCTAGTTTTTATTTCTAAGTTGGCTTCCTAAGCAAATTTTATGTACATCATTTAAAAATAGACTTAATTTTATATCGTTTTGGTAATAGTAACTTCCTTCTGTGATTATGTATTGCAGAGTTAATAAAGAAATGTTTTATTTTTTCTTTTCTTTTCCACGTCTGTGTATTTTCTAAGAGAAGAACAAGAAGTTATCATTTATTGCGAAACTGACATTGAAATGTCTGACAAAAACAATAAAAATATACAGGGTGTCCGAAAAGTCTGGAAACGGTCGAATAACTCGAGAAATACATATGAGATTGAAAAACGTAAATATATGTGTTAAATATTTTTAAATAAGGTACTCAGTGATACCAAATTTGACCTTCGTAACCGACCCCCTGGGGGTCAGAGGGGGTCCAACTTTGAAATCTTAAATTATAACCCCCATTTTTTATTGCAGATTCGGATTCTACGGACAAAAATACGTAACTTTTGTATTTAATGTTTATTTCGAATCCTCGTTTATCACGGCGTAATTGAGCATATTAAATCGATACATATTTCGGCTTTTCCAACGGGATTTTCCCTAATCGGAACTAATTGGGGAGAATTTATAACATCAAATTCCTCGTCTTTTGCAATAATAGCGTTTCCTTAAAATCACCCGTGCCGATTATTTCGGTAGTGCTACACAGTTAAAAATTTGATCCATTTGCTGTAGCGTCACTCCACAGCTTTTATAGAATATATCTTTCATGACCAATGAGAATGTTCATTAACACAGTAAAGTACACTGTAAAAAAATTGACCCTTTTGCTGCATCGTCAATTCACCGCTTTTATAGAAAACGATTACTTTACTGTGTTATGGACATTCTCATTGGTCACAAAAGAGATATTCTATAATAGCTGTGGAGTGACGCTGCAGCAAATGGGTCAAATTTTTAACAGTGTAGCACTATTGAAATAATCGCCACGGGTGATTTTCAGGAAACGCTATTCCTACAAAAGACGAGGAATTTGACGTCAAAAATTCTGCCCAATCAGTTTCGATTAGGGAAAATCCCGTAGGAAAACGGGAATATGTATCGATTTAATATGCTCGATTACACCGTGATAAACGAAGATTTGAAATAAACATCAAATACAAAAGTTACGTATTTTTGTCCGTAGAATCCGAATCTGCAATAAAAAATGGGGGTTATAATTTAAGATTTCAAAGTTGGACCCCCTCTGACCCCCAGGGAGTCGGTTCCGAAGGTCAAATTTGGTATCACAGAGTAGCTTATTTAAAAATATTTAACACGTATATTTACGTTTTTCAATCTCATATGTATTTCTCGAGTTATTCGGCCGTTTCCAGACTTTTCGGACACCCTGTGTATATATATATATATATATATATATATATATATATTTGTGAATAATCTCACGTTATTTCCTTTTAATCACATCACGTTGCCGTTGAAAAGTTTTATTAGTATATATAATACAGATTGCATTTATTTTTCAGTGCACTAGACGTAACAGAAAACATGTTTTTTATGTATAACTTTCGGATATAATTTCAGAAATAACATTTTCGTGGAAAAATGCATTTTCATAAACCTTTATTTTAAAGAGAAAATAATTTTCAGCTATTGTATTTCATTATTACTTTATTTTTATTTATTTATTTTTTTTTTTAAATTTAATTTAATTTAATTTAATTTTTTTTTTTTTTTTTTTTTTTTTTTTTTGCTTTTGTGATCGAGGGAATGTATAATAAATCATTTTTTTCGTCGTTTAAAAATTTTTAAGTCTGACTTAAAAACTTTTGTAAATTATGTTAACAAAAATAATTAAAAAAACTAGTTTAAAATTATAAAACAGATGTTTTTTTTTCCTTTCAGTTTGTTTTTAAAAGTTTACTTCAGTCAAGAAAGAAAAACCCTTTTGCTAATGCTATGGAAGAAATTTATAAAGATATCTATATCGTTTGCATTTCAATAATTTTAAACTATTTTTTTCGATTGGATGGCTGAGATTGGTCTGTATGCAGGTCGTTTTTTACCTTTTCAATTTTGTGCGCTTTTTTTCTTTTACACTTAAAAATGTTTTTATTTTTGGAATCGGTTTCAAAAATGAAAATATACTCATAAAAAAAAAAAAAAAAAAAAAAAAAAAAGAAGAAGAAGAAGAAGCAATTGAAAAAGCAAATAAAGGTCTGCATACAGATCGATCTCAACTATCCTATGCAAAAGAAGTCATTTAAAAATATTGGAATGCAACTGAGGTAACTTAATAAATTCCTTCCATAAAATTAGCATTAGCGAACAAGACTTTTCGCTTGACTGAAGTAACCTTTTAAGTAGAGATGGGCCTTATTTAACGTATTAGGATAAATAACAATGTTATTCTTTTACGATGCATTATTTAGTAACAGATTACCGGAAAGTCCCTGTAAAATTTGGAACGCATTGCCTGCAAAGTATGTAAAAAAGAAAAAAAAGCTGAATGAACAATTTTTTAGAAATACATATTAAAATTATAATAAAAATAAAATTTCCAAAATTTGTTTTCGATATTAATATAAAAAGAGCTTAAAAATATGTTTCGGAAAAAAAAAAAAAAAAAAAAAAAAAAAAAAAAAAACTTTTTTTAAACGCTTATTATGACGCGCCTAAGCAAAGCGAAAGAAATCATATGATCAATTGCATACAGTCACAAATCTTCCTTCCGTATTCTTATCAGCCTACAATTCCTAGAAAATATCATTCACTATCCTCTATCCACTGCAGAATACGTAAACCGAAACCTTAGCTGTATAGCTCTATCCTAACACCCGATCAAAGTCCAATTCACTAGCAAACATCTGGCCATTCGCCAGGGAAAAGAAAAAAAAAAAAAAAAAAAAAAAAAAACTATGACTGTCAAAATGTTCCGAGTAACGGAATTTATTCATTAGTGTTAATTCTAATACTGCAACTACTTTTATTCAATAGGAAGAAAAAAATATTTTTTAACACATGAATGTTTTTAACACTTGTACGAAAGTGAAGTTAAAATGTTTTAATTTATTGTGCAGATAAAACATGTTGCATAAAACCATTTTAGTAGATGGTTTTCGTTGGAATAAAAATATAAAAATTTTATTAAAAAATGAAGGATATCAAGGGATAGGATTAATTTTGATTTCGTTCCTTTGGCAGAGTCAGTTTCGTCAGCCATTTTTGCCCATGTTTTTTTTTTTTTTTTTTTTTTTTTTTTTTTTTTTTTAAATGATTAAAGGGAATTGGAGGGTGGGGATTATTTTGATTTCATTGTACTTTTCAGGGATGCCACTTTTCCGCCAAATGGCGGATTTTAGGAATAAACGGCGATATTTAATTTTTAGGAATTCGCGATTTTCGTTAAGCGATCACGAAATAAAATAACGATTTTCGTTAAGCGATCACGAAATAAAATAACGATTTTCGTCGAACGATCGTGAAATAAAACGAATTTTCATCAAACGATAGCAAAATTGCACAGCAATTCTCTCGTTAAACGATCGCGAAATACAACAGCCTTTTTCGTCAAGCGATTGCGAAATATAACAGCGATTTTTGTGAAAAGATCGCGAAATATAACAGCAATTTTCGTTAAAAAATCACTAAATATAGCGGTGATTTTTGTCAAGATTGCAAAATAAAACTCCTATTTTCATAAAACGATCTCGATATAAAATAGAAATTTTCATCAGACGATCGCAAAACGAAACTGTGATTTTCGTGAAACGATCACAATGTAAAACGGCATTTTCGTCAAATAATTGCTTAATAAATTGGCATTTTTGTCAAATGATCGCGATGTAAAACGTCGATTTTCGTCAAACGATCGCGAAACGAAACTGATTTTCGTCAAACGATCGCAACGTGAAACGGCGATTTTCGTCAAGCGGTCGCTAAATGAAATGGCGATTTTTGTCAAACGATCGCGAAATAAAACGGCGATTTTCGTCAAACGATCATGAAATAAAACAGCTATTTTCGTCCTTAAAAAAAAAAAAAAAAAAAAAAAAAAAAAAAAACTGCAAATTTTTGTTATTTACTCGGGGAATAATCATCAAATCTATTACTGATTTAGTTGAATTGATTTAAAATGATGCG
This sequence comes from Maratus speculifer, assembly GCA_964019185.1. Taxonomy (NCBI): domain Eukaryota; kingdom Metazoa; phylum Arthropoda; class Arachnida; order Araneae; family Salticidae; genus Maratus; species Maratus speculifer. The sequence goes on from OZ025292.1 coordinate 362,107,677, forward strand.
ATATATAAAATTCCTCACTAAACCTGTTGCTGGGTTACTTTAATTGATCTAAAATACTGTGAACTAAAGAAAAATCTGTCAAGTCTGTTCAAAAATCAATAAAATTTGGCTTGTTTTTTTTTTTTTTTTTTTTTTTTTTTTTTTTTTTTTACAGAAAACTGGAAATTTCTTTAAACTTCTTTTAAACTGTTCATCCATGCACAATAAATACAGTAATACACGAGAAAAAATTATATTAAACATTTGCACCTGCTAAAAAGGGAACATATTTTTTTTTCTTTCCAATGCGATTACGTCTTAGATGATTTTATTTCTCCATGTACCATTTTTAGATTTTTATGTCTCCATTACATGGAATATGCATTAATAATACTAATGATAACTGAAACAATTTACATACAACAAACAAAGGTTCATTAAAAGCATAAATATCGCAGCCTACGGCACTTCTGCATAAGTGGAGATTATAAACATGAAAAAAAAAAAAAAAAAAAAAAAAAGACTAAGTTTTTTTTTTTTTTTTTTTTTTTTCTAAATCAGAACGCTTTCGTAAGAGTAAAGATCAATGCAGTGTAGGAATTCACTTGGTTCGGGCCGAAATTTAACTTTTTTTTCCGGGCCGGTCGGGCCGCTAAATTTCCTCTACGGGACCGGCCGGGCTCGGGCCGAAATTTTAACTTTAAAAACGGGCCGTGCGGGCCAATATTTTTCTCGTTCGGGCCGGGCCGAATTTTTTTCCTTTGGATCGGGCCGGACTTCGGCCTGGAAATTTCGGCCCGTGCAGACCTCTAGGGGCTGGGTTCGAACCCAATCGTGCCCCGTCGGCCTGATCGTTCGGAGATTTCCGTGGTTTCTTCGAACCTTGAATTTTCATTCAGATAAATACGGATTAAGTTAATTTAGAAAGACCCCCACGGACGGCACTCTCCCCTTTAGGGCCTATATCCCTCGTGGTAATAATTGGTCGCCTTAAACACAAACAAACCTGTCTTAAAAAGAAATCTCCATGGTCCTGGAGAAATTAATGCTGTACATTTATATAACTAATAGTACACCTGCTATAGAGTGTCAGCTTTATTCCAGATTAGAAAATTTTGATTTCGATTTTAAAAAAAGTCTGCGTTTAATCTCAGAATTAGGAACATTATTTTCAATTAAATTTAAAATTAGTGGTAAAATTGTACCCATCTTGAGTTTTCTACTGCACAATAACATAGGGCATGGTATATTTTAAAATATACTTACCATTATTCTTTTTCACTAATTTGTAAACTTCAGAAAAGTACAAACAAAATGAAAACTTTAAAACAGATTTTGAGACCCTTTCGACTGGCAAAATGCAAATGAAACAGTAAACGACTAACTAAAACTAAATAATGAAAAGAGATTTCGAATTCGTTGTCGTTACTTCTATCCACAGCCATTTTAGCTAATGACAAAAAAGGGTCCAGTACATAATGCCCGAGGCTTTGCAATGAATAAGAGACTTAAAATAGCTGGTCGGGAAAACACTTCTTAAAAAAGATGCTTCACACACACACACACACACAAAAAAAAAAAAAAAGCATTGGTCATTATTGTCTAACAGAGCAGGTGCGTCAGTCTTACTAGGGGGTAATCTTGTAACTTGCATATGAAATAATCGCCTGCCCTGATCCTGTTATATCTCAGATAAGCAAGATAACTGTCATCCTTCTTGAAAACATTCCATAGCTGTGATTTTCCTTTTTTTTTTTTTTTTTTTTTTTTTGTTGTTGTTTAGATAAATAATATCATTCATGAGCATGAGCTCAAATATTTTAAAATCATACACCTTACATTATTGAATCCTTCTATAGTAAAAAAAAACTAGCCTTAAAAGGAATGACTCCTGGAATGATGCTGATGTGGAAGATTTCCGGAAGTAACGAATCCGGGTTGTCCACTCCTTCCATGAGTCGAATAGACCAATCAGGAAAGGGCTCCGTCTGTGCATCGCCATATGGGTTACCATAAAGAGAGGAAAGGTTACCATCGCCAACAATCGCCAAGTTTGTCGCCAACTTGGTGATATATCGCCAAATTTGGCGACCAAAATTAGTTGTCAAAAGTGACGCCAATTTGGCGATAACTGTAATATTTCGCCAAATTTTTAATTTATTTACAACACCAGTCGTTTGATACATCATTTGAGAGGTTTGCAACTGCTTATTCATATAATGGATGTCTTGTGTGTTATCCCCCATTCTGCTCCCCAGGGGGGACACATTTTTATTTTCTTTACAACACCAGTCGTGTTACACAAGATTTGAAAGGTCTGCAACTGCTTATTCATATTATGGATGTCTTGTGTGTCACCCCCACACTCTGCTCTCCCCAGGGGGTCACATTTTTAATTTCTTTACAACACCAGTTGAGTGACACATCATTTGAAAGGTCTGCAACTGCATATTCATATTATGGATGCGTTGTGTGTCATCCCCCACTCTGCCCCCCAGGGGGGCACATTTTTAATTTCTTTACAACACCAATTGTGTGACACATCATTTGAGAGGTCTGCAACTGCTTCTTTACAACACCAATTGTGTGACACATCATTTGAAAGGTCTGCAACTGATTATTCATACCATGGGTTATTGACGAGCGCAGCAAGCAGGGGTAGACAATAATTTGGAATCGCAAAGCGATTACGCGGGGGGTTGGCGAGCATAGCGAGCAGGGGGGCGGGGCCCCCCTAGTTTATGAATAAAAATACTCCTGAAAATGGAATTTGTGTGTAACTACATTTTATCTTAATCTTATTTTTTTAGTCCCGAAAAAGGTATACAATGCAATTATAACAGGTCTGCTTAAAACGGAATTTTCTCCCGTCAATTAAAATTCCATATTACCGAGTTTTTGCTGTAGTTTAAAATTATTTTTCCAATACAATTTCTTAAATCAGACGATAAAACCACTTTTGCACTTCCAATTGCTGCAACTGAAATAGAAAGGTAATATAAAAACTATAAAATTTCGAGTCATCCATTTTTGTGAGAGATGAATTTTGTTTGTGTTTTATAATTAAATATATAAATACTAGCAAAAGCCATGCTTTGTTTGGATTCGCGAAGTATTATGCTATAAGATAAATATTTGAAAGTAATAATATATCTTTAAAATTATTTTTGCATTTTTATTAGGCAAAAATGTAATTTTATGTTTCGGCGCATTTTAATTTTAAAATGTATTTCAACCAAAAACTAAGAATTTCCTCAGATTGTTTATTTATGATATAAAACTTGTATAAATAAAAATATTTTCGAAGTAGAATTATACAAAATATTAATTTTATTTGTTTACAATTCTTTTATTGCCACTTCACAAAAAACATAATGTAATTCTTTTAAAATTCATAAATATCGTCTGCTTAAATGATTTCACAAAATAAGAATAAATCGTGTATTTGAATTCCTGACACAGAAAAATACTTTTATAATTGAATGTTAATAAGAGAATTTTCATGAATTTTAATTCATTAAAAATGTGCTATAATTTTCCAAAAAAAAAGTATTTTATACATTTTATAAAAGAAATCATGAAACTATACATAATCAAAGGAATGAGCATAGTTTGAAAATTTGAAATCAGTTTTTGAGATATTTTATGAGAATAATGAAAATATATTTTATTTATTTAATGATGATTGTAGCTATAATTACTGACCCCATGATTTAAGTTTTTCTTCTGAAAACGTACGTGCTTCACTTTTTATTTGAAAAAATGCGTTCGTAATGGAAAAACATGTAAAATAAATTAATTAAAATAATAATTTTTTGAAAAGTATTTCTGTAAAAAAAATAATTTTCTGCAAATCTACAGATCATAATTTATATTTGTGTTTAATTTCAAGTAAAAATACTGTATAGTTTTTTTGTAAAGTGTACGACAAAGTGTCATTTGAGTGGACTAGTAGAGGATTCGCTTCGCTCATCCTAATAATATAGAAAACCTGATGAGAAGGAATTGAAAGGTACAATTAAGTACGTTTTAGACAATTTCAATCTTATTAGATATACCATTTATTAAAAATAAGACATATTCTTCTTGCAAGAAAAAAAATGCGGTTTGAGTAAGGATTCAGTTACAAACAAGTTTCATTTTCACATGGTTCACTGCATGTGTATTTCTACTTTCTTTAAAAGAAGATTTAATATACTTTATCGATAATACACTGACAAAAGAAGTATTTTTTGAGGGTCTTACTGATTATTATTGAGCTAAGTATAAATATGAAGATCTCGATGCTGATATCATCTGAGCAGACGAGACGCAATATGATAGCAAAGTTTTTGTGATTTTTATAGAACAATAATAATTCATCTACGTCCCTTCAAAACTCCAAACTAAAAGTATTTCTTAGGGAAAAAATTAATGCTTGATAAAATTTAAAAAAGCTTGTAAAAACAAAACTTGTCTACAACGGAATATTGCCTTAATTGATAAATTTTATGGCTTTAGTCAAAAGAATTTAAAGTATTTAATACAACCCTTGGCAAAAAGTTTCTGATCATTGTTATCAAGTTTATGAGTTTTGTATTTCGAAGCATATACTTCTCGATTCAAGAGCATAGGAACGTTTTGCAATATGTCAAATAAAAGAAAGAATGTTAAAATATAAATAAAAAGTGAATTCAATTAGGGATGCAACGGATGTCAATTTGGCCGGATACCGGATATCCGGCCGCAGTATGTTTACTTTTCTACCCCTTCCTCCTAATTTTTTTTTAAAAGTTATTACTTTTAGTTAAACAATTAAAAGCTTATTATAATTTATTATTTTATAGAAAACATAAATAATGAATTTTTAGTGATAATTAAATTCACTATCATTAATTATTTAATTAGTACTATTTTAATTAAATAGTAATAAATAACGATAATAATAGTAAAATAACAGAAAAAGAAAATGTAAATTATATAGGATAGATGTAACAGTAATGGACACTCTTGAATATTTTTGGTTTATAAAAAAAATGACCAATAAAAATTTAGCTTTTATTATTTTTTTCATAACTTTACCATTTATGGTTTTATAATCTGTATTATTATTCACACTTTAAATCAAACCAGTCAGGTAGCAGAAAATGTTTCGAAGTTCCACTATTTTCAGTGAAAATCTTAATGAACATACTAAGAGGCATTTAATAAATTTATATATTTATTATTTTTTTACAAAATTTGTATATTTTTGTTTTGATAGTAATTTGTAATAGAAAACATTGAATTTCATATACTAATTTGGTTACTTACAAAATTTCCTTTATTTCTAAGGTTTTAAGAGTCCATTACTGGAATGCTTAATTAGTTGATTACCAGTAATGGACATCCTCATGTAGATCAATTTCAGTAATGTTCATAGTGAATAAAAACTTTTGACTTAACTGAATAGATAATTAATCAAATTTCATTTTTAAATTCCATTTACCAGAACGTAATAACAAAACTTTTATAATTACCTGCTTTTAATTAATTTCGTATGATTAATATAATTTTCAATATTTAATCAAAATTTTTTAACTCGTCATTGCATATGTTATAATCTGCCAATCAATAAAACAAATCAGCAGAGAAATTGTTTAAGTGCATAGGGGAAAGAGGGGCTCATAGAACTCCAATTTCCCCACCCTCTCCCATTAAAAATAATTGAGTTGCAGAAGTTCTTAAAAAATTATTATTATTTTCTGTCTAAATGTTTGCTTATTCATTTCTGACAAAATAATAATAATAAATAAATAAATTTGCATTAGTAATGAAACTAGTAAATCTGTAGATCAGTGGCCTTAAACATCTGTTCTACAGTTTTATTTTGAAATTATTTTATTTAGTATTTAAAACATGCAACAGCAATAATAATTCCTTTCGCATTTGTAATGTTAATTACTACAAATAGTTTTGAGGAGTTTGACTTTTAAAAATAGTGGGAAATATATGAATCAATACACTGTCGCTAATATAGATTTTTTTTATTATCTCTCTATATCCACCACTGTTCCAATTTGATAACTGAAATTCCCATTGACATTTAGTGTATTTTAATATGACATTTAGTATTTTAAAACAGATATATAAAATAATTAAAATATTGATTGTGTAGTGATTATCACAATAATTAATTTTCACAAATATTTTATTAATTATTGATATCCTATTTGTTAAATTTATTTGAAAATAATTATTTTGTTTTATTAGTATATTTTCTTTAAATTCTGGTTTTAAAACTAAAACTTTTTAAAACTACTTTTAAAAACTAAAAACAATTATATCTGTTACTTCTTGCAGGTATACATTACTAGAATTTTAGATGTTTTGATATACTTTTGTTATTTACAATTAAATTTTGATTAACATTGGCAAAGAAGACTATGAGAATGGTTAATATTGTTGATAGATTAATATTATGTTGAAAAAAAAAACTGGAATATAAGAATAACTATTAATTAAAAAATATTTTTAAAGGAATTCCTTAAGAAGGTCCGTTACAGGCACATTTACCCTATATTATTCTTCCCTTGTTCTTTTATTTTCATCTATTACTATTTTTAAATTACAGAGTCCAATTTCGAATGAAAAGGATATACATTTTTTTAAAAGCTAGTTTTAAAATTATTACACTGATTTAGTACAGTAATTTTATTAAACCTGATCTATTATCTATGTTACCATTAACAGTGTGTCTTTTTGTGTTGGAAGTGCAGCTTATTCTTATCTTATCAAGTTTGACAAGTGAGACAAGTTTAACAAGATAAGAGACATTCTCCCTGATCTGTTATCTATGTTACCATTAACAGTGTGTCTTTTTGTGTTGGAAGTGCAGTTGTTCCCTTGCTGTGTCTTGTATGTGTTAGTTAATATTTATATATAAATTAGAAAATACTAATATTAGTTCAATGAACAATATAAGTGGTGTGTGGAATTTTTTTAACCTTCCGTCTACCAGACAAAACACCCATTTATCTACGGCAACACCTAATTTTAATTCCAAACTTGCAAAAGGCACCAGTAATATTTTAATATAATTTTGCTTTTACAATGAAAGCTTAAATTAAGGATTTCCTAATATATAGACAAGTCCTTTATAAATTCCGGTGTCAATCGACAATTTCTCATTTTACCATTGACACCAGAAATATTGCTGTCGGGTCCAATGGACCCGTCTGGTAGACGGAAGGTTAAATATGAGGATACAGTAAAAGTAAAATGCAATTTATGTGCCTCTTGGATCTCAAGAGGTGGAACTGGTAAAAAAGCATCTACTACTCCATTGTTGAATCATCTCAGGGCCAAGCACAAAGAAGATTATGACAAAATTAAATCTTCTGAATTTGCTGATTTGGATTCAGAAGTGGGTAACCCAAACTTGAAAAGAAGAAAATTTAATCAACAAACTTTAGAGACTGTTTTGGAGAAGAAAAAAGTTTGGGATATAAATCATCCTAAATCTGTGGAATTGCATTATGCAATTGCACAAATGATTGCTGTTGATAACCAGCCATATTTATTCGTTGAAGATGAAGGTTTTCGAAATTTGATGTTAAAAGCACAACCCCAGTACAAAGTTCCCAGTCGAGAATATTTTAAGCAGACAATTATACCCAAAATGTATGCAGAATATAAAGAAGAAATTCAATCGATGCTTTTATCAACTGAATATATATCTTTAACGTCTGATATGTGGACCAATTCAGTCAACAAAGACAGTTTTATCAGCTTTATTGCTCATTGGATTGACAATGATTTTAATTATAGGCATGTTGTGTTAAATGCAAGACATTTTCCTGGAAGTCACAATAGTGAGAATATAAGCCGAATGTTAAATAGTATGATGATTGAATGGAATGTAAAAAATAAAATATATCTTGTTATTCGTGACAGTGGATCAAATATACTAAAAGGTGTGAAAGACGTGAATTTGAAGAGTGAATCTTGCTTTTCTGCACAACTTGCATCTCATTGTAACCGATGCACTCAATTCTCAAAGAGCAGTCAAGGATATCATCGCCATAGGAAGACGAATCGTAGGGCATTTTAATCATTCTTCTTTAGCATGCTCTCGATTTAAACAAATCCAAGAAGAACAGCTCCATGTAACACCTAAAAAGTTATTGCAGGATATTTCAACACGATGGAATAGCACATATTATATGTTGAATCGCTTACTTGAATTACAAAATGCTATATCATTATATGTCAATGAAAATAATGAAATTCCAAACTTTTCATTGTATCAGTGGACACTAATTCAAAATTGTTTGAATTTACTGCAACCATTTGAAGAAATTACTAAACAAATAAGTTCTTCAAAATCATTGATTTCGGAAGTGATTCCAATGGTCGTAACATTGAATGCATATTTGTCAAAATTTTCCCCTTCAGAAACATCTGGTGTTGGGACAATGAAGGCTACATTAAAAGCAAATATAAATCAGCGCTTTACAATGGTACAACTAAATGAACATTTTTCAGTAGCGACTATTCTGGATCCAAGATTCAAAATACATTTTTTTGATAAAAATCAAGGTTATGATGAAGTTGTTAAAACTTCCGTATTAGCAATTATGAAAAAAGAATTTCAAATTCTGAATACTCCCAATGAAAATGAAATAGCTCCAACAGAATCACAGCGCAACAATCCTCAGCACGTAAACAATCATAAATCTTTCTGGGATTGCTTTGCTGAAATTAGCACTGCCAATACTACAACTACAATGAATGTTCATGGAGGTGATTCACCGATTGATGAATCAGCATCAGCTTCGTGAGTTGAATAATTACCTTTCGCAGCCAATTATTGAACGAAAAGCTTCACCATTCAACTGGTGGAAAATGAATGCAAGTAATTTTCCCTTTTTATCAAAATTAGTGAAAAAATATCTTTCTCCACCAGCAAGCAGCATTCATAGTGAAAGACTGTTTTCAGAAGCAGGCATCATTTATGAGACCAGGCGTAATAGACTTTTACCGAAAAATGCAGAACAATTGCTGTTTTTACACCACAACTTGCCAATCATTAAAAACAGCAAAAATGATACCCAATGAATATTTTTGTTTGTTTGTTTGTTATATATCCTTTAAATATGTGTGTAGTGTAACTTAAGAAATTATAAAATGGTTTAAAAAATTATAATTCAATCTTCTTTGCAGTCATTCATTAGTCTTGTCTTTCTATCTATAGCCAAAAGTCGATACAGTTTTTTTTTTTTTTCTTGGGACCCATATTGTGAAAAATAGTTATTTTTGCGAAATTTCTTATTGTTTTAAAAAATAACATGTTATCATGAAAAATGAAATACAGTTTCTGAAATTCGAACCAAATGTTTACAACTTCTTTAAATCCTACAGCTAAAGTTTTTCTTTCAGGTGAGCTTATTTTGTTTAATTATTAAACATTTTAATAAAAATAATGAATAAAGTGTATGTTTTTATAGAATGGAATTTTGTGAAGGGGCTTTAAATAGGCTCCAAATTTTCTTTGGATAGCTGTTAAAAAATGCTATTGAAGCAAAATATATTTGAAATAAATATTTTTTAAAATTAGTTTAAAAAATAAAATAAAATAATTTTTTTTAAAATAATATCATTAGTTATTCATTTATTAAAACCATGTCTTTCATCACTTGGAACGTTTCTTTTAAGCCGGATATTCGGCCGGATAATTATAATATCCGGCTACTGCCAAATATCCGGCAGGTTGTCCGGATACCGGATGTTCACCGGATTTCCGTTGCATCACTAAATTCAATATTGCAATCATATAATTTATAATTATAATGCAGGCAAAAATGTTTCCTCGTGAGAAAAAAATATCCGATCAAGATCGAAATTGGAAAATAGTAATCGATCACTGAGGAAAAAAGTTTGAAATTTGCATATTGAAGATAGATTAGAGTGCCTGCGCATGCGTATGATATATGAATCCTATTTAAAAGAAGAAATCTTCCAGTTGCGAGATCAAAAGCAGCTCTGAAGTGCTGGAAAATGACTCGTGTGAAAAACCTGTCTCGCGATTTAAAAATCCGCATGATTTAATTTTTAGAAGAAGTAAATTCACAATGGAAAGTGGCTGATTTATGAAATTGTGCTCAAAGTACATTATGCGATATTTGGAAAAAATATCAGTTGACTAATAGCGTGGAAAATTTACCTCGAAGTGGATGACCACGAATGTCAATACCTAGGAAGGAAAAGAAAACTTGTGAAAATATCGAAAATAAAGCGGAGAGCAACCTCAAAACAACTTGATTCCGAATGGTCTAAGTATAACGTAAAGGCATGTGACCGCAGTACGTAATCATCTAAATGTAGCAAGATTTAAATCTTGCAAAATTAAAACAAAATCTTACATGATACAGAAGCATAGAAAAGAGCGCCTGCAATGGTGTAAAAAACATGTGCACTAACCATTTGATACATGAAATAAAGTTATTTTTAGCAATTAATTTCGCATATCTATCGGTAAAAGTGATGACTGTGGAACATTTGTTTAGAGGAGAGTTGGTGAAAAGTTCAATGATAAGTGTATCAATACGAAGACTAAATTTTCACCTGCATTTGCAGTTTGGAATTGTATTACATCACAAGACGTCGGCAAGTTGTGTATTGTGTTACGTACAGTAAGCTTTGAAGTTTACATTGACATTTTAGTGGATTTTTTTATTCCCATCATCGATCAATAGTTCGGAAATCAAAATGACTTCTTATTTCAAGATGACAATTAGCTCCCCAACGCACCAAATCAGTGAAGAAATTTCTACAAAATGTAGGTAATATACCAATTCAAACCATGACGTGACCGCCCAATAGTCCGGATCTTAATCCCATCGAAAATATGTGAAATATATTAAAAAGAAAAAATCGATTTTCGATGAATTACAAATGCCATAGAACTTACGTAAAGCTATAAGGGAATGCTGGGGTGAAGTTGCTCCCAATGAGTGTAAAAATCTTAATGAGTCCAGTCCACTAACAATTTTGACTGTCATCCGAAATAAAGGTGGATTTACGAAATATATAATTACAGTGATCGGTTATTTTTTTCCAAATTAAAGCATGATCGGATAATTATTTCTTTGGTGCCTAAATTTCAATCACAATTTTTCTGTTTATAAATTGATGAATGGTGATTTTTCTTTATTGCATATTGTTGTTCATTATATGTAACACAAATGTATTATCGCTAATAGTCGTTTCATTTTTATGCAGTGAGAATAAATAATCTTTTCTTACAAAAGATGGTAGTGTTGATGCAATGATCGGAAATTTTTTGCCAAGGGTTGTATACTGAATAAGATTGAAACCTGCCTAAAACGGAAATTTTCTTTGCGTTGCGTTCCTGTTTTAGCACTTTTTACATGCACTGTACACTCCTTTTTGAAGAGCCCTTTTGAGGGGGGGGTCATGACCCCCATGACCCCCCCCCCCTTGGATCCGCCACTGCGTCCATTATATTTCTAATATGACATAATATTTGCTTTAAAAAAAAAAAAAAAATCCGTCAAGCTTTTTATTTTTTTTTCTGTTTTCATGTGGAAATCTTACTGTAGTAAAGTTATGAAGTAATGTTCATTTTTCTTAAATTTGCTAAACTACTTTTTTTTTCACGTGCAAAACTTGCAATCCACTTATAATAAAATGCGACTGGAGAAAAGTGTAAGAACGCTTCCAGTGCATACCATTCTGCTCTACGAATCCACAGTTGCTAAACGCTATGTTAGGCCTAATGGAAAACATATGTTAACATATGACAGCTAAATGATAATTTCTTCTTTTTGAAATAATGTTTGTTGAGCAAATTTTCCTATAAAACATGTATATCATATCCAATTACAATACAATAAATTCCAATTTAAAAGTACGCTATTATAAACAAAATAAACGATCGACGGTTTCACAAAAAAGAAATAAATGACACTTAGTGATTCATTAAAATAATAATAACAATAAAAATATCTAATTATGATTTTAAAGTATTTGTAAAATCGTATTAAAACATTTAAATACATTTTAAATTATATTTTTCATTTTCGTTTACATTTATTATAGGCAGCAAGTTTAAAACATTTTAAAAAATCAATCGTTTTTCAAGACAATGGTTTTTTCATGGATTTATGCACTGTGGACTGACTACTGACTTCAGCATTTATTGTGCTGCTATCTATCAGCATCAATGTAAATGAATAATTTTTCCATTGAATTTATAGTAAAATAATAATAATAGTAGTAATAAATAAAAATTGCAAGATGTAAAAATGTGTAAGAGATTTTTCTTGAACGTTTCCACTATATAATTTTAAAATACCAAGGTATAAATAAATAGAATAATTTTAGCATGATTTCTTAGATATAATTTAAATTTCTTTATTATTAATATTTTTTTTTAAGATGTCAACATTTATCAACTTAATTTTTCAAATTTTGTTTTCTTTTATAAAGAAAATATTTTTTTTTCCTCAAGGTGTAATGGATATATGAGATATTACCATAACTGCATTAATGAGATTGAAAATTATTTTTCCACATTCTATTATTAAAGTATAATTTTTCTTACTTTTCAAAGTTATTACAGTAAAACCTCCATAACGGACACCTCTATTTAACGGACAGTTTTCCAATCCCCACTCCCAAAACCTAATTTTTTTATACATGTATAACCTCCGAATAACGAGCATTCCGAATAGCGGACACTATTTTCGTCGATAAAGGATCAAAAAGTATTTTTTAACAAGACAAAAATGAAAAAAGAAAAAAAAAAGTTAAAAAGACTTTAAATTTATCAGGGTAATGTGTTCCAAATTTTGTAATCACAGATAAATGGGGAGGGTGAGCTGAGGAAATTTCTCTTTCAAGTTCAGTGTTGAATTCAGGGGGTTGCCTGGGAGGGACATCTCCCAGAACATTCAAATGTCTATATATCCCCCCGGAAGTTTTTCCGATTTTATGTTTTTAATGATCAAAAAGTGTAATCTCCATCCCCGCTCGGAACTCTATAATGACCAATAACGTGACATTTAAAATCAAATTACATGCAATCGCAAGCAAAACTTTTGTAACAGTTTTTTTAAATAAGAATGTTAATGAACAGCAGTTAATGATATGTACAATTTTACGTTTTATTGTTTAAAAAATAATTTTAATTTCTCATTAATCATATAATAAATGTTTTAGGACATATAAATGTCAATTAATGAAATATTAAGCATTTCTTGGCGATTTTTTGTATCTCTGAGATTTTTCCAATAGCGGATACCTCCGAATAGAGGACAATTTCTGCGTTCTCGAGGTGTCCGTTATTTGGAGGTTTTACAGTATATTAAAAAATTACTATGCTTAAAAAAAAAAAAAAAAAAAAAAAAAAAAAAAAAAAAAAAACCTGTTTTGTTGTAATTAGTATAAGTAATATATGACTGTATATTACTGACATTTTAATGACATTTCATAAGAAATGTAAATTTCGTTTACAATGTAAGCACATTTCAAGTGGATATAAGCTAAGCTTTTAAAAATTGGCGTAATAAAATTAAAATTTTACGAAGGAAATAATAATAACGATTTTAGTTTTCATTAATAAGGAATGAATTTTTAAAATCACATAGTTAGAGTTTTTAAAACTTGATTCTGATCTAAATCAATGCATCTTGGTTCGATATTTTCTATAAATAACTACAGTTGTTCCAAAAAGTTTTTTTTAACCCTCTAAGCGTCTGGAACGTAATATTCCGTATGCTAAGCTCTAGTTTTCACTGCAATATAAGCAATATTTAAAATACTATAATTCTATGGATTTAATGAATTTTCAATACATTGAAGAATGATTCAAACTCTGCAGCAGCGGTTCCCAAACTTTTTTGATTAGTGACCCATCTTTCAGTGGAAAAAAAATTCCCGACCCATCTTTGAGAAAAAAATAATAATAATAATAATAATAATGCGACTGATCCTAGATAAATTTGTATATTAGTATAGCAATTTTTGTATGATCTCTATGCGCTCGGCTATCCTATCCTACGAAAAACGCAAATTTTCGTACGAAAGATACCTTATTAATAAAAACAAGAATCGGTAATCTCAATGTGTGTAAGTGAGTAGTAATTGAAACAATGCCCAAACTACAAAGATTGTTAAAAATACATTTAATTATTAAGAAAACGTAACTTCATAATCTATGAGATTTCAGGTCTCAGTACATGTCTTTCAAAAACAGCAAAGTAGAAAAAAGCATGTTCTTATAAGGACAATGTGTTTAATTTCATCAAACCCTCAAAGCTGATTTAAATATTTCTGGATATTCTCTTCCTATATTAATCTAGATATCTAGAAAGAAATTAAGCATTTTCCCTTGACAATATTATTTCCTGTTGAAATTGTTATATCTTTTTAAACAGATGAAATAAAATATTTTGATGACAAATCTCGATTGTTCCGCGACTCGCCAAAACAACTGCCGCGGAGTTTGGGAACCGCTGCTCTGGAGGATTACATTCATGCTTTTTAATAAAGTTTTTTTTATATAATGTTGAAAGAATCATATTTTTTTAACATTTAAAACAAAATTTTGTGAAAACAACATTACAATTTTACCCTTTTGCAAGACGCTTGGAGGGAATGTTGTTTACAAAACATTTTTTATGTTGTTGTTTGTTTATATTAACTGCTACTAGATGGCACCAAACCCATATTTAAAAATAAACTATAAAGCTTCATTAATCCATGATCTAGGAGTCTATTTATATATGACTAAAATCGCTGCGGAATCATTGCTTTTTATGAAATAATGTACTTTAAAATTTAAAAAAAAAAAAAAATCAATATTTAATTTTAATGTTTAGTGAAATTTTCAGAAAATGTGTTTTACTTTGCTAATTATTATCACTGGTGTGATAAATACTGCTGTATGTTGTGTCCAATTGTTGAATTATTTCAGAATCTAATAACAAGTAAAAAAAATCATTTTTATTGCTATTTTTAAAATATGATTTTCTACAATACAAACTCTTTAATAATAAAATCTTCATTCTGTTTGTTTGTATGAAGTTTTACGAAAATAAAAGGCCGGTCAAAATTCCGTCATTTTTGACGGTGGTTATATACTAGTAGTAAGATAATTGTTGTAGTAAGAATTGTATTGTGTGTGTTTTAATGTTAGTAACCGCTATAACGAAAAATGCTTTTTTTTTTTTTTTTTTTTTTTTTTTTTCTTCCCTGTCATTATTCTGAAAGAACTAGTTTGTCAGAGTCATGTTATGACGGTGTATTCAAGTTTTTGAATCCTACCCATTTCTACCCTTTTCGACTTGGACCGATTTTGTTCATTTACAATCCCCGCCGAGATATTAACCATCGCAATTTAATTTGGTGGGTTTGAAGACGATTTTGCATAGTTTCGACTCTTATCGTGCGGATAAAATTTAGTACACACACGTATATGTACAAACTTTTTATATGGGGTTGGTTTTGGGTTCCTGGGGTCATATAATGAAAAGTTGTTCCATATCAACGATTGCAATAGGTAGTTTTCTTACGAAATCTATCTAAAATGGTAAATTTGGGAGTATTAACCATTACTTTGTTCTAAAACTGTTTATATACGGAGACGTGTAAAAGAATATGTGAGTTACAGTGAAAATTGCAGCTATGAGTATATTCTATTAGAATTTAAGAAAGGTTTGTTTTAAATGCAGAACATCATGATGATAAAATTACCATTCTTGAGAACTTTACATTTTCATAAAGAATATTAAATTGGATTTACTTAAACACATTCATATACATTCTTTCATATAAATTTGCATTTATTCCTCTACTTTTTTCACCATCCCCGTTTTTTATTTTGATCACGGAAACTAACTCGAGTATCAAGTTTCACTGCATGCAATGTCACTCACAATGGTCTGTGACATAAGTAGTTCAATAGAACCTTGAATATTAAAAAGTGCTTGTTATTGTGTATCCTATAGTATGATAATTTATGCCGTCATCATCGAGGAAAAATAATGAATGGCGTTTTTAAAAGTACTTTTAAACATTCTCGAGAATTTCAAAATAAAGAGTGTCCGCTTCACTACTATATCCTATCGTGCAAAAAGAGTAAAAAGTGAAAATATATATCGTGCCATTCTCATTCCGTCAATCTATAAGGAAATATCTGCTAGTAATTGGTCGGTTTTTAGCAGACAGTTGACTGAAAGGAACAAAAAATAAAAACTGAAAAATATTGTCAAGGTCAAACACGTTTTGTTCTTCGGACACGCGTTTTGTTAGTATTTCCACTTCAGAAGCAATTCTACGAAGATATGAATAGACAGGGAAAGCAGTGTTTATGAATATTTTTCGACACATCTTTTAAAAGCGAGCACTTACGCCTGAAGGCACCACTTTTTAACGAAAAAGTGTCTATAGCAAATTAACTGATTGAGTGAAAAGTGTTCTCATTTTCGTTTCAGTAGATTTTACTTGCATCGAAAAAGATGACGAGGGTCGTACTTTGCACTGCTTTCTTCCTGGTTTCCGTATTAGTGTCCAATGTTAGCTGCCAACAAGATGTAACCAGCATGGTAGACAGAATTAAAGCGATCTGGAGGAATTTGATCGATGGAATACGAGGTGTGTGGAACGATTTCAAAGAAGAAGTGAAGGCCAGGACAGCAGATATGAGGGACTGGTCACAAGAAATGTGGAATAAATTCAAAGAAGAGATGAACAAGTGGATGAATAACAGGAATGATATTACCGAATCGGAAAAAGAAGATATGAACAATTTCATTGAGAGGTTGCGGATGAAAGAAACAGAAAATGAAGAGCGGCAGTCAGAAAAAGAAAATGAACCCTAATTTTAACGTTATTCTTTCATTTTATGCTGCAATATGGTATTTCAATAGAAAGGAAAAAAATAATTTTGCTCTGTAACAAGACATAAGTTTAACCCATATTTTACCATCGTCCTCTATGCAAGACAGATCAGATTTATCTTCTTGTTTCAAGTAATATCGCATTTTTAATTTCCGCTCCGGTACTAAAATAGACTTTAAGATTGATAATTACCACTTGTAATTATATTAAGTTCAATTTTACTAGTTTATTTCTTTTCTTTTAGATTTTTGAAATTGGCTATAAATTTTGCTATACTATGTGGCTTCTTCTTTTTTTTATAACTTAAGTTATTGTGGAAAAAAAGTCTAAATTATCTTCAAATTTAATCATGACAAGTTTTATAGTACTGCTGAGCACAATTGAATATTGTTGAGTAATTGAAGAATATATATATACAGAATTTGTAGTAGTTTATTATACCCATTGTACTACTCATACGACAATTTGTAAAAAACGGAAACCAATAAAATTTTGGTAAGTTTTTGAATTTTATATTTATATTTTTTATCTCATTAGTCTCTAATAGCAATTTTGCTTGAGTATTAGTTTTTTTTCTATAAGTGGTAAAACATGTGTTATCAGGATTTCTGAGGTGGATGTTTAAGCTAACTAATTCGACTATCAAATCCATCTATTTTCTCAAAACGAATCTTCATGATATAGAAAAAAAACTGGAATTAAACTAATTTCTATCTGAAATTCTTGTAACGTCAGTAAATTTTTTTTCAAAAATTTCTTCAAACTCGTGGAAATTTACATCTCATTTATGATTAACGAATTATAGTGCAAGAAGCATAAAGAAAAATCGAATTTCAACTTATTGTCTTTTAGCTTACTTTCTAATGCATTGTTATGAGAGTATTGGTTTCATGGTTGATTTTTGACGTCCGATTATCTACGCTAGGGATATAGGACCAGGGGGGAGTGCCCTTCGTGGGGGTCTTTCTAAGGGAACCTAACCCGTATTTACGCAAGGTTCGAAGAAAACCACGAAAACTCCGAACGGTTAGGCCGACAGCCGCGATTGGGTTCGAACCCAGCACCTGCCGTCTACCAGTTGGAGACGGCAGTATTGGTTTCATATCGGATTAAGTAAACAATTTCTTTTCTTTTTTCTGCTTTTTTTTTTTTTTTTTTTTTTTTTCAAAAATATTTTGGTGGGATAGAATAATCACATTGAATAGGTTATAAAATAATGCCTTTAAATATACTGTAATTAGTAATTTAATAAAGTTATCCTTACATATATTTTTAAAGAGCAAAAAATAATAAATGTTAAGGTTAAATGGATGTGCATATTTTTATTTATAACAACTTAAAAGAAAATCATTTCTATGATATGATTATGCAAAGGAAAAAAAAATATTGTTTATTACACTTAAAACATTTCTAATTAATTTTTGCTTTTTATTGATTATTCGTATCATTTTAATGTTAAGTATAAATTACTCAATGAATATTAATGAACAAGAACACATCTTTTCGATAGTAATACATGTATTCAATTATTATACATAAAAATAATTTCTTAAATTTTTCTTAAGAAATTAAATTTCTTCAGAAAAAAAAAATCATTAATTTTCAAATAAGTTAAGGATTTTTTTCTGATGAAATTTGATTGAAAATGTTAACATTATACCCTGACGCAGTATTTTAGAATTTAAATGATTATTCAAATAAATTGAGCATATGGTTATAGTTTTTAATTTTCATTGAATTTGTATGGATAATTTATTATCATATTGAACATATGCTCCCCATACTTTTGCTTCATTTTTGAACAATTTATTTCGAGCTTATTCTATCGACAATCACTTTTAGAATTTTGAAGGTATATTTTTGAGACAATTTTTTTTTTTTTTTTTTTTTTTTTTTTTTTTTTACAAAAGTTGCTTTATACATTTATCTATACATTATGCACATTATATTTTGATTGAATTTGCGCATGCGCAGTGAAACAATATTTAGTGTATCTGCTCAGTTTTCATCAGATTTTTGTTATTTTTTTTTTATTCTGATAATAGGGTATTGTGTACAAGATTGTTTATCATAATTTCTGAAAAGAATATTTTTTAATATTAAGAACTTTGCAAAGTATAAGCAAAAAACTTGGCGAAATTCGGAATTGTTTATAAAAAGGTTAATTTCTCTACGATTTATATACATTCTGTCCTCATAAAAATAAATACTGAGTATTACAGTAAGCATCTTAATCATGCTCTATAATTTGAATGCTTTTATACATTAGTTTTTGCAAGGTTATCAGAAAGATATTCATTCTTTTTCAATTTGTTTATGGTCCTCTGTAGAATTTCCGGATTTTTTTTTTTTTTTTTTTTTTTTTTTTTTTTTTTTTTTGCGGAAATATATGATTTATACTAATCTGTTTACACACCTGGAGTTTCCGGATAATCCCTCAAATATTTTTCTGGATATTTAACAAAATGTCTAAAATCGCAAGTGACCGATCATCATTGGCTATTTAGTGTATATCCCATTTTTATTATATTATTTTTGTTTTAAATGATGAACTGTTAATTGGGTGGAGTAAGTTTCATAAAACATTTAATAATTCGCTGATGTATGTATCTACAGTAGATTTATAATCGAATATGACACTTAATTTTTTATTTCATAGACGGCAGGCACCACAGAACACATTTACAAAATAAACCATGGCAAGTTGCCATATAAATTTTTTAATTCAACATTTTTCTACACTGTCTAACCACATCTATTGAGCTCTAGAGGGATTTTCAATCAATGTTCAAGAAATTCCAAAACTTTTCAGAGGCGTTGCGTAAATTAATCACGCTCCAAGACTTTTTTAGTTTTAGTTAGAAGTCGGCCAATCCTATCTAACAGGTTTGAATCCGAGATCATGAAAGAAAAAGCTTGTTAAGCAATTGTTATGAAAATATTTCAGTTAAATTATGAAATTAAACTTAATAAATTGATTAAAAAATAATATTTAAGTAATATTTAAAAAGTAAAGAAAAATTTAAATTTAATAAATTAATTATAAAAAAATAATATTTAAGTAATATTTAAAAAGTTATACAAAAATTTGACATTTTGTACATAAAAGAATACAAAGGGATTTTGACTGTAAACTACATTATAAGAATTATTTTAATTTCCTCTTGAATAATAATGCAAGGGAAACAGAGCTCCAGCCAAAGAAATAAAAATTTTTAAACTAGCAAAAGCCATGCTTTGTTTGGATTCGCGAAGCATTATTGCATTAAGTAACTATTTGGAAGTAACGATATTTTTATTATATTACTTGATACTACTTGATTACTTCATCTACCAAAAAGGTATTGCCAAACTAAAAGATTAAATGCCAATGATGATGATAAAAAATGAAACATTAATGTAACGTTAAACTCGTATCACGTGTTCGATAAATCATCAAGTTACTTTTAATATGAAGTTTTATTTGTATTCTTATTAATTTTGTATAAATTTATTTGTTTTTTTGTTATTTAAAATAAAAATTACATCAATTTGTTTAATTTGGCCAATAGTTTGGCGATTTGTATAATTTGGCAAAATTGGTTGACGGAATAACCAAGAGTTACCTATTATTTTTTCATCTTTATGAAGCAAAAACGCTATTTTATGTTTTGGAGTATTTTAACTTTAGATATGCAAATTCAGCCAAATAACTAAGAATGTCCTCGGAATTTTTTATTTATGATATATGACTGGTAAAAAAAAAAAAAAAAAAAAAAAAAAAAAAAAAAAAAAATATTTTTTTTTTAATGCAAAATTTGACATTTTTTTTAAATTTTTCACTAAAAGCTATTTTTAAAAGACTTTTTATTTTTTCCATCTTGTCTTCTAACAAAAATGGGTACTACTTGGTTATCCAATCGATCAATTTCGTCAACTAATACAAATCGCCAAACTATTAGCCAAATCGTACAAATTCACGCATTTTTTAAATAACGCAAAAACAAATAAATTAGTAAAATATTAATAAAAATACAAATTAAAAGTCGAATAAAAATCAATTGAAGACATAAGTAATGTGACATTACGACCATTTTTGGCATTAAATCCTGAAATTTGGTGTTAGATTTTATGTCGATGGGGTAACCGATTAACACCCAAAAAAGGTACTGTGATATAGTATCTATGGAATAAGGGAAAAGTTCCATATCCTTTTCTGGTTGGCGCGAATGGCAAAGGAATTCAAAATGGCGCCAGAAAAATGTTTTAGCATAGTATTAAATTTTTCAAGATGCGAAAAATCATGATCTTTAAATATTTATAAACATATATTTATTTAATAAACATTACATTATATCGCATCTTAAAAAATAAACACTTTTTTATATAAATATTTGGTACTACTAGATTATCCCGTCGACCAAAAAAATATCGCCAAACTATTAGATTAAATGCCAATAATGGATAATCGTGAATATCACATTCAATGACATTAAATACGATTCACGTGTTTAAAATGTCATTAAGTGATTTTTAGTTCGACTTTTTATTTGTATTTTCATTAATATTCTATTAATTACTTGTTTTTTCGTTATTTAAAATAAAAATTATGTCAGTATGTATAATTTGGCTATTAGTTTGGCGATTTGTATAATTTGGCGAAATTGGTCGACGGGATAACAAAAAAGTACCAAATATTTTTATTTTTATGCATATATATATTACATAAATCTCTCTATATGTGTAATTAAATAAAGAGGTATACACATATAAATATGCATTATATACACCTATAAATAAATATTATACGTTTATATTTATATATTTTTGTAATTATATATATTTATTATAATTATTATATAAGTCAAAACAAAACAAAAGTTATACATTTTTCCGAAAAATAAGCTGAATGCAAAAGGCATATGGTTAAAGTCCATTTCAGTAATTAAAAAAGCAACCCTAAAGGCTGAAAATCGTAATTACATCGGGTCATTTAATGGCAAAATAATAAATAAATAAATAAAATAAATAAATAAATAAATAAAAACTCGCCAAAAGTACCAGAACAGGACATGGAACTTTTCCCGAATGAGGTAATAAAGTACTAAATTCTATAATATATTAATAAAAATTAATAATTTCCCCACTGCATTCAAGCTGACCCCCTTTAATGCGATAAAATATAATAACTGGATGAATTTGGACAATTAATTTCTCCTCAACGAAAGATAAGAGCTTCGATATTTAGGGATATGGATCAAGATCTATATTATTAGCTATAGAAAAATATTTAGTTCATTATTTATTATACATTTATTGCAAGTTTTACAAGATGCGTCAGATTGAATATGATTGCCAAACCAACGACAGTTTAAATGTTTTGTGCATCTTCGAAATTTAAAGCATTTTTCGCCCTTTATCAGAAAGTTTACACTCTTATTGTAAGATTTAACGTCTATTTATGTATGTTTATTAGCTCAATAGAAGTTTGTTACTTGTTATCCTTTCTAAAACTCAAACAAAATTAGTACATTAGCCAGGCCGGAGTCGTAGTCAGTGTCGGCCATTTTCCTCACAGACTTCACAGCCCTGATTTTTACTTGAGAATGGATAGCATCAAAAAATTCATATTCCGGTTTTTGGGGAAAAAAAAAAAAAAAAAATTGAATCCTCATTCTCCGTTAAAATTCTAAAATATAGCTTGAAGTTTTTAAAGATAAAGGACGTTTATAGGAATTGCAGGTAATTCAAAATATGTTATTGTTTTTCTATGTTCATAGTTATATTACATTTTTTTTTATTATTATTATGAAAGTTTTGTCTTTTTTTACATTGTAGCTTCACATACAAAAAACTAGAATTTGGTATTTCTAAAAAAAATAAATAAATATACAAATGAAATAAAATAAATAAATAAATAAATAAAATAAAGTATAATAATAATAATAATAATAAATAAATAAAAATAAATAAATAAATAAATGAATATAATAAAATAAAATGATAATAATAATAATAAGCTTTAAAGCTACATGGATAAATATTATCTAATAAAATCTTTTTCACTCCAATTAAGTTCGAAGATTCGTTTGAGTAGAGGTTTACTTACTTACAACAGTTTAATTAAGGGGACACATTGCCTTTGAAACCATCTCTTCAATTTTGAATAATACTATACTAATATGTAGTCGGCACAATACTTAATACTAAAAATTAAATTAAATTAAAAAATCAATCTTGTAGAACAGCTTATTTTACTAAAATTTAAATTAAAAAAATAACTTTTTAAAATTTCTACTACTTTTATAAATTTGAATATTTCTATTTCATTTTTTCCACATTCATTAAAATTAGAATGTACTATATAAAACTATGCATCGAATTTTAGATGTATGGGATTTTACATTTAATATGATTATTTTTCTCTCGTGTATATTAAAAATGAAGAAAATTCGACAAAATCTCAATTTAAATATTAAAAAAATAATAATAAATATAAACTTGAGTGTTAAATCCATGCACAAAAATATTAAATATATCATGGAGAATGAGTAAAAAAGTTTAAAACATCTGTCTAAATTAGCAAAAAAGCCTTAGTATTCATCGAACAAGCAAGTTAAAAAACCAGTTTAAAGTTTTCATTTGTATAAGTAATTGCGTTGGATCTATTAACAAAATTTACAATATCTAGTGCTATACAATATCTAATAATATATCAGATGCAATATCTGTCGTATAGGTAAAAAGGAAGTGTCATAAATAATCACAATTAAAGAAGCTTTCAGATAATATATATATATATATATATATATATATATATATATATAAAAAGAAAAAGAAAATCGATATTTTGACCAGTTTGAAGATAGTGTGTCCCTTTAATTTAATCTAAGCTTCAAAATTTTATTTACTGAAATATAATTGCATTATTATTAAATATAAAAAAGTTAAATGAAACATTTTACTTTCTATTAAGTAATATATTCTTTTAAAATATTTTTGTAATTAAAGGTATTTTAATAAATGATTTTCTTTTCTTTTAAAGCGTTATAGAAAAAAAATATAAAAGTAATAATTGCCGAAAGACAACATCGTATTCCAGTATTATAATGTAATTCTGAAAACAAACAAACGACATGAACAACATAGAAGTCGTTGCTGGGAAATATTCTGGCATCAACATCCCCAAATACTAAAACTTCGTCATGATTCATGCATCTTTACGTAAGATATGAATGAAACATAATCAGAAGAACAAAAATCTATCATTGAAGAACGATAAAATACTATCACCAAATAAAAATAAGCAAAATATGATGTAAATAGATTCAGTGAATGTGAGTTAAAAGAAAAATCATTTGAATAAGATATAAAAAAACAATAAAACAAAAATACTTAAGCAAGGAAAACTAAAAAGTTAACAAATACAAATCTATAGCAGTTCTTGAACTTATGAACTTTTTATTTAGCCAGTGATAAAACGATTGTACCTTGAGCTACCAGATCAGCGCTTTTACACCGTGCTAATGTGAGGTCACATTCAAATGCCTCATTTATTTTAAACCCATTTCATCAAGGATTCAAATCTATCACGAATTATTTTAGATGAATGGAACCTGTAATGAAACTTTGTTTTGTTGAGGATATTTATGTTCAAATCAATGATAAAATCGTTAGAATAACATATGTTTTTTATTTATTCATTCATTGTTATTTACTTATTTATTTTTCGCGTTTTAGAAGATATGAAGTTTTTAAAAGTGATTTGAATGCTTAAACTAAGGTAAAATGCCTAAAACGTTTTCAACTATTCCATGACCATCATCAGTAGGGATTCAAATGCTGTTATTATTTTTGTTTGCACTTGCAATATTCTAGAATTGTCTAGAAGAAAATTATTGTCATTTAATTTAATTTTTAATTTTTGTACGTGCGATGAAAGGCCATAGGCATTCAAATTTCCAAACAACACGAACTTTTATCTAATACAATAGTTCAATAAATTTATTTTAGACATTTTTCGAATAAGCACAAACATAAATAATTATAACATTTGAATCCCTATTTGACCGGCCATGGGATGGTGGAAAACGTTTTAGGTATTTTAATGTATTTTAATTGATTAATAATTTATTAATTTATATTATAATTTTGCAATTGAAAATAATTTCAGTACATTTATTTGTGCTTTATATGAATTTTAATTATGTAAATCAAGGAACATTTCACACTGCAATTTTAATTTTCATTCATACTTCTGCGATTTATCAAAACTTCAGGATATTGAAGAATATGTTTGACTTCATATTTATTAATGGTGATTTTATCAGAAAGACAATTAAGGGATAAAAAAAACAATAATAATAATAATAATATTTGGTATCACTCTGTAAAATAAAATGTACGGAATGATTTATCTCTATAGCTTATAAAAGAAAGCATATACAAGTTACAAAAAACTGAACTTTTCATTTAAGGGAACAAAAGGCCTTCCAATTTTTTTTTAATTATTACTACTTTTCGAAAATTGCACTTTAAGTACTATGGAAATACACACTGTATGAATTATAGCATATATTTATCACACAAGAAATTAAAAATAAATTCTTTGGGGGAAAAATAAGAAATTTTCCTGAATATTTAAAATCTTATGGAGAACTTTTCAAAATGTCCCACGCGCATTGCATATGAACTAAAGCTCCCAATATTTTTTTTTACGTCAGTTTGGCTTATTTACACAAATAAAACTAAGCATACTTTCTTAAAACTAAATACAATTGAAAAAGTTAAAAGTAATTAAATGCAGAAATATGATGCAAATTGCTGAAAATTTCATTAAATTAAAAAATTTAATCTTTGTATACAAATATATAGAATTCAATGGACGGCTTTATTTTTATTATGTTATCCAAATTGGCATAAAAAATATTGGGGATTTTATTCGATATAGAATGCGTATGGGGTATTTTGAAAAAGTCTTCACAAAATTTAAAATATTAAGGAAAATTCCTAATTTTTCTTTCCTCATTTTTTTTTTTTTTTTTGTATGATAAATAGATGCTATATTTCACATAGTGCGCAGGGCTGTAGCTAGGGGGTTGTTAAGGGTTGTTCAGCCCCCCCCCCCCTCTCTAAAACATTTTGAGCCTTCCCTGGAAAAGATTCCGTGGTCACTAGATGATTGTCTGTTCCGAAAATAAAAATGAAATTCTGTTCAGAAGTCTAATTTAGTTTTGAGGTCTTTTCACAGTTTTGCTGAAATACGAAGATTTAATTAAAACAAGTTTTTCAACACTCAATCATTCTGTTTTCACATATGAGACTAATATGGTGTCTGATATTGTTGACTAGAATTTTTCATCATTATATTCTTTTCTTAGCATAAAATGAAATTACTACAACAGTTTAATAAGAAACACAGTACCTATAATGTGAATATGCATTAATTTATCTTTCTGCGTCAGAGAGAGAAAGAGAGAGAGAGAGAAAACCTGAGTATTTCCTACATTTTCTTGCTCTGCCCCCATTATTCACTTCCAGCTACGGTCCAGGTAGTGTGTCCTTGAATAGTATTTCAAAAACAATTTTAAAATGTTAAAAAAAATGAATTTGGAAATCCCTTGTATAGATTTATAGTATTATATTGCATCCCTTGTATAAATTTATTCTAGCCTCAAATACAGTCAAACCTCGTTAACATGAACACGCTTAACGTGAATTACTTTTAACATGAATTGTTTTCACAGTCCCCTATAAAGACGAATACAAAGATTTGATTCTAGTAACATGAATTACTGTTAACATGAAAAAAATTTTGATTCCCCTTGAGGTTCATGTTAACGAGGTTCGGCTGTATATTGAAGAAATCTCGGCACGAAAAAGTAAATCCTATGAGCTATTTGAAAAGTTGTATTACCATTCTTAATACAACTTACATTCTTAGTTGATTTGATTACTAAACTGTTCACTTAAAATTGGCATATACTACATTACATGACATCAAGACAGACCAAGTGGGAGAAGGGTTTTAAGAATTTAGACTCCCACAAAAAATAAATCAATTAAACAAAATTTTGTTAGTTGATGAACAAATTGTTCTTAATTGAGGAATTAAAGAAAATGCTACAGTATCAATCAACAGTATAAAATCTGTTTTCGTTTCCTTCAATTTCTGTTTGGGTTGAATATAAATGATATAAATTAGAATTTCTTTCCTTTTTCAAATAATTTTGGCACTTAAAAAATGAAAATTTCATTGCTTAACATAAAGTTTTATAATCAATTTTAAGGTATATACAAATGTTAGATATTTTAAGAAGTCTTGTACCCCGTATATATTTTAAATCTTTTAATATGTGTTGCGGCTGACAATTATTTATTTTAGAAAATTAAACAGAAAAAAATGACTTGCATTCTTTTTACTATCAATGGGATTTAATGCCCCACAAATGATATCATATGTCTTATACAATTTACATATAAATGTCTTATTTTTGAAATATCCTACTGCGCTTGCTGTTGGGTGCATAAAAAAGATCCAAATATGAAAGTAGTAGAGATTTTTGGCCTGTTTCGAGATTGTAAATAGCAAATACAGTCGGCTCTCGTTAATTCGAACTCGTCGGGACTACAAGAAATGTTCGAATTATCCGAAGTTCGAATTATGGAAAATATGAAATTAAAACATGCTTAATATGGTAAAGGAATTAATATTATAGTGTTTTTTAACTTTATTTCGTCTATTATCATTAGAATATGACTTAATATTAAATTAGAATGGATAAATACATAAGCTAATAAAAGGATTAGAAACAAGCACGATGGAAGAAAAATTTAAAGCGTCACTGATAGACAGACGGGGCACTAAAAAAGTGTATATCAAATTCATTGGATTATATGTATACTCGTTCGGAACAAGTTTCACAAAAATAAAAGAAAGAAAGTTATTCAAATGATCTGAAATCCGTGAAAAAGAAAAGAAAGATGAAAAATCGGAATTCTCGTTAGTTCGAATTAAGCGAAGTCAAGAGAAAATGAGTTCGAATTAATGAAAATTTTTAACGTTATCCTGCCATTGAAAATTTTGGGACTTCATGTTTAGTTCGAATTAAGCGAAGATTCGAATTATCCGATTTCGAATTAACGAGAGTCGACTGTAATACGATACAGCAATGAGTCTCGAGACATTTTTTTAATTAGCAAAAAATTTCTCAAAATACTGTTATTTTTCTGCCCACATAAATTCTTTTTTGAAAAATTTTGTTTTTGCATACTGACAGCAATATATCCCTCTGAGCGTCTTGCAAATAAATAAAATTGTAATGTTGTTTTCTCTTCATCTTGTTGTAAATGCTAAAAAAGTATGATTATTTCAACATTATGAAAAAAAAAAGTAATTACAAATATAAATGTCCTTGAGAGTATTGATCATTGTAAAATGTACTGAAAATTCATCAAATCTGTAGAATCATATTATCTTAAAAATTAATTATATTGCAGTGAAACCGGGAGATTAATGGACGGAATATTGCGAAACAGAGGAGTATACAAAATAAATAAATATATAAATAAATAAAAGAGAGAAATAAATCTTTTATCCGACCCTGGACTATTATGAAATATTGGAAAAAATCCTTTGCAGAGTATTTTAATAACACTACTATGTTTCAAATGCATTGAAACTGATAATAATCACTGAATTTCACTATATACTTTACTTCATTAGTGTAGATTACGACAGAATAGGGCAGTCATTTGTCATTCATTTACAGGCACTTAAAAGAAATCGGTTATAGCACTGTCTTTGAGCAATAATTACTGGAACGTGAATTTTTAATTTGCACTTTTAATATTTTTTGCGTGTTACTCGTTGTATATAAATTCTATACCTCGTAAACGGGGCTGCACAAAAGAATTCACAACCATTCTTCTTATCAGTGAAAATTGCTGAAGAGGAATTTTCAACTGAGATATGTATTTCCTAATTGAATTAAATTTTTGCAGGCATGCAATTAATTTATAAAAATCTATGTATCATATATAGATATTCTCGAAGAATTCGGATAAATTTCTGATTGTAGATGGGAACAACTGAAATTGAGTTTTTAAATGTGTTTTGTGTTATTATATGAATGAATCAGGGTTCGATTTAAGCGGTATCGCATCGCAATTTGCGATTCAAATTTAAATAAAATGCGATCCAAGAAATGCATTAAATCGCAATCATTGCGATGCATATTTGCCACACCCTTTCTTATGTCATGTACACTTACAGTTAAAATTTAAAGATGTTTTTACATGACATACGTTGTGTTTTCACTCTCCCCAAGTGTTTATTTACAATGGAAGTTAGGATGGAATGGAATGGAATTTATTACAATGGAATTTATTACAATGGAATCAAATGCCTTAGTTGAAAGGTGTTTTTTGTATATGTGTCGCATAAAAACTGACTTTCGCAGTCGAATAAATGAGGATGTGCTAGATAATCTTATACGTATCTGTGTGTATCTGTGTGGAAGGACCAGAAATAGAAAATTTTTCATCTAATCGAGCTGGGAAAATTTTTTTCTCAAAACCTCGTCGACCAAATATATAGAAATATGGAAAAAAGAAGCAAAATTTTAATGAGGATGAATAACTAAAACAATGAAGTTTCAGAAATTTTGTAAATAGCCTGTAAATAATATGAACAAGAGGTATTTTTTGTGTAATAATACTTGTGTACTTAACTTAAATGAAGATTTCATTTTTTTCTTCTTTTCCGCTTTGTTTTATTTAAAATTACAAAAATTGTATTTCTGAGTTTATGGCTTATTAAAAAATAGTGACCCTCACAACAAATATATTTTTTAAGAATTGGTACTGTGGTAAGTTGATACATATATTTAATTGACCTGTGGCGAAGGTAAATTGACCTATAAGTCATTCAAGAACCAGCTTCTGATTTCCTAAGTAATTTATATTGGGTAGGTGAGTTATCATTTATTTTTTATTTTTTTATAATTTTATTTACTTTCATTTATGCTTTTGGTTAAATATTGCTTTAATTTTTTTTTTTTTTTTTTTTTTGTAAATTTTCAAGATTTAAAAGTTACGTTATCTATTTTTTACTTACTATACAAAAGTGCCTAATTGCTATTCAAAACTGACTTTGTATAGCAGTTACATTTTAAAGATGTTACACTCATTCGAACATAATAGAATTGGCATGAATCTATGAAGGATATACTAAAATATTCTGTACAATCTGTGATGCAAAGAATTTTTATTATTAAATTACAGGGCCACACAAAAGTATTCTACTACATAATGCTGTTCGGGGAAACATTGTTTGGGACGTGTTTTAATTATATTCAACTATTTCACATTTTATGAATAAGACATACGTTGCTGAGGTGTAATAAAAATTACTTCCTACATATTTTACAGAAACACAAAGATTTCGATTACTATACTGTATCCGAAGTACGCTCTACTATATCATCAAGATCTGAATATTTTTAAAACTTCGTTATCGTACGAACGCACCTCATTTACCACGCTTCACGTTTCCAACTTGTTTCTTTTTATAATTCAACAATTTTTTAACTAATTGGAGTAATTGTAATTTAATTGATATTATTGATACGTAAATTATCATATTGCTATCTAACTAGGGAACGTTCTCGGGTGTAAGTTGTGGATTTGGACGAGTGTGGTTTCAAAAGAAAGATCTCGTCAAGTACCTGAAAAAGTGCAATGGAACTACCCGTCCGAATCCAACCGTTTTCGAGATATGAGCATTTAAAGTGGGAATGAATAAATAAACTGGCAGATTTCGCAAATTAAAAGTTTCTTTGCATTGTTTTTAATCCTCTTGCCAATATATTTTCGAGCTACGAGAAAATTCCTTTACACCCACACTTTGCCGGTTATTTCCATTTTTTTAGACGCAGGCACATCACACTCTACGAAGTTTCTCGTAGGGCTGCATTCGGAGAGTTTTTCCATCTGTTTCTATTATTTCCACCACCTTGTTTTATGCAAAATTTTCGGCAAATGTGTAATGTGACGTAATGGATAAACTGTATTAAAAACAATGCAAAGAAAATTTTAGCTTGCGAACAATTTATGTATCTGCCTGTCAATTTATTTATTTATTCAATCACACTGCAATTGCTAATATCTCGAAAACGGTTGGATTCGGGAGGGTAGTTCCATTAAACTTTTTAACGTACGTGACGAAACCATTCTTTTGATACCACATTGGTCCCAAATCCATAACTTACACCTGGTAACGTTCCCTTGTAAGTGTAGAACCAAGAGAGTGAAAAATATCCAAGCCACGAACCGAACCTGGAATGGTGTTTCAATGATCTACTGTTTAAGATATAAAGAGGAGGAGGACGATGCCAGCTCAGCATGTCTCACTCACATATATCACATATCACAAAATTCATTTAAAAATTTTGAAATGCAACCGAGATATCTCCATAAATTTCTTCCATAGGATTAGCATTAGCGATGGGTCTTTGCATTTGACTGAAGTAATGGACCTTATGCACACAAGCTGAGGTCGAGACTAAATTTCGTCTGCTGGCGGTATTTACTGGCTGGGTTTAACATAGCAGTCTATGGAGTGTGAGTTATTAATGCTTGTTTGTTAGAAATACTGGAAAAGACTTCTTTGTTAAAGCAGCATATACTTAATATATTATAATATAAATTCAAAATTGTTGTTCTGCTTGCAAGAAAATTCTCTAAATTTGTAAATTTTCCTTTAAAATGTATCCAGAAAGGCTGAAGTCGTCTGCTAGCGATGTTTGCGCCTGCGCATTCGGAATTCTGGCGGTGCAGTGACTAGAATAACCGGATTGGTATACCGCCAGCTCTGGCGTATGACGTCACGTGCATAAGGTCCATTTCTTAAGATGGAAACATCTCCATGAGCACGCAATCTTGCGGCGAAACATGAGACACAAATAAACCCAGCATCGGTGAAACACATACAGTCGGCTCTAGTTAATTCGAACTCACTGGGACCATAAAAAAATGTTCGAAATATCCAAAGCTCAAATAATGGAAAGTATGAGAGGAAAACATGCTTAAAGGGGTTACAATTACATTGGATTTAATATTATAGTACTTTTTAAAATTTATTTCGGTTGTTACCATTAGAATATTATTTAATACTAGAAGATAGCCCGTCAAAATGACGTGTTTCCATTTTTAAAAGGATGATAAAACATTACAACAACTTTGGTCAGTCATAGCCACTTTAGGCTTAAACAATTTTGAAAAATACAAAGATTGAACATGAGGAAAAAATCTAAAGAAAAAAAATCATTAGAAATCTGCATTTAAAATTATAACAAAACTATATGGTGGATGGGGAGGGATTGTAATGAACAAATGGTAAATGCATAAATTTTAAAAGAATAAAGTAAGGTAAAGCTATCAATTATAAAAGTATACATTGTGAAACTACAGCCAAAAAATATTTTAAAACATTGAGAGAAAATAATAAAAATATCCAAAATGTATAAAAAAATTTTCCCATTTTGGCCATTTCCAGACGAATATGAGAGGGTAGCCAAATTATTAATTGGATGGGTAAAATAATGGCATAGAATATGCAGCTAATGAATTTCACTCACAAAATTACAGTAATTATTTCACAAAAAACATGCAAATTAACATGCATTAATAA
Organism: Maratus speculifer; assembly: GCA_964019185.1. Taxonomy (NCBI): domain Eukaryota; kingdom Metazoa; phylum Arthropoda; class Arachnida; order Araneae; family Salticidae; genus Maratus; species Maratus speculifer. The sequence goes on from OZ025292.1 coordinate 362,140,210, forward strand.
TGCAAAACATGCACTAATAATGCTATTTTAAAACATTTGTGAATTAACTATTTTATACCATTAGCTAATACTTAAAAGAAAATACTTTATAAGATCGAAAACAAATGTCAACAATAAAGAGTAAACAATCGTGATTCGTTATGTGACAATGAAATCATTCACGGCTGTAAAAAATAAATAAAAATAAATAAATAAAACAACAGGAATATAAAAATTCTAACAGTATTGTATTTAAAACGCACCTTCGCTTTTTTTAAATAAAAAGTTTTAATTAAACACTGTTAAAAATTTGACTGTTTTGCTGCATCGTCATTACACAGCTTTTATAGAAAATTACCGTATTACACTGTTAAAAATTTGACCCATTTGTTGCAGCGTCACTCCACAGCTTTTATATAATATCTCTTTTATAACCAATGAGAATGCTCCATATCACAGTAAAGTAACCGCTTTATATAAAAGCGGTGGAGTAATGCTGCAGCAAATGAGTCAAATTTTTAACAGTGTGAATGTTGTGTTTGAAATAGGGAAAAGTTTTCAAAGCACAGTAAAATGTAGTGACGTCATTTACAGCTCAAACTGTAAATCTGACAAATGAAAACGCTCCATTACGAGTCTGGAACATTTGCATTGGACAAAAAATTGATAACCTTTAAAATCGGAGATAATTTTTCACAATGGAATTTGTCATTGGTCACAATAAATGTTTTTTCTCATGGATGGGTTGACCCCGGAATCGTTATACACGGAGGGATTTTATATATATAATTAAAATAAAGAATATAAATACATAAAAAAAAATTAAGGGATCAGGATCGGGGATGCACAATGATGCACAGTTCAATGATGCACAGACGGAGCACTAAGAAAGCGGATATCAAAAGCAAGGGATTATATATACATACAAGTTCAGAAAAATTCTGACAAAAATGAAAGAAAAAAAAAGGCTATTTCAAGGACCTGAAATCCGTCAGAAAATAAGGAAAAATGAAAAATCGAAATTCTAGATAGTTTCAATTAAACGAAGTCAAGAAAAAATGAGTTGGAATGCTTGAAAAATTTTAATGTTATTCTGCCATTGAAAATTTTGTGACTTCATGTTTAGATTTAGTTCGATTTAAGCGATGATTCGAGTTATTCGATTTCGAATTAACGAGAACCGACTGCATATATATTTTTCTTCACATTGAGCTGCGCTGCCTTACCGACATATGTGAGTGAGACATGCTAAACTGGGCATTGTTCTCGTAGTAATGGTAAAATGGTAAATGGTAAATGGCTTTAAATGGTAGAACACTTAAAGCCCTATTCCAAAGATTCCAGGTTCGATTCCCTTATTGAAGATTTTTCACTCTATTGGTTCTATTTTTGGTTAACAATGTGATATTTCACATACTAAAAATATTGAACATTTTCAAGCGTAGTTTCACTGCTGATAATTAATAAAAAAAATTATATGAGTAATTTATTAATTTATCATTACTTTTGAATAGAATCGATTCCTGACAAATTCCATCGTATCATGCAAATAAGATCGAATTCAGAGTAATGTAACTTGTTCTGCTTTCTCTCTCTCTTTTTAGCTCACAGGCTATCATAGATAGCCTGTGAGCTTATGTGCCCGTCCGTTCTGTATGTATGTACGTAACGCGATAACTCATGATAAAAATATCCGATCCACTTGAAATTTTGTATGTAGGTATATCCTGACAAGGCGCTTCCCTGATTAGTTTTTGGAGTTCATTCGATATGTATAAGAGGGGGAACGGGGGGCTCATGCCCCCCGTTAGTTGATATAGATGGGATTTTCATGCAGAATTAAGTTTTCAAAATTTAGAATAGGATCATTCTGATGAGGCGATTCCGTGACTGTTATTAGGTGTTCATTGAATAAGTATAAATAGGGGGAACAGGGGTTCTAATGCCCCCCCCGTTAGTTGATATAAATGGGATTTTCATGCAGAATCAAGTTTTCGTTCAAAATTTAGATTAGGATCATTCTGATGAGGCGATTCAGTGACTGTTATTAGTTGTTCATTGAATAAGTATAAATAGGGGGAACAGGGGTTCTAATGCCCCCCCCCCCCGTTAGTTGATATAAATGGGATTTTAATGCAGAATTAAGTTTTCGTTCAAAATTTAGATTAGGATCATTCTGATGAGGCGATTCCGTGACTGTTATTAGGTGTTCATTGAATAAGTATAAATAGGGGGAACAGGGGTTCCAATGCCCCCCCCCGTTAGTTGATATAAATGGGATTTTCATGCAGAATTAAGTTTTCGTTCAAAATTTAGATTAGGATCATTCTGATGAGGCGATTCCGTGACTGTTATTAGGTGTTCATTGAATAAGTATAAATAGGGGGAACAGGGGTTCTAATGCCCCCCCCCCGTTAGTTGATATAAATGGGATTTTCATGCAGAATCAAGTTTTCGTTCAAAATTTAGATTAGGATCATTCTGATGAGGCGATTCAGTGACTGTTATTAGTTGTTCATTGAATAAGTATAAATAGGGGGAACAGGGGTTCCAATGCCCCCCCCCCGTTAGTTGATATAAATGGGATTTTCATGCAGAATTAAGTTTTCGTTCAAAATTTAGATTAGGATCATTCTGATGAGGCGATTCCGTGACTGTTATTAGGTGTTCATTGAATAAGTATAAATAGGGGGAACAGGGGCTCTAATGCCCCCCCCCCGTTAGTTGATATAAATGGGATTTTCATGCAGAATTAATTTTCGTTCAAAATTTAGATTAGGATCATTCTGATGAGGCGATTCCATGACTCTTATTAGGTGTTCATTGAATAAGTATAAATAAGGGGAACAGGAGTTCTAATGTCCCCCCCCCTTAATTTATATAAATGGGTTTTTCAAGCAGAATTTTCAGATTTCGTTCAAATCTCTGAATAGTTTTGGAAGTTTAATGGTTAAGTATAAAAGAGGGGGATAACTCTTTTTAAATTATATAAATGCTAAATGGGTTTTTATTAAGAATTATTTAATTTGCTCTGAATTTTGGATATAGATTTTTTATATGATAAAGCATGTCTTTGATAGTATAGGAGGTTCAATGATTAAGTATAAAAAAAGAGAAAAGGGGAGAGCTGTTTCCCCTTCTTAATTTTTTTTTTCGAACGGAATTAACCCTTGAAAATATAAAACTTTAATGTGCAATTAGTATTTGTAGCCTGTGAGCTCAATGCCTTCAGTTTAACTGGGCAGTATTCTTTTTTATTTTTTTTTTTCATCCACAGAAGATTTGTTTCAATGAGTTAACAAAGAAGTGTTCAATATTTATTGTAGTTAGTTCTATACCGTGTAAGGTACCTGCCACAAATCTTTGACCTTTACGCATGAGTTACAAGTTCATGAGTTTACGAGTGCAGAAGTGTTGGCCGAAGAAACACTGCGTAGTCTGAACAAAAGAAATAAAATCCTCTTGCCCAGGAGAGGTTATATTCAATTTGCTTGATTATTTGATGGTCTTGAAACTAGTAATATATAAATATAGTTAGTCTTAAGTGGTTGAAAACTTTTCAAAAATTTGATTTTTTTTTTATGATTTAGTTTTATTAATCAATTAATGCTGAACTCAATGCAAAAAAACGCATAAACATATTTGCATTTTTAACGGAGTTATAAACATTTATGTATCAACACTTTCATAGTCGCACCCATAAAATTTCAACTTTAAGTCGCGTTTTCTCAAAACTTGATTTTTGACGACTAACACCAAGATTTAGAAACAACTATTTAATAGAATGCCTCTTTTTTTTTTTTTTTTTTGTATGCGTATAACATTATTATCTATAGTATGAATTAATATATTTTAGACAGTTTAATATTTTGAGTATTTTTAATGAAAGAAAAAAGTTGTATATTTTAGGGGTTTCTTAAATTTTCAAATTTGAGAGTTTTTTTAATAATGCTTTTTTGAGTGATAGTTATATCCTTAATTCATTCTACAGAGTAAAGTTTCCTGATCATTTTAAAGCAAAAATTAGGTTCTTATGTCAATTCAACGTTAAGATATTTTGGTGTTGGTGATATAACTCATAATTTTTTTTCGAAAATTGTGTTTGCTATATTTCTTATTATATTACATTAAAGGATTGAAATACTTCATTTTATAATTTTATAAGACTACAAACATACCTTTAAAATATCAGAAAGTTTAAATTAAATACATTGAATGCCTCTGTTTTTATATGGACTCGAAGCGAGAGCTCTGTTTATATGTTTTTCCGTATTGATCAACCCCTGAGCCCCCTTAAATTCATTGTATTTTTCAAAAACTAGCTTAGAATAAACTAGATGGCATAAAATGCTGTAATCCACATTATCTTAAAATCCCTATCAACTAGGCTATAAAAGGCAAATATGTCCGTGAGTAACTTTCACGTCATTTTGATGTTGACAATACCTGATGCAAAACTGGCATCAAACGGGCTATCGAATGATGAAATTTAAATGTTACAGTGAAACTTCCCTGTGCGACCACCTCCATTGAGCGACACCTCCCTGAACGACCATTTTTTTATGGAACAAAATTTATTCCCGTATCAATGTGAAATATAAAAGCAATAAGTCTCCATTAATAACTATATCGTTATAATAATATACATTCTACGACCGAAAAAGTAAGAGTTTATATTATAACTAATTATTTTGCTTATGAGACGTTACTTTAACATTTAAAATTCAATTCTGAAGATGGCTCGATGAAAAAGAATTGAAACATGTAAATTTTTAATATATTTTAAATGTTTTATTAATAAAGTAATGTCTTATAAGCAAAATAAATAGATATAAATTATTACCTTTTCGTTTTAGAATATGTATTATTATTATTATTACGATATAGTTATCTATATTATAAAGGCCAAATGTATCTGTGCGTAACGCATACGTCATTTTGCGAATGGCAACATTTTCAAATTTTAAATGAATCTCGGTATTGCAATTTTTGCTACTAAAAGTTTTAAAACTTCTTAATGTCGCACATTTTCAATTTTTACACCATCGTGTAGGAAAAAAATGTATTTTTAAATGAAATTTGTTTGAAAGCTGTATCTTAATTTGTTTTTGAAATATAAATTTTTTTGTAGCTTTTAATACCTCTTTTCTAATCGTAGCAACATGAGTACTCTATTTCTATTTAAACCAAAGGAAAACTAGTCGTTGGGGGCCACCGTAATACTTACCCATCATGGATATGTATATGAAAATAAAACATATGAAACTATTTATACAATGCATTGCAATTCATAAACAAAATTTAAATATTGTTAATATACATAGTAATGCTATATTAAAGAACTGCTGATATCCCAATTTCGAAAAATTATATAAAACGTCAAACTACTCAAGTAGTACCGAACTGCGTAAAAGAAACATCCTTATAACTCCAAAAATAATAATTCTATTAACTAACAATTAACTGCGTCGGATTAAGCGTTTCATTTCCAATTAAAATATACATCTGAATTGAAATTTGAATGAAATACAGGGTCATGAAAAATCGAAGAATGTGGAAAATAAGATTACAAATATCTCAGCAACTAATAATCCGATCAACTTCGTTCCATATGCAAAATGTGTGTTATTTTATTGCCTTTTACGTCCATTCCTTAGAACAAAAAAATTCGAAAATTTTTATATACCTTTCAACAGAACGAATTTTTCAGAGTCCGAAAAAAATAGTTCCGGATAATCGAGGTTGCTGATATTAAATAGGGTTCGTCCCATTCTTACATACTAACTACATACAAAATTTCAAGTCTCTATCTCAATTTGTTCGGGAGATAGAGCGTTTACAGACAAACAGACAGACGGACAGCAAAATTTTTTTTCTAAAAATATGTTTTTCGGAATCTCCACTATCTAAAACGTGTAAATCCGCCAAAAATTTTTTTTCGATTTTCAAAACGATTGCAAGACTTACCCTATATTACGTATGATGGGTAAGTAAAAGGGAAAAAAATTGAGTGCTGTATCTTTATGTTGCCATTTTCTCATTTAAAGGGAAAAAATAGAAATTTAAATATCTTCTGTTATAAAACTCGGTGAATTTTGACTTCATTTACAAAATTTGATTTATACGTAAAAGAATATCAACGGTTTAATATCTATTTCAGCTAATAGCATTGAGACGTCAAGTTTTCAATCAAAATGATCAAATTAAAATGCAATTTTTTTAAAACGTGAATACAGATGTGAAAATGTACATTTGTAAATTTTGATATGGTGAAAATGATTCCGGGTTTAGATTTCACAAGAAAAAAAATTCCATTAGTCAAAGTTGAATAAATTTTGCTTTTTATCATTTTTTGAATACTAGCATAAGAACCTTAATTGATAACTTTATTCATAATAACATATCTGTCGGACGTTCCCCTCAGTCCACACAACTTTGAAGAATGTCCGTGGTAGATATAGCTGCCACCACCCATATTACTAGGTGATATCGGTCACCCACTGTGAGATTGGTGTAAATGAAGACTTACGCTAGTAACCGAATTATCAGTTTATTAAGAATATATGTACACACAAAATACGCTATTTACAAATATATACAACTACAACTCGGATATAGGTGATCCGGTTCAACATTAAATTAGATACCGTAAAAATTGGTTGTGTACTATTCCAATTACACTTTCCACCTCACACTCAATACACGTTAAATTCACTTTTTTGGAGCTCAACCTTGAGTCTCCCAACACAAGTATACTGGGCCTGCACTTCTTAGCCCAGAACACTAAACACCAGGACGTCTGTGTCCTTCGCGCACCAGAAAACGCACACTTTACGCTCTTCCACACAGAGCAACCTCTAGGTCCGAAACCTAGGTACCGAATCAATGATCTCAGGCAAACTTGCCCTCTCCAAATCATGGGGTCACACCAATGCCAACCCCCTCTGGAGCTTCCTCATTGGGCACCTTCCCTCACTCCTTTTCTTGCTTAGTGACATGCTGCTAATCTGCTCATCATCCGCATACTTCACTGACAGATGGACATGCCTCTGAGCCATCTCCTTTCTCTAACACACCACCTGTAAAGGATTAGCTGGCAGTTCCCCTTTCCACGAAGAGGGAATGTCACCTTGGAAATTCTGTACACAACCATACAATACTAGATATTCAAATAGAGAAAGAGTAGACATTACATTCTTTAGCACAGGTGCTATCAGATCCTGACACCTCCCACCTTAGCGGAAAATATGCCTTTTAGGGGCTAATTTTCCCCAAACATATAGTAATATCGCAGAAGAGTTCAATAGTCTCTTGACAGATTTCTTCATTAAGCTTATTACATAGGTATTTCCAGGTGTCTGAACACTATCTACTGACATCTCTACTGAACATTTACTAATATTAATATTACATAAACAATACACATGTTAATACAATATTATAAACAAAAAAAAATCAAAAAAATATTTACACACACACAGAAAAAAAAATTAAATGTGTGACGGCATCCCTTTAAGGTTGTCCACTATTGGGTCGTTGATGTTGATGGGCTAACAACTGGTTGTTCTTCCCAGCTCTTTCTATGTAGCCTGGAGATTGCGTCAGCATTTAAATGTTGAGCTCCTGGACGATGAGAAATACTCAGGTTCCAGCGTTGCAAGGCAAGAGCCCATCTAGTGAGTTTGGGGGACCTTGGGGTTGTTTCGGTGAGAAATTTTAATGGATTATGATCCGTAATGATCTCAATTTGAGATCCATAGATCCATTTTTCAAACTTTCGCAACCCAAAGAGCACACTCCAAGCCTCTTTCTCTATACTCGGCCAAGCACGCTGAGCCCCTGACAATTTCTGACTGGCAAAAGCTATTGGTTTAAACTGACCCTTTTCATCTTTTTGAGTAAGGCAACATCCTACTGCCAGGTCGGAAGCATCTGCGTGGAGCTGATATTCCCGGCCTACGATAGGTGTAGCCAAACTCGTCACTTTACATAACTCATCTTTAAGAGTATTAAATGCTTTTTCTGCTCTTTCATCCCATGGTACAGTATTTTTAACCTTCCCTTTAGTCAATTCGGTTAAAGGTATAGCAATTTCGGCATAATTTGGAATATAAGATCGGTAAAATCCCATTAATCCCAAAACAGATCTGACTTCTTTTTTAGTTTTTGGTCTCTTTAGATCCCTTATTGCTCCTATTTTTTCCTCATCAGGTGCATGCGTTCCACCCCCAATTACATGACCCAAAAACTTAGTTAATTTCTCTCCAAATTTGCACTTATCCAATCTAATCGTAAAATTTCTATTTTTAAGTTCTTCAATGACAGCCCTAACATGCTCACAATGTTCTTCCCAGGTGTCGGAGAAAATGATGACATCATCAATATATGCTTCCGCATACCTCCGATGACCTTGAAGAACCTCATTCATATCTTTCTGAAACGTGGCAGCCGCCCCTCATAATCCAAAAGGCATGGTACGCCACTGATAAGTTCCATTATGCGTTGTAAAAGCTGTCAAATGTTTACACTCTTCAGCCATCTTAATCTTCCAATAACCTCTCAATAAATCAATCGATGATAAATACTTAGCCGCCCCTGCGGTATACATGATTTCTTGAGAATCTTTCATCGGAAAGGTTGGAACCTGAGTTACCGAATTTAAAGCTCTATAGTCTATACAAAGTCTAACAGTTGCGTCTTTTTTCGCCACAGAAACAATTGGATGACTAATTTCAGCGTTTGACACTTCGATTAGATTTAATTCTAATAACTCCTGAATCTGTCTATCTACTTCCTCTTTGTAAGCTACCGGTACACTATATAACTTTGGCTTTTTCCTTTCCACCCCCGGTTTAAGATCAATACGATGCTCCCCTACATCAGCTGGTCGTACAGGACCCATAAATACCTCTTTATTCTCCCTCAAAATAGACTTTATATCTTTAACTTGATTGTTAGATAACCCTTTTATTTCGAACCTCTCTATATCTCGTTCTACTTCCTGATCCCGCTTCAAAATAGGAATTTCCCCAACTTCTCCAAATTCCTCATCACCCTCAAAAACAATATTAACTATATTACATTTAGCAATAAATTCTCGTATTTTGTTTTGGTGCACATGCTTCCTACTCAAGTCGGCTAACTCAACTACAAACGAATGCTGATTTCGTTTTTCGACTATGGTTTCCGGCCCTTGCCACCTAGAATATAACTTATTAGTTGAATCGGGGATTAACAATATTACCTTATCGCCTACTTCAAACGTTTTTTCCTTAGACCTTAAATTATAATGGTAAGCCATTCTATTTTGTTGTACCTCAGACGATAATTTTGCCTCATTTGCGGCTCTTTCTAAACGTCCCCTAAGTTTATTCAAATACTCATGAATCGGCGTAGTATCTAACTGCGCCCCCTTATTATCTCCTGCCCAGGATGACTTGAGAATCGACGAAGGACCCTCCGGCGCTCTACCATATAATAACTGGAAAGGTGCGATTCCCGTCGTAGAATTTGGGACTTCCCTATACGCCCATAATACAAATGGTATTTGTTCATGCCATCTTTTTCCTTCTTCTCTAATAGTATGATGCAACATACGTTTAAGGGTCTGATTAAATCGTTCCACAAGCCCGTTAGACTGTGGATACTGTGGGGTCGAAAATCTTGGACTAGCACCTAACCTTTTCTCAAATTCTTTCGTTAAGTCAGCGGTGAAATTGGTTCCATTATCACAAGCAATTATATTCGGAATTCCTGTCCTCATAAATATTTGAAGTAACGCATCACACGCGGTTTTAGCACTTAAACTTTTTAGAGGGATCGCATCCGCCCACCTGGTATGTTGATCAATTAAAGTTAGTATATATTGATGCCCTTGGGAACTTTTAGGATCAATAGGCCCAATTAAATCAACATTAACTACCTGAAATGGGAGTTCCGGCCGCGACACTGGGGAAATAGGAGCTCTATCATTTACCTTAACCCCTCTAGTCAATTGGCACTCTAAACATGACTCACAAAATTGCTTAGTTTCTTTCGCCATCCCCTCCCAATAAAATGAATACCTGATTCTCTGTAAAGTTTTCTTGGCTGCATGATGCCCTCCAAATACTGAACTATGCGCTAATTTTAAGATTTCTTCCCTTCTTACTTTGGGTACTACTAATTGCGCTACAGTTTCGCCTAACAATTTCTCTTTATGATACAATAAACCATTTACAATATAATAATCCCCCTTATCCATTTTAGCTAATTCCCAAGCTTTCTCTAACTCTTTACATTCTAATTGGGATTCCTTAAACATATCGGAATTGCTAACAATAGCTTTATTATCTTTCTCCACTTCCGTTTTTTCCGTATTCTGAGTTTGTACAATTTCTGACCGCGCTTCTATTGCGTACACATTACAACTATCGTTATTCCTATCTTCCTTTTCACTCGAATCATCAATAATAATTTCTGAACTTTCTAATTCTTGGGCCTCTAGCAATGGCTCCTCGCGGTTGACACCTGACAACTCATTAATCACCTCGGGATGTAAAATTACTTGCTCCTTAATATTATCAGTCACAGCGCAAAGTACTTCCTGATGAATTATATTAGTTTGTCCGAATTGCGGAATAGCTAACGGTAGTTTAACCAACGGCGATTTAACTGCTTCACCGAATAACCCTTGTAAATATATACTACCCGCTCCTTTTAATTTCTCTTCCGGTACCAAATCTTTATGAACAACACTAATTTCACATCCAGAATCAACCAATCCCTTTGCTTTTTGCCCATTTACACTAACTTCAATTTTCTCGAGTTTATTTAGTTTCTCACCAATAACGTTAGTTCTCTGTTCGGCCTTTGCCGATATTCTCTCCACAATAGCTCCATTAGGTAACTCTTTGCTTTCTTTTACCACAACCTTATGCACACCCGCTTTCGGATCTCGCCCTTTATTACCATTATTTCCCTCATTACCCACTTTATTACAAAAACGTTGGTAATGACCTGTCAAACCACATTTAAAGCATTTAGGCGCTGAAGCATCACTAGGTTTCTTAAAATCTATTTTCCTATCCGAAAAAGAACTAGTCTCATTATTCCCGTTTTGCCTCCAATTATTACTAACTTTGCCATCCTCCCTCGGTCTCATTTTTTCATTGTTTACGTGCCTATCTTTACCTTTAAAACTTTTATACGTAACGGCGTAAGACTTATGTTTAGCGTCAAAATAATTGTCACATTCTTTAGCAATTTTAGAAGTTTCTAACCATTTACCTTGATGAGTTAACCCAATATATGACGCGGTATCCTCATCTAACGTACTTACTAATTTATCTGTAACTATTAACTGGTTGACCTTTTCATAAGAGTCAGCACCTCTAATCTTACAATAATTTTCCCATGTCGCTATTAAACGCGATACAAATAATACATGAGTTTCGTTCTGGTTTCCCTTAGCCTTCTTAAAATTTTCCAAACACGCCTTCGGTGTCGGCTCATGTTCCCTTAGAACTAACTCCTTTAACTCCTCATAATTCTCCATTTGTTCCGTAGTGGTATAAATTAACAAATTATCCGCCTTATCTCCTAACATATTTAGTAGAATTTCGGCCTGCTGGTTTTCCGGTACATTTTTAGTTTTGAATGCCCTTTCTAAACTGTTGAAAAATAAATTCCATCCCTCAGTCCCTTCCGGTACTTTGATAGATAGAGTTTTTACGCTTTTGATCAATTTTTCTATATTACTTTCATTATTAGATTCCCTAGACCCATTGAAATTATTTGCCGATCCTTGCACCCTTAGTTTCTCCATTTCTAATTCATGTTCCATTCTTAATTTTTCCATTTCTAACTTTTCCTGCTTTTCTAACTTTTCACGTTCTAATTTTTCCTGTTTTTCTTCACGCTCTAACCTTTCCTGTTTTTCTAACTTTTCACGTTCTAATTTTTCGTGTTCTAATCGTTCTGCAACAATAGCGTCAGATAATTCCTTAATAACCCCCTCGTCATACTCATCACTGTCCATTATCTTTTTCTTAAGCTGAATTCTGGTATCATCTTCCGCGAATTCAACACCTAATTCTTCAGCTATCACCTGAAGATCAACCTTTTTTAGTTTCAATAAGAAAGCCATACCTTCACCGATTGTTATAACCACCCTACAATAATATTTAACCCTAACAAATTAATATTTCCTAAATTTTTAACTTAGTACAGATATACCCCACATATTATACTAATTAATATCCTTCAGATAATCAATGTTTTTCATTTCTGATTAACCTACTGAATAATCTAATTTTCCTCAACCATTGATATCACACAATATACTTCCAATAAAACAAAAGATAAAACAGTAATTCAATTTGACCACTATGCAATATAGATTCCAATATATACACTTAGATAACAACATACAATTTATATAATAATACTGATACGTTAAAATTGAATAGAAGTACTGATGTCAATCAAAAAATCCACATAAAGAAAAATTGTAAAACATGCATACATAAATTTCTACAATTATCCTCACTAAAATATTTCCAAATTCAATACTGGTTCTTACACTTAAAACAAATATACTGAAAATCTTCACTTTTATTTTTCCTCACTATGGCTCTCTTTTGAGCCTTTTTTTTTCTATGGCTCTCTTTTGGGCCTTTTTTTTTCCTATGGCTCTCTTTTGAGCCTTTTTTTTTTCTCTACTACTGGCCAATTAAAATTCTAAGCAAATGTTATTGTACACTCTTCAAACTTAAAAAATGTTGCTTCATTTAAATATTACTTTAACAATAATTTACACTTAAGTAAATTTAATTATTCCTTCCAACTACTATTACCACAATTAGTAAAAAAAAATTATAGACAATCAATACTAGCTCAAGTTATTATGACCTTTCCTTAAAACAATAGCCAATATGGTTATTAACACTTTATAGGTAGGGATTATTGATAAAACACATAAATAATATAGACAATTTACTTAAATTACTATTGATTATACAACAACAAATTTTGGTTCGAGATGTCAGCAGAAAGATATGATCAAAACACCTTACCTTATACTTTCTTTGCTGGGGTACTTTTCTAATCACAGGTAGTTCCACGATGTAGCGGTAATATGGCACAACAGTTCAGTTTAGTTCTTTCTAATAAAGATACCCACAACACTTTAGTCCACGCTAGACGATATGGCACGATACTTTAGGACACATTCGACGATACGGCACGACACTTTAGCATACAGTCGACGACCCGGCACGATACTTTAGCACACACTCGACGATATGGCACGACACTTTAGCACATCTTCGACGATCCGGCCTTAACAGACTGCAACACGGCTCGCTGGTCACTGGTTTCAGGCGATTCTATCCCGACGCTGCCAACAATTTGTCGGACGTTCCCCTCAGTCCACACAACTTTGAAGAATGTCCGTGGTAGATATAGCTGCCACCACCCATATTACTAGGTGATATCGGTCACCCACTGTGAGATTGGTGTAAATGAAGACTTACGCTAGTAACCGAATTATCAGTTTATTAAGAATATATGTACACACAAAATACGCTATTTACAAATATATACAACTACAACTCGGATATAGGTGATCCGGTTCAACATTAAATTAGATACCGTAAAGATTGGTTGTGTACTATTCCAATTACACTTTCCACCTCACACTCACACTGAGAAAAAAAATATGCCGCCTTCACCTAGAATGAATAGTTAGTCACTTTCTAAATACCTAAACTAGAAATATAGATGTCCAAACTATGCGAGTAGGGTAAACAACTAAGCTGAATAGGCGAAATGACTTGACATTTCTAGTCTCTTGTTTTCTAGGAGACGAAACGACATTGAACCGTTTCAATAGCCATGAATTATCGCTTGATTTTAGGAATGGTTTCTTAAGCTATAATTATAGTTACTAAATCAGATCTCTTGTGTTCGCATTTATTTGAAGAGATTTTTAGATAAATTTGATAACAAAAATATAGGAAAACCTTCTTGAATTCTAGTAAGAGACTCTGGAACTCTCTAAGAAATGGAACTAAAATTTATAGGGATGACATGGAACTATTTTTTCTAGAGCCATTACTTTGATTCTATATGCCAGAACCATATTTTTTTCTCAGTGCAATACACGTTAAATTCACTTTTTTGGAGTTCAACCTTGAGTCTCCCAACACAAGTATACTGGGCCTGCACTTCTTAGCCCAGAACACTAAACACCAGGACGTCTGTGTCCTTCGCGCACCTGAAAACGCACACTTTACGCTCTTCCACACAGAGCAACCTCTAGGTCCGAAACCTAGGTACCGAATCAATGATCTCAGGCAAACTTGCCCTCTCCAAATCATGGGGTCACACCAATGCCAACCCCCTCTGGAGCTTCCTCATTGGGCACCTTCCCTCACTCCTTTTCTTGCTTAGTGACATGCTACTAATCTGCTCATCATCCGCATACTTCACTGACAGATGGACATGCCTCTGAGCCATCTCCTTTCTCTAACACACCACCTGTAAAGGATTAGCTGGCAGTTCCCCTTTCCACGAAGAGGGAATGTCACCTTGGAAATTCTGTACACAACCATACAATACTAGATATTCAAATAGAGAAAGAGTAGACATTACATTCTTTAGAATAGGTGCTATCAGATCCTGACAATATCTTTATTATTTTTTACTGCTTACATATACGATTAAAGTTTAATTTTAACAATTTCTACAACTGCGTTTTATAGAAATAGTATTTTGTTAATTTGAAGATAAATATCGTTTGTTTAAGAATTAGAAGTACCAATATAAAATGCATTTTTTACTATAGCTAATTTTCTGAATTTATTATAAGTTAATGAAACAGTTCCTTCTTAAACATTTTCTTTCGTCAAAATTTGACGGGTTCTACCTTGTTCTCATAAGCTCAATGCGAATTTTACGTCCATTTAAAGACCATCCCAGTTGAACTTCCTTTATGAGCGACCACTTTTTTTTTTGGTTTATTATAAATTTTATTTAGCAATAAATTACGTTTACCTTGTACTAGTCACTATTAGTCATAAATGAAAAATATAAGGTACCCTGGGGTAATAACGCCACGTTAAGGTTCTACCAATTTTCACGGCTCAGTTTTAGATTGTATTTTTCAAACAAATGTATGATTTGATGCAGCAACTCATTGACTATCTATATTAAAAAAATAATTTAACAGATATGTATTCATAAAATGTAATGACGTGATTTCTTGACCAATGCTGTTTGGCGTTATTACCCACCTATATGGGTAATAACGCCATGCAAACAAAACTATGAAATAAGATGGAATAATTGCATGTAGATTGCCCAATTCTAAAAATACAAACTCTACAAACTTAGAAATTGACAAATTGCATTCTAAGCTATTCAAAATGTTCAATTTTTTGTGAAAGTGTAAGAAAAATAAAGGTGTGGTGTGGGGGGGAGGATGAGGCAAAAGAATATCAGACCGCGAGCTTCTTTTTGCTTAAAAAGGACTGCTTAAATAGAATTATTAGAAACATTGCACAGTTTTAACTGTGTTTATTTGAATCAGTATTTAGGATGTAGCTCGGCTACTGTAGGGAATCAACCGGGGTATCAATACCAAGGATTGGCGTTATTACCCCGTTATAGTTATTGCGCTGTACATTTTAAATTACAAATTATCTCGAGAAGATATCCAAAATCTTCAACAACATTTTGAAAGTCCATGAATTGTACTACAAATTTATGTAATTAACAAAGTATTTCCGGATAAAAAAGATAGTCTTCACATCACAAAACGTATCTCGCAAATTTTAGATCAAGCGTTAATTTTAGTTGCTTGTAAAAACAATAAAACCTAAAAAGGAAACAAATTAACTTGAAGCTGTTTTTTGCGATTTATATGACTCAAAACCCTTCTGCGCAAAGCACATGGGTGTCATTTTCCTGATTATTTCATAATTATGCAAAATATAAGCACTTGGCGTTATTACCCCGCCTGGCGTTATTAACCCAGGGTACCTTATGTAAAACGTATATCTTTTTATATCTAGCTATAAATATGTATAAGTAAAAAAAAAAAAAAAAGTAATAATTAAATAGATAAATAAATAAAAGATAAGTATATATGACGCTGAAACTGCTCTCCGTGATCATTAAGTTTTCAAGACTGCCCCTAAGGTAATATTTTTGTTAAACATTAGTTATTCAAAAATCTTAATTTGTCTGTAAATCCACTTTCCCAACAACAGTTAAACTAATGTGAGAAAAGCAATTTTGGACATTTCGTAAGTTATACAGTAAAAACCTCCAAATAAGGGATACTCCGAATAAGGGACAAAAAATCCGGTCAAAGTCCCTTGATATAGGGATTGTAATGTATTTACCTCTGAATAAGGGACGCTTGAAAATGAAACTCGTTTTGTACTCGAGCGTTTCTTACACAAATTTTATTCCGTTAGCACCACTTTTAAAAAAAAGTTTACTTCAAATACATAATCTAAAAAAAAAAAAAAAAGCTTTAATTAAATAAGGCAAATTTTATTTTTCTTTGTTACTGATGCCAAAAAGAAATTTTGTAAAGAAATATGCTGTCCGGTCACATTGGACATACGAGTGCAAAGGATTAAAGGATTAAATTTTTGCATTTCAGATAGTAAAGTAGCCTGTGATGAAAACGAAAATACAGAATTTTGTGAACTTATCAGACAGGCAGCCATGTTGATACAAAGGTATACAACACAATTAATGAGCATTTGTTTACCTATAATTTAGATGAAGCCATCGAAATGCATTTATTCCTATTGAAAGTTATGCTGAAAATTGTGAGGATGACTCTGAAAGTGAAGGAAAAAGACAAATTTGTGAAGTAAAGAATTTCACAGATGCTTGAAAATAGGCAAAGCAGTTAAATACTTTATTAAGTATGGCAAATGAATATCTGAATGGTTTTGTATTGGAAAAATTGAAATCTGCAAAACAATAATTTTTTTTTTTATTGTTGACTTCAAGTAAGATTCTTTTAAATGTTATTATACTTTTTGTATGTACATAAACATTTATGTAAAAAATACAAATAAAAAATTCAACAAATCATTTAGTGATTTAATAATCGGTTGAAAATTTGAATTAATTAATTCTTTATTCTTTTTGTGCTTGATCAATGTAATTTATGAACTAAGGGTACATTTAAACTTCAACTTTAATATTTTATTCTTTATGTAATTCTGAACGATTAATAAAAAGTAAAAAAAAAAAAAAAACTCAGAATAAGGGACACCTCTATTTAAGGGACAAAAGTTCCGGTTCCATGGGTGTCCCTTATTCGGAAGCTTAACTGTAGTTTCACATTATTTTTTAAAGGAGTATTATTCCCTTTTTTCTAATTTTTCCTTGATTTTATTATTTTTCCAAATTTATCTGTAATATTTCTGACCTAAACGTAAAAATATTTGAAAGAATATAGAAATAATAGCATAAACACTATAAACACTATAATATGAATGGTTTGCCTCAAAATTGATCGAAAAATCGATTTTCTTTTCTTTTTCTTTTTTTTTTCTTTTTACATTAAATGAAAGCTTGTTCAATTGTGAATATTTTGATACCTAATTTTTATCCATACGATAATATCGGGATTCATTATAAATTTTGACAATACACCATACAAATTAAAACTTTAAACCATTTTTCTCCATATTCATATTTTCTTCACTTTCGTGTTTTAAAAATACTAAAAGATTTTCCTTTTTTAAAAAATATTATTATTATTATTATTATTATTATTATTTGGAAAATAGTTTTGTCCTCGGTAGAGAATTGGGAAATCTAAAGTATGTGAATATTTTCATTGGTTGAATTCCGCAACTCTTCATTAATTCAACTACTTTCAAATATTTCATTTTATTTCATTTTATTCGTTTAAGATTTAAAAAAAAAAAAAAAAAAAAAAAAAAAAAAAAAAGTTATATAGAATAGCAATATTTGGTATTATTTAGGCTTCTTATCTCTTTGAACTTTTTTGATACATCAATTCATACTTTTGTGGTACATATAGCTATATCCAAACCTACGTTGTATAATTTATATATATATACAAATTATACTCATATTTGACCGTTTATTTTAAATGAAGAGATTTTCGCACGTATGAATACTCGAGTTTTAAAGTTCTCGAGAACAAAATCTCTACCTACATTAAAAAAATATGTATTCCTTTTAAATTTTAAGGAGAAAATGGGATCAATAGAAGTACTCTGGTAAGTAAAATATATTCTGGTACTTTTATATTCTTTCTGTTTTCCATAACAATAGAATATTATTATAATTTGCCACCGTTTGATTTTATATCATAAAAATAAAGTATTGCCTCAGAAATTCCTTTAAATTTTGTAATTATAAGAGATTACAAGAGCCTGTGATTTTTACGTTGCTTCAGCTCGTAATTGGTCATATTCTATGATGAGTAGATATCAAATATACCGTATTTGCTCGTGTATACCGCGCACGCGTGTATAACGCGCACCCCCTACTTTACAAGAAAAAATGGCGATTTTTTAAAATCTCGGATGTAATGCGCACCATAAATTTGATATGCAAATGAATGCATGAGTAAATGAATTTCAGTAAAGAAAGTCGAAACAAACATTACATCATGGAAAAAAAAAAAAAAAAAAAAAAAAAAAGGCGAAAATACATTTTTAGACTTTGGGTAGGGAGTAAGTGAGGGCAGTAAGAATCGCTAATTAGCGTTTATATAATGTTAATGTATAAATATGCAGTAATACTTCAATTAATTATATTTTCTGAGCAATTATGTCTTCTTTGAATACATTTCTCGATTCATACGTATATCGTGTGATTACGTCTAGAAGTAAAAAAAAAAAAAAAAAAAAAAAAAAAAAAAAAAAAAAAAAAAAAAAAATTATTCCGTGTATAAAGCACACCTAAGAATTTTGCTCTAATTTTTTGAACAAATAAGCGCGCGTTATACACGAAAAAATATGGTATATAGATATGTCGGATTTCAATGCATAAAATTATAGCCAATTGCAGCCATTGATTCAAAGTGTCTGTGGTTTTAAGACAAAAATCCAACAACAGAGCAATTTCTGAGAAAACTGGTTTCTCATCTAAAGAGAAATACTATAGAAAAAGAAAACTGTATAGAATGGAATATAATTAAGCAAGGCATTTCTTAAGAAGTAAAGGGTATTGGCGTACATTTTATTTTTAGTATTTTGATTGTGACGTTTGTATTTTGTCAAACTCGTTTTCATGACGCATTTTCGTAGATCGTTTGCTTTTTATTTTATTTTCTGGCAGTACAGCATGAAGCAATTTTAAGAAACTGGAATTAAAAAAGAAAACTTGCTTTTGTGATATTTTCCCCATTTAGATATGGAAATTTCTATAACAAACTTTTTTAGGAGCAATTTTTCTTCTTTCTTTTCTAATGTCTCAAAAATGTTCCGTATTTTAAGTAATACTACAAATACCAATTTAATAAATACAGTGGAATTTCCCTGTAACGAAGTCTCTGTTTGAAGCAAGGGCGGATCCAGCCCAACCTTCAGGGAGGGGGGGGGGTCACAACTAGGGATGTACGGAATATTCGGTATCTATTCGGTATTCGGCATATTCGGCCATGTTACCGAATATTCGGTTAGGCCGAATATCAAACTATTCTGCTAAGCCGAATATTCGGCTTGGCCTAATATGAAACTATTTCGCCTGACGAATATTCGGTTTGGCAGAATATCAAAATATTCGGCCGAATCCAATGCTTAATAAAACCTTTTAAACACATGTTAAAAACTTTTCACAATTTCTACTGTTAACGGTCAATTTATAAGTATATTTAAAATAATAAGATAAAAAATTATATTTAAATAAAATAGAATATTTTTACATTATTTATTTGGTGTTTGTAAAGTATAACTTAAGAAAAATAATCATGAGAAGTATTAAAATGTTGATTAATCAGGATTTTCTTAGGAATAAATGATGTACAAATGCAAATTCCTAAATTTTGTTTAGTAGATAATCTGTTTCTTGCTTTCTCCTAAATAAGACTAAAACAAGAAAGAAAAACTATTGGGAGGGATTCATAATAGCTATAAAGACAGACAATTTTTGTTCATGAAGCCATAATTGTAATCGATTTATTGAGTTATAAGTACATTGTATTTCATCTCACTCGAGGTCAAACTTGTATTTCCATTTGTTACATTAACAATAATGAAGATATCTTAACTATATTTTCAGTTGAAATGCTTTGATTTCTGTAAAATATGATATGATGGAAAGGCTGGAAAATGCCACCACCCATAAGAAAAAAACTATGAGTTAGACATTTTATTCAGAATTAAATTGAAAGTATTTATATTGTGTCAGAGATCAAACTTCATTCATTTTCAATATCATTATATTTATTACAAACAAATTTAATATGAAACAAATCTTTTAAAAATATCTTCATTATTGATAAAGTTATGAATGATTATTCAGTTTTGACTTGTTTCTCACCCAATATATATTTGATTAAATGTATTGTGATATTTATGAAATAAATGGATGGAGATTTTTTTTGTTAAAATATGTTTGTCTTGACTATACATTGAAAGTTTGTTGCAAGATTATAAGAAAAACCCGAATAATTATATTCTCTAAAAATGATCGCTTATTCCAGATCCAGATGTTGATGTAAGACGAAAGAAGTAGAAATTTTTTTACTGAACTGCCACCATTTGATTTTACTTTAGTTACTTCATAAGAAACAATAATAAAAGAAACTTGCATTTTGTGATAAATAAGAGCTTTTTATAAGTAAATTTTATATTGAAAAAAATCAAAACTTTGAAATATAATAGTATTTGGACAGCCGAATATTCGGTATTCGGCCAAATAGTTACTATTCGGCTGGATGAATATTTGGTATTCGGTCCAACAGTTACTGTTCAGCTAGCCGAATATTCGGTATTCGGTTCACCTGAATATTTGGCATTTGGTATGCGGCCAAAATCACTATTTGGTGTATCTCTAGTCACAACTCTTTGTAGATGATTTAATGAAACAATTTTAAAATGCAATAAATCCTGTGATAGCGGAATCTATAACGACAATCTCATTTAAAAGTAAAATTTTATGGTTTTAGTGAAAAGAATGCAATAATAAATTATGAATCTACTAAAAAGCAAACTTGTTGAAAGTGGAATTTTCTCCCATGTTTTGTAATTCCATTTTAGGAGGTTTCACTGTATTAAAGGAAAATATAATTTTGGAGTCCGATTAATAGTATAACATTGCAATAATCGTTAATCCTTAAAAATTAAAATCTATACTCATGCAATAAAAGTGTGTTTTATTAAATCACCAATTCCATTTTTCGTTTTTTGTGTGAAAAAAGAGTAATGACATCATCATAAAATTCCATTTTTCCGTCATAACAAATACACTCCTTATTACACAACACACGTATTACGTTCTTTTCCCTGGATCCATCATATAACAAAGCCTGCGAAAACGGAATCTCTGTATAACACAACCCTGTTTTTAAAAGAAACCCCCCTCTTTAGTGCCTAAGTGGTTCAGCCCTCGAAACTGGTAGACGGGAGGTGCTGGGTTCGAACCCAATCGCGCCCGTCAGCTTGATCGTTCGGAGATTTCCGTGGTTTCTTCGAACCTTGAATTTTCATTCGTAAATACGGATTAAGTTCCCTTAGAAAAACCCCCCACGGAAGGACTCTCCTCTTTAGGGCCTATAACCCTCGTGTTGATAACTGGCCGTCATAAACACAAACAAACCTGTCTTAAAAAGAAATCTCCATGGTCCTTGTGAAATGAATGCTGTACATTTATATAATTAATAGTACACTAAAATAAAAAAGACCTGTGAAAACAAAGCCTGTCTACAACGGAATATTGCCTTAATTGATAACTTTTATGGCTCTAATCAAAAGAATTTAAAAATATTTAGAATAAAGATTGAAACCAGCCTAAAACGGAATTTTTCCGTACTTTGCGTTCCTGTTTTAGCACTTTTTATTTACACTGCACATCCCTTTTTTAAGAGTTCCAGGGGGGGGGGGGGGGTCATGACCCCCATGACACCCCCCCCCTTGGATCCGCCACTGGTTTGAAGAATTTTTTTGTCTTTTGGACGCCATTAACATGTAAACTACTCTCCATATTACGAAAAATATGTTCTATATAACAAAGTTTATTCCACTTTCGTTATTTATACAGCGTTCAAACGGAGAGGCTGCTGTTATGATGGATGTATATGAATTTATTTCTACGGATTGTATGAAAATGAAATTATTTATTTATTTAATAATTTACATTTTTCTTGGTGCTAAACAAAACTTTCTTTCACGCTAAGACAAACGCTTTCTATCGCCACTCTCTCACACAGATACTCTGGCCCTGAAGGGGGGGGGGGAGAGAAGAGATCTTCCATACAATAACAAGTCGGAAATTGCACGTCAAACGTAGCAAATGATGTGCGTTCGCACCATAACGAAGTTTGGAAAATATTCAGATTTTGATACAGTATATCGGATACTACTGCATAAGTATCTGAAATCTTTTGTGTGCCCCTGCAAATACTAATTTACTTTCTATTATACAGGAAATAACTTTTAGTAAACCTCAGCAACGTATATCAGTTTTATAAAATGTGAAATTGTTTAATTTAATAAAAAAACGCACCCAAATGATGTCCTCATTTTATACCCTTATGTAATGGAGTACTTTTGTGTACCCCTGGAAATTAATAACAAATATTCTTTGCACCCCAGATTATACAGAATGTATATTTTAGTATATACTTCATTAATGCATATCAGTTGTATTATGTTCAAAACAAAGTAACATCATTAAAATGCACTTGAAACTATTTTTTCCCATTGGCCGTAATGTAACGAAATACTTTTGAATGTCCCTGTTGTTGTTGTCTATGTATCCGATTTTCATAAAATTTGAAATGACTCGACAAAATTGGACAAAAATTATATATTTTAAATCTCAAATGATTCGGTTGGGTAGTTTTTGTGTGGTTATATGCGGACTTACGTACGGACTGAACGACGATTATAGGTGCTACGTATTTATATAATTACGAACGCACCTAAAAAGGATTCCAGTATCACAAAAATGTTTCAGAGGAATTGTTCGAATACGTCCACATTTTAATGAACTTTTTTTTTTCTTTTTAAGAAAGTTGTAGAAAGTAGCATTACAGACTGTTTTAAAGTTAAGGTCTACAACACTGAGAAAAAAGAGAAATAAATATACAGTAAAACCTCGTTACAACAATATTTTAGAGACCATATGAATATATTGTTGTAGAAAGATATATTGCTACTAGTATAACAACCCCGTCAAAAATGACGGAATTTTCATTTGCATTTTATTTTCATAATAATACAAACAGAATGAAGATTTTAGCATTGAAGAGTTTGTATTGTAGAAAAGCACATTTTAAAAATAACAATAGATTTCTACAAATACAAATGATAAAGTTTTTTTTAAATTTTTTTTTAACTTGATATTTAGTTTTTGAACAAAATTTAATTTCAAAACAAAGAGCAGTATTTATTACAATAACGATAATAATAATTAGCAAAATGAAACTCAATTTCTGAAAATTTCACAAAGCATTAAAATTAAATATTGAAGTATTTTAAATTTTAAAATACATTATTTTTATTAAAAGTATGATTCGGCAGTGGCTTTAATCATGAGCATATGATACTTTTAGTTCGATGCTTTTAGTCATGAATTAAGAAGCTTTGTGTTTTGTTTTTTAAATTTGGATTTGGCGCTATCTATACGCAGTTAATATAAACAAAACAACTTTTTTTAAAAAATAGCAGTTTTATTTTGAAAATAGCAAGTTTTTCAAGAAAATTCGCATATTTTCGACTATCTTTCGAGAAAATTCGTTTATTTCCCTTGATTTTTCGAGAAAATTTGTTTATTTCCCTTGATTTTTCGAGAAAATTCGCCTATTTTCCGCGATTTTTTGACAAAATTTGCGTATTTTCCGCGATTTTTCGACAAATTTCGCGTATTTTTCCCGATTTTTCGACAAAATTCTCGCATTTTCCGCGATTTTTTGACAGAATTTGCGTATTTTCCTTGATCTTTCGTCAAAATTCTCGTATTTCTCACGATCTTTCGTTAAGATTCGCCTATTTTCCGCTATTTTTTGACAAAATGTGCGTATTTTCCCCGATTTTTCTACAAAATTTTGATATTTTCCCGGATCTTTCTTCAAAATTCGCGTATTTTCGGACGATTTTTCAGAAAAATTTGAGTATATTACACGATTTTTCGATAAAATTCGAGTATTTTTCGAGTATTGCCATCTCGATTTTCTTTCGCGAGCTAATCGCCGTCTACGTTCAATCGGCGTTTCGTTATTTTCATCAGGCATTGCTAAAATTATCGTTAAATTACAGAAACAACGATTTACTTGAAAATATATAAACCTACCGCGTGTTCAAAAAGATCAACAAACACACGTGCGTTCTCAAGTACAAATAATTTTGATTGAACGATTCTCAAACGTGATTGATTCACTACATTTTTTGCGAGAAGAATGCCACGATCCAGGCTACTTTCGCTGATAGCGAAACGTGACCAACCAATCAGAATTCTGCATTTTAAGAAACAGTGAAAAGTTCTTAAAAATGCATGCTTCTGATTTAGATCTCTATTAATTATTAGCAAAGTGAAATGTAATTTCCGAAAATATCACATTAACTTTTTGATATACCGAACATTAACTCGTGTTTATTACAAA
Organism: Maratus speculifer; assembly: GCA_964019185.1. Classification (NCBI taxonomy): domain Eukaryota; kingdom Metazoa; phylum Arthropoda; class Arachnida; order Araneae; family Salticidae; genus Maratus; species Maratus speculifer. The sequence goes on from OZ025292.1 coordinate 362,165,000, forward strand.
GTTCGATTCTGCAAAAAGAGTTTTTGACAGTTTTAAACAAAATCAAATTTTTTAAAGAGGTTAATATGATTTTACAAATATTTTAAGAACAGAATTAGATAATTGATGTGTATTCTTCTTCTTCTTCTTTTTTTTTTTTTTTTTTTTTTTAATAATGCGTTCAAAGAGTCATTCATTTGTTTCAAGATTTGGAAAATCTGAATGGCAACAGAGTTCGTTTGTTTATATCGTAATCTGATGTTTACAATTATTTATTTTTAATTTAGAGCCTAATACATTATAATTGGATATAATATACATGTTTTATAGAAAAATATGCTGCTTAAACGTTATTTTAAGTAAAAGAAATTATCTTTTAGCTGTCATATGTCTGCATTTGTTTTCCATTAAGCGTAACGTGGCGTATTGCTAGGGTCCATTCACAGATAGGAGTGGCGAATCCTGGAACCGTTCCACACACCTCTCCAGAACGCATTTTATTATAAGTAGATATCGAGGGCCTATGTATTTTAGGCATTTAACAAGTTTTTTTTTTCTTTTTTTTTAAGGTATGAAATACTTTAAAGTTTATACATGAAAGAAATTAATTAGCAGAGTGCTAATAGTTGAAAATGTGTAATAAATTCAGAAAATAAGCAAAAAAAAAAAAAAAAAAAAAAAAAAAAAAAAAAAAAAAGGAAGCTTAAAAATATTTACATAATTTTATTGAAAATAAGCCAATATTTTGGTTTTTTATTCATTTTTAGACTGTTAAGTCAACCAATATTTAATTATCTGTCTTTTGTTGTCAGAATCGATGAAAAATTTGGTAAAATGTGATAAGATTTTATTTTTTTCTCCGAGTGTGAAAATCAAAATATCGTTATAAAATGAGAAAATGACATTGAATTCTAAAAAGTTAAATCGTTCTACAGGGGTATTGCTGTAGAGAATATCACAATATTGAGGGGGAAATAATATTAGTTTATATGGTAATTCTCCGGGACCAGGAAATATTATTGTAGTAGAGGGAGTTATTGTTGTATCGGATATCGTTGTAGCGAGAGTTTACTGTAGTTTAAAAAAACTAAAAAAACACGCTTTTTAAGTATATCAAACTAAAAAGTGAAAAATAATTCGTACTATAAGCTGAAAAACGAAAATAGATGAAAAATACTATATTACTATAAAATCATTGTTATTATAGAAATCAAATAATAAGCAATAAATAAAATTATCGTGGAAAAAAAGCGTGGGGTGCTCCATCTACCATGCTCCATCTATCAGTTCTTAAGAAGCACCCCACACTTTTTTTCCACGATAATTTTATTTATTGCTTATTAATTGATTTCTATAAAAACAATGATTTTATAGTAATATAGTATTTTTCATCTATTTTCGTTTTCAGCTTATAGTACGAATTATTTTTCACTTTTTAGTTTGATATACTTAAAAAGCGTGTTTTTTAGTTTTTTTAAACTATATTTATTTTTCACTTTTTAGTTTGATTACTTTAAAAGCGTAGTTTTTAGTTTTTTAAAACTATATTTATATTTAATACAAAAACCAAATTAATCTGTTGGATACTTTCAGAGTAATTGGTGAACATACATAGAAAAAAATACATACGCGTCGAATTGATAACTTCCTCTTCCTTTTCTGAAGCCGGTTAAAAATAAAAATTGTAATACGGAAATTTTTTTTTAAATTTTACATAGATGTAAACAATGTCAGGAGTGGGGTTTGAACCCACAATCTCTTTCGAAAAACAGAGCTTCAATCCGGCGCCTTAGACCGTTCGGCCATGCTGTCTACACTCCATTCAGTGAACGTATTCAACACTTTTAATTAGCAAAAAATCATTAATTTTATTAGTTTTTGCCTAATTACTAAAAAAGTACTGAACCAATTTCGATGAAACTGAAGTGGTACCAATTCGAGAGCATCGTCTTTCACTTAACACCAAAACCAAGTTAATCGGTTGCATGGTTTCGGAGTAATCGGTGAACATACATAAAATAAAGAGAGTTATACAAACTCACAAGCATACAGGTGAAGTTTATAAAAAGCGTGGTAAATATGCTACACCTCTGTTTTTGTTTATCACTCTTCATTATATATTTTTTAAGGCATTATTCTAGTTAATTTTTTTCATATGGCTACATTACATAAAAAAAATTTACAGCCCGAATTAAAATACCTTTTTTGAATATTTCTATGCTGTGTGTGTTTTTAATTTTACGTGTACTTTACTATGCAAATTTCATGAATTTAAGTTGATTTCTATTGAACGAATTTTCTTCTTAATGGAGTGTGAAGGTGTAACAAGGATGTATCGTTTGATAGAAGTTTCACTGTATTAATGAATAAATCGTTATCTATCGTTAGGGAATGAGAAAAAGAAGGTGCCAAAATTAATTTTATCTGTGAACCTGTCTTAGAAGTCTGCACGAGATTATTACTTTTTGATACTATTTAGCTTTGACTGTTTCTCTACGTTTTCTAAATTTGATTGAGCAGAGTATTTTGTATGTAAATAAAAACATATTTTTACTAATACTATACTTAATACATATGAGAAAATTGTATAGCTACTTATTCAATAAAAATAAACTATTTACATTTTAAAAATAACATGAAAATATGCATGATGCTACAATTAAAATAGAGAAAAGAATTCATGCATAAGCTATAATACTTATTCTTAAAAACATCTAAAACTCGATCAAAAAGTAAAATATAAGCGTATTATTTCAAAACCAGTGCGTTTCAATACTGTGACTCTAAATGCTATTCTCAAACAGTCGGCGTTTTTTTTTTTTTTTTTTTTTTTTTTTTACCTTGAACCCAAAGGAGGAATTTTGTTCATTTTAACCCAACCATTTTTAAAAAAGGATGATTTTCAAATCTGTAAGTGATATTACATACCATCACCAGAAACAGCTTTCCCGACAGCGGCAAATGACGCCATGGTAACCAAAAAGTCCTGTTCAAACAGAAAAACATGAAACTTATTTAAAGAGGATAGTCGCTGTTCTGGATAATATTATTCAATCGTGTACAATCATATTTGTACAGGCCGCTAGTGCTTTAAACTCTTAACGTTTGCCCCTCCCCCTTTTATTTACGAATTTATATTTCGTATATAGTTTCTGAAATTTTCTTCAATTTACTTCTGCATACTCATAAAAATTATTTTGCCATTTTTATGCAAATAAGATAGAACTGGCTGTTTTTTCCGACCATTTGGAAAATATTTCCCCTTCTTCAATGAATAAAAATATTATGAAAGTTAACAAAATCTTAATATTATTATTTCATATTCATTCAGGTTAGAGTATACGGAAAATTATATGCAAAAACGAAACTTTAAAACCAGTTCTTTCAAGGAAACACGCAACATAATTGTAAATTAAATAATCAGAATTGCTTTGTTAGATTGTATTGACCAGTAGTGACGCACCTTGCTTTTAATAATTTCGTTTAGTTTTGTTATGGTTCTCAAGGTTCCTTATAAATATTGCATGCATAAATATCTATACAATTACACACGCTACAAAATTAAACACGTTTTCGTCTTTCGTAATATCGAAAGAATTTTGTTTTCCGTTAATTTCAGACCGTTAGTCTTACTAACAAAACTCATGAATTATGGCTTCGCTAGTTATACGATATTGAATTTTCAGAGATTAATCATTTCTTTATAATACTAAAAATACATTAATTAATTTGTAAATAATGAATTATAAGATTTAATAATCTTTTGAGTAACATAATTTTTGATTTATTTATGACAAAATGCAGAAATAATCAGTTACAGGTTACAGTTAGTAAAATCAAATGCAACTCAAATATAAATCTGACTTGTACTACCATCTAGCAGAACAGAGCAAATAATGTCTAAAACAAACAATATATAACATGCTCCTTTACAAGATTAAAATAAATCAGGCATGTCAAACACGTGGCCCGCAGGCCACTATTGGCCCGCCAGGAACTTCTCTGTGGACCGCCAAGCCTTTGGCATTTTCGTATGTTTGATTCAGTTCTTAGTTAATGCAGAAAATACACTTTGCATTGCAAATATTGCAGCCCTGAGAAATTGGAAAATGATTTTATTTAAAATATCTACCATTATTTCAGAATATTAATCTTCATTACATTTAATGGCAGATATTGACATACATTAAATTTAATGATCCGCAATTAAATAAAGAAAATTTGAAAATTTTAAATTATTGTTTGTTATTTTGGATGAAATTTTTTTACAGTTTGGCATAGGAGATGCAAACAACACCAATTCAACAACACTGTGGCATAAAAGATGCAAACATACTGTCTTAAATGTGATCAAATCTAATTTATTTTAAAATTTCGTTTTCCAGGAGATAGGGTATGCAAAAGTTATAAATAAGAAAGTTAAGAAGAGCATATTTGAATCTAAAAATTTCTAAAAGATTTTTTTTAAATAATTTATTATGTGTTTTATGTTAAAACCAATGCATTATTTTACTGCTCTCTTTGATTCACTATGACATTACAAAATACGCGTGGCATTTATTAGGTATTAAAAATGTATCGAAAATCAATCTAATTAAAAGTTTCTAAAAAATCAAGAGAAATAAATAGCTTTAAAAGAGAAAGTGACACGATTTCTCACCTTGTAAAATAATAATAGTAATAATAATAATAATAATAACAAAAAATGTTACCCTGATTTTATAATTTGGCTACATAGTTGAAAGTGAACATTTTAGCTCATAAATTATTTTCATTCTTAAAGGTTAGTAAACGTATCATTGTAAATTATCCCTGTGTGATCTTTATCTTTCTTGATGATGATGATATAGCATCACGTATTCATAAAAGTCAATTTGAAATAATTTTTTATGCTCAAACAAAGACTGAAAAGTTGTGTTTAATATATAGAAACTCCGTTGAAGTTTGTTAAGAGTTTATTCACAAATATTTCGAAAAACCCACAAATATCTGGAAATAATTTCGAAAAATAAATAGATTTTGAGCTGAAACTTCGTTGAAAAAAGTATGTTTGTGAAACATATTAAAATTAATTCATTTGCTTTTAAAACCAATGATTGGATACAAATGCACACAACTCGAAATCTTTCAAGGTAGAATATAGGATGTCCAGAATAGTTAAATAAATTGAAAAATAGGCAGGAGCATATCTATAAATATTAATGATGTAACCAGAAATTTCAGTAATCGCATGAAATACATAATTTAAATATGTGTTGCAATAACTGAAAATTTTTATTGATTTAACAAATTTTCATTAGTAGACAGTAGCCATCAGTAGCCACCGACAAATATTTTTTTAATAGCTACTTTTTCTTATTTACTGGCCTCATGGCCGGTGGTTAGCGTTAATTTTGCTCTTTAACTTTAAAATTCTTGAAAATATAGGTTCAAGAAATTTTACTTTGTGGACAGATTTTTTTTTTCGCAGACACGATACGTATTTAAAAATAAGTGAGGAGAGTCAGGAAATTTTTTCTATATGATATTCTATGTCGGATCAATAACCATATAGCTAATATATTTTAATCAATTATGAATTTTTTTAATTTAATAATATCATATTGTAAATAATTGTTTTCTATCAATGATTGGTTTTATAAAAAGTGGCAATTACAACATAAAAGAAAATACAGATATTAGGATTACAAAATCAATAACACATTTTGTATAATTTTAATTGCGATTTAAATTTTAAAATGTTCAAAAACTGTTTAAGCATGTTTGTATTTTTATTTTAACTTATTTTTCATTACACTTGACAGTGCACTCTCCTATGATACTTGGACTTGGACGAGATAGTTGTCAGAGTGCCTGGAGAGATCAACTCCTTACCTCTAGTAGAGAAATGGTACATGGAACAATTTAGGTCATAGCCAAAGTCTGACAAACGCAACTTCAGAAACAAAGGGGGAAAGGGGGGAAGCCTGGTCCTAAAATAACCAAAAGCCCTTTAAGGGCGCCATACGAAATAAATAAAATAGATGAGAGTATATATAAGAGAAATAAAAATAATTACATATATCTACAAAAGTATTTACAAAGATTTGCAAAATAGAGACTGGGAGATGGTGAACGTTCAGGAAGGAATAACCCTATCAATAAGATAAAAACTAGGAAAAATTATCCTGGGTCGATGTTTTCAGGGAGACGTAGGGTTGCTCGTGGCCGTCTCCAACGAGCGTTTATATTATAATTTGAAATTTTATGCAAAGCAGTATATTTGGGATAGAGGGAATGTTGTCAAAAAATTTTATGGCTTGATTTTTGATAACAGAACGAATAGCAGGAATATTAAGATCTGAATGGATAACAGTATTTCTGAGATACCAAGGAGAGTGAACAATACCACGGAGAGTCTTGTTCTGAATCACCTGACTTTTTTGCAGATTGATTTTAGCCACTGAACCCCAGATCTGAGCGCAATATAGAAGTATGGGACCAGGGCCGTGCTTAGGACTTTGGCGGCCCTGGGCGAAATATATTTTGGCGGCCCTTTTTTCCGAAATTTTTTAAACGGATATAAAATGTTAAAAACTGTACAAAATGTATCACAAGAATGAAATTAGCATGAACGTTTTAACACAAAAAATTAAAAAAAAAGAGATCATAAAAGCTATTACCAAAAGAATCAAATTTGCCTTGCACATCAGTACTTATAATAATCCTTTTAGTTTACCATTTTTTGGCTTTTCATAATAAATTATAATTCACTTTTATTTACAGGTTTTAGCATCATAAATCGCACTTAATTTATACCTATTTTATAAAGAGGTAAAGTTTGTTTATGTGTAGGGACTAATCTCTGGAGCTACTGAACCGATTTCAAAAATAATGGTTACCAAAATGATGGTGTTCTTCCCTGTTGAAACATAAGCTATATCTTATGTCGATGCCACTAACCCAGGGAATACAGACGCAAAAAACTTCTAAAAATGTACTGAAAAGCATTCTAAAAATGTATAGCTATTTTTAAACAATTTTGTGAAAGAACGAACCGATTAGAAAAATAATGATGTCAAGATGATGGTGACTGTTCTTGGTTCCAACATTGACTATATTTTATGTTGGCGTCATTACCTTATGGGAAGCAAAAAACTTGTTGCAACTTTTGTCTGATCTAGAAACATATGAAGGATCTAGAAACATAAAGTTTGGCTTGTTAATTATTTATAAGATACAGTGTCTCACATAAGTGATGGGACTCTTGTGCTTTACAAAAGGAAACTAATCAAATAAATTAAAAAAAAACATGTACACATTTTTTTGTGGGTGTGTTTCATACTTAAATTTAGTAAAGATTATTACATAAAATACATTTTGTCAAAATATTAAAATATTAATTTAATAAAAATACAAATGTTTAGAACGGAGCAAAAAATAGCTCACGTAAGTGATGGGACACCATTATATATGCAACAAAAATCGTCTGAAATAAGCAATAAAGATATTTTTGGGGGTTTTATTTTTACTTAAAAGCAATTGGCAATAATTTATAAAATTGTCTGCAGTATTTCTCGCCAGTTTGTTTTGGAATTTTTGTTTTTTTAGCTCTGTGTAGCCATGAATGCTAAACGAAAAGAAACTTCGCCTGAAATTCGAAAATTAGTTATTAATTTGCATATTGAACGTGGAAAATCTATTAGAAAAACTGCTGAAACAGTTAACTTGAGTCGTTCAATAGTTTTCAATATCATTAAACGATATAAAAAGAATCATATGATTCAGGATAAAAGAAGACCTGGCCGACCATCAAAGCTATCCAATGGAATAAAGCGAATTATCGTTCGAAATATTAAAAAAAATCCAAGAAATAGTGCTTCAAAAGTTGCTGCTGATTTACAAGCATTATATGGAATAATTGTTAATCCTGAGACTATTAGAAGGGTAATTCGATCTGCTGGCTATCACGGTAGAGTAGCCAGGAAAAAATTCTTCGTAAGTGAAAAGAATAGAAAACTCAGACTAGCTTTCGCAAAATCCAAGATAAATAAGAATTCTGATTACTGGAATAAAGTTATATTTGCTGATGAGAGTAAATTTAATATATTTGGTTCTGACGGTAGAATCTTGGTGTGGAGAAAACCCAGGGAAGAATTTCGCAAACAGAACTTGGTACCAACAGTAAAACATGGTGGAGGAGGAGTTATGGTATGGGGGTGTATGTCGTCCGCTGGAGTTGGTAATCTTGTTTTTATTGACAGTATAATGGATCAGTACAAGTATATTGATATTTTAAAGCAAAATTTGAAATCTTCAGCACGAAAATTGAACCTTCATAACGATTTTAAATTCTACCAGGACAATGACCCCAAGCACACTGCTCTGAACGTTAGACTCTGGCTGCTATATAACTGTCCTGAAATAATAAAAACATCACCACAATCTCCAGACTTAAATCCCATAGAGAATATTTGGCAAGAATTGGAATCAAGAATTCGCAAACACACCATTTCTTCAAAACAACAACTAAAATCGGTGCTTTAAGAAGAATGGGGTAAAATCACTCCAGAAATCACAAAAAAATTAGTCGAATCCATCCCAAAAAGATTAAATCATGTTTTAAAAGTAAAAGGAAATCCAATAAAATATTAAAACCTTTTAAAAGGTAAAATTTTTGGATAAATATTTGATGGAAAAGTAAGTGTCCCATCATTTATGTGAGCCATTATTTGCTCCGTTCTGAACAATTGTATTTTTACTAAATTAATATTTTTATATTTTGACAAAATGTATGTTATGTAATAATTGTTATTAACTTTAAATATGAAACACACCCAAAAAATTTTTGCACATGTTTGTTTATTTATTTTATTGCAGCTTCTTTTTATAAAGCACAAGTGTCCCATCACTTTTGTGAGACACTCTATAACAGATCTCAAAGTGCGTTTTCCAAAAATACGAAATTTATAAGCGGTGAAAATGCGCGAAAAGTATTTTGAATTGCAATTTTTAATCCATCTCGGAAGTACGGACCTATTAAAAAAATAATAATGTCAAAATGATGGTGATAGCAGGCTCCAACATAGGCTATATCTTATGTAGGTGTCACTAACCCAAAAGGGGTGCAGGAGCAAAAAAGTTTTAAAAAATGTTAGTTTTGCGTTACTAACGGACCTAGAAACATAAATTTTGGGATGTTAATTACTTATAAAATATAAATGATTTCCAAGAACAGTTTCTAAAAAATGTAAAATTTAAAGAGAGTAAAAATGCACGAGATGCGATATAAAAACTTTCTAAATTGAGTTTTTTAAGAAATCTCGGGACGTAACGAGCCGATTTGATGAAAAATAGCCGAATAATGATGTCAAAATGATGGTGACAGTCCTTGCTTTAACAAAGGCTATATCTTATGTCGATGTCGCTATTCCAAAGGGCTGCAGGAGCAAAAAAACGCTCTAAAAATGCGATTTGTGTGTTACTAAAGGGCTTAGAAACATGAAATTTAGCATGGTAGTTACTTATAAGATATAAATGGTCTCTAAAAACATTTCCTAGAAAATTCGAAATTTGAAAGAGGGGAAAATGATAGAAAATCGTCCTAGAAACTTTCTAAATGGCGATTTGTAAACAATCTCAACAAGTATCAAACCGATTCCAAAAGTAAATTGGTAGCGATACAGCCTGTTAAAACGTAACAAACATAACCTATATTTTATGTTCGAGATGCTATTAACACAGGGTTTCAGAAGCAAAAAATATTCGAAATGTCTATTTTTCTAAACTGTAACAAGGTCAAATAAATAAAATGTAATAAATTAATTCAAAAACTATAAAACATTGGTTATATTAGGTTTGGTTTATGTGGGGCTAAGTAGAGTGAAAAAAAAATAAAGACTTCATGCTTGAATCTTGGGATAATTTTACCATTTTCTAAAAATGTTTTATACAAAGAAGATCTCAGAAAATTTCTCTTAATTATAATAACTATCAATAGTGCCTAGATAAGTTTCATACATATTAACATTGAACAAGGATTACTTAAAGAATTATCATAAAACTAAAAATAGATAAATTGATATGTACTATTTTGAATTCTAGCATTTTTATTTTGCTCATTTTCATTTTTTGAATTTGTGTATTAATTTTATGAATTAAAAAGTAGCTCATTTTCTGCACCTGTAAGAAGTTATGTCAAAAAACTGTGTCTACCCTTGTCACAAATTAAATCAATGTTCTCAACAAAATCGCTCAGACAACCCCTTTAAGGGAAGTCCTAGTTAAAAATATATTTACAAGTTAACATTAAAATAGAAAGAAAACATTAAACCAATTAATACGTTCGAAACACATTTAAAGGCGAACATTATGGCATATTTAAAACAATATACTTAAAATGATTTCGAAAAAATTCCTTTTTTAATACTTTCTAACAAAGTTAAAAAATGTTTATGATTTCGGATTGTCTGTCCTTCTGTCCGCGTTCTAATTTCCGTAAATAACTTGGGTTGCTCTGAAAATTTTCGACGTTATTGACCTTTACCCTAGCACGATCCTTATTTTAAATGAAGGCTCTAGCATGATTAGTTTATTTACAGAGACAGTCAAAGGTTTACCGTTATGTTATGGCCTATGAAGAAAAATCGCTTGAAAGGAATTTTAAAGATGTTATACCCTGCCAAATATAATACAAATTATAGGCATTTACGACGTGCACTTAAATATGCTTTTTGTAAAATATGCAGTGAAAAAAAAAAAAAAAATAGCTGTTATTCATTTACAAGGCCACGCAAAAGAATTACATTACATAGTGGCAAAGAGAGGAATTGTGTGGCGACATATTTTAATTATATTAAATTATTTCATACATAATAAAATTGATATATGTCGCTGAGACTTAACATAAGTTATACGATATAACCATATATAATACGAAGTGCACAGGATTTACAGGGACACACAAGATATTTCGAATAGTATATTCTTTCCGATGTACTGTATATGTATCCGATGATGGTTGATGGATGAATAAAATGCATTTTAATTATGATATGTGCTTTTTAAGTTTCTCTAAATCTATGCATATTATATGGAGTGTATAAATGCTATAGTTGATATATGGGGCCATACCAAGATCGCATATGTTACTGAATAGAAGCATAAATTACTTAAAGGTAGTTTTTAAATAAGTTATGCATTTTTATGCTAAACTGAATTCAGTTTACTAAGAAATAGTTGTAGAATATAGATGAAATGATAAACAGGGCCACGGAAAGAATTGAATACATGGACGTCTATGAATGATAATTTCTGAGAATGTGATTTCAGTAGTTTTACGAATGTTTTAGTTTAAAATAAATTTTAGCTAAATATTGGCATTTACTAATGGTACAAGGTAAACTATAGGGCTAAACAAAAGTATTCAAGTTTGTTTCCATCTATTAGTATAAATTGCTGAAAGAGAAATTTCAACTTGCTAGGCATTTTCTTGCTAAATTAAATTTTACCATTATATAATAAATATATTACCGACAGATCAAGTACAGGGCTGTCCAAAAGTATTGGAATACATATTTGACTATTGATAGTAACATTATTTCTTTAAATAACGAAGTTTTGTTAAAGATTTCAGGAAGTGTTTGAAAGTGTTTTATAATCTATGCTTAACGCATGATTTTTCTTACTTGTTATTTACTGTTGCCGATGCCGGTTCTAAAAAAAGAGCAAATAATATTTTCCACCTTTTTTTTAAATTAAAAACATACCTAGAAGTAGACATTAAAATAGGAAGAAAACATTAAAATAAATCAATTATTACGTATGAAACGCATTTAATGGCGACCATTACGACATATTTAAAACAATATATTTAAAACGTTGTGTTTAAAACGATTTCTTATAGAGTCTAAAAGAAAGTTTTTCTTCTATAAGTTATTATAAAAGTTCAATAGACAACAATAATTTTCACTTTAGCTATTTTGAACAAATTATTTTCAAATGAATAATAGATCTTACATGAATGATAGATCTTACGGCAGAAAAATCCTCCTCGAACTGAAAAATCTTCCAATAAATAATCAACAGGGAATGAATGGAAATTCGATTGAGAAAATTGCTACTGCTCGCGATGATATAATTCAATATTTGATAATCAGACCCTTTGTTTTAAAACAATGCAAATTAGCATGTTTTTAGTGCCTAAAATATCAGTAAGACGGTTGCGAACATAATCTGATAGAGGACATAATGGTATAGTTGATTTTCCCCGTATTAATTCAAAATGCAGAAGAACATTGATTGGAGAAAGAATTCCATGTGTCACGTAATTTTATCTTTGCTTCAGAAATGGTTGTCATTGCCTCCATCTTATTTTTTTTCTCAATAATCCTAAGAGGTGTGAATCCTCTACACCCTACATTCAAGTTTCAGTCGGCAAATTTAGCTCAGATAAATTGTCAATTAATCTGGGAAAATCTTGAAAATTATTGGTAAAAAATTTAAATTTGGAAAAACGATGCATTCGGCCTATCTTTATCAAGTGAAGGAAGTAAGATTTCCATTCAGTACAAAATTCCAAGTTCTTTGATTAGTAAGTAGTTCTCTCTATTTCTTATGTATAAGTCTACATTAATAAAATAAAGTTTAGGTCTGTCTACGTGTGTGTGCGTTGACTAGTAGAAATAGGCATGCACGAGTATGAAATATTTGGTAAGGCTAGCCGAAAGTGTCTTATGAAACGCCTGAAAATTTTGAACTCGGAATTTAAAAATTCTTATAATTATTAGATTTTTTAATTAAAAACCAAACTCACTTTCACTTAGAACTTATCGCGGTCGTTGCAAGAAATGAAAAGCTGCGGCACATGGTCTAGAGGTACATTTATGCATTTATTGAAAATAAAGAACGGGAAAAAATTCCGAGGAATTTTGTAATTATGTATTAATTTACATCGTCAAAACCATTTAGTTAACTTTAAAACACAAGACACATTCTGAAAGATCGTTCTCTTAAATTTCAAATGCTGCAATCAATTAAAAAAAATCTACAACAGTCTTGAAAATTTATAGCACTCTTGAAAAAAAAATTCAAAAAAGGTTGTTTAAGTGAAAACATTTTTTATTCTTATTGCAATACCTCACCAGGATGCAGTTTTAGAGGTATCGACAAACCAAAAATATGTGCTTAAAAGCTTAAACCTTCTTCTAATTGATAATGTAATTGGTTTTAAAAAACCAGAAATTTAACCCTTTCTAATGTACCAGTAATCATAGAGACGATATCTTTTCTTCACTAAAAGAAACTAAGCGTCCGTGTTTTAATACAGTCTTTTAAAAGCATCCCAATAGACCAGATTTAATCGCCTTCAAAAATTTTGAAAACTTCTGACACTAGAAATATTTTTTGCAAAATTAAATTAGTAAAAATTTAGACAAAATCTGTAAAACATTGAACGTTTTGCTGCGGTTTCGCCCTTCTATAGCGCAGTTTCAGTTTCTAAGAAACCAAAAGTACACTCTTACAGATGAAATCTTCTAATCTATAGTGCAACCAGTTGTAAAGTGTATGAATTTTACGACAATTCTTTTAAAATATACTGGCGAACGCAAGTCACTTCGCGCCTAACGGAAGTGATATTTCCTGCGTTAAAAGTAACCAAATGTCCGCTGTTTAATAAAATAAAATGTTCGGACGGGTAGATATGTATTTTATGCAAAATAAAATATGGGATATTTTGACAAAATTGGTAAAAATCTGAGTGTTTTGTTGCGGTTTCACTCATTTTCGGAATGCTAGAAATCTAACAATCAAATTAATCAGAAAATAAAATGTAAAAAAGCAGACACTTTCGCTTCAATATTTTTTTTTTCACTTAAAAATATAAATTTTGATAGAGTGGAATCTTAAGACATAAACTCCTACAAATTTGAAGTCAATTTAAAAGTTTTTCATCACGGGTTCGGGTTGACAAGTCGACTACATTCATAAAAACTCGTGAAATGTAAAAACAACATCAACTTTTTTGCGGCCCCAAATTTTGGCGGCCCTGGGCAAATGTCCGGCTCGCCCCCCCTTAAGCACGCCCCTGTATGGGACGAAGTACTGTTTTGCATAACAGTACCTTATTGCTCATATTCATCTCACGACTGTACAGCAGATGGGCGAGGTCTTTTTTTGCTTTGTAGAACTTCTGGACAGTATCATCGATTTGCTTGCGCCAAGTGAGAGTGCTGTCCAGGAATACACCCAGATATTTTACCTCCCGTCCGAAAGTAATGAAGGAGCCATCAAGAAAGAGAAGAGGAGGAGTGGAGCGCTTACAAGTAAAGATGCGACTTAATAGAGTTAATTTTAATTCGCCATTTGGTGAAGAAGCATACAAGTTTGCGTATGTGTTGTTGAAGATATTCGTGCATAATAAAAATATTCTTATCACGAGCCATTATAGTTGTGTCGTCCGCATAAATTGCCAACAACGTGTGTAGAGAAGTAGGAATGTTCTCCTATGATTCTTTTGATACAGATTTGTTTTTGTCTAATAAATATTTTTAAACATTTTCTGGTGCGTGATTTTAATTTTTTCAATAAAAATTTTAATATTTTTGTATGGATTTTTGTTTGTTTGTTTGTTTTTTAAAACAATGTTGTATTTTTAATGCTCAGTTTTCTTTTTGTGCGATAGTCATCAAATTAAGCTGCCTCTTTATTTTCGATAATGTAATCCGCGGTTTTGTGTACAATGCTAAATATGGTCCGCGGTGGTAGACGAGTTTGACATGCCTGAAATAAATCATTAACTTTTGAAGAACTAGTTTCAACAATTTACACACAGAAAACTTTTAAATAAAATTCAAATTTTTTCAACATAAATTTATTATTTAAATTCTTTTAAATGGTTTTTCAACTGCAACAGTGCATAACATTTTTTTAAATTTACATTTTTAAAATATAGGTCACAGCGAAGAGATTTGATAACTTTCCTTGAGGTCTTTCTGGATTCAGGTACAGTCGGCTCTCGTTAATTCGAAATCGGATAAATCGAATCTTCGCTTAATTCGAATTTAACATGAAGTCCCGAAATTTTCAATGGCAGAATAACGTTAAAATTTTTCGTTTATTCGAACTCATTTTCTCTTGATTTCGTTTAATTCGAACTGCCAAGAATTCCGTTTTTTCATTTTTACCTACTTTCTCGCTGATTTCAAACCCATAAAATAACTTTCTTTCTTTCATTTTTGTCAGAATTATTCTGATATACATATAATTTTATGCATTTCATATCGGCTTTCTTAGTGCCCCACCTGTTTATCAATGACGACTTCGCCCCTTTTTACCTTGTTCTTGTTCCTAATCCCTTAATTAGTTTATGCATTTATATATTATAATTTAATATTTAGTATATTATAATGATAACAGCTGAAATCAATTTAAAAAATACTACAACACTAAGTCTTTTGCAACAGTATCCCTTTGAAGATGTTTTCTTCTCATACTTTCCATAATTCGAACATTTCTTGTGGTCCCGACGAGTTCGAATAAACGAGAGCCGATTGTATATTATATTGACTATAGTTCTAACATTTACTGGAAACTTGTAACAATTGGTTAGAATTCTTCAGAACTTTAACAACTTCGTTTAGAATCACAGCTATCACTCGTGTAAAGATCTTCAATTGTTCTTGATCGCTCAGTTCTTCGTATTTCAGATTTGTCTAATCAAATATGAATCTATTTCTTTTTGTAGAAATCTCTTTTTATTACATGCGTTCGTGAATGACAGCCTACTGGAATTATGATATCTTGTTTCTAAGACTCTAATATTTTGTTTAAACCACTCTTTTGTATTCTCACGTGGGTGAATTTAAAAAAAATTGGAAACTGCAGTCAGTACAATAAAATTCCTTTTAAATGTTATATAATGCAATTTCTTTTGATACATTCTAATAAAAAGTATCCTTAGAAGTATTTTCAAAAGACATTACATTTCTAATAACATAAATAAAGCAATTAAAAGACTCAGAATTTCAGATTGTCATTTTCCTGACCTTAAAAATTTAGCAATTTTACTTTTAAATCCTTTACTTTCTAATAGAAAATGATTTTACCTCTTAAAATTTTGAATTGTTTTCAATGGATACTTTCACTATCTCAGATATCAAAAATCTGACATCTTGTGATATTCACTCGTGTAATCTAGCAACACAGTTGTACGCTTATTAGCACACTTATTTTGAGAGATTTGTCTCTTCTTCAAAGCTACTTTTGGATCTTCAATATTAAATTTTGGCTTCAACTGTTCGGATGTGAAGGAAGGAGGCTTCTCAATTGCCGACTTATTCGTAATTAAGCTGCAATACATTTTATAAATAGTTTACACGTATTTTATTTTCATATTTACCAATAGTATGCATTTCCATGATGGGCAAGTATTACGGTGGCCCCCAACGACTAGTTTTATTTCTGCTTTGCTCCCTCAATTTCTCTATTTATTCGTGGCAAATGAAGTGATGTTATACAATGCTCAATTTCCCATTCTTGGAAAAAATTCCGTATAAAATTAGAGCTAAAAATTGGTCCTGCGTCATTTATAAGATCTTCTTATGTTTTATTTTATTAAACATCAGATATACATACTACTGTAATACAAACTACTGTAATGATAATTTATGCTGTTTTACAGTTAAGTGAACATATTATTTAGATAAATAATCTATCTTTATTAGATGTTGCCTTCCTTTTAAATAAAATAAATTACATGGAACTTCCTACTTGGTCTTTCAAAAATGTCTGGATTCATAAACATTTCATTTTTTTTTTTTTTTTTTCACTTTCGTGTTTTTTATGACTTTTGTAGCCAGACGCAAATTCTTCAACTTCACTAGTTAACTTGGTCAAATAAAAATATTTTTTGGCTGTAATTTTCGTAAAAACTACATCTGTATCAAGAAAATTTCTGTTCTTGATTCTTTTGGCACAACTAGCCGATGTCCTATACAAATAATAGTCTTTACAAAACATACGAGTACAGCATTTCGCTGTAATTCAAAGCTGTTTTATTTTCAATTTATCAGAACAGTCATTGGACAAAGCAGGTTTCATATCTCCAGTCAGGACCGTAGCTAGAAGTGTACGATAGGGGGGGCTCAAGGGAATGTAGGGGGAGGGGGGTCTCATATTTTTTTGGTCTCTCTCTAATGCAGAAAGATAAATTAGTGCATATTCACATTGTAGGTACTATGTTTCTCATTAAACTGTTGTAATAACTTCATTTTATGCTAAGAAAAGTATAGGATGATGAACATTTTGAATGTATAACTGGCGCTAAATTAAACATCGTGTTAGCTTCATATGTACCAATAGGATGAGGGAGTGTTGAAACACGTATTTTAGACACAATTTAGTAATTCTGCATAACTGTGAAAGGGTCTCAAAACTAAATTAGGTTTTTGAACAGAATTTCATTTGAATTTTCGGAACGTTTAGTGACCTTGGAACTTTTTCCAGGGGGGGGGGGGGGGGGGCTCAAAATATTTTAGGGGGGCTGAGCCGCCCATAGCGCCCTCTTAGCTACGGCCCTGAGGCCAGTTAATTTTGCAAGTTCTTCCCATTTTGTCTGTAAAGCATGAGCATTACCGTAATACTTTATTCGTGACATAACTCACGATCAAAAGTATGATGTATCTGACTGTGCACATGACAGGGGGTCTGATATTAGCAATTGATTTCCCAGAACACATTCTAGCTCAGTGTTGTACTTATTAAGCCGAAATAACATCCGTTGAAAACGAAGAAAGATAGTATCATCTGTTTTTGTTTTTTTTCTCTGCCCAGTAAGGCTTACGATATATTTATACTTTAATATATTTTACATGCGTATAATAATTAAAATGTTCTAACTCATAATTAATAGCTCTTTTACAATTTTTGCATATTGCTGCTGGGTTTGTGTTAACAGATATATATACTGGTTGCCCTTTTGGCAAGAGTACGGTTCTCTTCTCTTTTTTTTATAGGCATCATGATAAAGTTAAATAGAACAAAGTATTTCAAGGCGGAACTTGCATAATTCTTTTCTTAATTAACTCGAAGTTCTTTCTGCGTTTTCTTTCCAAACCGAAACAGGATCTTTCTCCAGTAACTGCAGTAGATGAGTCTTGTCCCTGTGCAATTTCATAAAAATAAGTCTTTATTTCTTTATCACCTCTAAAAATGTCATCCATTAAGTTTTGACATTTTTTAGGAGCACATGTTAAATCAAAAGGCTTTTCCAGTAACCCGAACTTACTTTAATGTGTGCAAAAAGGTGTTAAGGGGTCTCAGGACTTTTAAAATTGAAAAAAAAAGGACCATTTTCACATTTGTTATCTTAAAGTAAATTAGGTTTTAAGACAAGATTTTTATTGGGATGAAAAACATAAGTATGATCTTTCATTCCATGTATTGAAAAAATTACAAAATTCAGAATTATCAGCAACAGGGGGGGGGGGGGGTCCAAACTGTCAGACATTTGGCAGCATGCAGGATTACAAAATAAATTTTACAACTAGAATGGAAATTTTGATGCCTACTTAAACTTATACTTAAGATTTTAATAATTAACCTGAATCTAAATAAATTTGTATTTAAACCTTTTTTATATTTCTAATACAAAGTTGTATTTAACTAATGCAAAATTAAAAAAAAAAATCATTTGTATAATCACCTAAAATTTTTTTTCGTAATAAAAATAAAACTTTGGGTTCAGATTATACAGGTTAACATGAAATAACTGTTTTGAAAATTAGATGAAAAAATGTACAGAAGTTATTGATACCGTGCGCGTTATTCCCAAAAACATCATTTGGAGAAAAATGATTTCACATTTTCGGAAACGCCATTTCTGCTATTTGAGCGAGTATAATTCAAAAATCCATAACTTCTGTTCTGATGGGAATTTCAAGGAAGCAATTACATCAAAATACTCAGAAAAAATGGGAATTTAACATCTAAGAATTTAGAAAATTTTAAACCTTTAAGAATTGCCTTGATCCAAAACCCCTATTCAGATATCTCATTACACGATCCCCGCTACAGATACACTCATGATCAAACCACAAAATTGTACTAAATTCTCAGTTGTTTTGGCGAATGAAGTACAATTATGTTTCTTATCTGTTCGACTGACTTTTAAACTTTAGTAATTATATCTAGTTCAACAAAATTAGAAGATTTTTATCTCTTTTAAACTTTGTTATGTAAAGAGAATAATAGGCTGTGACTTTAAGCAATAATTTGCATTTAATTTAATTTTTATAATTCGCGCAAGAAAAAAAAAATTCGTCAAGATTATCCCAAATTAAAAATGGTCCACCGAAATGTGCTAAATAAAAAGAATCTGCAATTTAACTTTGATCACAAAAAATTAAAGCAACTCTTCGCAAATCTATAAAATTTAAAGTAATTTTTTATAGCTAAGAAGTTTAAATATGTTGCTGAAATACATAAAACTATTTTACGATTAAAAAAAAAAAAAAAAAAAATGTTGTCGTGTCGTATATAATTTTTTTAGAACGGCACATCAAAAATTTGATTACAAAAATACTTTATGAATTATTTATATATATTGGCGCATATACATTGCTTGCCTCTGTCTCAAAAATGCCCATGTTATCTTCATATGAGGATCATTTTTGAATTTTAGAATAAATGCAAAATCTAAAAAAAATTCAACTTATTCGTTCCTAATAATTCACAAAGACTCTGTTGAAAACACTAGCACGTGTACATCAGGATGATGAAATACAGGTAGTCATTCTAGCAGGATAAAATTGTGTAATTTCTATTCTGAATATGTCATCGGGAAATCGCCATCATGCATAAAAGATATAAGATTTGAATATATCACGTTATCGTGTTTCATTTAATTAGATCAAATTTATAGGGATAATTTTCAAGTGTAAGGTTGTGTAATAGGAAAATCAGAGCACTCTGGGAAAAAAATGAATCTTTAAAAGAAACGAGAAAGGGAAATGGCGTAATATACATAGATGAAGGCGCATTTTCCATCAATAAATTTCATATTCTGCTGTAATTTTTTTTAAATTATAATTTGTCACATTCGAAATGTTTTAAGTTTTTTATGTAAGTCATTTGAAAAATACTTATCCATAAATATTAATTCATTTCGATATTTATTTTGTGCTGTTTACAATTATATATTTCTTCTCAGCTTCGTGTGTTTATTATATCGATATTTTGCTCCATTTTATCATAAACTTCGATTTTTGAAAAAGTTGATTTCAAAGTGTATGTAATTGTGCTCAATAATATCAAGTTCGAATGAATCATATCTATGTGGCCTGTGGAAATAAAAATCCCTCATTTAATATGAGGGAGCAAGTTACGATACAATGTAAAATTCTTAATTAATGCACTTCATTTTTTTGTATATATGCAAACAGTATTTTGTTCTTATATATGTAAACAATAATAGAACACAGATCCTTAGGCCGAACGAAATGTAAACTTTTAAACCTCTTGAAGAGCGGTGGTATGACTATGAAACTACATAATTTTTATTTCCACAGGCCACATTTGCACCAGAATTTTAGTTAAAAAATTTTTGGTTTATTAGATGTATGAAGTATAGCTTTTTGTTACATACAAATAAAGTTATTTTCCAATTCCGGTGTCAATCATTGATTTCCATATTTATGTATTAAAAGTGCTGTGCGCAGCAAAGGGTTAATACTTTCCAAGAAAGTTGAAAAGCTGTTGTCCTGGCTCTAAATCTTGTAAATATATTCGGATTGCCCTGAAATTTTTGAATGTTATTTATGTTTCCTCTGGATGAACCCTACACAAAATGATACTGAAAATAGAAAATGATAAAATTTAAAAAGTGAATACACGTGTAAATTAATATACACTAAGCACTTGTAAGAAAATGTACAGTTTGGTAAAAGCAGGCACGGACAGGCCAAGAAGTAACACAAGTTAGATCACAGATCTACAAAACAAAAAAGACCCTCTTCAGAGTTATTATATTATTCTTATTTTTTTTATTACAAGGTAACATTCTAGGATTTTAATTTGTTACAGTGTAGTATGTTTTTTTTTTTCAAATATATATAGATATGACATATAAATCAGTTAATATTGTATTACGAAGGAAAAAAATGAAGAGAGAGATAAATTGACAGATGTGAATAACCCAGGTTCCATCAACATCCATAACCGTGAAATATTTTGGTCTTTTGCGATAGTCTGCTCGAAGATATGCATTATTTTTTTCATTTTAAAATATATTTCGGAATAAAATTTCCGGATCACATCCAGCAAACAGACCGTACCTTTAGTTAAAACGCAATAAACTGATATCCTCCAAAAAATAATTCATGTGGATAACATGCAAATTTTCATGATGTTTTCTAAAATAATTCAAAAGATAAAATTATAACATTACAAAGGATACATGTGGGGCATAGTCCTCTAAATTGAGCTTAAAACCTATCAAAATAGATTAAAAGCCTATTCGCGAGCAGCTTTCAATTTATTATAGTCATAAAAGCTTGGAATATCCTTTGAAATCTACAATGACTGCTCGTTTGCTTCCCCCCCCCCCCTTCCCAGAGTTCCAGCTATTTTGTATTTCCTTTGATTTCAGCTTCATTTTAAATGGGCGGATATTGCACTGTAGCGTGCAAGTTGCGATATTGCGTTCATATAATCCGAAAAACACTTCAAAAGCATCATTTTTATTTACTTTTTTCGGAAAAATACAAAGCAATAAAGAAATTTTCATTTCAGGATCAACCATGTGTGAAAACGAAGAGAATAGATAAGGCCGGAATTATTTTACTACAAAAGTTTCTTTTTGAAAAATCTTTTTTCTCTTGTATTAGATGTCTTGTGGTATCTTTTGAACTAACAACTAGTAGTTTTACTTGATGATTGTGAATCACTGTACACGTGTTTTCCTATTGTCAGATTAAATTGCATCACGGGAAGTACGTTTCTTTTGTTTTATGACAGTTTTATTACGTCCAATTGTTGTTAAAGACATTCAGTGCTGTCCCTAATGTTTAAATGGCCTTTATCTGACTCATTCACTTAATATTAAAATGTTCTCATGACATGTGTAAAAGTAAAAAGTAATTAAGAAAACTTGACGTGGATATTAATTAAGTCCTTAGAGGTTGGAGTATTTTCCTAGAATAATTCACAACTATTTTCGTTGCTAACAGTTTAATAAATTGCTAGTATATTTAAAATTTATTAAATCAAAGAAAATCAATTTAAAAATTACTTTTGACAAAAAATACGGATATGCACCATTAAGGCTACGGGTCACTCACTTTCCGAATTCTCCGTAATGTAAAGTCCGTAATGTATGTGGTGTGTATATGTGCATTGGATATGCAATATTTCGTAAATCAGTAAAGGACGAACAATACAAAGTTACTTATATTCCAATTTTGTTACAGTAACTACTCGCAAATACCTTCTGTATATTTTCTTCTTCGTTATCATCATCTCAATCTTTTCCGCTTTCTCTCAAAATTGATATCGATAATACGCTATTATTCTATCTGATTTGCTTAAGGGGTCTCAGGGGTTGAAAACTTTTCAAAAAATCGATTTTTTTTATGATCTAGTTTTATTATTGAATTAATTCTGAACTCAATGTAAAAAACCGCATAAAAATATTTGCATTTTTAACGTTGTTATGAGCATTTATGCATCAACATTTTCATAGCCGCACCCATATAATTTCAACTTTAAGTCGCGTTTTCTCAAAATTTGATTTTTGACGACTAATACCAAGTAAAAAAAAAAAAAAAAAAAAAAAAAAAAAAAAAAAACTATTTGATAGAATGGCTTAATTTTTTTTTTTTTCATGCGTATAACATTATTATCTATAGAATGTATTAATATAGTTTAGATAGTTTAATATTTTGAGTATTTTTAATGAAAGAAAAAAGTTGTATTTTTTAGGGGTTTTATAACTTTCAAATTTGAGAGTTTTTTAATAATGTTGTTTTTGAGTGATAGTGATCCTTAATTCATTCTACAGAGTAAAGTTTCTGGATCATTTTAAAGCAAAAATTTGGTTCTTATGTCAATTCAACGTTAAGATAGTGTTGGTGATATAACGCATAGTTTTTTTTTTTTTTTTTTTTCGAAAATTGTGTTACATAAATTTTGCTATATTTCTTAATATATTGCATTGAAATACTTAATTTTATAATTTTATGAGACTACAAACATACCTTTAAAGTATCAGAAAGTTTAAATTAATTACATTGAATACTTCTGTTTTTATATGGACTCGAAGAGAGAGCTCTGTTTACATGCTTTTCCGTATCGATCAACCTCTGAGCCCCCTTAAATAAATATTTAGCATTCATATTTTTATCAATAATTCAAACGATAAACTTACAGATATATGTATATCTCGATCTGGACCTCAGTAAAAAAAAAGGATCATTGGCTGTTTTTGGCGTTTTGAGAAAATTCTTATTTAATACTGTTTATTCTTTTAAGTTTCTCTGTAAAAAATAAATTTTCCATGTAGAATATTATAAGAAATATTTACTGTTATATCGATTACTATTCTAATGCAATTGGTAAACACTAAAAAAAAAGTGATCATTATAAAACGATGATTCTTACAGAATTGTGAATATTAAGTAATCACTGAAAAAATGAAGTACAGTGAAATCTGTCTAAGGCGGAATCGCTTGGGACTGAAATAAAATTCCGCCTTAGAGATTTCCGGGTTAGACGGAAAAACTTTATAAATATCCCGTTTCAAGAGTATTAACCATTTCTTTGGCTAAAAGTTAAAAACAACGTATCTTCAATTCTTTTAAAATTAAATAGACATGAAATCTTTACATATTTTTATTAGGATGAGCGAAGCGAATCCTCTACTAGGCCACTCAAGTTACATTTTGTCGTACACTTTATAAAAAATCTATTCAGTATTTTGACTTGAAATTAAACATAAGAATGAATTATGATATGTAGATTTGCAGAATGTTATTTTTTTTACAGAATAACCTTTAAAAAATATTATTTTAATAATTAATTTATTCTACATGTTTTTCTATTATGGACGCATTTTTGCAAATAAAAAATTGAACGCGTATCTTTTTATTTTCAGAATGAAAATAAACCATGGGGTTAGTAATTATAGATAGTATCTTGATTAATTAATTAAATAAAATATATTTTCATTATTCCGCCAAAATCGTTTGCAAATAAAAAAATGAACCCGTATCTTTTTATTTTAAGAAGGAAAATAAACTATGGGGTTAGTAATTATAGATAGAATCATGATTAATATATTAAATAAAATATATTTTCATTAGTCTGCCAAAATTATTTACGCAGCTTATACTTACGGATTTTAAAAGAATTACATTATGATTTATTTATTTAGGTATTTACTTTGGTAAAGTGGCAACAAAAAGATACGTAAACAAGTAAAATGAATTCTTATATTTGGTATTTAAAGTGAATATTTTGTTAAATTTGGTAAGTTTCTTAAGTCTGGTATTCGAAATGAAAGATTAAAAAATAATTTAAGAATATTTTAGTTGATTGAAGAATAATTTAATTCAACCAAATTAAATATATTAACTACGTTTATAAATAATTTCTGGAATGTATTAGTAATTTAAAAATGTCGAGAAAAAGAACACTTATTGGCCAGAACGAACGCCGTTACTGGCCATTGGAAAATGTAAAAACATCTTTAAAACTTTTAGTTAAAAATTAAAAAAAAAATATTTTATAAAATTCTGCTTCGAAAATATTTTTATTTATACCAGCCTTATATTATATATATAAAACTCCTCCGTGTACGACGATTCCGGGGTCAACCCATCCACGAGAAAAAGAAACTTATTGCAACTGCGTCCACGTTAGGCTTAACTATTCCGAGCCGTTCACAAATATTCTAATTGTTCAACCTATGAAAATATACATGCAAAAGATTTATTCATTACGCATTTTCTTTAAAACCTACAAAAACTATTTAATTATAATGTTTAAGTTCTAAATAAAACAACCAGCAATTACGAAAAAGAACAAACAATGTAAACAAGTTAATACTGTTGCCATTTAAGAATGACAAATTCCGTGAATGAATCTTTAGAATGACTCCATTGTAACATCACGACTCAGGAATGATTGGGTGCGTTCGGGAGCTATGCGCGCTGAGCGCGCGTGTTCAGGAGACAGTTACATGGAGTGAATATTACAGCGGATTTAGTACTCGGAAGCAAAAATCCCTGAGCTCGCGCGCGCAGCACGTGTGTCTCACGAACACGCGCTGTTTACTCTTTGTTGTTTTCATTTGTTTCCGATCTTATAGAGTGTTTTTGTTAAGTATTAGCTAAAAAGTAGTCCAAAATAGGAAATTTTTTTATACATTTTAGCTATTTTTATTATTTTCTCTCAGTATTTTTATATATTTTTTGGCTGTAGTTTCACAATATAATCTTTTATAATTGATTTTTTGCGTTACTTTATTCTTTTAAAATTTATGTATTTACGATTTGTTCATTACAATCCCCCCCCCCCCTCCACCAGACAGTTTTGTTATAGTTTTAAATGCAAATTTCTGTTAAAATTTTCTTTTTTTATAAAGATTTTTTTCAGCGTGTTTAATCGCTGTATTTTTTAAAAATTGTTTAAGCCTACAGTGGCTGATTGACCACAGTTGTAATTTTTTTATCATCCTTTTAAAAATGCAAACACGTCATTTTGACGGGCTGTCTTCTAGTCATAAATAAAAAATTCCGAGGAAATTCTTAGTTTTTTGGCTGAATTTACATTTCTAAAATTTAAATGCGCCAAAACATGAGATAACGTTTTTGCTTAATAAAGATGCAAAAATAATATAAAAAAGTAATGTTCCTTTCAAATATTTATGTTATGAAATAATGCTTCGCGAATCCAAACAAAGCACGGCTTTTGCTAGTATATTTATACTAATAATAATGTACATTACAAATTGATACATACACTCAATGAAAATTACGAATTTTAGTGAAAATAAAATTATATTTACCTTAATAAATGCCTTAAAATGATGTTTTAAACTTATTTAGAAAACAAAATCGAATATTGTTCCTTCTTTATTATTTTTTTCTTAATGGCTTCTTTTTCCGTAGCACATTGTATTTCAGTCAACATTGGTATCATTTCATAATTGTTTCACTCTATGTAAAAATTCTGTAGAACTTTATATTCTTAAGAGCTTCTTGATACGACTTAATGCTTGTCACTTCAACTTCATATTCATCACTGCTACTTCCACTGTTGTCCTCTAGCTTTTGCACAATGAGAAAATCCACTGAATCATTATAATCAGTTGTAGTAAGTTCATCATCACCATGTATGTATTCAGTAACATTTGTATGTCCTTGCCCATCTGAAATGAAACCGCTGATGTTATTCATCAGGTCTTGATACTCTTTTTTCTCATCATCATCTTAATCACTATCTGAAATTTCTTCGATGTCGAAACTGAACCCCGATTTCTTAAAGCACTTTATTATTGCATCAGGTGTGATTTCTTTAGAGGCCCTGTCAATCCACATAATTGCATCAAAAACGGTTATGGTCTTAGCTAGTTCGGATGCAGACTTAACTGTTCCCATTGCAGCTAAAATTGATCTAAGGAAATATTTTTTGTAGACAGTTTTTAGAGTTTTTATTATCCCTTGATCCAAAGGCTGAATTCTGGATATGGTATTTGCTGGAAGGAAATGTAGTTTCACATTTGTTAACTCTATCTCGGGACGACAAGGTGCATTATCTAAAAATAATAACACATGGCGGTTATCGCTTTGCATTTTTCTGTCAACCATTCTTTGATGATTTCTGCTGTGTTCCACGCTTTCCTTTGAGATTTTCAGATAACCGGTAAATTTCACACATCAATGTTTTTGAAACATCTTGGTTTCCGTGGTTTTCCGATTACTAATGGCTTTTCCATTTCTCTTTTCATGTTGCAGCAAAGAAGCAAAGTCTGGCGTTCCTTAGAATGCTTTCCACCAAAACATGCTTTTGCTTTTTCAGTCAGAGTTTTCGTAGGCAATTCCCGAAAAAATAGTCCAGTTTCATCACAATTAAAAATATCCCGTTGAGCATAACCATCTATTAATGTAGAAATTCTGTTCATCCATTTTTCAACATCAGAATCAGGAATATCTTTTGATTTTCCACATATCTATTTCAATGACAGATTATGTCGAGCTCTGAAGCTTATCAACCAGCTATTTGATGCTTTAAAATCTTTTTTCCGAATTTCGTCAGCGATTTCTTTTGCCTTTTCCCGAAGTAAAATTCTTGGTATGGGAAAATTTTTTGCTCTAGCATTGCAAAACCATTCTCATACTAGTTTATCGATGTCTTCGTTTTCAACTTGCCTTTTACATTTGCGAGTGCAATCTCCCTCTTTTTCAAATTCTTTACGAAGTTCATCTTTCTTTTTGATAGCATCATAGATTTGAGTCTTTCCACATTTAAATTTTTCACATAAGCTTTTAACTGGGATATTTTGTTCTTTGAGTTTAATAATATCAATTTTGTCTTTTAAGGATAAAGTATTCGACGTTTTTGATTTATTATCCATTTAGGAATGATGATTTAAACTATACAACAAATCTGCGAGTTTATACGACAACGATAACACTTACTGACTTAAACACAAACTAAAATAACTTACGCTTCGTAAAGTACATTCTATTCACGTATTGAAAGATCTGGTAGATATTTCTGGAAGTTGTGACAATATTCTTTTTGTCTCAAATTCTACGAAGAAATCAACTTTCTTTGTATTATAGGACAAATAAAAATTAGCAGTTGACCAGGAACAAAGCTATTTCGGAAGACCATGAAAGAGTGCTAAAATTTTTCATAAATTGTCAATGTTGCAATCATCCCTTTTTAAACAGATTCTCTTATCTTATTATAACCTAAGATTATACTTGTCAAAAATCCCGTGACCCATTTGTTCAACAGTGCCCAGTCATATACAATAATAATATAATCCTCAAACTACTGTCAGCAATCAGTGACGCCTTTTCTTAACATCTGGGAATGTGACTGGACAATATATTTCATTATAAAAAGAAAAGATTTCTTTCCATTTATATTTTCCTGGAAAATTTTCTTCCGTCTTAAGCAGTAAACTTGCTACCTGGGACCCAAACTGAATGTCCGATTCCGCGTTACACAGATTCTTTCCGCCTTAGACAGATTGTTCGAAAATCTGTATATTAAAAAATGAGGGACTCTGAAACGTTTCCGCCTTAGACAGATTTCCGGCTTAGGCAGATTCCGGCTTAGACAGATTTCACTGTACTAAAAAATGAGTAAATCGATGCACTCATATCGAATTGAGTATGTTTGGATAAAAAATGAGCGCATTGCTTTCTCATTTTTGAAACACCATAAGTTATCGAAACCCAGCAAACGATAATCTTGTACCCTGTATTGTTTTTTCCTTTTCTGGCGGCATGAAAGATGCTTATTAATGCAAATATTAAATTATGCACGGTTTAAAATAACTTAAAATCTCTTGCAAGTAATGCTCTTGTAATAAAAATATTCGTTTTGAATATTTTGCTAATAATTTTGCTATTTTTTTCTTAATGAATATTCAATTAAACACTTATTGTTAATAATTTTAAGCAAGAAATAAAAGCCAGTATATTTTTACTTTAATTTGTAAATTCAGGGGTCAGTTCATAGCGATTTATATGTGATCACAACCATGGAATCAAAAATGAGAATATGTGTTTCTCAATTTTGAGTACATTTGGATCAGAGCTATTTTAAGTATGAGAAGTACTTAAAACTGAGTACACTGTAAAAAAAAAAAAAAAAAAAAAAAAAAAAAAAAAAAAAAAAAATCTGTAAAGTTACTAAAAGCTTTCTAGGAAACTGGGATTCCAAGAACTTTTTACGTAGCGGCAACAGCAAAAATTCATGTAACA
Source organism: Maratus speculifer (assembly GCA_964019185.1). NCBI lineage: Eukaryota > Metazoa > Arthropoda > Arachnida > Araneae > Salticidae > Maratus > Maratus speculifer. The sequence continues at coordinate 362,193,955 of OZ025292.1, forward strand.
AATACAGATTTGCACTGAAAATAAAAAAAAATATGTAAGGTTAATACGAATATTTTAGGAAACTGGGATTCCAAGAATTTTTCATGTAACTGCAACGCAGGTTACAGATAAAATTATAGTAAAATAACTGTAATTTTAGTAGACTCTTTTGTAAAGTTACAGATTTCTGTAACTTTGCAAAAATTAGTTTTGTAAATTTACATTTTTTCTTGTACAGTGTACAGATAAAATGTTAGTAACCATGCAGATTTCGGCAACTTTGCATCTGTAGGATTACAGATTTTTTTTTTTTTTTTTTTTTTTTTTTTTTTTTTTACAGTGTACTTTTTACTCAATTCTGAGAACCCATTTTTTTTTTCAGTGATTTTCAATGTAAAGACATTGGCATTTTTTGCTGACATTGACATACCTATGATTACTGAGACATGACAGCTGACAGTTTCTTTATAGAAAAAAAAAATGACAAAAAATAAAAACTTTTATATTTTTAACGATTCTACAAAGTTATAAATCATAAAAGAATTTACTTTATCTGGCAAATGATAATTTTTATGGTTTGTGTTTTCATTCTGATATGTTTTATTACCGAGGTGTTGTATGTGAATGATCGCTAATGTAAGGATTTGCATGGGCGTTTTACTGCAAACGCCCCGGAACAAGTTTAGCGGAAATCCTTGCTTGTACAAACGAAGTCTGGTAATAAAAATGATTAACATTGCTGGTATTTTGTACTTTTTAAAGATTAAAATGAGAAAGTTAGGTGTATTTTACTCTCAGTGAAATATGGATATCAATGTTACGCATTTTGTCTTTAACAATTCCACTCGAATAACTGTAACCGCTGACGAATTTTATAGAAAAGCAAGGAAGATGTCTATAAACCTATCATTAAAATATGATCATCTATCATATCTATCATTAAAAAAAATAATAATAAATAAACATTAAAAATTTACGCATATATACAATAAAATATAAACCAAATTTAGCGGTGAAAGCTGAATACATTTTTAAAATAAAGAATAAAAATAATTTAATTTTTAACCAGTAGTCTTCGTATGCTACGTTAGTCGGTTTTTTCAAACAAACCTTGAGTCAAATGAAATATACCGGCGAATTGCACTTTTTGTTACATGGGCCTTTACCTGGAATGTTCTTCTGCATTGCTTAAAATGATACGAAGTTCAATGCTTTTTATATCTTCTAGTATGTCAGACAAAATTTGGAAATTAGGGATTATTTACAATAGAATTTGGCAAAAAACTAAGGTGGTCTGGGGTAATAACGCCAAGTGCTAATATTTTGCATAATTATGAAATAATCTGGTAAATGACACCCGTGTGCTCTGCGCAAAAGGGTTTTGAGTCATATAAATCGCAAAAAACAGCTTCAAGTTAATCTGTTTCATTTTTAGGTCTTATTGTTTTTACAAGCAACCATAGGCGTAGCGTCGGGGGGGCACGTGCCCCCCAATCATCTGAACAAGGGCGCCAGAACAAAACAAGTAGGGGCGCCTAATGAAGGCTTTTTTTTACATGCAAAACAGTGCAATTACATTTTGTCGTACACTTTATAAAAAATCTATTCAGTATTTTGACTTGAAATTAAACATAAGAATAAATTATGATATGTAGATTTGCAGAATGTTATTTTTTTTTTACAGAATAACCTTTAAAAAATATTATTTTAATAATTAATTTATTCTACATGTTTTTCTATTATGGACGCATTTTTGCAAATAAAAAATTGAACGCGTATCTTTTTATTTTCAGAATGAAAATAAACCATGGGGTTAGTAATTATAGATAGTATCTTGATTAATTAATTAAATAAAATATATTTTCATTATTCCGCCAAAATCGTTTGCAAATAAAAAATTGAACCGTATCTTTTTATTTTAAGAAGGAAAATAAACTATGGGGTTAGTAATTATAGATAGAATCTTGATTAATTAATTAAATAAAATATATTTTCATTATTCCGCCAAAATCGTTTGCAAATAAAAAATTGAACCCGTATCTTTTTATTTTAAGAAGGAAAATAAACTATGGGGTTAGTAATTATAGATAGAATCATGATTAATATATTAAATAAAATATATTTTCATTAGTCTGCCAAAATTATTTACGCAGCTTATACTTACGGATTTTAAAAGAATTACATTATGATTTATTTATTTAGGTATTTACTTTGGTAAAGTGGCAACAAAAAGATACGTAAACAAGTAAAATGAATTCTTATATTTGGTATTTAAAGTGAATATTTTGTTAAATTTGGTAAGTTTCTTAAGTCTGGTATTCGAAATGAAAGATTAAAAAATAATTTAAGAATATTTTAGTTGATTGAAGAATAATTTAATTCAACCAAATTAAATATATTAACTACGTTTATAAATAATTTCTGGAATGTATTAGTAATTTAAAAATGTCGAGAAAAAGAACACTTATTGGCCAGAACGAACGCCGTTACTGGCCATTGGAAAATGTAAAATTATCTTTAAAACTTTTAGTTAAAAATTAAAAAAAAAATATTTTATAAAATTCTGCTTCGAAAATATTTTTATTTATACCAGCCTTATATCATAAATAAAAAATTCCGAGGAAATTCTTAGTTTTTTGGCTGAATTTACATTTCTAAAATTTAAATGCGCCAAAACATGAGATAACGTTTTTGCTTAATAAAGATGCAAAAATAATATAAAAAAGTAATGTTCCTTTCAAATATTTATGTTATGAAATAATGCTTCGCGAATCCAAACAAAGCACGGCTTTTGCTAGTATATTTATACTAATAATAATGTACATTACAAATTGATACATACACTCAATGAAAATTACGAATTTTAGTGAAAATAAAATTATATTTACCTTAATAAATGCCTTAAAATGATGTTTTAAACTTATTTAGAAAACAAAATCGAATATTGTTCCTTCTTTATTATTTTTTTCTTAATGGCTTCTTTTTCCGTAGCACATTGTATTTCAGTCAATATTGGTATCATTTCATAATTGTTTCACTCTATGTAAAAATTCTGTAGAACTTTATATTCTTAAGAGCTTCTTGATACGACTTAATGCTTGTCACTTCAACTTCATATTCATCACTGCTACTTCCACTGTTGTCCTCTAGCTTTTGCACAATGAGAAAATCCACTGAATCATTATAATCAGTTGTAGTAAGTTCATCATCACCATGTATGTATTCAGTAACATTTGTATGTCCTTGCCCATCTGAAATGAAACCGCTGATGTTATTCATCAGGTCTTGATACTCTTTTTTCTCATCATCATCTTAATCACTATCTGAAATTTCTTCGATGTCGAAACTGAACCCCGATTTCTTAAAGCACTTTATTATTGCATCAGGTGTGATTTCTTTAGAGGCCCTGTCAATCCACATAATTGCATCAAAAACGGTTATGGTCTTAGCTAGTTCGGATGCAGACTTAACTGTTCCCATTGCAGCTAAAATTGATCTAAGGAAATATTTTTTGTAGACAGTTTTTAGAGTTTTTATTATCCCTTGATCCAAAGGCTGAATTCTGGATATGGTATTTGCTGGAAGGAAATGTAGTTTCACATTTGTTAACTCTATCTCGGGACGACAAGGTGCATTATCTAAAAATAATAACACATGGCGGTTATCGCTTTGCATTTTTCTGTCAACCATTCTTTGATGATTTCTGCTGTGTTCCACGCTTTCCTTTGAGATTTTCAGATAACCGGTAAATTTCACACATCAATGTTTTTGAAACATCTTGGTTTCCGTGGTTTTCCGATTACTAATGGCTTTTCCATTTCTCTTTTCATGTTGCAGCAAAGAAGCAAAGTCTGGCGTTCCTTAGAATGCTTTCCACCAAAACATGCTTTTGCTTTTTCAGTCAGAGTTTTCGTAGGCAATTCCCGAAAAAATAGTCCAGTTTCATCACAATTAAAAATATCCCGTTGAGCATAACCATCTATTAATGTAGAAATTCTGTTCATCCATTTTTCAACATCAGAATCAGGAATATCTTTTGATTTTCCACATATCTATTTCAATGACAGATTATGTCGAGCTCTGAAGCTTATCAACCAGCTATTTGATGCTTTAAAATCTTTTTTCCGAATTTCGTCAGCGATTTCTTTTGCCTTTTCCCGAAGTAAAATTCTTGGTATGGGAAAATTTTTTGCTCTAGCATTGCAAAACCATTCTCATACTAGTTTATCGATGTCTTCGTTTTCAACTTGCCTTTTACATTTGCGAGTGCAATCTCCCTCTTTTTCAAATTCTTTACGAAGTTCATCTTTCTTTTTGATAGCATCATAGATTTGAGTCTTTCCACATTTAAATTTTTCACATAAGCTTTTAACTGGGATATTTTGTTCTTTGAGTTTAATAATATCAATTTTGTCTTTTAAGGATAAAGTATTCGACGTTTTTGATTTATTATCCATTTAGGAATGATGATTTAAACTATACAACAAATCTGCGAGTTTATACGACAACGATAACACTTACTGACTTAAACACAAACTAAAATAACTTACGCTTCGTAAAGTACATTCTATTCACGTATTGAAAGATCTGGTAGATATTTCTGGAAGTTGTGACAATATTCTTTTTGTCTCAAATTCTACGAAGAAATCAACTTTCTTTGTATTATAGGACAAATAAAAATTAGCAGTTGACCAGGAACAAAGCTATTTCGGAAGACCATGAAAGAGTGCTAAAATTTTTCATAAATTGTCAATGTTGCAATCATCCCTTTTTAAACAGATTCTCTTATCTTATTATAACCTAAGATTATACTTGTCAAAAATCCCGTGACCCATTTGTTCAACAGTGCCCAGTCATATACAATAATAATATAATCCTCAAACTACTGTCAGCAATCAGTGACGCCTTTTCTTAACATCTGGGAATGTGACTGGACAATATATTTCATTATAAAAAGAAAAGATTTCTTTCCATTTATATTTTCCTGGAAAATTTTCTTCCGTCTTAAGCAGTAAACTTGCTACCTGGGACCCAAACTGAATGTCCGATTCCGCGTTACACAGATTCTTTCCGCCTTAGACAGATTTTTCGAAAATCTGTATATTAAAAAATGAGGGACTCTGAAACGTTTCCGCCTTAGACAGATTTCCGGCTTAGGCAGATTCCGGCTTAGACAGATTTCACTGTACTAAAAAATGAGTAAATCGATGCACTCATATCGAATTGAGTATGTTTGGATAAAAAATGAGCGCATTGCTTTCTCATTTTTGAAACACCATAAGTTATCGAAACCCAGCAAACGATAATCTTGTACCCTGTATTGTTTTTTCCTTTTCTGGCGGCATGAAAGATGCTTATTAATGCAAATATTAAATTATGCACGGTTTAAAATAACTTAAAATCTCTTGCAAGTAATGCTCTTGTAATAAAAATATTCGTTTTGAATATTTTGCTAATAATTTTGCTATTTTTTTCTTAATGAATATTCAATTAAACACTTATTGTTAATAATTTTAAGCAAGAAATAAAAGCCAGTATATTTTTACTTTAATTTGTAAATTCAGGGGTCAGTTCATAGCGATTTATATGTGATCACAACCATGGAATCAAAAATGAGAATATGTGTTTCTCAATTTTGAGTACATTTGGATCAGAGCTATTTTAAGTATGAGAAGTACTTAAAACTGAGTACACTGTAAAAAAAAAAAAAAAAAAAAAAAAAAAAAAATCTGTAAAGTTACTAAAAGCTTTCTAGGAAACTGGGATTCCAAGAACTTTTTACGTAGCGGCAACAGCAAAAATTCATGTAACAAATACAGATTTGCACTGAAAATAAAAAAAAAATATGTAAGGTTAATACGAATATTTTAGGAAACTGGGATTCCAAGAATTTTTCATGTAACTGCAACGCAGGTTACACATAAAATTATAGTAAAATAACTGTAATTTTAGTAGACCCTTTTGTAAAGTTACAGATTTCTGTAACTTTGCAAAAATTAGTTTCGTAAATTTACATTTTTTCTTGTACAGTGTACAGATAAAATGTTAGTAACCATGCAGATTTCGGCAACTTTGCATCTGTAGGATTACAGATTTTTTTTTTTTTTTTTTTTTTTTTTTTTTTTACAGTGTACTTTTTACTCAATTCTGAGAACCCATTTTTTTTTTCAGTGATTTTCAATGTAAAGACATTGGCATTTTTTGCTGACATTGACATACCTATGATTACTGAGACATGACAGCTGACAGTTTCTTTATAGAAAAAAAAAATGACAAAAAATAAAAACTTTTATATTTTTAACGATTCTACAAAGTTATAAATCATAAAAGAATTTACTTTATCTGGCAAATGATAATTTTTATGGTTTGTGTTTTCATTCTGATATGTTTTATTACCGAGGTGTTGTATGTGAATGATCGCTAATGTAAGGATTTGCATGGGCGTTTTACTGCAAACGCCCCGGAACAAGTTTAGCGGAAATCCTTGCTTGTACAAACGAAGTCTGGTAATAAAAATGATTAACATTGCTGGTATTTTGTACTTTTTAAAGATTAAAATGAGAAAGTTAGGTGTATTTTACCTTCAGTGAAATATGGATATCAATGTTACGCATTTTGTCTTTAACAATTCCACTCGAATAACTGTAACCGCGTACGAATTTTATAGAAAAGCAAGGAAGATATCTATAAACCTATCATTAAAATATGATCATCTATCATATCTATCATTAAAAATAATAATAATAATAAATAAACATTAAAAATTTACGCATATATACAATAAAATATAAACCAAATTTAGCGGTGAAAGCTGAATACATTTTTAAAATAAAGAATAAAAATAATTTAATTTTTAACCAGTAGTCTTCGTATGCTACGTTAGTCGGTTTTTTCAAACAAACCTTGAGTCAAATGAAATATACCGGCGAATTGCACTTTTTGTTACATGGGCCTTTACCTGGAATGTTCTTCTGCATTGCTTAAAATGATACGAAGTTCAAAGCTTTTTATATCTTCTAGTATGTCAGACAAAATTTGGAAATTAGGGATTATTTACAATAGAATTTGGCAAAAAACTAAGGTGGTCTAGGGTAATAACGCCAAGTGCTAATATTTTGCATAATTATGAAATAATCTGGTAAATGACACCCATGTGCTCTGCGCAAAAGGGTTTTGAGTCATATAAATCGCAAAAAACAGCTTCAAGTTAATATGTTTCATTTTTAGGTCTTATTGTTTTTACAAGCAACCATAGGCGTAGCGTCGGGGGGGCACGTGCCCCCCAATCATCTGAACAAGGGCGCCAGAACAAAACAAGTAGGGGCGCCTAATGAAGGCTTTTTTTTTTTTTTTTTTTTTTTTTTTTTTACATGCAAAACAGTGCAATTACATTTTGTCGTACACTTTATAAAAAATCTATTCAGTATTTTGACTTGAAATTAAACATAAGAATAAATTATGATATGTAGATTTGCAGAATGTTATTTTTTTTACAGAATAACCTTTAAAAAATATTATTTTAATAATTAATTTATTCTACATGTTTTTCTATTATGGACGCATTTTTGCAAATAAAAAATTGAACGCGTATCTTTTTATTTTCAGAATGAAAATAAACCATGGGGTTAGTAATTATAGAGAGTATCTTGATTAATTAATTAAATAAAATATATTTTCATTATTCTGCCAAAATCGTTTGCAAATAAAAAATTGAACCCGTATCTTTTTATTTTAAGAAGGAAAATAAACTATGGGGTTAGTAATTATAGATAGAATCTTGATTAATTAATTAAATAAAATATATTTTCATTATTCCGCCAAAATCGTTTGCAAATAAAAAATTGAACCCGTATCTTTTTATTTTAAGAAGGAAAATAAACTATGGGGTTAGTAATTATAGATAGAATCATGATTAATATATTAAATAAAATATATTTTCATTAGTCTGCCAAAATTATTTACGCAGCTTATACTTACGGATTTTAAAAGAATTACGTTATGATTTATTTATTTAGGTATTTACTTTGGTAAAGTGGCAACAAAAAGATACGTAAACAAGTAAAATGAATTCTTATATTTGGTATTTAAAGTGAATATTTTGTTAAATTTGGTAAGTTTCTTAAGTCTGGTATTCGAAATGAAAGATTAAAAAATAATTTAAGAATATTTTAGTTGATTGAAGAATAATTTAATTCAACCAAATTAAATATATTAACTACGTTTATAAATAATTTCTGGAATGTATTAGTAATTTAAAAATGTCGAGAAAAAGAACACTTATTGGCCAGAACGAACGCCGTTACTGGCCATTGGAAAATGTAAAAACATCTTTAAAACTTTTAGTTAAAAATTAAAAAAATATATATTTTATAAAATTCTGCTTCGAAAATATTTTTATTTATACCAGCCTTATATCATAAATAAAAAATTCGGAGGAAATTCTTAGTTTTTTGGCTGAATTTACATTTCTAAAATTTAAATGCGCCAAAACATGAGATAATGTTTTTGCTTAATAAAGATGCAAAAATAATATAAAAAAAGTAATGTTCCTTTCAAATATTTATCTTATGAAATAATGCTTCGCGAATCCAAACAAAGCACGGCTTTTGCTAGTATATTTATACTAATAATAATGTACATTACAAATTGATACATACACTCAATGAAAATTACGAATTTCTTCTAGTATATCTTTTAGTATGTCAGTTTATATCTTCTAGTATGTAAGACAAAATTTGGAAATTAGGGATTATTTACAATAGAATTTGGCAAAAAACTAAGGTGGTCTGGGGTAATAACGCCAAGTGCTAATATTTTGCATAATTATGAAGTAATCTGGTAAATGACACCCATGTGCTCTGCGCAAAAGGGTTTTGAGTCATATAAATCGCAAAAAACAGCTTCAAGTTAATCTGTTTCATTTTTAGGTCTTATTGTTTTTACAAGCAACAGCAACTAAAATTATCGCTTGATCTAAAATTTGCGAGATACGTTTTGTGATGTGAAGACTATTTTTTTATCCGGAAATGCTTTGTTAATTACATAAATTTGTAGTACATTTCATGGACTATTGAAATGTTGTTGAAGATTTAGGATATCTTCTCGAGATAATTTGTAATTTAAAATGTACAGCGCAATAACTATAATGGGGTAATAACGCCAATCCTTGGCATTAATACCCCGGTTGATTCCCTACACTGGCCGAGCTACATCCTAAATACTGATTCATATAAACACAGTTAAAACTGTGCAATGTTTCTAATAATTCTATTTAAGCGGTCCTTTTTAAGCAAAAAGAAACTCACGATCTGATATTCTTTTGTCTCATCCCCCCCCCCCCCCCCACACCACACCTTTATTTTTCTTACACTTTTACAAAAAATTGAACATTTTCAATAGTTTAGAATGCAATTTGTCAATTTCTAAGTTTGTAGAGTTTGTATTTTTAGAATTGGGCAATCTATATGCAATTATTCTATCTTATTTCATAGTTTTGTTTGCATGGCGTTATTACTCATATAGGTGGGTAATAACGCCAAATAGCATTGGTCAAGAAATCACGCCATTACATTTTATGAATACATACCTGTTAAATTATTTTTTTATATAGATATTCAATGAGTTGCTGTATCAAATCATATATTTGTTTGAAAAATACCAACTAAAACTGAGCCGTGAAAATTGGTAGAACCTTAACGTGGCGTTATTACCCCAGGGTACCTTAGATAATGTCATATCTGCCAGCTTTCCCCGTTTTTAAAAAATCAAATAATTATATTTGAATAAAAAATGTTACTTAATAAATTAACTCTAATTAGTATTACATAGAAGCAAGACATATTTTATTGAACAAATTTTCTGTTTCAAAATATAATTGTTTAACATAAAAAATGTTTGCAACTATGCTAATATCATCAAAATACTGTGTAGTTGTCCCCGTCCACGCCTTCCACCTCTAAGAAGGCCATCAAAGCTAAAACTCAGCAGGTATTCATCTAAAAATGAGTGCAAATTGAGAGTAAAACAATCTTAAGGCGGTTTTCAATTGAAACTTTGCCGAGTTCCACTCAGTGGTTGAAAATAGCTCGCTATAAGTATCGAAATTACAATAGTTGCTACTTATTACAATATTTTGTAGGTTCGCACGCAGCATTTTTACTTTCTTCAATCTTTACAAAAAGAAAGTATTAGATTCGTTAAAATTTTCGAATTGCTGTTTTCGACGGAATTATACGTTTTAGGGGGTCAGTGATTCTAAAAAACATATTTTTTACAAAATATCCGTCTATGAGTCTGTTTGTATCGGAACATAAATTTTGTGAGCGTTCTATCTCAAGAACTAATGCACGGAATTTTACAAAACTTTAGCTTTAATTAGACATTGATATAAAGTGGATCTGATTAGTTTCGGGTGTATATCACCCAACAGGTGGCGCTGCTATGCTGTTTTTTTCACGATTTCCACAATAGCCCTTTCTCAGAAATTAATGCACGAATTTTCATGAAACTTCAGATTCAGTTAGTCCTTGGGTAAATTGCTCAACAGGTGGCGCTGCTATGCGGCATTATTCATGATTATCGCAATAGCTGTACTTCAGGATCTAATGCATGAATTTTCACCAAACTTCATATTCAGTTAGTCTCTGATATAAATTAGTATTCTTTAGTTTTAGGAGTAAATCGATCAACATGTGGCGCTGCTGTGCGGCATTATTCATGATTATCGCAACAGCTTTGTCTCAGAAACTAATGCACGGTTTTTCACCAAACTTCATATTCAGTTAGTCTCTGATATAAATTAGTATTCTTTAGTTTTAGAAGTAAATCGCTCAACATGTGGCGCTGCTGTGCGGCATTATTCATGATTATCGCAACAGCTTTGTTTCAGGTACTAATGCACGGATTTTCATCAAACTTCAAATTCAGTTAGTCTCTGATATAAGTTAGTTTTTTTTAATTTTTAGTGTAAATCTCTCAAAAGGTGGCGCTTGTATCCAGTTTTTTTACGATTTCTGCGTTAATTCTATCTCAAATACTAATGCACGGATTTTCATGCAATTTCAGATTCACTTAAAACTTGAATAAGTTGATGCAGACTAGATTTTGATATAAATTACCTAATCGGTGACGCTACTATGTTTCATTTTTTTCTGGCAGTATTAACGTGTATGAGATAGAAGAAAGTTCTAGGATTGCTATCATCTCACTAAACGTGTTATACAAAAAGCATTAGTAGGATGTAGCGAGTAGTGATGTTATTTTTAACGGTACTTCAGGAGAGGAAAAATGTACCATTCTACAAATGTTCGTAAATTGCTGCTTTTGTGAAATGTGTACACCGATCGATTGGTTGCTAATTACAGTAAATTTCAATAGCAGTGTTCAGCAATATATCAAACAAGTCAGATTTTCCCATGGGTACTTGCTGATAAAATCTATAGATCTACTTGTAATATTGATAATTTTCTTGCTAATAACACTTGTCTATGTACTCGTAATTATGTCTTCCTTTTTTAATGCCGAATTTTTTCATTCGGAAATGCTTTATTTAAAGATTTATTCATTGCTGGCATTTACAATTGTCTTTCTGTAATTTTCTGGATAATAAAATAAGATCTAAAAAAATATTTTACTATCAACAAATTTTAATACATTCAATGGATTAAGACTATGTTGGCGAGTTACTAAACAAATCTATTTGTAAACACATGAGCCAATAATTTTATTATTTTTATTTATTTTTAATTTTATAATTTTATATCCCGATACTATAATAATAGTATTATTCAAAAAGAATAAACAAAATGTACTCAATTTATGTTTGTATACACTGTAAAAAATTTTGCAGTAACGTAATCAGTCTATCGACCGTTTTTATAGAAAACGGTTATATAATCTTAATTTAACAGTATTCCGACTATATTATTGCCCATAGTAGGGTCAGACTACAGTTAAATTACGTTTATATAACCGTTTTCTATGAAAACGGCTGACAGACCAATTACTTTACTGCAATTTTTTTTTTACAATGTAATAAGTACGTTATACAGAATAGTAGCCTTTAGTTACATTGCTCATTCAGATATATAGCTCTGCTTTTATGCTTTTTCATAATATAAGCTTTTGTTTAATCTCATTTATTATGTTACTGTATGTTCATTGCAATATGTACAACTCTTTAAATTTCGCTAAAAAAATATATAATATGTATATAAATCAACATCTTAGACAAACGAAACATATAGCACCCTTGTTTCAAAAGTAATACAACTCAAAAATTTGGTCTATTGAGTTATAGCTGCCATTCTACTTGATTTTTACGACTCTACCAATCACCTAAAGTACCAAATAGTACATTGAAAATCCAACCAACCTGGTAGCAGCTGTGTTTGCACGGTGGCTACTGACTCCTCCATACTCCGGTAACAGTTTTTCGCATTTCCAAAAAACAGAGTTTTTTTAATTATGTCACTCTTGAAGTGTGCGAAATATTTATGTGTTGTACTGCTTGAAGTTTTTAATGTACTCGGCTGTATTGCACTTCTTTTATTACGATACTAGCAGGCTATGCCCGCTTAGCTGGTCCATATTTGCAAACGAACCTTGACTCAAAAAAATGGTGATTTAAAAATTTTATTTTAAATCAATATCAATGTTCTTCCGTATTGCTGAAAATCATGCCAACGCCATTGCAATATTGTACTATTGTAAGTCTTGGTGAAAATTTAGGCAATTAAGCACCATCTCTTTTATTTTATCATTTATAGTAGAGTTTCGTATGAACATGAGACCGTTATGACAACAGGAATCAAAATGTTCTCGAGTCATCACACTATTACGTTAGAGGGCATTGCAATGATTAGTGAGATTGATTATCAAACTCTATTAACTTTCGGATTGTACATTATCATTTCTTAGTTCTTAAAATCCCGACATCTGAACTTGAACTATGTGTAGTTCTGCTAGCCTACATAAAATGTCATTTCATATTACATTTTTTAATAAACGTCCTCTTCTAGCAGGTCTACTGTAGTTTCCTATCTACCTTAATCTGTTCCATCTCCTGCAAGAATACATAGAGTAAAAAATGTAAAGAATTATTGACAGATAAAGAAGAGTTTTTGTTTGTTTGTATTTATGACGGCGATTTATCTACACGTGGGATGTAGGCCCTAAGGAAAGGGTGCCCTCCGTAGGGGTGGCAGAAGAAGAAGGATGTTTCACTTATATATTTAGTACAACAATGAAGCATAAAAAGTGTGATTTAAAGCTTTATTATTTCAATAACATTAAAATTACATCAGTTTCACTGCCTCTTCCTTTTATAAAACAGTTGCTAACATGTAGCTGTTAAATCAGAATAATCTTGATGACTAAATTTTGTAGAAAAATAAGTCTTTAGTTTGCATCTAATAAAATCTTTCTACCTTCTGTAATCGATTCCATTATGATTTTTAGTGTCAAACATTAGAAGTGCTAGAAACGATATTGTTACAAATGTACCAGACTTATTTCATGTTTGTCCTCAAATAAATGTGAAATTTACGATCATCCATTATTGGCATTTAATGGTATAGCTTGACGATAGTTTTTTGTTCGACTACTTGATTATTCCGCCGATCAATTTCGCCAAATTATAAAAATGGACATAATTTTTATTTTGAATAACCAAAGAATCTATAAATTACTAAAATTTTAATAGAAATACAAATAAACATCGAATTAAAATTGGTTGATGAAGTAACAATTACATATAACAAATTTAATGTCAAATGAATATGACATTTACGATCATCCATTGATCATCCACCATCCATCCTTATACTTTGGCGATAGTTTTTTGGTCGATAAGATTATCAAGTATTACCAAATTATATAAACAAATTGTATAAACAATAATATTGCCAATAATATGTAGGTGCAGGTGTTATCTACGTATCCCGTTGGGGCGATTACAGCAAATTGCGATTTTATGCCTCACGTGGTAATCCGGTAATAGTTGATTATTTTTGAGTAAATTATTTCATTATTTTTCTTTCCTCTTTTAAAATTATATAAATTGTTTTGTTCCATAGTTATTTTTTGACTTAGATTATTATTATTTTTTCCTTTTTAAAATAATAGAAAATAAAAAAAAGTAATATAAATGTAATTGGTATTTAAAACCGCAGTGTTCTCCAAATTGGCATCATAAAAAAAAATCACGCCAAAGTGATGCGTGCATAAAAGTGGAAAAATGTTTGCAATAATATAAACAAAAAACGTAAACAAATAATTAAAAAATCGCCATTTCGATAGTTTTTTAAAATAACATCAAGGTTAATTCTCCAGTCGGGCAGCAATAGTAAACTTTCTTTTCTTCGTCTGTTTCATAATAAAAAAGCATAAATTAAAAAACTTCTAATTAAATAATCTGACTAATTTTCTGTAATCGGATTTATGATCTAAAAGTATCCTTAATACATAAACAAAACAGTGCAGTTGTCATGTACGCGCCGAGGTCGGCGCGATAATTTTTTACACTAATTTGGCGGAAAAATCGTTTTCGAATACCAGTTTCATCTATATATATTTAAATTATTTTCTATTATTTAAAAAATAATAACAATTAGTATTTAAATAATAAGTATAGAACAAAACATTTACATAATTTTAAAGAAGAGAAAGGAAATAAAAAAACATTTTATTAATAATTAAATAAACAATAGTCGGGTTGCCATGCCAGGCAAAATAACATCAATTTAGTGTCCATTAGTCACCTCGGTGTGTATATGATATCTGTGCAAACAAAACTTCCTATAATATAATAAATGACGTCATATTTATTTTCCTTTGAATTTTTTTTTACTTTAATTTTTCACGTGGATACTGTTCAACTAAAAAATTAATTGCCGAGGAGAAATTATTTATCATATTTTGATTTTTTGGCAACTGGAAAGAAAATGGTTATTTTTTATCGGAAAAAATTTAATTGATTCTGTATGAAAAATAATGAAATTTTGAATTATTAAGGAAAATATTTGAATAAATCAATTAAAAATTAGCCTATGTTCACCGGAAATAGTGTAACTTTCCAACGGTGAAAGAATTTTTCAAAACCGTCAAGTAGTTTCGGAGCCTATTCAATTCAAACAAACAAACAAACAAACAATTAAATCTTTCCTCTTTATAATATTAGTATAGATAACGATTGATTTATTGTATTTATTTCGTGTTCTCAATTTTGATGGTAATTAAATCTCGTGTCAAAAATCTCAAATAACGAAGTAGTGACTACTTTTAAAAAATGGTTTGTAGTCGATACTTTTTTAAACAAATTAATTAACTATATTTTCAATTAAAATAGTTGTAGTTGTAGTTCTCTATAATGATAATAATAATAATAATAAAAATCCCTGCCGGCTCGCCTTACAGGTGGAGATAGATTTCGAAGGTAGCTTCAAATTTCCCCAACAAGAACTAAATCAAGATTAGAGATAAACCCAGTTTCATCATTAAGAATGAGATCTAAGGACCTAAATCTTCTGTGAAAATTCTACCATAAATTCTACCACGTTTATATACCGGGTGTCCCAAAAATGACTGATGGATTTTAAAATTCAATAACTTGCAAACGGTGACAACTATTTAAAATTTTTTTTGCTGGAAAGTTATGAATAATGTCAGGAGTTTTTTTTTTTTTTTTTACCGTAATTTTTATTTTAGTTCGAATTTCAAACAATAGGTGGCGCTGACGGCGATTGAAGGCCAGGTGATCAGTGCTGAGTGAAGCGTCGACCTGGCCTTCAATCGCCGTCAGCGCCACCTATTGTTTGAGATGCAAACTAAAATAAAAAATTACGGTAAAAAAACTCCTGACATTATACATAACCCTCCTGCAAAATTTTTTTAAATAGCTGTCACCGTTTGCAAGTTATTGAATTTTAAAATCCATCAGTCATTTTTGGGACACCCGGTATATGTAATAGATTTAAAAATGGCGAAAACAAAATCAGAAACCTTCAAAATGTTTAAATATGACAACATTTTGATAGTCTGGTTTTTATCATGTTTCAATACGTTTTTGCAAACACATGCAGTAAAGCCCCAATATTTCGGATTAATTGGGAACAGACCCAATCCGGATTTTCGAAAAATCCGGATTATGCGGAGAGGAAACTAGGAAATAAAATAAAACATACTTACAGAAAATCACCTTTATAATATAATCAATATTTGCTCATACAGTAAAAATGTTTACTTTGTAATTATAAATTTTGTAATCTTTTGCTTGGTCAGTTTTGGATACCTTTTGCGGGCCGCTCGACCATGCATCAACTTGAACATAAGTAGTTGGTTGGATATCGGGTCCACCTGACGTTCAAAATGTACCATTAGTTTTTCTAAATGAGACATTTCTCGAGTACGGATAACTTTTGGTTGGTCATAGTTGATAATGGTGTTTTCGCCTGTATCAACTTCATTTGTGCGCAAAGCGACCAATTGCTAATATCGCTAATATCAACATCTTAACAACCATCTTTTTTTTTAACATATTTATAAAATTTTTAGGTGTTCTTTCTCATTCTCGCTTGTTCCTCCTCCTGTTTCAAATTTATTATTGGAGAAATTACGTTTTGCTGATCATAAAATTTTCCACGCCATTCGGAGATTTTTTTCGATATTCTTCCGAAAAGATTTATTTAAGATTCTTTTCATTCAAAATATGAGTATGAAATAAATTAAAGTTATGGAAATTTCCGGATCACTTCTCAAACTTGGAAAAAAAATTATCAGAACGATCCGGATTATCCGGAGATCCGGATTAACGGGGTCCGAATTAGCGGAGCTCTACTGTATACTAAAATATATTCACTTGCTTTGCGTTCATTATATTTCTAATATGATGTAATATTCTCTTTAAAAAAATCCGTCAAACTTTTTATTTCGTTTTCCGTTTTCATGTGGAAATATTGCTGTAGAAAAGTTATGACTAAATTTTTCTAAATTTCGTCAAACTATGTTTTTTTTTTTTCATTTTTTACGTGCAAATATAAAAATTACGAAGTAATTGTTGTAATAAGAATTTTATTGTATGTGTGTATGTGTGTTTTTTTTTTAATTGTTGGCAACTGCTATGACGAAAAATGTTTATTTTCCCCTGTCATTGTTCTGGTTTTGTCAAACCGTGTTAAGGCGGTATTTAAATTTTTGAACCCGCCCCATTTCTACCCACTTGCGCCGATTTTGCCCATTTTTAATTTCCGCCAAGATAGCAACCATCTCAATGTACTTATCGAGCTTGAAGACGATTCGTGCATAATTGCGACTTTTATCGCCCTTATGCAACGTTAGTTGGGATCTCTAAAACACATGAGAATGAACGGGAACATTTAAAGGCGTATTGATAAAATTGTAATAAACAAGTGTTCCGCTAAGTAGTCTAAATAATTATTATTTTTTGCATTTCCCAACACAATCGAAAAGTTTTTATTAATTCGCTTTACCTGCTTGCCCGTCTGTCTGTCTTACTATATGAGCTCTAACTCGCATAAATATAGTCGTTTTTCATGTAATTGATATAAATTATTTAAATTTAATATGCCTTTTTTGATACTAAAAATAAGGTTCTGCGGCATTCACGGTTCATTTACAAGGACCGTCAAAAGTATTTCGTAACATTATACTCTATGGCGAAAAATCTTCTCCAGTGTATTTTAAAAATGTTATTCTTTCAAACGTATTGAAATTAATGTATATCACTGAGGTGCACTATGAGGACTTTCTGTAAAACAGAATGCATATAGCATTTATCATTCATTTACATAAGAACACACAAAAATAATCGGTCGCGATATTGTCTATGAATGATAATTTCGGAATGTGCATCATCAACTGTGGTATACGTTTTTTAATGTAATAAAATTTTGAATATTAATTGATATATATATAAATTATGCCGATTATATACAGTCTGTACAAAAGAATTCGAATATATTTTAGATTTTGACAGAAAACGCTGAAACAAAATTTTGAACACATTAAACGTTTCCTAACAGAATAAAATTTTAGCTTAATGCATCCTAAGTTTACAAATCGATCGACCATATACAAAGTTTCACAAAATAATTTGAATGGTTTTCCGATTAGAGGTGCTAATTGTCGAAATTAAACTTTTAAATTTTTATGTGTTCTCCAAA
Source organism: Maratus speculifer (assembly GCA_964019185.1). Classification (NCBI taxonomy): domain Eukaryota; kingdom Metazoa; phylum Arthropoda; class Arachnida; order Araneae; family Salticidae; genus Maratus; species Maratus speculifer. Next base: position 362,212,113 of record OZ025292.1, read on the forward strand.
TTGTTTATTAAAATATCATCTTTTACCTCATTAAACCATTATGTTTTATCATTGTGTTCCAAATCTGTTGAAAAGAGTTTTATAATCTATTCTTGACGCAGTATTTATTTTATTTTATTTATTTATTTTATTTTATTCGAAATAATAACAAACATTTTTAAGCGCGAATTTAAGTTGAAGGAAGAGGAAGGACATCACACTTACCTATACTTAAAAAGATAATCCTTTCCTCATTTCAGGCGAAAGTGATATGTTTCAAACATTAAGCGTGAGTAATCCGGTAAAACATTTTCTTTGCAATTATTATGAATTACATAAAGCTTTTGTTTCCAGTGAACCGTCAAGACATCATATTTGTACAGTTGAAAAGAAAATTAAATTAATTATAACTATCTGTAAACAAATAAGTTCTTTTACACAAGGTTTTTAAAACTTGTTATTATCGAATTTCCCCCCCCCCCCCGTAGTATTTCATAATCTATGCTTTATGAAATTTTCTTTTTATTGTTGACACTTTTCAATACAGTTTTAAAATTCTATAAATTGGATTTGTTTGGTAGACTACACTGTAAAAAATAAGGGTCGATCTACTAAAAAAAAATTTAGTGATCCTTGTAATTACTAAAAAATTTGTAGTAATCTTAGTCGGTTACAAGAAAATCTGTAAGAATTACTAGAAAAAAGTTAGCGACGAAGAGAGTTAATAGTTTTATATTTTTAATAACTATTACTAAAACCCACTTGGTGTGGCCTTGATAGCATAGTTGTTATAGTAAAGGACTCTAGACTAAAAGGTCCCGGGTTCGATACTGGCCACCGACAAATACGCCCCGAATGTATGTAGTGTAAGTACTCGTTAGTGAAGGGATTATGAAAATCCTGTCGGAGCATTTAGCAATGTTTGGTGCTGCCATCTATTGCAGTTTTGCCGAAAATCTTCCGCTTCAGAAGTCTGGATGCAGCTCGAAGGAACCTCCTTCCCTTCGGGGGCACGTAATGGTTATTAAAAATAATTTTGGAGCTATTACTAAAATTTGCTTGGTGGCTCATACTAAAATTTTTTAAGTTAGTTATACAAAAAATTCTTTTGTTTAGTTTACAAAAGAAATACTTCTTTCACTTGCAAAAAAAAAAAAAAGTTTGTAATGGTTACTAAAAAATTCTGTGGAATACAAATTTACTAAAAAATTTTTAGTAACCTCTTGAATTTTTTTTTTACAGTGTATCTATGTGTGTTCTGACTCGCGTTAAATACTGATTGACATATAATTGATATGCGTTATGCGATTCACCACGGTACGTTCAGTATTTAAAATAAAATGTGTAGTTCACTTACTGGGACATTGAAAAGTATTCCGCTACATTAATGTGGATGAGAAAAAATCATCTGCGGTGTATTTTAATAGTGTTATAATATTTTAAACGTGCAGTAAATTATTAATATATACCCAAACTTGATATTTATTTTTTAAAAAATTACAAAAACTAAGATTACAAAATTTCGCCTCTAGTGTGTAGTTATATATTCTGTTCTAGCTATATAGTCTGTAGTCATATGTTAAATGTGTATAAGTGTATCAAACATCTCCTAGCGGCGAAATTTTGTATTTTTAATTTTTGTAAATTTTTAAAAATAAATATGAAGTTTATCATTTGAACTATCTGTAGTTATAATTTGATCTCATTTGGACCAACAGAACGCATTCTAGAATCTTCTGAATTGGGCAACTTATTTCTTGTAGTCTCCACATAATTGTGTGAGTGTGCCAGTGGTTTTCCGAGTACTGGATATGCCGTATTCAACTGTACTGTTCATCTTTCGGTGGATTTTACATTTTTATTGGCTAGAATATCTTTTAAATATTATTTATGTGTAATTACTTGCGTAATTATTGGTGGTTCTTAAAATTTAAATGAAGACTCTTTTATATAAAACAATGTAAATTTAATCTTGAATACTGAAACATAAAACTATAAACAGAGAGAGATAAAGGGGAAAAGGGGGGCTTCATTCGGAGCAGACACGGCTTGCTGCCGATGTTCCTTCGTCTTTCGGGACCGAACCGAGATTTCCGCCCTCAACCCACGTCAGAAGGAATCTATGGCCGTGTTCAAAAGCGGCTTTTTTTGTGCGCGCGCGCTCAGAAGATTCTGCTTGGAGTAGGTGCTATCGAAGAAGAGAATTTTAAACTTATTCAATTATTGTATTATTTTTATGGTTCAGAATTGGTAAATACAAATACCATATCTATTTATCCTTTCAAAATATGATTTTCGTAACAGAAATACATACTTGTGACCACTCAAATAAAATTAAAAGTATTCCGGAAAAGTATCACGTGACCTATTTCATGTAATTAAGCCCGATTAGCATTTAAAAAATGACAATCAACCCTGCTCAAACCTTGACGCGCGCGACCCAAAAAAAATGATGGGCGATTTGATCACGTGATTGTGCGTTTTGTGCTTATCTGTTATTGGTTGCACGTTGTTTGTTGTCAAAGTTGGTAGGTTGACTGATACAATTTAACAATTGGTGATTTAATTTTTTTAATAATTTAATTTTTATTTATTTAAAAATCATTTATCAGTTGCTTTATACTTTTCGTATTAAATAATAGAATACTGTTGATTCTATTGTTGTAATTAATAGAATGCTGTTGATAAACCAAGGTTGAGATATCCACACGGGGGACTAGCTAAGGGGGGGGGGGCTACCCTCCCAAAACATTGACAAATGTTGTTACACTTTGCAAATTTAAAACTTTTATGTCAAATTTAATTAAAATTTTAATAAAAACTGCAATACATTTTCTATTTTTGATAGAATTTGCAAAAGTTACAACTCTAATTGGGAATATTATTAATTTTTTTACAAATAAGAATTGTATTACATTTTCAAAGTGCGTTAAGTTGGCAAAATTATAAAACGAGTTGGCGAATATAAAAATTTGACTTGACAATATTAAGGTTTTCTCCCCCACCAATAAAAAGTCTTAGCGATGGCCCTGTATCCACATATTACAAGACTGATTTGTAATCTACAATACTGGATTGATTTCAATGGAATTTGCATTGTTAGTTAGATAATTTTTCAGAAGAAGTTTTAGTATGTATATATTTCTTATTTAATGATTGTATATTTTAATACCGTGTGGATAACAGGCCAAAATATGTCATAAAACATGAAAAACAAACGACATCCGAAATTATGTTAGTATAAGCAAAACACTTATTTATACTTTTAATAGAAAAATTATAAACATTCTAATCATACTTCATTCATTATAAAACTAGAAGGCAAACTCCAAATATTTCACTTCTTTAAAATATATGTATGCAGATATTCTTAATTTAAAAAAATGTATATCTTTTACATTTTGCTTTTATAATATTTTCCATTTTCATTTTAACACCGTAAAATATCCACGCATGCATTATATTTGCATCCTAATCTCAATAAAAAATTACTTCTAAAATTTTCAAAAAAAAAAAAAAAAAAAGAACATTAATAATTATTTTATGCGTATACGGATATTTTCGCAGAAAACATTTTTTTTCATTTTCTTAATATATATATAAATCACTTTGGAAAGATATTAATATCGTTCTAATTATCCTTTTAATATTCTAAATTTGGAATATTAAAACTTTCTCCGCAAAAATCTCATTTTCTCATATTTAAATAAGTATTTTATTATTATAATAGAAATACATGTGCTTCTGTATTATTAATATAAATTTTACCTTTAATAAAAATGTCTTATTTATTAATAAAAAGCAACCAAAAAAAAAAAAAAACACAAACCAACTTTTGGCCCACGCAGGTATCGAACCCGTATCGTCTGGGTATAAGCTCAGCATCCTGACCATTCGGCCAGCCAGCTCACTTTCATTTGTAACAGATTATCTTTATAATTGGCACTACAAGTAATTACATCCTTGATCTGTTCTCCATCTGTTACTGAGCGAACAGTTACAGTAATTGGTGGCACAGTAGCGAGGACTGAACGCACATCCCACCAAGTATAAGTATCCACTCCATGTCCGTGGCTCCTAGCGTGCGCGTGCAGCGCGCGTAACAGCTGAACACGGCCTATATCAAAATCTGTTCCCAGGCTTGGAGTCTGAACCTACCAAGTCATCAACTTCTTTGTGTTGAGTTTTTGCTAACGTCAGGTTAGCTCTCACGAGAAGATGCTGAGTCTTATATCCTTTGTAATGAAATTGTTTTGAGAAAGTATTGATTGTTTTGTAAATCTGGCTTTAATGCCAGATTTACAAAACATTACAATTACATTACAATTTTTTTTTTTTTTTTTTTTTTTTTTTTTTGGTCAAGCGCTTTATTTTGATTATCTGTACTTTAATTCAAATTTGAACTCATTTGATCCAATAGAATGCATTCTAGAGCGCTCTGAAGGAGACAAATTATTTCTTGATCACCCTGTACATTTATAAGGAAATCTTAGGACTAGCATTAGTGAGCAGGTCTTTTCAGTAGCCTTTTAAATCCCTTGATGTATCACGAAAAAAAATTAAACTTGCTAAAAAATGCATAGAATACATTAATGTTAAAAAAAAAGGAAATACATATAAACCTGGATGTTTTTAAATAATAAAACATATTTTTAAATTATGTCAGAATGTATGTATGATAAGTTATAATCTTCAAGTGTGACAATTATGGGACCGTCCATAAATGATGTCACGCTTGGATTGGGGGGGGGGGGGGTGAGGTTCGTGAAATTGTGACAGTTTGTGACAAAAGGATGGGAGGGGGTAAGAAAAAGTGTGACATCATACATTTTGATTAAAATAAAAACATAAAAATCAGCAGATGAAATTATGAAATTTTTATTTTTAAAGTAAAGATAAGATTTAAAACCAAGCATATTGAATTCCTTTTCAATTTACAAAACACTACTGTTTTCAATTTCTTTTTCATATTAATATGCTATTATTATTGTATGTTAATTATGCTTTTTATTGTAAACCTTAATCGTATATCATACAAAATAAGCATGAGAATCATTTTTAATGTTATGCTCACAACTGTCATTAAAACATATAGTTAAAATTTAAAAAATAAAATTTGAAATATGATCTATAACGTAGTGTTTTGTTGCTAAACTATATGTTTATGTAATCTAGCGTGATATGTGACAAGAGGGAGAGGGAGGGAGTTTGATTAAGTGTGACACTTTGTGGCAAAAGTGGGGGGAGGGGTCAAAAATATCGAAAAAATGTGTGACATCATTTGTGGACGACCCCTATTATTTCTGTTCATGTTTTAAAATTATTTTAAAGGCACAAAAATTACTACCATTTTTAAAAATTTAAATAATATATATGTATTATTTTTTATTTATAAAACATTTTATGTTCTGATTGATGTAAGAGGTAATGTTTAATGTTTAATTTAATTAAATTTCCTAAGTACATTTTAAACTGAAATATGCATTTCTCAATCATTTTCCTTTATTTACAAGTATTTCTTTTTTACCATCATCAAAGTTTTTTATTAATGATGTGTGAATTAACTGTTTTATATTAAAGCTAGACCGAAAATTTGTGTTTTGTTTTTAGGCAAAAACAGAATTTTGGCGAAGACGAATTCCTGGTGAAAAGGCTGTTGAATGCTCGACAAAACAACATATGTATTCCAAAAAATATTGTTTCTTCTTTCGGAAATTTCCAAAATTACTGATTGATTTGAGCTATATCGGCTCAAATGAAATACTCTTTATTTACTCCCAAGAACTTCACTGTTTATAGTGATCAGCCATGACTGATTCAAGACATAAGTGCCAGTTATAAAGCAATTAATTCATGTATGACATAATAAACTTTTTACTGCTCATTAAAAGCTGTACAATCTACAATAATAGAAATTTTTAGTTTGAAACCGCAAATGTGTTTCGAATACTCTTTGAGAAAGTTGTAATACAACAGGCAATCATGAATAAAAAAAGGTACAGTAGAACTTTGCTAATTCGGACCCCGTTAATTCGGATCTCCGGATAATCCGGATCGGTTTGGTCATTAATTTTTCAAGTTCGAGAAGTGATTGGCTAATTTCCGTCGTTGTATTCTGAATAATAAAAAAAAATTCTGAAATATTTTCGGAAGAATTAACCAAAGTAAACATTTTTACTGCCTGTAAATATTCAATAAGTTTAACATAAAGGTGATTTTCTGTAAGTATGTTATATTTTGTTTCATTTTTTTCTAATTCTCCGGATTTTCAATTATTCGGATTCGGTCCGGTCCCAATTAATCCTAATTATCGGGGTTTTACTGTATGTATATTTTATCTAAAACATTTTCTAATTAAATGAAAATCGTACAGTTAGAAAATTATTCTGTATCATTAATGAATTAATTATGATTTATTTTATACGAAAATAGAAAGTTTTGGTTAGAGGCACAAGCAGCCAACTTGGGTCATACATATAATTAAATAATAATTATGTATACTTAATAAACAAGTATAATTAATTAATAATTGTGTATATTTATGTAAGTATTAATTACTTAAAGAATGTTTTAGGCATTTTTGTTTTCATATTCAATCGAAAATAGGATGATCACCGAGATTTTGTTTCGGTTTCAGCCTTAAAAAAGCTGTTTGGATCGATATACAGTAGACTCACTCAAATCCGCAAACCAGAAATCCGCAACTCTCTAAAATCCGCACATATTTTATGGATCTAAACAATGAAACTTTCAGATCGGATATTCGGACAAAATTTGATTTTTTTAGTTTTGTGTCAATTCCATATGTTTTTTAATTTGTAATTTTCTTAATAATACTCCATTCATGTTTTTTTCGCGAAGGAAGAATAATTTTTTTTAGAAAAATTCAAGATATAGCTGATATCATTGGTAATCACTATCTTCTTATATTTACGCATTTATCAAGATTTGTTGGTTATTAAGCCTGGCTAAACTTGAAAAAAAAAAATCCCTTTTTTATGATTTTGATGTGAATTAGTAATGTACTTTTATGAGGCAAATTTTGTTGAATAATTTTGGAAAAATACATTCAATCTTTATGATGAGTATTTAATCATATACTACTGATTATTAACTTGACCTTTGCTATTAGAACTTTAATCATTTAAAAAATTATCTAAATTTTTATTATTTTAGTTTATTATTTATTATAATATTTTATTATATTGTAAGCATTCATTATAGTTCCAACTGCATTATTAATTGCACTCAAATTACTGTTTTAAAAAATTTAAACAAAGCAATGACCAGAAATCTGCAAAATTCTAAAATCCGCACAACCTCTGGTCCCAAGCTTTGCGGATTTGAGGGAGTCAACTGTATATATACTTACATTCATGCAGTTTCTAATACTGTATGTGTAATACGTACAGAGTAGATATTTAAGAGACACTTTTTCACAAATCAAAACTTTAAATGGCTTCTTCTCCGTATTCGTATTTTCTCCACTTTCATGTTTCCAGGGATGTAGTGGAGCATATAACAGAGGTATACGCCGTATACTTCCTGGATTTTTTAAAATAGCACCGCATACCCTCTTCTTTTTCAAGAAAGCTACAGTATACACACTTTAGGGTATACCCTCTGTCTTGAGCGTATAACGTGTGCTTAGAACGTATATCCTCTGCTATTTTTACGACTACACTCCTGAATAAAGTCTTTTTTTTTAATTTGAGGTAGAGCTTTCATCTTTTACATAGCTTTTATTATATATGACGACCTCAGAAGCCAAGAGTTACAAGTGACAAAAATTAAATTTAGAGAGAATCGAGTTTAAAGATAATTGACGTTGAATTTGAACACCAATAATTATTAACTGAGTTGAAATAGGAAACTACCGCTTGTTATATTATAGTCTTTTACCTCTTATTTCAAAAAAAAAAAAAAAAAAAAAAAGTAGAGTACAACTTTCTTAAAATTTATAATTAACCAATATTTATTATTCGTCAAAAGTGGTTTATCTGTAGTTCTGTAGACCGCAGCACATAATTTAAAAAAAATCAAAATTATATTTCTTAACCTAAGATTTATATTAAATCTTAAACTCTTATAAAACATATCTTTCTGTACCTGAAAAGAAAAAAAAGGCATATTTCCAGGTAGTCTGTTTACTTAGGTTTTTTTTTTTTTTTTTAATACTCCTTGGCTTCTGGGGTCCTCATATATAATAAATCAGCGCATGGAATTAACCTTCACTTTTTTCCTTTTTGAATAAAAATGTATGAAGATAGATTAGATTTCATAATTTTATACTATATATATCAGTAAAAAATTATTTTAGTTTATTTCAGTTTATGTCAGTAAAAAATTATACCAAATGCAGTTATTAGAGGTATCTAAAAATCTATGCGCAGTCTTATGATATACTCAAATGAAAATATATATATATATATATTTTTTTTTAATCAGCTACGTAATTAAAGTTTTTAAAAGTAGTATAGATTTTTAGAAAATTTAGTTTTTTTAAAAACTTATTAAAATTTCTGACTAAATATACAGCTGTTATTTTTTTCAACATATACATAATTTTAGGTGAACATTGAAATACAATAAGTTCAACATTTGAACCATGTTTAAAAAAAAAAAAAAAAAAAAAAAAAAAAAAAAAAAAAAATGTTGAAAAGGTAAATTTTCTCTTTTAAATGACATTTAAGTCAAGTTTCTGTCTTAATTGGAACAGGAGATATTATTACTATTATTAGTATTATTTGTTGCTATTGTTATTTGTTTTTAAAATTTAGTTTTTAAGCAAAGATTGCCATGAGAACTACACTGAAAAAAAAAAAAAAAATCTGCAAAAGTACTAAATTTTTTCTAGGAAACTGGGATTCCAAGAACTTTTCTGTAACGGTAACAGCAAAAATTCAAAATTCAGAATCGATTACATGATTTTTTCCTGTTATCGTTACATGAAAATTTCTTGTAATCCCAGTTTCCTAGAAAATGTTTAGTACCTTCACAGATTTTTTTTTTTTTTTTTTTTTTTTTTTTTTTTTTACAGTGTACTTCCTTTGAAAATTCCATGGGGGTTTTCGATCATTTCTCATCTTTAATTTGTTATAAATGAAGACCCGATCGACATAATCTTTCAAGCTTGGAAAATTTCTTTTTCAATCATTTTACTCTAATTTTGATTCAGCAAATTTGAAAAAAAAAATTAAAAAATGTGATAAATAATAATAATAAATAAATCTTTTAAAATAATTTACTTTCAACATTTTTTATTTTTTTTTTTTAGTATATATTTTTTAAAAACGATGTATCGAAATTGAAACATATATGTCTAATTAAACGAAAAAAAAAATTGACCAATAATATTTCGGGTAAAAACGTTTTTAAATTATCTGGTATTTTTAAAAAGATTTTGAAATTTTAACATTTTTAAAACACATTATGAAAATTTTTATTATGCGATTCTGTTTACAAATTATATAGTCAAAAGTTCAATAGATAATAATAAATAAATATATATATATATAAATGTAGCTCTGATCCTTTTAAAAGGAATCTTTAAACTCATTTATCACAGTTTGTTATGCCCCCCCCCCCTCCCAGATGTTCCATGTTTTCAAATGGCTCAGGCTTTTCTAGATATGAATGAACAGACTTGAATTCTTTTCTAGTTGCAAATTATACCATACATAACAGATTTAAAGAACAAATTTTAATATTTAGGCAGCTTTTGTCTTAAAAGAAAAAAAAAAAAGATGTAAAAAAAAAATTCATATGTACAAAAATTAGTCATTTTTTTCTTTTTTTTTTGGGGGGGGGGGTGTTTTAGTTATCTTGTTTCAGAAAAAAAATCCAATTCTTAAATTTTTTCAAAATATTATGATTAATTTGGAATTAAAAAATCAAGGGAAAAAAGAAAATAATAAAATTCTGGAAAAGTTCTAAATTAGGATTAAATTAATACTTTAAAACGTTTAAATAAACTTTTTTTAAATTTTGTGAAAAAGTAGTTTATATTAAAATACTTTTTATTCCTTAAATTATTTGTATTTAGCATTCACATAATAAAATCTATTTTTCTTTTTCAATTTGATAATAATAATACAAATTGATATAAATGTATTGATATTAATAAATGTATTACAATTTATAGTGATGTTTTTTTATATATATATAAACGTAAATAATTTTAAAGTTTTGTAGTTAATAAATATACAGACAACAACAACAACAACAATAACAAAAATACATATTTTTTTTTTAACTAAATCTTAAACCATGTAAAGTTTCAGACTTAAAACTGCACATATATATATATATATATATATATATATATATATATATATATATATATATATGTGTGGAAAAATATATACAACATTTACAGATCTTGAAATATTCAGTAACTGTAGATTTAATTTCAATTATGATTGAAAAATATTTGATGAATATTTTCACTTCAGAAAGTAGTTTACCCAATATTGATGCCGCTTGTGAAATAAAATAATATATCTGATAAGAATTTTGTTTGTGAGAGGAAATAATTTATCAGATGACAATTGTACTGCAAGATGACTATAAATCCAATATTTGTACACAAACTTTCATTGCATTCTCTGTTTCCGATCTCGAGACCTCTCCTTACTAGTTTAATAGACATTTTAAATTGATAAATTAGAAAAAAAACTTCATAAGGTAATAAAATTTTTTAATTTTAAATGTTGGTCAATTACATTAATCATTTATTCAAAAACAATTTTTAAAATGTTTAACATTTTGAATATTTACACCGAAGTAACTGTCTATCTGCGAAAACATTAATATAAATGTAATCTGAAATTCTTGACAATATTTATAATTTTTTTTTCGTATAAACGTTATTTTATGAATAGATGACAGTTTCTACTTATATGATATAACAAATTGCAAATATTTTATTGTAAGTAATTGTTTCTCCGACTTAGAAAAAAAATTATCTTTATTAAATAATAATAAAAATTTTGTTACATTAATTGAAAAAGAATTTTAAATGAGTAGTAACATTTTTATGTTAATAAATATGATTATTATTTATTGCTCTGATATTTGTTTCGGGAAATTAGATTATCTAATTTAATTCTGCATAATTATAATTACATAATTTGCAATAATTACAGTTTTACGAGTTGTTTTTACTCTCAACAATTCTTTAAAAAAAAAGAAAAAGAATTTATTTTAAATAGCAAGAAAAAAAAACTTATTATTAAAATTATTGAAAAAGATAAAAACATTAATATACAGTAATGTTATTTTCATGAGAAGTTGAATTAAAGCTTTTATTTGCATAGAATGCAATCATCCAAAATTAGGTAAAAGATAAATGCTTCACAGTTTAATTTACTAAACTTAAATTATGCATGTTAAGTTAATTATATGTAGTAAATATTATAATAATTAGTGATTTACTGTAAAATAATTGCCGTACTATAAAAGTTAATAATATTTTTAAATATATAACTACAAACCAGATTTTAAAAATCCAAATTAAAGATATAATTTAGAGCTATTTTGATCAAGGATTTTCATATTTCATTTTCATACGCTACTGGTAAAACTATATTGGTGGGTCCAATTTTGTCCAAACATAGTAGTTACCGTAAATATTTCCAATTTAATAACAATATTGGTTAAATGTAGATTTAAATTGAAAATATTTGATTTGAAATTCCACTATGTAGAAAATATTGGCTTTATTTTGAAAATATTTATAATGAAATATCAATGCTCTAGAAATATTAATTTTTAATTAGAAATATTTATATATATATGTATAAAATGAGATATTTATCGACAGTAATCAGGCAATATATTGTCAAAAAGTAAACACTGCAATGAAAAAGCAGTATTTTATACCGTTGAACATTGCAAATAATGGTCAATATAAATACAGTTTTCCTAATATTGTTCCGATACAAAGGATATTTTTCATTAAATATTGTACTACCGTTAATTTATTTGTAATTCAAGAATAATATTTACTCAATATTACTTTAAAAGCTAAATCTGAAAAGGTTTCAATGAAATATGAATGAAACTTACCTCTTTCTTAAGAAGAAATTCCGACAACTTGCAAACTTTTCCATTGTCAATATACTTTCAATATTAATTATAATATAGAAAATTATTTGATATTAATATAAATATAAAAAATAAACTCAAGGATGACAAAACACTAAAAAAGAAATTCATAACGTAAAACATGTATTTCCCAAATTTACAAAAGAAAAAAAAAATGTATTATCATAATGTTACGACAAAAATACAAATATTACTGCCTTGGATGAAGAAGTGTTCGATATATACACTGAAACAAATGGTTGTAAAAATGAAAATAATGTTTCACATGAAATGGTCCATGAGTTAAATTTTTCAATATTTTGAATTGTTTCTCACAAAACATAAATTTTGAAATTTGATCACGATAGATGATTTTTCCTGAAAATTCTATAATTTTCCTCTGGATCTGAAAATTGTCGCCTAACAATCTGGAAATGGATTTGAGAGGTAATCCTACCCATCGAAGACGATATTTACAATTGATAAATCAATAAGTCTAAAATCCATATTAATAGACCTAAGGATCTATTATTTTGGGTTTGGGAGATGGTTTTTCGGTTGGCACTTTCAGTTTATTGATGAAAGTTTCAATTTCATTCTTTTCGTCGTCAGGAACTTCTTTTCGAGTTTCGAGCCATTCTTTCAACTTCATCTTGAAACTGTCGAACATATCCGACGTCCACCCTCTCATGTCATCCGCTTTGGCAAGAACATCATCCCACAGCAACTTGATATCTTCTCTCCACTTCGAGAGCACCGTCTTAACCCTTTGTTTAAATCTGGCCCACCACGATTCTTCCGATTTATCGGGTTTGTTGTCTTCACTTTCCTGGCAACAAACAGATGCAACAAGACATAACAGCAACACGCAAATCGCGAAGTACTTCATCATTTTCTAGAAAAAACAAAAGTGAGGAGAAGTTAAGTCACTGAGACGATCAACGTCCGCTTAAGTTATGCTCAAGAACCGGTGTCTATATATATATACACTACTGACACCCAAAACAAGACAGAGTGGTTTAGGAAAAATAAAGACAATAACACTTTCTCTTATACAACTGACGTACAACCGAAGGCTACGAATACCAGAACCGAAATGAAGTTTATGACCTTGGCAACCAGTGAGACGAGACCGGAGTCGCTCCTCCCGATGCTCGTTCTTCGTCTCAACGAGTTTTTCAAGCTCAACAATCTATTGTTTTTGTATATTTTTTCTAAGGTTAAAAATTTCTAAAAAACGAAAGCCTAAAAAACATTCCATCGCTCACCAAGATAAATCAGAAGGATACGGGTGCAATCAAATTTAATTAAGCGTGAAACAGGAATATCATGACTTAGCTCAGCTGGTGTCATCCTCATCCTCATCCCACGATATTTAGCGGAAGCGATGATTTAACTCCCATTTTAGTTCAATAAACATCTTCCTCGCGCTTTTTTATTTTATTTTTCAAAGATATAGGATCTCTCTTTATTAGTTCGCTATTCTTCTATTCTGAAATCGAGACTAAAATTTAACAAAAAGAAAATATTGCATTAAATAGAACTTTGATATGTCTAATCATACAAACAGAGAAAATTGCGAATTTAAAATAAATTTTAAATTAACAAAGCTGAATAATAAATACACCCATTAATAAAGAATAAATAATTATTCTTTTTGTATTATAGTATTTATAGTAATTTTTTTATGAAACAATGTTTTGGTGCCCTTAAAAATTTATTGCCTGGGAATTTGGTTGGTTTACAAAACTAGGTAGTGAAATTTTAGACAGACATATCGCTCACTCGCAAGAAAAGTGACGCATCTCACAAAATTTGATTTTGCGTTTTATTCCACCAATAGGTCTTATAAGTATGCTTTTCTACACAAAAATTTTCATAAGTGTGGTTATACGCGAAATCACTTTATTGTATCACTTTATTCCTCCATTCGTGACCACAGAAGATGGGTGGATTGTGTGGGGAGGTAAAATCATCCAAACCTCTAAACCACATCAGATATCTTCATACTTAAGGCTTTTAAACTTTTATGCACTTTTTAGGTGCGTTCGTAATTATGTAAATACGTAGCATCTATAGTCGTCGTTCAGTCCGTCCGTATATAACAACGCAAAAACTACCCAACCGAATCGTTTGAAATTTAAAATACATAATTATTACATAATTTTGTCGAGTTGTTTCAAGTTTTTTGAAAATCGGATGCATAGATCAATTACAGGGGCAATCAAAAGTAATCCATTACATTACGGTCAATGGGGAAAAAAGTTTCAAATGCATTTTACACGTTTGAAATTTAAAATACATAATTATTACATAATTTTGTCGAGTTATTTCAAATTTTTTGAAAATCGGATGCATAGATCAATTACAGGGGCAATCAAAAGTATCCCATTACATTACGGTCAATAGGGGGAAATGTTTCAAATGCATTTTAATGGTGTTATTCGAACATAATAAAATTGATATGCATCTATAAAGTACATATTCTATTATACATTTTGCATAATCTGTGGTGCAAAAAACATTTGTAATTGATTTACAAGGACACACAAAAATTTTCCATTACATAATGGTATAGGGAGAACATTTTGGTGCGCATTTTAATTGTAATTAACTATTTACAATTTTATGAGATTGATGTATGAAAATGATATTTTTATAAAACTTCGTTATCGTGCGAACGCATCTAGTTTTAGCACTCATTTGCTACGCTTCACGTGCAATTTCCAACTTGTTTACTCCTGAATGCTAAGTGCTATAATTTCATGCCACCGAAAAATCATGCAAATTTTCTTTTGCTTCTCCTGTGAACTTTACATTTGTCGAGATGTGTCCCTTTTCTTGCGGGTAAGCGATATGATGGTGATTGAATTTAAAGCAGTGTAAAACATTTTCCCGCTATTAGATAATGCATTGAATTTAAATAAAGGCTTTTAGGGGAAATAGCTATTGATATTCATTGTTCATGAAATAAAAGGGAGTTAAGGGAATCATTGTAAACATGTGTTTTTAAGTTTGGGCAGTTTTAAATTCGTTTATGTGTTACTTACATAATACCGAAAGTTCGAAAATAAGATCCACAAAGAATTTTTATACCCTTATATAATACGGATGTTAGAACAAAATCTGCTGTTATTGTAATGAAATTATGTAAAAATCTAATATTTCAATAAAAATAAGTTCCACAAAGAATTCGTGGAACTATTATGTATCAATGATAATAATAACTATTTTCTAACATAAATCCCCTTCCTTGTTTCATTTAAAATAAATAAACAAATAAATTACAGGTTTATAATTAATAATAATACAGTGAAACCCCGATCTATCGTTCCCACATCCATCATTTTCCCGCATTGATTGTTTTATTTCCACAGTCCCTGCACAAATTGTACTTAAATAATGTTAACGAAACCCGTAAGCATCGTTCTTCAAAAAGTCGTTTTCCCGTATTCATAGTTGTAAATTTTTTCTCCTTACCGAAATTAAACTAAAAATCATGCGAATCCATATGATATACAAGCAGGAGTTATTCTTTTATTGTAAAATAACCCATTTGCGCTGTTTGTGTTGATGATGGCGGCAATGATGCAGATGAAGGTGCTACTTTGATATACCCCCTCCCCCCCCAAAAAAAAAAAAATTACGCGCCAAATCTGGCACTCCCTACGCACTTTTCCTACGGACCTTTTAGGTTTGCTGTTACTCAGCTTCATTCCTCCATTTGTATTTTTTATGTATTCATTGTATTTTTTAGGTATTCCTTTTTTGTATTTAACTTAATTTTAATTAATGTATTTTTAATTAATTTATTATTTTTAATTAATGTATTTAACTTAATTTTAATTAATTTTATTTTTTGTATTTAACTTAATTTAACTTAATGGGTATTTTGCTTGGCGAGAAAAAAGTCGCCAAATTTACGATTTGGGGGGTATATCAAAGTAGTTCCCAGATGAAGAGTGGTTGTATATAACAGAGGATGCGATTTTCTTTCCATTGATCAAGATGTTGCGACATGTGGTGTTTTAACATAGGAGAAATATGTGGTACTGCAAAAAATAATGCTTCTTCAGTAATGGTGAAGAAGGAGAGGATAATGTTCGTGCCGAGGAAGCTGAGCCACGAGTGCAAAGTCTGTCTGATGCAATTACGACATTTGAAACTGTATGAAGAACGTTTATATGCGTAATATATAAAAGCAGTATACTTTGAAAAACTTTTATATGTGTGTATATGAAAATACTGAAAATGACTAGAAAAATGTTGTATAACTTGAAAATTTATTTATTGATTTAAAAAAATGGACGAAAAACCAAACAAAACTATCGATTTTTAAAATAAATATCAATTTTCTATAGTTTCGATTTATCTCTTTTGCAGTTATGTAAGCAACAAATTAGTACCGTATTTTCGGGCGTATGAGCCGCGGCGCATACGAGTTTAAAAGTATAAAATATTGTAGGTGCGGCTCTTACGCCGGAACGGCGGGTACGATGATTTTTTTTTTTTTTTTTTTTTTTTTTTTTTTTTTTTTTTTTTGTCAAATGATTTTGACACTTTTTTTTCGTTTAATCAACAATTATATGCTCTCAAATTGGTATCAAAACATTTGAAAACGTCTCTCAACCGCAGGTGTCCGTGATGCGTTAGTTGTTTATTTTTAAACAATCAACATTATTCAAAAATAATGTTGGTCTCACCGGTTCTCATGTTAAAAATTATTATATTTTCCCCTCATCTATTAATGATTTTACCTGTAGGATATTGGAATGTACAGCTGTCACATTTTTTTCTTCTAATGATCCTCCTTCCAGTTAGAAAATAAAACTGCCCAAAGAGAGCTCAAATCCCGGTATAGAACTCTTTTGAAATAGACTTCCTATACATAGTAAAAACTTTAGAGAGCAAGATTTTTCTTTATTTTTTTCAATAACTCACTCTTTTTCTATCCGGCAAAAATAATCCAAACTTTGAAACCGGTCGAATCAGCAAGTTTTTTTTCCCCCAAATGAGTTAATTCAGGTGATAAACAACAAAAACGGGCCTGGCGAATAATAAAAAAATAATAAAAGGCCGACTTCCGTGATAAACATTTAAAAGAAGCCAATAGAATATAAACAATTTTCAATGCATATGACTTTGCAAGAATAAGTTTAAATGTGCTACACGAGTCGATGTTAACTTGGCAACTTTAAGGGCTATTTCACCCACGTGCAAACATCGGCTAACTAATGTTAATCTCAAAGAAAAAAAAAGTGTCATTCTCATTCCATTATTTTTAAATGATATTTTTTGCTTTGGATAACGGAAGTCAATCTCCACAAAGAGTCTTTACTTTTTCGATTTTGTTTACAGGTTTTTTTATTAGTATACTTTCACTTTCGAAACTGGTTCTAAAAGTCAAAGTATACCACTAAAAACATCTGTAAACGAAATCGAAAAGGTGTCTTCTTAGGGATCAACATCTCAGATATAAAATACAAAGAAATCATTTAAGCATATTGAAATGCAAACGCATTTGAAAAAAAAAAAAAATCCATAGGATTAACATTAGCGAGTAGATGTTTTTACTTGAGTGAAGCAGTCCGATCTATAGGGGGGGGGGGGGGGGGATCAGCTCGGTCCGGCCCATATAAAATAATAATAATAATTAATAAATAAAAATAACAATCCGGCACCCGGAAAATTTAAAATATCCGCATCATCCAAGTGAATTTTTTCAATAGATTAATTTTTACTATGATATGGTTAAAAATTGTTTCGTACGAAAAGTTCTGAACAAAACTACTTATTTTATCCTTTTTTTTCCTTTTACTATGTTTATTTTTAAAGAAGTGCCTAATAAAAGCACTCAAGTAAGTATTTATAACTATAAAGCAAACGTGCAATTTTGTTATCTCTTGTTTCTGCTAATAAAAAAAAAAAAGAGAGAGAGACACTGGTTATTTAAAGTCACCTTTTCTCCTCATCCTCTTCATGACTCAATGTGCGGACATGTTGCCCTTTGACCTTGATGCGTAAGTCGGCTAATATCGCATTGCTTCTGTTTTGTTTCTTTGAATACAGTAGAAAAAAAAAGAACGAAAATAGTTTTTTTTTACGCTAAGTGGATTTGTGGATTTTTTTTTTCTTTTCTTAATTTATATCTACATAATATAATCATCGAAATAACTTAAGATGAATATAAAGTCTAAATTTGAGCAAGAAATATTTAAACTTACAAAATTTTTGTAAATGAACAAGGATAGATGCGTATGTACCAAATAAAAAATAAACTAATCTACCACAAAAGGAATCATTAAATCAATTATCAATAGTTAAAATATTAAATAAAGATATGCAGGTATATATTTATATAAAGGAATTTGTAGTGCTGTAAGCTATTTAAGAATCGATTTTTTGCCGCAGGCATGATAAACAATTGTGGATTGTATTCGCTGTGGATAATGATTTGTAGTATTATACAATGGTTATATATATATTTATTAATCAATTGTGGTTTAACATGTGTAATTTAATTTTAGCATATGTGCTGTGTTTCAATGTAATTCGTATTTTATTATTTACTTCACCAATTTACTTGATCGTCATTTCTTTACACTGAGGAAAAAGTTGCTTTTTTTTGGGGGGGGGGGGGCATGATATTGTTTTAAAATTATTTTTTAACAGATCTCGAAAATACGGTATCGCCGTGATCCCGCTGATTCTAAAATGTTGAGGTTCAACTGTATCATATTTTCGTTAAGAAGCTACTTCAGTCAAGCGACCCGCTCGTTAATGCTAATCCTATGGGAAACATTTATAAAGATATTTCGTTTGAATTTAAATATTTTTAAATGATTTTTGCATTGATTAACTCTGATAGATTTGTAGAAAGAACATTTTTCGCTTTTTGCTTACAGGTATTTTTCAATGAGGGCACTTTCATTTTGGGAGTCGGTTTCGAAAGTGAAAACAATCTTCAAAATCGAAAAAGTATAAAACGATCTGCATATAGATGGACTTGAACTATCCAATGCCCAAAAATCATTTAAAAATATTGAAATGCAAACACGATATCTTTATAAATTTCATCCATAGGATTAGCATTAAGGAGGTCTTTGTGTGTGACTGAAATAATATCTTAACTTAAAAAAAAAAAAAAAAAATCCTACACTAAAATTAATTTGAAAAAGTCTTTGATCGAAAATCTGACGGATTTTTGCTGGAAAGAACTAGAACTTTGTGGTGTTAATGGTGTTATTTATGACGGCCGATTATCTGCAGGAGGGATATAGGCCCTAGGATAAGTGCCCTCCGTGGGGGGTCTTTCTAAGGGAACCTAAACCGCATTTACACAAGGATGACCAAGATTCGAAGAAAAGTTTAGAACTTTGTGGAAAGAACTAGAAGTCTGTGGAAAGAGCACTTAGAATTGAACGCTACTAGGAAAAGATGCTAGGGAGGAAGCTAGCATCCTGCTGCGCTCCTCTCATTGGCGCAAGTAATTGCGCCTATTTCCGATTGGATTTTAATTGCGTACTACAAACACGTTTTTTTTTTCTTTTTAGCTGAGAATTATTTTACGGTACTGTTCTGCTCTTTTTGTCTGACGCTCTTATTTAAGCAATTTATTTTTTTTTTTTCAAGTGAAAATGGCTCCCAAAAAGTTAAAAAGTTGCACCGCCGCTTTCAAGCTTGCTGTGGTTGATAAGGCAGAGCTAATAGGTAATCGTGCTGCAGGACGAGAATATGGAGTTGATGAGCGTTGCGTAAGGAGATGGAGAGCTGAAAAATCTATTTTGAAGGAAATGCCAAAATCTAAGAGGGCACGAAGAAGTGGCGTTGTTGTTTGGCCAAATCTGGAGAGAAATTTAGCCAAGTGGGTAAAGGAGCAAAGGGAAAAAGGAATGCCCGTTTCAACTGTTCAGATACGGTTTCAAGCGAGGATTATGGCATCGAACATGGGATTTACAAATTTTAAAGGTAGTCCCAACTGGTGCTTTAGGTTCATGTCGAGAAATAATTTGTCTGTAAGAACCAGGACAACTGTGGGACAAGAACTGCCTGCAGATTGGGAAAAGACAAAAGCATCTTTTTTAAAGTATGTCGCTGAAAAAATCAAGGAAAACAACTTTTCAACAGCACAGATTATTAATATGGATGAAGTTCCATTAACTTTTGATTGCCCCCCCAGTAGAACTGTTAACACCATTGGGGAAAAAACAATCGGCATCGTAACAACTGGTAATGAGCGAACCTCATTTACCTGTGTTTTAGCTTGCGCTGCGAATGGAGACAAATTAAAACCACTAATTATTTTCAAGCGCAAAACTATGCCTAAGGCAAATTTTCCTTCCGACGTCGTAATACGGTGTAACGAAAAGGGATGGATGTCGGAGGAAATCATGTATGAGTGGCTGGCGGAAGTGTGGAGGAAAAGAAAAAATTCTTTTTTTCAGCCTAGTGGGCTTCTTATTATGGACTCAATGAGTGCCCACAAAGGTGATTCCGTAAAAACTGCTTTGAAAAAAGTCTCAGCCGAGCCAGCAATAATCCCTGGCGGATTAACTAAAGTTTTACAGCCTCTTGACTTGGCTGTGAATAAATCTTTCAAGTCCAAAGTAAGAAAACTGTGGGAAAAATGGATGATGGAAGGGCTACATTCATTTACAAATTCTGGAAAAATGCGCAAAGCCACTTACGAAGAAGTAGCGTCGTGGGTTTCATCGGCATGGAAAGACATTAGTGCTAAAACTATTATGTCGGGCTTCAAAGCAGCCAATATCATAGAAAATACAGTTAGTGATGATTCATCTGAATCTGATGATAGTGAAGATGAAAATTGTGACGTATTAACTGATAAACAATTTTTAGAACTATTTAATTCCGACAGTGAAAATTCCGATTTTGATGGATTTGAAGATTTTTAAACATGTTGATAAAATCTTGTATATATTTTTTTCTATATTTTCACTTCATTCCAATAATAATTTTTCATATTTTAAAGATATTTTGAAGTAGTGTTCTCTTATTATATGTAATCCAATATTTTTTTAGAAAATTTTATAAATATTACAAAAAATTGAAATCTTAATATTAAAATTACATACCTGCTATTTATAACGGATCAGTGATAGGAAACGTTATTAAATTGAAAAACAAATACATAATAATAATAAATCAACAGTCAAGGGAAAAATGATTCTGCAATATTTACAGGTAAGATTATAATATTATAAATAAGTTTCTGATATTTATTATATTTTTCTCTGTTTGTTATTGATCCAGTGACAAAATGTTGCTTTTTTTGCAGTAATCTGAGGAGTTAACATAAACTAGTATGCATTTAAAAAATATTTTCTTATAGCAATACGCTTTATTACATCACATTTTTCAGTAATATTTTTACTACAGTTTTTAAGGCATTTGCATACATTAAATCTAAGTGTCTTTCGTCCAATGATTTTTTTCTTCAACAGCTTATTTTATTTATTTTATTTTTTTCGTCAGTGTCTCTATACGATATTTCTTTACATTTTAAATATATTTTTTAGGCACTTAAGTGAAAAAAAAATTTTTTTTTTAACTGTTCAAGTGAAAATATTTTATATACTGTAACAGTCTCTAAAATCTGGAAACCTCAAATACAGATAGCATAAATGATCATCAAATGTTTTATATTTATATAGTTCAGTTATCCTATCTTATCGACAGATGGCAGCACCAAAAATGTATTTAACTTTTTAGTATAATCTAGATTATATTCTGCATTTTGCCGACAGATGGCCGTACCAATCATTTCTTCTAATTCATTTCCAAGTTTATTTATCTTGATATAGTAAAATAAGAAAACAAAGAAATATCAACAGAAAAATTCATAAACAGTTTATATAAAATATTAGGCCTGGAACAAAGGAATTTTATTACAGAGATTGAGCTAATATCATTGTAATTGGGGAAAAAGTAATGACCAGTAGGCCTAAATTAAAGCAACTAAATACTAACATATAAATAAAATCGTAATCGTGAAAATGCTCTGTGTATATTTAATTTTAATAAGATTAAATGCTTGGCTTTGCTGTTAAATAACTTAATGTGCCATTTATGATTTTTTTTTTATAAATATGTGATTTTTTTTCTTTTTTAATGATGATTTTCAATAATTTTTACTTACATTTTAAAGTTGTTTTTTGAAGATCACTAAAATTCGGAAATAACTAAAAGCCGCGTCTACGAACGATTTCGGAATTTAGAGATTTATACTGTATAAATATCAGCAGCTTGGGTGCGGCGCTTACGATGGTGCGGCGCTTACGTCGATGTACTTTTTTTTTTTAACAGATTGTCATTGGTGCGGCGCTTACGGTGGGTGCGGCGGGTATTCCCGAAAATACGGTATTTATTATTATACTGTATACATGCATAAACACTGGGTTTTTTTGTATTTCGAAGTTAATCCGCATTCATCGTTTTCTTTTTCCGCATTCCTTGAAAAACGATGGATCGAGGTTCTACTGTAATAATAAAAAAGAAATTCTAGCGGCTATTTTAAGTTAAATTCTTTCAATCCCCTCTTCTTTTCACATTTCTTAGATTTTTCAAAAAAATACACTTCCTTCTCTCAGATTATTAATCCGAAGTTTCTAGACTTCCCTATATCTCTTATAGCTTGATTTTCTCTATAAACGCATTTTTCCCTCTTTATTTTATCTTAATTAAATTATAATACACTAGCTGCACCCGTCGAAATTCGACGGAAAAGAGTATACATTGGATGTGATATATATCAGTTTTATAATACACTATAATATATAAAGCGAAATAAACAATTGCCACTTCTTAAAATAGGGATAACATAATCTTTCATGATGAAGATACACAAACTTCAGAAAATAATAAAAAATAAGGAAAACAGCTCATAAAGTATTATGTTGGACTTAACTTCAGCTACAAATCTTTTTTTAAATGTGATTTCTAAACATTAAACATTATTTAAATGCCAAATTGTTTAGGAAGTTAATATAATACCTCAGAAGACGAATTCAAAAATATCTTCATAGTTTATTTTTTCTCCGTTTAAATATCTCTTGGTAACTCTACAATAATTATAGTAACAATAAAATATTTTAATTATTATAGAAACAGGGAATTAAACTGCATAACCAATCCACTAAACATTTATAGCACTTGCAATAAATTTAATTTATTTATTTGTTTGTAGCCTCCATGAACTTGCGTCAAAATTAATTTTATTGTCATGACAACGAAAAGAAAAACGATATCTTTGTTATAAAAAAAAACAAAATTTTTGTGTTTGTTGTTGATAAGCAGAAAACATTTTATTTATTTTTATTTTAAATAATAACTTAATACAACAAAATGATTTTAATTAATTTTTGATATTATGTAAAATAGAAATATCGTAATACCGTTATATCACAGGATATTTTTTTCTAATATGACATCATTTACACCTTCTGAAACACTTATCCTTTCCAGAAATAAAAGCGTGATTTATGCAGTTATTTAAAAATTCCTTAGTTTCATAAAATATTTATTGTAATTAAATAAAAATGGCGCAATTTTTAAGAAATATTTGAGATTTTTAGAATATATATTTTAGAAATATTTATAGAAATATTTTCATTCGTGCACATCGCGGACCTTTAAATAAATAGAAGTTCAGTTTATTCAGATGCAGGAATAAAAGTCAGTGAATATGACATCATCACTGAAACAGCTATGACAATGTATATTCTATTCATGGAACAAACTTATGTGTTTTCTCAATGACGACATTTTCTCCATCGACAAAATTTCGCTTTAGATATTATATTTTATAAAAGTTTATTTTCTGTTACTTTATTTACATAATACTTAATAATATTACACAGTGAATAATCTGTGTATTGTACAGCGATTAGTGAATAATTATGTCAATCATTTTATTAGGATTAAATTTTACGAAAACCATTATTTTTTTTCTTTGAAATGCAATTACACATTCACCGATGAGATCATGATCCTGATTGGTGAAAAGGAATAAAACAAAATAAATTTTTATTATAGTGAGAAAAGCTTAACCTGTTGCCAGTGTTTTGAAGAAATGTCACGAAAAAGCTTTTAAAATTAAAATTAAAATTAAAATTAAAATTAAAATTAAAATTAAAATATAAAAATGGAAATAAATTAAAAATTAGCCAGAATGGGCACATCTACACATAAACAACTTTCATTTAAAAAAATAATTATCAAAATCGGGCCAGTAGGAAGCTCAGGGCTGATGACTAAAAAAACAGCCAGGTGTTTTAAATATATAGATCTATTATGATATGGCTAGATTTTATACTTATGGTTCCACAGTTGTGTGATAAACACAACTCATCTATAGCGATATTCCGAATCATTAAAAAGTATTTCTGATGGTTAAAGTTTGTAGTATCTCGTCATAATCGTGTAATTAAAAATACGCTTAATATCAATCACTTAATATCAAAAGATGCTTATTTTTAACCGACTTCCAAAAAGGAGAGGAGGTTATCAATTCAACGCTTTTTTTTTTTTTTTAAATGTATGTTTACCGATTACTCCGAAACTATGCAACCGATTAATTTGGTTTTGGTGTTAAATGAAAGAGCTTGCTCTCGAATTGGTACCACTTTCGTTTCATAGAAATTGGTTCAGTACTTTTTTAGTAATTAGGCAAAAACTAATATAATTATAGGTTTTTCGCTAAATAAAAGTGTTGAATAAGTTCTCTGATTGCAGTGTCGACAAAATGGCCGAGCGGTTTAAGGCTCCAGATTTAAGCCCTGGTTCTCGAAAGAGAGAGAGCGGGTTCGAACCCCACGCCTGACAAGAATATTTTGTATTTAACCGTTAGCACAGAGTATCAGAGAACTTTTATCAACTCAATACTTTATCAGTGAAAGAGTACTAAAATAATAGACTTGCGAAAAGTAACATGACCTTGAATAAGCTCGCCGAATAGATTACAGTCAGGATAGCCTAGCGGTCCAAGGCGGATGATTTAAGCTTTGGTTCACAGAAGAGAGCGTGGGTTCGAACCCCACTCCTGACATACAATGTTTTTTTTCCGTATTATATTTTTTTTAACCGACTTAAAAAAAAAAAAGAGAAAAGGTTATCATCAATTCGACGCATATGTATTTTTCGTTATGCCTGTTCACCGATTACACCGAAACTATCCAGCCGATTAAACTAGTATTTGTGTTAAATGAAAGAGGTTGCTCTCGAATTGGTACCACTTCCATTTCATCGAAATTGGTTAAGTACTTTTTTAGTAATTAGGCAAACACTAATAAAATTGGTGATTTCTTGCAAATGAAAAGTAACATGGACGTTGAATAAGTTCACAGACCGGCATACAGTCAGGATTGCCGAGCGGTCTAAGGCGCCTGATTTACACTCTGGTTCTCGAATGAAATCGTGGGTTCGAACCCCACCCCTGGCATACGTGTGCACAACTATCTTTTCCGTATTATAATTTTAAACAGACTTCAAAAAAGGAGGAGGAAGTTATCAATTCGACGCGTATGTATTTTTTTCTATGTATGTTCACCGATTACTGCGAAACTAACCAACCGATTAATTGGGTTTTTATGTTAAATGAAAGAAGTTACTCTCGAATTGGTACTACTTCCATTTCATCGAAATTGGCACAGTAATTTTTCAGTAATTAGACAAAAACTAATAAAATTAGTGATTTCTCACAAATTAAAGTAACACAGGCGTTGAATAAGCTCGCCTAGTGGAGTACAGTCAGGAAGGCCGAGCGGTCTAAAGTCGCAGGACCAGCGTTCTCGCTGACATTTCATCAACGTTAGTAATTTGGCTAATTAAAAACAAAAAACATTCGCCAAATGAAAAATTATTAGCAAAATAGATTCGCTGTGTAGGACAAAAAAATTATCTTTAATCCTTTAATGTACCCCCTTTTTCTCAATATGTTCTAAAATAACCAAAGTTTTTATAACTGCTACAACGATTGTTATTAATCTAAGTTCAACAATCCGCTACAAATATATTAAAAATATGTGTATATGCAAACGTAAGAACAACGAAAAAGAAAAGAAAGAAAAAGAAAAAACTGAGCACTAGCACTTTGGCGAATCTAATCGCTTATTTACTCGCCAAATGAAGAATTTAGTCGCAATTTGGCGCAATGGCGAGCGACAGCGAGAACCCTGCGCAGGCCCCACCAGTGACCGCGAGGTTCTGACCTCCAAACTGATATACGGTAGGTGCTGGGTTCGAACCCAATCGCGACCGTCGGCCTAACCGTTCGGAGTTTTCCGTGGTTTTCTTCGAACCTTCCGTAAATACGAATTAGGTTTCCTTAGAAAGACCCCCACGGAGGGCATCCCACCACTTAGGGACTATATCCCACAGTGTTGATAATTGGCCGACATAAATACAAAAAAACTAAAGAGCCAGATGTAAGCTTTGGATCTCAAAAGGGGGCGTGGGTTCGAACCCCATTCCTGATATAATTTACATCTATGTACAATTTTTTTTTTGTATTATAATTTTTATAAATTAACTTCAAAAAAGAAGGAGGAGATAATCAATTCGACGCGTATGTATATATTTTTTTTATGTATGTTCACTGATCACTCCGAAATCATCTAACCGACTAATTTGGTTTTTGTGTTGAATTAAAGAGGTTACTCGAATTGGAACCACTTCCATTTCATCGAAATTTGTTCAGTATTTTTCTAGTAATGAAGCAAAAACGATTAAAATTAAGAATTTCTTACAAATTAAAAGTAACATGGACGTTGACTAAGCTCGCCGTGTGGAGTGCAGTCAGGAAGGTATACGTGCAGTCAGATGGCCGTGTAATCTAAGGCGCAAGATTTAAACTCTGGTTTTCGAAAGAGAGCGTCGGTTCGCCCCCCCCCCCCTCCTGACATACATGTATAATTAACAATATTTTTTCCCGTATTGTAATTTTTATTAACCGACTTCAAAAAATCATTAACTTTTAACTAAAAAGAGAAAAATAAACACTTCTACCAAAAATTGAACCGACTTCAAAGTGACTTCAAAGAAAACAATTGCAAAGTGAAAAATAATTTTTTTAGATAATAGTAATAAGAAATTAAATTAAGAGCGTAGTATTTACCATGTGTATTATTATATTTATTTACATTAAATTGATTTTTTGGAGTCGGTGCCAGACAAGTCAGTTTCAAAGTTAAAATTAAGTATCCAAGGCAAATCGTAAAAGAATAAGGTTAATTTTTTTAAACTAAATATTGAATCGTAAAACAACTCGTAGATACTTGGATGTGTGGCTATTGAACATTACATGTAACTTGGCTTGGCTGGCATCGACTCCAAAAAATCAATTTAATGTACATAAATATAATAATACGCATGGTAAATACTACGCTCTTAATTTAATTTCTTATTACTATTATCTAAAAAAATTATTTTTCACTTTGCAGTTGTTTTCTTTGAAGTCACTTTGAAGTCTGTCCAATTTTTGGTAGAAAAGTTTATTTGTTTCTCAAATCACTTCTCATGCACACATATCTTTGTAAAACAAATTACTGTCACTATAAATAATATGATGAGTGTCAATAACACTTTTTCAGTATTAATTCCTTTTTATTAGGTTATAAAATTTTTTACATAATATAGCATTAACGTATAGGTAATACGTTATATAAATATATTTCTTCTCTCGTCAAATTTTAATGTCAAAATTTTAAAATGAATATTTGGTGGCAATGTTTGCAATTTAGTTCCTGCTTTAACCTTTTACCCACAGATTTGTAGGGCCTTTGTTGTACATCGTTTGGGGCACCACCCACATTGCTCTATCAAGGATGTTTTATTCATCAATGAAAATTGACGTTAAAAAGATTAATTGCCAGAATCTCTTCATCTTCCAAAAAGGCAAGATAAAGCCATTTTCGTTTTTCAACTGTTCTTATAGAATTTGGGATAATGAATGTGTTCCGCAGCTTTCTAAATTAGTTATTATGGCTAACCAAAAGTCTCCTTTACATTAAGGGTTAACTGAAAATAAATAAATAAAGTACTCAAAAACGAGTAAATCGATGTATACTCATATCGAATTGTGCATATTTGGACAAAAAATCAACCCATGTTTTTTCAGTATTGACGCATCACATGTTATCAAATCCAAACAAAACAATAATTTAGTACCCTGTAATGCCTCATTTCATTTATGGTGTCATTGAAGATGTTTATTAATGTAAATATTAAACTATGCATAGTATTTTAAAATAGCTTAAGAGCGCTTGCAAATAATACTCTTGTCATGAAAACATTCGATTTGGGTATCTTGTACACTATTAAAAATTTCTGTGAAAGCACAGAAAAAAAAGCGAGACTCTCTGTAAATTTACACTAGTTCTCAGTTAAATGTATTCGATCGAGTTTCTCGGTCATCTTTTTACCGACATTCCCCTTATATGTTATCTAAATCACTGTAGGGGTTTTGTCTTTATTTAAAGATATTTTTATCTTTGTTAAAACTTACAATTCAAAATACGCACTTATAAAATTATTTTGCAATTTTATTAGAAATACAGTTGAGTCTCTCTATAACGAACTCCGTACGTCGAATTTCTCTATATAACGAATTTTTAGTAGGAACGGTCCCCATTTCGCATGATTACATTAAAAACAGTCTTTATATAGCGAAATATCTATCTCCA
Source organism: Maratus speculifer (assembly GCA_964019185.1). Classification (NCBI taxonomy): domain Eukaryota; kingdom Metazoa; phylum Arthropoda; class Arachnida; order Araneae; family Salticidae; genus Maratus; species Maratus speculifer. Next base: position 362,240,879 of record OZ025292.1, read on the forward strand.
TATAACGAATTTTTTCATAAATTGGTCTTAATTTATTCAGTTTTAAAAAAAGTTTCGAAATCATATGGAATCAATTTTCCATCAGTTATTTTTGATTTATCGTTCAGTGCTGAGTTTTTTTTTTTTTTATTATTATTATTACTTCTTTCCTGGTTCTTTAAATCCAACGAATTCATCCCACCTCCCACACATCTTTCCACATCCTTCTCAAAACAGTGTCAATTGGATTGATACACATGTAAGAGAGGAATAAATGCGAGGCGCATAAAGAGAGGCCTTCAAATGGAGGAAAATGTTAACTACATTTTTTCATTCCTTGCTAAAATTTGAGCATTTTTTTTCTGAGAGCATAACAATTTTAAAATCAAAATAACAAAAAATTACAGATTTCTTCGTCTGAAATTAATGCAAGTCTTCCTTACTTGATTTTCATCAAGCTTTCAAATGAATGTCTGTTCTCTTTTTTGAAACAGCTTACATAATTAAGAAATAAAATGTTAGGTTAATATTTACTTTTAAACATTTCAAATTCTTAATTCAAAAGATCAAAAATAATATTTGTTCAAATTTCACACATTAAATACGATTTTTAACATCATTCTCTACACATCGAATTTCTCTATATAATGAATTTTTTACTGGAACGGTGGATTTCGTTATATAGAGACTCGACTGTATTTTTTAAAAAAAGTAGTTTTTTTTTTTTTTTTTTTTTTTTTTTTTTTTTTTTAAAGTGAGAATTATTTAGAAAGGGAAAAATCATCTCGGAATTATTAGTGGGAATTTTTATGGATTTTTTCTCGCTGAATCATAAAAGATATATTTTGAACAGAATAGCAAAAGCTTCTATTTCTGCGTCCGTATGATGTTCTTCCACAGTCAAGAGATCTCGCATTCAAACCACATGACGTAGTCCAGGCATTTGGTCGAAAATAAATGCAAATTTTGGTGTAGTTTTGAAATTTGGTACCTTTATGTTTTTTGGGTAGCTAAACACGAATCTAGTGTTATCCAAGAAAATTTATCCCCAGAAACACATTTTTTTGGCAAAAAACGAGTAAAAAAACGTGACTTTTCTTTGTTTTTTCTAAATAGCTTCAAAATTATGCAATTTACATAAAAAATCCTCAATACATAAATTAAAGAGGACAAAATTTCCTACATTTTATGTATTTAAAGTTTTTTTTCTCTGATCAATTGTTTAGTCGTGACAGTGCCGCAAAAATAAGTGTGAAAAGCAAAAAAATTCTGAAAAACGGCAATTACGGTACTATACGTCGATAAAACGTGAAAAAAAAAAAAAAAAAAAAAAAAAAATTCTATGCAAATTTTGACTTTTTAATAATATTAAATATAATATTATTGACTATATTTTATAATCTTATGTTCTTTGTTTCCTTCATAACTAAAAAATAATTAACAAGAAAGAAAAATCATAAGTTAAGCATAGATTATGAAACACTTTCTAACATTTCATGAAATCTTTAACAAAACTTCGTTATTTAAGGAAATAAGGTTACTGTATATAGCCAAATGTATATTCCAATACTATTGAACAGCTCTCTATTTGATCTTTTGGTTGATATATAATGGGAAAATTTAGTTTCGCAAAAAAGAACGCCTGGCAGGTTGAAATTTCTCTTTCAGCAATTTATACTAATAGATGGAAACATAATTGGATACTTTTATTCAGCCTTGTAGTTTACCTTGTACCTTTATGTTCTGGTTTCCTTTATAACTAAAAAATAAATAAAAATGAGCATTAAAATGTTCATTTGCTATTATAAAATACCCAATGAACCACTGGATCCAGTGAAAGGGGAAATAGTCATGCTGCAAGGTTTCAAATATTTACTATTAAAAAAAACTGTTATTTTATAATATTAGTAGTAATAAAAACACCCATAAATCCCATAAGTCTATTTTCTGTTTTGTAGATGTAGGTGAAAAGTACGGACCCCTCAAGTAAAAGAAAGCGGAAATAGTATTTTTTAAAAGTGAATGTACTTACTAATGTACATAATTATTTATAATTAAATAATGAGTTGTCGTGTTTATTGTTAGACACTCCATTGCAAAATGCAGTCAATCATATAATCTTTAGTATTATTTATAGTCAATCTTTGCATAAAATAGTCAGTTTTCATGTTAAATCTATGCACAATGCCGTAATTCCTGTTTTCCAGTATTTTTTGATTTTCACTCCCATTTTTAAACTTTAAGAACTAAAGTCGTGTCAGCTTTTATCAATTAAAATCTGTTATAGTTATTTTATTCATATTATTTAAAAGCCAAGTTAAGAAATGCTTTATTATTATTATTATTATTATTATTATTATTTTCTAATCGCAAAAGAAGATTTCGATCACAAATATACTAATTTTTAGCACTTTAAAATAAAGTTGAAAAGTGCTTAAACATTAACTCCTGTAAATACACTCGGATTGCCCAGCATTTTTTTGGAAGTTATTGACGTTTACCCTAGTCCGAACTCTGTTTCAAATGAAGTTTTAATATATTCTCTGTAGGTTCTCTGTAATCTTACCGAAATTTTTTTAGCAGTGTAGTACTCGCGAGTATACGTTTAATGTAAGCAAGATACTGTCTACCTAATAATTTTGCTATTTTTCTGCATAAATAATCAATTAAAAATTTCTTGTTGATAATTTTGAACAAAAAAATAAATGTCAGTATTTTTTTTACTTTAATTTGCAGGTTCAGGAGGTCTGAGCATAACGATTCCTATTTGAACACATCCATGGAAAATGAGTAGATGTGTTTCTCAATTTTGAATACATTTGGATCGGATATTCTGAGTATGTGATATATTTAAAATTGAGTACTTTTTATTCAATTTCGAATACCCATTTTTTCAGTGTCTCTTTATGAATTGAGTTAGTGAATTTAGAACATTTTTTAAAGTTTCGATATTTATACTTTTTAGAGAATGCGGAAATAAATTAAGCAATAAAAATGATTTGTCTTAAATTTTACAGACAGATACGAGGCTTAATTGTTAGAGGTGTTTTATTGGCAAACATTAGCAAAATTAACTCATTTTAAATTTCTTATGAGATAATGATATTACTTCATGGCACTTCTATAAATGTTGTTATTTTGATGAAAACACTTTATTACGTGATATTTTCTGTAGAAAAGTTTCGAAATTTAGCTCGTAGGAAATTCTCCATGTTTCTATTATACATACCGCCATCTGTTTTAAAAGTTTTTATTTTTATTATTTTTTTCCTTGCGGAATACATTTCTGCATGCTCTATCTAAAATGCATAATACCAAATATTTTTTTTTAATATTTCCACTGCAATTACGGATCAGGTGCGGTCATACTTGCAGAAGATAAATATGTAGCAAATGATTTGTTTCTAGGATCGTAAGTGGGAATCCGAAAGAGACGAATGCTTTTTGATGATCAACCAAATATATTTAGGATGCTTAGCCTCTTCAATTCCGAAGCTAAAATAATAATACAAATGCTTATTCATTGTTTTTTTTTTGTTTTTTTTTTAAAACAAAATGACATTGAAGATGAGAGAAAAAATATCTTTTCTGTAATTAATCCTTTTGGCGCTTAGTAATTTAGGTTCAAAAATAAGGATCTAAAAGTACAAAATCTCTTAAAATATCAATTTAATAATCATTCACCTAAATTAACGCAGTTACAAATTTAACCCATTAGTGCCTAGCGTCCCATTTTTGGGACAGTTTAAAAAAATTCAAGTAAGCACATTTCACACCAGTAAAAAGGAGTATAAATAAATACTTTCTTTCTCGAGACAAAAACCTCGATAAATTAAGATAAAAATTATTCTTGCTTTACAAGTGGTGGGAAAATGCAAAATTTGAATTTTAACGAAGAAAATAATTCAGGCACTAATGGGTTAAGAGCTTTAAACAATTAAATATTTTACAAATTCTCAAAAAAAAAAAAAAAAAAAAAATTATTGAAAAAGACTTAAGTTAAATACTTATGAAAATGTATCCCTTTCTTGATCACACTGTCTTTTGGACATTTTTAGGCATTTTGCAAACTCAGATGAAAATTACCTTTATATTATGAGGAATTCAGCTTACAAGGGACACTTCCTAGGTGTAAGTTGTGGATTTGGACGAGTGTGGTATCAAAAGAACGATCTCGTCTTACACGTTAAAAAGTGCAATGGAACTACCCGTCCGAATCAGTGGTGCAGCCAAGGGGGTGGTTTTAGGGTTAAAACCCCTCTCAGAGCTATGAAAGGTTGCTATAATTGCCACATATATGTATCAAAATCAAATTTAATATTTAAATGTTTTGGCGCATTTCAGAATCCGCCACTTTATTTAATCATATTTCATTTAATAAAGTAAATCAATTAAATGGCGAAAATTCTACTTAAAATTTTGAAAGTGCATATTACACAGAATAGTTAAGTAAAAATTGGTTATTTGAACTAAATTACTTTTCTGAGACATATTAAGCTAAAAAAAATGATGATTTCCTGCCACACAGATGCTCTTTGAGTTTAAGTATTATACAGTGAATATCTAATTAGTACTGATTCTATTAACCGGCGATTCAAATAACCGGCAATCACCTTTATCAGAAACTTAACCCCCCCCCCCCCCCCTTGAGACGAATTCTGGCTGCGCCACTGGTCCGAATCCAACCGTTTTCGAAATAATAACATTTGAAGTGTGAAAGAATAAATAAATAAATTGACAGGCAAGTATATAAAGTGTTCGCAAGTTAAAAATTTCTTTGCATTGTTTTTAATCCTCCTGCCTATACCTTATACCGAGCTACAACCAAAATCCTTCACACATTGCCAGTTATTTCCCCTCTTTTAGACCGACACTTGGCATTTTACGAGGTTTTTGCATACGGTTGCATTAGAAGAGTTTTTCCATCTGTTTTTGTTATTTTCACCATCTTGTTTTATGTAAATTTTTCGGCGAATGTGTGGCGTGACGTAACTGTATGTGTATATAGTGTGTAAAATAAAATATTTTTCTTAGGCTGGCATAATTCGCGAACAATTTATATACATGCCTGTCAATTCATTTATTTGTTCATTCACATTTCAAGTGCCGATTTCTCGAAAACGGTTGGATTCGGATGGATAGTTTCATTGCACTTTTTAACGTGCAAGACGAGATCTTTCTTTTGAGAGCACACTCGTCCAAATCCACAAGTTACACTTGGGAAGGTTCCCTAGTTACATGTAGGTATTTATTCGTTTACTTTCAACACAAAAAAACATTCAGATATTAAGAAGTGATGAAAAAAATGTAAAAAAAATCAGGCATTTTAGTTTTTATAAGTAAAATAATAGCGGTCGCCGAATGGGAAACCAGGGACCGAAGAGGTTAAGGGGCCGCTTCACTCAAATGAAAAGACCCGTTTGCTAATGCTAATCCTATGGAAGAAATTTATAAAGATATCTCGGTTGCATTTCAATATTTATAAATGATTCTCTTTGCATTGGATTGCTGAGATTGATCTGAATGCAGGCCTTTTTTTATTTTTTGATTTCGTTTACAGATATATTTTACGAGAATGCTTTCATTTTTAGAACCGGTTTGGAAAGCGAAATCACCCTCATAAAAAATATCTGTAAACAAAACCGAAAAAGTAAAAAACGGCCTGCATTCAGATCAATCTCAGCTATCCAATGCAAAACGAATCATTTAAAAATATTAAAATGCAACCGAGATATTTTTATAAATTTCTTCCATAGGATTGTAGCGAACGGGTCTTTTCATTTGAGTGAAGCGGCCCCTTAATTAAACAGCTGTTATATTTTTTAAAGTATTAGCCTCAAGAATTTTATCGCAAGATAATATAATAAAAACTTTCCTTTTCGATAGTGATTGTAATAAAATATCTTTAATTGCAAAAGAGAATTTCTGATTCTTTTATTTTAATTATTTGTTTTTAAGGGGACCATGTACTTTTATTCCAGCTAAAATAGAAAAAGCAAAACCAAAAAAAAAAAAATTGTTTGTGTATTATTATAATCTAATTCGTACTGGGAGTCAGTTGTGAAAACCCACATGCAGATGCCATGATTTTTCGCAAAGTCACAAGTCTTTTTATTTTGTACAGAAATAATATTTTGATCCTTTAATGTACTTTAAATTCTACTTTCAAAAAAAGAAAATTTTCAACGAGTTTAGATTTTTGAAATGCTCAGTGCTTTTTAATTTTTGGTTAAAATTTATTGACGAGGAAGAATTCTGACATAAAGGAAATTTGTACGCATTTTAAAATTGGATTTAATAAAAGCAATTAAATTTGATTTTTAACTTATTAAAAGACAAAATTTTGATGAAAACCGACATGGAATTCAGAAAGAAAATTTCTAAAAAGTCAACTATTCCAGGCATTAAAAAATCGATACACAGATTAGTGATTAAAATATAAAATCGAAGATATGGCTCAAAAATTAAGACTCATGATGTATTTTAAATTTTTTTTTTAATTTTAGATTTTTTTAAAAATCTTACAATAAAATTGTAAATCTTATTCCATTTGAAATATGTCATTTTTCTATTTGAAATATGTCATTTTTCTATTTGAAATATGTCAATTTTTAATATATTTTAAATGTTTTATTAATAAAGTAACGTCTTGCAATCAAAACAATTATTTATAATATAAGCTCGTGCTTTTTCGTTGCAGAATATATATTAATATTATTACGATATAATTATTAATGGCCGTGGCTAGACTTACTGTTTTTATATTTCACATTGAAATGTAAAACTTAGCTACAAATTGTATTTTGTGCTTATGTTGTAATTTAATTAAAAAAGGACTTTAATGAGTTAGATCTGCTGTAGAAATAAAACTTTTCAAATTTGTAAAGATACAATGTGCATATAAATAATTGCAAATGATATATTATGCAGTGCATTTTGTAATACAATGTTAAATTGAATTTTATAGAAACGCTCTCGCGAAAATTCTTATACTAATACTCGTTCAATAAGTTTTTATTCCCTTATTGATGTTTTATAAAATGCGTATTTATTTTTTTCTTGGTCCATTTTTGTAATAATATTTAATAAAAATGATTCTTCTATTGTCATTTTGAAATACACAAAACTTTTTTGTGCTACTGAATTGTTGTTCATTTTTGTTAGGCGAAAAAAAGCTTTTAAATAAACTGAGAGAAATATATAGGGCATAGTATTATACAATCTACAAAAGTTTTCGCTTCTTACATTTTGATTAATCTCTGAGTGTCTTGCAAGAGGTAAAACTGTAGTGTTGTTTTTTCCACATTTTGTTTTAAATGCTAAGAAAATATGACTATTTCAACGTTACATATAAAAAAAAAAAAACTTAATTACAAATGTGAATGTAATTCTTGATAGTATTAATCATTCTTCAATCCATTGAAAATCCATTAAATCTATAGAATTATATTATCTTAAATATTTCTTATATTGCTATGAAACCTAGAGCTTATTGAACGGAATATTACGTCCCAAGCACTTAATGTAATACACATATTTATATATATGTGTGTGTGTGTAGGTATATAGAAACTATAATTTATTTGAATGCCTATATACACATTGGTAAAGGAATTATCTTTTGTTATTGGCTTGACGTGTAGAAATAATACTTTACTGAACTTATAAAGCAAAGCCTTGAGGCATCAATGACTTTACATTTCTTTTTTTACCTACTTTAAAAAAACCGAAAAAGAAAGTTTCTATAATCAAAATGCTCCTAATGAGTACTGAACCTAGATATCGATCAATAGACAGTTTGTTTTATCAGCGTCTATAAGGAAATGTGAGTGTAACTGGAGGTGAAAGGGCTAAATAGTTTGAAATGAAAGAACATTGGACTTCGCTAAGGGTAGTCCTAGGACGAAGACTTTCGACGCCAACGTCATATTCACCAGTTATTTCAGTCAAAAAAAAGAAAATTAAATAAATTCTTTGATACAAATAAATTGGAAAATTAACTTTCAATTCATCTGCTGTGCCAATAGCGCAAAAAAAAAAGGGAAAAAATGTTTTATAATACTACACTGTAAAAAAGCTTCGGAAGATATTTACTGCAGCGGAGATTCCAGACAATGTCCGTAAAACAACAGACTTTATTCCTATATCAACGGACATTGTCATTACATTAACGGTTTTTTGCCCGTAAAACACAAAAAATACGAAAGTTGACCGTTTATGTGAAAAAAGTGGCATATTCCGTAAATTTACTGGATAATTCACGACAAAGTACCGTAAATTTACATTTTTTTTACAGTGTAATGTGTTTTGTTAACACCATATGATGTAGTTCAAAAATAAGATGCAGAAATCGATCCGAAATCTTCGTATTATACTGAATCTTGCAATGATTTTTTTATAAAATGATCTGCACGTTTGTTAAATGCAACATTTTCCGGCCTATTGCACTTACTACAATTGTGTCAACTATAGCATAATATATTTGACTGATATAATACTAAATGCATTTTAATCTAATTCAGTCATTTCTATCTCATGCATATAGATAACATCTATTTATTATTAAAAGCATTATTTTATAAATCCAATTTTAGCTATGAAATATATTTAAATATGATTATTAAGCTTCACTAAAAAAATTGAATTCTAAGTTATACCGCTATTTCATGAAAAATAAATAGCAAATCCTATTAAATATTTTATTAGATCATATACGAGCTATTGGTGAACATTAAACTTGGAAAACTGAAAGTGACGTATTGTAGAAAAGGTATTGCAGTAAAATGGTCGAAAATTTTGCTTACAAATGCTGTCTTTATAGACTTTTTGATGTGAGCAATTAAATTTATGAGTGTATTTCATATATTAGTTATGCTTTGGTGCTTTTTATATCATTTGTTAATACAGATAAGTTTACAAATAACAAAAGATGAAAGAGCGCGTATTGGATAAGCTCAATTTTTAAAACGTGAGGCTTACTAAAATTTTCTGTGATCATATTTTGTAAAAGTGCTTTGTTAGGGAAACAGGTGAATAGTTTAATACTTTTATAAAAATTTCGAGAGGCAGTGCGTTTCTGACTATAAAATGTCGGAACAGCATACAAACAGTTATCGGCAAAACTTCATGAACATAAACATCAAATTCTCTATCGCTGAGCAGTTGATTGGCCCACTAATTTCGATATAATTATTAATTGAATGCAATAATAATAAAATAATATTTGATAACACGTCATCATCTGATGGCATATTGGAAGTGGATAGAATTAATTGCCCACTTGAATAACTATCATTCAACAGAATTTTTAGGTTAATGTAAACATATTTCATTTTTATAAAAATTGTTGTCTCATTCAAATGCAGCAAAAAGTTGTTTTTGCTTTCTTTTCTATTTTTTGCGTGATCTATCAAGTTAGGGGCCGTACTGACTTTTAAAAAATGCCATCTTTTGTAAAATTTTGGTACAGATATTCCTCTGTTATTAAATCTTTTTCTTGTTTCACAGTTTTATTTTATTTATTTATTTATTTTTGTAGAACATAAAGCTAGAACACTAGATCATAGAAAAATATTTTAAAAAGAAAATATTGGTTTGCGTGCCGGATTGATACAATACTATTTCAGAGAACCGGACCTTATATTCAACAAATTGCATCTTTCTACTCTGTTTTTAAAAAAAATAGCTATTATGCAAAGTTAAATATTTCTGGAAAATGCGTTTTATTCAGTGAAACAACACACAATTTAAAATATTTATTGATTTAATTGTAACTTAACTTCAAACTATATATATGACTGTATGTAAAGTGTGATTGCTATCACATGGAAGCAATTGATATTTGTAAGTTTATCTTTTTGATAGTTCAATATAGTCTAATTATTTCTCTTTGACATTGTTTTTCCATTGAAATCAATTAATTCAATTATAGGCTTATTTTGTTTTTCTAATTTTTTTTCTTTGAAGTCTGTTCTCAATGGCGATTCTTCTATTTGCGATTGATACTTGTAAGTTTATCTTTGTGACAATCCAATTACAGTCTAATTATTTTTCTAATATTTTTCTTTAAAATAGTTTTTCCAATGATATTAATATAATGATAATTCTATTATTGTCTTATTATTTATCTAATATATATCTTTGTATTACGTTCTCATTTGCGATTGATCCAGCAATATGGAAATCATTTTTAGGTCTATCCTGATTTCTATTCAGAAATTAATTGCAATTAATGTGGCTATTTAGCATTGCCCTTGATAACGAGCTAAATACCACATTTCCAATATTATTCCCGTTGTTGACAACTCCTCTGTTTGATATAATTTGTTATTAACGCGTTTTTCCACAAATTGGTGTTGATTTGTAGTATTATCTAATAATTCTCTCTCTCTCTATATATATATTGTTATTCTTTTATGATTACATTTTGAACTTAATATTTCAATTATGATTTAAAAAAATGTTATGCTTAATTTTTTGCGCATATATAAGCTATTAAATTAAAAAATTTTATTTATATTCTCTAGTGTTTTTAAAAATTCATATCGTTTTATCTTTTAGCCAAAATTTCAAGCTCGAAAAAAGTAATTATAAAAGATTCTTTTCATTTGAAAAAAAATAAATAATGAAATTCCATCATTCTTGACAAATAGTATTTTGAGGTTATCGTAAAAAGTTATTTTTGCTTTATTTATTTTTTCAAATAAAATTTTAAGAGAAATGTTAGATAAATATAATTCCTTTAAAACTTTTAAATTACGTTATAAGAATTTACAGGAAGATTACTGGTATTTTATAGTATATTTCATTGTAACTGGTAATTCATAGACTGATTTATCTTTATAATTATTGTTATAAGATAAAACATTGATCTCAAAATCACATGGGATACTTGAAAGTTGGAATTCTACCAGTTGCAGATATTTTTGATATAAAATATATCGGAAAAGACAATATAAAGATCAAAGGTGGCCTTGAAGCTGAATTCCTAAATTTGCTGTCAAGGGGGCTTGCGGTAAAATTTAAATACACTGTCCCGAAACTTTTAAATAATGATCATCAAGAAATTGACAATTGGACGGCTTTAATAGACATGGTCAAATATTTTGAAACAGATATTGCCATCTCAAAGATATCATTAACAGAAAAAAGATCATTGCAAATAAACTACAGCTATCCATACATTGTTGATGAAATGACGTTTGCCATTCCTATTCCTACTACAATACCAAATCCTGTCGCTTTCTTAAATCCATTCAGTAAAATCCTCTGGATTGGTGTCTTAATTTTGTGGTTAGTCTTTCCGCTGATTTATCAAGGTTTTCAACCTAAAAACAGCAAAATCAAACATTTATACTTACATTTTTTGGGGTCTTTTTTAAACCAAAATCTGCCATTAACTGCAACAAACAGGAAGCAGGCAATGTTGATAACGCTATGGTCGTTTGGTGCCATATTTCTATCTCATAGTTACACAACAAGTCTTCTGTCCTTTATGACTGTACCTCTTAGAGAACGTGGCATTAGAACTATAGATGAATTGGCTACAGCAGTTGCTTCTGATTATTATTCATGTGCTCATTTAACAGGCAGCGGCTCTTATGAGTTATTCGATCAAAATAAGGAACCACGTCTGAAAGCAATAGGACAAAGCCTCAAAAGGAACTACATCGAGTTTTCTCCCGATAAGTCACATATTCTCACACAAATGTATACGGAGAAGTTAATTATGATCGCAACAAGAAGAGATCTTCACAACCTTCTTCATCCTCACGTTTATATAGCTTCAGAAACGTTTGTGATACTCCCTCTTTGTGTTGTATTTAACAATAATTTTAAGCAGGTCGATAAGTTAAATGAAGTCATCCACAGAATTACAGCTTCCGGAATTTACGAAAAAAGTGTACGAGACTACACGTTTCTTAAACGCTTGCATTCAAATGCTAATGTAATTGAACAACAGCAGCAACCAAAACCATTGGCGATGGTCGATTTAATCAGTGTTTTCTCATTATTTATGATCGGGATAATTTTATCCATCTTGACATTTATTGTTGAGTCTATATTCTGGATATATATGTTCCAAAAATAATTGTTCTGCTGTACACGATGTTCTAAAATACAAATTAATTAATAGCATTATGGATTTGAATAAACTTTTCCAACTTAAAATCTTAAAGGTATATTCAAAAATATATATTTCAGAAACTTTATGGCCGATTTAAGGACTCATTTTGAGACCTTAAAGTATGACAGCTGCAGACTTGACCATTGAAATAAACTGGAATCGAATATTTTTTTCTTTTCTGATAAATGAATTATATCTTGAGTTACAACATTTTATTGTTCTATAATGACCTTCCTCAGACTTTCGAGTGGGGAAATTCAGTTCAAAACTCCAACTGTGACAGCCTCTTACATGATTTATTTGTCTTTTCATTTAAATATTTCATGTAGAAAACTGCCACAAACATTTTAAACAATTCGTATATATAAACTCCTAATTAAAGCTAAGTACTAGTGACTAATTGCAAAACAAATGTACAATCAGCAAAACAACAAAAAATCCCCATACATTTTAATCATCGAATTGTCTTTGAAAAAAAATTAAGAAGGCCATACGACTGGAAATCACACAGTTTGTCCATTAAGTAATAAAACTGAATTTTTCACGTCAAAGGCTGATTGTAAGCGATACGTCTGGCGGGGTCTGTCAACTACAGATTCTAGTAGAAATCATTTGCCTTTGAACATTTGCAGTGCACGAATCACTCATGAAACAGACACGTGTATGGATGCGACGGTGTTAAGTTTTCATCATGAAGCAAACTGTAGATCAGCGATATGCCAAAAAAATTGCATAAAACTAAACAAATTGGCTAGTGAAAGACTTCCTAAGTTGCAAGAAGCCTGGGAAAAGATTCTTTGTCCAAGTCTCAAATGTTTAGCTGGCACAAAGCTTTCAAAGAGGGAACAGAAGACATCGATGACGAACAATGTGCTGGACGTCCATCAAATGTGCCTAAAATGTAAGTGCTTTTGGTCTCTGATCGATGAATTATATTTTGGTGGCATTGGAACATAAAAAATCGATTGTGCATCAAATTTTCCTGGAAGAACTTCGAAAGTGGAAAATTTGTGACAAAATGGTTCTTCAAGTTGATCCTATTCCTGACAAAATAGAGCATTTCAACGCTTCCCGAACCACCATACACCCTCAAACTGTACCTTTTTCTATTCCTTTGGTTAAAATATAGCTTAAAAAGTTGTTTTCGCAATTTGGAGAGCATGCAGAAAAACGTAACGGGCGTTCTGAACTGTATTCCAATTTAACATTTCAAAGTGTTCATAAATGTGTGAAAGAGTTGTTTAAAACTTTTTACTAATACATTAGGAAACTATTTTGAAGAATAATAAGTGTTTGTAAAATTATCTTCAAATATGTGAATTTCATGGAATCACTCTCATTATTTAATGGGTAGATTATGTATGTCTTTTCTTTTATTATATGGATTTATGTATGTCTATTTATGTTACCTTGGGGAGGAAAAATTCTTTTGTAAAGTTATGCAATGATTGACTGTCACCAGATTTTATAAACAAACTTCTATGAAAATAAAATGTTTTTCTACGATTTCGTTATAAAAGTAAAATTTTGTTTCAATGTTTATGCTGCTGGTTGTCAGTTTAGAATTAATAAAATTAGCTGGTCATGCCGTGTGATCACCATTCTTGAAAGAGTTAAACAGTAACTGAAAGAAGCCATAATTACAGTTAAAAGGCTTTTCTCGCACCCTCTCCTCTTTTGCATGGGAATTTCCATTGCATGATTTAATATAAGGTTGAACTTAAAGAAAGTTTCTTAAAAATATTTTTAACCCTTTGAGGGGCAAAGCACTTCTATTCAAAAATTACTGAAATGATTGAATGACACCAGAATTTAAAAACAAATTTATTTCAAAACAGAAAAATGCCTTTATTTACGCGCTTGATAAAATTAAAATTTTCATTTCAAAATTCTGATGTCCACGTAGCATTTCTCAATTAAAATTAAGTGGTATATATTTTATACCACCGCCCTTCAAAGGGTTAAATGCGGGCTATAATGCAATTCGCATAAATATCTTAACTCATTCAATACGAAATATATGCCATAAATATTCAAATGTTATAAATGAACATCAAAGTTGCAAATTTTTGCTATGCTTTGCTGCAACCTTTACTGAGGTAAGTAAACTACACATTCATTTTTCATTACTTTTAGCTCTATTTCAGCCTTTTTGAAATATTTATAATACTCGCCAATCCTTGTCCAGACACCCAAGATTCTGAAAGCGCGCTAATTTCATCGGCTTTTAAAAAATTGAATTATAATTAAAAAAAAAAAAAAAAAAAACAAGGGCGATCACCCTATAAATGGATTCCCATTCATACTTCTTTGATCGAAGATTTTTAAAATTAAATTAGTCGCTGTTAGGAGATACAAAGTCTGTTTTCGTCTTTGATTTTTTGATTAAAAAATTAATTAAAACATTGAAAATAAGCTAATATAAAATGTATTAAGTAAACAGTAAACAGTCTTTGTCTCTCGGTATTTGCCCTATATATCATCTAGTTCTGGATTGTGAAAACTCATATACGTTTATATTTTACATAAATATATTTATATATATTTTTTTTACTAGACAAGATAAAGCGACATAAAATGTGTAGCGTATTTTGGAAATTTTAATGCTAACTGCAATGTTAGTTTGGAAATTTTGTTGTTAATTTCAAAATTTAATAAAACATTTGATATGTAAAATTAATCGTGCACAATCGATCCGGATTATTATTATTATTATTATTATTATTTTTTTTATTTTTATTTTTATTTTTTTTTTTTTTTTTTAGTTTACATGACAGATCAAGTTATGTAGTTAATGACTTTGAAAAATATAGAAACTAATAACCGCGATTTTAAAAGTATTCCTTTCAAACACACAATTTTATGCTTCTGTAAATGATAATCAGGGTCGCGATAGTCAGGGAAAAACACAGTCAAACCACTCGCCACCCTGTTAATGTTTTCAGTTCACTTTCAATTTGAAATGTACTCTTCGATAGATAAATTACAATTGTTCTTACTCTCTTAAAAAGTCAGCCACAAAATAGCTCAAGTTGAGCTGAAAACCACTAATCTCAGTGTTGAAAGGCAGCTTCTCAAAAAAGAGTTGAAATAACTCGAGTTTTAACCAATTTAAATGAAGTTGAGCTATTTAAATAACCAATTTAGATCAAGAAGATTTAATCGTTTGAAAAACAACTCTTTCGTGATCGAAAAAATTACAGCTCTTTCATGAGAAGCCAAATCAGCTCTTTCGTTTTAAGAGTGTAGAATTTAACATTTATTGACATAAAATACTTCCAATTTATACATCTGACCAATGTTTTTTTACATCTTTTTTTTTTTTTCAATGTCTAAGGGGTCTCACAACCTCGAGGTGTTAGTAACATCGACATAAAATAAAGCCTACATAAGTGCAAGGACTGTCACCATCATTTTGACATCATTGTTTTTTAAATCGGTTCGTTATCTCGCCTTTCAGTAACACAAAATTAGCTTTTTTAGAACGCGGTACCCCCATTGGGGCAGTGACATCGACATAAGATGTAGCCTAAGCTGGAAGAAGGAATCACCATCATTTTGATATCATTATTTTTAAATCGATTTGTTACTTTCCGATATTGCTTAAAAATCTCCATGGTTCGTACGGGTACCGTTATTTACCAGGTGAAATACCAGCATTTATTTTTAGTGAAATAAATATAGTTAAAAATCTCGGAATTTCGTCTTATTTAAACGCAGATTTTCTGTAAGAAAGTACTGGTACCTAAGAATTTCTGGGCCATGAAATTCCAGGACGCGTACGAACCATGATCGCAATTTAGAATATTTTTAGAACGCTTTTCACTCTTAATAAATTTTATGATTTTTAGGAAATGTTCGCAGAGACCATTTATATCTTATAATTAACTTGTTAAATTTCATGTTTCTAGGCCCTACAGTAAAACAAAAATTGTATTTTAGGATGTATTTTGCTCCTGTACCCCCTTTGGGTTAGTAGCATCGACATAATATGTAGCCTATTATTTGATTCGGGGCGAATAGCATCAGTTTGGTGCCATTACATTTGAAATCGGTTCGTAAGTTCGTATTCCCGAGAATGCTTAAAAATCGCAATTTAGAAAATTTCAAGAACAGTTTTTGTGCACTTTCATCTCTTTTAAATTTCGTAATTTTTAAGAAATGTTCTTAGAGACCACTTATACCTTATAAGTAATTAGCATGCCAAATTTCATTTTTCTATGCCTTTCAGAAACACAAAAATCACATTTTTAGAACGTTTTTTGCTCCTGCACCTTCTTTGGGTTAGTAGGATCGACATAAGATCTAGCCTATGTTTGATTCGGGGCAAACACCGTCATTTTGCTTCCATAACTTTTGAAATCGTTTGGGTAGTTTGAAATCTGTTCGGTAGTTTCGGAGATTACCCCTACAAATAAACAAAGCTTACCTCTTTATAATATAGGTATAGATAAATTTAAAACATATTTATGTCCATCAGTTAATTTATGTAACATTCTATAATTTTTAGCTTATGGATTTATTTGTTTGAGAAGTTCACATAAATACACTGTTACGTAAATATATTGCATTTTGTAAATATTTTCTATTAGTACTCAAAAATAACGTAAATAATCCTATTAATCACTTAATTGATTCTTTTATTTACGTACAATAAATTTAAAATATTTAATATATGTCACTTATTTTAAGCTAAAATATTGGTAACATCTATTCTTGGGCTCCGCCTCTTGCGATATTTGCGCGATTTTGATTGGTCCATTTCCGAATCGTTAGTCTTTTACATATTTAAGAATTCACGCGAAAATATTTTTATAATTAGAAAGAAAACATTATTATTTGCACTGTCTTATTTTATTTTTTAAATCTGACGTAATTTTTAACCATTTACGACTTTTACCACATATTGATGAATTTATTATTTTACATTTTTTTTTTTTCATTTAAAATTGACGGGTAAATATAGTTTTTATGCCGTAATTTTCAATATTTTCCTGTTTTAATTAAGTAATATTCATTTAAATTTTTTTTCGAAACTTTTTCTATTCATAAATTTACGTGTAAATATATTTTTTTTAATTTGAAGAAACTTTTATTCTTTGAGCTCTTTTAATGGATGGCAACAGGTTAAAATAATTTTCTTTTCTAAAATATGTAAAAAATATCTCTCGAAAAGTGCAAAATTTTTAACTTAAAATTGAAATAAATCCTCAAAAAATGAGTCAAATTAAAAAAAAAATAAATGCAGTTTGCACACCGGGACATTCTAATGTATAAACTGACCTAAAAATAATTAAATTCCCATGAATAGTTTTTGCTCCCATAAAACTTTTTTAATGAAACAATTTGGATCAACTTTAAAATTAAATATATCTTAAAATAATTATTCGATTTAAAAATTGTCTGCACCACTGTATTTATCAAACCCTTTTGTATAATACCACCAATTCTCATATTTTTGTATGCAATAGCTCTCTTAATATTAACGAAGAAAGACTTCCGGTCGCAAAAATTCATGACAACAAGAGTTACTTTTAGATTTTTTTTTTTTTTTTAATGCTTTAGTTAAATGTTTCTTTCGTGAAACAATTTCGTTACACTGGTACAATTTAATGTGAGTTTCAATAAGTCTTGATATGTTGTCACGCTATCATTCTTTTGAATAAATGTTTATTCACAAACGTCCCAAATAAAGTTTTTTTTTTATTTACCTTTCTTCTATCTTCAATAGAAGAAAATACTGTAATCGAATTTTTTTTCTACTTACGGTTTTCGACGGGTTTACACGTTTTCAGGGTCAGAGATTCCAAAAAACATGTTTTTAAAAAATATCTGTCTGTCCGTGTGTCTGTGTGTCCGTATATCGCCATTCTACCAGCAAAAACTGTATGAAGATATGCATAGAATTGAACCAATTTTTTTGTGAACGTTTTCGGCTAGAACAAGCAGGTCCTCCTTTAATTTTGCAATATTCTGCTGGAAGGGGGCGCTACAACAGCGATTTTTGTGCCATCTTTAATAGTGTACCGCCTAAAAGTGTATGAAATTATGCATAGAATTGAGCCAATTTTTTTGTGCATGTTTATTTTTGAGTATGGCAAGTAGGTCCTCCCTGAATTTGAAAAAAATCTGCCTAACATTCTATTGTTCATCGGCTCGTGCAGAGACGGAAGCTCGTTTTTACTCTGACTAGTTGACTGAAGCAGAAATTTAAGATGAAAATCAAAGTTGGCTTAGTATTGAATTAAAATTATAAAAGCATTAACATGTGTAATTATTTTTTTTAAATATTAAAATGTACGTATGAGATAGAAGAAAGTTTTGGGATTGGCGCATCCAACTAGTTTTTCTCTAAATGAAACTTCATGCGTCTAATTATCACATATTTTCGAGAAAAATATTATCAGATTGGCATGTAATTGATCCATTTTATTAAAGGTTTACCGTGGCATGTTTCTCATTCAAAATTAAGTGTGTAACATTTATATTTCTTTTTTTAGGGGTATTCAAAAGAATGTCGTTATATGAAAAAAAAAATCACTTGCGGTTATCTTAATAATTTACACTATTTCGTATTAAATAGTGTGCCTTTTAATAGTGTACATATAGTGTATGTACATAGTGTTGAATGCGGAATTTAAATTTATCTATTTATTTATTTTAGTCTGACTTTCTGATCTCTCCGGAGAAAGAAATAGTCCAGTCAAAATAGACATTTAACCTAGCCAAAATTAGCGAAGAGCTGAAAATTTGCAAAAAACTTTAGAATACCATTCTAAATGAAATACCAAAAATCTTAATCGATCTGGCTTGAGCAAAAAATTTTATTCAATGTCAAAGGTCAAATATATAAAAAAATCATTTTTCAGACACCTGTTAAACATTAAGTTTTATCGCATCCATAGTTACTATAAAAATTGAAATTTTCTACAAAAATTTCTTTACACTTTTAATGAATTTATCTTGCTTATTAATTATTCATTTGCGAATTCTGTTTCTTGTGTTACGTTTCCTTCTTCTTCTGCTTCCTCCCCCTCTGATTGCTGAACTCCTGTCCATTGATGTGAGAAATTAGATGGATCTGGTATCTCTTCACTGATGTCAGAAGCATCATAATCTGTTGTATTTGTGGCAACATTTGAGCAAGACAGACCGTGACAGTTGCTGCTACATATTGCTGAACAAAACAAACGAACTTTTTTGCAACCACAACTGAAATTGCAATCCTTTGTGCAGTTACAAAAAATTGTATGCAGCAATATTTCTGGTGAAAGCGAGAGAAGTGTTTTAATTGGCTCCCAGTCGTTATTGTTCAATATCCATCCCCAGTTTTCGGGATCAAGTTTATTACCTAGCCATATTTGGACTTGCTAGTTAAACTAGGTACAAAGGTTGGCGAGCAGCACCAGATGTTGGTGGAAACCGGATAATTGTACGACTTTATTGTGCAATGTACTCTTCGCAAAACTTAGATATCTATAGCTATCTATGGAATCAACGTTTTTTGGAGCTCCGTACATCTCAAGAAGAAAACGAATTTCATTGGCAATAATGATATCCGGAGAAGAGTCGATTTTCTTAAATGCTGCACAGCAAATTCAGTCATTACTTTTTTCAAATAACTTAAATATTTAAATTTTTCCTTTTCTGAAGAGAGCTGACGTCGTGTCGCAACCCGTTATGACATCTAAAAATAATATATGAGCTCTACATTTTCGATATAACTCCAAACTTTGAGACGAATCTGAGTTATCTGAGCTTTTCCTGATTTCAAGAAATAAACTGTTTTATCAGTAAGCGTGCGTGCAGTTGATATGATTAACAAATGAACATCTTCACCAATAATAATAGTTGTATTTGACTGTTCTATAGTTGTTTCAACTATAAGGGTGTCAGCATTATTTAACAACTTGTTTAACAGAAATAACAACAGCATTTAATTTTTCACATAACATTGATCGATATAAACCGAATCTTGTTACGAATATTAGCAAGGAATTGTTGTTGGTTCGCCGGAACAGTCATAAATCGATCGAAAAGTACATCAGCAGAAGAAAATATTTTAATAGCCCGTCGATATTGTTTTTCCACTTTTATATTTTTTTATAATCACCATATCCGTCAAATACAATAATAACATTGTGACCATAATGATTAATTACATAATAAATGTATTTATCGAAAAGAATATTGAATGCTTGTTATCGGTCCCACACAACATGATGTAAAAGCTAATTTCTATAGATGATAAAAGTGGCACCTATGTTGTCAAATTCAACATTTACACGTTGAAAACGCTTGTAAATGGTCAATTTCTTGTGTTTTACGCATTCCAATCTCATCAAAAAAGTAATAATGGATAAAGAGCTAATTGATATTCGAAGAATTGTTCTAGTTGATTTTTATAAGTCTTTAAAAGTAATAATAAAATAATAAGTGATTATAAGTCTTTAAAAACATTCATGCATTGGAATATTAATAAAGAATCTACAGGTGCTTTCTCATCATGAACTTTTTCATCACTACTGACACTTAAAAGAGGGAGTACTTTATCAGCACTTTTTAATTTGATATTATTAAACGTTTTGCCAATGATTTTAGCCGTAGAAGAAATTCCAAGTTCACGAGCATTATGACAGTTGATTTTGTCATCACCAATGATTCCACTAGCGATCGACATTATTTTCTGAACCTGAGGAGGAGTATTATGTAAGAGAACAGGGAGTCCACATTTACTTTCAGCTGCAGGTTTCAAGAAAGAACGAAAGCAATCAAGGTGATGCTTATCTTCAGCGGCAACTAAATCGTATCCACATTTTATACGTACAAGAAAAGTTTTTTCAAAATTATCCGAACGTTTTTGAGCTACCTCAAAGATAGTATCTTTTAATGAAACTGTTGATATATTACGCGCCGACGATCCATCGGTTTTTTCTTTACATTTTCTTCATTTGCTTTATTTCCACAAAATAAACAAAAATATTTAAAAGCAAAAAGTTGACTCACCTAATTGCGCCCCAGTCCAAAGAAGGCTGGACATAGAAATATATGCTTCTGCTACATCGCGTTCTCTTTTAGCTGCTGCAATATTACTCTTTAGTGTATACACTTTACGACACTGAACATGAACTATTACAGATTGCTTATTTTCCAAATACTGAACATTCCCATCACTTCTCTCTATATTACAATCAATTAATGTCTTCATACCATGTTCAACGACAACAGTTGGACTTTCTGCTAGTAGTTGATTATAAATGAAGCAAATTTTCAAAATTTTAAAGAGTGTATACAAACTAATCTTTCAATATTTTTATTTAAACAAAACAGAATAATCTCCGCACAAACAAAAAGAAAGGTAAAAATATACAATTAATCCCGAAATGGAATTACATTTCCAAGAAGGAACCAATTGACCATGGGACGACGCGAGCTTCTATTGCTCTCTGAGAAAGGGGGGGGGGGGGAGGCTGACCACAATTTACTACGAGTGTATTGGATAACGTATGCCCACACCTCGCATTATTATAATTAATTTTATTATATCTACTTACATCTGTTCCATTCAATAGTTAATGACATGAATTGCATTCAGAAAAATGTAAATTTGCAAAATATGAAAATTTTTGAAATTTTTGAAATTGCAATATTTTATGAAGGAAGGGGTGGAGGGATGTATAAAGATATTTTTGTAGAAAATCCTAAAATATTCAATTTTTATGACACTTATTTTTACGATAAAACTTGCCTTTTATCAGATAACTGCAAAAAACTAAATATTTTATCTTTGACCTTTGACCTTTAATAAAGTTTTTTGCTCCTGACAGATCGATTAAGACTTTTAATAATTCATTTGAAATGATGTTCTAAAGCTCTACACAAATTTCTCTCTTCGCCAGTTTTGGCTGCTTCCATTATTGTTCGTCTATTTTGACTGGGAAAAAAGGTAAAATAGTAAGTTTTCAAGTATAGTCGTGGGTCATGGAGATTTTTCAGTTTAGTCACTTGCACCCCTCAGGTGAAAAAAAAAATCTCATAAACATGGGTTTACGCATAAAAATTTGTTAGGAGATAAATTTCACATACAGGGGTGTAATACGAAGATTTTTTCTTGAAAATCTTCCTTTGACTACCCGAAGGGAGAGACAAAACCGTATCTCACACTCTCGCCTCATCCCCTATCCTCCTTCTGACTCAATTCATGTGACTTTTGTGTATATATTTTTAAAAAAATTATAGTTTGAAAAGACCAATTTAACCTAATCTAAAAAATATCAGAATTATTAAAATAATATTCTATCTATTTCACTAGAAGTTATTCTTCCATTATATTGATGCAAAAAAAAAAAAAAAAAAAAAAAAAAAAAAAAAAACCTATTCAATTCTTAGAAAACTATGTTACACGTGTAAGTGAAGATGATATATTATGCTGTGCATTTTGTAATATAATGTTAAATTGAATATTCTAAAAGAAATCTTGTAAAATATGTTACCATTGTACTGCTATTCATCCAATAAGGTTTACTGTTATTATTAAATGCTGCATGTTATTCTTATTTATTTCTTCTTTTAAGTATATTTCACAATAACTTTTATTAAAAATGATTCTTTATATATTTTTTTGAGATATAAAGCATTTTTTTTATTGTGTTACAGAAGTTTTGTTTACTTTTCTTGGATATGATATGGTCTTTTGTAAATTTATAAACAAAGTAAAATGTGTTGAAACACGATCTACAGATGTTGTTCTTGCATTTTGTGAAATATTAAAAGTATATATTAATAATAGGTATTGAAAATGTGGCTTATTTCGAAACTTTTATTTCTAATGCATTTGAAAAAATAGCTGAAAATAAAAGGAAGATTTGATTAATTTGTAATAGATCGGATATTTTTTTATGTGTAATGCTTAGAAATCCATTTTTAAAAAAAGTTTAGACATTTACATGAAAGGTGATATCATAAAAAAATATTTTGTGTTGAAATTTTGGGCTTTATCAATGTTTTTGTTACATTACTTTGTTAAGCAATTGATAAAAAAAATATTAAAGAAGATTTTATTCAGTGCTCTTATTCGCCTCTGACCACAAAAAACCTCAGAAAAATGACATTGTATGTCCGAACATAAATGTGGTTATTTATGCTTCCCCTGATTGGCCAGTAGATAAAAAGACACGTGCCAGCTTAAAAATTAATATTATGTATTTAACCAATAAAAAAGTCTTCCATTGTCAGACTTTCCAGTTACTGCAATTGAAAATAAATCTTACATAATGCAAAAAATAAAATAATAATAATAATTATTAGCTTTTGAGGTACCATTAAAAGAGAACAGTTTTGTCGTAATAAGTTATGTTAACTATTGTAAGATATAATTTAGAAAAGTGAGAAATATGATTTCTCGATCTCGTAATTTTGCAGGGCTAGAGAAAAGAAGGGCTAAGTCATCGAGCCTCAGAGAGTGAAACAGGAAGTTGCGTGTGATGACGTAGTCATTTTCACGCTGACTGAAGGAGCCAGCACAAAGTAATGGGATTTGAACGTATTGAGTTTATTTTGCATAAAAATATTAAAATGATACTTGAAATATTTATGTTTGTCACTATTTCGGGCGTTGGGTTATTATGATGACTATTGACTTTCATGATCAATGTTACTCTTGAATGATTTAAAGGAAAAAATTATATAATAATGAGAATTATTTTTCATAAATACGTAACAACTTTTTTGGTATTTCACACTTTTTAAAATTAAAGAAACGAGGCGGAACCCGCCGAAATTCGACGAAAGAAAATCTTTTAGAAAGAACTAATTTATTGATTTATAATAAATCTACAAAATTAGTAACAGTAAAAAATACATCTTATATTGGTCAATCTAATTCTTAAACAAATATTATTTTAAGCTAAAATTAACAAAATACTATAAAACTTAATTATCCAAATTATTAAACGAAACAAAACCGAAGTTCGCCGGATCTTATAACAAACGATGTTTTAAAAATAGTATATGCATTTTAATGTCTAATTTTTTTTTTTTTTTTTTTTTTTTTTTTCCAGTTTTAAGAGAAAATGGAGTGATTTTGTTGCCACATCTACAAAATTGGTACTAAAAACTATAAAAAAATTAATATCTCAAAAATAAATTGACATATAGCTTTCAAACAAATTGCATTTGAAAATTCATTTTTTTCTCTATACTACGGTGTAAAACTTTGAAAGGTACGGTGTTTAGAAGTATAAAATTTAGAGTAGCCAAAAATTGCAAAAGCGAAATTGCAGGGGAAAAGTGTTGCCATTCGCAAAATGACGTATGCGTTATGCACAGATACGCTTGGCCTTTATATTATAGATATTTAAATGCTTGGACTTCAGTATTTAAATTTATACACAGTATTTAAATAGGGTATTATGTAGTATTTAAATTTCCATTAAGTTATTACGATACTATTTATTAACTCTCTTGGTCAATATTACTATTAAATAATTTAACAAAGTTTATTTAAATAAGGAGAAATATTGTTCTTAAATATGCAATAACACTTTTTGTATTTCATACTCATTAAAATTAGAGGAATATTTAAATGCTTGCATTTCACACATTTTCCCTCTCTATTAAACTATTGCTTTGTTAAATAAAAAGAAATATTTTAAATTATGTAACAATAGCATAAAATTTCTGATAAGAAAAAAACATATACATATTATCCAATCAGATTTAAATTTGTTTAGTTTTTCAGACTTTATTATGATTGTTAGATTCGTACTATTTATACATATAAATAAAATGGCTGCAATAAGATGATTTTTAAAAAAATGAACTTAAATATATTAAGATTAATTACTTTCTAGCAATTATTTCCTATTTAGATAAATATAAAATTAAATTAGTTTTTTTTTTTTTTTTTTTTTTTTTTTTTGAATTATAAATATTCAATGTTCATCCGAAAAATCACATCTAGATTTTTCCCCAAAAATCTTTTTTTTTTTTTTTTTCTATAATATATTCACTTGGCATGAGCACCGAATTAACTCCATTATAAGAAATTTGTGATTTTATTTTGCATTTTGCACAAAACGCAAACAAGCGCATTTATTAAAAGATACGTAATGTTTGTTCTGTTTGTTTTTTAAGATAGGGAAACTTGAAAGTTAAAAAAAAAAGCATTTTTTAGCTATATTTTAAAATTTGTAAATTGATTTATCAATGTAAAATCGTAAATTAATTAATATTAAAATATTAGTTGATAAAAGAATATAAATTTTTAAATATTGCATTCTACATTTTTAATTTATATTTTTCTACATTTTAGCTATTAAAATGCTTCATTGATTTATTTTCTTTCATGCAGTTTCACAATAATGTAGCCTATTTTTGCGATCGTTTATTGGCGCATCATGAAATTCACTTTTGTTTCAGCTCTCGTATAATTGTACAGGTTACAGAGAATAATGGCGGTTGATAACCTCTGGCAAGCTAACAGGAAAGTGCCTTAAAATTAATATATTAATTTATAACAAATTTTTGAAAATATTAAAATGTTGCATAGTCATCAGAAATAAAACTGTGAGCGTAATTTGTATAATTTTAGTTTATCTAGTTGATTAACAATCGATAACAAAATTCCATCTTTACGCACAAAAAACAAGTTGAATAAATAAAAGATTGTAAAAAAATACATGAATCGAAAACTTCGGTTTATAAATATATTTTGGAAAAGAGCGAGAAAGAAACTCGGAAGAAAAAACTTTTAATTTTTCTTTTCAGTTAATCTCAATTAATCTGTTTCAAACTTTCTTTGTAAATCGCTTAGTAAAAATTATCACAGCATAACCTTGCGGTTTTTTTTTTTTTTTTTTTTTTTTTTTTTTGAAAGTGGGGAGGGGTAATTATGTCTTTTTTGTTGCATCTTTGTATAAATTTTTTGTATAACTGTACATTTTTCTGTGCAAAGTGGAGAAAATTTTTCTTTTGTGTTACGATACAATCGTGGTAAGATTACATCTTTTTTTTTTCTTCGTATTACGATGCATATTTTGGCATGTAACGACTGCATAAGATGCATATGTAAAAAATGATAATGTTTGCTTAGTATAAAAAATTAAAATACATCAGTTACAGACAAAATAAACTCAATATACTATGTGCTTTCTTGAAAAACGAAATATAACTCAATGACCAGCGTGAAAACAGTGACGTCACAGAGTTTCCGGTTGGGAAGAAAGATAGTCACAAGGCGGCATAGATCGCCTCAAAGGGATGACCTAGCCCTTATATTCTCTAGCCCTGGTAATTTTGAACGATGCAAAATTTAGAAGCATTTTCCAGAAGGTAATCTATGTATACGTTTATAAACTGTCCGATTTTATGGTTTATTGCAAGTTATCTATGTAGAATCTATGCATATTTTCCATAGAACCAGGGTTGGAAGATGATTTTTTTTTTTACTTAATCCGGAGTTGGTGTATGAAGTACAATATATGTAGCCGTTTCGCAGCAAAGTACATCTGTTGCTAAATTATGAAAATGAATGATTGACACCAGGATTTACGGCAAAATTCCAGAACAATTCATTTTTCTTGAAGTATATTAATTAAAGCAAAATTTAATTTTAAAATTCTGGTGCCAATGTGGCATTTGAGAATTAAAATTAAGTGGTATACATATAATATACAGTGGTGTAATCATAAACGTACCAGAAGGTATACGCTATAAGCAGAAGGCATACACCGGAGTATAAGCATAGCTAAGGAATGTATATGGAGTTATCCAAAAGTTATACGGCATATACCATCGTATATCATACGATACTGGCGATATATGATCAATGATCACATATCGCCATCCTTCAATGGATCAAATGATTCAAAAAGTTTATTTATATGAGATCGATCAGTTTGAAATTTTTGTTATGTTGAAACATAAATTAGAAAATTATTGTAGTATTCATATAATAACTTTGAATGAATAAAACATGCAATGTTTAATTGAACAAATAATTCTGATTTCATAAATTGAAATGAGCATATATTTCTTGCATCAGATCAATTTAAATTCATTTGAGAAAATATTCGAATTGTCAAATGGAAGCTTAGATGCTTAAAAGAAATGAAATGAAAGTATTTTTAGGATATTTTTCTTTGAAATTTAAATAATTTAACTCATTACTTCATTTTCACTCATAATGAGTTAAGCTTCTCTTGCCATATTTGAGAGATCTGCACCGACTGATTTTTCTCTGATCGCCACTAAATACTTTTCGCATCGTGCGTAGCATCGTTTTGTTATTTGGCAAAAACTAATGCAAGTATATTATTTTAGTCATATCATTTTTTAAGTGCACATAAGTAAATCTCATATGTTGCGTATGAGCTTAAATCATTTACTTGGAAAATCACGAAATTAACTGCATATTTCATTTTAGTCAATTTTTTTTTTTTTTTTTTTTTTTTTTTTTTTTTTTTTTTTGGCAACTTTTGAATGTCTAGTCAATAAATCAAACAAAATTAATCTGCTCGTCTTAAAATCGAAAATTAACTTACCATACTGTAAAATGAATATTACCTAAATAAATAACAACAATAGCAAAAATAAATAAATAAATAAATAAATAAATAAAAATAAAAATAAAGAAAGAAAGAAAGAAAAGAAAAGAAATAAATAAATAAAGAGAAAAATGTAGGAATTTTTATAAATGTAGAATCCGTATCAAAGCTCATCTAAGTTTATAAATAAATTCAGCCCATAGTAAATTTCTTGTAAGTTAGTAAAATGTATTATTACAGCGGAAGATATTAAGTTAGTTGTTATTTAACAAGAAATCCAATGTTTAAAATATCTGCTCTACTTATGTACGAAAATAATTGGTTTTTATTAGCATATGACAGTGAATGAAATCCTAGTCTATGTGAATTCGTATGATAAGAACCATACGTAGTTGACCAGTGTCATGCTGATAACATTTCAGCAATACATTTGCATTCAAATAAGTTCTCTAAAGTGCTGTCAAGGGCACTTTAAAAGGAAAATTCAACTTCTTTCATAAAATATATTGAAACATAAAGATTGTGAAGGTTATATTTCACGAAATAAAAAACTGAATGATCATATTTACACACAGAATTTATCAAGATTTTCGGGACTCGCACTCTCATTTATTTGGAGGTTGCATCGAGTAGGCATTTAAAGCTGACTATTGGCAATTTTCTAGAATTTGCACATAAATTTTAAGATCATTATCAAGTATTATAAATAATTTTAATGTTTATAAGATCCACCCAATTTGTATGTAAACATTGTCATAATAAAGACTTTAAAAATAAATAAATAGATAAATAAGCTAAGTTAGTTAGAATGGCTCCAAAATTACAGAACTCAAGGTTTTCTAAAGCTCAAGTTTTGTGTGCATGGACAAAAATGAGACAAATAAATACCTCAGAGACTTATCAGATCGTATTAAATTTGTGATTTAGACACATAGTGTGAAATGCTAAATATCTTTAACTGAACTTCGCTACTAACTTACTAATCTAATATTATTGATTATTACTGAATAATTCCTTCTTTAGTTTGATTTCAGAGCAAGCTATTTGCAATATTTGAAATCATATACATGGATGAGTGTTATTCTCAGACCGAAATTGTCATTATGTTCCAATATCATTAACAAAATGCGAAAGAATAGAGGTCCAGGTAGCACTGAAAATGCGGAAAGAAAATATTAAGCAAAAGGTATTACGGTATGCTAGATTTGCGATTTTACTTATAAATGTTGCTTTTGCATAGTATATCTTTTAAGTAGATCAATATTTATATTCGTAATTATACAAATATGTAGCACCTGTAATCGTCGTTCAGTCCGTCTGTCTGTCCGTTCGCATACAACAGAGCAAAAACTACTCAATCTAATCGTTTGAAATTTAAAATATGTAATTTTTAGATAATTTTATCGAGTCAATTCAAATTTTATGAAAACTGGATGCATAGTTTAATTACAGAGTCAATCAAAAGCATACCGTTACATTATGGTGTATGTGAAAAAATAGTTTCAAGTGCTTTCAAATGATGTTATATTTTTTCGAACATCATAGAATTGATGTGCATCCATGACTTATATGATAAAAAATGCATTCCGCACAATCTGTGGTACAAAGAATATTTTTTTTATTATTATTTTACAAGGCTATATAAAAGTATTCCATTACACAATGGTATAGGAAAAACACTGTTTGGAGCATGTTTTAATGCTGTTAAACTATTTCACATTTTATGAAAATTGACATAAATAGCTGTGGTTTACTATAAGTTACTTCCTGTATAATAGAAAGCAGATAGTATTTAAAATGACACACAAAAGATTTTGGGCACTATAGGGTGTACTGTATACTATTATAGATGTACTGTATACTATTATATCAAGATCTGAATATTTTTAAAACTTTGTTATAGTACGAATGCATCTCATTTGCTATGTTTGACGTGCAATTTTCAACTTTTTTAACCTTCCTACCCTGAATGGGTCTAATCGACCCATAACTATAATTCGTTTTATACGATTCGAACCAGAACTTTCTTCATAAAGAAAGTTAAGTTAAATACCATATTCTGAGAGATAAGTCAAATAAATACATTAAAATGCTTTAAATAACAATTCTGGTGTGAAATGTTTTTATCAAGATTGAGTAAAATTTCAACAGGGTCGGAAGGTTAAAATATTATTTAACCTTATCAATATGTTTTTTCATAGACATTCTGTTGCATATAAATTACAGAATAGCTGAAAACAATAAACTGATGAGAAGCATCGAATATGGGCAATTTTAAATATTTGATGACCAGTAAAATTATTTATTTTATGAGAAAATTATTACCAGTAAAATTATTTATTTTATTTTGTAAAGAAACACTATCAACAGCTTGATATTTTTATGAAATTTTCACTAGTGTTTTATCGCACCTTAAATGTGGCACATTCTAAAATATCTCTACTATATGTAACATTTTACAAAGCTATAAAGCAAAAAATATTTATTCAAAACAACATAAAGAATTCTAAATTGCTCATTTTAGTGAATTAATATTAACATTTCAGTTATTTCTAAAAGATTTTACGAATAAATTTTCTGGTGAAATACGTCGACTAAGGACATACAAACAATTCAAACATAGTTTCTCATTTATATATAGTGTTATGTTCATAAACAGAAACATAAATATATTAAAAAAATAGCAAAACATTACATTAAACTATATTTCTCAAGATTTCTAAACAATTCATTTTCTAAACAATGAAATAATACTTATGTTGTTAGAGGGGGGGGGGGGGATTCTTAAAAAATTTCATATTCAAAGAAAAAAAAATTTAGTTTTAGTAATTTTATAAAATTAATTATTTGAAAAAATGTTACAATCTCATCATATATTTTTTCAGATTACACTTTTAAATTATTTTCGATTATTTATTTAAAAGAAAAACTTAAAAATAGGAATTAATGAGAAAATGAAACAAACATAATGCTTTTGAAACCATTACATGAAAAGATCTATTATAGGAGAAGTATTGCTAATTCATTTATTGATTCTACTTAATTATTATCATTTTTTTGACTCATTAACATATGAGAAATCAAATGGAGTACATAAAAGTAGGAATTGTTTCCGTTGCAGACATTTTTAACCTAAAAACGGATGAAGAAGGTGATATAGGAGTCAGAGATGGCCTTGAAGCTGAGCTTTTGAATATGCTGTCTCAAGGACTTGGAGTAAAGTTTAAATACCATGTACCGGAACTTTTAAATTCAAGTCAAGGGGATAATTGGGCAGCATTAATAAACATGGTCAGATATTTTAAAGTTGATCTTATCATATCTAAGATATCAAGAACAGAAAAAAGGTCATTGCTGGTGAATTACAGCTATCCATACACTACTGATGAAATGGCTTTTGCTGTTCCGATTCCATCCGCGATTCCAAATACTTTTGGTTTCACAAATCCTTAGTAAAATTCTCTGGATGGCCGTCTTAATTTTATGGATAGTCTATCCAATGATTTTTCTAAGTTTTCAAACTGAAAACAACACAAACAATAATTTGTACTTAAAATTTTTTGGATCGCTTTTAAACCAAAATCTGCCGTTAACAGCAACAAACAGGAAGCAGTCAATATTGATAGCTCTATGGATGTTTGGTGCAATGTTCCTATCTCTCAGTTACACGACTAGTCTTCTATCCTTTATGACTGTACCTTTTCGAGAAAACGGCATTAGAACTAAAAGCTGAGCTGGCTAAAGCGACTGATTCTGGAGATTATTCATGTGTTCAATTAACAGGAAGGGGCTCTTATGAAATGTTCTATAATAGCAAAGAGCCCTATCTTCAAGCAATCGGGCGAAGTTTCGAAAAGAATTACATTGAGTTTTTTCCCGATAAGTCACATATTCTAATGCAAATGTATATGAAGAAGTTAGTTATGATTGCGACAAGAAAAGATCTTCATAAACTTCTCGATCCTCACGTTTATATAGCTTCAGAAACGTTTGAGATACACCATCTTTGAGTTATGTTTAACAATAATTTCAAGCAGGTTGATCAGTTAAATGAAATCATTCACAGAATTTTAGATTACGATATTTATGAGAAAAGTGTACGAGACTACATGTTTCTTAAACTCTTGCGTTCAGATGTTGTTGTAATTGAACAACATCAGCAACCGAAGCCATTGGCGGTGGTGGATTTAATCGGTGTATTTTTGTTACTTATAGTTGGAATGTTGGAATACTATTTTCCATTGTAACTTTTATTGCAGATTTTTTTTTTTTTTTTTTTTTTTTTTTTTAGAAACTTAAGGCCGACCAATGATATACTTTACAGTCTATTTTTACTTTAGCAGACCGTACAGTAGGGAATTAATTTATCTTTGCTATTGGGATCTTAATTATCTTCTGAAATCTTGACTTTTTAACTCCAAAGATTAAAAGAAATTATACAGAAACTCCTTTGAAAAATTATATTGTAACTTTAATTTCAAAACTTGATCATAAAATGTCATCAGTGTAATTTTTTGCTACTATGTCCTACATCCTATACATATAGGTATGTTGTATAGGCATCCTATACATATAAGTAAAAACTCTTGTACTAATCTGAATATTTCGCAGGTTACATAACCTGCGAAATATTCAGATTAGTGCAAGAGTTTTTAGCTTGTGAAATAAAACTTTGCAATTGTTAATTTTTTTTATATATATACGATAGAAAGGGGAGATTGATAGTAAGCTCTTCTTAATGGTTTTTTAATGCAAACTCTCAAAATTTTTTGGAAAAAATAGATGCATTCCTTTTAATAATCATACATGAAAATATCATTTACTAAATATCGACAAAAACACAAACTTAATTGGTATTCTTATAGCTTTTAGTACAATTAGAAGAAAAAAAGTTTTCCTTCAATATAGGCAGGTTTTATTTTCATAGGTGATAGGTTTCTTTCGGACAGGTTTTATTGTAATACACTTTCTGATTAAACGGACACAGTTGCAAAACACTGATAACTGGCTTGTTAATATTAAGGTCTTTTCTTAAGCAGCAATGTACAATGAGAGGGGGAAATAGCGCAGGGTCACCTGTTTCCAAGTATATGCATTTTGGATATAGAGTGCATTTCAGTCGACAATTATAATTTATAAGTTAAAAAAGATGTAATTCGATAAATTTACTTTTTTAATTTTCAAGTTATATATATAACATTTTGATTATCATTTTAAAAAGAAAATGTGTTATTTCATGGATATTCCTAAAAATAATTTTGTCAGAAAAAAGGTAATACATAATTTAAAGGTTTCACAGAAATATATATATATATACATATAAAATCATTAAAATGTTTGGAATTTTTACAGAATGTTTGTTACGAATAGTTAAAAAAAGAGAAGCAAAAAAACCTTAAAAAAAATTAGACTATTGAGCAGCTATATATTAAATGGCTTTACGCCAGTTATTCAGAACGTGCGGTTGCAATCTACCTGACTAAATTTCATTTTTTATAAGGATGGGGGAGGGGGCATGATTCAAAATTTGTACTGGTACTAAATTAGGGGTGCACAACCTTTTTAAAAGACGAATCATTTGCAAAAATTTCCAGGCTTCGAGGACCAAATCAGTAACATGGAGAGAATTCTATTTCGGGGAGGTGATCTGTAGCCTTTAATCAGATAAAAAATATGCTTTCAGGGGGGAGTGGAGGAGTACTTCTCTAGGTCCCTCTACCCAGTAAGCATATCCAATTCAGTTGGCAAGAGTATATCAACAATTTAAGTTTGTAAATATAACAGAAATGCAGCAAGGATTATTTAGAATGAGTGATAATATTCTTTGACTTTATTCGGGGGAGTAAGTTTTGTTTTATTAAAAGTGCTAAAAAAAATCAATGGCATGAAAGTGGCCAGTGCCGGAAAAAATGTGAATTTCATGAATGGAAGAGGTAGGAGGAATCAATCAACGAAATGTGCAATTATTCTGCACTTGATCAGCGAAATTCGCGATTTTTCCGAAGCTGGTCGTCAAAAATCGCGATTTATCTGAGTCGGATCGACAAAAATTGCTATTTTTACATACCTAATCGACAAAAATCGTGTTGTTTCTGCACCCAATCGACGAATTTTTGCAATTTTTCCTCGTATCATCGAGAAATCGATGTGATTTTTCAGTGCCTGATTAACAAAATTCACGATTTTTTTCATGCCCGACCAACGGAATTTGCATTTCTATATTATAAAGGCCAAACGTATCTGTGCGTAACGCATACGTCATTTTGCGCATGGCAACATTTTCAAATTTTAAATGAAATTTCGGTATTGCAATTTTTGCTACTAAAAGCTATTAAACTTCTTAATGTCGCCCATTTTTAATTTTTACACCATCGTGTAGGGAAAAAATGTACTTTTTAAATGCAATTTGTTTGAAAGCTGTATCTTAATTTGTTTTTGAAGTATTAATTTTTTTGTAGCTTTTAATACCTCTTTTCTAATCGTGGCAACAGGAGTAATCCATTTCTATTTAAAGCAAAGGGAAAAAAGGAAAAAATTGAGTGCTGTATCTTTATGTTGCCATTTTCTCATTAAAAGGGAAAAAATAGAAATTTAAATATCTTCTGTTATAAAACCCGGTGAATTTTGACTTCATTTACAAAATTTGATTTACACGTAAAAGAATATCAACAGTTTAATATCTATTTCAGCTAATAGCATTGAGACTTCAAGTTTTGAATCAAAATTATCAAATTAAAATGCCAATTTTTTTGAAACGTGATTACAGATGTGAAATGTACATTTGTAAAATTTGATATGGTGAAAATGATGCCGGGTATAGATTTCACGGGAAAAAAAATTCCATGATTGAGTCAAAGTTGGATAAATTTTGCTGTTTATCATTTTGGAATACTAGCATAAGAACCTTAATTGATAACTTTATCATAATAACATATCTTTATTATATTTACTGCTTATATATACAATTAAAATTTAATTTTAACAATTTCTACAACTGCGTTTTATAGAAATAGTATTTTGTTAATTTGATGATAAATATCGTTTATTTAAGAGCTAGACGTACCAATATAAAATGCACTTTTTACTATAACTAATTTTATAGGTTTATTATAATTTAATGAAACAGTTCCTTCTTAAACATTTTCTTTCGTCAAAATTTGACGGCTTCTATATTTTTTTAAAGCCCGATCGACAACAATCGCAATTTTTCCGTGCCCAATCGACGAAATGTGTGATTTTTCCTCGTCTGATTAAAGAATTTTTGCAATTTATACGCATAATTCATACGCAACGAAGTTTTCAATTTTTTTTTCGCACCTGATCGACAAAATTTGGGACTTTTTCGTGTTTTATATTTCGAGCCCTATTTTCTATTTTTTTCACCCTTATCAACAGAATTCGGAAATCTTCCAAAGCCGGTTGACAAAAATTGCGATTTTTCAGCACCTATTCAACGAAATTCAATAATTTTTCCTTGCCTGATTGACACAATTTGCTATTTTCCGCCCCTGATTTACGAAATTCGCGATTTTTTCGCGTCTGAACAATGAAATTTGCGAAAAGTCCGATTGCTACTTGACCACAATGAAATTTGCCATTGTTTTCCCCAGCAAATTGACGATATTCACGATAAAGAGGCAAAATATCAGCCTATCAACGAAATTTGCGATTTTTCCAAGCTCGATGGCTGATCGGCGAAATTTGCAATTTTTTCCGCGCCTTATCGATCAAATTTGCGATTTTTCCGTGCTTGATAAACGGAATTCGCATTTTTTCCGAGTCTCACTGACAAAATTCACCATCCTCCCGCACCCAATCTACGAAGTCCTCAATTCTTAACTGATTGATGAAATTTTAATTTTTTCTGTGACCCGTGAAGAAAAATTCCATTTTTTTCCAGTTATAAATTGACAAAATTCGCAATCCACGGGTTGTCCATCCTTTTCCTATAGTAAATATCTCTGTTGTTTTTTTTTTCTTTTTTTTTTTCTTTTTTTAAAAAAGCTTTATTTTGGAAAAATGATGTTAAAGACTAAAAATAAAAATAAGTACAAAACTTAAGAAAAAAAATTATTTTTTAAAAAATTTAGAAATCAAAAGTTGAAAATGGAATCTATACCATATGATAAATATTTTAATAATTTTTAAACATAAAATAATTGTATTTTAAAAAAGTTTACAAAAAATATCCGAAGTTATTAATTTGTAAAGGTGCAATAATGAATATGTGGATAAGCCACAAGTTACATAACATCAATAATTTGTTCCTAAAATTGCTGACATTCCAAATTAAATTTTAAGCAGATATACATGAAAATTATTTAATTAATTAAATTAGTTTGTGGGCGGGATCCTTTTTACACTAAAGCACGGGCATTTGCTTCATTTATACTATTTTAATTCAAACCTAACAAAAGAAAAATTCTTAGATTACTAAAATAGCTGCAGTTTACGAAATTCCTAGCTCCTTGTAATGATTTAAGTGACCTTTTTCAAAATAAAAGGAAGTGAATTACTGCTTAACCTTTTACATCCCCATTTACAATCATCCACAAGATTTATTTCTCGATTTTCCACCAAGCTGTCTCCGAGGTCTCTAGTCCCTGATTTGATATCAAGGGATGATTCATACCCTTTATCTTTTTAAAACAATAAGTGTAAACTCCTCTATATAAGGGTCAATCCATGGAAAGGCTAATTTTCTTTGGTAGTAAGAGGCAGAACACGATTAATACATCTTTTCTTGTTTAGGAGAATATAAAAACAATGGACAATTCTCCCCCGCTCAATTCTTTGTTGTAAAAGAAAAAATGTGGGTAGAAAGTTTATGATTAGTCAGCTGAAGGGTCTTAAATAAACTTGAAATAAACGAAATAGTTCAGTGGCCTGTAAGAGCTGATTTTATGTTTATTACAATTTAGCATTATGATGATCAACCTCAAGAGAAAAAAAAAAAAACTTTTAATGCATGATTTTTTTTTTTCGGAAAACGTTATGTTTGAATCTATTTTTGCTATTATCCACTAAAAAAATAGTGGAAAATTTATTTTTGTTTCTTTTGGACATGATATCATTCCTGATTTACGTAATAAAAATTCCTCAAAACATGATCATTTTAAATTATTTACTTACTTTGTTTACAGTTAAGTGTTTACATTGCGCAATAACAACTATTCGCGATATAGTAATAATTATAAGGTTTTTAACAGTTTGTAGAATTAATAATCATATCTTATAAGGACAGAGAAAAAACTCCAGTCGAGCTCATTGCAAGCAGTGTCAACAAAAAATGTTATAATCTCCCCGTAATAAAAATTCGGAGCAAAAAAACTTCAAGTTATCACACGTAACTAACGCATAATCGTTCAACAAAAAACCAACAAAAGGGTCCAAACGGGAAAAAAATCATGTAACTTTTGTGTTACACTTCGTATTTAAGGGTTAAATCTTGATTGGACTTGGATTTTTTAATTTCATTTTTTGAAATCATGACAATATCGGATATTGCAAAACTGGTACTTGTTTGTTATAGAGGTCTTGGCGAGGTAGGAAAAATGGCTTTGGCGAGTAAAGATCATTTAGCAATTTATTTCCTGGAAACACAAGCAAATCTTTCAATATTTATGCTATTTATTTTATATAAAGCAATCATTTATGTATTTTTGTATAGAAACAAAAATAATTTAACATAAAAAACATCAGCAATAATAATGTACACATGCATATACATATATAAACAAGCATAAAAATTCATCGTGTTTCTTTCCATTGCTGTTGATACTTTTTGACAATAAATTTTACTTTTTGAAGCTCGAACTATGCAATGCTTTCCAAAAATACACCAAGATCCCTATAGGTATAAAAAGCTAATTCTGTAAAATCTTTCTTCGTTAAGAGTATAGGGGGAAAAAAGAGGGTCCATAGGGACTCAAGAACTTTCTGTTTAAATGAGTACATTTTTTTAGGTCTTATGACCTGTTCCAAGGACTTTTTTTTTCGATGTTTTATGATTCATTTCTCAAAACAACATATCATATAAAGAAGTGCTAAAAAAATTGATTAAATTTCTAACTGGTAAAATTGCAGACTTCAATGCTAACTTTGAAAATAGTATTTTTATTTTGAACTCATTTTATTAAATATTTGACAGGTCCATCATTATTCATCATTCAAATTCTTTTCTTTCATGTTAGTTATTACTGCAAGTTATATTTAATTCAAACCTTTAATTCGAAGGGGGAAAAAAATTGGGCAAAAAGTTCATGATTTAGACCTGGAGGTGGCAGCACAGGCAATCACTTCTTGGAGTTCACGGAGGAGAATCTAAGTTTAATTAAATCTCGATTTCTGTATGAAAACACAATCGATCTTCCAAAACATAGCTTGTTAAAAAAACACACACACACACCTAAAAACTCGATTTTAGTGTTGATTCATAGATTTAGCATTATGCTTTCCTGCTGCCAATCCTCCATGTATTCATACTTTTTTGTGGAGGAAACCATAATGATAAATCTACGAGTAAACCATTAAAATCGGTTTTTTAGGTGTTTTCCACCAAGATATGTCGTGGCCGACCGATTGCGTTTTAATATAGAATCGAGATTTGACTAATCCTAAATTTTCATCCGTGAACTCGATGAAGTGATTGTCTGTGCTGTCGCCTCCCCGTCTAATTAGTCAATTGGAGGATGCTCTTAAGAGAAACTTGAAAGAAAAGAAATGGATCAGTGACCCGTAAGAGCTCTTCATATGTTTATTATGACTTAATTTTTTGATGATCTATCAGGAATTAACCTTTTAATGCACGATTTTTTTATTGATTTTAAGACTACAGAAGATATAATTTTTCTGGCTTGTTAGAAAAATATTGCTACATGTACTGATACACGAAGACTGTTTTTTCCTATTATTTTATTTTATTTTATTATGTTAAATGAATATATATATATTATATACATTGCAATTTAATATTCTTTTAACATTATATAATATTACTTATGAGTAAATTTTTTATTTCACTTATAAGTAAATTTTAGCTGTACATTTAGGACACTTCGTAAATGCATATATATTTAAATACGATTGACAGGCTGTAACATCTTTAAAATTTATTTGAAACGATTGTTTTCCATAGGCCGTAATGAAACGGTAAACTTTTGATTGCCCTTCTAAATAAACTAATCATGCTAGAAACTTCATTTGAAATAGGATTTGCGCTAGGGTAAATATCAATAACGTCCAAAAATTTCAGGGCAATCCGATTATATTTATGGGAGTTAGAGCGCGGACAGTCGGCCAGACAAACCGAAATCATGAACACCTTTCAACTTTGTTAAAAAGTATTAAAAATCATTATGAGCACCATTAGGATACTCCTGAAGATATTCTTGAAAAGAGTGCGCAAATATATCAGTATACACTTGTATATAGAGCTGCTATGTACAGGGTGTTGCCAAATTCAATCGACAAATTCAAAAGTATGAAGAAGATAAACAATTGCTACAGAACATGGGGTCGCAAACCAATTATTTAGACGCAAACACGGGATATTCATGCTAACTAAAGTCGGCTTGACAAAATAATTATGCGAAAAATGAAAATATTGCAATATATTATTAAATGTGATAACAATACAAAAAGTTCTTTAAAAAGAGGATGTTCACGCATTCGATGATACCGTATGAGTTGATAATCATACTCCGAAAATGTGGAATGTCAAGTATAGTCGTGGAAAAGAAAAGCAGACATCACCTAGTAACTTTAAGATTGAAATAAAGTCTACCTTTATAGATTAAATTTGCTTCTACACATTAAAACAAACCCTAACTTTTTTTTTTTCAATAGCAGTACTAAATTCTGACAGCATAAATGAACTCTATACTCTTCATTTAGCCTAAAAACAAATTTTCATGCAATTCTTGTGATAAGTCTTCGAGAAATTAATTATTTTAGAATAAGCATATTTTAGGAGCTGCATCAAAACTGAAGTTATGGTACTAGATTGTTGACCGATATTGCTCTTTTCTTGATCAAGGCATCTTAGGAGTTATTTAAGCAGTCATTGAAGACTACTAGATTATAAGATAGTGCATGTTGTTTCAAAATATATAGTCACTTCTATCGTAAACGGCCCCTTAAACCATCATTTTGCCGCTTTTAGGTAAATACGTAATTATGTAAATGCGTAGCACCTATAGTTGTCGTTCAGTCCGTCCGTCTGTCCGTCCGCAAATAACAACGCAAAAACTACCAACCGAATCGTTTGAAATTTAAAATATATATAATTATTACATAATTTTGTCGAGTCATTTCAAATTTTATGAAAATCGGATGCATAGATCAATTACAGGACAATCAAAAGTATTCCGTTACATTACGGTCAATGGGGAAAAAAGTTTCAAATGCATTTTAATGGTGTTACACTCATTCGAACATAATAAAATTGATATGCATCTTATAAAGTACATATTATACTATACATTTTGCATAATCTGTGGTGCAAAGAACATTTGTTATTGATTTACAAGGTCACACAAAAGTATTCCATTACATAATGGTATAGGGAGAACATTGTTTGGTGCGCATTTTAATTGTAATTAACTATTTACAATTTTATGAGATTGATATTTTTAAAATTTTTTTATCGTACGAATGCACTTCCTTTGCTACGCTTCACGTGCAATTTCCAACCAACATGGACAGTTCCAATTCAACATGTTGAATCATAATGTGAAACCTACTTGGAAGAAAAATTTGAAATTTTGGATTTCCATAAAGCAAGAAATATTAAATCTAAATCCATTTAAAAAAAACTGTAGGTTTTAATAGATGATTTTTTCTAATATTATTTTATAATTCATATCGTAAAATTATAAAAATTTCAAATTCAATTCATTTATGTTTGAATATTTTAGTATTATTGCTACATAAAAATTAGCACATTTTGAGTATAATCCCAGGAGATATTAATAAAAATATAAAAATGCACTAAATATTGAATGTTTGTAATTCAAAAACTTATCATTCAAAGGACTTGAAATTTGGTGTCTAGGCATAGTTTGAACTGAAGATTTGAAATATCTTGTTGAAATTGGGTAGTGCTATTTAAAAAAAAGAGAGAAGTTAGGGTTCATTTTAATATCTAGATAGTCCTCTAAACAAATTATATGTTGTGGCGTCGTCGCCGTTGTTTTCTCCGTTTTGCCATACATATAAAAGAAATAACTCATTATATTAATTTTAATTTCCTAACTAAGTTCTTTATTAGAATTGTTAATTACAAAAAAA
The DNA here is from genome assembly GCA_964019185.1 of Maratus speculifer. NCBI lineage: Eukaryota > Metazoa > Arthropoda > Arachnida > Araneae > Salticidae > Maratus > Maratus speculifer. Next base: position 362,281,820 of record OZ025292.1, read on the forward strand.
AAAAAAAAAAAATACAGTCAACGTCACATTCATAAGTGAGATAGATTCCACGTTGTTACAATTCGATCATACTTCCACTATCTCGGAGAGAATAAATCTCAACCTTTTTCTCCAACATCTACATAGCGAATGTTCAACCTCTTCTCTCATACCCTGCTCACACTATGGATAGTTAAGATATCTCAGGCCTGGAACTCTCTCAGAGAGTTCCACAAACTCTCTCAGAGAGTTCCACAAACTCTCTCAGAGAGTTCCACAAACTCTCTCAGAGAGTTTCAACTCTCTCGGGCTAGATACAGGAACAACCACTCGCTCTCATTGGCTATAAAGCTTCGCTTTTACTGATTGGCTGTTGTGTCCGTCTTTATTTCAAGCGCATGCGCATACGTTACCTTTGTTCAGTTCAGAGATACAGCGACATTCGCTGAGATATCTTAGTTAAGTTTTTCAATGTGAACAGGCATCCAATTCCGGGAAGGTCCACTTCAAACACGGCGATCTTAAGATATCTTATGTTTGTGGTGTGAACAGGGAATTAGAAGACTACCCAGGGAATGTCATCTCTTTTCTTCTCTGCACCTGCTCAATTTTGACCCCTTTCACTTCTCAGAAACTTAGGTCTTTCGTCTCTGCAAGCAACTCCTGATCCACAATGGATAGTCCCCATTGACATTCCATTCCACATTCATTATACAGAGGATTCTAGTAATCACTCACAGAAATGGGAAAACTGTTTGTTTTCTCAGGTGAGTCAGCTAAGATATCACAGTATACATCATTTAAAAGAAGACTTTATTTCCAACCGCTCGGTACCGCAGTAACTTTCCTCTACGATAATCTGTTGAGGAGTTATTAGGGAGTGTTTAGTTTTATTGTTTCCCACGACTGTACATAATACCTACTTTAATATAGATTTTATTTTTCATATCAGTTATTGAACTTTCAGTCCAATACAATTCAGTTTCAATCCAATACAATTACTTATATATACATAATCATTTTAAAATACATATTATCATCAATATTAAGTATATATATATATATATATATATATATATATATATATATATATATATATATATATATATATATATATATATATATTATATATATATATATATATATATATATATATATATATATTACGCTATCGTATGTAGCACAGAAATGGCGATTATTTGATAATTGTTTAATGGCAACGCCCGAATGAAACGCATCTCATTGGTTATTATGTAAAAGTGCTTTAGCAGGATTTAGGCCCATGTAAATCGGGTTTAATTACGTTTCGCACTTTCGCTGCAATTACGGAGCTTCAAAGTATCATCATTTTTGTTTTTTCTTTTCCTTTTACTTAAAAAAAATAATAATAAAAGTCGTTAAATAAATGTCATTCACATTTAATTTTAAACTTTACATTTGAAAATTAAAGTTATATATATAATAAATGAAAAGAGTAAAAAGATTTTATTGTAAATAAAATTAATGAAAAAAAAAAATCCACGGGATGTATCTTTTGCGATCTATCACCTGCACCCACGTCTCATAAATATACAGAGTTCTTGATTTCTCCAGCAGAATCTTATGATTTGTTAAAGAATTGAGCAAGTAAATTAAATTATGAATAAAAGTAATATGATACGCTGAATTGCATACATTTAAGGGAGACCAAACTGGTCGCCAAAGACGGCTATCAAATTATAAATTAAGTTTTAAGACAAGATTCAAACACGATGAATTTTACGTTTGGAACAAGTTATTAAATAAAGTCAATTGAACAAATATATACAGGGATAAAATGATAGGATGAAAAATTAAGGATATTGTCTGATATTGACAGGACATTTTCCAGCTGAATTACTTTAAGTCGGGAGCAATCAAAGATGGATAAGAATGTGGAAGTTTTCTGTTTATGACACCTTAAAGACGCGAGACATTAAATAGACAGTTTTACAAAAGCACGTCATTTTGAAAACTTTCTCTATTTATTTGAACGCCAGAGAAATGTATACTTTAGTTTCCTAGCATTCGATGCTACACACAAATCCAGAACAAACAATCATGCGTGAGGCTTGGATTCTGAAGTAATTTCCAACACTAACAGAATATTTTTAAGAAATTTCATTTCTAATACAATGAAATGAATTATCTAACTAAACAATGTAAGCAAGTAAGAAAAATCGTGTGTTAAGCATTGATTATGAACCACTTTCCAACACTTCCTAAAAAGCTTTAACAACACTTTGTTATTTAGGGAAATAAGAAGCTACTCTCCGTAGCCAAATATGTATTCCAATACTTTTGAACAGCCCTTATTTAATCCGTCAGTTGATATATACATACTATAATAGGAAAATTTAGTTTAGCAAGAAAATGCCTAACTGGCTGAAATTTCTCTTTCAGCACTTTATTCTAATTGATGGAAAATACTTCAATACTTCTGGGACACCCTGTATATATCATTTATATATATGCTAATCAAAATGATTTCTATAACATACACAGTTTTAAACAGCGCAACAGAATACTAACGCTTTTCAAACTCAAATTTTTCATTGTTTAAAGTTCTGTTCAGATGTATTATATGCATATATTTTTAAACTCAACTACAAGGCTATTCGGCTGATAATAAATCTTTAAATTTTTTCTTTTCTAATTCTATCACAGATGCAGAATTCATTCCGTATACAAATACGGTGGGCTCTCTCTATTCTGAACCCTCATAGGACTGACAAAAAATATTCAGATTATGGGGGTGTTCACTATAGAGAGAGATCGGAAATGCATTTCTACTACTATTACATAGGGTAACCGACCCTGTAAGATGATCAAATGAGGTCGAAGCTACGGTGTTTTATTATATTTCCTTCCTTTTAAGTTTTAGAAGTAAACTAACATGATTGCTACAATCCTTAACCCCTTGGGGATGAGCAACTCGTATACGTGCCACAAAAAGGATTAAGAAACCTTGTTTATCTGTACCAGTAAAATTATTCTGAAAATTTTCCCTTATTTAATCGGAACATTTTCTCGATTTAATAAGGCACAAATTTCTGTTATTAAAAACCGGTGACAAAACAATAAAAATTTCGTAAAAGGCTCTCTCGCGAAGGAGTTATAATGAATATTTCATCATAAATAAAAATGAAATCTGCTGAAATTAAATAGCAAAAAAGTTATAAGTAAATATTTTCTTCAATTACCATTTTCCCAGTAGTTGATCAATAAAGAAATAGCCGAAAATTCCAAAATTAATCTTTAAAATATCATGCTTGGTCTGTGATTAACAATAATTGTTATAAAACTATTATTTGAAATAAACCAGATAAAAATGGGTTATTTTAACTGACCATAATTGTTTATAACTAATCAAAAACTAAATTTTTATATTTTTTAATTAAAAAAAAAAACATAAAATGGCGTTTTTAACAGCAGGCAGCTAACAACAATGTGACTACAAAGTGCTCCAATATTTTAACTGAAGATTTTATCTGAAGTATTCAAACAAATTGTAACTATAAGTACATGCTTAAAATCTAAATGTGGTTTTGTTTATTTTTTAATAGAATTCTATTCTTCTGTAATAGTTTCTTCGAATATCCTCGATGGACGAATTTTAATTCAGATTGCAAACACGTTTATTTACAGAGAGATGGAGAATAAATGGGAACCAAAAGTAACGTCCATAATATTGGGCTATTCAGATTAAAAGGTGTTCATAATACAGAGAGTTCATCTTTTGTTAAGTTTATGGAGATTCGCCTGGATTGTCAGAATGTGTTCATAATACCGGGGGTGTTCACATTAAAGAGTGTTCAGATAAAGAGAGATTCCTCTGTAATTGTTTTATGGTTTTAGTGCTGCTATCTAGCGTGAAGAGTATTAAACAAAATGTGAACATCAAACCTTTAATATTAACATTTCTAATAATGTCATAATTCACATTATAATTAAGTTAAATAATTTTAGAAACTCGCAATATTATATAAATTTATAATTTAGTGATAGTACTTCCTTACATAATTGTGTGACAAGAAAAGAATCATAATGAATGTCTATCAATTCTTTACTTTAGTGATTAGGCCTTTAAAACTTTTAGTGCTGTCATCTAGTATGAAAAATATTTAAAAAATTGTGAATAACTAATATTCCAGCACAACAGCTTAACAATTTAAATGGCATCATAGTTGATTATTTATAAATTATTCATATAATTTTCTGGTTTGTGTCAAAATTAATGTGGTAAAATGTCAAAGTTTAGGAATTTTTTATTAACAATTTCCAACAAAGTTGAAAAGTGTTTATGCATTCGGTTTGTCTGGCCGTCTGTCCACATTTTAACTCACGTAAATATACTCGGGTTGCCATGAAATTTTTGGACGTTATTGACGTTTACCCTAGCACGAACCCTAATGAAAATGAAGTTTCTACCATGATTAGTTTATTTACAGGGACAGTCAAAACCAAAACTTTTTCGTTACATTAGGGCCTATGAGGAAAAATCATTTCAAATGAATTTTAAAGATATTATACCCGGTAAAACATATTCAAATTTATTTGCCTCTACAAAGAATACTGAAATATGTATTTTGTAAAGTATGCAGTTAAAAGAATAGTTGTTATTCATTTACAGGGCCACACAAAAGAATTCTAATTTATAATAATGAAGGAGGAACATGCTTGCGACATATTTTAATTATGGTAAACGGTTTTATATGCAGTCAAATTGATATACGTCGCTGAGACTTAATATGAGTTATTTCACGCATAATACGAAGTGCATTAGCATTTACAGGGACATACAAAAGATTTCAAATAGTATATTCCATCCTAAGTACTGTATTTATGGATGATGACTGTTCGATCGATGAAATGCATTTTTAATTACGATATGAGCTTTTAAGTTTCACTAAATGTAGAAACATTACATAGTGTACATAAATGTTAACAGTAACACAATTTAGATGTATAGGGTTACACAAACGAGCTCGGAAAGGTTACTAAATATGAGAGTAATTTGCTTAAAGGTGGTTTTTAAATACATTTTGTATTTTTACGTTGAATTGCATTCAGTTTACTAAGAAATGAAAATATGACGCATACATCCCCCCCCCTCTTTATTATTGTGTAATGGAATTCTGAGTGGCCCTGTAAATGAATAATAACTATTATTTTCACTGCATACTTTACACAATACATATCTTAGTGCATTTTGCGAATCCATATAAATTTGAATATGTTTGACCGGGTGTGACACCTTTAAAATTCATTTGAAATGATTTTTTCCCATAGGCCGTAATGTATCGGAAAACTATTGACTATCCCTGTAAATAAACTACTCATAGTAGACGCTTAAATTGGAATAGTGTTCGTGCTAGGGTAAACATCAATAACATATAAAAATTTCATAGCAATCCGAGTAGGTTTACGGGAGTTAGAGCGCGGCCAGACGGCCAGACAAACTGAATGCATAAACACTTTTCAACTTTTTTTGGAAAGTGTTAAAAATTGAGACAGCAAATTTCCTTTTTTAAGAATTTTGCAAATAAAAGATCCTTTCTGCCAAACAATCTTATGTCACTAAATTTTTTCACCCATCAACTAGCAATTAAGCTTTGTATGCAATATGTTTATAATTTTCAAATTTGTTTACCTTTTGTATTTTTTAATGCTTAATAAATATATTTTTAAGTTCAAATATTTTTTTTTCTATTAAAACAATATCTTAAACCTAACCCCTCTTTTATACACAAGACAATAGTCTCAACATTCGCGGAGATTTTTCGCGAACCGAATCCCTGAAAATGTTAAGGGATTACTGTATACATTTTCTCTCTCCTAAGACTTTTTTTTATTCTTCGAAACATACCATACTTATTATAAGAAAAATAATTAAAAAATATAATAAATAATAATGGATATCAATTTTTTAATTTAAGCATAATATCGAAGTTTTAATCTGAATAAGTTGTCACTCAAACAACATGAAATGCTAATAAAATACGACTCTTAATATCATATAAATAACTGGTGAAACCAGAGAGAAAAGTAGAGCTCGATCTAAAAAAATGTTATCGTAAAAATTGGGAAATATTTTCTATCTAAAAATGTGCGTAGAAAAGAAATGGAATCAGATGATCTGTAAAAGCTCATGAAATAACCCATATTTTTGTTAGCTGAAAAATGTGGACTGTGCTTTACTGGTGCTTTAAAATCAATGAGGGAAAAAGAGGCATTCGTATTTCAATCATCCATATACCAGTTTAAATAGATGGGTTCATAACCATATGTTACAGGCTGATGTAATGAAGTATGAGAACAGTGAACGGTTCGTTCAGTACAAAGTGTGGACACAATTTAGAGGTCTGCACGGGCCGGAATTTCCAGGCCCGGCCCGGCCCGTTGTAAAACTCAAAAGTTCGGTCCGGGCCCGGCCCGGCCCGTTTAAATTTTTATATTTTAGGCCCGGCCCGGCCCGTACAAAAATCAGCGAAAACAGGCCCGGCCCGGCCCGGCCCGTTTTGGCCCGTTACAATTTCTACGATTTCTAAAATATTCAGATTTTTATCATATAACTAAGATTCCTTTAAAGAATACTGCATACATATCTATGGAATGATTTTACAGTATATTTTACAGCAAATACACATTAACAACATTAATGATTACTTAGATTCTTAGGCTTTCAACATTCGAATAAAGATTCATTAAAAAATTAATATGGCTTAGAATAAAAGAAAAAAAGAAAGAAAGCTAAAAGCATCGTTAATTTTGAAGCTGTTTCATAAAAAAAGATTTATAAATATATTTCTATATCATTTTATTATAGGTTTCAAATCCAAATTCATTCTTAAATTCAAAGAAGTTCCTTTTTGATACATTTCTAAATTCATTTTTTTTTTGCCTCAGAAACGCATAAGATTAGCAGATATCTTTATTCAGAAACTATATAATCGAATGGCGTTATCCATTTTTTGATACAAGCAATTTAAGAATACTGCAAACAATAAAATACTGTCATAATTAGCGTTTTGAATAGAATTTTCGGAAGCAATAGCAAGGGAAGGGAGAAAAACCTGCAATCACTTCAGAAACTATTATATCTCAACGAGTATTTTATTTATCAAAAATGAAAAACGCTATTCGATTCCAAATCCCTTCAATAGTTAGGCTTATCACTTTTATACTTTTACTATTAAAAATTAAACAGAAAATGTGTCAAACTTTCGCATTATCGAGAAATTAATTTAAAAATCATCAAGAAGTGCATATCCGAAGACTAAGCTAACACAAGTTCTTTATCGCTGTTAATAATTTTACAAATCATGTTTTCTGCCAATAATTAAGTCTAGTACCGTTACAGCCAGTCTGTATGTAGAAAAATAATGCAAGCGTGATCTTGGACCGGCATGAGTCAGCTAAAAAAATATTAAAACGGGTTACACATAATGTAATTCTCCGATGCCGATACACTGTACATTTTTATATTGATGCTGTCAAACTAGTATGGCCACATTTATGCTTATTCTCGTTAAAACCATTTTCGTTGAAAATAGGTCATATTTTATAGTTTCTGCTCAAATCTTAAGAACGGGCCGTCAGGCCCGAAAATTTTTTTTATCGGCCCGGCCCGGCCCGTCTGGCCCGTTCATTTTTTTTGCCGGCCCGGCCCGGCCCGTTTATGTTGTTTGTCGGCCCGGCCCGTTAGAAAATTCGAAACGATTCCGCCGGGCCGGGTACGGGCCACGGGCCAGGCCCGGGCCCGTGCAGACCTCTAACACAATTACATTCCAGGAGATTTGATAAGTGGAAGATCAAAGCTCCAAGTAAAATCAAAAACTTGAACAGATGCAATTCAATCATATGCTAAATAATTGTGTTCAGATATATTTACCTACATCAATTCCTCAACAACCTGATTATATTAATGTTATACTTTAATTATAACTTCATGGTTTATATTCATTTAGCGTTGTGGGGCTTAACTGATTTGAGACAACATTACAATATATTCTGTTGACTGCTTTGCTCAGTAATCATTTTGAGTGGATAATAGTATAATTCTAAATATAAGACGCCAGTAAAACTCAGTCCACATTTTCAGCTAACAAAAATTTGGGTTATTTCATGAGCTATATAGATCATCTGATTCCATTTCTTTTCTACGCACATTTTTAGATTGAAAATATTTCCCAATTTTTACTATAAAATTTTTTAGATCGAACTATCTTTCTCTGTGGTTTCACCAGTTTTTTATATGATTTCATAGCTTTTTCAGATCCTTTCAGGAACTTTATCAATCACCTTCAACTAACAAAACTAAATTATTATTAGTATTAGTTTAAAGTTATTAGAAGACATATTAGTTTGGCGAAATAAGGGAAGTAATGCCAAGTTGGCTTCAATTTTGCCGAGAAATTTTGGACGCCAGATTTGGCGATATATAGCCAAGTTGGCGAAATACTTGGCGATATTTCGCGACAGAACTGCCCCCTCCCTGATGGTAGTCCCATTGCTGTTTCTCGGTATTTACGCAGATTTTCTTATGACCATAGATATCTACATAGATTTTCATAGCTTCATTTTCAAATCGTTCCTTTTACAAGTATAGAATTTTTTTTAATTATTCCTTTTAGCTCAAAGGCTATCATACCCTGAGAGCTTATGTGCCCGCCCGTTCTGTAATGTAAGTACGTTCGTTCGTACGTGCGTGCGTAACGCGATAACTCATGATAAAAACATTCGATCCACTTGAAATTTTGTATATAGGTATATCCTGATACGGCGCTTCCCTGATTAGTTTTTAGAGTTCATTCGATATGTATAAGGGGGAGAACTGGGGGCTTATGCCAAGCCCCTTAATTGATATAAATGGGTTTTACATGCAGAATTATCAGTTTTCGTTCAAAATTTAGAGACAGGATCATTCTGATGATTGGTATCAGATGCCTCCGTGATTGATATTAGATGTTCATTGGATAAGTATAAACAGGGGGAACAGGGGTTCTAATGCCCCTCCCCTTAATTTATATAAATGGGTTTTTCAAGCAGAATTATCAGATTTCGTTCAAATCTCTGAATAGTTTTGAACGTTTAATGGTTAAGTATAAAAGAGGGGGATAACTCCTCTTAAATTATACAAATGGGTTTTATTAAGAATTTTCCGATTTGCTCCGGATTTTGGATATAGATTTTTTATATGATAAAGCATGTCCCTGATTAGTTTAAAGGGTTCAATTATTAAGTATTAAAAGGGGACAGGGGGTAGCTGTTTCCCCTCCTTTAATTTTTTTTCGAACGGAATCAACCATTCAAAATATAATGCTGTAATGTACAATTAGTATGTGCAGCCTGTGAGCTCAATGCCATCAGTTTAACTGGCCAATATTCTTTTTATTAATTGAAATATTTGTATTGTAGCAACTGTTTTGACGTCAAAAACACTCAAATAAAGGTGCGATGTTGTTTTAACACTCATTTAGTTACAGTTTATATGTATGTTTATGAAAAATTCAAAAATCTATCAGGAGAATCAGAATTTTTATTGATCTATAAAAAAAGAACACGTGTTATCATTTCTTTTTTAAATTATTGAACTGTTTTTTAGTTGATGGCAAGTCGAAAGAAGTAATTGAATTAGCAATTATAAAGAAGAAATTTCTATAATGTTAAATTATGGAAGGTATAGCGTTATATAAATATTAAATGGATGCCATTTCCTTAATATTGGATATTTTTTTACAGGACTTTCGAAAGGCACATACCTAAATTATTAAAAGCTTTCGAACAAGCTATTACACGTCGCTGAATGTTTACTGGTTCGGGTTATAATTGAGTTATTTGTCTTTTTTTCTTGCTTCACGAGAAAAAAGGGACAAAACGGGTTCTTGATCTCCATAACTAATCGGTGGATCAGGATGATTTTTTGTAAACTTTGAGGTCTAGAGTAGGACACATTGTCTTTTCAATTTCGTCGTGATCCGAAGATTGGGTCTAAAGTTATTAAAGGGCAAACTTTGGACTTTAACATATGCGGCTGAGCTCTACTATACAGCATTATCGTGCTGTATGTTATGACATCTCTTTTTTAACACTTTACAACAAATTTTTAACATTTTCCAACAAATCTGAAAAGTATATATGCATTCGATTTGTCTGGCCGTTTGTCCATGCTCTAACTCCCGTAAATATACTCGGATTTTCATGCAATTGCTAAACCTTATTTAGGGTCCCCTAGACATGTTTGCTATTGTATACGAAGTATGTGAGATTAATAGTTCTTTTACAGGGATACCCAAAGGAATTCCATTACATTATGGACTATGGGAAGAAATCTTTTGTAGAGTAATTTAATGACATTATGCTATTACAAATGTATTAAAACGGATATAAATCACTGAATTTCACTATAATTACTTTAGAGCAGATCATTCATAGCATTTTTAATTCATTTACAGGGACACACAAAAAATAGGTTATACTGTCTTTGAGTAATAATTGCTGGAAATGCATTTACAATTTCAGCATGCTCTTTTAAATTCGACTAGTTTTTAGGTGTGTTAGAGGTCTGCACGGGCCCGGCCCGCAAACCGGCGGAATCGTTTCAAATTTTCTAACGGACCGGAAGAATCAGAATAGTTTTCTCAACGGGCCGGGCCGACAAACAAAATAAACGGGTCGGGCCGATAAAAAAATTTTCGGGCCTGCCGGCCCGTTCTGAAGATTTAAGCAGAAACGATAAAATATGATCTATTTTCAACGCAAATGGTTTTAACGAGAATAAATATAAATGTGCGTTACGAGCTATACTAGTTTGACAGCATCAATATAAAAATGTAACTTGTATAGTGTGAGATCGGCATCGGACAGTTAAATTGCGCGTAACCCGTTTTAATATTTTTTTAGCTGACTCATACCGGGCCGAGATCAAGCTTGCATTATTTTTCTACATATAGACTTGCCGGACCGAAACAAGACTTAATTGTTCTCAAGATCTGTAGGGCAGACAACATGATTTGTAAAATTATTAACAGCGATAAAGAACTTATGTTACATTAATCTTTGGATATACCGGGTGATTATAATTAAAATCCCGATTTTAAAAATCGATAATTTTAAAACTACTGGTCAGAATGACTTGATATTTTAGCAGAACAATCGTAAGGCAATGGAATTTTGTTTGGCGAAGGGAAAAAAATAGTTCCAAAATGTGCCGATAGATGGCGCTGTCAGTGTTCACATTGTCTAGATATATGCAAATTACTAATACGTGACATGCGCACATGAGACTTAGCTGCCATAAAAATGCAGAGCACCAGCTCTTTGCCTAAATGCTTCATCATGACTCTGACTATGAAGGATCGCGCTCTGCTCTTGAAGCTTTTTTATAAGAACGATGACTGTGCACTTACTGCTATTAGGAAGTTTCGGACATTAAAATCCATTAAATTGGGTCCAATAACCACAAAAGGTCTGCGAAAAATGATTGCTAAATTCGAAGAGACCGGTTCATTTGACGTTAAACGGGGTAGAGGAAGGAAACCAGTTTCGGCTGCTGCAGTGGAAATGTGGCTACAGCATTACAAGAACAGACTAACAGTGATGTTGGAATCAGCAGTGCACGGGGAATTGGCCGAATGCTGGATATGCCGAACAGCACGGTGCGTAAAATCCTACGGAAGGTCTTGAGCTGTTATCCGTATAAGATAACTCATGTCTAGGAGTTGCTACCTGCTGACCTGGAAGCACGTCAATCTTTTGCGCTGCAATTTCTTGCCCGGATGGAAGTGGACAACGGATGGCCATGGAACATTCTGTGGTCTGACGAAGCCCACTTTCATTTGCAAGATTCTGTAAATACGCAAAATTGCAGGATATGGGCGACTGAGAATCCGTCCCAGATACAGCCATTACCTCTTCAGTCTGAAAAGCTTACTGTATGGTGCGGAATAACGGCAGCGTTGGTCCGTTTTTCTTCGAGGAGATAAGACCTGCGGGTCCCGTTACCTACACCGTTACTGGCAAGCGGTATGAAACACTTTTGCGTAACCATGTCCTTCCGGCACTTCAGCAGCGTCAGTGTGTGGATCGCACAATATTCATGCAAGATGGCGCTCCTCCGCACATTGCTACTCCTGTGAAGCAGCTACTGAGTGCTAATTTCGGAGATGACAGGATCATAAGCCGTCATTTTCCAACAACGTGGCCGCCACGTTCCCCCGACTTAAACCCGTGTGATTTCTGGCTTTGGGGGTACCTGAAGAATGTTGTTTACAGCGGGAGGATTCAGAATCTAGCCGACTTGAAGGCAAGCATCACACACAACATCCATTGCATCAGTACAGATACCCTCCGATCTGTTGTGGAGCATGCTGTTTTGCGCTTCCAATTAGTAGCGGAACAAGGCGGAGGGCATATCGAACAACTTATGCTTTAATCATCAGCAAGGTGTTGATTCCATGAAGCTCTTTTTTTTTGTCATAATCGCTGTTGTCGCTGTATTCTGGTCTTTTCGCTAATAAATCTTTAGTAAATCCCTGAACTCTAATTTTTTTTCTTTTGGCTAACAATATTTCTGTGTTTAACGAATACATTTTTGGTCTTTCCTCCTGATATTACCCGGACAGCGCCATCTTTCGGCACATTTTGGAACTATTTTTTTCCTTCGCCAAACAAAATTCCATTGACTTACGATTGTTCTGCTAAAATATCAAGTCATTCTGACCAGTAGTTTTAAAATTATCGATTTTTAAAATCGGGACTTTAATTATAATCACCTGGTATATACTTCTTGATGGTTTTTTTAATTAATTTCTCAATAACGCGAAAGTATGACATATTTTCAGATTAATTTTTAATTGTAAAAATATAAAAGTGATAAGCCTGACTATTGAAGGCATTTGGAATCGAATAGCATTTTTTATTTTTGATGAATAAAATACTTGCATAACCTTGTTCAGATACAATAGTTTCTCAAATGGTTGCAGGTTTTTCTCCCTTCCCATGCTATCGCTTCCGGAAATTCTATTGAAAACGCTAACTATAACAATAATTTATTTCCTTTCAGTAGTCTTAAATTACTTGTATCAAAAAATGGATAATGCCATTATATTATATAGTTTCTAAATAAAGATACCTGCTATGTGTTTCTGAGAAAAAAATGAATTTAGAAATGTATCAGAAAGGCGCATATTTGAATTAACGAATGAATTTGGATTTAAAATCTTTAATAAAATGATATAGAAATACCTTTATAAATCTTCTTTTATTAAACAGCCTCAAAAATTACGATGTTTTTAACTTTCTTTCTTTTTTCTTTTATTCTAAGCCATATTAATTTTTTGATGAATCTTTATTTGATTGTTTAAAGCCTAAGAATCTTGGTAATCACTAATGTTGCTAATGTGGTATTTCCTGTAAAATCACTCCATAGATATGTATGCGGTATTCTTTAAAAAAATCTTAATTATATGAAAAAAATCGGAATTTTTTAGAAATCGTAGAAATTGTAACGGGCCAAAACGGGCCGGGCCGGGCCTGTTTTCACTGATTTCTGTACGGGCCGGGCCTAAAATATAAAAATTTAGCCGGGCCCCGGGCCGAACTTCTGAGTTTTACAACGGGCCGGGTCGGGCCGAAATTTTTTCCCTACGGGCCGGGCCGGGTCCGGGCCTGGAAATTCCGGCCGTGCGGACCTCTAAGGTGTGTCCATAATTACATAAATACGTAGCACCTATAGTCGTCGTCCGATCTGTCCGTCTTTCTGTCTGTCTGCTTATAACAGTACAGTTTACTACAAGTTACTTCCTGTGTAATAGAAAATGCGTTTCCATATGATTGAAATAGATATATTGTAACTTATTAAACAGTACAATTTTTACTACATTATTCTGAATGTGTTTCATGGAAAGTGTTTCATAAACTATACTTAAAGCATGATTTTTTTTTCTTGTTTTCCTCTGCAAACAATAGACGAAAATTTATAGGAAAAATAAAAACTATGATAAGAAATTTACTGACAGCCACAATCAGCTGATTGTAGAGAATTCAAAATAATACCGAAATTTCGAGTCATTGTTGCTGTATTATAAAGTATGTAGAAGAAAATTACCTATATTAAAAAAAATAATAATAAAGTATCATAAAGCATCATGGTTCATTGAAGTATGACTATCATATTCATTAAAAATATTAGTATAATTAATTTAACTACAATAAATAATGTGATTCGCTTGTATCGTCACCCTGCTTAAAGCATCACAATCGTCGTTTTCCAACGGTGTTATATTTAACACCTTCTGTCTGATCACTCCATAATACCCGATCTTCCTCTCTTTCTCTCCCTCTCTCTGTCTCTCTGTGTAATTATGTATATGTTATTATTAGCCTCCGATGCTATTTCTTTCAGACAAGCTAAAAATGTCGTGTCATCAGCCCTGAACTTTCTACTGAACCGATTTTGATAATTATTTTTTTTTAAATGAAAGCTATTTATTTGTAGTTGTGCCCATTTTAGCTATTTTTTAATTTATTTCCATTTTTATATTTTATTTTTAATTTTAAATGCTTTTTTACGATATTTCTTCAAAATTGTGGCAACTTAGTTTAGCTTTTCTCTCGATAATAAAAATTTATTTTCCATTATTACTTTCCACAAGTCAGAAACTTTATTTCATCAGTGAACATGTCCTCGCATTTAAAAGAAAAAAGTTAATTGTTTTCGTAAAATTTAACCACAATAAAATGATTGCATATAATTATGCACTAATTGAGGTAAAAAAATATATTTACTGAGAAATAATATTAATAATGTAAATAAAATAACAGAAAATAATTTATGATAAAAATTAATGTCTAAAGCAAAGTAAGAAATATTTCAAATGAGGAAAATGATGGCATTCAGCAACCAGATAAAATGAATTTACAATATTATTACGGACGCCTTTTTCATATTACTAATAACAGTAACTTTTAAAAAACATTTGAAGAAAAAATGACGTCACTATTTAAAACATCGCATTTTTACTCATAACGATATTACATTTCAATATTTCTTTGCATTATGGACACTGAGATTGAGATTTTACTTTCAGATGACTTCAGTTGGTGAAAATAATGTCATAGTAAAAATGAAATTAGTTTTTTTTTTTTTTTTTTTTTTTTTTTTTTTTTAATAAATTTATTTTTCTGTAGTGCATATAAAATAAAATTTCTGGATTTTGCCGGCACTCAGATTACAATTTTAACTGAAGATGTGCAAATATTTGCATGCAAAATTGTAACTGGAAAACTTGACATTAAGTTTGGAAATATATTTATTATATATTGATTCAATAATGTTATTACATTTTTTTTTTTTTTTTTTTTTAAAGCCAAATTGATCGGGTCTTTTAAACATTTCATTCGTCGAATTCGACGGGATTCCACTCGTTTTATTGTTAAAATGCATTTCCTTTTTCCCAGAGTCTATAAAAAAGCGTTTAAACTAAAGAAAAAATCCGTTTTTGATGAATCTAGTCAATGAAGAAGTAGCACGTCAAATTGTATCTCTTTATTATTCCGCAATTCCAAAGTCTCAGAGAGAAATTGCTAATCAACTAGATATTTCACGCCGTTCTGTTTGTTATTATATTGATAAACACAAGAAAAATGAAGTTAGTTCATTGCATTCTAAACGGGGTCGCCCTTCTAAAAAACCTCTATCGATTTTTTATTTATTAATTTATTTATTTATTTATTTTCTAATCGGAGGCGAAACTGAATTCTGCAATGGCAGTATCTACATTCAACTTGTATTTATTTATTTACTGAGTATTAAACATTCGTTTTTTTTTTTTTTTCAATGTTTTTTTCAATATTTTTTTTTTTTTTTTTTTTTTTTTTTTTTTTCGATCTAACTCGGGTCATCTTCATGGATAAAAGAAACTTTGACAAAACGTAATAACTTACGATAATAAAATGATAAAAATTACATAATGTGAATTTGTTAAAAATCCATATATAAAAAAAAGAGATAAAAATAAACAAAAGAAATAAATAAAAACGTAATAATTTAATAAATTTATTTCAAATCTACGTGAAAATACATTTTAAATAGTAATTTCTTTTAAATATTCTATATGTAACTTTGCTATCACAAAACTATCAGCGAACATGCATAATTTTAAAGCTTTTTTACCACTCAAAGCAACTAATATGAAGGGCATCTATGTGAGCAATGGCAAAATTTAATAATAAGCGATCAAATGAAATTAATTTTTTAGCAAGCTTGTGCATTTTATCTTAATGCTGTGTACTTTTATTATTATTATAGGCTTTTTTTTTTTTAATCTCAAGCTCAGAATATACTTCTACTTCACATTTCTTCAGCTTCTTTTGGTGCAATCGTTTCTTCATTTGAAGCCATCTCATGGTCGCAGCTCTGAAATAAGAGAAAAAAAGTTTTAACAACAATGTTTAAACCTTAAAAAAGACAAGTTGGAAACTGCACGCAAAGCGTAGCAAATGAGATGTGTTCGTATTATGACGGTGTCTTAAAAATATTCAGATCTTGCTATTATAGTATACAGTATTTCGAATACAGTATAGTGGTCGAAACCTTTTATTTGTTCCTGTAAATCATAGGTTCCCAACCTTTTATGGGTCACCGCCCCCCTTAGAAGAAAAAATATTCCGACGCCTCCCCCCCTTCTCTTCCATAATAGTTAATTACACCGATCAAAATATCGTTGCATATTATCTATACCTTTCTTTTTGTCTATTTATTAATAAACACAAAGTAAAAATTATAATTAAAGGGTCTATCAAACCTAATAAAAAGTTGTTCAATTAAAAAAAAAAAAAAAAAAATTACATAAACTTGCTAAAAAAATTGCATTTAATATATTAAAGATATCCTAAATCTTAAATATATTATTATCAGGTTGGCAAGTTTTTGACATGCGACAGTTTTTGACGGTTTTAACCATGATTTAAACCGTCATGTCAAAAACCTCCTTGTCAAAAATGTCAAAAACACTCAAAAACCTACATTTATATGTAAATAAAAATATTTATTTACATTTATATATCTTCATATATTTATATTTAATAAGTAAAATTTATTTTCTTTTAATAAAGAAAATGTTTCTAAATATGTTCTAGAAAAAAAAAATTTAAATTTTTGAACAGTAAACAAAATCTTAGAAGGCTATAAACAAATGCAAATTTTTCAAGTCTGGTCCAACTTCTGATTTAGTAGAATTAGCCGAACAACTTTCATAATGTCCTGCCAGTGCTGCTGTAATAGAAAAAGTGTTTTCCAGTTTTCGACTAATTCATTCAAAACCACGTAATTGAGTAGGAGCAGAAAAATGTTCAAAATTGATTATGTGCTACTGTATGCTACGTGAGCAAATGAATTGGATTATTGTACTAAATTTCTAATTTGATAATTTTCATTTAGATTGATTTTCATTATGTAATCAAATTAATTGGAAATATTTAATCAATGTTTTATTTGTTAAAATTATGTATTTAATTAGATAATAAAAAAACCTATATAATATTTTGTGTTATAAAAGTATTTCATAAATCAGTGTAATATTTTTTCTGTTTTGACTTTTACAATTGTTAGTTACTTTTTTAGAAAAACGGTAAATTTTAAATCACCAGTCATTTTTGGAATTTTTAACTAAAATGAAGATAATAAAAAAGTAACTCTTTTCTACATATATCTGTTTACAATATTCAGCCTATTTATGTACTATACTGAAAAATTATATTTTATACAAATAGAGTAAAACCCCGATAATTCGGATTAATTGGGACCAGACCCAATCCGGATTTTCCGGACAGTTAGAAAAAAGATGAAATAAAATAAAACATACTTATAGAAAAACACTTTTATGTTAAACTGAAAATTGTCTGAATTCAATGCTGCATCTTTATAAATATAAATATTTTTCTGCAAGTGATATTTGTAGAAGCGTTTTACTAAAATAACAAGGAAACAGACCTATGGCCTAACAGAGATCGGAAAGCGATCTTTACAGACAACAGGTCTTATAGGGACTATTTTACCTTGTTTTCTTGCAATGCTCTAAGTAAAAATTTATTGTGCAGTGATTTTTTATGACATTTCTAAGTGAATTAAATAGAAAATTTGGGAAAATTGGAATTGCCAAACTTAGTGATACATTGTTGTTTCTTTGAAAGATAACATAAAAGCGTTTAAATAAGAAAACTTAAGGTATGTGTGTGTTGAGATAAAAATGGTTTATAATGATGTGTTATAATCATAAGTATAATAAATAATATGCATTATATTTAAATGCAAATTAACCTGCTGGATATTATGTATGTAATGTGTATAGCATTAAATATATATATTAAACACGTGTATAAAGTTCGACACTTTTAAAAATCCTGCATTTGTAACACTTAACTTGTTCCTTATAAATATTAGCTATGTCAAAATGCACACTAAATAACCTTAAATTTTTTTAAGTGTTAAAATAATAATAATAAATAAACAAGATACTTAAACATAATTTTTCTGCATGTCCATTTTGAGATAAATTTCTGAGATTTGAAATCTGACATTTTTACCTTAATTTTTATTAATTAAAAATATTTTAAGACCTGTTAATTACCCATAACATAATTAAATTTCAACATAATGTATGGCAACTGTTGCTAGTTTTAAAATTTGTTTCCTAAACAAATTCTAACGCACTGCAGCAAATTGCAACACTATGGGTTTTTGACGGTTTTAACCGGTTTAAACCTTTGTCATGTCAAAAACCCTTTTTTGACGTCAAAAACCCAACCCTGATTATTATATATAAAAACACAGTTTGAAAAGCTTAAAACTTCAAATATTACCCCCTTCGCGACGGGTGCTTTTTACGAAACTTTAAATGTTTTGTCACAGGTTTTTAAAACCAGAAATTTGTACCCTATTAAAACGAAAAAAATGCTCCGATTAAACACTGAGAAAAAAAATATGCCGCGTTCAACTAGAACGAATAGTTAGTCACTTTCTAAATACCTAAACTAGAAATATAGATGTCCAAACTATGCGAGTAGGGTAAACAACTAAGCTGAATAGGCGAAATGACTTGACATTTCTAGTTCCTTCTTTTCTAGGAGACGAAACGACATTGAACCGTTTCAGTAGCGAGAATTTATCGCTTGATTTTAGGAATGATTTTTTAAGCTATAATTACAGTTACTAAATCAAATCTCTCGAGTTCGCATCTATTTGAAGAAATTTTTAGATGAGTTTGACAACAAAAGTATCGGAAAACGAACTTGAATTCCAGTAAGAGACTCTAGAACTGTCTAAGAAATGGAACTAAAATTTATAAGGATGACATGGAACTATTTTTTCTAGAACCATTACTTAGATTCTATATGCCAGAACCGTATTTTTTTCTCAGTGAATAAGGCAAATTTTACAATATAATTTTACTGGTGGGATAAACAAGTATTTGTAAGCCTTTTTGCGGCACTTATACATGTCGCTCTTCCCCAAGGGGTTATATATCGAGCGTTTTCGGTCAGAACTTCATCATCCTCAGGGCAGTTTTCTTTATGTACTAAAACCGGGTGGTAAAAGATCTGGCGTCCCATGGGTACGAGAACCCTAGCTTTCCAAGTGTGAGATTTATTTAGCGGTTTACGGTAGTGCATATTTGTCTTTTGGTGGTTCGCCCTTCACAATTACGTGATAACCACCGAAAATATTTCTGAGCATTTTTATTTCATATTCTCACGGAGAGCATCAATCTCGAGAGATCTTCGCAGACTTCTCCCCATTGGATTGAACGAGTCGCTGAGCCTTGGCGGGGCCACCCGGCTCCCTTAGCGGAGAAACCGTCTAGGGGTCTAATCAGTCTCGTTCGCCTGGTTTTTACTTTGTGAGTTCCAGGTAGCCAGAAGATACCGGTAGGGTAGACTGGTAAATTAAAGGTACACAACAATGGCAGGCTCTAGTGAAAGAGCTAGCAGTTTAGACGACTCAGTAATAGATGAGTCTTTAGATCCTCGGATCAAGGCAAAGGCGTTGATTGACCGGATGAAAACGGTCCTTATAACTGGCACTGCTAAAACGCAGAAAGAAAAGCTGGAATTGAGTGCAGTCGTCTCTCAGTTGGACGATGTTTATGAAATGTTCATTGAACAAGCGCTGGCTTTGGCAGCAGCCAGGAGTGAGAATGAGATTCTGAAACAACAGGTGGCAGAGAAAGACCAGCGAATGACCACCTTCGCAGACGCCACTCGGCAGTCGGTTCCGGGGGTGAAGGAGGGGGCGCCTCCGCGTCCTAGTGGAGGAAGAGGGAAGACCCGTTCCAGAGGCCCGGCCACAGATCACGTGATTCTCATCTATCCTAAGGATAGGAAGGAGGGAGTCAAGAGTGTGGAACAGAGAGTTAAAAGGGTCATAAAGCCCGACGAGCTCAAAGTAGAAGTCCTCGGGCAAAGACATACTAACTCAGGAGGCCTCTTGGTTCGCCTCGGATCCCGCAGGGATGTGGAGACGCTCGAACATGCAGTGAAAGAGGCTGAAGAGCTGAAGGATACCGTGCAATGCAGGGTGCCTCAGCTTCGAAAGCCGCGTGTAATCATCTTTGATATCCCGAATGAGTATTCGGGCGAGGAGGTTCTGAAGGCAGCCTCGGAGCAATCGAATGTGGAGGTGGAGTCAATGTCCATCAAATTTCCCATTAAAGGAAAAGACTTGACGAATTGGGTGATAGAGTGTTCACCAGCCACCTTCCACACATTACTTGGTCAGAAAAGGATTACCATTGGCTGGTCGAGAGTGAAGATCGGAGAGCATTTGAGAGCAACGCAGTGTTACAAGTGTGGTCGCTACGGTCACATTGGTGGGACGTGCCCCAACGAAGACAAATGTCTTGAATGTGGTGGTGATAAGCATAAGAGTAAGCAAGCAAAGAAGTCTTGCAAGTTCAGTTGTTTGAACTGTCGTGAAGTTAACAAACTTTACCCACCACATATGAGGGTGAACATAAATCATTCAGCCCTCGACCCCAAATGTCCATCGCGAGCTTTAGAGGTGAGTCGTTTAAAACGACGCGTCGATTATGGCGACTAAACTAGTAATAGGACAGCAAAATGTGGGCAAGTCTTTGACGACGATGAATGCGATGCAGCTCGACCTCATGGACTACGATATATTGTGTCTTCAGGAGCCTTATATCTCTCATGGGAAAATCGGTGGAATCCCAAATGACATTGTGACATTCTATTCGAAGACGCGGTGTCGTGCCGCTGTCGCTGTGTTGAACAACTCACTCCCGGTGATGGAAGTTCTCACAGCTAGTAACATCGTTGCAGTGTCAATAGATGTGAGCCCTGAAATCAAAGTCGTGGTCGCTTCGATCTACCTTCAACCAGAGGGGGAGGTCGACGCAGAGCTGAACTTGTTGCGGGACTTGCTCCACAAGTATAAGGACAGCAGTGTTCTATTGGTTGGAGACTTTAACGCTAAAAGCTCGCTTTGGGGTAATCCTCTGCACACCGCCGATGTACGTGGTGACCAGGTAGTAGAATTCATTGAGGAATGTGAATTGCAGCTCTTGAATGATCCTTCTAGTGAGGAAACGTTTTGGAATGCCAATGGAAAGTCCTGGATCGACCTTGCTCTGGGGCGTTTCAAGCCTCCCACAAGAGCAGTTGGATGGGAGTTGGAGCCTCGTGAGACGGGCACCCAGCATAGACGTATAAGGACGGTTCTCAGTACGGAGATACCAGTCCCTCGCCCTCGTTATCGGGTGAGAGTGAAGGATCTGAACCTCGAGAAACTCCGAGTGGCCCTGTCTCGTGAGATAGGGAGCATGTCTCTGGACTGGCTGGAAGGGAAGTCCGTCAGCGAGTGTGTCGAGTCCTTGACAGAGATCGTTCAAAGACTCTGTAACGAATCCATCAAAAGGAAGGGAAGTAGGAAGAGGAAGGTCCCGTGGTGGAGTGCTTCTCTTACGATCGAGCGAAAAGGGGTACAGGCAGCGAGGCGCCGTGCCCAAAGATGTAGCATTGAACTGCAGCGAAAGGAGTACGAATTAATTTATCGTAAACTCAAAAGCAAATTTAGACGATCGGTCCGCAGGGCCAAGTGGGTTCATTATCGGTCAATTCTCGAAGAGATAAATCCGAATAATCCTTTTGGCCCTCATTTCGACTGGATCAGAGGCCGATCTACGGGTCGCCTCAAGCTCAGTTCAATAACCGATCGGAGTGGTAACAAAACCGCGGACTTCTCCTCTACTATAGATGAACTGCTTAATTATCACTTCCCAGTAGTTAAAGGTGAAGATAACCGCCCTGTTCAGTTCAATACTGAGGACTTGATGCACGATCTCGCTGATGACGACCCGGAATTCACTCTGAAGGAGATTGAAGGGGTTTTCAGGTCATTGAATAGAGGCAAGGCACCAGGAATGGATGGATTACCTCTCGAGATAGTCGAGATGCTCTTCAGGGCAAACAAACCCCTATTTAGAGGGATCTTGAACCGATGCCTGCAGGAAGGTGTTTTCCCAGATTCGTGGAAAACGGCAGAACTGGTTCTCTTCAATAAGTGCGACAGGGATCGCTCGGCTGCTAGCTCATATAGGCCCATTTGTTTGTTGCCTGCTTGGAGTAAGATCCTTGATAGGCTGGTGACTAATAGGTTAGCTTACCATGCCAGACAGTCAGGTTTTCTTCACGAGAACCAATTTGGGTTTACTCCTGGTGTAGGCACGGAGAACGCACTTCATGAAGTGCGAAAGACAGTAGATGACTGTCATAGGAGAGAAAACGATTGTTGTATGATCATGTTAGACATAAGGGGAGCATTTAACAACCTGTGGTGGCCGTCGATCTTTGAAGCACTAGCAAAAATGGGGTGCCCTCGTAACCTTTTCCATCTGGTGAAGAGTTTTCTGTCCCAGAGGAAGGTACTGTACCGAACTGAAATCTTTTCTATGGTGCATGAGTATAATGTGGGTTGCCCGCAGGGTTCTAATTCCGGACCTTTCTTCTGGAACTTGGTCGCAAACTCACTCCTAGAGCTGGAGTTGGGGAGGTTTGCGCGGCTGATTGCGTATGCGGATGACTTTGCACTTCTCATTGAAGGTCCGAACGCATATCAATGCGGAAGACGAGCAGAACAAGCATTAAGCAGAATTGCAGAATGGGCAAAAGCACACAAGCTCGCTTTCTCTCCGGAGAAAACAACTTCCATCTACTTCCGCCTGATGAGACGGATGGGACAGAAGAGGAACCCCTCTACTGCTCCACGTATACGTTTTTTGGGACGAAACGTTCAGTCAGTACAGTCTGCCAGATACCTCGGTGTCATGGTAGACGCAAAACTCAATGGAATGGCACATGTGGCGTACATTAAGGCAACGATTGCGAACTACACTAGATCCCTACGCTACCTCAGTCAGAGGGACTGGGGCTTGAGCGGGTGTGTTCTGAAGAGATTGTACAAACTGGGAATCGAGAGGATAGCTACATATGCAAGTAGTTTCTGGTGGACAGGTACACAACGCATGAGGGAAAAACTGGTCTCCGCGCAGAGACCGGCCCTCTTGTCAATAACCAGGTGCTTTCGTACCACAAACACGGAAGCCACACAAGTCCTGGCTGGGTGCCTCCCACTGGATCTGCAATGCGAGAAGGAGTGCATTCTCGCACGCATCCTCCGATTAGATTGTGATTTGGATTACGGTCCGATTCACTTTCGAGCAGACGAAGTAGAAAGGAAAGTGTCTCATTTCAGATACCACCCGGCGAGGGCTCCATCCATCGACTGGAGGGAAGCTTCAATACAAAGTGTGGAATTGGACCAGGGGACATCGGTGTATACTGATGGGTCCAAAACCGAATCAGGTGTCGGTTCGGGGTTCGCAGTCTATGAAAATGGGGCATTGGTGGTGGAGAGGTCTTACAGCCTCCCACCGTACGCCACGGTCTTTCAGGCGGAACTTACAGCAATAATTAAGGCTATCGAGCTGTGTGGCTCACTGTATGAGAGCTTTTCAATTTACACGGACTCAATGTCGTCTCTGTATGCGCTTTCGCTCGCGAATCCTCAGAATCCACTTGTGGTACAAATACACGAGCTGAGGGAGGGTCTGGAGATTAAGTGGTTTTGGATTAAGGCGCACGTTGGCGTCAGGGGTAACGAAGCTGCAGATAAACTTGCAAAAGCAGGAACTGAGCTTGATGTTACCGACACCCATGTTTGCCTTCCACCGAGTGTTGTGAAACACTATGTACACCAGGAATTTATTAGAACCTGGCAAGACCGGTGGGAAGGCGAGGCTCTGGGCAGAAGCGTCTTCGAAATCATACCGCGAGTTTCAGAGAGACGCGCCTGGACATCTCCACTTATAAACTGGGTGGTAACCGGCCACGGCCCTTTTCCGGCTTACTACAGACGTTTCCGGATCAAACCCTTGCCTCGTCCGTGCCCGTTCTGTTCATCTCCTGCTCCAGCATCCAGTCGTCACATTCTGTTGGAGTGTGTGGGAACTCAGCCACTGAGGGAACGTCATTGTCCGAGGCTCTCATTACTCTCGGTGCGGAATTACTTTGTGGTTCCAAAGCTCAGGAAGGCTCTCGAGTCCTTCTTGAAGGAGGTAGAGCCTCACCTTTGGTAGGTCTACCTTTTCCCTCGTGGAGGAATCTCATAGTTGAAGGTCGTCTTTCTGGGGGTGTTCTGTGCTCAATGGAATGGTTTAAGTGATGGCAAAAGAGGGCAAGTACCTTATTGTATATATGTAAATAGTTACTATATTCATTATTAATTCCTATTTTAGTCTAACATGCGAATACCGGTGTGGAGACACCTATTAATCTAGATGTAAACCGCTCCTGCGGTTCCACCCTGATCAACAGTTCTCTGTATTGTAGTCTTATTAATAAAAGGAGTTTTGAAATTATGTGTGAGTTGTCTTTATTTCAGGGAACATAGCCCATGTTGAGGGTGGGGTCGACGGGGCTTGGCGGGCCCTCTTGCTCATGAGGAGTCTTGATAACGCATCCAGAATTCCATCTCAAACCTAGGAGCACGAGCGGCAGCGGCGTTGTTGTGCCAAGTGTGAGGTGTCAGAAGATCAAACGCAGGGCCAGATTTCAGTCCCCCGCTGAAGTTCTAAGTTGACTGAGTGTAGGTAAGGAATCTTCAAGCTGAGGTTGATCTATTTCAACTCGATGAGAACCAACGTCGTTGGCTTTTCTAGGGGAGGTCGCGACCCCTTGTTGAAGTGATCTGATGGTTTGGAATTCGCCTCTCACGGTCCGTGAGCTTCAGCAAATGTGCATATCTGATAGACGGCCAAAGGGGGGCTCTTGAGCGCCGTGGCGGCCCCGATCATTGATAGACGGCCAAAGTGGGGCTCTCGAGCACCGTGGCGGCCCCGATCAGAGCACGGTGTGATGACCAGCAATGGTCGCGTACACCTACCCAATTGCTTTATGTATAAAATTCTTTTTCGCACGCTAACGTAATTCGAATGTAAATAAAGCTGCCCCTAGGATAATCGAGTTTTGATCGAAAGCATTCGAAGAAGATATTTGAAGTTTTAAATTTTTAAAAACTGTGCTTTTATAAGCAACATCTTTTAGATGTGTGACAACTTTAACGTATTAAATGTTTCACAAGTAATAATGTGAATAAATAGAAAATCAATAAGAAGATAAAAAAAAAAGTAATGATATAAACATAAAATCAATAAGAAATAAAAAATAAAAAATATAAATAAGATGGCTGAGGCTTATGAAATTTTAACAATTTGTTAATATCGAGTTCCAATTTTGTTAACATCAGTCATAAATCAGTGACGTGCAGTCTATTTCTTCTCTTAGTTACTAATTTAAATACTACATTTAACCTATGCTCAGTCAAATAAGATGATGGAAATGCAATTATTATTTATTTTTATTTATTTATTTATTTATTTATTTTTACTTTTGCTTGCAACTCAGGGTAGAAATCTGGTATAGACTTTTGAAGACAGAACACTTGGTATCCACTTCCAAATTTTACTTTTAGTTCTTCATTAGTTGTGAATTCTATGAGTTCCTCTTCTAAATTTGATGATTCTACTGTATCTGCATTTGCTAAAGAATCTAAAACCCAACTTGGTTTGTTAATGTTTAAAAAATGTTCTGGAATCGCTCATTAAAATCTATATGAAGAGAGTCTAAGTGTTGGCAGTAAGTAAGTAAATCGTCCTGCTTTGCAGAGACTGCTGCTAATGCAGGAAAATGGCTGTATTCACTTCTACCTAGATTTTGCTTGAACATAACAAGTTTCCTCACAAAAGCATCTATGACATTTTTTGTTTTATTAAATTTAACTCATCACCTTGCAATTGTAAATTGACTTTATTGAATATTCTAAACAAGTCTGTCAAATAATCAATGTCATTTTTGGATATTATCAGGTTTTCGTACAGTTTTTCATCGCTTTTTTCAATGAAATCCAGTACTGAGTCAAAGAGATTGAAAAAAACGATTTGAACAAATACCTCTCGAGAGCCCACAAACTTCTGTGTGCAAGAGCAAGCTATTGTAATCTTCATCATTTTCACTACAAAGTTGGCCAAATAATATGTCATGCAAATAATGGCTTCTAATCTTAATATACTGTTGTAATAATGTAATAAAGCGACATATGCAGCCGTTCATTCAGGTTTTTGGCAATCAAATACTAACGATGAATAACTCAATGTACAGCGAGTATATTTGGTACTGCTTCTTTCAAATACGCTATGAAACGCTTATGACGCCCCGTCATTGCTGGAGCACCATCAGTAGCTGCTGACAAATTATTATGAATAGGAATTTCTCTTAGAAGAAACATGTTCATATTGTTAAATAATAAATATAGATTTTCCTTTTGTATCAGTTTCAAATTTTTAGCAAATAATAACAAGATATTTTTTTCTTTTATGAATCAGGCATATAGTAAGAGTAGCATTTCGTTATTTGGTAGTGTTAATTCATGGAGTAGAATGTAAAATTTGCAAATCTTTAAATAATTGCATAATGATATTTCAATGGCTTTGGCCATTTTATCTATTCTTCTTTGTACACAATTAATACCCAGAGAAATTTTTTTATGTACTTGACGGTGTTTTAAAAGAACAATTGTTATTACCTCTTTGATTGCCGGCAAGATTAATCCCTCGCCAACTATATATGGTTTTCCCGCTTTTTTCGATTAGCAATGCAATATTATATGAAGCTCGTAGTTCGTAATCTTCTTGTTTAGAAGAGAATCAAAGTTTGATACAGTTTCCTCTTTTAAATATTTTTTTCTAGACCTTGAAAATACGATAAATCCTTGTTATTTTTATCAGCATGCATTTTATTAAAATGTTTTTTGTAATTTAGAAGGCTTCATGGCTTTATTTGAAAAAACTTTCTGCCAAATTAAACACATGTGTAATGATTGGTTTGTTGGAGAATGCGTAAATCCATATTTCAAATATTCAATACTATACTGACAGCATTTCTTCTTAGATTCACGCATTTCGAAATACAAAATTTATCACAGTTTAAATAGATTGATGTTAATTTCTTGAGCAGATTCAAAGTATAGTTTCGTTTCGAAATCTCTATCCAGGCATAAGTTGCCGTATTTCCCACATTTTTCGAAATACCAATTTTTAAAATATAACTTTAATTATTAAACTTTTAGTGAGCTTAATATTGCAAATTCTGCATTAGTGATAGTTATAGTATAATGATCAATTGTTTGTTACTAAATCAGAAGGTTAAATTACATTTTTATATCCTCAAACATGACAAAATAAAATTATTCCTCACTGAGAGAATTAAAAATTACAGCGTTCATCCAAAAAGCATCACCTGATCACAAGTGAAGGGCAAAAGAAAGAGTCGCACGCCATTAGTTCGAAGAAGTTCTCCTTCTCTGCAAATTGCTACAGGTGAGAGCAGATCCCAAGTCTAGGCTCTTTTCATAGATTTTCATTTAAATCTATATTTAAGATTTTTATCATGCCCGGACAAAACCAGAGATACGGGTCAACTAGTTTCATTATATTATTTTTTTAAATAAGTAGGTATGGCGTCACCGCCCCCCTTGACTGTCATGACGCCCCCTATTTTCTTCTGGACCCGTCACCGCACCCCAGGAAGGCT
The DNA here is from genome assembly GCA_964019185.1 of Maratus speculifer. Lineage (NCBI taxonomy): Eukaryota > Metazoa > Arthropoda > Arachnida > Araneae > Salticidae > Maratus > Maratus speculifer. Next base: position 362,309,984 of record OZ025292.1, read on the forward strand.
CCAGCGCCCACTGGGGGGCGGTACCGCCCCCGTTGGGAACCTATGCTGTAAATACTATCTGCTTTCTGTTATACTGGAATCAACTTGTATTAAAAATCAGCAACATATATCAATTTCATAAATTGTGAAGTCATTTAATATAATTAAAACACTTCCCAAACATTATTTCCCCGTAAAGTATGTAGTGAATTACTTTTGTATGGCCCTGTAAATAATAATAATAAATATTCTCTGAATCACAGATTGTACAGAAATTATTATTTATTTATTTATTTATTTATTTATTTATTTATTTATCTATTTATTTATTTATGCATTTAAAAAAACATAGTAGATAGTAACATAGTAGATACCTATTATTTATTTTTCGATTACGCTTCAAATATTTTGGAAAACTGTGGGCAGACGAGGCTTCGCAATGTAGTCTAACCAAAGAAACTGAAAATTTGTGATTATTACAAATGTACTGATTAAACCTATATTGGATTAATTAAGTGATTTAAAATGATTTTTTTTTTCAACATCTACCACGCTCGGCCTTAAAATTGAACAAAACTGACGCCAACAAAAACAGCACCCGTTTCTGGCTAATTTTCTCCGGAATTTTATTCAAACCTCAGCCATTACATTTAGATCATAACATCAAATATAAAATTTCATTGAAAAATATTCGAAAATTGTTCATTCAAACTGCAAAAATTTATGAACAAAAACTGCGCCAACTCCAAGCCAGTTTTCCCTGGAATTTTATCCTCAGAAACCTGAGCCATTACATATAGCACATTAGAACATATAGCACACATTATTCCCTTAAGTTATTACAATAATTTAATAAATCAAGTAAATTAAAAAATATTTACCATGGATAGGGCTTCATAAAGGCAATGTACAAAATCTTCAGCCTGCAACAGAAAATGAGCAAACGTTTAAAATAGCACAGAGAATGCTTATGACGCATAGTTCACCCAAAAAATAATTGTGTGAGAAGTAAAACATTTGTGAATTAGAGATACAATCGGCAAAAAGGGGGGGAAATAGAGATAGAGGGACATTTTAATCACCAAGTTTTGACAGAAACGACGAAAACAGTTTTTCGACTGGAAATATATATATATACAGGGTGAGTCATAAATATCGAAACAATAGGCTACCTCCTTAAATATTGCCCCTAGACCCATACTTCTAATTGCAAAGTTTCATAAAAAAAGGTGAATTTTTTGATAAGATAAGTTGCAACTCCATGGGGGGTCTATTTTAAAAAATAAGAAAATTAAATTTTTATACGGCCCCCAGAGGATAAAACTTCCAATTAGAAAAATTTTCCTTATCCATTCCTGAATTGAACAACAACAAAAAATTCATCTCGATATCTACAAATCCCGGAAAGATATTAAAATCCAAAATTTTTAAAAATTCGTGACTTACACCACTTAAGCATACATCTGAGCGCAGCGAAATCAGTTCATTTGAAGTACAATTTAGGGATCGACCATAAATTTACGCATTGTTAAATGTCGATCCAAGACAATACTTTAACTTTTAGATATAAAATAAAAGCGTATAGGTTTTTGCTTTAAACTTCCCTGAAATATGCTAGATGTCTGCAATATCTCGACCTTGGCGCCAACCTCGTAACTGGCACGACCCACAGGCCGGACCGTCTTATTAAACACTTATTAAAGGTGTTATTAAATTAAGTGATATTAATTAAACTCTCATTAAAAGTATCTTAGAAACTTATTGCCGCAGGCAATAAGTTTAGTAAAAATAGTAATAGCGATAATATTACTTCCATTAACGGAATCACTGGAAATATATTTTAATAAATTACATAGAAATATTTTCAAAAATATATCTTTTTTACTATTCAGCTTCAAAATTTATGATGGTTTTTAACCTATTTTTACTGTCTTCTATCTTTACAAGAAGAAAGTATTGTATTCATGGAAATTTTGAATTCCGGTTTTCGACGGATTCACACGTTTTAGGGCTCAGAGATACCGAAAAACATGTTTTTGCAAAATGTCTGTCTGTGAGTCCCTGCACAAGGAAAAAATTTGAAATCGACGTAATAAAAAATGAGGTTTAAATCAACTGACGCATTTAAACAGTAACTAAAGAGGGTGAGAATGGCAAAACTTAAACAAAATCTAAAATCGAAACTTTACAGGACGGAGTTAATCACCTAGAAATTTTTAAAAAGTATTTAAACGTTAGGAGCCCATCTTTGTTTAAAACTAAATGCACTTTTCTGCATCAAATGTTTTTATTTCAGTATTTCTCATTTTTAAACTGACATAAGTCAATAACCGTCGGTTACGGTAACAGTCCCGCGATTTCAATAATTTTTTAACATTTCAAAAAAAAAAAAAAAAAAAAAAAAAAAATGCCTAACGTGCCGAAAGATGTTTTCAGCTCAGAAAATTTACTTTAAAAAATATGATTTGTTTACAAAAAATTGCATCTTTTTTTATATTGCTATTTTAAATAATTTTATTTTAAAAATATATATATTATTTAAAATACTGAATCAAAATTGAAAATTAGACATTTTCATTTAATCAAAAGAAAAAATTCAACGCGATAAATAATATTTTGAGTTATAACAATTTTAATTTACTCTAAATTTTTTGGAAAAGAAAATTATTAAAAAGTCTTATGGTGTGATAATGCTTACAAATTCTATGGTTAACCATCATAAAACATTCAAAATTCTAACTATATAAATAAATAAATAAAATAAATGTTTCCTGGACCCATTACAGCAAAATTGTTTCTTCAATTACACGCATTTCAATTTGTGTCTGATCCCTTGAAATCTCGCGATTTATTAAAATTATCATAACTCTCTGAGTTTTGAAAATATCAAAATTTTTGTTATTGTAAGTTTTATCCTCTGGGGGCCGTATAAAAATTTAATTTTCGTAATTTTTAAAATAGACCCCCCCCCCATGGAGTTGCAACTTATCAAAAATTTCACCTTTTTTTAGGAATTTTTGCAATTGGAAGTATGGGTCTAAGGGCAATATTTAAGGAGATAGCCTACACTGTTAAAAATAAATCTGTGAATTCCAGGTGAAATTACCGGCAGCAATGTAGCCGAACTGTTACCGTTCCGTAAGTAGATTTACCGTTGTGGGACATACAAGAAAGGAAAACTTCGTTTGAAGAAGCGGTAACTTTCTGTTACAAAGTCTGAATTTTAATGATAATAATATAATTTTTAAAATTAATAAATCTATTAATCGTCAAAGAATTCGAAATTACCGAGCGATTTAAAGCTGCTATGTATTTTACTTATTATTATCATTGCACAATTTAGTTCACGCCGTCCTCAGGATCGAACTCGGGACCTCTTGATAGCGGAATAAATCCTTACTAACCGAGCCAAAGCTGCTGATTCCGGGTTGTACAGAATATGTTTTTTATGAGTTAGTGGGAAAATCTGTTGTGCTTTTTAAAAATTTCCTTTCAGATATATTCCTTAGAATATTTGTAAACAGTTTATTTTATTTTATTTTAGACTGATGCATAATGCTTATTATTTTTTAAAATCAATTTTTCTTTCTAAATAGTTTAAATAATAAAAAAAAAACACTGTTTAAAACCACTGTTTATTTTATTTTTTTTGAATGAATGAATGAATGAATGAATGAAAAAAACTTTTTATTAACAACTTTTTTTTAGAAAAATAATGTTATAGACAATTTTTTGAAATTGTCGTACACTATTTATTTATTTATTGGCTAATTAATTAAACGATTTTTAATAAGAAATAAGAGAAAAGTAAACAGAAAAAATGTAATTTCAAAGGGACTTTTTATGTTTTCATTACTTCTTGTCGCTAGTGGGATACGAACCCACAATCTGCTCTCGCAGGCAATTAGCGGTATGGTGCCTTGACCACTCGGCCACGGAGCCCTTTATACAACGGAGTGTCTCCGTTTTCTGTTTTTATTTCCACCCGTTTCGTTATTTTCAGGAAATATGGTGGGATTTGCTGATTTGTAACGGATAATGCCCTTTTGTTGTGAAAAGGGACTTTTTCTGTGAAATTCAGGAAAAAAATATTCGTGAATTTCAGAATTTTTTTAACAGTGTATTGTTTCGACATTTATGACTCACCCTGTATATATATATATATATATACAGTGGCTCACAAAAGCGTTCGTACACTTAGGAATTTCAATGAAATAGTGCTCTATCCATTAATTAAAATTAATATTTTAGAATGGGTATTTAAGAGTAAGATCTAGGACTCATTCTTAAGAAAACTACAGAAAATATTTTAAAAACATAGCAAAACTTTATTTTGAAAAAATCATTAACCAAAAAATAACAAAAAAGTTATCTCACAAAAGTCTTCGTACACTTTAAAAAAAATCGCTGTATATTTGTAAATACTGTAATATTTCGCTAAAGTTATTCTTAATAGGATATTATTTAGCACCCACAATAGTTTTTTAAACACCTGGGAATATATTCAACAAAAGGGCATTATCCGTTACAAATCAGCAAATCCCACCATATTTCCTGAAAATAACGAAACGGGTGGAAATAAAAACAGAAAACGGAGACACTCCGTTGTATAAAGGGCTCCGTGGCCGAGTGGTCAAGGCACCATACCGCTAATTGCCTGCGAGAGCAGATTGTGGGTTCGTATCCCACTAGCGACAAGAAGTAATGAAAACATAAAAAGTCCCTTTGAAATTACATTTTTTTCTGTTTACTTTTCTCTTATTTCTTATTAAAAATCGTTTAATTAATTAGCCAATAAATAAGTAAATAAATAAATAGTGTACGACAATTTCAAAAAATTGTCTATAACATTATTTTTCTAAAAAAAAGTTGTTAATAAAAAGTTTTTTTCATTCATTCATTCATTCATTCAAAAAAATAAAATAAACAGTGGTTTTAAACAGTGTTTTTTTTTTTTATTTAAACTATTTAGAAAGAAAAAATGATTTTAAAAAATAAAAAGCATTATGCATCAGTCTAAAATAAAATAAAATAAACCGTTTACAAATATTCTAAGGAATATATCTGAAAGGAAATTTTTAAAAAGCACAACAGATTTTCCCACTAACTCATAAAAGACATATTCTGTACAACCCGGCATCAGCAGCTTTGGCTCGGTTAGTAAGGATTTATTCCGCTATCAAGAGGTCCCGAGTTCGATCCTGAGGACGGCGTGAACTAAATTGTGCAATGATAATAATAAGTAAAATACATAGCAGCTTTAAATCACTCGGTAATTTCGAATTCTTTGACGATTAATAGATTTATTAATTTTAAAAATTATATTAAATTATTATCATTAAAAACCAGACTTTGTAACAGAAAGTTACCGCTTCTTCAAACGAAGTTTTCCTTTCTTGTATGTCCCACAACGGTAAATCTACTTACGGAACGGTAACAGTTCGGCTACATTGCTGCCGGTAATTTCACCTGGAATTCACAGATTTATTTTTAACAGTGTATTTAATTGATCAAATCAGTACATGGCAGCTTGTCTGTCTAAATTGAAAAAGTTTGGAAATGACCAAAACAGCCGTCATTACGAACAATTAAATTAAAATATTTGAATGCTTGGGCAGTTAATTTCGTATGGGATTTTTTTAAAAATAAATGTGTAAAATAGTTGTAAATCAAAAGAAAATTAAAAATATATCTAATATTACTTAAAAATACATACTTTTTTCATTAACTTTATTAATGGGATTGCAAACAATGATAACCAAACTTCTTTTATATTTTAGATGTGATTTTACAACGTGTTTATTCAGCCCTCTCCCCATATCATACACTGTAGAAAATTCTATGAGGATACTAAAAATCTTCTAGGAAACTGCGATACCTATAGATTGTATTTAACTGCAATGAAATAAATTCGTGTATAAGATTCATATTTGTGCTGTAAAAAAATATCTGTCAGTTTATTAAGAATTTTCTAGGGAATTGGAATGCTTAGACCTTTTTATGTAACAGCAGCAAAAAGAATCTTGTAATTAACGCGGGTAATTAACTCCAAGAAAGTTGAAAAGTGTTGATGATTTCGGTTTGTCTAGCCGTCTGTCCACGCTTTATTTCCCGTAAATATACTCGGATTGCACTGAAATTTTTGGACGTTATTGACGTTTATCCTACACGAACCCTATTTAAAAGGAAGTTTCAAGCATGATTAGTTTTTTTTTACAGTGACACTCAAAAGTTTACAGTAACATTACAGCCTATGGGAAAAAATCGTTTCAGATGAATCTTAAAGATGTTACACCCTGTCAAACACATTAAAATTTATGTGCATTTACGAAGTGCACTAAAATATGAATTCTGTAAAATATGCGAAAAAAAAAACTATTATTCATTTACAGGTCCACAAAAAAATGTTCCATTGCATAATGGTAAAAAGTGGAAATAAATGCAACATACTTTAATCATATTAAACCATTTCATATATAATAAAATTGATATATGTCGCTGAGGCATATGATATATTCATACATAATACGAAGTACATAGCATTTACAGGGTCACACAAAAGATTTCAAATTGTATATTCTTTCCGAAGTACTGTATATGTAACCAGTGGCGCCAACTTATATGGGGCTGTGGGGCCCGAGCCCACCCAATAATTTTGAATCATAGCACACCCAATTTTCATTGTTCTAGTTATTTATTTCATTATTATTTTATTATTCATTTTTCGTCTTAGAATAAATTTTATTTTGCCTATAGCTACTTGTTTAAATTCTCCGACTGATACCCATAAATCCCAAATGATTGAAATGTTTTGCTCGGTGTTAAATTTTGCTAATTTAAGTTGTAGTCATGTTCATGATATCATGACATTATAATAAATATCAGTGTCTTGTATAAGGAAAAATGTACGAAATATCTATATTATAAAGGCCAAACGTATCTGTGCGTAACGCATACGTCATTTTGCAAATGGCAACACTTTGAAATTTGAAATGAAATATCGGGTTTGCATTTTTTACAATTGCAAAACTTTAAACTTATAAAAATCGCATACTTTCCATTTTTACACCGTCGTATAGAAGGAAAAAGTACTTTGAAATGCAATTTATTTGAAAACTGTATCTTAATTTAATTTTGAAATATTAATTTTTTTTGTAGTTTTTAATGCCTTTTTTCTAATTGTGGCCACAGAAGTAGTCCGTTTCTATCAAAAGAAAAGAAAAAAAAAAAGAAAAAAATGATTACTGTATATTTGTGTTGCCATTTTCTCATTAAAAGTTAAAAAATATATAATTTAAATACGTGCTGTGTCTAACTTCTGTTAAAAAACCCGATGGATTTTTATTTCATTTACACTTAAGAAAATATAAATAGTTTAATTTGTTTCATTTAATAGCATGGAGACTTGAAGTTTTGAATCAAAATGATCAAATTAAAATACCAATTTTTTTAAAAGGTCAATAAAGATGTGAAAGGTGGATATGTAAATTTGGATATGGCGAAAATGATGCCGGGTTTAGATTTCACGGGGGGGGGGGGGGGATTATATGATTGAGTGAAAGTGGAAAGAATTTTGTCTTTTTTTTTTCATTTTGGAATACTGGCATAAGAGCCTTTAATTGATAACGTTATCATAATAACGGATCTTTTTTATTTTAACAATATCTACAACTGAGTTTTATAGAAATAGTATTTTGTTAACTTTAGGTTAAATATCATTTGTTTAAGAGTTAGACTTACCAATGTAAGTTATATTTTTACTATAACTAATTTTGCAGATTTATTATAAATCAACGAAACAGTTCTTTCTTAAAGATTTTCTTTCGTCGAATTTCGACGGGTTCCACCTCGTCTATGTTATAAAGGCCAAACGTATCTGTGCGTAACGCATACGTCATTTTGCGAATGGCAACACTTTCCCCTGCAATTTCGGTTTTGTAATTTTCGCTACTCCAAATTTTACACTTCTAAACAACGCACATTTTAATTTTTTGCACGGTCGTATAGAGAAAAAAAATGTACTTTTAAATACAATTTGTTTGGAAGCTGTATCTCAATTTGTTTTTGAGATATTAATTTTTTTATAGTTTTTAGTACCAATTTTGTAATTGTGGCAACAGAAACACTCCATTTTCTCTTAAAATTGAAAAGAAAAACAAATTAAAATGCGCAACACTTTCCCATGTAATTTCGGTACTGCAAATTTTACACTTCGAAACATCGTACATTTAAAATTTTTACACCGTCGTATAGAGAAAAAAAAAACTTTTAAATGCACTTTGTTTCAAAGCTGTATCTCAATTTATTTTTGAGACATTCATTTTTTTTATAATTTTTAGTACCAATTTTGTAATTGTGGCAAGAGAATCACTCTATTTTTTCTTAAAATTTAAAATAAATAAATAGAAATTAAAATGCGTAATACTATTTCAAAAATATCGTCTGTTATAAAATCCGGCGAATTTCGGTTTTACTTCGTTTAATAATTTGGAGTTTGATAACATTTTATTAATTTTAGCTTAAAATGATATTTGTTTGAGAATTAGACTGACCGTAATAAGGTGTGTTTTTTACTGTAACTAATTTTGTAGATTTATTATAAATCAATGGAACAGTTATTTCTTAAAGATTTTCTTTAGCCGAATTTCGACGGGTTCCACCTCGTAATTTATAATAAAATTTCAAATTTATCAAAACGTGATAGCTTGACTTAAAATTCTCATCTTTCACCATCTGTCAATCCTTTAAGAAAAACAAACTAGTCCAACTACAGTCGAGTCTCTATACAGGGTGTCCACTCTCAACGGTGTCCAATGGCTAATTTCTAAACCGTTAGTCATAGACATATAGTTCCAATTGCAAAAATGCTTTAAAAAAAGTAAAGAATTGTTTTTCAAGCAATTTAGGTCAAAAGAAATTTTTAGTAAAAAATTACGAAAATTAAATTTTTATACCGTCCCCCGGTCCTATAAGTGATATTTAGTAATTTTTTACCACTACTCCAACAAGTAATACAAAAAAAGTTCCATTCATCTGCGATTAAAATTGACCGAGTAATAGCTGTTTAAAGTTGAAGCATCTTTTCTGCTGCAAATTAGGGGTCAGTCACAAATTTACTAGAAATAAAAATAAACGCAAACTATAAAATTTAACATCAAACATTGAGAGTAAAATAATTTTTACACTATTAGTTTTAAATTTATGTTGATGATAACATATTAAAGCAAAATTTGTACTTAAAATATAAGTTAAAAAAAACCCTAGGGAGTTTGTTAATTTAAATTATGAAAAGCAACGGTCACAAATCGTTAGAAGAGACACATATTCAAAATTCTATTAGATTACTTAATCTAAAAGAATTTGGTGTAGTCCTGTAAAATAAATAAATAGTACGCACATAAAATTGTATTAATTTTACATTGTCATTGGATATAAATTAATGTGCAAAGTGTACTTCGATCGGATATTTGGAAGTGAGTTAACATTTGAATAGAAATTTTGAGCTAGAGAAACATACGTAGGAACGTTTTAAGCAAAATAAAAGCTAATCAAAATAACACACCTTTTAAAATAAAATCACGATTTCCTAAAATTTGATTTTCTCGATAAAGAGAATTTTAAAACTCGTCTTCAACTATTTTAACGAATCTAGAAGTTAATTAATAAAAATTAACACTACCGTAAAACTTATAGGGTACTAGCACCTTCAGTTAAATTGCTTTAAAAAGATATCTTTATCTCATTTAAAACTTTTTTGTAATTGAAACTATATGTCTATGGCAAATGGTTTAGGAATTAGCTATTGGACAGCGTTGGAAATAGACGCCCTTTGTAATACTTTAATTACTTAGTGTACGTTCCCTTAAAGCCCAGTCCAATTCATTCGTATTCAGCAACAGAAAAGTGGTTTAAGTCATGAAATTTAAAGTTTCATAACTCAGTCAATTTTAATGTTACATGAATGGGACCTTATTTCTCTTACTTGTTAGAGTAGTGGGAAAATTTTACTAAATATTAATTATAGGACCGGGGGACCGTATAAAAAGTTAATTTTCGTATTTTTTTAATGAAAATTTCTTTTCACCTAAATCGCTTGAAAAACAATTCTTTACATATTTTTAAAGCATTTTTGCATTTGGAACTATATGTCTATGACTAACGGTTTAGAAATTAGCTATTGGCCACCGTTGAGAGGGGACACCCTGTATAACGAAATCCATCGTTCCAGTAAAAAATTCGTTATATAGAGAAATTCGATGTATAGAAAATGATGTTAAAAATCATATTTAATGTGTAAATTTTGAACAAATATTATTTTTGATGTTTTTTTATTAAGAATTTGAAATGTTTAAAAGTAAATATTAACCTAACATTTTATTTCTTAATTATTTAAGCTGTTTCAAAAAAGAGAACAGACATTTATTTGAAAGCTTAATGAAAATCAAATAAGGAAGACTTGCATTAATTTCAGACGAAAAAATTTGTAATTTTTGTTGTTTTGATTTTAAAATTGTTACGCTCTCAAAAAAATGCTCAAATTTTAGCAAGGAATGAAAAATTGTAGTTAACATTTTCCTCCATTTGAAGGCCTCTCTTATATGCCTCTCATTGATTCCTCTCTAATATGTGCAACAATCTAATTGACTCAGTTTTGAAAAGGACGTTGAAAGGTGTGTGGGAGGTGGGATGAATTCGTTGGATTTAAAGAACAAGGAAATTAGTGATATTAAAAAAAAAAAATTCAGCACTGAACGATAAATCAAAAATAAGCGATGAAAAATTGATTCCATATGATTTCAAAGCTTTTTTAAAACTGAATAAATCAAGACCAATTTATTAAAAAATTCCTTATATGGAAATAGATATTTCGCTATATAAAGACTTTTTTAATGTAATCATGCGAAAAGGGGACCGTTCCTACAAAAAATTCGTTATATAGAGAAATTCGATGTATGGAGATTCGTTATAGAGAGACTCGACTGTATTTTAATAAAAAAAAAAAATATGAGCCCACCCGATATTTTTGAGCCAACCCAATATTTTTCAAAAGTTGGCGCCACTGTATGTAGCCGATGATGACTGGTGGATGGATGAACTGAATTTTAATCCAAATATCGCTTTTAAGTTTTACTAAATCTACTCATATTATATGGTGTGTATAAATGCTTTAGTTGATATACAGGGCTACACAAAAGAGCTCGCAAACGTTATTGAATATGAGCGTAAATTACTTAAAGCTGGTTTTTAAATAAATTATGTATTTTTACGCTGAAAAGCATTCAATTTACTAAGAAATATTTGTAGAATATATATAAAATGATATACAGGGCCACGCAAGGTATTGGGTACATGGACGCCTATGAATGATAATTTCTGAGAATGTAATTTCAATAGTTTTAAGTTTTAGTTTAAAATGAATTATAGCTAAATACTGGCATGTAATAAAGGAACTAGGTAAACTACAGGGCTGAACAAAAGTATACAAGTATGTTTCCATTTATTTGCATAAATTGCTGAAAAGAAATTTCAACCTGCTAGGTATTTTCTTGCTAAGCTAAATTTCTCCATTATATAGTATACATATCAAACGGCAAATCACATACAGAGCTGTTGAAAAATATTGGAATAATACATATTTGGCTATGGACAGTAGCATCTTATTTCCCTAATAACAAAGTCTTTTTAAAGATTTCATGAAGCGTTGGAAAGTGTTCATAATCTGTGTTTAAAACATGATTTTTTTTTTTTTTTTTTTTTTTTTTTTTACAATGCATTGTGTGCTTTTTAGAACTTTTCCCCCTTCTTAAAACGTATGTGATAAACCCTCTTTAAACGTAGTGTACCGTGATTTGTGGATCTTTTCAGAAATATACGTAGAATAAAAGTACGATTTCATTTCTAGAAAACGCGTGTTGTTATTTAAAAAAGCTAAAAGCTAAAATATATTATTGTTTTCTATTTTCATCAAAGTACAAGAGGGAACTAGTTACAAGTACCCAAGCAGAAAATGACATTTTACGCTAAAGAAACAAAATCATCAGTTGACTTACAATATCGTCATCTAAACATCAATATAAGAAACATGTATACCTTGACTACCTCATCGATTTTCTCGCACTTTTCTACTGACATTGCAAATGAGCCGTTATCTTCTATCATCTTCATATCCGGAGCATCTTCTTCAACAACTGGCTCCTTTAATTTCGAAATTTCCAGTTCACCTTCGTCAGAAATCTGGAAAAGTACGATCGCATAATTATTTAAATTCTAAGCATTGAACTGTGTTTATAAAAAAAAAAATTAAAAGCTTTTTTTTTTTTTTTTTTTTTTTTTTTTTTTTTTTTTTTTAATATAAAAATTGTTTGCATGACGAACAGCCCAATAATAATAATAAAATGTCTATCATCTCTAATAATAACTTATTTGAATGTCATTAAAATATCTCTTTGGAAATTAAAAAGTTGTTTCTCTTTACAATAAATTTTAACCCTACAGTGCATATATGAACCAATTAAAATTTAATCTGATAAAGAATTCAGTTCCTCGGAAACATACTTCCAAAATAAAAATGCGTGCAGAACATACACGTGTAATACACTATTCACGAATATTGCCTTAAATGTGCAACAACATTATAGTATTTTGGTCATAAAACTCGATATTTTTTCGATATGGTATATGATAAACTGTAGACCAATATTATTGAGTTCTTTTTCTTTCTTTTCCTTTTTTTTTCCTTTTAATCTTTAAAAATATTGTCAGTAAGTTTATTTAAAATACTTAAAATATTAATAAACGATAATATTTGGAAAGAGTTTTTGAACAACTCCAGTTTGCAAGGCCTAACTATCCATAAAACACGTGAAGTATCAATGGCGGATCTAAGGGAGGGGACGATGGGGTGATCGCCCCTCCCCTTGAGTCCAACAAAGGATCTGCAGAACGACATTAGGTGCCCGAACAGAAAAGTTGTTGGTCCTAAACTCGTTGGTCCTAAACCTGGCACGACCCGACCCGGGTCGTGCCAACTTTAATTTGTTACACTGCGACTGGGTCAGGTCTTCACACTATCCGAGCCGGGTCCAGTCGCGTCTTATTTTTTTTCTGCAGAGTTGGATCGAAACACATTGTTTTTTCCAGATCGGATCTGGCATGGACTTCCTTCCTACTAGAAGTATACACGGAACAAAATTTTCAAGCTCAGGCTCCGTCCGGTATAAAAGCTAAACGCTCCATCTTGGATCGACACTGTCAGTATGCTGTAGCGGTTCTAAGGCGTGGGGGGAGGAGGCGAAGTCTCCCTCCTTGGGCTAATAAAGGGTTTACAAAGTAACATTATGCATCCTCGCGAGAAATAACTTGGGGCGAAGCTCGAGGTCGACACGACCTGGCACGGGTAGCGCCATTTTAAGTTCACGAGACTTGGACTAGGTAAGGTTTTCTCTCATTTTGAATCGGGTCGTGTCCTGATCTTGCTTTTTTCGGTGATTTGGATGGTGCAGACTTCTTTATTTTCCAGACCGAGCCTGGTCTGGATTTTATTTTTCCTAGAAGTTTGCATTGGACAAAATTTCCAGATCGTGGCTCGGTCCGGAATAAAAGCTAAATATTCGGCCCATCTCTGATCTAGATAGTATGATAAACAAACGGGCTCGACCGCGACCCATGCATTCCTCTAAATTCTTTCCCACGAGCCCAAGTTGGGTTGAAAACTTTCTTACTTATTAATAGTAAAAATTATTAAACAGAGAAAACGCGAATTTCATCAAATAGCCGCAAATAGGAACAAACTTCTTAAAGAAACGCGAATTTCGTCAGATGGTTGCGAAAGAAACACGAATTTTATCAAAAGGTCGCAAAAAAACCTTCAAATTTTCTGAAAGGATCACGGGGAAAACGGGAATTTCTTCAAAGGATCACGTTCACGGATAAAAGCGAATTTCGTTAAAGGATAACGGAAAAACGCATATTTCGTCAAAGGATCGCGATCAAAACTGGATAAGCCATTCTCGCAAGAGTAAAAATAGAATCTGTAACTGACTCAAATCCGAAATGTAACTGCCCCGATGTGCTAAGCGCAGCTAAAAAGTAAAAGTCAACCCGGCCAATAGCAAAATATAGATGTTAACCGGACCCAGTCCCGATACGAAGCAAAAAATCAGAAATTAACTTGACCTGTAGCAAACAGTAGAAGTTAACCGGATCCAAATGCGACCCACAAAAAAAAGTAAGAATTAACCCAAGCAGCAGCAAAAAATAGAAGCGAACCGGACATCAAATTTTGTGAAATGATCGCGGAGAAAACACGATTTTCTTCAAAGGATCGTGAAACAGACGTACATTTCGTCCAAAAATTGCGAAAAAGAACGAAAATTTTATCAAAGGAACGAAACCCCCCTCAGTTCGGATCAACCCGAACCCTTCTCGCAAAAGTAAAAACCAAATCCTAAACTGCCCCAAATCAGAATTGTATGTTAACTTCCCAAATGCGCTAAGCACAGCTAAAAAGTAAAAGTCAACCCGACCAACAACAAAATGTAGTAATCGACCGGACCCAAACCCGACCCAAAAGCAAAAAAATCAGAAATTAACTCGAACCACAGCAAAGAGTAGAAGTGAACCGGACCCAAACACGACCCAAGTAGAAATTAATCCGACCAGGAGCTAAAAATGAAAGCCGACCGGACCCAAACACGACCCACAGCAAAAAGTAGACGAAACACAACCCGCACTAAAAAAAATGAACTCCGACCCGTGCATCAGACTGGAGTTTCCAAATTTCTAAAATCACCCCCCCCCCCCCCCTTGACGACTCTCCAGATCCGCCCTTGTGAAGTATAAGCTACCAGTCTAAAATCTGAGAGAGTAGGGATGTAGTGCAGGGTATATGAGAGTATACGCCGTGTACCCTTTGGATTTTTTTCAGAAACATAACAACCTTATACTCTCTGTTTCTCAAATAAAGCTTTAGCGTATACCCTAGCTCCCCAAAGCAGAATACTTTAAAATATTCTGCAACGAAATTCAGCTGATCAAAAATGTTCTGCCGGAATTGCAATCGTTTTTCTCACCATCAATTGATGATTTTTGCAATCTTTTTAAGTGAACGAATAAAAATTTTTTTGATTTTTTTCCCCCGGCTATTGTGTTATGAAAAATCAAAGATAATTCTGAGTTAAAAAAAAAAAAAAAAAAAAAAAAAAAAAAAAAAGATTACAAGAGAGGAGTAGAGGGAGGGGAAATCTACCAGAACCAATATTTTTTTTCGACGAAATCTGCGGTTTGTACATGATCTTTTGACGAAATTTTTGTTTTTTCGCAATATTTTGGCAAAGTTTTCAGTTTTTTCTGGATTTTTTGATAAAATTTGCAGTTTTTTCTCTATTTTTTGACAAAAATTTGCAGTTTTTTCTCTATTTTTTGACAAAAATTGCAATTTTTTAAAGAACTTTTGATGAAATTTATTGTTTTTTTTTTTTTCGATCGTTTGACTAGATTCGCTGTTTTTTCGAGATTTTTTTTATGAATTTTTCTGTATGATTTTTTTAGTGAATGTTTGTTGCCATTTTACTGCAATTTTTCTTAATGGAATATGCCGGTTTTTTATGATTCTTCGACGAAATTTGCTGTTTTTTCACGATTCTTTGATAAAATTTGCCCCACTCTCTTCTTTTTCACAATTTTCTGACGAAATTTGCGGGGGGGGGGGGGGGGTTTGCGATGTTTTGACGAAAGTTCCGGGCTTTTCCTCTGAAAAAATTTCCGTTATCCGCTTTCGAAATTGGCGATTTTTCTTCGCACGATTGACAAAATTGATTTTTTTTCGGCGACCATTTGTCGAAATTCGTGATATTTTATGTACGAATTTTCGGATTTATGATGGATTTTTTTAATATTCGGAACCGATTGCCTTAATTTTTTGAAAATTTCGGAACCCCTGCGAATTTTTTTATTTTTTCCTTCGATTGAATAAAGGATTCCTTAAACTGATTTTTTGAAACGTTCTGCAGAGAAGCTCGTTCTTCTGCGACGTACATCGCACTTTTACGTATGTTCTGCTTTGAGACCCTAGCTATGAACATTCATGATATCGGCGTATACACCCTCTGCCTCTGCCAATACCGCATATTCTCTGACTTTTTTACGACTACAGCAGTGTGAGGAGACATCAAAACTATAAAATTGGGTCTCTAATATTTATTCTTTACTTAAAAAATTCAATCTGAAGTACTGAAGATTACAATGAGACAAGATGTATAGGATGTTTGTGTTGTTCTTGCTGTTTGACCTACAAAGCACTGAAATTATAAAATTCTTACCACGCCCATGGTCTTCAGAATGCATACAAATATCTGAAAAGAAAAAAAAAACGTATTCAGAATGGATTTTGACAAAATTTTCTTCTGAAAATAATTATATATAATTATTTTCAATAATTATATCAATAATTAATTCAATATATTAATAATTACATATATATATAATGTAACTAAATATACAATTTAGTTTCTGATATTAATCTCCTTAACAATTGTTCACTGTAATCTCTTAACTGTAGCGAAAGGAGATTGCAAATTTGATTCCCCCCCCCCCCCCCCCCCACATGTTGGCGATTGTATAACGTAAGTTTTTTCATCTTGCAAATTCTATATTTTTATTGGTTTCATATATTTCTAATATTTTTCATTGAATTACATTTTGCATGTACGATTTGATCGGGTTATTTAGAAATAATTTTTAGGTTTATCCTGATTTCTAATCAGAAATTGGTCGTACTTAACCTTCCGACGGGCGCGCCGTTGTAAAAAGTACAACATTCACTTTCTTTTTTCTTTAAAACCAAATTTACGTCTGCTTTAATATATTATAACAAAATAAATCTAAGTATACTGCGGAATACTTTCATAAATTGTGATCAGAGAAAACTTATTTGATAGTTGTATGTTAAATTATTTGTACAATTAAAACAAAACAGCAATAATTGAATGTTTTCCTCTTGTTGTACAATTTACAGCGCGCGCCTGCTCATGTGATGAAAATTTGTGCGCCCGGCAAAAAGTTAATGTGTCTATTTCGTATAACCCTTGAAAACGAGCCAAATACCACATTTCCAATGCTTCGTAATTGTTCCAATATTGCCAACCCCTCTTGATTTGTTTTGGTTGTTATTTTAGGGTTTTAGTGTTTATTCTATATTCATTATAGATGTCAAATAGTAGTATTGCATAATGGCTCTCTCTCTCTCTCTCTCTCTCTCTCTATATATATATATATATATATATATATATATATCATTATTTCATATCAGTTATATTTTCATATGATTATATATATGCTTATATAATTTCACTGAGCTTTGATAATATTTCTGATGTGTATTTAATAATGCTCCTTTTAATATATTACTAGAAACATTTAATGTACAAGAGAGGTTACAAAAACAAAATTTTAACTTTTAAATTCAATAATTCATTAAATATCATAACGATTTAATACTAATAAACTACACTCTTCCTAGAGGCTCGACCAGAAAGTCATAAAATTTGGAGAGTAAGGAGGTGTTGAGAACTTTTCCTTGGGCAAAAAATTGCTAATAGAGGGTTATTCTATATAATATCTTTAGACAAAAAATATATTAGATGAGTTATTTAAAGCATTCGTCAAGTGAGAAAATGTTCATATATTGGTCACTATTCTCTGATACCGTCGCGAATCGTAATATTAGCATGTTGTTTTATTTATTACAGCATATGGTAATGCGCGTCAAAAAGTACAGCACAAAACGTTAGACCGTGAAGAGGCAGCACAGATAATCATCTCATGGATTTCACAGCTGAAATCCAGAATTTGTTTAAATTCGATTCGCATATTAAAGCGCAATCGGTCTGCCAGGTCATATCTTGGTGGAAAACACATAAAAACCCAAAGGTATGAAAACGTGGACGACTGGGAGCAGGAGAACACTGTGGTAAACCTACGAATCAACCACTAAAATTGGATTTTTAAGAGTTTTCCACCAAGATATGGTTTGGCATACCGATTGCGTTTTAATACGCAAATAGAGTTTTAACTAATTCTGGAATTTTAGCCTTTAAGACCCCTGTCCCTGCCCGTGAAGACACTCGCGAGCTAATGCTATTCCTATGGGGAGGCATTTTTCTAATAACTCTTTCGCATTTTGACATTTTTAGATATTTTTTTTTTTTTTTTTTTACCATAGGATAGCTGAGGTCCCTCTCAAGACCACTCCTTGACTACTTTTTCGATTTGGGTCACATGTATTTTCTATAAAGTTACTTTCACTTCCAGAACTGGTTCCGAAAGTGAAAGTAACTTTATAGAAAATACCTGCGGCCAAAATCGAAAAAGTAATCAAAGAGCGATCTTGAGAGGAGCCTCAGCTATCCAATGAAAAAAAAAATATTTAAAAATGTAAAAATGCGAAAGAGTTATTAGATAAATGAGTCCCCATAGGAATAGCATTAGCTCGCGAGTGTCATTGCGGGTAGGGACAGGAGACTTAGTTCGATGAAATGACTGTATGTGCCTCTCAGTTTATGTGTTACGCTATCTTTAAGACGGGACATTTTGCAGAGTCACATAGCTGCCAATTTTTATGCTTATTTCGTATCCCTAAAATTTTGTAGTTAATTTTGACATTTATTTATCGAAATCTGTGATTTTTTTAAGTCAAAGATTTCTACAAATTTTTTAGTTGCAACAAAAAAACATAAAAATAGGCAGCTATGAGTTCGGGGCATCTTTGAAAATCTTATTTTGCTCTTTAAAAAAAAAATTCTATCATTTCCAAATGGCATGCTCAGATTTTATTGCATTTCTGTCGAATAGTTTCTGCTGTACCTCTTCCCGAAATGTATAGTTTAATTTGAGGCACCTTGTAAGTTATACGGAAATTCATAAAATTTGTGTATAGTATTTTTTTTCTTTTTTTTCAGTATTTGGCTCTAAACTTCCCCAACTTTTAAAATTGTCAATTCAAAAGCTGTATCAAGAGTTATCCCGTTTTTACATTTTATTTTCTCCAGAAATTGAAAGATATCTGTATTTTGTCATTTAGACGTTAGTTTGAACAATACAACTAACTGAATCACAGCGGCACTATCTATTGACTATATATTGGGCTATTTGTAAAGTTCTTGTGTACACAAAATTAAAGAGCTACATTATTCAGTCTGTGTACTTATTATGATTAATGTATTAAATGATATTTAAAGTTAAGGGTTTTCTTTTTGCAATTCATTCTTTTTGCAATTAGAGGCACTATTAGAGACAAAATGTTTTAAAAATAGAAACTGTTCTCAAATGAACAGGTGACTCCTATAATTCGATAGTAAATAAATAATGGCATCTATTGAAATTATATTTGCAAGAGGGTAATCTGTAAATCTGTAATGAAAACTCTTTGCTATAGGTTTCTTTGTTTTAGTTCAAATATCACCGATAGAGGGCGCTATACTGTCCCAAACTTTAAAAACGTTCAAACTAAACTAAGGTATAAAACTGTATTAAAATTCAGTCGGCTTTTTAGCTTTAACTGTTTACAACTGTTACCCAAAAAATGGTTTTTGATTTGAAATCAAAAAGTTATTTTGAGTAGTATTACAGTTTTAGATAATACAACGATACTTATCAATGATATTTGGAACTAAAACAAGGAAATGAATGATTTGATACATTACTCTTTTGAAAAAATAGCTTCAAGCTGTCACCGTTTACTTATTAAATTTTAAAACCGTCCAGTCTATTGTAGCACATTTTGCATATTTAATTGTCAAATACTTACATAAAAATTGAAATAATATAAAATACATTTTAAACACAACTATACACAAATCAGCAATATACTTCTGAATGTTTCATATAGTACAGTAATGGAAATCAAGATCAGAATTATGGATGTGTACTTACTTCATTTTCTTTCATCATGTTTTGTCCGCTAATGTTATTACCCAAGCACATGTCATAATGAAGCTGGAGCTATATAAAGAAATAATTGTACAATAGTACGGACAAAATACCACATTAACAGTGATGAATTCAGGGAAATGTGGAAGGTTCCCGCTGGAGCATCAAAATTACTCCTCAACTCGGAAAACTTGACGTTTTGTATTTGGCAATTGCCTAAAAATGAAAAATTCCCCCGGGAACTATAGGCTGTCCTTCCCGAAACTGCAAAATTCTTCCCGGTTCCCGGAGAAAAATGCCTGAATTCAACACTATTTATTACACTGCGATATATAAAGTATCTGGGAAATTCCTGACTTTTTATAGCGTCATTTATTTATTATTATTCAAACAAGCCAAAAATGAGTTCGAAATAGCTTTTTTATGTTTTTCGTAAAAATATAATTTACAGATGTGATTTCAGTTTGAATCTGTTACAATCTTTCATGAAAATTAATATTAAAAAAAATCATTACAAATGTTATAAAGCACATTAAATGTTGATTAACGCCATGTGGCATTTATTTCTACATCAAAATGTATAATTTAGAAGGCTATGACATTTATTATACACGTTTATAGCATATTTTAATCTGTGCCCTTTTGCCGAATACTCGGCCAGCCGAATATAGAAGGCTTGTTGGCCGAATACCTGCGGCCAAATATTGTAAAATATCTTAACAAATAATTTCAGAATAAGATTTTTTAATTTTTTTTTTAATTTTTAAAAAATTTAACCCACTTACGCTTATTTTCTGACACATTTATGAAGTCATTTTAATTTATAATTACACAAAATGTACAGTTATTTGGATATTAAAAATTACAGCATTTCTGCATTTCCTATATAAAAAGTTAAGGATCTTTTAGAAAATGTTGTCCAAATTAGAGATTAAACTTATCTTGGAGATTCAACTGTCAGGTAAATAACTATTGGGTCAATCCATTTCAAGTGGTCCAGCACTGGTCGCTCGACTATTTTTAAAAAATCTGAAATTTTTTGTACAACAACCCTAACATGATGGAAGTTCAAAATGACCGTTATTTTAATTCTACTATTTTTTGTTTGTGCATGGCGGCCATCTTTGTTTCATCGTGTGCAGCGATTTTCTCAGATACTAGGATATACAAAATTATAAATATCTCGTCTTCTATTTTCCCAATTGAAATGGGGTTTGCAGCATTTTGTTCAGAATAAAATAGGCTAAATATACAGTGTAAGAAAAATTTTGAAAAATAAAATTTTACAGGTGAAATTTTAGCACAAAATTTATGATTTTTTCCAAAATTTATCCGTTTGCAAGAGGAAAATTTTCATGCAAGGAAAACTGTCAACCTTACACAATTTTTTCTACAAATAAGTCAAAAGTGCGTGTACTCATACACCAAGTCCCAGATCTGGGAGTTAATTTCTCTTTGCGAAAAAAATTCCGAAATTCGTCAAAAATTTCAAAAATCGCACTTTTTAGGGTTTGATATCTCTGGTGGGGCACGAGATAAAAATCTGAAATTTTGGCCTATGATAGTATCGTGTAGTAGCGTTATGTACAAAAAATTTCAAGAAGGAGATTTGACTACAAGCTGAGATATGACATGGAAAATATGTGAAAACAATACTACGAAACTATTGTAAACCTACTATGTAATTGTTCAACAAGATTGTCAACCTTGCACAATCTTTTCTACAAATAGATCAAAAGTGCGTGTACTCATACACCAAGTCCCAGATCTGGGAAATGATTTCTCTTTGCAAAAAAAAAAAAAAAAAAAAAAAAAAAAAAAAAAAAAAAAAAAAAAAATTCCGAAATTCGTTGAAAATTTCAAAAATCGCACTTTTTAGGCTTTAATATCTCTGGTGGAGCACGAGATAAAAATCTGAAATTCTGGCCTTTGATATTATTGTGTAGTAGTGTTATGTACAAAAAATTTCAAGAAGGAGATTTGACTACAAGCTGAGATATGACATGGGCAATATGTGAAAACAATACTGCCAAACTATTGTAAAATACTACGTAATTGTTCATACCTCCAAAATTTTAAGTTAATTATTTATGGTACAAAGTTAAATGTTAGTTACAAATATCTTTTTCAAATGCTTCTGTGTGATTTAAACAATTCAGAATGTATGCTAAGCCAATACACTATTTGTCCAGATGAACAAATCTACTAGAAATGCTATTGCAACAATTTTACTCGGAACACATTTCAGGAAAAGTAAATTACAGACAATGAATTGCAACTGATCGAGTTGACATGGCTTCAATTATTAAACCTAGAGAATTTCATTCAAGTTAACAAGGGATGACAAGACTTGGGGGCTTCAAATAAAATTTTTAGAAAGAACAGCCTGATGGACTGACAACAGTAACTGGTCGAACTCACAACATCTCTCGTAAATATTGTTAAGCTCTTTGTTGAGCATATATAGTATTTTGTAAATTAAATGCTTATTATTTAACTGTTTTCAACAAACGATATTTTCTGGGTAAATATTGTAATAAAAGAGACTAATCTCATTTCTCCTAATGTACTCGTAATAGCATTTCTTAACATTTCTTTAATCACCGTATCTCAGCTTGTAGTCAAATCTCCTGCTTGAAATTTTTTGTACATAGCACTACTACATAATACTATCAAAGGCCAGAATTTCATATTTTTATCTCGTGCTCCACCAGAGATATCAAAGCCTAAAAAGTGCGATTTTTGAAATTTTGGACGAATTTCGGATTTTTTTTCGGAACGAGAAATTATTTCCCAGATATGGGACTTGGTGTATGAGTACACACACTTCTGAACTATTTGTAGAAAAAATTGTGCAAGGTTGACAGTCTTGTTGAACAATTACATAGTAGGTTTACAATAGTTTGACAGTATTGTTTTCACAAATTTTCCATGTCATATCTCAGCTTGTAGTCAAATCTCCTTCTTGAAATTTTTTGTACATAACACTACTACACAATACTATCACAGGCCAAAATTTCAGATTTTTATCTCATGCCCCACCAGAGATATCACAGCCTAAAAAGTGCGATTTTTGAAATTTTTGACGAATTTCGTAATTTTTTTCGCAAAGAGAAATTAACTCCCAGATCTGGGACTTGGTGTATGAGTACTCATACTTTTGACCTATTTGTAGAAAAAATTGTGTAAGGTTGACAGTTGCTCTTGCATGAAAGTTTTCCTCTTGCAAACGAACAGATTTTGGAAAAAATCGTACATTTTGTGCTAAAATTTCACCTGTAAAAATTTATTTTTCAAAATTTTTCTATCTCTGTATATTTAGCCTATTTTATTCTGAACAAAATGCTGCAAACTCCATTTCAATTGGGAAAATAGAAGACGAGATATTTGCAATTTTGTGTATCCTAGTATCTGAGAAAATCGCTGCACACGATGAAACAAAGATGGCCGCCATGCACAAACAAAAAATAGTAAAATTAAAAAAACGGTCATTTTGAACTTTCGTCATGTTAGGGTTGTTGTACAAAAAATTTCAGATTTTTTAAAAATGGTCGAGCGACCAAAAAAATATTTTCTGGACCACTTGAAATGGATTGACCCTATTAGAGAATGTTACATTAGAACTAGAACTCAAGATGTATAAACTGTTATCTGAAAAAAGAAAAACACTGCTTCATTTAAAAGTGCTTGAATATTCATCATATATATATATATATATATATATATATATATATACATATATTTATATTTACATCTTCCTTCATTCATGTAGTATTAATTTCTGTTTATGCTTTTAATGCTTCTTGAATAAGTGAAATGTTATTGAATAGTATATATGCTGGTTAAGATGTCAAAAATTTGTTTACATTAATCATATCTTTTGCTTTCATGCAATTTATAATTTAAGGCTTGGAGACTAATTTCGAAACAAAGACTTACTATTCTTACAAATTTGTTTATCCTTAAGGATACAAACTCTCCACCATAAAATTTACTTGATTAAAGGTTATTTCAGAAAATATCTCAAAATGAATTATGAAAAAGAGAAAAAGTAAAAATATTGATTTTAAATGTAAGAAAAGATAAATATATTATTGGATAGTAAGTGAAATATAATACTTTCTTTGTCTTCTTCTATAATAATAAAGAGACAAGTTTGTGTGTGTGTGTCAGCGCTGTTCTGAAGAGACCGCTGCACATAGGGATACAAAATTTGGGGGGAAGGTAACTCTATGCATGAAGTTTTGCACCTCGAAGCCCAATTTTCGATTTTTCAATTAGATTTTTTATTTAATTTTTTAGGCGATTTTTAGCGTTCTTTTTTAGGTAGCTTTCATTACAAAAAGTAAAAAGCTACCTATTGCAGCCGTCCGGAGGAAAGCACTTCCAGAAAATTTTGGTATATCTTCAGCGATCATGACCCCCAGACCCCAAAACCACCCACCGTTCAAATGTTGACATATATATATATATATATATATATATCTGATTTTTGTCATGCGATAACTAACGTATTTATGAACCGATTTGAAAGAAACTTGGTATATACATAGTACATACAAATATCTCGACCGAGTTCGTTGGCCAGCATCATCCACCATCTTGTTTCAAAATGGCGGCCATTTAAAGAAAAATGAAATTTTAAATTTAAAAATAAGTGCGAAAAAAATTAAAAGCTGAAAAATATTTTTATTTTATGTGTTAGATTCTAAAACACAGATTCTAGAACACTTTTTACTTTGTCTATATCTTAAAAAATGATTGAGTTATAGCACTTTGAATTTTTCTTATGGCTGACATTTTGAAACGATCTGAATTTTGTCATGCTATAACAAACGAATTTATGAACCGATTTGAATGATATGAATATTTGTATGTACATAGTACATACAAATATCTCGACCGAGTTCGTTGGCCAGCATCATCTGCCATCTTGTTTCAAAATGGCGGCCATTTAATTTTTTTTATTTAAAATTTTAAATTAAATGATGGGGTGATACATTTCAGCATTCGAAAGGGAGGGGGGCGAACAAAATTAGGAAATGTAACAAGGAGGTCTGTTTGAAACTTTAAGAAAGCTTATAATACAAAGTAAAAATTTTAAAGTGCCGAGAGGTTCTGAAGAGACCGTTGCATGAAGAATTACAAATTTTAATAAATTACTACTATTTTTTAAAAAAGTACCTCCATGTATGAAGTTTTACGCCTCGAAGGCCGATTTTTAATTTTTTAAATTAATTTTTATGCAATTTTAGCGAGCTTTTTATGATGTTTCGAGGTGATGTTTCCACAATAGCGAAAATAATGCAGTTTCATTTTTTTAACCTAATAAAATAAATTCTTTTCTCTTTTCAATATACTTTATTTGGATTTAGTGCAACAATTTTTGGATTTTTAGTGAATTTTTAATGTTTTTTTTTTTTTTTTTTTTTTTTTTTTTTTCATTTTGTCGCTAATTTTTTATATTAGTAAAGGGAAATTTGTTTCAAACTTTTAGTCTAATGTACTAAATTTAGTCTGCTAAGATTTATGAATCTCAACAATTTTTAATGGGACTTTTCGAGATATTTTGCGTTTGATTTTGATTTTTTGTCAGTCATGAAATATTTCCAATTACAATGTTTTACCCTATTAGAGTAAAATTTGACCGCTGTGATTTTTTAATATTAGTGATTTTAATGCATATTTCAATGCGATTTTTAGCATTTTTTCCAGTTGTACGCTGATTTTTTCATATTCGGAAGTAAAAACTGATTTCAAACTTTTAATCTACTTTTAGAGATTTTCAATGCGGTTTTTCAAGATTTTTCGCGTACGGTGTCGATTTTTTTATCATTCATAAAAGATTTCCGTGTACTACTTGATTATCCCGACGACCAATTTTGCCAAATTATATAAATTATCAAATTAATTGCCAAATTATGCAAATAGATGTAATTTTTATGTTACTTAAAAAACTAATAAATGAGAAAAACATGAATAAAAATGCAAATAAAACAACGAAGTAAAAATCATTTGATGACGTAACAAACATGTGAACGTGTTTAAAGTCATTTGAATGTAACATTTACGATCAACCATTATTGGCATTTAACCTTATAGTTTGACAATAGTTTCTTAGTCGACAAAATAATCAAGTAGTACTGATTTCCTATTAGAATGATTTATCCATTTGAGAGAATTCTAATTACCGTGATTTTTTAAATAACTCGCGATTTTTAGTGCATTTTTCAATGATTTTTTAAAAGCAGTTTTCAATGCGGTTTTTAATGAACTTTTCAATGCGATTAGTACATTTTTTTTCGATCCCCACAAAGAATAAATAAGAATTTGGTTTCAACTTTTTAATCTAATATAGTAAATTTCACCATCTACCTATTTTTAATTTTGTCGCTTTTTAATGCGATTTTTGGAGATATTTTATGTTTGGCGATATTTTATGTTTGGAGGTATTTTATGTTTGGCGATATTTTATGTTTGGAGGTATTTTATGTTTGGAAATACTTTTTTTTTTTTTTTTTTTTTTTTTTTTTTTTAATTTATGAAAAATGTATGATTGCTATGCTTTACTCGACTTGAATAATTTTTTATTGCCAAGATGCATTTAATTTAGCGATTATTAACGAATTTTTCAACGCAGTTTTTAGTAGTTTTTCGAGTCCCGGGGCTATTTTTTGAAATTCAGAAAAGGAATTCGGCTTCAAAATTTTATTCCCATTCTTTAAAAAAAAATTTACATCTACGAATTTTGAAATTTAGCGATTTTTAATTCGATTTTCAATGCTATTTTTAGCAATTTGTTCATTATTTTTTACATTTTGCGTCGATTTTTTTGTCACGCATAAAAGTTTTCCAATTGCAATATTTTACCCTTATATACCCTAGCCTAATATAGTTAATTTTTCCATGTATCTATTTGTAATGCGATTTTTCGAGATTTTTTATGTTTTGTGCCAATTTTTTGTCATTTATAAATGATTTCCGATTAGTGTTTTACCCAAGCACATTAAATTTTGACATCCCCAGCGGGATTCAAGTATTTAAAGATTTTCAATGCGATTTTTAGTGATTTTATGAATACCAAAGCGATTTTTCGACATTTTATAAGAAATTCACTTATAACTTTTAGCTTAGTGTAATAGATATTGAACTCCGCGAATTTTTAGTTTTAGCGATATTTAGTAAATTTTAGAGATTCTTTGAGTCGATATTTTATTATTTAAGAAAGAATTCAGATTACACTATTTTACGCTATTAATGTAAACTTTGTACCGTGCTATTTTAAAATTTAAAACGATTTGTATTGCATTTTTGAATAAAATTTTTAGACTTTTTTCAAGTTTATGGCGATTTTTTTACATTCGGAAAGGACATTTCGTTTATAATCTGTAGTTTAATATAGTAAATTTTGCCATCAACGATTCAGATTTTTAGCGCATCTTCATGCAATTTTTAGTTTTTTTTCGATTTTTTTTTTCTTTACGGTTTACGTAAATATTTTGTCATTTTTAGAAAGATTTATGATTACAGCGTTTTGTGTCGATATTTTTAAAATTAATGAAATAGTTCAGATTACAATATTTTGTCCCACTATCGTAAATTTTGTCCGCAGGAATTTGACGTAAATTTTTACCCTACTATAGTAAATTTTGTCTTCCGAATTTTTGAATTTTACTAAATTTTACTCAGTTTTTTGACATTGGTAAAAAAATTTCGGTTTTTAATTTTTAGAATAAATAGTACAATTTGATCTCCACGCTTTTTGAATTTTATCAACTTCTAATGCGATATTCAATGGGATTTTTAGCGAGTTTTGGGGATTTTTGGCGTTCTGTGTCGACTTCTTGTTATTCATCAACGATTTCCGTTTAAAATGTTTTCCGACAGAATTTTAAAATTTTACAGCAATGACTTTTAAATATTCAGCGATTTTTAATAAAATTTTCAATGTGACTTTAAGACGTTCCTTTAGTTACTTGGCGATTTTTTGCAATTCGGAAACCAATTTCGATTTCAAATTTTTTGCCTAACGTAGTTAATTTTTTGATTGCAGTATTTTAACAGTAAATTTTACTCTTGCGATTCTTTAATATTTTGCGGTTTTTAATGATATTTTGGGCTTTCACAGTCATTTTTTATTTTTATTTTTTTATTTTTATTTTTTTTTTTTTTTATAGAAATTCGATTTTAAACTTCCAGCCTTATCGGAATTTGGTTTCAAACTTTTAGCCTTTATGGGAAAAAAAATTTCTGTCCTGCTTCGAACTTTCTTTTAGTGCAATTTTTTAGAATTTGTTGTTTGTTTGTTTGTTTTTGTTTTGTTTGAGTTTATGGCGATTTTTTCAGATACGATAAAAGATTTCGGTTTTAAACTTTTATGCTAATATGATAAATTTTCTCCTGTACAATTTTTGCTACTTTAAAGGTTTTTATTGCGATTTTCTAGCGGAGTTTTTTTTCTTTCGCATTTCACGGCTTCCCATTTTAACAAACTAATTAAATCCAAAACTTTTATCCAAATAGGAAAAATTTTGAGTTTCGTGATTTTTGAAATTTTTGCCATTTTTAATGAGATGTATACGTTTCTTTACGATCCGTTGCGATTTTTTAGGCGTTCAATTTTTGACCGAATGTAGTAAATTCTGCCTTCATTTCATCAAAGTTTATTCGAATTTCAAAGCACAATTTTTGAATTATCTTTTATATTTTTATGTGATTTTTAATGTTTTCGCGATTTTATAAAATTTTTCCACATTTTTAAAAAGATTCCAGTTTCAATTTTGTATCCCTTCTGTTTTCGAAGACGTTTAGACAAAATTCGTGCAACATTTTTTTATTATTTACGAGTTTTTTATTGTTATTTTCAAAGTTTTTTCGCAATTCTTGCTGTTTTTTAACGAATCCGTGCAAAGCCGGGCAGCTTAGCTGGTATTTTAATAGAAATGATTATTTAGCATCCTTACTTACTGAAAATCAGTTTGATATATCTAAGAACAAAAAAATAGAATGCAATTTTATAATTTGTTTGCGCTAAAATAAGTTTCTCAAATTCAAAATAAATTTAAGTAATACATTTTAAGAATAATAAATGAATTCCTATATTTAAGTAAAATGTTTAGAAATTACTTTCCTGTAGTTAAAATTATGCTATTATAATATAGATGAAATAAAAGATGTTTAATTATCAGTATCAAGATGTCTAAAATATTATAAGAACGAGAAATTTTTAAGTTATTAATTATTTAAAAAAAAAAATTAATAATATAACATAAATTTGCTTTTAATTTTTTTCTTATTTTAATAATGTATGTGTGTGTGTGTACTCTCTCTCTCTCTCTCTCTCTCTATATATATATATATATATGTATATATGTATGTATGTACGTATGTATATATGTATATTAAAAGTTTTTTTTTTCATTCTGAAAAAATGTTTGTGGTTAATGGTGAAGTCAGATTCACCAAACCTAGTTTCATCATTAAGCTCTAGACGAATAATCAATAGCTAACTATTCCGTAAATCAGTATAATCAGTTTCCTGCTTTTTTGACAGATGTGCCCTCTGCTGTAAATATGTAAATTACCTATATTTATACATAGACCAGGAGGCGGCAGCAGAGACGATAACCTCATCGAATTCACGGATGAAAATCTAGGATTAGTTAAATTTCGATTCGCATATTAAAACGCAATCGGCCTGCCAAGTTATATCTTGGTGAAAAATGTCTAAAAACCCGATTTTAGCGGTTGACTCGTAGGCTTACCATTGTGCTTTCCTACACCCAAAAGTATGAAAACACGGAGAATTGGGAGCAGGAAAACATAATGGTTAACCTATGAATCAACAGCTAAAATCGCGTTTTTAGGTGTTTCCCACCAAGATATGACTTAGCAGTCCAATTGCGTTTTAATATGCGAATCGAAATAATTAATCCTAGATTTTCATCCGCAACTCGATAAGGTGATGTGTCTGTGCTGCCGCTTCCCGGTCTAACACGGAGCGGACCTTTACGCGTGGCCTTTTTCGGTTATGACGTGCTATAAGAATTTCCGTCGCTCATTCGAACACTTTTGGAGACATTTGTGACTATTTAAATACTCTTATACCAGTTAGACCTGATTTTATAAAAAGAGATGTAGTAATAAATAATAAATGTATCAGATCCCAAAGATTTTATCTCGTCTTCATTCCGTCCCGACTCGCAATTGTATTTTCTGTATTTTCCTTCTTAAAAACCCTTTAATAACATGCCTAAAAGCTGTAAAATAATCAAAAAATAATTCAAAGGGGACAAAGTACAAAGGGGATCCTTAGTACTTTTTATTTAGTAAACAGACTTACTTCCTTAGGTAATGATTCCTTGAAGCAAGATTCTGTCATATTTTGCCCCATCATAGTATCCTCAGAAATTTCTTCTTCGATAGGTGCTGAAAGGAAACACATTCTTTTAAAGTATCATAAAAGTGTATATCTTTTATTACTGTTAATAAATTTTTCTAAAATCCTTTTAGTATAATGTTATTCGTTAGTCTATATAGAGTGAAATTTAATACAATAATACCTGGGAAAACAAAACCTGTCTAGAAACATTTTTATTAGCACGTTCCAACAAAGTTTAAAAGTGCTTATGCATTCGGTTTGTCTGGGCGTCTGTCTTTCTGGCCGTTTGTCCGCGCCCTAACTCTCGTACATATACTCGGATCGTCATGAAATTTTTGGACGTTAATGACGTTTACCCAAGCACAAACACAAACCCTATTGGAAATGAAGTTTTTGTCATCATTAGTTTATTTACAGGAACAGTCAAAATTTTTCCATTACATTACGGCCTATGGGGAAAAATCGTTTCAAATGAATTTTAAAGATGTTACACCCTGTAAAACATCTTCAAATTTATATGCATCTACAAATTGCACTAAAATATGTATTTTCTAAAGTATGCAGCGAAAAGAATAGTTATTCTTCATTTACAGGGCTACACAAAAGAAATCCAGTAGATAATAATAAAGGGGGAATTGTTTGCGACATATTTTAATTATGGTAAACGATTTCATATTTAATCAAATTGTTATTCGTTGCTGAGAATTAATATGAGTTATTTCATGCATAATACGCAGTGCATAGTATTTACAGGGACACACAAAAGATTTCAAATAGTATATTCTATCCGAAGTCCTGTATATTATGGAAGATGGTTGTTAGATGGATGAAATGCATTATGATATACGCTTTTAAGTTTCACTAGATGTATGCATATTATATGGTTATTATAAATGCTATTTAGATATACAGAGTTGCACAAAATATCTCTGAAAGGTTAATGAATATGAGCGTAATTTATTTAAAGAGGTTTTTTAAATATGTTATGCCTTTTTACGATGAACTGCATTTAGTCAACTAAGCAATGTTTCTAGAATATAGATAAAATGATATACAGGGCCACGCAAAGAACTGGATTCATTGTCGCCTTTGGATGATAATTTCTGGAAATTTGATTTAAGTAGATTAAAGAGAATTTATTTTCAAACTTTAGCAAAATACTTTCGTACATTTCTTCCGTACGGAACATGAATATTAATTCCATTATAGACAGGTACAGTTTCTATAAGATTTACGGCATTTTTATGACCCGATTTAGAAGCCCCTGACCCACTTTATGTGACATGTGAAATATGATTACCTGCCAATACTAATAATCGAATAAGTCAAGGCAATTATTCGTATAAGTCAATAATTTATACGAATCACAAATGTGATTCGTATAAATTCTACACAAGGGGTTAAAATTGCCAATACTAATAATCGAATAAGTCAAAACAATTAATCGTATAAGTCAATAATTTATACGAATCACATTTGTGATTCGTATAAATTCCACACAAGGGGTTAAAATTGCCAATACTAATAATCGAATAGGTCAAAACAATTAATCGTATAAGTCAATAATTTATACGAATCACATTTGTGATTCGTATAAATTCGACACAAGGGGTTAAAATTGCCAATACTAATAATCGAATAAGTCAAGACAATTAATCGTATAAGTCAATAATTTATACGAATCACATTTGTGATTCGTATAAATTGCACACAAGGGGTTAAAATTGCCACCACTGCTAGTACATTTAATCCTTACATGAAATATAATGCATCGGAAAAGGGAATATAATTTTAAACGGCAGAAACAAAAGATCGGTTGGAGAAATCAGATTTATGTTAATTAAAATCATAAGACGAAACACAATATTTTACCTTGATTCAGTCATAAAATGTGCTATATGAACTTTTAAAACAACTCACCGTTTTAGTTAAAAGTCGACGAAAAAAAAAAAAAATAGATGTTAAAAGTTAAAAATATACATTTTACATAAAATTTCTTAGTACTTTCGGCCTGCATTTCCCACGACCATCATCAGAGAACATTTTTATAACTAGTGCTTGTACTTTCAAATATCTTGATAACTATTGGCTTTCCCACTTCAAACGAAGTGATGTATTTGTATGACTGGAACAGCAATTAATAAAAAAAAATTGCAATTTAACAGATTACAATGACAATTTGGAAAATGATATTTCCAAAAACTCAAATTTTAAAGGCTTATAAATAATCTCTATATTAAAATTAATAATTAAAATAAGCATCATTTTTAGGATTATTATAACGAGTCACATATTAACGTGCATTAAACATAACATTCTTAGACCAACTTAAAAAAAAAGTAAGAAAAATCATGCGTTAAGCATAGATTATGAAGCACTTTCCAACGCTTCATGAAATCTTTAACAAAACTTCGTTATTTAGGTAAATAAGGATATAAAGCCAAATATGTATTCCAGTCGTATTGAATAACCCTGTATTTGATCTGTCAGCTAATATACATACTATATAACGGGGAAGATTTAGTTTAGCAAAAAATGCCTAGTAGCTTGAAATTTCTCTTTCAGCATTTTATACTAATAGATGTAAACATACTTGAATACTTTGTTCAGCCTTGTAGTTTGCCTGGTATCTTTATTACACATAAGTGTTCAGATAAAATTTATTTTAAACTAAATCACTCTTAAAACAACTGAAATCACTTTCTCATAAATTATCATTCATAGGCTTCATTTACCTAATTATTTGCGTGGCCCTGTATATCATTTTATCTTTGTTCTGCAAACATTTCTTAGTAAATTTAATGCAGTTTAGCGTAAAAATGCATAGTTTAATTAAGAATCACCTTTTAGTAATTTATGCTCATATTCAGTAACGTTGGCGAGCTCTTTTGTGTAGCCCTGTATATTAACTATAGCATTTATACACACCATATAATATGCACAAATTTAGTGAAACTTATACGCGCATACCATAATTAAAACGCATTTCATCCATCCATCAGCTATCATCGAATACATGGGTGATTCTACGATAAGAGGTTCAAAAACATGGAGAATTCGGCCAAAAAGAAAAGTTTGAGTTTGATCAAAAACCTTTAAATTATGATTTTTGTCCCGTTTATTTACTTTTTCATATAAGGGCAAGTCACTTTATACATATTTTATAACTTTTTCTGGTCAGTGACTCGCTCCCCTGGCAGTTATCGTGCCAGGGGAAATACGGCAGGGGAGAGACATTTTCGTGTAAATTCAAACTTTTTAACTGATTCAATTAGTTTTTCGGTTAATTGTGTATTTCACTTTAAGTATTACCGTATTGTTTAATTAGGGCAGTAAATGCAATTGAATTAAATGAATATTATAAGTTTTATGACTTACCAGGGGAGATACACGATCACTGTGCGAAACCACTACAAAACACGGTCGCGTCGCAACAACTAAAAATGGCGACGCTTAAATGGCTTGCGCGTTTAGTATTGCTAACTTCAAGCCGATAGATGTCCTTAAGCACTACTTCCAATATAGCCATCGTTGAATTTATATTTGTTTCAGCGGAACAAAATTAGACAGGGGAGAGACACCAAAAAAAAAGCGGGACAAAAGTTAATTTTAAAAATTATTTGAAATTAACAAAAATATTTTATTTTTCATTTTATAATACGTAAGTATAATAATTTAAATTCCAATTAAACATACTTTAGCTAAGCAATCTGGCGGAAAAAATATATGTATTGTTTGAAAGTTAAATTGAAACCGGCAAGGGGACATGCCAGGGGAGGGGACTTTTTAGACTTTGTAAGAAATTTCAGAAAAATGTGTTTAAATTAGGCATTCAATCGTAATGTTATTTAATAAAGTATATTAAGATGATGCGATTCATTGCAAAAAATAGCAACATATAGAATAAAAAATCTGTTTTAAACAGATTGCCGTACAAATTACCTCTTATCGTAGAATCACCCACATATACAGTGCTTCGGAAAGAATATACTATTTGAAATCTTTTGTATCCCTGTAAATACTATGTACTTTATATTAGGGAAGGCAGTATCGTATAATTTATACTAAGCCTCATTGACATACATCAATTTTATTATACATGAAACAGTTTAATATATTTAAAATATGTCACACACAATTCCCCCTTTTGCCATTATCTAATGGAATTCTTTTGTGTGGCCCTGTAAATTAATAATAGCCACATTTTCATCTTATATTTTATAGAATGCATATTTTAATGCAGCTCGTAAAAGCGTATAAATTTTAATGTGTTTCACAGGGTATAACATCTTTAAAATTCCTTTGAAACGATTTTTTCCCCATAGGCCGTAATGTAATGGGAAACTTTTGATTCTCCCTGTAGATAAACTAATCATGGTAGAAACTTCATTTTCAATAGGGTTCGTGCTAGGATAAACGTCAATAACGACCTAAAATTTCATGCAATCCGAGTTTGTTTACGTGAGTTAGAGAGCGAACAGACGGACAGACAAACCGAATGCATAAGCACTTTTCAACTTTGTTGGAAAGTGCT
The DNA here is from genome assembly GCA_964019185.1 of Maratus speculifer. Taxonomy (NCBI): domain Eukaryota; kingdom Metazoa; phylum Arthropoda; class Arachnida; order Araneae; family Salticidae; genus Maratus; species Maratus speculifer. The sequence continues at coordinate 362,344,804 of OZ025292.1, forward strand.
AATAAAAACAGTAGATTAAAGATAGACAACTTTAACTGTTTAAAATGTGAATTTTTATTTGATGGAGTTAATCAAACTGACTTTTGAAAGCCTCCTATTACGTACGACATGGATTAAGCATTAATATTCATGGGCCTATCACAAACAAATTTTAAATTAAATTTCAGTTTTACAATTTTCGGAATTGAAATTTTTTAACTTATAAATATCGTACATTTTAAATTTTTACACCGTTTCGTAGAGAAAAAATGCAATTTTTAATTAAATTTGTTTGAAATCTCTATCACAATTTGTTGTTAAATTATTATTATTTTTAAAGTTTTAATTACTCTTTTTGTCATCGTGGCAACAGAAGTATTCCACTTGTGGACATTAAACTTGGACCAATCAGAAAACGAATAAAATAAAAAACAGAAGTATTCCATTTTTGGACATTAAATTTGGACCAATGAAGAAACAAATAAAATCAACCAACTTTATTACGGAATTCAACCAATAAAAAGATTCAGATATGCTTTAGATTTCCCAATTCTCTACGGAGAACAACAACTATTTTTTCCAAATAGTTAATAAAAATATTCTCTGGTGATGGCCGTGGAAAATGCAAACCGAAAATACTAAAAAATTTTATATAAAATGCATATTTTATCATTTTTGTCACCTTTTAAGAAAAACTTTTGAAAGAACTTTAGTGAAGAACTAAGGGAACTTTAAAAAGAGCTTTTAAAGTTCATATTATGTATTGTAGATTTAATCCTTTTTATCGCATGTAATAAAACTTTAGCTAGTAAAAGAAGATACATTTTAACCCTTTCGGGACAAACGGCTTTTACACAATTTTTAATATTTTCCAAAAAAAAATTGGAAAGTGTTTTTATGCCTTCGGTTTGTTTGTCCGTCTGTCCATTACTCTAATTCTCTAATCACACACGGATTCTCAACATTATTTAGTGTCACCAAAGCATGTTTGGTATTGTATATGAAGTATGAGGAAGTAATAGTTCATTTACAGGGCACTCAAAAGAATTACATTACATTATGTATATGGGGAAAAATCGTTTGCAGAATATTTTAACGAGATTACATTATTTCAAATGAATTGAAACTGGTATAAATCACTGGAATTCATTATAGATTATTACGATAGATTAGGCATACATAACATTTATCATTCATTTAACAGGGACATACAAAAGAAATACGTTACAGTACTGTCTTGATACTACTGGGCATGCATTGTAAAATGCAGAATGCGCTCTAAACTTTAAACAAGTTTTTGCATTTTACTCGTTGTATTTAAATTTTATGCCTCATATTATACAGGGGTGCAAAAGAATTCTTCTACCAATCGTCTTAGCGGAAATTGTTGAAAAGGAATTTCAGTAGAACACCGCTAATTCGGACCCCGATAATCCGGATCTCCGCATAACCCGGATTGATTTGGTAATTTTTTTTTTTTTTTTTTTTTTTTTTTTGCACATTTGAGAAGCGATTAGCTAATTTCCGTAACATTAACTTGTTACATCGTCATATTCTGACAAAAGAAACTTTTTCTGAAAGCTTTTCGTAAGAATACCTTAAGCTTTCTTATTTAAACTACACCCAACGAACTACTTATGCTCAAGCGGATGCGCGACATTACGGCTCGCAAAAGGTATAGAAAACTGGCACAGCAGAAAATTACGAACTTTTTTATTACGAAGTAAACGTTTCTATTGTCTGTAAATATTCAATAAGTTTAACATAAAAATGATCTTCTGTGATTAAGTCTAATGTTATTTCATTTTTTTTTTTTTCTAATTCTCCAGATAATCCGGATTGCGACTGGTCCCAATTAATCCGATTATCGGGGTTTTACTGTCTATGTACTTCTTATCTGAATTAAATTTTGGCATGCATATAGTTAAAAGATACAAATCTATATATGATATGCAGGGTTCTCAAAAGAGTCGGTAATTTTTCGATTGGAGATGGGGACACCGGAAATTCGGTTTATAAGCGTGTTATATGTGTTTTGATATGGTTGAATTAGACATAATATTTTAATTTATTAAACGGTGATGTTTTGTCACATTATTCCGAATGTGTTGGAAAGTACTTTATAATCTATGCTTGATGCATGATTTTTTCTTGTTAATCATTTATCAAAGGGTTAAAAGAAAAAAAAGTTTAAGGCTGTTTTTAAATAAAAATTGGTATCTTTATGACATAAGTTTAATTTTTTTTTTTTTTTTTTTTTTTTTTTTTTTTTTTTTTTCGGACATGCATGAAATTAGCAAGTATTGTTGTTTAGAAATTGTCTGTAATCGCACTCAGTGTCCTGTTTTTTTTTTTTTTTTTTTTTTTTTTTTTTTTTTTTTTTCTCAAACACAATAGATGTTTTAGGGAATGCTGTCAAAGTTGGTGTTTTGAACCAAATTGTCCGAGGAAAGCAAAAAAAACAGTCAAATCTGGATGAAAAACGCGATCGTCATGTGATCAATTTCGCCTATGTCCATTTTTTCATAACATATCTTTTACATGTTTACGCGTTTTCCTTTCCATTCCATTTTTAAATGGCTTTTTTTTTTTACTTCTTTAAATGGAATAATAGCTCAATTTTTATATAATAAGAATTATTTTTCAGAGAGAGGGGAGGGGGGGGGGTCATCAGAGTTTTAGATATGATTTGGTGGGGCATGACCTAGAAAAGGTTGGGAAACACTGCTTTAGAGCTAAATAAGTCAATTAAACAAAATTACGTGAGAGAGTTATGTCTACTGCCCACCAATTTAAATTTTGCAAAAACAAAAAAATTTTGTTTAAATTACAAATTTAAAATACAAGACTTTAGTAAGACTCAAATAAAATTGATGAAATTTCGTTAAAATTTTTTAAGAATGTTAACAATATTTTTTTGTCTGAGCAACAAAACCTATTTTTTTACTTTAATCAAAAAATTCGCTTAAAATAACAAAATGTACTCAACAAAACATGTTTTGTAGTTTTAAACAAGTTCTTTTTCTGGGTGTAGCAATGCTGTATTAATGAATTGCTGATGAATCAATTTCGACAAATTATATAAAATGCCAGACTATTCAAGAAGTACCTGTTGCGTAAAAGGAACACCCTTATATCTCCAAAAATAATTATCATATTAACTAACAATTTACTGCGTCGAATTAAGCATCTCATATCCACTTAAAATACATCTTTGAATTGAAATTGGATGAAATACAGGGTCAAGAAAAATTGAAGAGTGTGGAAAATAGGATTACAAATATATCAACGACTAATCATCCGATTGACTTCGTTTGCTATGCAAATTGTGTGTTATTTTATTGTCTTTTACGGACACTCCTTAAAATAAAATATTTCGAAAATTTTTATATACCTTTCACCCGAACGAATATTGCGAGAGTCCGAAAAAAATAGTTCCGAATAATCGAAGTTACTGATATCCAATAGGGTTTTTTTTCCACTATTATATACTAAGTACACACCAAATTTCAAGTCTGTATCTCAATTTGTTCGGGAGATAGAGCGTTTACAGATACACAGACAGACAGACGCAATATATATATATATATATATATATATATATATTAGGACTCCAGAAGCCAAGGGGTATAAGTGACAAAATTGAAAAAATTGAGTTTAGTGCACAGGGTATCTGGAAATATGCTTTTTTCAATTCAGGTAAAGAAATATAGGTCATTTTCTTATTATTTGCTGAGTTACAGAGATAAACCACTTTTTTTTCGAAAAACAAACAATATTGATTAATTATACATTTAAAGAAAATTGTACTCTATTTTTTTAACAGTTATTGAAATGAGAATTCAAAGATTAGAATGCAACCAGCAGATGTTTCCTATTTCAATTCACTCAATTGTTATTGATGTTCCAATTTAACATCAATTATCTTTAAACTCAATTTACTCCAAATCGACATTTTGTCACTTGTACCCCTTGGCTTCTGAGGTCGTCATATATAAATACGTTTTTCGGGATCTTCAGTGTCTGAAACGTGTAAATCCGTCAAAGAAAATGTTTCGATTTTCAAAGCGATTACAAGACATACCCTTTTACTACTTATAATGGGTAAGTAATAACTGGTGATAATAAAGAAGAATTCTGAGCATGCCATGCTTCACGTATAAATGCCGCGCGTCTCGTAGGAATTAAATAGATCAATCAATAAAGGAAAATTTATCATATTTGCATAAATATTTCTTGTGATCAACTTAAACTGTTTTACCTGCAAATGCCAGATACATCCAAATTGAAGCCATTAGTGAGGAACGGACCAAAATATTTCCAAGCATTTTCGCAAACTGGAACTATAGTGTTAAATCCAAAAAAAACTGTAAAAGTGTATTGCAAGCTGGTAAAATAAAAAATTAGTGAGAATCAGTCGCATACCTTCTCATTTATATCTTTTTACTTTTTTTTATCTTTTTAACGAGAGTCTAATTATGATGAAATATGTCCTTTTATTTCAATTTCCTGGGCTTAGAAATATAAGGATGGCTACAGAGAAAAGATTCATTAAGCTAAACAACGACTTTTTTTTCCGGTTCACTAATCACATAGAAATTTCTTTGAAAGGTACCATGATTAAAGGTTATGGGTATTGCGAAATTTTTGTTTTTATTTCAGTGCTAAAACGAAGTGTTACAGAAAAAAGTGGATAATTTTCCCATGCATATAATATTTTCAAATTATTTGGTTTCTAGTTGCTTTGTGAACAATTGAAAGGAAAGGGGAGAGATACAGTAATACAGTCGACTCTCGTTAATTCGAACTCGTCGGGACCACAAGAAATGTTCGAATTATACGAAGTTCGAATTAAGGAAAACATTCTTAATATGGTACTATTACAAAGGAATTTATGTTATAGTGTTTTTTAAACTTATTTCGTCTGTTATCATTAGAATATGACTTAACCTTAAATTAGAATGTATAAATACATAAACTAATTAAAAGATTAGAAACAAGCACGATGGAAGAAAAATTTAAAGCGTCACTGATGGACAGACGGGGCTCTAAGAAAGTGGATGTCAAATGCATTGTATTATATTTATACTCGTTCGAAACAATTTTCACAAAAATCAAAGAAAGAAAGTAATTCAAATAATCTGAAATCCGTGAGAAAGAACAGAAAAATGAAAAATCGGAATTCTCGTTAGTTCGAATTAAACGAAGTCATGAGAAAATGAGTTCGAATTACTGACATTTTTTAACGTTATTCTGCCATTGAAAATATCGGGACTTTATGTTTAGCTCGAATTAAGCAAAGATTCGAATTATCCGATTTCGAATTAACGAGAGTCGACTGTACCTCTGAATAGTGGCCTTCACTGGGAGCACGAAAAAGTCGCCGGATTTCGGATGTTTCCGTTATTCAGAGAGCTTGTTCATTATAAAATCTCAAAATTAAATTATGTTAAAATCAAAATATCTAACCAAATGACTTTATTTTTACAGTTAAAAATTATTGCCAAAACATCAGTGAAGGTCTACTTTGGAGACACGAGATTTTTTGGTTTATGTCTGTTTGTCTGTCCCACGATAACTGCCGCAAAAAGCATCCGATTAACTTGAAATTAAGTGGGTGTGTTCGTGAGGTACCCGGATTTAGCTGTATAGTCTATGGTTATATCTGATTCATTTGTACAAAAAAAAAGGACATTTAATTTAGCACCATAATGCTTTCCTATGGCAATTCGGTTGTTTTTAGTAATTTCCAACAAAGTTGAAAGGTGCTTATGCATTCGGCTTGTCTGGCCGTCTATCCGTCTGGCCGCGCTCTAACTCACGTAAATATACTCGGATTGCCATGAAATTTTAGGATGATATTGACGTTTACCCTAGCACGAACCCTAGTGAAAATGAAGTTTCTACCATGATTAGTTACAGGGAGAATCAAAAGTTTCCCATTACATTACGGCCTATGGGGAAAAACCGTTTCAAAGGAATTTTAAAGATGTTATACCCTGTCAAACATATTAAAATTTATGTGCTTTTACGAGGTGCGTTAAAATATGCATTCTATAAAATATACGGTGAAAATGTAGCTATTATTCATTTACAGGGCCACACGAAAGGATTCCATTAGATAACGGTAAAAGGAAGAATTGTGTGTGACATATATAAAATATATTAAACTGTCTCATGTATAATAAAATTGATGTATGTCAATGAGGCTTAGTATAAATTATACGATACTGCCTTCCCTAATATAAAGTACATTGTATTTACAGAGACACACAAAAGATTTCAAATGATACATTCTTTCCGAAGTACTGTATATGTATCCGGTGATAACTGATGGATGGCTGAAATACATTTTAATTATGATATGCGCGTATAAGTTTCACTAAATTTATGCATACTATATGGTGTGTGTAAATGCTATAGTTGATATACAGGGCTACCCAAAAGAGCTCGCCAACGTTACTGAATATGAGCATAAATTACTAAAAGATGATTCTTAAATAAACTATGCATTTTTACGCTGAACTGCATTAGATTTACTAAGAAATATTTGCAGAATATAGTTAAAATGATATACAGGACCACGCAAAGAATTGGGTACATGGAGTAGAGGTCTGCACGGGCCGGGCTCGGGCCGATTTCCAATAATGGCATTCGGGCCGGGCCGGGCTCGGGCCTTACTTCTGAAGACTCGGGCCGGGCCGGGCCTAGTCATTAATCCTTTCCGGCCGGGCCGGGCCGGGCCTAGTCACTAATTTTTTCGGGCCAGGCTGGGCTCGGGCCTTAATTTTTTTGCTTTAGTATCGGGCCGGGCCTAACTTTTTTTTTCCGTACGAAGCCGAGACCGATTCCATTCTTCCTAGTTTTCATGAACCAAAATAATCAGTTCCTATTGAATCTTCCTATATGAAAATCCTTTTCTCGACTTTTTATAAAGCAGTAATATTTGGCTTTGTCCAAAAATTTCTGCAAAAAAAGCATATACTTTTAAGCCGTCATTATTCTACAATTAAACATTAGAATTTATTCCTTTTAAAGAATCGTAGATTACTAGGCGTTTTAAAATAGAATTAAACACACACACACACACACACAAAAAAAAAAAAAAAAAAAAAAAACATGATTATGACGGAATTTTTTTTAAAACTGAAAACTGAAAGTGTCTTTTAAAATGTTCATCCATGCAAAATGAATACAACAATACGGGAGAAAAAAAATATTTTAATAACAATTTTAATTTTTCTTAAGAAAGGTGTTATAGTAAAAATAAAATACATTGACATGTTTCGGAACCATCAAATAAGTTCCATAGTCATAATCAAAAATCATCAAAAAAAAAAAAAAATATATTAAACATTTACATCTGTTAAGATAGCCCAGTCATTTTAGCAAAAATAGGGGAAAAAATTAGAACAAAGCTGGATTTTCGCATAGGTGCTAGTTAGGTTATGTAGTTAAACATACTAAAAGTCCCCATCGATCCGATGTGAGCTTTCGCCACCAGGGGGCGCTAAAGAGCTTGAAAATCAGTTTTTTGTGAATATCTCACGAACAATGGCATTTAGAGAAAAAAGGTGAATTATAAAGTTGTAGATAATTTAATTTTCTATAAAAAGTGTCAGTAACATTTGTTTGTCACATTAACCCTTCCCTGTCAAAAATATAAAAACGTGACCATATTTGAAAGTAAAATTATAAAAATTCAAAAAATCTGCTGCTACTTTAAAAAAAAATTTGTAAACAGATCTATAATTCTCACCTTTGAATGGGGAAAGTGAATATATAATATACATTTATGCTTATTTCCACACCACCCTTAAAGTAAAACACTTAGTGAGTTTTTTTTTTTTTTTTTTTTTTTTTTTTTTTTGTGGTTACCTCCGTAGGCATATTTCACTTATAGTGACTGGCTTAATCCAATTTAAGTCGTTTAACTGCTTTAGTAGTTCTTTGCACAGCTTCAGTTTCTACACTCGATTCAGATTCGTAATTATCTGTATTTATTTCTTTCGTTGCTGTACTGATTTCAGTATTTTTTGTTTGCCTTTCGATGTCATCACTGAATTCAGAAGTAGCGCTTACCTCCTCCCTTGCAGTGGGCAGGATACTGTCAATATTTTCCTCGTCTTCAAATTCAATTTTACTTGCATTATGAAATTAAACTCCGCAGCAAATTATGAAATATCAGAACATTTCAATCCAATTTTTCGGCATCCACATGCTTTTCCACATCCTTTGGAGCAAGTATAAAAAATAGATTCAATAATATCTTTTGGTGCGGGCGGTAAGGTAGCAAGAATTGGAATCAAATTAGGTGCATTTTGCCAGCCCCAGTTCTCAGGAAGTAGTTTATTGCTCAATCAGTATTATACTTGATGTTAAATACGTAAACTGTACAATCTAGCTGCATCTTCGGCAGGCGGCAACGATAAAAGGCTTTTTTTACCAACAGCAACTCTTTTCTTGAAACATACATAACGGTACTTTTTCAGAGAAATTTCTGCTTTACTACTGTATAAAGCAAGAAAAATAGTTTTTCCAGCCTCAGAAACTTCAAATTAAGATATTTGATCACTTTTAAAAATGCTGGCAGCTTGTATGTTCTGATCTTCTTCCTTCAAAAATTTTGCTAACGACATTTTACCTTTCGCAAACATTGCTGATGTCGAGTCACAACCTGAATAAGCGTGAAGGAATAATATATGATCTTTCAGAACAGCATCATTGTTAAAACTGTGCGATGAATACAGGGTGGTAACAATTCGTCCTCTTCCAGTCTTAATAAAAAATATCTATATCTCTGAAGGTGCTAAAACTGTCAACAATACGATCAAGTCAACATCATCGCCAACAACAGCAATAAGCGCACCAGACTTTGCTACTTCAATAACTGTGTTAACAATTAGTGTGTCTGCATCATCTTCTACTTGTTTCGCTTCGAAACCATTCTCCATAAATTTCTCCATAAGCATAGATATGAGACGTGTCTTATTTTAATGATTAGATTAAAAAAATTCTTTTCCGCGATACTTTAGAGCTTTCTTTTTTTCCTTCTGTAAAAAATCTTCTTCTAATGTAACAAAAATAACAAACATTTTCCCTTAAATTCAAACAACGGACTGTCATTTCTCAATTTTTCCTTCAATGGATGATTAATTTGTGCGGATGTTGATCGTTTTTAGGCAATAGATTTATTGTATGATTTAATAGAATTCTTTCGTGAATAACTTTCTTACTCTTTGAATGAACTGTAAATTCATTATTGTTTTTAGCCATTTCTTCATATATTTTCCACTTATGGTCATCTCTTTCCGAACTTGCTGTCATAAGCGACTTCAGAACCTTTTTTTCTGTTTTTACCAAATCTTTCGAAACCCAGTCTTCATCTCATGCAAGATAAACTATTTTGTCAATCTCCATTTTTCGGTCAGAATCAGCAATTAAGAAAGAGTCATTTTAAAGACTCATAAATAATTTAAAACTTTCTACAACATGCGTTGAAAATACAATTATTCCCTTCCTAAAATCTTAAAAAAGAATAAATACTTCGTTCAATAAATTAGGGTAATTTCATATTAGCGAAATGAGCACCAAATAAAAATAAAATATTGAAAAGTACTTGCATGTGGTACATTTCGACAAATGCAAAGAGAGATAGGTTTTTGGGCAATGAGAAATCACCTGAGAATAATAAACTCTCGTCACCTGAGAATAATAAAGTTTTATCTGTGTTTTTGAAAATATTGACTTATCTATATAGAAAGACTCTATTTGTATCTACGAAGGCATTTTTGCATCAAAATGATGTTATATATAATTTACATATTACATATAATATTACAATTATATTACGACATTATTTTAATCCAAAAATGCCTTCATAGATATAAATAGAACATTTCTATATCGATAAGTCGATTTTTTCAAAAACACAGAAATCACCTTATTATTCTCAGGTGACGTATTGCGCAAGCGCGCGAAAACGCCATACAAACAATGGAGGAGAGATGAGGGGGGGGGGGGGAATGAAAAGTTTAGTATTTGTTCTGCCTCTTCGCCGCGTTGTGATTGTGCTTGCACATTCTTTTTCAATAATGTTTATTTTATCTTAATTTTTGGCAGGGAACGGTTGGTGTGACAAAAAAATGTTAATAACACTTTTTGTAGGAAATTAAATTATCTACATTTTTGTAATTGAACTTTTTTGTCTAGATGCCATTGTTCGTGAGATATTCACAGAAAACCGATTTTCAAGCTCTTTAGCGCCCCCTGGAGGCGAAAGCTCACATCGGATCGATGGGGACTTTTAGTATGTTAAACTACATACCCTAACTAGCACCTATGCAAAAATCCAGCTTTGTTCTAATTTTTTCCGCTATTTGCAAAAAAAGGTGCTAAAATGACTGGACTAAGAAGGGAATGCATTTTTTTTTCGTTCCAAAGCGATTTCGCCTTTGGAAATTTTACCATATACCGCTTTTTCGATTTTTTGTCTCCATTACAGGGAATATGGATTAACAATACTAGTGATAACTGAAACATTTACATACAACAAACAAAGATTCATTTAAAAGCATAAATATCGCAGCCTATGGCACTTCTGCATAAATGGAGATTAAAAACATGGAAAAAAAAAAGACTAATATTATTTTTTTTTGGTCAGAACTCTTCAATAAGATTAAAGATAAATGTACTGTAGAAATTCACTCGAGCCGGACCGGGTTCGGGCCGAATTTTAAACTGTTTTCCGGACCGGGCCGATCTCGGGCCGAAATTTTAACTTTCGGGCCGGGCCCGGGCCTGGAAATTTCGGCCCGTGCAGACCTCTAACATGGAGCCTATGAATGATAATTTATGAGAAAGTGATTTCAGTTGTTTTAAGAGTGTTTTAGTTTAAAATAAATTTTATCTTAACACTGATGTGTAATAAAGGTACCAGGCAAACTACAAGGCTGAACAAAGTATTCAAGTATGTTTCCATCTATTAGTATAAATTGCTGAAAGAGAAATTTCAAGCTACTAGGCATTTTTTGCTAAACTAAAGTTTCCCGTTATATAGTATGTATATTATCTAACAGATCAAATACAGGGCTGTTCAATAGTACTGGAATACATACATGACTATATTTGGCTTTAAATCCTTATTTACCTGAATAACGAAGTTTTGTTAAAGATTTCATGAAGCGTTGGAAAGCACTTCATAATCTATGCTTAACGCATGATTTTTCTTACTTGTTAAAATTTTCATTTGTTGAAAGAAAATGGCTCATTTTATTAATGGAATTAAATAATAAATGGATATTGAAATTTACGAATACGGGGCTTAAATTATTCCTATTATTTTGAAATTTTGTCTGTGCATTTGTCAGATTTTTTTTTTAATTATTACTGTAATTTTTGGAGATTTTTTTATAAATGTGTTCCAATAATATAAAACAATCTGTTTTAGAGATTTATTTATTTCAAATGTATTTGTTTAATTATTTTCTTTTTCTTTTAATAGTTGCATAGCAACTATTCATCCTAATAATGCTAGTAAACCTGCAAATCACAAGCCTCAACGTCAGCTTTGTAAATCACGGTTTTTTACCACATTTTGCGTAGTATTTAACTTCATACAAACAGAAAAATTGATCATGTTGTTATGCAACGATATTCTAAAATTCTGATGAACTGCATATTATGATAAAATATTTAGATAAAAAAGTACATTTCTTCATGGGGGCTCTGCTCCTCTGAACCCCCCGTGATCTCATTAAACTTACATTAATTAATTGTAATTAAAGTGTAATTTTCTATTGGTTATGCGAATGGTTAGAATTCATCTTAAATTTTATTTTACTCTAAGATTTTTAAGGGTAAGCAATAGTTTGGAAAAGCTTTTTATATTATTCTAATTAGCAGGTATTGTTTAACCTACTATCCACAAATGATGCGTCAGTAACTTTTAGAAGTATAAAGAAGTTATCTAATTTAGAATTTTAATTTTTTTTTACAATTTTCATTTCCGAAAAATATCTTTTATTACCATTATATAATACTGAGATCAAAGATCTTAACTAAACGCAAACCCTAATGTATTTGACAACATTACATGACTAGATCCTACATTAATCACCCCAAAATAAGCATGTTTGGAGACATAAACCTATTCTGTAATCATTTATCACCTTGTACAGTGCTATTTGAACAAATAGCAAATTTTGAACATGATTATTGAGGCAATCTTGTTATTTTTTAGCTGACAGGCTATCATAGCCTGAGAGCTTATGTGCCCGCCCGTTCTGTATGTATGTTCGTTCGTGCGTAACGCGATAACTCATGATAAAAATGTCCGATCCACTTGAAATTTTGTATATAGGTATATCCTGACAACGCGCTTCCCTGATTAGTTTTTGGAGTTCATTCTATATGTATAAGTGGGGGAACGGGGGGCTCATACCCCTCCCCTTAGTTGATATAAATGGGATTTTCATGCAGAATTAAGTTTTCGTTCAAAATTTAGATATAGGATCATTCTGATGAGGCGATTCCGTGACTGTTATTAGGTGTTCATTGAATAAGTATAAATAGGGGGAACAGGGGTTCTAATGCCCCCCCCCCCCCCCTTTAATTTATATAAATGGGTTTTTCAAGCAGAATTTTCAGATTTCGTTCAAATCTCTGAATAGTTTTGGAAGTTTAATGGTTAAATATAAAAGAGGGGGATAACTCCTTTTAAATTATATAAATGCTAAATGGGTTTTTATTAAGAATTATCTCATTTGCTCTGAATTTTGGATATAGATTTTTTATATGATAAAGCATGTCTTTGATAGTATAGGAGATTCAATGATTAAGTATAAAAAAAGAGGAAAGGGGAGAGCTGTTTCCCCTTCTTAATTTTTTTCGAACGGAATTAACCCTTGAAAATATAAGGCTTTAATGTACAATTAGTATTTGTAGCCTGTGAGCTCAATGCCATCAGTTTAACTGGGCAGTATTCTTTATTTAGTTTTTAAGAATGAAAATTGTTATTTCCCGCTAATCACGGCGTCATTTTTGACGCTGATATCTGTGCGGTGTATATTTTTGTACTTTCTATACTAGATTAATTCTGTGGCTTCCGGTAATAACCAGGTAAGGCACATTTTTAATATTTTGAGTAATTAACGTTTAAAGTTTTCAAATGTGTTTTAATATCACTTTTATAAAATAGATTAGAACTTAATAATTTTCACTACATTCAATTAGGATATAAGAACCTCTTTTTTTGCCAAAATAGTTACATAAAAATGGTTTTTATTAATTGAGAACCAATTAAAAACAATTTAAATTTTTAAATGAAAATTTATAGTCGCCCTATGACGGGAAGTATTCGATTTTCCTTTTTCAGTATACCATGTCAGATGAAAGTACTCTTTTAAAGTTACATTTTCCCAAATTATCTCCATTTTTTCAAAAATGTGCCTCACCTGGTTATTACCGGAAGCCACAGAATTTATACTTATAACACGGTTATTCAATAGGTAAATCAATTATAATAGATCTGAATACAAAAGTGTTTTTTAATTATAATTTTAAATTAAGAAAATAAATCTTTATTTTATTTATGCGCAGATGATAAGTTCTAAAATATTCATAACATTTTTTTAAAAATAAATAAGAATTAATATCATAATTCAAGTTTATTTTATTAAAATCTCAAAGCATATTAATTTTATTTTCGATATCAAAAATCAGACGTTCCGGATAATCGAGGTTACTGATATTAAATAAGCTTCATTCCTTTAATACATACTATGTGCACACCAAATTTAAAGTCTCTCTCTCAATTTGTTCGGGAGCTAGAGTGTTTACAGACACACAGACAGACAGACGGACGGCAATTTTATATATATATATATATATATATATATATATTTTACGGAATTTTCAGAGTCTGAAAAGAAGTATGTTTTCACTAGTTTTATGTGTGTTTTGGTTTTAATTAAATATCAGCTAAATAGCGTCATGTATATAGAGATAATAGGTAAAATACGGGGCTGTATAAAAGTTTTCAAATATGCTTACACCTATTGGTAACAGTTGCGTTGGAACTTTTTACAAATGGGGGGAGCCGGAGCCGGGGCACATTGCGGAAAGTTAGTGGTGGAGATCATTTCATTCATTTAGGAGGGTTTTTTTTTTCATAGTGTTGCACTTTTCACAAACCAGAGTATACAATAGTAACCATCAAAAGATCACCAACTCTTTAATCTAGTTAAAATGATTTTTATTAGATATAACTTGATGCATAGACGCTTAGTTTATGGTCGATCCCGAATATAAATATTCACATTTAAGGATTCTTTCGTTCCCATTTGCCAAAAAGTAAAAGTTCTTTCCGTTGGTTTGCTCACAAAATTTTTATAAATCTCTGCCAAATCAATTTTCAAGGCATCCTCGTACAAATACGGCATAAATACGTAGTAGCATCTAGTAATTGTGTTTCTTGCTGTAAACCTTCAAGACCTCTTTTCTTTCTGGCGATCGAGACGAGAAAAAGGATGAAGGCACAATCAAGTGTGCTCACTCCCTCCTCTCTCTGTTCTCTTTGTTGTTTATTGTGTGAATTAGAGGTCTGCACGGGCCGGAATTTCCAGGCCCGGCCTGTAGGAAAGTTATTTCGGCCCGGCCCGGCCCGGCCCGTTGTAAAACTCAAAAGTTCGGCCCGGGCCCGGCCCGGCCCGTACAAAAATCAGCGAAAACAGGCCCGGCCCGGCCCGTTTTGGCCCGTTACAATTTCTACGATTTCTTAAAAATTCAGATTTTTATCATATAAATAAGATTTCTTTAAAGAATGCTGCATACATATCTATGGAATGATTTTACAGTATATTTTACAGGAAATACACATTAACAACATTAATGATTACTTAGATTCTTAGGCTTTCAACATTCGAATAAAGATTCATTAAAAAATTAATATGGCTTAGAATAAAAGAAAAAAGAAAGAAAGTTAAAAACATCGTTAATTTTGAAGCTGTTTCATAAAAAAGGATTTATAAATATATTTCTATATTATTTTATTATAAGTTTCAAATCCAAATTTATTCTTAAATTCAAAGAAGTCCTTTCTGTTACATTTCTAAATTCATTTTTTTTTTTTTCCTCAGAAACGCATAAGATTAGCAGATATCTATTTTCAGAAACTATATAATCGAATGGCGTTATCCATTTTTTGATACAAGCAATTTAAGAATACTGCAAACAATTAAATACTGTCATAATTAGCGTTTTGAATAGAATTTCCGGAAGCAATAACAAGGGAAGGGAGAAAAACCTGCAATCATTTGAGAAACTATTATATCTCAACAAGTATTTTATTTACCAACAATGAAAAACGCTATTCGATTCCAAATCCCTTCAATAGTTAGGCTTATCACTTTTATACTTTTACAATTAAAAATTAAACAGAAAATGTGCCAAACTTTCGCATTATTGAGAAATTAATTTAAATTCATCGAGATATATCCGAAGACTAAGCTAACAAAAGTTCTTTATCGCTGTTAATAATTTTACAAATCATGTTTTGCCAATAATTAAGTCTAGTACCGGACCGGCCAGTCTGTATGTAGAAAAATAATGCAAGCGTGATCTCGGACCGGCATGAGTCAGCTAAAAAAATATTAAAATGGGTTACACATAATGTAATTCTCCGATGCCGATACACTGTGCATTTTTATATTGATGCTGTCAAACTAGTATGGCCACATTTATACTTATTCTCGTTAAAACCATTTTCGTTGAAAATAGCTCATATTTTATCGTTTCAACTGAAATCTTCAGAACGGGCCGGCAGGCCCGAAATTTTTTTTTATCGGCCCGGCCCGTCAGGCCCGTTCAATTTTTTTGCCGGCCCGGCCCGGCCCGTTTATGTTGTTTGTCGGCCCGGCCCGTTGAAAAAACTATTCTAAATCTGCCGGCCCGGCCCGCGGGCCACGGGCCAGGCCCGGGCCCGTGCAGACCTCTAGTGTGAATTTCCTAAAAAAAAAAAAGTAGACTTTATTTTTAATTCAACAATGTATCGTAAACAGATGTGGTGCCAGAATTTCTCCCGGGGGAGCTGAGCCCGTCTGAAATATTCCAGGAGGAGCCATAGCTCCCCAAGCTCCCCCACTTCCTACGCCTATGGGTATTAATTTCTAAAAGTCAAATTTTAAACAATTATGCGTTTTTAACTTTCCAACATAGGTGAAAGTCTTTATGCATTCTGTTCTGTCCGTCTGTCTTTTATTCGAACTCTAACTTGCGTTAATACAGCTGTATTGCTCTGTAATTGAGATTTACTATGTATTACTATATGTATACTGTAATTGAGATTTACCATGCAATGTTCTGCATGGAAAATAAAATATGCATCATTTCAAATATTATGAAATTCAAATTAAAACTTAAAAAGATATTAATAAATGTTTTCTACATTCTATTAAATTCTATCATATGTAGTTAATTCAGTGATATCCCATGATAGGTAATGATCCTAAGTTGTCCTGGTGATTTACGTTCTTTTTAAAATGGATTCATATTACTTCAGTAATACTGAATTTAATACAGTGGACTCTCTCTATTCCGAACACTCATGGGATCGACCAAAAAGTTCAGATTATGGGGGTGTTCAGTATAGAGGGAGATTGGAAATGTATTACTGCTACTAAAGCAGGCTGATCGAGCCAGTAGTTAATCAAATAGGTCTGTACTAGAGATCTGCACGGGCCGGGTTTGGGCTGATTTCCATTAACGGCAAACAGGCCGGGCCGGACTCGGGCTTTACTTCTGAAGACTCGGGCAGGGCTTGGTCACTAATGTTTTCGGGCCGGGCCGAACTCGGGCCTTAATTTTTTTTCCTGGCCGGGCCTAACGTATTTTTTTCGTACGAAGCTGAGACTGATTTCATTCTCCTAGTCTTCACGGAAAAAAATAATCCATTCCTGTTGAATCTTCCCATATGAAAATCCTTTTCTCGACGTGGCCGAGTCTGTTCATAAATCAGTAAAATTTGGCTTGGTCCAAAAATGTTGGCAAAAATGGCATATACTTTTAAGTCGTTCTTATTCTACAATTAAACATTTGAATTTATTCTTCTTAAAGAATCGTAGATTACTAGCGTTTTAAAATAGAATTAGACACATAAAAATAACATGATTCTGACGGAATTTTCTTTTAAACTAAAAACTACAAAATTTCTTTTAAACTGTTCATCCATGCAAAATTAATACAACAATACGTGAGAAAAAAAATATATTAAACATTTACATCTGCTAAGAAGAGAACGTATTTTTTTTTTTTTCCAATGCGATTCCGACTTAGAAGATTTTACTTTTACCATGTACTATTTTTTAGATTTTTTTTTGTCTTTATTACATGGAATATGGATTAATAATAGTAATGATAACTGAAAAATTTACATACAACAAACAAAGGTTCATTAAAAGCATAAATATCACAGCCTACGATACTTCTGCATAAGTGAAGATTATAAACATGGGGGGAAAAAAAAACTAAGATAAGTTTTTTTGGTCTGAACTCTTCCGTAAGAGTAAAGATCATTGTTCTGTAGAAATTCACTCAAGCCAGGCGGGTTCAGCCGAATTTTTAACTTTTTTTCCGGACCGGGCCGAAATTTTAACTTTCTGGCCGGGCCGAGCTCGGGCCAGGAAATTTCGGCCCATACAGACCTCTAGTCTGTACTACAGGGTTTTTATATTTCCTTTCTTTTAAGTTTTAGAAGTAAATTAACAGAATTGCTACAACCCCTAATGATTGTCCTATCAAAGGCAAAAAAGAAATCTGCTGAAATTAAACAGCAACAAAATTATAAGCAAATAGTTTCTTTAATTGCCATTTTCCGAATAGATGATCAATCAAAGTAAACAATCGAAAGTTCAAAAATTAATGTTTAAAATGTCATGTTTAAGATGTGATTAACAATAATTCATATAAAACTGTTATTTGAAATAAGCAAGATGGAATTTAACTTATCGTAATTGTCTTTTACTAACCCCTCCCCCCCCCCCCCCCCAAAGAAAAGAAAGAAAAAAAAAAGAAAATTATAAAATGGCTTTTCCAGGAATTAGCTGATAAGTGTTCCAACATTTAACTGAAATTTTTATCTGAAGTATTCAAACAAATTGCAACTTCAAGTATACATGTTTACAATCTAGCAGTGATTTTGTCTTTTTATTTAAAATCTAGTTCATTCAATCTTTTTATTTTTCTGTAGCAGTTTCTCCGAATTTCCGTGATGGAAATTTGAATTCTGATTACGACTACGTGTTCAATTTACAGAGAGGTGTGGTAGAAATGAGGATCAAAAATAGCGTTCATAATAGTGGGGTGTTCAGATTAGTGGGTGTTCAGAATACAGAGAGTTCATCTTTTGTTAAGTCTACAGAGTTTCGCCGGGACCGACAGAATGTGTTCATAATACCGGGGTGTTCAGATAGAGTCCACTGTATATGGAAACATAATACATTTTGTATTCATGCCTGTTTTTGGCCAAGAGTGTAACACTTATTGTACCAATATATTTATAAAACAAGTTATAGTACGAATGCACCTCATTTGACCTGCAATTTCTAACTTGTTTAGGATATGTAGTAGGCTACATATGATAGAAATAAACAAAAATTCAAAGATTTTTCCTGGAACTGTTAACATACAATTCCTGTAAAATTCTCTGAATTTTTGAAATATTTCTTAAACTAAAACGTGAAAGTTCTCCTTTACAGCGAAGGTAGAACTCAATAGTATTGATTAACAGTAAAATTATCAAAATTTTTGTGATAGGCATTTTTGAGAAAAAAAAATATTTTTCATTATTATTTTCTTTTTTAAGTGTGCAGCAAATTATACATATATTTCAAAACGAAGTACTTTTTTTAAAACAGAGAAATGTTATCTTTTTTTTTTTTTTAAGAAAAAAAAGAAAAAAACGCAACAAAATATCTTGCACCGTTTTAAAGATATAAAAGTTTTATCGATCCCTTTTAAAATTTTTAATCGAAAATCGGGAATGTGAAATGGTGCCAGGGTTGCCATCTTTGGCACCCTTTATCTCTGGCCAAGAATTTTTGGGGGGCAAAAAAATATATGTACAAGTATCTTACTTTTTTCTGATTTGTAACATATGTTCAATTCAAAAACTTCTGATACTATGAAAGTAACCCCAATGCCTCAATTGACATGGATTTGATCTGCTGTAAAATTTTGCATGAGTCATTTTAGCTCACAGGCTATCAAAGCCTGAGAGCTAATGCGCCCGAGGTTATGTACACAGGTGTAAGTAACGCAATAATTCTTGTTAGGAAAATTCAATTTGCTTCAAATTTTCTAAATCTGTTTATTCTCAGAAGGCGCTTCCCTGATTAGTTTAAGGGATTCATTGTTTAAGTAACGGGGGATAATCCACTCACTTAATTTAGGTAGATGGGTTTTTCTTGTAAAATTATTCGATTTGCTCCAAATTTTGTGAATAGATTTATTCTGATATGATGTTTCTCCAATTAGTTTTAAAGGGTTCATTGGTCAAGTATAAAAGGGGGGGGATGACCGTCCTGATAGGACGTATTGATCAAAAGCCCCTTAATTTAAATGAGTCGGTTTTCCATGTAAAATAGTTCGATTTGCTTCAAATTTTGTAAATAAATTCATTTGCTTAAGGTGCTTCCCTGGTTAATTTTGGGGATCCACAAATTAAGTATAAAGGGGAGAACGGGGCAGTGCCGAAACTAGAGGGGGGGCAGAGGGGGCATGTGCCCCGGGAGCCAACAGAACAGAAGGTGAAGAGGGCACCAAATTAAGATTTTTTTCGTTTGTTTGTTATAAAGAATGCATATATGTCGGGGTGCCAAAATACATATTTATCCCGGGCGCAAAAAGGCTAGTTTCGCCGCTGGAACGGGGGCTAATCCCCCCTTTAATTTAAATAAATGGGTTTTTCATAGAAAATTATTCTTTTTTTTTCCCAAGTTTTGTAAATAGTTTCATCCTGATAAGGCGTTTCTCTGATTAGTTTGTGAATTCATTGGGCTGGCATAAAGGTGGGGAAGTGGGAGGCGAATTCCCCCCCCCCCGCCGCCCTTCTTAATTAACACAAATGATTTTTTATGTAAAATTGTTCGATTTCTTTCAAAATTCGTAAATAGGTTCATTTTAATAAAGTGATTCCCTGGTTAGTTTTGGGGGTTCATTATTCAAGTATAAGGAGGGAAATGGGGATTTAAACCCCATTAACCCCTTGAAGGGCGGTGGTATAAAATATATACCACTTAATTTTAATTGCAAAATGCCACATTGACACCAGAATTTTGAAATGAAAATTTTAATCTTATCAAGTATGTGAAGAAAAGCTTTCATCTTTTTTGGAAGAAAATTTGTTTTTTTATTCTGGTGTCAGTCAGTCGTTTCAGCATTTTAAGAATGGAAGTGGTTTACCCCTCAAAGGATTAATTTAGATAAATGTGTTCTCCATGCAAAATAATTTAATTTGATTCAAATTTTGTAAGTAGGTTTATTCTGATAAGGCAATTCACATACTATTATTTCTTTCTAAATATATCAAACTATATTGTTAATCCATAACAATCTAAAAAAAAAAAACTACTATTAGTAGTATCACAGCATAAGACCATTTAAACACACTAAAATAAATCCAAGAGACGTAAAAGAAAAACACTTGCTATCTATTCAACATTTTAATCGACAACTGCCAACATCATTTAATAACATTTTACACACAGATATCGTGACGTCACAGAATTAAACAAAGTGGATACAATGGCGTCAATCTGTCGGCATTTCAGAATTAAATTATAAACGTAAAAAGCAATATATTACACTTAATGTTTTAGGAAATGATTACTATACGAATAAATCTTACTTGATGATACAGAAAATGATTATTATTGCAATAAATCTTTTTTAATGATTTAGGGAATTACTTTACATTAGTTTTGATTGATTTATTATATTAAATGAGTATGTTAAATGATTCTGCTAAATTATTATGTTAAATTATTATATTAAATTATTAATGTTACCGATAACACATACAGTCGACTCTCGTTAATTCGAACTCGTCGGGACCACAAGAAATGTTCGAATTATCCGAAGTTCGAATTAAGGAAAACATGCTTAATATGATATTATTACAAAAGAATTAAGGTTATAATGTTTTTTTTTTTTTTTTAACTTATTTCGTTTGTTATCATTAGAATATGACTCAATATTAAATTAGAATATATAAATACATAAACTAATTAAAAGATTAGAAACAAGCACAATGGAAGAAAAATTTAAATCGTCACTGATGGACAGACGGGGTTCTATGAAAGTGGGTATCAAATGATTGTATTATATGTATACTCGTTCGGAACAATTTTCACAAAAATCAAAGAAAGAAAGTGATTCAAATGATCTGAAATCCGTAAGAATGAAAAGAAAAAAGAAAAATCGGAATTCTCGTTAGTTCGAATTAAACGAAGTCAAGAGAAAATGAGTTCGAATTAATGAAATTTTTTAACATTATTCTGCCATTGAAAATTTCGGGACTTTATGTTTAGTTCGAATTAAGCGAAGATTCGAATTATCCGATTTCGAATTAACGAGAGTCGACTGTATTAGTTTTTGGTTGTTCATTGGCAAAGTACAAAAGTGGAGGGGGACAGGGGAGGGTCTAATCCGCCCTCTTAATTTACATAAATGGATTTTACTTGTAAAATTATTCGATTTGCTTCAAATTTTGAAAGTAGGTTGATTCTGATGAGATATGCTTCCCTTATTAGTTTTGGGGTTTATTGATCAAGTATAAAGGGGGCACGGGGACTGGGAGGTCTAAAGCCTTTAAATTTAGATAAATGTTTTTCCATATAAAATAATCTGATTTGCTTCAATATTTATAAATAGGTTTATTTTGATAAGGTGCTTCCTTGATTAGTTTTGCAGGTTCATTGATCAAGTATACGGGCAGAATTGGGGGGGTCTAAACCCCCCCCCCTTAATTTTTATAAATGGGTTTTTCTTGCAAAATAATCCGATTTGTTTCAAATTTCTTAAAAAGTTTTATTTGGATAAGGCCTTCCCTTATTAGTTTTGGGGGTTCATTGGGCAACATAAAGGGGGGAAGTGGGAGGCGAATCCCTCTTTTAATTTTGACAAATGGATTTTTATGTAAAAATATTCAATTTGCTCCAAATATAGTTAGTAGGTTTATTCTGATAAGGTGCTTCACTGATTAGCTTTGGTTGCTCATTGGTAATGTATAAAGGGGAAATGAGGGCTAACCTCCGCCTTAATTTAGATAAAACAGGGTTTTCCAGCAAAATTATCCGTTTTGTTTCAAATTTTACAAATAGGTTCATTCTAATAAAACGCTTAGTTGATTAGCCGTAAGGAATCATTGGTTAAATATAAAGGGGTATAACGGTTGGCTAATTCTTCCTAAATTTAGATAAATTGATTTATCATTTATAATTATTTGATTTGTTTCAAATTTTCTGAATAGGTTCATTCTAATAAGGCACTTCCCAGTTTTTTTTTTTTTTTTTTTTTTTTTTTTCTTTTGGGGGGGGGGGGGGGGGAGAGGCGTTGATTGGTTATGTATAAAGGTGGATAACAAGGGGCTAATATACACTTTTAATTTAGATAAAATGGCTTTTATGCAAAATTATCTGGTTTGATTCAAATTTTGTAAATAGGTTCATTATGATAAGACGCTTCCAGATTAATTTTGGGTGTTCATTGATTAAACATAAACAAGCTAGAAATGGATCTAATTTCCCCTAACTTTAGACAGAAGAGTTTCCCATGCATAATTATTCGGTTTGCTTAAAATTTTGCAAATAGGTTTATCTTTTTAAGGTGCTTCCCTGACTAGTTACTTGGTAAGTATAGCTGGGGGGGGGGGGGACGGTTCTTTTAAAGCCCTTTTTTTTTTTTTTTTTTTTTTTTTTTTGGTACAGAAAAAATAAAGTTCTTTTAATGCCCTTTTTTTTTTTGGTTCAGAAAAAGTGAAGTTTTTTTAATGCCTTTTTTTGTTTTGTTGCAGAGATAGTAAACTTCTTTTAATGCTCTCTTATTTTATTTATTTTTTTCCGTGGAAGTAATGGCCTTCTAATGTCCCCTATTTTTGGGGGGTGGCGGGATTGAGTAACACAGGATTCTATTTATTGCTTTTTAATTTTTTGTAATACTCTGCATTACAACTCATACTCATGTAATGATGTGTGGATGGGGAGAGAGGCTTGGTTAGTTTTGCCACAATTTAGTGCGAAATTAGGTCTATGTTATTTATAAGCCATCTGATCACTGCTTTGCCTTTTGCTTGTAGGTGTTTATTTTGGGCTAGCTGTTTGTGCCAAAGTTGCTCGTTGTTTGGTGTTATGTTGACCAGGTGAAGTGTTTGTGTGAGTGGGCAAGCTGTGAGGTAATGTTTGCATGTACCTATTAACCCGCACTCGCATTCTGGTGTTTCTACCAAAGCAAATCTATGTAGATATGCTGGAAAGGCGCCATGACCTGTGTACATTTGAGAAAGTAGCTTGCAGCTTACTAATCTGTGTTTATCGACTTTAGGGAAGTATTTGTGTGTCAGCCTGCCCTTGTCCCCGTAGTCCCACTCGAACTGCCATTGTTTTATTGTTAGCTCTTTAAGTATCCTCTTTAGTGTTGTTATTGGTTTCTCTATATGATAAGGGATTTCATTGTAAGGGTTTAGTGCTGCTTGTTTGGCTAATGCATCAACATTCTCGTTTCCTTCGATACCAATGTGGGCTGATTTTAAATTTATTATTTGAATTTTTTATCGTTTGTTGTATTGTATCTATTATTTCATTTACATTAAATGGTTTGCTTAATGCTTGTATGGCTGACATGCAGTCCGAGCGTATGCTGTAATTCTGACCTGTGGTATTACCCCATTCTGCTGCTTTCAGTATGGCCAGTAGTTCGGCTTGGAAAACACTGTTGCACTTTCTTAGTGGCATTGATCATGTCTTGATTTTTTGCTCATTTATGTATGCTACGAAAGCCGAACCCGTAGCACCTGATTCCAATTTAGAACCATCTGTATATATGGCTATGTCTCTTTCATTGTATCCTAACCGTGGTTCTACTGTTTCTGCTGGATGTTTGCTCCAGAGATTGATCTTTTTGGCATAATCTGTGTGATGTATAGTAACATTGTGTATGTTTATTGTTCTGCGTAATCTCGTGACTGTGCCGTAAGCTGCTTCGTATTGTACTTGAAGATGAATTGGAATCAAGCCTGAGAGAACCTGAAGTGCCGCCGTTGAGGCTGTCCTATAAGCCCTGACTATGGCCAATGCAAAGTGCCTTTGGCAGCTAGATAAAACCTCCTTGCTGCGCCTATTCGAGTTGTGTCCCCATATTGAGGCAGCATAGGTCAGTGTTTTCACCACTACTGTCCTATACCAAATTTTAATTATGTTGGGTTGTAGACCCCATCCTTTAGAGACCATTCGCCCCATCATCCAAAATGATTTTCTAACTGTCTTTGTTTGTTGTTGGCATTGCGGGAGCCAGTTAAGATTCTTGTGTATCATTACCCCTATTTAATTTGTTCTTTGGCCTCTAACTTTTTACCATTGAATTCTATGCCCTCTATCTTGTATGAGTTTTCGGTTGGGAGATTTCTTGTGTGATTTTTGTTTAAGTATAATACTTCTGTTTTGTCCCAATTTATTGTTAAACAATTAATTGTTATCCATTCGTTAAATTCTTTTAATATTTTATTTGCTAGTCTTACAAGTTCTTCTTTTGTTTTAGCTCTTAAAATTAGCATAAAGTCGTCCGCGAAAGCCTGAATTCTGACATTTTTACCCCATTGCTTTTTAAGTGCTGTGTCTGCTATTAGAAGCCACAGTAATGGCCCCAGGCAGCTACCTTGTGGGCAGCCGCCAAATGTTTGTTTTGTTATTTTTATACCATTTTCTTCTAAAGTTACATATCTATTTTCCAGAAAACTAATGATCCAATTAATTAAGTATGTGAGACAGGGAGACTGTTTCAGGTTTTTAGCAATTATTGGCCATCTTATATTGTCAAATGCGCCTTTAATATCCATTGAAATTAGTAGTGTTTGATATTTTTCTTCTTTATCCTGTTTAATTTTTTTTATAAGTTCGTCTAGTGCATGTTCTGTTGAAAATCCTTGTTTAAACCCGTATTGTTTGTCGCTCCAGAAATTTCGTTTTGTAAAATGGTAGTTGATTCTACCGTGGATTATTCTTTCTAATATTTTACTGAATGCTGGTAATAGGCATATTGGTCTGTAATTTTTTGGATCTTTGGGATTTTTACCCGCTTTGTGAAACAGTACTACTGGGCCTATTTTAAAAGATTTTGGAAAATAGTTAAAGTTGAGGCATGTATTGAATAGTGTTAGTAAAAGTTGTGGCGATGCATTGTGTATTCTTTTAATTAAGTTATAATCTATGTAAGCGTACCCTGGAGCCTTGTTTTGCTTTAAATTTTTGATTATTCTGTTTAGTTCCTGTTTAGTTATCTCAGGTGGGTTTGAGTCGTTAAATCTGCACTCTAAAAAAAATGTGTAAATTTACACACAAAAATGTGTAAATCGATGATACAAAAACGACATGTCTATATGTGTAAATTTGTGTGTAAATTGCGCCAAATGTGTAAATTTCAGAATACACATTTTAATGTGTAATTTGATGATAAGTCCAAATGTGTAAAAGTTATCTGATAACTCTTGAAATACACACTTTAATGTGTGAATTGCACTGAAATACACATATTTCTGAGCACTATTTTTACACATACATATGTGTAATACTCTTTTTTTACATATATTTTTGTGCAATAGGAAAATACCTACAATGTTGTGTAATATGCAAAATACACATGTTTTTGTGTTATGTACAGAATGCACAGATTTTTGTGTAATATTCTGTTTTTACACATATATCTACGTAAAATGGAAAAATGCACATTTTTGTGTAATATTTAAAATATATAGGTTTTGTGTATATAGATATTTACCTTATTCTTTGATGTGTAAACTGCGAAAAAAGGTTTTCAAAATCGCAAAATAAAATTACATGAAGAACAAATTCGTATTTGCTTCACGTGTTTCTAAGTACGCGTCCGTAATTATGTACATTGGTAGCACCTATAGTTGTTATTCAATCCGTCCGTCTGTCTACCTGTCCGTTCACATATAAGAACGCAAAAACTATACAACCGAATCGTTTGAAATTTAAAATACATAACCGTTGCATAATTTTATCGAGTCATTTAAATTTTTATGAAAATGAGATGCATAATTCAATTATAGAGACAGTCAAAAGTGTTCCCTTGCATTATGACCAATAGGAAAAAATAGTTTCAAGTGCATCTTAATAATGTTACACACTTTTGAACATAATAAAATTGATATGCGTCTAGGAAGTACATACTACAATATAAATTCTGTATAATCTGTAGTGCAAAGAATAGTTTTTATTAATTTACTAGGGTATACTAAAAAATCCCATTACATTATAATAAAGAAGGAAATATTGTTTGGGACGCGTTTTAATTATATTAAAATATTTCACATTTTATGAAATTGATGCTTATGTTGCTGAGATTCGTTAAAGATTACTTATTTTATAATAGAAAGCAGATATATAGTGTTTACAAAGAGAAAGAAAAAATTTCGGATACTTAAACAGTATCCGAAGTACTGTCTACTATTACACCAAGATCTGAATTTTTTTTAACTTCTTTAAAGTACGAAATGCACCTGATTTGCCTTGTTTAACGCGCATTTTCCAACTTGTTTCTTTCTAACAGATTTGTAATCTTAAAACAAGAATTATTTAAGCTCAATCAAGAAACAGGGTCGTCTCAAATTGTAATCTATTATCTTTCTGTTATTATAATCTATTTTCTTTATTTTTATTAATCTGTTTTCTTTCTGAAATTATAATATATTATCTCCTTCTGTTTGCATATATACAACGTGATGACAGAAAGGATTAATTCATTTTACATAAGGGTTTGCAAGCAGTAAAAGAAAACTTTAACAATTTTTTGATTATTAAAAAAATAACTTTAATAATAGAATGTAGATATTACATTCTTATTTATGAAATTATACATTTAAATCAATAATAACTCTTGATACATGATTTTTAAAAATGGTCATTAATTGTTTATATCTTACAGCAACTGAATGCTGTACTCTATTTTGCCTATAATGTGAGATTTTTATGTTCGTTTTTTTTTTTTTTTTTTTTTTTTTCAAGAATGTAATTTCTGGCTGGATTTTGTTGCCAAAGCCACTATAACACTGATACTATCATAAATAGTACAAGGGATTAGAATTATTACTGTGCAATTTTTAGAATAAAATGGGGTGAAAAAATTATTTTTATCAGTGTATTAAAAATACAGGTTATTTTTTATAAGACACAATAAAAAAAGAATAAGGAATGTGAATCCAGTAATGGAACCTCACAAAAGTAATAGATTTTATAACAATAATTAGAGCCAGAATTTAATGAAGGCATGCTAATAAAACAAAATATTTGCTTCAAATAAATTTATCAAATTAGCATAGCAATAATTAATGAAATATTTTGAGAATTGTTCACTGTTTAAATAAATCATTGTAACTATCACAATATCAAAATTTTAATTATTTTAAATACATTGTTTAAAATTCTAAATGTCAGGGAATTACAGTTATCAAATTATTTATACATTGGAAGGTTTAGATGGATAAAAGAAAATATGAAAAAAAAGTTATTTTAGCACAAATTCGTTTACTTCCCTCAATTTTTAACAATTAACAAGTTGAGCGCCACTCAGTCTCCGGCGACAGATGTGGCACAATAGATGCAGTTAATTTTTCAGAATACAATTGATTTTTAACAATTTCTGTAACTTAATTGTTTTTATTTAAATGGGAATTATTAGATTTAATTGAGCGCCCCCCGCCCTCAGTAACAGTAACACACGCTTCTTCAATTCTTAAAAATAAATGAAATTTTGCAAATAGTCATAAGTACATAAAATTCAATTTTTTTTTCTAACGAAACATAAACACATGCAAATTTTGCAAGGAAAGGAAAATGACAGTATTAGTTTTTTAAATGAAGACAACTCTTAGCAAATTCATTCAAATTTTCCTGAAAATCGATGGAACTTTAAAATATTATTTTCTGTGTCTTGATTGGGAGCATAAAAAATAATTTAGACTTTAAATCATGTAGAGAGGAGTTAATGAAATATATATACATAAATTAAATTGTTAATTATTTTTTATTAACCAAAAATATTGAAGCTTGTCCATTACCTTCCCATCTAGCCTATATATACCTCATATGCATGTTGCACATATCATATATTTCATATTCATACATTTTATAATGCGATTATGATTCATATATGAGTTAAATCTCTGTTTAAAGTAGAAACTATTGGGATGTGATAATACATGTATAGTAATTATGTTAACTATTGGTTAAATTACTTTTAAAACCCAAAACTTTTAAAATTTAAAGAAACGTAATT
This sequence comes from Maratus speculifer, assembly GCA_964019185.1. Taxonomy (NCBI): domain Eukaryota; kingdom Metazoa; phylum Arthropoda; class Arachnida; order Araneae; family Salticidae; genus Maratus; species Maratus speculifer. Next base: position 362,373,346 of record OZ025292.1, read on the forward strand.
TTAACCGCATAGTTTTAAAAAGGAAAAAAATCTGATTTAAATACCATTTAAATGAATAAATCATTGGCATGCGGCCTTTTATTTCGACAAAATAAAAATTAAATTTAGTAAAGTTTATTAAATTGATAAAAGTTAAATGAATGTTAGTCATTGCTTTTATAAAATGTTTATGTGAAATCAACTAAAACTAAAACTATTAACTAAAAGAGAAAGCTGAGAAAATACTTTTTCCTTACCTATTTCTTATGACCTTCCTCTGTGTTAAATTGGGATAATCCAAATAGAAAAACGTAGATTCTTTCGTAGAATTATGTCCGAATACAGTACAATGACATTAATGAGCTCTTTTTTAACTACATTACTGACACTGTACCTTTTTCGGACTGTCATGTAAAATATCCTTTGGCCGCATTCTTGTAACATTTTCTTAAAAGTTTTAAAATTCATGCGAACTATATACGTTTATGAAAGAACAATATATATGAGCAAACAACGTTCTTTATTCCAAAGACCAACTGTTTTGATCGTCTGCAAGTGAATTTATTGCCGCGCAACGCAGATGTGAAACGCAGATGTTTTCCGTTTATTTATACAATGCTAGAGTTGGAAGTTAAACACACGTTATTTTCCTAAAAGTGGCTCTAATTAAAATTTTCGGTTTAAAAATTTTTTTTATGCATTTCACTTTTGTTTTTATTCAATTTCAAAAAGTTTCCTGTTAAAATGAATTGTAGAGTTTCTTTTTTATAAATTATTATATTGTATTAGTCATAATTTGGGTTATGAATTAAAATATTGCCTTAATACATGTATCAATTACAGAGCAATCCAACTATTAACGCAAGTTAGAATACGGACAAACAAACCGTATTCTTAAGCATTTTCAATAATGTTGTAAAGTATTAAAACGACTAATAGGTTGAAATTTGACTTTTAGAATTTTATACCCAAAGGACGATAGCAAATTTTAATTCTTTTGTACAGTCCTGTATTTTGTCTACTATTTTTGCATAAGGTTATGCCACTATTTAGCTATGATTTAATTAAAACAAAAACACGTTTAAATCTAGTGAACTTACATTTCCAGAGGTTATCTTACATAGGCAGCCATGTATCAAATTCTTTCGGTGGTCCTGTATATCATTTTTCTCCATATATATCTTAGCTTATTAAATGCAATTCTGTGTAAAAATGCAGAATTTATTTTAAAACCACCTTTAAGCTGCTTCCGTTCATGTACTGTAATCTGTGCACTTTCTGCTGTGTTACCCTGTACATGACCTACAGCATTTGTACACAGAACGCAATATGCAAAAATCAATTTAAAAACTCATATCTCAAATAACAAGAAAGAAAAATTATGCGTTAAGGATAGATTACAAAACACTTTCCAACACTTCCTGAAATCTTTAACAAAACTTCATTATTTAGGAAAATAACGTGTTAATGTCCATAGCCAAATATGTATTTCAATACTTTTGAACAGCCCTGTATTTAATCTGTCTGTTGATATATATACTATATAATAAGAAAATTTTGTTAAGCAAGAAAACGCTAAACTTTTGTTAAATTTATTTATTAGTAATTCATACTGATGGATAAAAACGTACTTGAATACTTTTGATCAGCTCTGTAGTTTACCTAGTACCTGTATTACAGTCCAATATTTACCTAAAATCTATTTTAAACTAAAACACTCTTAAAACTTCTTAAATAACATTTCCAGAAGTTATCATCGAATTGTGACCACGTATCCAGTACTTTACATGATCCTGTATATCATTTTATCTATATTCTACAAACGTTTCTGAGTAAGCGGTTCAACATAAAAATGTATAACTTATTTAAAAAACACCTTTTAATAAATTACGCTCGTATTTAGTAACCTTTACGAGTTCTTTTGTGTAACCTCGTATATAAACTATAGAATTTATACATACTATATTATATGCATATATTTAGTGAAACTTAAAAACGCATATCATAATTAAAAATGCATTTCATCCATCCATCAACCATCATCGATAATACACAGTACTTCAAATAGAATATACTATTTGAAATCTTTTGTATCTCCCTGTAAATACTATGCACTTCATATTATGACTCAGCTTATCAGCATATCAATTTTATTGTATACGAAGTCGTTTAACATTATTAAAATATCTCGCAAATAATCCCCCGCCCTTTTGTTCTGGCATAATGGAATTCTTTCGTGTGGCCCTGTAAATGAATAATAACTATCATTTATACTACATTTTTTAAATACATAGTTTAACGTACTTTGCAAATGCATATAAATTTAAATATGTTTGGCAGGGTGTTACACCTTTAAAACTCATTCGAAACTATTTTTTCTCATAGGCCGTAATGTAATGGTAAATTTTGACTATCCCTGTAAATAAATTCATCATGATAGAAACTTCATTTTCAGTAGGGTTTGTGCTAACGTGAACATCAATAACATCTAAAATTTTCATGGAAATTTGAGTATATTTAGGAGAGTTAGAGCGCGGACAGATGGACAGACAAAACGAATGCATAAACACTTTTCTATTTTGTCGGAAAGTCTTCTAATACATTTAGAAACTGTCTTTTAAAATTTACATATTTATAATTATGTAAAACACTCCAATTCGCGTAAATACACGTAATCTTTAACATTTACACACTTCTGTGTGTCTATTAACTGATAAAAACTTACGTACTCATTCTAATAAACAAAATACACATAAAAACAGGCAATTTTTTGTACGAAATGTGTAAATTTTAAAACAAGTGGGTGATTTCAGAAATTTACACACTTCTCTGAGTAAACATTATTATGCTTAAATTAGAATAACACTCCAGTTCGTGTAAATTCAGGCATTTTTCGGAATTTACACACTTGTCTGAGTTTATCAAGTGATAACAAATTACACACTTACTTTCAGACGCTAAATACACACAAAAACAGGTAAATTTCCGAAAAAAATGTGTAATTTTTATTACAGGTGTGTAATTTTACAAAATTACACATATATGTGTGTAAAATTAGCCAATTTACACATTTATTTTTTACAGTGTGGGTGGGGCTGGTAATAGCTTATGTTCTATAGTCCGGTCTGTTAGATACAGGTTATTTAGGAAGTGATTAAGAGTTTCTTTTATTGTTACTGTTTTTTTGTCTGATAAAATGTTTACAAGTCTTGGAAGTTTTGTAACTTTGCCAGAGGCTAGTTTATATTGGGAGCCGTATGTGTTTGTTGCATCCTCACAGAATTTTTTCCAGGTTTTGATTTTTGTTTTTTGGACCAATTTTTTAAGGTTAGCTCTTTCTTTTTTGTATTCTATATGCTGTTTTGATTTTAATTCTTCGTCTTTTTGCTTTTGATATCTTCTCCTGAAGGCCCTAACTCTATTTCTTGCTATTTTAATTTAATCTGTCCACCATGGTGGGGCTGTTATATCAGGCGTTGATCTTTTTTATAGCATTTAAAAGCTACAGTTGTAATTTCATTTTGAAGTCTGAGTGTAGTGTTATCTAATTGATCTATATTCGATACTTGTTTTAACTCTTTAATATATTTGTTTCCAATTTTTTTAATGTTTTTGTCAAATTTTATGTGTTTTCCGTGTTTTGTTTCTAATCTGTGTCTATGGTGACTGCTATTGTCATGTTGAATTTTAAATTTTATGAATTTGTGATCACTGTGGGATTCGTCATCGCTGACTTCCCACTCTTTAATTTTATCTCCTAGTTTAAGAGTTGCTATTGTTAAGTCTGGCCATCCCTTAATTTCTCTTTCATTTCTCATTGTGCGAAAGGAGGCGGGGGCACCTGGTGGGTTCTGGACAAACATTGAATTCAGGAGGATGAAATCTGTGAGTTTATGGCCTCTGTCGTCGATATCATTATATCCCCATGCTTGTGAGTGTGCATTAAAGTCTCCCACTAGTAAGATTTCCCCTTTTGCTAACTTCAGAGTATTCTCAATTTCTGTTAGTACCATTGAAAAGTCAGCTGAGGGGGGAGCGTATATGTTAATAATTGTAAATGTTTCTTTATTGTTTTCGATGGTTATAGCTGATACGAATTCCTGTTCGGATAGCGTTATGGGGTTTGTTCTTATTTTTGTTATAATAGCTGACCTGTTAGTTTTTGTTTTTGTTATTGACCAATATTTTGGATTTATACCTGCTATTTCTCCTGTTTGCTTGTTCTGGTAGAAATCTTGCAACATAGCAACATGTATTCCTTCGGCTCCTATGTACCCCCCTAATTCTTCTGTGGCACATTTGCTGTTATGAAGATTGATCTGAATAGCTTTTATAATGTCTGTCTTTTGTGTTTGTGTTGCATTTTGTGATGGTGTGTTTTTGTGATGATGTGTTTTTGTGATTATATATGGTCGTATTAAGCATGATGTCTTCTTCTTTGTTCATCTCTGCGTTGATACCTGTCTTGTTCTTCATGAGTGGTCCTAAATATTTTTGGTTTTCCACCATACTTGTGAAGTGAGACTAATCCCTTTATCACTTGTAAGCCTTTTGTTAGCTGTACCTTACCCTCTTGAAGTTCTAACTGTCTAACTTGTAGTAGTGTTTGGTAAACCCAGCAATGTCCAGAATGGGCCGAATGGTCTGTTGGATTCTGAGCTCTCAACCATCTTCTGTTAGCACTATTGTATAGCATACACATGGCACATTCTGCGCGGTTTGATTTGCAATCCTTGTAATTGTGTTCCCCTGCACATGTGGAACATCTCTGTGTATTTCCGCAGTGTGCTGCGACATGGTGAAAACCGAGACATTTGTGACATCTTTGTATTGTTACGAAGTTTTTGACTGGACATTCTTTGAATCCCATGCAGACCTTCCTCTTTTTAAGGAGGTAATCTGCAAGAGGTTCCGGGAGAGTGACTGGAATGTGTTTCTTTTCATTCCTGGCTTCCATTGGCTTCATCATTTTGACAATATCTTCATTGTATTCGTTATTATTGACCCCTAGGATGCGTGCAAGTTTTGCTGATACCTGGTCTTCAGGTACCCAGTTCGAGATGTTGAAAATAATTATTCTCTTTTTTTTAAGACCTGCATTTTTAACTTCTAGTGTTTCGCTTGCCTCGCTATCTTCAGTAATTATCTTCTTAAGCTCTTGGGCATCCTTTGCGCTTTCACAGATGATCTTTACCCCATTCCTGATTTTTTGTACACTTTTAACATTACCATGGTGATCTTTGGAATGATTCAGAACTTGCTTTTCTACTTCCTCGGCTGTTCTGTCATCTGTTGCTTGTATGATAATTGTTGATGTGGCTGCTTTCACAGCCTCTGCATAGTTTACTGGCGGTTTAATTGCTTTTTCCTCATGTTTTCTCCTGTGTATTTCTTCTTCTGTATCAATTTCACCCTTTTCTAATTGCTTGTGCGTCATGTTTTCCAATATCTCATATTTTGCCTCTGCATGCTGTGCTCTGACTTCAAGTTCTACTATTGAATTTGAAATTATTTCCAATGCTTTATCAATCTCCCTACAAACTATTACTGGTAACCTTGATGTTCGTTTTTCTATAACTCTGATATAGCTTATTGCTCTGAGCGCTTTTTCGACTGTTATTGATCTTCCTTTTCCTGTTTCTGGGATATCACGTAGTGTTTGAAGTTCCGCCTTCAGTTCACGTACTTCAGGGGCATCAATGATATCGAGTGCATTTTGCTTACTAGATTTGCCTGAATCTGATTCCGAGTCAGTTTCTTCGTATTCAGTCGCAGTGTCATCATCTCCAAATTACTTATCTAAATTGACTGTTGTTTGTTTGTTCTGCTCTTCTAACTTTGTCTTCGTTTTCAATTTTTTGTTGTCTTGATTTGGCTGGGAACCGCCTGGTGTGATCGCACTGCTGAATGTTGTGTTAGCTTTTTTGGATGTTTCTTTTGTTTTGGTTTTTGTGTCATCATTTTGTTTTGTCTGCCTAAGTTGCGTTTGATGTGTACGTTTGGCATTTTGAGACGGGGAGCTATCCTTTGTTTGTGAATTTGATCTGGTGTTCCTGTTTGGTGGCATATTCGTAGACATGCGTTATTGTTTAACAGTATAATTTAGTTTTACTAGACAGATTTTGTACGGCGCATGGTTTTATTAATGATGATTTATGGCATGTATATTTGTATCTTTTACGACTACTATGTTTAACCAGTTAAGTATGTTTACCAATTAGATAGAGATATTATAAAAGAGGTACTTATGCGCGGTAACACCTGTATGCTAATCCTAAAGAAGGGTAAAATACATTTGAATCTAAATAAAAATATAACATGAAAATATTAGTAATCATTTAGAGCAAGCCTGACAATGGGAGAAGGATTACTTGACATTAATTACGAAAATTACCGTAAATAGAGCAATGAATCATATTAAAGAGAGAGAATAAATAAAAAAATAAATAAAACGATGCAGCATAAAGCTTATTTTGAAAAAAACGCTAGCATGAAAATTCTCTCTGACAGTTCAAACAAAGCTTGAGTGACACTAATAGGAACAGATGAGAACAATAATGAGACAACTAAGAAAGAGATAAGAGATCTCTAGTGAGGGAAAAAAACCTATAATACAAGATATTAAGCTGAAAGAGATAGGGAATAAATAACTGATTGATTAAAGTACAATGATGAAACTGGAAATAGTTTAAATTCCAGAGGAAGAATATAAGTTTACTGGACTTATAAGACGTTATAAACCATGAAAATAAACAGGCTATACACTAAAATTTGTGGCATAATAGGGGGGGGGGGGTAACAACAGAAATACAACTGAATAATAAGGAATAGACAGATATTTTAAACGAAAAAACACATAAAGCATATAGTATCTTGCAGCTAGTGAAAATTAAACATGAAGATTGACGTTATAAATATATAAAGTAACAGATTAATTGCTAAAATGAAGCAAATACACTAATGAAATAAACAGAACTGGGATTAGCATACAGAATTTGCAATGTTTGAATACATTTGCTATAGAATTTGAGCATTACTTTTTACAGGAATTGTAACAGGAGCAATTAAAAGAACCTTTCTTTACGGGCTATACTAATTAACACATGCTCTTACCTATTTGATACGGCTAATTCTTCGCCTTAAAGCCACTTATTATATCCAGGCGGGTTTACACGCAGTTATAACTATATTTTACCTATCGAAGAGCCGCTACGTTGAACAAGGCACCAACCCGGGCACTCTGGCTTTCTACCGTAAATAAGCTATTCTTCTACCGCAAGCAGGGGGACGCTGTTATCGAAGAATTTTCCACGTTGTTCCAATCTTTCTTGAAATTATTTAATAAGTCTTTAATTACTGGGTGCAAAATTATTTTATTTATATCTTCACATCGGTCTTGGGTAGTTCTTTCCAATGGTATGATTCACACAATGATAGACTGAATGTTTCCGCTGACTTTATTATCAAAAGCGGAGCGACAAATGTCTTACCTACTATGGCCGCGACTGGGCGAAGACTCAACAATGGGACTTTAACATTAGTTAAAGGGAAATTAAAAGAACAGTTATCCTGTTAGCTCCCAATTCCAACTTTTGTATGGATATTTCTGGTAGTAATTTCAAAGCAATATATATTTGCTATTCTAGTTTTATTATTTGAAAAAAAGAACTGCTGTCAAATTTCGCATAATAGCCTTTTTCTGGTTAAAATGCTATATTTTTAGTTTAGGAGTCACGTTTCTTGGGATACTAGTTTATTCAGCCAGGGCAGTGCGAAAAGAAGGGCGAAAGAGGCGGCCGCCCCGGGCACAAAAATTTAGGAAGCGCCAAATTTCTACTACTAACGTCATTTTTGGGCTGCCATAAGAAAAAGTTGAAAGCGGGGGCTGCCGAATTTGAACTTTGCCCAGGGCGCAGTTTTATCTTCGCCCGCCCCTATATTTAGCTATACTTTAGCTGTAATAGTTTACTACTGCTACTGGGTCCTGGCTTTGTCTATCCCCCCCCCTCCCACCCTAAATGGGAAGTATAGGAGTCAGTATAGCTCTGCTGATTCGCGGAGTTTTAGAATTGCTATTTTTGATCTTATTAGTGAGCATTCGTAAATATCGATTTAAGTATCGATTGTGGAATTTAGGAATCGATTATATTGTCAGGGCCTGATTAATGCACGGACCTCCGGGCAGGGCCGGATAGGATAGGGGGGGGGGGGGGCTCATAATTTTTTTTTCTCTCTCTGATGCAGAAAGATAAGTTAGTGCTTATTCACATTGTAGGTACTATATTTCTTATTAAACTGTTGTAAAAATTAGGGATGGGACGAATAGTGATTTGGCCAAATACCGAATATTCGGCCAAATTTTAGGCCGAATACCGAATATTCGGCGGCCGAATATCAACTTTTTTTTCCAATAAAGAAAATAAATTTTGATTATATATAATTTAAAAAATAGGAGCTCATTAATAATCATTACTCTTAAATGTGCTTTTAAATGTATTTTTAAATTTGAAACATTTACTTTAACACAAAAAAATTATGAAATTGCATTATATATCTTAATGTACATCAAATTGATTTTCAGTAAGTCAGGATGGTAAGATATTTTCATTAAAATTTGAAGAATGTACTTCACTTTTACTATCAAATGGTACTTTTACCCTTTCTTGCATCCAAAATTAATAATATTCTTAATCTCTCTCTCTCAGAACTCACGAGTAGATATTTTCTGAAATAACCTTTAATGAAGTAAATTTGATCATTTAGAGTTTGTGTCCCTAATGATAAGGGAATTTGTAAGAATGAGCCTGCTCTGAAATCAGTTGCCAAGCTTTAAAATATAAATTACGTTAAAGCAAAAGGTTATGCTTAAAATAGAATGCATATGGTAACAAAATCTTTGACATTTGAATTGGCGCATACAATATTCCACTTATTCAACAAGCATTAAAAGAATAAACAGGAAATGATAACAACATGAATGAAGGAATATGTAAATTAAAAATATATACATAATAATGTTACATATTTAAGTCAGTAATTATCCAAATAATTATTTAAAATTCAAAACTATAGAATAAAAAAGATTATTTTGTTCAGCATTTAGAATTTATGTTTAAATACCTTATAAAACGATCTTCATAAAGCTAGTTGTGTCATTTAATGCGTATCTAGTTTGCCACCAGTTCTGTTTTCAGATGTACCGTTGTAGTATTTGGAATAGTGATATTTGATATCTAATTTTGAAAATGAATCATTGTTAATACACCTAGTGAATGAATTTTTTTATTTCTTACTTTATGGAAATAAGTTACAAATTTCATAAGAGCCTTTTTTTATATGTGCATGGAATTTGAAGACATTAATAAATATTCAAATGTTTTAAAATTAGGCAGTTTTATATAAATATATATATATATATATATAAGTGTTGTTATATTTTGAATTGTAATATATCATTCTCTAATGAAGACATTTCCCGTACAATTAAATTTCCAACTTGGGCAGCATTTTCTAAAATATCACTCACTTTTATAGGAAATACAGAAAGGGTGTGTATTTTTTAGCAATCGAATAACTGTATATTTTGTAAGTAAGAATGAGAATGACTTCATGAATGAAGTAGCCAATTTGGATTAGAAAAAAAATGTAAGAAATGAAACTCTTTAAAGTCTAAATTTATTTGGCAAGATATCTTTTACTATTCGGAGAGATTTTACCAATATTCGGCCAGATATCTCTAAATATTCGGCTACAGGTATTCGGCCGAATTATTCGGTCAACAAGCCTTCAATATTCGGCCAACCGAATATTCGGCAAAAGGGCCGAATAGGCCAAATACCGAATAGTGGCCGAATATTCGTCCCATCCCTAATGTAATTTTACGCTAAAAAAAGGTATATGATGATGAAAATTTTGAGCGTATAACTGGTGCAAAATTAAACATCATATTAGCTTCACATGTACAAATGGGATAAGGGAGTGTTGAAACACTTATTTTAGATAAAATTTAGTAATTCTGCAAAACTAGGAAAGGGTCTCAAAACTAAATTAGATTTTTGAACAGAATTTCATTTGAATTTTCGGAACAACAATTCATTTAGTGACCTTGAAATCTTTTCCAGAGGGGGTGGGCTGAGCCGCCCATAGCGCCCCCTTAGCTACGGGCCTGCCTCCGGGGCCTCGGTCCTGGGCCCACCAATTTCAGGGGCCCACAAATTATGTGGCTGATTTTTTTTCCTTAATAAAATACTTTTCAAAAATATTGTTTTATAAAATATGAAACGTAAAATTTAAATATTCTGAATGACTCAATAAAATTTTTAGGAGCTTTTCACCCAAACAACTTTGTCAGCTCATCAAATAAACCTTTTTTTTTCTGAAAGTGTCTCTGAAAATGGGTAGGTAGGGGGGCTCAACATTTTAATAAGCCCTGGGCCCAACTTCAGCTAGATCGGGCTCTGTTATTGGGCGTGTTCAAAAGACACTTTTTTTGCGCGCGCGCGCTCAGAAGATTCTGCTTGGAGTAGGTACTATCGAAAAAGAGAATTTTAAAGTTATTCAATTATTGTATTATTTTTATGGTTCAAAATTGATAAATACAAATACTATATCCCTTTATCCTTTCAAAACATGATTCTCGTAACAGAAATACATACCTGTGACAGCTCAAATAAAATTAAAAGTATTCCGGGAAAGTATCACGTGACCTATTTCATATAATTAAGCCCGATCAGCATTTAAAATAAGACATCCAACCCTGCTCAAAGCTGACGCGCGCTACTTAAAAAAAGTGCTGGGCGATTTGATCACGTGATTGTGCATTTTGTGCTTATCTGTTATTGGTTGCACTTTGTTTGTAGGCAAAGTTGGTAGGTTGACTGATACAATTTAAATTTTTTAATAATTTTCTTTTTATTTATTTAAAAATCATTTATCAGTTGCTTCATATTTTTCGTATTAAATAGAATGCTTTTAATAAACCAAGATTGAGATACCCATACAGGGGGGGGGGGGGGAACCACCCACCTCCCTCCAAACATTCGCAAATGTTTTTACACTTCTCAAATTTAAAACTTTTATGTCAAATTTAATTAAAATTTTAATAAAAACTGCAATACATTTCCTATTTTTGATAGAATTTGCAAAAGTTACAACTGTGATTGGGAATATTATTACTATTATTATTATTATTATTATTATTATTATTATTTTTTTTTTTTTTTTTACAAATAAGAATTGTATTACATATTTTCGAAATGCGTTAACTTAGCAAAATTATAAAACGAGTTGGCAAATATGAAAATTTGATTTGGCAATTTAAAGTCTTCTTCCCCACCAATAAAAAGTCTTAGCGATGACCCTGTATACACATATTACAAGATTGATTTGTAATTAGAGTTGCAAAATGTCGGTTTATTCCCGGATTTATTTCCAATAGACCAGGTTTATTCCCAAAAAACCCGACTTATTCCCAAAAAATCCGGTTTATTCCCAGGTTTAAACTGTTTTTTTTTTCTAACCTTTGCAACGCTATTTCTAATCTATAATACTGGATGGATTTCAATGGAATTTGCACTGTTAGTTATACAATTTTTCGGAAAAAGTTTTAGTATGTATATATTTCTTATTTAATGATTGTATATTTTAATACCGTGTGGACAACAGGCCAAAATATATCATAAAATTTAAGAAACAAACGACATCCGAAATCATGTTAGTATAAGCAAAACACTTATTTATACTTCCAATAGAAAAATTATAAACATTCTAATCATACTTTATTATTCATTACAAAACTAGAAGGCAAACACCAAATATTTCACCTCTTTAAAAAAATGTATGCAGATATTTTTAGTTAAAAAATGTATATCTTTTACATTTTGTTTTTATAATATTTACCATTTTGATTTTAACACGGTAAAATATCGATGCATGCATTATATTTGCATCCTAATCTCAATAAAAACTTACTTCTAAATTAAATTAAAAAAAAAAAAAAAAAAAAAAAGAACATTAAGAAATTATTTTATGCGTATACGGATATTTTCGCAGAATACTTTTTTTTATCCATTTGCTTAATCATATCATGTCATATATATTATAAAGCAGAAATTCTGAAACTTCCAAACGGGTGTTTTCAAAAACTACCCGGTGGATTTTTTTGCCGATTGTATCATTCGATTGGAAATATTTTTCCGAAGGTTTATGATTCAAATTTACAGGGATAACTCTGATTTTTCGTAGTAAATTTCGTATTTTTCGGTTATTTTTGACAAAAGGGTTACCAGAAGCTGTTTTTGGCGAAAATTATAATTGCTAAAAGAATTGGAAGAAAATGGCTATATCTATTAGAAATATTACAAATATCTTGCAAATAATAGCAGAAAATAACTATTAATAATATTAATAATAGTAAAGAAAGACCGCTTAAATGAGGCGTAATATTATAAAAATATATTTATCTTGAAAATGAAAAAAATATTTGTAATGCTTAAAAAATAAATTAACGCGAAATATAACAATTGGTTCAACTTTTGGCGATTTATCCCTGGCGTTAGAATAAAAACATGAAATTCAGAAATTGATTAAATGAATTTTGAATGATAGTTATTTCCCTTTTTATTATCTTCTTTCTCTTTTTTATCGAATTTCCGTATAATATAACTTACAGCAGAAAAAAAGCAGATCTGATTGTAAAAAACACTGTAAGTTGTGAGTTACATATTCGTTTCTATACGATTTTCATCTTGCTTTTGTCGCCAAATAATGTGTTTTTAAGCCGAAAATGTACTACTGACTTAATGCCTGACATAGGTTCTTAATGGTCGCTATAATGTTGCTTTTTTCAAGTGAAGATAATTTTTAGAGTATATTTTAATATTCAATCGTAAATTATATAGATATGAGTATAACTCTTTTATTTCGTTTTGCAAATGTTTTTATTTTTAATTTAATTTTTCTTGCGCCATTTCGTTAATTTTACTTACAGGAAAAATTACAGTTTCAAAATTTAGAAATTGAAGAAGGAAAGATTATCCCGTCGATTAAAAATCTACCGCCAAGTTCTTCTCTTTTGCGCAAGCTAAAAAAAAATTATTTTAAATATTTTATTAGATAAAATGTAAATAACATTTTTCTATTTTTAAAAAAAATATTTTTTAAATCTAATTCTACCATTATGTGTCTTACAGGACAAAATAGCAGAATTACTTTTAAAAATGATTTTATCTGTTAATTGTATGTTATTTGTTTATTTGGGTGTTTGAATTTACTTTTGTCACCAAACAATGCGATTTTATACCAAGAAGGCATAAGCCGGAACGATGTTCGCAATTCAAAAAAAAAAAAAAAAATGCGTATGATGTTTAAATTTTAGTATAAATGTCTTCCTCATCCAAACTGTAAAATAATTTAATTGCAACTTTTTAAAGTTTTGGCGCAGATGTCATATACGACCACATTCGCACGATTGCAACTGGCGATTTTATGCCTCACATGGTAAACCGACTATGGTTGTTTATTTATTAATAAACTATTTATTCACTTTCATTTTGTTGTTTAGAATAATATAAATCATTTTGTTCTATAGCTATTAATTAAACTTTTTTATTTATTAATTTTTTTCCAATAATAGAAAAGAATTAAAAAATATTTATGAAATTGGTAATTAAAAACCAAGTTTTCTCCAAATCCAAATCTCCAGAAATAAATTGCGCCAATGTGGTGCATACATGGCATCTGTGTCAAAGTTTTTTCACTATACATAAGTAGGGAAAATGCAGTATAAATACCGATTAAAGTTTTTTCCAAATATGGAAATTTTGTAACAGATTTGGTCATATACTCATCGAGGTATCTCACTGGCGCCAAAATGGCATTATTTGCCTTATATGGTAACCTAGCTATAGTTGTTTATCTGATGATAAGTTGTTTATTTACTTTCATTATCTTTTTTTGAAATTATATTTGTTGTTTTGTTCTACAGTTACTTTTTTAGTTATTGTTAATTGCTGTTTAAAATGATAGAAAATAATAAAGTATCTATAAATTTCTTTGGTATTCTAAAACGAGAATTTTGCCACATTATAGTTGCAAGAAAATCGTACTAAACCTATTGAGTATGCGTATATGATGTCTGTGTAGGAATCTTTTGTGAAATATGAAAAGTGTGAGTTGGCTACTACTTGATTATCATGTCAACCAATTTCGCCAAATCGTTCGCCAAATTATACAAATTTACATAATTTTATCTTAAATAACAAAGAGAAAATGCTTAAATACGAAAGAGCAAATAATTTTGTTTTCAATTTACAGGAGGAAATTTTTCAATAATAATGTAATTGCTGTAGTGAGAATTTTAATGTGTGTGTGTGTTTTTTTTTATCGTTGGCAACTTTCTGTAACGAAAAATGTTTATTTTTTCCTGCCATTGTTTTGTACAAGGCTAACTTATCATAATATAATATAATATTATCATAATATGATATTATGATAAGGGGGCCTTGGTTTTGTAAGAGCTGGTTTTGTCAAAGCCATGTTCAGGTGGTATTCAAATTTTTGAACCCTTCCCAATTACCACCCCCTTGGGCCGATTTTGCTCATTTGGAATTCCCACTGAGATATTAACCATCTTATGTACTTGACGAGTTTGAAGATGATTCTTGCATAATTGTGCCTTTTATCGCGCGAACAAAATTTAATATGCATAAAGTTTTTAGGTGGGAGTAGCTTTGGGTTCCTGTCTTCACATAATGAAAAGTTGTGAAGAAATTTTTCAGAAGTTGTACCGTGGTAACAACTGTAATAATTAATATTTCTTCAGATAAGGGAAAATTTTAAATCCTGTTGCCCTAATGGTCTCATTTCGCTTCCAAATGTGCACTGTTAGTAATAAACTAAAATAGTTACTTCCAAATATCTGGTTTTTGTCCAACGTTTAAGATAATTTAATATCACAATGGTGTCTAAATCGTTTTCAGCAATGAGCAAGGTGCTGCTGGAGGTCCAAACTATTTAAAATGCAAATTTAAATTCACCAGTTCGTTTCATCCACGTTTGATTTTGAAATATTGACCAGCGCAGCGGGCATAGCCTGCTAGTATATATATAAATCCCTTTGGAACGATATTTAGAATATTAGAAGGGTTCAAATATAAAACTCTCTCCGCAAAAATCTCATTTTCTCGTATTTAAATAAGTATTTTATAATTATAATAGAAATACATGGGCTTCTGTATTATTTATGTAAAATTTTTCTTTAATAAAAATGTCTTATTTATTAATAAAAAGCAACCAATAATTCGCGTTTGTAATGACCGAAAGGTGGCGTTGTATAGACCTGATAATCGTTTGTTTACGTATGTTCCATGCAGCTGGAGCAAGTGAATCATGCAAGCATTGTGTTGCTGTCATGTTATTTTGCCATGAGTAAGTCAAATGTACTTTTTTATATTATAGATCTAAACTTTGTGTATAAAATTTTGATTTTAGATAATTTTAATACAAAGAACCCAACGTTGCATGCGTTATAGAACTGTTTATTTATTTATTTATTATAGAACTGTTTATTTATTTATCGGCCTTTTAAACACAGATTTCAGCGGAAGATGCTCACGATATCAGTTCTATTTCGTTTCAGACATTGTCCGCGAGAGGGCGTCTATTTCATTTCAAACGCGAATAAAAAAAAAAAGACATAAACCGACTTTTGGCATGCGAAGGTCGTAGCACAGTAGCGACTAGTGAACGCACATCCCGTCTGTTCCGTTTTGGAATATCGAATCAGAAGTAATTAACTCAATGTTTGCGTAGTTATTATTTCAATGCAAAACCACTTCTCACATTTACACTTTTGGTTTTTTATTCTCAAATAGCTCAGAAATATATGTATGGCGTAATTATTAATATTTCAAAATACGCAACGCAACTCCAAAGCCATCATTTTTTCTCCCGAGACAAAATATAAAAAACATTAGAATATGAAAAACTGTTGCCATTAGAAACTAACAAATACATAAAAAAACAGAGATAATAAGATAGGTAGAGAGTTAACTTGACATCCTCCCACTAAGTTAACTTTTATCTTAAAATTTAACTTACTTATATAATAACTATAACAATAATAAGATTATATAAAAAGTTCACAAGTCCAGTTTATGAGGCATTTTAATGATGCGACCACTTCTGGTTTTCCTCTCTTCCTCAGAAGGTTCACTATTGCAGTCAACTGATTGGCTGGTAGTTGGTTGCTCCTGTAGCTTTGCACTTGGTAACTTTTCTTTAATTAGAACTGACTCTGCTGCGGACACTTCTAAAGGATACAGGCGTTGTATCGGTCGAAGCAATTCACCTTTTGCAGTTTTCAGTCTTACAAGCCTGGTAACACCATCTTTCCCTGGTATTAACTTGATTATTTTACCAAGTGGCCAATCGATACGCTTCATGTCGTCGCTTCCAATTAAGACAACATCACCAACTGCTACTTCAGCTGCTCTTTTACGTTCTGGTCTCTGAAGCAGAGCTCCCAAATATTCCGACCGAAATCTGTTTCTTAAGGCTTTTTGTAAATTTTGTCGATATTTAACACGCTGGTTAAGACTCTGATGATCAACTCTATCACAGTCAGGAACACCACTCATTTTGATATCTTGCAGAAACATTGAGGGAGTCAATGGAACCAGCTCTGCATAATTATCGGCGACATACGTTATTGGTCGTGAGTTGATTATGGCTTCACAATCACATAGCACCGTCGTCATCTGTTCATATGTTAATGAGGATCGGCCCAGTACTCTTCTTAATAGCCTTTTAAGAATACCGATCAACCGCTCCCACCATCCACCCCACCAAGAGGCAGTCGGTGGGTTAAACTTCCACCTAATGGGATGAAGGGTGGTGTCACTTACAATAAGGTTCCAATCCAGTGTACTCAACAAGTTATGAGCACCGACAAAATTGGAGCCATTGTCACAATAGATAATGCTGCATCGTCCTCTACGGGCTATGAACCTGCGCAATGCCAGCAAAAATGATTGCGTAGATAAAGAATCCACTAATTCAATGTGTACTGCTCTATAGACAGCACAAGTGAAGAGACATACCCAATTTTTCTTATTATCTCTGAGAAACAGTGGTCCCGCCAAGTCAACACCACAGATCTCAAATACAGCAGCTTCTCGAATACGGTCTTCTGGAAGAGATGCAGTGATAGCCTGAAGCTTCTTTGCAGAATGTCTCTTACAGATAACACATTTGGATAAGATGGATCTCACTGTCTTTCTACCATGTAGAATCCAGAATCTCTCTCTCAAAATGTTAAGCAACATTTGAGTGCCAGCATGAGCGTTTTTTGTGTGATAGTGTATCACTAAACGTTTTACAAGTTCATGTTCAGATGGTAAAATTGCAGGCATTTTAAAGTCCTCACTATCTGGTAGATATGAAATCTTGGTTTTTAGGCGAATGATGTCGTTTTTATCTTTGAATGCTCCCAGAGTTTTTAACTTTTCATCTCGTTTATTCACAAAGCTTTCCTTCTGTATTATTCTGATAACTACACATTCAGCTACAGAAATTTCTTCAGAATCAAGGACACCATATTTTCTATCATTTCTTGAAATACGACCGTTATTGATAAATCTAAGTATCCAGGCGACAACTCTTACAATTTTGATATAATTAGAAAACTTGTAGAGGAAGGAATAGTCCACTTTTTGAAGATTAACCATTGACGATACTATTTCCTTTCGCTTTTCTTTCATTACTTCTTCTGAGTTTACAGAGAATTCAGATTTGGGCCATGTATTAGATGGATGATAGAGCCAAGGAGGACCATTCCACCACTCTGTCTCCATAAGTTGACGCACTGAACAACCTCTGGAGGGTAAATCTGCTGGATTAATCGATCCAGGTACATAGTTCCAATTTTCAGGCTTACTCAACGATCTGATTTCTCGTACCCTATTATACACAAAAGGTGTCCAGTTTTCATTACCTTTTATCCAACACAAGGCGGTACTGGAGTCAGTCCAAAAGAAGATTGGAATGTTTTCTAGTTTCGAATCTGCTACAATTCTTTGTGCCAATCTGGCACCAATAGAGCATGCTAGCAACTCTAGCCTAGGGATTGTGATGGACTTCAGTGGAGCTACCTTACTCCTTGCTTTAGTCAATTGACATGATGTTAAGTTCTTATTCTCCTTTCTTAAATATGCACAGGTAGCGTAAGCCGTTTTGCTGGCATCACAAAAAAACGTGTATACTTAAATCGCCGGTACTATCAGGATCTTGTAGAAAACTTGTGGTAATCTCTTTAAGTTGATTCAACTGATTTCTCCACTTTTTGAACTTTTTACAAATTGCTGGTGGTAATTCCGAATCCCAAGTTGTTTTAATTTTCCACAGTTCTTGTAATATTAATTTCGGATATAAGGTCACTGGACAGGTATACCCAATAGGATCGAAAATTTTGTGAACTTCTGACAATATTTTTCTTTTAGTAACAGGTCCATGATCTTCACAAACTTCTTTTAAATTTAAAGAAAGTGTATCTGAGTTTAAATCCCATTGCAGGCCCAATACCGGCACAATTTTGTTTCACAAGAAATACCCTCTGTTGAGGAGTTGGAATAATTGTGCTCCCACCCTCTTAGGTCAAACTTTCTTTCCTGCATAATATCTTTAGCTACTTGAATGAACTCATGTAACGCAGTCTCATTTTTTACACTAGTTAGGCAATTGTCCACATAGAAACTGTTTTTAAGCTTCTGCACAACATGAACTGGATATTTTGATCTTCCCATCTGTGCTTCTTCCAAAATCGTTTCTAGATGATACTGGATTACTGCATTAAGTAAGAAAGGACTACTGCAAATACCGAAAACGACACGACAATGTCTAAAGTATTTCAATTCATTGTTTTCATTGTACCAAAGAAATCTCAAAAAATCTTTGTCCTTTTCTTGTAGGCAAATTTGTAAAAATGCTTTCCGGATGTCTGCTGTGACGCCAAACTTGTTCATCCGAAACCGTGTTAATACAGTAGGAATTAATTCCACAAGGTTTATTCCTTTCTCCAGGCAATCATTCAAACTTGGGGAATTTTTTACTTTCGCTGAAGCATCGAAAACAGGTCTGATTCTAGTCGTGCTATTTTCTTTTATGACATGCCTGTGAGGTAAATAATGAGCAGGTAATTGAATCTCATGTTTAGGAACTTCTTCAATTATTCCTTCTCTTATCCATTCTTCAAATACTTCATTATAATCTTCATACAATTTTTCTTCTTTCAATTTCTGTACCGTACTGTCCAGCCTCTTCAAAGCCAAGTTAAAATTGTCAGGCAGTGGAGGATGATCGATAAGCCAAGGTAAATGTACCACAAAACGATTGTCATTGTCGACCTGAACTGTTTTAATAAAATGCTCTCTAGCGGATTCATGTAGGTCTTCTTTCGTTTTCTTCTCAGATGGATCAGTAATCCCAGTGGCGTAGCTAGCGGGGGGCGGAGGGGGCGGTCCGCCCCGGGTGTCACTCTCTAAGGGGTGACACCCAATCTTTATTTGCAAATATATATATAATCTTATAAGATTTTATAAAAGAATTCCGAAATAAAATAAAATTTATAGCGCATGAAAAAATGGTGAGTTTTTTTATAATTATAATGTGAAATTTTATACAGAATAATGTATCTAAATAAGACATGCACAAAGAAACAAAATCTTACCTATCCAATGAGAGGGTAGCAAAAGAAAATTTTCAAAGAAAGAATTTTCTTCGACATATAGACACCACATCGACTTATGCGGAGTATAAGTTGAATAATAAATCGCTCCTGTTTTTTTTTTATGTATGAGGACAAAAGGTAAATAAGGAATGGTATGGTCATTTGTTATAATAACGTAGATTTGTGATTGTAAAAACATGACTTGGAGGGGGGGAGGGGGTGACACCATTTACATTCGCCCCGGGTGACACTCATCCTAGCTACGCCACTGAGTAATCCCTAAGGTGTCAAGAGTCCACAATTCTGAAATTGTTCTAGCCGTAGAAAGCATAGAATTAGCAACTGAGATTTCGTTTACTTCAGAAGAAATCTGTGGTATTCGTCCCATAATGGTCCACCCTAAACGTGTTTCCATAGCTGTTAAACCACAAGGTAAAGATTTGCAGCCACCATTAATGAGTTTTCCAGCTACATCGGCTCCTATTAAAATTTCGATAGGACCATTATAATCATCGTTCACATGAATACTATAGTCAGTAAGCTCCTTTAAATAAATTGCAGGTATTGTCGGTGGAACACTTTCACAGATAACAGGCTGAATCAGTACTTTGAAATGACAGTTATAAGATCCATCACAACTTGTTAAATACAATGTAAACACATCGTGCTTGCATACTCCTGTATTTTCTCCACCAAAAAGAGAATGTTGAAGATATTCCCAGCTTTCTCTTTTGTATCTCATCTCCTTCGCAGTATCTTTTAAAATGTAGGAGCGCTGTGAAGCAGTGTCTATGATGGCTCTTTCTTTCCTTTTTCTACCATTACCTCGTATTAAAACAGTTAATGTTAATAACATAACACTAGGACTTTTGGACACATTGGCAAGTGCTTGATCTCCATTCGAAGCTTTCTCTATTTCTGCTGTTTCTTTTCCGGCAGATGAAATTCCTCGTTGTTTTATATTATGGCAGAGTAAAATATGATGTCTTTTCCCACAACCTAAACAAGATGCTTTTGAATAACATTTACGAACTTGATGGCCCGGTTTCAAACACAGGAAACAGCACCCTGATTTCTCTATGAGATTCTGCCTATCTTTCATCGACATTTTCCGTACTTTCAAACAGTCAGCGGAACTATGTAAATTGTGGCAAAATATACATTGCCTCTGTTCCTTCGATGAAGTTAAAAGATCAGCTGTACTAGCTATTTGAAAAGTGTCCCCATATTTGTGTTTAGTATTTCCAGGCTTCTTCTCTTTGAACAATTAATAATTAGGCTTGGTTTCAACTCCAAAGTTTTGTGAGGCCAAAATTATGCGTTCCTCTGCCTGTACTTCATCTTGAAGAAAATCAAGCATTGAATCGAGATCTGTTTTTATTTTACTATTTTGATTATCTTCATCTTGTGATCTACGACTTGTGGATCTATACCGTTCCCACGCTAGAAGCGTTTCCGCAGGCAAAGCAGACTCAACAAGTGGAAAAAGCATCGCCGCATATTTATCCCTAGTTACTCCTAATATCTCAAGCGCACGGAGTTTTGTTTCTAATAAATCATAAAGATTTCTCAAAGATTTTTTCGGCATGTTCTGCTTTTGGAGAACTAATGATAGAAGATCCCTAACATACACTTGTATAAGTAATTCATCTCGGCCAAAACGCAGTTTCAATTGTTCAATAGCTTTCTCATAGCTATTTCCTCCAGGTGGAAAACTTTTTATTAATTCCTCAGCAACACTGCCCTTTTCCATACATTGGGATAGGTATGTAAACTTATCATGTGTATCTAAACTATGATCTTTATCGATTTTCTCAAACTGACCCCAAAATCTAACCCAGTTTCTTAAATCTCCATTAAATGTAGGTAATTGTATTTTAGGATAACGTAATAAAGAATTCGGCTGAGAAACATCACAATTTGAAGAAACATCAACTCTTTCCGAAAGCGAAAGTTGTTGCAATTTAAGCTGTAAAAACCGCCAACGGTCTATATAACTTTCAGATTCATCAATCTCTTTCTCCATTACAGCATCTGCAACATTTTCTGAAAAAAGAAACTGTTTAACATTTTCTTCAGCATTTATCATTAACGTAGCTTTTTCCTCAGTAATTTTTAATTTAGTTATTTTATCAGACGTTTCTAAGCTTGCTTCTTCAGCATCGAATTCATTACATGCTTTCGAAAACAATCTCCTCTGCTGAGCTCTATTTTTCTTTGCTACTTCCATTTCAACTCAGAAAATAAGAATAATAAAATATAACTCACTCAACTATCAGCAGCCGAATCCTGTATGCGGACGCCAGATGTTCCGTTTTGGAATATCGAATCAGAAGTAATTAACTCAATGTTTGCGTAGTTATTATTTCAATGCAAAACCACTTCTCACATTTACACTTTTGGTTTTTTATTCTCAAATAGCTCAGAAATATATGTATGGCGTAATTATTAATATTTCAAAATACGCAACGCAACTCCAAAGCCATCATTTTTTCTCCCGAGACAAAATATAAAAAACATTAGAATATGAAAAACTATTGCCATTAGAAACTAACAAATACATAAAAAAACAGAGATAATAATATAGGTAGAGAGTTAACTTGACACCGTCCGCGATAGAAACCCGCTCCATGTCCGTGGCGCGAATTCAGAATCTTCCCTTGAACGGTGCACTTTTGGCGCAGTAGCTTTGGCGTGATCGGTGAACCGGTTACTGGATTGCAGGGTTGCAATAGACTATTCGCCACAAATAAGAGCTGTGGTCGTGTCTTGCCTAATGTTTTTGTTTACCATCTCATCAACGAATTTGTTTCTTGTATAGTAAGAAATTATTAGTATTTTTTATCTTTACAAAATATGGTAGTTACTAAGGATGTATCAAGAATTCACATACGAAGTTCTTAGAAAGTGATTAATCGCAAAAAATGGGACAGTGACGGTACACGTGGACCGATTTCAAGCGAGGCAGAACTGGACCAAAGTTGATAATCTGATATTAAAGTAACAACAATTCTCTTTAATTGAAAGTTTATTGCTTTTGATGTATGTTATAATTTATATCATACACACTAGCAATATTTCTTCAATTATACTCGATGTGATGATGGCTAGTCAACGTGACATTCTAGAAAATGATGTAAACAGATTGCTAAATCCAGTTAAAGATTGCATAGCTTGATGCTATATTTTGCTAAAATTGAATTATATTTAAGTAAGGTAAGTATTTCATTTCACCTTTTAATCCATAATTTTGGAAATTTTTTCTTAATGTGAAACTTGTTTTGCATTTCTTTTTGTGATTAAAATTAGTTTTCCTTTGCATTAAAGGACCAATTATTATTGCTGGCAGTAAAAATGCTTATTTTCTTTTAAAAACCAATAGAAAGTTTAATCAAAAATGTATTCCATAATATAATTAAATATAGAAATTTGGATCTTTTGACCATATCGGGAATTTGGTGGAATAAAATCCATTCGTAAAAAAGTTATAACTAAAATTTCTAGTAAGATAAATCAAGAAATTATGCAATATCCGAGGAGATCTTTATAGATGGAAGTGTATATATTAATATATATGTTACAGGCCAAACCCGATTTTAGGCCAAACTAGATTGGCCTAGTCCAAACCAGTCTATCCTAATGCCTATCGGATAGACTAGTTTTTCCTAGGCCAAACTAGTCTATCCGAACGCCCATCGGATAAACTAGTTTTTCCTAGGCCAAACTAGTCTATCCGAACGCCCATCGGATAAACTAGATTTTCCTAGGCCAAACTAGTTTGGCCGAACGGTCATTAGGATGAACTAGTTTAGACTGCTATTCATTGGTTTGAACTAGTTTATCCTAGGCCGAACTAGATTGTACTAGGCCAATTCAATTTGGCGTGATTTTATTGAATCTAAAGATCGCCACGGCGCCAACTTTCTAGTTTTGATCTAATTTATCCTAGGCTGATGCAATTCGACTCGCCTTTAGCTCACATACTATCAAAGCCTGAGAATTAATGTGCTCGTAGATTCTGTGTGTGTGTATGTACGTACGTACGTATGCACATACTTATGTACGTACGTACGTATGTTGGACTAATATATCGCGACTAAAATAACGGACTAATGTGGAATTAATACAACACAAGCACCTAAGTGTTGGAATTTGGATGCAATTTAGTTCAAATCAGCCGGCTTCGCCCGCTATCGGGCCCCTTGTTTTATATAAAACCTCGAAACGGGCGTATGCTGAAGCGAATGAACCTCGAAGAGAAAAAACATGATGATAAATATTTAAGAAAAAATATTCCGCATCGAAATACCACTATTTTCTAATAGTAATTTTTGTAAAAATGTTATATTATTGCTGGAACATTATGAAACTTGTGACTGTTTATGGTATTTGATATAAATTTATAAAAAAAAGTCACATTTCGGCTTGAAAGAGTGTGTGATTGCGAACAAAATCAGGAAATATAATGGGAATTCTAGCTTTTAAAGCACCGCGACCTCCGTTAAACAACATATCTACTAATAGGTTGTTTAACGGAGTTTCATTCAAATACAGTTTTGTTAATAATAGAGAGCGCTCCTTGATGTTGGAATGAGGAACTAATATAACGTGGCTTAGTTAAAACTTGCTGGCTTCGCCCGCTATCTGACTGGCGTGGGCAGCGGGGATATGGTTGGAAATTCGTTCGCTTCGAGGCTCTTTCGAAAAGGAGGATTACTTTCGGCGGTATGTCCTCAGCATGCTTGCTACAATTGGAATTTTGTTCGCTTCGAAGTTCGTTCGAAAAGGAAGAGGGCATTCGGCAGTACGTGTGCAGCACACCTGCTATACGCTGTCGCAAGTTGTAGGGATGCGGCTGAAGAACTAATGCACGAAATTTAATAAAAATTTATATTCAGGTAGTATCTGATCTAAATTGATGCTGATTAGTTTTTGGTGTAAATCGCTCATCAGGTGGAGCTGCTGTTTTGCATTTTTTATGATTTACGCATTAGCTTTATCTTAATAACTAATATACAAATTTCCATCAAACATCAGATTCAGTTCGTCCATAAGATGTCTTCGTGTTGTTTCTATTTTGAAGTAAATCACTCAACATGCCTATGCTATGCTGAATTTTTAACAATTTTTACAATAGCTGTTTCTGAAGAACTAATGAACGGAATTTAATAAAAATTTATATTCAGATAGTCCCTGATATAAATTGATTCTGATTACATTTTCATGTAAATCATTCAACAGATGGCGCTTCTAAACTGCATTTTTACCGATATGCATCAACATTATTTCAATAACTTATTTACGGATACCCATCAAACTTCCGGATTCAGTAAATCCGTGATATGAACTAATTCTGTTTACGTTTTTATATTAATTGCTCAATAGGTGGCACTGTTGTGCTCAATTTTCCCGATTCCTGAAATAGCTCTGTCTCAAGAAATAATGCCCGAATTTTCATCAAACTTTAGATTCAGTCAGTCTCTGATAAAAATTAGTATTCTGTAGTTTTTGGAGTAAATCTCTCGAAAGGTGGCGCTGCTATACGGTATTATTCGTGATTATTGCAATAGCCCTATCTCAGGATCTAATGCATTAATTTTCACCAAACTCCAGATTATGTTAGTCCTTGATATAAAAATTGCAAAAGTACTTTTTAGTTTTTGGAGTAAATCGTGCAACAGCTGGCGCTGCTATGTGGCATTATTCATAACTATCGCAATAGTTGTATCTCAAGAACAAATGCACGGATTTTCATCAAACTTCAAATTCAGTTATTCCCTGATATAAATTTATATTCTTTTGTTTTTAGAGTAAATGGCTCAATAGATAGCGCTTCTATGCAGTTTTTTTTATTATTATTTCTGAGATAATTCTATCGCATATGGTACTAATATACAGATTTTCACCAAATTTCAGATTGAGTTAGAATTTGAAAGACGTTGTTACAGATTTTTCAAAAAGTTCCGGCAAGAATTTAACATTTTTACAAAAATTGCTATTAGAAAATAGTGATATTTCGATGGGGCATCTTTTTTCTTAAATATTTATCATCATATTTCTTTCTCTTTGAGGTTCGTTTGCTTAATATACGTCCGTTTTGAGATTTTATACAGAAGAAGGAGTCCAATAGCAGGCGAAGCCAGCTTGTTTGAACTAGATCGCGTTGTATTAGTTCCAAATTCCAACACTAGGGTGCTCGCGTTATATTAGTTCCACATTCCATCACCAGGGAGCGCACCCTATTGCCAAAAAAACTGTATATGAAGAAAACTCCGTTAAACAATCTATCAGTAGATATGTTACTCGATGTCGCGGTGCTGCAAAACAACAATTTAAGATTTTTGCAAAAATCACTATTCGTCAATTGTGGCATTAAACGCGGAACATATTTTTATAAATTTATATCATGTGTCATAAACTATCTTAAAGTTTCAACTAGATCAACCAAGAATTTCCGTTATATTTCCTGATTTTCTTCGCCCCCTCCCCCTCTTTCCCTTTCGTAATGGGACTTTTTTTTACAATTTTTATCATGTGTTATAAACTATCACAAAGTTTCAAACAGTTCCAACAAGAATTTAACATTTTTACAAAAATTACTAATAGAAAATAATGGTATTTGACGCGCCATCTTTTTTCTTAAATATTTAACATCATGTTTTATTATGTTTCTAAAAGTTTCAAATAATGGTAATATTTAATTAGCATCTAAAAACTTAAAAAGTGCTGAGCTTTAAAAAAAAAATCTAGCGTCCTCTTACTCTACCCCCCCCCCCCCCCATTTTAAATTTCAAGTGTCATGCTTTATTTAAGCTTTTTCTTATTTTTAAAAGGATTCGAATATTTAGTTTCTTAATATGAACAATTTCGCCTGAAGTGATGTGTGCAAAAAAACAATATCTGTTACGAATTAAAAATCTTTTCATAAAACCGAAAGTTTCTATCCGATTGATAAAAAATCCGTTCTCTGTTTATATTTAAACTCAGAACCCCCCAAATTAATCAGGTAAACGCCTTATCAGAAGGAGCCTACAACCAAAATTTGAAACAAATCGGTAAATTCTCTGTGAAAAACCTATTTACATAAATTAAGAGTGTTACCTCCCATTCCTTCTTTCTTTATACGTAAACAATGAACACCCTCAACTGATCATGGATGTACCTTATCAAAATGACATTATACCTAAAGTTTTAATAAAATCTGATCATTTTGCATGGAAAACTGACTTAACTAAATTAAGGAGGGGGGGGGGGGGTGCGGATTAGCCTTTTGTTCTCCTCCCTTATTCTTATTCAATGAAACCCTGAAACTAATCAGGAAAGTTCATTATGAGGATAAATCTATGTCTAAAATTTGAAACAAATTGGATATTTCTATATCAGGAGTTATCGCATTACGTACGCACGTACGTAAATAGTACGTACATACGGCCATACGTACGTAAATGGTTACATACACACACACAGAATCTGAGAGCACATTAGCTCTCAGGCTTTGATAGTCTGTGAGCTAAAATCGCGTCAAACTGCATCGGCCTAGGATAAAATAGATTAAAACTAGAAAGTTGGCGCCGTGGCGGTCTTTAGATTAAAAAATATCTCGCCAAATTGAATTGGCCTAGGACAATCTAGTTCGGCCTAGCATAAACTAACTCAAACCAATGAATAGCAGTCTGAACTAGTTCATCCTAATGACCGTTCGGCCAAACTAGTTTGGCCTAGGAAAAACTAGTTTATCCGATGGGCGTTCGGATAGACTAGTTTGGCCTAGGAAAAACTAGTTTATCCGATGGGCCTTCGGATAGACTAGTTTGGCCTAGGAAAAACTAGTTTATCCGATGGGCGTTAGGATAGACTAGTTTGGCCTAGGAAAAACTAGTTTATCCGATGGGTGTTAGGATAGACTACTTTGGCCTAGGCTAATCTAGTTTGGCCTAAAATCGGGTTTGGCCTGTAACATATATATATATATATATATATATAAAGTTCTCAAAACAACTTGCTGAAAATTTTTTGAAAAGAATGCAATTTAAATTTAAATGCAATTGTTTTTAGTAATGTTTTGATTTAATGGATTTAATTTAAATGTTTGTGAGAAAAAATGACTTTATTAGTAACCTGAAAGTGGTTTATGAACAGTTTAAAGTATAAAGCAATTTGTGTGCCTTTTTAAAATGTAACTGACATATTTGCAATTCTGACTAAAAATCACAAGCAGTTCATTCTGTGTATTCCTCCTACTCATTTGTTTTTATTATATTGAGAAATCGTGTTTTTTGTTAAATTCAAACTCAATTCATTGTTTTTAAAATTTAATATTTTAAAATGTTCAGTTTTTCACTTAACTGCTTTGCTGTATAAAGTCATTTTTATATAGTTTAAATACTTTGCTGCAGAAACCAATTTTGTCCTAAAAAACAGTTTTAATTCTTGTTTTCTGAAATATTGATTATGCACTGCACATTACTTCAACATTTTCGATTGACCTTCAATTTCACTCTCACATTTATCGATTTTGGACCCTAACTGAAAATGTGCTTGACGTGATTATTTTTAATTTATAGTTGATCATTAATTATAATATAATTACACAAAACTATAATCTACCTTAATAAACCTTATGTCATTTGGTATGAGTAAATGCCCACTGCTTAAGATTAAAAAATAAGTGTTTTAAATAGACTATGTAGTATTTATATTAATAATCAACTAATATACAGTTTAAACCTGCACTTAATTGTGAACCTTCTCATTTTACTCTTTAAAAATAATGTTTTTAAAAAGTTAATGAAAATTTGATTAAATTTTTTAATAATTAACAAATTGCATAACGTAATAGTTTACCACATGAATTATTCATCAATTAACAATTAACTATAATTTTATTAATAAAAAGAGTTGCTTATACAGGGATCGATCCAGGCAAAATTTAGGAGCCCTTCACAAAATTTTATTTTATAAGAAATATAATTTTCATTACTTTCATATTGCTTGGTTTTAAAATGTGTAACCTGCAAAGAAAATATGTTTGCCTTAAATAAGTTTATTATTAATAAATGCTTGGTTCGAATTTTAATAACTTTATTTTAATATTTCGTTATAGAAAATTAATATTCACAAAAGTAAAATAAATTTCACAAAAATACAATCCATGCATCAATCTCATATTCTCATTGTTCTGTTTATATTTAGATAATATAGGAGTTTATGTAATTTATAATCAGGGTTTGAAAAAACCCGGGTTTAAAAAAAAAAAAAAACCTATAGTCTAAAACTTGGGGTTTTCTGAAAAAAAAAAAAAAAAAAAAAAAACACTTTTCACATTTTATTAAAAATTGTTAAAGAACTCTTCAAACTTCTAATTTTCATAAGTGTAATACCTAAATTTTTCATTTATCAATGAATCAAGGGTATAATTTTGCATTAAGTATAGATTAACAATAATAATACATAAAAAGAAAAAATAATAAAGTATATTTAAAAAGATTATTTTGTATCTCATGGGACTAGATTATTGTAAAAATATTATACCAAGTACAACTGAATTTCTTTATATAAATCTTACATAAATTAAACAGACTTATAATAATTTATTCGCGTTTGTAACAAAATGCTCGCCCTCTCGTGGACGAAGTCTCAGTTAAATATTGAACATATACTGTTGGATTTCCCCATAGACGTTAAAGCAAAAAATGTGAATTTTATTAACTTGTAATTTTATAAAATGCGATTTTAAAAGATCGATTAAAACATGTGGCTGAAGTTTCTAGTTACCTTTGTGTAAATAACAAGAATTGAAAGACTTCGGGTGTCTATAAATTTCGAAATTCGAAGAGTTTAAGTACAATACTACAATCTGCTGTTTAGTAGACGGCAGTATTTATTTATATTTTCGAGTTAGGAAAAGAAATATCGCCGAAGAACATCTATTTGAAGTGTTTATTCTTGATAATATTATTTTCCAAAGTGAGTAATATGTATGATTTATTTAATTTAATTAATGTTAGTATTTTGTTACAAACACTGTAAAAATTAAAAGTCATATTATACTGGTGTCAGAGTTTCCCCCAGAGGGTTTCAGAGGGGCGCTCCGCCCCTCCTGCACTTTAATTTAAAAACTAGCGCCACTCTTGTCACTCATTCAAAAAAAAGCACTCTTCTTGCTCCACATTTGAAAAAACCCTGCAGTGATGATGTGGATGCATGAAAAATCGTCGACGGAATGCATAAAATAACTCGTACGCATCCCACAAGACGTGTAGTTTCGTCAAAAAATTGCAAATAAAAGTAAAATTTCACTTTAAAAAAAATGGCTAATTTCATCACAAAATTCCGTAAAAATGGCAGATTTCCTTAAAGGATCGTAAAAAACGACAAATTCCATCAAAAAATCGTGATAAAATGGAAATTTTCGTAAAAAAAAATCACGGTAAAACAGCAGATTTCATCAAAAGATTTGCGGGAAAACAGCAGATTTCGTCCAAAAATCGTAATAAAAGAGAAAATTCAGTCAAAAGATTTCAAAAAACGGCTAATTTTGCCAAAAATTCGCAACAAAATGCAAATTTTGTCAATGAGACAAACGCATAAAAAAGTTAATGCCAGAATTGAATTTTTCTGTTCTAAAAACTAATTTTCCTGCTTCAAAATTGTGTTTTTAATGCTTAAAAAGCGGATTTTTCTGCTTCACAATCAAGGCGTGTGAAAAGAAAATTGCACCCGGTGCATAATTAGAATTAAGGCCTTCCCCTCCCACCTTTTTCTTGTAACAGTCCAAAAATGACGTTTGTACTATAAATTTGGCACCCCTTAAATTTCTGCATCCGGGAAGACCTCCTCCTCCCCCCTCCCTGTTCACAATCCTCTTTTGACTGTCCAAAACTTTCTAAATGTGAATCCTGAAAGCACTCGTTTATGAAACAAAAATAATCTTTTATTCAACAAAAGTGTTTTTTTTTTTCAAAAAAAAAGTCTTTTTTAATAAATCAGTCTTGCTCCTTAACAATCTTTTAACAAAATCAGCCGTTTTTATGCGATCTTTTAACAAAATTTGCTGTTTTTTCTGCAATTTTTCACTAAAGTTGTCGTTTTTACGTAATTTTTTTTAGCAAATCTGCAGTTTTTTTGCGATCTTATAACAAATTTTATATATTTTTCTTTTTGTTAATTTTTATTGGCAAAATTTGTGTTTTTTTTTCGATTTTTTGATGAAACTTCTGTTTTTTCATGATTTTTTGAACCGCTAGATTCTAGATTGAACTCTATAAAAGTGCCCATTTTAGAACAGTAGCGCCCTGCCCTTTTTAAACCTGGGGGAAACTCTGCTAGTGTTATTAATTTTTGATTGACAAGTGACTACTGTTAATTTATTTTTAAGTATTTACATTTTTTGTTTTAATCTAAAAGTCTTATTGATTAAAAATATTAATGAAACGATGTTTCAATCTGTTTGTTTCTTTTATTTACACTATGTCTTTTGTTTACACACATACTGTATTGAAACGTATTTTGTTTATTTGGTTATTTTCATGCAATACTGTTTACCCTTATTTCTATGGTCTTAAACAAGAATATAACTAAAGTAATTGCTAGTTTTTTCATCGATTGAAATATAATTCGATAGTATCATATTTAATCGAAGTTTGACAAATCCATTTACGGAACTTTAACATAGACTTAAAAAAAAAAAGTACTATTAGTTTTTAGGAATATAAAGGTCGAGAAATTTTATGGATACTTTGAATAATGATAATCCTGCAATTTGGCCTAAAAGTTGCGAATTTTAATTTGAAGCTTTTGAGCATGTCTGTTCTAAAATGTATAACAGTGGGTAAATGTGCTAAATTATTTTGATTTGTTATTTTATTATCAGATTATCAAATGTCAAGTTAAAATAGTTTGAACAACTAAATTTATTCATAATGTTGTTAATTATAATTTTTTGTAATCCATAAATATATCACTCTTATGAACTCTTCAGTTTAATTTACCTTTTAAAGATAGTTCTTACTGATTTTGGAATTTCTAATATAAATACATTGTAGACAGTAGTATAAAGTAAAAGTATTTGCCGAAAATAGAACTTTTTGAAGATGTTATCTAAAAGTGTACCATTTAAAATATCTTTTCTTAGTTCTAAATGAACTATTATATTAAGATGTTAACTTATAATGAAGTGTAATGAAACTATATTATCTCTAATCTGTGAGTTGAGAAGCCTGCTTTTAGACGTCAAGGAATGGAGGAAGTCTTCTATTGGAATTGTTATAACAGCAGGGTACATTATCAGGCAGAAGTTTCTATTCATTTTCTGTCTGTGAATATAACCTGCTAGTTCTTGAGATACCTTCTACACCAAGAAAACTCATCCTTGTCAAATTCAAACTGTCATTTACAGGTTTGTATCAATAGATGTTTCATTCACAATAAGTTAATATGTTGATGTTAAGCTCATTTAGAATTTTGAAAGTTATTTAACTTTTACTTTTTAGGATAACAACAGTATAAAATGTTCTTTCTTTTCCAGTAAATACTCCAATTCTCTATGTCTCACAGTATTATATATTAGAAATGCAAATACTGTCTGTCTTACTTTACAATTCAGAGCATATTTATATCACCAGCAGTTAAAGAGATTATCCCCTTCTCCCCATATAGGTGTGAATTTTGATATTCTGGCTAATAACATAACTACACTGTGTACATCATAGACAGGACTGTATAAAAGCCAGATATCATCATGATTTAGTTTGCTACAATATACATATCATCCATACTAAAAGGACATGCTTTGTAACAATGATAGAAACAATATTAAATTCCATAGTTAATATTATCTATGTAAATGCTGTTTATC
Organism: Maratus speculifer; assembly: GCA_964019185.1. Lineage (NCBI taxonomy): Eukaryota > Metazoa > Arthropoda > Arachnida > Araneae > Salticidae > Maratus > Maratus speculifer. The sequence continues at coordinate 362,405,904 of OZ025292.1, forward strand.
AGTAAACATTGCTACCTGATGTTACGTATACAATAAATTCTTACAAAATTATAATTTTGTATTTTATTATTTTTAAGGATATATTTAATAAATGTAAGTTAAATTATTGTTTTAAATGGTGTTAGCAACAATAAATATGACTAGTGATTGACATATTTGGAATCTATGGACGTATTTGTAAACCCTACACTAAATGTGCTGGTTTTCGTGCAAAAACTGAAATTGGTGCGGTTGAGATGAGGCCAGTTGTAGATGAGTTTATGAAAACCGTTGAATGTGTTTAGTGTCTCACTGAAGATGAACAATTTGTTTATGTTTAATTGCGATTTTGCCCATCTTGGCAAGGAAAAAGAATGTAGTATTCTGATTAAAGTAAGTTTTAAATCCTTTATTATTTATGATAGAATATAATTTGTCTTATGGTAATCAATATTGTTGAAAAACTGCATTTCTCAAACACAGATCAAAATCATCATAAAAATAAATTAACTATTGACGATTGTTTATAGTGCCTAAACATTCAATGAATGGCTAATTTTTCTTTTATTGCATTTAGTAACAAGATTCTCAGTTCTCATTTTTACAGGGGTACAGAAAATGTTTCTACTCCCAAAATTTCTCCCAATCCACATGAAAATTTCCCAAAAATTGTACTTTATGTTATCGGTAATTGCTGTACTATCGTAGATAGTACTATACGATACTACGAACATTTATTTTTCAACTTAGACTTTGAATATGTATGGCAGAAGTGAAATTCGAAACAGAATCACACCAAATATACGATACATATTCTGACATAGATTTTCTGGAATTTGCCAAACAGATCTTTTAATTTGTAGTGGAAGTTTTCTATCTCAGGAAATTAAAGAATTCGTTCTTAAAATCTAAATCAATTATATATGTTTCTGCAGAATTCCCCCAGGTGGTTAAAATTTCCCCCAATCCTAGATCGCCGGATCGGACATATTCTGCACCCGTGCATTTTTATATGTATAATAAAGTTATGTGTCTTAAAGTTCAAAGGCAGGTTTTTTTTTCCGTAAAAAAAATTATATTATTTTGATTTTGTGGTGTACATTATGTAAATGTAGACTTTAAAGTAATTTATTTAGATGAATCAGAAGAAAAAAAAAATCACATGATTAATTTTATGGTATTTCAACATCATTTTAAAAGTAAATATAGGGTATATTTTTAATATTTAAACCCTACATTTTATTAGATCTTTTTCTGTCCTCTTTGAAATTTATAAATAGAGGATTTTTCTTCTTTTCAGTGACATTTTCTTCTCACCACTATCATCAGCAAGTCCAAGCATATTTATTGAATGTGTATTGCGTGCCCGGGCACCCCCCACGCTCGCGCAGATCCAAAATTGATTATTTTAAAAAATCAAAATTTATAAAAGAAAAAAGAAGAAAAATGTAAGCAAAGATAGCTCAATTAGTTAATCAAAACTAACAGTCTATGTTTTGAAATGTGATAAAAGAAGAGACCTTGATTCTTTCTTTTTTTCTTTTAAAAAAATTATTTTGATCATCTTTTTTAAAACTAGAATATTTACTAGAATCTGTATTATCACAGTAAATCAAAAAAGTTGTTTTTATAATCCCAATTTGATGTCGTTTCTTTATGGAATTTTTTTAACACCTTTCTATTGCATGCATATTTCCATAAAAAATTAGAGTAAATTCTCGACAAGGATAGAAACTACTATTTATATATTTGCTTTTGTTATCTAAAGTCTAGATAGGAGCAAAAAAAAATTGAAAGGAAATACAGATGTGAAACGATAATTCCACCATGTGATTAGCCTGGAGAACGGAGGGGGTGGAAGGTTGTACAAATTAGAGATGAGACAGGCTCAGCCCCAGCACGAAAGCCCGGGTCCGAAGCGGGCACAGGCTCTATTTTCACTTTAGTGTTAGGGGAACGGGGGGGGGGCATTCTTTCTGAGAATAAAAAAACATTTATGTGTAGAAGAAATTGAAAGAACTCCTATTTTTCTTTTTAAATTATTTATTATTTTTCAAGTCATTTCAGTGTTATTTTGATCAAAAGGAAAGAAAAAGAAAAATAATTTTTTTTATATATTTCAATTGTTGATTGTTGCTTCAAAAGAAAATTTGTGATGTATGGAGATTTATGCCTACTGCATTTCCGTCGACGATTAATTGATAAGGCGCCTGTCAAAATAATCATAATAAAATCAGAATAAATTAGCTTCTGGTTGGATTTTCGTTTGAGGCAGAGGATATTTTTTAATTCGATCGTTTATTTATTTATTTTGTTAGAGAATGATTTCTTCGTTTTTGATGCAGACTAGACGCTTGAGGTTTGCAAATTATTTGATTGTGCACGAATCATAATCGTTCTTCATATGATAACAGCATTGTGATTCTTTTTTTCTGTTTGTCGTCATGAATTTTGCTTATGCTGAGGATTTCCCTTTGTAAGTAAACATATTTTACATGTTATTCCGATCGAAAACATTTGATTAATGTTTCTTCTTTTTCCATAAAAACAACGGAACTTTAAGATAACTGTATCAATGTTTTAATTTGCATTGATTTTAAGGTTCTCGTCAGTCTTGGGGAATTGTTAAGAGAAATGAATTGATTATAGATAAATGTACAGGTGATGTAGTGGAGGGTATACTGGGGTATATGCCGTATACCTTCTGGATTTTTTTTAAGGAACACCATATAACCTTCTGTTTCTCATGAAACCCATAGGATGTACTCTCTAGAGTGTACTCTGTGCCTTGAGCATACCCTCTGCGTCGATTATATAACCTGTGGTTTTTTTACGACTACACCCCTGAAGATGTACTCTTTTTATAGGAAATTGAAAACGTTTTTTGATTATTCAGCATACAAATAGTAATTTCTGTAAACACTATCCATTTATTCATTACACTTCTTTAATATGTCCATCAAATTTTCTTCTTAAAGGACAAGAAATATGGGAATCATTTTAGGTATGAAGGATATTTTTATTTGATACCAAATTGCTCTTTTCATAAGCTTGAATTTAAATTTTTATTTAATAGTAAATTTTAAAAGAAATTTTTTTAAATGGGATATCACATTTGAAACAATTTTTAAATATAATTAAATCTTTTATTTATTTATTTTTGTATCGGGCTTGGATGGGCTCGGGCTCCAATGTACTAAAAATCTTTTGGGCGCGGGTTTCAAAAATCGAGAGCCCGAACTCATCTCTAGTACAAATCTGTGCTTCCTCTGAAAATAAGAAATGATGCTACGCAAAATTCAAATTAATATGGAGGTTGGTTTGTTGGTTTGCTAAATTTCATTTTATGGGATCATATTTTGACATTCATACGGGCTCATTTTTTTTAATGGCGAAATTTTATTTATTCATGAGTAGAAAATATAAGAGCTATTTTTCACTTTAAATTGCATACTGCAAGTTATTTTAATGCTACTTTGATCAAAATGATGGGGGGAACTAAAGTTGTGCTTATTTATTTTAGTATTTCATTGCTGTTTGAAATGAAAACTTGTGCTAATTACAGATTTATGTTTACGGATACCTTTATTTTATATCTATCATGTTTATCTATGTTTATATATCTTTTTCTTATCCATTAGCAGCGTCGTGCGAAAGGGGGAGCGTAGGGGGCAGCTGCCCCGGCGTGGAACTTTAGGGGGCGCCAAATTTATACTATCAACTTCATTTTTGGCCTGTTACAAGAAAAAGTTGGGTGGAGGGGGCGCCAAATTGTAAGTTTGCCACAGGCGCAGCTTTCTCTTTGCACGTCCCTGTCCATTAGATTTAGTTTTAAGCAACTTCTCATCCTTCTTCACGCAATGAAAAATTGCGTTTGGGTCTTTTTTAAAAGAAGTTCCACACAGTTATACCTTCTGCAAAAAACCTGTCTAAAACGGAAATTTGATAGGTTTTATGGGGTTCCGTTTTATTACATAAGATGTTGTTTGTACCCAACATGTTCAGGTTAAAAAATTTGCCCCCCCCGTTCAAAAGACTGGCTACGCCTATGTATTGTCTATGCTGTATGTTTAGTTAATTCACATCATACGATTGACAATACTTTCTCAATTACTCCTACTTCTATATACTAGATGTTAGTTATGGAAATGTAAAAAAAAAAAAAAAAAAAAAAAAAAAAAAACGAGAAATTTTTGGCTTAGTTCAGAATAGTGAGGATGGAAGTCAATGAATTTGCATAACTTCAATGATAATTCATGGTAAAAATTTGATTAATGATATTAATTATAGTAATTCTTATTTATTATTTGCTTTCTTCATTTTAATTACATAAATTTCATCAATGGTTAATATTATAGAGTTGCCTTTATTAATGGTACAGAGTTTCCCCCAGAAGGTTTCAGGGGGGCGCTCCACCCCTCCTGCCCTTTAGTTTAAAAAATAGTGCCCCAGTAGTATAGTAATGACAGTTCCACATCACCCGGCGTTCGGCGTTGACCTCTAAGAGGGGTTGAAGGTCATCCGGCGTTCGAGCAGTAAGAGGGGGGTGGGGTGAAGGTCATCGGGCGTCACGCAAGGTTAAGATGACGTCATCTTAGAGGATGAGTGTGTTTTAGATAAGAATTTTTTTTTTTTTTAATTTTAAGCGGGAATTTTAGGGAGTTAGAATTTTTTTCCGAACTATAGTACGATGATTTTTTTTTTTAATTTTAATGCGGGGACTTTAAAATTTTCGGCGTGTTACAGTACGTGGGGTATGTTTTTCGATTAAATTTTGCTGTTGTTCATTTAAAAAGGTAATTAAAAAGTAATTAAAAATAAGGAATGAAGAGACTTTTTTTTTTTGTTTTTTTTTCACCGTGTTCTTTGATGAGGGGTTAAGCGGGTATTTCGGGACACAGAATGTTTTTTTTTTTGTACTATTGTACGAGTGGTTTTTAATTTTAATGTGGCGACTTAAAAAATTTCAGTGAACTTTAGTTTAAGGATTTATTTTTAGATTTTAAGCGGGAATTTTAGGGAGATTGATTTTTTTTTTCCACTGTGCTCTTACATGATGAGTTAAGCGGGTATTTTGGGGGAAATTATTATTTTAGCCTAATCATACGCGAAGGATATATTTTTTTTTTTTCGGGGGTTGATATTTTAATGAAGAATTAATTAAGGAGGGAGCATTCATGGTGAATTAATGAATTATTTTTTTAGGAGTAATTTTGTTAAGATTGAATTATTTTTTCATTTTTTGGAGTTTTACGCGGATATTAATGATTAATAGGGGGACTTTAATTTTTTTTTTTTTTTTTTTTTTTTTTTTTTTTTTGCAATGAAATTGACGTGCGCTCGTCGATCTAATCGTTCGGAGTTTATAGTTTTCTTCAAATCATGTATGAATATTGGTTTAGAATTTCTTAGAATGACTTCCACCACTTTTATATCTATCCATTATCATAAATAACACATGCTGGTGATGGGAATTTGGGAAGAACAATTTTGAATATTTATTTAATGAAGGAACTTTAAAATTATTTCGAGTACTATTTTTAGTCAACTATGTTATACACTTGATATTTTAGAATAGTTAAAAAATAACTTTAAAATTTGAATGAAAAAATATGTTTCAAAATGGGATTTTACGTGCTAGCATTGAATCGCACTCGTCGCCCTAACGGTTTAGAATATGTGGTTTCCTTCGAATCTTGGTGAAAATTTAATTGAATTGATTATTATTATTATTTTGTATGTGTTGTATATATGTGTGCGTATGTATGTTTGTGTGTTGTATGCATGTATGCGTGTGAATATATGTTTGTGTGTTGTATGCATGTGCGTGTGTTGTATGTATGTACGTATGTATGTGTGTTGTATGCATGTATTTGTTGTATGTATGTGCGTGTAATTTTTTGCCGATAGGTGTGATCTTTAGCTGAAAGTGACCTAGGGTCAAAACTTTTACCCAGGAATCACCACGGGGAGGCAGATCACTTGATTCCCGTATTGCACACATTCACATACATTATTTCGAGCGATATTTTTAGTGAAACATAATATGCAAATGAATTTGTAATATAATTAAAAAATAACTTTAAAATTTAAATGAAAGAATGTTTTAAAATGTAATTTTACGTACTAACATTTAATTGCGCTCGTTGGTTTTTACTGTTTGGAGTCTGTCATTTTCCTTTAACCTTGGAAAACCTTGCGTCAATAAGGATATTTCAGAAAGACACCCACTTTGGGTACTCTTTTAAACTAATATTTGTAATGAGATGTGTTCGCGCGCGTCGGCCTAACTGTTTGGAGTATCAACATAAAATCATCAAATTAATACAAAATATTTACCCATGTAAAGAAAAATCAAAGTACAATGATTCACCATTTGTTTGATAAATCTTAAAGCATAATATCTATCATACAAACATCATGTTATGTAAAAAATATATGTAAATATTATTAGTTTTAAAATCATTTATATTCGAATGGGTAGTTCGATGAATTAAGAACATTAGAATTTTATGGATTAAGAAGTAACAATTGAGAAAATAATCATTTCAAAATATTTTTTTTTAAACAACCTTTCATGCAATTCAAAAACTTTTAGTATGAAAATTAAATTGTTTTTTCATAAGAGAAATATTTTATGCGAGTGAAAAAAGTGAGAGTCAGTTAATTTATGAATCACTTTAAAATATTACCACGCAATAAATTGTTTTGAAACTATATTCTTAAACATATTAATATTTAAAAGTTAAGTCATTTTATACATTTTATATTCAAATTATACTTACCAACATATGAATTCGCCTTCATTCCGCATTTTCTTGAAGAATAATGTTTAATAAACTCTTATCAACACAGCATGTTGTTGTGAATCACTAGCAAGTTAAGACAGGTATGATATGAGTAATCGTTGGGATTTCCCCAAAGAGGTGAAGTCATTCTTATCAAATCCTATTCTGAATGAGAAATATTTCAATTGCAATTAACTTCAGATTTTGTTACTTAATAATTATTTTTTTAATTTGACAATTTTAATTAATGTTTTAGTGAAATTACCTTTAAGATTTTAATTTTTTTTAATGCTTATACTATTTCACACATGTACATTCCTATTTGTAAATAGAAAATCATAAAAAACATATTTGAATGATTTTATTATTATTATTGTTAGAATTATATTTGAAAATCATTTAAACTTTTAGCTTTTATTATTATTATTATTTAGATATTAAGAAGTGACGAAGACCTGTAGAATTAATCTCATCTTAAAACTGATTAATATTCGAAGAAAAATTTATTCTGTTATCTTTTAATTTACCAAACATATATCTTAATATTCATTAACACACTTCTTATTTAATGAATAATATATTTGATGAATAATATATTTTATAATATATATGAGATTTTAATCTTTTTTTTTAAAAAAATTGGGTTATGTTATTTCATACACATACGTTCTTATTTGAAAATTCAAAACCATAAAAAACATCGTTGGTTGATTTTTTTATTTTTAATTAGACATTGTATTGGAAAAGCATTAAAACCTTTCATTTTTATCCCATTTAGACTTCAAAAAGTGTCGAAGATCTAACTGCTTTGCAAAGACTTAAAACTAGTGATTTGATGAGTCATACTTTCTGTGGGTTGTTTACAATTTTGAAATTATCTTTATTAATTACCAAACTTCTCATTTTTTTTTAAACACCACACTAATCATTGCTTCCATTACTTAATCACGTAAATATAATTTATATCGTTTTTGATTATCAGTTTTATACTAACATTTGACACTTATACGTATGTGTTGTATTAATTCTGTTAGTTTTTAAATTTGATATTTCAAAAATTAAACTAACTCTTAAGAATATGACTCGATGCAATTTACTTATTTTATACAAGTTAACTTTACTACTTGACAGAAATATATTCAAACGCAAAGCGATTTAACTTTCACATTTTTAAACTTATTTATATAATGTACTAACATTTATTCATAATATGCATAATTTTATTAAAATTACTGAAGAAAATAAAATTTATACTAAGTAAAAATTTAAAACCATCAATTAAATATATTAAACAACAACAATAACAAACTTATAATTAAGAGATGAATAAATATAAATATTTGAATCACACAATAATAAAAAGAAATACTTAATCATTCATAAAAATTCTTCCTTTGATCATTCGCATCTATGTTAGTAAAAATATAACCCTAAAGTTTTCAAAAAGATTATAAGCGTTTCCAAATCAACAAAGAAAATTGAGTATTAAATATCAAATGATGGACATGCACTCTTTACACTCACATCTTACAACGTACTTAGTAACCAAATTTAATGATTTTTAAGCATGTCTTCTTAAATTTTTTTCAATGAAAGACTATCACAGTTGAATTTTTAGCTTTCTCTTCATAACTTTATCGAGAAATATGTAATGTATACCACATGATTTCATTAAATGAATCACAATAGAATTCAAACTTCTTATTTTCAATGTTTTATATATACTAGTGTTTATCAAATAGGTGGTTATTCTGAACAATCATTACTTAGTATATTGATGAAAAGTTTGTGTTGAACGGTTTTTTTACTTAAATGGTGTGAGAGAAGGATATATTAGGACAGAAGTTATTAAATATAGAGTCTTTAAAGTTTATATCCGTATAAGAAATGGCATTTCAAGAAACAAAGTTGTGTCATATTTGAAAGCATTCTTTATATTTGAAACGCACACATGATCACGATCACATCACTGAAGAGTATAGAGAAGCTGTTTATGATGTATATAATTTGAATTTTCATTAACACAATATTATAACCGAATTTTTTCGACAGTTTGAAAAATTATGATGCACAACGTCTGCACACGTTAGTAGTATAGTAATGAGAGTTCCATGCCACCCCGGTGCACGGTGCTGACCTCTAAGAGGGGTTGAAGGTCATCGGGTGCTCGAGCTGTAAGAGGGGGGTGGGGTGAAGGTCATCGGGCGTCACGCAAGGTTAAGATGACGTCATCTTAGAGGATGAGTGTGTTTTAGATAAGAATTTTTTTTTTAATTTTAAGCGGGAATTTTAGGGAGTTAGAATTTTTTTCGGCGTACTATAGTATGAGGGTGTTATTTTAATTTTAATGCGGGGACTTTAAAATTTTCGGTGCACTTTCGTTTTAGATAAGAATTTTTTTTAATTTTAAGCGGGAATTTTAGGGAGTTAGAATTTTTTTCCATACTATAGTACGATGATTTTTTTTTTTAATTTTAATGCGGGGACTTTAAAATTTTCGGCGTGTTACAGTACGTGGGGTATGTTTTTCGATTAAATTTTGCTGTTATTCATTTAAAAAGGTAATTAAAAAGTAATAAAAAATAAGGAATGAAGCGACTTTTTTTTTTTTTTTTTTTTTTTTCCACTGTGCTCTTACATGATGAGTTAAGCGAGTATTTTGGGGGAAATTATTATTTTTGAGTACTAATACACGAAGGATATTTATTTATTTATTTATTTTTTTAATTTTAATGCGGGGACTTTAAAAATTTTCGGTGCACTTTAGTTTAAGGATTTATTTTTTGATTTTAAATGGGAATTTTAGGGAGATTGATTTTTTTTTTTTTTTTTTTCCCCCACCGTGTTTTAAATAAGGGGTTAAGCGGATATTTTGGGTGGCATAGAATATTTTTTTCTGTACTATTGTACGAGTGGTTTTTAATTTTAATGTGGCAACTTAAAAATTTTCAGTTTGGTGTAATTTAAGAGTTTATTTTTTGATTTTAAGCAGAAATTTTGGGGAAGTTTTTTTTTTTTTCCCATTGTACTCTTACATGATGAGTTAAGCGGATATTTTGGGGGAAATTATTATTTTAGACTAATCATACGCGAAGGATATATTTTTTTTTTTTTTCGGGGGTTGATATTTTAATGAAGAATTAATTAAGGAGGGAGCATTCATGGTGAATTAATGAATTATTTTTTAGGAGTAATTTTGTTAAGATTGAATTATTTTTTCATTTTTTGGAGTTTTACGCGGATATTAATGTTAAACAGGGGGACTTTAATATTTTTTTTTGTAATGAAATTGACGTGCGCTCGTCGATCTAACCGTTCGGAGTTTATAGTTTTCTTCAAATCATGTATGAATATTGGTTTAGAATTTCTTAGAATGACTTCCACCACTTTTATATCTATCCATTATCATAAATAACACATGCTGGTGATGGGAATTTGGGAAGAACAATTTTGAATATTTATTTAATGAAGGAACTTTAAAATTATTTCGAGTACTATTTTTAGTCAACTATGTTATACACTTGATATTTTAGAATAGTTAAAAAATAACTTTAAAATTTGAATGAAAAAATATGTTTCAAAATGGGATTTTACGTGCTAGCATTGAATCGCACTCGTCGCCCTAACGGTTTAGAATATGTGGTTTCCTTCGAACCTTGGTGAAAATTTAATTGAATTGATTATTATTATTATTTTGTATGTGTTGTATATATGTGTGCGTATGCATGTTTGTGTGTTATATGCATGTATGTGTGTGAATATATGTTTGTGTGTTGTATGCATGTGCGTGTGTTGTATGTATGTACGTATGTATGTGTGTTGTATGCATGTATTTGTTGTATGTATGTGCGTGTAATTTTTTGCCGATAGGTGTGATATTTAGCTGAAAGTGACCTAGGGTCAAACTTTTACCCAGGAATCGCCACGGGGAGGCAGATCACATGATTCCCGTATTGTACACATTCACATACATTATTTTGAGCGATATTTTTAGTGAAACATAATATGCAAATGAATTTGTAAAATAATTAAAAAATAACTTTTAAATTTAAATGAAAGAATGTTTTAAAATGGAATTTTACATATTAACATTTAATTGCGCTCGTTGGTTTTTACTGTTTGGAGTCTGTCATTTCCCTTTAACCTTGGAAAACCTTGCGTCAATAAGGATGTTTCAGAAAGACCCTCACTTTGGGTACTCTTTTAAACTAATATTTGTAATGAGATGTGTTCGCGCGCGTCGGCCTAACTGTTTGGAGTATCAACATAAAATCAGCAAATTAATACAAAATATTTCAAATAGTAAGAAAATGATTCATTAAAATCACCAAGTAAGAATAAAAATACTTCAAGCAATGAGAAAATAAATGTTTAAAACCGCCAATTTAACATAAAATATTTCACACAATAAAAAATGAAAGATTAAAATCGCCAACTCAAAATGAAATCTCATGCAATTAGAATAAAAACATAAACAAAAATCGCCAAATTAAAAGATTATTCTTATCTCACAATAAATATTCTGAAAGACCTATTCAAAAATTCTAGTTAAAGTTTTTATTCAAAATTCAAATAAAACTCCTTAAGTTTTTACATGTCACTAAAAATTTAAAGTAAACATTTTTTCAAAGTGTAATTATCAAAGATTAATTTTTCTAATAATTAACTCATGTAAAGATAGTTCAAAATGCAATGATTCACCATTTGCTTTTTAAATCTTAGAACATAGTATCTGTGATATAATCATCACGTTATCTAAAAAATATAAATAAATATTAGTAGTTTTAAAATAATTTTTATTCGAATGGGTAGTTTGATAAATTAATAACATTAGAATTTTTTGGATAAAAAAAAATAACGATTGAGAAACTAACCATTTCAAAATATTTTCTTGGCATAAATGAATTTAAAAGTATTAAAACCATTTTCAAAATATTTTTATATGAAAATTAAATATATTTTTTTTTTCTTAAGAGAAATATTTTACGTGGGTGAAAAAGTGAGAGTCAGTTAATTTATGAATCATTTTAAAATATTACCTCGCAATAACTTGCTTTGAAAGTATGTTCTTAAACATATTAATATTTAAAAGTTTAGTCATTTTATACATTTTATATACAAATTTTACTTACCAACATATGAATTCGCCTTCATTCCGCATTTTCTTGAAGAATAATTCCTGATAAACTCTTATCAACACTGCATGTTGGTTTGAATCACTAGCAAGTTAAGACAGGTATGATATGAGTAATCGTTGGGATTTCCGCAAAGAGGTGAAGTCATTCTTATCAAATCCTATTCTGAATGAGAAATATTTCAATTGCAATTAACTTCAGATTTTCTTATTTAATAATTATTTTTTTAATTTGCAAATTTTAATTAATGTTTTAGTGAAATTACCTTTAAGATTTTAATTTTTTTTTAATTGCTTATACTATTTCACACATGTACATTCCTATTTGTAAATAGAAAATCATAAAAAACATATTTGAATAATTTTATTATTATTATTGTTAGACATTATATTTGAAAATCATTTAAACCTTTAGCTTTTTTTATTATTATTATTATTTAGATATTAAGAAGTGACGAAGACCTGTTGAATTATTCTCATCTTAAAATTGATTAATATTCGAGGAAAAATTTATTCTGTTATCTTTTAATTTACCAAACATATATCTTAATATTCATTAACACACTTCTTATTTAATGAATAATATATTTGATGAATAATATAATTTAATAATATATATGAGATTTTAATCTTTTCTTAAAAAATTGGGTTATGTTATTTCAAACACGTACGTTCTTATTCGAAAATTCAAAACCATAAAAAACATCGTTGGATGATTTTTTTTTTTTTTTTTTAATTAGACATTGTATTGGAAAAGCATTAAAACCTTTCATTTTTATCTCATTTAGACTTTAAAAAGTGACGATTTTGGAATTATTTTAATTAATTCCCAAACTTCTCATTTTTTTTAAACACCACACTAATCTTTGCCCCCATTACTTAATCACGTAAATATAATTTATATAGTTTATAATTATCAGTTTTATACTAACATTTGAGACCTGTACGTATGTGTTGTATTAATTCTTTTAGTTTAATTCATACAAATTTTAACTAAAGCATCCTGTGCTAGTTTTCATACATTTATTATCATATCACGTGATAGAATTTCTTGCGATGTTTTAGAAATAATAGATATTTAATTTTTTTTTAATTAGTTAATAACATGAAAAAAAATTTAATTGCTTTTTAACATGAATCTTTTAAGAAAAACATATTTTATTCTGAAACATTAAATTTAAAAACTAACTCTTAAGAATATGACTTGATGCAATTTACTCATTTTAAACAAGTTAACTTTACTAATTATCGTTAAAATTATTCATTTACCAATGATTTAAACTTCACATTTTAAAGTTATTTATATAATATACTAACATTTAATTATAATAGGTTTAATTTTATTAAAAATTCTGAATAAAATAAAATTTATACTAAGTAAAAATTTAAAACCATCAATTAAATATATTAAACAACAGCAACAAACTTATAATTAAGATATGAATAAATAAAAAATATTTGAATCACACAATAGTAAAAAGAAATACTTAATCATTCATAAAAATTCTTCCCTTTAACATTCGCATCTATGTTAGTAAAAATATAACACTAAAGTTTTCAAAAATATTATAAACATTTACAAATAAACAAAGGAAATTGAGTATTAAATATCAAATAATGGACATGCAATCTTTACACTCACATCTTACAACGTACTTAGTAACCAAATTTAATGATTTTTAAGCATGTCTTCTTAAATTTTTTACCATGAAAGACTATCACAGTTGAATTTTTAGCTTTCTCTTCATAACTTTATCGAGAGAAAATTGAGTATTAAATATCAAATAATGGACATGCACTCTTTACACTCACATCTTACAATGTACTTAGTAACCAAATTTAATGATTTTTAAGCATGTCTTCTTAAATTTTTTTTTCAATGAAAGACTATCACAGTTGAATATTTAGCTTTCTCTTCATAACTTTATCGAGAAATATATAATGTATACCACACGATTTCATTAAATGAATCACAATTCAATTCAAACTTCTTATTTTCAATGTTTTATATATACTAGTGTTTATCAAATAGGTGTTTATTCTGAACAATCATTACTTAGTATATTGATGAAAAGTTTGTGTTGAACGGTTTTTAACTTAAATGGTGTGAGAGAAGGATAAATTAGGACAGAAGTTATAAAATATAGAGTCTTTAAAGTTTATACCCATGCAAGAATTGACATTTCAAGAAACAAAGATGTGTCATATTTGAAAGCATTCTTTATATTCGAAACGCACACGTGATCACGATCACATCACTGAAGAGTATAGAGAAGCTGTTTATGATGTATATAATTTGAATTTTCATTAACACAATATTATAACCGAAGTTTTTCGACAGTTTGAAAAATTATGATGCACAACGTCTGCACACGTTAACACAGAATAAGATTAGCTTATGCCCTTTCGATGATAAGCGTTATTTGCAGGTAAGATGTATTAACATAACAACATTTTCTTGGTAATTTTACTCGCAGGTTTCGAAACCACAAACATCTGATCATACTTCTCATTTTTAACACGCGGCGCTAACCATTGGGCCATTAAAGCCCTTAATTAAGTAACTAAAAAGTAAGAAAGATCATCGAAAGTGATTACTTCACACATGCAAAAATAATTTTTATTGTGACTTATCAGTTAAAAATCACGAAGAAAAGAAAAAAAAAATCACATATGTTTTGGATTACTTTGAGATTTTATGAGTCACTTCATCAGTTAAATAGACATACCTACTTCTTATGAATCACTACTTATGCTTAAATTTTCAAACACTTGCTTAAATGAAATATATTATATTTTAGTTTATCAGTGATAGTGTGATTACTTGTTAATAATTTTAGTATCATTAAAAAATTTCAAAAAATCAAACGTTAATAATTAATTAAAAAAAATACAAGTCAGTATTAAAGGTTTGAACAAATTATTAAAATAATTTTACAAAACTTTTCAAATTACTTTAAAATGTTTCACTAATATTTAGTAATCGACAAATTTTAATGTTCATAATCATTTATGTGACTTAGGTTTTCTGTTTTAACTGTTAAGTTATTAGATTCCCCTTCAATTACATCTCATTGATAAGTTTTAATCAGCCAACCAACCATTCAACTGTGTTCACAATCAACTAGTATGTGAGTTAGGTTTTCAGTTTTAATTGTTAAGTTATTACATCTCCCCCTCCCTTTCATTTACATCTCATTGATAAGTTTTCATCAACCAACCACCCAACTTTTTTTCGTAATCAACTATTTATTTACCCTAACAAACAACTATTTATTTATCCTAGCAACCAAAAAGCTTTTATCGTCACATGAACAAAATTTTTAAGATGAAAGACTTGTCATTTTTAATCGAAAAAACAATGACTTGTGTAATAAATTTTTTCATTACTTAAATGAAACCTTCGCATGTGAATGGTAAAACTTGGAAAATTTCATTTAATGCACAAATTTAAAGTTAACAGGCAAGGTCTTCACACATCTTTTAGTATTTTACTAACACTTTACCAAATATCTTTAGAAAACAACAGAATTTTAAATAATTATTTTAATAAAAATTCTCTTTTGTAAGTGACATTACTAAACTTACTTGAAAAATTAACTTGGCAAAGCAGGTTTTCACTGTTTCAACTTAGTAATATTCATAAGTTTTATATCAAAATCAACTTGTTTGGTTATGTCCCAGCATGGTTTTATAAAATGTATCGAAAAAGACCTTTAATATTAATGTTTAAAAATATGCAGTTAGTCTTTTAAAGATAAATATTTTCACTTCTTTTATTTAAAAACATTTTTAAATAAAATTATTACAGTTGCCAATTTTACTCAGTGTTATGAAATATGCATGCAAAACTTTTAATTATAACTTTCACATTTTAGTATTTCAAATTATTGTTTTCAAGGTGTACTAAAAATTTGAAAAAATAAAAAAAAATATTTAATTTTCATGCATAATTAAATTAAAATAGTTTAATAATAAAGACACATTTAACATTCTGTACTCACCTAATCCATCACCATCGCCAAAGCACGTCCAACACACTCCAGGGTTTAGGAAGAAATGAAAAAAATTCAAAGTCCTTATCAGAAAATGTTATCAGATAACCTTATCTTAAGATATGTGACGTCACAGAACATGTGTCAACAGATCACGTGATGTATACCACGTGACTAGCGCTTTGTATTCTAGATTGGTTCTCATAAAAATTCATTTATGAAGTAATTTAATCATTCTTATTATTATTAATTAACTAATTAAATTAATTTTATTAATCATTCTTATTATTATTAATTAACTAATTAATTAAACTAATAATTAAGATTAATTAATTAAATTAATAAGATTAATTAATTAAATTAATTAATAAGATTAATTTAATTAGTTAATTAATAATAATAAGAATGATTAATAAAATTAATTTAATTAGTTAATTAATAATAATAAGAATGATTAAATTACTTCATAAATGAATTTTTATAAGAACCAATCTAGAATACAAAGCGCTAGTCACGTGGTATACATCACGTGATCTGTTGACACATGTTCTGTGACGTCACATATCTTAAGATAAGATTATCTGATAACATTTTCTGATAAGGACTTTGAATTTTTTTTCATTTCTTCCTAAACCCTGGAGTGTGTTGGACGTGCTTTGGCGATGGTGATGGATTAGGTGAGTACAGAATGTTAAATGTGTCTTTATTATTAAACTATTTTAATTTAATTATGCATGAAAATTAAATATTTTTTTTTATTTTTTCAAATTTTTAGTACACCTTGAAAACAATAATTTGAAATACTAAAATGTGAAAGTTATAATTAAAAGTTTTGCATGCATATTTCATAACACTGAGTAAAATTGGCAACTGTAATAATTTTATTTAAAAAATGTTTTTAAATAAAAGAAGTGAAAATATTTATCTTTAAAAGACTAACTGCATATTTTTAAACATTAATATTAAAGGTCTTTTTCGATACATTTTATAAAACCATGCTGGGACATAACCAAACAAGTTGATTTTGATATAAAACTTATGAATATTACTAAGTTGAAACAGTGAAAACCTGCTTTGCCAAGTTAATTTTTCAAGTAAGTTTAGTAATGTCACTTACAAAAGAGAATTTTTATTAAAATAATTATTTAAAATTCTGTTGTTTTCTAAAGATATTTGGTAAAGTGTTAGTAAAATACTAAAAGATGTGTGAAGACCTTGCCTGTTAACTTTAAATTTGTGCATTAAATGAAATTTTCCAAGTTTTACCATTCACATGCGAAGGTTTCATTTAAGTAATGAAAAAATTTATTACACAAGTCATTGTTTTTTCGATTAAAAATGACAAGTCTTTCATCTTAAAAATTTTGTTCATGTGACGATAAAAGCTTTTTGGTTGCTAGGATAAATAAATAGTTGTTTGTTAGGGTAAATAAATAGTTGATTACGAAAAAAAGTTGGGTGGTTGGTTGATGAAAACTTATCAATGAGATGTAAATGAAAGGGAGGGGGAGATGTAATAACTTAACAATTAAAACTGAAAACCTAACTCACATACTAGTTGATTGTGAACACAGTTGAATGGTTGGTTGGCTGATTAAAACATGTCAATGAGATGTACTTGAAGGGGAATCTAATAACTTAACAGTTAAAACAGAAAACCTAAGTCACATAAATGATTATGAACATTAAAATTTGTCGATTACTAAATATTAGTGAAACATTTTAAAGTAATTTGAAAAGTTTTGTAAAATTATTTTAATAATTTGTTCAAACCTTTAATACTGACTTGTATTTTTTTTAATTAATTATTAACGTTTGATTTTTTGAAATTTTTTAATGATACTAAAATTATTAACAAGTAATCACACTATCACTGATAAACTAAAATATAATATATTTCATTTAAGCAAGTGTTTGAAAATTTAAGCATAAGTAGTGATTCATAAGAAGTAGGTATGTCTATTTAACTGATGAAGTGACTCATAAAATCTCAAAGTAATCCAAAACATATGTGATTTTTTTTTCTTTTCTTCGTGATTTTTAACTGATAAGTCACAATAAAAATTATTTTTGCATGTGTGAAGTAATCACTTTCGATGATCTTTCTTACTTTTTAGTTACTTAATTAAGGGCTTTAATGGCCCAATGGTTAGCGCCGCGTGTTAAAAATGAGAAGTATGATCAGATGTTTGTGGTTTCGAAACCTGCGAGTAAAATTACCAAGAAAATGTTGTTATGTTAATACATCTTACCTGCAAATAACGCTTATCATCGAAAGGGCATAAGCTAATCTTATTCTGTGTTAACGTGTGCAGACGTTGTGCATCATAATTTTTCAAACTGTCGAAAAACTTCGGTTATAATATTGTGTTAATGAAAATTCAAATTATATACATCATAAACAGCTTCTCTATACTCTTCAGTGATGTGATCGTGATCACGTGTGCGTTTCGAATAAAAAGAATGCTTTCAAATATGACACATCTTTGTTTCTTGAAATGTCAATTCTTGCATGGGTATAAACTTTAAAGACTCTATATTTAATAACTTCTGTCCTAATATATCCTTCTCTCACACCATTTAAGTTAAAAACCGTTCAACACAAACTTTTCATCAATATACTAAGTAATGATTGTTCAGAATAAACACCTATTTGATAAACACTAGTATATATAAAACATTGAAAATAAGAAGTTTGAATTGAATTGTGATTCATTTAATGAAATCGTGTGGTATACATTATATATTTCTCGATAAAGTTATGAAGAGAAAGCTAAATATTCAACTGTGATAGTCTTTCATTGAAAAAAAAATTTAAGAAGACATGCTTAAAAATCATTAAATTTGGTTACTAAGTACATTGTAAGATGTGAGTGTAAAGAGTGCATGTCCATTATTTGATATTTAATACTCAATTTTCTCTCGATAAAGTTATGAAGAGAAAGCTAAAAATTCAACTGTGATAGTCTTTCATGGTAAAAAATTTAAGAAGACATGCTTAAAAATCATTAAATTTGGTTACTAAGTACGTTGTAAGATGTGAGTGTAAAGATTGCATGTCCATTATTTGATATTTAATACTCAATTTTCTTTGTTTATTTGTAAATGTTTATAATATTTTTGAAAACTTTAGTGTTATATTTTTACTAACATAGATGCGAATGTTAAAGGGAAGAATTTTTATGAATGATTAAGTATTTCTTTTTACTATTGTGTGATTCAAATATTTTTTATTTATTCATATCTTAATTATAAGTTTGTTGCTGTTGTTTAATATATTTAATTGATGGTTTTAAATTTTTACTTAGTATAAATTTTATTTTATTCAGAATTTTTAATAAAATTAAACCTATTATAATTAAATGTTAGTATATTATATAAATAACTTTAAAATGTGAAGTTTAAATCATTGGTAAATGAATAATTTTAACGATAATTAGTAAAGTTAACTTGTTTAAAATGAGTAAATTGCATCAAGTCATATTCTTAAGAGTTAGTTTTTAAATTTAATGTTTCAGAATAAAATATGTTTTTCTTAAAAGATTCATGTTAAAAAGCAATTAAATTTTTTTTCATGTTATTAACTAATTAAAAAAAAATTAAATATCTATTATTTCTAAAACATCGCAAGAAATTCTATCACGTGATATGATAATAAATGTATGAAAACTAGCACAGGATGCTTTAGTTAAAATTTGTATGAATTAAACTAAAAGAATTAATACAACACATACGTACAGGTCTCAAATGTTAGTATAAAACTGATAATTATAAACTATATAAATTATATTTACGTGATTAAGTAATGGGGGCAAAGATTAGTGTGGTGTTTAAAAAAAAAATGAGAAGTTTGGTAATTAATTAAAATAATTCCAAAATCGTCACTTTTTGAAGTCTAAATGAGATAAAAATGAAAGGTTTTAATGCTTTTCCAATACAATGTCTAATTAAAAAAAAAAAATCATCCAACGATGTTTTTTATGGTTTTGAATTTTCGAATAAGAACGTACGTGTTTGAAATAACATAACCCAATTTTTTAAGAAAAGATTAAAATCTCATATATATTATTAAATTATATTATTCATCAAATATATTATTCATTAAATAAGAAGTGTGTTAATGAATATTAAAATATATGTTTGGTAAATTAAAAGATAACAGAATAAATTTTTCCTCGAATATTAATCAATTTTAAGATGAGAATAATTCAACAGGTCTTCGTCACTTCTTAATATCTAAATAATAATAATAATAAAAAAAGCTAAAGGTTTAAATGATTTTCAAATATAATGTCTAACAATAATAATAATAAAATTATTCAAATATGTTTTTTATGATTTTCTATTTACAAATAGGAATGTACATGTGTGAAATAGTATAAGCAATTAAAAAAAAATTAAAATCTTAAAGGTAATTTCACTAAAACATTAATTAAAATTTGCAAATTAAAAAAATAATTATTAAATAAGAAAATCTGAAGTTAATTGCAATTGAAATATTTCTCATTCAGAATAGGATTTGATAAGAATGACTTCACCTCTTTGCGGAAATCCCAACGATTACTCATATCATACCTGTCTTAACTTGCTAGTGATTCAAACCAACATGCAGTGTTGATAAGAGTTTATCAGGAATTATTCTTCAAGAAAATGCGGAATGAAGGCGAATTCATATGTTGGTAAGTAAAATTTGTATATAAAATGTATAAAATGACTAAACTTTTAAATATTAATATGTTTAAGAACATACTTTCAAAGCAAGTTATTGCGAGGTAATATTTTAAAATGATTCATAAATTAACTGACTCTCACTTTTTCACCCACGTAAAATATTTCTCTTAAGAAAAAAAAAATATATTTAATTTTCATATAAAAATATTTTGAAAATGGTTTTAATACTTTTAAATTCATTTATGCCAAGAAAATATTTTGAAATGGTTAGTTTCTCAATCGTTATTTTTTTTTATCCAAAAAATTCTAATGTTATTAATTTATCAAACTACCCATTCGAATAAAAATTATTTTAAAACTACTAATATTTATTTATATTTTTTAGATAACGTGATGATTATATCACAGATACTATGTTCTAAGATTTAAAAAGCAAATGGTGAATCATTGCATTTTGAACTATCTTTACATGAGTTAATTATTAGAAAAATTAATCTTTGATAATTACACTTTGAAAAAATGTTTACTTTAAATTTTTAGTGACATGTAAAAACTTAAGGAGTTTTATTTGAATTTTGAATAAAAACTTTAACTAGAATTTTTGAATAGGTCTTTCAGAATATTTATTGTGAGATAAGAATAATCTTTTAATTTGGCGATTTTTGTTTATGTTTTTATTCTAATTGCATGAGATTTCATTTTGAGTTGGCGATTTTAATCTTTCATTTTTTATTGTGTGAAATATTTTATGTTAAATTGGCGGTTTTAAACATTTATTTTCTCATTGCTTGAAGTATTTTTATTCTTACTTGGTGATTTTAATGAATCATTTTCTTACTATTTGAAATATTTTGTATTAATTTGCTGATTTTATGTTGATACTCCAAACAGTTAGGCCGACGCGCGCGAACACATCTCATTACAAATATTAGTTTAAAAGAGTACCCAAAGTGGGGGTCTTTCTGAAATATCCTTATTGACGCAAGGTTTTCCAAGGTTAAAGGGAAATGACAGACTCCAAACAGTAAAAACCAACGAGCGCAATTAAATGTTAATATGTAAAATTCCATTTTAAAACATTCTTTCATTTAAATTTAAAAGTTATTTTTTAATTATTTTACAAATTCATTTGCATATTATGTTTCACTAAAAATATCGCTCGAAATAATGTATGTGAATGTGTGCAATACGGGAATCATGTGATCTGCCTCCCCGTGGCGATTCCTGGGTAAAAGTTTTGACCCTAGGTCACTTTCAGCTAAAGATCACACCTATCGGCAAAAAATTACACGCACATACATACAACAAATACATGCATACAACACACATACATACGTACATACATACAACACACGCACATGCATACAACACACAAACATATATTCACACACATAAATGCATATAACACACAAACATGCATACGCACACATATATACAACACATACAAAATAATAATAATAATCAATTCAATT
The DNA here is from genome assembly GCA_964019185.1 of Maratus speculifer. Lineage (NCBI taxonomy): Eukaryota > Metazoa > Arthropoda > Arachnida > Araneae > Salticidae > Maratus > Maratus speculifer. The sequence continues at coordinate 362,427,943 of OZ025292.1, forward strand.
AAATTTTCACCAAGGTTCGAAGGAAACCACATATTCTAAGCCGTTAGGGCGAGGAGTGCGATTCAATGCTAGCACGTAAAATCCCATTTTGAAACATATTTTTTCATTCAAATTTTAAAGTTATTTTTTAACTATTCTAAAATATCAAGTGTATAACATAGTTGACTAAAAATAGTACTCGAAATAATTTTAAAGTTCCTTCATTAAATAAATATTCAAAATTGTTCTTCCCAAATTCCCATCACCAGCATGTGTTATTTATGATAATGGATAGATATAAAAGTGGTGGAAGTCATTCTAAGAAATTCTAAACCAATATTCATACATGATTTGAAGAAAACTATAAACTCCGAACGGTTAGATCGACGAGCACACGTCAATTTCATTACAAAAAAAAATTAAAGTCCCCCTATTAAACATTAATATCCGCGTAAAACTCCAAAAAATGAAAAAATAATTCAATCTTAACAAAATTACTCCTAAAAAATAATTCATTAATTCACCATGAATGCTCCCTCCTTAATTAATTCTTCATTAAAATATCAACCCCCGAAAAAAAAAATATATATATCCTTCGCGTATGATTAGTCTAAAATAATAATTTCCCCCAAAATATCCGCTTAACTCATCATGTAAGAGTACAGTGGAAAAAGAAAAAAAAAAAAAAATCAAACTCCCCAAAATTTCTGCTTAAAATCAAAAAATAAACTCTTAAATTACACCAAACTGAAAATTTTTAAGTTGCCACATTAAAATTAAAAACCACTCGTACAATAGTACAGAAAAAAATATTCTATGCCACCCAAAATATCCGCTTAACCCCTTATTTAAAACACGGTGGGGAAAAAAAAAAAAAAAAAAATCAATCTCCCTAAAATTCCCATTTAAAATCAAAAAATAAATCCTTAAACTAAAGTGCACCGAAAATTTTTAAAGTCCCCGCATTAAAATTAAAAAAATAAATAAATAAATAAATATCCTTCGTGTATTAGTACTCAAAAATAATAATTTCCCCCAAAATACTCGCTTAACTCATCATGTAAGAGCACAGTGGGAAAAAAAAAAAAAAGTCGCTTCATTCCTTATTTTTTATTACTTTTTAATTACCTTTTTAAATGAATAACAGCAAAATTTAATCGAAAAACATACCCCACGTACTGTAACACGCCGAAAATTTTAAAGTCCCCGCATTAAAATTAAAAAAAAAATCATCGTACTATAGTATGGAAAAAAATTCTAACTCCCTAAAATTCCCGCTTAAAATTAAAAAAAATTCTTATCTAAAACGAAAGTGCACCGAGAATTTTAAAGTCCCCGCATTAAAATTAAAATAACACCCTCATACTATAGTACGCCGAAAAAAATTCTAACTCCCTAAAATTCCCGCTTAAAATTAAAAAAAAAAATTCTTATCTAAAACACACTCATCCTCTAAGATGACGTCATCTTAACCTTGCGTGACGCCCGATGACCTTCACCCCACCCCCCTCTTACAGCTCGAGCACCCGATGACCTTCAACCCCTCTTAGAGGTCAGCACCGTGCACCAGGGTGGCATGGAACTCTCATTACTATACTACTCACGTTAACACAGAATAAGATTAGCTTATGCCCTTTCGATGATAAGCGTTATTTGCAGGTAAGATGCATTAACATAACAACATTTTCTTGATAATTTTTCTTGCAGGTTTCGAAACCACAAACATCTGATCATACTTCTCATTTTTAACACGCGACACTAACCATTGGGCCATTAAAGCCCGTAATTTAATAACTAAAAAGTAAGAAAGATCATCGAAATTGATTACTTCACACATGCAAAAATAATTTTTATTGTGACTTATCAGTTAAAAATCACGAAGAAAAGAAAAAAAATCACATATGTTTTGGATTACTTTGAGATTTTATGAGTCACCTCATCAGTTAAATAGACATATTCACTTCTTATGAAATGTATTATATTTTAGTTTATCAGTCATAGTGTGATTACTTATTAATAATTTTAACGTTATTAAAAAAATTTAAAAAAAATCAAATGTTAATAATTAATTAAAAAAAAATACAAGTCACTATTAAAGGTTTGAACAAATTATTAAAATAATTTTACAAAACTTTTCAAAATATTTAAAAATGTTTCACTAATATTTAGTAATCGTCAAATTTTAATGTCGATAATCATTTATGTGACTTAGGTTTTCTGTTTTAACTGTTAAGTTATTAGATTCCCCCTTCAAGTACATCTCACTGATATGTTTTCAATAACCAACCACCCAACTTTTTTTTTCGTAATCAACTATTTATTTACCCTAACAACCAACTATTTATTTATCCTAGCAACCAAAAAGCTTTTATCGTCACATGAACAAAATTTTTAAGATGAAAGACTTGTCATTTTTAATCGAAAAAACAATGACTTGTGTAATAAATTTTTTCCTTACTTAAATGAAACCTTCGCATGTGTATGGTAAAACTTGGAAAATTTCATTTAATGCACAAATTTAAAGTTAACAGGCAAGGTCTTCACACATCTTTTAGTATTTTACTAACATTTTACCAAATATCTTTAGAAAACAACAGAATTTTAAATAATTATTTTAATAAAAATTCTCTTTTGTAAGTGGCATTACTAAACTTACTTGAAAAATTAACTTGGCAAAGCAGGTTTTCACTGTTTCAACTTAGTAATATTCATAAGTTTTATATCAAAATCAACTTGTTTGGTTATGTCCCAGCATGGTTTTATAAAATGTATCGAAAAAGACCTTTAATATTAATGTTTAAAAATATGCAGTTAGTCTTTTAAAGATAAATATTTTCACTTCTTTTGTTTAAAAACATTTTTAAATAAAATTATTACAGTTGCCAATTTTTCTCAGTGTTATAAAATATGCATGCAAAACTTTTAATTATAACTTTCACATTTTTAGTATTTCAAATTATTGTTTTCAAGGTGTACTAAAATTTGAAAAAATAAAAAAATATTTAATTTTCATGCATAATTAAATTAAAATAGTTTAATAATAACGACACATTTAACATTCTGTACTCACCTAATCCATCACCATCGCAAAAGCACGTCCAACACACTCCAGGGTTGAGGAAGAAATGAAAAAAATTCAAAGTCCTTATCAGAAAATGTTATCAGATAATCTTATCTTAAGATATGTGACGTCACAGAACATGTGTCAACTGATCACGTGATGTATACCACGTGACTAGCGCTTTGTATTCTAGATTGGTTATTATAAAAATTCATTTATGAAGTAATTTAATCATTCTTATTATTATTAATTAACTAATTAATTAAACTAATTAATAAGATTAATTAATTAAATTAGTTTAATTAATTAATTAAACTAAATAATAAGATTAATTAATCTTATTAATTAATTTAATTAATTAATTTTATTAATTTAATTAATTAATCTTATTCTTAAAAATGCGATTCAATGCTAGCACGTAAAATCCCATTTTGAAACATATTTTTTCATTCAAATTTTAATGTTATTTTTTAACTATTCTAAAATATCAAGTGTATAACATAGTTGACTAAAAATAGTACTCGAAATAATTTTAAAGTTCCTTCATTAAATAAATATTCAAAATTGTTCTTCCCAAATTCCCATCACCAGCATGTGTTATTTATGATAATGGATAGATATAAAAGTGGTGGAAGTCATTCTAAGAAATTCTAAACCAATATTCATACATGATTTGAAGAAAACTATAAACTCCGAACGGTTAGATCGACGAGCGCACGTCAATTTCATTGCAAAAAAAATTTAAAGTCCCCCTATTAAACATTAATATCCGCGTAAAACTCCAAAAAATGAAAAAATAATTCAATCTTAACAAAATTACTCCTAAAAAAATAATTCATTAATTCACCATGAATGCTCCCTCCTTAATTAATTCTTCATTAAAATATCAACCCCCGAAAAAAAAAAATATATCCTTCGCGTATGATTAGGCTAAAATAATAATTTCCCCCAAAATACCCGCTTAAAAACCGCTTTTTACCAGTGGAAAAAAAAATCAATCTCCCCAAAATTTCTGCTTAAAATCAAAAAAATAAACTCTTAAATTACACCAAACTGAAAAATTTTAAGTCGCCACATTAAAATTAAAAACCACTCGTAGAATAGTATAGAAAGCAAAATTCTATGTGCCCAAAATACCCGCTTAACCCCTTATTTAAAACACGGTGGAAAAAAAAAAAAAAAAAAAAAAAAAAAAAAAATCAATCTCCCTAAAAGTCCCGCTTAAAATCTAAAAATAAATCCTTAAACTAAAGTTCACTGAAAATTTTTAAGTCGCCAAATTAAAATTAAAAACCACTCGTACAATAGTACAAAAAAAAAAAAACATTCTGTGTCCCGAAATACCCGCTTAACCCCTCATCAAAGAACACGGTGAAAAAAAAAAAAAAAAAAGTCTCTTCATTTTTTATTTTTAATTACTTTTTAATTACCTTTTTAAATGAACAACAGCAAAATTTAATCGAAAAACATACCCCACGTACTGTAACACGCCGAAAATTTTAAAGTCCCCGCATTAAAATAAAAAAAAAAAAATCATCGTACTATAGTTCGGAAAAAAATTCTAACTCCCTAAAATTCCCGCTTAAAATTAAAAAAAATTCTTATCTAAAACTAAAGTTCACCGAAAATTTTAAAGTCCCCGCATTAAAATTAAAATAACACCCTCATACTATAGTACGCCGAAAAAAATTCTAACTCCCTAAAATTCCCGCTTAAAATTTAAAAAAAAAAAAAAAATTCTTATCTAAAACACACTCATCCTCTAAGATGACGTCATCTTAACCTTGCGTGACGCCCGATGACCTTCACCCCACCCCCCTCTTACAGCTCGAACGCCGGATGACCTTCAACCCCTCTTAGAGGTCAACGCCGAACGCCGGGTGATGTGGAACTGTCATTACTATACTACTTGCCCCTCTTGCCTCTCATCCAAAAACTAGCACCCTTCTGGTCGCTCATTCTAAAAAATAGCACCCTTCTTGCCCCTACATTTGAAAAAACACAGCCCTTCAGCGATGATGCGAACGTTTGCGTAAATTACGCAAAAAATAGCTCTTACGCGTCTCACGGAATGCGTAATTTCCTCAACAAATCGCGAAAAAACGGCAAATTTTGTTAAAAAATCGCAAAATAACAACTAATTCCGGCAAGTTTCGTGAAAAAATGGCTAATTTCGTCGCAAAATCCCGAAAAAGTGGCAGATTTCTTCAAAAAATCGTGAAAAAAATGACAAATTTCGTCGAAAAATCGCGATAAACAGAAATTTTTTTTCAAATGATTCGCGAAAAACGGATCATTTTGCCAAAAGATCCCGAAAAACAGCAACTTTCGTTAAAATTTGGGATAAAATGACAGATTTCGTCAAAAGAATTGCAAAAAAACCTGGCAAATTTCGTCCAAAAATCGCAATAAAACGGAAAATTCTGTCAAAAAATTCGCAACAAACTGCCGATTTCGTCAAAAGATCACAAAAAATGCAACTTTGTTAAAGTAGCACGAAAAAAAAAAAAAAAGTTAATACCAGAAGTGAAATTTTCTGTTCTATAAACTAATTTTCCTGTTTCAAAATTGTGTTTTTATTGCTCCAAAAGCGAATTTTCCTGATTCACAATCATTTTCGTGCAAAGAGAAAATGACAGCTCAAAAATAACGTTTGTAGTATAAATTTGGCACCTCCTAAATTTCCGTGCCCAGGGCGACCACCCCCCTCACAATGTTCTGTTCTCAATCCGTCACAAATTTGCCGCTTTTTTTCGCGATCTTTTCACGAAATTTTGTCGTTTTTTTGCCTTTTTTTAGCAAAATTTGCCGTTTTTTCGTGTTTTTACAACAAAACCTGCTGTTTTTTTTGCGATCTTTTAACAAAATCGGCTATTTTTATGCAATCTTTTAACAAAATTTACCTTTTTTTTATTTTTTGGATTTTATTCTGGATTTTTTGACGAAATTTCGGTATTTCAACGATTTTTTGAACCGCTAAATTCTAGATTCAATCCTATAAAAGTGCCCTTAAAAATCAAAAAAGTGCCCTGAAGAATGTAAAAAGTGCCCTTTTCAGACAGTAGCGCCCTGCCCCTTTTTAAATCAGGGGGAAACTCTGATGGTAGTTCGAGAAGTTTTTATGTATACTTTTAACTGCATAGTATTATACAAATATTCTTCAACAACTTTTATTTGTATGGATATGAATGGGTCATGCCTTCCTCATAAAAATGTAAAATAATTTTAAATCTCATCAGGTTTTCCAAGAAACTGTCTTTAATGGAATAATTGATGCGTTAAAAGAAAAAACATATTGTACATTATGAATATTGATTTAATTTTCAATATGCCAATCTGCAGATCTCCAACCAAGGCTTCGATATTAGCTCTTCAAGTCTATTTTTTTTTAAGAATATATTTTGTATAATATTTAAATTTTCCATACTGAAATTTGTTTTTAAATAAAAGTATTTTCAACTTGATGGGTCCTATTTTAATTTTATACTAAAAGTTAGGAAGTTTCCATAAATAACGAAGTCCCCTTTTATAAAGATTACATATTAAATAATAAAATTGTATTTAATCACCATAAAACAATTCACACACATTCTATTTTTTAAGTTAGAAATTTTTTTTTTTTTTTTTGGTGATAGTTAGCCTTATAATTTGCTAAGAAAATCACATCCTAAAATTTCTCATACAATTTATAAAAGTTTCATGTGGTTAGTACTGGTTTAAATGGGACAATCAAAAATCGTTATAACTCGTAACATTATTTATCGGGTTTCAATTTCTTTCCATCTAATTAAAGAAGAAAATCTGATTTTAGTTTTGTTCCAAGGTTTTTTTTATATTAATTTTAAAACTATTAAAAATGTTTATTAAAAAAATAATATAACTTTTAAAAAAATCATATTTTCAAAAGCAAACATTTTTTCAAAAGTAAACATTTTTCCAAATTTGCCGAAACAAAACTAATATTAAAAAATCGAAAATGACGTATTTCAAGTTCTCTTTTCCTTTCTCTTCTTAAAATTCTTAACATTTAATAATTTAAAGACAAAAAATAGAAAGGAAAAAATTCATTATGCAGAAAAACGAAGTGTATTGTTTAAATGTTCGTCAGTTATTTTTTCCTTTAAAAATTCTTAACATTTAATAATTTAAAGACAAGAAATAGAGGGGAAAAAATTCATTATGCAGAAAAACGAAGTGTATTGTTTAAATGTCCATCAGTTATTTAAAAAAATGCTTTTTCTAAGATGCAGATTAAGTCTTTTTTTTTTCTTTTAAAATTTAGCTCTGACAACTTCAGGCTTTTTATCATCCTCCAGAGGATGTTAAAAAATCTGTATTCTGGGCCCAGGTAGGGCCAGGACCGAGATGTTATTTTTTTTCTGAAGACTCGCCAGGCCGGGCCTAGCGTACTTTTCACAAAGGAGGGGACTGCTTCCTTCAACTTAGGTGCACTCTGGATGAAATTTTGAAACCCGGTCTCAACAAAACCCGTATTAAAATCACTGACTCTGTCTGACTTAAGGGGGCTCAGGGGTTGAAAACTTTTCCAAAAAATCAATTTTGTTTATGATCTAGTTTGATTATTCAATTAATTTTTAACTGAATGCAAAAAACTGCATAAAAATATTAGCATTTTTAATGGAGTTATAAGCATTTATGTATCAATATTTACATAGCTGCATCCATATAATTTCAACTTTAAGTCGTGTTTTCTCAAAACTTGATTTTTGACGACTAACACTAAGATTAAAAAAAAAAAAACTAATGGAATGGCTTAATTTTTTTTTTTTTTTTTTTTTTTTTTTTGCATGCATATATAACATTATTATCTAGATTATGAATTGAGGATATAACTATCACTTAAAAAAAAACATTATTAAAAAATCTCTCAAAGTCGAAAATTTAAAAAAACCCTAAAAAATACAACTTTTTTACCATTAAAAATACTCAAAATATTAAACTATCTAAAATATATTAATTCAGTGGTTAAAAAATAGAGTAAAAAGTTAAAAAATAATAGTAATAGGTACAAAAAAATCTTTTTAGTTATTAAATTAATTTTAAATATTAAATAGATGAACACAAGTTTAATGAAAAAAAAAAAAAAAAACTTGATAGAATTGTGTAAAATCAAAATGGATAATAAAAGTTTGAATCATGCCACCCTCTATTGTGATAAAAAGAGAATAACAACGTTACTTTCTTTCTCGGAAGATTAAGTTGAAAAAGAATAAGTAAGTTAAAAAATAAAAGTAACAGCTACAAAAAATCTTTTGAGTTACTAAATTAATTTTAAATATTAAAAAATGAATGAAAGTTTAATGAAACTAAAAAATATATTTACTTCATTTGTCTTGAAGAATCATGTAAAATCCTGATTATCAAGGCTCCATTTTTTATTCAAATGCAAATTGAATTAAATTTAAAGAAGATTCATAATTAAAAAAAAGAGATAATTAATCTAAACAGCTATGTTTATTATAATTATTTTGAAAATAAAAACCATTACTACAACTTTTTTTTTTTTTTTTTTTTTTTTGGTGCGTGTGTGGGGGGCCGGGTTAAAAGTGATAGGAGGCCTTACTTTCAGTACTTTACGGTAAAAAATAAGATAACTTCAGATATACAGAAGACTCCCTCAAATCTAAACATCATGGTAGATGTAAACAATAAAACCAAATTTACTAATATATTAATCAAGCTGTTTTGTTATCAGTCTGGCTAAACATGAAATAGAACATTTTTTATGTAAATTAGCAATGTACTTTTATGAAGCAAGTTTTACCAAATGTTTCACGAAAAATGTATCTCATTTTATAATGCATACTTAGATTATTATTTACTTATGTAATTCATTAAATAATTTATTGTACTATAAGCATTTATTGTAACTTGAATTGCATTATTACACTCAAGTTACTGTTTAAAAAAGATAAACAGACATCTGTAAAATTCTAAAATCTGCACAATCTCTATTCCCTAGCTTTACAGATTTCAGAGAGTCTTTGCATTTTGGAGCATCCTTAATTTCAGATTAATATTTAAAAAAGCAATCTTTATTTCTTAAAAGAAACCTTATATGTATAATCTTAATATAACTATCAAAAGTTAAACCTATTAGATATAAACTGCAATATAAAACTAATAGGCAAGCAAGAAACTACCATCATTTATAATAATTTATATTTTTAATGAATGAAAAATTTTGTTTATGAAAAATCTTATGAAAGTTATCCGTAGAAATGAAATATAATATTGTTTTGAACAAGCAAGGTTTTTTTTTTTTTTTTTTACATAGAACAATAATAATAATAGTGATTTATAATTACTAAAAAGTCATAAATGAGGAGAAAAATGTTTTAATGATTTTTAATTTTAAGTCTAATTTTAATAATTAAAAAAAACAGTAAAAAAAGAAACAAAGAGAATGATTAATATATATATAATGAAAACTGTATGTTACCCGAAATTACTTACAATTACTAAACAAAAAATGATTATTACAAAACAAACAAAATAAAGTTAACACTATAATTCTTTAAATATTATTTTATAGATGTCTATGAACAAACATTGAATGAAAGTGGTTAAAACTTAACAATTCTAATTATTTACCTTTTAAAATGCTGAACAACTATAAAATAAAGTAATAAAAGAAAAGTTATTATTTAAAAAATATAAATTCTTTATAAGTAAAATCCTGCTAAACCAAATTAACAAATGTAAACAAGAGGTACAGCATTGTTTATAAACATTGTTAAAATAAAACAGCGCCCTCTGGTGTTCTTTTAAAACAAGCATGATACAAGTGCCATCTGTTGATTAAAAGATGAAACATAAGTAGGTTGTTTTTAAAATATAGTATTACTATATTATTTGGATAAGTTTTACAGTTTTAGCATTAAAAAATATTGAAACATGAATGAAAAAATTAGATTTCACAACATTATCATTTAAAAATATTTTCAGCTAAATAATTTTTGTACTTAATATTTTTATTGTGTGACATTGTTTTTCCATAGTTTTGAGTATAATATGCTATATTTCAGAAAGCATAATTTAGTGAGTAATGTAATAACAAGTTATTTTTTAGGGAACATTAATATTATTTTTGATGTTACTTCAATAAACTTACTTCACTGTCTCCTATTTTGGCATAATAGTGGGACTCTTAAAATAAATCCATATCCTTCCGGTAGTAATAAATTAGTTATCCATGGGCATCAGACTATTTCCACTTGCTTGCAGAAAATAAAAAATGATAGTCAATTATTCTATAATAAAACTACACACCTGCGATTTTCTGAGAGCAATCTAGTTGGAAATAAGGTCTAACCCAACATCAGAGAATCCACTGAAGGCTAATTAATCTTCTATCAGTATTTACATTTTTTGTATATGGATATTTTATTTGTTCTGGAAGTAACATCAAAATAGTTATACTCCCTACAAAATAACATCGTTCTTAAAATTTACATTAATTGTTATTTAAAACTTTAGAAATATATACATTTAAATCAAAGAGTCTTCCAAAAATAGCATATTTTTTAGTAAAGGAACTTTTTCAAAGATAGTAAAAATAATAAACGGGTGCTTTACCCCAGTGTGCGATGTGTGTTGCAAACACAGGTGCCAAAGATTTCAGCTGAAGAAAAATCAGGGGCATGACAGTCATTAAAGATTGTTATAAGAAAGGAATCTATTACAGTTTAAAATTTATAAGATATTTAAAGTTTTATAAGAAATTGAAAAATGTTCTTTGATTTTTGGCTTACAAATAGTAATTTCTACAAATTTTATGTATTTATTCACAAAATGAACTTCTTTAATATGTCCATCAGATTTAATTTTTATGAAAAAAAAAAAAAATGTAAATCCTTTTAAATATGGAGTATATTTTTGTTACATGTACAGTAAAACTCCAATAATTTAGATTAATTGGGACCGGATCCAATCTGGATTATCGAAAATCCGGAGAATTAGAAAGAAATGAAATAAAACATACAGAAAATCACCTTTATGTTAAACTTATTGAATATTTACAGACAGTAAAAATGTTTACTTTGCTTAATTCTTCCGAAAAGATTTCAGAAAGAGTATTTTTTATTATGAATACGACGAAACAAGTTAATGTTATGGAAATAACCCAATCGCTTCTCAAACTTGGAAAAAAAAAAAAAAAAAAAAAAAGACCAAACCGATTTGGATTATCCAGATATCCAAATTAGCGGGGTTCTATTATATCAAACTTCTCTTCTGTTAAGATTGACTATAAAATTTCATTAAATTAATTGTGTGTGAAGGATTAACAATTATTTCTTTTCTATATACAAAGTTGCTTAAAAATGAGGTATGACTTTCAAACTGTCTTTATTGTCTAATTTTTTTTTCCATACTTTTAGTAACAGGCCAATAAAAAAAGGACCCGGATCAAATTCAAAATTGATTTCAGCATAGTTTTTACGATAAAGTTAAAAAATGCAAGCACAACAAAACACACAGAAAAAAAAAAAAAAAAATATCAAATAAATATCTGGAAAAAATTACTCTCATACAATCGGGTTTACAATAATTTTCATCTAAATAGATGACAACAAAACTGCATGTGCATTTGCTAATGACGCTGTGCCAAAATAATGATTTGTGGCAAGTCATGTGATGCAACTGGGCCAATTCCCATCGGAGTTCAACCTTCCCGAAGAATTTATTTGTGGTGGCTGTGAATATAAATCAAATTTCAATTAATTGAGTGAAAAATTAAATCACCATGGCCTCTTACACATCTCTTCAAAAATCACCTCAGCAAATTTCATGTTTTTACTTTTAAAAATGGACTTTGTTTCAGAGATTTTTGAGCTGTTGAAGGTGGAAAAATATTTTTTCAAATACACCCTTTAAAAAAAAAAAAAAAAAAAAAAAAAAAAAAAAAAAGAGCACGTTTTAATATTTGATGAGTGAAAAACACATGCAGAGGTCCTAAAGATCTCTCTTTAAAAAATCAAGAATTTTAAATAAATCATGCTTTAAAAGAGAATTTTATTTTTTTTTAAATGCTAACAATCAAAAGGATAGTGCAATGCACAGCACTGTGATAAAGTATGATATCGAAAAGCGAAGAGGAATCCAAAATTGTCAAAAAGTTGATAACATAGTACATTTACAGCCCTTAAACTGTCGTTTTAAATTCATGTATAGATTTCATGTTCTTGAAATGAAGATTTCTCCCTTTTGAAAATATTTAGCACTTTTACTCAATGTCACAAATATTTCTGATAAAACTTATTTGTTCATTCAGGGTTCTCAGTAAAACATAACTGGCAAATTCCTATACTAAATCCATATGGCATACAATGAAATTTGCTACTGCTACTTATTTTCACAATCCTTTGTCAAAACTACAGATTTTCTTCTGGATGATTGCTCTTAAATTTCTAGATTTTTTTTTTTTTCGATACTATTTGAGGAATTTTGTGTCATTTTTAATTTTTTTCTCAAAGCCTTTTCCATGACTCTTTGAAAATATTTCTAAATCCCCTGAATTTTTCTATATATTTGGAAATTCCCTGATTTTCCATGATGCTGAAAATTCTGCGATTAAAAAAGTTTTTTAAACCATTTACAAAGCAAAATAATAATTTCTTTAAAAATAAAATAAAACAGATTCATCTCCAAAGCAAATTTCTATGAAATATAACCTCCTCAGTCCTGAGACAAATTTTACGGCACCACAAAAACCAGTATAAATTTTTTATGAAACATCTCCAAACATGTATCAAGTTGTATATCGATGCTTCTAACATGCACACATCTATTAAGAAAGTCTAAATATAATTTTAGCAATTCTAACAGAAATTAAATTAATTTAAATCGTGATTTTTAGTGTCGCCTCCATGCGACATCAGGACTGAAGAGGTTAATATTATATCCTTTCTCACATAGTAAGCATTTTATGTTATAAATAAAACATTCATGAATTAATTCTTTATGGTTTATTTTTTTTTTTTTTTTTTTATAAAATATAGACATCCTTTTTGTTAACTTCTGTTCTTGTCAAGAGAACATTACTTGATACAAATGAAGTTTATAAATAAACAAGTTGTCAGAACAAGAATTTTGGAATATTTCTTATGAATATCGCATAAAGAGCACAGTTTTATACTTTTTACTCTCTAAATGTAATCTTTGTTATCAGATAACAGTGATAATGATTTAGGTGATTATTGAAAAATTTTTAATAATTATTTAAAACTGATTTATACTCATCATTTCTCAAATCTAATTAATTAAAAAAATAAATAAATAAAGAGGAAGGAAATAAAAAATGGGAAATTTAAGATATAACTTTACTACACTAGTTTTTAATGTGTCAGTTGAGAGATATTAATTGCGTCAAAATATTTTGATTATAGTCGAAAATCTACAATAACAAAGCACGAAAAAAAAATGATACAATAACATCGTTACTTTTTCACACTAACACAGAAAAAATAAAGTAAAAATAGAGGAGAAATGAAAAGAGGTTATTTATTTATTCTTTTAGACACACGAAAAATGCGAAGAAATTCCAACTGAAGATATAACACGATACAACAAAATTTACACGACACACAGCGGTTTTTTAGAAATTTCCATTTCCTCGCTTGCCACGGCGAATGGGAATCTTCCCTCGATCGGTTGAGCTCGGTGCCATATTTTTCATTTCATCTCAAAATGCATTTCTCGCCAAAAGTGCACCGTTCGAGGGAAGATTCTTAATTCGCGTCCGTGGCTCCTGAGCGCGCCCATTATGTATCGCGTGTATCTCTTCTCTTCTCTGTTGATTTTAATCGATTCTTGAATTTTGATTGGTCAAAAAACGTGCGCGAAAGTGAAAGGAAGTTGCGTGAGCGGCGTCTGTCTTGTCTGTTCATGTTTACCCGCCTCGATATTCAAAAGTAAACCGGTAATAGTTTGGATGGATAGAGTAGTTGCACTTTCTCTGTATTATTATTCAAAAATCATTTCATTTAAGTTATTCTTCAATTGATTTTTATTTGTTTTTGTTGTCAAAATTTAGTCTGCTTTACCATGGCTTGGAGTGCTACTGCATGCTTTTTCGGCTTTGCAGGAGTTACTGTTGTGGCTACTGTTTTAATAATTTATGTAATCCATAAATCCAAGAAACAGAAACAATTGAAATATTCATCTAATAATTCCGTACGCCATAACGGTGTTGATTATCGGTATGATCCAAAAACAAAGTCAATTGTCGAATCATCTGCTCCAGTTTCAAACCCAAATGATTCAAACAACAACTTGAAAAAACGATCACCTCCATCTGCTATTGACAACAAACCGTCTTTAAAATCGGATGCCCAATCTCCGGAAAAGTCAACTGATAAGAAAAGTACTAGTGTTTCTAAAGAAGTGCAGACCGATTTTGTTGATGTAAACCAAAATAATTTGGATAATCCAATGAGTCCAGAAGAAAGAGTTAATGAATATTTTCGTAGAAATATTTCTGTACCAGATCTTGTATCGAATTCTGAATCTCCAAATCCTGTAAACGCAGAAATATTGTCTTCTCCAGATTCCTCAGAATGGAGTAATATTTCTTCAGAAAAGTCAACTGACAGCACCAGAAAAAATTACAAGAAAAAAGTACACAAATCTTTCAAGAAATATGTTAATAATTTCATTGAGGCAAATTGTGCAAGATATTCTGCTCAAAATGCAGATGAAAGTTCTGATACATTATCTGAGGCCAATGCATTATCTGATTCCGATAATTTATCATCTGCAAGCGATAGTTGGAGTAATATTTCTTCAGAAAAGTCAACTGATGATTTTGAAAAAACATATAAGAAAAAAGTGTATAAAACTTTAAGGAAATTTGTTAAAAATATGAATAAAACTGAGACAGTAGTGCAATCACCAGCACCTAGTGAATATTCTGATGAAACGTCATCCGTATTGTCTGGAGAGCTTGAAATATGTATGGCATGTGAAAAAAATTCTGTAAACACTCGTACACAACCCTGTAATCACCGTTATATGTGTTCAGACTGTGCTATGAGAATTTACAAGATCTATAAAAAATGCAAAGTTTGCCGTGTCAGAATTGAACAATATGTTGTAGAGGATTAAGTTGTAAAATAAAAATTCTGTAGAACTCTTAAACCTTAAACAAAAGCAAGCATGTAAGATTTCCTCCCTAAAAAAATATTTCATCTTTTTAAAGCAATTTTCTACATTCTCTAAACTGATGCAAAGAAAGTATTGGTAGCATATATAAGAGAAATATGGAATCGGGAAAGTTTAATAATCGGACATTTTGTATGCTTGAATCCTTGGAGTTTGTTTCTGAATTGCCATATCAAATCAAAGTCAATCAAATTATAAGCATCTGAAAGTCAAGTAAATGAAGTTGTTTGCAGAATGAAAATTTTTCTAGACTTTAAAAGAGAAAAGAAGTTTCCATAAGGTCCTTCTGGAATAGAATATTTTGTCTTATTTATACAACATTTTTGTGTAAGGGGCCATCCATATATGATGTCACAAGTTATTTTGAAATTAAAGTATTTTATGTTCATAAAGTAAAGATAAGATTTAAATCCATTTAAATATATAATTCCATTTCAAATTCCAAAATACTAATGTTTTTAATTGCTTTTTCATATTAATGTTTCATTACTACTGTATATTAATTATGTTTTTGTCATAAACCTTAATCTTATTTCATATGAAATAAGTAAACAAATCGTATTTATTGTTATGCTCACACATATTATTTAAACACATTGTTAAAGTTTAAAAATAAAATTTGAAATAAGATCTATTTCAAAGTATTTTTTTTTTCTGAATTGCAAGTATATGATTACAGCGTGACATGTGACGAGGGGGTATGCTGAAGTGTGACACTTTGTCACAAAGAGGAGAAGAAGGGTAAAAAATATTGAAAAAAAAATATATATATATTTATAGACAGCCCCTAATAAATCAATTTTACTTGCATATATTTACCAGGGATATTTTTTTTTTCTTTTGAAACAAGAGGAGGGGCAGGAGGAATCCTTAAACAGCAGAAGATTAAAAAAATATTTGTTTTGAAAAAGTGTGTATGAAGTCTTTGAAGAATGTTTGTCCTCTGTTCTGTTTTACTTTTTACTTAACTTGTTTTACAAATTTTAATATTGTGTCGTATTTGTTTGTACTAGTGTTTTATTACTTGTGTTGTGTAAATTATAAATCATTGACCAATGTATACATTAAAGTTATAATGTTGCATGCATTTTCATATTAATACAAATAAAATTTCTTAATTTTTTGTTTATCTGTTTCTGTTGTCAAATGTTTTTAATATGTATAGCCTTAATCAAAAATACTGCATATATATTTTTTATATAGCTTTAAAACTTATGGGATATAAATATGTGTTAATTTTTAAGATTACAGGTTGAAAAAAAATGACAGCTAATGAACAAATCTATTTTTCTTTAAAAACCATTTGCTTAAACACAAGTTTTTTATTTGTTAAATAATTATACTTTTGAATTTCTATCCCTCTTTCATTCTTTCTTTTTTTTTATGGATTAAAAGAAGATAAAAGCCAAATGGTATATTACTTTTTTTTTTTTTTTTTTTTTTTTTTTTTTTTTTTTTAACATAGTTTAAAAAAAAAAAAAAAAAAGATTGGTTGTTTATTTGAATAGTTTATGAATGAAAAATTTGTTGCTTTTAAAAGTATAGTGTTTTCCCATAGTATTGTGTATGGAGAATACGGATATAACTAACTAGTATTCAATAGAAGAAAAAGTAAAGCTAAAATGCTAATCTCTAAAAAGAAAAAGACACTATTTAAGCAAAAAAGTGGCTCTAGTTCAGAAGAAAAAGACACTACTTCAAAATAAAAACAATATTGTGTTTAATAATGAGCAAGCTGAAATTGGTATTTTTTTTCACTAGGGTCAAATATGAGTTCCTTCTCCTTTCCTCAAATAAATTTGAAAATGGAAATTTTTGGCTCATTTTCATTGCTTTTATTTTTTATTTTAAAATGAATTATTTGCTAAAAATTGTATTAACCTTAATATTTTTAGATTATTTCTTTAAGAGATCAATCTATTGCTATCATTTTATTTACAGAATTTCCTCTATGTTTATAAAGGGGAAGGTGCTGTAAGTGTGAAAAGAGCCCTTTTTTATTCTTAACGCTCCTGTCCTTGCAGGCAAAGACACTAGCAAACTAATGATAAACGTGTGGAAGGTCTTTATCTTGTGGCATTTCCATATTTTTAATTTAATGCATTGGACAGTTAAGGTTCATCTTTATTAGGGATGCACCGAATATTCGGTATTCGGCCATGTTACCGAATATTCGGTTAGGCCGAATATTAAACTATTCGGTTGAGCCGAATATTCGGCTTGGCCGAATATGAAACTATTCGGCCTGCCGAATATTCGGTATGGCCGAATATCAAAGTATTCGGCCGAATTCAATACTTAATAAAAACTTTTCACTATTTCTACTTTTAACTGTCAATTTTTTAATTTATATTTAAAACAATTAGAAACAAAATCATTTTTAAATAAAATAGAATGTTTTTACATTTTACGTTATTTATTTGCTGTTTGTAAAGTATAACTTAAGAAAATTAAACATGAGAAGGATTAAAATGGTAATTTATTAGGATTAAATTATGTGCAGATACAAGTTTCTAAATTTTGTTTAGTAAATAATCTGTTTCTTGCTTTCCCCCAAATAAAAGTCCTTTAAAAGAAAAAAACAACTTTTGAGATTAGTAATAGCTATCAAGGCAGACAATTTTTGTCCATGAAACCATAATCATCTTATTGAGTCATAAGTACATTGTATTTCATCTCACTCTAGGTCAAAACTTGTGTGTTTGTTTATTACATTAACAATAAATAAGATAACATATTTTCAACTCACGTGCTTTGATTTCTGTAAAATATGATATGATGGGAAGGGTGGAAAATACCACCTTTCATAAGAAAAAACCTATGAGCCAAACATGCCTTTATTCAAAATTAAGTTGAAAGTATTTGTACTTTATATTGAAAAAAATTTGCCTCGAGTTATTTAAAAAGGACAATTATCAGACTGCAAAATTTTTCTTCGGCCATTTTTTCATTATTTGATTTTAAAATGTTTGTTTTGATTCGTAGAAAATTTTATTAATTAAAGTTTCATAATTGTGCTTCTTAAATAACTCAAGGCAGATTTTTTTCAATACTACATGTTCTTATAAGAAACTCTTGTTTATCAAAATGTAAGTTTCTTTTATTAAATATTATGTAAAACTGTTTTAAAAAGTAACATTTTAATACCTTTAAATTTTAAAATATAAAAAAATTTGGAAAGCCGAATATTCGGTATTCGGCCAAAATCACTATTCGGTGCATCCCTAATCTTTATTACTTTTTTTTAACTTTGTCAACTTAAGATATTTTTTAGAATGACACTTGGGCCTTGGCTATACAGTGAAAAAAAACTTAAAATGTTGAAATGTAAATGAGATATTAAAAAAAAACTCCCCTAGAGTTAGTATTATTAGCTTGTGAGTGTCTTCATCTGCAGAGACGGAGCCTTGTGAGCATATTTTTTATTCTGAAGGGCACTTTTCATATTCTTAATGGTACTTTTTTTTTTTTAAGTCATTTTTAATCATAAAATATATAATATGAACTTGAAAATGTTGAAAAGTGACGAATGAGCACAAAGTGAAATAATAAAATAAACGAACTGCAATTAATAATATATAGTCTCTCATTAAGTTTAATCCAAGAAACTACTTAAAACTGTAATAATTATTCGTTCGCTCATTTTCAAAACGAAATCACATTTATGTAAATTTTAACAACAATTAGTTAGAAATATTTTCTCTGATAAAGAGCTTGGATAAGGTTTAAAAGTACTAAGATATATTTTAAATAAAATTAACATCTTTGATTATTTCTAATCACCTTTTAAATAAAACAATGAATGTTCTAAAGTTCATATTACATACGTTGTGTCCACTCTCAATGGTGGCCAATGGCTAATTTCTAAACCATTAGTCCTAGACATATAGTTCCAATTGCAAAAATGCTTTAAAAAAGGTAAAGAATTTGTTTTTTTTAATGATTTAGGCCAAAAAAAAAATTATAACAAAATTGTGAAAATTAAATTTTTATATGGTCACCCAGTCCTGTAAGTGATATTTAATAAATTTTTACCACTACTTTAACAAGTAAAACAGAAAAGTCCCATTCCTCTGCGGTTAAAACTAACCGAGTAACAGCTTTTAAAGTTGAAGCATCTTTTTTGCTGCAAAATAGTGGTTAAATTTACTGGAAATATAAACATCAGGTATAAAATTTAACATTAAGCATTGGGGGGTAAAATAATTTTTACAATATTTTTTAATTTCTGATAATGTTTACATATCAGAGTAAACATAAAGCAAACTATACAACTTGTACTAAAAATTTAAGTAAACAATTAACAGAAATTTTGTTAAATTATGAAAAACAGCTGCCATAATTTGTTACAAAATGACACATATTTAAAATTCCATTAGATTACTTAAATAATAGAATTTTGTGTAGTCGTATAAAATGAATAAATAGTACATACCTAGAATCATATTAATATTACAATGTCATTGGATGTAAATAATAAATATGTCAATTGAATGTCGATTGGATACTTGGAAGGTGACTTAAAATTTTAATACAAATTTTGAACTAGGAAAACGTACATGCAAACGTTATAAATAAAAATAAAAGCTTATCAAAATGACACATCTTTTTAAAATAAAGTAATGAAAAGAAACAGCTTTATTTCCTTACAAAATTAAACATATGTAAAAATATAATTGAGGATGTGAATTTCAAAACTCAACTTATCGCTTTTTTTTTTCTCTATCAGTCTCTGTCTATAGTATATATATCATACCAAGCTGCACTAATGTAACACTACAATCTCCAAATTTATAATGAAAACCAATGGATGCATTAAAAAAAATTTCGTGATTTCCTAAAATTTGATTTTTTTTTTATAAAGAGAGTTTTGAAACTCATGTCTTCAATTATTTTAACCAATTTAGAAGTTAATTAATTAAAATTAACACTACCGTAAAACTTATAAGGTACCTTCAGCTAAATCACTTTACAAAAATGTTTTAAATGAAGTAAAGAAATATTTTCAATGAACTATATGACTGTGACAAATGGTTTAGGAATTAGCCATTGGACAACAATGGAAATGGACGCCTTTTATAATACTTTAAGCACTTAATGTACATTCCCTTAAAGCTTACAAGGAAGGTCTCCATTGGGGGCATACTCAGAATTTTTTGAAAAAAATACGAATTAAACTACTCATGTAGGTAATAAAGGATCAGTGAAAAATAGCGGCAGAATTACATTATTAGACATGTAAAAAAATAAAATAGTTTGGAATAATTGGCGTGAAAAGCTGAAAGCGACGTGGGATTTGGCGAGCAGTGCATTTCCTCGCCAAAAGCAGACGATTTTAACGAATCTGAAAATTGATTTTAATTGACTTCACTGTTAAAAATCTGCAGCATTTACTGCAACGTCACTCCACTACTTTTATAGAATATCTCTCTTCTGACCAATGAGAATGCTCCATATCACGGTAAATTGACCGTTTTCTATAAAAGCGGCGGAGTGACGCTGCAGAAAATGGTGCAGATTTTTAGCGGTGTTGTAGCTTGTGCAACACTTTTAAAAATCTGCTGTATTTTGCTGCAACGCACTCCACCGCTTGTATATAATATCTCTATTCCAACCAATGAGAAAGCTCCATTTCACGGCCAAGTAACCGTTTTCTATACAAGCAAGGGAGTGCCTTGCAACAAAATGCAGCAGATTTTTAACAAAAAGGCAAAACTAAAATTACTTAAACTAAACTTATTTAAATAAATTGAACATAGAAAGTTTTTTCTTTAAAAAGTATTCGAAGCGTAAAAGCGTATTTTTCAGAATTTCGTTTTTTCGCCAACTGGAGATAAATCGCCAAATAAACGAAATCTTTATTATTTTTTTACGGACGTTATAAGGAGGTTCCGCCGAAATTTTTTTATAAACATATATAACTATATGAGAAGAACATTCTGTAATTTTTTCAGATTTTTCTGAGTATGCCCGTATGGAGACCTTTCTTGTTAGTTCAACTCATCCATTTTCAGTTAAAGAAAAATGGTTTAAGTCATGAAATTTAAAGTTTCGTAACTCAGTCAATTTTAATGATAGGTGAATAGGGAATTTTTTTGCATTGCTTGTTAGAGTGATGGAAAATTTTTATTAAATATTACCCATAAAGGACCTGGCGACCGTATAAAAATTTAATTTTCATAATTTAATTAAAAAATGTTTTTGCCCAAATCAGTTAAAAAACAATTCTTCACCCATTTTAAAGTATTTTTGCAATTGGAACTAGTATATGTCTATGACTAATGGTTTAGAAATTAGCCATTGACTACCGTTGAGAGTGGACACACTGTATATTATATTTAAAACAAGGTGTAAACTGCATTCTATCAAAAGTTTTTGTTTAGTTGCTTTTAATATTTAAACCTTAGATATCTTTCTAGGACGACATTGAGTCAGGGGTCATTTTTACTACAGATTGACCGTAGCAGCAATTTTGCCAAATACTAAATGGTTCAATAAAGTGAATACTGAAGCTTCGGTAAAATTGCAGAATGTTTGGTATTCGGCAACTGAATACTTAAAATTTTTTTATTAGCATTCTATCAACATCAATATAAATGAAGAATTTTTTCATTTATAAAATTTATTATTTATTAAAAAAATAAATAAAAGTTGCAGGATGTAATAATGTGATTAAAGATCTTTTTTAAACGTTTCTGTTATATAATTTTAAAATATCTTTCAATAGGCAAAAATAAATGGAATATTTTTTATTAAGATTTCTTTGATAGAATTTAAATTTAGTTTTATTAATTTTTTAAGATATTAATATTTATCTGCTTAATTTTTTTCCCCTCAAAGAGCAATTGATATATGCATGGTTCTCGCTGGCTTTTGACCAACATTAGCGATTTGGCGAATAAGAAATAAAGAATAGTCGCCAAATGAAAAGAAATGTTGGCAAAATAGATTCAGAATGAAACATTGAAAAATACATCTTTAAACTCCTGTATCCATTTCTTCTGAGTGTTCTGAGGAAAAAAAAAAAAACTTAATTTTTTGTAACAAATTAAATTGAGAAATTTGACAATTTTCTATATAAATTATTGCAAATAAATACATTCTAAATGTCTCCTAGCTCTAAATGTATAAATGTTTCAGTCATTCTTTTAGTAATTTAAATAAAATCTTAAAATATTTATAATTAATTTACCATTGTAAAAATAAATGCTCAAAATTGCTAGATTTTGACTCAATAAAAAAAAAAAAAAAAAAAAAAAAAAAAATTAATTGAAAAAATGATGATACTTTGCATACAACTGTTAAATAACATGATAAATGGCTAATTTCAAACACTGCATTTAAGCAAGATTTTTCTCTATTTGGCACTTGGTGCGAGTTACTTTGTGTTTTTATTGGCACATGCTAGTACATAGATAGTGATTGACTGCAATAGATAAATATATCACATTATCAATTCTGTCTTTGATTGTTTCTAAACTAAATTGATCTTGAGTCAGTATCTCTATAAATAAAACAATGTAAATGGCACGGCGCGATTGAGCATGTAAAGCAACACCCAATCATTCACCAACACAGTTAGAAATTTCCAATGCTTAGGCACATACGCACAAAAGAGTAGAAATTGAGCACTTGCAACTTGGTGAGTCTGATTATTCTGTTACTCGCCAAATGAAGCATTTTGGCGCAATGACAAGCGGCAGCAAGAACTTTGGATATATGAGATGTTACAATGGCTACATTAGTAAGACTGAAAATTATTTTTCCACATTCTATTATTAAGTTATAATTTTGTTTACTTTTTAAAGTTATACAGTAGACTCTCTCAAATCTGCACTCCTAAAATCCGCAACTCTCTAAAATCCGCACATGTTTTACAGATGTAAACAATGAAACAGTCAGTTCAGATGTAGGTGCAAAATTTCACTTTTTTTAGTTTATATCAATTCCATACATTTTTTAATTTGTAATTTTTGTTAAGGTTATTGAATTGATGTTTTTTCATGAAGAAAGAATAATTTATTTCTGAAAAAAAAAAAAAAAAAGATATTGCTGATATCATTGGTAATCACAATCTTACTACATATACTTATGTATTATAATCAAGCTTTTTCAGTTATTAAGTCTGGCTAAACCTGAAATAAAGCTTCATTATTTTATGATCCTGATGTGAATTAGTAATGTACTTTTATGAGGCAAGTTTCATTGAATAATTTAGGAAAAACACATTTCATATTTATAATGAATATTTAATTGTAAAATAATGATTATTAACTTGACCTTTGTTTTTAATATTTTAATAATTTTAAAAATTATCTAAATTTTTATTATTTTAGTTTATTACTTATTTTAATATTTTAGTATATTGTAAGCATTCATTATACTTTTGATTGCATTATTAATTACATTCAAATTACTGTTTATAAATTGTAAACAAAACAATGACCAGAAATCCGCAAAACCGCTGGTCCCAAGCGGATTTGAGGGAGTCTACTGTATTCAAAAGTTACAATGCTAAAAATTGAAATTTTATCTGCTTTGATGTAATTAATATCTATGGTATTGTATATTCCTTACATTTTAAAGACATTTCAGAAGAAATATAAATTCATTTACAATGCAAGCAAATCTGAAGTGAATATGAGCTAAGCTTTTAAAAATTGGTATAATTAAAATTTTATGAAATAAATATTAATAATAATTTTGGCTTTCCATAATACAGAATGAATTTTTAAAGTTACATAACTGAAGTTTTAAAAAATTGAGTTTGATTTAAATTGATACCCCCTGCTTCTGCATATTTTCTATAAGAAATTACAATTTTTACTAAAAAGTTCTTTTGTTTATATTAATTGCTGCTAGATGCCCCAAAACCATATTTAAAAACAAAATCTAAAGCTTCCTTAATCAATTACTAAAACCTTCGAACTAAGAATCTTATATTCTTCCTACACGAATGACTAAAACCGCTACAATTTTTTTTTTAATAAAAATAATGCATTTTATAATAATAAAAAAAAAATCAATATTTAATTTTAATCTTTTGTGAAATCTTCAGAAATTGTCTTTTACTTTACTAATTATTATTATTATTGTTGTTATAATAAATGCTGCTATTTGGGGTATCAAGTAAATATATATATACAGTCGAATCTCATTAACATGGACCACAAGGGGAATCAAAATGTTGTTCATGTAAACAGTAATTCATGTTATCAGTATCAAATCTTTGTATTCGTCTTTATAGGGGACTGTGAAAACAATTCATGTTGAGCGTGTTCATGTTAATGAGGTTTGACTGTATATATTCTCCTCATTTATACTGGTAGGAATCTATTGCTATTTTTAAAATGTGCTTTTCTACAATACAAACTCTTCAACAGTAAAGTCTTCGTTCTGTTTGTTTGTACGAAGTCATATAAAAATGAAATGTAGGAAGAAATTCCATAATTTTTGATGGAGGTTATAAACTAATATTACATATCTGCATTAATAATAAATATTTACTAGAAATATAATATAGCCAGATAAAAAATATTTAATTTTGATAGTGCAATTAAATATTTCTAATCACTTAACATATTTGTTAAATTTTCAAATTTAGAATACATACAAACAATATCCTAGTAATTAACATAGATTGCTTTAAATAATTAAAATAATAAATGTTATTAAATAAAAAAATTACATCTGTGTTAGAATGTCCAACCTATAGCAGGAGAGATAATCTCACCACTTTTTCAGTTCAATTATCTTCACATTATTTAATTGAATGATTTTTTTTTAATTATTATTCTGTAATTAAATAAGACAAAATTTACTTACTATAAAAAAAAAGTGGCGGAACCAATCCCTTCCTTGGCCTGTTCCTAGTTATGATAGTGATTATTTGATAATTAACAGTTTGCATTTGGCATATCAGTAAAAATCATAAGTGAAACTGTTCTTGTTTCTTATCTTATCACCATTTGAATATTAATGGTAGTAATTAAATGTGTCAGCATAGCACCAGTTAATACAGTAAAGAGCTTAGTATCAGGTGAAAATGCACTGCCTGTACTATCCTTGTGGCAGCTTTGATATGATGCTGCACATCTGAAACTTGGAAAGAAGGGTGGAGTGGGGAGAGAATGCAATTCCCTCTCTCAAAGTTTCATTTCTTTAATCTTAAATTAGCGAAAATTGTATGGCGCATTAGTACAAGAATCATCAGAAAGAGTGTTCTACACTTTTTCTGGAAAGATTCTGAAGTTAGTCAACTGGAAGTATGGGTAAGCATCTATATTGTTTAGTTATGAATGATAAAACATCAATGAAATGTGTTGTTTCAAGAATGAAAAGTTGACATAAATAAAAATTGGTTTATTTTGCACAGGAACTATAAATCAAAAACAATATATACAAGACAAACATTAAATTATGAGTATGACAATAAATTATAACATGTTTTTTATGTGATAATTTTATTTTTAACGGAACACACGTGTACAAGGGGGAGTCTGAAAATAAGTTCCCCCTGTTGACTGTGGTCAGAGGTGTGTATGAAGGTCAAAAGATAGAATGAGATATTAAAGATAAGACATATCTTTATTTTTCCACATAATTATCAAGTACATAGAGGCATCTGTCATACTGCTTAATAAGCTTCAAAAGCATTCCAGGAAAAATTCACGGCTTTGCACACGGAAGAAGCGTTTAAAGGCTTGTCTGCATGCATTGCCCTGATGTTTTCCCGGAGAACTTTTTGCAGCTTATCAAGAGGTATGACAAATGTCTCAACTAGAGATGGGAATGCTCGGAAAAAAAACGGAAAAATTGGGAAAAAAACCGGTTTTTTTCGGGTTTTTTCCGAAGGCTTATTTTTCAATTTTTCCGAACTGGAAAAATTGAAATTTCATTTATGAAATAATATAGTGAAAATTTTGTAAAAACTACATTCTCATACTTTTTATTTTTATGTTGAATGTCTCACATGAAAATTTTAATGTGGGTAATCTGATCTCTGAGCAGAAATCCGTTTGAGAAGACTTGAAAGGATCCTTCACATTTTTTTCTTGTTTGAAAGACAAGAGCCTTTGAAAAATTTCTCTTGAAAATAGACATTTCAGAAAAAGTTTAATCAACAAACTGAATCTTTCGCAAGTGCAGTGATTGAAGAAAAAAAAATCTCATGCCATACAGCAGCTTTATTATTTTAATCTATCTTTTCTAGAAATAAGTATTGAATTCATGAAAAATTTGACTTCCAAGTTTTTGATGTATTTAAATGTTTTAGAAGGTCCTGAACACGTTTTGATGGTTTTTGAAAAATAACTGTCACTCTCTGAGTCTGTATGTGACAAATTTTATGGGCACTCTATCTCAAAAACTTACGCTCATAATTTCACAAAACTTTAGATTCAGTTACACCTTGATATAAACTCGAGATGTTTCGTTATTAGTGTATGTCGCCAAACCGATGGTGCTGCTATGCTGCATTATTCATAATTTACACAATAGTTCTATCTCAAACAAATGTATAAATTTTTATAAAATTTCAGATTATCTTTGATATAACTTCGTATTCATTACTTTTTGGTGTAAATTGCTCAACAGATGGTGCTGCTATGCTGCATTATTCATGATTATCGCAATAGTTTTACCTCAAGGACGATTATTTTAAAATCAAACTACAGCTTCAGACAGTTTCTGATATATATTAATGTTGTTTAGTTTTTGGTGTAAATTGCCCTATAGGTGGCACTACTATGCTGCATTTTTCAAGATTTCGTTATAGCTGATTAATTGAATGTTTTTTCAAGGTGTTGAATCTAAAATTGACCTCCATTTTACCTCCATAATGTACAGTAATGTTGCAAAACGAGGGCAGTTTGCATTAGAAAAGTACAACTGCGATGAAAAAAAAAACCCATATTTTATTACAAGTAACTATGTTCCAAATTATACTTTCCCTCTTGATTAAACTTTGAATTTTTGTAGTTTTCTAAAGCACAGTAGAAGTTTATCTCTGTCTGTAACTGCTTTTGTTAATTCTTCAAATAGTGAGCATTTTCTATTTGTAGTGTTCTGTTTTCATAACTTTTGAGTTCCACTCTTAGAAATATAAAATTACCAGGTGGAAACATTATTGAATATGGTTTCTTACTCAAGAATAGAATACCAGATTTCAAGGTAAAAAGAAAAAAATTACATTTAATTAAACTTAAATTTGGTTTCAGTGAGTAAAAATCTAACAGTCAATAAATCCCAGGCTATCTTTTAGTTGCAGACCTGAGTAAGCCAAAGTAAAACTTAGTTTTGTTTGAATTTAGATTATAAAACTAAACCAAAATTTTTTTGGATTGAGATTGGAAAGCTATATCAAAACTAAACATATTTTATAAAAGAAATAAAATAATAATTCTAAGAAAAAAAAGTAATAATGTAAAAATATACATTTTTTAAACAAACAATGGAATTTTTAAATACTGATATTCATAATAATGACAAACCTGCTTTAATTTCTTTAAACTAGTATCATTTACTTAAAAACTATACTTATGTAAATGGAATGCATAATTTATTTCATTCCAAACTGCAGACACATTGGCTCAGGTTTTTACATTAGGTCAATTGGTAGTTAAACATGTACCTGTAAAATCATTTCAACAGAGATATGATATAACAAACAATAGCGTTTAATAAAAATTCTTAGGCTGTGGAAAAAAAACTAAACTTTTAAAAGCAGGCTTTGCTACTTTCTTTTTATTTTGTAATATAAAGTGAGAATAATTTTCATTTAATACTTATAAATGGGAAAAATGTTTATTATTTAATATTCTCTAAGAAAATATAATTTATTTGGGAGAAATAGTCATAAAAAATCAATTTTTCCAATTTTTCCCGAAAAAAAACCGGTTTTTTTCCGCCACTTATATTTTTCCGGAAAATTTACATCTCTAGTCTCAACATACTTGGTATTTATGTTGACAAATAATGTAATATTGTTTCATATCTTTCACATCTCATTATATTGTTTGACTTTCATACACATCTCTGTCCACAGATGCCAGGGGAAACTTATTTTTTTTACTCCCTCTTGTATCCAGAAACAAGGTACATATAATATTCAGGGATGAAACAATTAAAAGATGCCAGAATAAGTATAATAACTCAAATTTTAATTTGTCTTCCTTTTAAATAAATGAATAAATGAAGCTTACATTTTCCAGATTCATAATGCAAAAAAATTAAAAATTACTGCAATTTATAGGTTTATAATAAGCAGCATAAGGATATTAAAGATAAAAGGATCTTGCATAGACATGTTTATAATAAATTTTGATTCAGGCTTAAATTTTAGAAGAAAGGTTTACATACACATTAAATGCTAAAGTATAATCAATTTTTTATTTCTGAAATACTTGAGAGAGAAAATTAATTGGTCATTCCAACATCAATTATTTAAAAAAAAGGAAAAACAAGACTTTTGACATATGTATAATGATTAACGTGACACAAAGCAAACAATAATGCATGTTTTTATCATAAAACAGAGGTAAATATGTCATGCTCAGTTATATAATGAAAAATAAAATATTACATCTATAACACATAACATTACACATAATTCATTTATGATGATGATACCTGGATAGATTAATTATGAATAACAATATTCCAAAATGCTCTTTTTTACATTTTACAAACCTAATTTTAGGAAATTAACTGAAAAAAAAAATGATAAAATCACATCATTGCTTACTAAGAATCTAATTTGAAAGAAAAAAAAAAGATTAATTTGTATTATGGTGTCTGTAATTAAAGAAAATTATATAAAATCAATCAAAAAGCTACAGATGTCGATTGAGTAAAAGCTTAAATATTCAAATTTTTCTGAAAATTACAGTTCACTAAAAATTGCTGTTACAGAACATTTAACTGTATTTATAAACTTTGAAAAGTCTTGTTAAGAACAGATAGACTGATATAAAAATATATCAACTGATGAAATTTATTATGCAAAAAAAAAACCAGCTTGGAAATTATGCACATTTTTAATATTAGTAGCTTGGTCCAATTTTCAGAAATGTGTTTGTTGTTGTCTATACTTACACATATGTAAAAAATGTTACTGATTTCACACTTCAATGTGTGATATTGCATTTAAAAAACAGATATAAATATTAAAATTGTGATCTTAAGGTCAAATAATACTTTAAAAAAATTAGCTTATGACTATTTCAGAACGAGATGTGTCCCTTTTATAGGAATGTGATCTAACATTTTTACAGCCATAATATGATAGCAATTTAATTTTTTAAATGACACCAAATAAAAAAAAAAATAACAAATCTTACTATTAGAATGAAAAACAACTTTGCAAAAGTTGTGTCTCATTTATTCACATTATTTGCAATTCTGAAATATAAATTACTATCTTCTAATCAATCTCAAGTCACATACAACAGAAAAAGTAAAAAGTTATACATTTGCAAACTAAAGCTATAAACTTATTAACATTTTACAATATTACTAATTAAAAATGTGCTTAGAATTTTTCAGACTGCCCAAAGTGTTACTTTAAAGTTTCTAAAATTAGGTAGGTTTTCTAAAATTACAAATTAATGTGAACTTCATATGGGAATGAATAAATTACAATTATTGACTTAACAGGACATACTTAACACTTTATCAATGACTTCACATCAAATCAAGTCAGCATGGAAATAACAGAGATACAAATAAACAATTGTAATGTATCACTTATAATTTACTTGTCATAAAATTATGTAAATTGTTACATAACTAGCTGCCGCACGCACACACAGGAAAAAAAAAAAAAAAAAAAAAAAAATACTGGAATTTATAAAACTATTAACCTTTTTATCTCCATCCTGTATGATGAAGATGCCATGCTTTGTTGTAGATTATGCCTGTCACATAGCTAATGTGTCCTTTATCATTCCTAATCAAATTATCCTGTTTTATTAACAAATAAATGCTTAATGGTAATGGTTGGGAGGTTTTTAAATGCATGTTAATAAAAAAGGATGTGGAGGTGAAAAGGGCTAATAATTGTATTAATCCGCATAAGGAATTACAGCATGAAACCACACCATATTTGATTTGCATCTTTATTTAAACACTTCTGGGCACAATTCTATGTTTTATTTTTGGTTCTCCATTTTCATTGTTAAATATGGCATTAAACTAATGATAATGAAGAGTTTCAGCTAAAATATGCTTTAAAAAATAATACTTTAACAAAGTAAAAATTATATCTTGAACAATTAGCTCAATAATTAATATGAAATATTTGACTGCATTTATAATAAGATCAAAATGTTTGAAGCATTTTATTGGATATATATATATACATACTACACACACACGCTTTATATTTAGCTCCAAGCATTTGGGACCCAAAGTGTCTAATATTTTGATTCTATTCCTTTTGATTCCTTTTTTTCATGTTTTATTGATATATATTGTTTCACAATTAGTGGTTATATATATGTATGTATAAGAAAGAAAATTTTAAAGAGTTTTTTTATTGTTATTGATTTTTCTTTTATACTAAAAAATCAAAGCATAAATATATTTTTTTCTTTCAAACAAATAAAATCATCTGTAAAATAAACTACAAAACTGATGATATGATGTTTGCATTCAGAATTTTAAGTTAAATTCCTGAAATAAATACTTATTGAATTTTTTTTTTCAACTAAACATATGTTAGTTATATGTATGTAATTTTTGATCTAGCAAATATTTTTACACACAAAAAAAAAATTACCTTTTCTTTTTTACCATTGTTATATATTTTGATTCTTTTTTCTTTTAAATAAATATTCCATGATTTGTTTTGTGCATAGGAGATAGACCTTTAAGTAGATTGCTTTGATCTATGTTTGGTGAAATATATAGCATACATTGATTCAAAGTATAAAGTACATATATTCAACAGAAATATAAAATAATATTTCCAAAATAATGAAAATAAACATAAAAAAAATAATTTTTAACAAAAAACAACAAAGCATTATTAAATATATTCTGAAAAAAAATTAAAACATTTTTATATAACCTACTGTTTGTGGGCTCTGAAAAGCTTTTGTAAATATAATCAGACAATTAACATTGTTTCAGTAATCTTTTAAGACACACATTCAGAATTTTGCAAACTATGAAAGCTAAATACAGAATCTTAAACTCAAGAGTGAAGATGATCAGATTGTTCATACACTTCATACAAAATAACTGACACACTTATAATTTTTTGTTCTGAAAGTGTTCAAGGTAAATATCTTTGGTAATATGACAATAGTTAAAAGAAAAACGAATACATGTAATACAGTAATACTCTTTTTGATCTGCAACCCTAAAATTCACTAAAATCTAAAATGCACAAATCATTGCAGATATAACAATGAAACTTTCAGTTCAGATATATGGGGGAAAAAAATAGAGCTTTTTTTAAAAAAAAATATTTCATATCCATTTTAATATTTAACTTTCATCAATATGACTGAACTGATGCTTTTTCACAGAGGAAATATAAAATTATTTATAAAAAATTTCAAGATATTGCTGATATCACTGGTTATCACAATCCTTTTACAAAGTATCAAGATTTTTTGTCTAAACCTTAAATAAAATTTCCTTATATTATGATTTTGATGTGAATTAGTAGTATTCTTTTATGAGTCAAGTTTCATTAGATAATTTCTCTGTTTTTTTTTTTTTTTTTTTTTTTTTTTTATAATGCAAAATTAATTATGCATTATTAATTACTTAGTTTACCTTTCATTAATTTGATCATTCTTAAAATTATCTTAATTTTCATTGTTTTACTTAATTATTATTTTAACATTTAACTATTGCAGGCATTCATTATAATTTTGACTGCATTTTTACATTAAAAAATGCAAACAAAGCAATATCCAGAAATTTTCGAAGTTCGAATATCTGCACATCTGATCCCAATATATGCAGATTGGAGGCAGTCTACTATAGATGTACATGTTCCCTAACTCAGAAGTATATTATTTCAGTGTGGAAGTCCAAGAAATTTTATGCATGTAAATGAAGAAAAAGAAAGAGTGAAGAGAGAAGAAAATTTTAAAGAGTTTTTTTAATTGTTATTGAAATATAATGTTATTGTAATTGAAATAATTGGTATTGCAGGTGAGAATAAGTTGCCCAATTGTGTAATGGAGGATACACATACTTTCTAGAATTTTAAAAGGAACACTGTTTATCCTTCATCTCTTAAGTAAAGCTGTAGCAAATGGTATCTGACATATATCCTATGTGAAATGCACATACCCTCTGACATTTTTCTGACTATAACACTGCAAAAAATTTCCATATTTAAAAAAATCAACACATTTTTACATCCAATTCTTTTGTGACACAGAGAATTATCCAGTAATAGTCAAGCTTAAGCCAAGTATTCTGTAGAATCACATGGGCAATTGAAAAAATTAAAGCTGTAAATTATGCTTTCAAATCTTTCACAGAATAAAGTTTTGTAACACAAGTTTTATGCTTTGGAAATTCCCATAAACAAAAGTTAAGATTTATGTCTGTTGAAAGAGGCAGCCATGGTATTAGGTCACTGTGTCAAATCCACCAACCAGAGGTAATTCCATTTAAAGTTTCCATATAAACTTCATGATGATGAAGTTGGGGAAAGCAAAAGGTTCTTTATTTTAGTACATTGAGATAAATTTCTGCTATTATTATCTATCCAAGAAAAAAAAGAAATAAAGGAAAATCTAATCATGTAATATGCTGCATAAAAAATCCCTTAGCCAGAATTTTATGATACCACATATGTAACTTTTTCTTCTTTCGAAACGCACATCTTAATTTTTGACATGTTAAAATTGTTTGCTAATATTCTGCAAGCCTAGTAGTATGTGCCTTTTCTGGAAGAGCTATCATTTTATGAGGATGGATTAAGAAAAACAAGTATGAAAAATCATGCGTTAAGCATAGATTATGAAGCACTTTCCAACACTTAATGAAATCTTTAACAAAACTTTGTTATTTAGGGAAATAATAATATATAGCCAAATATACCCAAATATGTATCCCAGTACATTAGAACATACCCAGTAGCTTGAGATTTCTTTTTCAGCAATTCATACTATTAGATGGAAACATACTTGAATACTTTTGTTCAGCCCTGTAGTTTACATTGTACCTTTATTACACGTCAGCATTAGGCTAAAATTTATTGTAAACTAAAACACTTTTAAAACAACTGAAATCACATTCTCATAAATCATCATTCATATGCATCCATGTACCGAATTCTTTGTGTGGCCCTGTATATCCTTTTATCTATATTCTGCAAACATTTCTCAGTAAATTGAATGAAGCTCAACGTAAAAATGCATAGCTTATTTAAGAACCACGTTTAAATAATTTACGCTCATATTCAGTAACGTTGGTGAACTCTTTATGGGTAGCCCTGTATATCAACTATAACATTTATACAAACCATATAATGTGCATATATTTAGCGAAATATAAACGCGCATATCATAATTAAAATGCATTTCATCCCTCCATCAGCCATCATCGGACACATATACGGTACTTTGGAAAAAATATACTATTTGAAATCTTTTGTGTGGCCCTGTAAATGCTATGTACTTCATATTATGCAAGACAGTAGCGTATAATTTATATTAAGCTTCAGAGACATATATCAATTTTATTATACATGAAAAAGCTTAATATATTTAAAATATGTAATGGGAAACTTTTGATTCGCCCTGTAGATAAACTAATCATGGTAGAAACTTCATTTTCGATAGGACTTGTGCTAGGGTAAACGTCAATAACGTCCTAAAATTTCATGGCAATCCGAGTATATTAACGATTTTTCCCCATAGGCCGTAATGTAATGGGAAACTTTTGATTCGCCCTGTAGATAAACTAATCATGGTAGAAACTTCATTTTCGATAGGACTTGTGCTAGGGTAAACGTCAATAACGTCCTAAAATTTCATGGCAATCGGAGCATATTAACGATTTTTCCCCATAGGCCGTAATGTAATGGGAAACTTTTGATTCTCTCTGTAGATAAACTAATCATGGTAGATACTTCATTTTCAATAGGGTTCGTGCTAGGGTAAACCTCAATAACGTCCTAAAATTTCATGGCAATCGGAGCATATTAACGATTTTTCCCCATAGGCCGTAATATAATGGGAAACTTTTGATTCTCTCTGTAGATAAACTAATCATGGTAGATACTTCATTTTCAATAGGGTTTGTGCTAGGGTAAACCTCAATAACGTCCTAAAATTTCATGGCAATCCGAGTATATTAACAATTTTTCCCCATAGGCCGTAATGTAATGGGAAACTTTTGATTCGCCCTGTAGATAAACTAATCATGGTAGATACTTCATTTTCAATAGGGTTCGTGCTAGGGTAAACATCAATAACGTATAAAAATTTCATAGCAATCCGAGTATATTTACGGGAATTAGAGCGCGGACAGACGGACAGACGGCCAGACAAACCAAATGCATAAGCACTTTTCAACTTTGTTGGAAAGTGCTAAAAAAGGATTACAAGCAGCAACAAATATAATTATCAAGGAATACTTTTTTTTCCCAACATGAAGACAGGTAGCACTAGTTGTCTTACAGAGATAGTGCAGGTAAGTAGTGTAAGTTTGCAGATGTGTCAGAACAATTGAAATAAAAAGATATTTAGAAAAGTGGTCCTGCTTGTGTCAACTGACATGGTGAAGGCATCTAACACAAATTTTCTGGCGTGTTGAGTGATGGTATCATCCTACTGCATGACAATGCTAGGCTACATACTGCTTTCCAAACTTAAAAATTGCTACAAAAGTTTAAGTAGGAAGTCTGGAGCTACCTACTTCCATACAGCCCAGATTTACTATCCAGTGAGGCAACCAATATTTCTTTTTTTTTTTTTTCCAAAATTCTAGGAACAGTGATCTGGAACAAGGTTCTCTTCAGATAGGGATGTGAAAACAGATACAGAGAACTATCTCAAAAAGCCAGAGACATGATTTCTACCAAGCGGTGATAAACAAGTTGGTTGTGCATTCAGATAAATTACTAAATAGAATTAGGTGATTATGCTGAAAAGTGGTTGGCAAGCATGCCTCTTAATTCTCTTTTGTATTTTCCATCTATTGTTGATAAATATTTATCACCCTTGTAACCATATGTCCTCATTTAGTTTAATAGAAGCAATGATATGCATTTGCCGAAAATTTCCTTCTCATGCTTTTAATCATAAATGATAGAGAAATGATCTTGAATAAATAACATATTCACAGCAAGTGTTTTAGATTTTTGCCTTTGCAATATTCATTATTTTAAATCAATATCAACTATGTGTATTATCCTTAATACAACTTTTGAACAATTCATACTGTATTTTCAAATTATAATCTAATGACCTTCAAATGCATTCTACCATGTTCTACTTCAGAATCCTTCAATATAAGAATAAAATAACAGCCAATTCCTGATCAACTGTGAAGGAAAATTAATGAAGTTTAAATATTTAAACAATATGCTATCTTTTAAATGGAATGTAAATTAACATAGTGATATATATCTATCATCACCTTACCTGTAAAAGAAACACAAAACTGGCTTTAAAAAATATGTACAGTAGACTCCCTCAAATCCGCACAGCTTGGGACCAGAGGTTTTGCGGATTTTAGAATTTATGGTCATTGCTTTGTTTACATTTTTTAAAAAGTAATTTGAATGTAACTAATAATATAATCACAAGTATAATGAATGCTTATAATATGCTAAGATATTAAAATAAGTAATAAACTAAAATAATAAAAATTTAGATAATTTTTAAAATGATAAAAATACTGAAAACAAAGTTCAAATTAATAATCAATAATGTATAATTAAATATTCATTATAAAGATGAAATGTGTTTTTCCTAAATTATTCAATGAAACTTGCCTCATAAAGGTATATTACTAATTCACATCAAGATCATAAAATAAGGAAGCTTTATTTCAGTTTAGCCAGACTTAATAACTAAAAAAGCTTGATTAATGCATAAATATATTTGATAAGATTATGATTACCAATGATATCAGCAATATCTTTATTTTTTTTCAGAAATAAATTATTCTTTCTTCATGAAAAAACATGAATTCAATAACCTTAACAAAAATCACAAATTAAAAAATATATGGAACTGATATAAAACTAAAAAAGTCAAATCTTGCACCTACATCTGAACAGAATGTTTCATTGTTTACATCCGTAAAATATGTGCGGATTTTAGAGAGTTGCGGATTTGAGGGAGTCTACTGTATATGAAAAATAAATTTATTTGTCTCGTAAATACAATCAATGGACAACAGCATACACATTTCTTAAAACAAAATGTCTCATATGCAAGAATATCAAAAATGGCCTTACTAACACATACTAGGAGTTACAACACATAACAATAACCAAATAATCAAACCATACTCACCTATTATTAGAATGACTGCCTCCTCAATCAAACATTTTGTACTTAATTTCGTATCTCCATTTTTATGTTTGTAATCAAATTCTTAATTTTGATTATTGGAGAAAATAACAAATTAATGATAGAGTGCTTCAACTAAAAGTTACTTACAAAAGATGTTTTGTAAAATTGAGTGACAAAAAGTTGTATTCATTACATTAAATATATAAGTCATAAATAAGCTCATTTTCCAAATTTTCACTATTTTTTCTCATATAAAAAAATCTGAGATAATCAAATACTATATTATATGTAATATAATACATAGATTTTTTTTATTATTATTAAGGAACTTAAAAATAACCTAAAAATGGAAACATCAAAAGAAGAAACATAACACAAAAGTAGGAAAGCAAGAACTTTATGATGCAGTGAGAAAGACTTTACAGACTAAAGAATTTGGAATGACTCTAGCAGAGGAATGAACAATATAAGTTAAGTACCAACTGTTACAAGAATACACTGCCTTCTATAAACTGGTTTAACTTAACATTATAGCAACATAAATGAGGCACATTGCTTTTTTCTTTTTAATTTCAAATATTTCTGATAAAATACATTGACAACTTGACTTTTTTGTTTATTTATCTAAGGGATGTAGAATTCTTAACAATAAAATACCAACAGAGGTAGATTTACTTATCAAACAGATTAAACAGTGATGTTCCTACTTAGTTAAAAATATATTTTTTAAATAATAATAAAAATACAGGTCTTAAAATGCACATGAAAGGCAGCAACACACAAAATTGATTTAAAATGAATATTTTTTAAATAAAGATAAAATATTTTTAGTGACTAGAATGATACAGTAAAACCTTCAAAAAAGAGCACGCCTGAATAGCGAACACCTCTATTTAATGGACATGATTTCGATCCCCAGCATTTATACATTGGTATATTTTTACCTCTTGATAGTGGATACTTCCAAATAGTAGACAAATTCCATACTCCCAAGGTGTTTGTTATTTAGAGCTTTTACAGTAATATATATATATATTAATTACAATAGCTTTTTTTACAAAGCTTTTTAATTCAAATGGAAGATTTATACTTGTAGTTAAGTAATAAACATTATTTATAATATATTAAATAATATATTTAAATAACCTTCATTGAAAATAAGTACAACATTTGTAGCACTATACATCTAAGTATCACATACAGAAATACTGAGACTTAAGAAAAACAAAGGATGATTAAATGTAAAAAATCTTTATATTTAAAATATAGATTGATTTTCTTTTTAAAGTAAATCTGTCCGTCTAGTATCACATTTAAGTACACTAAATAATCTGCTTTTTAATATTAATTGTTTCTTTTTTTTAAATGTATAATTTAATAAGTAGGCTTAAAATGCATTAAATACACAAAAATAATTTTTCAATATAGATTTTGTTTGATCACTTTTAAAAGCAATTAAATAATGATAAAAAAAACTATTATGAATTTAATTTTCAGATTTTTTTTTTTCTTCAAATTTTTATTTTTGTGGTGTATGTTAATTGAAAATTGCTGAAGAATTATAGATTGCACAAAAATTATGTAACTTATGATACAAGGAAATAGCAAATTTTACTGAAAGTACAAGGTTCCCATTTTAATAAAGACAATTCTACTGCAACAATTCCTGGAAATAAAAAAAGTATATAAGATTATAAGAATATAACTAACTAAAACATAATAACATTTCTGAATAAGCTCTTGGAACATTTTCAATCCAAAATATGCAAAGTGCATGAACAATGAAGGGTCACTCCATGTCACTTCATCCAGACCATGTCACCCACCGTCACGGATTTCTATGAAATTTTATACATAAAAACAATGTCTAAAGATATGTTGTTTCACCAAATTTCAGTTTAAAATAATTTTTTCATGAGTTACAAACACTTAAAAATAACCCTCTCAGTCAATTTTTGGCTGAAAATGATCGTCTGTCAAACATGTAATGTTGGATAAAAATGCTTATTTTTCTAAATATTATTAATAAAATTAGATGTAAATTTTTTTAGAGATTCTTAATAGTGTATTTTATTAAAAGAATGCGTTATAAAACTTTTTAGAATTCAAATGTTTTAAAAAAATATTTTATCAAAGGAGTTAAGGAAAATATGTAATTCATTTTTTTCTTTTTTTCACATGTGCCACCCATTTGATTTGGCTGAATTTTTTTATATATAGTTCATAATGAAACCATTTAATAAAAAAAAAAAGGTGTTTTTTGAAATTTTTGAGAAAAAAATTTTTTTTGTTAATTTTACAGACTATATCTAAAGTATTGGTAAAGTTCAAAATTCTACAAAAATGCGTGTAATAATAATAAATAAATATTATAATTAGGCTGTAATTTTGTTTCTAAAAACTTGTTTTAATGTTATTTTAATAAATTAAGTATAAAATTCATATTATAGAAAATTA
The DNA here is from genome assembly GCA_964019185.1 of Maratus speculifer. Taxonomy (NCBI): domain Eukaryota; kingdom Metazoa; phylum Arthropoda; class Arachnida; order Araneae; family Salticidae; genus Maratus; species Maratus speculifer. Next base: position 362,467,120 of record OZ025292.1, read on the forward strand.
ATTTCCTGTATACATTCAAATAAATCTTCCATTATACTAACTGAAAAACAATCAATAAGATTAAATATAAATTGATTCATAAAACTATTCATTGAAGCAATTTCAGCTTTGCATCTTCTTTAAAAAATGTGGAAAGTATAAATTTCTACCAAAAGTAAGCCCCTTCAAACATTACTCCCCCTTTCATATATTTTGCAAGCTGCATAAATTCTGAGAAATTTATAAATTCCAAACATATCCCCTCGCTTTCCTAATTTTACCTATTTCACAAAAGTACTAATTATAAGCATCCCCTTTAAAATTAGAATTTCCTGTCTGCTAAAGGTTTAGCTTGCTATCAGTACTTTAAATTTTGTTTTACCTATAGTCTTCATAATGATATAAATAGTAAAAATAAAATAATATAAACATAAATATTACAAAAACCATATCCTTTTATTTAGAATCTAAAACTGTTTAATTAATAAAGTATAAAAATGCACTGATAAATAAATACATTTTGAATATAATTCTAAAAAAAAAATAATTTTCGTAAAATTAACTTTGACTATTTTATTGTATGGCACAGCTTAAAATATTTTGTGTATTGTATTGCAGAATCATAATCAAATATTCAGAGCATATGTATAACAAAAAATAAATATTATCTATTAAAGAATATAAAGAGTAGGTGGGGGTAAAGATGCACAAATTCTGTAAATTTAGATTTTAACAAACAAATTGGTCTAAACTTTGTGACGAATGATTAAAATATTATATTAGAACAGTAGGCACATGTCACCATCAACCAGTGTTCAGTCAAATTGTAATTTTCAAAAAGTACTGGTCAGTGTATCATTGTTCCATTGGTTGGGGTAAAAGTATACAGTGGTGGTGCAAAGATATACAGTGCATATTTTTATCTTGTTTCTCCTAAAACAAACGAGTTATGCAAAAGTATGAGTAAATTTTTAGTATTTAAACTGAAAATTATAAATTAAATCATAGAAAAACGAAAAAAAAAAATTGCAGTATGTGAGATTGAAACAAGCAGTTAACTTCTAACTGCCACAGTAAAAATTGTTCCATAAATAATGTGAGTGGTTTCAGAGACCCCTTGATTGTAGAAGGAATAAAGGGTCGACTGACTTATAAGATATTATTTTTGTGCTAAACTTATGTTAAAACTTATTATTGCAATAAAAACTCTCATTCAGAAATGTTTAGCAATAGTACTAAGCTACTAAACAAATCAAAATTAAACAATAACAACAGTAGTTTAACTGAAAATTACAAGTTAAATTATAAAAAATAAATACAGCAGCATGTTTGTGAGGTTAGGAGTTAAGGGTTAAGAATTAAAACAAATGCATTTCATTAAACAAGAATATTGGTTTTTAAAAGTAGATAGGTAGATACCTACATTCTACATAAAAAATTAACTAGAAAAATCAAAAGATAGTTAACTAGCTTATAATTTTAAAATCCGAACAACCTCTGGTTCCAAGCTATGCGGATTTGAGATTGTAATATTATTTAGGTTTTTGAAGATTAGACTTGATGTGCCCCCCCTCACCCCCCCCCCCCCAAAAAAAAGTTAAATCTAGATTTGTTAGAAAAATACGGTAGTTATGTTTATTTTGACAGGATATTGAAGAATCTGTCTAAATGTGTATCTCAGGAATCTTTGAAATGTAGGAGTAAGGAGGGGGGGGGGGGGAAGCATCCACTGTGTTATCAATAATGGAATAATTTACGAGTTGACTGAATATTAATAAAGTTTATCAGTTTCCAGATTATCTTTATGCTAGATTATTTCTTTATATATGTTTGTGTCTTCAAAATAAATATATATATAAAAATCTGAAAGAAAATTTTTTTTTTCAAGTTTTTCAAAAACATCCCTTTAATTTTTTTATTGAGAAAAGATTGGCTAATAAAAAGCTCATAAGAAATATTTAGCAAAATAAAATGGGTGACACATCTTAAAGTATATATATATATATATATATATATATATTTTATTAATACATGAAATGTCAATTTTACGTGGATATTCAAAAAAAAATTTTTATCAATTTTTTCAAAAAATACTTTTCTAATTTTTTTACTAAGAAGAGACAGACTAATGAAGAGCTCATAAAAAAATATTTAGCAAAATAAAATGGGTGGCACATTTAAAAATATTTTTTTGAAATTCATACATTAAATGTCAATTTTATGTGGATATTTGAAAATTGAAAAAAAAAAAAATTTATTGTAAAAAGAAAATAAAAATTGGTATAACTTTCTGAAATATATAATATAAAGAATGTCTTTCAAAAATTTTAACCATTTTAATTATTTGGTGAAGAGTTATGAAGTAATTTGTGCAACCATACAGAAAATCAACTCTCTAAAAATGTCGATAGGAAAAAAAAAAGTGTCACATGTTCAGATGCCTGTAATTTAAAATATTTTAATTGGATTCAATTAAAATTTCACATGGTTGCATCTTATATATGTATGTTTTCATATACTAAGTTTTGTCAAAATCTCAGACGGTGGGTGACATTTCAGAAAATTAATGGATGATTTGACATGAAATGACCCTGAAAATAAATAAATAAAACAGGAGACATACCTTCAAGACATTTTCCTACAAATATAAATTAATCATGCAGCAAATTTTTGTTTATAATAAATTGTGATTGTAAATAAATATATATATATATAATGCCCTTTTTCTCGCAAAAATATGAGTGTATGGAAAGATAATTATAAAAACCTGAAAATTGCAATGCCTAAGAATACAATACACTGCATAAATTGATAATTGCATTTTGATAGTAAAGTGTAAAATTACCCTTAAAACTGAAATCATCATAAAAAAAGCTTTAAATAAAAGAAATTAAAAAAGAAATTAACTCTGACATTTGTTCAACTGAAAGACAGTAAAAAAAAAGAGCGGGTTTTTCCCAAATAGAAACTTTTTATATCAATGTTTGACTTAAAAACCTTGTAAAATGTTCAGACATTTTAATAATAATCATTTTAAAAATATATTATTACAAAACTATACAAAGAATGATGCAAATTAAGGTTGGACATTTTGCCAGTATTGGTATTTATGAAAGTGGCAAAAACAAGCAATAAAGGCTGGATTTAATAAATATAATACAATAATTTTGTACATATTATAATTGAGACTTATGTCAGAATATTCATTAGACATTTCATTATTAATGAAATTTGATTAATTAAAAAATTTTTCATTGGTAATATGAATAAAAAAATATCAATAATCAATTTTGTAAATAAATTTATGTGATGGCGACAGGTAAAAACTTTTTACTTTTCTCAAATTAATGTAGTAATGTTGCCTTTAAAATGAATACCGTAATTTCTGGAAGAAACGGCGCGGCGTTTACGTGTTTTAAACTGAAATTTCAGGCGATGCGGTGTTTCTACCGATGCGGCGTTTACGAGCATTTTTTTTCAAACAAGCGTGATATTTTTCTGAATTTTTCCGAAAAAAAAAAAAAAAATCAATCATAATTCCAAAATTTCGGACATAAAATGTATCGCGAATTCCGACAAATGGTTGCAAAAACAAATTAATTTCGATTTCGTCAAAATAACACGAAAAAATGTCAATTTTCATTAAAAGACCGCAAAAAGTTACGCAAATTTTGCATTAGATTACGAATAAACGAGAATTGCATTTTTGAATGAATTTCCTGAATTTCCCCCTCCCCTTCTTTTATAACTTTCAGAAAATTTGTTCTGAATCCGATTTTTCCCCCGTTCCAAAGATTCAGTGATGAATCTTGATGAAATGAATGAATCATGAATCTTTGATGAAATGTGCTTTTTTTTAAAAGATTTTTTTTAATTGATTTCATGCTTTTTTTTTTACAAATTTCTCCTTTTTTCTGCGTTTTTCGACAGAATTCACGTTTTTTTAAACCAATTTTTTTTCAAGTATTGCTTCAATTATCAAAATTTATGATTCATTCAAAGATTCACGATTCATTCCTGAAAATTTTGTGAAACGATCGTGGAAAAATCCCGTGTAAGCGCCCCTCTCTAATTATTTTGTGATTTTTGCGTCACGTTTGGGGGGGGGGGGGTGGATTTACAGTATTTTACGGTACTGTTAGTTAAAAAAATCACCGTATCCACTGCGCCGCACTAAGCATATTTTTACTTTTAAACTCGTATGCGTCGCGGCGCTTATTCCCGAAAATACGGTATTTAAATAATATAATTAATTTTGTATTTATTTATTAATTTCTGTTTAATAATTTCATTTTTATGATTTCTTAATACAGCTTATTAATGTATTTCTCTTTAACATGTTAACCGCGATTACCACGGAAATTTCACCTGCGGCGTTTACGACCAATTTCTAAATTTTCTTGAGTGATTTTCCGCGATGCGGTGTTTACGCCGCTGCGGCGTTTCTTCCAGAAATTACGGTACATATTTTGAAAAAAACTAAATCATCAGTTTCTGCATTTAAGAAATCTATAATAAAAAGTATTTTAAATGCAATAATCAAATTTATTAAGGAACATAATAAATATCAATGATAATGGAAGATGGTAAAGAAAAAAGTTCAGAATCTGTTTTTACCTTTCTTCAGATTCACACATTTTTCCCAGTTAATACCCTTTTCTTTCATTAAGTTATTGATTAAATAAGAAAGTTCTTCAGCAATTGTTCTTTTTAGTAAAGATTTGCAAAAAGGAAATTCTTTATGAGTTATATTTTCAGAATTAAACCTGACATATTACAATGGCATTGTTTGATATGCCGGTGCTTTTATGAACTTGCACTGAGAAAAAAAGCTACATTCTTTTAAATAATGCACAACAGTTTTTTCAATATAGCTATCAATCTCCAAACTTCTATGCTTCACTGCATTATCCAAAGATACCAGCATTATTTATTTATTATTTTTTTGTTTTTGCTATATATATATATATATATATATATATATATATATATATATATATATGTAAGGAACCCGAGTCTGGGCCTTACGTTCGTGGGAGTTCCGTCACCATCCGATCCGAGGAGAGGGAATTCATGTAATGTAGTCGTGGAGAGAGTTCATATCGTAGTCGTGGAGAGATTCGAGAGGTCGGGCGCTGAAACATAGATCCGTCGCGTCCAGCGTGGAAGTTCCGGGGGGGAACTTTCGCGATCGCGCCGAGTCAATCGTCCGAATGGCCGGGAAAGATTTTGGTGTTTTACCATCGATAAGCCGTTATTGTTGTTGAATCATGAGGTGTGATTGAGAGACAAATAACGACACAGTATTTTCACTTGGGGCCTGGTTTATTAATCCTTTTTGGCAGATCTTTGGGAGAAACCAGGTCCCTGGAACTTGACGCTTTCTTTTTAAAAGTTCGTTTATTTGGGCAGCATTTTATTAGGCAAGTGTTAGGTCAAAAAAGCCGCTTGTTTTAGGCGCTCCCGCTATTTAAAGGCCGTTAATTCACATTATTTCTACCAGGTCGCGATACTAACTAATGGGTGTTACTCTAAATTTAATTGGTTAAGAAATATCTGGGCACTATGACGTTGTTAGGCGCGGTTTTCCAGGGTTTCATTGCTGATCTTACAAATTAAGAATTGCGTTTACGTCAGCTTTTTTAATCTTAAAGAACATCCAAAAATCATCTCTGAGAGTAATAAATGTTAGGTTGGGAAAGAACATTAACAGGGGCAAACTAGCTTTAAGTATTAGAATTAAGGTTACAAGAAGGGGCATTTAAATTTTAAATTTTAAAAAGGCTATAGGTTTTATCCTTTCATATCCCCCCCCACTAAAACAAGAGCCACAGATCTTGCTTGCAAGGTCTGTGGGTCTCAGCTCCCCTAAATATTTTACCTGGGTTTCTTCCTTATTATTAAGTAGGTTGGTTGTTTTTTTTTTTTTTTTCAGTTTTACAACGTCAAGCCAGCTGGACCTAGTTTCTACATTATTTACAGGTTACATGAAAAAGGTTATATGAAAACATTATTCTTTACATAAAAAACACTATATTACAATAAAAGATTTGTCAATATTTTGGCATTGAATAACATGAACACTAATGCTAATACTACTGATAATATTACTGATAATGTTACAGATAATGGTACTGACACTGTGACGGATAATGCTATGGAAATGCTATGGAAATGCTATGGAAATGCTATGAATAATGGTATTGATAATGTGTGATGAATAATGCTATGGAAATGCTATGAATAATGGTATTGATAATGTGTGATGAATAATGCTATGGAAATGCTATGGAAATGCTGCAGCATTTAAGGGACATTCTCGAGAAGGACAACAAAAAGAAACATTAACCAAAATCAAAATATAAACACTTAAAATAATGAAACACATATTGACTAAAATACATAACATTTAAAAAATAAACTTTTTTTTTTTTTCCACTAAACAGTTTTCTAAATGTCTGTGATGTTTCCTTTGGTTGTAAGTTTTTATGAAGGAAAGTCCTTTGGAAACATTCTTTATGCAAAATTGGAATACTATATAATATAATCAAATATTCAAAAATAAGATACTAAAACACACACAAGTTATTGACATTAAACATGGGTACAAATAGCAAAATACTCAAAAAATATGATCTTCAATATTATCAGCAAAATACAATTGTATAATAAATGCACATTTTTTCTGAAAATACTGTATGCTGACACTGAAATATCACCAAAAGTAATTACAACACAACACAATTTTAACACTATATAATATAATCACTATATAATAAAACACATATAACATAATACTAATTATAATACTATAAAAACTTTTTCTTTTTTTCTACTTAGTTCTTAGGTTGCATCTTTTCTAACTATGTACAGTATCCAGTTTTAGGCTTAATTCGAGGCTAACTCCAAAATACAAAAATGTCAGACCTCTGAAAACTATAGCTACTAAGTAAAAATATAAACTTGCTATAATTTTCACCATGCCCAGTGTTAGTGGGAGATGGGTTTCAATACTTTGTGGTGAAAGGTCATCCCAAAAAAAAACATGCCACTTGCACTATAGAAAAGGAAAGTGGGAAACTGACATTCACCTACAAAGGGCAAGCGAAGCAGTTTTGCCAGATTCTCCGTTCAACCTGGAAAGAGAATCCGGGAAAACAGTCCGGCTAAAGATGGGTGGTCAAGGAGCGGAGGACCCTTATTGACGTAACACATTTCATCCTATACTAATAACATTAAAAAAAATTAACAGTGCTTTTAAACTGTAACTTTCATCCTTTACCGCTGGGGGTTGAGGGTTAAACATCCAGCTGGGTCCTCTTCCAAATACTAATGATAGAGGGACGATAGAATAGCAAAAATAAAAAATTGAAAGATGAAAGAGATAGATGGGGTTTATTCATGGTTGAGTTTGAGATTTTGAGGAGAATGGTAGTATCTTAACTTGGATGAATGGACAATTTCAGAATTTCTCTTAAAATGTGGGCTGGGTTTATCAATTTCAAAAGTGACTTCAGAAAGTTGTTTCAGAATGGTGTATGGTCCCGAATATGGGGAAGTTAATTTACGGGTATTAGGATAATGAAATTCTTCATACATTACAAGGTCACCAACTTTAAACTTTACAGGAAGGAAACGAGCATCATAGCGGACTTTATTTTTCTTATGGTAAGCAATTGTTCTTTCTTTAGCCAATTTTCTAGCTTCATCAACTGGAGGATAATAACTATTATTTGGCAAAGGAGGATCATATGGCAATTTTCCTAACAATAAATAACTAGGGGTAAATTGAGTTACAGAATGAGGAGTATTGTTATATTCAACTAAGACTTCATCTAACAATTTAGTCCAGGGTACTTTCTTGGAAGAAGAATTAACTTTACACTTTAATCTGGTTACAATAGTCTGATTTAGGCGTTCAATTTTTCCATTCGTTTCGGGATGATGACTACTTGTCAATCTGTGTTTAACATTGTAAGTACGAAGAAATCTCTTAAATCTGGAAGCTGTAAATGCTCCATTTCTGTCAGTTAATAATTTTTCTGGTACTTGTAGTTGAAATAATTGTTTCAAAATGTTTGTATAAGTTTCAGTAGTTACACTTTTTGAAGGAAAACCCCACACATAGCGAGTTGCATGGTCAACCACCAAATGCAAATATTTTTTCGTAGAATTGTAGTAATTAAATCCGCCAACAGAGTCCAATGCCAAGCATTCAAAAGGTATATCTGTTGGAGGCATCAATTGTAACATGCCAAATCTTTTTTGTTTACATTTTTTGTTTATTTGACATGTATGACAATGTTTTACAAAATTTTCAATGTCCTGATTGATATTAGGCCAATAATACTGTGGGGAAATTAAATTTATCATTTTATAAATACCAGGGTGGCCAAATTGTGTGTGGGTTTTTTCTAAGAGGGGTAACCGTAAACACATGGGGACAACAATCTTATACAAACTTTTCTTTTTAATGACAACAACATCATTTACTTCAGTGTATTTTTTACCATCTGCTGTTACATTTTCCTTTTTCTGGCTGTCTCTTACTTCATTCAAGTCAAGGAGATGTATAACATGGTGTACATTTTCTGAAACAGGTTGTCTTGATAGCATATCAGCTTCAACATTAGTGGAGCCCTTTTGGTATTTGATTTCATAGTCAAACATACTAAGTTTGAGAGACCAGCGGAAAAGACAACCTCTTAAATTTTTAACATTTTTGAGCCAGGTAAGTGCCGCATGGTCCGTATGAATGACAAATTTTTGACCATGTAAATAATGATAAAATTTATCCAAGGCATCCACAATTGCCAAACATTCTAATTCCGTTATTGCATAATTTTTTTCATAATCTCGAAGATTTCTAGAGTGATATGCTATTGGGTGTAATTTTCCCTTTTCATCTACCTGTTTCACAACACACCCTACTCCAAGACTTGAGGCATCTACAAACAGTTCACAAGGCACTTTGGGATCAAACAATCTTAAGATAGGTTTTTCAATCAAAGCCTGTTTTAGTTTCTCAAAAGAATCTTGACAATTTTGGTCCCATACATAGGGGACATTTTTCTTTAACAATTGGTTGAGAGGATATCTAATTTCAGCATACTTAGGAATAAATTTATTATAGACATTAATAGATCCCAAAAAGCGTTGCAACTCTTTTACATTGGTTGGTGGTTTTAATTTCTTAATAACTTCTACATTTGGATTGTCAGGGGTAATACATCCATTAGAAACTTCATAACCAAGGAAATTAATTGTTGATTTAACAAAATTACACTTTGATAACTTTAATTTGAGATTTTCTTGGACACAAATATTAAATAATGTCTCTAAATGCATCAAATGTTCTTCCTCATTTTGAGAAAATACAATAACATCATCAAAATAACTACAGGCAAAATTAATTTTGTACTTATTAAAGATTCTTCGGAGTGTGCGGTTGAATATCCCAGGTGCGTTTTTTAATCCGAAAGGTAATCGCAACCATTCAAATAAACCGAAAGTGGTCGCAAATGCCAATTTTTCGGTGTCTCGAGGGTGGATAGGTATATGCCAATATCCACTGGCCAAATCGAGAGTGGAAAATAATGTGCGTAATATAACCTTTGGAGGTTTATATATACGCTAAAAATATCATTAAAGAAGCAGATAACACAATGGAGCTTTTGCTGGTACCTAACGCTGTATTGGAAGTCAAAAAGTATAGTTGAGTAATATTAATGTCGATCTCATTGGCAGCAAAATAAAAAGTCAAAAATAAAAACAAATATATTTATTTCATTACTTGAAGAAGTTGAAACGGCGTTACAGATGGCTTGACACAGCGAACTCCATCACATCAGTACAGATGAACATATTAACAGTTGACATTTAGTTGACATCATAGTGCAGGTTAAAACAATTAAAAGTAAATCTAAGTAGAACAAGTATAATTAAATTACACTTCCAGATTAAGGACCAGCCTTAATACAGTTACTTGAGATCCCATTTATAGGGAGATAAAAGCGGCGAAGAACAGAAATAAGCATCGTGTATTTATACTAAACAAGCAGGATTGAAAACGTCGTTTGCGAGCACGCCCACGAAACGAGCCAATCAGAAGACGACGTGTGGACGAATCGAAAGATCGATTCGGTAAAGCGAATGAAAGATTCGATTATTGTTACGATATTCCAAGTCGCCATCTGGCGGGGAAAATATCGTTACGGAAAAATACAATTAGTCGTAAAGAAGTTATTGTCGATGTAGGTTGGAATTAAAGATGGAGTCCGTAGACAAATTATGAAAGACTATTGAAGTTAAATAGATTATCGGATGTTCTGAAGTTAATAACGGCCGGAAAGGAATTGAAAGGTAAGTTAATATTTATTGAATATGGTTGTTATGAAATAATAAATAAATGAATGTTAAAATAAATTATGAGTGAATGAATTTATGGATAAAATAATATAGGAGGCGATGAGAAAACCATCTGTTGATGGGATTCCATCAATGCCCCCCCTCTCATTGCCTCTATAAAAAGAGTTTCAATTGAACTCAAAGAGCAAAGGATTGAAAAATCCATAGATATCACAATTCCATTCACAAATTCACAAGACAAAATTGAAAAAAAAAAATTTTTTTTTTTGTTAGTAGTACCTCCACACCATGTCAACTAGGAGTATCTCATTAACCAGAACAAATCAGGATTTACCCCAAAAAACTTAAGGAATTAAAATTCCATCTAGTTCATTTCTGAACTGAAAAAGTGAAACAACTGCAATAGTTGAAAAAATTTGAAAAACACATGACTTCAACAATTGAAGTCAAAAAAAAATTTAAACGAAGCCTTTTAAAAGTGCTTCGAACGTGAAAAATTTAAACGAAGCCTAAACACTTCGAACTTGAAAAAAACTTTAACAATTTTTAAACAATTTAACAATTTGAATAAGCTAACAATTTAAATGATTTAACAACTTGAAAAATTTAACGATTTGAATAATGTAACAATTTAAATAGCTTAACAATGAAATGTTTGAAAAATAGTTAAATTTTACTTATATAAGAAAAGTTTAAAGTATTTGCTTAACTAATTAACCCTCCAAGAATTAATTGGCACATGAAAAATCTCAATCCAGTGACAGAGGCTAGCATATCCTAGACAAGAGATCATTAAAAAGCCAAGCATGAAAGTTAATCTCTAAAAGATGCAAATAGAAACTTTTCAAAAATTTGAAGTATGAAAGAAGAAAAATGAATATGACGTACCATTTCGAAAAATTAACAATTTCCAATTTGGAAATGTTACAACCAGCTCTAGTTGATTTCTTGATCACAATATTTAAATAAATCTTTATTACAAATAACAAGAAAATTTATGCAGAAAAAAAAAATTTAAATTTTCATGATAAACTTGAACTCCAGGCATCTAGTCCTAAGGGACAACACAACGGCTCTTTCAAAAATTCTAACATTCAAATTCATTATATGAATTTAGGGACTCATTTATACTCCTGACAATCTTCCGGTACCTGGAATGCATTCACTCACATAAAATGGCTGTTGGCCCTAGATGCCTAGAATGAACAAATAGAAATAAATTATATACATATAAACAAAAATTGTATAAACACAAGTACAAACAATTTAAAAATAAGATTTCTATATAAATTAAACTGTTGATTTAAAAAGAAATCACTTTAAAAATATTCGAGTAAATTTTAACAATTTAAACCTTATGATTTTAAAATGATCAAGATAGCTGGTTATTTATACTGAATAATTATGCTGGTTAGTTAACAGTAACAATAGCAGATGTCTACACATATCTTTTTAAACTTAATTAACAATTTTAAAGTATAGTGTAGTTACAAAAAGCTTTACATGTTACATAAAGAATTACCAGCTTAAAATAGGTACGTTATATAAGAAAATTAAGATATGAAATACATGAAAAATTTTATATGGAGTATGGATTTAAAAACTATTTTTCATCATCACTTAGAAATAGCATCTTTATAAAGTTAAGTATTTCATATTTAGACAATGGTTTGGTAAAAATATCTGCCAAGTTTGACTTGCTACGCACGTGATTAAGTAAAAATTCCCCCCTATTGAAAAGATCTCTTATAAAAAAGAGCTTTACATCAATATGCTTGGACTTGTAATTTTCCACTGGGGATTTAACAAAGTCGATTGCGGCTTGATTATCAGCATTCATTACAGCTGTCCTCCCTAGTACAGGTATGATCCCTTCCTGTACACATTCGCGACGTATCCGGTCAAACCAGACTAGGTTCTTGACGGCCTCAGTCATTGCGACGAATTCAGACTCCATAGTCGATAAAGAAACGCACTTTTGTTTAAAAGTGCGCCAATCGACAGGAGCTTCGTCAAGCATGACTATTTGACCGCCGATCGAAGTCCGGTCATCGCGGTTAGCCGCGAAATCAGCATCAGTGAAAATTGCAAGATCATTAGATCTGCACGAGAGTTTCAGCTTGTAATGCATAGTGGCTTTTAAATATCCCAGCAATCGTAGCAACCCATCCCAATGGACTATACCAGGGTTTGCTTGAAACTGACTTAAAACATTCACGGCATAGCAGAGGTCAGGACGAGTACGGTTAGCCACAAAGGCAAGGCAACCCAGTAAGTTACGATAGGGCAGATGTGACATTTCTTTTATTTCGGCATCAGATACGGGACAACTGGATCTTGAGAAAATTATTCCTTTACTGATAGGTAATGAAGAAACTGGAACTTTAAAAGTACTGAACCTATTACATACATCTTGGATGTAGCTTCTCTGGTGGATTACAACTCCTGCCGGAGTATCCTCAAATTCTACACCAAGTAGTCTTTTCGTCGTTCCTAGTTCCTTTATATCAAACCTAGCTTTCAATTTAAGTAAAACATTATTTATAAGCTTTTTAGTTTTCCCGAAGATCACAATGTCATCAACGTATAAAAGAAGTAAAATGTTAGAATTAAAAATGTATACACAGTTACAGGATGATAATTTCTTAAAACCAATGTCTAGTAATGTTTTGTGTATCTCTGTAAACCATTCTCTGCCACTTTGGTGCAATCCGTACAAAGCACGATCTAGTTTGCAATATAGATGCTCTTTGCCTGGTTCAGAGAATCCGGGTGGTTGGTGCATATACACATCCTCGCTCAGTGGTGCATACAGGTAGGCGCAGGTCACGTCACACTGAGTGTGCGACTACCCGCTACACGATACAAGAAGGGAGAAAAAGAATCGGATAACGCCAAAGTTCACAACAGGGCTGAAAGTCTCTTCATAGGACTCGCCCTTTATTTGTTTGAACCCTTGGGCAACAAGCCTCGCCTTGTGCCTGGCTATCCGTCCATTTTCATCCCGTTTTGTCGTGTAAACCCACCGGCAACCTACTGGCGTAACATGTGCTGGTAACTCAGCCAAATGCCAAACCCCACGGTCTCTCATTACCTGCATTTCTCGCATCATTGCTTCCCACCAGATCGAGCTCTGTTCAGATTTGCACGCTTGTTTGAAAGTACGGGGTGTATCCGAGTCTACTGCTAGTCATGCTGAAATACCTGAGAAATTTGACTCACTTGAAGTTTCATCCTCACTCTCTGATGTTTCAGACTCCACGGGAATAGGAATAATGCCACAGTAGGAGTTGGATCCTTTAAAATCAAAAATTTCAGGTTTAAATAAAATGTTGTTGTCCTTACAATATTTACGAACCTCGTTCAGGGAACGTAACCTATTGGTTTTTCCTAGTTCGTAATAATAAACGTCTGTTCTGTTCTCCTTCTTACGTTTTACAGGTTTTCGTATCCAACTAACATCTTCTCGTAAGGAAATAGTTGGAGGGCTACTGGTACTGGACCCCGAATCAATGTCCCCCTCCCCCCCAAGTGGGTAATCTTGAGAACTGCTGGAAGGACCTGGGATGACCTCAGGTTCATCTTCGACAGCAACATCTCGATTGACCGGCACCTTGGGAGAAAAGAGGGCATAATCATCGGTGCCCAGCACAGCTACACTGCGCTTAAGACCAACAGAACTTTCGTTAAAACAAACATTAGAGGACTCAACTATTTCATCTGTCTCAGGAATCCAAATTCGGTAACCCCTCGTGCGAAAAGCATATCCTACAAGGATTCCCTTTCTTGCACGAGCTTCGAGTTTCCATGTCCTCTGTTTCGGCGATTTAACGTAAGCTTCGGTCCCGAAAGGCTTTAAATGCCTAACAGACGGCTTTCTATTCCCGTAAAGCTCAAATGGAGTTTTTCCTAGCAGTTTTGGACAAATCCTGTTCCATGAATAGGCGAAATATTTCAAGGCCTCTGGCCAGAATTTGGGGTCTAAGTTACTATCAATGAGCAAAGTTCTCATTCCATCAGCTGCTGTTGCCATAAAACGTTCGGCAACCCCATTTTGCTGTGGGGTGTACGCATTGGTAAATTCGTGGTGGATACCTTTCTCTTCAAAAAAATTTTTAAAAGAAATGCTATCAAATTCCCCGCCATTATCCGTCCTAAAACTTTTAACTCTTTTATTCAAATAGTTTTCCGCCCTCAAAATGTGCTTTCTCACAACATCAAAGGTGTCGGATTTAAGCCTTAAGGGGTAGACTGAGACACGGCGGGAAAAGTCATCTATAATAGATAAAAAGTATCTTTCACCACCTCTACCTTCAATGCGACAGGGACCCCACAAATCGGCGTAAAGTAACTCAAGTGGATTATTGGAACGGATATTTTTATTATGCTTATGTGAAATATTTTTAAGTTTGCCGAATTTACAGGCCTCACAAAACAAAGTAGTCTCTTTTAAGTTAGGTAATCCACGAACACCCTGCTTACGGCTAGTATGGGCAATTAAAGAAGGGCTAATATGACCATACTTTTTGTGCCACATTAACATTTTTTCAGCATGTTTAACGGCAGAGGTTTCGAACTTTACCGATTTACCCTTAGAAACTGGAATTTTAGGATATAACCTGTAAATTCGGTCTTTTAGAAATGCACTAAATAAGTACTCGCCCCCCCGACAGATCTTTACCTCACCATTGCTTCCTTTAAAGGTTAAACCATTAAGGTCCAACTGGGGACCAGAGATCAGATTTCTACGTAATTGGTCTGAAAACATTACATTACATAAAGTAAAAATTCTTTGACCAAAACGTAGTTTTACTTCCCCTTTGCCCTTAATGGGAAACAGAACATTTTTAACAGCAACAGACATCTCATCATTTAATTCTTCAAATTTAGAAAACAATTTTCTATTGTTACAGAAGTGGTGACTGGCACCACTGTCGAATATCCATTCTGAATCATTAACAACATTACTGATACTAGAATGTGAGACAAAAAGATTCGACTTACATGAACTATCCGACAGTTTCGTGCGAGAGCCACCGCCTCTGCAACTGGAGAAATGAGGAGAGGGTCGTCTGGCAGTCTTGCATCTGTCTCTGGAGCGTCTGGAAGCAGGTGATGATTCTCGGGAACCACAGTCAGAGTCGTCGGATGGGCATGATGAGTCAGTCTGGCATCTCTCTGGAGACCGTTGAAAGTGTCGACCTCGGGAACTGGATCCACTGGAAGAACGAGGACGTCTGGATCTGGAACAAGGAGAAGGATGACGAAACTGGCGATCAGGTGATCTGGCGTAGCAGTTGACTTGGAGATGTCCTAACTTCCCACATCTCCAACACTTTCTCTGTTGAGACTTCTTGAAGCGAGATTTGCTCTTAAAGGACCTGTTCACCTTTGCAGTAGTAGAAACGCTGACTTGTTTTGCACTGTCTCGATCACGCAACTTCTGCCTTGTCTCTTCCGCTACAAGTGCGTCCACAACAAGGTCAAACTTAAAGGATGCATCAGGTTTGGATAAAACTTGTTGGACAAGGTTATCAAAACTGCTTGGTAGAAATCGTAAAAATTGGTAGGTCAGGTAACATTCGGAAAAATGTTCATCTATGAGCTTTATTTCGGAGTAAATTTTCTTCAAACGAGTGGCAAATAAGTTAATAGGTTCTCCGTACCGTATCCTCTCTTCCATAAGTTCATTAAACAAGGTCATGTGATGAGTGCGAGAGTCAGGATGAAAATTTTTATGCAATCTTCTCCATGCTTCTACAGGCTCTTGACAATCTTCTATTAACCTCTTAAATTCAGGTTCTATGTTCAAGTAGATTAAAGAGAGAGCTTTGTTAGCACGGGAGGTAAATTGGTTGACTGTTTCGGCAGTAACACTTGCACTTAAAACTGGAGTTTCTTGCTTTAATTGTATAATATCCCAAAGGCCTTTTTCCATCAACAAATACTTCATATCGCACGCCCATGTGGCGTAATTTCTTGTACTTAATTTATCAATTGGATTAGTGGCCATTTTAAAAATTTCAGGATAAATCTTCAAGCAAGCAAAAAAAATTTAAGTGTTACCGCCCCCCCGACTTTTTCGTCGGTTCTCTGTAAAAAGCCAAATCAAACTTCTTCAAACTTCTCAAAAAAAATTTAAAAATGGCATAAAGTTCAACAAAAATCAGGAACAGTCTATTTTGAAAGCATAATTGAAGCATGAAATAATATAAACGTAATTAATTCATTCTGTAAATCATAAAAGTTCAGCAAAAAGATAAATCAAAACTTCTTCAAAATATAACTAAACAGTTCTGTAAACAAAAGTCCGGCAGAAATCAAAACAAAGTTCTTGGGAAAATATAATTAAAGTTCTTGAAATTATACAATAAAAGTTCTTTAAATCATAAAGTCTGGCAAAAAAAATTTCAGTTTTTCATAAAAGAGAAATCATAAAACGTAATCTAGGCTATTTCAAAACATAATACTTCACTTTTATCTGCCGAGATCGATCTGCTCAAAAATGGCTTCCAGGGTTAGGCTTACCGCCCATAACCCCATAATGTGCGTAATATAACCTTTGGAGGTTTATATATACGCTAAAAATATCATTAAAGAAGCAGATAACACAATGGAGCTTTTGCTGGTACCTAACGCTGTATTGGAAGTCAAAAAGTATAGTTGAGTAATATTAATGTCGATCTCATTGGCAGCAAAATAAAAAGTCAAAAATAAAAACAAATATATTTATTTCATTACTTGAAGAAGTTGAAACGGCGTTACAGATGGCTTGACACAGCGAACTCCATCACATCAGTACAGATGAACATATTAACAGTTGACATTTAGTTGACATCATAGTGCAGGTTAAAACAATTAAAAGTAAATCTAAGTAGAACAAGTATAATTAAATTACACTTCCAGATTAAGGACCAGCCTTAATACAGTTACTTGAGATCCCATTTATAGGGAGATAAAAGCGGCGAAGAACAGAAATAAGCATCGTGTATTTATACTAAACAAGCAGGATTGAAAACGTCGTTTGCGAGCACGCCCACGAAACGAGCCAATCAGAAGACGACGTGTGGACGAATCGAAAGATCGATTCGGTAAAGCGAATGAAAGATTCGATTATTGTTACGATATTCCAAGTCGCCATCTGGCGGGGAAAATATCATTACGGAAAAATACAATTAGTCGTAAAGAAGTTATTGTCGATGTAGGTTGGAATTAAAGATGGAGTCCGTAGACAAATTATGAAAGACTATTGAAGTTAAATAGATTATCGGATGTTCTGAAGTTAATAACGGCCGGAAAGGAATTGAAAGGTAAGTTAATATTTATTGAATATGGTTGTTATGAAATAATAAATAAATGAATGTTAAAATAAATTATGAGTGAATGAATTTATGGATAAAATAATATAGGAGGCGATGAGAAAACCATCTGTTGATGGGATTCCATCAGAAAAGACCTTAGCTTGTGCTAATTTATCCAAAAGGGTATCAATTCGGGGTAGGGGTTCTGCGTCTGTCTTGGTAATAGCGTTTAATTTTCTGAAATCTACACATAAACGAGTTTTCTTCCCTTCTTCGCGCTTGTAAACTAAAGTGACAGGCGACGAATAAGGGGAACAACTCTCTTTAATGATTCCTGCCTGTAACAAATTTTGGACTTGGTTTCGGATTTCTTCCTCTTCTTTGGGTGATGTACGGTAAGCCCTAAGTGAAACGGGAAGGTCAGAGGTTAAATGGATTCTTTGGGGTTCTATATTCACACAGCCTACATCGTACTTATCTTTTGCAAAAATACAGACATATTTGGCGAGAAGAGCAGGTAGTTGTTCTTTAGCCAACTGAACTTTGGGCCCATGGTCAGAAGTTTCAAACAACTCCGGTTCAAAATTTTCTTCAAATATCTCTGCATTTTGGATCTCTGCTTTTAGCGGGTGGATATATGGTTCTGACAAATGCAAAGTATGGTGGGATGATTTTTTTGAAATATTACGCATAAGTGATATTTTTTTGTTATTTTGATGGATTTGCATTTTAGAGCAATCAATATTTACTCTAAACAATTCACAATGTGGTAGCCCAATTAAAACATATGGTAAAGAGTTATGAATTATAAACACAGTTCAATGGTTTGAGTTATTTGTCCTAATTACAAACTGACAAAGCATTTTTCTTTCAAAGCTAGAACACCTTGAGTTTGTGCGACTGAAATACTCTTTTGAACTTTAGATATTTTTAGATTAAATTTATGGGCTAAATGGTATGGCATTACACTGATAGAACTACCTGTATCTATCAAACATGGTAATGAGTTTTCACTTTTTACATGAGTAGCTGTTTGACAATTGTTCATTTTTTGTTTGGATCCATTATGTGTTTTGATATACCCGGGTATTATTAATTGTCATTGGCTCTCTTCTGTATTTTGTGGAAACTCATTATTAGTCTGATCTAGATTATGGGTTGAAACACTTGGATTTGGTGCTAGGGCAGTAACATTCAGCGTTTGTTTACGAAAAGGGCAATCTCGCACCCAATGATAAGCATTCGAAATGCCCACATTTAAACAAACTCGGCACGGCGTTGGTGGCAACGTGGCCTGATAATGTAAGTTTGGGCGTTGTTGATCGGTCTGCATAGATCTTGTGGGAATTGGTTGCATCGGTCTAAATGTATTTCTTTGTGGGTTTGGGTTAAAATGTCGAAATTGAGGTGATTGGTTTGGGACACGATAATTCCATGGTCTGTAGGAATTTTGTCCATGGTCAATGTGGGATTTAAAAGGTTTCCATTGTCGATATTGAGGGGGATGCTGAGGGGTGGGCTCAGTCTTCCTGTCTGTTTTATCTTTCTGCTCTAACTGCAATTTACTTAATTTAAATACTAATTCTCTCCATTCATTGACATCAGCAGGCGCATTTGTCACTACCAACTGTTTCATCTCTACTGGCAGTCCATCAGTAAGACCGTCCAAAATGAAACGCTGATCTAAACCTAAAGTGCGTCCTACTTTAGTTTTTTGGTGGTAATATTCATTTAAGTCACCTCCAAATTTAAATTTGATCTGGGAGAAATCTGTCAATGATAGTGTATCAGGAGTAGTGTAATGTTCAGTGAACAATAACACTAACTCTGACCAATGGAGGACATGAAGACAGTTGTTGATATATAAGGTAAGTGCGGTATCTTCTAGATACTTTTGGATGTTGCGGATTTTCCACAAATCATCCTTGTGTTCCTCGACACAAACTGACTCAAAGTATCTCAGCCACGGAATCCATAACATCTTCGAGTCCGGAGAAAATGGCACAATTTCGGGATCTTTTCGACATGTGCCTTCACTATTACCTGAGGACTGAGAATTTGCTGCATTAATTTCCTTTTCCGGAGTCTCGGGAACCACATCATCATTTTTTGGGGGGTCGCCTACTTTCTCTGATTGTGGGGTAGTACTCATGATGTTTATAAATAAAATCTCACAAAATCATAATATATTCCAACATAGTAACACATAAAAATAACATTAAATAATTCCAAATATAATAGTAAAATAATAATAACCTGATATTTAAATCATTTTTTATAACTCAAATTATGAATCTTAATTTAAAAGATAATTTTTATTTATCTTTTTCAACTTGAAAGGAGCAGAACTAAACAAATGCAAAACGAACTTTACAGCAAAAATTTAAAATAAAATAAAAATATTTTATCATGTTCATTCTTAGTTCACAGTTCTTTTTCTATGATTAAAATCTTAACTACATACTAAAAATAACTTTTATAAAAACACAAAGTACAAACAAAAAAAAATCAACTTTACTTTTTTTTTTTTTTTTTTTTTTCAATAAAATGCCTGAATTTGCTCCTTCTAACTTTTCATATTAAATAAAACATCTTACCTGGACAATAATCCGCGATTGATAGAAAACAAATGGAGCGGGAAAAAAAATAAATAAAAATAAACGCGCACATTCTGTCCTTTCTGTTTTCTCTTTAAATGTTCAAACTATCGGAGTTCGATCCGCGATACTTCTCCTTTCCCTTTGAAACAAAATCCTTGCACAGCTGATCGCGGAGCGCGGCGCAGTCACAGGGGTTGTAGAACGACAGTCACGTTACACCACACAGCCGTATTTATCGCGTCTTGGCGAAAGATCATGCCGTATTCCGGCTAGTCTTCGGACTGAGAGGACATCTGGTACCGCTTGTATCCGCCGATCACGTTCCTGGAAGCAGAGCGCTTTTTCATCCAGGTTTCGTTTCGCTTGTCAGGTTTTTATCCTCACCGACTCTTTGTAAGGAACCCGAGTCTGGGCCTTACGTTCGTGGGAGTTCCGTCACCATCCGATCCGAGGAGAGGGAATTCATGTAATGTAGTCGTGGAGAGAGTTCATATCGTAGTCGTGGAGAGATTCGAGAGGTCGGGCGCTGAAACATAGATCCGTCGCGTCCAGCGTGGAAGTTCCGGGGGGGGGAACTTTCGCGATCGCGCCGAGTCAATCGTCCGAATGGCCGGGAAAGATTTTGGTGTTTTACCATCGATAAGCCGTTATTGTTGTTGAATCATGAGGTGTGATTGAGAGACAAATAACGACACAGTATTTTCACTTGGGGCCTGGTTTATTAATCCTTTTTGGCAGATCTTTGGGAGAAACCAGGTCCCTGGAACTTGACGCTTTCTTTTTAAAAGTTCGTTTATTTGGGCAGCATTTTATTAGGCAAGTGTTAGGTCAAAAAAGCCGCTTGTTTTAGGCGCTCCCGCTATTTAAAGGCCGTTAATTCACATTATTTCTACCAGGTCGCGATACTAACTAATGGGTGTTACTCTAAATTTAATTGGTTAAGAAATATCTGGGCACTATGACGTTGTTAGGCGCGGTTTTCCAGGGTTTCATTGCTGATCTTACAAATTAAGAATTGCGTTTACGTCAGCTTTTTTAATCTTAAAGAACATCCAAAAATCATCTCTGAGAGTAATAAATGTTAGGTTGGGAAAGAACATTAACAGGGGCAAACTAGCTTTAAGTATTAGAATTAAGGTTACAAGAAGGGGCATTTAAATTTTAAAAAGGCTATAGGTTTTATCCTTTCATATATATATATAAATACCTTTATAAATACATCCTAAGTTATTCAGACAGTACCATTAAATAAACCTATATATATATATCACATATTATGGTTACAAACGTTTTTATTGCCGACACTATTATTTTCTCAGCAACAGTGTGAAGATTGGTTATCTTCATACTGTAGCTATTTTAATTTTTTGAAAAAAATAAAAAAAAATATTATTTTGTGTTTATTGAATCTGTTAATTTATTTTCTTTTAAAGAAATCTGCTAGCTTTTTGTTACTTTCAGGATGCTTATTTTTAGCAGCCCTTAATTTTAAGGCTTTATATATTTTTTACAAGACTATGTCACAAATAACATGTAATCTGCAGAATACTGTCAAATACTTGAGTCTTCCATATCTTTTGCATGTGTTGTAATACTCCATAAGGTTCAGTTATTTATTAAAGTAAGCACATAATTTTTACTCAAATGTACACGGCTGGATTGTCTGCAAATGGTGCTCTAAGAAATTGTATTTGAAGACTGCATGTCATTTATAATTTTTGAAGTCAAAACACTATTTTTTTTAACTATCCAATTATTCAACATCAAATTAGTCATTGAGAATTGCATTTTTTTTTTTTTTTTTTTTTTTTCTTGTGATGAAACACAAATTGAATGAAAAAAAATCCCTGTCAACTTGGCCTATAGGCTTTCATTAAGTGTTCATTTCATGAACAAAAAATAAAATGTAATTAGCGAAAAACTCAGTTTAACAATTTTATTTGGCCGCTTCTGATGAAATTTTAATTTCACTTTTTTGTAAGAGCCAGTTTTATCAGAATCATCTTCAGCTAAATAATGCACAACAGACTAATGACTCAAATGCCCACTTTGGCAGCATTTTTTAAAAATATATTTTGACTTAATGATAAAATTGACGAATAAGGTAAATTATATAGTTCCTAAATAAGAAAAACTGCCAACTGAATGCATTTGAGAGCAAAAAATGATTTTAAAAATGAGTCATAAAATAAGCAATTTGTTATTTGAATGGATCCTCAAATCTTCAATCACAACTGCTTCGGGAAATTATGTTCAAAATGACTATTTTGACTGCATTTTTCTAAATATATTCTGTCTTTATCGAAAAACTGACCAATACATCATATTATATAGTTTCTAAATAAGAGAACCTGTCAATTGGATGCATTTGAGAACAAAAATGGTTTTAGAAATGAATCATAAAAAAGCAATTTGTTATTTAAATGCATCCTCAAATCTTCAATCACGATCGCTTTGGGGAATTTTTTTCAAAATAGCTATTTTGACAGCATTTTTTGAAATATATTCTGCCTTTATCAAAAAACTGACCAATATGGCACATTACACAATTTCTAAATAAGAGAATCTGTCAATTGGATGCGTTTGAGAGCAAAAATGGTTTTAAAAATGGGTCATAAAATTAGCAATTTGTTATTTGAGTACTTCCTCAATTTTTCAATCACAATCGCTTAAGGAAATTCAGTTCAAAGTACCTTTTTTTGAAATATAATCTGCCTTTATGGAGAAACTGGCCAATACGTCACATTATGTAGTTTCTAAATAAGAGGACCTATCATTTTTATGCATTTAAAATCAAAAATAAATTTAAAAATGAGTCAAAATATAAGCAGTTTAGATTTGAGGTTTTTTTTTTCTGCAACTCCTATTTTTTTTAAATTTATTTTTGCTATGAGAATTGTTCCTATGAAAAACTTGTTAATATAAAAGTTGTAGATATTATTAAGAAGATGTAAAATAAATTTATTTCGATTTAATAGTTCAAGAATTGAATAAGTTATGGATCTTTTTTTTCTTCCACCCCCCCCCCTTATTCTTTTTTTTTTTTTTTTTTTTTTTTTCATCGGTAAAAGTTGGTCCTATCAAAAACTTGTAAGTACAAAAGTTTTAGATAATTTTGAGAACATTTATAAAAAATTTAGTTGGATTTTATATCTTGAGAATTGATGAAGTTATGAATTTTTTCTCCCAAAAACCCTGTTTTTTTCACCTCTTGAGCCCATTTTTAATTTTATAACATATCTGACATGCATAAGTGTTTGGCCTATTTCTTAGAAGTAGAACAAACTTTAAACTAATTCGATATCTATTTTATTTAAGAAGTTATGACGTTTTATCGGTTTTCACAAAAAGCCTCCCTATTTCAACCCCCTTGGTCCGATTTTGCCCATTAATGAACTTGACTGAGATTAAAATTTGATGCACCACAAACAATCTCCACTTATATCTTCATTATTATTGCTATTCTCATCATTTAAAATCAACTTATAAATTTAATAAAATGTCCACTTTTATTTAACATTAGAAGTTAAAAATTTTGCTCAAAATATAAATTGAATATTTTTATTTTAAATATTTCACCCTGCAAACAATACAGATTTTAAATCAAAATATAATGGAAAATTTGTATATACCGTAAAATGACAAAGAAATCTTTAAAATTACAAAATAAGAATATCTCTTTTTAAAAAAACAATGAAAAAAGTGTAGTTTCAAGTAAGCAATATGTAATGGATAGTAAAAAGCAGACCAATGTGTAGTTATTAAGTCTAATGTATAGTAGTTGATAGCCTTGTAAGGAAATGCAGGAAATATTATCATACAATAACATTATTGAGGGTGTTTCCAAATAGAAAAGAATCCACTCTTGCAATTCGATAACTTCAATTTTGTTTTCTTGCCAAAAGTAATATTTTGTCATGATTTAGTAAAATAATGATTTGTGGCAAGAACCCTAGATATAACACAGTTATTTTAAAATTATCTTTTAATTTTCTACATTTGCCCTTGTTTTCAACATAATTTCATGAGCTAAAAACTAAATTTGTTTAATTGAAAAAAGGGTCATTTAAAAAAATATTATTATGAAATAATTTTTAATTTTGCAAATTGAGCTATTTTTATACTACTTATAATTGAAGAAAATTGTCATCAATACACTATATATGATTTATTTATCTTATTATTATTTCAAAGTTTTGATTGAAGCTACAAAAGTTTTATATTTCTCTTTAAATATCCTATCTGAAATAAATATTAGCTGTTCTTTCTCTTTGTTAATATCAAATACCTAATTACTAAACTGCTAGCTTTAGTGATATAGTTTCAATTGCAAAAATGTTTCATAATGAATCATATTAAAAGCCATTTACACCAAAGAAGTTTTTTTTTCCTTTTTTCTATATCCTTCTTTTTAAGTTTTGTCCCTGGTTTACATGTAAGAACATTTTCTCCATGCTTTTAACAAATAAAACAATAAAGATTCCATTCTTCTCGGATCAAAACTTACCAAAGATTCAATTTTTTATTCCAGAGAATGCTGAAATCTATACATACAATTTAAACTACCATAACTCAATAAGAGTTGGTCAAAAAAAGAATAAATCAGAAATATAATTATGCAACTTTTATCAATTTTTGTTTGAATTAAAATAAAAAAATAAAATAAAAATAACATTAATTTCAGCAGTAAGAAATTACAAAACTAACAAAGCTCACCTCATCAGAATCCAAAGTTGTTTCTTCATTTTTAGGTGGTATTTGACATGAAAGACTGCTATCATGATGAATTGGCAAAGAACCATTTGAAGATTTGCTGGACATGACTGTTTGAGACTTCACAAGTAAAGTAGGTGGGGAAAGATTCTAAATAATAAATGGAAAAAAAACAGTAAAATTATGCATTTATTATTACAACAGATATGAAACCATAAAATAAAAATTCTAACTGACCAATTTGTTGAATATAAAAAAAATAGGAACTTACATCTTCATCATCATCATCATCAAAATCATCTTCTTCTTCTGTAGACACACTTACTAAAACCTGAGACTCTATTTTATCATCTGGACCATATCCATTAATTTCAGTCTTTAGTGATGAATATCTGTAAGTTGGCAATCTAAAATAAGATTTGAATTAAATATTATTTAACAAAAATAAAAGGGAAGAAATTGATGCTAAAATAAAAATGATAATAATTAGTTAAAGTAATAGATTCATAATGTTAAGCTCACAGGCAGAGTATGTTCAATAAGTGATTTAAAAAAAAAAAAAAAAAAAAGGAAATTGCAATCACATTGTAGTGCAGTGTGGTTAACTTGGAAAGACCATAAGATGAAATTTGTTGTGACACTTGTAAAAATGGTCACAATGTATATTGGCATACTTAAAATGGTTACAATTTGGCATTTGCAATGGTATTAGATTGACCAAAAAGTTTTGG
Source organism: Maratus speculifer (assembly GCA_964019185.1). Lineage (NCBI taxonomy): Eukaryota > Metazoa > Arthropoda > Arachnida > Araneae > Salticidae > Maratus > Maratus speculifer. Next base: position 362,492,812 of record OZ025292.1, read on the forward strand.
GAAATTTTTTATCTAAAGATTATCAGAATATGTATTGTATATAGGAGTACTAGTGGTATATCTAGAGGAGTTCAGTAATCTCAATCCAGACATGGCCCCATCCGATTATGGCCTCTTTTGATCAATGCAAAACTTTTTCAAGGACTGTCCATTTGAATCCCAGGGGAGATTCTGGATGAAATTTTTTTTTCGGAAATCGGTGGGGGGGGGGGGGGGGAGGTCGTGAGGGCACCCCATCCAGTGATCTTCGGACAAAATCGGCGTTTTCCCGCTATCTTCAGACGAAATCAGCAATATTTTAGCAAAAACGGCGATTTATTGCTTTCTTTTGACGAAATCGGCGGTTTTTCCGCGATCTTTTGACGAAATCGGCGTTTTCCCATTTTTTTTAAAGTGAAATCATCGTTTTTTTCGACGATCTTTAGACAAAATTTGCATTTTTATGCGATTTTTTCTCGAAAACGGCGTTTTATTCCCGCGATCTTTTGACGAAATCGGCGTTTTTTCCGTGATCTTTTGATGAAATCGGCGTATTTTTTCAAATATTCTTTTGACAAAACATTTTTAAGCGATCTTTTATCGAAAACGGCGTTTTTTGCCGCGATCTTTTCACGAAATCGGCGTTTTTTCCGTGATCTCTTGATGAAATCGGCGTATTTTTTCAAATATTCTTTTGACAAAACATTTTTAAGCGATCTTTTATCGAAAACGGCGTTTTTTGCCGCGATCTTTTAACGAAATCGGCGTTATATTCGCAATCTTTAGACGAAATCGGTGTTTTCCAGAGGTCTTCAGAAGAAATCAGCGTTTTATGTGCGATATTTGGTGAAATTGCCTTTTTTTCCGCGATCCGCACAGGAAATTCACGTTTTTTATCGATCTTTTGACAAAGTTCGTTTACAAAAACATTGACGAAATCGTCATTTTTCCACGAAATATTGACGAAATGTATGCTATTTCGACGATCCTTTCACGAAATTTGCATTTCTATGTAATTGTTTTTTCCGCGCGCAAAACCGTACAAGTTGGAAACTATGCGGAATTGATAACCCAATTTCAAATTTTCGGAAGAGGATGCCTTAAATTTTCGGCACCCCTGGAATCCTTTAATGAAGTTGAAGAAGCATGTGAAGAGTTTTTCCGATTCCAAAGAATCACCATGGTACTTTCAACAAATCCGGAATCTGGCAAAACAATGACAGAAAGTCATGGACTATGAGGGTCTTTACTTTGAATGATAGTCCTTGTTGCTTTTGTTGTTAATTTGCACATAACAATGTGAATTTCCCAAAACTTTTAGCTCAACCTAGTAATAAAATGTCACAATATGTTCTGGATTACAACTAATGTAGACAAAACAGAAAGAAAAAAAAAAAATCATATAAAATGCCTTATTATTATTCATGACAGACAATCTGAATAAAGTACTGAATAATAGATTTGCACTGTAACGCAAATGTGATGTTTCACATTTTCAATATATGCAAATAAATACCATTTGTGTTACAGTTCCACCTATTTCTGAATTTTCCTAATAAAGTTTTTCATTTAATAAATGCCAAGCACATTATTTGAATTATCTGTATTTCAGGCTTGATTTCATTTGGATCAATAAAACACATCCTAGAGCTCTCTGAAATGGGAAACTTATTTCTTGCAGTCTCTGAATCTTAGTGTGAGTGTGCCAGTTGTTTCCTGAGTATTGGATAAGTCACATTTGAATGTTGAAAAATCTTATGAATTTTGCATATTGACCAGTTTTAATTTTTTAACATTATTTATAAAGGGAATTAAACATTTTATGCATATTATAATGCCCTCTATCAGCAGATTATTATTTTTTGTATTTTTTTTAAATAAATGTCAAGCTTATAATTTGAACTATCTGTAGTTCTAATTTCATCTCAATTAGACCAATAGAATGCTAGAGATCTCTGAAGAGGGCAACTTATTTCATGCTAACCCTGTCCATAAGTTCCCCTATGCTTAGGTAGTTTTGTAGTTAACAGAGCCGTCCTTAGGGATGTGCGACAGGTGCAGCTGCACAGGGCCTAGAGAGATTTCGTACCCGGACACAAAATAATTTTTCTTTAATAAAATGAAGAGGGTATAATAGAAAAACTTTAATATAAATTTATGATTACATGCCGTGTTCTCGCTGACATTTGACCAACGTTAGTAATTTGGCTAATTAAAAATAAAAAACATTCGCCAAATGAAAAAAGTATTAGCAAAATAGATTCGCTGTGTAGCACAATATATATATATATATATCTTTAATGTACCCCCTGTTTTTTCAATATGTTCTAAAATAACCTAAGTTTTTATAACTGCGACAAAGATTGTTATTAATTTATTTTCAACTATCCGCTACAAATATATTAAGACTATGTAATTATGCATATGTATGAAAAAAAGAAAAGAAAGTAAAAGCAAAAATTGAGCACTAGCAATTTGGCGAATCCAATCTCTTCTTTACTTGCCAAATGAAGAATTTAGTCGCAAATTGGCGCAATGGCAAGCGACAGCGAGAACCCTGATTACATGATTAAGAAAAAATAGTGGTCTGGGCATAAAATACAGCCTTTGTTGGAAAAGGGACTTTCACTATCAATTTGCCACCATTACTTTTGAAATTGATTCAATACTTCCAGAAATTACCCCTACAAACACACAAACAAACGCTTTTCCTTTATAATAATTAGGGGATCAAACACTGTCCCCCCCCCCCCTGAATCACAATGTATAAGTGAAAACTATTCTTTTTAATTGTTAGTGTAGATAAGATTATGTTAAGAGTTTGAAAGGAAAGGGCCTCGCAAAATCCTTGCACAGGGCCTCACTTTAAAATGCCTTCCATAAGGATGGCTCTGGTAGTCAACAACTTAAGTACAACCTTTTTTTAAATTATTTGTCTAGAATTAGTATCTGATAATAATAAAATAGGTATGTTTATTTACTGACTAGCAGGTGAGATTTAAAAAAAAAATCTGTAATTTACAGCAAATTTTCTGAAAGGTATAAGGGGAAGACAGGGGTAGGAGAGAGTCTTTTCTTGGCGCTAATTACCGTAATTTCTGGAAGAAACGCCGCACCGGCGTAAAGGCCGCATCGCGAAAAATCACTCGAAAAAATTTAGAAAATGATCGTAAACGCCGCAGGTGAAATTTCCGCGGTTAACGTGTTAAAAAGAAACACATTAATAAACTGTATTAAGAAATCATAAAAATGAAATTATTAATCAGAAATTAATAAATAAATACAAAATTAATAATATTATTTAAATACCGTATTTTCGGGAATAAGCGCCGCGACGCATACGAGTTTAAAAGTAAAAATTTGCTTAGTGCGGCCAGCGGATACGGTGATTTTTTTTTCCTAACAGTACCGTAAAATACCGTTAATCCGCCCCCCCCCCAAACGTGACGAAAAATCGTAAAATAATTAGAGGGGGGCGCTTACACGTGATTTTTCCACGATCGTTTCACAAAATTTGCAGGAATGAATCGTGAATCTTTGTATGAATCATAAACTTTGATAATTGAATCAATACTTGAAAAAAAATTGGTTTAAAAAAACGTAAATTCTGTCGAAAAACGCAGAAAAAGGAGAAATTTGTAAAAAAAAAGCATGAAATCAATTAAAAAAATCTAAAAAAAGCAAATTTCATCAAAGATTCATGATTTATTCATTTCATCATGATTCATCAATGAATCTTTGGAACGGGGGGAAAAAATCGGATTCAGAACAAATTTTCTGAAAGTTATAAAAGAAGGGGAGAGAAAAAATTCAGGAAATTCATTCGAAAATGAAATTTTCGTTTATTCGTAATCTAATGCAAAATTTGCGTAACTTTTTGCCGTCTTTTAATGAAAATTGTCATTTTTTCGCGATATTTTGGCGAAATCGAAATTAATTTGTTTTTGCAACCATTTGTCGGAATTCGCAATACATTTTATGTCCGAAATTTTGGAATTACGATCGATTTTTTTTAATTTTCGGAAAAATTCAGAAAAATATCACGCTTGTTTGAAAAAAAAAAATGCTCGTAAACGCCGCATCGGTAGAAACGCCGCATCGCTTGAAATTTCAGTTTAAAACACGTAAACGCCGCGGCGTTTCTTCCAGAAATTACGGTATATGTTCTTTCCACTGCCATTTGACAAAATGTGTGTTTCTTCTACAATCCTTTAACGAAACTTGTGTTTTTCCATAACCTATTGGTGAGATTTGTGTTTTCACAATATTTTAAGGAAATTCGGGTTTTTATTCATGAACTTTTGACAGAATTTGTATTTTTCTAGGGATCACTTGACGAATTTTATGTTATTTTCATGATCTTTAGACAAAATTTGCAATTTTTTGATGATTTTTTTTTTCATGATCTTTTGGCGAAATTAGAGGGTTTTTTATGATTTATTGACGATAGTGGCATTTTTTCTGTGATTTTTTGACAAAATTCTAATTTTTTTAGTGAACTTTCGATGAAATTTGGGCTTTTTATGTAACTTTAACAAATCTTGCATTTTTTTCACAGCTACTTGACAAAATTAGTGCTTTTTTACAATCATTTGACAAAATTCGTACTTTTTCACAAACATTTTTGAAAATTACATTTTCTTTGCCATCTCTAGACAAAATTTGCATTTCTTCAGGATCTAAAGACTATTTGCTTTTTTCCCCTCGATCCTAAGCCAAAATTTGGATTTGTATGCAACTATTTATGAAGTTCGTATTTTTCGCAATTTATTGGCGATATTGGCATTTTCTCATGAGCCTTTGATGAAATTGGGAATTTTTAGTGATCCTTTGATGTAATTTTATTTGGGTTTTTCCATGGTCCTTGGACATAATTCTGATTTTTTTCATAATTGTTTGATGAAATTCATATTTATTTTTGAGAGCATTTGACAAAATTTGCATTTTCTCACAAGCTATTGGCAATATGTGTTATTTCTGTAATCCTTTGACAAAATTTGGGTGTTTTAATGATCCTTTGACATAATTTGGGGATTTTCTGTGATCCTTTTACAAAATTTGGGTTTTTCTGCAATCCTTTGAGGAGATTCATGTTTTTTTCTTAATTCTTTGACGAAATTTATGTTTTTTCATAATCTATTGATGATATTTTCGTTTTTCTGTGATCCTTTGACCTATTTAGGTTTTTTTCACAATCCTTTGACAAAATTAGAATTTTTTTTCTTAGTTGTTTGACGAAATTCAGGTTTTCCCGCAGTCCTTTTGACGAAATTTTTTTTTTCTTTTTTTTTTCCCCACAATTCTCTGAAGAAATTCATGTTTTTTTTTGTTTTTGTGGTTCTTGGATGAAAGCATTTTCGGAAAACTTTTCATTTAGCTAGATCTTCTAATAATTTTAATTGCCAGTTTTTCAAGTTTAATCATCTTAATCATCAAGTGGTGGCTGGTGAGTGCTTATTTTCATGTTTATTAATAAGTATTAAAGTTATATGGATATTTTAGGAAAAAAATAAAATAAATCTATGAACATATGACAATATGAATACTTAAGTGTTGTATTCTCTTTTTTTTATTTACCAAAATGAAAGTGTGATAGAACCGTACAGTAGAACAGTATAGAACCATTTATCTGGAATGGCTGGGACCAGACATATTCTGGATAACTGGTTTTTCCAGTTAACTGGTTGGGCATTAAAGCAGCATCCATTTGATAAATTTTGTGGAATGCATGTGGTTGTGGTATTACAAATTAATTATTAGAATACTTGAACTAAGAATCAGATGAAGTAAGATCAAAATGTGAGTATGAAAGAAGGTAATTTATGAAAATTCCTTGGAAACAAAAATTCTTCTGTTTTCTCTGCATAAAAATGAAAACATCTATAATACAACCAAATATGCTTCTATTTCAAATACTAGATGCTGTTATCAAACTATACATTTGCTTCAAGCAATATATATGTCAAACTTGCTGTGTATGGTATTTTTTTCTACTTAGATTCTAACATCAGTCTGTTAGAAATATCATTCCAAAAAACTGGTTTTCTGGTTAACTGGTTTCTGGATAAATGGTTCCATACTGTACATCCAATAAAACTGTAAAGAATGTAACCATGTTTTTTTTTTTTTTTTTTTTTTTTTTTTTAATCGAACAACTCTATATATATATAATTCTTTTTTTTTATTGAGTTTGATAATTTTCTAAAAAGTTTGGCTATTTCACTTAAGAAATTTTGTTTGGTACCCTCCCATATGCTTTTTTAAATTTTACTATGCAATTTTAATAAGGTGTTGTATAATTTTCTATATTGTATGGGAAAAAAAATGGAGAAATTAAGTTTCTGTAGCAAGAGAAATTTTAAAAAATCATTTATAACTATTGGGGTAACTAAATCCAACATGTCTCAATTATCCTATTTTTGAAACATTTATGGGGTAACTGAGACACTCGACTTACATTTGAAACATGAAATAAATATGTATAGATAACTAATAATCTTAATGTAATTATATACCTAATATTTTTAAAAAAAATTGTTTAATAAAAATACTTACAAATATTTTAATAAAAAGCTGAAAAAATTTGACCAAAATGACATTAAAAAAAAAAAAAGAAAGAAAAAGAGAGAAAGAAAGAAAGAAAAAGAAAGAAATCCAAATTTTCGACAATCTATAACAGCAAGTACAGAGTTAGGATTGAATTAACACATAGTTTTAAGTAGTAGATACTAGGTAACATTGTTCACAAAAGCTAAAACTTAAAACACATAAATGTTTTTTCATAAAATAGCTTATGACCCAGTTACACCAGCTTACTTTAATTCTTAAATGATAATTTTCTTTCAAAAGGCACTTTAAAAATGTTTGCATATACTGGAAAAACAAAAGAAAATGAACCAATTCTGGTTGTAAACATATAAAATTTATTAATATGATTTTAAAAGATTTTCTAAGATTTTTAAAACAATTAGAACTCAAAATCATCTGGAATGAGACATTCTTATTTAACGAATACAAAAGTACTCTATTAAATATATGCATGCTTTCTTGTAGCAAATTTTTGATGAACATGAATAATAAATAAATAAATCTTATAAATATAAATAATAATAAAGGTTTTTGATAACATGACAAAACTCTCAAAACAGCAAAGATTTTTTGCAAAAAGAATTTTCATTTGAGAATAACATATTTTTGGAAGAAGGATAAACAAATCCATGCAACAACAGCTTCTGCAGAACAATACTGATGATATTAGGTAAGGACAGATTTTTATATTTTTAAGTTTTATTTGAATTCTCTCCCATTCCTGAACTTTACACTGCTTCTTTTGCTTCCCCAGAGCACAGAAAATTTAAAATCTTTAAAATCCTCTCATATTTAAAACATTTTCTGCATTATTATTTAGAAGTCTTTAAAAAAATCTTTATTTGCTTCCTATCAACATGATGTCAACAGCTTTCCCCTTTTCAGCATACAGTTTCAAATTAGATTTTCTTTTTTAATTTACTGCTTTGTTAGATTGTAGGAATAACAATAAATAAATAAATAATCACACACCTAAATTATCTCCCCCCCCTCCCCAGCAAACAAATTCTGAAAACTTTAAAAGCTCTTTAAATTTTTTAAATATCCTCTACTCTATTACTTTACGATGTTAAATAACTAAATCATCTAAATTTCCCACAAAATTTCTGCTGCCGTTCATTTTATTTTATGAATTTACTTATAATAATTTAGGAAACAATTTTGAAAAATATGAAATATCTTTTCATTTTTTATGAAAAAGTCTAACAGAAAAGTTTTTTCTTATTATTCCTATCTTATAAATCCTATTTTAATGCTATTGTTAAGTCAGCGCACACCTATAGTCACAACATATGTGGCTGGATTATAGCAATTAAGTTATAGAAAAAATAATACCGTATTTACTCGTGTATAAGGTGCACTTTTTTCCCCAAAAATAAGGGCAAAACTCCTAGATGTGCCTTATACACGGAATAATTTTTTTACTGTTTGATGCTGTCGAACAATATACATATGAAACAAGAAATTATTCAAAGAAGATATTAAAACTCGGAAAATGTTACTTAATTGAAGTATTACTGCATATTTATTTCATTCCTTGCAGTTTTTTATGCAACAGAGCTAATGACATTATCTAAACGCTAATTAGCAATTCTCTTTACCGTCACTATTCCTATTTTACGTCATTCTCTTACAACCCGAAGTCTAAAAATGCATTTTCGTCTTGTTTTCTGGTCACGTGTAATGTTTGTTTAGACTTTTTTTTTTACTGAAATTCATTTGGTCATTTTTCATTAGCGTATCAAATTTATGGTGCGCCTTATATACAAGATTTTAAGAAATCGCCATTTTTACTTGTAAAGTAGGGGTGCACCTTATACACGCGTGCGCCCTATACACGAGTAAATACGGTAGTATGCTCTTTCAAAAAAAGAAGAAAAGATGAACTTTTATAGCATTAAGAGGAGATATTACAAAGGTTAATAAAACTTAAATACTATTACTAATAATAAAATTCTTTGAGAACATAATTTACAAATATATCAAAAAACTTTGAACTTTAAAAAAAAAAGTAAAAATCTAGCAGGGCAAAAGAAAACTTACGATCGATTAAGCTGGTCAAATTTACGTACAAAATAAACCACCATGCCTATCACAGAGAGAACTACAATTACCACAATAATCAAAACAGCTGCTTCTGTTCCAGCCTATAAAGAGACAATTCTTACAACTTCAAAATGTTACACAACAATAACTAAAAACTCAACAGTAAGCAACAGTATATATATATAATAATTTGTATATTTTAATACATTATTAATATTTATAATTTAAAATAAATTACCATAGATTCTGGATCAGGTACATAATATTTCTTTGTTTCTTTCTGTAAAATTGAAATTATCATCAAAAAGTGACAAAGTGACACACTATGTATAATACATTGATGTGTGCAAATATAAATAACTATTGGGTTATCTGAAATGTTTATTCACCTTGTTTCTAAAATGTAGAGGCACAAATTATTTCAATGTTTTTTAAACTATTAGGTACTACTCTGTTATCCCATCGACCAAAATACTATCGGCAAATTATAAGATTAAATGCCAATAATGGATGATCGTAAATGTCAATTCAATGACATTAAACACGATACACGTGTTTAAAACATCATTAAGTGATTTATTTCAACTTTTTATTTGTATTTTTATTAATATTCTACTAATTATTTGTTTTTTATTATTTAAAATAAAAATTATGGAAATATGTATAATTTGGCTGTTAGTTTGGCGATTTGTATAATTTGGCAAAATCGGTCGACAGGATAACAGAGTAGTATACCAACTATTATTCAATAATGTATTATTGTGACTTATATAACATATAAACTTATGTTTTAAGTAGATATTTATATATTTAAGTAGACATTTGAAATATTAGTTACTTTAAAGCAAATGAATGCATAATAAAAGTAAAAACAATCATCTGCTTGAGACTTCCTTTTTTCCTATGCTAAAAATATTTAAAAGTGTATTTTCTGTTTTTACACAATTTCTTTGATAAAGATTAGATTTGTATCATTTTGAAATTTTATTCAGAAATTTTCAAAACATTAAAAAGAATAGAAGTACTTAAAAAAAAATCTAGGAAATTTTTTATGAAAATGCTAAAATGTGTGCAGTTTTGAATGGCTTCATCTCATACTACTAAATATGCATATTTTTTCACAAAAATATTAGATCACTGAAATACTGCTTTCAATGTAAAAAAATATTAATACTAATCCTTTGGAAAAAAAATATTTTCTGTATGCCATTTTGCAATTTGCACAATCTTTAAAAATCCATATTGACACTTTCGATGAAAATAGAGAGAGAGAAAAACAGGCTAATCAATGTTTAAACTCTGCAATTCATTTCGATGAATACAAATGTATCTATTTGTTATAGCATTAAAAAACATTGAGCATAGTAAATTAATATTATAAAGTGAGTCTCAATACCATCTCAGCATTTTATCACAGGTTACTCTTAAACAAGATGTATTATTTGATTGCATATTTAAAGTCCTGTCTATAGCCTTCCAAACTATGTTTTAAGCAAATATTCATCAATTTGTAAGGAAAAAAATTCTGAACTATTTTAAAGGAAAAAAAAAAAAAAAAATCTCTGTCGGCTTGGCCTATAGGCGAAGGTAGATTTCGAAGAGTGCTCATTTCATAAAACCATTTGAAAGCAATACTCCTTTATTTAACTTACTTAAAAACATACTTTACGTTTTGATTTTTATTGTTACTAATACTAAATATAATAATATATTTTCTCCAGAGATAATGTCCTTTTTTTCACAGAAATAATGAATTCTTTTTTAAGAACTAGCATTCTGTATTTTTTCTTTCTAGAATCAACACCATGTATGGATATGAAACTACACACTCAAACATACACTTTTCTACAAAATACACGGAGAAGAGATTAAGTAATGTGAAATTACCCATAAACTGGTATCGCATTGTGCTGCATACATGTGAAAATTTTTCAGCCCACACTTTTCCACTAAATTATTAGCTTAAAAAAAATTTAATTTAAAAAAAACCTTCCAACATGATTCCACAGAATAATTTCATCAAGAAAAAATGACAATCGAGTACACTTAATCGAATACACTTAAAATTATGAAAATAAAAGTACATCAAACAATGAAAAATGAAACAATGTATCAACTTTTTTTAGTCTTTCAACGTAAAGAAAGCGGCAAGGAAAGGAGGTATCATTCAGACAAATATCAGAAACATCATATAACTGAATTCATAAGAAATACCTTTAACTTACAGTATCATTATGAACAGTTTTTGAAGAATTACTCATTTTAAGGTTACGTACTCCACCAAATAGGGTTCCTGTTAAATATGTAGTTTCAACATTTGCTGAAAGATAAAAAACAAAACAAACATTAATAAAAATTAACAATATTTCATATTTGTAATTTTCTATTTTTTTTTTTATTTATTTATTTATTTTATTATTATTAATTTTGACTTCTAAAACATGCTTTGGAAGTAATTGCTATTATTTTAAACATAATTATCTAAAGCAATTTATAAAATTCATTTATAAATTATGGCCTATCTGTTCAAGCATTAGTCAGATACTGATAAAAATTTAATTTCTATAGGAGGAAAAATTTTTTCAAAGGAAAATGGACAACAACCATTAGGAAGCAAAGTTGTACCAGAGACATTGGAAATTGTTGAAAATCTTCAAATCATATCATATTTATTTTACAACTTTCTTAGTAACTATTAACTATGTTAAGACTTGTGGCATTATCAGAAACAACAGAACTACAAAATGTCCGATAAAGATCACAAATGAAGTGAGAAACTAGGGATACTTTGAACATTCAGTTCAATATTTGGTCATGTTACTGAATATTCGGCTAAGTTGAATATGAAACTATTTGGTTAAGCCCAGTGGTATAAAACCTTTAAAAAAAAAACTTTTTAATTAGCATTTTTAAAAAACTTTTTTTACTTTTAACTGTCAATTAATAAATATATTTAAAATAATTAGAAACAAAATCATATTTAAATAAAATATAAAGTTTTTATTTAATTTATTAGTTCTTTTTCAAGTATAAGTAAAAAAAATTAACCGTGAGGAGCATTAATGATGATTAATTAAGAGTTTTGTTGGAATTAATGATGTACAAATGCAAGTTCTTAAATTTTGTTTAGTAAATAATTTCTTGCTTTTTCACTAATAAGTGCTTCTAAAAAAATAGAAAAACTTTTGGAATTGATAATAGGTATCAAGATAGACAATTTTTATTCAGGAAACCATAATTGCAATCCACTTATTGAGCAACATAAAGAAATTTTATTTCACCTCAATGGATTTCAAATATGGATTTTTGTTTGTTATTTTAACAATAATGAAGATATCATAACTATATTTTCAACTAATTTGCTTTCATTTTTGTGAAATATGATCAGAAGTGCTGCAAAATGCCCCCATTTTGAGCTAAAGAACTATGAGTTAGACATTTTTTTATACAGAATGCAGATGAGAGTATTTATACTGTGTCACTGACCAAATTCAATCATTTTCAATGATATCATCCCATTTAATTTAAAAAAAATTAAGGGGACAATGGATGTTATTATTATTTTTTTTTCATCATAGCAATATGAAATTTTGCGCATATATACATTTCAGCAAAAGCCCGGGAGCAGAATTGGCGCAACGCTGCGACGCCCATCGCAGACTCTTGGGAAAGTCTGCAGACTATTTTTCATCTATTAAAAATTTAGCAAAAAAAAAAAAATAATAATTCGGTCTAAAATCCGAAAATTAGGACATAAAATGAATCGCAAATTGCGGCAAATAGTCTTTAAAAAAAAAAATTCGTCATAGATTGCAAAAAAACACGCGGATTTCGTCCAAAAATCACGAAAAAACGACAAATTTCTTCAAAAAATCATGAAAAAACGGCAAATTTCTTCAAAAAAAAAAAAAAAAAAAAACCAGCAAGTTTCTTGAAACATCGCAAAAAAGGCAAATTTCTTCAAAAGATCATGAAAAAACGACAGTTTTCGTAAAAAGAAATCATGCAAAAATGGCAAATTTTCTCAATAAATTGCGAAAAAAACGGTAAATTTCGTCAAAAAAAATCACGAAAATTTCTTCAAAAGATCGCTAAAAAAAGGAAAAATTCTTCAAAAAAATCACAAAAAATGGCAGTTTCGTCAAAAAAAAAAAAAAAAAAAAAAAAATCACGATAAAACAGCAAATTTCTTCAAAAGATCGTGAAAGAACTGCAAATTTCTTCAAAAGATTGCGAAAAAAAACGGCAGTTTTCGTGAAAAGATCGCGAGAAAATGGCAGTTTTCGTAAAAAGATCATGAAACAATGGCGAATTTCTTTAAATAATCTCGAAAAAATGGCAAATTTCATCAAAAAATCACGAAAAAAACGTAACATTTCTTCAAAAAATCGAAAAAACCCAGCAAATTTCTTCAAAAGATTGCAAAAAATAAAAAATGGTTGTGTTCGTTAAAAAATCCCGTTAAAACTACAAATTTCTTCAAAATGTCGCAAAAAAACGGCAAATTTCTTCAAAAGATAGCAAAAAATAAAAAACGGTTGTGTTCGTTAAAAAATCCCGTTAAAACTACAAATTTCTTCAAAATGTCGTGAAAAAACGGCAATTTCTTCAAGAGATCGCAAAAATTGGCAGCTTTTGTCAAAAAATCCTGATAAATTGGCAAATTTATTCAGAAAATTTTGGAAAAAAAAAAACAACAGTAATTTTTGTCAAAAAATCGGAAAAAAACGTCAAATCTTGTCAAAAACACGTGAAAAAATGCAAATTACGTCAAAAGATCACGAAAAGTGACATCTCGTCGAAAGATCATGAAAAACTCGCAAATTTTGTCAAGAGCCTCCCCCCTGTTTCGGACAATGTATGAGGTGTTAAAAATTCTGAGAACAAAGGCAACTTCTTTTTTAAAAGTATACTTATCTTTTATGTCTATCACAAATACTTGGGCAGTTTGAGCGCACATAATGTAATGCGAGGGATTGGTCTGCAGACTGTTTTTTAAGTTTTTATTTGTGTTGCAGACTGCAGAAAGAAATTTTGCTGCTGGGAGCAAAAGCATATAGAACACCATAAAAAAAAATTTACAATCTTATTGAAATTTTTAATTTTTTTAAAAATTTTTTAATTTATAAACAAAATTTTTAAATGCTGCTCGTGTCTTAATTTTTGAGATGTTTTCTTTCTTTTGCATTTTTATCACTTAAAACTATTATAAACAAATATGTGTAAGATTTTTTTAATCTCTTGACTAGTTAATATTTTACAGATTTTTTTCGAAATTCGATATCGATTTTCATCAAAATTTTGCTTTTTAATAAGTAAAAAATCAAATTTGATTATCTTAATGAAGACGAATTTTAAAAAGCCTACACAATTTCTTTCTAAACAGTATCAGGATACTTCCTTATCAATTTCATAAATATTGATAAAAAATTAAGTCGCAAGAAGCATTTCAAAAATCTACAAATGACTAAAAATCAGTTTTGAGAAAAACAGATTTAAAGTATATAAATTATAACTTACATTTATTATTTACTTCAAAAATGATATTTTAATAAGAAAAAACTGTTATATTACTATTATACCATAGAAATAGACCTTTTTTGTGAAGATTTTGCTCAAATAATGGTCCACTGTTTAGAATCCATGGTTCATACACTTGAGACCAAATAAAATTCAAGCACTTTTCAAGGACTTTTCAAGGGCTATTTTAATACACGCATAAAAATGGCTCTAGAATAATATATCATAAAGGAAATAGTCATCATGTTACCTGTGAGTTTAATTATTCGTTAGTAAAGATACTTTCTAAATTTTCATCTAATGAAGTTTTATTTGTAATATAAAAAGAGAAAAAGGATTAAAATATTAATTAAAAAGTAAATGAAGATTAAATGTAAATTTAGATTAAAATGTAAAATCAAAAACAGGGGTGATTCTGGGTGAAATTTTTTTTTCAGATATTCACATTGCATTTTCAGAAATCGGTGGCGAGGAGGGGTATCCACGATCTTCAGACGAAATCGGCGTTTTCAACGTGGTTTTTTTTTAATGAAATCTGCGGTTTTTTTTTTGTTTTTTTTTTGACGATCTTTAGACAAAATTTGCAATTTTATGCGATCTTTTCACGAAAAGGGCATTTTATCCCTGCAATCTTTTGACGAAATCGGCATTTTTCTGTGATCTTTTGATGAAATCGGCGTTTTTTTTTTTTTTTTTAATGATCTTTTGACAAAATATTTGTAAGCAATCTTTTAATGAAATCGGCGTTATATCCACAATCATTAGACGAAATCAACGTTTTCTCGCAGTCTTCAGACGAAATCAGCATTTTAACTGTGTTATTTGGGTGAAATTGCCGTTTTTTCCGCGATCCACACAGGAAATTTGCATTTTTCAGCTATCTTTTGATAAAGTTCGTCGACAAAAACACTGACAAAATCTCATTTTTCCATGAAATATTGACGAAATGTGTGCTTTTTTGGCAATCCTTTCATGAAATTTGCATTTCTCAGCGATAGTTTTTTCCGCGCGCAAAATCGTACAAGTGGGAAACTATGCGCAACTGATAACCCAATTTCAAATTTTCGGAAATTTTAGACGAGAATCACCCCTGATCAAAGAAAAAAAAATTGTTCTTGGCTAATAAAACTTAGTAAAATATAAGTCCAAAGTCAAATTGAGTTAAATTCTTTGCAAATCTTTTAATGTATTAATAACTTCCAGTATTTTTTGCCACAGTTTATATTCCGAATTTTTCAATCCATAAATCATTGAAAACGCACTTTCCTGCCATATTTCTTTATTGATTACATGACTGATGAAAGAAATTAAAAAATAAAATCGATCGTAAATATCATATTGTAAAATCCGAAATAGATCACATTAAAACAAAGACACGGTCGAAACAAAAAGAGTCTTGTAAAAGGCTCAAAATTGTTGATGGATCTGGAAAGCACGACTAACGAGCAACCAATTACATAGACTCAGCAAAAAGA
This sequence comes from Maratus speculifer, assembly GCA_964019185.1. NCBI lineage: Eukaryota > Metazoa > Arthropoda > Arachnida > Araneae > Salticidae > Maratus > Maratus speculifer. The sequence goes on from OZ025292.1 coordinate 362,508,420, forward strand.
ACCCAATGCCCCGCGGAAAAACAAACGTTTCTTCCTGTTGAAAGCTAGTGCATTCTGATTTGTTGTCCCGAGTCGCACTTTCCAGCTGCTAATGTGTAGTAAAAAGTGACGTAAGCGTGCACTCTCTCCTCTCATCTGGCAGGAGGAGCACATTGGCGAAAAATCACACTCCCCAATCTGCGTTCTATTTTTTTTTTTTTTCCCGCCGGTTTCTACATGCATCCGATTTTTACAGCCAAGGAAAGATGCCAAAAGGGTTGTTAAGAGGAGAGAAGGAAGTTTTTGGCTGTAGGTGATTCAATGTTCCATTGGGAAAGAAAATAATACGATTGTAGTAATTTTTTTAAAAATAAAATGCATAAAAGGTTTTTTTTTTTTAGAAATTTTAAAATTTAAGCACTAATATTGTTTTTTATTTTTAAATTTTTTCAGCACTTTTCATTCCTTGAAAATGAATCTTTTTCTTTCCAGCACTTTTCATTCCTTGAAAATGAATACTTTTTTTTCCAGCACTTTTTCTATTTTTTCCAGAGTGTACGAACCATGGAATCTCTGAAAATGATCCTGTGCCTTACTCCATATGCCAATCTAGGATGTATTTAAAAATTTTCTTGCTAAATCGAAGGGAGTAGAAAAGTTATTCTTATTATCCCTTTATTTACCAACGGTATTTATCAGTACCATTAAAATAGCTTATTATAAAATTCTTTTAACATGTCAGTTAGTTGTAACACTGTTTAGAATGAGTTATAAATACATTACCTTATCTTGTTCCAAAAGCATTATTGGTTACAGAAAACAAAAATATTTTTAAAAGGATGATTTCTTTTGCCTTTGCATCTTTTCAGTTTTCTTGGTACTGAGGTGGGGAGGGGGGGATTTTTCAATGTAGAAATATTTCTATATTTATATTGTGAGAACATATTTGTACATTTTATAATTCTACAAAATACTAAGAAAATAATTAAACATAAAAAATTTGAGTGGGGTTATAAAAATTGCACAAAATCCCTATAAATTCAAATTTAATTAATCCTTCTAAAAACCTTCAAATATTTATTAAATGATTATGTAAATATTTTAATTTAGTTTAAGCAATTTGCATAAAATGCTTTAGAATGTAAAACTTTCATGAATTCATAATGCGGTAGATAAAGGGTCAAGCTGCCATTATTTGTGTAAGTTGTATTATTTATTTATTTTTACTTTAGTCTCTTCCTGACAAACAAACATATATATAACCCTGTAAAGTTTTCTTCCAATTTTTATATTTTTTCTTTTAGGTTTTTAAATGTTTGTTTTAATACATAGAAGAAGCCATGAAATATACATATATATATTAATTAAAAAAGTCTTATAACTATCCTTCTTAAACTACTAAAGCAATTTTTATTTCAATATAAAATTTACTTATAAAAAGCAATTATTTATCAAAATGCAAGTTTCTTTTATTGAAAATTATATAAAAATGGTTTTTAAAAATAACATATTAAGGCTCCTGTTCCTGGCAATTGAAGCACTTGCGAGCTCATGCTATTCCTATGGGGAGGTTATTTTTTAATATCTGATTTGCACTGAGCAGTTGAGCAGCATTTCTACATTACTCCTTTTTTACTTTTTCAATTTTGTCAGCAGATATTTTTTATACAGAAACTTTCACATTCAAAACCGGTTTTGAAAGTGAAAGGAACTATACAAAAAATATCTGCAACCAAAATCAAAAAAGTAAAAAAGGAGCAGTAGAGATACTTCTCAGCTATTCAAATGCAAAGCAGATATTAAAAAACATCCCCATAGGAATAGCATGAGCTCGCAAGTGCTTCAATTGCCAGGAACAGGAGCCTTAATATAATATTTTTAAACTTTGAAACATAAAAAATATTCAGCTAGTTGAATATTCAGTGTTTGGCTGGATAGTTACTATCTGGCTAGCCGAATATTCGGTTATTTGGCCAAACATTTATTATTTGACATTCAGTCAAAATCACTATTCAGTGCATCCCTATGGGAAACCAAGGTAATTGATGAAAATTTTATAGTTAAATGAAATGACAACAAAGCTGTCACAATAGGAACTAATGCTATTGAGATTTAGAGATCGTTAAAACATATCAATGGCTGCATGACATGATATATATTTTCAAATTATAAAGATCTTTGATAGCTTAAGTTTCCTATATAGTGGATGATTGGTTAACAAACTTAATCTGTTCCAAAATAGTGTGCAAAAACCTAATTGTTTGTTAACTGATCTTAGATTTTGTATTGATTTGATTTGTATAGGAACTCAATTAATTCCTTCTTAAAAACTAAATAACATATAAAAGATAACATAAACCTTTCCTTTATGATAAGATTAATATATATAGCTATTTAATATGGACAGATCATATTTTTATTTTTGTCAGTGTCACGGTGTTTTTAAAAAAAAAAGAGAATAAAATGACATGCCATCAAGGGCGTAGCTAAGGAAGCGCTATGGGCGACTCAGCCCCCCCTGTAAAAAATTCCAAGTTCACTAAATGAATTTTTGTTCCAAAAATCCTAATAAAATTCTGTTCAAAAATCTAAGTTTTGAGACCCTTTCACAGTTTTGCAGAATTACTAAATTGTACCTAAATTAAGTGCTTTAGTACTCCCTCATCCAATTTGTACGTATGAAGCTAACATGATGCTTAATTTTGCACATGTTATACACTCAAAATTTTCATCATATATTTTCTTAGCATAAAATGAAGTTATTACAACAGTTTAATAAGAAATATAGTACCTAAAATGTGAATATGCATTAATTTATCTTTCTGCATACCCCCTCCCCATTGTTCATTTCTAGCTACGGTCCTGCATGCCATTATAAAAAATTTTAGAATTACATTTGCTGAGTACAGCATTAAATCATATCGATTTGTCACTTTGTCCTTTCAAAAATCCCTTAGTTCTCTAAATTCTATAAAAGATTGCGTTTACTACAGAGTCCGATAAATCTTGAGAATATAGTCTTAAATAATGATGAATTAAATAAGTTGATAATAGATGCAAATAAATACAATCTGACAAATCTGAAACACAGCACTGCCTTATCATCAATTTTGGTTTGAAAGGTGTTCATTATTCAAAGATAAAAGCCTCTAGCGAAAGTGTTTCTCAACCAATCATTCACTCATTCCAATCAAACCTACCAAGCATTTGTGATTAACATAAAAGGAAAGTACTTTTAAAAATGAGTTACCTTTGTCCTCAAAAATTTTAACACCGTCATTTATTGTCCAAAAAGGGGAGAAAATTCAGTCCCGGCACTATTTTTTTTCTTGTGCCCTTTTTACGAAATTTGCCAATCTTTGTGGTTTTTTGACGAAATCTGCCATTTCTGCATTGATCATTTGACGAAATTAGCCGTTTGTTTGCGATCTTTTGTCAAAAATTTTTTTTTTCACAATCTTTTGACAAAATTTGCTGTTTTTTTGCAATTTTTTGACAATTTTTTTTTTTTTTTTTCGATCTTTTGACAAAAGTTGCTGTTTATTTGCAATCTTTCGTAGACATATGCCTTTTTTTCCACTATCTTTAGATGGAATTTTCTGTTTTTCTCAATTTTTTGATGAAGTTTTCTCTTTTTTCGCAAACTTTTAACAAAATTTTTTTTTTTCACAATTTATTGACGAAATTCACGTTTCTTTTTTGTGATATCTGGACAAAATTCTTGTTTTTTCGTGTTCCTTTCAAAAAATGTAAATTTTTTTTCATGATCCTCTGACAAAATTTGCATTTTTCTTGCAGTTTATGATGAAATTGACAATTTTGTTTTGAACGTTTGACAAAATCTATTTTTTTTGGCAACCATTTGTCAAAATTAGGGGTACATGTAATTTTTTCGGATTTTCAACCAATTTTTTTTTTTTTTTTAACGTTTGGAAATGATTGCCTTAATATTTCAGAACAGAATCGTCCCTGGTTTATAGTTTGTTTAACAGGAATCAGAGCTTTGTTAATTGCATATGGCATGAATCCTATAATTCTAGAAAAAGGCAAATAATTTCTAGCAAACTTTTTTTTCCTAAATTTTTTAACAGTTGAAAAATAGTCTGCAGACCTTCGCTTACATTGCAGTGTTGCAACGATTCTGCGCTTGACCTAAAGGTATAAAGTGTACTTTTAAAAAAATTCAGAAGGTATATGGCATATACCAGGGCTCAAAAATAGCGTTTCCGGGACCCCAGGGAATGTAAAAATCCTTTCTGGGAACGTATATTTTTTCACTCAGGCTCCCGTCTGGGAACCTAACAAATCACCATAGCCGACAGCGATGCTGGACATGTTGTAGCGAGTAAATAACGCAAACAATAGCTCTTAAACATCCCGTGGAATGCATAATTTTGTCAAAATATTACAGAAAAAAAAACCTGAATTTAGTTTAAAAATAAAAATCGCGATTAAACTGCATACTTCGACAAACAATCACGAAAAATGGTAAATTTTGCCAAAAATTCGACTAAAAATTCATTAAAAAGCCAACTTTTTTTTTCAAAAAATCACAATTAAACGACAAATTTTGTCTAAAAAAGCTAATTTCGTCAAACGTCAAAACAATACGGAAAAAACAAGATTTTGTCAAAATATGGTGGGAAGCAATGCAAATTTCACCAAAAGTCGTGAAAAAAAGGCAAATTTCATCAAGAAATTTACAAAAAAAAAAGGTAATTTCATAGAAAAATTATCGAAAAAAACAACAATTTTTTAAAAAAAATAGTGGAATGTATCGCAAATTTCATCAAAAGTCATTAAAAAAAAAGGCAAATTTCGTCAAAAGATAGCAGAAAACATTACAAATTTCATTTTAAAAAAAAATCACAAAAACTGCAAATTTTGTCAAAAAAATCTCGAAAAAAAAAAAAAAAAACTTTCATCAAAAAATGGCAGATTTCATCCAAACGATCGTTATAAAATGGCAGATTTCTTCAAAAAATTGCAAAAAAAGACAAAATTCATCAAAAAATCGTGATAAAACGGCAAATTTCGTCTAAATACTCACATATAAATTTTCAGGGGAACCTAAACTTTTCATCTGGGAACCTATATTTTTGATGTAGATTCCCAGCTGGGAACCTTAAAATTTTTAGAATTTTCAAGCCCTGGGAATATACCCCATTACACCCTCCACTACACCCCTGCTTTTATCTAAAGAAAAAAACAAATATATATTTGCGTTTAAAGCTTTTATTTTTAAAACATAAAATTAATACAGTATGACTTTGTTAATCCGAAATCTTCACAATTATAACAAATGAAGCATATTATATTAATATTTTCTATTATATTATTAGTCACAGAAAATTCTGGATTACAGAAGTTTCAAAACTAGAATGCATTTAGATAAATAATAATACTAATATCTGTCATACTCATAAATATGGCAATACAAAAAACTTAATTAACAAAATTGTAAAATATAAAGAGTATCCAATTCCAAATGCTCTAAAATATATATTTAAAAAATAACAATAATGTATATTTTATGCATTATCATCATTTGTAGTAAATTTAAAAAAGTAATAACCATAATATAATTTTTGTAAAATTACAATTTTTAAGCACTGAAAAAATAATACAAATCACAAGAATAACAGACATTCCATGAAAAATATTGAAACAAATTTTCTAAAACCAAAAACTTATAGTGATACACTTAAATAAGACTTACAACTAATTAAAAAATAATATTATAATTAGATAACATATTTAAACTAGAGACATATAAATTTAATGTTTAAAAATAATAATAATAAAAATAACATATATAAAGCATTTACAAATATCGAAATAAATCACAATTTAAATAGGTACATAAGGAAAATAATATATATATATATATATATATATATTTTTTTTTTTTTTTTTTTTTTTTTTTTTTTTTTTTTTTTGCAATGTTTTGGCACTATCTTCTGAGAATAAAAATAGTAAAATTAGCATTAATACTGAATTAATTTTTTTAGCTTAATATATATATATATTTATTTAAAAAAAAAAAAAAAAAAACATTAGATTAATTACAAATGCAATTTAAAAAGTTCTTATGATTTTAAAATTGAAAAGAAAAATAGTAAATTAAGTAATCTTTTCATTTTTCCTAATCATTTCTGAAGTTCACTCATATGTGTTATGGTACCATCCATGATATTTAATTGAAAATAAAAATGAATAAACATATCTAAATCTGCAGTTTACAGAAGTTTCAGGATTAGAGATGTTTGGATGTTATATTGTAATATGTAAGATATAATTAATTCAAAAAAGGAATTGAAATATAAGCTGTATGAATTAGATTAATCAACTATATACAGCTTCATTTAAAAAGAATCACCTCTAGTTTTGATTTAATTCAGTTTAAACTGCACAATATGCTAAGAAATTAAAAATAAGACAAGCTTACATTTATTTTAAAATTTTTCAAGCTTCTATCTAAAATTATATATTATAAATTTCTGAATTCTTGATATTTGATGACACTGAATCCTATAGTTTTCTTTCTTAATATTAAAATTTAAATTAAATTAAAAAAAAGAAAAATTAAATTTTTTTAAATGTAATTTTTAAATTTTTTTTAATCTTTACTACCTTTTTAAACATGATTATTTTTTCATATTTATAGTGTTCACTCTAGAAATAAAAAGGGCATGATGCTATTCACTAAAAAGGGCAATATTGCACCAGAAAAGGGCACTTTTGCAAGAAAAAATTTATTATTGCCTTTAAAAGGGGAGAAAAGAAAGTAGGAAACTACACAATATTTAAATATGATAGATCAAGTAACATTAATTTCGAATGATTTTATGATAAAAAAATTAAAAATACAATTAAATTAAAACATGGTTGAATAGTTTCATTTCTTTTTCTTAAAGAAATGAAAAAATTCTATCATTTATGGGCACACAAATTTAGAAATACTACGGAATAAAAAAATTATTCATTAAAAATCTTTGGGTAAAACCAGTGACGCATTTTACTGCTTTTAAAAAAGGCAGGATGCATTTTGTAAATTTAAAAAAGGGCAGGCACCCTTCAAAAATGGCCTAGAATGAACACTACATATTCATTAGAATATACTACATAAAACTGTGCATGGATTTTTAGATGTATGGGATTTTATATTTAATGATTTTATTTTCTCTTGCGTACATTAAAAAATGAAGGAAATGTAACATTCTTAATTTAAATACTTAAAAAAAAAAAACATGAATATTAAATTCATGTACAAAAACAATAAATAAAAATGAAAATTGATAATTTGACTAGTTTCAAGGAAATATATCTTCTTAATTGAAGAGAGAGAGAGAGAGAAAAAAAGAAAGTAAATATTCAATTTTAGAATATTTTTTCATTAAGTTTGTGCTGTACAATATATTTTAGTTTTTAAAAAACTTTATAAATGGAGAGGAATCAAGCTTTTGGAGAGGGAGGAAAAAAATTTAAAAATCCACTACATATGATTATATGCTATCTATGGAATTGCTGTAATATAGACATGACAAAATTCCTTTGAAGCAATTTAAATCAATATCTCAAAATAATTATGCAAAATGTTTATTAATTTTATTATTATTGTTATTTTAAACAAGTAAGAAAAGTTATGCATTAAGCATATATTATGAAACACTTTCGGACACTTCCTAAAATCTTTTCCAAAACTTCGTTATTTAGGAAAATATGGTTACTATCCATAGCGAAATATATATTCCAACACTTTTTTAAAAGTTCTGTATTTGATCTGTCGGTTTATATATATACAATATAATGGGGAAATTCAGTTTAGCAAAAAAATGCCTACCAAGTTGAAATTTCTCTTTCAGTACTTTATACTAATAGATGGAAACATACTTTAATACTTTTGTTCAGCCCTGTAGTTCACCTAATAGCTTTATTACATGCCAGTATTTAGCTAAAATTTATTTTAAACTAAAACACTCTTAAAACTACTGAAATCACATTCTCAGAAATTATCATTCATAGGTGTCCATGTATCCAAATATTATAATGAAAAACTTGTTTATAATCTACCGGTGAAAAAACAGATTTACTTCCCTTAGTAAAATACTCAGAAGTAATACGATTAATGTCAGAAATAAATGGATGATTTATCATACTATATCATATCATTATGATAATTGGATTTATGACTGGAAACAAAATATTAAGAGAAAATTGCTAATGAATATAAAATAACAAGCGAGTGTGAAGTACGTTTACAAATTCCTCAAGACGAGTAATGTAAACATTATTCAATGGTAAACATAGTAATATAAACTACAGAATATTTTCTTGTAATTCATTACCTGAATTCGAAAAACTTATAAGCGTTAAAGTAAGAAGTAACCCATAAAAGTTACGACTCATATTTAATTTACTTTGAATATTTCATGAATTTTTAAGTAAAATTACATCTCAATATGTGAAAACAAAAACTAGACCATTCACGCATTGAGAAAAGGTAAACAAGCTGAAAAGCTGATAAAAATACTTAAGGAGTAGAAATGGAGTGGATACAACTGAAACTCTTCCCGTCACAACTGAGGTCGCAATTACAAATCCTGCCAAACGCGATGCAAATGAAACGCCTTTCGGTCGAAGGCGTTACAAAGTTGTTAAGGCTCGCCACACACCAGGGAGACATGCCTCAAAAATCGCGCAACACGACGCAGTCAAAGCGGTTTTTTCTTTTTTCTTTGTTATCAGGGTGAAATTGTCGCATGTCACACGTTTTTTCGTTCAATGTTTCACTGTTGTGTGGCGAACCCATGGAAATAGAATAGCAGAATGAGAACAGAGAAGATAGGCTTTTCCCCACAGAATAGCCCCAGAGTATTGCCCGGTGCATGGTGTAGCGCTAGTGATGATCGACTAACTTTCGATCACATGACCTGTTTGACTAGTCTCTCGACTAATCTGCTAGCGGGACGTAGGGGGCGTCCGATTTCATCTTCTCCCAAAAACATGGAGCTAAGAAGGTATATGGAGGAGACATATCAATCTAGCATCATAGTGAGCCCTGACGCCGAAAAACCAGTTCTTTCCCCCTCTTTCATAGCCGCCATGTTTGACTTTTACCGTAGTTGACTTGCGCCGCGAGGAACTTCCTCAATACGACGATCGGTAGCAGACGGGAAAAGGCAGCTTACCCAGGTCAAATATGGCGGCCGCGGCGTTGTAACGGGGGGGTAGGAAAGGCTTCAAGTGACGTCACATATGTCTCCTCCATATACCTTCTTTGCTCCATGCCCAAAAATGACCATGATGACAGCCGGACTCGGAAAGACTGTAGGGGCGAAAGTGGAAGCACCGTCTTTGTTCTCCTTCTACTATTTCTATCTTCATGGGCGAGCCTAACTGTTGTCATACAAACCTGCGACAGCCGTCGCAAGCAGTCTCAAGCCATCGGCTGAAACGCCAGTGGCGTAGCTAAGGGGGTGGCGTCCGCCCCGGGCGCCGAGGCCTAGGGGCTCCAAATTGAGAGAAATTGTTATATATCTATATTGGGGTGAGGGCACAAAATTTCTTGCTGCGCCCGGGAGCCAAAAAACATAGCTACGCTACTGTGAAACGCTTCTTGTTACAACTGAGGTTGCAGTTACAAATCCTGCCGAACGCGATACAAATGAAACGCCTTTCGGCCGAAGGCGTTACAAATTAATCTAACATAATATAAAACGGATGTTTTTTTTTTATTATTTTGAAGCATATATTTTCCCATATGTAAATTTAAATAAAATTTAATAATTTGTGTTTTTTTATTTAGCCAGTGGTGACCATCCCCCCAAACCCAATGACGCAAATTCCCCCCCCAAAAATTCTTCATACTTTAATATTGACTCCCCCCCTAAACAGAATATCAACTGAAAAATATATTCTATACTTATAATCTACTGCACATTCAAAAGATAGCGAGATGAGCATAGCGGAATGAGTTTTTATTGCCCTTATCTAGAATTTAAAGAAAGAAAACACAGGAACATTTCTGGAAATTAAATGTTGAAAAAATTTTAAAGTTATATTAAAAAAATCAAGATTTTTTAACAGTAAAAAAGGAAATATTAAAAATTTAAAATCCCCCCAAAATATATTTATTCTCAAATCCCCCCCCCCCCCAAAAAAAAAAAAAAACTAAATTGTATGATGCATTTTGCGTCACCAAACCCCTCTCTGGGCACCCCTGTATTTAGCAAAGAAAGTTTGTTAATTAAACTAGAAACAGACAGACAGGGAAATATCTATATATATCAATTTGTATTGTATAAACTCCAATTTCGCAGTTTTTTTCTATGGTCGATTGACGAGTTGATTTTGTGTTGCAAAAATATGTTCAACTAGAAAACACATAACAAAGTATAAATTTCCCTTTAACAGTTTCTAGTTCCATGTCCGAATTTTCAGTTTGATGATTTTTTTTAAATTTTCGAATAATTCGGAACAAAACTACCTAGTCTACCGTGGCCTAGACCTTCTAGTCTACCAGGTTCAGGAAAACACAATGATAAATCTACCAGTCAATCACTAAAATCGGGTTTTCAGGTGTTTTCCACCAATGAATTTCATCCATGAACTCGAGGAGTTTTGATGATTTGTGCAGCCGTCTCCCGTTCTATAACAATCCTAAAAGTTTTTTTTTTTTTTTTTTTTTAATATGCAATTTTTTTAAAGCTACACAATTTTAAAATAAGGCAGCATATTTTAGGACATCCCGTATATTCAGTAGCTATGCGAAGATGACCGAAAGCAGCATTAAAAAAAATTATAATAAAGCTGGCTTTGACAGCAGACTTGTTGTCAAAGCCAGATTATGACTTACAGACTTATCCAAATCTGAAATTTCTAGGTCCAACCCGCACAAATTATTGGCCTGGTACACAGAGCCGTCCTTAGGGGTGTGCGACAGGTGCGGTCGCACAGGGCCTCGCGCCTAGAGAGGCCTCGCACTTAGACAAAATATTCTTTTTAATAAAAAGAAGAAAGTATATAGAAAAATCTTTAGTATAAACTTATGATTTTAGTTAAGAAAAGATAGTGTTCTTGACATCAAATATACCCTATGTTGTTAGAGGAACTTTTACCATCAGATTGCCATCACAACTTTTGAAATTGGTTCAGTAGTTCCAGAAATTACCCTCACAAACAAACGTTAATCCTTTATAATAGCTACGGAATCGAACCTGGCTCCCTGGACACAGTATATAGGTGAAAACCTTTCTTTTGTATTGATAGTATACATCAGATTATGTTAAAAGTCTTAAAGGAAAGAGCCTCGCTTTAAGCTGTTCTCTATAAGGACGGCTCTGCTGGTACATTATAAACGCTAAAAATTCGACTTGAGCCTGGCCTAAGTCATACAATTAAAATAATTCATAAAGTATTCTTTTTTATGCATAAAATTTATTTTCAGACTATGTTCGAAATTCCTGAATAGAGAAAAATAATATTAATGATTATTTAGGGGCCATCCATAAATGATTTCATGCTTGAAGGGGGGGGGGGGTCATGAAGTTGTGACAAGGGGGAGGGAAGAGGTTAGAAGAAATGTGACATCACATATTTTGGTTAAAATAAAAGCATTGAAATTCAGTAGATAAAATTAACAAGTATGAAGTTATTTCAAAAATAAAACATTGTGTTCATAAAGCTAAGATTTAAAGACAAATATGTTTAATTCTATTTAAAATTCCAAAATACCACTGTTTTTAATTGCTCTTTCATATTAATATTTTATTACTAATCTATATTACTTTTTTTGTTGTTGTTGTAAACCTTATTTCATGCAAAATATATTGTTCAGCTCACAAATGACATTAAAACACATAAAGTTAAAAACGAAATTTGATCTAAAACGTAGTGTTTCATTTCTGAACTACAAGTATATGTTTACATAATATAGTGTGACATGTGACAAGTGGAGGGGGGGGGGGGGTAAAGTGAAGTGTGGTACTTTATGAAAAAAAAGGGAAATGGAAGTCACAATTATGGAAAAAAAAGTGTGACATCATTTATGGGCAACCTTAGGCAATTACGATCATAAACATCTTTTAAAAATATGACATACTATTATATTCAAATGAAAATCCAGTAAGAAAATTAGTCTTGAATAAAACTAGTCATATCTGGCAATCCCAATTTTTTATTTTATTGCATACAAGGTTAATACTTCAAAATTCACTAACAGTGCCAAAATTAAAAGCAATCTAAGCCCATCATGAGGATTCTAAAGCTATGAAATTCCGTGCATTAGTTCTTGAGATATGACTATCGCTAAATTCGTGTAAATCCTATTGTATCAAAAACATGAATGTGAAAGAATGCCAAGTTCGTTAAAGGTTTCGCTAATAAAAGAAGTGATTTGACAAAAAATATATCTTATCAAAAACATGAATGTGAAAGAATGCCAAGTTCGTTAAAGGTTTCGCTAATAAAAGAAATGAGATCTAACTGCAAACCAAGTTCTTTCGAAGCTCCTTAAATCATAGCTCCTGTCATGCATAATATTCTTCAATTGCTTAAAATGATATGTTACGTTACTTGTTATTCAATAGAACGACTTAGCAAGTTTTCTCTTATTCAAATTTCTCTATTTAGTTGATCAGAACTTAAAGTTGATCACTTCCTTAATTTATTAATACCTTAACTTCAAGATACTTAATCGAACACTCGATTGACTGGATCTTTGTCCGACTCAAAAATTAAAGTTGGTGGCTGAAAACTTGCCAAGTCGCTCTATTGAATAACAATCAAAGTAACGTAACATATCATTTTAAGCAATTGGAGAATATTATGCATGACAGGAGCTATGATTTAAGGAGCTTCCAAAGAACTTGGTTTGCAGTTAGATCTCATTTCTTTTATTAGCGAAACCTTTAACAAACTTGGCATTCTTTCACATTCATGTTTTTGATACGATATCATTATTTTTTGTCAAATAAGTAGGTATTTGTTTCCTTTTTGAAATAAATAGGCTTAATATTAAATTAACTTTATGTTTCTTTTACGTGATTGGGTACTACTTGATTACCTCGTTGCCAACTTGGCGATGTATCATTGAATTGACAACAAAAAATACGCGTCAAAAGAGAAGCTAACTTGGCGCGATTTCTGGTATTTCGCCAAATTCCCATAGATTCCCATTGTAATCTGGTAATTTATCCAATACTTCTGTTAGAGCAAGTACTGTCGCCATCATTTTGGCATCTTTATTATGAAACGGTTCACTAACTTCCCAAGATTGCTTAAGTATTGCTTTTGAGAACGCTTTTAGTGCATTTTTACCCTTTTTAAATTTTGTATTTGTTAACAAATGTTCTTAGTGATCATTTATATCTTATAAGTAATGAACATGCCAAATTTTATGCAATTTAAACTATCACCATCATTTTGAAATTATTACTTTTAAGGTAGGTTTGTTGTTTGCTTAGATTGCTTTAAAATCTCAATTTAGAACATTTTTAGAACGCTTTTCGCGCATCCCCCCCCCTTTTAAATTTGGTATTTTTTAGCAAATGTCATTAGTGATCATTTATATCTTATAAATAATTAACATGCCTAATTTTGTGCTTCTATGTCTTTTAGTAAAACAAAAATCTCATTTTTAGAATGTTTTTGGCTTCTTAACCCTTTTTGGTTAGTGACACAGACATATAGTCTATGTTTGAACCGGGGAGAATACCATTATTTTGATACCATTACTTTTGAAATCGGCTCGGTAGTTTCAGAGATTAGCCTCGATAGTCGCCAAAAGTGACGCCAACTTGGCACTATTTCTGGTATTTTGTGAAATTTTCATAAACTCTCATTGTAATTCAATAATTTATCTTTTAACCACCATTAATGTTTAATAAATGGTGATTTCTGATTTTTTCCTATTTATAGATCCAATAATCTACCTTCACACCAAATTTCAACTTTCTAAGTCACCTGGAAGTAGTCAAACATTTCTATGAGTGAGTCAGTGGTAAAAATAGCGGTTTTCAGATGTCAATTTATCGTGAACGGTAAAAGATTAAAAATGTATATATATAGGATTCGGAAATTAGAAGATGGTCTTACACTACACAAAAAATTGCAAGTGAATGAAATAGAATTTAAGTTATTGAGGGGTCAAAAGTGGCCTGAAATGGTTCGGGTAATATAACCCACGGCCGGTGTATCGCCTTTTACTTTGTGAACTTGGCTGACACACTGCCGTGTGTCTAGATAAAATGCAGCTTAGCAGCACCACTTATTGGGTGTTTAACATAAGAACATAATTAGCAATAACTCATGTAAACATCTAACTGAATTTGAAGTTTGATGAAATTCTGCACATTAGTTCTTGAGATAGTGTAGCAAAAACCTCGAAAAATACAGCATAGCTGCACCACCTGTTAAGAGATTTACATCAAAATGTAAAAAAAACGTTAATACATGTGAAGGACTGACCGAATATGAAGCTTGATTTTACTACCATGCATTATTTTTGGAGATTAGGTGGTTGCAGAAATTGCGAAAAATTCTGCATATAGTAGCATCACTGTCTACAATTTTCCTAAAAAACTAATCAGCATCAATTTATTTCAAGGACTAATAGGATATAAATTTTTATTAAATTCCATCCATTAGTTCTTGAGATAAAACACCCACAAAATTTGAGTCGCATGCAAAGTTCAAGACATTTTGTAAAAACATCTTTTTTGTGAACTGTGGTTCCAAAATGTACAAAACCGTCAAAAACCGTAACTTTCACAAATCCAATATTTTCTTCTTGTAAAGATAGAGGAAAATAAAAAACTGATGGTAAAAAAATCATAATTTTAAAGCTCTACAAAGAAAAAAAGGTAGATTTTTAAAAATGCATCTCTGCAACTTATCAAACCAAATAAAAAATTTTAAAGATTTCCTTAACTCTTTATCTACCGACGGTACATATTATGTACCATTAAAATAACTTATTATAAAATTATATTAATACGTCAGTTAGTTGTAATACTGTTTAGAATGAATAACAGATACATTACTTTATCAAGTTCCAAAAGCATTATTGATTACACAAAACAAAAATATTTTAAAAGGATGATTTCTTTTGTCTTTGCATCTTTTCAGCTTTCTTGGTGCTGAAGGAGGGAGATGGGGATTTTTCAATGCGGATATATTTCTATATTTATAGATGGTAAGAACATCCTATTTGTACATTTTCTAATATTACAAAATACTAGGAAAATAATTATAAGATATGAGTAGGGTTATAAAAATTGCACAAAATCCCTGTAAGTTGAAATTTAATTAATCCTTCTAAATCTTTCAAATATTCATTGAATGGTTATGTAAATCTTTTAATTTAGTTTAAACAATTTGTGTTAAATGCTTTAGAATGTAAAATTTTCATGAATTCATAATGCGGTAAATAAAGGGTTAAACGAATGTACAAAATAAACTCCTTCAAATCCGCACAGCTTGGGACCAGAGGTTATGCAGATATTAGAATTTTGCAGATTTCTGGTCATTGCCTTGTTTACATTTTTTAAACAGTGATTTGAGTGCAATTAATAGTGCATTCGGGACTATAATGCATACTTATAATATAATAAAATATTAAAATACGTAATAAACTAAAATAATAAAAATTTAGATAATTTTTTAAATGATTAAAGTATAAATAGCAAAGGTCAAGTTAATAATCAATACTGTATGATTAAATATTCATTATAAATATTAAATTTATTTTTCCAAAATTATTCAACAAAACTTGCCTCATAAAAGTACATTACTAATTCACATCAAAATTATAAAATAAGGAATTTTTTTTAAAGTTTACCCAGGATTAATAACCAAAAAATCTTGATTAATGCATAAATATATTTGGTAAGATGATTGTGATTACCAGTGATATCAGCAATATCTTGAATTTTTTCCAAAAAAAAATATTCTTCCTTCATGAAAAAAAAACATGAATAGAGTATTATTGAGAAAATTACAAATTAAAAAATATATGGAATTGATACAAAACTAAGAAAATCAAATTTTGTCCCAATATCCGATCTGAAAATTTCATTGTTTACATGTGCAGATTTTAGAGAGTTGCAGATTTCTGGTTTGCGGATTTGAGGGAGCCTACAGTACATATAATTTTTATGAATAACAAGCAAGAAAGATAATGAATTTCATCAAAGGGTCGTTAATAAACGTTAATTTAATCAAAAGGCTGCTACAGAAACAGAAATTTCGTTAGAATCTCAAAAAAATTTTAGTTTTTCAGAGGGTTGCCCAATAAATGCCAATCTAGTCAAAAAGATGCTAAAAAATGTAAATTTCATCACAGAATCAAAAAAATGAGGGTCGCGGATCAGAGGGTCTCGGGAAAAAAAGGCAGCCGTCTCCTGGAAAAAAACACACATGCAAACATATCTTTTTATTATTATAGGTATAATCGGAAATAATATATGCTGAACTAACTTTTGAAAAATTAGATTAACCTGAACCCAACTTGCAGGAATTTACACTCAACCTAAAATCAACCTGAACCAAAAACAGAGTTTGCTAGACCTGAAAAAAAAAAGTAATTAGCACAGGGAGGCAATTTGTCCCTTTGAAAACTAAATAGACTATATAAAATCTTGACTTGCACTTTTTTTTAAAAATAAAAAACACATTTTGCATAATTATTCTGAGTTGTTGATAAAAACTGCTACAGTGGTATTTTGTCATGTCTGTATTCGTGTAATTCTTTAAATAGCACATAAAATAACAGTAGGTTTTAAAGATTTTTTTTTTCTCCCTCCCAAACAGCTAAACTCCCCTCCATTTATAAGTGTTGGGAGGGAGACTTCCCTTTTCTGGAAAATTGAATTTCAAACCCTGTTGATTAACACATAAATATGTTTGGTAAAAAGATTGTGATTATCAGTAATGTTAACAATATCTTGTTTTTTTTTTTTTTGTTTTTTTTTTTTAAAGAAATTTATTTCATTGATGAAAAACCATGAATACAGTAATCAAAAATTAATATTAAAATACTTATAGAATGACATAAAACAAAAATTCTGCAATTTCACCCCTACATCTGAAGTGAAAGTTTCATTTTTTACATCTGCTATGGTGTGCAGATTTGAGGGAGTCTACTAATACTTTAATATTATTAATTTAATACTATACCATTTTCCACTCCAGATAATTAATCGGAGTAACAATGAGTTAATCTTTATCCTGATATTTATTAAAATAAATATATTTTTTGTTTTTCTGCTATACATCAAATAGACAATTTAGCAAGATGTGAAGTTCCCATTGCTGCATGAGCCACCAATACACTGCATAAAAGAATTATAAAAAATAAGAGAAAAATTTTTCAAAAATCTATTACAGTACATTCTTCAAATGAGATATTTTTAAACTGAAGGAAAATCTACTGGCCACAGCCAAAAATATCCAAAAAATTTTGGTTCAATTCTATGCATAATTTTACACTTTTTGATGGTAAAATAATTAAAATGGCAAAATAGTCACAATTATAGTGCCCATTCCAGCTGAATGTTTCCATATTGAAAGAAGACCTGCTGGCTCAAAAACAAACAAACAAAAAAAAAAAAAAAAAATATTTTATTCAATTCTATGTGTAACATTATACATTTTTAAATGGCATGATGGTGACATATGAAAAGACAGACATTTTGTATAAACATGTTTTTTGATATCTCTGATCTCCAAAATGAGTAAATCCGTTGAAAACCAGATTAACTGATTAAACCAGATTAAGTCTAAACAAATTTAGATTACAATACTTTTTTTTTTTTTAATTAAAGACAGGAGAGAATAAAAATAAGTTTGTAACTTAATCCTTTCATGGGCAAGATATTTTCATTAATAAAATGTTGGAATAATTGAATGACACTAGTATTTGGAAGAAAATTTATTTGTAAACAAGTATATTTTCACACACTTAATGAAAGTGAAATTTTCATTAATTAATTTGGTTGTTAATGGGGTAATTAGGAATTAAAATTGTGCGATGCCATAGAGGCATCACTGTCTTTCAAAAAGTTAAAAGAAAGAAAATTAATAAAGTCATATTTTAATAAGCAATTTCAAACCTTGTTTCACAATCTGAAAGTAAATGTACAATTTTCTTCTAAAAGATGCAATGTAAATTCTTAAATTTATAACAAAAGAGTTCAAATATTAATATTAGGAAAGCTGACAATTCTTTAAATTTTGAGAATTACATTTTATTCATTCATAGGGAACTTATAATATTTCATCTTTTGCATTATAAATCAAAGTCTTTTGGCAAATGTTTGGGGTCAAATGATTTCTGTTATTTGTATATATTTAGTCTGCTATACTCTGTAAGAACTCTGGAAGAGAAATTGGATATCCAGTGATTATGATTTGGAAATCCGATGGGGTTTTGGATATTGAAAAATTAGCCAGATATGGGATATTTGTCGGATATCCGTTACAGTCCTAGATAAGTTATTAGACAAGATATATATTAAAAAGATTTTATAAATATAATTTTTTTTTATCTCAAAAACTGCATGTAATTGAGAATTTATTTATTTACATAATATCAAAATCACTAAGGTATAAAATGCTCAATTAATAAAAAGGTAAAAAAAAAAAAAATAAATAAATAAAAAAATAAAAATATGAGAAAAAAAATCCTCAATAGAAAAGCATGATAAATACAAGATCTTGAAAAACTGATAAAAAGCAACTAAAGTCAACATTTTAATTAGAATAGAAAAATTTACTTTTCACCCTGTGTTTTCACCATATCATAATTCTATCACACATAAAATTCAGTCTGCCAAAAAAGAAATAACACTATAAATTTTAGTTGTCAAGATAGAATTAAGTCTAATTTTGACACTAGAATAGAAATCTAGATTTCCAATTTAGCTCACATACAAATTTTTATGAAGTTCTGCTCAACAGTTTGAGTATTGTCTAAAAGTAAAATCTTAAGGTTCACATTTAGTGTAAATTTTATCAAAATCTTTCAGTGAGGAGTATTGTTAATGTTAAAATAATGCTAAGTAAACTTTTTAAATATTCTTATAAAAATTTATATTGTCTTGTTTACAGGTTAATTTTTATGAAATTACAAATGAATGCACCGAGAGTGCACAGATAGCTTTCAAGATGGCAAAATTTTACAGACAAAACAACTGCTACTCTTCTTTTTTCTTACCATAAGATTGCTATAAATGAACAACCAAGGAGAAAAATCAAAATTGCTTTGCTTGTTACCATTTCGTGGTGTAGAGCTAGAGGGAAAGAGAAAACTGAAGTTAAGAATTGTTATTTAGCTGTGCTCAAAATTGATTTTTTGTTTACTTTTCCTGTAACCTTTTATCTGTATTAAAATCACAAGGACTGATTTCTGTCTAGAGATTGAAAAACTTTTGCCAATGCATACAATTGGTCACATTTTATAATTTTTTTTTCAATTTTAATTTCATAAAAAACGGTAAGAATATAACATATGTAATCCAATTCTAAGACAAAAAATAAATAAATAAATAAAAATAAATAAATAAAAATAAAAAATAAACATGAAAAAATAATTATTACAGTAGGTATGAAAATAAAAATTGTTAAGATTAGAAGATTAATACTTCACATTTTTATAATTCCTAAACTTTTCTTACTGAATGAATTTACATTTTATAAGAGATATTAAAAATAAGACTTTACGAATCTTTAATTATATTGATAGAAATTAATAAGAAGATATTGTCACTATGCTGATAAAAGTTTTAAAAAAGACCAACATTTTCATTTTAGTGATTGCATGAATGTTTAAAAAGAAAAAGAAAAAATCAGATACAAATTTTATTTGCAATTTCAAAAATATGATACAATATTATTAATATAATGAATTATTTACAAAAAGTCAGATCAAACAATTTAAAAACTGAAAAGTTAATCATTTAAAAAATTCAGTGTGTGCATGAACATTATTATATTATTAAGATGAACAGCAATACACAGATGTTACTCAATATGCAAAAACAAAGCATACAGATGCTCTTTAACACAACAAGTAGGAAAACTAAACACAGACATATCACAAAATCTGGTTTACAAGTACTAAAAATGATAAAGACATCTTATTCATCTTTCTTAGATTCTTGAATTTCTCCAAGTTTCTTCTAAAAAAAAAAAAAAGATTAATATAAAACAACAAATTTATTTAAATCGTGTACAAAATCAGAAATTCAAAACAGCTCAATTACACCACTTTTACTGTTTAAATTATTTTTCGACACAGTTGTTCCCAACATGGGAGGATCCAATAAGGCATCCCTTATTGGAGGGCAATAGGATTTTTCAGGAGGTCATTTTCAGATTTCTAATTAACAAATTTTTTTGCTTTCTCATGAAAGTTAAGTCATAGTCTAAAAATAAGAATAGATGAAAACATTTGAAAATAACAGAATAAAAATTAAATTTTTGAAATGTTCTTACTTAAAAAAGTTAAAATACAATAAAATTTGAATAACTGTATGAATTATTTTTAGATGTTTTGATATCTTTTTATAAATTGAAAAATCATTAATTTTATTGATTTTAACATTATTTTAGTAAAACAAACATCATTTTTTACTATTTATTTACTTTAAATGTACATCTATTCATAGTGCAATATGCCCCATGAGGGAACTTTTACATATTAAATTTTGTAGGGTATATCTAAAATTTACTAATGAAATAAATAAATCCCTATGCACATTACCGAATGAAAATGGGTAGAAAGTATACTTCCTCTGGCTCTTTAACAGACCACATACATAATACATAAACATAGTTTAATACATGCATTTTAAAATTTTAAATGTAGAAAATGTGGTGGTCAAATATAATGAGGAAAAGAAAGCCCTGCTATCAAAGAAAGGTATTATGAGGGGAGGGGGTGTGTAAAATAGTTACTTGCATCATGATTTTAGAGATGCTTAAGTGGGATGTGATAACAAAAAAGGTTGGGAACCGCTATCCCAATATCTATATGATATTACAGTAAAACTAAAATGGAATTGCAAAAGAATAAAAACAATGAATGTTTAAAAATCTTCTGTCTTATTAGGTATGCTGTCTCCGAAAATTTTATATTTCCTTCACTGGGACCATAAGATTTTTCCATTTAAAACAGAATTCGATTCGAGATAGGTTGTGCTTAAGATTTTTTCTATGTTACTTTAATAGAAACAAACATTTTCAAAAATAAATATAACCAGATAAAGTTATAGAAGGGTATATATTAACACATTAAATCAGCATTTGACATCAGAATGTTTTTTGATCTTATGATTTGTTTTTTCTTTTATTCTATTGTTTTCCAGATGTTCTGAATATTGACTTGAGGGGGTGACAAAACTTGTAAAATCGTATGAGAAATAGCAGACACTGATGTGCATTGCTTGGGCTGGAAAAAAAAAGGGGGGGGGAACAAAGATATAAACACCTGATTAACTCTACCATACATCTTATGAAAATGTGACAAGTACTGATCAGTAAACTTTACACTTGGGCTTGGACAGTACCTGTCCAATATAGCTAATTCAACCAACTAATTCTTAAGTAAAATAATAATAATAATAAAAACCTGCATTATACTTGCAACAATTACAAATGAATTTTACTTTAGAAGTTTCAATTTTAAATCTTCATAATTCCTAAGCTATTAGTAAGCTCAGAGTTTGGGGAAATTTCAGCATGGAGATCAACCTTATTATTATTTTATAAACAAATTAAAAATGTAATCATGCACAAGTTGAAATATTTTCAAATTGAAAATAAACTTTTTAGAGCTAAAATTTCAGGATGTTTTTAATAAATTAAATAGTAACTTTAACTAGTAACATTAATTTTTCATTATTTAAAACAGCTATACATATGATAATTTAATGATAGGTATTCTTAAACTATTTAAAAATGCTGATTATGCTGTCACTAAAACTATTTCAACAAGATTTCGATTAATTGAATACAACATTTAGCAAAAATTGCAACATAGTTTTTATGGTACTTCTAGGTTATCCCGTCGACCAACAAAATATCGCCAAACTATAAGATTAAATGCCAATAATGGATGATTGTGAATGTCACATTCAATAACATTAAATACGATTCACGTGTTTAAAATGTCATTAAATGATTTTTATTTTTTATTGGTATTTTTATTAATATTCTACTAATTATTTGTTTTTTCTTTATTTAAAATAAAAATTATGTCAATATGTATAATTTGGCTATTAGTTTGGCGATTTGTATAATTTGGCGAAATTGGTCGACGGGATAACAGTAGTACCATTTTTATACATAAGATATTTAATGCCATAGAAAATCAATGTAAAAAAAGCTATAGTTTTCAGAAATTATTTCAGTACAATAAATTTTGTTTTGCTCTTTTTTGTTTATTCAAAAGCTAGATCTTAAAGATGCATTAATGTAGTTTATTTAAAAAAAAAAAAAAAAAAAAAAAAAAAAAAAATGAGAATCTAACATTTTTAAATAAAAACATAACACTAACCTGTAGTTTCTCATGTTCTTGCAATAGTCTGTCATACTCCCTATTTGTTCCTTCAGCCTGATTCTTTAAAGTAGATAAATTCATTTTTGTCCTGTCCAATTCTAAAATGCAAAATTACAATTAAATGTTGGATATTGAATCATAAGTGTGTTTTAAGTTTTACAGGATTTATTACAAATAAGCCACAAACAAATGTGAAATATCACACTAAAAAACAATGGGAGGGGAAGATGGCCATCAGTCATTTCAAACCGAAGCTTTTACTGATTACACCTATTCTATTACAAAATCTTAGACCACAAACAATGTTTCATGCTCAACTATGTCTTTAACCTCTTCAAGACCTGAAGTACACAAATGCGTACCTCCATTTTTTTCCTCATAAAAATTGAACTGTTTGAGTTTTTTGCATTTTTACTTTACTTCTATACAGCTGAATGTTTTTTGCCTTCAAACAAAACCAATAAATGTCAGCACTGATGAATATTACTTTATAAAATAAATATCATTTTCATCTGAGTTTTGAAGATATCTTCAAGACATTGTGGCCAAGAAAGTAAGAAATGTTCATGATTATTTAACTTAAATGCTTTACAATAAAAAAAATTTGAGAATTCGCTGATCATTTACTTGTTTAAAGACCTTAATTTTATTATTGTGTAGATTTATATTACTAATAGTTAAACTGATGTTTTAAGGGGATTAGTACTTTAATATCCATATTTGTAAACCTAAATTACCAGACCCCTAAAGTAATGATTTCATAAAAATGACTCTTTCTGTCATCTTTGGTGTCACTTCGATTATGCAAAAGCAATAAATATAGATTTATAGTGTTATTTTATGCTCAGGATTGAAAAGGTTAATAGTTGAATATGCTGTCATCATATACAAGATTCAAAGTTTAACTTTGTTTCAAATTTCTGTGGACGTTGATTCAAGAGTTTTCATTTGAAACATCATATATCAGTTCAGTAGAGTGTCTTTTGAACAAAATGTTTATTCAAATGTTTGTATAAAAGGTGAAGTCCTAAAAATCTTGTGATTTAAAAATAGTTTTAATAAAATATCTTTTTCAAAGGGCGTTATCAATTAAAAAAAAAAAAAAGGAAGATACTTGCTATAGTTTAATATTTGAGTATTACATTGGGCAACTGACAACTGAATAGACCCTTCGGGATGAAGATTTAATAGTGTTAATGCAAATTTAGTTTTATAATACAAAACAATCAAATATGAAATAGTAAGCTGGGTCATTCTATGCCAAATCAACCAGTGACTCAACCTGACCCTTTCAGATTTCGATGAAACTCTCAGGAATAGTTCTGCCTGATGATATAAATGAGAAAAAATGTTCATAATTTTTTTTTTTCTCATCAAAATTTCATATGGTTTGTTGTTTAAATTTTGAAAAATCATTTTTTGGCTTGCTTACACGTTTTTAATTTTGAATTTCTCAAATGTAGAAAATTTTATGATCACCCATTTTAAAGAGGAGTTTATAAGGTTTAATTTGATATGCAAGTCAACTATGCTTAGTTAAAAAAAATAAAGTTTTAAATTTGAAAATTTTTTTAGATAGTCATTTTTAAAAATTTTGAAAAAATTGTATTTTTGTTATAATATTATAAGCTTAAAATTCTGAAATTTTTAACATGTGATTTCAATGGGATAAAAAGTTATTCTGGTTGTCTCCGCTTTGAAAATATTGATCTGCAGTGGAACACTTATATCGGCCCATAATTATTCGAGCCCATCGGATTATCGTTATTCTATTTTGTTATTTATTTTTAAATTTGTGAATAATTCTTCCACTGAAAATCATTTTATTTGAAAACACAGTAAATATAGCAGCAATAAGCATGCAGGATCCTAACCAAAGCATTTGACAGTTTTCTCTTATTTAGGAACTACAGTGGAGCATCGTTTATACGACGCCGAAGGGACTATGGATAAACGTCGTATAAACGATAACGTCGTACAATCGATTTTCACCTCTAAAACTAAAATTAATTTTGTTTTCACTTAATTTTAATGTTTAATGTGTTGATTTTCATAAATTTGTAAATTAAACAAACAAATAACCAAAATAAATACATGAATAAAAAGTTAAAAACTAATAAGCAATTTAAATATGCGTACCTTTATTTATTTTTTACTTTTGATGATTTTACGTAGTATTATGAAAAAATTGTCTATGGTTGTTGGGACAATGGGTCAGGAGATAAACATTTCAACTCTACTTGACGAAAAGGTTCCTCCACAGAGTAAGGAATTTCTTTACAGAGAATCATATATCATATACTATAATGGTAACTTCTTTAAGGGTTCCTCTTTTGCAGGACATCAGTTCCTTTCCTTTTAAAGGCGAAGACCAAACACACTGCGTGGCCAATTAAAAGTCGCCATACTGATAACAGTTAGAAGGATGGTCTATTTCCAACTTAAAACAGGTTGGAAAAGCTGACTATCCACGCAAAAAGAATGTTTCCTCCAATGTAATCCGTTACTTGTAAGCTGATTTTTCAGACTAATCGAACTCCAGCCTTACATTGTTATCATGTGGGGTACATTTAAACACGCTTTTTGGTGTCAGTCATAGCTGCCAGCTTCGTCCCATTCTTAAAATACACAAGAAAAATAAACAAAAATAAAGCTATAGAAAATCGAAAAATTGACGTATAAACGATTTTGTGCGTTGTATAAAAGATATATTTTTACACAAAAATGAATAGGAATGGATTGGGACCACACTAAAATGTCGTATAAATGTAAACGTCGTATAACTGATCGTCGTATAAACGATGCTTTACTGTATATAATGTGCTGTATTGGTTGATTTTTTAATAAAATCAGAATATATTTCAAACTATGCCGTCAAAATAGGCATTTGAGCCGATTTTCGCTTAAGATGATTCTGATAAAACCAGTTCTTACAGAAAAATGAAATTAAAAAGCTTTCAAAAGCAGCCAAAAAAAGTTGATAAACTAGGCTTATCTGTAATCCTATTTTATTTTTTAATGTTGAAATGAGCACTCTTTGAAATCTACCTCTGCCTATAGGATATGCCAACAGGGATTTTTTGAGAATCAATTCTTTTCTGTCCCCCCCCCCCCAAAAAACAACAACAACAACAACAATACTGATTTTATAAAAGAAAAAATTTCCATAATTTAAAATGAAGAAGTCGTGTCATTTTCATTTCAATTCATTTTTGAGAATCAATTCTCTGTCCCCCCCCCCAAAAAAAAAAACAACAACAATACTGATTTTATAAAAGAAAAAATTTCCATAATTTAAAATGAGTTGTGTCACCACATTATGAGCTTTTATCTTTGACAATTAAATAAAATTACCTTCTTTAGTTGACTTAAGTGTTTCTTTGAGAGATTTGATTTCTGTTTCCAGTTCTTCTTTCTTCAGATTTGCAGCATTATCACCAGCTCCATTCTAATTAATATAGAAAAAGATTATGAGCAATATATAAAAATTATTTCTTTGTGAAAAAAATAAATAAGCAGTTGGGTTATTTCATGTGAAATCAACCAAAAAAATTTAATATTCAACCTGACCATTTCAGATTTCAATGAAACTGCCATTGATGATTCTCTATAATAATATAAATTAGATCATATTTTTTATTTTTGGCTTTAAATTTTCATACAACTATTTAAATTGTGAAAAATGGTCATTTTTTGGCTTCCAATTTTGAATTTCGCAAGTTCTATCAAACATAGAAAATTTTATGACCACTCATTTTAAAGTGGCGTTTATAAGGCTTAATTTGATATGCAAATTGACTATGCATTGAAAAAAAAATTAAAAATTTTTAAAAAAATATGCTGTAATATTATAAGCTTAAATTTCTAAAATTTTTAGAGTGGGATTTCAATGGGATCAGAAGTTATTAATTAAAAGCTGAAAATTACCATATAAATTATAAATAAATAACAAAATAGATAGAATTAATTGTTATTTTAATTAATTTTTAGCTTTTATTTCATAACTCCTGATCCCATTGAGATCCCACTCTAAAAATTTCAGAATTTTAAGCTTATATAATTACAACAAACATACAACTTTTTCAAAAAATTTAAAAACTACCACCAAAAAATTTTATAATAAAAAAAATTTTACTTTTATTTTTTTAACTATGCATAGTCATCTTGCATATCAAATTAAACCTTATAAATTCCTCTTTAAAATGAGTGATCATAAAATTTTCTACATTTGATAGAATTTGAGAAATTCAAAATTAAAAACATGTAAGCAAGCCAAAAAAACGATGACTTTTCAAAAATTAAATAATTAACTGTATAAAATTTTGGTGTGAAAAAAAAAAAAAAAAAAAAAAGAAAAAAAATTATGGTCATAAATTTTCATTTATATCACCAGGCATAATGATTCCAGAGAGTGTCATCGAAATCTGAAAGGGTCAGGTTGAGTCACTGGTTGATTTGTCATGGAATGACCCAGTTGATAATAAGAGTGTAAATGTATTAAATTCTAATTATGAATAATTAGGGTGATAATTTATTAAATTGTTTATATTTCATTTAACATTGATGTTCAAAAACAGTTTTATCGATCTACATCTCAATTTTGGGATCCAAAATAGGAAGAATTTATTTTTTATTTTCCTAAAAAGTCTTAATAGTCTAATATAATTTATGATCTACATTTATTGTTTCTCTCTCTTTTTTTTTTTTTTTTTTTTTTTTTTTTTTTTTTTATGTTATGTAAAATCATATTTATACAGCAAATTGCAATGTTTTCTCTATCAGTTTTTTTATTAATTGCTTTACTTTTTATTCGACAACTGTTTTCAATCCACAGCTAAATGATGTCTGCCCTCAGATTTTTATTTTTCTATTGTTTCCCATTAAGTATTTTGGCCATCCATAGGTCTTGATGTATTTCAAATTTTGTCATTTAATCTTATCCTTGATTGAAGTTTTTAGAATGAGTGCAAATGTATACCATGAACCTGATTTAAAATAGCAGTGAACAACTTGGTGATCACAGATAGGTTAAATACAAAATGCCATTAAATATTAAAGAGGAAAGAATGATTTTCAAACAAAGAAATCAGGTACTTCTACTCCAGAGGCAAAATTTATTTGGAAGTTGGAAGTGGTTTTAAAATATTGTAGTCAATTTTGGAAGAGAAACAAGATATTATAGTAGTGAACAAAAGACCAATCAATACTCTACAAGAAATTTTAAAAAGGACATAATTTGTGAAGTGCACAAAAAAATTAAAAGAAACAAGAAGGTTGAGGAAGAAATACAGAATTTTAAAAATGAATAAAAATAACCCAAAATAAACAGTTGAATATGCAGAATTATGTAAAATGATAAGGAAGTGCATTAAAAGCAATATCTGAAAACTTAACTGATTTATCAAGAAAGTTCTTGAAAATAAAAGTAAAAAGTAAGATTGAAGATAAAATAACAACTTGAAGATAAAGTATGAATATAATATTAAAATATGTCATATGTATAAAATATATATAACTTTAAAGATAAAATAATATCAAATGTTTGATATATGCAAGATAACTTTCATCTTACAGTTTGTTCTTTCATTAGTTTTTCAGCTGTTTCAGAAGCACTTTTGGCTTGTCTCATCGATGCTTCAGCACTTGCCATTAGTTGTGCTTGTCGTGACAAGAGGGAACCAATGCGTCGAATAACTCTAATGCAAAAGAATAAAACAATTATTCACTATTAATACATAAAACTGAGATTTACATTTTTTCTTTGACATGAACCAAAAATTATAGGATGTCTTGAAACAGAAAAAAATGAAACTTATGTTACGCATAGATTATGCATAATTTTCCAATTAATGTGCACATATTACAGTATGTTACATTTCAACCCACTATATTGTTCCTAAGTCTATCTGAAAGATACACCAAACTCATTAAAATTGACATCGAAAACTGGTTAGAGGCATTATTTAAAATGTATTTCAGATATTCAATGCTAACCCTAATTATTGCTTAATTTATACAGTTTTTTTCATTAATTAAAATTATAATTAAAAGAAAAACATATTGCACAACAATTTCAATTGCAGCTCCAAGATAAGTCAGGGATAACAACATTGTTTCCTTAGCTCTACTGCCAGGAAAGTGGTTAAAGTTTAGGTTTAAAATCTTCTCAAAAACATTTTAAAATTTTTTATCGGATGAGATACTATTCCAGGATTTTTTATTAATAAAAAGATCAGTAGATTTTTCTTCAAATTAAGGCACATGAGTTCAGTGTACACTTTATAGACACTATGTGCTGTGCATGCATACAGTCATGTTCCGGTTAACCTTTAAAGTTATGGGAAACTCAGTATTATTTAAGGAGCCCCTTTCATTCAAGAAGAATTTTCTAAATTAGAAATATTCAGAAAATCACTAATGATATAAATGTTATTCTAAAGAGTCGCAAAGATAAATTCACATGTATTTCATAAAATCTTATGTTCTATTTGATATACACAAAAAAATTCTCTGAATATATGTACAAACTGAAAAATTGTGATCATGTGGTTGAAACTGATCAATTACATGAAAAAAATTATTTGCTACTAGCATTAACACATGGCTTCACTCACACAGAATGTAAGCTTTTCTGGTACCATTTAATTATTCTATCGACTAATATCGCTAAATTATAGAGATTGCCAAAGTATTCGCCAAGTTTTGCAAATTTACGATTAACTAATATTTCTTAAAATAAAAGAATAGATTAACTTTCAATAAATAGAAAATCATAATGTTTGGCATAATTTCAAAAAAATGTTATACATTTAGAATTATAATAAATGGCGCATTTGCATACATTTTGGCAGGAAGTTAGTATAACCAGAAAATACCGTAAGATAGCCAAAAAAGCTTTGTTCAGAACTACCCCAATTTGCTGTATACTTTGTTTCACCTTAACTTGGCAGCACTGATTATACTACAAGAGCCGAATTGCAGCCGTTACCATAGAAACCAGGGTTGGCTCGAACGGCACAGGATTGCTAATAAATAAGGGAAATCGCCGTTTTGGCGGAAAAATACATAATGAATGTGCAAAAATCGGTATGTTTTGAAGTTCTTATGAAATTAATTTTATTACATAATCATTTATTAAAATAACGACTATTATTATTATTTTCTTAATTTTACCTTTTTTTAAATTCATTTCAATGCTATTTCATATTATATTGTTGATCCGTCTAGCATAGTGATGGGCGATTCTGGAAATTTTGAGAATCGATTAAAATCGATATCGTATAAAACAACATCGATCATAATAAGAATCGATTTCTCAGTTCTAGAATCGATACTAGAATCGATATTTCGATAGTCAGGTACACACAGAGAAGATCCAAGTTACTAATTCCAAAACTTAGACAATCAGCAGGACAGTAATTACCGCCTCCCACCCCCCCCCCCCATCACCATTTAGGGAGGCATAGAATTAAGCTATTGCAGATTTTAGAATCGGATAGTAAGAATTTTAAATTTTAAAATGATTGTCACTTATGGTTGTCACTTACACAAAAACTTCGACAAATTTGAGAGACATAACTCAACTAATAACAACACTGAGTAACTTGGCATTAAACCGAGGATAAAGAGTGCCAAGAGCGTGTAACTAGGATGGGGAACAAGGAGTAAAAACAAAAAAAACTTTTTTTTTTCTTCTAATGCCAACCAAATGTTACACGAGATAGTTTGGAAGAACAAAAAATATGCCCCATTCCCAAGGGGGCAGGTAAACCCCACTCTTGACGGAAGGGCGACCATAGCCCAAATGTATATTTTGTCGAAGTTTCAAAATGAGGATTTACAATAAAATAGAACGAGAATTGGACATTTAAACAATTGCATGCATACTTTGAACGGCCCATTTAGTAAAGATTGGCGAGGAAGGAGGGGGGGGGACGAGGGATTAGGACGAACTTGAAAAAAAAAAAAACATAATTAACTAATAACCCATCCTAAACAGAAATATAGTGTTTTAGGTAGTGTTGAATTCATGGGGTGGCCTGCGGGGAACATGCTTTGAAACAATAAAAAGTGTCAAGAGCATGTAACTAGGTGGAGAGAGGGGTAGTAACAGAAAAAAACGAGGAGATAAAAGCTTTATAACGAGATGTTACATGAGATGGTGTGGAAGAAACAAAAAATATGCCCCCCACCTAAGGGGGCAAGGTAAATCCCAAACAGACAGAAGGGCGACCCCGGCCCAAATGTATCTTTTGTTGAGGTTTCAAAATATGGATTTATAACAAAACAGAACGAGGATTAGACTTTTTTAAAATCGCAGTCATAATTTGAACGAACCTGTAACTGTAAGTTAAGATTGGTGAGGAAAAGGGGGGGGGGGGCGGTAGGACGGGCGAACATGAAAAAAAAATTGTGGCACTCTGAGAGTGCCGATAGAAGTGAAACCTTGAACAATTACCTGTGTATTTTTTGAATCATTAGGATATATAATTTTGAATCGTCAGGAAATACTTTTAAATGAATAAAAACAGTTTCTATAATATTAAAGAATGTATTCATCTCTCTAAAAAAAAAAAACCGCGCGATACCATATATCCAGCTATTGTAGTTAACTCACTATAACTACTTTCTTACATTTTAAAACGCGATAAGTACACCAACCAAAATTAGACCATACTATCGATACCTTAATCCTTATCCAAATAAATCATTTTGTATTAATGCCTGTTACAATATCTGTAGATTACTTTTTGAACTATTCAAATCGGACATTCCATTCAAAAGATATTACGAATTTAAAGATGACAATCTAAAGAAATAATAGCGCTGCTGAGTACTCGGTGGCCAATAAGCTTAGGGATTACGTGTGCAATCAAACGATTGCGGATTCGAACCCCAGTTTTGCTAATATGTATCAATGTTTTTTTTTTTTTTTTTTTTTAAATAGAAGTTTGAAAAATTAAAATTTTAACACATTATGGGTCCGTAACGTGACCTGAAATGATGAGAGAAAATTTCTTATGCTAGATTTGTAATGTATGAAGCATAAGCTTTCAATAGACATATTGTATCAAGAAATGAGAAAAAACCCCTCTGCCCTCCCCCCCCCCCCAAAAAAAAGGTCTTATAGGGGAAACCGGGAAACTGGAATAGCAAAAAGAACGGCGAGAAATGGTTAGCTATACTAGAATTTTTCTCATCACTGTAACTCCTATAGAAGCAAAGTTATAGCCTTTTAAAGATTGAAATGAAGTGAAGAAATAAGCAGAATTAGATGAGTGATCGACAGGGGGGGAGGGGTCCACAGCTCTGGGGGTGCCATGTAGCTTAACTACATGACTAGCTAGAACTTTTAAGTTAAAAATGGTAGAGAATTAAATGAGCGAAATTTTAAGGTGTATATTGGGGGAGGGTGCAAGGTGTATATTGGGGTAAGGTGTATATTGGGGGGGAGGGGTCCACAGCTCTGGGGGTGCCATGTAGCTTAACTACATGACTAGCTAGAACTTTTAAGTTAAAAATGGTAGAGAATTAAATGAGCGAAATTTTAAGGTGTATATTGGGGGAGGGTGCAAGCCTCCCCCCCTTAAATATTTTTTTATTTCTTTTGAAGAAACAAAAAAATATGCCCCCGGCGGGGCGCAGATAAACCCCAAACGGGCGGAAGGGCGACCCTTTATTTATCTTTGTCAAGGATTTAAAATGTGGATCTAAAATAAAATAGATCGAGAATTGGACATTTTAAAAACTGTATGCATATTTCGAACGGCCCTGTAAGTAAAAACTGACGCGGAAGGGGGGGGGGATTAGAAGAGACGAGCGTGAAAAATAAAACATAATAAACTAATACTTCAAGTAACTAACAGTAGTTCTAAACAAAAATATAGCGATTTAACCTAGTATCGAATTAATGGGGTGGCCCGCAAGGGATTACCCCCCCCCCCAGAAGTTATGAGATTTCATGCTTTTTAATGCACAAATTGCGATTCCCCTTCTCTTACAGAGCTGTAAAACATGATGCCTTCCTCCGGAGTCGCAGAAAAATACCTGCAGAGTTTCCCCAGAGGGTTTCAGGGGGGCGCTCCGCCCCTCCTGCCCTTTAGTTTGAAAAATAACGCCCCTCTCGTCCCTCATCCAAAAGCTAGCGCCCCTCTTGTCATTCATTCAAAAAAAAAAATAGCACCCTTCTTGCTCCACATTTGAAATACGCAGCACTCCAGCGATGATCCGAACGCGCTAGGGCGCGTAAAATTGCGCAAAAAATCAGCAACGGAACGCAAAAAATATCCTCATACGCGTCCCGTGAGACGGGTAATTTCATCAAAAAATCACAAAAAAAACGTCATGTTTCGTTAAAAATCGCGAAATAACGACTAATTTACGGCGAGATTCGCAAAAAAAAAAAATGGCTAATTTCGTCACGAAATTTCACAAAACGGTAGATTTCCTCAAAAGATTGTGGAAAAATGACAAATTTCTTCCAAAAATCGCGATTAAACGGAAAATTTTGTCAAATGAGTCGCAAAAAACGGCAACTTGAAGTAAAATTTGACGTTTTTTCGCGATTTTTTTAGCAAAATATTCCGTTATTTGCGATCTTTTAACAAAATCTGCTGTTTTTGCGATCTTTTAACAAAATTGGCCGTTTTTAAGTGATCTTTTAACAATATTTGCCGTTTTTTTACGATCTTTTAACAAAATTGGCCGTTTTTAAGTGATCTTTTAACAATATTTGCCGTTTTTTTACGATCTTTTAACAAAATTTACCTTTTTCTTCTTTTTTTCAAATTTTTGATGAAATTTCTGTTTTTTCACGACTTTTTGAACCACTAGATTCTAGATTCAACTCTATAAAAGTGCCCTTAAAAATGAAAAAGTGCCCTGAAAAATGTAAAAAGTGCCCTTTTCAGAACAGTAGCGCCCTGCCCTTTTTTAAACCTGGGGGAAACTCTGATACCTGCATTCAACACTGATTTAGCCTAGAAAAAGAAAAAAAAATCGAAATCGAATCTAAAGATCGAAATCGAATCTAGAGATCGAAATCGAATCTAGAGATCGAAATCGAAAGTTCGACATCGAATCTAAAGATCGAAACCGAATCTAAAGATCGACATCGAATCTAAAGATCGATCTTACGAGCAGAATCGATTTTACATTTTTACTTTCTTTTGTAACTTTACAAGAAGAGAGTATTAGAAACGTGAAAAATTTTGACTTCCCGTTTTCGATGGATTTATATATTTTAGAAGGTCTTTAACACGATTTCATGGTTTTTAAGAAATATCTGTCTGTGTGTGTGTGTGTGTGTGTCACTCTGTAAGTCTGTATACGACAAAAATTTCTGACCGTTTTATCTCAAGAACAAAGGCACGGAATTCCACAAAACTTTAGATTTAGTTTGACCTTGATATAAACTGAATCTAATTAATTTTTGGTGTATATAGCCTAACAGGTGGCGCTGCTATGCTGTATTTTTTGCGATTTGCGCAACAGCTATATCTGAATAACGAATGAACGGATTTTCATCACATTTTAGATCCAGTTAGTCCTTTACATGAATTGATGTTTTTTGCATTTTGATGTATATAGCTTCCCAGATGGTGCTGCTATACTTAATTTTTCACAATTTCCACTCAGCGCCATGTGAAAGGGGGGGGGGGGGGAGCGAAAGGAAGCGGTCATTCTGAGCACGGAAATTTAGGGGGCGCCAAATTTTTACTACTAACATCACTTCTAGCCTATTACAAGAAAAAGTTAATAGGGGGGGGGGGGGGCTAAATTGGAACTTTGAACTGGGCGCAGTTCTTTTTTCGCACGCCCCTGTTTCCATTTTAGCTTTATCTCAAGAACTAATGCACGGACTTTCATAAAATTTTAGATTCAATTAGTCCTTGATATTATTTGATCTAATTACATTTTGATGGAAATCGCTTAAGAGATGGCGCTGCTATACTGCATTATTCATGATTAACGCAATAGCGCTATCTCAAGAACGAATTTTCATCAAAATTGAGATTCAGAAAATATCTGACATAGATTAGTGTTATTTAGTTCTTGGTGTAAATTGCCCTACAGGTGGCGCTGATATGCTGCATTTTTTATGATTTCGCAATAGCTGTGTCTCGCGCTTTCATGGATTTTCATCAAAATTCCGATTCAGCTGGTACCTAATAAAAATTGATCCTGATCAATTTTTGGTGTACATCACTCAACAAAAAACGCTATTTTGCAGGGAGGGGAGAGGGGGTTCTGAGGTTTCTTTAATTCTTCTATCTTGAAACTAATACACTGAAATTTTGGAATTGGCACATCCGTCTATTTTATCTTCGACTTTTGGAGGAAAATGAAAATTATATTACCTTCAGAGAAATCGATTAAAAATTTTTAAGTATCGATTAAATCGATTTAAAAAATCGAAATCGCCCATTACTAGTCTAGCATTGCCCGGCCCACAAAATTTGAAAAATATTTTAAAAATATCGAAAAGTTTTTAAAAATTTGCAGAAATTCCGGAAAAACTTTATTGAAAAGATATTTTTTTCTAAAATAAACTAAAAATTTGAAACAGAATTTCATGCATGAATGTAAGTTTTTTTAAAAAAAATTTTTAGTGATAGATTTTTCATTTTGATGTGATTTTTTAAAATCGCTAGGTCAAAATTTATATGTTTAAGCTCCAAATTTGAAACCAAATACCTTTTACAAATGTTCAAAAAAGAAAAGCCTCAAAAAACAAAAAAATCTATAAATTGCTTTAAAATATCGAGAAAAGAAACAACTGTACAAAATCTAAATGAATTTTATTGAAAAGAGAAAAGCCAAAAAAGTGAATGCCAAATTTTTTGAAAATCTAATTAAAACAACAAATTTTTTTATTTATACCCAACCACCGGCAAAAATCTGGAAAAAGCCAGGTACCACGCTGTCAGACTGAGCACCTCTCAACTTTAATGTATATAAAATTATAGCCATTTGGGAGCAAGAACGTCATGATTTTTAAAAATTTAATTTTTTTTTATTATCGCCCCCGTTTTTGCTTTAAAATACACAATTTCTGATAAAAAGCTTGTTTCGTAAACAATTACATGTCTAATTACTAATATAAAATATGTTTTTATACTTTAATTCTAAAATTTTAATTATTAGTTAGAAATTTCAAAAATTATATTAACTGCAAATTAGTAATTTCATTAGCTAGTAATATCCAATAACATTATGTACGTAAAAATTTTATGATAATTATGGAAAACTATATTAAATACAACATATTTTTACATTCATTAAAATAATTAAAAACTGCATTTAACACTAAATTTCTAACTCCGTTTAAAATTAAAGGGCTACTTCACTTATGCAAAAACAATTTAATCCTATGGCCGATTTTTTTTTAAATAACTCGTTTGAATTTCGGAATTTTTTTTTTTTTTTTTTAATTGCATTAGATAGTTGAGCTCAATCTTTACAAAGAACTTTTTTTCATTTTTAGGTTTTGTCAGTAGGATTTTTTATTTTTCGGAGGGGGGAGGGAGATTTTTCAATTTTCAGACTTTGTTTTGAAATGAAATCATCCTAGTAAAAAAATTTTTGAAACAAAATTGAAAAAGTAAAAAGGGTCTTTGTGAAGCTTGACCTCAAGTGTCGAATTTAGGAGGTGGCGCATTACCGTAGCTGAAAGTGAACAATAGTGGGGAAGGGGGGTCATACTTTTAGTTTCTCTCTTTCTGACGCAGAAAGATAAATTAGTGCATATTTACATTATAGATAATATGTTTCTTATTAAATTATTGTCCTAACTTCATTTTATGCTAAGAAAAGAATAGGATGATGAAAAATTTGAGTATATAACTTGTCAAAAATTAAATATTATGTTAGCTTCATACAAATAAATATGATGAGCAAATATTGAAACATTTATTTTACATACAATTTAGTAATTCTGCAAAACTGTGAAACGGCCTAAACACTAAATTAGATTTTAGAACAGAAATTAACTGAGTTAGCTTGGAATCTTTCTCAGGGGGGGGGGGGGTCAAAATATTTTAGGGGGGCTGAGCCGCCTGTAGCACCCCCTTAACTACAGCCCAGAGATGGCGTGGGAGACATTCCTTTCCGGAACAATAAGACTGCCCCCCCCGAAAAATTTGAGATTATAGATTTTCAATGGCCAAAAATTGCAATTTCTCCCGCTAGTTTAAAAATATCCCCCCCCCCTCCCTCCGAAGTCGCAGAAATCCCTCCTGGAGAAAAGTATTTGAATTCAACACTGTCGACCTCAGATATGAAATCCAAAGCTAATAATTTAAAAATACTAAAACGCAAATTAGATATTTTTAAAAATTTCTTCCATCGAAGTAATATTAGCGAGCGGGATATTTCATGAGTAAAATAGCATCTTAATAATTATTAAACAATTGATTACCCAAGTAGTAACATAATATTAATATAACTTTATGCTTCAGAACTTTTCATAAAAACAATAGGAATGCGATGATTGACAGAGCACTGGAGTTGACACTCTTAAAAAGCACGCCAGATATTTAACCTTGAAGATTGGTTCCTCGCCAAAGGAGAATTTTTTACGCCAACATTTTTACTTTATACGTACGCTTAAAATAGAAATTACTTTTGAATTAAATACTTTTAACAGCGAAATTACTTTAAATATACAGTAGACTCCCTCAAATCCGCAAACCAGAAATCCGCAACTCTAAAATCCGCACATATTTTATGAATGTAAACAATGAAAATTTCAGTTTGGATATTGGGACAAAATTTGCTTTTTTAAATTTTATATCGATTCCATATATTTTTTAATTTGTAATTTTCTTAGTAATATTCTATTCATGTTTTCTTCATGAAGGAAGAACACATTTTTTTGGAAAAAATTCAAGATATTGCTGATATCACTGGTAATTACATTCTTCTTACCAAATATATTTATGTATTAATCAAGATTTTTTGGTTATTAAGCCTGGCTAAACTTGAAAGAAAAAATCCTTATTTCACGATTTTGATGTGAATTAGTAATGTACTTCTATGAGGCAAGTTGTGTTGAATAATTTTGGAAAAATACATTTAATCTTTATAATGAATATTTAATCATACACTATTGATTATTAACTTGACCTTTGCTGTTAATACTTTAATCATTTAAAAAACTATCTAAATTTTTATTATTTTAGTTTATTACTTATTTTAATATTTTATTATATTGTAAGCATTCATTATAGTTCTGATTGCACTGTTAATTGCACTCAAATTACTATTTAAAAAATGTAAACAAAGTAATGATCAGAAATTCGCAAAATTCTAAAATCCGCACAACCTCTGGTCCCAAGCTGTGCGGATTTGAGGGAGTCAACTGTATGTTACAAAATCTCGAATTTATTAATTTATAAATATAACCATATAAATTTCTACGCGTCTTCCTCATAAGATTAAAAAATATCGGAGAACTATTTTTCACGGCGGAATGTTATTCTCTCTACCTTTCACAGTGCTGCCAAGTTAAGGTGGAATAGAGTATAGACTCGAGTATGGAATAGGACTTCTTTAAAAACATAAAACCAATATAACCCTTTTTTAAGTTAAGTATGTGGAAAATCACGCTTGGTAACATAAACCTATTATATAATGCATATGATATAAAATTCACCTACTTTCCAATCAGGATCAGTAGTTATAGCTAGATGTAAATACATCTCGCATTGTCGTAATATTTTATATTTAGCATCTACGATATACTATCATGCCATTATTTTCAATCCTCGGAACGGTCCTTTCTGGGAAAAGGGGCACCAATATACTTTATACATTATTTTAGTGATAGTTTGCTATAATAACTGCAAGGTAAAGCGGTACTTTTATGTTATTCGTGCACATGTGTTGAATCGCCAAATATTGTTTGATCATCATGGTTCTTATTACATTTGTTTCATTTAAAATATAAATATTTCACTTATTTTATTTTACAAACATCCATGTGAAATACACACATAGCAAACATTTAAAATACATAACTTTTACACATTTCATTAAAAAGACAAAAGAATGGAAATCAGAAATAAAACTGTAAAGCAAAACAATCTATTTCATCATCAAAGTAATTTTTCTAATTTTCCTGTGCAAAAAATAAATTTAATACTGCTATCAGAGAGAAATGCACCGGGCTAACATAAATGAATGGAAAAACATTTTCTCTTAGTGGGTTTCTAAGACATTTGTAAGAGAAATGGGGACAGGAGTCTTAGATGTCCCACGTTGGTGCAATTTCCCTTTGTCAATTTGGCAAAACTGTTTTTGAATTTTTCTTTAAGCGTTGATATTTACGATTTATTGCAATTTTGATATTTACTTCTTATAAAACTGTTTTTTTTTTTTTTTTATTGCTTCAACTGTAGTTTCTTTTTTTAAAATAATTTGTTAAAACAAAATATCTTGACCTACTATATGAAATATAATATCGCCACTTTGTTGTAACCGCGCCAACATGGTGTATATATGACACTTGTATCGAGAAATATAAATGAAAAATTTTGTAAGGTAAGAATGATGGTCTAAACAGATATCACTCCGATGTCTATACTATTAAATAATAGCCAAGTTCAGCGTCAAATATGAGTCATGAATTGCTTTATAAATAAATAATGTAGAAGAATACATTATATATTAAAAACTTTTTTTGAAAATTAACAAACTAACAGTGCTAAAAACTGTTTATTAGAACTATTTAAAAAGACAAAATATTTGATAAAATGGATCACCGGATTGCAGAATCCTCGCCTCCTTCTATATGACTCTACAAGTAAGCAATACATAACTATATAATAAAATCTTCCACGGAAAATATCTAGCCAACAGTATAAGTTCCATCGAAATCCATTTCACAGAACCCCACCAGTGGTTGAGAGGTTCTGATGTTGAAACTGGTCAACAGCAGATGCTGGGTTCGAACCCAATGGCGATCGTCGGCCTAATCATTCGGAGTTTTCTGTGGTTTTCTTCAAACCTTCGCTTTCCTTCCGTAAATACAGATTAGGTTCCCTTAGAAAGACTCCCACAGTGGGCACCCCCCCCCCCAGGGCCTATATCCCGCGTGTTGATAATTTGCCCTTCATAAACAAAACCAAACCAAAACATTTCACGGAATCTTAAAAATGTAAATTTTCATAATCGAATTCATCTGATTATAGAAATTTTTACCAGAAAATCAACGCATAATGCTATATTACATATAGAAAACTTCCATGAGAAAATATCTACCAGTACAAAATCGTCAAAATCCATTCAGCCAAACTCGAGTTCTAATAGCTGAAAAGAAATTTTCATTACAATTAAATTACATTAGAATTTAAATATGTAACTCTCTATTTTCCTAAGATTACTTGCTATTTATATAATTCATATTTGAATGTAACAAATTTCTCAAAAAAGTTGTTGTACAATTGAATATTTTTCATTATTGTTATCATTTGGACCAATGTCATACTCATGCTTTTTTTGCTTAAAATCAAACTGCTTCGCGACAAAAGTAAAATGAAAATCCTAATATATTTGTAAAAATCCTATTATATATCTTAAAAATATTGAAAAAAAAAAAATCTTAATACACTTAAAAAACTTTTTTAAATAAAATTTTTGGGTCATTCCATGCCAAATCAACAAGCGACTCAACCTGACCTTTTCAGATTTCGATGAAATTCTCAAGAATCGTTCTGTCTGATGATATAAATGAGAATATATGTTCAGAATTTTTTTTGCATGAAAATTTCATATAGTTACTTATTTAAATTTTGAAAAATCAATTTTTGGCTTGCTTACATGTTTTTAATTTTGAATTTCTCAAATTGTATCAAATGTAGAAAATTTTATGACCACTCATTTCAAAGAGGAGTTTATAAGGTTTAATTTGATATGCAAGTTCACTATGTATAATTAAAATAAATAAAATTTAAAATTTTTAAACATTTTTTAGATAGTTATTTTTAAAAATTTTGAAAAAAAAAATGTATGTTTGTTGTAATATTATAAGCTTAAAATTCTGAAAATTTTAGAGTGGGATCTCAATAGGATCAGGAGTAATTAAATAAAAGCAAAAATTACCATTAAAATAGCAATTTAATTCCGGGGATACAGAATATATCCGATCCAGCGATCTAGGATCGGAGGAAATTTCAGCCATCTGGGGAAATTTTGCAAAATATACAATTGATTTTGATTTTAACAATGAATTACAAAATTTCCTGATATAAAAAAAAATGTCTCTATAAAAAGATCCGCGTGACGACTTTCACAAAATCACTCTCAAAATAATGTATACAGTATATACTTGTACATAAATTGAGAAATTTTGAAGAAAAAAATGGTAGGTGCTGGGTTCAAACCCAATCGCGACCGTCGGCCTAACCGTTCGGAGTTTTCCGTGGTTTTCTTCGAACCTTGCGTAAATACGGGTTAGGTTCCCATAGAAAGACCCCCACGGAGGGCATCCCACCCCTTAGGGCCTATATCCCATAGTGTAGATAATTGGCCGACATACATACATAACATAACATAATTGAAGAAAAAAAAATTATACCTACGGTAATACAAAATGTATGTAAGACTATAACAAATCGTAAAATTTTGGATTCTTTTTAATTTTTTATCATTTTAAACCTATTTTTTTTATCTATTTATTTTTTATATTTATTTATTTATTTTGATTTATTTAACGTATATACAAACATGTATAGCTCTGAAGCTTTTTCTACTGCTTTACTCTCTAGCTTGTATTCGACCATTCTAACGCACTTGGAATTTTAAAATTCATTTTCTTGCTGAATTTTTCTATGCACCAAGACTATCCGATTGATCACTGTCGATCGGAGATGAACAGGAGCAGTACGACTTCTGTATAAATTCCATTTACCATCTGCATTGGTTCATCGTGAAATTTTAGGGAAATTTTCATTATGGATTGGGGTAAATGTTGGGAATAAAAGCATTTTCTGTACCCCTGTTTAATTCTATCTATTTTGTTATTTATTTAAGGTCCGTATGGCAATTTTCAGCTTTTATTTCATAATTCCTGATCCCATTGAGATCCCACTCTAAAAATTTCAGAATTTTAAACTCATAATATTACAACAAACATACAATAAATATAAAAATAACTATCTAATAAATTTTCAATTTTCATTTTTTTTAATCTATACATAGTCAATTTGCATATCAAATTAAACCTTATAAACTCCTCTTTGAAATGAGTGGTCATAAAATTTTCTATGTTTGATAGAACTTGAGAAATTCAAAATTGAAAATATTTATGAAAGTCAAAAAATGATTTTTCAAAATTTAAATAATTAATTGCATGAAAAATTAAAGCGATAAACAAAAAATAAAAATATGCTCTAGTTTATATCATCATAGAGAGGCAGTTTCATTAAAATCAGAAATGGTCAGGTTGAATATTTAATTTTTTTGGTTGATTTGACATAGAAACACCCTTTTGTTAGATTTTTCTTATCCAGGTGCTAAGTATGGCCAACAAACAGGATAAATTGCCAGATCTTCAAAATGAATACTTCTTTTACACCATACAAACATTTCTTTTGTTAAATAATAATATGTCTCATTAAAACTGTATTTTTTAAATTTCAAATAAAATCATTAATAATTTTTTTTCATTTCATTTTTCGAGATAACTGCATCTTTTATTTTCTAATTGTGCACGTTTCAATTTTTAACAAAATGATAAAATAACATGCCGTCGCTTAAATCGTAAAGTTATGCCAATGGTAACCTCTTGGTCCAAAATAACAAAACTTTTCATCATAATTCTACAAATAATCTGCATAGAACGATGTACTATACATGTAAACCCTCCTAAAAATAATATCTATTTAACAGTGCAAGTTTCATCAAAATCCGAGTAGTAGAACCGAAGGAGTAGGTGGAAAACCGAAATTTTCCATTTGTATTTTTTATATATATATATAAGTAGATGAAAGGTATTTTTTATGAAGTGTTTAAAAAAGTTTATACATATACTCATATATATAGATGAGTTAATAATTTGAAAAGGAATCCGATAGAATTAACTCGGCATAAAATTTGGGAGTCCCTATTTTCTCAATTCTGGTCCTGCAAAATTTTCTAAAGGAAGCAAATGCTTTTCCTCCCTATTCAGTAATCAAGGCCTGCATACTGTGTACAAAAACACTTTACACAGGATTCTTTGAATGTAAAATTGACTTTTCATGTAACTTTATCACAATGAGAGAAAGTCTCTGATAGAAAATAAGTACACGTGTAAAGATTTTTAATTCGCTGAGCAATATGTCTAGGTCTGATGGAGATACAGTTCTTTGTCAAAAAATATACATAGACTATTAAATATACAATGAGATTTTTGATTTGCAATCTAAATATGGGTAAAAATTGCAGGCAATCCTAAACTTGAAATCTGAATGTAACTCATTGCTGTTACATTTCACAAAACAATGAAAAGAAGAGTTTATTTGTTTGAATGACTTAAAAATGATAAAATAATTTTGGTTAACCTGATTTGAACTTCATGAAGGTTGTTGGAATGTTGGACACTGAAATTTCATATCTTTAGAATTCTCATGATGAGCATAGATTGCCATTTAATTTTGCCACTGTGATAGCCAATTTTGAAGTATTAACATGTATGAGACAGAAAAAAGTTTTGGGATAACCACGTCCGACTAGTTTCCATTTTGTTTAGAAACATTTTATTTATGAAAAAGCACGAAATAGTTCATTTACCAGACAATATTTAGTAACTCGCATTTGTAGATCATTAATTTCTATTAAAATTGTCATTATTGGTTAATTTTCTTAAGCAATACTTTTCAAACAGAAATAATGTAAACGCTTTCTTTTTTTCTTTAAATATAATTCTATTTTTAAATTGACAATTAATACCAGAAGTTAAGGTTTTTAAAAATATTTAAAAAGGATTTTTAAGCATAATGCTGAGTAGTATGGTCAAATATTTTTATATTTGGCACATTGAGATCAATAATTTCATATTTGACCTAAATAAATATTCGATGCATCCTTACCAGTTAATTTTAAGTATTAATATCAAAAAGACTTATTTTGAAATCTATATAAAATTATTATCTACTTATATATATATAAAATACAAACGGAAATTTCATGTTTTCCGTCTACTCTTGCAATTCTACTGAAGGGATTTTGAAGTAGCTTATATCGTTAGATATTATTTCAAGGAAGGTTTTCGTATATAGTACATTGTTCTATGTATATTAGTTATTAAACAAAAACATAATTTGCAGAACAAATTAAAAAAACAAAATTTATTTCCTGCTCTATTTAAGCCCGAGAAGGGACAGATATTAAGATATTTGATTTATTTATTTCTACATTTAGTATTAAATTTTTGTATCAAATAATTTAAATTATGTGAACATTAAAAAAATAAAAATAAAATTCAAACAATATGGTACTTAAAAACCCTAAATCGTAGATTCCGTTCAAACAAAATCTAAATAAATCTTAGACTTTTTATGAACATTTGCTTTTTAGATGTGTCTATTCTTTTTATCTATACCTACCTTAAACATTATACAAAATCTGCAAAATAAATATTTGCAAGTTAAATTTGAAAAAAGTCTAAGATTTATTTCGATTTCGTTTGAACGGTATCTAAGATTTAGGGTTTTTAAGTATATTCTTTGAATTTCATTTTTTTTTTTTTTAATGTTCAAATAATTTAAATTATTTGATACAAAAATTTAATACTAAATGTAGAAATAAATCAAATATCTTAATATCTGTCCCTTCTCAGGCTTAAATAGAGCAGGAAATAAATTTTGTTTTTTTAATTTGTTCTGCAAATTATGTTTTTGTTTAATATCTCAAGTTTTTTAAACTACTGCATTCAGATGAGCTCATTTCAAAATGAACTGAGGGTACCATCATCAGGACTTCCTTTATGTGATATCGTATCACAATTACTGATGTAATTTACT
Organism: Maratus speculifer; assembly: GCA_964019185.1. Classification (NCBI taxonomy): domain Eukaryota; kingdom Metazoa; phylum Arthropoda; class Arachnida; order Araneae; family Salticidae; genus Maratus; species Maratus speculifer. Next base: position 362,552,964 of record OZ025292.1, read on the forward strand.
CAGGGACATAGCTAGAAGTGAATTAGGGGGGGGGGGGTTACGCTCAAGAGAACATCTGAGATGCTCATATTTTTCTCTCTCTTCCTCTGACGCATAAAAATATATTAGTGCATATTCGCATTGTAAGTTCCATGTTTCTTATTAAATTGTTGCAATAGCTCCATTTCATGCTAAAAAAGAATATGGTGATGAAAAATTTGAGTGTATAACTAATTCAAGATTAAACATCATGTTGGCTTCATATGTGCAAGCAGGATGAGCGAGTGTTGAAGCACTTTAATTACAATTTAGCAATTCTGCAATACTGTGAAAGGGCCTCAAAGTTAAATTAGATTTTTGAACAAAATTTTATTTGATGAAATACTAACTATTACCTTTTCCCCTATGTAGGAATTTCTGATTTATTTTTCCAGATCTATACCAATCATGATACCTAGACTCCAAAACCACCCCCAATTAAAAACTCTATCTATATCCATGATATCTACGTTAGATTTTCATTTCCCCATTGGGTTTTGCACAGATTTCCAAATTGTTAACTTATTTTTACAGCTAGAACTGAATTCTGTACATGCTTCCTGTCTTGATACCAAATATTTCAAAATCTCTGTTTCATTTCCAATATGACGTCAAAAATGTCTAGTATAATTCTAGGCATTCACCTCTAGACAATATAATATTCTCCAACAATACCTCAAGACATAGTATCAATAAAATGTATTTATTTATTTATTTTTTGTATTACGTCATGTTTATTTATTTTCTGTATTTCTTCAAATAGAAGCTTCTTGATAAATAAATCAATTTTTGAATTGAAATTCTGCCCAAAATTGAAATTTAACATCGACAGAACTTCAAACCGCTATCGGAGCTCTGAGCAGGGTTCAGTGTAGAAAAGTTAGGGATAGATGTCATATATGCAATACATTGGCGCGATTGGAACAAAATGAATATTATATGCCTCACATGCTAACCTGGCTATCGTTGTTTATTTTACTAATAAATTGTTTATTTTCTATTACTTTTATTTAAAAAAATTATGTAGATTGTTTGTTCTATAGTTATTAATAAACTTTTTTTTATTTATCTTTATTTTCCTTTTTAAATATTAGAAAATAGTTAAAAAATATATATGTGATATGTATTTGAAAACGAAATTTTCGCCAAATTGGCATCAGAAAAAACTGCGCCAACATGGTAAGTATCAGACATCTGTGCATAAAGGTGACACATTATGAATATTTCAAATGCGCTTAAATTTTATTAACTCATAGAGATAGTGAATCAAAAATTTTATAAAAATGGTACTACTCTATTATCCCGTCGACCTATTTCGCCAAATTCTACAAATCGCCAAACTAATAGCCAAATTATACATGTTGACATAATTTGTATTTTAAATAACGAAAAACCAAATAATTAGTAGAATATTAATAAAAATACGAAATAATAAAAATGAAATAAAAATCACTTGATGACATTTTAAACACGTGAATCGTATTTAATGTTATTGAATGTGACATTAACGATCATCCATTATTGGCATTTAATCTTATAGTTTGACGATAATTTTTTGGTCGACGGAATAACCTAGTAGTGCCATAAAAATATTAACTTAAAGTATAAAAAACAGCTATTTTTCAACAGAAACTCTTTGCGATATTTTGAAAATTAAATCGTGTAGTATTTTATCATATTAAAATCATCGGAATAATGAATTTAATACAAGTTAATTCGATACTTGGTTATCCCTTCAACCAATTCCGCCAAATTATATAAGTCGCCAAACTAATAGCCAAATTATACATATTGGCATTTTTTTTTATAACAAAAGTACAAATAAATGGATAAAACACTAGTAAAAAGTGGAAATAAAATGATTTGATGACATCTCTAAATACGTATAGATATTTAATGTCATTGAATGTGACATTCACGATCATCCATTATTGGCATTTTATCTTATAGTTTGGTGATAGTTTTTTTGGTCGACGGGATAACCAAGTAGTATCGTTGATTTAAAATTGATTTTATCCAATGATTAATTATTTGTAACATTACAAATTTAGGCACGATTTAAAAAAATCACCAAATCGGGAATTAAAAAAATATATTTGTAAACATTGTTTATACTTGTTTACATTGGATTTGAATATTTAGGTTGATAGAATTGGCGAATTTATTGCAGTGCCGAAAAGTCTTATACCAAGTAGTTGACGATTCTTGCGGTTTAATATTAAAAAATTGCTATGTTTGAAGACCCAGTTCTGCAGATTTACTAGTTTCATTACATACCAAGGATGAAATACTATTATTCTCAAACACTATTATTTTTGAAAAATTTTATTCACCTAAATTTATTTTGATTTTCTTTGAACATATAAGACGAAGAAATTTTTAAAAATGTGGTGTAAGGACGAAATCCCGGCGCAAATGTCATTTATATGCACTGGGTTTGGTGCATTTTTTTTTTATGCCAATGTGTCAGAAAACTCGCTTTCAAATATCAGTTACATATATATACTTAAGTTATTTTCTATTATTTTGCAGAGACAATAGGTAGAAAAAAGTTTAATTTTCTTATTTTCTATATTTCTTCTGTTAGAAGCTTCTTGATCAATGTTTGAAAATGTCCTTTTATTTTAAAAATCATGCTTCATTTTGCTTTCTGTTGACGATTCTTGTATTTGTACGAAATGTTTGCAAATCTGTTTCATTTCTAATATGACGTCGTAAATATACCATTTTTAATTCTTAGAAAAGAAAAAAAAAATCAATTGTTTTTTTTATTTATCACGTAAAAATGATTAATTGCTACAGGAAATATGTCCATTGACCTCTGTATATTTTTTTGATTGAAGGGAATTATTTTTTAAACAATTAGATCCTTTGAAGAAAATTTGTGGAAGTGCGTACAAAATGTGGGAAAATGTCTAGTAAATAACTCATTCAATGTTCATTCAGTATTAAAATAACATTACGGAGTCACACTGGAAATAAATAAAGCAGAGCACTACCGTGCTATGCTTTAATAAAGTTATGACAAAAAAATATTTTATTTTGGACAAAGGGGTTGCCATTTGGCATATGTTTTTTCATTTGGCGCGGCATATTAAGCTATCTTTGTTAAAGAATTGAAATGTTTATATTAATTAGATATGAAGAAAAAAATACGAACATTTCTAAAAATAAAATAAAAAAAATATTACAGATTTTATTTAATATACAAATAAGAAAAAAAATCAATTAGAAATAATATAAAATAACACTATTTTTTTTAAATATAGAGGCAATTTTTATACGGCTTAAATGAAATATGCGTTGTCAAACTCGATTGATTGAAACAATATCTGGCAATTTATCCCATTTTTGTCTACATATTTAGCTACGGAATAACAAAAAGATTATTTAAAATTATAAATAAATAAAATATAAATTATGTCATTTTTTTAAAACAGAACTTTAAGTATGCCAGGGTTAATTTCAAGAACTGCTGGATGCATTTAAAAAATTACTTATCATTGAATAAGTTGGCGACGTATTCATAATATAACGATACTTATATTTAACAAATTAAGATTTTTTTTTTCTCTAAGATTGTTATTTCTTGAGTTCTTCAGCTGCGCAAATGATATATTATGCTGTTGTTGTTTAATAATGATAACTGCTATATTAATTGGGAAAAATATGAACAAACAGAAAAAATTGTTAGTAATTTTATTTAAATAAATATACAATTAAAAAATAAGAGAACTTACTATTATTCATATGGATATTTATGAGATATACGCATATGGATACCTAATTATCGCCAAAGTGGCTTTATTTCATCTGACAAGGTAACCTGGATATTATTAATTTATTATAAATTGTTTATCGACTTTTATTTATTTTATTTTTTGATAGATAACAAATATAATTTTTATAACATAAAAATATGTGTTTATAAAAATTTAAAAATAAAGTTTTTCCCGATACCTTGAAAAATTTGAGGATATTAAAATGGTCGTTTTGGATTTCTTCACCAATCGCGCCAATTAAAAGAGGATATCTTCCCTTAGGGAACTCTTCCCTTAAGAGAACTCTTCCTTTATCATTTTGTATTTTTAATGAAATGTGTGAAAAGCGTGTATTTTAAATGTATGTAATATAACTATTTTACATGTGTGTATTCTAAATGAAAAGAGAGAAAGATTTATATTTTAAAGGAACTGAATACAATAGGAAGGAAAAATATGTAAACAACATTTGTTAATTTATTACATATGCCTAGCTAACAAAAAATATTACTTTTCGTTAGAATTTTTGTAGCAACCTATTCGAAGAATAATGAAAAAAATATGCTGGTAACAAAAATGACAGGAGTGTGGACTGTTTATTATGTCAGAAATATTGCTAATATTAAATATTACGATAGCACTATTCTGCAAGTCAAACAAAAATACCATCGCAATGACGCATATATTTAGATCAGGAAATGTCTTGCTGTAACAACTGAATATAAAATCAATAAAACTTGAAAGTATAGTTTTAGTTTATAACATATATATTAATTAAGGTAGGTGGTAAAAATAGATAATTGATTCTACCGACGATTGGCGTAAATTGATTGACATGGTTTGGTGCATAATGAACTTTAAAATAGACGGTTGAATCTATCCAAAGCAACGTCTTCCATAATTCAGTTTACAGAAAATAGGTGCAATTTGGGACAGAATTTTTTTAGATATATTTTGATACTTTTCTGCTATATCAGTATAGTGCCAAAATGTATATTAAGGGTGTGTTTGAGAAAATATATTTCCATTCTGAAGAGCTCAAACATTTCTAAGACATTTTCAGACTCATTTCTAAAATTAAAGACAAACTTTTTGAGGTGATTTTAAAAGAGATGTGTAAGAGGCCGTGTGATAATAATTTTTGCTCAGTTAATTAGAATTTTATTTATAATTGATTATTTTCTCAGTATGAGCTTTTTTTTCGTTCCCAGATATCTCGCTTTGGAAAATTCAGTTCAAAACGCCAACTTTGACAGCCTTTTTTGCAATACTTTCTGCATTTATAAAAAAAAAGTTGACAAACGCGTCACATTACGCAGTTTCTAAGTAAGAGAATTTGCCAATTTGATGCGGATTGAAATATATCCTTGATAGCTATTTATTTCAACTCTAACGTGCAAATAATTTTGATTTCAAACATTGTAACCTGCTATTTATTGAAAATGCTTTTTTAAATTATTATTTAACTGTAAGCATGCAAAACTGTTTGCCATTTCTGGAATCGAAAATATTTTTTTTATTGAGTTATAAGTTACATTTTCCCCTGATTAAAAATGATGACATTTACTGCAGTGCTAAGGAACAGTTACAATTTCATGTTGACAGTTTAGATGGAGATATTGAAAAAATATTTTATTGTAAATATTTGTTTGTTCTTTTACTTTCTATATACTTTGTTTCATAAAATACTTGAAACTGTAATTTTGAAATGCTATATTTTAAAAATGATTACTTTTGCACTAACGATGATAAATAGGTTGAATATTTCATTTGGCGTCAACTTTTACGCTTGGCGACAATGGAGTGATATAACGTAAACATATCGAACTTTTAAACTGCAGCATTCATAGCAGCTGTGAGGAAAATACACAATAAAATTACTTGCAAGCTACTGATATATAGCCTGAAGCAGCAGTGATGTCACATATGCACTACATTGGTGCGAAATTTCTTCCGACGCCAGTGTTATATATGCATCAGGGTACTTAATTGGCACCAAAGTGTCATTATTTTGCTTGGTATGTTAACCCAGATGTTGTGTTTTAGTTATTAATAAATTGTTTATTTATTTTTATTTTTTGAAAGTGTGTAAAATGTTTTGTTCTACAGTAATTGAACTTTTTTTATTTATTGTTATTATTCCCTTTTTTAAAAATATGCACGTAACTGGTATTAGAAAACAAGTTTTTGCCAAATTGGCGTCCAAAAAATGTGCCAATATTGTGCGTATATGACATCTGAGCCCTTCAACATAGCACTTTTATTAAAATAATTTAAAAATTAAGATTAAGAAAATTCTATAATCGGAATACAAGTCTAATTCAGTTATGAGACATTGCTTTGGTACAAAATTAACTATAGTTGTAACTATAATCTTAAATCACAACATTTGTGCCTTGAAACCTCTTTGAATTTTCATTATTCTGATTCAATTACGGCATTTATTGAACAGATTTATTTAAAAGTAACATTTTGTTCCATAATTTTTTAATGATCAATATTATTATGACGTTACATCTGTCTACTTGGTACTACTCTGTTATCCCATCGACCAATTTCACTTACATCTGTCTAATTGGTACTACTCTGTTATCCCATCGACCAATTTCACCAAAGTATACAAATCGCCAAACTAATAGCCAAATTAAACATATTGACATAATTTTTATTTTAAATAATGAAAAAACAAAAAATTAGTAGAATATTAATAAAAATATTAATAAAAAATCAAAATAAAAATAACTTAATGACATTTTAAAACACGTGAATCATATTTAATGTCATTGAATGTGACATTCACGATCATCCATTATTGGCATTGGCATTTAATCTTATAGTTTGGCGATAATTTTTTGGTCAACAGAATAACCTAGAAGTATCATCTACTTTTACTTTAAACATAAAATGCAAATTGGTATTTCGTTCCAGTTGTTGATAACCTGAGTCCTGCTCAAAGTATTTTTATGGAATAATTTTTTTGGAGGCGATCTAGCATGTTTCATATTGTTTTATGTTATTTATTAAATTATGGCAGAAAGTTCAATAATCAGTAATACTCATTAGTGGAATATAATTCATTTTAAAAAATCTACTACATGTATTTTGAAGGAACTTTCATTATAAGTTAGATAATTTTTCAAGAGTGGTTTTAGTATATTGCATATTGATCTGCAATGCTGAATTATAGAGTAAGTCAGTTATTTTGTAATAAATTTTTATATCACGTAAACCCGATTATGAAAGATTAGTCTTTATAAAACTATTAAAAACAGATTTTGATGAGACTTACATTGTTAGTTAGACAAATTTTTAATGACAGTTTTTGTAAATTGCGTAGGGCTTTGTTGTTCTATAACAAAACCTACTATAAAAAATTAAAGATTCATCTGGATTTACAAACCAGCATAACGGACGACACCAGCTAATACTTTCATATATTAAATTGAGGCAGATAACAGACTACAAAATACTTAAGTAAAAAATAATATATTACGGAGCTAAGAAAAGGGCAAAACCAGCAATGTAGCAATTTCTTTGGGCTCTGAACATTTTCATGCTTTGCTGTAACTCTGCATCTAAATGCCCATGATCTTGTTCTTGATCTCTTGCATTAGAATATTTATGCATTTGACGTAAAGAATCTGAAATAAAAAAATTATATTTATTATTATATTTTACATGTACTGAAATATTTATCTGTAATTTAGAGCTAACAGCAGACTTGCATAAAACAAAAAACTTTTTGCACACATAATATTGGGTGAAAAGCTTTCTGCAAATTAATTTAATGTTTAATGAAATTACGCATTATTATTTTGGCAAAAATTAAATTTGCTTTTATTATGTAATTCATGGATGTCATTCATATTTTTTACACGATTCATGAACATAATTTGCATTTTTTGAGTGACCTGTCAACGAAATTCATGTTTTTTTGAGAGATTCATGGACATAAATTGCATTTTTTTAATGCAATTCATGAACGTAATTTGCATTTCTTATGCGATTAATTCACTATTTTTTTGCAACTCATGTATGTAATTTGCATTTTTTTAGCTTTCTTTGGACAATATTTGCATTTTTTAAGCGATCTGCCGACGAAATTCATGTTTTTTGACCGATTTATGGACATAATTTGCATTTTTTATGAGATTTATGTATGAACATAATTAGCATTTTTTTATGCGATTTATGAACATAATTAGCATTTTTTCATGGATTGTTGGCATATTCATGGGGGTTTTTTTTATGCATTTCATGGACATAATTCACATTTTTTGAACAATTCGTGGATGTAATTTGTATTTTTTGCACAGTTCATGCACGAAATTAAGTTTTTTTTGCAAGATTCATGCAAGAAATTTGTGGTTTTTGAAAGATTCGTGCACAAAATTCGTGGGTTTTGCAAGATTCGTGCACAAAATTCGTGGTTTTTGCAAGATTCGTGCACAAAATTCGTGGTTTTTTGCAAGATTCGTGCACAAAATTCGTGGTTTTTTGCAAGATTCGTGCACAAAATTCGTGGGTTTTTGCAAGATTCGTGCACAAAATTCGTGGGTTTTTGCAAGATTCGTGCACAAAATTCGTGGGTTTTTGCAAGATTCGTGCACAAAATTCGTAGGTTTTTGCAAGATTCGTGCACAAAATTCGTGGTTTTTTGCAAGATTCGTGCACAAAATTCGTGGTTTTTTGCAAGATTCGTGCACAAAATTCGTGGTTTTTTGCAAGATTCATGCACAAAATTAGTGTTTTTTTGCAAGATTCATGGATGGAATTTATGTTTTTAGCGCAGTCTTTGGACGAAATTGATGTTTTTTGCACAATCATTCAGTGTTTTTTTTTTTTTTTACACGGTTTTCTGTTTAAATGCACTTTTTATTAAATGCGATTCTTTGTAGAAAAGCACGTTTATGCGATTCTTTGTTGAAATTAGAGATTTTTTTAAAGGTCTTTTGACAAAATTTGCGTTAACAGTAAATAATTTGTACATAAAACTGAGGGAATATTTTTATTTTTTGGTACTAAAAAAGTAAAAAATAAAAATTGTTTCTTAAAATTTTCTGCACACGACGTGCGTTTATATTATACAACTCTGACTAGCAGTAAACAGATTCTTTGCACAGAGAGAGTGAAAGATAATATTCATTAAATCTAACCATAACTTACCCTATCTAACCAAGAAAAACAACACTTGTATAAATAAACATGTCAAAATCAGACAAATGTATTTTAATAATTCAATCCATAAAAATTAAACATTATGCAGATTGTTTGAAAAGGGATATACTTTTCACTTTTTCAGTTTAAAGTTCCACATCACAATGATTAAACTTTGAAAAACGAATCAACTAGTGAAACTATTAAAAAGGGGGAAAAAATTTCATTAAAATTGAGTCATTTAAAAAAGAAAATGAGCATTGTTATACATGAATTTGAAGCATTTTACTCATGAATGCACAAAAATGAAACATCTTTCTATCTGAAGTGTTACTATAAGAATCAAGATGGAAAACATAAGGTTTGGCATTTATCTTCTTAAAATTTAGGGTGGAAAAAATATCAATTTCTAGTATACTGGGGGAAAATAATGTATATATGCATACATTTCATTTGCAGTGTGATATTTATTAAACATCTTTGCATCATTTCACCAGCTTCAAATAATAGAGTTGCTGAGTCAAGTTATAGTATGATGTTGCCAATATGCTTCACTGAAACTACTTGTAACCATCTAGTTTAATTTATACTGGCAACTGACGCTTTATTTTTGTCACATGTTACGTTTGTGTAACATAAAAAAATTTAACTATGGAATGGAAGTTTTAGTTTTTCATTGAATTTGGCTTTTTTGATATGGATAAATAATCAAAATGAAAACGAAATTTTCAGAGTTGTCTAAAAATACAGCCTCAGCACTCTTCTTCATTCTTCAATTTCCATAACTGTTGCTGGAATACACACAATCAGTACTGATGGTATACTTGGCAACATATCAAAGGTCGGTGAAATTTTAAATCACACAAAATTATTAAAATATCCAAAAAATTCTGATAAAGGAAATTTCAAGCCAGCTTGGTTTAATAAATTTAAGTGGTTGGAATATTCAAAGAGCAGAGAAGCTGTTTTGCTACTTTTTCAGTCAGTTTGATCACAACAAACGAAAATGCATCCAGTTCAAGGGGTACTTGAAAATGGAAACAAGAATTAAGTAAAGGCAAGGTGATATGTCCGAGTTTCCCTCAGGTTTAAAAAGGGGCAGGGCGCTACTATTTTGAAAAGGGCACTTTTTACATTCTTCAGGGCACTTTTTTGATTTTTAAGGGCACTTTTATAGAGTTGAATCTCGCAGTTCAAATTGTGGAAAAACAGAAATTTCGTCAAAAATTTCACAAAAAAATTTGAAAAAAGGAACATTTTGTTAAAAGATCTCGAAAAAACAGCCAATTTTGTTAAAAGATCGCAAAAATAACAAATTTTGTTAAAAGATCGCGAAAAAACGGCAGTTTTTGCTAAAAAAAATCGTCAATAACGACAGTTTTCGTGAAAAGATAGCGAAAAAATGATAAATTTTGTTGAAAGATCACGAAAATAGCAAATTTTGCATTTTTTGGCGAAATTGCCGTATTTCGCGAATCTTTTGACAAAATTGTACGTTTTATTGCGATTTTTGGATGAAATTTGCCGTTATTTTGCAAATCTTTTGACAAAATCTGCTGTTTTATCACGATTTTTTTGACAAAAGTTTCCGTTTTTCGTGATCATTGGCAAAATTTGCCCTTTTTCGCGAATCGTTTGACAAAAATTTTCTTGTTATTGAGATTTTTGGACGAAATTTGTCATCTTTTCATGATTTTTTGGGGGGAATCTGCCTTTTTTCGGGATTTTGTGACAAAATTAGCTATTTTTTCGCGAATCTTGCCGAAAATTAGTCGTTATTTCGCGATTTCTTGACGAAATTATGCATTTTGTACGACGCGTAAGAGCTATTTTTTGCGTTATTTACGCACTATAGCGCGTTCGCATTATCGCTGGAGGGCTGCGTTTTTTCAAATATGGGGCAAGAAGGGCACTATTTTTTTGAATGAGTGACAAGAGGGGCGCTAGTTTTTAAACTAAAGGGCAGGAGGGGCGGAGCACCCCTCTGAAACCCTCTGGGGGAAACTCTGAATATGTTATACAACCCTTGGCAAAAAGTTTCTGATCAGCGTTATCAAGTTTATGATTTTTTCATTTCGAAGCATATGTTTTGTGATTCATGAGCATAGGAACATTTCTCTCTATGTCAAATAAAAGAATATGCATTAAAATATATACAAAAAGTGAATTCACTATAACAATCATAATTTATAATTATACTACAAACAAAAAGTTTTCTCATGAGAAAAAAATATCCGATCACGTCGTAAAATGGAAAATAATAATCGATCATTGAGGAAACAAGTTTGAAATTTGCATATTGAAGACAGATAAGAGTGCCTGCGTATGCGTACAATACATGAATCCTATTTAAACAAAGAAATCTTCTAGCTACGAGATTAAAAACAGCTCTGAAGTGTTGGACAATGGCTCGTGTGAAACACTTGTTTCGCAATTTAAAAATCCGCATGATTAAATTGTTGCAAGATGGATATTCACAAAGGTAAATGGCTGCTTTAATAAATTGTGCTCAAAGTATACAATATGCAATATTTGGAAAAAATATCAATTGACTAACAGCTTGGAAAATTGATTTCGAAATGGACGTCCACGAATGACAACGCCTAGGGAAGACAAAAAACTTGTAGAAATAGCAAAAAGAAAGTGGTGAGTAACTTCAAAACAACTGAAGTCCGAATGATCTAAGTATAAGGTAAAGGTATGTGGCAGCATGGTACGTAATCGTCTTAATGCTGTAAGATTTAAATTCTGTAAAGCTAAAGTGAAACCTTACTTTAAAAAGAAACATAGAAAAAGCACTTGAAATTGTATAAAAAACATGTACACTGGACACTTGATAAATGGAATAAAGTTATTTTTAGCGATGAATCTTGGATATCTCTCGGAACAGGTGATGACTGGGAAACATTTGTTTGGAGGAGAGTTGGTGAAAAGTTCAATGATACGTGTGCCAATACGAGGACTAAATTTTCACTTGCTTTTACAGTTCGGAGTTGTATGACATCACAAAGCATCAGAAAGTTGTGTATTGTGTTAAGTACAGTAAACTTTGAAGTCTGTATTGACATATTAAAGAATATTTTGATTCGCAGCATCGATCAATGGTTCTCAGATCAATATGACTTCTTACTTCAAGATGACAATAAAGCTTCACATCACACCAAACCAGTGAAGAAATTTCTACAAAATGTATGTAATAATCTAATTACAATCATGACTCAGCCGCCAAATAGTCCAGATCTTAATCCCATCGAAAATCTGTAGAATATAATAAAAAGAAAAATAGATTTTCGAAAGATCACAAATGCCATAGAACTACTTGAATCTACAAGTGAATGTTAGAGTGAAATTGCTCCCAATGAGTGTAAAAAGCTTAGTGAGTCCATTCCATGAAGATTTGCGACTGTCATCCAAGTAAAAGGTTGATTTACTAAATATTGATTACAGTGATCGGTTATTTATTTCCAAATCAAAGCATGATTGAATAATTTTTTCTTTGATGTTTAAATTTCAATCACCATTTTTCTGTTTATAACTGGTGTATAATGATTTTTATTTATTGCATATTTTTGTTCAATATATATAATACAAATGTATAATCGCTGATAATTGTTTAATTTTTATGGAGTGAGAATAAATAATCCTTTCTTACAAAAAATGGTCGTGTTTGTCCAATGATCAGAAACTTTGTGCTAAGGGTTGTAGATATGACAGATGAGACTGAGAAAATTATTTCAAAATCTTTAAATAAACAGTGAAAAAAGAATATGAAACTTTCAAAATGTGTCAAAGCAGTGCCAGTTAACATAAAGTACATACTAGTATACACTAGTAGAAGTATTCAAAGGTGTACCTAAGAACCAGGGTTGTACCTATACTACATGGCCATTGATGACCGTCCACTTGTGATTTTTAGACATTTTGTTAAATATCTAGAAAAATACATGAGGAATTTTCCCAATACTCTTAGGGCATAAATATAATAATAGTAAAAGCCTTACATTTCCGTGAAGATATTTTCCCGAAACTCCATAGGAAGACCATCAACAAATTAAAAAAGAATGAATATCTTTTGGATAACCCTGTCAAAACTAATGCGGCAAAAACCCTCAAACTGTAGATTATGATTAAGTGGCTTATTGTAATAAACTGAGTTCATTTTTATGTCGATACCATGTATACTCGTAGAGAAATTAAGGTTTTTATAAAAATGGCCCCAAATTTTGCCAAGTTTTTTGCTTATAATTTGCAGAGTTCTTGATATAAAAAAATATTCTTTTCTGAAAAAATGACAAAAAACATTGCACTACTTTGCATTCAGAATTAAAAAATAATAAAAATTGTATGAAAAATGAGTAGGTTTACTAAATTTTTCACTGTGCATGTGTCAACGATATCAAAATTTCATTTGCATATTATGTTAGCTATATGTATAGAGCAACTTTTATGAAAGTCACAAAATCATAGCTTGAAAATTCTAAAAATAATCGTCAATAGAATAAGTTGAAAATCTGTTATTCCCAAAATGAAGCAAAAACAAGAGGGGGTGTATCCATATATTCATTGATTAGTGTCAATATAGTTTACACAATATGGGACGTACTACTACATTTGGATAAAATCTTTTTTTTTCTTTTTTTTTTTGTGAACAATGGATTTTGTGCTTATTCTATAGACGATTACTTTCATTATTTTCAAACTATGATTTTGAGACTTCCACAAAAGTTGCTCTATACACTTAGTTAATACAATATGCAAATGAAATTTTGATATTGTTGACGCATGCACAGTGAAAAATTATTTAGTAAACCTACTCTTCCAAATGCAGGGTATTGTGAGCATTATTGTTTGTCATATTTTCAGAAACGAATGCTACTTTATATTAAGAACTCTGCAAATTATAAGCAAAACACTTGGCAAAATTTGGGACCATTTTTATCAAAAACCTTAATTTCTTTGCAAGTATATGTGTTATTTGCATAAAATAAAACAGTTTATTATAATAAGTAACTTAATCATAATCTACATTTTGAGTGCTTTTGCTACATTAGTTTTGACAAACATTTGACATTAGTTTGGTTATCCAAAAGATATTCATTCTTTTTTAATTTGTTGACGGTCCCCCTATCAGGGGTGCCCAGAGAGGGGTTTGGCGACGCAAGATGCGTCATAAAATTTAGTTTTGGGGGGGAATTTGAGAAAAAGTTCATTTTTTTGGGGGGGGGGGGGGGGGGGGGATTTTTAAATTCTTAATATTCTTAATTCTTTTTTATTGTTAAAAAAATCTTGATTTTTTTTAATATCACTTTTAAATTTTTTCAACATTGAATTTTCAGAAATGTTCCTGTGTTTTCTTTCTTTAAATTCTAGATAAGGGCAATATGAATTCATTCTGCTATGCTCAACTCGCTGTCTTTTGCATGTGCAATAGATTATAAGTAGAATGTATTTTACAATTGATATTCTGTTTAAAGGGGGGGGCGTCAATGTTAAAGTATGAAGATTTTTTTTTGGGGGGGGGGGGGAATTTGGGTCATTGGGTTTGGGGGGGATGGTCACCACTGCCCCCTATGGAGTTTCGGGGAAATATCTTCACGGAAATGTAAGGCTTGTACTATTATATTTATGCCCTAAGAGTATTGGGATAATTCCTCATGTATTTTTCTAGATATTTAACAAAATGTCTAAAAATCGCAAGTGGACGGTCATCAATGGCCATGTAGTATAGCTACAACCCTGGTTCTTAGGTACACCTTCGAATACTTCTTCACCTATTCTCAATAACGTAGAGCTGGCCTATTCCATCAAAGGAAAAGATCATGCACAGTACAAACAGATTCACAAATTTTATTTTATTATTCAGACTATGCTAAAGAATATGTATTTACCAAGGAAAAGCAGCAGAAGAATAACGAAGAATGCTGAAAAATAAAAGTTGGCATATGCAGCTAAACTTCTGAGAAATCTGGACTTAAAGAACCTTTGCCACCTAGAAAATGAAAAACATACATATTTAAAGTTAACGAATTTAAATTGAAAGTAATGAAAATAAGCAAGTTTTTTGCTTCATAGAAATTTATGTTCTAAAGTTAGTGAGTAAAGTATTTCACACTAGACATAACAAAAGCCATTTTTTGTGGAAACTTCCATCCTGTTTTTAGCACTTTCCAACAAAGTTGGAAAGTTATGCAGTTTCAAAGGAATTTTCAAGATTTACACCCTGTCAAACATTAAAATTTATATGCTTTTACAAGGTGCATTAAAATATGCATTCTATAAAAATAAGGTGAAAATGTAGCTATTATTCATTTACAGGGCCACACAAAAGAATTCTATTAGATCATGGTAAAAAAGGGAATTGTATGCGACATATTTTAAATACATTAAACTGTTGCATGTATAATAAAATTGATGTATGTCAATGAGGCTTAGTATAAATTATACGATACTGCCTTCCCTAGTATAAAGTACATAGTATTTACAGAGACACACAAAAGATTTCAAATAGTACATTCTTTCCGAAGCACTGTATATGTATCCGATAATAGCTGATGGATGAAATGCATTTTAATTATGATATGAGCTTATAAGTTTCACTAAATTTATGCATATTATATGGTGTGTATAAATGCTATAGTTAATATACAGGGCTATCGAAAAGAGCTCACCAACATTACTGAATGAGCATAAATTACTCAAAGGTGATTCTTAAATAAATTATACATTTTTATGCTGAACTGCATTGAATTTACTAAAAAAATTTTGCAGAATATAGATAAAATGATATACAGGGCCACGCAAAGAATTGGGTACATGGAGCCTATGAATGATAATTTATGAGAAAGTGATTTCATTTGTTTTAAGAGTATTTTAGTTTAAAATAAATTT
The DNA here is from genome assembly GCA_964019185.1 of Maratus speculifer. Classification (NCBI taxonomy): domain Eukaryota; kingdom Metazoa; phylum Arthropoda; class Arachnida; order Araneae; family Salticidae; genus Maratus; species Maratus speculifer. Next base: position 362,568,788 of record OZ025292.1, read on the forward strand.
TATCTTAACACTGATGTGTAATAAAAGGTACCAGGCAAACTACAAGGCCGAACAAAGTATTCAGATATGTTTCATCTATTAGTACAAATTGCTGAAAGAGAAATTTCGAGCTAGTAGGCATTTTTTTGCTAAACTAAATGTTCCCGTTATATAGTATGTATATTAGCTGACAGATCAAATACAGGGTTGCTCAATAGTACTGGAATACATATTTGGCTTTATATCCTTATTTACTTAAATAACAAAGTTTAGTTAAAGATTTCATGAAACATTGGAAAATGCTTCATAATCTATGCTTAAACATGATTTTTCTTACTTGATATATATGGCTGGAAATACAAAGATAGCTAAACTGTTTTAAATAAATGCATACAGAGTTAGTTTATGAAGTGCAAATCTGTAATGCTAAAATTCCATTTCAGCATCACAAGGATTAACAATTTGGAAGAATTTGTTAATGCTTTTTTAATGTCAAAACTGGATACTACTCTGTTATCCCATGGATCAATTTTGCCAAATTATACAAATCACCAAACATATTGACACAATTTTTATTTTAAATAACGAAAAGACAAATAATTAGTAGAATATTAATACAAATATTAATAAAAAGTCAAAATAAAAATCAATGACATTTAAACACGTGAATCGTATTTAATGTCATTGAATGTGACATTCACAATCAGTTATTATTGGCATTTAATCTTATAGTTTGGCGATACTTTTTTGGTCGACGGGATAACCTAGTAGTACCCAAAATTGTTTACTCCTCAACTCCTCACATATTGTTATATGGGCTGCCATCTGTATAAAACTTACATTTAATTAAGTTTCCAAGTTTTAATAAAAAAAAAAAAAAAAAAAAAAAAAAAAAAAAAAAAAAAAAATGCAAACAAAATTCAAATATGATGCATAATTGTACATAATGTCTAAATTGTAGAATTTATTACTTATAAAATAAGGAATAACTACAGAAAGCAATTTACGAAGAATAAAAGTTTACTGAATTTATACAATTAACTCTAATCTGGAATTATGATATGGGTGATTCTCAAAATAGGGGACAATTTCAAAAGTGAAATCTTAAAAAAAAAATACTTTCAGCAAAATTTCTGAAAAAAATAGATGTTGTTAATGTAGTATTAGGTATACTTTACATGTAGTCAGCAGAGCTAAATATTTAAAAATTAACTTTAAAAAAAATAATTAGTATTTTTTGAGCCATGCTAATGACAGAACAAATTGCATGGAATAAATATATTAAGAAATTTTTATTTTCTTCCCTGTTTAAATATTTTTTTCTATATTTATTAGCCTTCCTTTTCAGCAAATGGTTTCCATTTTTACATATATACATATAAGGAGAATAAAAACATTACCAAAAAGGAAACTTTGTTTACATGAGCAACATTCTGACACTAACAATGTAAGAAGCTGTCTTAGTGATTTTCTGAGAGATTTAATGCATATTTTAGGGATAATAAATGTAATACCTAAATTTATATGTAAAATTAAACTTTATAAAAGATACAATTTAAGCAATGGTTACATTTATGCACATAGGAGTCTTTAGCATGGACAGAAAACCATGCTAATGACACTGATATTTGTCAATGCTAATGACAAATTTTAATTTAAATAAGATTATGAGCCATAATATAATCACAATGCAATAATCCTTTATGGGGCTTTTTAAAACACAAAAGTCCTATTCAAATAAGCAAAATAATTTTAATTATAAAATAAACATGAAAATTATTATCCATTCTAATGACATACAATTGATGTTACTTTATACTTAATATTACATTAGATTCATTCTAAAAAATCTATTGGTTTGAACTGTGCCAACCTAGCTGGTAACAGAATAAAATCACAATGCAAAAAACCCAATCTCAATGTAGGAATGCAAGAAAAACAAAGGCTTATTAAAATCAATAACCACAGAGCAAAAAAAAAAAAAAAAGCTCATTGCCAATTACTCAATAGCTTACATAACAAAATGAAATTAATGGAGAAAATCACTTAAGAATGTCATTTGAAGCTTTCTGGAATGATGAAATCCTTAGTAAATATAAACTAATCAAGCAATTTAAATAGTAAAAGTGCATTTTTAACTAAAGTCTGCCTTTTTGGCTATATATATATGTTTTACAATTAATGACTATATATATACAAATATAGGTCTTTTTTTAAAAAACTGATTAGTTTTTTTCTAACTAGCTAATTTTAGAAAAATTAGTTACTCTGCCATGTAGATTTATAGCTTACAAGAAAAGTTGAGTTGATTAAAAATGTTTGTCGTTTTAGAAATTTATTAATTCATCATTTTTCTACAGCTTTGCTTCTGGCTTCTTCATAATTTGGATTTTGCATTTTTCAATAATGTGTAAAATAAGACATTTGGGTAAAAGAATAAAAAAAAACATTTAAAAAAACCAGCATTTTTTTTTTTTTTTTTTTTTTAAACCGCTTGGTTTAAACCATGGTTTTAACCACGGTTTAAACCAAACAACCCTGGTAAAAACAAAATATTATTTCATTCAAAGTTCAATGCAGTCAAAATGGTCCCTATTGAGTTCAATATAACTATGCCAGATAAGGACTCAATACTCAATACATTTTCCCTAGAAAGATTGGCTTACAGCCTTTAGCTACTTCAGCAAATCTTATGTTCTCAATTCACTCAAAATGCCCTCTTTAAATTCATAATTTTAGATTTGGGAACAGAAAAGGCTTTATGAGCCATACCAATTTAGTTATGGTACTTAATGACATTTGTTGCATTTTTAGCCAAAAACTCTTGCATAAAATGTTATCTTTATGGATTAACATGGTGCAAGGTCTGTCAGAACTAATTGTGAAGTGATGCATTTCATGCCCACAATATTAGTTAAATGTTATGCAGATTTTCCCCCAGGTTTAAAAAAGGGCAGGGCGCTACTGTTCTGAAAAGGGCACTTTTTAAATTTTTCAGGGCACTTTTATAGAGTTGAATCTAGAATCTAGCAGTTCAAAAAATCGTGAAAAAACAAAAATTTCATAAAAAAATTTAAAAAAAAGGTAAATTTTGTAAAAAAAAAAAAAAAATAAATAAATAAATAAATAAAAAAAAGGTCAAATTTCGGTTTAAAAAAAAAACGCGAAAAAACGGCAAATTTTTTTAAAGATCGCATAATAAACAGAAGTTTTTGCTAAAAGATTGCAAAAAAAGGCATATTTTGCTAAAAAATTGCGAAAAAACGACAAATCTCATGAAAATATCGCGAAAAAACAGAGCTTTTCACAGAATTTTCCATTTTATTGCGATTTTCGGACAAAATTTGCCGTTTTTTTCGCAAATCTTTTGATGAAATCTGACGCTTTATCGCTATTTTTTGACGAAAGTTGCCGTTTTTTTTGCTACTCATCCGACAAAATTTTCTGTTTTATTGCGATTTTTGGAAGAAATTTGTCGTTTTTCCACGATCTTTCAAGGAAATCTGACGTTTTGTGAAATTTTGTGACGAAATTAGCCATTTTTAACGAAACGCCGTTTTTTAGCGGTTTTTTACGTTCCGTCGCCGATTTTTTGCGTAATTTACGTGCTCGTTCTGATCACCACTGGAGGGCTGCGTTTCTTTCAAATGTGGGCAAGAAGGGCGCTATTTTTTTTAATGAATGACAAGAGGGGCGCTAGTTTTTGTATGAGGGGCAAGAGGGGCGCTATTTTTTAAACTAAAGGGTAGGAGGGGCGGAGCGCCCCCCTGAAACCCTCTGGGGGAAACTTATGTAAAGACTTAAAAGATACATTCATTTTTTTAGCTAATTCCCTAAGGCTCATATGATTTTCAAGCATCAGCTTCTTGATTTTATATGAAGTTTGAATCATTTGTAGACACTGAAGGTTGACCTAATGAGGCAAATAAACTACCATGTCTTAGTTTTCTTTGAATTTGTTATATAACTCATTGTGTTTTTGCTATAGTGCTTGTGTTTTTTATAGGTATGCACCGAACAGCGATTTTGGCCAAATACTGAATATTCGGACAGGTGAACCAAACACTAAATATTCGGCTAGCCGAGTAGTAATTGTTGGGCTGAATACCAAATATTCGGCCAGCCGAGTAGTAACTATTCGATCGAATATTGAATATTCGACTTTCCAAATACTTTTTATATTTCAAAGTTTAAAAGGAACTAAAATGTTACATTTTAAAACAATTTTACATAATATTTAATAAAATAAACTTATATTTTAAGAAATAAGAGCTTTTTATAAGAACATTTAGAATTGAAAAAAAATCCTCCTTAAGTTATTTAAGAAACACAATGCGACTTTTTTAATTAATAAAATTTTTAATTTCATGGTTTCTCCTACGAATTAAAACAAACATTTTAATATTAAAGCGAAATAATGAAAAAATGGTCAAAGAGAAATTTTACAGTCTCATAATAGTCCTTTTTAAATATCTCAAGGCAGATTTTTTTTCAATATAAAGTACAAATACTTTCAACTTAATTCTGAATAAAAGAATGTCTAGTTCATAGTTATTTTCTTATGAATGGTGGCATTTTCCACCCTTCGCATTACATCAGATTTTACAGAAATCAAAGCAGGTGAGTTGAAAGTATAGTTATGGTATCTTATTTATTGTTAAGGGTGTACTTCGATTCAAACTGCTTATTTTCTGATTTATTTTTAAATCCATTTTTTCTGTCACGTGCATCAAACTGGCAAATTGTTTTATATAGAAAGTACAGAAGGTGCCGTGATTGTCGATTCTTTGATAAATGCAGAAAATATTGCAAAAAAAAAGGAATCAAAAATGGCATTCTGTGCCGATTTTTTCCGAAGCGGGAGATTGTGAACGAAAAAAGGGTCATATTGAGAAGATAATTGTTTATAAATCAAATTTAAATGAATTGAGCGTAAAATGGCATCACACGGCACCTTATACGTCTCTTCAAAAATCCCCTCAGCAAGTTTCATTTTTCTACCTTTAAAAATGTGTCTGAAAATGTATCAGAAAATTTCAAGCAGTTGAAGGTGGAAAAGCGTTTTTTCTAATACACCCTTAAAGCAACAAACAAAAACACATGTTTGACCTTGAGTGAGATGAAATACAATGTACTTATGACTCAATAAGTTGATTATGATTATGGTTTCATGAACAAAAATTGTCTCTTTTGATGACTATTACTAATCTCAAAAGTTTTCTTTTTTCTTATTTAAGGACTTTTATTTGGGAAAAGCAAGAAACTGATTATTTACTAAACAAAATTTAGGAACTTGCATCTGTACATCATTTATTCCTAAGGTGAAAACTAATAAATCGTCATTTTAATCCTTCTCATGGTTAATTTTTTTAAGTTATACTTTACAAACAGCAAATAAATAATCTAAAAACATTCTATTTTATTTAAATATGATTTTCTTTCTAAATATTTTAAATATATTTAAAAATTGACAGTTAAAAGTAGAAATTGTGAAGAGTTTTTAAAGATGTGTTTTAAAAGGTTTCATTAACCCCTTGGGGACGAGCGACACGTATACGTGCCGCAAATAGGCTTAAGAATCCGTGCTTATCGCCACCAGTAAAATTATACTGAAAATCTCGTCTTATTTAATCAGAACATTTTCTCAATTTAATAAGTCACAAATTTCTGTATTTTAAAACCGGTGACAAAGCATTAAAAATTTCGTAAAATGCTCCCGTCGCGAACGGGTTAAGTACTGGAATCGGCTGAACCGAATAGTTTGATATTTGGCCTAACCGAATATTCAGTAATATGGCTGAACACCGTATAGATACTGAATATTCAGTGCATCCAGGGTTCATACAGAGTTGGGAAGAAAAAATCCAAAGAGTCCAAAAATTTTTAAGGACTTGCCACTTTTGTTGTTATTTATGTGGCAAGCACTTGCACACCCCTATTTTTAATGCCCCATTTGGAGAGAAGAACATTTCAAAAAATTTTTTCTCTATCAGAATCTAATTATTGATGCTGAAATTGCACAGAATCCACAACCTTGGCGATTTGTAAGTTTAAGGGTGTATTTCGATTCAAACAGCTTTTTTTCAGATTTATTTTTAAATTCAATTTTGCTTTCATGGGCATCAAACTGGCAAATTTTATTTAGAAAGTACACAAGGTGCCCTGATTGTAAATTTTTGATAAATGCAGGAAATATTGCGGGGAAAAAAAAAAAAAAAAAAAAAAAAAAAAAAGGCGACATTTTGAACAGATTTTTTTGAAGCGGGAGGTCTGGAATGAAAAAAGTGTCATACTGAGAAGATAATTATTTATAAATCAAATTTAATGAATTGAGCATAAAATGACATCACATGGCACCTTATACGTCTCTTTAAAAATCCCCTCAGCAAGTTTCGTGTTTCTACCTTAAAAATGTGTCTGAAATTGTATCAGAAAATTTCGAGCTGTTGAAGGTGGAAAACTGTTTTTACGAATACATCCTTGAATAAAAAAATACAGAATCAACTTTCCTATGCAGTGATCAATGGTCATATACATAGGGATCAGTCAAACTCGAAATACTTATGTATATCGTATACATCTTTTAAAAAATTTCCAAAGTTAATAAAAAGAAATGAAAATGCAACATACAGGAAAAAACATTTTTTTTTTTACAATTGTACGTTTTACAATCACAATTTTTTTTTTTTCTGGGAGCAATATCGCTTACAGTGATAGGCTCCGGGGACAAAACCACAACACAGTTTAAGGAGTTTTTAAGGAATATTTTGTTTAAGTAGTTCTAAGCACTACTTAAAACCATTTTCATTTCTAAGTAGTTTCTAAGGAGTCTAAGGAATTTGTACAGACCCCGAATGCATCCCTAGTTTTTGATATGCAGGATTCAGCACATGAAATTTTGTTTAAAACACAAAATTTAAGGCAAAATCTTTGTTCAGCTAACTTTTTCTCCCCCAAAAGTCCCAGAGCATTCAAAAGTATGACTAACAAATCAGCTGTTGTCAACACACAAAGTCAACAGGTGGAGCTGACATTCCATGTTGTAATTCATTATAATGGTTACCAACAAACAGAAAACAAATTGTCATGATATGGACGTGTTTTAAATGATAAATTCCATGTACTTTTTAAACAGAATGTATGTATTTTAAACATACGAAAATTGTCAGATTTCATTAAATTATCTATACAACTTAAATTTTATTGAAAATTAAAGCATTAAATGAAAATCATAACTTACATAGTTGCCGATATAAAAGGCAGCATCAATAAAATAATGACTGCCATTTCAGCATATAAAAACCCAGCAACCAAAGTCCACTGTAAACTCATTTTGAATCTTTATCCTAGAAATACAAAATGTCAGTTTTTAATAAAAAGCACATAACACAGGGAAAATAATAATACAATCTTAAGATATATGATAATTCACTTAGAGTAAAAGATCAAACTAAAAAACTCCCCTTTTTGGGACTTGTCTTACATGACGGCATACAGGCCATAACCTAGAATTAATATTGGGTTTCCTTCACCAAATTTCTCAAGTGACTCATAAGCAAATTATGTGACAGTGGTTTCAAGCCAAATTTCAAGAACTTATCACCAAATCAGACTTAGTGATAAGCCAGATTTAGTAATATTATGAACTTGATAAGTTACACATACTTTATTTTATGTTGTTCCAAAAGATGATTCATAAAACAAAAGTGTTTAAAAAAAAAATATTTATCTTTCATTCATATTTGCTGTGTCCCACTGCTGGAACTCAGAGCAGGAGAACTCTGGAGCTGGAGTTCCAAATTTTCTCATACTCCAGGGATCCTTTAGTTTTGAAATTCTTTTATTCATTTAGTTTTTATTTACTCTTAAATTTTTCAGGCATAAAATATCTTAATTACATTATTATTCAGTATTTTAATAATATATTTTTTAGGTTTTTTTTTTTTTTTTTTTTCAGACATTCAAGAATCTTGCTGCATTGTAACAACATTGCCCATTAGCCAAGTTGTTGTAGAAAGACTATTATTCATTTAATTAGCATTTTTATTGATTTAAGATCAAATATGCAGGAGATCAGGCTTCAAATCTTTTCTTAATGAACAAATGGTTGTGAATTTAACTAAATTTGTATTTTTTGTGTGGGCTGAGGATTATTTTTTTAATTTTTTTTTTATAATAAAATCTGAAAATTTAAATCAAACTCAAAAGCATGGAGTCAGAGCTATTGTTAGAGCTGGAGCAGAACCATAGCATATGAACTGGGAGCAGAATTAGAACATACAATTTTTTTCCATTCTGGGTCTTGAATTTTGAACTGCAAATCGTAATATTTAATAATATTTGACTGATTTTAATAATTTAAGAAGAAGCTTATTTAAGTAAAAATTAGAAGATAAAATTTTGTTTTTGCTCTTTTTAAAAACGAGAATATTTTTCGGAAATTGATTAAATACTAATTGTTGAAAGTTTAAAAGAAAATGTAAATATGGAATACTTAAAGTCCAAGTTCATGACATTTCAGTTTACATGCATTCTTTTGATGAAAATTTTTCTATATTTGGACACTACTTTTGCTTTATTTTCTACTATTCTGTAATTAATTTTAATTAAAGAACTTTAAAGTAGCGTATATTTTATTATTATGCATTAAGTAGGGTTACCAGGGTTAGAAATTTCATGCACATAGTCATCCTAAAAATTCGGATGTTGCAGACAGTGCAAAAGAATGCAAGAAAAGAATTATTCCATGGATACTGGAAATCTGTTACTATATTTTAAAAGCAGCAATTCCAGTTTCTTCAAAGTTGAATTTTTTAAGATACTTTAAAATTTTAGATATGAGGAAAGTTGGTTTAAAATTAAGAGCAAAAGGATTTAACTAATCACAGCTTTTGATAAAATAATAACAATGACGTGGAAGTAAAATAAGCCTTAAGAAAGCATAATTTCACGTAAGTTATAAATAGCGGTTCATTTAATTCCTTAAAAATCATTAATTTGTTAATAATAGCAATTAAATGAACCGGATTAATTAAATCATATAGGACGCAAACGTTAAGGTATATATCTATTTTATAAGGTATATGCATAAAACAGAAGCATGTTTAATATAATTTAATACTTAAAAATAAAATAACTCGCATACCGATTATGTTACTTAGAAAAGAATAAGGAAACTCCCTTACCCAGACACTGTTAGCAAGATATGAGGAAAGAGAAGAGAGATTTCAGTAGTTTCACAAACAAAAATCGTCCAATTTTAAAGTGCACAAAAATGACGTCATATAAGCAAAAAAGTAAACAAACAAATTACTGTTCGCAACTTAACTTTTTTACTGCGATTTGCGAAATCCAGATAGATCGCTGTTTCTGAAATGAAATTGACCAATCGGAAAACTGTATTTTATGAGACTTTTTATCCAATAAAGACCTTGTTTAGTTCCATGGTCTTTCCCACAGAATTTGTCTGTGGTCTTTCCAGAGAGATGTACCATGGATCTTTCCTTTGGTTTTGGTCAGAGTTTTCACCTTTTCACCTCAACCGTGACTATTAAGCTTTGTTTACTTATTATTTTGTTAAACTAAAATTAATAAAATGGGAAAATTTAAAAAAAATAAAAGTAAAAAATTGAATCGGCATAATCCACTAGACCAAGAAATTTTGGAAAGTCAGTATGCAAAGCCTTCCGTTCGAAATAAAACAAAAAAAAGACAACAGAAAGATCCGGAGGTAAGTACTTGTAGTTTTCGCCATTGTAATGCACGTGGATTCAGCTTCCACCGTGTTGTGATTTTGTCTGGATTTGTTAGTTATATATTTATAGCCATGTCTTCTGAAAATCTTTTTAATATTATTAATGAATTTGATTTTATCATTTTGAAAAACGATGTTATAAATCGTTTAGTTCAAGTAAAAAAGAACAAACCTCTCTATTTGGGTAAACGGAAAGTGAATGTTTTCCCAGCTGTAGGACATTGCTTTGGATCGTATTTTGAAATTCGACCTGATGGTTCTTTGAAAAAATTGGGAATCAAGGATGTAGAAAAGAAGTTAAATTTTAAATTAGATTCTGAAGAAATAACGAAAGATAATCGGTCTTTATTTGACACGGGTGAATCTCAAAAACTCACTACCGATGATATTGAAGCATATAAAAAGCAAGGTGTTTCTGGTCACGATATGGTTAAAATCATAGTTGAAAATAGCAGTTCATTTCAAGAGAAAACTGCATTTTCTAAGGAAAAATATTTGCGGAAAAAACAAATGAAATATGTAAATATTGTACAAGTACTAAAACCTAACGTTCGTCTTCTTGCCGAAATGTACTATTCCCAAGGACCTTTGAAGATATGCAATTTACGTGTTGATTCTTTGGCTCAAATGCTCTCATTTTGTAATGTTATGTCAGGAGGTAAATACATAATTATTGAAACAGTTTTAGGTTTACTGACTGCTGCTGTTACTGAAAGACTGGGAAAGAATGGATGTGCTGTACAGATGCATCTTGGCCCCTTTTCTCTATGTCCTACACAACAAGCTTTAAGAGCAATTAATTTTCAACATATGGAGGACGATTCGGTTTTATATAACATTGACTTGAAAACTGCAATGTCCTTGTTACAATCTAATAATTGTGAGGATATGATTGTTGATTCTCTAGACACAAAAGATGACTTACCAAAAAAACGATTGAGAATTGAAAAAGAAGATCATATACAGAAAGTTAAAGAAATTCTTTCTCCTAAAGACATGGACAGCCTTTTGGTTGCTGTAAAAAATCATCCTGCTAACATATTGTCTGTGTTAGATTTTTTGGCTGTTTCTAGACCATTTGCTATATTTTCAATGTATCTAGAACCTTTAGTAGATTGTTATGTTAGTTTAAAGTCCAGAGGGGATATTATTTCATTGAATATTACTGAGAATTGGTTTCGTAGATATCAAGTCCTTGAAGATCGAACTCATCCAGCTTATAACATGTCTGGAAATGGTGGTTTTCTTTTGACTGGTATAAAAGTTGAACCTAAACCGACTTCATCTTGATTCGTATCATAATGACAATGTTTAAAAAAAATGTTGCCCTTTTTTTTTTTTTTTTTTTTTTTTTTTCCAATTATATGATGATTTTTTTGTTAGTATACTGCAAATGACTGTGTAATAAAATTTAAAATTTTAATTGTCTGTTGTATTTATTTGTTCTTATGTGTGCATGAAAGAGTGGGGTGAGACATTTTACATTTCTAGAGCTGAAATGTAAATGTTAAAAAAAAATAAAAATAGAAAAATGTAAGGAGTTTTATATGAAATGCATATTTTTTTTTTTATGCTAGACTCCATTAAATCCGCAAACCTAAAATACGCACATAATTTACACATGTAAACAATAAAACATTCAGTTCAGATATAGGGACAAAATTTGATTTTTATAGTCATATATCAATTCCAAACATACTTTAATTTGTAATTTTTGTTATTATTACTGACTTCATGTTTTTTCTTGAAAGAAGAAAACATTTATTTCTGAAAAAATTCAAGATATTATTGATTTTAATGATAATGATAATCTTCTTACTGAATATTTTATGTATTAATCAAGCTTTTTGGGTTTATAAGGATACTTAGAATAAAATTTCTGTATTTTATTATTTTGATGTGAAATAGTATTGTACATTATTTATGAGGCAAGTTTTATTGAATAATTTAAGGAAAATACATTTCATCTATATAATTAACACTTAATCATACATTATTAATTAGATCTTCATTTTTAATATTTTAATTATTTAAAAAAATTATCTAAATTTTTATTATTTTAGTTTATTACTTATTTTAATGTTTTAATATATTGTAAGCATTCATTATAATTTAGATTGCATTAGTAATTACATTCAAAATACTGTTTAAAAAATGCAAACAAAGCAATGACCAGAAATTCGCAAAATTCTAAAATCCGCACAAACTCTGGTCCCAAGCTGTGCGGATTTGAGGGAGTCTACTGTATTTGGGTCATTCTAAAAATAACAGCACCCTTGTAGTGTCTGACACTTTGTATTGTTATATTTTTAAAAATTTGTTTCAAAATTAAATTTAAATATTGGAAAACATATTTTAAAGATATTTTTCTTTAATGCAATTTTTAAATTTGAGATAAATTCCATTTATTGTTGTTCAAATAACTATCTTAATAATTGTGTCCTGTAAAAAGCCATGTCTCAGCAACAAATTTTGATTTTTAAACCTTTTTTTTTTTTTTTTTTTTTTACTATATGTATTGTTTCAGTTATCTTTCAGGATGTTTTTTATGTCTTTGTAGTCTTTATATTATTCCTACATACTTTAAATAATTTTTGTAAACATTTTTTTCATTTTATAAGAATTTCTCTTAATATACCATCCCAGGGATAGAAATTAGCAGTCGTTAGTTGCCAAATGCAACTAAATTATTACATCTGGCAACCACAAGATGGGAAGAGTCTGATGTCCTGCGCTAGGTTGGAAAACTTGGCGAAAATTTTTGCACCAAAATGCCGTTTTGGCGACATGAAAAATTTTCCAAGATGGCGGAAAAACGACGTTTCTAAATCTTTGTTATTTATAAATCAATGATTTTGCACTATTTTATAAAAATAGAAAGTTATATAAAATCATTGATTTATAAATAACAAAGATTTAAAAACGATGTTTTTCCGCCATCTTGAAAAATTCCTCGATGCACAATTTTAAACAATAAACAATAAACACAAACAATAAATAAAACAAAAACACAATTTTAAGCATTCTAAATAAGCTTTTCTATTGTCAGGGGGGTTCTGCCCCCCTGTACCCCCCGTTTTAATAATATTAATACAATTTATTAATAATACAATAACAAAGGGAAAAAACTTACCAAACAGTAAGGTGCAGTTAAATGCTTAAAATCTCGCTCACAACTGCCAAAAAATTCATTTAATATTTAAAAAAAAAAAGGGGGGGGGTTACATAAAAAATACCAATAAATACGACGGAGAATAAAAAAAAGGGTAAATATTTCATACAAAAAAAAAAAGGAAAAATATACATAAAAAAAAATAAAAATATGTATAAAAAAGCAAAGAAAAAAAAAAGCAAAGTTTTACGTAAATAAATCAGGGTGCCAGTCAGGGTCTGAAACATCATCTATAAAAGGCACTTCGCCTTCTAAAACAAGATCGGGAACATTTAAATTTTTATTTAATTTTGGCAATGCACCCTCGATGCTTTCAGACTTTGCCGTTGGTCTATCAAATGCCAACATCTCTAAATTCTCATTCTGTACCCTGGGTAGACTTTAATAATGTCATCTATGAGGACTTGCATTCTTTCGGCAGCCGTTGATAAATGATCTAGCTTGCGTCGACGATAAAAATGAAGAGCCATATATTGTGACATTTTTTCGTTCCTGCGACATTTTATTGTATTTTTAAACCACCTATTTTCATTTTCTAGATCATTTATGGTGTTCGCTTTATCAGTTTTGTAATGCAAAATTGACTGCTAATTCCTCCGTCGCTAAAATTTTATGCCATGAAAATATGGAAATGTTCTCTAATGATGGGTGCATTTTGGGAAATACCTAATTTAAAAATGCAAATAAAACAAAAAAGAATCCAAAGAAATAAAACAAAAGAATTAAAAGAGACAGTTTGCAAGCAAGACTCACCGAGACCAAGAACGTCCAACTGGTAACCGTTGAAAGCGGCAAGTGTAACGATGATCTAACAAAATTTAAAATTGCACTGGCTAATAGTTCACGTGATACTAATAAACCAATAGGATTAAAGAGCTCATACTCCGGCTCCGAAACGCATTTCCGAAAAAAAAGCAACCCTAAAGGCGCTCTCAGGCCGCCGCTTTAACGTAATCCAGATTGAATTGCTTATCGCCAAAAAGGCGCACCAAAAAACCCGCCAAAAATCTAGCACAGGATATCGGACTACTCTCCACAAGATTATACCCAGTCATCAAATTTGACGCCTAGCTTTTTTCACTTTATTTTTTTTAAACAAACGCTCTTATTCTGGTTTTAGCAACAGTTATTCCTCCCACCACACACATTTGAAGAGTCCTGTTTTCTGCAAAATACAGTAAAACCTCTAAATAACGGACACCTCGGGAATGCTGAAATTGTCCGCTATTGGAAAAACCTCAGAGATTCAAAAATCACTAAGAAATGCTTAAAATTCATTAATTGACTTTTATATTCCTAAAACCTACATTTTATGATTAATCAGAAGTTAAAATTATTTTTTAAGCAATAAAACTGAAATAAAATTGTGTACACCTTTATCTACTGTTTATTACATTTTTAAGAAAAAGTCAACTACAAAAGTTTACTTTTGCTTGCAATTACATATAATTTGTTTTTCAATGTGAAGTTATTGGACTCTATAGAATTTCGGGCGGGGAGGAGAAATTGCACTTTTTGTCTTTTAAAAGCATAAAATCTTAAAAACTTCCAGGGGGACATTGCAATGTTGAAGATGTCCCTTCCGGGCAACCTTTTCACACTAAATGTAGAGGGGAGGGGGGATTTTCCCTAGCTCATCCTCTACATTTATCTGTGATCACAAAATTGGTGGCACATTGCTCTGATAAATTTAGAAGCATCTTTTTTTTTTTTTTTTTTTTTTTTTTTTCTGGATAAAAAATTTTTTTTCCTCTTTTATAGCCAAAAATAGTGTCCGCTATTCGGAATGTCCGTTATTTGGAGGTTAAACATACAAAAATGTAGGTTTTGGGAGTGGGGATTGGAAAACTGTCCGCTATTCGGGAGTATCCGTTACAGAGGTTTTACTGTATTAGACAGTAGCATGTGTTAAGACAACACTTGCATTTATCAATCACCTTAACCAATTACTTATAAAGACTTAGGACCACAGAGAGCCACGTGTCCATAAAACTCTTATACATATTGTTCGAAAGCATAATTTATAACTCTCAGGCACTTGTCTATCAAATCTAAGTTGACTTCAGTTTAACCAATGACTAATGCACAGTCAAGTTAAGATACCTGATAAACTAAATGTGATTTTAATTTTTATAATGTTTTTTTGTATTTTCATACTTTGTATTCATATTATGTTTCATAAAAAGAACTAGTTAAGCATTTTTCTAGGATTATTGTATATTGTAGAATTATTATATATTGTACTTTAATCAATTTTACAGCTCCATAGAAAGCCAGTTTTTATTTTGATTTAGTAATTAACAAAAGGATATAGTGTTTAATATGTATATATCGTCCCCTGCCTTGACATAATAAAAATGGAAACAATGTTTTTGTTAGCATGGTTGCAAAAAGAAATGAGAAAATATGATGTAACATGAAATTGCAACCACAAAATTCTGTTTGGCACCTAGGAAAAAAATTGGAGTTATTTGACGCCTTTCTTATAATTCCCAATTTCTAACCCTGTACCATCCCCATAACAGTAAATGTATACATGGAATCTTGCCAATCTAGTAACCTATTAATCTAAACTCCTCATACTAGGAGGAATTTAGGGATGGTAAAGTGTGTTTATTGGCCAGAAATTTATTTCCCTGCTTTTAGTTTATGGATAGATTTGTGGAGAAACAAGAACAAAATATTATAAGATACTATCGTCATGTTTACAAACACTTCCATCAACCAATCTACCATTACATTTTTTGTCATAACGATCATAACAAAAAATGTCATAGCAACATAGGCCAATACCCTGAAACAGAATATCTTTAAAAGTGTGACATACAATTGCAGAACAACAAGCTTCTCTGCAGAACATTTCAAGTAATTAGTTAAGAAATTCGCCATTCTATCGAAGGAAAAATAGAGAAATTCACAGGGGTTCCGAATTTTCCGAAAAATTTAAACAGTTGGTTTCAAAAAAAAAAAAAAAAAAAAAAAGATATATCCAAAAATGTATTGAGAATTTTAACAAATAGTCATCTAAAAAAAAAAATCAGTTTCGTCAATCGTATGAAGAAAATTGCCAGTTTTGTCAAAGAATCGCAAAAAAAACAGGAACATTCAAAGAATCGCAAAGAAACATAAATTTTGTCAAAGATCACATTTTTAAAAAAAATCTGAAATTTTCTCAAGATTGTAAAAAACGACAAATTTTCTCAAAGAATCACAAAAAAAGACAAATTTTGTCAAAGAATCATAAAAAAAGTAGCAAATTGCATTAAGGGATGATGATAAAATGTCAAATTTCACCAAAAAATTGTGAAAAACTGGAAAAATTCATTTAAAAAAAATCACAAAAACCCCTCAAATTTTGTCAAGATATTGTGAAAAACCCACTAACATTGTCAAAAAATCACAAATTTTGTCAAAAAGTCACAAAAAACCTGCAAATTTTGTCAAAAAATTATGAAAATACCACAAATTTCTTCAAAAGGTTGCAAAAGAAATGAAAATTTCATCAAAAGATCACATAACTGAATGTTTCAGATCATGTAAAAACTACAAATTTCATCAAAATATTGCATAAAAATCGCAAATTTCATCAGAGGTGAGAAAAGGAAAAACATAATTACTGCCAGGAATAGATTTCACTCCCCTCCCCTTTCTGTTGTAATCTTTCAGGAAATTTGCTGTTAATTTCAGAATCCTTTTTTTAAAACTCAGACTTACCTATGAAAAGTTGTTGCTCAAAAGCTGGAGGGGGGGGGGGGGGATAATCTCAAAATTCTTTAATTGTTCGTTTAAAAAGTTTGTGAAAATCATCAACTCTCCCCCCCCCCCCTCTATTGTAATCTTTCAGGAAATTTGCTGTTAATTTCAGAATTCTTTTTTTAAAACTCAGACTTACCTATGGAAAGTTGTTGCTCAAAAGCTTGGGGGGGGGGGGGGGGAATCTCAAAATTCTTTAATTGTTCGTTTAAAAAGTTTGTGAAAATCATCAATTGGTTATGAGAAAAACTTGTGCAATTATTGCAGAACCTTGCAAAGTATTCTGCTTTGCGGATTCAATATCATAGACCTGTTAAACAGGGACCATTTAAATTGTCCAAAACTCGTGTGTACAGTAGGAGTCATAAAGAACAGACTAGTGTTTCTTGCCACAGCACAGTAATTTAACCCATAGTGATTTCAGCTGTCCTTTCCTTATAAGAGGAAACAGATGAAGGAAAAACTTTCAGAGATAAATTAATATTAAAAGCTATGCAAATAAATTATTAATTTATATTTTCTTATTTTTAAAATGTAATATTGCTTTGATTTTTTTTTTAAATGTAATATAATGACTTATTTTATTCACAGTACTAACACATTTAAAATATGTTAGAAAGAAATCATTCTCACAATTGTATAGACAGTTTCATTTTGTATATTATTTATTTGAATTTAATTTTTACCCGCAACAACATGAAAATATCTTTACTAAGTAAAGAATATGCCATTACAATTAGACCTATAGTATAGATTTCTTTTAATCATATTGGCTATTTGTAAGCCTTTTCTACTATATCAATTATTAATTGGATGTAAAAAGAAAAAATTTGAAACATGATCTTAGAAAAATTTTATGAGTTTTTAATTCTAATTTATACAAAATGGCCATTAGAAAAGTAAATTAACATGTAAAGCTGTTAAAAATAGATAGTAAAAAAAGTATAGTAAAAAGCTGGTTTAAAAAAAAAAAAAAAAAAAAAGACCAGTTTTTTTTTTTTTTTTTTTTTTTTTTTTCATTAAAAGTTGACCGTTCTGGCCTTTTTTGCAGCCCTGTAACAGACTTTATACAAACCAGGAGCACCCCCTTTCTAGTCTCTCCCTACCCCCCACCCCACCCTAAAAAAAAAAAAAATAAATAAATAGAACATGTGCTTTAAGAATTAATTTATGTAATATTTTATTTATAATATAGATCGGGCTTGTATAAAACCGAAAACTTTCTGTGTACGTAATATTGAGTAAAAATTTTTTTGCAGATTACTTTAATATATTATAAAATTACGCATTATATTATTTTGGCAGAAACGAAATTTCCTTTTATTACATAATTCCTGAGTGTCATTCGTGTTTTTTGAATGATTCATGGGCATAATTTGTGTGTTTTGTGCAATTCATGAAGGTAATTTGCGTTTTTGAGCAACCTGGCGATGAAATTTATGTTTTTTATGCTATTCATGAAGGTAATTCACGTTTCTTACATGATTTATAGACGTAGTTTTTTTTTTTTTTTTTTTTTTTCTATTCATGGATGTAAATTTTATTTTTGAGCTTCCTTCAATGATATTAGCATTTTTTGAATGATCTGCTGACAAAATTCGCTTTTTTTTTTTTTTTTTTTTGAGTAATTTATGGACATAATTCATGTTTTTTTTTTTTTTTTTTTTTTTTTTTTTTTTTAATAATGATTTATGGACATAATTTTGCATTTTTATGTGATTTATGAATGTATTTTTTTTTTTTAATGTGATTTATGAACGTAATTTGCATTTTTTTTTTCCCTCGTGTTTGTAATTTATATTTTTCATGCGATTCAGGGCATAATGTGCATTTTTTATGCGATTCATGCATGAAATTTGTATATTTTTATGCAATTCATGGATGGAAATTATGTTTTTAGCGCAATGATTGGACAAGATATACATTTTATAAACTGTCTTTGGATGAAATTGACGCCTTTCGCGCAGTTTTTTTTGACAAAATGCTCGTTTTTTACACGATTCTCTGTTGAAATGCACGTTTTTTATGCAATTCTTTGTCGAAATGCATGTTTTTTTATGTGACTCTGTTGAAATTCGTAATTTTTTTAAAGGTCTTTTGACGAAATTCGCGTTAACAGTAAATAATTATACATCTGTTCATTTACCAATTATATCAGGTATTATAATAAATTTAAAATGGGGTAGTTTTCTTTGTTCATTTACTTAAAAAATTAAAAAAAAATACCTTAAAAAAATAGTCTATAAACATATAGTTCTCTCTGTATATATCAACAAAATTTATTTATACTTCTTCAGTTATTAATATAGTATTTCGTATAATTTATTTAAAGCATATATATTGCATGGAGTATTAAAGATTTTTAATATGATAATGATTCTTTCAAGTTCAAGTTAAAAACATATTAATTTGTCCACAAAATTCATCCAGATAGTTTCCGTATTAAAATATATAATAGTTCATATAAGATCCATTACCTTTCTAATTTTCATCCACAGTTGAATGCGATCTATTTCCCCCATTTTTTCATTAGAAAAAGTTTTTGCCTTCTAAGGCATCTTCAGTCAAGAATAACTTTCTCATTCATTTTAAATTTACTATAATACCTGATATATAATTGGTATAAATGTACAGATGTATAATTGTAAATACAGGTATTAAAAATTTAAAGATAAAACTTTTGATTGTTTTCTTATCTATTTTGAATTAACAGTAAATAATTTGTATATAAAATTGAGGGAATATATATATATATATATATTTGGTACTAAAATTTTACAAAAATAAAGGTTGTTTCTTTCCTAAAATTTTCTGCAAAGTTCATAAAACTTTCTGCACACAGTGTGTGCGTGTGTGTATATATTATACAACTCTGATAGAGGTGCTATTATAATAAGATGCTTGCATATGAGAATGTTATAATACTAAATAAACAATATATTCCAGTTCTAAATAAACTTTATCTTGGGATAGTAAAAAAAGGTGATTTTTTGTCAGATTTGAAGTCAAACATTCTTAATGTTGAAAATGTATCAGAAGTGATAACGACACTCAATAGAAGTGCTGAATTCTTTAAAAGCAAAAAAATTTTCAGTTTCAGGACATAAAATCGACATGTAAATTTAAAATAACCTATATGTATAACTTTGTAGCATTTCTCAAATGAAGAAATACATTTATTCTTTTGCGCATCTATCTTACAAATCATCACTTCATTGATGAAGAAAACATCATTTTTGAAAGTAGGGAATTTATACCAGCTGCATGGCAACAAATGGCATCATATATTCATATTTATTGTTTTTCTTGTTCTATTTGTTCATCTTCTGAAATGTTTTATTAAATGTTGTGGAATTTAAATGACTTTATTATTTAACATACTAGAAGATGCCCGTCAAAATGACGTGTTTGCATTTTTAAAGGATGATAAAAAAATTACAACAACTGTGGTCATAGTCAATCATAGCCACTTTAGGTTGAAACAATTTTGATAAATACAGCGATTAAACTTGGAAAGGGAAAAATCTAATAAAAAGAAAGAAAGAAAATTTTAACAGAAATTTGCATTTAAAACTATAGCAAAACTATTTGGTAGATGGGGTGGGGATTATAATGAAATTTAAAATGCACCCGCTGTTTGCTTAAATAAAAAGTTTTAATTAAATGTTGTTTTTGAAATCATGAAAAGATTTCAAAGCGAAGTAAAATGTAGTGACGTCATTTACAGCTCCCACTGTAAATCTGACCAATGAGAACGCTCCATTACGACTATGGAACGCTTTTATTGGTCAGAAAATAGATTGCCTTTAAAATCAGGTAACTTTTCACAATGTTTTTATAGATTTGAAATTCACAAGAGTCATTCATGGCTGTAAAGAAAAAAAAAAAAATTAAAGCAACCCGAATATAAAAATTTTAACAATATTGCATTTAAAACGCACCTTCGCTTTCCTTTAATAAAAAGTTTTAATTAAATATACTTTTTGAAATCATGGAAAGATTTCAAAGCGAAGTAAAATGTAGTGACTTCATTTAACAGCTCCCATTGTAAATCTGACCAATGAGAATGCTCCATTACAACTATGAAACGTTTTCATTGGTGAATGAATTTCTTTTCTCGTGGATAGGTTGACCCCGGAATTGTTATACACGGAGGGGTTTTATATATATAATACCTGTAAACACACTAAAATGATGAGCTGTACTGAAGCAAAAGTGCTGAATTCTTTAAAAGCAAAAAAATTTTCAGTTTCAGGACATAAAATCAACATGTAAATTTAAAATAACCTATATGTATAACTTTGTAGCATTTCTCAAATAAAGAAATACATTTATTCTTTTGCGTGTCTATCTTACAAATTATCGCTCCATTGATGAAGAGCTCTGTAATAAGTGAGTGATATTTTATAATTTTTTTTTTTAATGTCAGAAGTTAGTGCAATTTGTATACCACCATATAACTTTAATGATGTTGGTCTTTTGTTTGCAATGTATGAACATTTGAATTAGCACATTCGAAACTCAGAACAGAAAGTTGAAACAACATTAATTATATTTCAGCTAACTTGCATCCAGATGCCGCATTTGTTGTATGGGATTTAATTATCAAACCATCAGATACTGCACCTTATGTGAATTTTAAAACAAAATTAATAAAACAAACAAGTGATCCCCCACAATTTGAAATAAAGAAATTGTTATCAGTATATTGTAAACCCAGTGATCTTTTAAGAGCTATGCAAAGAAGAGCTGATTCCCACAAAGTATCAGACAAATGACAAATTGATGTTGGAATTATTTCTTTCACATTTACTGTTTTATGTACCGAGTATTTTAGCAGCTATCTCATCCTTGTTACTTGACAAAGCATCCGAAGCTGCTGCCTGAATTTCAAATGAAATATTGAATTTTGCTCGCATTAATTGCCAGATTGAGAAAAGTTATGCTGAAATGTGGTGTTGAATTTGCCATTTACTGTATTTATTGTTAATTAGTTGTATGCAAAGTATCAGTGGGCAATCATTAATTTTTTTTTTCTTATCGGCTATAGTCAAAATCTCACAGCAATTTACCACTTATTGAATATTTGAAACAAATACACATTCAGGAGATATTCAGAATGTATTTATTTTTAATAGTTTCTGTAGCATTAGAAGAATTTCTAATTTCTCTGTGATGACAAAAAAGTATGTTATTTTAAAACATATTGAAAAAAAGCAATCAAAAGGATACAATAAGAGTTAAACCCTGAAATGTAGTGACTTCATTTAACAGCTCCCATTGTAAATCTGACCAATGAGAATGCTCCATTACGACTATGAAACGTTTTCATTGGTGAATGAGTTTCTTTTTCTCGTGGATAGGTTGACCCCGGAATTGTTATATGTTTTCAGTTTTTTATGTCAAATGTATGTTGCTACCATTTTTTTTTTTTTTTTTTTCATTTGGATATTGTTTTTTATTACTTATTTGCCAAATCATTAATGTTGTTCAAAAGCCAGTGAGAACCCTGCTTGACATTTTAAGATTTTTCAAAAAGTGAAGTTGATTTATTGAACGGCTCATATATGTATGAGTAGTAATTTTATTAATTTTTCTTTTCAGTTTGTTGATAACAAGCTAACTAATGAAATTTTAAGACAAGCTAGAAAGCAGCAAGAAGATTTGGAAGAAGAAGTAGGAATTTCTTTGTAAGTATCCATCTCCAACTTGCTTCCAATGTTTTTTCTTTAGTTTATCAAATAATTCCCTTTATTACAATTAAAAATGAAAATGAAAGTAAAAAAGCCATGGTCAAAAATTTATGATCATAAAAAAATATAAATAAATAAATAACATCAAAATTGTTGTCAAAATTCTTAATTTACAATCTAAAATGTTTGATGGCAGCTACTAGTCATAAAATATGCTTTTGGCTCTAAATGTACCCATGTTTGCAAGTTTTCCGTCCACAGACGGAATTCAGTTTTTTAAGAATTTACAAACAGAAGCAGGGCAGAAAAATCACTGGCGATGAAAAATAATCGTGAAAAAGAGGTTTTTTTCACCAAACAGTCGTGAAAAAAGACACAATTTTTGTCAAATTATCGTGGGAAAAGGTACTATTTCTGTCAAAATATTGCAAAAAAAAGGGGAGGGCACATTTTTCGTCAAATGTTTGTGTAATAAATGTGATTCCTGTTGAAAGATTGAAAAAAGACTCTAATTCTATCGAAGCATCGCGAAAATGACATGCTCTCAATTAAAGAATCGTTTTAAAAAAAGTGATTTTCGTCAAATGATCAGAGAAAACCCCCCACAATTTTTTTCAAATGATTGTGGAAAAAAATGCTATTTCTTTATGAATTGCAGAAAAAACATGATTTATATCAAAAGATTGAGGAAAAGATTCAAATTTTTTCAAAAGATCGTGAAAAAGACATGAATTTTGTCACAGACTGATTACCTGCAGTTTTCTCCACTCAGATTTTATTATAAATAGATAACAAATTAAATAATCTGATTTAGCACTTGCAACTTTGTCTATTCTTCACAGCAAATCTTTAGCGTAATATGAAAATATATTAAGAATTCTGATTATCCATTTTGGATCATAATTTAGCGAGTCTAATTGTTAAGAGCAATTTCTTAGGTCATTGCTATGAGCAAAAATTTGATGTTTAATTTTTAAACCAAGCAAAATCTTCAATTTCTTCAAAAGTTAAATGCCAGAATATCATAAATTAAGTTCTGATAAATATATATATTTTTTCTTAAGAAGTTTGTTTTATTGTTTGATATCTTAAGGTTTTTTTCTGTAATTTGTTTAATTTATAATATAAGAAAGTTTTTCAAATTTTTATTTACAGATATATGTATTAATGATTATATTTAAGTTATTGAATCAATCGTTAATCTATTTTAAATTAATTATAAAAACTTTTTATTTGTATGTAAATTCACTTTTTAAAAATTCTCCCTTTAAACTGCAGAGAATCTTCTGTTTTTTCTCTTGCTTAGGTTGGCAACTCTGGTATTACTGCCCATTAGCATTTCATATACGAATTGCAGCTGTTTGTGATTAGTTATAATGTGCAAGATTTTAATTACCGTTTTACATTATTTGTATTGTGCATCTGTGAGCATTAATATTTCAGGCATGTTTAATTTTCCATTTCAGTTCAAAGCCTGGTGTCCAATCTTTAGGTTTAAATGATGAATCTGATTTTGAAGATGAGACTTTTAAAGGAGAATCAGTCAATGATGTGTTCACTTTTTAAAAATTCTCCCTTTAAACTGCAGAGAATCTTCTGTTTTTTCTCTTGCTTAGGTTGGCAACTCTGGTATTACTGCCCATTAGCATTTCATATACGAATTGCAGCTGTTTGTGATTAGTTATAATGTGCAAGATTTTAATTACCGTTTTACATTATTTGTATTGTGCATCTGTGAGCATTAATATTTCAGGCATGTTTAATTTTCCATTTCAGTTCAAAGCCTGGTGTCCAATCTTTAGGTTTAAATGATGAATCTGATTTTGAAGATGAGACTTTTAAAGGAGAATCAGTCAATGATGTGTTTGTAGTAAGTAAACTATGCCCAAATTTCTGTATCTTTTTATTGTTACTATATCACATACTTTGTAATATGGCTTCATAAAAAATGCTTACAAAATATAATCAATAAATTTTTCTTCTTATCTTTAAAATTTAAATAACTAGTATAGATGTTAATTTTTTAATGCTCAGGATGTTCATTTTTTAAAAAGATTAATTTAAAAATTGTATAGTTGTTTTCGTCTGTATAATGATATATTTAAATTGGTATACAGCTGCAAAAAGAAAAGAAAAAAGTTGTCTGTTGTCTGTATAAAAAGTAATTTATGCAATTATATCAGGAATTTTAGATTATTATTATTATTTTTTTTAATTATTCAGTAGATTTTTTTCAAATCTAAATCCCTTATTCACACATCTTAGAGATCAGGACCGACACTTTATGACGTAAACTGCGATGTGCTGCCAATTATAAATGCACATAATATTCACGTTGTGAATGCAATGTTGTGACTGTTAACAGTGAAATTAGAATTTGACTTATTGATGTGATCTTATTTTGGCAGTGATCTAAAAAGTAAGCTATAATCAATTTAAATGTTTATTAAATTAATCTCTGCTTGCACTAAAGTATCAGTTTCCAACTTTATGTAGTGCTAAAGACCAATACTGTGATAGGAAGATATACAGTTGACTCTTGTTAATACAAAATCGGATAATTCGAATCTTCGCTTAATTCGAACTAAACATGAAGTCCTGAAATTTTCAATAGCAGAACAATGTTAAAATTTTTCATTAATTCAAACTCATTTTCGCTTGACTTCGTTTAACTTGAACTAATGAGAATTCCGATTTTTCATTTTACTTTTCTTTCTCACAGATTTCAGATCATTTGAATAATTTTCTTTCTTTGATTTTTGTGAAAATTGTTCTGAACGAGTATACATGTAATCTCATGGATTTGATATCCACTTTCTTAGTGCCCCGTCTGTCCATCAGTGGCACTTCAAATTTTTCTTCCGTTGTGCTTGTTTCTAATGTTTTAATCAGTTTATGTATTTATAACTTCTAACTTAATATTAAGTTATATTCTACTGATAACAGATGAAATAAATTCAGAAAACATTATAATATTAATTCTTTTGTAATAGTACCATATTAAGCATGTTTTCATTTCATATTTTCCATAATTCGAACTCCGGATAATTTGAACAATTCTTGTGGTCCTGGCGAGTTCGAATTAACGAGGGCCGACTGTATATATATTTATGGGAATTCATCTTTTCATTGAGTAGATAGATGTTCATTAGGGTGGTCACAAGAAATCAATTTTTGAACTTAGGGACCCAGAGAGTAGATGGATGTGATTTTTCACCATAGATTGATGTGATCTTTAGTGTATGTGATTTCTTATATTTTAAAAAGATTCCAGTATAGTCTAAAAAAGGGAACATTCTAGATATCTACCAGATCTTTTATTTTGTGGTCTATCCAATTTGTAACCCTAATATTTTATTTTATTTTAAATATGTTTAATTTTATTTTTCTTATTGCTATATCTAGTCTATAAATGAAGATGATGAGAAAGCATTGGAGAATTTTATGTCTAAAGATTCTGAAAAAAGAGCTACTCTTGCTGATATAATTAAAGAGAAATTGACTGAAAAGCAGACTGAAATCTTCACAATATATTCAGGTATGCATGTAGGTTTAAAGAAATGCTTTACTCTAAAATTCTACACGAATAAAGCATGAATTTAATTAATTGTTATATTTCTTCACTATTTAATATTTAACAAATTCTAATCAGGGGTCGATGCAGGTTTTAATCCCAAGTGCCTCATTTTGTGAAAGTAAAAATTATTTTTGTGAAATTTATTATATTTTTGAGAAAAATTACATTTTGCAACGAAAGTTAAAGTCAAGTTATTTAAATTCAAATCAAGAATTTATTAACAGAAACTTCTTTAAATCGCCTAACTAAAGTTTTTGTTTTTCATGAACTGGTTTTATTTACAAGTTACACATTTTTTAACAGTTTTTATAAAAAAGAGTGTTGTGAAGGGGGCTTATTTTACTAAAAGAAATTTTGTGAAGAGGCCGTTTTATTAATTTTTTTTTGTGAAGGGGCTATTTTATAAGATAGATTTTTGTGAAAGGGCTCTAAATAGGTTCCAAATTTTGCCCGGGTCGACCCCTACTGATAAATATTTTACCTGGGAGAATGCATTCTTCCCATTATAATAAAACAAAACATCTCTATATTGTTAGGAGGTGACAGATTTTTTTGGTTGCTTTTATTTTTACTCATGTTTGATTGAATTAATGGGTTTAAGGGGAGGGAAAAACTTACTTTCAGCTACCTCTTTTCATGTATTCCATACATTATTATTCATACATTATCGTTCATACATTCATTATCTTTTTTTTATTAATAGTTCTGTTTTACTGTAACTTATTATGTTTATTTAAAAAATAGGTTTTCTAAAATTAGATTAATCACTTTGTTTCATCCTGTATTTAGTGATTTTTTACCAGTAAATATTGAGAATTTTAAGTTAAATGTCTCTTAAAAGCAGGGTTGGCAAATTTTGCCGAAGTGGAAAATATTATGGTAAAAACCGTGGAAAAAAACCGCCCCGGCAAAAATTAGTATTTTAAAACAGTTTGGATTTTATTTTAATTACATGAGGCAAGAACTAAGATATACTGATAAACTTATAACATATGGATGCCCTGGTTATTGGTTAAATATTCTAGATGAAGATATAACTCCACAAAAAATTACAAAACATGTCACAGAAGTGCAAAATTACTTTTGTGATCACCATGCTCCACATACTTACAAGGAAGGTCTCCATACTGGGTGTACTTAGAATATTTTGAAAAAAAAATACTAATTAAACTACTCATCTACATAATAAAGGATCATCCAAATTTAGCAGCAGAAAGTCTGAGAAAAAATTAAATATTTTTGAATATTTGGAAAAATGAAAGCATCAAGGGATTTGGTGAGCTGTACTTTTTTTCACCAAAGACAAATGATTTTTAATGTAACTGAAAATTGTTTGTTAATGAATTTTTATAGTGCGTGTAAATGATATTTAGTGAATTTAAACTTAAATAATGAGAGATTTCAATTCATATATTGTATTAAATATGCATATATTGCTTGTTGCTCCAGTTGTTTAATTTATTGCATACAAAAATCAGAGTAAATTTTTGCCATAGGTGGAAAAAACCTGGTTAAAACAGGTTTGACTTGGTAAAAATCAGGTTGGGTTTTTGCTGGCAGAAAATAGTTTCTGCCCTGCCAGTGGCAGAAAGTGGTTATAATCGGCAGAAACTGGCAACAACTGGCATAAATTAATTTCATGACATAATCTGAGACTTTTTTAGTAATATTAAATTGCTTATAAACATTTTATTCAGAATAAATTGCAAATGAAATATTGTAAATAGTTTAAATTAAAATATAAATAAATTTGTATTAAAATTTGATAGTTTTGAATCTTTCAAGAAAATAGAATCAAACATATTATTTGTAGAAAATTGAAAATTATGAAAATGACATTAAGGACACTGCAGTTGTTAAAATTGTAAATAAATATCATGATTTATAAAAAAGTTAAATACTTGTAACAAATGCTAAAATCTATTGTTCTTGCTTTAGATAAAATTAAACAACATGACTGTTCTATTGCAGCTGCTCATAAAATTTGCTTAACCTTATTTAATGATGGAAATATCATAGAAACTTACAAATGCAAGATTCAAATCATATTTATTGCAGCATTAGTTTTTATGCTAGCTTATTTACTTCATCCTAAATATTTGGGATCAAAATTGATATTTAAGCATAAAGAAAGGGCAAGAAAATACTTTTTTTTTTTTTTTTTTTTTTCAGAAACATATTTCACCAAGGAAGTCCTAGAAAATGTCTTGCCTTCTATGGGTAGTCGCTTTTAAAAATAAATAACGGTGAAAATGAGAATTTTTCAAAATTTACATCATCAATAATGATATCACCTGCAAGTAATGCTGGTCTTGAAAGAATATTTTCAAAAAAATTTTTTCATTCGGAACAAATTAAAAAAACTGTCTAGGTTAAGAAAGATTAGCAAAATTAATACTATAATATGGAATGTTCTTAATATATTAATTTTTCCAGAAAAACAAATTTGTTCTTTCAATATTTTAAAATAACAGCATAAAATATTTTATCCATTTTTTTCTTTTATTTTTGCTCTACAATTATCTACTTATATGTTTTTACAAGATCCATTTTTCTTTGTATATGTAGTAGTAGATAATTTTTAAGTTATAATGTTTAAAAGATTATAGAATTTTTCGTAGATTTCTCTTTTTTTAATTTAACTAGAAATTCAACTGTAAACAGTAATCATATTACCATTATGAAAATTTCTGTTTTTCAAATGGCAAAAAAATATATTAACAAAATATGTTTGTATGATTCATTTGAAAATTTTTGCTACTTTGAATAACATTCAAAATAATTATTTTAATTTTTAAACTAAATTCTCTACATATAAATACATCTGTTTTTTATGAATAATTGCATTTATTAGTATTATCAGTTTCTGCCATGCCGGTTTTTACCGGTTATAACCACTGGTTTTAACCACCCCGGCAGAAACTTGCCAACCCTGGTAAAAATAGGTTTTTGCAAAAATGGTGGCAAAAATAGTCTGTCCATTTAAATTTTTTCCAAAAAAAAAAACATGAAAGAAAGAAAGAAATTTAACACTTAGTTAAAATATCAATATTCTAAATTTATTTTTGAATTATTATCTAAATAAGTATAACCATGTATTTTATAAAATATAATAAATCTGTTCTTGGTGTGTAAGAGGGAATGAAAAAAATCTTAATTTCTGAACAAGACAAACAAGATTTTTTTCAGTATGTATTTTTTTTTTTTTTCCATTAATTTGTAACAGATTAGTTTCATCAGATAGATAATTATAAATTAGTATCAAAAACATATATATTATAAAAAAAGTAAATATTTACATATTTTTAAGACTCATTACATAAAACAAAAGTGGCAAAGTTATAGAAAACCTTTTGATAATTAAAAAATATATTAATGTCTGACAAAATAATTGACTTAAGAAGAAAAAATTAGGCATCCAGATTTTTAATTTGGTTCTTAAGTTCCTAAATATTGGACTGAATCTCATCTATTTTATAAAGATTTAAAATATGTAAAATTATTTAATTATATTTATTAATTATCAAATTAAATAAAAATATTAAGTGATATGTTATTAAATTTAATTGTTTATACCATTATTGTCCTTATTATTAGCATATAAATTTTATTGCCTGTTTGATACAAAAAAGAATTTGCCATTTTTTTCTGTTTTTTTTTTTAATTTTTGTCCTGGTTTTTTCTAGTTTTTGCCACTGTCCTGGCAAAAATGGCAACCCTGCTTAAAAGTAGCTTTAATATTGTTCCTGTTGTTTCTTCATTCTTAATCTGTGTTGGATTTCCATGTACTGTAATGATGTTAACTTTTGTATGTGTACAAAATGATAAAATAAAAGTGTATTATGTTACATTCAAGTGTAACACAATATCCATTCTTTTGCTTGGAAAATAGATCTCTGGGATATTTTTGAGACAATAGGCAAAACATATGAACTTTTTTGAGTGATATATATATTTTTTTTTTTTTGGGGGGGGGGGGGGGGAGGGCGATTTTAGGACATGCTTCCAATATAGCGATCTGCAGAATCTGAAGCTTATTCAAAATATGATCTGAATTCAGAAATCAGTTTTTTTTATTATTAACTATCTTAATTTTATATTGAATAAACCTAAAAAACATTGATAAGAATTAAAAAGAAAAAAAATAACAGGATGTCAAACACTTGAAATTAATGTTGGATTTTTAACTCTTTTTTTAAAACAAATTATAACTTTATTCCATAATAAAAAATATTTACTTTGTTGTGAATTTTTTTTTTTGAATCTTCCATTTCAGTGGTTAAGTTGCTAGAACCTATACAGATTTAAAAAGAAACTTATAAAGTTTTAGAAAATTGCATTTTGACCCATAAAAGTTTTATCATTCATTTGTTTTGAATGAAAATTATTTTTTGAGGTTGTCAACCACAAATTTGAGGTCAGATTTTCAAAATAAAGGGAACAAAATATTAAAAACAATATATTTGTTAAAATATATTACCTTACATTTAGTTCACTATTTCTGAGCCATAGAAGAGTGCTTCCTCTATCTCATAATTTTGTATGTCAGTAACTTGCTTACATTGAAAGATGAACAGAGGTATAATGGAAGGTATACAGGGGTGTATCCCATACTGCTGGATTTTTTGAATCAGCTGTGTATATCCACTGTTTCTCAAAAAAGCTATAGTATATACTCTGGCTATGAATATTTATCATTCTAGTGTATACTCTCTGCCTACAATGCATCTGTATACCCCCCCCCCCCCAATTTTTTTTTTCCGACTGCAAAGTTGGAGATGAGCGTACTTCTTGCGACACTGAAATACAGCATTCTCTACATTAATTTTATCTATATTGATGGCATAACTCTTTACTTCCATACGAACAGAAATTATCAAAATGTTTATTTATATAATGCTTAATAAAGAAAATTTTCCTTCATTAAATAAATTTGCAGCTATAGACATAGTGATTTGCACTACACAATTATAGATTGTTTTATATATCTATGGGCTTGTCTTTATGTAGATGCTGGAAGTGTGTTTGGGGATGAAAGTGACATCACAAGAATTGAAGCATTTAAAGCACTTGTTCCCATTCTTAAAAACTATCGTTCTGGAAGACTTCCTACTTTATTTAAAGTAATTCCAAAGTTTAGAAATTGGGAGCAGATATTGTACCTCACAGAACCTGATCAATGGAGTGCTGCTGCTATGTTCCAGGCAACTCGAATATTTGCTTCAAATTTAGAGGACAAAATGGCTCAAAGGTAATAATTCTACCGATTTATGCATTGTTTCATGCTTGTTCTCCTTTTTTTTTTTTTTTTTTTTTTTTTTTTTTCTTAAAATGCAAAAATGTATATCCTAATTTTTTTTTTTTTTTTTTTTTGAGATTATTTATTTAATTTTGAAGAGCATAAACAAATTAATTGCTCAACAAAACAGCAGCTTCTGTATATTTAAAAATCATTTGTCTCTGCTCTTTTGAATACTATAGTTAACATCATACTATATTAAATTTTGTTTCAATTATTATATATATCATAATATTTAAACACTGCAACAGTTTTTAAAATGAGTTCATGCAATTCAATTCTAGGAATTAAGTTGAACCAATATAATGAAGGATTTATCACCTGTAATAATTGCTATTAGTTGTTTATAGTAATGAATCGGCAAAAATGTTTCTTAGAACTTCGCATAGATTTTGAGTTTGCACAGGCTTTGCTAATTAGTTCACCTCACTAGTAGAAACAATGCAGCAGGTGATCACAGATTATTTAAAATCCTGCAGATCGTTTAAAATCTTACAGATTAATTTATGAGCTTAAATAAGTAGTCATAATAAATAAATTCCAAATATCTCGGATAACTTAATACCATGCTCTCAGTAAGAGTGGGTAAAGAATATAATATTTTTTAAATTTTTAGTTGTGTTTATGTCATTTTACTTAATTTTATATATCAATTTATTTCACCTTTAGTTCTTCAATATATTAAACTACAAATTTCATTTTGAACTGCAGCAATTTGCTCTGTGTATCTGTTATCACATTTTTTTTTTAATACATTCTAAAACCATCTGTAACTGTATATTAAGCTTCATAAATAAGTGAATATTATCATTTTAAAATATAACTTTTATTGATCGAAAGCTCGTTCCATTTCCTAATGAATTGATGTTGCCAATTATAGAGTCTAAATTCTTGAATACTGGTTATGCAATTTTTATTATAATTGCAACACCATATGCCTTTTTTACTGAAACAAAACAAAAATATAAAAGTTAAAAGAATTTAAATAAAATATTGAAGTTTATATTATGGTATAAGAGTTTTGTGGATTATACACTTTTGCAGATTGTAGAACATCTCTTTGCTTGCATTTTATTTTTTAAAGTCTGACTATTAAGACAGAAAAAGCACAAATTTCGTCGATCGGAAACTGAAAAAATGTGAGTTTAATGGATATGGTTCAGAAAAATTGCAAATTTCGTCCAATCAGGTTTGTAAAAATTGCGAATTATGTCAATCAGCTTTATTAAAATCCAAAATTTCATTGATCAGATTTGTAAAAATTGGAAATTTTGCTGATCAGAAGAGGAAAAATCGTGAATTTCATTAATCAGGCACAGAAAAATCGTGAATATTCTATATTGGCTTCATAAAATTGGCTCATTTCATCAAATCATGCAAAGACAAAATCACAAATTTTGCCAGTCAGCTTAGTAAAAATTACGAATTTTGTCAATCAGCTTTGTAAAAATCGTGAATTTTGTCAATTGGCTATGTAAAAATCCCAAATTTCGTCAATTGGCTTTATAAAAATCGTGACTTTCGTTTATTCGTCTCGTAAAAATCATGAATTTTGCCGATTGGCGTTGTAAAAATTGCTAATCTTATTGATCAGGCGCAGAAAAATTGTAAATGCTTCATAAATGTCACAAATTTTGTCGATCTTGCGAAGAAAAATCTCTTTTCGTCGATTTGCTTTGTAAAAATCACGATTTTGCTGATCGGCTTCATAAAAAATCATATTGTTTTGATAGACTTCATAAAAATCGTGAATTGTGTTGATCAGGTATGAAAAAATCGATAATTTTGTCGATTAGCTATGGAAAAATCACGAATTTTATCAATCACGTGAGAAAAAATCGGAAATTTCATCAATAGGCTTTAAAATCGTGAATTTTGCCGATTGGCATTGTAAAAATCGCGATTTTCGTCGATTGATTTCGTAAAAAACGTAAATTTTGTTGACGAGGCGCAAAAAATTTCATGAGTTTTCTCAATCGGTTTTGTAAGAATCACAAATTTTGTTGATCAGTCACGGAAAGATCGTTAATTTTGTCTATCAGTTTCGTAAAAATTTATCAGCTTTGTAAAAATCCTGAATTTCATTCATTCATTTCGTAAAAATCACAAATTTTGTTGATCGGTTTTGTAAAAAGTACAAATTTCGTTGGTCGGTCGCAGAAAAATCGGGAATTTCATTGATCAGACACTTAAAAAACTCTGTTGATTGGCTCCTTCTTTCTTTGTTCATAAAGTTTACATTTTTTTTTTTTTTTTTTTTTTTTTTTTTTTTTTTTTCAAGCACCAGCCCACTTATGTTTGTTTCCTAAAACTTTTACTAAAACAAAATTTACTTTCCTGAATAAAGTCAAGGAATATTATTATACAATAAAAATAAAGCTTGCTATATCTGTTATATATATACAAATGTAAAAGATGCTGGTATATCCTTACCAACTGAAATAGATATTTTGATTGGGTAAGCTTACTTAAAAGAGTACCCCCCCCCCCCCTCTCTCTCTCTCCAATCATGTTTCTTATCCGATTATAGGCCACAGATCACCTCCTCGAAATCCAATTATCTCCGTGTTATTGATGAGACCCTTGACAATTCAGGTATATTTCTAAGTGGCCCTTATCTTGAAAAGGTTGTGCATCCCTATCTTACCATTAAAAAATTTCAAATCAAACTGCTAATGGTTTGGAGTTTTCTGCTCTTGCTGCTTTTGAAAACATGTATAAGGAGTGCTTTGTGTGTCTGATCGACTTTTGCAAATAAATCTAAAATTTGTATGATTTCACATTTTTAAACAAAAATCTTTTCACCTTGGTTGGAGGCCCCATTGTCTTCAACAACATATAACAGGCATGCTATACTCTCTCTGGTGTGTTTTTACATACAAACCTTGAATTTTCATGATTTTATAATTTCAAATAAACTTAGGGTTGGAGGCATGATAAAAATGATAAAAGTTGTACTAAACTTTAAGATCACAATAAAAGTGTGGACTGTGGAAAACGCTGAGAAACTGTTACATCAAGATAATAGTTTTAAAAACTGCCCAAAACATTTGGATTGAGGAAAAAAAAAAATAGTGTTGAAGATAGTATGGGAAAATATGAGACTGAAGAAGTTGTGAAATAGACTGAAATATGAGAATTGAAATAGACTCAAAAAATTCATAAAAATATATTAAAGAATGCAAATAAAATATAACAAAGATGTGAGTGTGAACGGTGACAAATAGAATTTATTTACTGAGCATTTAAACTGCACACAGAAACAAACAGTATGAAAATAGGACAAGAGGCACACAACTATCATCTGTTTTATTAGCTGAAGGATTATGGAAAAAATGCAAACTTTGTCAAAGCATAGCAAAAATGCACTAATTTTGCCAAAAGATTGTGGAAAAAGAAGGGGGGGGGGGCAAGTTTTGCCAGATGATCATGGAAAAAATAAATTTCATAAATGATTACAGAAAAAATGTGAGTTGCATTAAAGAATCATGGAACAAATGGATCTAAGAGTTGTGGAAAAATCTCAGCACTTTTTGTGTGTGGAGGAGCTTCAACTTTTTCTTTGATAAGCCTGTAGCATGTTTGTATATCACACAACCTCCCCCCCCCCCCTTTTACCCCCAGAATTTTAATTATTATTTTATGGATAATAATAAATTAAGATTTCTCAGGATTTTTTTTTTTTTAATAAACATATATATATATGCAGTTATGTTATCATTGTGCACAGATATGTTTAATCTAGGGCCAATTTTCAGGCCCAGCTTATTTCAGAAACTAAAAGTTTTTCCCAGCCTGTGCTAAAATTCATCAAAAAAGACCCAATCTAGTTAACCTAAAAGTTAATAAAAACAGGCCTAAGTCCATTTCTTCTGAAAATAAAAATCTTTTTTAACATACAATTAAGATTTTTTTTTTCCTTCTAGAATACTGCATAACTACATATTTATAGGTAAATTTGATATTATAGATTAATATGTGTTCGCAACATGAGTGCAAGTCTTTCAGTCTCAGAACTGATTTCAGTTTTAAAGAGATTTTTTACTGATAATAAATTCATCTTTAGATATTTAAATAATAGCAATATTACTATCAAGAACTTTTAATGACTTTCTTTTATTTGTAATAGACCAAATTTTAGCCATTGAAATCTTCTATCTTATTTTTATTTGGTTATTTTTAATACTCGGTAAAATTTATCAGTCTTGGCTTGGATGAACTTTTTGCACCCATGGTTTGCAAGCCATAAAATGCAGAATAGCATCAGTAACAGCCCGCCATCCAACCCCAGTATCTCCATGTAATTTTTTTTTTTTCATCGGCCTGGCCTGACCCATTAAAAAAAGTTTTCTTTAATCTGCTGGGTACAGGCCTTAGGTTAAGCTAAACCCTTGTTGACCTCTAGGGCAGGATAATACATGAATAATTTAAAGCTATGTCACATTTAGTCACAATTCTTAATTCAGTTTGAAAAATTGAAATATTTGTAAAAAAAACTCTGCATTAAATTATTTCTTTAAATATAAATAGATATTTTCACAATAAATAACAAAAGCTCATTCTTCTGCCTTCAGGGTAAGAGATTTATGCTGTATAAATTTCTTAAAAGGCTAACACAGTCTGACTGAAATAACAAAAATATAATAATTTTCAATATCTCAAATTTTTTGTAACTCCCTTTTAAGTTTGAACTATCGAGATATGATTGTATAATATATTGATTTAGTGGATAATAAAATTTCCCCATTAGTATGAAAATTAAAAATAAAATATGTGTCTGTGTTTGTTCTTATTCCTGTCTGTCATATATCTTTTATTTGTATACTTATCTTTTTTGATGTAATTTCTGTTGTTTTAATAATAATCTTTATATTTGTTTTCCTTTTTACAGGTTTTATAATCTGATTTTGCTTCCACGATTACGAGATGATATAGCTGAATGCAAAAAGTTAAATGACCATCTTTATCGAGTATGTCCTATATATATTATATATATATATTAATTTTATTTTGTTAATATTTTATTGTCTTATTATTAATAAACCTCTAAACTTGAGTTGATTCAAATCTTTGCATTTTTCAGGCTTTGCAAAAATCTCTTTTTAAAGCTGCTGCTTTTTTTAAAGGCATAGTTATTCCCTTGTGTAAAGTAAGTTCTTTCTTTCATGCTTACTACATTTTTTGTATATATGTTTTACTCTGTTTTTTATGAACATTTTTATCATTACATTAAATTGCTAAATTCATCATTGAAACTGCTTTGATAAATTTAGGTTATGTCTTGCTCAATAAAAATAACATTTGCATTTTAAATAGTTTTCATGGACAGTGCACATCAGCAAAAAAAGTATAGCATATTATATAACACAGCACAGTATAGCAAATAGTACAATAAATATACTTATTTACTCTAGAGAATAAAAAAATTTAATTTGTTTTTATCTTTTTGATTCTGGACCATTTTTATTCTATTATTCCTTCAAATTATGCACATGTTTTACTCTGAAATACTTTATATTCTTACTTAGTTTTTATTTTTGTATTTTTACATTTTATTGTTTAATAATTTTTTTTTTTTTTTTTTTCTCATTCATTTAAATGTATATGTCTGAGTAACCAATAATGTTCTTGTTATCTATGGCTTGCAGACATATAAACTGAAAAATGTTAATTTTTGCTTAAATATGCATGAAATATTCTTTTAAAAGAACTTTAATTATAAAATAATGTTGATTAAGAAATACTGTATTTATTCATGTATACTGCACAGCCAGTATTTTAGAATGAAAAATGGTGATTTTTTGTATCTCGTATATAACACGCACCATAAATTTGATATCCAAGGGAATAAATGATCAAATGAAAATCAAAACAAATGTCACGTCAGGCTAAAAAAGAAGTTGAAATTCTTTTTTTAGACTTCGCGTAGGGATTGAGTGTCATGATATTGCGAACGAAATACTTGAGAATGTCTACATTGTAAATGATAAAAAAAAAAAAAAAAAATCTGTAATTCTGCAAATGTAAAGTTGCAGAAATCAGTATTCTTGCTAAAATTTTATCCGTACACTGTAAAAAAGAGAGAGAGAGAAATCTACAAAACTAGTGTTTGTAAATCTATAGAAATCTGTAGCTTTACAAATGAATCTAGTAAAATTGTACTAATCTTACTAAAATTTTATCTGTAGCTTGGATCGCAGTTAGATAAAAAAGTTCTAGGTTTCCCGTTTTCCTAAAAGCATTTCTTAAGAATTTTTTCACCTTATAGATTTTTTTATTTATAGTGCAAATTTGTATCTATTACATAAATTTTTGCTGTTACTGTTGCATAGTTGCCAACTTGTACGGTTTGGTCGTACAATGTACGGATTTTGTTCTAAGTGTATGGTTGTACAAATGAATAGTATGGTTTTGCGCGCAGAAAAAACAATCACGGAGAAAAGCAAATTTCGTGAAAGGATTACTGAAAAAGTGCAAATTTCTTCAATATTTCTTGGAAAAAAGACAATTCTGTCAATGTTTTTGTCAGCGAACTTTCTCAAAAGATTGTTAAAAACTTTAATTTCCTGTTCACATCGTGGAAAAAATGGTGATTTCACCGAAATATCGCAGGTAAAATATTGATTTCGTCTGAAGATCAAGGGAAAAAATGCCGTTTTCAGTAAAAGATCGCTTAAAAATATTTTATCAAAAAATCATTGGGAAAAAAATGCTGATTTCATCAAAAGATCATGGGAAAAATAACCGATTTCGTCAAAAGATCGTGGGGATAAAACGTTGTTTTCGAGAAAATATGCAAATTTTGTCAAAAGATCGTCAAAGAAAACCCCGATTTCATAAAAAAATCATTGGAAAATGCTGAATTCGTCAAAAGATCGTTATAAATCGCCAATTTTGTTAAAATATCGCAGATAAATCGGCGATTTCGTCTAAAGTTCACGGGAAAATGCCAATTTCGTGAAAAGATCGCACACATTTTTTGAAAGGGTCGTGGAAAACTGAATTTTTTCAAGAAATTCCAAGAAAATGCTGATGTTGGCTTGTTATGAAAAATCTATTGTGTTTTTAAAGAAACGGAAAATTGAGTGCAATTAGACAGTTTCTGAATAACAATGCCTGCTATTTTCACACATTTCCGAACAAAAATTAATTAATGCATGTGTCACAAAATGGCCCTTTTTGATTTAAGAACACCCTTAAAGAATCCTTGAAACTAGATTATCCTCCCTCCATGAAAACAAGAATTAAATAAATAAATAAATTTTTAACGTGGATCTCATGTAAAATTTTGGTGAAATTATTTAAGCCATTGTATGTGTAATGTATATGAGGAATCTGTCCAGTGTTAGAAATTAGCAGTCGTTAGTCGTCAAATGCAACTAAAAAATTGAATTTGACGACTAGAAAAATATTCTTGGTCGTCAAATTTGACGCCTAGCTTTTAAAAAAATTTATTAGACACTCAGCTCCAAAAATTAAAAGAAATTGGTCTAGTCTGAAAAATCAGAACTAAAAAAACATTGCAAATTTCGAGAAATAGTCGCGGGAAAAAAAAAAAAAAACAATTTTCATCAATTGCTTGTATAAGAAATCGCCACTTTCAGCAAAAGATGGGCATAAAAAAAAAAGGCAAATTTCTACAAAGTATTGAGAATAGAGATGCAAATTTCGTCAAAGAATTGCAAAAAAAATGCGGATTCCATAAAATAATCGCAAAAAAAGTTTATTTCTTCAAAAAAATCTTCGGAAAAAAACGAACTTTGTTATAGAATCGCAAAAAAATGCAATTTTCTATGAAGGATCGTGAAAACAAATCTTTTGTCAAAGAATTACAGAAAAATAAGAATCTTGTCATAGGATCACAATAAAATCTGTTACTTCCATCAAAGGCTCGTGAAAAAACGCAAATTTCTTCAAGGAATCCCAAACAATCAGTAATTTTCACCAAAAGGTTGCGAAAAAAAACCAGGGGGGGGTGTTCCAACACCCCCTATAGGGGGCGTTGGGTGTTCCCAGCCCTGCAAGAAACGACAAATTTTGTCAAAAGATTGCAAAAAAATACTGCCAATTTTGTCAACAAATCGCAAAAAAACATGGCAAAGCTTGTCAAAAGATCGAAAAAACGGCAAGTTTTGCCAAATGATTGCGAAAAAACACGACAGAGTTTGGCAAAAGATCGCGAAAAAGGCAAAATATTTAAAAAAATCTCGAAAAAACCAGCAAGTTTCATCAAAAGATTGCGAAAAAACCGGAAAGTTTCGTCAAAAGATCATGGAAAAACAGAAAGTTGCTTCGAAAGATCCCAAAAAGAGCTGCAAATTTCGTCGAAAGATTGCGAGAAAACGGCAAATTTTGCCGAAAGATAGCAAGAAACGCAAAATTTGTAAAAGTGGTGCGACTCTCCTACCCCCCCTAGACTGAATTTATGTATTTCTGTTTAAATCTGAATTGTTTAGAGTTCCAGTTAATCCAGATTATTGATGCTTTTTCTGAATTTTTGTTTATTTTTTGTGCTTGTTGAAGAAAGTAGTTAAACCGTGTAATAAACAATGTAATTAACCTGATAGCATAATTTTATGTTATCTAAGTGCAGCTTAAATTATAAGGGGCAGTCAAATAAAAACTGAACGCACATTAAAAAGTAGGTATGGAAAATTTTTATTCAAAAATAATTGTCAGAATTATTAAGACAAGAGTGGATGAGGCCTCAACCTCATCATGTTTTTCTTCAGTGGGGCAGTTGGTGAGATGCAGTGCTCACCATAAACAGTAGACATGCAACAATGAATAATGTGCAATCCAGCAACCAAAATTCAAACCATGCCTATCTGTTCTTTTTTGCTTGCCTTTATTACTAATGCTGGATGAATACACTTTTCACTGCATGCAGCTACAAAGAAATTTAAAGAACTGCTGTCAGTATTTGTAAGCTGTCATGCATTTCTACCAGACCTCAAGATATTGGAAGTGTTGATAGGTTATAACAATATCATCAATTTGGCAAGAAATGTGTTCTGTTTAAATATGATTGCCCCTCATAGTTATAGAAATAAATATTTCTTTCAGGATTTTATTTTAATAAGCAGAAAGATGTGTGATATTTTATCATGAAATTGCTGTATTAAATTAAGTCAAATAATGTTAAATAAATAATTATGTTTGATAGATTAAATATAATTAACTGAATATATTTTTTTCCCATGTAGATATTTTGTAATTATTTGACCTATTAAAAAGTTATTAGTACTTTTATGTTAGCCAGGGTTGATGATAAAGTGTCGGATATTGTTTTATTACCAACATTTGTATTATTTTTATTTCAACAATAAAAAATTCAAACAAAAGTGACAAAAAAAAAAAAAAAAAAAAAAAAAGTTCTAAATGGCAGAATTAGCCCAGCTAGAACAAAAGTACCAAATTGACTTTATTTATTTGTACATTTATTTTTCTTGAATCATTTGCTTATTCATTATTCTTTCAATTATATTCTTGTAGTCTGGCAACTGTACTTACCGGGAAGCTACAATTATTGGTAGTGTTTTAGCTAAGCATTCGGTTCCTGTATTACACTCCTGTGCTGCTCTTGTAACAATTGCAGAAATGGATTATTTTGGTGTAGCCAGTATTTTCATGAGAATTTTATTGGAGAAGAAATATGCTTTACCATTTCGGGTCGTAAATGCTGTTGCGGATCATTTCATCAGGTAAACAATATGTTATTAGATAAAATGTGTAATATTTTGATTTTAAAAAAAGTTTGTTTGCATTAATAATATAATAGAAACATGCAAAATTAGCATAGATTTTTATTTATTATTACTTTTTTTAATTAAATTTATTAACTTTTACCTATTTTAAATTATTTATTCATACTTTTGTATACATAAATAAAAAGAAAATGCAGTGGCTTAACATATGTGCTGTTTGTACAGAACTCTTGAATATTTCTTTTTTCTCTGAAGTCTATACAAATTGTGTTAAAAACTATTTATTTTTTATTTATTTATTTATTTTTTACCTTATAATATGATGAAACAGCACTGAAAAATCGTCAATAAAACATAATTAAAAGTAAAATTTTGTATCAGTCATCATAAAAATTATACAGTACAGAATAGAGATGAGTTTGGTCTCGGTTTTCGGAGCCCAAAATAATGTTTTTCGTCAGGGCCCGAACCAGCCTGAGTCCAATACCAAAAGAAAAAGAAAAAAAAAAATGTATGATATTTAAAAATTGTTTCAAATGTGATCTCATTTTTAAAAACTTCTTGCATAAAAATTACTGTTAAATATTTTTTTTTTTTTAATTTTGATAATTTTATTCACTTTTAATATTAAAATACGCGTTTTCTTTGACACATGAACAGAAGTATAAGATTTCTCTCACAATAATGAAAATGATGTGATTACATAGTTTTTGAACTAGAACACATGTTAATCTGTTGCGTTTCTAATGAAAAAGGAATTTAAAAATCTGTAGAAAGAGAGTAACTACTTTTATGTGAGAGATCAGTGTTAACTTGATGTTTATAAACAGCATTAAGGCCCCACACTAGTCACTGAAAAAAGACCTGGATGATAGTGTACAGTCTATGAGAGAGTTCTTTTCAAATATCTTGCTCTATTTTAAAAATTTTTACATGTTTTTTTTTTTTTTTTTTTTTTACATAGGATATCTGAGGACGATCTACAGCCGGGCTAGTTTTTAATTTTTCAATTTTGGTTTAAGATTTAAAAAAAAAAAAAAAAAAAAACTTTTAAAACTGGTTAGAACCGGTTCTGTAATTGTAACTATCATAATATAAAAAATATCTAAACAAAATTGAAAAAATAAAAATTAGCCTGGTTGTAAATCATCCTCAACTATCCTATGCACAAAAAAAAAAAATAAATAAATAAATAAAAAAAAAATTTGAGAAAAACGCCGCGCTAACATTATCATCTGGGTCTTTTTTTTTTTTTTTTTTTTTTTTGTGACTAGTGTTGCATCTTAACTTGATAAAATTTATGAAAAGAATCACATTTTGTAGCTTTAATTTTGTGACTCGTAAAATTTGAAAGCAGAAAAAGAGTTTTTTCAATTTCACTTTAAAAATTAATATAAGTGTTTTCTTTGCCACATGTACAGAAGTATAGGATTTCTGTCACAATAATGTCATTTTCCATGATTTTTTAGTCATTACATCAGTCATAAAGTTTGTTTAAGGGTGTATTTGAAAAAATGCTTTTCCATCTTCAATAGCTGGAAATTTTCCGATACAATTTCCAACACATTTTTAAAATTAAAAACATGAAACTTGCCGAGAGGATTTTTGACGAGACGTATAAGGTGCCGTGTGATATCTTTTTATGCTCAATTCATTAGAATTTGATTTATAAACAATTACCTTATCAGTATGACCCTTTTTTTCTTTCACAGATCTCCCGCTTCGGAAAAATTGACTCAAAATTCTATTTTTGATAGCATTTTTTGCAATATTTTTTGCATTTATCAAAGAATCGACAATCATGGCACCTTGTGTGCTTTCTAAATAAGACAAATTTGCCAGTTTCATGCATTTGAGAGCAAAAATGAATTTAAAAATAAATAGGAAAATAAGCAGTTTGAATCGAAATACACCCTTAAAAAACGAAATAACTGCTCTCATTTTTGATATAAATCTGCAGAAAATGTAACCACTGCATCTAAACAAATAAAACACTTAGCTATAAAGCATAGCTGTATGATATGATTGTAGTGTACAATCAAAGTAGTAAAGTCAGTTTGACTACACGTTAAAAAGATATGATAGAATTAATGTCATTCCTTTTATTTTTCCTTTTCTTAAATTGCTTTCTTGAAATTAAAATGTTTACGTTAAAATAGATGTTTTAATTAAAAAAAAAAAATCAAATAAGGCACCACGTCAT
Organism: Maratus speculifer; assembly: GCA_964019185.1. Taxonomy (NCBI): domain Eukaryota; kingdom Metazoa; phylum Arthropoda; class Arachnida; order Araneae; family Salticidae; genus Maratus; species Maratus speculifer. The sequence goes on from OZ025292.1 coordinate 362,611,925, forward strand.
TTATAGTTAGAGTTTTTAATCTATGAAAAATAAGCATTTTCTTCTTAGAATGGCATCAATTTTGAAAATGCAGGAATATTGCGATGGAGTCTGAACTTTAATTGGCTTGTAAAAAAAAAAAATCTTCCTTTTTTTTTTTTTTTTTTTTTTTTTTTTTCAGTTATTGAACATTTTTTTTAGATGTGTGTCTGTGCCAACAGCAAAGAACTGAAAGAAATACAAAATTTAAAAAGAGATATTTCTATAATGTTAAATTATGGAAGGCAGTGTCACCAACTTATATGAGCCCTTGGGCCTTAGCCCACCCAATAGTTTTAAATCGTAGCGTACCCAAATTTCATTGTTCTAGTTATTTATTGCATTATTATTTTATTGCTCCTTTTTTCCCTTAGAATAAAATTAATTTTGCCTATGACCATGTGTTTTATTGTCCGACTAACATCCATAAATCCCAAATGACTTAAATATTTTGCTTCTATGTTTAATGTTCTTCTAATTCAATTTGTAGTCATGTTCACATTATAACAAATATGAGTGTTTTTATAAGAAAAAACGCTTAACAATTTAATGAAATTCAACTTTATTAAAACATGATAGTTTGACATAAAATTCTCATTTTTTTCCATTTGTCAACCCTTGAAAGAAAAACAAACTGGTCGCACCATTTTACAGAAATATTTTACCCGCCTAATATTTTTGAGCTAACCCAATACTTTTCAAAAGTTGGCACCACTGATGGAAGGTGTTTGAAAAAAGGAATAAATAATGGTCTGATGATTTTTTAAAGTTGACAGTTGACAGCAACCATTTCCATGTTCTAAAATATATGTACATCAAGTTTCACGCAAATCTTCCAGAAATTAAACATTTGTATAAAGAACATACATACAGATAACAGCTTTTATATACAGTACGGAACCATTTATCCAGAAACCAGTTAACTGGAAAACCAGTTATCCGGAATTATATTTCTAATAGACTGATATTAGAATCTTTGTAGAAACAAAATGTCATGCACTATCAATTTGACATATACATTGCTTGAAACAATTGTATAGTTTGATAACAGCTCCTAGTATTTGAAATAGAAGCATATACAGTCGTATTTTAGATGTTTTCTATATAGATTGTATGGATGAACAGTGACCTTCTTTCAAAACTCTTAACATTTGACCTCACTTGCATCTGATTCTTAGTTCAAGTAATCTAATTTAAAATCAAAAATAATACCACAACCACCTATATCCGATAAAACTTATCAAATGGATGGTGATTTAATGCCCACCCAGTTAACTGGAAAAACCAGTTATCCGGAATACATCTGACCATAACCATTCTGGATAAATGGTTCTGTACTGTATATAGATTTTTACTTTAAACTTTATTTTGTTTTCTTCTATTACCAATCTTAATTTCATGTTTTTCCAATCAACGAAAGTGTATACCAGATTGGGAACAACTGAATTTGGAGATAAATGATTAATAACTGTATCCCTTTTCAGGTTTATGGATGACAAAAGGCAGTTTCCCTTGTTGTGGCATCAGTGTTTACTCACATTTGTTCAGCTGTACAAAGCTGATCTTTCACAGGAACAAAAAGATAAATTACTAAAGTTGATCACCATTCATCACCATGAACATGTCTCACCGGAGATTCGAAAAGAATTGCAGCAGAAAGCTGATATTACAGAATCTCTCCAGACATGGAAATTATAAAAAGTTACAAATTTAGTTGAGATCTTTGTTATATTTATGTACAAATTTTGTAAATAAATTAATTGCTATTTATGTTAATTATAAATTTGTCATCTTACTTGTTTTCTCATTTAAAAAAAAAAAAAATTATCTTTTCTCTTATTTTTAATGTTTTATTTTTAAATAATTAACAAATTAATAAAGATTAAAAAAATACATTACCTATGATGTAAATATTAGTGTACTGTTCTTAATCCTCTAAGTGTTTGGAATGTAATATTCCGTTCACTTAGCTCCAGGTTTCATTGCAATAGAAGCAATATTTAAGATAATATAATTCTATAGTTTTATTGAATTTTCAATATATTTTCGAATGATTAATACTGTCAAGGCTTAAATTCATGTTTATAATGAAGTTTTTTTTTTTTTTTTTTTAATGTTGAAATAATCATGTTTTCTGAGCATTTAAAACAAAATGCTGAAAAAACAACATTACAATTTTGCCCATTTGCAAGACGTTCGGAAGGTTAAGATTCTAAAATAAAAAAAATAATAAATACAGTTTGTAAAAAAAAAAATATATATATATATAATAACCCTTTTTTTTTTTTTTTTTCTTTTCTAATGAGCCTTATTGGCTGGTCTATTTCTTAATCATATTTCCTGCATTTCAAATAAAGCTGAGAAAGGATTTTTAATTTCTAACAGGATTGAAATATAAAGTTAAATAAATAGAATTTACAAGTTAAATTATTTTGTACCACCCACTGTTAATTAAATTTAGCTGCAGTATAATAATAATTTCTTTTATCTTTAAATATTACTTTATATGAATGTTATTTTGTTAATTAACATTTGTTTTTGCATAACCGTATCATTTTTTGACTAAATAAATAAAAATAAAATAAATAGAATGAAAAGGATTAATGTTAGTAAACAGCAAATTATTTTTAACAGGAATGAGATTCTTTTGACTTTTATCGGAATTTCAGAATTTTTTGTAAGTTGAGATTTTCCAATTTTTGTCTTGTGGTGGTGGGAGAGACCCTTGATTTTTGTCATTTTTACTTTCTTCTATCATTACTAGAAAGTTTTGGCTTCTTTAAAATTTTAACCGGATTTACACGTTCTAGGGGTCAGAGATACCAGAAAACATGTTTTTACAAAATATCTTCTGTCTGTCCATCTGTATGTGACAAAAATTTTGTGGGCACTCTTATTTCAAGAACTAATGCATGAAATTTAATAAAAAATTACGTTCAGTTAGTCCCTGATATAAATTGATGCTGGTAGTTTTTTATGAAAATTGCTCAACTGGTATGCATCGACAGGATCAATTGATCAACAGGAAAATGTTATGCAACATTTTTCACAATATCTGCAATAGCTTTATCTGAATAACTAATGCACACATTTTAATCAAACTTCAGATTCAGTTAGTCTATGGCATGAATTAGCATTTTCTACATTTTGGTGTAAATCGCTCAAAAGATGGTGCTACTGATCAGCATTTATCATGATTTCCATAATAGCTCTATCTCAAAAACTAATGCATTCATTTTTATCAAACTTCAGATTCAGTTAGTCCTTAGCATGAATTGACATTTTCTACATTTTGATGTAAATCTCTCAACAGGTAGCGCTGCTATGCAGAATTTGTCACGATTTTCACAGTAGCTGTATTTTAAGAACTGATGCATGGATTTTCATCAAACTTCAGATTCAGTTAGTCAATGTAATGATTTTACATTTTCTACATTTTGGTGGGAATCGCTCAACAGGTGGCACTGATATACAACATTTTTCACAATTTCTGCAATAGTTCAATCTTGAGAGCTAATGCACTATTTTCATCAAACTTCAGATTTAGTTAGTCCTTGGCATGAATTGATGCTTTCTACCTTTTGGTGTAAATCGGTCAACAAATAGCGCTGCTATGCTGCATTTTTTGAAATATCTACAATCTGTAGAAATAATGCACAGATTTTCATAAAACTTTAGATTCAGTATTCCTTAATATGTCTTGGTGTTATTTACATTTTGATATAAATCACTCAACAGGTCATATTGCTATGCTGCATTTTTCACAATATCCGCCTTTACCCTATCTCAAGAACTAATGCATGGATTTTCATCAAACTTCAGATTCAGTTAGATGTTGAAGAAGGTGATGCAAATTAGGTTTCGGTGTAAGTCTCCCCAACAAGTGGCACTGCTAAGCTCATTTTGCATAATTTATGTTATTTTAGCGATACTTATATCTCAAGAACTAATGCACAGAATTTCATATCATTAGAATTCCCATGGTGGGCATAGATTGCCACTTAATTTTAGCACTGTGGTAATAAATTTTGAAATATTAACATGGATGAGATAGAAAAAAATTTGGGGATTGCTACATCCAACAAGTTTTCTTTTTGTCAACGAAAACAACAACAACAAAAAAAATGTCAAACAAGACATACCTTGTCGATTTGCTTTAAATTTTATATGTAGGTTTGTTCTGATAAGACGCTTCTCTGATTAGTTTTGGTCAAGTAATTGGGGGGCTAATCCCCCCTCAATTTAGATAAATGGATTTTTTATGCAGTTTTATCCAATTTTCTCCTAATTTTGAATGTAGGTTAATTCTAATAAAGTGCTCCCCTGATTAGTTTTGGGAGTTCATTGATTAAGTATAAAGGGGGGGGGGGATGGAGGAATCTATGAACAAATGACTATGTAAGTACCTCATTCTCTTTTTTATTTACCCCAATTGAAGTGTGATATCTTATACTAATAAAAGAACAAATCACCCTGTCTGCCTGAGTGTGCAATGGCTAGCGAAATCTACCACACATAGAAGTCTGAAAATTTAGATGTAGATAGTCCAAACTAAGCCTTGATGTACCTGAGGCTCAGATTTTGAATTTTTTTAAGCACTAAACTGTTAATAATTTGCTCCCTTTTTATCCAATCTTCTTAGTTTTGAGGGACTTTTCTCTTAATTATTCTCGCCTTTCTACTTTCCAATTATGACCCTTGGGCTCCGTTTCAAGGCTCCTTGAATTTTTTGTAAAAACAAATTGCTAATAAATTGCTTCCTTTTAATCCAATCTACATTTTTGGGATCCTTTTTCCATTTAGTTATTTACACATTTTTACATTCTGTATAAGATACTGGGCTCCCTTACAGACTGACAGGGCCCGACCCAATGCCTCTTAGCTTTTTGTGTGTGGCAAAAATTTTTCACCTTTACTATTGTAAAAAATTCCTAAGTTGATTCTTCGAATCTTCTTCTTGGATCAACATCCTTATATTTTTATTGCGGCCTTATAGCTCTTTTTTAAGCATTTACCCAATCTTTTGTGCATTTCTGTAAAATATTGTAACAAATAATTCATACCTTTTGCTTAATTTTAATTAATTGTGGATCTAAATAGCCAAATATTTAGGCATTTTAACATGTTTTCATGTTATTGTCCTAATTTTAAATGTCAGTTGGCCTTTTTTGGGCCTCCATATTGTAGCTACCTTCATAGGCGTAGCGTCGGGGGGGCCAGGGGGGGCACGTGCCCCCCCAATCATCTGTACCTGGGCGCCAGAACAGAAAGCGTAGGGGCGCCAAATAAAGGTCTTTTTTTTCTTTACATACAAAAAAATATATATATGTATATGTATCGAATTTGAATAAAAAGATCTCACAAACGGAAAATTCAAAAACAAAACTAAACCAATTGTATCGCTATGCATTCTGTCATTTAAATAAATCAGGTTCTACTTAAAAACCCACTTCTGTACCTCACCGACAATTGCCAAAAACCAAGCGATTTCCCTAGGGGTTGCAGAGATGGCATGTGTCTCGGACGCCAAAACGAAAGGCGAAGGGGGCGCGAAATGAAGATTTGTTTCTCTTTAAATACCAAAATATTTACATGTATATATTGAATTTGCATAAAAATGTCTTCACAGACGGAAACCAAGCGATTTCCCTAGGGGTGGCAGAGGGGGGGGGGGATGTCTCGGACTCCAGAGCGAAAGGGGCGCCAAATGAAGATTTTATTTGTCTTTACATACAAAAATGTATATGTATGGCATTTGCATAAAAATGTCTCACAGCCTGAAACCAAGCGATTTCCCAAGGGGTTGCAGAGGGGGCGCCAAATGAAGATTTTGAGTCTTTACATACAAAAATGTATATGTATGGAATTTGCATAAAAATGTCTCACAGCCTGAAACCAAGCGATTTCCCAAGGGGTTGCAGAGAGAGCGCCAAATGAAGATTTTGTGTCTTTACAAACAAAATTATATATGTATGGAATTCACATAAAAATGTCTCACAACCTGAAACCAAGCGATTTCCCTAGGGGTTGCAGAGGGGGCGCCAAATAAAAATTTTCTGTCTTTACAAACAAAAATGTATATGTATGGAATTCGCATAAAAATGTCTCGCAGCCTGAAACCAAGCGATTTCCCTAGGGGTTGCAGAAGGGGCGCCAAATAAAAATTTTCTGTCTTTACATACAAAAATGTATATGTATGGAATTCGCATAAAAATGTCTCGCAGCCTGAAACCAAGCGATTTCTCATGGGGTTGCAGAGGGGGCGCCAAATAAAAATTTTCTGTCTTTACAAACAAAAATGTATATGTATGGAATTCGCATAAAAATGTCTCGCAGCCTGAAACCAAGCGATTTCCCTAGGGGTTGCAGAAGGGGCGCCAAATAAAAATTTTCTGTCTTTACATACAAAAATGTATATGTATGGAATTCGCATAAAAATGTCTCGCAGCCTGAAACCAAGCAATTTCCCTAGGGGTTGCAGAAGGGGCGCCAAATAAAAATTTTCTGTCTTTACATACAAAAATGTATATGTATGGAATTCGCATAAAAATGTCTCACAGCCTGAAACCAAGCGATTTCTCATGGGGTTGCAGAGGGGGCGCCAAATAAAAATTTTCTGTCTTTACATACAAAAATGTATATGTATGGATTTCACATAAAAATGTCTCACAGCCTGAAACCAAGCGATTTCCCTAGGGGTTGCAGAGGGGGCGCCAAATAAAAATTTTCTGTCTTTACATACAAAAATGTATATGTATGGAATTTGCATAAAAATGTCTCACAACCTGAAACCAAGCGATTTCCCTAGGGGTTGCAATGGGGGCGCCAAATAAAAATTTTCTGTCTTTACATACAAAAATGTATATGTATGGAATTCGGATAAAAATGTCTCACAACCTAAAACCAAGCGATTTCCCTAGGAGTTGCAGAGGGGGCGCCAAATAAAAATTTTCTGTCTTTACAAACAAAAATGTATATGTATGGAATTCGCATAAAAATGTCTCACAGCCTGAAACCAAGTGATTTCCCTGGGGGTTGCAGAGGGGGCGCCAAATAAAAATTTTCTGTCTTTACATACAAAAATGTATATGTATGGAATTCGCATAAAAATGTCTCACAACCTGAAACAAAGCGATTTCCCTAGGGGTTGCAGAGGGGGCACCAAATGAAGATTTTGAGTCTTTACATACAAAAATGTATATGTATGGAATTCGCATAAAAATGTCTCACAACCTGAAACAAAGCGATTTCCCTAGGGGTTGCAGAGGGGGCGCCAAATGAAGATTTTGTGTCTTTACAAACAAAATTATATATGTATGGAATTCGCATAAAAATGTCTCACAACCTGAAACCAAGCGATTTCCCTAGGGGTTGCAGAGGGGGCGCCAAATAAAAATTTTCTGTCTTTACAAACAAAAATGTATATGTATGGAATTCGCATAAAAATGTCTCACAGCCTTAAACCAAGCGATTTCCCTAGGGGTTGCAGAGGGGGCGCCAAAAAAAAAATTTCCGTCTTTACATACAAAAATGTATATATATGGAATTTGCATAAAAATGTCTCACAGCCTGAAACCAAGCGATTTCCCAAGGGGTTGCAGAGAGGGCGCCAAATGAAGATTTTGTGTCTTTACAAACAAAATTATATATGTATGGAATTCGCATAAAAATGTCTCACAACCTGAAACCAAGCGATTTCCCTAGGGGTTGCAGAGGGGGCGCCAAATAAAAATTTTCTGTCTTTACAAACAAAAATGTATATGTATGGAATTCGCATAAAAATATCTCACAACCTGAAACCAAGCGATTTCCCTAGGGGTTGCAGAGGGGGCGCCAAATCAATATTTTCTCTCTTTACATACAAAAATGTATATGTATGGAATTCGCATAAAAATGTCTCACAGCCTAAAACCAAGCGATTTCTTAAGGGGTTGCAGAGAGGGCGCCAAATGAAGATTTTGTGTCTTTACAAACAAAATTATATATGTGTGGAATTTGCATAAAAATGTCTCACAACATGAAACCAAGTGATTTCCCTAGGGGTTGCAGAGGGGGCATGTGTCTCGGACGCCAAAACGAAAAGCGAAAGGGGTGCCAAATGAAGATTTTGTTTGTCTTTTCATGCAAAAATATATGTATGGAATTTGCATAAAAATGTCTCACAGTCTGAAACCAAGCGATTTCTCTATGGGTTGCGCAGGGGGCATGTATCTCGGACGCCGAAACGAAAGGCGAAGGGGGCACCAAATGAAGATTTGTTTCTCTTTACATACAAAAATGTATATGTGTATACATTGAATTTGCATAAAAATATCTTCACAGCCGGAAAATTCAAAAGGAAAAGTTTACCAAATGCATCTGTATGCCCTATTAGATTTAAATGGGTTAGACGCAACTCAAAAAACCCTCTATTGTGTGAAACTGTACCTCACCGATAATTGCCAAATCCCAAGTGATTTCCATAAGAAGTGATTTCAAAAGATCAAAGATAATATTTGTTCAAATTTCACATATTAACCCTTTGAGCTCTGGGGTGTAAATTTCTTCAAAATTCCAAATGTCACATTGTCACCATTATTTTGCAAAGAAAAAAACCGGTTAACGATAAACACGAAAAAATGCATAAAACCTTTTTCAAATAAATTTGGTGGAATTTTCTGGTGCCATTGTGACATTTCGAAATTAAAATTATGTGGTAGAAAATTCTACCATCAGAGCTCAAGGGGTTAAATACGATTTTAAACAACATTCTCTATACATCGAATTTCCCTATATAACGAATTTTTTACTGAAACGGTGGATTTCGTTATATAGAGTCTCGACTGTATTAATTTTAATTAACATTAAATAATTAACCTATTTAGAGCGAGGGTTATTTTTAATTATTTTTATCTCGCGATGTCTTATTACTAGAATTTCTTTTGATGTACGATCACAATGATTTGTCATGTTAAGTAAATTAAATTGTACCTAGTGTTCACTCTAGAAATAAAAAGGGCATGGTGCTATTCACAACAAAAGGCACTACTGCAGCAGAAAAGGGCACTTTTGCCAGAAAAAAATTGTTATTTCCTTTAAAAGGGGAAAAAAGAAAACAATGAGACACATAATTTTTAAATATGATAAATCAAGTAACATTAATTTCGAATGATTTTATGATATAAAAATTAAAATACAATTAAATTAAAACATGATTCAATAGTTTTATGTTCTTTTTCTTAAAGAAATGAAAAATCTCTCATTTTTAGGCACACAAATTTAGAAACACTACGGAATAAAAAAAAAATATGTATTAAAAATCTCTGGGTAAAACCAGTGGCGCATTTTACTACTTTTAAAAAGTGCAGGGTGCATTTTGTAAATTTGAAAAAGGGCATGGTGCTGCACCCTTCAAAAATGGCCTAGAATGAACACTAATTGTACCAAAGTTACTTTAGGTGTGGTTAGGAAATGTTTGGATAGAGTATAAAAAATTTTAATCAGTTATAAAGAGTGTGTTTATATCTATCCAGCAAACTGCAAAATTAAATGTATTTCGCTTATTTAAAAAAAAAAAAAAAAAAAAATGTGTTGTTATATGTTACAGGTGCAGTATTAACCATTTAAAATGCATTAGGTCAATGTTTTGAGAATCTAAAGAAATTTTGTTCTATGATTTTCTTGGGGGGAGGGAGGAAGGGGGGGGGGCGTAAAATCCGAAAACACCGTTTCCCACTGGCACAAAACATCATTTTATAATTAGCGCATGAAGCAAAAATATGAAATGATATAAAATACAACTCAAGATTACCTTATTATTTTATAAGAAGCGCAAAAATAACTTTTGTTAAGTTGGTAATACTTTATTATTGATCTTATTTAAAAAAAAAAAAAAAAAAACTACAAACTAAAATTTTTATCATTGCTAAATATTGAAAGAAATCGTTTTTCCAAGGTAACTCTCAGATCCAAACTGCATTTTTTCACACATTTTTTTGATCCGAACAGGTGCTCTTATTTTCAATTTTATAAATGAATAGTCTTTTCCACTTTTCGATAAACTCAGAAATACTTTTAGAAGATGTTGTCACTTTGGCATTTCGAACTGAATTTCCGGGCGGTGATAGTGCAAGTAAGGCCAAAAAAAAAAAAAAAAAAAAAAAAAAAAAAATTACCGCCATGAGACAGTAACCTGGATTAAGGTTTAATTCGTTTATCGGAAAATAGAAATAAAAACATTTGATCATACTTCTCTTCAATAATCACGATTGCAATTGTCATGCTTTTATGTTTAAAACTTAGTCAGAAAATATGCCAGAAAGTTTTTTGTTGTTATGCAAGGAAAAAAAAATCTTTTCGAGAATCGGTTTAAATGTCTATTTAAATTCTTTATTTTCTGCGTTTGACAACATATATTTTCTTTATATATTTACAAATTCATTTTCATTAGTAAATATAATACAATGAAGATTTGAAACTAGAAAAGTCCTGAAAATTTTCACCATGATTTTCAATAATATATTCAACTGTCTTCGGGATTTGTTATTGTTATTATTCTTATTATTATTATTAGAGATTTTTTTTTTAATTTCCAGTCCATATTTTCAATGAATCTTGTAGCAAAGAATATGAAAAATACTATTTTTTCTTTTAAAGATATGTTTTCAAAAATAAATATTTTTGTAAATAGCAAAGATGATTTAATTTTTTTCTCTGTGGAATTCAAAACTTTAAAAAAAATTAAAAAGTATTACATTTTTTAGAAAATATATCGATCTTGAAACATGATTAATATTTAAAATTTTAAAATTAAAATTTATATTTTTAAATCGAAATCGACTTTTATTTTTGTATTATTTACCCATTATATGTAGCATAAGGTAAATCTTGCAATCGTTTGAAAAATCCAAAAGGAAAAAGAAAATTGACGTATTTACACGTTTCAGATACTGGAAATTCTGAAAAACATTTTTATTTCCAGGAAAACAATTGCCATCCGTCTATGTGTCTGTAAACGCTCTATCTCCCGAACAAATTGAGATAGAGACTTGAAACTTTGTATGTTCTTAGTATGTAAGAATGGAACGAAGCCTATTTAATATCAGTAACCTCGATTTGTCGGAACTATTTTTTTTTTTTTTTTTTTTTGGACTCTCGAAAAATTCGTTATGATGAAAGGTATATAAAGTTTTTCGAAATTTTGTATTTTAATGAGTGGATGTAAAATGAAATAAAATAACACAAATTTTGCATAAAGAATGAAGTCGATCGGATTATTAGTTGTCGAGATATTTGTAATCCTGTTTTCCATATTCTTCGATTTTTCATGACCCTGCATTTCATTCAAATATATATTTTAATTGAAAATGAAACCCTTAATCCGACGCACTAAACTGTTAGTTAATATCATTATTATTTTTGGAGTTATAAAGATGTTTCTTTTACAGTATTCGGTACTACTTGAGCAGCTTGGCGTTTTAATTTGTTGAAATTGGTTTATCAGCAATTCATTAACTCCTTTGCGACGTGAGCCTTTTACGAAATTTTTAATGTTTGTCTACAATTTTTTAAAATAGATATTTGTGCCTTATTAAATCGGGAAAATGCTCCAATTAAATAATGCAAATTTTACAGTAAAATTTTGCTGGTGGGGATAAACAAGGATTCTTAAGTCTTTTTGCGGCACGTATACGTATCGCTTGTTCCCAAGGGATTAATAGAGCATTACTATGTATATTAAAAAATTTAAATATACGATTAAATTACCATTTTCATTGGTTATGACTTTCGCGAGAACAACAATTATAAATGTGTTTTACGAACCGATACTACTTTGACAAAATCACTATAGAAATTATAATATGCCTAGATTAGAGATCAGATAATCGGACAATCATATCGTATCTGAGCACAAATTCAATTTCATAAGCAGACTCGTGCTGGACCGAATATTATAAATATAGTACCGGGAGAGCAAAAAGTCCGTAAAAACTTTAAAAATTCATAAAAACCGAAAAAATAACCGAAATGAAAAACGGTTTGCAGGGTTAGCATCCATAGGTCACGGGGATTTTTTTAAGACAGAAATAAAAAATAATTCAAAAAACGCCGACAGATGGCGCTGGTACTTGCGATTTCCGCGGAAATATGCAAATGAACAGGTTATAAGAGCTTGCGCTCCTAGTCCACAACTAGTTCACCGTTGTGAGCCGTGAACTTGATCAAGGATGCTCACTGCGAAGGACAAAGCTTTGTTGGTGAAGTTATTTTACATGAACAAGGAATCAGCGACTATTGCTTTGCGTAAATTCCGATTTCAAAAGGATTTGAGGACGGGAAAGGGGCCTTTAACAGCGGCAGGCCTCATTAAAGCTTGTTCGGCGGTTTGAGGAAACAGGAACGTTGGAGGATCGTGTAAGATCCTGACGACCATCTTTAATGAAGGTCCGCTCGCCGCGTGTTGGAGCCGAAATGGAAGTGTTAGCGTCCGATTCAGCTGCGGGGACCAGCAGTGCTCGTGAAGCAGCCAGACGCTTAGGCTTACCCCAATCATCTGTCCGTAATATTCTTCATGGAATACTCAATCTTTACCCATACAAATTACAGTCATGCCATGAACTTTTACCAACAGATACTGCACAGAGAGAAGCATTTGCGAGGTGGGCTTTCTCTAAAATTGATCAGAATCCCACATGGGTCTTTAACATCTTTTGGACAGATGAAGCTCATTTTTCGCTTCATGGAGACGTTAATACCCATAACTGTCGAATCTGGGCGACATCTAATCCACATGAATACACTCAGAAACCATTGCATTCTCCAAAAGTTACTGTGTGGTGTGGATTCACAAGTTCATTTATCATAGGACCCTTCTTCTTTGAAACACCTTGCCGAATAAATGGGTGGAAAACAATTACGGTAAACGCTCAGCGTTATTTAATGCTTCTGCGTGAGAAGGTTTTTTGTTTGTTGATGTGGAGAACATTTTGTTGATGTTTCTACCGTCACATCCATGCAAGATGGAGCACCTTGTCACATTGGTACATCTGTCAAGGAATTCTTGATACAGATGTTCGGGGAAGACAATATCATCAGCAGGGGTTGCACTCCTCGGTCTCCAGATTTGACTCCGGCAGATTTCTGGTTATGGGGGTATTTGAAATCCCGAGTGTATCGATCTAGTCCGTCTAATCTGTCGGAGCTGAAAGATGCAATCCGGCGAGAAGTGTTATGTATACATCCAGACCTGCTACACTCTGCAGTTGCTGGATTTGTGACTCGACTCCAATGTGTCATCCCCTGTGGTGGTGGTCATGTGGAACACATACAGGTCAAATAAACGATTTGGAAACATTCTGTTCTTTATTTGGGTATCTTTTCTTTGATTTGGGTACGTCAGTGCCACCTATTGGCTGTTTTTTGATTTTTTTTTCATGTCTTAAAAAAATCCCCGTGACCTATAGATACTAACCCTGCAAACCGTTTTTCATTTCGGTTAATTTTTCGGTTTTTATGAATTTTTAAAGTTTTTACGGACTTTTTGCTCACCCGGTATATATATATGTTTTTCTTTTCAGCATAGTCGAGTCAGAGAGAAACTGAATCTAGTTGTTTACAGTGGGACAAGTAATATGTTTTGGAGAAATATTAATAGATTAATCGGGCCTCTAAACAAATTTAAAAGACCTGGCCACCAAAAAAATTGAATGAATCTGCCGTTCCGGATCGATAAAAAAATTAAGCAGGCCTACCGACCCCATATAAAAATCTCTACGGGGCCGATAGAATGCGATTTCGCAAGAATATGTATAAATGTGCGTCACGAGCCAATGATAGTTTGACAATATCAATACAGAAATGTACGAAGTGTCCAGCAGGTAGATCGGCATCGGACAGTTATATGGCATCGGAATCCGGGCTTAATTTTTTCAGCAGACTTGTACCGGGCCAAGATCAGGCTTGCATTTTTTTACACAATCGAGACGGGACAAAACTAGATTTAATTTTTCTCAGGATGTGGAGGCCAGGGAATATGTTCTGTAAAAGTATTAATAGCTATAATGAACGCATATTAACATAATCTTTGTAAGTACAACTTAAGGTTTTTCTCATATTCCCAGTTCAACAACGTGAAATTTGACACACTTTCTGACTCATTTTTCTTTATAAAGGCATAAAATTGAGAGACTTGATGATTGAAGTAATTTGGCATCGAATAGCATTTTCAAAATTTTTTAAATAAATAAATAAGTTTTTGATTTATAAGCTATTCTAATCACTTGATGACAAGTTTTTATTCTCCCCAGTACATTGCATCTTGAATTTCGATTTAAAATGACAACTTTGGCAGTATCTTCTCAAAGATTTTTTGTCTTTTACGAAAAATGGAAAATTCCATTCGATTACATAGTTTCTGAATAAGAACGTCTGCCAAATGTATGTGTTTCCGAAAAGAAATGAATTCAGAAATGTGTCAGAAATTAGCTAAATTGAATCAGAATAATAATTTACTGAAAAATACGGGGGTCATCAATAAATAAGTTTTCCGTGGCTAGAAAGAAAAAAAAATTACCCAAAAAGAACTATTACAAAAGATACAGCAATATTCTAACTACATCTCCACATTAGAACCAACGGAATTAAAACGCTTTTCACAACTGGGATAAGTTTTTGAGTCCAGTGTCATACGACAAGTCTGACACCTGGGAATGGAGCCAGGAACTTGTTGCAGTTGTCAATTCACGTCTCATCAACCGTAAAAATTTTGTTGAGGTATTCATTTCCTTCATCGTGATATCGCTACAGAAATATCAATGCTGCTTTCCCTCGTTTGGTTTTGTGTTAAGTTGTAAGTTGATTAGGCACCCACCTGGCGCACAGTTTCCAGATAGACAGGTGTTTCGTGGTGGTTTCCTGCATTGAGAATCTTTTTCGTGCTGTTTTAGAACGATACCACGATGAGGGCAACGAGTACTTCCAGTTGAATTGGATCCAAATTTCCGGGTAATTATGTTTTGTTTCTTTTTAAATGCTGTGGAAAACTCGTTTTTTCGATGACCCTCGTATTTCAAAATCTACCTTTTTTATAGTTTCAAAAAGTTAAGGATTTTTTTAACCAACTTAAAAAAAAAAAAATTCTAACTGCATCAAGTTTTATGAATCTTTATTTGGATGTTGAAAAGTCTTAAATGTCTAAGCAATTATTAATCCTGCTAGTGAGTATTTTCTGGCTTGTGAACACATAGTAATTTAAAGTATACTGTAAAATTATCCAATTAATGCTTATGTTTTTTCATTGATTTTTTGTACGAGCAGGACCTGGCCGTAAACTATGAAAATACAAACGGTCCGGGTTCGGCAATACCCACATATTAATAAAAATATTAATACCCACGCCGGGCCGTGCTGAGCCCGTGCCTGGAAATTCCTGTCCATGTAGACCTCCAGCATGTCCCACTAGAGGGAGAGGGTAAAGAGACGGTCACCACATGCGCGAAATTTATTCTGCGAGCCAGATTTTATTCATTTTTTGACCGACAATCATTTTAAGGGAATTTATTTATCTCTCTTGATCTCCCCCCCCCCCCCTGTTTTAAAACATTGTGAACTCTTTGACAAAAAAAATGCAAATTTCTGTATGTTATTTAGTTCTGAATTTCTAAATTAAAATTAAACCTTTTAAAGTTCCAAAATAAACGCGAAATAATTATTTAATAGAATTAATTTATGTTTGTTAGTTTTCTGACGCCTACCAAAAGAAAAAGATTTTTTGTTACTTTTTTGCGGCTAGGGGGGGGGGGGGGCGCCAAATTGAAAATCTGCCAAGGGGCGCAGTTTTTACTTCGCTGGTGCCCCCCCAAAAGTTTTGGTCACGCTACGCCTATGGCTACCTTAAATATGGTTTTGTTCACTAGCTTTTTTTTTTACTTAACAATTTCTCACATCGTCCAGCTACTACATGAAAGACAAAACAACTTTCAGACTTCAACTATCACCAATTTATAGTCTACTTCGGGTCCTTGATGCAGTTTCTTTAAAAATAATACAAATTGCTTTCATTTTTCTTTCACATTATTTCAGTGTCCTCCTATTGCTTTAATAACTACTAAAAATATTCTTATACCCAACTACATGCCAAATAAATTCCTGGCCCTTTGGGGTATGGTACAAGGCCCCTTGAAGTTTCTGCATCTTACATTTTTACGTAGAAGTCTGATAATAATTTAGGCTTAGTTAGTCAAAGACAGATCCTGAGGCTCAGATTTTGAATGTTTTTTAGGGCTGGGGCCCCTTTAACTTTTTATGCACTAAACTGTTAATAACTTGCCTCTTTTTTATCCAATTTTCTTCATTTTGAGGAAACTTTCTCCACTTATTTATTTTTGCCCTTCTACTTTCTAAATATGACCTTGGGGCCTGTTTCCAGTTCCATTAAAGTTCTTTAGAATATAAATTGTTAATAAATTGCTTCCTTTTAATCCGATCTTCATTTTTGGGACCCTTTTTCAATTGTGTTATTTTCACGTTTTACATTCGATATAAGGTACTGGGGCCCTACTCTAGAGAAACATAGCCCCTTAAACTTTTTCTTTCCAAAAATTTTACCTCCTAAATTTTTCTTCTCAGTGCAAAATTTAAAGTTGAGTCTTCCACTCTTTTCTTGGACAGACACCCTCATATTTTTATTGGGGCTCTTTTTTAAGCGTTTGCCCTATCATTTGTGCATTTCTTTATGAATTATTCTATGAATAATTCATACCCCATGCATTTTTTCGTGTTAGAACACTTATTTTAACTGTCAGTTGGCCCCTGTTGGGCCCCCTTTTGTAGCTCCACTAAAAATGGTCCGATTCACTAGCTTTTTTTCCTTAACAATTTCTTAGGTCCTCCAGCTACAACATAATTAAAAAAAAAAAAAAAAAAAAAAAAAAAAAACTACTAATTTTGAATATTAATCATCGCCTCGGTGCCTTATAGCCTTGGATTCTCGGATGGATAAAAAGAAGAGTGAACATTTCAGGGGAGATTTAAATATCAAATAATGTTTTTATTTTATTGTTTCAGAAAGGTGACAAACAGGAGAAAAAAAAAAATTCCAGAAATAAAATAATTTTATATGCCATGTTTCTGTATTTCGCTTTGTTTTCTTGTTTCCTTTTCTAGGTTTTGGTTGCTGAAGAAAAGCGAACTGTTATTTTAACACAATTTGTGTTAAAATAACAGTTTATACATATGTACGTATCCATTGTTTATATGGAGTTCCTTTACCTGTGGTTTATTCTGTTGAACTGTCTAAATGACAAACCAGATTCTACTACCAATAAGGTTATCTGAGCGAGAAATGCTCGTTGGCTGTAGCCCAGTTGGCTTAAGGGTCCTGTCCCTGATCGACGAAGCGCTCGCGAGCTAATGCTATTCCTATGCGGAGGTTATTTTATAATATCTAATTTGCAATTAAACATTTTTTTTTTTTTTTTTTTTTTTTTTTTTTTGCATTGGATAGTTGAGGTGCATGCCGACATTGCTCCGTTTTTACTTTTTCGATTTTGAAAGCAGATATTTTTACAAAGTTAGTTTCACTTTCAAAACTGGTTTCGAAAATTAAAAGTGCCTTTTAAAAAAATATCTGCAACCAAAATCGAAAAAGTAAAAAAGGAACGATGTCGGCATGCACCTCAGCAATTTAATCAATTTATGTATATATATATATATATATCAAAATGCAAGCCAGTTATTAGAAAACTAGAAGACAACCCATCAAAATGACGTGTTCGCATTTTTAAAATGATGAAAAAAAATTACAAATGTGGTCAATCAGCCACTTTAGGCTTAAACAATTTTTACAAATACAGCGATTAAACATGGGGAAAAAATCTATATATTAAAAAAAAAAGAAAATTTTAACAGAAATTTGCATTTAAAACTACAACAAAACTGTCTGGTGGATGGGGGGGATTGTAATGAACCAATCGTAAATACATAAATTTAAAAAAAATAAAGTACGGCAAAAAATCAATTATAAAAGATTATATTGTGAAACTACAACCAAAAAATATATAAAAATACTCAGAGAAAATAATAAAAATATCTAAAATGTATTAAAAAAATTTCCTATTTTGGCCCATTTTTTAGCTAATACTTAAGAGAAAACACTCTATAAGATCGTAAACGAATGTCAACAATTAACAATAAAGAGTAAACAATGAACGTGTTCGGGAGACACACGCGCTGCGCACGCGAGCTCCGGAGTTTTTGCTTCCGGGTACTACATCCGCTGTAAGATTCACTCCATGTACCTGTTTCCTGAGCGCGCGCGCATAGCTCCCGAGCGCACCCAATTTTTCCTGAGTCGTGATGTCGACAATGGAGTCATTCTAAAGATTCATTCACGTAATTTGTCATTCTTGAATGGCAACAGTATTGATTTGCTTACATTGTTTGTTTTTTCCGTAATTGCTGGTTGTTTATTTAGAACTTAAACATTATAATTAAATAGTTTTTGTAGGTTTTAAAGAAAATGAGTAATGAATAAATCCTTTACATGTATATTTTCATAAGTTGAACAGTTAGAATATTTGTGAACGGCTCGGAATAGTTAAGCCTAAGGTGCACGCAGTTGCAATAAGTTTCTTTTTCTCGTGGATGGGTTGACCCCGGAATTGTTATACACGGAGGGGTTTTATATGTATAATAACCTCCCCATAGGAATAGCATTAGCTCGCGAGCGCTTCGTCGGTCAAGGACAAGACGGTTAAAACATTGGCCTTGTAAACCAACGATCTTGGTTCGATTCCCAACCTAGGCATTTTCTCGCTCAGTTGAAAATATTCAATTCGTATGAAATAGAATATGATTCATATTATCTGATGGTCGCTGAAATATACTCTAATAAATCTATGCTACGATATATTTGTTTTTGTGACGCAAAATGTAAGTGATTTATTACAAGTTTCCTATTTAAAATAAGTGTTATACCAAGACTTTTTAACAATGATAATATTAAGTTTTAAATTATCATCAACATAACAATATGCGTTGGACCAAAACTACTTTAAAACAGATTTCCAAATATATTTTTTTTAATTTTTCGAAAACTTATTCATAACAATAAGATTTAAGATTTCGCTACTGATTCATAGGAAAACTGGCAAAAATGTAAAAGAAAATTTTTTCGCACTTCATAGCTTTGCAGTATACGTAGCCCGATGAACTTCTAAAACCGTAATGCGTTCTCAAAAAACTTTTGTTCATTTCATGAAAATTCTACTGGCAACAGTGCTGCCAGCCTTTCAATTGACGAATATCTCTTTTTTTTTTTTTTTCTCCGTTTCAAGATGTAAAATATCCATCAATTGAAGAAATATCGAGGAAAAGCAAAAGCGGCAGACACTGGATTCGAGCCAACCGCACCACTGTTACGAGGCGAACACACTAGCAAGGGACTGTTGTAATACAGCTGAAAAACACTTTGAAGTAGATGTGCTCACTTTAGATTAATATGGCTTGTTCAATTTCTTTAAAAGCTTTTAATTTTGAAGTTGATATTGGGAAGATTTCTTCTTTAATGAGATTGTGACTGGGGTTTTTATATTTTTGTATTAATATAGGATAAAAATATGAATTTTAAATATATTTACGTAGATTGCTAGAGGTAAAATATAGATGTTATATTTCTAAACGATAATTTTTTTTTGAGTAATATCCTTTTTTTTTTCATTTAATTTTTTTAATTAAAATATCTTTTAAATGTATTCATTTTATTTTACAAGTATATTTTAAATACAAGTATAATTTAAATGCAAATATGTTTTTATAAACAACTTTGTAAATTCAACTTTATTTAACGTTATTCCACTTATCCAACTTTAAAAAATAAATTTTGAGTATTTTTAAATGAAAGAAAAAAATAATTGTTATTTATTATTAAATTCAAAAAGATTTTTGTCTCTTTTTAACTAAATTAGACAATTTATAGAATTTTGGTTTTTCATTCTAAGAATAAATTCGGATTTATTTAGACCCAACACGCATGCATACTAGGAATGAACGGAATCTCTCCTTCTTTTTTGGACGTTCTGGGAGAATTCACGGATCAAACAACTTTTCTAGGAATACGAAAATTATTTGTTTAAAAATGAGGAATAATTTAGTGTATATTGACGAATTTTTCTGATACTGTAAGATTAGTGTCATTTCAGGTCCCTTTTCTCTTTGAAAAAGAGCATTTTTAATTTTACCTTCTCGAAAAATCACCATTGGTGATTGGTGCAAATATTATTCCAAAGAGTAATTTACTCGAGGTTCACATATGAGGATTTCAGACGCCAAGGGGTATAAAAGACAAAATCGAAAGTAAATAAATAAATAAACTAAATGCACAGACAACCTGAAAATATGTTTTTTTCTTTTCTGGCAAAGAAATATAATCAATTTTCTAATTATGGACTGCGTTCTGGAGATGAACTACTTTTTCCGAATAATAATGAATATTATTAATTATAAATTTAAAGAAAATTGTACTCTATTTTTTCACAGTTATTGCTATAAGAGTTCAAAGACCACAATGAAACAAGCGGCATTTTCCTACTTCAATTCAGTCAATTATTATGGAAGCTAAAATTTAACGTCCATTACCTTTAAACTCAAATTTTAAAATCTAATTTTTGTCACTTGTGTTCCTTGCCGTCTGAGGTCGTCAAATACGGTCGACTCTCGTTAATTCAAAATCGGATAAATCGAATCGTTGCTTAAATCGAACTAAACATGAAATCTTGAAACTTTCAATGGCAGAATAACGTTAAAAATTTTAATTTATTCGAAGTCATTTTCTCTTGGCTTCATTTAATTTAAACTAATGTGAATTTTGATTTTTCATTCTGCCTTACTTTCTTACGTACTTCAGATCCTTGAAATAACTTTATTATTATTATTTTTTTTCATTTTTGTTGGAATTGTTCTGAACAAGTATACATTTAATCCCCTGCATTTGATATCATCTTTCTTTTCTTAGTGCCCCGGCTGTCCATCAATGACATATCCACCCCTTCTTTTCATTACGCTTGTTCCTAATCCCTTAATTAATTCATGTATTAATATCGCTTAATTTAATATTAAGTCATATTCTAATGCTAACAGTCAAAAAAATTAAGTACCACTATAGCCATTAATTTATTTGTAATGGTACCCCTTCAAAAATGTTTTCCTGTCATACACGAGTTCGAATTTACAAAAGTCGACTGTATTTCTTTTATTTATTTCTTTTTATTTTATTTATTTTTTTATGTTTTCGTATAGATATACACAAAAACAGGATACAACAAGAAATATATATATGTTGCGGCCAATACCCGGAGCCTGGCCAATTCTAGAACTGGCCAAGCTTCCCGGCCAAAACCCGAAATACATGAAATGAATAGCGTATTTCGGGTTTTGGCCGGTGCTATAAGTTGTATTTGGGGAATCGCTATCCCAGCAATATTTGGCAGCCAAAACTTGTGGGAACGAATAAGTCGGCCCAAAACAATAATATTACCGGTAAACAACTCCTCAAATACAACCAGCAGCGCGTGAACGAAAGCTCGACATTGCGTTGTGGCAAAAAAAAAAAAAAAATCAAATTAAAATTCTTCAGAATTAAGCCTATTACTTGAGTCAGATAAAATTAAAGAAAAATAAAAATAAAAGAAACACTCACCCCTCATGAATACACACTAGATGAATCAAATTTGAATGTATTTATCTTTGTATTGCAGGTTTCGTTGGCCAACGATAAGATTACAAAATATTTGATAACTTTTCATTTCTATACACATCAAACCTTAGACAATTATCTTCTTCACTGTGCACAAAATCAGGAAGTTACATAAAAACATTCTTCGAGTACAGTCTCTGCGTGGATTTTTATACTAGGGAAATTTTAGGTCCAATTGTAGTTGGCATATCTCACTCTTTGGTATAACACTTTTGATGCAATCTGAATTCGTTGACGGAATACTCCTTGATAGAATCTGGAATCGGCGACGGAATACTTTATGATGCAATCTGGAATCGGCGATGGAACTCTCTTTGGTGTAATCTGGAATCGGCGATTGAATACCGGGCTCTGGATCCCACTAACAAGGAAGGTCTCCATTGGGGGCATACTCAGAATTTTTTCAAAAAAATACGAATTAAACTACTCATGTAGGTAATAAAGGATCAGTGAAAATTAGCGGCGGAATTACATTATTAGATATGTAAAAAAATAAAATAGTTTCGAATAATTGGCGTGAAAAGCTGAAAGCGACGCGGGATTTGGCGAGCAGTGCGTTTCCTCGCCAAAAGCAGACGATTTTAACGAATCTGAAAATTGATTTTAATTGACTTCACTGTTAAAAATCTGCAGCATTTACTGCAACGTCACTCTACTACTTTTATAGAATATCTCTCTTCTGACCAATGAGAATGCTCCATAGCACTGTGAATTGACCGTGTCATACACTGTTAAAAATCTGCTGCATTTTGTTGCAACGCACTCCACCGCTTGTATATAATATCTCTATTCCAACCAATGAGAAAGCTCCATTTCACGGCCAAGTAACCGTTTTCTATACAAGCAAGGGAGTGCATTGCAACAAAATGCAGCAGATTTTTAACAGTGTATTTTTCAATTTGGAACAATTTTAATCAATTTAAATTGTGTTTTAAATGATAAAATATATTAATTTCATTTTGTTATAAGTACATATAAACGTATATGACAAAATTACACTTAAAGTAAAGTAAAAATGCAAAACTAAAATTACTTAAACTAAACTTATTTAAATAAATTGAACATAGAAAGTTTTTTCTTTAAAAAGTATTCGAAGCGTAAAAGCGTATTTTTCAAAATTTCGTTTTTTCGCCAACCGGAGATAAATCGCCAAATAAACGAATTTTTTATTATTTTTTTACGGACGTTATAAGGAGGTTCCGCCGAAATTTTTTTTATAAACATATATAACTATATGAGAAGAACATTCTGTAATTTTTTCAGATTTTTCTGAGTATGCCCGTATGGAGACCTTCCTTGTAAGATCACAAGAAGGACTGCTGGCTTTATTGAAATTCGGAGAGAGCCACTTTGAAAGGTGAAGCAATGAATCTGCGACGATATGCTAAAGACATGACTGATGAAGCATCGAGGTGACGGCCGCAGATATAAAATATGTCACTGGTGTTGCACAAATGCACGGGAGATTATCCCACATAGCCGATCGTTCCAAGACCGAATGTTGATGAATTAGATCTAAAGTTTATTAATTAGGATGGAGGCTGGGATAATCTTTAAAAAGATGATGCTATAGCAGGAGTTGTTAGATGGCAGGACCTAAGAATTTTTAGTACAAAACTGACCAAAAGACCAAAAAAATTACGTTCTCCTCTGCCGTTGAGAACAACCCTTAACTCTTCCGACGCTAACCCCCGAGAGGGCCGCGCCGGACCACGGACGTCTATCGCTTACCCTGGTCTCTGTAGAAGTGTCAAATAAATCAGAAAATCTTCCCCCTTCTCACGGCAGCGCGCGTGCGCTCAGCCAATCAGAATCTCGCATCACCCGACGCTCGGAATGATCGAGAACAAGCATGCGTCATCAAGGGATGGACGCAGAGATTTCGGCGGGAAAATTGTACCAAAACGACGCTTCTAGAATGTCGTGGAACATTCCGAGGCCTGATGACTCATGTCCAGCTACTAGGAGGTACCGGGAAAGAAAATGGCGATGCTCAAAAAGGAAAAGTTAGCGATCGTCATATAAAAAATACGGAGATTATCTTAAATTTTGAGATAGCATAAATTACGAATTATACGATTAAAAGACCGGGCAATTACATGAAAATGATCTACATTTAAAAATAAGACTGATTAATATAATTTTAAGAATGAATAATTAATAATAAAATAATTTAGAAAAATATTATTTTGTATATTGCTATATGTCAAATAGGGAAGCTGCGATGTATCAAATGAAAATACTGGATTTATAGGATATATTAATGAAATTATGGAAGATTAAAATTATTTTTTTTTTTGAAATTAGTATTAATTAATTAATTTTTCTTAAAATAATGATCTGAAATTTTTTTTAGAATAAAAAAATAATCTGAAAATCCTTCCTACATCCTAGCAGCCGGCCAATTTGCGAACTGGCCGGGAAGCCTTGACCAACATTCGAACCAATTTTTTTGTAATTAAGATAATGTAACATTAAAATGTACAGTAAAAAATATTCCCATTGATTATATTGAAACGAAACATTTTTGTGTACTTAACTAAATTAACCAAAAATAGTACACAATTCTCTTTCAATATCGAAATTAATTGATAAACCAAACACGATGACAATTACAAGTTAACCGGAAACTTTACTCGAGTTAGATCACGGACAGGCTGACGGCTAGACTATTGAATTCATAGACACTTTCAACTATGTTAGAAAGGATTAAGCCGAGTGCTTATATCTATTTCGCGAATTGGCCAATCGCATCTGGCCAGTTCGCGAATTGGCCAGTCATTTTTTAATGTTGCTGGCCAATTCGGGAATTGGCCGGCCAGTTCTAGAATTGGCCAATTTCGGGTATTGGCTGCAACATGTATATAAAGATTTTGCATAGTATTAGTATAAAAGTATGAGTTGAATTGATTGAATTCAGCATCTACGGAAAACATAAAATATCAATATTTTGAAATACTGCTTTCAATTCTAGCTACACACCTGCCAACCTCCGGCTTTTTTAAGTTCAAATAATTACACTTCAAACCGGAAATTTATTCAATTAAAGAAATCAATTAAATTTCAAATGACTATCTTGTTTAATGCCAGACACATTTAATTAAACAGACTTTCTGGTTATAAGTATGTTTTCTTAATTTAAAAAAAGCCGGAGGTTGGCAACTATGCAATAGTTTAAATTATTAATATTTTTCATTGTGTAATTAGAAAAGTTCAATAATATTGAAATTCAATACGTAAAATGAGTTACTAATTTGAAAAGAAATAGAAATTATACAGAATTTTAGAATTGGATTAATTCAGTGTAAAATTTACCCCCTCCCCCCTCTTGTTTTCTCAATTTTTATCATTTTCAAAAATTTCTAAGGAAAGTTAGAGCTTCTCGTGTTTATCTAGTAATCTGAGCCTGACAGTGTATCAACAATATTGTATTTACTAATATTAAATTTATCATTTTTGAAGTTTAGGAAAATGTAATAGTTTAATTTTTGTTTAAAATTTGAATATGTTGCTTAACCTTTAGCTGATGTTACTGGTCTCACAGACTACTGCTTTTTTTCAATCTTTATAGTTTAACTTGTAACGTTCAGTTTACAAACATTACCGAAATTTTGTTTCGTTTGAAACTAATAGTACTATCACCAACCAGACTTTTGAAAGGTAAATTTTAATTATAGTAGTCCTGTACAAAAAGTTTAGTACAAAAACTCCATCTTATGAGTTAATCGTACCTTTTATTCATCTTCAGATAAAGCGGTCTCACAAAACGGTTCACAGTTGTTTATGTGACAATTTCTTTCACATCATTTAGGTTTTTTTTTTTTTTGGGGGGGGGGGGAGGGGAATGGTATTGGTACTACTTGGTTATCCCGCCGACCAAATTACTGTCGCCAAATTCTAAGATTAAATGTCAATAATGGTGATCGCAAATGCACATTACACTTGACATTGAACATGATACACGTGTTTGTTATGTCATCAAGTAATTTTTGTCTTTTTATTAGTAATTTAATAAATGTTGTGCTAAAATAATTGTTATTTCGTTATTTTTTTTGTGTGAATTTGGCTAATAGTTTGGCAATTTGTATAATTTGGCGAAATTGGTCGACGCGTCGACCAATTTCCGTCGCGACGGGATAACTAAGTAGTACCGGGGGGGTATTAATCTTGGTATTTGTGTTTTAAATATTATTCTAACCCAAGATCGTTCTAAAAGCATTTTCTATCTCTAAAATAATTTGTACATCTATTTCAACTGTATTTTTTTAATTACCTCAATTTGTATGGTATTAAATACCTCAAAACCGAACATTGTAATAATCATTGGTAATTAGAATTATAGTTAATTTCGGGTAAATTAAAAACACTGTGGAATTATGCAGACTATCTAAAAGTTGTATGTATAGACAAAAAAAAAAAAAAAAAAATAATAATAATAATAATTTTCATGGTTATTAAAATAACACAAAATTTAAACTTTAAAATATTTTCTTCTGCTCAATACAGCGAAATGTTCTGGCGTATTTTCTCACTCATTTTTAAAAGCATTTGCTTGACTATTGTGATTTGTAATTGAACAGTTTTATTGTTTAATAAAAGATTCGCATCTTGAGTTATAAGCGGTTATCTCATAACATCAGTCTCGCAATGTCGCATCAGCAAATTCGACTGAAAACGTCAACTTGGACAACATTTTCTTAAAAATCCTCTGCCTTTACTGAACAAGTAAGAAAAATCATGCGTTAAGCATAGATTATGAAGCACTTTCCAACACTTAATGAAATCTTTAACAAAACTTTGTTATTTAGGGAAATAATAGCGTATAGCCAAATATACCCAAATATGTATTCCAGTACATTAGAACAGCCCTGTATTTCATATGTCAGTTCATATAATGGGAAAATTTAGCTTAGCAAGAAAATACCCAGTAGCTTGAAATTTCTTTTTCAGCAATTCATACTATTAGATGGAAACATACTTGAATACTTTTGTTCAGCCCTGTAGTTTACATTGTACCTTTATTACAAGTCAGCATTAGGCTAAAATTTATTGTAAACTAAAACACTTTTAAAACAACTGAAATCACATTCTCATAAATCACCATTCATAGGCGTCCATGTACCGAATTCTTTGCGTGGCCCTGTACATTCCTTTATCCTTTATCTATATTCTTCAAACATTTTTCAGTAAATTAAATGCAGCTCAGCGTAAAAATGCATAGCTTATTTAAGAACCACGTTTAAATAATTTACGCTCATATTCAGTAACGTTGGTTAGCTCTTTTGGGTAGCCCTGTATATCAACTATAACATTTATACACACCATATAATGTGCATATATTTTACGAAATATAAACGCGAATATAATAATTAAAATGCATTTCATCCCTCCATCAGCCGTCATCAGACACATATACGGTACTTCGGAAAGAATATACTATTTGAAATCTTTTGTATGGCCCTGTAAATGCTATGTACTTCATATTATGCAAGATAGTAGCGTATAATTTATATTAAGCTTCAGTGACATATATCAATTTTATTATACATGAAAAAGCTTAAAATCTTTAAAATATGTCACACAATTCCCCCTTTTTCCATTATCTAATGGAATTCTTTTGTGTGGCCCTGTAAATGAATAATAGCTACATTTTCACCTTATATTTTATTGAATGCATATTTTAATATGTTTGACAGGCTATAACATCTTTAAAATTCCTTTGAAACGATTTTTTCCATAGGCCGTAATGTAATAGGAAACTTTTGATTCGCCCTGTAGATAAACTAATCATGGTAGAAACTTCATTTTCGATAGGACTTGTGCTAGGGTAAACGTTAATAACGTCCTAAAATTTCATGGCAATCCGAGTATATTAACGATTTTTCCCCATAGGCCGTAATGCAATGGAAAACTTTTGATTCGCCCTGTAGACAAACTAATCATGGTAGAAACTTCATTTTCAGTAGGGTTCGTGCTAGGGTAAACCTCAATAACGTCCTAAAATTTCATGGCAATCCGCGTATATTAACGATTTTCCCCCATAGGCCGTAATGTAATGGGAAACTTTTGATTCGCTCTGTAGACAAACTAATCATGGTAGAAACTTCATTTTCAATAGGACTTGTGCTAGGGTAAACGTCAAAAACGTCCTAAAATTTCATGGCAATTTGAGTATATTAACGATTTTTCCCCATAGGCCGTAATGTAATGGGAAACTTTTGATTCTCTCTGTAGATAAACTAATCATGGTAGATACTTCATTTTCAATAGGGTTCGTGCTAGGGTAAACCTCAATAACGTATAAAAATTTCATAGCAATCCGAGTATATTTACGGGAGTTAGAGCGCGGACAGACGGACAGACGGCCAGACGGACAGACAAACCGAATGCATAAGCACTTTTCAACTTTGTTGGAAAGTGCTAAAAACGACAAAATAAATAAATAAAAATAACTTCGATTGCAAAGTTCCTGAATAAGAGTACCTGTCAATTTATTGTGTTGCGAACAAAAATGAATGGAAGACTGTGGAATGTAGGGGAGACTGGGGGTACATGTGAACAGTTCACATAAATATAGCTTTTTCTCATAAATGGGTAATTTCCGTAAACAAAAACTACTGAATATAGTTTTATACATGATATTTTTTTCAAAATCACCTTCATACTTTTTCTTGCCTTTTTTAATAGTTTTATAAATTAAAAAAATTGTTCACATGTGCCCTACTAGTGGGGCAATTGTGAACACAAGGAAAAAATATCCTTTGGTATGCTTTATATTATGTTATTCATTTGTCGTCTTCAGTGGCGCCAAAGTTTGAATAATATTGGGTGGGATGAAGAAATTTTAAACAAATACAAAAATATTGGGTGAGCTCAAGAAATTTTAAACAAATACAAAAATATTGAGTGGGCTCAAGAAATTTTAAACAAATACAAAAATATTGAGTGGGCTCAAGAAATTTTAAACAAATACAAAAGTATTGGGTGGGCTCAAGAAATTTTAAACTAATACAAAAGTATTGGATGGGCTCAAGAAATTTTAAACAAATACAAAAATATTGGGTGGGCTCAAGAAATTTTAAACAAATACAAAAATATTGGGTGGGCTCAAGAAATTTTAAACAAATACAAAAATATTGGGTGGGCTCAAGAAATTTTAAACAAATACAAAAATATTGGGTGGGCTCATTTAATAATAGGTCGATGGAGATATGAAATTATTGGGTGGGCTCGCGCCCCATGTGCCCATATAAGTTTGGCGCCACTGGTCATCTTATTCATTAGTTTTATTATGTGTTAAATTCACTATAAAGAAAAGTACTATATACATTAATTTCTCTAGTTTCTATGTGATATGTTTATTTTTTATTGTAACAATAAATCAGTAAATCAGTCATCTATGAAAAAGAAAAAATGAAAAAAAAATAATAATAAAGCTTTTAAATTTTGCTTAGATGTTTTTATTTCGGGGAGTTGTTAGGGAGGGAGCATTAAAATAATATTAATCGGAAAATCTACCGAAATACAAAAGATTCTCACCCTTGTATTTGCTTGCCTTAGTTACTTCTAAATTAATAATAAAGTAGGTTTTTTTTTTTTTTTTTTAATTATTGTTGTTTTAAAATTCTCAATTATAAGCTATTTCCCAAATTTAACTTCTTTTGCTTTCGATAAAGACAGAGGGGGGGGGGGGTTGTGCTTACAGTTTGGATTTTATGGTAGTTATTATTTTTTAAATGTTACTTTCTTAAGATATTACTCCATATCTATCCTATCCAGATCTCTATATCTATCTCCATACAAAGCATCATATACATAGCTATTTTAGAGATGAAAGCCATCGTTGCATGTTCGGAAAAAAATGAAATAGAAAAATTTGAAAAGTTGTTTAACGCAATGCTTTTTGTATTAACAATGCATAAAATTTTTTGTAGTAAACCGTTTAGTAAAATATTGCATAACGTTATTGCCTTTTAGAAAACATTAAATTTATTTAAATAAGAATTGAACATAAACGAGATTGTTGCTTTTTATGTACTTGTTGACAGATGTTTTTGTGAAAATATCAATACAAAATCAAATGTTCTATGACAAAAAGTCTTCTCTTGTAGGAAAATTATAGATATTGAAGCTGACATTATCTCTCATGAAGTTAAGGGTGTATTCGAAAAAAACGCTTTTCCACCTTCAACAGCTTGAAATTTTCCGATACAATTTCAGACACATTTTTAAAAGTAGAAACATGAAACTTGCTGAAGGGATTTTTGAAGAGACGAATAAGGTGCCGTGTGATGTTTTTTTTTACTCTCAGTTCATTAGAATTAGATTTATAAACAATTACCTTCGCAGTATGACCCTTTTTTTCGTTCACAGATCTCCGGCTTCGAGAAAATCGGTTCAAAATGCCGTTTTAGATTGCTTTTTTTTTTCACTATTTTTAGCATTTATCGAAGAATCGACAATCACGCACCTTGTGTACTTTCTAAATAAGACAATTTGCCAGTTTGATGCGTTTGAGAGCAAAAATGAATTTAAAAATAAATCGGAAAATAAGCAGTTTGAATCAGAATATACCCTTAAACAGCCAGATAAACATGTGCATTGCATGAGCACTTATAATGCATGAATCACAGAATGATTATTGGGGCACTTATGAACTGTTCATATTAGTCCCCATAGGCGCTGATTACTGAATAGACATAGATGCTTGTGTTTCCCTTAAGATATATCTGAAGGGACCCTAAATTGAGAAAGTAGGAGGTCCCAAATTTTATACTGAATTTATTCATATGTAATTTTAATGTTAGATTGATGTCTATTTTTAGATATTGAATTTGGCTTATATACATAATATAAAATATTAATAATTTAAGCTGTTACAAAAATTGAGAGAAATATTCCAGAATATTGATATTTTATGTTGTGCATACATGTTGAATTAAACCTTTTTATCAAACTATCATTTTTATTATTAAATCAATTTTGCACATTTTCTTGATTGTATCCAATTTTTGTATAAGAGGAACTTAAAAATGTTGTTTAATGAAATATAAGTGAACTTAACTGATGAGTCACACTTTCAAATAATATTTTTAGCATTCGTAAGTTTCCAAATATGTCGAATTTAGAAAACTCTTTTCGATTGAAAAAGGGGCCCCAAAATGACAGTGTGCTTCTCATAGCTTCAGAGGTTAATTGGGCCCTGTTTGCCCCACCTTGTTTGTTCACAAGTGCCCGATATGGCCATTAGAGTTAAAATGACAAATCGTTAATATTTCGTAATTTTAGAAGATTTATATATATATATATAAATTAGAATCTATAGCATATGTTAAAATACTAAAATTCAAATAAAAGTATAAATAAATAAAGCTATTCCCTTAGCAAGTTGGAACCGAGATTTTACAATTGAGATCTACAAACAGTGTTTTGGCTACCACGGTCAAATTAAATGTACTTGTAAAAGAGTAAAAGCGTTTCAAAATTTTTTATCATGTGTCTATAGGTGGTGTTATCATTGGTCATATTTTTCAGTTAAAAAATCATGTAATAACTAGTGAAAAAATGCGATGTTCACATGTGCTCTAGTCTCCCCTATGTTAGAAAGTAGCCAGTTTAAATTTGAGAACAGTTCTGTTCCAGCGTAAAATGAAAGATAAATGATCTAAGAATAACTTTAATGAACTGCCACTTTCAGCTACTGTGCAGAAAAGTTATCGTTGCTATATATGTACTCGAAGAAATAAGTAAAGGTAAATTGACAACCAACTAACAGAAAGAATTCGAACAATCTATTTTTCTTTGTAGTTGAAATAAAAAAAATATGTATACAAATTCCCTATTTTGAGTCATAAACAACTACTGGTCTCGGACGGAAGGTTGTAACTGAAAAATAAAGAAACCAAAACAAAGCACCGGGAAAATATCAGTGTACCAGAAGTCAACTACATGCAACTGACAGATACAACAACAGGTATAAAAAAGAAAACGTAGATTACAGTCAAGAAGAATGAAAAATGAGACATGTTCTTGGTCTTTGAAAATATAAAAACACTCCATTCTTGTCATAAATCTTGCCCTGTCTTCGACGTTCTGTCGCAGTAGGGGTCTTCAAAGGCAATTTCGTCGCTGTGGTTACACGATTGTGATTGATTCATTGCAACCACTTTTTTTTGCAAAAAATGAAGGAAGTGTGCGACTGTGAACGGTTAGTTTTTTTTCTCTTGTAAATTTTTGTTTAGGTATGCCATGTCCTGCTGTTGTCCATGGATTAGTGCGCAAATCAAGAGGGGGTCGTTTACCATTTAAGTCAAACTCGATTTCAGATTCTCTTCCCTCCCCCGTTCATACTTCTTGTCTTCAAGTAAAATAAGTTATGCCAGTGAATACCTGGGTGGAGTGGACATTGCTGATTTGAAAACCTGAATAGGTACTCCCTTAACAAAAATGATGATAGCATTCTTTATATTTTGAAAATTTTATATAGGTATAGGAAAAACAAATCAATTGAGAGAAGTTTAATTCAATAAGTTAATGATGTAATAATTTAATAAGTTGAAAACCGGTCATCTTTCAACTTCGTAATTAAAAATGTTCGTGAAAAAATTTAGGGACTGTTGTTCTGGGTAGCTAACGATTTCGTTTTTACATATTTTACCGTAACCATAAAGATTTCTTTAACTTGTGACCCGCGGCCTATCAACAGGGTCTGATTACTAAACAGGTCAACTAGGCCGTGGCCTTGGGCCCACTGCTCCTGAATTGGATTGAATAAAATGATTGAGAAAAGAAAGTCTTAAAATTTCAATTTCTGCAATTTTTTTCTTAAAAACCAAAATATATTTTGGTTAACTTTGCTACTACATCATAATATCCAATAATATCTCCTACACTCGCCCCCCTCCCCCCAAATATAGGAGCTGCGAGGGGCCCCGAAAAGGTGCTGATCTTTGGGAATCGGGCTCTATGCCTACCAAATTAACGTAACGTTATTTCAGTAAAAAAAAAAAAAATAATAATGACGGAATCCTTGCAATTAACTAACATAGAGATTATTTTTCTGAATTTGTGGTGGCAAACGACTTTCAAGCAGGGTATATGGTGGGATACAGAGTACACCTTGTGAATTATTTAAAAATATTCTGTTTCACTTCTAAAGCTACAACGTATACTCTCTAACGTATACCCCCTGCCTATAAGTTACACAGTGCAGTTGAAAATTGTTATAAGAAAATTTACGCGGCCGCAAAATTAATTTATATTGCTACAATGCATTTTCGCATTAACATTTTCGTAATTATTTTTTAAAACAAAATTTAGAAATACAGTGTCTCATAAAAGTGATGGGAAACTTGTGCTTTATAAAAAGAAACTGCAATAAAATAAATAAACAAACATGTGCCAAATTTTTTTGGGTGTGTTTCATATTTAAAGTTAGTAACAATTACAGGGCTCCCAAATGGTCCGCGAACTGAACATCAGAATTTTCTTAGAGAAATTTTCTTTTTAGATTTTTCTTGTAAATTGTCAAGAAACAACCTTTGGAAGTTGATTCTAGCGCAAACGTATCATGAAATTTTCTTTAAAAAAGTACTGATGTTCAGTTCGCGGACCATTTGGGAGTCCTGCAATTATTACATAACATACATTTTGTCAAAATATTAAAACATTAATTTAGTAAAAATACAATTGTTCAGAACGGAGCAAAAAATGGCTCACATAAGTGATGAGACACTTACTTTTCCATCAAATATTTATCCAAAAATTTTACTTTTTAAAAGGTTTTAATATTTTGTTGGATTTCCTTTTACTTTTAAAACATGATTTAATCTTTTTGGGATGGATTCGACTAATTTTTTTGTGATTTCTGGAGTGATTTTACCCCATTCTTCTTGAAGCACCAATTTTAGTTGTTGTTTTGAAGAAATGGTGTGTTTGCGAATTCTTGATTCCAATTCTTGCCAAGTATTCTCTATGGGATTTAAGTCTGGAGATTGTGGTGGTGTTTTTATTATTTCAGGACAGTTATATAGCAGCCAGAGTCTAACGTTCAGAGCAGTGTGCTTGGGGCCATTGTCCTGGAAGAATTTAAAATCGTTATGAAGGTTCAATTTTCGTGCTGAAGATTTCAAATTTTGCTTTAAAATATCAATATACTTGTACTGATCCAGTATACTGTCAATAAAAACAAGATTACCAACTCCAGCGGACAACATACACCCCCATACCATAACTCCTCCTCCACCCTGTTTTACTGTTGGTACCAAGTTCTGTTTGCGAAATTCTTCCCTGGGTTTTCTCCACACCAAGATTCTACCGTCAGAACCAAATATATTAAATTTACTCTCATCAGCAAATATAACTTTATTCCAGTAATCAGAATTCTTATTTATGTTGGATTTTGCGAAAGCTAGTCTGAGTTTTCTATTCTTTTCACTTACGAAGAATTTTTTCCTGGCTACTCTACCGTGATATCCACACTGTAAAAAATTTTGCCGTTAAAAAACGGAAATAGTACTGGTAATCTAGACGCCAGTACTACTTCCGTTTTTTAACGGAAAAAAATTTCCAGGCATAGTTCCGTTTTTTCACAAAATATTTCCGTTTTTTTAATATTTTTTTATGCAAAAATTTTCATTTGAAAGAATTTTTCAATGACAAACTAACATCTTTGTGATTTTTATTCTTTACTTTAGAAAGACACGCTAACATCAGGCACACATTATATACATTTAATTTAAATAACAGTGAAGAAATGTGACTTACCTTCCATGGGGATCGAACCCGGGTCGTCTTCGGTCGCAGCCTGCAGTGTAATACCATTACACCATGATTACACAAAACACTTTTTCAAATATCTTTAGTTATTTCAGATGCATTTCATAAAGTAAAGACAAGATTTTGAACGCGGATTTATTTCTGTAGCGATAATATATATATATATATATATTATATATATATATATATATATATATATATTATTTATATATATATATATATATTTATATATATATATTATATATATTATATATATATATATATATTATTTATATATATATATATATTTATATATATATATTATATATATTATATATATATATATATATATATATATATATATATATATATATATTTAGCGTACAGTTCAAAATTATGTTTTATAGATTTTCTTTCTATAATTTCTATATTTAGTTTTTTTTTTTTTTTTTTTAATTTTAGCTTTATAAAGAAAAAAGTTTAGCCTTTAAGATATTACATGCATGAATGAAAGTATTAAAAATTTTTGTTTCCTTCTATTTTGGAAGAGTTTTAAAGTTCTATTGTAATATTATTCATATTCATTTATTTATTTTATAAAAGGATACTAACACACTTTTTTAAAAAGCATATATTTTAACAAACATTTTGTGTGACGATCTACTGTAAACTCAATAAAGATAACTTAATAAAAGTTACTATGGGTTATTAAAATTAATTATATTTATTAATTATTATGACTTAGGTAATCGCCAAAATAATAATAATTTCGGTTATATATTTCGATATATTTTAAATTTTATGTGCGAACTTCTTAATTTGAATAGATTAAAAAGTATTATATATTAAAATTAAAAGTATATTTTTTCCCACTAAAGTATCGTACGCACTTTTTATACTGTGATATAAATAAACATTTTTTAAAAATCTTACTGAAAAAAAGAATAATTTTACAACTGTATCAAACTTAAAAAGAATTAATAAATTTTATTATTATTATTGTTATTTTAATATTGTAAAAATATGCTCCTTTTCATTATTAAAATAGAAAAATAGGGAAATATTGATATAACGTTTTTCTCTATTTTCCTCATACAGATGGCACCACGACACTTATCGGTTAAAAATACCAATGTTGTGCTGTTTAAAAACGGAAGTTTTACACTTTTGGAAAAATTAACGGAGCTGTTCCGTGATTCGAAACCGCAAAGTGGGAAATACGGAAATACTACTGTTTTCTCGGAAAAATGAAACTATTTCCTAAAATTTTAGGGAAAAGTTTGTGTATATTAACGGATATTTTTTACAGTGCAGCAGATCGAATTACCCTTCTAATAGTCTCAGGATTAACAATTATTCAATATAATGCTTGTAAATCAGCAGCAACTTTTGAAGCACTATTTCTTGGAATTTTTTTAATATTTCGAACGATAATTCGCTTTATTCCATTGGATAGCTTTGATGGTCGGCCAGGTCTTCTTTTATCCTGAATCATATGATTCTTTTTATATCGTTTAATGATATTGAAAACTGTTGAACGACTCAAGTTAACTGTTTCAGCAGTTTTTCTAATAGATTTTCCACGTTCAATATGCAAATTAATAACTAATTTTCGAATTTCAGGCGAAGTTTCTTTTCGTTTAGCATTCATGGCTACACAGAGCTAAAAACACAAAAATTCCAAAACAAACTGGAGAGAAATACTGCAGACGATTTTATAAATTATTGCCAATTGCTTTTAAGTAAAAATAAAACCCCCAAAAATATTTTTATTGCTTATTTCAGACGATTTTTGTTGCATATATAATGGTGTCCCATCACTTATGTGAGCCATTTTTTGCTCCGTTCTAAACATTTGTATATTTATTAAATTAATATTTTAATATTTTGACAAAATGTATGTTATGTAATAATCTTTACTAAATTTAAGTATGAAACACACCCACAAAAAAATGTGTACATGTTTTTTTAATTTATTTGATTAGTTTCCTTTTGTAAAGCACAAGTGTCCCATCACTTATGTGAGACACTGTAAAGGTCCTGTCGGTGCCCGCGAATATACTGCCTAGCTAATGCTATTCCTTTCCTTTTGAGAGGCATTTTTCTAATAACTCTTTCGCATTTTGACATTTTAAAATATATGTATTTTCTTTTTTTGCATTGGATAGCTGAAGTCCCTCTCAAGATCGCTCCTTGATTACTTTTTCAATTTTGGTCACACATATTTTTATAAAGTTACTTTCACTTCCAAAACCGGTTCAGAAAGTGAAAGTAACTTTATAGAAAATACCTACGACCAAAATCGAAAAAGTAATGAAGAATCGATCTCGAGAGCCACCTCAGTTATCCAATGACAAAAAAAGAAAAAAAAATTAAAATGTCAAAATGCGAAAGAGTTATTAGAAAAATACCTTCCCATAGGAATAGCATTAGCTCGCGAGTGTCTTAGGGGCAGGGACATGACTCTTAAAGTGTATTCCAACGAAAACTGTATATTTTCTGATTTATTTTTAATATAATTTTTCCTCTCAAACGCATTAAACTGGAAAAATCCGTTTTTTTAGAAAGTACACAGTGTGTCATATTTGTTGTTTTTTTATAAATGCAGAAAATATTGTAAAAAAAATGCTGCCAAAATTGCCATTTTGAACCGAATTTTCCGAAACAGGAGATCTGGGAACGAAAAAAATGGTCATACTTGTTTTTAAATCAAATCCTAATGAATTGAGCAAAAAAATGAAATCATACGGCATCGTATACATCGCTTGAAAAACCGCCTCAGAAAGTTTCATATTTCTACAGTGTCTCACATAAGTGATGGGATACTTGTGCTTTACAAAAGGAAACTAATCAAATAAATTAAAAAAACATGTACACATTTTTTTTGTGGGTGTGTTTCATACTTAAATTTAGTAAAGATTATTACATAACATACATTTTGTCAAAATATTAAAATATTAATTTAATAAAAATACAAATGTTTAGAACGGAGCAAAAAATGGCTCACATAAGTGATGGGACACCATTATATATGCAACAAAAATCGTCTGAAATAAGCAATAAAAATATTTTTGGGGGTTTTATTTTTACTTAAAAGCAATTGGCAATAATTTATAAAATCGTCTGCAGTATTTCTCTCCAGTTTGTTTTGGAATTTTTGTGTTTTTTAGCTCTGTGTAGCCATGAATGCTAAACGAAAAGAAACTTCGCCTGAAATTCGAAAATTAGTTATTAATTTGCATATTGAACGTGGAAAATCTATTAGAAAAACTGCTGAAACAGTTAACTTGAGTCGTTCAACAGTTTTCAATATCATTAAACGATATAAAAAGAATCATATGATTCAGGATAAAAGAAGACCTGGACGACCATCAAAGCTATCCAATGGAATAAAGCGAATTATCGCTCGAAAAAAAAAAAAAAAATCCAAGAAATAGTGCTTCAAAAGTTGCTGCTGATTTACAAGCATTATATGGAATAATTGTTAATCCTGAGACTATTAGAAGGGTAATTCGATCTGCTGGATATCACGGTAGAGTAGCCAGGAAAAAATTCTTCGTAAGTGAAAAGAATAGAAAACTCAGACTAGGTTTCGCAAAATCCACCATAAATAAGAATTCTGATTACTGGAATAAAGTTATATTTGCTGATGAGAGTAAATTTAATATATTTGGTTCTGACGGTAGAATCTTGGTGTGGAGAAAACCCAGGGAAGAATTTCGCAAACAGAACTTGGTACCAACAGTAAAACATGGTGGAGGAGGAGTTATGGTATGGGGGTGTATGTTGTCCACTGGAGTTGGTAATCTTGTTTTTATTGACAGTATACTGGATCAGTACAAGTATATTGATATTTTAAAGCAAAATTTGAAATCTTCAGCACGAAAATTGAACCTTCATAACGATTTTAAATTCTTCCAGGACAATGACCCCTAGCACACAGCTCTGAACGTTAGACTCTGGCTGCTATATAACTGTCCTGAAATAATAAAAACACCACCACAATCTCCAGACTTAAATCCCATAGAGAATACTTGGCAAGAATTGGAATCAAGAATTCGCAAACACACCATTTCTTCAAAACAACAACTAAAATCGGTGCTTCAAGAAGAATGGGGTAAAATCACTCCAGAAATCACAAAAAAATTAGTCGAATCCATCCCAAAAAGATTAAATCATGTTTTAAGGGTGTTCTTAAATCAAAAAGGGCAACTTTGTGACACATGCATTAATTTATTTTTGTTCTGAAATGCATGAAAATAGCAGGTGTTGTTATTCAGAAACTGTCTAATTGCACTCATTCTTTTGTTTTTTAAAAAACACAATAGATTTTTCATAACAAGCATTCAAAGTTGACACTTTTGAGCATATTTCCCGACGAAAGCAGAAAAACCAGTCGAAAAGGAGGAAAAAAACGGGTGATTGCGTCATCGAAATAGCTTATAACTCGACAAGTAATTTAATTATCATAAAATGGAACAATAAGTTCAATTCGAAATCGCTTTCATAGTCAGGCATTAAAATTTTATAACTTTCTGTGAAAAAATGAATTTGTAAATGTGTCAAAACGTTTTTCGCTTGTTGAGCGGATCAGTTAAGAACACCCTTAAAAGTAAAAGGAAATCCAACAAAATATTAAAACCTTTTAAAAAGTAAAATTTTTGGATAAATATTTGATGGAAAAGTAAGTGTCCCATCACTTATGTGAGCCATTTTTTGCTCCGTTCTGAACAATTGTATTTTTACTAAATTAATATTTTAATATTTTGACAAAATGTATGTTATGTAATAATTGTTACTAACTTTATATATGAAACACACCCAAAAAATTTTTGCACATGTTTGTTTATTTATTTTATTGTAGTTTCTTTTTATAAAGCACAAGTGTCCCATCACTTTTGTGAGACAGTGTACTTTTGAAAATGTGCAAGATAATTTCGAGTTACTGAAGGTTTGAAAAGTATTTTTTTTTTTTTTTTTTTTTTTGAATGGAACTTTAAATACCATCGTTGAAAAGTGTTCAACAATTCAATTGACTATGCATGTGAGGATATATTGGTATGTGGTATGACAAAATTTTGCAGTAATTTCTGCTGTCCATCATAATGGAAGGTTTATTTTGTAAAAATACTAATAAATATTACCTGGCTAAGTGAAGGTAAAATCCAGTGACTAATATACCTCCCTCAAGGCTATTAGCGGGTGGTTATCACCTTAGGTAGGGAGACAAGACTCAAAGCATGCCGAAAACGTGGCGCCCACGAACTGATGCCGACTTCCTGAAAAGAAAACGTTACAAACGGATTCTTAGTAAATTTTCTTCTCCGCCCCCCCTGTATCGATGAAGAGGGCGTCGAGTTGCACGCGGGGCGCGCGGTGATCGCGTTAATTGAGGAGACGCGGATGTTGTGTTTTTTCGGGAAACACGGTAGCCATGAATCGTGACCACCTTGGTACCTTTTTTCATTACTTCGGTGGTTAGGATAATCTAGTAAATCGGCATGAATGCATGCGAAAGTGGATGACCACTGAATGAAAGGATAAACTGCCCATGATACACGAGCATTTCGGGATTTGTTTAAGATAAAATGGATAAATACGAACGTGAGAGCGAAATGGAAATTTTAATAGGTAGTAACCAGAGGCGTCATTTAAGTCGGGCCGGGTTGGACCCCCCCCCCCTACCCTCTCTCCCTTCTAAGTGTCAAGTTTTTTTTTTTTTTTTTTTTTTTTTTTTTTTTTTTTTTTTTTTTAAACATGCTACCAAAAAATTGTAAAAAAAAAAAAAAAAAAAAAAAAAAAATCAGGCGTTAAGTATAGATTATGAAACACATTCCAACATATTTAGAATATTGTAATGAAGCTTCCCTATTTAAGGGTGTAATATTCGAAAAAATAGTTTTCCATCCTCAACAGCTCGAAATTTTCTTATACATTTTCAGACTCATTTTTAAAAGTAGAAACATGAAACTTGCTGAGGTGATTTTTGAAAAGATATATAGGATGCCGTGCGATTTCTTTTTTTGCTCAGACATTTTGAAACGATCTGATTTTTGTCATGCTATAGCTAACGAATTTATGAACCGATTTGAATGAAACTTGTTATGTACATAGAACATACAAATATCTCGACCGAGTTCGTTGGCCAGCATCATCCGCCATCTTGTTTCAAAATGGCGGTCATTTAAAATTTCTTAAAAAATTTAAAATTTAATATTAAATGCGAAAAAATTAAAAGATGAAAAATATTTTTATTTTATGTGTTAGATCTTAAAACACCATATCCAGAACACTTTTTACTTTGTCTATAACTTAAAAGATGATTTATAGCATTTTGAATTTTTCTTATGGCTGACATTTTGAAATGATCTGATTTTAGTCATGCTATAACTAACGTATTTATGAACTGATTTGAATGAAACTTTGTATGTACATAGTACATACAAATATATCGACCGAGTTCGTTGGCCAGCATCATCAGCCATCTTGTTTCAAAATGGCGGCCA
Source organism: Maratus speculifer (assembly GCA_964019185.1). Classification (NCBI taxonomy): domain Eukaryota; kingdom Metazoa; phylum Arthropoda; class Arachnida; order Araneae; family Salticidae; genus Maratus; species Maratus speculifer. Next base: position 362,652,935 of record OZ025292.1, read on the forward strand.
TTAAAAAAAATATTAAAAATTTAAAGTTTAAAAATAAATACGAAAAAGTTAAAAGCTGAAATTTTTTTTATTTTATGTGTTAGATCCTAAAACACCGATTCTAGAACACTTTTTACTTTGTCTATATCTTAAAAAATGATTGAGTTATAGTACTTTGAATTTTTCTTATGGCTGACATTTTGAAACGATCTGATTTTTGTCACGTGATGAAACTCGTATTTATAAATCGATTTGGATGTAACTTGGTGTGTACATAGTACTTAATAAAGCCTGGACCGAGTTAGTTAACCAGTTCCATCCTCCATCTTGTTTAAAAATGACGGCCATTCAATTTTTTTAAAAAGAAATTTAAAATTTGAAATTAGGTACAAAAAAGTGAGAAATTGAAAAAGATTTTTCTTTTATGCATTTCACCTTGATACAAAGATTCCAAAGCCCTTTTTGTTTCGTCTGTATCTTAAAAAAATGTCTGAGTTATAGTACTTTTAATTCCTAGTGTTGCTTACATTTTGAAATGATCTGGTTTTCGTCACGTGATAACACGTGTATTTATACACCGATTTGGATGAAACTTGGTGCGTAGATAGGACATACTTATCCCTGGACCGAGTTCGTTGGCCAGTTCCAACCGCCGTCTTGTTTCAAAATGGCGGAATATTATTTTTTTAAGTTAAATTTTAAAATTAGGTGCAAAAAAGTAAGAAATTGAAAAAGATTTTTCTTTTGTGTTTTGACCTTGATACAAAGATTCCAGAGCATTTTTTGTTTCATCTATATCTTGAAAAATGGCTGAGTTTTAGCACTTTCAATTTCCAGTGAGATTGACATTTTGAAACGGTCGGAAATTTGTCACGCGTTAATACGCATATTTATAAACTGATTTCGATATAACTCCCTATGTTCATGGTACATACCAATGTCTTGACCGAGTTCACGAGTCAACTTTATCCGCCATCTTGTTTCAAAATGGCGGCCACTTAACTTTGTCAAAAATCTTTTAAATGTATAATGATGTATAAACAAACAATTAGAAAGGGAAAAAGGTTCTTTCTGAACTATTTATCTTAATAATGAATACTGAAGTATTTTTTGCTTTGTCTTTACCTTGGAAAACGCCTGGGATATAGCAGTTTGAATTTCTAATGTGGGTGACATTTAAAAAAAAAAGTCAATTTGCCCGCGACAGCACTCGTATATATTAATCGATTTCGATGCGAGTGTGCATGTTCTTATGAATTAAAATTTCGATCAAGCTCATTGGGTTTCTTTTATCCATCATGTTGCTTCAAAATGGATATCATGGAATTTGGTGACCCTATAAATCGCTTAAAATAAAACCAGGTTGAATAAAAGATGACTAATTTCTAAAAATTCCTATTAATATTCAGTATTGACAAAAACTAGTATTCAATCTTACATAATCGTGTTCCACTATTTTGAGCTTCGCATATTTGATTTATATAACTTAATGTAAAATAAATAAATAAGTATATGAAAGCTACCTCTTCCTCCCGGCATTGCCGGAAGGACTATTTATACATTTCGGCTGTTTTAATTTTTAAAATGCAAACACATCATTCTGACAAACTAACTGTCTTCTAGTTAATTAATAAGATGCTATGATCCCCGGGCTTAGTTATTTCATCATAGTAGCTAACAGAACGAAATCCAGATAAAAGGGGGTGGGTGGGTGGGTGGATATTTTTGTTAATATTTATAACACAAATGTTTCTAGTCTGCAACCTTTTGTCAGTGGAGCTCTGCCTTCTTCCGCCATTTAAATTATTTTTTAAAGGCAAGAACGCAAAAGGAAAACAGAACTAAATATTGTTGTTTTCAGTGGGGGTAAGGCAGGGTCGTAGCTAGAAGTGAACGATAGGGGGAGGGGGGGCTCAAGAGAATGTAGGGGGCGGGGCTCATAATTTTTTTTTCTCTCTCTCTAACGCAGGAAGATAAATTTGTGCATATTCACATTGTAGGTACAATGTTTCTCATTAAACTGTTGTAATAAATTCATTTTATGCTATGAAGAGAATAGGATGATGAAAATTTTGAGTGTATAACTGGGGCGAAATTAAATATCATGTTAACTTCATATGTATAAATAGGATGAGGGAATGTTGAAACACTTATTTTAGATACGGTTTATTAACTCTGCAAAACTGTGAAAGGGTCTCAAAACTAAATTAGATTTTTGAACAGAATTTCATTTGAATTTTCGGAACATTTAGTGAAAACCTTGAAACTTTTTCCAGGGGGGGGGGGAGGGGCTCAAAATATTTTAGGGGGGCTGAGCCACCCATAGCTGAGCCCCCTTAGCTACGGCCCTGAGGTAAGGACAGAGTGAGGGGGCGCAGGAGCCTCCTAATTGATAATCTCTCCTTCTTAGTAGTATTTAAATATTCTAAATTACTTGAGCAGAATAATTAAAAAAAAATTTTTTTTAATCATTAAAGATGGAAAAACCATTAGATTTGAAAATCCTTAAAATGAGAGTGGCTCACTCTTTGCAGGCACTTTCTTAACGAATTTTTCAAGAGAGCTAACTACACGTTTCAACCATAGACGTAGGAACCAGGGGAACTGGGGGAGCTCTGGTTTTAGTCCGTTTTCTAATTACAGCTTTTCATAGGTCCGTGTGCAATTTTATGATTAAGTATCGTGAGTGGTCTCATTTTGTTCCTTATGGGTATTGTAGACTAAGAAAATCGATGGTGGACATCCGGGACCCGCGACTGGGGAGGGGGAGGGGGAGGGGAATGGTTGAAAAGTGCAAGGGAAAAAAATTCCATTTCATAAAAAATAAAGAAAATTATGTATAAATATTAAAGTTTTAAACATTTATAGATTAGGAAAAACATTTGTGGACATCCGGTACCCACGACTAGGGAGGGGCAGGAGGAGGGGAGGGGTTGAATTGTGCAAAAGAAAAAAAATTCCATTTCATAAAAAATAAAGAAAATTATGTATAAATATTAATGTTTAAAACATTTATAGATTAGGAAAAACATTTGTGGACATCCAGGAGCCGTGACTGGGGAGAGGGAGGGGGAGGGGAAGGGGAAGGGTTGAAAATTGCAAGGAAAAAATTCCATTTCATAAAAAATAAAGAAAATTATGTATAAATAATAATGTTTAAAACATTTATAGACTACGAAAAACATTTGTGGACATCAGGGATCCGTGAATGGGGAGGGGATGGGGAGGGGAAGGGTAGAAAATTGCTTGGGAAAAAAATTCTATTTCATAAACAATAAAGAAAATTATGTATAAATATTAATGTTTAAAACATTTATAAATTAGGAAAAAAAATGTGTGGACATCCGGGACTCGTGACTGGGGAGGGGGGGGAGGGGGGAGGAATTCGAGAGGGGCAATAAAATAATTCTGTTTCGAAAAAAATTATGCATAAATATCAAAGTTTAAAACGTTTATAGAATGAGAATAGCATTGGTGGATATTCGAGACTTGTGATTAGGGAGACGGGGGTAAAGGAAGAGGAGGGGAGGAGAGGGGGAGGGGAGCGGAAAGTGTTGGAAGAGGCAAGAAAAAAAATTCCATTTAATATATACATATATATATATTAGTATTTAAAGCTTTTTTAGAATAAGAAAAGCAATAGTGGGCATCCGGGACCCACAACGAGGCAGGGGGAGGGGGAAGAGAGGAAAAATAGTTGAAAAGGGCAAGAAAAAAAAATTCCGTTTAATATATATATATATATATATATATTATATATTAATGTTCAAAAATTTTACAGAATGAGAAAATTATGTTCTCTAGGAGTCGAGGTAAAAGAATTGAGAAAAGCTGAAGACCACCACGAAGCAAATTGTGCTGTTCAGTTCGCTAGAGAAATTTTTTTAGTGATTTAGTGGAATGTGTCTAAAACCATGTCAATCCTTTTGCCTATGATGGGGACGAACTACTCAATATCGTTACAATGACTGTTGCTCCACCTGATGTGAAACATGATGTCACTAGAATGCCAGACATTGGTTTAGAAGAATACCAAAAGTTTGTTCAGGAGTGCATTATCAATGGAACAAAAAAATTATGGGACCATTTTTCAGAAAAAAAAAAAAAAATAAAATTGTGTAAAACAATGATAAAAAAAGTGAAAGTATCAACTACAGAAAGCATTATAGAAATAAAGGATGACGAAAAGTTGTTTAATCGTCTTGTCGTTCTATGCCGCTCGCGTCATGATATAAATTTGAAAGAATGTATCGGGAAATACGAGTTAGCTACAGTTCCACGATCCTTATTCGCAAGCGATGGAACGATGCATAAAACCCAGGCCAAAAGTAAGCTAATCCATCATGTAGAAGAACTTTGCACAAAAGAACAAACAACGAACATTCTGAATACTTCTTTAGAGGCTAACAGAGGTGCAGTTCAACTAAAATCCTCTGACTCTGATGTTGCAGTCATAGATGGTATGCAAGAATTACATGTATTGATACATGCAAAAGGCACTAAAACTGTTGCTGATTTGACAGATCAGTTCAGCGAAAAAATTCTAATCAACTACGATGAATATTCAAAAATACATATCATATTCGATACTTATTTCGAGAATTCTCTAAAAAATACCTTAAGAGAAAGACGGCAGCATGGTAACCCCTATTATATACAAAGACGAAGAAAAGATGAGTATGAAAACTGTCACCATGAAAAAACTTTTGTTTTATTATACAGATAATTTGCTTACTGTAATATGTCAAAATTTGCTCAAAAAATCTACTAATTTAGAAAAAAACTTATTGTTTCGTATCGTGGCGAAGTCAAATAAAATAAAACAATGGTAGAAGATATATGCATTTCCTAAGAAGAAGCTGATACAAAGTTAATCCTACACGCAGTACTTGCAACTCAAAGTGGAGCTCAAAAATTAAAAATTTTTTCACAAGATACTGACGTTCTTATACTGGCGATCACTAAATATCCAGAGTTACCAAGTGATACAGCATTAGTTTTAACTGGTCCTCAGAAACGCAACATTTCTGTTGGCTTAATATATAAATCTTTAGGTCAGAAAAGATCTGTTGGGCTTTATTGGGACTGCATTCTCTTTCTGGATCTGACACCACTGTTTCATTTAGTGGTAAATCAAAAACCAATTTCTGGAAGAGCTTCATAAATACTAACGACAGAATTCTGAAAGCACTTGTCGCATTAGGTCAGACAGATATCCTTGAGAATGAAATATGTATTAAACTTGAAGAATACATATGTTCAGTGTACATGCCAAAATTAAACATTAAAACAAAGAGAGAGCTAAGATGGTGGTTATTTACAAAAAAGCAAGCTGAGGGAGCAAATATGCCTCAAACTCAAGCCGCCCTTTACCCAGCCATAAGAGGAGCTCATTACCAAGCAATAATATGGCAAAAAGCACACATTTTAAAACCTAATATTCCACCCCCAAATGATTTTGGTTGGATGATAAAGGAAAAAGAATACCTACCTGTCAGGTGTGACATTTCATGTGCTCCTCAAGAACTGGTTTCATCGGTGCGTTGTTCGTGTGTCAAGTCAAGATGTGTAGCATCCTGTAAATGTTCACAAAATGGAGTACCTTGTACTGAAATGTGTTCATGCTCGGGTGAGACTGATAAATGTGATAATGTTGGAGCCCTTGATGATGTAAATTATGATGACAGTGATACCAATGATCCTACTTTGTTTTGAAGTTAAACTTTTACTTGCAGTTTAAAATTTGAAAGTTTTTACCATTTAAGTATATGATGTATAATATAGAATAACAATACAAAGATAATAAATAATATTTAGCGTTATTAAAAATTTGTATCATTTAGTATTTAGCATCACTCAGTTCCTTTTAAATTACCCTTATTACATATTTTCCCTTACACTTTTCAACCCTCCCCCTCCCCCTCCCCAGTTGCGTGTCCCGGATGTCCACAAATGTTTTTCCTAATATATAAATGTTTTAAACATTAACATTTATACATATTTTTTTTATTTTTTATGAAATGGAATTTTTTCCCTTGCATTTTTTAACCCTCCTCCTCCCCCTCCCCCTCCCCAGTCGCGGGTCCCAGATGTCCACAAATGTTTTCACTAATCTATAAATGTTTTAAATATTAAAATTTATACATAATTTTCGTTATTTTTTATGAAATGGAATTTTTTACCTTGCGCTTTTCAACCCTCCCCCTCCCCCCTCCCCCCTCCCCCCTCCCCCATTCCTCCCCAGTCGCTGGTCCTGGATGTCCACAAATGTTTTTCCTAATCTATAAATGTTTAAAACATTAATATTTATACATAATTTTCTTTATTTTTTATGAAATGGAATTTTTTCCCTTGCATTTTTCAACCCTCCTCCTCTCCCTCCCCCTCCCCAGTCGCGGGTCCCAGATGTCCACAAATGTTTTCCCTAATTTATAAATGTTTTAAATATTAAAATTTATACATAATTTTCGTTATTTTTTATGAAATGGAATTTTTTCCCTTGCGCTTTTTAACCCTCTCCCTCCCCCCTCCCCCACCCCCTCCCCAGTAGCTGGTCCTGGATGTCCACAAATGTTTTTCCTAATCTATAAATGTTTAAAACATTAATATTTATACATAATTTTCTTTATTTTTTATGAAATGGAATGTTTTTTCCTTTGCACAATTCAACCCTTCCCCTCCCCCTCCCCCTCCCCAGTCGCGGGTCCCGGATGTCCACAAATGTCTTTCCTAATCTATAAATGTTTAAAACATTAATATCTATACATAATTTGCTTTATTTTTTATGAAATGAAATTTTTTTCCCTTGCACATTTCAACCCTTCCCCTCCCCCTCCCCCTCCCCAGTCGCGGGTCCCGGATGTCCACCATCGATTTTCTTAGTCTACAAGACATAAGGAACAAAATGAGACCACTCACTATACTTAATCATAAAATTGCACACGGGATGTAATTAGAAAACGGACTATTTCCCCTGGAATATTTCAGACGGGCTCAGCTCCCCCGGGATGAATTCTCCCACAACATCTGTTTACAATATTTTGTTGAATTAAAACATGTCTACTTTTTCTAACACTAATCCCAGACGGAACTGACAGAAATGCATTGTGATCGTAATTTAAATTATATCATCGGATGAATTAGTGAAGAAATTATTTTCTGAAGTTTATCTTTTGATAGAATTTATTTTGGCGATTCCAGTATCAGTAGCAGCAGCTTAGAGATATTTCAGCGCTCGTTACCAGCTTCAAACACACCTCGGAACAACAATGGGTCAACAGAGATTCCATATGATGTTACTGCATATTTATAAAGAGGGTATTTTTACAAATTATTCAGAAGATAATTGTAAAAAATTTGTAAGCAAAACAACCAAAAGAACTTTACCTTTTGTAAATGGAAGTGGGTGAAGCCTTTAAATTTGAATATTTTATTCGGGATCATCCATAAATTAAGTTTTTGTGTATCAAGTACATCTAATCAAAAGTATCTTAATTGGGTTAAAGAGTTGGTGATCTTTTGATATGCTTTTATTTTATACTGCTGTATGTGAAAAGTGCAGCAATATGAAATAATCTTCCGAAATGAATGAAATTATGAACGAAATGATACCCTCCCCTTCCGAAAATTATTGAAAAGTTAAAATTTAATCACGAATGTTTAGCGAAACTCAACAATCGGATGGAATTCAAAACAAACCAGGTAAACATTCCGTTTTATACAGGTTTTCATAAGTGCATTATTTTGCAGATATCTAGATATTAGGTCAGCGGTTCCCAAACTTTTGGGCTCGTGGAGCCCTTTTTGAGTAGAATTTCTAAGGCAGAGCCCCTGAACTGAACCATGCTCTGTGGTTTACAAGATAATGTCTTTTTATGCCTATGGACCCGAGAAAATTTTGCTGGATAAAAATCCGAGCCAATAATTTCCAGTATTGGACCAAGGTTCTCAGTTTGGCCCTTTCCTGATACAGAAATTCTGAATTCATACAAGAAATTAAAAAAAACAAATTTTCTATTGCATAACCTTTAACAATTTTATTTAATATTACTATTATTGGGCACAATAAAATAAAAATAAGAATTAAACTCGCTTTCTTTGTATTAAAATATCTATCTTGCATAATCGAGATATTTTCTTCAAATACAGCAAAAATTATAGTTAAAATTTTCTGATTTCTGAAAGCTTTTAGTTAGGATGAAAACAAACTCTTTTTTACCGGAGCGATGTTCAAGTAATGCTGTTAAAGGGCTAATGACATTAATTTTTAAAATAAAACGTATTCTTTTGTGATATCCAATATGAACTTGGAATTAAAAATCAAAATCATAATCATATTTGGATTATGCATTGCATTAGGGCTTACATAAAACTATTATTATAACTATTAAAACACACATCCTCAGAAAAAAGGAAAGTTGTAAAGTTTCGTTTGCAGAGAGGTACTTCTGTATAATTCTAATAAGGAAAGGGCAGCTGACGTCACTGTGGGTTCTTATTAGTGTGGGCAAGCTGTTTTCGCCCGTGCTTCGTTATAGCACCCACTCTACATATGAATTCAGGCATTCTGATTGGTCTGCAAATTTTATTATGGTTGTCTGCTTGCTATGATTGGTCTACGTCGTCAAGATGATTCCTACAATGATCGCTATGACAAAAATGTAGCGGTAGATTGGTTGACAGAAGTGTTTGTTTGTAAACATGCCCTTTCCTTATATGCTTCTCGCGAAAATGAATAATTCCAGTCACCCATGAATAATAATGTAACACGTTATCGCTAGTCCCGACTATCCGCAACAGAATCATGAGATTATGGAATATTTTTTCGGTCTTCTTTAAGTTTCTAGTATTTCTCAACATGCATCTAAAATAAATCGCCTCTCAGCCTCTCTTTTGAACAATTAAAAAAATATATATCTAAAAGCAGATCATCGTTTTGGTGTTTAAGTAGACTCGGCAAAATCTATTAGCTGTATTGCTAAGTGCAGCATTGTTCACTTATTTGTATATTTTATTTAAAGTATTTTACTTATTAATTATAATTTTGAAAAAACTTTCTATCGTCTTTGTTTTTGCCTAAAAACAGATATGCAGTTAAAAACTACACCTGTTAAACGAACTGCAACTAGTAGATACTAAGAGGAAAGTAGGATTGAATTTACATCAGGGTGGGTACTCATTGAAAAAATTTTTAAGCGAGGGCTGGAGCTGAGCAAAATTTTAAATTCATAGTGTGATGACAAATGTAAAAAACTAGTATATATTTTTAAATTGCTATAGACTTATATCTGATTGGAAAATGTGGCAGAGACCAATTAAAAGAAATTTGAAACAGATGTTGTAAAGTGATACAAGATGTTAAAAAAGTGAGTCTTCAGCAATATACATTGCTTATAAAATTAAGTACAATTATGTAAAACAGCATAGAAAATTGAAATAAGAAGTAATAAAAATAAAATAAATAGATTAAAGCAATTAAAGTTACGAAAAGAAAAAAACTTTGTGCACAACGTATGTAAATATTAAATGAATCTAATAAGGGATTTATTAAAGCATACAAGATATTACAAAAAAGGCGCATTTTAATCGACAAATATTGTTGTACAATGAAAAACAGTGTAGAAAATTTAAATATTCAAATAACATAAACAGATTAAAGAATTTAAATTTATGTATAAAAAAAGAAATTTATATACACAATAAACACAAATGTAATATGAATCTAATGAGGGAATTTAAATGATTGAAGATGCAATAAAAATATATTTTCAGTAACAAACATTATGTTAGTATGAAAAACAGTATAAAAATTTTAAATAATTAAAAATTATCACAAAAAAAAAAAAAAAATTTAATTTAAGAAATTGCACCAACCATTTGAAAAATGTTTCACTCGAAACATTCATCTAGCATTTTAAGCTAAATACCAGTTGTTTTACTGTGTATTATCCGTGCCACTGCTATAAATGACTTTATACATGCTGTAATTTGAAGGTATGGTTCATTTAAGTTACATCACTCCATTGTCACCAAGCATAAAAGTTGGCGATGAAAGAAACATTTCAAACTATGTAACATTGTTGGTGCAAAAGTAATCATTATTAAAATACAGCTTTGGCATATACTGTTATACTTGTAAGACTTTGGTTATACTATTTGATTTTACAGAGCAGAATTTTGGTGATGGAGGTTTTAAACCAAAGTCGATCGCAGTACATGCATCTGTGAATGGGTCCATCAGACATTGAATCAAAAAAGTTTTTTTCCAGTTTTTCCCAAGCCGATTGCCTTTTAGTTTTCTTTTTAGGGGCTGGAAAATCAAGAGTAATAGCAATAGCTATAACATTTTTCCGTTTTCCGGTTTATTCTTGTTAGAATCACTATTGGCACTCAAATTTTCTTGGTTAGAACCGACCGATTGTAAAACGCCATGGCTAGTGGATTGGTCGCCCTCGAGACATGATGTTTTACAATTAATTGGTTCGGCATTAAATTGCTTCCTTTTTCGTGATCGCCTTTCAACACGTAATTGGTTGTCAGCGGCTCGATAATCTTTTGATTTTCTCGTTTTCTGCATTGAAAGACGTTTTTGCACCAAACCAAATACAGTACTACTTAGTTATCCCGTCGACCAATTTCGCCAAATGATACGAATTGCCAAACTAAGAAGCAACTTATACATGTTGACTAAATTTTATTTTAAATAACAAAAGAACAAATAAATTAGTAAAGCATTAATAAAAAGTCGAAATAAAAATCACTTTATGATTGTTTAAGTACGCGTATTGTGTTTAATGTCATTGAATGTGACATTCACGGTCATTCATTTCTTTGGCTTCGGCTTTTTCCGTATCTGTTATTTTCCGTCTACCCATTTTTAAATTTGTTAGTTTTCTCCTTTATTACAATGATTTTAAACATTTTAATTTCCTATTCAAATAAAAAATCTTCTAAAAGTAAAGAATTTAATTTGAATTCAAATAAGAATTCTTTTAAAAATAAAGAATTTAATTTAAATTCAAAAGTGACCAGCACTTCATTTAGTCAATCCTCCACCGAAAACAACAACCATTTTTCAATGGTTAATAAACAGATTATATATATAAAAAAAGAAGATATAAAAATAAAAAGAAATATTCACACACATTACACACAAATGAATCTAGTGTGGGATTTTAAATGATACAAGATTTTTTTAAAGACGTTTTAAGCGACAGACATTGTTTTAAAAATTAAGTCCAATTTTGAAAACTAGGATAGAAGATTCAAATAAGTAAAATTTAGTAAAAATAAAATAAACAGTTTAATTAAATTAAAATTAAAAAAATAAAAGTAATACAATATGCAATATATACAAATATTAAATTTCGATTGTTTTTTAGAGAGGGCATAAAGTTTGACGAACAATAATATATAAAAGTTTAGAGAGAAAAATATACTTGAATTGTCTTGCGCAGTTTTTTTTTTTTTTTTTTTTTTAATGTCTGGTGCAATTTTTGACAACTTTAAGCGAATGTTCTATTTTAAACCCGTCTCTGAATTTTGTTTTGATACTAGTGTAAGTGATGAATCCAGCTTCACACAGATATGTCGATAAAAATAGGAGTAAAATTAATTTTGCCCTATCCGACAAGATTTTGTATTCATCTGTCAACTGACACCAAAATTCAGTGATACACTTTCTTTGAAAAGAGATTACAAGATTACTTTGAGATTTTAAATCAATGAGAGTTTCGTATTTCCTAGAGCTGTGTGGTTTTGTTTATACACTAAATTTATTTTGTACCCCTTTAAAATCGTCCAACTGGAAAGTAATGCTCAATCGGAAGTATCAGAGCTTCGAGATGATCTTGAATACTTTTCTGATTTTTTTTTTTCAAACTTGATGTTATAGTCCTTTAAGAACATTTTAGTAAGAGGAAAGCAACTTATATCAACTTTTTCTACTCATTCAAACCAGAAGGTACGTTTTCTCTTAAATGCCGACATTTTAGAGTTTGCATCAAAAACAGTAATACTTTCTCCTTGCAACGATAAATTCATTTCGTTCATTTTACTGTAAATGACTGCCAAATATGCCAATTTACATTACCAATATTCATCGTTTAAAATTGTTGCTAATTCAGGGTGGTGATCTGTCAGTCTTCAACCTCTGCACTCAGATCCAGAAAACGTGTCAACGCTTTTCCTCGGGATAACTATCTTCAGTATGCAGCAGCAGGAACTGGTGCAGGCGTCCCATATATTGGCAAATTAGCTTGAAAAGTGTACTGTTAAGTGGTCTTGATTTTATAAAGTTTATTATTTTTATGGCATCATTCAGAAATGCCGTAAATTCAAGAGCTATCAAAAGCAGGGGTAGCGAAAAAGAATTACGTATAAACATATGAATAGGCGGAGCTCCAAAGTACAAAACTACTCTTCCTTTTGTTCGACAAGCAGAATTAACAACATGATTGGTGGACTTTTTCCGTTTCGATACACGTTGTGCATTCGAATCAGAATGCTACTTCTTGTAGTTTATTTTAAATCGAAATTTTTAGACACATTAAAAGCAGAAACATAAAATAAAGCAATTTAAACCAAAAATACTACACAGAAAGTAGGTACATGTATAATGCAAATGATTAAGCGACTCTGATGTGTAGTATTGTATCTTTTAACCCAGTTGTAGATATATTTATGTTTGAAGCACACAAATTCTACATACTTTTGAAAATCATTCATTTGCAAAATGCTAATTTCTTTCATGTTTTAATAATTTTCCTGGAACACCGCGGAGCCCCTGAAAAGTTCAGGCGGAGCCCCAAGGGCTCCGCGGAGCACACTTTGGGAACCTCTGTATTAGGTAATAACAATTTCAACCAAATATCCGTTATACACAGGCTCGTTTTACACGCCTTTTACTGTGTAAAACGTGATTTATGCTGATCAAATGTGCATTATTAATTTTTATTCGTTTTAAAGCAGTAAAAAGCTTAAACTTGCTATTTATCAGTTGAAAATATGTGATTTTAGGGTGGTATCGAACCTTGGATTCTGATTTCCTTGTGTTGATACGGACTAAGGATACATTAAAAATACTACCACGGAAGGCAACCCCCCCCCCCCCCAAGTCTATATCCCTAGTGTAGATAATCGGCTGTGATAAACAACACTAACAATCTGATTTTAGGTAATATATAAGTTGAGACATCTTCTCAATATAAAATAGGCAGCTTTAAACCTTTACTTTTTAATTTATTTAAATCTTAGTGCATTATAAACTTGTTATTTACCTTCTTGGAGCACCGTGATGATTTTATTATTTCCATAGTATTACAAAATGTAGACAAAAAAGGTGGTTCTATGGCTGTATAACGCTTCGATTAGAAATAAACTTCATTTACATTAAAAATGATTCATAAATCTAATTGAGTGATTCTGAATTTCGAATATACAAAAAGCTTTCAATCAGTCACAATTTATCATAAAAAAGAATTCAGGAAATACTTTGAAATTTGTCAGTTAGTTGATTGGTATGTCTCGGAAAAGTCATCATAGGGGATTCCAAATGTATCCCATTTATGAGAAAATAAAAAACGCTATTCAATACTTAAGTATTACAAAATGTCGTGTATGAATGCTCCAAAAATGAGTCCTGAAATGTGTTGATGGAGGTGTGTGATGTAAGTGTGTGTGGATGGGAAAGAGGGGGGTATAGTGAGAACAATCTTAAATAATTTTAAATTTGCTGTTTACTTTGGTTTTATTTGTTATTTATTGAGATACCTTTTAGTAATTTTCAGTATCCCATTTTAAAAAATGTGGTATAATCATATGGAATTATATTTGTTAAGACGGAAATCTGCCTAAACACAAAATTTTCCCAGTCGCATTCTATTCCATCTTAGCAGGTTTTATTGCATAGTGATTGTATATTACCTGCTTTAATAAAAACTCGTTTAAAGCGGAATTTTTACCGTTTCTTGTGATTCCCTCTTAGAAACTTTTATTAAATCTCAGTCCCCTCCGAAATATAAGTCTAGATATGCCACTGGGTAAAATGGAGATTTTTATAGCCTCGAACCAAAAGAGAGAATAGCATCCATATGCCCCGGCTCCCCCTGTCTATACAAAGTTCCTACGCCACTGCCACTGGTTTCAACTGAAAAAAAGTCACTGTATCTGTAAATAGATTATTTTAGGATCGCGCCACTTCTCATGACAAATCACTACATTGTGTTGGGGTGATGTCGGGGGGTATCTAGACGGAGGGGGGGGCGAATAGTAGCTCACACAGAAAAAGAAATCGTGCATCTTCTCCCGGATTTCGCGGCTATGAGGGGCGGTGTTTTATACCCCCATCTACCTTGATTCTCGTGCCCCAGCCACACGACCACTGCAAGCTCGACGCACGCTAGTTCTTTTTCCTTGTGATTAGTTAAACTTGACAAAAAATCGCTTGAAATGGCGATGTTTAATCTGGTTGTTTCTTTGGAAAATTTGATTTGGATTCTTTATTTCTTTTCTTTCTTTCTTTTCTTTTCTTTTTCTTTTTTTTTTTTTTTTTTTTTTTCGGGTAATTGGACTGAAGAAAAAAAGACTTTTTTTTCAGTTAATGTCAATTAACGCTAGTTCTTTTTCCTTGTGATTAGTTAAACTTGGCAAAAAATCGCTTGAAATAGCGATGTTTTTTCGTTTGCATAACCAGTGATGAATTCAAAACTTTTCAGTCCAAATGGGGGATTTCTACTTTTTCTGAATGGTAGTGGAAGAGAAGATTATAGAACTCGAGGCAAGATTTTATCTTCTACTTCATTAAATCGCCTTATAATCCAAATCTTTTACGGGAACGTTTAATTTCCTGATCCACACACTCTGAAACCGTCACAAATTATGTCGAAATGCAGTCGCAAGTATCTGTAGTGATCTGGGGGAAAGCTTTGGATTTAGTTTTGCCTGTTCCACTGTCTCAAAAAAGTGGATCAGACACTGAAAGCCATTTTCATAGATTCAAGTGAAAATTCATAAAAAAAAGTAATAAAAATATCTTAAATCACTAAGAGCGTTTGTTTCCCATAAAATAAATTGAATAAGATAAGTAACAATTTATTTAAATACAAGTCTGCATATTGATATTTGTGTATAGAAAAAAATTAAACTCATGATCGGTTCAGCTCGACCCGAGTCAAATGAACGAAAATCGGCCTGAGGATGGGATCGGGCTTTGGACCAGGCTGTTTCTCAGGCAGATCTCTAGATCAGACAAGCGAGCTCTACACTTTGTAGCAAATTCTTTAATAACTGTGCAGACGTTGATAAAATGCTGCCTTATATTATCTTTTACACACAATCGAATATCCATCTTCCTTAAAGATGGCAGTTTTCAAATATCCACTTTATTGAAAATCAGAAATAAGAAGGTTCAGCAACATTGTTCCATTGATTTTCAACATTGAGAGATATCGCCTTTCAGCTTGTTGTATTCTTCTCGAATAAAGTTACAGATTCTCTATGAATGTTACGAGAAAGATTCTTCGAATAGTGAATTTCAGAGAATGTAAAACATTCACCTTACTCCATGATATTTTTGGAATTCCAAATACAGCAATTAATTAATTGTATTATTAGATGTAAATGTATAATCACCCCATAGACCGAGATGCATCGATTTCACGGGAAATTCAACATATCAGAGAGAAATCCAAGCAATCTATTGCATCTCCTTCAAGAGATTACCACATATAGATGTCTTTCTAATATGAGTAACATTTTAGTATTTGGTGCATGATTTTCAATACTTTTGAATATACAGGGTGGTTATAAACAACATTCTTCATATATGTACCTTTAGCGACCTAACCACTCAACCAATCGAAAGGAAATTTCGGATTTAGTTATTTGAAGCTATGCGCTCGAGATAGTGGTGATTTAAAACAATAGAACTCTCAAAGTTATGATTACAGTGAAAAATATTCGAAATTTTCGAATAGCAACACCTTTTTTTTGGTACAAATTCTTCAGCGCATTAAAAAAAACCATAAATGAAACGTAATGTAACATAAATGGCATTGGAACGACACCCGTAAGACCATAACTGCCGGTGTAATATCGTGGCACTCAATCCTAATCCAGTACCTATGTAACGTAATATTCAGCACTCTAAAACAAATGATGAAATTTTTATTTTTACTTTGTGTATACAAACCCAACTCAAAAACACATTTTAAAACAATTCTTACAACATTATTCAGTTCAAAAATGAGAAAAAAAAAATCGGTTACTGAAAAACATTATGTCTTACATCTACTCTTTCGCCTGTAAAAAATATCCGTTAATATACACAAACTTTTCTGTAAATTTTTACGGAATAGATTCATTTTTACGAGAAAGCAGTAGTATTTCCCATTTTGCGGTTAGAAATTCCGGAACTGTTCCGTTAATTTTTCATAAACTGTAAAACTTCCGTTTTTAAACAGCACAAGTTATTGGTATTTTTAACCGATAAGTGTCGTGGTGCCATCTGTATGAGAAAAACGTTATAGCAATATTTCTCTATTTTTTTCTGTTTTAATAATAAAAAGATACCATATTTTTACAATATTAAAATAATAATAGTAATAATAAGATTTATTAATTCTTTTTAAGTTTGATACAGTTAAGGAAAATTATTCTTTTTTTTTCAGTATGATTTTAAAATAATGTTTTTTTTATATCACAGTATAAAAAGTGCGTACAATATTTTAATGGAAAAAAATCTACTTTTAATTTTAATATATATATTTTTTAATCTATTCATATTAAAAAGTTCGCACATAAAATTTAAAATACTAGCTGACCCGCCCGGCGTTGCCCGGGTCCGTATTAACAATATTAAACGAACTTGAAATTTGTATGATTTTATCGTTAACTCGAAACATGCAGAAATGCATTGTCTGAAATACGTGGCCACTGACTGTGTGAAAAATCGGTTTAAAAAATAAGCTCTAAAAATACTCAAAATGAGTGATGAGAAACGCGGGAGGGAATATGTATCCAAAGACTGCGTGATTTTCCTGTTAGAGTGTTGATAATTATCAAAAATCACTGTTAAGTCACGTAACTAATTATTTTTTTTTTCACATAGAAATCCCAAGTGAAATATTTTGAATTTCAAACTAATTATATCACTCTTAAATCCGACTATACCATGAATGAAATCGATACTTGCTGGTAGCTAAAATGTTGGTATGTAGTATTATAATTTCAGAGCCATTTAACAAAAGTAAATGTTATTTTTAATCAAATCATGCGTAATGTCCACTCTATGGATAAATTCCTAACCGTAAACTTTTGTACCGTAACCATAAACTGCATGTAACCTAACTTTGACTTAAGAATACCTTACCGTATATTAAATAATACATAAATGTAACCTAGCCTTCACTTTATTGTAACATATCTTTATTCTAACCATAACATAAATGAAATTTAACTTTAACCTAACTTTAACTTAACCGTGACCTAACTGTAACCTAACGGGGAATTAAATATAATCAAAGACTTACCATAATGTAATTGCAACCTAAATGTTACCGAACCATATATTGGTTTCATGTCCATGGAAATTATTTTGTTTTGTTCGGATCTGGTTATGATTCATTAGAACATTTTTGTCAGGTTCAGATTTTGTTCGGTTCAGATTTTAGGTATTTTTTGATATTGAGTTTTAATGTTCGGGTCGTATTCATGTCCATGGAAATTATTTTGCCTTGCTCGGATACAGTTATGATTCTTTGGAATATTTTTGTCGGGAACAGATTTGTTTCAATTCAGATTTCGGCTTTTTCTTCAAATAAAATATTTGGGTTCGGATTTTCTTGCGTGTTCACGGAAATTATGCTGCCTTGTTCGAATAAGAACATGCTTCACTGGAATATTTTTTTTCAAGTCCAGATTTGGTTCAGTTCAGATTTCGTGGTTTTTTTCAAAGAAATTTTTTAGGTTCAGATTCGGTTCATGTGAATGGAAAATTTTTGTCTTATTCAGATCCGGTTACGATTTTTTGGAATAATTTTTATCAGGTTCCGATTTGGTTCGATTCAAATATCAGGTATTTTTTCAAATAGAATTTTTAGGTTCTGATCTCTTTCATGTCCACGGAAATTATTTTGTCATACTCGAATCCAGTTACGATTTTTTCGAATATTTTGGTGATTTGCGTGATTCAGATTTGGTTCGGGTCAGTTATCAAATCCATAGTTTTTTCCAAACAGAAATTTTATGTCAGGGTCGGGTTTATACTGACGGAAATTTTGTGTATCACGGATCGGAGTGTGGTCTGTTTTTTCTCTGGAATATTTTTATCGGTTTCAGATTTCGTTCGAGTCATATTTCAGGTTTTTTTAAAGAAAATATTTAGGTTCGAGTCAGGTTTCATGCCCACGAAAATTATTTTTCCTTGTTTGAATCGGGTTATGCTTCACCTGAACATTTTTGCGTGATTCATATTTGGTTCGGGTCAGTTATCAAATCCATAGTTTTTTCCAAACAGAATTTTTAGGTCAGGGTCGGGTTTATACTGACGGAAATTTTGTGTATCACGGATCGGAGTGTGGTCTGTTTTTTTTCTGGTTGGGATCGGGTTATGTTTAAATTAGTCTAAACATTAAGGTTATAATCAGTTTTGCTACTATTCTTTTTATGGCTATTTCTGATAGATAATTTACTTTGCTATTTGATAATTTATTATGGTGAATGAATCGTTTGCGGATACAAACAATTGTACGCCAAACAGCTATTTTATTTTTGTTTTAAAAACAAATTAAAGCCATATTACAATTTTAAATTGAATAGAACACATTTAAATTTAATCAATGATTAAAAAAATAAACTCATAGAAAAGTGTTGTGTAATGTTTTTTTACTGCAACTCACCTATGACTCATGCCAAAAATATGCGTACAACCATATAATAAAAATAAATTAATAGAGTGGCAGTATAATGTCTTGGGGTGACGCAAAAAATGTAACTCTAAAATCCGCTACAATAAGTCCAAATAAGCACCAACAAAACCATGTCCTTTGAAACTCCGATCAATTCAAAGTGGTTTAAACCAGTATTTCTTTGTTTTTGTTTTTACCTTTTAAACGGTTATTGAATAGATGACTAAAATTTCGTTTAAAAAATTACGTTTTGTGCCATTATTGCCTGTAATACACGATCTGAATGCATGAAAGATACAATTAGATCAATCATAGGCAAGAATTATTTGATTATTTTTTATCATATGACTTTGAAATATCAATATAGAAGCATCATTTAAGACTTTGCTTAAAAAATCAACATTCTTTCATTAATGTCTTAAAATCGTCTGCACTCTGAAATCTAGGTTTTAGATTAATATTATTATTTAAGTGTTCATGCATGATTGTAAAAGAATCTTTTCATCACTATACTTTACATATTGACATGGAATTATTAATATGTTGTTAAATCATAAATATTTTTCATCTACGTTATAAAGTATTAAAAAAAATTAAAAAAAAAAAAGAGAAAACTTTTAGTAATAAAATTTTTTACTTCAAATCATATGTTTTCAATATTTTATTTAATTTTGTTTTGACATTTAATTATTTTTAATTTTCCAATTTTAATTATTTTAAATGCAAACATTTATTTTAATAAATAATATAATAGAAAAAAAACATTTAAAAAAATTACTATTTCTTCGTAAAATATGCTTCAGCTGTAATTCATTTCTTCCAATCCGTCTTATTAATACAAAATTCCTTCCTTGTGCTTTATTTTGAGACATTAAAATTTCAGCGATAAATGGTTTCATATTGCAACCCTTTTTTTTTCGGTTTACTTCGCCACCACCTATCTTTTTCCTCCATGGCGTACAGCAGATGTGATTGAAAAAAAAAATCTTCATTTAAACTGACAGTTTGCCAGTCTATGAATTTTAAAGGTCAGTCCCAGTTTTTTAAATTATTTCTGCGAAAATTTTATGCAACCAATCAACCATAAGAGAATGAAAGAGGAAAAAGCTAAAAAAAAGCGATTTTTTATGAGAGTGGGGTTTGAAATTTAATTAATTACTCAGTTAATAATTAGAATTTTGAAATTCTGAGCATCAGGTGCATCAGGAGAGATATGGGGCTACTCTCAGAAAAATTTTGAGCTTTGTACGTACCGTAGTTTTCGTTAACTATCGCAGACACACACACACACACACAGACAGAGCGATTTGTTATTTTATTAATATAGATATCGAAATATATTACCGAAATTATTATTATTTTGGCGATTATCTAAGTCATAATAATCAATAAATGTAATTAATTTTAATAACCCATAGTAACTATCTTTATTGAGTTTACAATAGATCGTCATACAAAATATTTGTTAAAATACATGTTTTTTTAAAAAATGTGTTAGTATGCTTTTATAAAATAAACAAATGGATATGAATAATATTACAATAGAACTTTAAAACTCTTCCAAAAGAGAAAGAAACAAAATTTTTTAATACTTTCATTCATGCATGTAATATTCTAAAGGTTAAACTTTTTTTTTTAATAAACCTAAAATATAAAAACTAAATATTAGAAACTATAGAAAGAAAATCTGTAAAACATGGTTTTGAACTGTCCGCTCAATAATAATAATAATAATCATATATATTATAAAGCAGAAATTCTGAAACTTCCAAACGGGTGTTTTCAAAAACTACCCGGTGGATTTTTTTGCCGATTGTATCATTCGATTGGAAATATTTTTCCGAAGGTTTATGATTCAAATTTACAGGGATAACTCTGATTTTTCGCAGTAAATTTCGTATTTTTCGGTTATTTTTGACAAAAGGGTTACCAGAAGCTGTTTTTGGCGAAAATTATAATTGCTAAAAGAATTAAAATGGCTATATCTATTAGAAATATTACAAATATCTTGCAAATAATAGCAGAAAATAACTATTAATAATATTAATAATAGTAAAGAAAGACCGCTTAAATGAGGCGTAATATTATAAAAATATATTTATCTTGAAAATGAAAAAAATATTTGTAATGCTTAAAAAATAAATTAACGCGAAATATAACAATTGGTTCAACTTTTGGCGATTTATCCCTGGCGTTAGAAAAAACATGAAATTCAGAAATTGATTAAATGAATTTTGAATGATAGTTATTTCCCTTTTTATTATCTTCTTTCTCTTTTTTATCGAATTTCCGTATAATATAACTTACAGCAGAAAAAAAGCAGGTCTGATTGTAAAAAACACTGTAAGTTGTGAGTTACATATTCGTTTCTATACGATTTTCATCTTGCTTTTGTCGCCAAAGAATGTGTTTTTAAGCCGAAAATGTACTACTGACTTAATGCCTGACATAGGTTCTTAATGGTCGCTATAATGTTGCTTTTTTCAAGTGAAGATAATTTTTAGAGTATATTTTAATATTCAATCGTAAATTATATAGATATGAGTATAACTCTTTTATTTCGTTTTGCAAATGTTTTTATTTTTAATTTAATTTTTCTTGCGCCATTTCGTTAATTTTACTTACAGGAAAAATTACAGTTTCAAAATTTAGAAACTGAAGAAGGAAAGATTATCCCGTCGATTAAAAATCTACCGCCAAGTTCTTCTCTTTTGCGCAAGCTAAAAAAAAAATATTTTAAATATTTTATTAGATAAAATGTAAAAAACATTTTTCTATTTTTTTAAAAAATATTTTTTAAATCTAATTCTACCATTATGTGTCTTACAGGACAAAATAGCAGAATTACTTTTAAAAATGGTTTTATCTGTTAATTGTATGTTACTTGTTTATTTGGGTGTTTGAATTTACTTTTGTCACCAAACAATGCGATTTTATATCAAGAAGGCATAAGCCGGAACGATGTTCGCAATTCAAAAAAAAAAAAAAAAAAAAAAAAAAAAAATGCGTATGATGTTTAATTTTTAGTATAAATGTCTTCCTCATCCAAACTGTAAAATAATTTAATTGCAACTTTTTAAAGTTTTGGCGCAGATGTCATATACGCACCACATTCGCACGATTGCAACTGGCGATTTTATGCCTCACATGGTAAACCGACTATGGTTGTTTATTTATTAATAAACTATTTATTCACTTTCATTTTGTTGTTTAGAATAATATAAATCATTTTGTTCTATAGCTATTAATTAAACTTTTTTACTTATTAATTTTTTTCCAATAATAGAAAAGAATTAAAAAATATTTATGAAATTGGTAATTAAAAACCAAGTTTTCTCCGAATTGGCGCCAGAAATAAATTGCGCCAATGTGGTGCATACATGGCATCTGTGTCAAAGTTTTTTCACTATACATAAGTAGGGAAAATGCAGTATAAATACCGATTAAAGTTTTTTCCAAATATGGAAATTTTGTAACAGATTTGGTCATATACTCATCGAGGTATCTCACTGGCGCCAAAATGGCATTATTCGCCTTATATGGTAACCTAGCTATAGTTGTTTATCTGATGATAAGTTGTTTATTTACTTTCATTATCTTTTTTTGAAATTATATTTGTTGTTTTGTTCTACAGTTACTTTTTTAGTTATTGTTAATTGCTGTTTAAAATGATAGAAAATAATAAAGTATCTATAAATTTCTTTGGTATTCTAAAACGAGAATTTTGCCACATTGTAGTTGCAAGAAAATCGTACTAAACCTATTGAGTATGCGTATATGATGTCTGTGTAGGAATCTTTTGTGAAATATGAAAAGTGTGAGTTGGCTACTACTTGATTATCACGTCAACCAATTTCGCCAAATCGTTCGCCAAATTATACAAATTTACATAATTTTATCTTAAATAACAAAGAGAAAATGCTTAAATACGAAAGAGCAAATAATTTTGTTTTCAATTTACAGGAGGAAATTTTTCAATAATAATGTAATTGCTGTAGTGAGAATTTTAATGTGTGTGTGTGTTTTTTTAATCGTTGGCAACTTTCTGTAACGAAAAATGTTTATTTTTTCCTGCCATTGTTTTGTAAGAGCTGGTTTTGTCAAAGCCATGTTCAGGTGGTATTCAAATTTTTGAACCCTTCCCAATTACCACCCCCTTGGGCCGATTTTGCTCATTTGGAATTCCCACTGAGATATTAACCATCCTATGTACTTGACGAGTTTGAAGATGATTCTTGCATAATTGTGCCTTTTATCGCGCGAACAAAATTTAATATGCATAAAGTTTTTAGGTGGGAGTAGCTTTGGGTTCCTGGCTTCACATAATGAAAAGTTGTGAAGAAATTTTTCAGAAGTTGTACCGTGGTAACAGCTGTAATAATTAATATTTCTTCAGATAAGGGAAAATTTTAAATCCTGTTGCCCTAATGGTCTCATTTCGCTTCCAAATGTGCACTGTTAGTAATAAACTAAAATAGTTACTTCCAAATATCTGGTTTTTGTCCAACGTTTAAGATAATTTAATATCACAATGGTGTCTAAATCGTTTTCAGCAATGAGCAAGGTGCTGCTGGAGGTCCAAATTATTTAAAATGCAAATTTAAATTCACCAGTTCGTTTCATCCACGTTTGATTTTGAAATATTGACCAGCGCAGCGGGCATAGCCTGCTAGTAATAATAAAATTATCTCTACAAAAATAAACCCAAGTTCAAAATCTTGTCTTTACTTTATGAAATGCATCCGAAATAATTAAAGATATTTGAAAGAGTGTTTTGTGTAATCCTGGTGTAATTGTATTACACTGCAGGCTACGACCGAAGAGGTCCCGGGTTCGATCCCCATGGAAGGTAAGTCACGTTTCTTCACTGTTATTTAAATTAAATGTATATAACGTGTGCCTGATGTTGACGTGTCTTTCGAAAGCAAAGAATAAAAATCACAAAGATGTTAGTTTGTCCTTGAAAAATTCCTTTAACTTTCAAACGAAAATTTTTACATAAGAAAATTTAAAAAACGGAACTATTTCTGGAATTTACGAAAAAAAAATTTCCGTTAAAAAACGGTAATAGTACTGGCATTTAGATTACCAGTACTATTTCCGTTTTTTAATGGAAATTTTTTTTACAGTGGCGTCCCTCGCAATCGAAAAGGTTTTTCCTTTCATAACGATAGTGAAGTCAGTCAGACGCAAGTTAAAAAGACTCCAATTCAGGAGCAAGTCCTGCTTTCGTAATCTCATGGTGTATCCAGAGTTTATTTAGGGTTTCGCATCCTACGAAAAATCACTCATTCCAAGTTGTTAGGAACGTTACACCGGCATAAAACATTTGAAAAAAGAGCATTGAAAGCAGTGGTGACCATTCACCCCAAAACCCAATGACGCAAATCCCTCACCCCCCCCCCCTCCCAAAAAAAAAATCTTCATACTTTAAGATTGACCTCCCCGCCCCTAAACAGAATATCAATTGTAAAATATATTCTACTTATAATCTACTGCATCTTCAAAAGATGGCGAGTTATCCATAGCAGAATGAATTCTTATTGCCCTTATCTGGAATTTAAAGAAAGAAAACACAGGAACATTTCTGAAAATTAAATGTTGAAAAAATTTAAAAGTGATATTAAAAAAATTAAAAAAAATTTCCACAGTAAAAAAAGGAAATATTAAGAACTGAAAAATCCCCCCAAAAATGTACTTTTTCTCAAATTTCCCCTCAAAACTAAATTGTATGACTCATCTTGCGTCACCAAACACCTGTGTGGGCACCCCTGATTGAAAGGACGTGACAATTCAAAGACGAGGTGAACTGGTGCACCTTGCATAATTCACAGGAATAAATAGTAGAAGTAATCAATCACAAAACACAATATGAAATTATTGCGTGCAGAATTTTTTTAATAAACAGCGCCTGAAGATTTTTTATTCAAGTCAGTTGTTCGTATGTACCAACAAGATGACACTTACAATAAAACAACGAGGTGAATTGACAAAACTGTTTTATCTGAACGGGAAAAATGCAGCTGAAGCAGTTTGAGTTTATCGTTGAAGCCATAAGTTACGATGCCACTTTCTGCAAAAACTATGCGTGATTTGGTGAAAAATTTGAAGAAATTGGATGCACATGTGATCGACTACGGTCCGGATGACCATCTGTTACTGTTGAAGTTGTTGCGAAAATGCATAACAGGATTACTGCAGATCCATTGCATGCTGACATAAGTATTGCATGCACGTTGGATGTACCGAGAAACAACAGTCCTTCAGATTCTGCGCACTGTTCTGTGGATGTTTTCTAATCAATTTCAGCGCGTCCAGATAATGCAACTTGGAGACGAGCAACAGCGTTTGGATTATGCAAATTATTTTTTCATCAAATCTGATGAAGATAACACCTGGCTATTGGGAATATTATTGACGGATGAGACACATTTCTCTTTAGCTGCGAACGTAAACTCCAAGAACTGCGTTCACTGATCTGATGGAAATCATCATGATGTGATATTAAGACCTTTGCATGAAGCTAAAATGACTGACTGTATGGTGTGGCATCGCAAACCCAATCGTTCCCGGTCCGATTTTCGAGAGTGTCATTTCCAAAGGTATGAAAATGTGCTCCATAAGTTCTTGTATTCAACAATATTACAGGATTACGTAATTCCAGAATTGCAGCAGCGAAATGTCGTTAATGATAGTGTTTGGATCCAAGATGGTGCTCCTCCACACGTCGCTACACTAGTTTGACAAGAGCTGCAACAGCACTTTGATAGTAGAATTATCTCTCGTAACTTTGCAGTTTCGTGGCCACCACAATCCCCCAACCTCATTCTAATAGATTTATGGTTGTGGGGTTATCTGAAATCAAATCCAAGAAATTTGTCATAATTGAAAGTTGCCATAAAACATGAAGTTTTACAGATTCCTTCTGAAATGTTACATTCGGCATTGTTGTCAATAGTCTCATATATGCAATGCGTTATTATATGCGAAGGTGACCAGGTTGAAAGCTGCAAATTCAAATAAATGTCGTTTTCTCTCTTCTCACCTGTATTGTCATTGATCCTTTACAATGGTATATTTTACAAATTTTTTACGCAGGTAAATTTCATCGTACGTGTATCATTCCAACGCCATTTATGGTTTTTAATGCCGTGATGAAATTTGCGCTTGAACAAAATGGATGCTGCTATTCGAAAATTTCGAAATTTTTTCACTGCAATTGTAACCGCGAGAGCTCTGTTGTTTAAAGTCATCATGATCTCGAACGTATACCTTCAAATAAATATACCGAAAATTTCGTTTCGATTGGTTGAGCGGTTAGACTGCTAGTAGGGGAAAAATGGGGCTCCGGCCTCGGGAGGAGGTGTGAGGTTCGGAGGAGGGAGGAGTGAACCTCCTCCTCAAGCTTCCTCCTCACACCTCCTCCTCAATCCACCTCCTCCACAATCCTCCTCTTCAATCCTCCTCCTCCACAATCCTCCTCCTCAATCTTCCTCCTGGCATTGTCTTGTAAGAGAAGGGGTTAAAAGAGGAGTTAAATTTTTTTCGTGAAATTTGAATATTTTATGCTATAAGAGAGGGGTAAAAGGGGGATAAATTTTTTAAGTATACTACAGTACGAGCGGTTCTTTTGACTGTTGATTAAGAGATGAATGATTCATATTAAATTAAAAATAGTAATTAATTAAAAGGTAATTAAAAATAATAAGTGAAAAATAATGAAGGGACTTAGAATTTTTCGAGCGGTTTTTTAGTCAAGTATAGTACGTAGTAGAATTTAAGAAATGAATAATAGCAATTAACGATAATTAGTAATTAATTTAAAAGTAATTAAAAATATTGAGTAAAAATAATGAAGGTAATAATTAAAAATGATAATTAAAAATAATGAGTAAAAAATAATGAAGGGAATTTTTCGGGTGGTGATTTATTAAGAAATTTTAATAATTTAAACTTTAAAATTTTCTACAGTTTAAATTTATTTTGAGTCAAGTATAAAAGTTAATCCAATTTAACAAATGAATCATTAAAGTTAATTTCAAATAATAATTAAAAATAATGAGTGAAAAATAATGAAGACACTTTAATTATTTCGGCGTGCTGTAGTATGATAGGTTATTTTTATGTGATAATTTTTTTCGATTGAATTTTGCTGTTGTTCATTTAAAAAGATAAATGAAAAGTAATTAAAAATAAAGAAAGAAGCGACTTTTTTTTTTTTTTTTCACCGTGTTTTAAATAAGGGGTTAAGCGGATATTTTGGGGACATAGAATTTTTTTTTTTCTGTACTATTGTACGAGTGGTTTTTAATTTTAATGTGGCAACTTAAAAATTTTCAGTTTGGTGTAATTTAAGAGTTTATTTTTTGATTTTAAGCAGAAATTTTGGGGAGTTTGATTTTTTTTTTTCACTGTACTCTTCATGATGAGTTAAGCGGGTATTTGGGGGGAAATTATTATTTTAGACTAATCATACACGAAGGATATATTTTTTTCTTTCGGAAGTTAATATTTTAATAAAGAACTAATTAAGAAGAGTTCATTCATGCTGAATTAATGAGTTAGTTTTTAAGGGAGTAATTTTGTTAAGATTGAATTATTTTTTTTCATTTTTTGGAGTTTTAAACGGATATTAATGTTAAATAGGGGAACTTTAAATTTTTTTGCAATGAGATTAACGCGCGCTCGTCGACCTAACCGTACGGAGTTTGTAACTTATGTGTTAAAAAGCGACTCTCAAGTGTTTAAACAGGATTTCTACTCACGTCTTTCATGTAATCGAATTCTAGAAAGGATAGTGCATTCAAAAAGGTTATTAATAAAAAGAAGATAATTTAAAATTATGAGTGCGCGCTCGTTGACCTAACCGTACGGAGTTTGTAATTTTCTTTGAATCACGTGTGAATATTGGCTTAGACTATCTTAGAAAGACTTCCACCACCTTTATCTCTATCCACCGTCGTAAATAATACATGCTTGTAATGGGAATTTGGGAATAACAATTTTGAATATTTATTTAATGAGGGAACTTTAAAATTATCTTTAAAATTATTTCGAGTGTTATTTTTAGTCAACTATGTTATAC
This sequence comes from Maratus speculifer, assembly GCA_964019185.1. Taxonomy (NCBI): domain Eukaryota; kingdom Metazoa; phylum Arthropoda; class Arachnida; order Araneae; family Salticidae; genus Maratus; species Maratus speculifer. Next base: position 362,680,904 of record OZ025292.1, read on the forward strand.
ACTTGATATTTTAAAATAATTAAAAAATAATTTTAAAATTTGAATGAAAAAATATGTTTTAAAATGGAATTTTTCGTACTAACATTGAATCGCGCTTGTCGCCCTAATGGTTTGGAATATGTGGTTTCCTTCGAACCTTGGTGAAAATTTAATTTAATTGATTATTATTATTATTTTGTATGTGTATGTATGTTTGTGTGTTGTATGTATGTGCGTGTGTTGTATGTATGTCTGTGTATATGTTTATGTGTTGTATGTATGCATGCATGTGTGTGTATGTATATGCGTGTGTTGTATGCATGCATGTGTGTATATATGTGCGTGTGTTGTATGTATGTATGTATGTGAATGTATGTTTGTGTGTTGTATGTATGTGTGTGTGTTGTATGTATATGTTGTATGTATGTGCGTGTATGTATGTATGTATGTGTTGTATGTATGTGCGTGTATTGTATGTATGTATGTGTGTTATATGCATGCATGTGTGTATGTATATGCGTGTGTTGTATGTATGTGTGTTGTATGTATGTGCATGTTGTATGTATGTGTATGTATGTATGTATCCTGCAGTTTGTAGGATTATTTTGGGATAACAAATCAATTTTAATAACGATGCTTTAATTTTTTAGGGGGTAACTTATGAAGTGACTTTTTTCATGCGTAACATTGATTCGAGTTTATTTTAAGACAAGAGTATTGAAAGAAAATTCAATTAAATTGGTTTTTAAAATTTTTTCATTAATTAGAAATAATATTGTTCCAAAATTTGTATATTTCTTAACAGAAGCACTTTAAATTAACTAACAGTATTTTTAGACAAGCTTCTTGTACAATTTTCATTAATATTATGAAAAAATAATAATAATAATTGCGCTTTAGTGAATCAAGCTATTAATTTTTCATTACCTGATTTTACTATTTAATTAATATTTAAAATTTTCATGCAGGTAATAAATTTACTTTAACAGTTTAATGCAAATATCGCACAGCCTTGAAACTGTTCCAGCAAGAAGAATAATCACATCTGATTTCATTACCTCACAAGCGATAAGTATGATTCATTCTTATCTGATTTCGAGAAAAAGGGGTCATCTTATCTGTGAATCATAGCTTTTGTGATAGGAACCTAGTGTGAGTTTAATCTAATAAGAGTTAATAATAATCTTATTAATTACGATGTCTAATTAAATTGTCTTACAATAAAGTAATTTCTTTTAAAAATTTAGGATAAAATAATTTAAATCAAATAAGAGGCTTTTTCACATAGATTTATTTTCAATAAAACTAGACTATTTTTCTATATTTTATCAGCCAAATAATTAATGTGTCATATTCATATAGGATTAAACTATTATAACTCTCGTATAATTAAAATGAATTTAAGTGATTATAAAAATAAGCATTCTAAAATTATAAGTGTTTGGGATTCACATGAGATGATTTCGTGTCATATAACATTAAGTTTTAGAAAATGCATGTTTTTAAACCCATTATATCTATTTGTGTGTCTATTTCTGTGATGAAATATGGTTCAAAACATTCAATTTGACGGCATGTTCTACCACGCGCTTTAATTGAACGACTTGTGTTGGTAAAAACTAACTTTTAACTTATGTCACAAAATTTAGCAGGGGGAAACATTTAAATGTGATGAAGTGAAAGCACATTTTTATGATTCTTCAAATTCATATGGTTTTGTGGATAATAATATATGAAATAAAAATTAAATGAAAAATATGAATTTAAAATTAAAAAATATTCATTAACAATAAATGATAACTCGGAATGTCTTGTGTAAATAAAAAATATTCATTAACAATAAATGAAAAATATGAATGTCTTATGTAAATAAAAAAAAATATGAATAAAAAAAAATAAATAAAAAATATGAATTTACATTAAGTAAAAAATATAAATGTCTTATATAATTAAAAAATATATGAATTTAAATTAAGTAAAAAATATTCATTAACAATTAATGAAAAATATGTATGTCTTATGTAATTAAAAATTAAATGAAAACTATTAATGAGAGACACATTGAAAAATATTCTTACCTTAAAAGTGACTGTTATATGCTTATTCCAACTGCTATCCACCGTCAACCTGCATCGTTGCTCGCCTGGTGGGTACTGTCTGATAACCAGATATTCTTATCTTTGATGGTTTTCCCGAAAGTTGACTCACTACATAAGTAAAAATGACAAGTTCAAATCTGAAATTAAGAGTTTATTCATATCGAATATAATTAATATAACATGCAATTAAAAAGAGACTTAATTTATTTAATACGTCATAATTAAGAATTTAATTAAATCCTAATATAATTTTTTAAAATCTTATTAATAGAATAGAATAGAAATTCTTTTCAACATTTTCAAGAAACACACATGTTATTGAATACTTAATAGAATATTTTTCGTAATGAATGTGTAATTAACAATTTTTAAATGATTTTTTCTAATTAATTAGTGTTTAATTAAAATTTTCATAATTAAAATAAATATATCAAATAAAAAAGGAATTCTTTTCAAAATTTTCAAGAAACACAAGTTATTATTAAGTAATATTTAGAATAACTACAAACTTTAATCATGAGGAGTCATCACTGTGAATGATCTTTTCTTCTCATATGTTATAAAAACAAGTTTAAGTACCCAAATTTATTGATATATTTCATTGTGTGTTGGATCCTTCTTTACTAATCTCGTTAAAATTATTCATTTACCAATGATTTAAACTTCACATTTTAAAGTCATTTATATAATATACTAACATTTGACTATTAAATATCAAATAATGGATATGCACTTTTTACACTCACATCTTACAATGTAATTAGTAACCAAATGTAATGATTTTTAAACATGTCTTCTTAATTTTTTTTTATTAATGAAAGACTATCACAGTTGAATTTTTAGCTTTCTCTTCATAACTTTATCGAGAAATATGTAATGTATACCACATGATTTCATTAAATGAATCACAATACAATTCAAACTTCTCATTTTCAATGTTTTATATATACTAGTGTTTATCAAATAGGTGTTTATTCTGAACAATCATTACTTAGTATATTGATGAAAAGTTTGTGTTGAACGGTTTTTAACATAAATGGTGTGAGAGAAGGATATATTAGGACAGAAGTTATTAAATATAGAGTCTTTAAAGTTTATATCCGTGTAAGAAATGGCATTTCAAGAAACAAAGTTGTGTGATATTTGAAAGCATTCTTTATATTCGAAACGCACACATGATCACGATCACATCACTGAAGAGTATAGAGAAGCTGTTTATGATGTATATAATTTGAATTTTCATTAACACAATATTATAACCGAAGTTTTTCGACAGTTTGAAAAATTATGATGCACAACGTCTGCACACGTTAACACAGAATAAGATTAGCTTATGCCCTTTCGATGATAAGCGTTATTTGCAGGTAAGATGCATTAACATAACAACATTTTCTTGATCATTTTTCTTGCAGGTTTCGAAACCACAAACATCTGATCATACTTCTCATTTTTAACACGCGACACTAACCATTGGGCCATTAAAGCCCGTAATTTAGTAACCAAAAGTAAGAAAGATCATCGAAAGTGATTACTTCACACATGCAAAAATAATTTTTATTTTGACTTATCAGTTAAAAATCACGAAGAAAAGAAAAAAATCACATATGTTTTGGATTACTTTGAGATTTTATGAGTCACCTCATCAGTTAAATAGACATATTCACTTCTTATGAAATGTATTATATTTTAGTTTATCAGTCATAGTGTGATTACTTATTAATAATTTTAGTATCATTAAAAAAGTTAAAAAAAAGTTAAATATATCAAAAATACAAGTTCATGTTAAAGGTTTAAACAAATTGCTAAAATAATTTTACAAAACTTTACAAATTATTTAAAAATGATTCACCAATATTTAGTAATCGACAAATTTTAATAGCCATAATCATTTATATGTGACTTAAGTTTTCTGTTTTAACTGTTAAGTTATTAGATTCCCCCCTTCAATTACATCTCATTGATAAGTTTTAATCAACCAACCATTCAACTGTTTCCGCAAACAACTAGTATGTCAGTTAGATTTCCAGTTTTAACTGTTAAATTATTACATCCCCTCCCTTATTAATTAATAATAATAATAATTATTTATTAGAAATAATAATTATTAATTATTAATAATAATAATTATTTATTACAAATAATAATTAATAATTATTATTTCTAATAAAATTAAATATTTTAATTAATGAATTAAATGATAATTATTTTAATACTTAATAATTAATTAATAAGATTAATTAATTAACAAAGCACCGGTCATATGATATACATCACGTGACCAGTTGATGACATATGTTCTATGACGTCACCTATCTTAAGATAAAATTATCTGATAACATTTTCTGATAAGGACTTTGAATCTCTCATTTCTTCCTAAACCTTGGAGTGAGTAGGACGTGTATTTGTGAAAGTGTTGGATTAGGTGAGTATACAATGTTAAATGTGTCTTTATTATTAAAGTATTTCAATTTAATTATGCATGAAAATTAAATTTTTTTTTTCCAAATTTTAGTACAACTTGAAAACAATAATTTGAAATAATAAAATGTGAAAATTAGAATTAAAAGTTTCGCATGCACATTTCGTAACACTGGGATAAACTGGCATCAGTAATAATTTTATTTAAAAATGTTTTTTAAATAATAGAAGGGAAAATAATCATCTTTAAAAGACTAACTGAATTATTCGCATATTTTTAAACATTGATATTAAAGGTTTTTTAGATAAATTTTATAAAGATATGCTGAGACATAACCAAACAGGTTGAATATCATATAAAACTTATGAATATTACTAAGCTGAAACATTGAAAACCTGCTTTGACAAGTTATTTTTTCAAGTTAGTTAAGTTATGTTATTTGCATGTGAGACTTTTTTTATAAAACCATACTGGGAAATAACCAAACAGGTTGATTATCATATGAAACTTATGATTATTACTAAGTTGGAATAATCAAAACCTGCTTTGACAAGTTAATTTTTTCAAGTTAGGTTAGTAACGTCACTTACAAATGAGAATTTTTATTAAAATAATTTGTTGATTTCTTAAGATATTAGGTAAAATGTTAGTAAAATACTAAAAGAAATATGAAGACCTTGTCTGTTGACTTTAAATTTGTGTATTAAATGAATTTTCCAAGTTTTACCATACACATGCAAAGGTTTCATTTAAGTAAGGAAAAATTTTTACATATGTCATTGTTTTTTCGATTAAAAATGACAAGTCTTGCATCTTAAAAATTTTGTTCATGTGTCAATAAAAGCTTTTTGGTTACTAGGGCAAACAAATACCTGGTTGTTAGGGTTGATAAATAGTTGGGTGGTTGGTTGTTGAAAACTTATCAATGAGATGAAATTGAGGGGGAGGGGATGTAATAATTTAACAGTTAAAACTGGAAATCTAACTGACATACTAGTTGTTTGCGGAAACAGTTGAATGGTTGGTTGATTAAAACTTATCAATGAGATGTAATTGAAGGGGGGAATCTAATAACTTAACAGTTAAAACAGAAAACTTAAGTCACATATAAATGATTATGGCTATTAAAATTTGTCGATTACTAAATATTGGTGAATCATTTTTAAATAATTTGTAAAGTTTTGTAAAATTATTTTAGCAATTTGTTTAAACCTTTAACATGAACTTGTATTTTTGATATATTTAACTTTTTTTTAAACTTTTTTAATGATACTAAAATTATTAATAAGTAATCACACTATGACTGAGAAACTAAAATATAATACATTTCATAAGAAGTGAATATGTCTATTTAACTGATGAGGTGACTCATAAAATCTCAAAGTAATCCAAAACATATGTGATTTTTTTCTTTTCTTCGTGATTTTTAACTGATAAGTCACAATAAAAATTATTTTTGCATGTGTGAAGTAATCACTTTCGATGATCTTTCTTACTTTTTGGTTACTAAATTACGGGCTTTAATGGCCCAATGGTTAGTGTCGCGTGTTAAAAATGAGAAGTATGATCAGATGTTTGTGGTTTCGAAACCTGCAAGAAAAATGATCAAGAAAATGTTGTTATGTTAATGCATCTTACCTGCAAATAAAGCTTATCATCGAAAGGGCATAAGCTAATCTTATTCTGTGTTAACGTGTGCAGACGTTGTGCATCATAATTTTTCAAACTGTCGAAAAACTTCGGTTATAATATTGTGTTAATGAAAATTCAAATTATATACATCATAAACAGCTTCTCTATACTCTTCAGTGATGTGATCGTGATCATGTGTGCGTTTCGAATATAAAGAATGCTTTCAAATATCACACAACTTTGTTTCTTGAAATGCCATTTCTTACACGGATATAAACTTTAAAGACTCTATATTTAATAAATTCTGTCCTAATATATCCTTCTCTCACACCATTTATGTTAAAAACCGTTCAACACAAACTTTTCATCAATATACTAAGTAATGATTGTTCAGAATAAACACCTATTTGATAAACACTAGTATATATAAAACATTGAAAATGAGAAGTTTGAATTGTATTGTGATTCATTTAATGAAATCATGTGGTATACATTACATATTTCTCGATAAAGTTATGAAGAGAAAGCTAAAAATTCAACTGTGATAGTCTTTCATTAATAAAAAAAATTAAGAAGACATGTTTAAAAATCATTACATTTGGTTACTAATTACATTGTAAGATGTGAGTGTAAAAAGTGCATATCCATTATTTGATATTTAATAGTCAAATGTTAGTATATTATATAAATGACTTTAAAGTGAAGTTTAAATCATTGGTAAATGAATAATTTTAACGAGATTAGTAAAGAAGGATCCAACACACAATGAAATATATCAATAAATTTGGGTACTTAAACTTGTTTTTATAACATATGAGAAGAAAAGATCATTCACAGTGATGACTCCTCATGATTAAAGTTTGTAGTTATTCTAAATATTACTTAATAATAACTTGTGTTTCTTGAAAATTTTGAAAAGAATTCCTTTTTTATTTGATATATTTATTTTAATTATGAAAATTTTAATTAAACACTAATTAATTAGAAAAAATCATTTAAAAATTGTTAATTACACATTCATTACGAAAAATATTCTATTAAGTATTCAATAACATGTGTGTTTCTTGAAAATGTTGAAAAGAATTTCTATTCTATTCTATTAATAAGATTTTAAAAAATTATATTAGGATTTAATTAAATTCTTAATTATGACGTATTAAATAAATTAAGTCCCTTTTTAATTAAACATTATATTAATTATATTCATTATGAATAAACTCTTAATTTCAGATTTGAACTTGTCATTTTTACTTATGAAGTGAGTCAACTTAAGGGAAAACCGCCAAAGATAAGAATATCTGGTTATCATACAGTACCCACCAGGCGAGCAACGATGCAGGTTGACGGTGGATAGCAGTTGGAATAAGCATATAACAGTCACTTTTAAGGTAAGAATATTTTTCAATGTGTCTCTCATTAATAGTTTTCATTTAATTTTTAATTACATAAGACATACATATTTTCATTAATTGTTAATGAATATTTTTTACTTAATTTAAATTCATATATTTTTTAATTACATAAGACATTTATATTTTTTACTTAATGTAAATTCATATTTTTTATTTATTTTTTTTATTCATATTTTTTTTATTTACGTAAGACATTCATATTTTTCATTTATTGTTAATGAATATTTTTTATTTACACAAGACATTCCGAGTTATCATTTATTGTTAATGAATATTTTTTAATTTTAAATTCATATTTTTCATTTAATTTTTATTTCATATATTATTATACACAAAACCATATGAATTTGAAGAATCATAAAAATGTGCTTTCACTTCATCACATTTAAATTTTTCCCCCTGCTAAATTTTGTGACATAAGTTAAAAGTTAGTTTTTACCAACACAAGTCGTTCAATTAAAGCGCATGGTAGAACATGCCGACAAATTGAATGTTTTGAACCATATTTCATCACGGAAATAGACACACAAATAGATATAATGGGTTTAAAAACATGCATTTTCTAAAACTTAATGTTATATGACACGAAATCATCTCATGTGAATCCCAAACACTTATAATTTTAGAATGCTTATTTTTATAATCACTTAAATTCATTTTAATTATACGACAGTTATAATAGTTTAATCCTATATGAATATGACACATTAATTATTTGGCTGATAAAATATAGAAAAATAGTCTAGTTTTATTGAAAATAAATCTATGTGAAAAAGCCTCTTATTTGATTTAAATTATTTTATCCTAAATTTTCAAAAGAAATGACTTTATTGTAAGACAATTTAATTAGACATCGTAATTAATAAGATTATTATTAACTCTTATTAGATTAAACTTACACTAGGTTCCTATCACAAAAGCTATGATTCACAGATAAGATGACCCCTTTTTCTCGAAATCAGATAAGAATGAATCATACTTATCGCTTGTGAGGTAATGAAATCAGATGTGATTCTTCTTCTTGCTGGAACAGTTTCAAGGCTGTGCGATATTTGCATTAAACTGTTAAAGTAAATTTATTACCTGCATGAAAATTTGAAATATTAATTAAATAGTAAAATCAGGTAATGAAAAATTAATAGCTTGATTCACTAAAGCGCAATTATTATTTTTTCATAATATTAATGAAAATTGTACAAGAAGCTTGTCTAAAAATACTGTTAGTTAATTTAAAGTGCTTCTGTTAAGAAATATACAAATTTTGGAACAATATTATTTCTAATTAATGAAAAAATTTTAAAAACCAATTTAATTGAATTTTCTTTCAATACTCTTGTCTTAAAATAAACTCGAATCAATGTTACGCATGAAAAAAGTCACTTCATAAGTTACCCCCTAAAAAATTAAAGCATCGTTATTAAAATTGATTTGTTATCCCAAAATAATCCTACAAACTGCAGGATACATACATACATACACATACATACAACATGCACATACATACAACACACATACATACAACACACGCATATACATACACACATGCATGCATATAACACACATACATACATACAATACACGCACATACATACAACACATACATACATACACGCACATACATACAACATATACATACAACACACACACATACATACAACACACAAACATACATTCACATACATACATACATACAACACACGCACATATATACACACATGCATGCATACAACACACGCATATACATACACACACATGCATGCATACAACACATAAACATATACACAGACATACATACAACACACGCACATACATACAACACACAAACATACATACACATACAAAATAATAATAATAATCAATTAAATTAAATTTTCACCAAGGTTCGAAGGAAACCACATATTCCAAACCATTAGGGCGACAAGCGCGATTCAATGTTAGTACGAAAAATTCCATTTTAAAACATATTTTTTCATTCAAATTTTAAAATTATTTTTTAATTATTTTAAAATATCAAGTGTATAACATAGTTGACTAAAAATAACACTCGAAATAATTTTAAAGATAATTTTAAAGTTCCCTCATTAAATAAATATTCAAAATTGTTATTCCCAAATTCCCATTACAAGCATGTATTATTTACGACGGTGGATAGAGATAAAGGTGGTGGAAGTCTTTCTAAGATAGTCTAAGCCAATATTCACACGTGATTCAAAGAAAATTACAAACTCCGTACGGTTAGGTCAACGAGCGCGCACTCATAATTTTAAATTATCTTCTTTTTATTAATAACCTTTTTGAATGCACTATCCTTTCTAGAATTCGATTACATGAAAGACGTGAGTAGAAATCCTGTTTAAACACTTGAGAGTCGCTTTTTAACACATAAGTTACAAACTCCGTACCGTTAGGTCGACGAGCGCGCGTTAAACTCATTGCAAAAAAATTTAAAGTTCCCCTATTTAACATTAATATCCGTTTAAAACTCCAAAAAATGAAAAAAAACAATTCAATCTTAACAAAATTACTCCCTTAAAAACTAACTCATTAATTCAGCATGAATGAACTCTTCTTAATTAGTTCTTTATTAAAATATTAACTCCCGAAAGAAAAAAAATATATCCTTCGTATATGATTAGTCTAAAATAATAATTTCCCCCCAAATACCCGCTTAACTCATCATGAAGAGTACAGTGAAAAAAAAAAAAAAAAAAAAAAAAAAAAAAAAAATCAAACTCCCCAAAATTTCTGCTTAAAATCAAAAAATAAACTCTTAAATTACACCAAACTGAAAATTTTTAAGTTGCCACATTAAAATTAAAAACCACTCGTACAATAGTACAGAAAAAAATATTCCATGCCCCCCAAAATATCCGCTTAACCCCTTATTTAAAACACGGTGAAAAAAAAAAAAAAAAAAAAATCAATCTACCCAAAATTTCGGCTTAAAATCGAAAAAATAGATCCTTAAACTAAAGTTCACCGAAAAATTCCCTTCATTATTTTTTTCTCATTATTTTTAATTATCATTTTTAATTATTACCTTCATGATTTTTACTCAATATTTTTAATTACTTTTTAATTAATTACTAATTATCGTTAATTGCTGTTATTCACTTCTTAAATTCCACTACGTACTACACTTGACTAAAAAAAACCGCTCGAAAAATTCCAAGTCCCTTCATTATTTTTCACTTATTATTTTTAATTACCTTTTAATTAATTACTATTTTTAATTTAATATGAATCATTCATCTCTTAATCAACAGTCAAAAGAACCGCTCGTACTGTAGTATACTTAAAAAATTTATCCCCCTTTTACCCCTCTCTTATAGCATAAAATATTCAAATTTCACGAAAAAAATTTAACCCCCCCTTTTAACCCCTTCTCTTACAAGACGATGCCAGGAGGAGGATTGAGGAGGAGGATTGTGGAGGAGGTTTGAGGAGGAGGGGTGAGGAGGAGGTTCACTCCTCCCTCCTCCGAATCTCACACCTCCTCCCGGGGTCGGACTCTCATTTTTCCCCTACTACTGCTAAGGATTCATACATCGGGATTTTTTTTTTCTTTTAATGACCACTCTGTATGTGACATTGTCATCAGAGAATAGTAACATTGTAACAGTTGTTTTTTTAAAAAATGACTTTTTGGCATAGGATTCTGGCTGCTTCGACAATTTCTGATAGAACTAAATTATTCTCTAGTGCAAGTGAAAGTAAATTATCTATGCATAACGTCATTTCAATGCAGGAATTCTTTCATTGATACAAACAGAGCCTTTCTATGCCAAAAAGTTGTTTTTTAAAAGAAAATGGCTTTTAAAACCTCATTATTCTCAATTGACGATATCCAATTGCTTCGATTCTGTATGAGCTTTGAGTTGCTCCGGCTGTTAAAAGTTGCCTAATTCGAAACAGCAAAATATGCCATTGATAAAGTATTACTGTATCAACTAATTATTTCACTATAGGAGTTTTTATTGTAAGAAAAGAAGGATATTTCTTCACACTGTAAAAGTAATTGTAAATTTATGGTACTTCACCGTGAATTATCCAGTAAATTTACGGAATATGTTGCTTTTTTCACATAAACGGACAACTCCCGTCATTTTTTACGGGCAAAAACTGTTAATGTAATGGCAAAGTCCGTTGATATGGGAGTAAAGTCCGTTTTTTACGGACATTGTCTGGAATCTCTGTTGCAGTAAAATTACTGCAGCAATTTTTTATAGTGCAAGAGCACTAAAATTGGCTTAGATGTTGGGATACGTTCTGTAGGGGGTGGAAGAGCTTTGTTATTTCGAATCATTGCTCGCCAAATTTTTTTGCCTATAATCCCATTAAGAGCCTGCATCAGTCAAACCGAAACTGAAAATCCTATCACAAACCTATGCGTGTTGCCACCAGGAAGGCGTATCCCGAACCCAAAGATTGACACTTTAAAAGACCAATGATATTTTCCAAGCTTGTAATTAATAAGAAAATGGTCATCTCACGCCACCCTTTACCTCCAGGCGATAAAAAGGGGATAAGATACCCCAGGAAGAAAAAAGTCATTAGCAAATGCTAAAAACTCTCGCACCTTTTCAATACTGATAGCCCGAGGGATATGTGCATTTGGATAGTTTCTTCGAGATAATTTCTTACCAAAACACTCGGATCCGTTTTAAAACAAGTCGACATTGACCTTTTTTGTTAGATAGTTTCAAGTGAAATTGAATTATTTATATGTAATTTTAAAAGACAACATACAGATCGAGATCGTGATTATTATGTCAGATATTGCACATTAAACATTTTCCAAAGAATCTCCTCTACATTTTAATATTTTTAAATGATTTTTTTAGCATTGAATAGCTGACATCATTGAACTGTACAAAGACCGTTTTATATTTTTTCGATTTTGTTACGAGTATTTTATAGTGGCTTACATCAATAAAGCGAAATCCCAAGATAGAAATTTTTAAGATATCTCGTTTGTATTTTAATATTTTAAAATGATTTTTTTAGCATTGAACAGCTGAGATTTTTCGGTATAAAGACCGTTTTGTACTTTTTTGATTTTGTTTACAGGTGTTTTAAAGAGGCTACTTCAGTCAAGTGAAATCCAATGGAAGAAATTTATAAAAATATCTCTTCTACATTTTTATATTATTTTTTGGCATACGATATCTCAGATATTTCGGTACAAAGACCATTTTGTACTTTTTCGACCTTCTTTAGGGGAATTTTAAAAAGCTACTTCAGTCAAATGAAATCCAATGGAAGAAATTTATAAAAATATCTCTACTACATTTTAATATTTTTAAATGAATTTTTGTCATTGGATAGCTGAGATCTTTCGGTACAAAGATCGTTTTGTACTTTTTCGACTTTGTTTAGGGAAATTTTAAAAAATCTACTTCAGTCAAGTGAAATCCAGTGGTAGAATTTTATAAAAATATCTCTTCTGCATTTTAATATTTTTAAATTATTTTTTAGCATTCGATATCTGAGATCTATCGCTACAAAGACCGTTTACAGAACTTTTTCGACTTTGTTTAGGGGAATTTTAAAAAATCTACTTCAGTCAAGTGAAATCCAGTGGTAGGAATTTATAAAAATATCTCTTCTACATTTTAATATTTTAAAATTATTTTTTTGGCATTCGATATCTCAGATCTTTCGGTACAAAGACCGTTTTGTACTTTTTTGATTTTGTTTACAGGTGTTTTAAAGAGGCTACTTCAGTCAAGTGAAATCCAATGGAAGAAATTTATAAAAATATCTCTTCTACATTTTTATATTATTTTTTGGCATACGATATCTCAGATATTTCGGTACAAAGACCATTTTGTACTTTTTCGACCTTCTTTAGGGGAATTTTAAAAAGCTACTTCAGTCAAATGAAATCCAATGGAAGAAATTTATAAAAATATCTCTACTACATTTTAATATTTTTAAATGAATTTTTGTCATTGGATAGCTGAGATCTTTCGGTACAAAGATCGTTTTGTACTTTTTCGACTTTGTTTAGGGAAATTTTAAAAAATCTACTTCAGTCAAGTGAAATCCAGTGGTAGAAATTTATAAAAATATCTCTTCTACATTTTAATATTTTTAAATGATTTTTTTGTCATTGGATAGCTTAGAGCTTTCTCTACAAAGACCGTTTTGTACTTTTTCGACTTTGTTTAGGGGAATTTTAAAAAAGCTACTTCAGTCAAGTGAAATCCAATGGTAGGAATTTATAAAAATATGTCTTCTACATTTTAATATTTTTAAATGATTTTTATGTCATGGGATGGCTGAGATCTTTCTGTACAAAGACCGTTTTTTATATTTTCGACTTTCTCTAGGGGAATTTTAAAAAAGCTACTTCAGTCAAGTGAAATCCAATGCTAGAAATTTCTAAAAATATCTCTTCTATATTTTAATATTTTTAAATGATTTTTTTGTCATGTTATAGCTCAGATCTTTCGGTACAAAGACCGTTTTGTACTTTTTCGACTCTGTTTAGGGGAATTTTAAAAAAGCTACTTCAGTGAAGTGAAATCCAATGGTAGAAATTTATAAAAATATCTCTTCTACATTTTAATATTTGTAAATCATTATTTGGCATTCGATATCTCAGATCTTTTCGTACAAACACCGTTTTGTACTTTTTTGATTTTGTTTACAGTTGTTTTAAAGAGGTTACTTCAGTCAAATGAAATCCAATGGTAGAATTTATAAAAATATCTCTTCTACATTTTAATATTTTTAAATGTTTTTTTGTCATTGAATAGCTGAGATCTTTCGGTAAAAAGACCTTTTTGTTTACATCTGTTTTAAAGAAGCTACTTCAGTCAACCGAAATCCTATAGTAAAATTTTATAAGTATGTCTTTTCGACATTTAAAGTTTTTTAAATGATTTTTTGTCATGGGATAGCTGAGATCTTTAGGTACAAATACCGTTTTGTATTTTTTTATATTTTGTTTACAGGTATTTTAAAGAGGCTACATCAGTCAAGTGAAATCCGATGGTAGAAATTTATAAAAATATATCTTCTACATTTTAATATTTTGAAATGACTTTTCTTTTTTTGTCATTGGATAGCTTAGATCTTTCGGTACAAATACCGTTTTGTACTTTTTTAATTTCGTTTACAGATGTTTTAAAAAAGATACTTCAGGCAAGTGAATTCGAATGGTAGGAATTTATAAAAATATCTCTTCTACATTTTAATATTTTTAAATGAATTTTTGTCATTGGATAGCTGAGATCTTTCGGTACAAAGATCGTTTTGTACTTTTTCGACTTTGTTTAGGGAAATTTTAAAAAATCTACTTCAGTCAAGTGAAATCCAGTGGTAGAATTTTATAAAAATATCTCTTCTGCATTTTAATATTTTTAAATTATTTTTTAGCATTCGATATCTCAGATCTTTCGGTACAAAGACCGTTTTGTACTTTTTCGACTTTGTTTAGGGGAACTTTAAAAAAGCTATTTCAGTCAAGTGAAATCCAATGGTAGAAATTTATAAAAATATCTCTTCTACATTTTAATATTTTTAAATGATTTTTTTGTCATTGGATAGCTTAGATCTTTCTCTACAAAGACCGTTTTGTACTTTTTCGACTTTGTTTAGGGGAATTTTAAAAAAGCTACTTCAGTCAAGTGAAATCCAATGGTAGGAATTTATAAAAATATGTCTTCTACATTTTAATATTTTTAAATGATTTTTATGTCATGGGATGGCTGAGATCTTTCTGTACAAAGACCGTTTTTTATATTTTCGACTTTCTCTAAGGGAATTTTAAAAAGCTACTTCAGTCAAGTGAAATCCAATGCTAGAAATTTCTAAAAATATCTCTTCTATATTTTAATATTTTTAAATGATTTTTTTTTCATGTTATAGCTCAGATCTTTCGGTACAAAGGCCGTTTTGTACTTTTTCGACTCTGTTTAGGGGAATTTTAAAAAAGCTACTTCAGTGAAGTGAAATCCAATGGTAGAAATTTATAAAAATATCTCTTCTACATTTTAATATTTGTAAATCATTATTTGGCATTCGATATCTCAGATCTTTTGGTACAAAGACCGTTTTGTACTTTTTTGATTTTGTTTACAGTTGTTTTAAAGAGGTTACTTCAGTCAAATGAAATCCAATGGTAGAATTTATAAAAATATCTCTTCTACATTTTAATATTTTTAAATGTTTTTTTGTCATTGAATAGCTGAGATCTTTCGGTAAAAAGACCTTTTTGTTTACAGCTGTTTTAAAGAGGTTACTTCAGTCAACCGAAATCCTATAGTAAAATTTTATAAGTATGTCTTTTCGACATTTAAAGATTTTTAAATGATTTTTTGTCATGGGATAGCTTAGATCTTTAGGTACAAATACCGTTTTGTATTTTTTTATATTTTGTTTACAGGTATTTTAAAGAGGCTACATCAGTCAAGTGAAATCCAATGGTAGAAATTTATAAAAATATATCTTCTACATTTTAATATTTTGAAATGACTTTTTTCTTTTTTTTTTCTTTTTTTTTTTTGTCATTGGATAGCTTAGATCTTTCGGTACAAATACCGTTTTGTACTTTTTTAATTTTGTTTACAGATGTTTTAAAAAAGATACTTCAGGCAAGTGAAATCGAATGGTAGGAATTTATAAAAATATCTCTTCTACATTTTAATATTTTTAAATTATTTTTTGGCATTCAATATCTCAGATCTTTCGGTACAAAGACCGTTTTGTACTTTTTCGACTTTGTTTAAGGGAATTTTAAAAAAGCTACTTCAGTCAAGTGAAATCCAATGGTAGGAATTTATAAAAATATCTCTTCTACATTTTAATATTTTTAAATGATTTTTTTGGCATTGGATAGCTGTGATCTTTCGGAACAAAGACTGTTTTGTACTTTTTTGATTTTGTTTACAGGTGTTTTAAAGAAGCTACTTCATTCAAGCAAAATCCTATAGTAGAATTTTATAAATATGTCTTTTTACTTTTAAAGATTTTTAAATGATTTTTTGGCATTCGATGTCTCAGATCTTTCGGTACAAAGACCGTTTTGTACTTTTTTGACTTTGTTTAGGATAATTTTAAAAAAGCTACTTCAGTCAAGTGAAATCAAATGGTAGTAATAAAAAAAAAAAAAAAAAAAAAAAAAAAAAAACAATATCTTCTACATTTTAATGTTTTTAAATGTTTTTTTTTGGCATTGGATATCTCAGATCTTTCGGCACAAAGACCGTTTTGTACTTTTTTGACTTTGTTTAAGGGAATTTTAAAAAAGCTACTTCAGTCAAGTGAAATCCAATGAAAGAAATTTATAAAAGTATCTCTTCTATATTTTAATACTTTTAAAGAAACAGGAAACTTGGCAAAGAAACAGGATCACAGAACTATTATTGGCGCATTTATGAACTATTCGTATTTGCCTCAACTAGTCTGTTCACAAGTGCCCCACATAGCCATTAGAGTTAAATTGACAAATCATTGACATTTCTCAATTTTAGAAGAAATTTTTTATCGGAAATATTTTAGTTTTCATAGCATACGTTAAAACAGTAAAATTTAAATAAATGAATGAATAAATAAAGTTATTCGCTTAGCAATTTGTTACTGAGATTTTATTTTTGAGATCGATAAACAGACTGTAATTGACTACTAAAGAAAAATAAAATGTTAAAGAGCTTCAAGAAAGTTTTACCATATGTCTGCCGGGGCTGTCATTGTTAGTAATTAAAAAATAAATAAATAAATAAATAAAAATAATATTAATAGTAATAATTGTAAAAAAATTGCTTCATTTTATCACCTTAATTCCAAATTAGTACCTAATAAGAAAGAGAGAGAAAAAACTTTTAATCGCGGTTTCTATGCCTGTTTATTGAATTTAATGAAATATGATAATGACTTTATTTATATATGATTTTGCTCTAATAACTAACAGAATAAAATGTAAATATATTTATAAATAACCATTTAAATACGTAATCACAATTTGAACTTTCAATATTTTTATTAATTACATCAGTAGTTACATGGTACAAAGAAAAATAAATATCTTGTTTATGAACACTTTCAATGATATATACAATATGTTAAGCTAAACAAAGATAATACAAATTTTATTTACACAATTTGCGTCCACAAAGGCATATTTGCTACATTTTGGAAATCAGATTAGCGTATTTAATAATAATTCTGGTAATATCTATGAATTTACACTTTCTAAACATAAAAAATTTCTAAAAATTTACATTTTCTAAATATTAACAAATCTAAAGCATTATTAGACTTACGAACAGCACTTGAAATATCATTATCAAAATGTAAATATTTTAAAACATTTTAGTTTTCTTTAAAATTCTGAGAGTTTCAGTTTTCAATAGCTCTACTAAGTGTCCCCCCCCCTTCAAATATTACTTCACATTTATTTTCTATTATGTAAACAAACACGAAATTACAAATTTTGCTATGTGCAAAGCATTTTTCGTATTTTGTCTCCATCTGAAATCTCCTTCGAAAACAGAGTAATAAATAAAAAGAATAAATTAAAAATCATTTTTATGTAGAATGCATTACTTATAGTACAAAATAAAATAATATATATATATATAGGGTAGATGTGCCATTTCAGTAACTTTATTTATTTATTTATTTTAGGTTATACAAGTTGTTAAAGATATATTATTTTCTGTCTTAAATATTTCATGATTCATTTCTGACAAAACTGCTCTGTACACAACAAAATACTTATAATATTAAATTTATAGAAGTAAATAGAAAGAGAAATGAAACTAGAGTAGTCTTTTAAAGAGGCTACTTCAGCCAAGTGAATTCCAATGGTAGAAATTTATAAAAATATCTCGTCTACATTTTAATATTTTTAAATGATTCTTTTGTCATGTGATAGCTAAGATCTTTCGGTACAAAGACCGTTTTGTACTTTTTAGACTTTTATTAGGGGAATTTTAAAAAAGCAACTTCTGTCAAGTGAAATCCAATGGTAGAAATTTATAAAAATATCTCTTCTACATTTTAATATTTTTAAATGATTATTTTGTCATTGGACAACTAAGATCTTCCGGTACAAAGACCGTTTTGTACTTGTACGACTTTGTTTAGGGGAATTTTAAAAAAGCTACTTCAGTCAAGAGAATTCCAATAGTAGAAATTTATAAAAATATCTCGTCTACATTTTAATATTTTTAAATGATTCTGTTGTCATGGGATAGCTAAGATATTTCGGTACAAAGGCCGTTTTGTACTTTTTCGACTTTGTTTACAGGTGTTTAAAAGAGGCTACTTCAGTCAAGTGAAATCCATTGGTAGAAATTTATAAAAATATCTCGTATACATTTTAATATTTTTAAATGATTTTTTCTCATTTGATAGTTGAGATCTTTCTGTACGAAGAATGTTTTTACTTTTTTGATTTTGTTTACAGGTGTTTTAAAGAGGCTACTTCAGTCAAGTGAATTCCAATGGTAGAAATTTATAAAAATATCAGTTGTACATTTTAATATTTTTAAATGATTTTTTGTCATGGGATAGCTGAGTTCATTCGGTACAAACACCGTTTTGTACTTTTTTGACTTTTATTAGGGGAATTTTAAAAAATTTACTTCCTACAAGTGAAATCCAATGGTAGAAATTTATAAAAATATCTCTTCTATATTTTAATATTTTTAAATGATTTTTTGTCATTGGATAGCTAAGATCTTTCGGTACAAAGACCGTTTTGTACTTTTACGATTTTATTTAGGGGAATTTTAAAAAAGCTACTTTAGTCAAGTGAATTCCAATAGTACAAATTTATAAAAATATCTCGTCTACACTTTAATAGTTTTAAATGATTCTGTTGTCATAGGATAGCTAAGATCTTTCGATACAAAGAACGTTTTGTACTTTTTCGACTTTGTTTACAGATGTTTTAAAGAGGCTACTTCAGTCAAGTAAAATCCATTGGTAGAAATTTATAAAAATATCTCTTCTACATTTTAATATTTTTAAATGATTTTTTTGTCATTGGATAGCTGAGAACTTTCGGTACAAGGACCGTTTTGTACTTTTTTTAAATTTTGTTTACAGGTGTTTTAAAGAGGCTACTTCAGCCAAGTGAATTCCAATGGTAGAAATTTATAAAAATATCTCGTCTACACTTTAATATTTTTAAATGATTCTTTTGTCATGGGATAGCTAAGATCTTTCGGCACAAAGACCGTTTTGTACTTTTTAGACTTTCATTAGGGGAATTTTTAAAAAGCTACTTCTGTCAAGTGAAATCCAATGGTAGAAATTTATAAAAGTATCTCTTCTACATTTTAATATTTTTAAATGTTTTCATCTCATTTGATATTTGAGATCTTTCGGTACAAAGACCGTTTTGTACTTTTTCGACTTTGTTTATGAGAATTTTTAAAAAGCTACTTCAGTAATATGAAATCAAATGGTAGAAATTTATAAAATTCTTTCTTCTACATTTTAATATTTTTAAGGGATTTTTTGTCATTGGATAGCTGAGATGTTTCGGTACAAAGACCGTTTTTGCTTTTTTGATTTTGTTTACAGGTGTTTTAAAGAGGCTACTTCAGTCAAGTGAATTCCATTGGTAGAAATTTATAAAAATATCACTTGTACATTTTAATATTTTTAAATATTTTTTTGTCATGGGATAGCTGAGTTCTTTCGGTACAAACACCGTTTTGTACTTTTTAGACTTTTATTAGGGGAATTTTAAAAAAGCTACTTCTGTCAAGTGAAATCCAATGATAGAAATTTATAAAAATATCTCTTCTACATTTTAATATTTTTAAAATATTTTTTGTCATGGGATAGCTGAGTTCTTTCGGTACA
This sequence comes from Maratus speculifer, assembly GCA_964019185.1. Taxonomy (NCBI): domain Eukaryota; kingdom Metazoa; phylum Arthropoda; class Arachnida; order Araneae; family Salticidae; genus Maratus; species Maratus speculifer. The sequence continues at coordinate 362,701,273 of OZ025292.1, forward strand.
AAGACCGTTTTGTACTTTTTAGACTTTTATTAGGGGAATTTTAAAAAAGCTACTTCTGTCAAGTGAAATCCAATGGTAGAAATTTATAAAAATATCTCTTCTACATTTTAATATTTCTAATTGATTGTTTTATCATTGGACAACTAAGATCTTCCGGTACAAAGACCGTTTTGTACTTGTACGACTTTGTTTAGGGGAATTTTAAAAAAGCTACTTCAGTCAAGAGAATTACAATAGTAGAAATTTATAAAAATATCTCGTCTACATTTTAATATTTTTAAATGATTCTGTTGTCATTGGATAGCTGAGATCTTTCGGTACAAAGACCGTTTTGTACTTTTTTTTTAATTTTGTTTACAGGTGTTTTAAAGAGGCTACTTCAGCCAAGTGAATTCCAATGGTAGAAATTTATAAAAATATCTCGTCTACATTTTAATATTTTTAAATGATTCTTCTGTCATGGGATAGCTAAGATCTTTCCGTACAAAGACCATTCTGTACTTTTTAGACTTTTATTAGGGGAATTTTAAAAAAGCTACTTCAGTCAAGTGAAATCCAATGGTAGAAATTTATAAAAATATCTCTTCTACATTTTAATATTTTTAAATGATTTTTTCTCATTTGATAGTTGAGATCTTTCGGTACAAAGACCGTTTTCTACTTTTTTCGATTTTGTTTACAGGTGTTTTAAAGAGGCTACTTCAGTCAAGTTAAATCCATTGGTAGAAATTTATTAAAATATCTCTTCTACATTTTAATATTTTTAAATGATTTTTTTGTCATTGGATAGCTAAGATCTTTCGTTACAAAGACCGTTTTGTACTTTTACGACATTATTTAGGGGAATTTTAAAAAAGCTACTTCAGTCAAGTGAATTACAATGGTAGAAATTTATAAAAATATCTCGTCTACATTTTAATATTTTTAAATGATTCTGTTGTCATGGGATAGCTAAGATCTGTCGGTACAAAGACCGTTTTGTTATTTTTCGACTTTGTTTACAGGTGTTTTAAAGAGGCTACTTCAGTCAAGTGAATTCCAATGGTAGAAATTTATAAAAATATCTCGTCTACATTTTAATATTTTTATATGATTCTTTTGTCATGGGATAGCAAAGATCTTTCAGTACAAAGACCGTTTTGTACTTTTTAGACTTTTATTAGTGGCATTTTAAAAAAGCTACTTCTGTCAAGTGAAATCCAATGGTAGAAATATATAAAAATATCTCTTCTACATTTTAATATTTTTAAATTATTTTTTGGCATTCGATATCTCAGATCTTTCGGTACAAAGTCCATTTATACTTTTTCGTCTTTGTTTAGGGGAATTTTAAAAAAGCTATTTCAGTCAAGTGAAATTCAATTGCATAAAATTATAAAAATATCTCTTCTACATTTTAATATTTTTAAATAATTTTTCTGTCATTGGATAGCTGAGATCTTTCTGTGTGAAGACCGTTTAGTACTTTTTTGGTGTTGTTTACAGGTGTTTAAAGAGGCTACTTCAGTCAAGCGAAATCCTGTAGTAGAAATTTATAAATGTATCTTTTCTACATTTAAATCTTTTTAAATGATTTTTTGGCATTGGATATCTGAGAGCTTGCGGTACAAAGACCGTTTTATATTTTTTCGAGTTTGCTATGGGGGTTTTAAAGGGGCTTACTTCAATCAAGCGAAATCCTATGAAGTTTTGAATTTCATATAAATATATATTTTTCTCTTCTACATTTTAATATTTTTAAATGATTTTTTTAGCATTGAATGTTAGAAATTTATAAAGATATCTCGTCTACAAGTAAATATAAACTGAGGATTACCTCAATCAAGTAAAATCCCATGGTAGAAATTTATAAAGATATCTTTAAGATCATTTAAAAGTCATTTCTATAGATCATTTTAATACTTGTAATTTTTGTTTCATTATATAACTGATATCTTTCTTTACAAAGAACGTTTTATATCTTTTCGACTTTGTCACGGGTATTTTATAATTACTTACTTCAATAGAGCTAAATCACATTTTAGAAATTTTTAAAGATATCTCGTTTGTATTTTAATTGTCTTTCAACTTTTTTTCGGGGGGGGGCGGGGGGGGGCATTAGATATCGGAGATTTCTCTGTACAAAGATCTTTTTACATTTTTTAGATTTTTTACGGGTATTTTATTTTCTTTACAGGACAGTTTCATTTTCGGAACCGTTTTCAAAAGTGATATTATCCTCATATTTAAAATCTACAATCAGTATCGAAAAAAGTAAAAATCGGCCTCTATACTAACCATCGTCACCTATACTATGCAGAAAAAAAAATAATTAAAAATTGGAATGAAAATATGGCATCTTTATAAAAATCTTCCGTAGGTTTAGTATAATTGAGTTTGTCTTTTCGCGTGACTGAAAAAACCGTTATTCTAAAATTTAGATCAGTTAGACTATGACAGGCTTTGGAATATATACGTATTATTTAGTTAAATAGTATAAGAACTTTAAAAATCATTCGTTTATCTTTCTGAAAGGGAAAAAGACAGGAAAGACAATTTATATACAATAAACCATAAATGTATCATTTACGGATGTGAATTTTACCGCAACAGAATATATTTGCTAAAGTATTGTAAATTAGTCATAATTTTCGATAGAAGTGTCAAAATAAATATATTTCTATCTTTTAAATTAGTGTTATCCAATTTAATCATAAATTGCATAATAATTACTTTATATTTTAGAGTGGGTATACTGCAAACTTTTATTGATTAAAATAGAAATATTTATGAAATATTTATGAAAAGGAACATTTAAACTAATTCATTAAGAATTGTCTAAAAGAATGATACAAAAAAAAAAAAAAAAAAAAAAAAAAAGACATAGAAAAATTTAATACAAATGTATTTATTCGCGAATATATCTATTCATTTTTAATGTCAGAACCATTGTTATTTTCTTTCTGCCCTTTCTTCTTTTCCCTTTGTCGACTGCAGATGACAAAAAGTTAATTCTGTTATGTTTTATGAATTAACGAATATATCACTTTGATGTTGTACGCAATTAAAGAATCTTTTTTAGAAATTAAACTTCAAATATATGGAAGAAAAATAATAAAAATGGTAAATCTGTTTTTATTCGAAATCAATAATGCTTTTAAAGTACATTTGAGATTAGATGCCTAATTAAACAAACTTTTTGAAATCAACATGTATTTACATCATTTCTGAAATTCATTTCTGATCGAACTTCTTGCGTGAGATATCATGCATTCAGAAAAGGATGTTTTTATTTTTTCCTCCTAAAGCAGCAAACAACATTTTACTAATAGCCACAGGCAAGATTTTACACCTTCGTCCCTGTAAGACTCCCTACAGGGTAAACCCATATCGTCTTTCACCCTAATTACTCTTAAGGCGTCTCCCTTTTAAAGGCGGAGTTAAACACCATTTTCGACTCTTTTAAATCAAAGTGCTTCAACTTGGTATACAAATAGCATAGATTAAATTTTTTTAAAAATCAAAATAAAAAACATTTTCTGAAAGCTAAATAATTAAACTCTGCATGCTGTTTTACCAAATTTTAAAATGTCAAACAGATTTTTCGTAATAAGACATTAAAGGTGAATTTTAAAGACTATAAAATAACGCACTTGTATCGCCTTAAAATTCAAAAAAGAAATAAAATTTCAGAATGACGTGCATACTTTAAACCTACAGGTTTGCAAAACAACAAAAATTATTAAATTTGAGCAAAATGCAAAGGAATGAAAGCGATAAATTTCTTCCATTGAAATAACATTAGCCGTTCTATCTCGGAGCGTTACTGATGTAGGGCCTTAACCCTGTTGTACGGTATTTTATTTAAGACAGCCCAAAGATTACGAACAATTATAACTATCCAGGAAGAAAACATAATTCTCGATCTTTCGGGGTAAGAATTTTACAGGGGGTAAGGAAACTGAAATGAAACAGGGTTTATTTTTGCGCGTGCTGCCACTTACATGGAATGCTACGATTCGTGAACAGGAGTGCCGGTATACGATTGTTAAGGGTCGATTAAATGCTGAACATCGTGCAGTGGGGGAGGATAAGCGGTGAGCGTATGCGGTATGTAACATATCCCGCCCCCTATCTACCGAATAAAGTGAAACGCACAGGCGGATATGGTATGGGGAATGGTAATCAAGAAGAGAAGATACGTGGGAGATGGAATTTCTTCAGAATTCTTTTGAGAGAGGTGAATTCTTGTTCTTAAAACTATGCGTTAGATATGTTTGTCGTGATTGGGGAGTGGCCTAGAAGTGAATTATGAGTTATTACTGTAAAATTGGTAAAAGAAAGGCGTAAAAATGGAAATAGATTTTGTTGGAATAGCCGTTATATCATCATTTTTGTGACTGCAAATATTTGGGGGAAAAACTGATTGCGGGTTTTTTTTTCTTTTTTTTTTCATTTTTTAGAATTAGATCACCTTTACCTTCCCTCCCTACCCCCCCCCCCCCGAAAACAAGAAAAAAAATTCTTTCATCTAAAAAAAAGAAAACAAAACACGTTAAATTCAATAGAGCCTTACATAAAATGAAGAAAATGTAATGCATAAATAATATGTCGCTTAAAGGTTTTTTGGAAATATTTAAATTAAATTGAAATCAAATACAAATTACAAAACTCGTAGGATGTGGCAATCTCAAAACTTTCTTCTACCTCCTACATATTAATATTTCCAGAAAAATGAAGCATATCAGCATCACCGGTTAGGTGATTTACACTGATATTTAATTTACTCAGCAACAATTTGTGTCAAGGTCTAACTGAATCTGAAGTTTGACGAAAATCCGTGCTTTAGTTCTTGAGTAGAGCTATTGCAAAAATTGTGAAAAAATTCAGCATAGCAGCTTCACCTATTGTGCTATTTGCATCAAAATGTAGAAAACGTCTGTTCCGGACAAGGTCTAACTGAATCTGAAGTTTGATGAAAATCCATTAATTAGTACTGGAGGTTGGGCTATAGCGGACATGTAAAGAATGCTGCATGCAAATCCACCTGTTAAGCGATTTATTCCAAAAACTAATCAACACTAGCTTATATCTGGGATTGACTGAATCTGAAGTTTGATGAAAATTCGTGCATTAGTTCCTGAAATAGAGCTTTTGTGAAAATCATGAATAATGAGTGATTTACACCAAAAGGTAATCAGCACCGTACTATATTAAGGATAAACGGAATCTGAAGTTTTAGGGAAAAAATACATTTGTTCTTAAGATATAGCTACTGCGGAAATTGTGCAAATGGTAGCATAGCAGCACAATCTGTTGGGCGATAAACACCAAAAGCTAATCATATCAAGGTCTAACGGAATCTAAAGTTTTGTGAAATTCCGTGCATTAGTTCTTGAGATAGAGCGTCCACAAAATTTTTGTCACATACAGAGGGACAGACTCACAGATAGACATTTTGTAAAAACATGTTTTTCGGGTTCTCTGACCCCTAAAAAGTGTAAATCCGTCGAAAATCGGATCTCGAAAATTCTCATGAATTCAATATTTTTTCTTGTAAAGATAGAAGAAAGTAAAAAATGGAAATAAAATTTATTGCTTAAACATATAAAACATACTTTTTTTTATTATTTATATATGTCTAAACTGTATAAAAGAAGCTGATCCAGATATAGAAATAAATTATATTAAAATATTCATAAACTTGCATGATATAAAATATTGAAAAATAAAATTAAATGGTCTCTAAAGCGTTGAGCCCTCGAAATTCTTTATGTACTTTTCAAATTTATGATTGTATACCTGGATCCAATTTAAGCAACTCAAATTGATCCAATTAAGGCAGTTGCGCCATTTTTTTAAATAGATAATCTCAAAACTAAAAACAACAAGTTGGAAATTGCACGTGAACGTAGCAAATGAGGTGCGTTCGTACGATAACGAAGTTTTAAAAATATTCAGATCTTGCTGATATAGTAGAGCGTACTTCGGATACAGTATAGTAGTCGAAATCTTTGTGTTTCTGTAAATATGTAGGAAGTAATTTCTATTACACCTCAGAAACCTATATCTTATTCATAAAATGTGAAATAGTTGAATATAATTAAAACACGTCCCAAACAATGTTTCCCCGTATAGCATTATGCAGGGGAATACTTTTGTGTGGCCCTGTAATTTAATAATAAAAATTCTTTGCATCACAGATTGTACAGAATGCATATTTTTGTATATATTTCATAGATTCATGCCAATTCTATTATGTTCGAATGAGTGTAACATCATAAAAATGCATTTGAATCTTTTTTCCCATTGACCGTAATGTAATGGAATACCTTTGATTGTCCCTGTAAATGATCTATGCATCCGACTTTCATAACATTTGAAATGACTCGATAAAATTACGTAATAATTATATGTTTTAACTTTCAAACGATTAAAATGCACTTGAAATTTTTTTCCCCATTGACTGTAATGTAAAGGAATCCTTTTGATTGTCCCTGTAATTGATCTATCGATCCGATTTTCATAAAATTTGAAATGACTCGACAAAATTATGTTATAATTATGTATTTTAAATTTCAAACGATTCGGTTGGGTAGTTTTTGCGTTGTTATATGCGGACAGACAGACGGACCGACTGAGCGACAACAATAGGTGCTACGTATATACATAGTTACGAACGCACCTAAAAACGAAAGCAAACAAATCTGAGTGAATAATGAGCACAATAAACAGATGGATTTAGATATATGTATCCGAAAACATAGCTACTTAATTTAGTTTTAAAGTATTTTCTTACGTTTAGTAGGAAAAAATTAGATCAAAACAGCTAATTTTAGATTTTTAAAAAATTATCTGAAAACAGCACGTGGAAGGTGGATGCGTCTTCTAATTATAAGTGACGTCATTTTAATGAGTAGGATTTCAGCGGTAGTTGGCGTCTCTTTTAGTAATTTATTGCCGAACAGCAACGGTCCATTTAAAGTGGTGGGTAGCCCAAATATGACTATTGTCCCCTATATGTAAAAAAGAAATTTTGGAAAAAACGAAAAGGGAAAAAAAACATTTTTAATTAGTGTTACTAAGATTTAAATTCAATTCTTTGCTTCTAAACAGTCTAATAAAATATTTATTATTTTAAATATTGTATTTAAAAAAAAAGTCTTTAAAATATCATGTTCGCTTAAAGTATGGTTATTTCAATTTCATTTGATAGCTCTGGCTTACTCCTGGTTATTTTAAATAACGATTTCCGATTTGTGGAGCTTTACAAATTCTTTAATATGTTGGCTTCTAATTGATGTAAATACAAAATCAAGATTATTTTGTAAAGCTAACTCAGTTCTCTATTCAATAAATCAAAAAATTGAATTTGCCATACTTTTTCGAAAATTGACAATTTTAACATACTCGAATTTATACTCTAACCTTATAAGGTTAGTTGGGGCAACTATGGACTCACGAGGTAACTGAGTCATAGGCTGTTATATGTATATAAGAACGTTAGTGCCTTTTAAGTTTTAGCTATTGTGAACAATGTCTCCAAATCCTACTTTTTAAAACAACGTGTGTCAAATCAATCATAGCTTTGTAATTGCTGTGATAGGTTGTCAAAAATTTAAAATTAAAAAAGAAAAAAAAAGTCAATTTTGTTGAATTTTATCGGTTATTTATAAAAATACTGTAAGTATTTTTATTAAGCAATATATTGATTGAACATTAAATGTATAACTTCATTAATATTATTGAGTATCTATACATATTTATTCGCGTTTCAAATTAAAGTCAGTTCCCATTAACCCCATCAATTTTTCAAGAATGGGGTAACTGGGACATGTTATCAGGGGTAACTGGACCAAATTGGGTCCATTTTCCCCCGTAGTTATAAATAGATTTTTACTACAGAAAATTAATTTCTTCATTTTTTTGGGACGGGGGAGGTGGGGAACTTACAATAAAAAAAATTATATAATATCTTATTAAAATTACATAATGAAATTTTTAAAAAAGCATATTGTGGGTATAAAACCAAATTTGTTAAGTGATACATCCAAACTTTAAAATTTTACGATACAAATGAAGAAGAGTAACTTAATACAAAGTAACATTATTAGAAAGTTATCGAAACCCATAAAAATAATTCTGTTCAATATAAAAACATGGTTACATTCTCGACAAGTTTATTGGACGCATCGTACTTCAATTGGAGTAAATAAAAAAGAGAATGAGGTAAATATATACAGGACATTTGCACCATAAAATTTAACTAATAAGAATGTATTTATTAAAATACAACACATTGCTCAGTGGTGCACAAAACAAGAATTTTAATATACATTTGTACAATTAAAATAAAATAAAACTATCAACGTTTCGCGCCCGGCGCGAAATAATATAAATTCTAATAAATTGAGTTGGTTCTAATAAATTGGTTCTAATAAATTGAGAGAAAAATGAAATCGCACAGCATCTTATACATCTCTTTAAAAATCAGCTAACCAAGTTTCATGTTTTTATTTTAAGGGTGTATTCGAAAAAATACCTTCAACAGCTTGAAATTTTCTGATACCATTTCAGACGCATTTATTAAAATAGAAACATGAAACTTGCTGAGGGGGTTTTTGAAGAGACGTATATAAGGTGCCGTGTGATGTCATTTTGCGCTCAATTCATTATAATTTCATTTATAAACAATTACCTCCTCAGTATGGCACTTTTTTTCGTCCCCAGATCTCCTGCTAATCAAAATAATACGGATCAAAAGGCCAACTTTGACTGCATTTTTTAAAATATTTTCTGTATTTATCAAAAAAAAAAAAAAAAAAAAAAATATATATATATATATATATATATATATGACAGACACGGTATTTTATAAAGTTTCTAAATAAGAGAATCTGAGAGTTTGATGCGTTCGAGAGTAAAAGTGAATTCAAAAATAAATCGGAAAATAAGCAGTTTAAATCGAAATACACCCTTATAAAATGAGTCTGAAAATGTAACAGAAAAATTCAAGCTGTTGAGGGCGGAAAAATATTTTTTTGGATACACCCTTAAAAAACACAAACGTGTGAAGATCACAGACCTTCCTGGTCCAATTTTCCCCTTTTTATGGGTTAACTGGTCCCGCCAAGAAAGAAAAGTTAAACACATACATTTTTATTTTATTTTTAGACATTAAAATTTATTTTTTTAAATTTCTGTCTGATAGAGTGAACTTAACTGAACACATTTACAGAGGTTCAAACTTTAATTCAAAACGACATTAGCTTTTGGAAACTGAATTGCCAGAGTCTCCATAGCCGCATTGTAAAATCATAGTCCATGTTGCCCCACGTAACCCTACTGGTTGTCAAGAATAGTCACTGGTTGTCATAGAAACTGGTTGTCATTTAATATTTGGTAGGGTAAAAAATGATTTGGAGGGCATATTCTAGACACAAAAAAGCTTTTTAAAGGGATAAAAATTTGAAAAAATAAATAAATATTGCAAGTTTTTTTTGGTGAGCACATCCTCCAAATTACATTTGTGCTGAAGCTTGGAACTTCTGTTCCCATGTTTGTTAACAAGCTAACCAGTGGGCGGATTAATTCTTCAAAACAGGTAAAAAGATATTTACTATCATAAAACTATTTCATTGTAATTTTGTTGTTGATAATATTTAATTTCGTATTAATTTATTTTCAATTATTGCTATCATTATTATTTTTAGTTATACTACTTATTTTAGAGGCAATGCCTTGAAAAATGTAATAAACGATGCTTCACGTTTACCTACATCCTTGCAGAAAAATCAAGGGATACAAATCAATCTTGATATCTTGAGCATTTTTTTGTTTCATCTATATCTTGAAACATGGCTGAGTTTTCTTGATGCACTTTCAATTTCCAGTGTGGTTGACATTTTGAAACGGTCTGAAGTTTTTCGCGCGATAATATGCATGTTTATAAACAGATTTGGATATAACTGCGTGTGTACATAGTACATACCAATGTCTTGACCGAGTTTATTGGCCAACTTCATCCGACATCTTGTTTCAAAATAGCGTCCATTTAAGTTTGTCAAAAATCCTTTAAATGTATAATGTTGTACAAACAAAAAATTAGAAATTGAAAAAAGGTTCTTTCTAAAATGTTTGATCTCTTAATAATGAATACCGGAGTATTTTTTGCTTTATCTTTCCCCTATAGTTCGGGTGCTACGCATCAGAAAACTGCAAATTGTGATAAGAATATACCGCTTAGTGAGTATGTACTTTATGATAATACAATGCATATTAGAGGGGGAGGCATCTCGTAAAGTCGTCGGTATTCAAGATGGCGGCTGTTATTCAAAATGGCGTCATTTTCTAAATTTTCTTAATATGCGTAATATGAATGTGCATTTCATGTCAATTTCGATGTTTTTTAAATCGAATTTTTGTTTTTAACAGTTTCCAACATTATATAAATGAGTGTATGAATTTGGTTTACCTGTCTATTTGTCTGTCCGCCTGTCCTTTCATGCTCCAGCTCACTTAAATATACTCAGATTGCCATGTAAATTTTATATGAAGTTTATAATAACATGTTCGGAATAAAAAATAAAGTGCATAGCTTTTGTAGTCCATTTACAGGGCACTCAAAGTATTTATGAATTGTTCAGCCGTCAGTCTGTCCCTGCTCTTTTTTGTTTAATTATACTTGGATAGCCATGTAATTTATACATGTCTTATCTCTATATGTAATTTAAAGACGTGGTATACTGAAAAATGTTTTACATTGAAAATGTAGTATGTAGCATTTATAGTTCGTTTACAGGCACACTCAAAATAATTCCCTTTCATTATGGTCTATTGGCGAAAATTATTTTTAGTGTGTTTTAATGATGTTAAACAGTTTTCAATATATTGAAACTATTACACATCAGTGACTTATAGTAGAAGATACTTGCTATACAATATGGCGAGCGTAGAATTTATAGTTCATTTACAAGCTCTCAAAAAAGAATACGTTTAGAGTATATACTGTTTATAACCACATTGTTGTCTATGTGCTTTTTAATTTATAATGTGCATTTTTAAACTTTATCAAGTAGGAACGAATTGCAAAATGTCATACTATTAATTTATTTGGTTGGAATGTAGCTTATAAATTCACATTGTAATTATGATGATTAATCTCCAGTCAAAATGAGATGAATCAAAAGTGATCCAAAATTGTTCTTCTCAGCTATAGGCTTAGATCAAGCCTATGAACGAAACAACGTTATTGTCAAGGCAGAAGGAGGTGCAGTAGGGTTATTGCAGGATCCATCGGCACTTAAACGTTGGATGGTATCTGGAACAGAAATCTGTAATTTCATTCTAGAGATTGAGTCTAATATTCAAGTAAAACTCGTAGAAAGAAATCGATGCCATTATGAACAATATCACTCATTTCAAATTAAATTTTTTGAAAAAGTTCAAGCACTCTTATAGCGCACTAAAAAAATTAGAGAAGCCATTTTTAGAAGATGATGAAGACGTACTTGTCATCGACAGCAGAGTTATTGTTAAAAAGGATATTAATGTATCAATTTATTCAGTTGAGTCAACTGGTATTGACCAATCCCACAGTTTTATTAAGGAACGCCGAGTAAATATTTATCAATCATCAATATTTCAACATTTGAAAAGGAACAAAATTCCTCTGTTTAGTACTCTGGCGAAAAATATAAGCCATAAAAATGCAACCTTGAAGGTTTTAAAATCAGACGCCCAGTTGTTTTCCAGGCTTTTAATAGTTACACAGAATCGTCAGTTATGACTTACAAAAATTTTTCAAATATGAAAATCAACCATTTCCACCTGCATTTTCTAGTAACCGGGAATTTAGACTTAGACATAAGAGTAATTTAGCACACTTTTTAAAAGAAATTGTTGGAAAAAGTAGCCAAGTTTTTCCAGGAACATGTGATGCTTTAATATACGATGGTCCAGTCTATACTAACATTTTAAAGCCTCAACAGACTTCAAAGACATTTAATGATAACTAAATTAACACATTTTATCCTCACTTACGTAACGACATTGAGAGTTTTAGATGAAAAGTCAAAGAATAGATTTGATTTGGGATAGATACATTAGACCAAGCATTAAAGGAGAAACAAGACAGAAGAGGGATGCAGGAACCAGACGACAAGTGCAACCATATGTTAGATTACCTAAACATTGACAAGATTTCTTAAGAAATTCAAATAACAAAGAAGAGCTTTTTAATCTATATGAAGAGCTAACAATGAATACCATAAAAAAATTAACAAGTCAAAAAATACCATAAGTAACTAACAAGTTACAGCTACTTTCGGAGAAGAAGTTAAGGCAATCTTACTGCCGTAAGTTCCTTAATTGAAATAACTTGCTCTAGTCACGAAGAAGCTGATTCAAGAATAATAATCTCAAAAACATGGTTGAAAAAGGACTGAAAAATACTGTTATACCATCTGTAGACACAGATGTATTAGTTTGATTGCATATTTCTTTCTTCTTTCAGATAAATGCCGAGAAGATGTTTAGATTTTTTTTTGAACGGAGAAAAAATACAGATTTATTCCTGTTCATACCATAGCTGCAAAAATTGGAAGAGAAAAGGCAATGGCTTTACTAGGATTTCATGCTTTAACGGAATGCGACAGCAATCTGGTTTTCACAGGAAAGACGAGAAAGACAAATTGGAAAACATGGATTCCATTTAAAGAAGCTACTGCTGCAGTTGCATACCTATCAAAACCACAAACTTCCATTCCTGAAAGTATTTTAAATATTTTAGAAAAGTTCGTAGCATTGTTTTACTATTCAACAAGCAATAGCATAAGTGTCAATAATGCAAGACAAGAATTGCTAATGAGAAAAAATCGTTCTCTCGAACATCTTCCACCAACCAAGGGAGCACTTCAACAACATATTTTACTCAATGTTTTCCAAGATGGACACATTTGGGGACAAGCAGATCAGCGTGAAATACGTCCACCCTCTCCAAAGAAATGGGGATGGTGGTTGGATAATTTATCATGGAAAATAAAATGATCGGAGTTGCCAGAGATTTCAGACTCTTGTGAAAAGTTAATAAAATGTATGTGTAAAATCTGTAAAAGTAAATGTGACTGTAGAAAGCTTAGACCTTCACATTATTGTGCAATTGCAAAAACGAATGTGAGAAAAATGATGATACCAAGAGAAGTTTCTATATTCTGCAGCTTTATATGTAGCATTCATTTTTTAATATATTGTATAAATAATGCATTAATAAAAGAAAATTTTTATTATTTATTTATTCCTTTAATTTTTCTGCTGTAAATAACAAAAATACTTTAATAATTGTCAGATTTTTTAGGCATATTTCTAACATTAAAAGAGAATTTTTGAGTTATAAAATGTGGAAATTAACATATGAAATATTTCTGTAAGATGCAGATAAGAAAACTGCAAAACTTTTTAAGTAATAACCACCATTTTGAATTCCTTCAATTATGCGATGCCTCACATACTTATATGCATTTTATTAACATAAGATAGTTACTGACTATTCGGAATATCCTTATCACAAAATAAGTTTAAGCCCTCCAAGCACCACCCCCCTAATAACACTTGAATTAAACGATGTGTAATAAAGCGAATTTATAAAATTTATGTACAAATTACAAGCGCATATTTTCTTGCTTTGATGTATCACTGTAAATAAGCGATAATACTATGCACATTTTATTATGTAGCAAGTATTTGATAGTTCACTGCATTATTAACATTGATGCATATCAATTTGAATGTGTTTTAAAGAGTATAACATCAGTAAAACTCATTGCAAACGATTTCGCCGCATGCACAATATTGTAATGTTATTTTCTCTAGCGCCCTGTAAATGGACTGTAAAAGCTATACATTTTATTTTTACTCCAAATATGTTATTATAAACTTCATAAAACATATAAAATTTACATGGCAATCTGGGTATATTTGAGCGAACTAGAGCATGGAAGGACAGGCGGACAGATAGACAAACAGACAGATAAACCGAACTCATACATTCTTTTAAATAATGTTGGAAAGTGTTAAAAACAAAAATTCGATTTAAAAACATTGAAATTGACAAGAAATGCACATTTATACTACGCATATTAAAAAAATTATGAAAATGACGCCATTTTGAATAACAGCCGCCATCTTGAATTCTGACGACTTTACGAGATGCCTCCCCCTCTAATATGCATTGTATTATCATGTAGTACATACTCCCCAAGCGGTATATTCTTATCACAATTTGCAGTTTTCACCTTATTTTGGTCGTGTAGCACTCGCACTACTAATAAACGCCTGAGATATAGTAGTTTGAATTTCTAATGTGGGTGACATTAAAAAAAAAAATCAATTTGCCCGTGACAGCACTCGTATATATTAATCGATTTCGATGTGAGTGTGCATATACATAAATTAAGATTTCGACCAAGCTCATTGGTTTGTTTCATCCATCATGTAGTTTTAAATTGACATACACTTCATGATATCGTGGAATTCGGTGACACTATAAATCGCTTAAATTAAGGGTGTATTTCGATTCAAACTGCTTGTTTTCCGATTTATTTTTGAATTCACTTTTGCTCTCAAACACATGAAACTCGCAGATTCTCTTATTTAGAAAGTGCACAAGGTGCCATAAAAGTCAATTCTTTGATAAGTGTACAAAATATTGCAAAAAAAGCAATCAAAAACGGCAATTTGAACCGATTTTTCCGAAGTCGGAGATCTGGGAACAAAAAAAGGGTCTTTCTGAGAAGTTAATTGCTTATAAATTAAATTCTAATGAATTGAGCGTAAAAAGACATCACACGGCACCTTATACATCCCTTCAAAAATCCCCTCAGCAAATTTCATGTTTCTATTTTTAAAAATGTGTCTGAAATTGTATCTGAAAATTTCGAGCTGCTGAAGGTGGAAAAGTGTTTTTTCGAATACACCCTTAAACCAGCTTGAATAAAAGATCACCAATTTCTAAAAATTACCATTAATATTCAGTATTGACAAAAACTAGCGTTCAATATTTTATCATCGAGTTCTACTAATTTGAGCTTCGTATGTTTGAATAATATAACTTAATTTAAAATAAATAAATAAATAAAATATATGAAAGCTACCTCTTCCTCCCGGTACTGCCGGAAGGACTTTTTTGTGTTTAATTAAGGAATGGATGAGGAAAGTGTTCCTAATTGAAATTTTGCCCCGTATAACAATTTTAATTTTCATATTTTTTCAAACAGACCCTCCACGGAGTTGTAACTTATGCCATTATATTTTGCACCTTTTTTTATATGATTTTTTTGTAATTGAAAGTATGGGTCTAAGAGCAATATTGAAAGAGATAGCCTATTGCTTCGATATTTATGATTCACCTTGTATACAAAAAAGCACCATTTAAAGCACCGTTTAATTTTCATTCAAAGATTTTGAAAATTCAGACGATGGTACAGCGCCATAAACAGTTTTTGCTCGCTGTTACCGAAACGTGATCGACCAATCAGAAACCTGTATTTTTGCTGTTTTGAGTTTCGGTAAAAGAGTAAAATCTATCTGAATCCCAGCCCTGGTTTCCAAAGATCCCCCCCCCAAAAAAAGGTGTTCTCCTGATGCTCAGGATAACTCATAATAACTTTATCTAAAAAAAAAAAAAAAAAAAAAAAAAAAAAAAAAGAAAGAAAGAAAAAAAAAATAGTTAATAGACAAATACAGCTCCCGATTAAACGAAGTATTTAAATAAAAAATGGAATTTTTGATGAATTGCACGTAAAACAGTACAATTTTTGGTACAATTTATACTACGCATAGCCTTGTAAGATTGGTTGTAATCGAAAAAATAAAAAATCTTTCATTCTATTCTAGTCAATACCATTTTGAAGAAATGCTCAAAATATAAATAAAATGGGTGCATCAATTTTTAAAAAATCATGTACTTACTAAAAATAGAGTTTTTAGGGAAAAAAGGTGATTAGAGTTTTAAATAGAAAATAAAGTAAAGATAAAAAAAAAAAAAAGTGGGTAAGTGTGATCAAAAATCACACTTACAATACCACACTTACCACTACAACATTTCGTTTAATATTTTTTTTTTCAAAATAACTTATTTTTTAATTAAAAAATAAAAATAGTTAATTTATAATTATTAAAATATTTTATAGATGGTAGCAATAAAAAATTATTTTTAAATTATGATAAAAGAAAATTATTGATTTTAATCAAATTAAAAATGTGCAAATCAAATTTTTTAAGTAAAATCCAAAATTCCAAATTTTTGGAAATTCTAAAATTAAAAAAATTTAGCAGATTAGATTTTAAATTTCTAAAAACGAAAACAAAATTACTTAAACGAAATTTAAAATCTTGAATCATTAATAAATCACAATATTTTTTAAAATAGAAAAAAGAAATGAATTTAAAAAAATATTATGAATGTCAAATCAACGAAACCCTAGCAATATAAACCCTTAAATTGGCAAGAAATGCGAAATTTCTTTTAATTAAATCCATCTTAAGAGTATATTCCGATTCAAACTCCTTTTTTCTGATTTATTTTTAAATTCCCTTTTCCTCTCAAACTCATCAAACTGATAAATTCTGTTACTTAAACACCATACAATGTGCTGTGCTGGTGAATGTCTGATAAATTCAAAAAATGTTGCAGAAAATGCTGTTAAAGTTGGCATTTTGCACCGAATTTTCCAAAACGGGAGATCTGAGAACGAAAAAAAAAAAAAAATGGTCATACTGAATTAAAATGATTGCTTATAAATTAATTTCTATAACGAGCGAAACATGAAATTACACGGCATCTTACACATCGCTACAAGAATCACCTCATCTAGTTTCATGTTTTTACTTTTAAACGTGAGCCTGAAAATGCCTACAAAAATTTCGAGCTATTGAGAGTGCAAAAATATTTTTTCGAATACACCCTTAATATGAAACAAGCTTTTTACAAACATTTAAGTAAATTTTTATTATTTTCTTCTTCATACTTGATTTATACGTTCTGTTTTTATTATAATTGACTGATTTATTATTAAAAATTTCTCTCTCTCCCTCTCTCCCCCCCTTTTTATTTATTTATTTATTTATTTATTTATTTTTTTTTGTTGTTGTTGTTAATTAAATAAATATGATCTTCTTTAATTTTTCTGCGGGTTTTCAGAAAACTAAACGAAGATCATCCTCTTTCCGGTAAAAGCGAAAATAATATTAACACCAATTTCATTTTCTTCCTGTAATATTAACCACACATATATACTCACACACAAAAAAAGAACATAAAGGAAAAAAAAAAGATACATATTGGCATTTTCCATGTAATATCCAAAATTGACTCCACAAAATACGGAAAATACTTATCCACTTAGACCTAATCAGTTAATTAAAATATATCCGGATTCTTCTTATTATTTTTTCCCCTCGCTGATATTACATTTAAACACCCCACAAAACATTCTTCTTCTGCGTAAACAATACCACCCCATATTCATTTGACTCTATTTACCCGATTGAGCTAAGAGCAACAAAGCGTTTAAAAAAAGTTCAATAGGTTATTGGGGGAGCGACCTTAGAGCACACTCCAAAGAAATTAAGCATTTCAACATTGTTTTTCCCCCTCAATGTTTTATCACGTACTATCTATTACACTTTCTCCTTTACAAAAATTATTAGAAATTAACAGCAAAATAATAGCTTGGTAGAGCTACAGAAAAATCAAGGGAGAATTTCACTGTTCTTTCAACCCCCAGTCTCCCCCCCCCCTGCAAATAAATTTCTTTTTTTTTTTTTTTGTTCTAAGCAAGCCGAACAGTGAGTTCTTTGCTGCTGTTACAACATCGTCTGGTTTTTGTGGTGCGGGGGGGGATGAGCAGTTAAGATCTATTTGGGGTGGGTTTCAGACCAAATCACGATGCTTCACGGAATCATATTATTCTTGTTTCTTTTTTTCTTTTTGAGGTATGGTAACTTACTGTTGATAATCATTGCCCTAAGGCAAGATTACGAGAAAAGGGAATAGTTACATATTAAGAGGAGTCTTCACTCATTTGAAAATTCCCGCTCCGAATTGTTAAACCAATGGGCAGGTTCATTTCGAATTACTCGTTTAAATTTGAATATTTTTTAACGAATTTTTTTGCATTGTAAAAAAAAATTCTGTAAAATTACTAAAAATTTTCTAGGAATCCCAGTTTCCTAGAAATTTTTATGTAACGGCAACAGCAAAAATTCATGTAGCAGATTAGAGATCTGTACGGGCTCCATTAACGGTATTCGGGCCGGGCCAGGTCTAACTTATTTTTCCCGTACGAAGCCGAGTCTGATTTCATTCTTCCTAGTCTTCACGGACCAAAATAATTAGTTCCTGTTGAATGATCCCGTATGAAAATCCTTTTCTCGATGTGGCCAAGTCTGTTTATAAATCAGTAAAATTTGGCTTGGTGAAAAAAATTTTGTAAAAAAGGCATATACTTTTAAGTCGTCATTATTCTACAATTAAACTTTATAATTTTTTCTTTTTAAAGAATCATATATTACTACGCTTATTAAAATAAAGTTAAACACATTAAAAGAAAGAAAAAAAAACATGATTATAACGGATTTTTTTTTTTTTAAACTGAAAACTGCAAATTTCTTTTAAACTGTTCATCCATGCAAAATGAATACAATAATACGTGAGAAAAAATATATTAAACATTTACATCAGCTAAAAAACGAACATATTTTTTCCTTTACAATGTCATTCCGTCTTAGAAGATTTTACTTTTACCAAATACCATTTTTTAGATTTTTATGTTTCCATTACATGGAATATGGATTAATAATATTAATGATAACTGAAACATTTACACACAACATACAAATGTTCATTAAAACCATAAATATCGCAGCCCACGGCATTTCTGCATAAATGGAGATTATAAACGTGAAAAAAAAAAAAAAAAAAAAAAAAAGACTAAGATAAGTTTTTAGCTCACAGGCTATCATAGCCTGAGAGCTTATGTGCCCGTCCGTTCTGTATGTATGTTCGTGCGTAACGCGATAACTCATGATAAAAATATCGGATCCACTTGAAATTTTGTATATAGGTATATCCTGATAAGGCGCTTCCCTGATTAGTTTTTGGAGTTCATTCGATATGTATAAGAGGGGGAACGGGGGGCTCATGCCCCTCCCCTTAATGGATAGAAACGGGATTTTCATGCAGAATTAACAGTTTTCGTTCAAAATTTAGATGTAGGATCATTCTGATGAGGCGAGTCCGTGACTGTTATTACGTGTTCATTGTATAAGTATAAACAGGGGGAACGGGGTGCACATGCCCCTCCCCTTAATTGATATAAACGGGATTTTCATGCAGAATTAACAGTTTTCGTTCAAAATTTAGATATAGGATCATTCTGATGAGACGAGTCCGTGGCTGTTATTAGGTGTTCATTAATAAGTATAAACAGGGAGAACGGGAGTTCTAATGCCCCTCCCCTTAACTTGTATAAATGGATTTTTCAAGCAGAATTGACAGATTTCGTTCAAATCTCTGAATAGTTTTGGAAGTTTAATGTTTAAGTATAAAAGAGAGTATAACTCCTCTTAAATTATATAAATGCTAAATGGGTTTTTATTAAGAATTATCCGATTTGTTCTGAATTTTGGATTTAGATTTTTTTATATGATACAGCATGTCCTTGATAGTTTAGGAGGTTCAATGATTAAGTATAAAAAAGAAGAAAGGGGAGAGCTGTTTCCCCTTCTTAATTTTTTTTCGAACGGAATTAACGAAAATACAAGCCTGTATGTACAATTAGTATGCGTAGCCTGTGAGCTCAATGCCATCAGTTTAACTGGGCAGTATTCTTTTTATTTTGGTCTGAACTCTTCCGTAAGAGTAAAGATCAATGTTCGGCAGAAATTCACTCGGGCCGGGCAAATTTTTTTTTTTTTTTTTCTATGGATCAGGCCGGGCTCAGGCCTGGAAATTTCGGCCCGTGCAGATCTCTATAACAGATGCAGAATTACACTGAAAATCGAAAAATCTGTAAATTACTTTACAGATTTTTCGATTTTTTAGGAATTTTTCTAGGAAAATGGGATTCTTAGATTTCTTTTTTTTTTTTTATGTAAGTGCATCCCAGGTTATAGATGATTTTTTTTTTTTTTTTTAAGATAACTGTAATTTTAGTAGATTCGTTTGTGAAGTTACAAAAATTAGTTTTGTAGATTTCATCTTTTCTTGTACACTATACAGATAAAATGTTAGTAAACATACAGATTTCGACAACTTTACATTTGTAAAATTACAGAATTTTTTCTTTTTACAGTGTAATTGAGCTGATTGTTTTTTTACTTTTTCGATTTTGGTTACAGTTTTTTTTTTTTTTTATTAAAAAAGTACTTTTGGTTTCAAAATCGGTTCCGAAAGTAAAAATACTCTTTGAAAAAAAAAAAAAAAAAAAAAAAAAAAAAAAAAAACTGTAACCAAAATCGAAAAGGTAAAAAATAATCATACTAGAGATCGAGCTCAGCTATCCTATGCAATAAATAATAATAATAATAATAATAATAATAATTATAATTATAATATAAAAACTCGTTTAAAAATAATTTAAATTTAAGGGTGTTCTTAAATCAAAAAGGTCCACTTTGTGACACATGCATTAATTTATTTTTGTTCGGAAATGCATGATAGTAAAACATCATGATAGTAACAAACATGATAGCAAATATGCGAAATCGCTTCCATAGTCAGGAAATCTATAATCAAGATATAGATGAAACAAAAAAAATTTAATGCCTGACTATGAAAGAGATTTCGAATTGAACTTATTTTTCCATTTTATGATAATTAAATTACTTATCGAGTTATAAGCTATTTCGATGACGCAATCATCCGTTTTTCTGCTCCTTTTCGACCGGTTTTTCTGCTTTCGTCGGGAAATAGGCTCAAAAGTGTCAACTTTGAAGGCTTGTTGTGAAAAATCTATTGTGTTTTTTAAAAATCAAAAGAATGAGTGCAATTAGACAGTTTCTGAATAACAACACCTGCTAATTTCACGCATTTCCGAACAAAAATAAATGAATGCATGTGTCACAAAGTTGCCCTTTGTGATTTAAGAACACCCTTAAGAATTCTAGGAAACATTCAAAAAATATATTTATTGCGTTAAAATTTCGATTTTTTTTTCTTCTTTTTGTGTTTGTTAATCATATAATTTGCAAACAAAATCTCACATTAAAATTTCTCATAAAGTTAATTTTTTTTAAAAAACTCATTAGTATTTTTTTTTTTTTTTTTTTTTTTTTTTTTAAGTACAGTAATTTAAAATCGTTATAACTTGAACATTCTCCATGGGATTTCTTTTTTTTTTTTTTTTTTTTCATTTATTTAAAGAGGAAAATATAATTTTAGTTTTGTTTCAGGGTTATTTTAAATATTAATTTTTAAAATATTAACAGTATTTATTTTAAAAATGACATTATTATTATTATTTTAAAAAACTTATTTTTAAAAAAATCGTATGTTGAAAAGTAATTTTTTTTTTTTTCAAATTTACCGAAACAAACTTAATGTAAAATAAAAAGAAGACAAGTTCCTAATTTGCACCTTTTTTTTTTTTAAATTAATAATTAAAAAAAAACCATCATGCAGAAAAATGCATTTAAAATTTAAAACAAAATTGGCTTTTAATAAAATGTTTAAATGTTTTTTAAAAAATTGCATACGAAAAAAAAATTTCTTTCTGTAGTTCAAACTGGTTTACACTACAGAAAGAAGTTTTTTTTTTTTTTTTTTTTTTTTTTACTGCTATAACGATTCAGTTTCACTTTTCCCGTTTCCGCCCCCTTTTTATTCTATTTAAATGCCCGCCATAGTATTTAAAACAATGCTTTTTCTAACATGGCGATTAGGAGTTTTTTCATAACTTTATCAGGCTTTTTATCGTCTCGGCGAGGGCGTTAAAAAAAATATGTATTCTGGGGTCGGGACGAGTCAGGCCCGGACCTTACTTTTTCCTGTAAATTCTGCCAGGCGTAAAATGTTTTATTATTCCGAACCGGGAATGGTTTCCTTCTTCCTAGATCTGCACGGAGCAAAATCTTCAGTTCCGGTCTCGACACAACCCATATCATTGTCTCTGGCTGACCTATCCGTGCAAAAAAAAAAAAAAAAAAAAAATAATATCATCTGTAATATAATATTGATTAATCTGATATATAATATTTATTAATCTGTTTGTCGGCTCCTGCAAACATAGCTGAAGAAAACCAAGACAACTAAACTTGGCCAGGGTTTTATATATTAAACTCTAAACAATATCATAACTTTACCGCAATATTTCGGAAACCGAACATTTCATGCGCATATGATCATATAACGACGTCTATAAATGACTGTTAGATTATTGTTGCATTTTTGTGTTTTTAGTATTTTAAAAATTGTCAGAAATTTCAACTTTAACAATATTTTATAAAAGATACGTTTAAACCAAGGTTTGTACGCATAAAAAAAAGACATTTTAATACCAGAAATTTCGTAATGTAGTGAACGCTATATCTGAAATTAGGAATGATTTGCATTAAATAAGGCAAGTAATACTTAAAAAAAGAAAAAAAAAATCTTGGTAAAACATGACGGAAAATTCTTAAAACGTGTAAACCGTAAGAATAAATAAATAAATAAATAAATAAATAAATAAATAAATAAAGGAAAAAGTAGAGTGTATTTATATGTAATTACGAACTGAAATATTTAAAAGTTTTGTTAGATCCCGACTTACCCTATGGAGATATGTGATGCGACAACTTATAACAAAGCATTCTTGGGGAAAGGCGATCAGTGTGCAACTCAGTGGCTAGCCGGGAGCGGAATATTTATCTGCAAATATATATATATGAGGACCCCAGAAGCCAAGGGGTATAAGTGACAAAATTGAAAAGATTGAGTTAAATGCACAGGGTATCTGGAAATATGCTTTTTTCATTTCAGGTAAAGAAATATAGGTCATTTTCTGATTATTTGGGGAGTTATAGAGATAAACCACTTTTTTCGAAAAACAAACAATATTGATTAATTATACATTTAAAGAAAATTGTACTCTATTTTTTTAACAGTTATTGAGATGAGAGTTCAAAGATTAGAATGCAACAAGCAGATGTTTCCTATTTCAATTTAGTCAATTGTTATTGATGTTCCAATTTAACATCAATTATCTTTAAACTCAATTTACTCCAAATCGACATTTTGTCACTTGTACCCCTTGGTTTCTGAGGTCGTCATATATAATCTTGTAAGATTTTGGAAAGGAATTCTGAAATAAAATGAAGATTTTAGCGCATGATGCAATAGAGAAAGTTTTCTTTTCTTTGAGAATGTGATATTTTATACAGAATGGTGTATCTAAATAAGACATGCACCAGGGAACAAAAACCAACCTATCCAACGAGTGGGTAGCAAAAGCAAATTTTAAAAGAAAGAATTTTCCTCTACATACCGATACTACTTTCACTTATGCGGACTATGCATAGAGTCATAAATCGCTCCTGCGTTTTTTATTTTTTATTTATTTTATTTTATTTATTCATTTTTTAAATGCATGAGCACAAAGATAAATAAGGAATTATATGTTCATTTGTTATAATAACATATAATTGTGATTGAAAAATAAGATGCATCGGAAGGGGGAGGTGACACCATTTACATCCGCTCCAGGTGTCACCCATCCTAGCTACGCCACTGGTGCAACTGATTAGCAATCGACATATTTTTAAAATCAGCCAAAGTAGTCGGTAACGATAAATATGTGTCATTTTGAGATTGTTGTAATAGCAAGGGTTTAGCAAATATTATTGATATTTATGAATTTCTTCATTTAATGCGATTTTTTCTGATTTAATAAAATCGGGCAAACTGTTTCAGCTTTTGAACAATTTCTGATTTTTTTACTTGCTCCTATCTGTACAAGAAGATAGTATTCATTCGAGAAAATTTTCTAAATTCCGGCTTTTGGCGGATTTATACATTTTAGGGGATCAGAGATCTCGAAAAGCATGTTTTTAGAAAATGTCTGTCTGTATGTGACACAAATTTTGTGGGGGCTCTATTTTAAGAGCTGATGATCGGAATTTTATAAATTTTTAGATTCAGTTAGTTCTTAGTGTAAATTATGTATATATTTTTCACCCTCAACAGCTCAAAATTATCTGATACATTTTCAGACTCATTTTTAAAAGTAGAAACATGAAACTTGCTGAGGCTTTTTTTTTGAAGAAATGTATAAGATGCCGTGCGCATTTCATTTTTCACTCAATTAAGGGTGTATTCGAAAAAATGCTTTACCTTCAACAGCTCGAAATTTTCCGATACAATTTCAGACACATTTTTAAAAGTAGAAACACGAAATTTGCCGAGGGGATTCCTTGAAGGGACGTATGAGGTGCCGTGTGATGTCTTTTTACGCTCCATTCATTAGAATTTGAGTTATAAACAATTACCTTATCAGTATGACCCTTTTTTTCGTTCCCAGGTCTCCCGCTTGGGGAAAATCAGTTCAAAATGCCGTTTTTGATTGCTTTTTTTTGCAATAATTTCTGCATTTATCAAAGAATCGACAATTACGGTACCTTGTGTACTTTCCAAATAAGAGATTTTGAAAGTTTGGTGTATTTGAGAGCAATAATGAATTCCAAAATAAATCGGAAAATAAGCCGTTTGAATCGAAATACACCCTTAATTAGAATTTGATTTATAAACAATTACTTTCTCAATATGACAGTTTTTTTTTTTTTTTTTTTTTTTTTTTTTTCGTTCCCAGATCTCCCACTTCGAAAAATTCTGTTCAAAACTCCAACTTTAATGCCATTTTTTTTGCAATAATTTCTGCCTTAATTTATCAAAAGATCTCCAAGCACGGCACACTGTGTACTTCATATATAAGAGAATTTACCAGTTTGAGGCGTTTGAGAGTAGAAATGCGAATTTAAAAATAAATTAGAAAATACACAGTTTGTATTGGAAAAAGGGTGCATTCGAAAAAATGTTTTTCCACCTCCAATAGCTCGAAATTTTTCGACACATTTTCACTCTCATTTTTAAAAGTAGAAACATGCAAATTTCTCGGGTGTTTTTTTTTGAAGTGATGTATAAGATACCGTGTGATACACTTTTTCGTTGAATTAGAATTTCATTTATAAACAATTATTTTCTCAGTTCGACTTTTTTTTTTTTTTTTTTTTTTTGTTCCAAGATCTCCAGATTTGAAAATTTCTGTTCAAATTGGCAACTTTGACAGCATTTTTTGTAATATTTTTTTCATTTATCGAGAAATCGACAAATACGGCACATTGTGTACTTTCTAAATAAGGGAATTTTCCACATTGATGCGATTGAGAGCAGTAATTTAAAAACAAATCAGAAAAACAGCAGTTTAAATTGGAATACACAGGGGCGTGCGAAGAGAAAACTGCGCCTGGGGCAAAGTCTCAATTTGGTGCCCCTCCCCGAAGCTTTTTCTTGCGACAGGCTAAATATGACATTGGTAGTATAAATTGTGAGACCCCTAAATTTCCGCACCCGCGGCGACCGTTCCTTTTTCCCTCCTTTCGCACGGCCCTGGGAATACACCCTTAAGGGTGTTCTTATATAAAAAATGTCCACTTTGTGTCCACTTTTTGAACATTCTTTAATTTATTTTTGTTCGGAAATGCATGAAACTAGCAGGTGTTGTTGTTCAGAAACTGTCTAATTGCACTCAATTTTCTGTTATTTTAAAAATACAGCAAATCTTTCATAACAAGCTTCCAAATTTGATGTTTTTGAACACATTTCCCGACGAAAGCAGAAAAACCGGTCGAAAAGCAGGAGAAAAACGGATGATCACGTGATCGAAATAGCTTAGAACTGGATAAGTAATTTAGTTATCATAAAATGGAAAAATAAGTTCAATTCGAAATCGCTTCCATAGTCAAGCATTCCAAATTTATAATTTTCTGTTAAAAAATGAAATTGTAAATGTGTCAAAAACAGCTCGAATTTTTCCGACACATTTGCATCCTCATTTTTTAAAATAGAAACATGAAATTTGCTCGGGTGATTTTTGAACTGATGTATAAGATACCGCGTGATGTAATTTTTCGCTGAATTAATTAGAATTTGATTTATAAACAACTATTTTCTCAGTTCTGTATCTCTTTTTCGTTCCAAGATCTCCAGATTCGGGAATTTCTATTCAAATTGGCAACTCTGACAGCATTTTTTGCAATATTTTCTGCATTTATCGAGAAATCGACAAATACGGCACATTGTGTACTTTCTAAATAAGGGAATTTTCCAAACAAATGCGTTTGAGAGCAGAAATGAATTTAAAATAAATCAGAAAAATAGCAGTTTGGATTGGAATACATGCACATTATGATTATCGAACATTGGGTAAGCATTTTTGTAATAATTCTGCGTTATCATTCTGTTTTTAGAATTCCATTCCAGAAAACTTGAATGAATTTTAAAGATTTTTTAGAAATTACATTTATTTTTTCAAATAACTAACGAAATAAAACAACAGAGATACAATTTTTAAATCGTAATTGTAGTTTTTTTTTTTTTTTTTTTTTTTTTTTTTTTTTTTTTTTTTTTTTAACATTTCGATTGTGTTGATTCAGGGTCGAACTAAACGTGGGGGGGGGGGGGGTAGGGGCGTGTGGCCAAATGGCGCACTATAAAGAGCGCTAAATAAATGAAGATCTTCTGTGTCGATTTTTCTCACGTCTACGTCTTTAGCATATTGTTGAATTCGTCCTGTATGGGATATGCCAAAGCGTAGATGAATCAAACGATGATACGGCATAAGGATATTATATAAAGTGGATTCGTTTTTAATTTATTTTGAATCCGTTTACAAAATTTTAATGAATCAATATTTGTCAAAGGAGATTACTTAAGGGTGTATTTCGACTCAAACAGCTTATTTTCAGATTTATTTTTAAATTCATTTTTGCTCTTAAGGGTGTATTCGAAAAAACACTTTTTCACCTACAACAGCTCGAAATTTTCCGATACAATTTCAGACACATTTTTAAAAGTAGAAACACGAAACTTGCTGAGGGGATTCTTGAAGAGGCGCATAAGGTGCCGTGTGATGTTTTTTTACGCTCCATTCATTACAATTTGATTTATAAACATTTACCTTCTCGGCATTACCTTTTTTTCGTTCTCAGATCTCTCGCTTCGGGAAAATCTGTTCAAAATGCCGTTTTTGATCACTTTTTTTTACAATGTTTTTTACATTTATCAAAGAATTGACAATCACGGCACCTTGTGCACTTTCTAAATAAGAGAATCTGCAAGTTTGATGTGTTTGAGAGCAAAAGTGCAATCAAAAATAAATCGGAAAATAAGCAGTTTGAATCGAAATACACCCTTAAACGCATCAAACTGCAAATTGTCTTATTTAGAAAGTACACAAAGTGTCGTGATGGTCGATTCTTTGATAAATGCAGAAAATATTGCAAAAAAAAGAGCAATCGAAAACGGCATTTTGAACCGATTTTTCTGAAGCGGGAGATCTGGAACCTAAAAATAGGGTCATACTGAGAAGATAGTTGTTTATATATCAAATTCTAATGAATTGAGCGTAAAATGACATCACACGGCACCTTATACGTCTCTTCAATAAATCCCCTCAGCAAGTTTCATGTTTCTACTTTTAAAAATGTGTCTGAAATTGTATCGGAAAACTTTGAGCTGTTGAATGTGGAAAAGCGTTTTTTCGAATACACCCTTAATCCCAGTATTACATATTTTATAATCAAATATTTTATGATCACATATTTTAAATTTCAAAATAGGGAGGCTATTAAAGATTGATAAAATTCTCTTTGTAAATATACTTTGTGGAGAAAAGAGGGGGTGGGGTGAGCGCCCAAATCCATGTATGCCTCGGGTTTTGGCCCTGAGTTGATTGATAGATAATGACATATTTTTAGTCATCTTGAGGAACATTTTGAAAGCGATCCTCTATTGTGAACGGTCTTAGTTTTGTTTTTTTATTTTTACCGAAATACAATGGTATAAAAAATTTCTTAAAAGATATGTATGTAACATTCATTTGAAAAGATATAAGAAAAACGAAAGAAAAGAAGAAGAAAAAGTTTGGAACTACTATGGAATTTCGCTTCATCAAGCAAAATCCAAACATTATTTTACAATTATAGAGTGCATTTTGGTTTGAGAACAAGGAATTATTTAAATGACATATAACAAAAATTAATTAGATGATTCCTATAATTACTATACTAAGTAATTTAATAATTCTACTTGATCATAAAATTAAATAAATTAAAAAATACTTTTTTTCTCTATAAAATAAGATTTTAGAATAGCAGCTTCTTAAATAGATAAATGACGTTTAATTAAATAAATTAAATAATTATTAATAGTTATTGAATTAAATAAATGTAATACTTCTTAATAATCATTAAAATAAAGAAACAAAAAAAATAAATAAATAAATAAATAAATAGTATATAACAATTAATATTAAAGTTAAAATTACATTTTCAGTGTTGAATTTATAATATTGTCGATGAAAGCTAACAGATGGCGCAACATGTCTGAACTAAAAATGTAAGAGCAAACCTAGATTCAGGAGAGTTTCTGATGGAAACTTTTCTCTTCTGAGAGCGCAAATCAAGTCTCCAAGCGAAGACTGAATTTTAAATTGGCATCGTTTCAAAGAGAAAAACATTCAGAATTATGTGTAAAAATAAGGGTAAGTACCAATATCTTTTTTTTTTTTTTTTTTTTTTTTTTTTTTAATGGAATAAAATGTATTGTATATGGTACATTAAAAAAATCACTTCAATTACTTTTATGTAAAACAAAGTTTTGGTATATATTGATATATTGCTTTATAATAAAACATTATATTATTTAACAATATAAATTAACAGTTTTTCTGTAATATTATTTGGCATTATTGTTTAAAGTGGCTTCATAATTTGCTAAGAATCATTGCAAAAAATATTTGCAAATTTAGGAATTTCTTACTTGCAATTTAATTAATAGTTAAATAATATCTTGGTATAAATTAAATTATTAAATTTTTAAAAGTATTTTTTTTTTTTTTTTTTTTTTTTTTTTTTTTTAGTATTGTTTAATATTCTTATATTGGGGAAAAAACCCACTGAATTGTTAATTTTTAACTTTTATTCGATTAGAAAGAGAAACAATAGGTGAAAAACAGTAAGACATTTTTTAATTAAATTTATGCACTGATTTTCATAGACGCGGGCATGTAAAATGAGGTAGGAAAGATATAGCTATTAATATTTAACTATTAATATAACTCTAGCGTTTAATATCCAAAAATGGAATACTTCTGTTTTTTATTTTATTCGTTTTCTGATTGGTCCATGCTTTTGTCTAGAAATGAAATACTTCTGTTGCCACGATGACAGAAAAAAAGTATTAAAAACTACAAAAAAGTAATAACCCAATGACAAATTTAGATACAGGTTTCAAACAAGCTGCACTTAAAAGAAAATTTTTTTTTTTTTTTTTTTCTGTATTTGACGGTGTAAAAATTAAAAATGTGCAATATTTAGAAATTTAAAAATTTACATTACCGAAAATTGTTAAACTGAAATTTCATTTAATATTTGTTTACAACTAGCCCAGAAATATTAACGTGATTCTAAATGTCCATGCATATTAATGTGACTCTATTATTCTGTAAGCTGCTAAGTATGTGTAAGCTACGTTGTGATCATCATAAAAATGATGTTATTATTGTTTTTTTTTTTTTTTTTTTTTTTTTTTTTAAGAAATCATTTATGTCTAAAATTTGAGTCTTTGAAAATATCATTTTCCAAATAGTCGTTGTAATTTGTTAAATTACAATTTTTTTAATAGGGGGGATATTATTTATTTATTTATTTATTTTTAACTATTTGGAAAATAATTTTGTCCTCGGTAGAGAATTGGGAAATCTAAAATATATCTGAATTTTTTTCCTTTTTTTTTTTTTTTTTTTTTTTTTTTTTTTTTTTTCTGTGCATTGTACAGATAAAATTTTAGTAAGCATACTTCTTTACATCTGTATATATAAAGTTTTTTTTTTTTTTTTTTTTTTTTTTTCAGTATTACTGTGTATACGTCATTGAATGCATAAGTCATTGTGTTCAGCAGTTGTGTGCAGTCAGCACTGCACTCTGAAGAAAAAAAAAAAAAAAAAAAAAAAAAAAAAAAAAAAAAAAAGCTGTAAAATTACTCAATTTGAGTGTTTGCCCTTCAATTTTTACGGGAACAGCCTTATTTGATGAAAAATACTCTGATCTACTGAATAAGCTGTCTTATCCTTGCATACTTACAAAATGGCAATTCGCATATTCTTACAGTTCTAGCCCGTCTGTTAGAAAATTAACTGTAGGACTCCATGTATTTTCCTTCTTTAAGGGTGTGTTTCAATTCAAACTGCTTATTTTCCGATTTATTTTTGATTTCATTTTTTCTCTCATATGCATCAAACTGGCAAATTATCTTATTTAGAAAGTACACAAGGTGCCGTAAATGTCAATTCTTTGATAAATGCAGAAAATATTGCAAAAAAAAAGCAATCAAAAACGGCATTTTGAACTGATTTTCCCCTAGCGGGAGATCTGTAAACGAGAAAAAGGGTCATACTGAGAAGATAATTGTTTACAAATCAAATTCTAATGAATTGAGCGTAAAAATACATCACACGGCACCTTGTACATCTCTTCAAAAATGCCCTCAGTAAGTTTTATGTTTCTACCTTCAAAAATGTGTCTGAAATTGTATCGGAAAATTTCGAGCTGTTGAAGGTGGAAAAGCGTTTTTTCGAATACACCCTTAAAGGTGTAACCCTCCATTTTAATCGTGTTTCCAAATATAATGTCATTTAACCGTAACATATTTTTTATGCGATTCCAAAATAGGGATTCTGTGATAATTATATAACATGCTTACGTGCTATGGAACAGTAATTAAAGTTTTACCGTGTTTTAAAGTGCATTATATCCTGTTTTACGGGGTTACACAAAATGATAGGCATGGATTTATTTTTTTTTTTTTTTTTCTTACGGTTTATGATTGGAATTTCTGCTGCCAGCCTCTGCCCGTAATTTTACAGGAATATTTTTAACAATAAGCTTTTTGAGCAGTGAATTTAAGAACAGCTTTAAAGGTTTGTGTTCGGAAAAACGCTTTTCCACCTTCAACAGCTCGAAATTTTCTGATACAATTTCAGACTCATTTTTAAAAGTAGAAGCATAAAACTTGCTGAGGGTATTTTTGAAGAGATGTACAAGGTGCCGTGTGATGTCATTTTACACTCAATTCATTAGAATTTGATTTATAAATAATTATCTTCTCAGTATGACCCTTTTTTCGTCCACAGGTCTCCCGCTTCGGAAAATTCGGATCAAAATGCCTTTTTTGATTTGCTTTTTTTTGCAATATTGTCTGCATTTATCAAAGAATCGGCCATCACGGCACCTTGTATACTTTCTAAATAAGGCAATTTGCCAGTTTGATGCAACATGTGAGCAAAAATGAATTTAAAAATAAATCGGAAAATAAGCAATTTGAATCGAAATACACCCTTAAGATGAAAATACACGCACATAATTTTTATTTTTATTTATTTTTTTTTTTAAAAAAGGGGTGCGCGATAAAAAACATTTTAAATTATGACTTTTTTGTCACAGAAAAAAGAAAGACTAAAAACTTGAAAAACTTGAATTAGCACAGTGATTAACTTTAAAATGAAATAATCTCTGAGAATGGTTTAGAAAAATTAAGTTTGAAAGGTTAAGAGAGGAAAACGTTCAAAAAATTTCTAAATTAAGATTTTTGAAACATCTTTATAGGAATAAAAACTTGAAATTTGAAATGGTAAGGTTACTAGGAGTTTTTTAGGAAACTGGGATGTCTACAACTTTTTATGCAACTGCAATCCGGATTACAGATAAAATTTTAGAAAGATTTTTGTAATTTTACTGTATCCTTTTGTAAAGCTTCAAGTTTCTGCAGCTTTATAAAATCTAATTTTGTAGATTTACATTTTTTATACAATGTACAGATAAAAGTTTAATAAACATACAGATATTTGTATATACATCTGTAGAATTACAGATTTTTTTTTTTCTTCCAGTGTGCGAAATGCAGAATTACGATTTTTATAGAATTGTCGAAGACAGAAACTTGAAACTTGTGATGCCTGCTATTTTGATGCATTTATTCGCACAGATCAGTTATTAAAATAATAATAATAATAATTTAAAAGGGTGTATAGGTCAAAAAGACTTTGTAAATTTACGGCTTTTGTGATACTAAAGGGACTATAAACTTGAAATTTAGCACAGCGGTTACTTTTAATATACAAATGTTCGTTTCTTTCTAAATAATAATAATAATAATAATTAAATAAAATAAAAAAATAGAAATTTAGAAAGGATGAAATGAGAATAGTAAAACATCCAAAATTACGATTTCTGTGATATTTAAAAAAATATTTTTTTAATTAATTCGACATCCATTGCAAATTTAAATGATATATTTGCCATTCTGACCACAAATCACTAGCAGTCCAATCTATGTGTTATTCCAATAAGTAATGTCTTTGTTTATTTATTACATTCAAATTAAATTAACATTATTTAAAATTAATCAAAAGCACTTAAAATGTGGAGTTTACATTTAAATGTTTAGTTGTATAAAAGCCTATCACTGTAAAAAAATTTTCCGTTAAAAAACGGAAATAGTACTGGTAATCTAGACGCCAGTACTACTTCCGTTTTTTAACGGAAAAAAATGTCCGTAAATTCCAAAAATAGTTCCGTTTTTTCGCGAAATATTTCCGTATTTTTTTAATTTTTTCCTTATGTAAAAATTTTCGTTTAAAAAGTTAAAAGAAATTTTCAAGGACTATCTAACATCTTTGTGATTTTTATTCTTTACTTTTCAAAGACACATTAATATCAGGGATACATTATATACAATTAATTTACACAACAGTGAAGAAATGTTACATACCTTCCATGGGGTTCGAACCCGGGGCCTCTTGTGTCGTAGCTTGCAGTGTAATACCATTACGCCAGAATTATTCAAACGACCCTTTCAAATATCTTTAGTTATTTCGGATACATTTCGTAAAGTAAAGATAAAATTTTGAACGCAGGTTTTTTTTTTTTTTTTTTTTTTTTTTTTTTTTTTTTTTTTTTCTGGTAAAGATAATATTTTTCTATTGAATGGATAATTCTAAATGTTTTACAGATTTTCTTAGCATAATTTCGAATATTTAGCTTATTAATTTTGGCTTTATGTATATAAAAATTAGTTTTTAAAACATTACATGCATGAAAGAATTATTGATAGCTTCAATCTAATATTTTTTTCTCTTTGCTATTTTTTTAATTATTATTATTATTATTATTATTATTATTATTATTATTATTATTATTTACAGTACGTCCCAGTACGTATTAATAATTTGCAGTAATTATACAGTACGTCTCTCAAAATTACGATTGAAAATGAGTGAAACCTTTTCATTATTGCCAACAAGAGATATTTATAACAAGTCAGATAACTTTTATTCTTTTTATGGAACTCGTTATTTGTAAAAGCACAAAACTTAAAATTTTCATTTGTTTTTTTTTTTAAATGTCGAGGACTGAAAAAATAATTTCACATCATTACATAAAAATAGTATTTGAA
This sequence comes from Maratus speculifer, assembly GCA_964019185.1. Classification (NCBI taxonomy): domain Eukaryota; kingdom Metazoa; phylum Arthropoda; class Arachnida; order Araneae; family Salticidae; genus Maratus; species Maratus speculifer. Next base: position 362,735,015 of record OZ025292.1, read on the forward strand.
CAGAGATTTTAGTATTAAATAACTTAAACGATGTTTACATCAGAGGTTATTACATCATCTGTGCTGCACTATTCAAACATACCTGGAACATTTTAAGGCTGTTCTCACATTGCATACATTATTACATCTGCACGAAATAGTTTTCATTCGTAAATGCGTGAAATGTACTAGCTTCTTTATTTAGATAAAAATTGAAACTTCAGTATAAATGGAAGAAAATTTAAATAGTTATCCAATAGAGATGATTATTTTTTTTCGGTTTAATTAGAAAATACATGACTGCTTCTTAAACGTTAATTATATTCAGTGGCGCCAACTTATATGGGCTCATGTGACGCGAGCCCACCCAATAATTCGATCTCTCACACACCCAGTTTCACAATTTCAATTGATTTAATTCCTATTTATTATTATTATTTAAGGGTGTATTCCGATCAAAACAGCCTATTTTCAGATTTATTTTTGAATTCATTTTTGCTCTCAAATGGACCAAACTTAAAAACTCCAATATGTGCCGTGTTTATCGATATTTTGGTAAATGTACAAAATATTGCAAAAAATCTGTCAAATTTGCCCATTTGAACAGAAATTTCCGAACCTGGAGATCTGGGAATTTAGAAATGATCGAACTGAGAAAATAATTGTTGATAAATCAAACTCTAATTAATTCAGTGAAAATTACACCACACGGCATCTTATACATCACTTCAAAAATTACCCCCAGCAAGTTTCATGTTTCTACTTTTAAAAATGAGTTTGAAAATGTATAGGAAAATTACGAGCTGTTGAATGTGGAAAATTATTTTTTCGAATACAACCTTAATCGTTGAAATGAAATTTTGTTTTATTAACTTACTCAAAATAATTTTGTTTGAAAAATAGTAAGGACATAAATTATTCTGACAAGAGCACTGAAAAATCCTTTCAGGGGATGTATAGGTAAATTTCTCACGAAAATAATTTTTTTTGTGTCTCTTTTGATGTCTTGAATGAATAAAGTACTTAGGTGACTAAAATATTACATGCTTTTCTTGTCATTGAGATTTTTACTCTTTCAATAGTTTGCAATTGCAATATTATTTAAAATAAATGTAAATTTATTATATAATAATATAAATACATAAATAAATATTTATACACTGTAAAACAATCCTTTAAATTTACGGCGCAGCAATGTTGCCAGCAGTTTTTGTCGTAAAAATTGCGTTAAAACTAGATGTAATAAAAAAATTTATATCTAATTTTACTGCAATTTTTACGGCTGGCAGAATTGCTGCCAGCAGTTTTTGCCGTAAATTTAAGGGATTTATTTATTTATTTATTTTACAGTGTATATATTGTTATTTAAAACAAATAAACACAATAATATTAATAATACATAATATTTATAAGAAAGAACTTATAAGAATATGATTTTATAAAATTATTTATAAAATCATAATAAACATAATAATTTAAAAAGTTGCTTAGGAAAAACATAATTAAATTTAAAATTATCATCTTTAATTTTTTGCTTATTTCATTTCTCCACACACATACACACCAAGAAAAAAAAATATGTGTGTTATTTTATTCAAAAATTTTTAAGCCCACCCAATATTTTTTAAAAGTTTGAGCTACTGATTACATTAACTCCTTCTAAGTAGAGCAAGAACAAACAAAAACGATGCGTCAAGCATAGATTATAGAATCCCACATTCAGAAAATGCTGTAAAAAATTTTCACCGTTTCTCTGAAACATGGATTATCTAAATCTATAATTAAATTATTTAGAAAACGCATAATCCATTCGGAAATTCAATTTTGGCGTATAAAATTTATAACCGAAAAATATCTTAATTCTTTTGCGCAGTCCTGTATATAATCAATATGATCTGTATATTGCTACCATTTCATGCTAAAATTTAGTTTAGTAAGAAAGCGCATAACACAGTTAAACTCCTTTTCAGTAATTTCCGTGAATGCACGGAAATGTACTCGAATTCTTTTGTGCAACTCTGGATATGATCTATAGAATTTATGCATATCAAGTAAAGTACAAAAAATTATGTTAAATTTAAAAACATATACTGCAACAGAAAACGCATTTTTTAACAATTATTGCTCATAGGTATATATGTAACTAATTTTTGTGTGCCTCCCTGTAAATGAATGCTATGCCCACCATATTCTTTACTAAGCATCTAGAAATGCATTTCAGTGATGTATATCAATCTAAATATGTATGGAATAGTATAACACCATTAAAATACACATACTGCTATGGGTTTTTCTCCGTGAATCAGTATAATTTTTTTGAGTGCGTCTGTGAAGGAGCTGTAAATGTTAATACACACTACATTTTCAATAACGAAGATGATATAGTAAATCTCAATAACATATATCAATTACATGGAAGTATGATAGTATTTATGCGAGTTAGACCATCACAACGAAATAGATCGCCAAATAGTCAATCTTCTTTAAAGCTAGACAAACCAAATTGATAGACATTTTTCAACTGTGTAATAACATGTTAAAAAATTAATTAAATCATGTACATTAATTAAATACATATAAATATTAAATTTTCTAAACTAAAAATCGTTGCTGAGTACATAAAAAAAGATTCGAACATCCTTAATTATTTTACATCATGTAAATAGAATTGTAATTGGAAATTGCAATTTGTTTGTTTTTCAACCTCCCTCCCCTTTCATTTCTAACTTGTAAAGTTAGATTTTTTGCTTATAAAAAGACGTTTTTCAACAGAAATAGATATTTAGAGATTTTAGAGATTTTAGAGATTTTAGGATCTTTCTTCCCCGAAAAATTATCTAACTAACACTGCAAGTTCCATCGAAATACATTCAGCAGATTATTTAAAAAAGGTAACTTTTTGTATTAGGGTTCATCTTCATGTAGAACTTTCTCCCCATTGTTGTATAATTAAGCAATATAGAACAATATGTTGCATTCTAAAACTTTTCTTAAAATATTAGCTAACTAACAATGCCATCAAAATCCATTCAGCAGAACTCAAGTTATAAGCAGCCTGTACAAAGTTCTCATTTGCATATAATAGTATATAAAGAAGATCCTTCGAATTTATAGAAATTTTTATATTACTATGAATGCTTACTATCCAAAATTTTGTAATATTTTTGAATGGATTTTGTTTAAGCACAATAAAAAAGAAGTACTTTTAAAACATTTAAATTTTTAAAAATTCTTATAAACAATAATTTTATAAAATCAAAATAGAGATTAAAAAAATTCCTGTGCTTAAACGTAAAGAAAAAAAGAAAAGGGGGGGGGAGAGAGAGAGAGAGAGCAATTTGAGCAATATTTTTTGCAGTCATATTAAAAAATTAAATATGCTGAAAAATTTTAACTTTTTACTTTTAACTTACATTTTTTAAATATATATTTTAAAAAATAACTCCATCGAAAAAAGAAAAGAAGGAAGGAATTATCATAAAATACCGATTTAAATCGAACGATTTTAAAATTATATGGATAAGATTAATATAAAAGATTTCAAATTAAAAGACCTTGATTAAATATATTTTTTAAGATTATTGCTAAATTTTTCATATTATTTCATTTGCAAACCTATATTTTTAAGTTAAATTTATTTTGAAAATATGAATTATGACATTAACATGATGACATTTTAGATAATCAGAAATTACAAATATCTAATCCTGTTTGCTATTTACACATTTCGGGATATCTTTTATTACAATTCGTTAATCACTACTTTTTCTTTTTTAAAAATTTATACTGTTTCAAATTTTGTTAAAAAATCACTTTTACTATTTGCGATTTATTAAATAGATATTGATGCATGTGTCTTGGTCTAAATTTGTATTATCTTTTGTGTTTAGGGAAATATTAAAATCCTCCTGATAATTTAAAGAAATGCTTATGCGAGAATTAATCGCAACAGTGTTATCACCGCGTATTCTTAATAACCCAACCATTGGTGAAAAAACTATTCCAATAAAAATAATTCAATGTAGTAAAAATCCTTCAAATATTGAGTATTTTTTAATCAATTTTGAGTACCCATTTATTTCAATGCACTATTTATTTTCTCAATTTAGCATTTTCAGCTGCATAACTAAATTTTTCATTCAGAAATAACAAAAACGTTTAAATTTTAATATTGTTATTTTATCATGTTCTTTTTCTGTAAAATATGTCTGTTTAACATGAAAATCCACACTTCAGGTGGTCCTCGAGGAGGTTATTCAATATTTTTGCTCTTGGTTATTGTGTTTTTCTAGATTTAGAAATATTTGTCTTCTTTTACAATTCAACAGTTGCAAAAATGAAATATAGACTATTTTCATTTTAACATTTTTAGAGCAGAAATTCTTGAAAAAGAAAAAAAAAATTGCTGTAACATTGACAAAGTTAAGATGAAATTTGAAGAAAAATGCAATAAAAAATCCTTTAATTTTAGATTTTTTTTTCCTTTTTTTTTTAGATTATAATCTTGACTTAAAATCATTCCCATAAAACGAAAAAAATATCCTTACATTTTTTATTTGTGCTTTAACTTTCACTCTATATTTACGGAAATTCGTCGCTTTAAGAGGCTACTTCACTCAAATGAAAAGACCCGTTCGCTAATGCTAATCCTATGGGAGAAATTTATAAAGATATCTCGGTTGCATTTTAATATTTTTAGATGATTCTTTTTGCATTGGATAACGCAGATAGATCTGAATGGAGGTCTTTTTTTAGTTTTTCGATTTTGGTTGCAGATATTTTTTTATGGGGTTGCTTTCGCTTTCCAAACCGATTCCGAAAATGAAAGCGTTCTCGTAAAAAATAACTGTCAACAAAATGAAAAAAGTAACTAACGGCATGCATACAGATTGATCTCAGATATCCAAAGCTAAAAAATCATTTAAAAATGTTGAAATGCAACCGAGATATCTGTATAAATTTCTTCCATAGGATTAGCATTAGTGAATGGGTATTTTCATTTGACTGAAGTAGCCCCTTAACCGTTACTTTAAAATGATTATTATTGTAATAACATTCATTCGTTTTACATGGACACAAAAAACAAGAAGGCCGGTATGCAGAAAACGAAATGAGGCGTGTTTGCATTGTAATATAATGAGATTCATGTTTTTATAAATATAACAGTTTTACTTTTGATTAATTTAAAAAAAAAAATTGCATCTTTTCGAGTTGATGAGTTCTATAGACCTGGTGTTGATCTCATCGAAAATTCAAGTACAAAAAACGAAAAATATAATTGAATAAAGTTTGTTGTAACAAAATTTCTACAAATTTATCTTTTAATTTTGATACTTTTAATTTGTTTGAAAATTTATGCAACTTTTAAATCCTTCCGATAAAAATTTCTTTGTTATTATTATTATCATTACAATGTAATTGTTGCATTGTTCACTTTTTTCAATAGATTATTTCAATTTACTATAATTTACAGCATTTACTTTATTTACTATATATGCTGTATTTTTCTTTCTTTCTTTTTCTTTTTCTTTTTTTTCTTTTTTTTTATGTAAATACTATATTCACATTACGCGGATTAAAATAATAAATGTTTTTTAATCTACAACAATGTATTTTGAACTGTAACTTCACTTCAATTCAAAATGAAAAGATAAAATAAACTAGCAAAAGCCATGCTTTGTTTGGATTCGCGAAGCATTATTTCATTAGTTATTTATTGGAAAGTAACCTTTATTTTTATATTATTTGATACTACTTGATTATCCTGTCGACCAAATAGGTACCGCCAAACTAAAAGATTAAATGCTAATGATGATGGTAAAAAATATCACATTCACATAACATTAAACTCGTATCAGATGTTCGTTATGCCATCAAGTTATTTTTATTATGAAGTTTTATTTGTATTCTTACTAATGTTTCATTAATTTATTTGTTCTTTCATTATTTAAAATAAAAATTATACCAATTTGTTTAATTTGGTCAATTGTTTGGCGATTTGTATAATTTGGCGAAATTGATTGGCGGGATAATCAAGTAGTATCTTAATTTTAATCCTGAAATTTGGCATTATATTTTTGGTCGACGGGATAATCAAGTAGTACCCAAAAATGTATTGTGTTATAGTATCTATGGAATGAGGTAATAAAGTACGAATATATTCAATGACATTAAATGCGGTTTACGTGTTTAAAACGTCATTAAGTGTTTTTTATTTAGACTTTTTATTTCTATTTTTATTAATATTCTACTAATTATTTGTTTTTTTGTTGTTTAAAATAAAAATTATGTCAACATGTATAATTTGGCTATTAGTTTGGCGATTTGTATAATTTGGCGAAATTGGTCGACGGGATAACCCAGAAGTACCAAATTTTTTTGTGCATTTTCGAAATTTAAAGCATTTTTCCGAGTACATGCATTCTCTATCAGAAGAGATTCGTCATGTCGTCCTTTTTGGCACAGATGTCGTATACTAACCACATTGGCGCTATTTTTTTTCAGACGCCAGTGTCATATATACACCGGAGTACTTAATTGGCGACAAAGTGTAGTTATTTTGCTTGACATGGTAACCCGGATGTTGTTTATTTATTAATAAATTGTTTATTTACTTTTATTTTCTTTTTTTTTAATTATATAAATAGTTTTGTTCCACAGGTATTAATTAAACTTTTTAAAGTTTATTGTTATTCCCTTTTTAAAATATATATATGGTAACTGGTATTCGAAAACCAGGTTTTTGCCAAATTGAAGTCGGAAAAATCGCGCCGATATGGTGTGTATATGACATCAATGTCGTCGTTTTTTACGCTGGTATCTAACCTCTTGCCTTAAAGCTATATCGTATTCGCATTCTTTTCATCCAGAAAGTATATGTTTCCTTGGCATTTTTTATAATTGAACTAATACATTCTATAAATTGTTTTTAAACGGCAAATTATTTAAAAATATTACTACATATACCAAAATAATAATATATATGTTTCATTTGGTTTAATTTTCAATATTCGAATTCAAATAACTCTTAATATAATGAATTTAACAATTAATTTTATTTGTTTACCATTTTTTGTTGCCACTTTACGAAAAAAAATAAAAATAAAACACAATATAATTCTTTTAATAAGCTTAAGTGACATCAGCGTAAATGATTTTTTGGAATAAAGAAAATACATTTTATTTATTTAATTAATCATGGTTTTATCTACAATTGTTAACTCCATGAATTATTTATTCTTCTGAAAATATGCATGCTTTATTTCTTATTTCTAAAAATGCGTCCGTAATGAAAAAACATGTAAAATAAATTAATTAAAATAATAATTTTTTTAAAAGTTATTCTATAAAAAAAATTATATTGTGCAAATCTACAGATCATAATTTATATTTGTATTTAATTTCAAATCAAAATATTGAATAGTTTTTTTGCAAAGCGTACGACAAAATGTAATTTGAGTGGGCTAGTAGAGGATTCGCTTCGCTCATCCTAATTAAAGAAAAAAAATACTGCACTGTCATTATGATTAGAAAAGCTGTCTTTTATATTTAACCTTATATTTCTAACAAAGAAGAAAATATGGCTCAATACCAATTATTTCCCAATGGTTAATTGCGTTGTTCTAATATGGGTTTCCTAGTAATGAAAATAAAGTAAGTCATAAAATAATGTTAAGTAATACAATAAATGTTAAGACGCCGTCCACAAATATATATTTAAACAATTTGCTTTAGTATTTTTCTTTTTTTCTTTCTTTTTTTTTTTTTTCAATGAAAAGCTATAGACCCCTTGCATTGACGTCACAACAACGGCTATTCCTCTAATCTGGTGCACATCTGGAGCCCAAACAAAACATTATAACTCCCCGTTTGCCGTTTAAAGCATCCGTGGTCTTTCTGTTTAATTTTGATTTTTCACATTCTTGCATTATTTTTCTAAATACTTAAAAAATGAAGCGCAAATTACTATTTTTATAAATGTGAAAACACACACTTGCCTTATGTTTGTGCGCCAGATGAAGCATGTGACGTCACGTGCAAGGGGTCTATAAAAGAGTTTATTTTATTTATTTTTTGCGATTTTTTAAAAAATAAAATCGTATTAATTCTTTTTATGTCTTTAAAACAGTTAAAAAAGAAATGTTATACTTTACTTTTCATTATGATTTTAAAATAATATTTGGCTTATTATTACTATTATTATTATTTTTAAAAATCTCTTAAGGGTGTTCTTAAATCAAAAAAGGGCAACTTTGGGACACATGCATTAATTTATTTTTGTTCGGAAATGCATGAAAATAGCAGGTATTGTTATTCAGAAACTGTCTAATTGCACCCATTCTTTTGTTTTTTAAAAAACACAATATATTTTTCATAACAAGCCTTCAAAGTTGACACTTTTGAGCATATTTCCCGACGAAAGCAGAAAAACCGGTCGAAAAGGAGGAGAAAAACGGGTGATTGCGTCATCGAAATAGCTTATAACTCGATAAGTAATTTAATTATCATAAAATGGAAAAATAGGTTCAATTCGAAATCGCTTTCATAGTCAGGCATTAAAATTTTATAACTTTCTGTTAAAAAATGAATTTGTAAATGCGTCAAAACGTTTTTCGCTTGTTGAGCGGATCAGTTAAGAACACCCTTGAAGGATGTTTTAAAATGAAAAAATCTATTTTTAATTTTAATATTTTTTAGTCCATTCGCATTTTAAGATTGGCACATAAAACATATCCGAAATATAATAACAAAACTATTATAAAACTGACGTTTATCTAACTTATAAGGAATAAAGGAAATTTATTTTAATGCTATGTAGTAACCCTTTATTTGAGTTACGGTAGACAATCATACAAATAATTTGAAAAAGTACACGTGTGAAAAAAACATGCTGGTATCCCTAGAAAAATAAATGAATATATAAAAAATAAATTAAAATAATATTACAACAGAAATATAAAAATCTTGCAATAAAGAAGCAATTATTACTTATAATACTTTTTTTCATTCATGTAATATTTTAAAGAATCAATTTTTTCTTGTATAAAACATGAAAATAAAAAGCTAAATATTCAAAATTATGGAAATATTGAGAATTGTATACTCAGTCAAAAAAATATTATCTCTACGAAAGTATATTACCTTTATTATAATTCATTGAGGAGAAATCTATTCTACTTTTGCTGGTATCTTCAAACATATTCGTTTAAAAATTCACAAACAAATAATTTAATTTTTTTTAAAGCAACACATATTATTTTTTTAAATCAATTTTATTTTTTTAACTAGTTTAAGTAATAATAATAATAATAAAAAAAATCAATGACTTTTTTTAATGCAAAAATGTGGATCTAATTCATTTTTTACAACAATAATATTTTAGATTTTTTTTCTTTTAATTTTTACCCACTATTTTCTTTAAGCGTTATTATCTTTGAAAGATTTTTTAAAGTGAAAAATAAGAGAAAAGTAAGCAGAAAAAAATAATTTACTATTTAGAAGTGATTTTTTTACGTTTTCATTATTTTATTAATTTTGTGTGATATATTTTTAAACGATTAATTGTTTTTATAGCGCATTTACTAATGAAATAATAATTATAACAATAGCATTGTATAATAATAATAACAGCTTCGAAATAATACGACTCAGTTTACTTTAGATCATTTTTTTCCCCTCACAATTTGTTTCCAACCGTCCTGGGGTTCGAACCTGAGACCTATGGACTCTGGAAGTGCATCACAATATTACCAAGCTTCTGGAATTTGAAGAAAACAACTGCAAAATGATTGCCAATAAAAATCTCCGCTAATTATGAAGAGATGATTTCTCTCTTTCAAAATTATTCTAAATAAAAAAAAAAAAATTAAACTAAATTTTTTTCTTTTATATTTCTAAAAAAAAATTGCAGAAGAATTTTATATGTCTTTTGAATTACAAGTTTTGAAAAAAGATAAAAATATCTTTAAATATAGACATGGAAATTCCTGTAGAGATCTATATGTAAGTTAATTGTCTGTAAAATGATGACCGAGAAATTCGATGAAATGAGAGAAACTAGTGTAATTTTACAGAATCTCGCTTTTTTTCTGTATTTTTACAGAAATTTTTATCAGTGCAAGAACAAAAATTCATGCAACTGATACACAAGGTTGCTATGAAATTTTCAGAATACTGAGGTGACTTATGTAACTGCGATCCGTGTTACCGATAAAAATTTATTAGGATTACTGTAATTTTAGTAAGCACTTTTATAACGTTACAGATTTCTATAACTTTACAAAAACTAATTCTGCAAATTTGCATCTTTTTTTTTTTTTTTTTTTCTAAACAACGTACAGATAAAATTTTAGTAAGCCTACAAATTTCCGTAATTTTACATCTGTAGAATTACAGATTTTTTTTTAAACAGTATGTAAGTAACATACAATAGTTTACCGAAAGACCAAAAGAACGCGCCAAATAGCAAAAGAAGATTATGTAACTACTAAATTACATTATACATTTGAGGAATAACTCATTAATTTCTATGTGTTATTACGATATTTCAAAGTATTTTAATGCCTACAGAACATTTTTACGCTGTTAAAAATAAAATAAAATAAAATAAAATAAACGGACGAATCGAGACGCTAGTATAATTTACTGTTTTTAACGGAAAGATTCCCATAAATTCCAGGAAAAAAACGGAAATTTTTCTGGAATTTACGGGAGGTTTTCTGTTAAAAAAAGTGAATTGTACTGGCGTCCCGATTAAAAGTACAATCTCCGTTAAAATCGTCCGTTTTTTTTTTCTTATTTTTTTTTACGGTATACCTTCATGATGTAAAGTAAATAGATGACTGTAATCGGATAATTAAAGACAAAATTTCATTATTTGTTTAAAAATCGCCAAAAATTAAATTGGAAGAATAATAATAAATATATTTTTAGCTCTCAGGCTACCATAGCCTGAGAGCTTATGTGCCCGCCCGTTCTGTATGTACGTATGTTCGCTCGTGCGTCACGCGATAACCCATGATAAAAATATATGATTCACTTGAATTTTTGTATATAAGTATATCCTTATAAGGCGCTTCCCTGATTAGTTTTTGGAGTTCATTCGATATGTATAAGAGGGGGAACGGGGGCTCATCGCCCTCCCCTTAATTGATATAAATGGGTTTTCCATGCAGAATTATCAGTTTTCGTTCAAAATTGAGATATAGTATCATTCTGATGAGGCGCTTCCGAGATTGGCATTAAGTGTTCATTGGATAATTTATGTAAAGGGTTTTTTCATGCAGACTTATCAGATTTCGTTCAAATCTCTGAATAGTTTTAGAAATTTAATGGTTAAATATAAAAGAGGGGGATAACGCCTCTTAAATTATGTAAATGGGTTTTTATTATCAAGAATTTTCCGATTTGCTCTGAATTTTGGATACATGGTTTTTTAAATATGATAAAGCATGTCCGTGATCAGTTAAGGACGTTGAATGATTAAGTGTAAAAAGGGGAAATGGGAGGGGAGAGCAGTTTTCCTTCCTTTAATGTTATTTTTTCGAACGGAATTAACCCTTGAAAATATAAGTCTGTAATGTATAATTAGTATGCGTATTAGTAGCTCAATGCCATCAGTTTAACTGGGCAATATTATTTTTATTTATTTTTATTTTTGAATTGCCTAAAAGCAAGAATTCTAAAAATACCTTTGCTATAAATAGTAAATCTCACTGTTTTCAATATGTTTCATTCAGTTTTTCTTTTCTTCCCAAAAATATTAAGCCTGTAAAACTGTTTTTACCTTCATAACACTGCTGAATACACAAAGCAAAGATGTCATGCAAACTTCGAACATTTTCATAGCAAAAATATTAATATAAAATAGGGTAAAAATATAAAAGAATATGTATGGCAAAAATATAAACGCACACCAAAATAATAATAATAATAATAATAATAATAATAATAATAATAATAATAATAATAATAATAATAATAATAATAATAATAATAATAATAATAATGTACATAAATATGTAATTTCTGGATAATGATAAGTTCAAAAGAATGATAATAAGATAATGATACTAAATGATCATAATTTCTCGTGTAATAAGATCTTATTATTTTCTACAGATGGCATTTTTTAATTTTACCATCTTTTGTTCAAAACAGATACTTGTGGAAATTCAATGTTGTATGCATAATGAAACAGTGGTTTTCAAGAAATATATGATCTCACATATGACACATGTGAGCTCTGTCATTATAAGTAATCGAGAATCCTTATCTAAGGTATCCTGGTAACCGAGATTTTAATTAATTAATTGTATATATTGTTATTATTATTATTCACAGTAGCGGAAATTTTGCAGCATGGCAGTGAGTGTTTTGCAGATTAATCTAATAGCTGAAAAAGAAATGCTGATTTTAATAAAAATTGCTAAATTTTACATTGTCTCTAGAATATTGTGTCTCCCAGTTGTATGTGTTCCTTGTAAGTGTATATGTTGTTCGCTTTATGGGTTATTATTATTATTATTACTATTATTATTGGTAGTAGACATTGTTGGGCCACAGATAAATTTAGGATTTTTGACGACTATCACATAAAATTCTGCTAGTGGTTGTATTATTATTGTTATTATTAGTAGTAGTAATAAAAATAAATAAAAATAAAAGGTCAAAAAAGAAAGAAAAATCAAAGCGAAAATCAGTTTTTGCAAAAACATATTATATGAAATAAAGAAAAAGGTGTATAATTCAGAATTGAAAAGATTATGCTGCAATACGTTAAAATTCATGGCAAGATTGTAGCTTTTACATTGTGCTGTGCTGAGTTTAAAATCAATTATGCTAACTGAATACCAAAACGCACAATCCAATTTTTATACTTCTTTTTAATTAACTTATTAAATTAGCTCACAGGTTTGTATAATGGGAACATCATGTAAAATAAATTTAATTTAAAAAATTGAAATTGTAACTGTAATATGTACCAAAACAATATTAGAGTATATCATTATATTGTATATCTTTGTAAAATAGGATTTTAAGAATGTTGATTGTAGATCTATATTGTAGTTACTGTAGTTCAGTTTTTGTTTCAATTAATGCGGTTTTATGACGGGTTCAATTAACTATATTTATTGAGAGAAACTTGTATTTGTAAAGTTAATTGCGAAAATTATAAAATGTTTTCTTTATAACAAAGTTTTACCTAGCGGTGAAAATTTTGCTATCTATTTTTTTTTTTTTTTTGTTTCCCAAAGTGACTGACTCATAGCATTATTATTAATTCAGTGCCCACCATTGTTCCGTTAAGTCTTTTTATAAAGTGAAATCTAAAATCCGGCTTCTTGCAAATACCAAAACATATTTTCTTAATAGCATCAGTAAAATAAAATCGAAAAATTAAAGAAAAACTTCTGTGAACCGGAGGTCCAACGGTAGGCAACCTAACTTTTAAACACCAAGCCTATTCGTCGGCGAAAGGACCGCCCGTCGGGCCACCCCTACATCCGGGTACCGCCTTTCCCCCCGAGCGCGAAGGGTGGACTGCACGGAACTCTGAAGCTGAAACCAAGAGCGGCAGACAGTAGCTAAGTTCAGAAGGAGCAGAACCTGTAAAACGACGGTAGTTGCTCGAGATCTTTACCGAGATATCCTGTCGGATTTGCCGCTGATAGGAAGACAAGTTTCGGACGGCGAGCGCCGGTGTAGGCTTAACTTCAAGATGCCCGATCATATGGCCATAACAACAATTCTAGTTGACGGTAAGTGGGAAGATCTTTATAACAAACGATTTTCGTATTTGCAATGTGTCATAAAACATGCTTTTACGATTATAAATAAATATTTTTTCATTATATATTTATTTGAAAATAAATAATTTTTAATCTTTGTCAGAAAGAAGACCTGATTAAAAAGTACGCCTTCGCGGGGCAATGGCCTTACCTCCGCTTAATTTTAACAGGCTTTAAATTTAATATTTCTTGAATTTTTTTTATATTCTAAAATTTTTATGCAATTTGCATTCATAAAATAATTTGTTGATATATGGTCGTAAGTGACATACCCATATAAGAGGGAGGTGGAGGGGAGGGGGCGAGCAAAGGCTGTACGTAGGTGCGTTGTTTATTTATTTATTTTTATATACTTCATGTGATGATACTTTTTATTGCTTGTCTAATTAAAATTAAAATTTTATTTGAGTATAAGATAAATAAGTTTTTATAAAAAAAATTTCGTATTAACTATATTATTTCATATTCGTATTGTAAGACTTTGAAAATACTTAATTTTTATAAAAATATAGGAATTGGCTTCCTCGAATGAAACCATCCGGCTAGTTTTTTTCTGGTCTGATCAGGCCCTGCTTAGAAATTTAAATGTCTTTCACAAAAAAATAACAAAGTAACAGTTTATGAGCTTTTCGTACTTGAATTAGTCTTTGTAAACAATATGCGGTGATTGATGCAATTCTTTCACTCTTTGTTTAGTGAAAAGTAAGTTATTTTTGTGAAAAGTAATATAATTTTATAATCTGCGGAAGGATAAACAACATTTTGTAATGAAAGATTAAATTTAGTTAATCTAATTAAATCCAAACATTTATAAATAATAAATTCAATAAGCTGTTTAGTTACAGTTTTTCCTTTTGATTAAGTTGTTTTATTTACAAACTGCAGAGTTTAAATTTAAAACAATCATAATTTAAGTCAAAATTAAAAACAATTAATAAAGGTCACTTTAAATGGAATGGAATTAAATTTTATGAATAAGGATCGAATTTTATTAAAAGGAATAGTGTGAAGGGCCAGTTTTATTAACAGGAATTTTGTATACTAGCTAATTTTACTTATAATAATTTTACGAAGAAGCCTGTTTTATTAAGAACACGGGAGCATGTTTTATTAAATAGAATTTTTTGAAGGGGCCTTTAATAACCCTCCAAATTTTTCTTGTAATGTTTTACGAGTTTTTTTTTTTTTTTTTTTCCTTGGTACATAAAGATTTGACTGTCGTCTGCGAAACATAAAGTTTTAGCATCCGTGTTTATTAATGTTAATTTATTGAATCCATGAATTCATTTGAAAAAACTTTTCATACTTGATTTATACTCTCAGTTTTTATCGCCCCTATTTTCCATCACCCAACTCTGAAATTGTCTCTCACCACAGTTTTGTTCTATTCTACGACTTTATCTCCCATTTATAGACATAAAAGTTTGCAGTGTTTTCGCTGGAATAAACTTTTTTAATGTTACGCAGCCTGTTTTTGAGAGTAACGCAAAAACGTGGAGAAATCAGAATGAAGAAATTAGGAGGGGTGGGTGTGAGGTAAAATGAGTAAAAGAGTAATATTATACAAATTCTTTGCTTTAAAATTTTTCCTAACAATTTTTCATAACAAGCAATAACTTTTGTTTAATATTATGAAATCTTTATGAAACATGTAATAATGTGAGTTTAAAAACTGATTATAAAATGGGTGACAAGATAATTAACAATTATAGTATTGTCTAAATAAAATTAAAATGCGAGTGAAATATTATAATTGCATTTAGTTTTACAATGCCTGCTTATACTGTGGTAGCTCAATTATTTGTTTTATTGTGTTACGTAATGCTATTGTTTGTTTCATATGTATTTTTATTTTGCTGTAAAGCTGCATCAAGCAGATAGTTCAGCTTTTTTCAATGATTCTATGATTTCAGGATATCTGAGTGAGAAATGTGTGTGTGTAGGGGGGGGGGGGAATCTCAAAAACTGTATCAGCAAATAAAATAAACCGCAATGGCATTTGTTTTTAAGGGTGTTCTTAAATCAAAAAGGACTACTTTGTGACACATGCATTAATTTATTTTTGTTCAGAAATGCATGAAACTAGCAGGTGTTGTTATTCAGAAACTGTCTAATTGCACTCAATTTTCTGTTTTTTTTTTTTTTTTTTTTTTTTAACACAATAGATTTTCCATAACAAGCCTTCAAAGTTGACGTTTTTGAGCACATTTTCCGACGAAAGGAGAAAAACGGGCAATCACGTGATCGAAATAGCTTAGAACTGGATAGGTAATTGAACTATCATAAAATGGAAAATTAAGTTCGATTCAAAATCGTTTCCATAATCAGGCGTTCCAATTTTATAACTTTTCAATTATATAACTAACTATAATCAATTTTGTAACTAACTATAAAAAATGAATTTTTAAATGTGTCAAAACGTTTTGCGCTTGTTGAGCGGAGCAGTTGAGAACAACCTTAACCCTTTGCGGCGCAGGACAAATTCATTGCGAATCAGTGTTGAAATTAATGATTGACATCGGAACTTGAAAACAACTTTACTTGTAAATAAGAAAATTCTATATTTCACGCATTCAATAAACCTTATTTTAAAAAAAAACAAAATTCCGGTACCAATGTGGTGTTTGGGAAATTAAAATTAAGTGGTATATCTATAAAACAATCGCGCCGCAAGGGGTTAAAGGAATAAAAAAAGCGGCGTATGCATCTTTTTATGGGGCCATCCATAAATGATGTCACACTTCGAGGGGGCGGGGGGGGGGGCTTTCGAGAAATTGTGATAGTTTCTGACAAGGGGATGGGAAGGAGTAAAAAGATATGTGACATCACACATTATTGTTAAAATAAAAATATAAAAAAAAATTAAAATATTTTATGTTCATATTCTAAAGATGAAATCCAAAGCCAAGTATAATAACTTTCATTTGAAATTCCAAAGTACTGCTGTTTTCAATTGTACTTTCATAGTAATATTTTATTACTATTGTATATTAATTATAATTGTTGTTGTAAACTTTAATCTTATTTCACACAACATAGATTGATACTAATAATTTTTATTGTTATGCCTACAAATGTCATTAAAACATAGAGAGAAAGTTTAAAATTTTTTTTTGAAATTATGATTGGATAAAATAGTACTTTTGTTTCTCAACAGCAAGTATATATATATATATGTAGAATATAGCGTTATATGCGACAAGGGGAAGGGAGGGGGGGATATGGTGGAGTGTGACACTTTGAGACAAAAGGTGGGGAAAGGAGTCAAAAATATTGAAAAAAAGTGTGGCATCATTTATGGAGAGCCCCTATTTCTTTTTTCGGAACTGAAATTTGAACATTGAAATATGCATTGCAGCATTTTATTGTGGTCGTTGTTTTATTGATCCCACCTTAAAATTTCAATATTTTTTTTATTAAAATGTGCATTATTCTTTAGCGCATTTTATTATGTTTTAAGGGTGTATTCCGATCCAAACTGCCTTTTTTTTTCAGATTTATTTTCAGATTCATTTTTGCTCTCAAATGCACCAAACTTTCGAATTCTCTTATTTAGAAACTATACAAGGTGCCGTGATTATCAATTCCTTGATAAATGCAGAAAATGTTGCAAAAAAATGCTGTCAAAAACGGCGTTTTGGACCAAATTTTCCGAAGCGGGAGGTCTGTGAACGAAAAAAAAGGTCACGCTGAGAAAATAATTGTTTATAAATCAAATTGTAATTAAATCAGCGAAAAATTACATCACACGGCACCTTGTACGTCACTTCAAAAATCCCCTCAGCAAGTTTCACGCTTCTACTTTTAAAAATGTGTCCAAAATTGTATCTGAAAATTTCGAGCTGTTGAAGGTGGAAAATCATTTTTTCGAATTCACCCTTAAAAGATTTAAAATTCTTTTAGATTAAAAGCTAGTATCATGCACTTTAAACATCTTAACTGTGTTTTTCCGTTATGCAATTTTTAATTCATAGGATAATTTATTTATTTTTTAATATTAAATATTAAAATTTTCCGATGGACAATATAAATAAATATGTAAGGTGATCAAATATGAATTTCCATAAAAATTGTTTTCATAGTTATTGTTTTATGAATCGTTAAACATAAATGAAAAAAATCTGCCAGATGCTTAAGGCTGTTCTCAACTGCTCTGCTCAACAAGCACCAAAACATTTTGAAACATTTACAAATTCAATGTATAAAATTCAATGTATTCAATGTATTCATTGTGGACGCACGTCTTTTTTGCGCCTGACGAAGAAAGACTAAGTTCTTTCGAAAGGCCTTGCGCAGTTAACTTATTTTATGGTGTTTAAAGAAGTTTTTTTCATTTCAATTTACAAATTCATTTTTTTAAAATAAAGGTACAAAATTGGAAGGCCTGACTATGGAAACGATTTCGAATCGAGCTTATTTTCCCATTTTATGATAATTAAATTACCTGTCGAGTTATAAGCAATTTCGATCATATGTGTTTGTCCCGTTGTAAGACTGGTTTTTCTGCTTTCGTCGGGAAATGCGGTTCAAAACGCCAAATTTGACGGCATGTTGTAAAACATCTATTGCGTTTACTAAAAAAAAAAGGCCAAAAAATAAGTGCGATTAAATAGTTTCTGAATAACATCTGCTACTTTCGTGTATTTCCGAATAAAATTAAATTAAAACTTTAATTACTTTTTTGATTTAAGAACACCCTTAAAAGATTATTGTCATTCCGGTAAAGCCAGCTATAATTTTTCAAAAAGGCACCAGACAAAGTAGATTTTTTTAAATTCTTATGGAAATCATATTAAGCATAGGCATGTTCATTTTTTTTTTTTTTTCTCTAAGCTAAGAAGCATCATTTATAAACGTTTTTATTCATTACCAGAACAAAACAATAGGAATGTATAATAAAACATTTTTTTTTCTATTTCTGGGAAATTCAGCCTTAATTCTTATTTCTTTTTTTTTGGCTCATTTCCAGTGAAAAGTCCTCAAATTCTCTGATTCATCTTGTTAACAGCTTAATTGCGGATGTATTTTTCTTTTTACCTGTAACATTTTTGTGTTGATATATGCGTGATTTCTAGTTGTTAGATTAAATATTAATTATATGTTATTTTAATTTTGATATTACTTTATTATTGTTTGTATTGTTTGCCTAACAGCAGAGAAGAATTTTAGAATGTTACAGAACATTACAGATGCTGAAAGTGTTAGCCCACCAGTAATCAAGGGGTTCTGTTCCTGAAATTGGTAGATGGGAGGTGCTGGGCTCGAGGGTTCGAGCCTAGTCATGGCCTAATCGTTCGAAGTTTTCCGCGGTTTTCTTCGAAATTTAGATTTCCTTGCGTTAATTCGGGCCAGGTTCCCTTAGAAAGACCCCCCCCCCCAACGGAGAGCATCCCCCTTTAGGGCCTATATTCGTCGTTTTGATAATCCCCCCCCCCCCCCCCCAAAAAAAAAGGTTGAAACTGTTAACAGTCAGTGGTAGATAATATTAATGTTTTAATAATAATAATAATGTTATTGTAAAACTTTAGTCTAAAACTAATATTTACAAGCTATAGGATTTTTTTTCTTTCAAAATGAGAGAAAGAGTAAGTTGAATTGAGGTCGGAGGACGTTCTGTTTTCATGTATAAATCTATTAAATATTCAATAATGTTTACTTGAATACAAATCTTTGGTCCATGAAGTTTGAAAAATATTTTGCCAATATGTGCACTGTAAAAAATTGCTGCAATAATTTTACTACAGCAGAGATTTCAGACAATGTCCGTAAAAAAGCGGACTTTATTCCTTATATCAACGGACATTGCATTTACATTAACAGGTTTTACCCGTAAAACACAAAACATTACAAAAATTGACCGTTTATGTGAAAAAAGGTGACATTTTCCGTAAATTTACTGGATAATTCATTGTAAAGTACCGTAAATTTATAATTTTTTTTTACAGTGTGATGCAAAATATTACTATTTTTGCCAAACTTACTACAAAATAGATTAATTCCATAACTAATGCGTCATACATTTAAAAATAATGCATCGGCCTTTTTTTTTTTTTTTTTTTTTTAAATTCAAATGATATATTTTAAAAAATAAATACAGTCATATTTCGTTTACATGAACACGCTTAACGTGAATTACTTTTAACATGAATTGTTTTTGCAGTCCTCTATAAAGACGAATATAAAGATTTGATACTGATAACACGAATTACTGTTAACATGAACAAAATTTTGATTCTCCTTGCGGTTCATGTTAATGAGGTTTGATTGTAATTTGAAAAAGAATTTTTAACCCCTATAGACTTAACATTAGGGAGGGGGATTCGGAAACTGCGTGACCAGTGCCCTTAAATACTGATTGTATTGATAATACTGTAGATAGAAATCAATTCAACTGATTTTGGTATTAATCCATTGAGAGATTTTTCTTTCATTATGCAGAATTCTGCTCGCCAGTACTATTTACTGTTTTTTAACGGAAAAATTTCCGTTATTATTCCGTTTTTTTTTTTTACACTGTTTGTATTGGTTTTTACTGCGTATTGTGAAAACAATTCATGTTAAAAGTAATTCACGTTAACCATGTTAATGAGATTTGTCTGTATTTATATCATGGATTTTCTGATTGATGTCTGATTTGACGTACAACTTTTCCCAAACCTGTCATCCCAAATTTTAAATACTTTAAGAAACGACATCAGTTATAATAAATAAGATATTTAAAGTTTAATGCTTAAAAAAAAAAAAAAAAAAAAAAAAAAAAAAACGTAGAATTTAGTAAAACAGGCTTTAAAAAAGTATTTCATCAGAATCAGACCTCAACTCCTTCATAGTAAAAACAAAAATTTTAAAAATGCATTTAATAGATATTCTGCAATGGAATTTCACAATGGATTACAGGGGATTAAAAAACCTCGAGGGTCATTCATGCTTATTTCCATTAATCTGAAAAATAAATGAAAATTTCTAGGGGGGGGGGGGGAAAAGAAGGGAAAAAAATCAACTTATTTTTTCCAAAAAAAAAAAAAAAAAAAAAAAAAAAAATGTTATTTTCGAATTTTTTTAGCTTTAAAAGGATTCATTTGATAAATTGAAATTAATAGATTTAAAACATTTGAAATTATCCATTTAATAAATTTAAATTAATGGATTTAAGAAATTTAAAATTATCCATTAAAGAAATTTTAAATTAATAGATTTAAGCAATGCACAACTATCCACAATAAATAAATGTGCAATTTTACTTTCTAATTCACCCCCCCCTCCCTCTCCCAGAATTAAAAAAAACCATAGTAAGTTTTTATCGTATGAAAATGAAAACTTTTCTCAGATTTTACGCATGTTGCGAGCTGCTCTAAAAGATTTAACCTCGGTTGGTTTATGAAAATGTTTAAATTAAGATAAAATATACAAAAATTTAAAATCTAATTAATTTATTTAAAAAATCATCTTTGAATTAACTAAATTATTAGAATTTTAAAAAATTACGACGAAAGCTAAAACAATTTTAGTTTTAAAAATTACGTCAAAAGCCAGGTTTCAATCTTTAAATTTGATTTATTTAAATGTTTAATTTATAGAAAAACAATTATTTGTTGAGATAAAGTCATTTTATTTTTAAAGAATGTCGTGAAAGATATTAGAATGGAAACTTCT
The DNA here is from genome assembly GCA_964019185.1 of Maratus speculifer. Taxonomy (NCBI): domain Eukaryota; kingdom Metazoa; phylum Arthropoda; class Arachnida; order Araneae; family Salticidae; genus Maratus; species Maratus speculifer. The sequence continues at coordinate 362,756,437 of OZ025292.1, forward strand.
ATTAATAATATCGCAAGAGGAAAAGTTTGCCAGCTTTACTTTTGATTTACTTTAAGCCTTATTTAATTCTCGACGAAGAAATTGTTTGAAACATGTTAAAAACCATACATCCAAATAGAAAAGAGAAGGAAAAAAAAAAAAAGGGGGGGGGGGATAATGATAAGGATGAGTGTGTATGTGCACTGTAAAAAAACGGACGATTTTACGGAGATTGTACTGATAATTGGGATGTCAGTACAATTTATTGTTTTTTTTAACGGAAAAATGCCCGTCAATTCCAACCAGGAAAGGACGAATAAATTTCTGGAATTTATGGGCATTTTTCCGTTAAAAACCATAAATTGTTACCAGTAAAATCTCCATAGAATCGTCCTTTTTTTTTTTTTTTTTTTTTTTTTTTTTTTTTTCTTACAGTGTGTATGGTAGGAGGAGGGGGGGGGGGGGGGGTTGGCTATATCGATATAAGAAAAATGATAGAATCATTGTTTTGAAAACTGAATTATGAAAATGACTTTCGCTATTATATATAAGTAAGAAAAGAAAAAAAATATTATTTTGATTATTTTTTTTTATTATTATTTGTAAACAACCTCCATCATGAAATACTTGAATTTGGGGTGTTTTATTTTTGTCATTCGAATTTATCTCTTTTTCTTTGTGTGGGTGTCAACGAGTATTTTACCCTAAAAATAAATAAATTAAATTAAATTAAGGATTCTAATATTTTATCTCTTCAACATCATCGGTGACCCTTTTTTATTAAAATCATGAACTATCACAATACTCATCTCTGTTTCTCTTTTTTATTAAAGTTACTTTAGTTCGGCAACTTCTTGCCTAAAATTTAACTACACCTGCCTTTTTCTTTAACCCTTTCGGGTCTGATGTACTATTAATAGTACTTGTCTTTTAAGAAGTATTACTTTGTTTTAATAAATACTTTGGCTACTATTTACATGTAGTAATGTTAGTATCTGTCTATGCATTCACTATATGACTTCATTTATCTTTAGGCATTTAGTAATTAATAGTTATTATTATTATAAGCTTAATTTTCTGTGCTCAGTTTGCGATACTTTTATTTTAAACATATATTTCACTCATTAAATTTAAAATAAAAGTTACTTTCCTGAAAGAACTACTATGAGTAATAAAGCGCAAAATGTATTAGAAAGTTGGAATATTAGTTAAATCTTATTGTATACAATACAATCGAACCTCAAGGGGAATCAAAATTTTGTTCGTGTTAACAATAATTCCTGTTATCAGTGTCAAATCTTTGTAATTTGCCTTTATAGGGGACTGTGAAAACAATTCATGTTAAAAGTAATTCACATTAAGCGTGTTCATGTTGTTAACGAGGTTCGACTGTATTTTTTTAAACATCTCAAAAAATTCTTTCTTAGCCTATTGTCATATGAATATTAATTAAGGGTGTATTTCAATTCAAACTGCTTATTTTTAAATTCATTTTTGCTCTCACATGCATCAAACTGACAAATTGTCTTATTTAGAAAGTACACAAGATGCCGTAATTGTCGATTCTTTGATAAATGCAGAAAATATTGAAAAAAAAAGCAATCAAAAACGGCATTTTGAACCGATTCTTCCGAAACGGGAGATTTGCGAACGAAAAAAAAGGGTCAAACTGAGAAGATAATTGTTTATAAATCAAATTCTAACGAATTGAGCTTACAAAGACATCACACGGCACCTTATACGTCTCTTCAAAGATCACCTCAGCAAGATTCATGTTTCAACTTTTAAAAATGTGTCTGAAATTGTAGCGGAAAATTTCGAGCTCTTGAAGGTGGAAAAGCGTTTTTTCGAATACTCCCTTAAATAGTACGCAAAACAATAATATCCGTTAGCTTTCAGATTATGAAACATTTATTAAATACTCGTTACTCTATTTGGATAGCTAGTGCTAATGTTGTTAAAAACTGAAAAAAATATCCGACCCGAAAGGGTTAAGCTAAAAATAAATTTAAACATATTCCAATTAAATTCAAAACGCTTACATAATTTGAATGAAGTTATGAGCTTTTTCCCAGAAATCTGAGATCTTTACTCTTTTTTTCCCCCAGTTCTCACTCCTCACTCCCCTCTCTTTAGTCTTAGCACGTGACACGTAATATATCTGTCATTCGAGTTGGGGAGCGTTGGGCAAGGAGGAATCTTTCGGTATCCAGTGTTTATATTAAAGCCAGCGGCTTGTTTAGCAGCGGATGAAAAGTGGCTCGATTAACGCTTCCTGATAGCGTACCAAATAAACCGAAAGAAATATACGATTCCTGCAATACTATCGTCTCTGTTTATACGAGTGGATAAGATATTCATCGGTGTACGATGGATCTGGTTTGCTAGATTTTTATTAGCTCAGATTTCACTACGTTATCGTGTGAATTTTCTCCCCACTTTACACGAAATATCGTATTTTTCGACTTTCTGGAGTTTTGGAAGAAAATTTAAAAATGTCTTTTTTGATTCACATTTTTGTCATTTTTATTTCAAAAAATATCATTCAGTAATTTTTATTGAAGTATTCTTTTTTGGATAATGTGGACGAAATTGTATTTAATGCATTCTCCTATCTTAATTTATCTCTTCGGCAATTCTTAGTTGCTGTTCACCGTGGTGAACACAGTTGGCAATTATGAATTCAGCCTTTCACAATTCAAGCGAGGAAGAGTTTCAGAGACGTACTTTTAATACAGTAAAACCTCCATAACGGACACTCCCGAATAGCGGACACTTCTATTTAACGGACAGTTTTCAAATCCCCACTCCCAAAACTTAAGTTTTTGTATGTTTAACCTCTGAATAACAGACATTCCAAATATCGGACAGTAATTTTGGTAAAAAAGAATGAAAAATCATTTTTAATGAGGAAAAAAAATCATCTAAATTTATTATGGCAATGTGTCACAAATTTTGCGATCATAGATAAATGTGGGGATGGGCGTGAAAAAAATCCCCTCTGCCCCTACATTTATCCGTGATTACCTCCCCTCTCTCGGATTGAGCTTTTATGCTTTTAAGAAGCAGAAAAATACAATAAAGAGTTATACATTTTTTAAAAATAAAAGTGTGATACAAAAGGATTAAAACTACTGACAGAGTTAAAACTTCACATTGAAAAATAAATTAGTACATGTAATCGCAAATAAAAGCAAACTTTTGTAATAATTTTTTTTCTAAGAATGTAATAAATAAAGGATAAAGGTATGAACAATTTTATTTCAGTTTTAATGCTTTAAAAATTATTTTAATTTCAGGTTAATCACATAATAGAGATTTTAGGACATATTAAAATCGACTAATGAAACATTAAGCATCCTTTAGCAATTTTTCTATTGCTGAGGATTTCCCAACAGCGGACACCTCCGAAAAGCGGCTAATTTCCGTGCTCCCAAGGTGTCCGTTATTTAGAGATTTTACTGTATAATGAAAATCAGCGTTGAAATCAGAGACTTTTCGCCGGAAAGGACTTCTATAGCTACGGAGGGGGGTGGGGGAGATATTGCACTTTTTGACCATTGAAAGACCAAAATCTCACATTTTACCCGCCATCCCCTGAACTAGACACTGATGAGAATCCTGGTTAAAATTTTTTAAAAACTTTTCACTTCTTTACTGTTGTGGATAAAAGTGACCAATACTTAAAAGTGTCATTTCTTCTTAATTTATCTCTTTGGTAGTTTATTTATTTATTTATTTATTATTTTTATTATTATTATTATTTTTTTTATTCATGATAGATTTTTCATCGGTAGCTCTAGAACTGATAATTGCAAGTACAATTGAAATGAGTAAGTCCTGAGAAGTTTCCCGAGATATACTTTACAACAAGATTCCATGTTTCCTCCAATAACTCTTTTGGCAAACGAGCAAAGCTATCATACGAATCCAATTATTCCAACTGTGCGGAAAAAACGACCTTTTCTGGATTCGAACCCAGAATCTTTGTCTTACATTGACATCGCTCTACCGTTTGTGGTACTTCGGCAGGCAGCCGACGGGCATATTTCGATCACATAATTTTATTGGGTTAACAATAAGGTTATGTGAGTGAAATATGCCCGCCGGTTGTTAATTGGCCAAGTCAAAGGATCTAGATTCGTGTGAAGGATAGAGCATTTTTTCAATCAATTGGAGAATTTAAATTCGTATGATAACCTTGTTAATTAGTATGACTGAATTAAAATATTAAATAAAACGGCAAAGCTTTGTCTAACGTTATCTCATTTTTTAAAATTTGTCCTTTCTTTAATTTTCTCTTCGGTTTCCACCGATAAATGGTAACTTTAGAGATGATAATTTTGAGTTTATCCTACATAATTTATGCAATAAAACCTTGTGATTTTTTTTTTTTCAGAGGTTTACTTTTGATTATTATTACTCTTTTTGCCAGTGAAATGAGAAAGAGAATATTTAATAACCGAGCAAATGTAATACAGTAAAATGTTTGAAAGCAAAATTTGTATGTTATAAAATTCTACAGAAACTTTCTAGTTCAGAATTACAATGCAATTAACAAATAGAGTACTTGACTAGCTATACGCTATTAGATTAAAACCTATCTAAAGCGGAATATCGCTTTGACCCATGCTGTTTCGTCTTAAAATATTTTTACTAAAATTAATGTAGAAATAAAGCTGAACATAATGGCTGGTTTTCATAATAAGCGTTTTTTTTTTTTTTTTTTTTTTTTTTTTAAGATAAGAAATATATCAGAGCCATCACTAAAATGAAATAAATAAATGAAAATAAAAGTCAATATGAATAAATGAAAAAAAAAAGTTCTCTGCGAGCAACAAAAGGCTTTCACAAGAAAAATTCTTTTCCTTTTTATGGCTTTTATATTGCTTTAGTCTGTCAACTGTGTTCTAACAAATGATAAGCTGCATATTTTTTATTTATATCTTCAACTCCGCGATTCGTTTCCAGTAGACGTAACGATACCTTATGTTTCAACGAAACGCATTAAGTTCGCCATTCTCTCTTCAACTGATGCCACTAATTGAGACATAAAGCTTCCAATTAACTCCAGAAAAAAATCATATTTACTTTTAACTCTCTTTTTAGAGCGGTTTCCGACTAAAAGCGATATAAAAACTGCCATATGTGCAAGCTTTATCCTACGTAAATCATAACTAGCGTTATCTGCAAACCCATTTCATAAACAAACGGAGGTTAGATCGCGTCTGAACCTAAATAGACATTTCGGCTGATTGAAATATTGACCAATCTATGTTTCGCCGCCTTCGTCACTTCAAAGGACGCCGTGTTTATTTGATCGTCAGCCCATCTTCGACAAACAAATAATTAAGACGGCGGATTACGGAAGGATTCGGGGACAGAATTCGACCGATAAGCAGCCGATGAAATGTGGATGGCTTTCGATGATTAGCCACTGATGGCGTCACTACGCCTGCTGACGATTTAATTTCGATTTAATCAGATTCATGCTATTATACATGAATCTGATCATGATAACATGGATAAGAAAAAAAAAATAACGACGCGTGTTTATCATAAATATAATATTTTGAATTTCCAAATGATAAGCAAACTGTTTCAGCAGATATTTTGTAGGATACATTGGCCGTTATAACCCTTCATACCCCCTCCATAGTGGCCGGGTGATATAGTCCTGTCCTACATAAGATATACAAAAATTTCTGCCCCCCCCCAAAAAAAAGTAAATAATTAAAAGGGTGTCTTTTATGTAATTTGTCCCAAAAGTAGTCAATTTGACCGGCGATCTCCCTAACGCGTTCTTTTCCCAAGGAGGCTAGTTATTGACAGCATATATTTTTTTAACGTGATAATCCTGTTGCGGCAGTTTAGCCCATTGTAAGAATAATTTGTCTTGCTACTGACAAGACATAAGCCATATGTTAGTTTTTACAACTCTTTTGTAAAACTGTTTGAACTGATCTCTTGGGACTCAGTCATCATCTTACCGAACTGTTTTTTTTTTTCTCCCTCTTTACTAATAGTCTATGCCTTTTGTTATCCAGTCGTCAACTTTATCGAAGACTTTATGCTTTCATTCATAACGGCCAATCACTAGGGCACACACAGATCGTGCCATCTTTATTATTATCATTCTAGGTTATAGGTAATTTTATGTTTTCCCATTCTAACTCAAACTAGCACTTAGTCCAGCGATTCCCAAACTATGGGTCGAAACCCACTGGTGGGTCGCGGAAACAATCGATTTTTGTTTGACAAAAAATATTTTGTATTTCATCTGTTTTAAATATATAACAATTTCAATAACAAATAATATTTCGAGCGAAATTCCTTAATTTCCACAAGAAGAAATGTACAATCAGAATACCCAGAGACATTTAAATGAGCTTTGAATTCCTTGATAGATTTCAACACAACATACTCATGTGAACATGCGTTTTGTACGGCTGTTTTTGAAAAACAAGTACAGAAAAAACTGTATGTCGAAAGTGAATTAAGGTTGAAATTAACTAGTTTTAACCCTTATATATAGATGTTCTCCTCGGTAAAAACCATTGCCAGATAACGCATTGATTATAAAGTTATGTTTTGAAAGGAATTAAGTATTTTTAATTATCTGTGTAGTTTGTGTGTAATGTTAATTATTATTCCGCTTGCGCACATTCTAATTACGAATTGTTGTTTTTATTGATAGTGAATCTTTCGTATGAAATTTTGCCTTTTTCGTAGGATAGGATAACCGATAGCTTATATAGAGATCATACATTATATTAGGTGGGTCGCGAAAATTTTTTTTGCGTAAATATGGGTCGCGTACCAATAAAGTTTGGGAACCGCTGACTTAGTCAAAATCAGATGTTCACAGCGTATATTTAGAAGTTTAAGAGCAACTAATTAAAAAAAAAGAAAGAAAAGAAAAACTTTTAAATTCAGAATTTTCATATAAAATTAGAAATCAACGCTGTTCTAAGCGAATTAATCAAATGCAAACACCCAGAATTTTTTATACCAATTATTAAAACTTCCATGAGCACACTGGGCCATATTTTCAACGCACCATTCTTTCCTCTCTTCTTCTTCTTCTTTTTTTTTTTTTTTTTTTCTCGAATTTCTCGAAATGAACAATAGCTTTACATTTTCAGAAGTTTTATAAGCACACATTCAAAGAAGATCTCTTGAATTATTTACTGAATAAAGAAAGAAAAAAAAACTATATCTTAATTTAAAATTTTGCATCATCAACCAAATAAAAAGAAAATCGAAATTTTTACGATCGGCATCCCCCGTATATTTATAATTTTTATTTAGCATGACTCACATATGAAGCGCTAACCTGCATGGGCCCCCAGCTGTTAGAAGCGGCAATTAGAGATAGTCCAAAACCAGTGTTTAACCGCATTTTGGGTGGTAAAGCAACACGCCTGCATAAATACGAAGGAGTTCCCGGTGCTTCAGCCCCACGGGGGGCTGACCGCACGTATAACATCGATTCACTTTTTTTTTTTAAGCGGGTGCTTAAGATGAAAACGTTAAACACCAATTTACAATTCGATTGCTTTGAATGCATGTTGGTAGAAGCTGAGAAGTGTAAATTATAATTTTAAAGATTTTGGTTTGTTTTGACACGTTATTACAGCAATGCTCTTTGGTGGTAAAGGAATAAAAATCAGTGGCTTGCATGCAATCAGTTTGAACGGCTTACAGTTAGTGAGATTTGCTTCTGGTAACTCTCAAAAGAAAATTCTTTCTTTAAGGGTGCATTTCAATCCAAACTGTTTATTTTCTGATATATTTTTAATTCATTTCTGCTCTAAAATGCATCAAACTGGCAAATTCTCTTATTCAGAAAGTACACAATGTGCCATGTTTGCCGCTTATATATATATATATAATTGCAGAAAATATTGAAAAAAATGCTATCAAATTTGTAGTTTTGAACCAAATTTTATCTTATACATCTCTTCAAAAATCACCTCAGTCAGTTTCATGTTTCTACTTTTAAAAATGAATCTGAAAATGTATCAGAAAATTTCGAGCTGTTGAGGGTGGAAAAATATTTTTTTCGAATACACTCTTAAAAATAAAGTTCCTAGAAGGGGGAAAAAAAGTATTTTATATGAATTATACACTTCTGAAAGTAGCCAATTTGAATTTGGGAACAGTTTTAATACCTTGAAGCCAAAATAAGAAAAATATCGCCACACATGGCTCTTGTTTCGCTTTATTGGATCTGCCGTGTCGTTCAAAACGCCCATTTTGACAATACTTTCTGAAGGATCTTCTGCATTTACCAAAAAGCGAAGAACGTTTAAAAACTTTGGATTTGAGAACAACCGTAACATATTTTTTTATGGTTTATTGTGTGCTTTTTTGATTTTGAAAAACCTGAAATGTTTCGCGGCTGCACCAGAGTGCTAGATTTTAAAAAAAATTACTTTTCTAAAAAAATCACAAGATGACATCGTCCAGTAAAAACTTTCATTATAATATACTTCAGTTTTCTGAAAGTTATTACTGTCAACGTAAATTAAGTTAGAGTTGAACACCCTGTATTTTTGATTAAAAAGTTTATTTACGACCCCGTGTTTTGTGGTAAATTTTTATGTTTTTTATGCCTACTATTGAAATTTGTCGGTCGGATTCGGCAACACCCTGCATAAATAAGATGATTGCAATAAGTCGATTAATAAAGAAATCTATTTAAAGTTATTAAGTTTAATAAACTTTCTATCAATTGTTTAATAAAAAAATAAAAGTAGCGGTTTGAAAACTTCTGTTTATAAATTTATTTTAGGTAGGAGAGAGAGAAGCCGAAATTCACGTTTTTCCCCGGTAAAATAAATAAAAAAATAAATAAAAACATTCGTCTTAAAGGGTATTCCAATCCAAATTGCGTATTTTTTTATTTATTTTTAAATTCATTTTTACTCTCAAACGCATCAAATTGGCAAATTCTCTTATTCAGAAACTACATAATGTGCCATACATGTCGATTTTTGATAAAGGAGACAGTATTACAAAAACGTAGCTGGCCTTTTGAATCGAATTTTCCGAAGCGAGAGATCTGGAAACGAAAAAAATGGTCGTATTGAGAAAATAATTGTTTATAAATGGAATTTTAATGAAATGTACGAACAAATCACACGGCCTATTACACACATCTCTTCAAAAAACATCGCAACAAGCTTCGTGATATTACTTTCAAAAATGAGTCTGAAAATGCATCAGAAAATTTCGATTTGTTGAAGGTAGAAAAAAAGTAAATTCTCCCTCTCTCTGCTTAGTATAATGGCTTTTCCTAAATATATCACAGTTAGTAATTCTCTTTATTATTTTATTTCAATTATATATATATCTACCTTGTCATGCTTCTACCTGTGCTGCGTGTTCCCACCGTTTTATTGCCGCATCACTCATACATGCATGCATAAAGAATAAATCCCATTCCCGTAATGGCAATGCGATCCCTCTAATGGGACATCTGCAAATGGCCTCCTAACAGGGCTCTGCCGGCACCCCCGCCGAGAATCCCATCCGGCTTATATGCAGAGAATGTTTGCCTTTTTTTATTATTATTATTATTCCATAAAAATTGAGTGTCGCCATTTGTGAGAAATATTAGTTTGTTTGCGACAGGAAATTGTTACGGCATGGTGTAATGGTGATAGACTATTTTACGGGTGAGTAAGCACACTTTATCTTATTTGCATGGCGACATTAATTTAATGAGTATAAATGGTTCTATGGAATGTGCCGAAATCTGAGATCAAATTAATTCGCCTTTAAGGATGTTTTTCGCTCATTGACAATTAAGGACGCACAACAATGGCATAGACAAATCACCATGAAACTATAAAAATACGTTATATAGTGTGTATTTTAAACTCTTTTATAAGCATTCAATGTTTGTTTTGTAAATCACATCTAATTTCATGACTTTAGTTCAGGATTTTTTCCAAAAAATTTTCCTTACAACGCCTTCCGAACCAAGTAATAATAAAAAAAAAATAACTGTTTTTTTTTTTTTTTTTCCTTCTCTCTTCTTTGCATTTGATTGAAAGCGCGAGCTAGTGAATTAATTTTTGAAAAATTAGCGTTTTATCTCTGTTTCTTTATAAAGATATATCACAACACGCCATAAAAAATAGTAATATTTAAACTACCTTTTTAGAATTTCTAGATTATATTCTCATAACACATATGTATGTACATAAATTATATATATATTATATGTATATAACATACATATATATATTACAGTCTATATTTTGTAATTTATTTTTCTTTTTAGTGTTTGAATTATTTCATAAATTACGTGACCCCAGTCATTAGGTTTTTTATGGCGTATAATTAAATCCATTCTTCTTTTAATTTATATACGATTGAAACTATGAAGTATAGTTGCCGATTGAACTTATAGCATACAAATGAAAAAAAAAAAATAATAGTAATAAGTTTAAAAAATTGAAAATGTTGTATTTTTATCGGAAACACGCATTTGAACAGGATGCTTATAATTTTAGCATATCTTGGAGTAATTTAAAGATAGAAAACAAAACTCTTATCACTTAATCTTTTTTATACATATTAGATAAGATGTTGTTATATTAATCCAACTAGCGGCCTTCGCCCGCTACGCTGGTCGGTTTATCTAAAGAAATCTTGAAGAAGTAGTTAGATAAGGTTCAGACATACATTAAAAAAAAAAAAAAAAGCAAGTCGATCATTCAAAAAACGTTGGGAAATATCAAATATTTACTGTAATTTTTTAAGAAAAACAAAGTTTCGAAAAAAAAAATTAAATCGAAAAAAAAATTACACTGACATATTAATGCAAGGAAATTTTCCCAGAGAGAAAATTCGCCTTGAATACAATATTTCAAATTCTTTTAATTGCTTATAGGCGTTAATGCCAACATAGTGAAAAAAAATTCCATGCTGGGAATCGAACCCGGGCCATCAGTATGGCGCACTGACGTTCTACCGACTAAACCACATGGAACGACAGCCAGCTTGAAACTTTCTCATACTTAAGTAGACTGGCGAAAACATAACGATAGCGCGTTTTAAAATCGCACAGTGACATCTATTGGATTTTATATGTACTAAAAAACGTTATGTACTAAAAAACGTGAGCAGCGCACCTAATAGTTTCTTTTGTTTCTTTTTGTTACTTTTTTGTCTGTTGTCCGATTTTGATGAAACAAAGCCTATACACTGCCCGGGAGTGTGCATTCTTCATTAGTGAAAACCGCATAAAAATCCATTCAGTAGTTACGAAGATAACCTCGAACAAACAGACAGACAGACAGACAGACAGACAGACAAAAAATTCAAAAAAATTTTTTTTGTGTTTCATTGGTTTTCTTTTATCGCCCTGACTCCATTTTTGTCAATTATCTTCAATGTACAGACACACTGGGTCCTACTGTTTTATTATATGTATAGATTTATTGTAATAATTTTGAAAAATAAAAGAAAAATTTTGTGGAATGTTTGCATTATAAGACGTACATTAGTTGCCAATGTTTTTTAACTGCCAATTTGCCTCCTCCCCAATTTTTAAATTAAATAAACATCATCCTAATAATGATTTAAAAAAATTTTTTTTGTTCTTTTTTTTATGTAATAATATTTTTGATTGGATTTGATTTGGAAATAATTTGTGAGTAACTATATTAGCTCATTATTAGCCATTGTATAATTCTAATCTGAAGCAATCAGTTGGTACCAATTCCACGAGATAAATATGATGCACTCTGTTTTTAGAATTAATTGATGCGTTTGTTTAGTTCAGCTGACTCTCAAATGTAAGCCCACGATACATCTTTTAGTCATTACACATAGCACATAAGAGGAGTTTAGTCGCCGGACGCTTTATGTTTCCTCGGAAACAATTAGCTTTGCAGGTGCAAGAAAATGCAATAATTCAATTAAATCCGCCTACAACTGAAGATTTCAACCATTTTCGGGATTATAACTCCTGACCTCAATTTGTTAACTGATACAGTGATGATCTACGAACATGTCGCTTTTATCTTCTTTTAACAAATAGCCTAGAATTTCAAATAAGAAAAGTGAAGAAAAATCATGCTTAAGAAGATATGCTGTAATAATTAAGGATGTATTCGAAAAAATACTTTTCCACACTCAACAGCTCGAAATTTTCATATAGAATTTCAGACTCATTTTTAAAAGTAGAAACATGAAACTTGCTGAAGTGATTTTTAAAGAGATGTATAAGATGCCGTGTGATTTCATTTTTTGCTCAATTCATTAGAATTTGATTTATAAACAATACTTTCTCAGTATGACAATTTTTCTCGTTCCCAGATCTCCCACTACGGAAAATTCGGTTTAAAATGCCAACTTTGGCATCATTTTTTTTTCCGCAATATTTTCTGCATTTATCAAACAATCGACAAGTGCGGCACATTGTGTGGTTTCTAAATAAGAGAATTTGCCTGTTTTATAAGTATGAGAGGAGAAAAAACTTTACAAATAAATCAGAAAATAAACAGTTTGGATCGGAATCCCTTAAGGGTGTATTTCGATTCAAACTGTTTATTTTCCGATTTATTTTTAAATTCATTTTTGCTGCCAAATACGCCAAACTTTCAAAATCTCTTATTTGGAAAGTACACAAGGTGCCGTGATTGTCGATTCTTTGATAAATGCAGAACATATTGCAAAAAAAGCAATCAAAAACGGCATTTCGAACAGATTTTTCCCAAGCGGGCGATTTGGGAAGGTAAAAAATTGTCATACTGATAAGGTAATTGTTTATAACTCAAATTCTAATGAATTGAGCGTAAAATGACATCACATGGCACCTCATACGTCCCTTCAAGAATCCCCTCAGCAAGTTTCATGTTTCTACTTTTAAAAATATGTCTGAAATTGTATCGGAAAATTTCGAGCTGTTGAAGATGGAAAAGCATTTTTTCGAATACACCCTTAAGAGAAGTAGCAAGCTTCGAAGGAACGAATCTTTTTTTTCTCCGAACTAAAATATGTGCAAGTAAAAGATTAGTATGTGGACTTACGTAATAGTCTACATGATTACATTTACGTAATAGTCTACAATGTATATCTGTGTCTGCTCACTAATTTGATTTTTTCGAAATAGCTTTGAACAGTGTGATTATCTCTAAATGTAAACAAACAAATAAAGAGAAAATAAATTTCGTCCACACTATTATTTTTTCACTTGTAATGCAGAGAGAATAAATTGTTATAAGAGAAGCTCCATTAGAGTCCAATTACTAATGAACTAATCTGAAAAATACCATTTTGCTGCCAGATAGGACGTGATTTAGAAAACTAACATCCTTAGATATATACATTACTAAGGATCCCTAACTTAGCTATGTTGTTACAATGTGCCACTTATTAGTGTGATATCTTTCTTTTAATTAGTTTTAGTTTTTGTCTTAGAATAATAATTAAAAAAAAATGGAAAATAAAGAAAAATTCTGCTTTATAATTAAATTCCTAAATACAGAATTTATGCAAATAATATATAAATACAGGACCACGAACTAATTATTTCGTGGCTCCCTAAATTCTGGGCCTCAAGACTTGGACAAAAGTCAAGCCTTAGCTCTCTAACTCTTATATAAGTATAAACCTCGGCTGTAAAGCATGATTTATTCTTGTTTTATGCCGCTTTTTATCCATTTGCCTTTATTAAAAAAAGAAATTTAATTGCATAATATACGATGTATAGTAAAAGTAGAAACTTTACGTAAAGGTAGAAACTTGATTTAATTATTTCAAATCAAATAGGCAACGGGAAAAAATATTTAAAGGCAACAAGGAAAACTTTTCAGAGAAAAGTTTTGCAAAATTAGTCAAAATATTTCCTTTATAAACGATATGGAGAAAGTACCATTCATTCTCAAAAAACTCCCTGTCGCGAGAAGATATTGTTCTGAGAGCGTGAGAAAATTCCCAAACTTTTTAGCAGCAATAATTTTTCGTAAGCATTTCAACTCCCTTTCGAAGAACTACGCTGTCTTTGGGTGCTCGAGGCAGTCTCTCAGCCACCCACCTGAGCTTGCAATTTGTCACAGCACTGATTGATGGCAGCCACAAAAAGTGCTGCCGACTGCCTTCCGTTGTCCTCTGGTGGTTTCTCTCATTGCAGAGATATCCATTTGGAGAAGCCAGGCAATAAAACTGTCGATTGTATCTTTGTTTATATAAGGAGCCTCTTCATTGCTCTGAGGTTCCATTCAGGTAACGGCAGGTGATGTAGAATATGATACTTTTTTTTTTTTTTTTTTTCCCCACACTTTCTGTTTCGTTTGAACACGTAACCACTGACCACAGGTGGACCGTTATAGATATTGAGAAAAAGATGTCATGCTTCAGGCGTTTCTAATATAGATAGACTTTCCCCGTTCAATAATGCGAAAATTTCCAATCTGCTCAACAAAACAAGTGCAAAACGTTTTGACACATTTACAAATTCTTTTTTTATTTTATTTTATTATTATTACTTTTTTTAACCTAAAGATATAAAATTTGAAGTTATTCTAAGTTTCAAATATTCAAAATGTGTTACATTGAAAAACGTTTCCATTAAGGTTAAATTAAGGATTATGAAAATTATAAGATTCTTTAAAAAGATACAAAAAACTAGAGCTAATTTGAATCTGAGATAAAATAAACAAATAAAAATACATAATTTGTTACCAAATATATATAATATATTTTTTTTCGTGTCCGTCTAAGAAATTTGGTGAAACACAAAATTAGATATAACTATAATCGAACCTGGTTCATATTGATTAGTAAGTGCTTGAAATCTGTCATAGAATATCTAAAGTCTTTCTAAGTTCACAGCTTAATTACGATTAAAAAATATAAAATAATGAATAAATAAATAAAAGATTACTTGTCTTCATTGGCTTTATTTATTTTTTCATTCATTTTAGTTTGCTCGTTTTAGCAAAGAATAAAATAATAATCAAACAACCCTTCCAGCTGAACTTGTGTCCAATTAGTACCAATTCACCCGGTTAATCAAACGTGGGAATAAAATTGATTTCGGAACTGAACCGGCATGTGGTTAATTGTGTACATCGTATAAAAAGTGTTCAGGATTGATCCAGGAAGGGAATAAAAAAAATTAAATGAGAACAAGATATACTAGCAATTAGCCTCAGGAATACCTTGTCAAATTGGAAGTCATAGCTCCTGGGGTGGCAACAAGGTTTTTATCGAGGAGCGTGGGAACGTTTAGATTTCAAGAGTGGCAAAAGCTACGTAACAAAATGCATGTTTAGTGTAATAGGTGCACAGAGCAAGCAGACAGGAAGGATCACAGTAGGTAGATATCGTAACAAGCTAGGGCGATGATCGTTTTTGATTAGCTTGAACGAAAAAGAAATCCCAGTTGGAACCGCATTAATTGCTTTTAGCAATGTATATTGATTCATTCGTTTAAATGTGCCGAATAAAATTCATATGAAATTGTGTTCGATCAATTCCAATTGCAAAAAATTATGATATAAATAATGCCCAATATAAATTTATTTTGACTTTATTTCATTCATATTTATATATTGTTAATGTTACTAACTTCATCGAAGGAGATGGCATAAATTGAGATTCTTGTTTCGTAAATTATACAGCAGTGTACTGCCGTACAAAAGAAAGTTTAAAATAAAAATTGTGATTATTTAATTCTGAATTATTTTTTTATTTATGGGTTGTGTTATTAATGTTTGAAATATGTCTATTAAAAATGAAATAAAATTATTTAACACAACTCCCTTTTAGATTCATTAGCATGGTAAATTATGATTAACCAACTATTAACTAATCCAAAACCCACTGTCTGCTATCTACGCTCAACTAAACATTTCAACCAATCAACTAATCATTTCTATGATACAGACATAATAAGCATATTTTATATTATACATATTTTTAACATATTTAGAAATTTGAATAAATTAAAAGAATAAAAGTAATTTTGCAAAGATTTTAACATTTTAGTTTAACAGCAGTTCCTATTTTGATTTGACATAGTAGTAAAACAGTTATTTATGAAAGAAAATACTTTTTTTTTTAATTAGAATTTTTCATTTTTAATTATAAAAAAGAAGTGGAACTGAAATTAGGATTATTTCCCCCACTTTTTCTCAAAAATATAAAACTTAAGATAGAGATTTTGCTTTTTAAAAATGTAAATGCATGAATGATGTGTGAAATTTACTGAAAATCCATGTGTTTATTTATAAATATGTATTCTAAGTCTTTGAAAAATCATTGTTACATTGAGTGAAACAAAAATAATCACCCAGAATCAACTAAACAACGAAACTATTTTCACTTGGTATGTGAGAACAACCTCAGTGAAAATGTTATTTCCATTGAAAGTGAAAAGAAATTGTCCATTTTCTATTGAAAAGTTAAATGAAACCTCTAAAATCATTATTTGTATCTGTCATTCTAATTATTCTATTGCTATCCTGATCTCGCGAGCCATTATTGACGAATTTCCATGTCAGTTCAGGTGTCCGGTTGTTTCATTGCGGTTAGTAAAGCATTGATAGGCTACACAGAAATCGCCACAAACTTACCCATGCTTCATGTCTCTTCTTGGAGTTCGCCCCTGACTTCAAAAGAAGTCAACTCCTCCTGTGGTCCCATGGTCTTTTGAAACAGTCCTATTATACGGACTTTTAACCATACGTTATCGTGTCGTATTGTACCTGGTCAATTTTTCAAACCTCGTTGAAAAATTGGTCTCTTTGACTCTTGTAACAAGCGTGACCGAACGATTATCTGGCGGCTATACAGAAGCCCTTCCCCCTTATTTGTGAAGTGCACCATGCCTAATGGGTATCCACTTAAATCAGGATTTACCTGAAAGACACCCAAGCGTTTTAAATCCAAGGGGTGCCAATTGCAAGCGTTTTTCACTTCGTGCTTCGATCGGAGGTAGATTACTGGCATTTCAGTATCTCGCACCAATCACTACCAGTATGGCTTATCAACCTTATCATATTTTGGATACTCTTCGTAAATTTGTTAATTTCTCACCAACGTTTGAAATAGGTAAGTTTTTGAATTCTATTTTGAGAAAATTTTTAGTTAAGAATGGGATAGCAGTATAATTTAGAGGTTTTTAAAAACTTTGAAAATTATTATTATTATTATTATAAATCTTTTGTGTAATCTAAGTATCAGATATTTTTAAGACAAGAAAAAAAAAAAAATACTATTGTGGAATCTAAAGCTAATCTTTTAACTTTATGTTGTTTATTTACTAAGGTGTTAACCATCGAAATAGACAAATTCTTTAACTTTTTAATAACTTAAAAAATTTGTTAATGTTAATAAATAAATAAATAAATAAAACATATATCAAACATAAATTAATTTTCAAAGATTTTTTTTATGGTTTATTATTTGCTTTTTTAAAGGACTTTTTTAAATTCTATTATTATTAAATTAAGCAATTTGAACGTTAGTCTTTTCATTTTTGATTATTTATTTGTTAAATTGTTATTATAAATCTTATGCCTTTCTTAAAGACGAAATGAATTTTATGATTTAATTATAACGTACATTGTGTAATCACTATGTCGGACATTAACTTTATGTTTGTTTATTAGCAAATTTTAAATCTTAAATTACTATTTATTGATCATTTATGTATTTGTATTCAGTAGAAAAAAAAAATAAAATAAAAGAATAATTGTTGGTATCTTTCTCTAAACTATTCATCGACTTTTAAATAAACAATAATTAATAAATAAACAAATTACTTGAAAAGATCAATAAAATCAGCAAAATGTTCTTTGTATTTTTCTAAGAGGAAATATCAATCTTTTATCTTAGTGTTACTTATTTGTTAATTTATTTTATTTTAAAACTTCATCTTTCATTATGTGATTTTTTTTTTTCTAATTTAAAAGAATTTTATTGCTTGTTTATACGTTTATCTTCGGTCACAATTAAATAATATTATTAAAAATTCTCGATATTATTCTTGTAATTTGTAAACTGCTCATCGAATTATAAAAATATTTCGAGATTGAAGTAATGAAGTATTAAATTAATCTAAATTAAAACTTGTATAATATAGTAAAAACCAAAATAAATTCTTAAAAGCACCATGCAATCAAACCACCATGATCACAACGCAAAAGGAATAATATATACAAAGATCTATGTATGAAAAAATATCAAGTAGATGGTTTTTGATAAAAAAAAAAAAAAAAAACACCTGTGCTCCCTTCACTATTTGCACATACAATTATTTATAATCACGGATTTCCACAAAACAAATAAGTTTTTCTATGAATGGATTGTGGAGGAATCATCGTATATGCGCATTTATATATTTTTCAGTGTGTTTAATCAGTTCTTTTGGTTTTTAATTAAATATTAAATAGAATAAATTAAAAACCCAGTGAAATTAATCACATATTCTATATATATGTAATATAGAACTGTGATATTCTACACTGGTGTCCAAAAGTTAAGCATAATTGGTAATTAAGTAATTATTTTTAAGTAATGAAAGAAATATGAATCGGGATGTGCTGAAACTCCAGGTGTGTAAACAAAATAGTACGCGTCACATATTTTCGCGAAGAGTTTTCCCCGAAATCGAACAGGGGACCGTCAACAAATTGAAAAAGAACGAAGATCTTTTGGATAACCCTGTCAAAACTATTGTAGCAAAAGCGTTCAAACTGCACATTATGATTAATTGGCTTATTGTAATGTACTGTGTTAATTTTTACAAGGATAGCATGTATATTCGTAGAGAAATTAAGGCTTTTATAAAAACAATCCTAAATTTTTCCAAGTTTTTTGCTTATAATTTGCAGAGTTCTTATTATAAAATAATGTTCTTTTCTGAAAATATGACAAACATCATTGTACACAATACCCTGTCATCAGAATTTAAAAATAATAAAAATTGTATGAAAAATGAGTATGTTTAGTAAATAATTTTTCATTGCGCATGCGTCAACGATATCAAAATGTCATTTGCATATTGTGTTAGCTAAATGTATAGAGCAACCTCTGTAAAAGTTTCAAAAACATAGCTTGAAAATTCTGAAAATGGGAGCCTATAGAATCAACTCAAAATCCGTAATTCCTAAAGGAAGCAAAAAAATCAGGGGTTTTACCTAAATATAGCTGTACGTGCAATATTGTGTAGGCAATAAACAATGGAATGTGGATACAGCCCCTCATCTTTTTGCTTCATTTAGGGAATAAGGGATTTTGAGTTGATTCTATAGGCTCCCATTTGCAGCATTTTCAAGCTATGTTTTTGAAACTTTTACAGAAGTTGCTCTATACATTTAGCTAACACAATATGCAAATGACATTTTGATATCTTTGACGCATGCGCAATGAAAAATTATTTACTAAACATACTCATTTTTTATACAATTTTTATTATTTTTAAATTCTGATGACAGGGTATTGTGTACAATGATGTTTGTCATATTTTCAGAAAAGAACATTATTTTATAATAAGAAATCTGCAAATTATAAGCAAAAAACTTGGAAAAATTTAGGACTGTTTTTATAAAAACCTTAATTTCTCTACGAGTATATATGCTATCCTTGTAAAAATTAACACAGTACATTACAATAAGCCAATTAATCATAATGTGTAGTTTGAACGCTTTTGCTACATTAGTTTTGACAGGGTTATACAAAAGATCTTCGTTCTTTTTCAATTTGTTGACGGTCCCCTTTTCGATTTCGGGGAAAACTCTTCGCGAAAATATGTGACGCGTACTATTTTGTTTACATACCTGGAGTTTCAGCACATTCCGATTCATATTTCTTTCATTACTTAAAAATAATTACTTAATTACCAATTATGCTTAACTTTTGGACACCAGTGTATATATGTGTGTGTGTTATTAATACTTTTATAGAGAAAAAAATATGTTAAATGTAATTTTATTCGTAACTCATTATTTCATAGCAAATAAAGTAATTTTTATCGAATCTTGTTACTTTGAATTTTTTTTTGTGTAGTACGATTATTATTCTTTCGATTTTTCTTTATTTATTAAATTACATTCTGGGAAACATTCTACTATTCATTATGCATAAAAAAAATTAGAATTAAAAAGAACAGTTTCGTTTTCTTTTCTTTCGTTTGCTTTTATTTCAATTTAATAGCTATTCTTGTGATCTTTAATTAATTTGTTAATGGCTAATTGTTTGTAGTCGTAGAATGTTTTGTAGTTATTAAATGATTCAAATATAATAAAAAAGAAAATATGGTAAAGTCAATTACATTTAATGTATCTTGTATCTCGAAAGAATTTTTATGTTAGTTACTTCATTCAAAACATTGAAAATAATTGTAGATAAAGATAACATTATTTGTTTGAATTTTAACTGTACATAAGTCAAGTTAGTCTTATAATTAGTCTTATAGGTACTTGTTAAAATTTTCTATCAAACTAAAATAGTACTATTTACTATCAAATTTTTTCTTAATTGCACGATGCAAATGTTGAATTTTAAATAACTCTTTGCTGAATGTTTGTATCATTAGCTTCTGTGTCACACATACATTCAAAACTTTTATTAGCTACTAAGAATTAAATCTTTATAATTCTCTGGGGAGCAGTGTTGGATTCAGACACTTTTCTCCGGCATGGACTTCTGTGGCTCCGGGGGGAGGGGGGGGGCGTTATAGAGTTCCGTGGGAGTTGCACTTTTTGACCATTGAAAACCCAAAATCTCAATTTTCCCGGGGGGGGGGTTTCATTTCATTGTTCCGGGGGCGATGTCCCCCCCCGGGCCATCCCCTGGATTCACCATTGCTGGGGAGAAAAGGGTAAATACACAATTTTATGACTAATTTTTTGTTTCAATCATTCAATCGATGCATGAAAATAATTAAACCGGTATAAATACCAGATTTATACCGGAATGAGAAATAAAATTTCTCAGTTTTTTTATATCTATTTTTATTTTTTATGTACAACGCCAAATTTATAAATCACAATAGAGGTTTTAATTTGAAAATTTCTTTTATCTCTCCTCTTCCAAAACGTGGGAAACTATTAACATTTTTTTTAATAAAGTGAATGCAAAGAGTGTCAACAAAGCAGTCATTACGTACACAATTTTTAAATGTCTTAACAATACTCACTTCAAAATAGGTGTGGTTGACATGGGGTATTTACTAGATTGGCGACTATTAGAAATATATTGTTAAGAGTTGATTAATGGTTGTTGGGAGGATGTCTTTTTAGAACTGTCATGTTGTTGGAAAACCATGATAAACTTTACAGGACACTCCTATTGGTTTCAGAACCGTGGTTAATTTTGAATGCATGGGTGACTTCTTGTAAAACGAATTAGAACTGGATAGCTTGTCGCTTTGCGGGTTCTTCTTTTTCTGTTTTAAGCAAATTTGCTAACAATGTATATATTAAACACGAATCCTTTATTATTATTATTATTTTATTTTATTTTTTTACACAAAAATAAGGACATTTTTTATATTCCTTTTATACGGACACACACACACGCATATACCGGGTGTCTCAAAAATGACTGATGGATTTTAAAATTCAACATCTTGCAAACGGTGACAGCTATTTAAAAAAATTTTGCAGGAGAGTTGTGTATAATGCCAGGAATTTTTTTACCGTAATTTTTTATTTTAGTTCGCATCTGAAACAATAGGTGGCGCTGACGGCGATTAAAGGCCAGGTCGACGCTTCCCTCAGCACTGATCACCTGGCCTTCAATCGCCGTCAGCGCCACCTATTGTTTGAGATGCGAACCAAAATTAAAAATTACGGTAAAAAAAAAAAAAAAAAAAAAAAAAAAAAAAAAAAAAAAAAAAGGCTTCTGACATTATCCATAACCCTCCTGCAAAAATTTTTTAAATAGCTGTCACCGTTTGCAAGTTATTGAATTTTAAAATCCATCAGTCATTTTTGGGACACCCGGTATATATATATATATATATATATATATATATATATATATGTGTGTGTGTATATATATATATTTAGCTTAGTAATTAATAAAATAATTCACCGGCTACTGAGAAGATTTAGTTTACATTATTTTTTAATTTCTATTATCATCTCAGCTGTTTATTGTTTAAATTTATTTGTTGTTTTTACTTAGATAGCGCTTATTTATATAAAAAACATTTAATGGAATATGTATCATATAACTTTTGCAATGTTTAAATTAAAATTGTTTGAATATATAATGCAAGATATAAAAAAAAAATGATGCCTTGTACATTCACAGTAAACTTTCTCGTACTTTATTTTCTTGTGATTGAGGATAAAATTGAAATATAAATGACATTCCGATAATTACATCGGAGAAAAGGTGAATCAGGAGTTAATTTGTTAAGCATTCTTTACAGATAGATTTATGTACATATCTTTTACTCATAAGTGCATTTCAGAAATTATTTGTCTTGTAGTGGCTGCAATTATTATTATTTTTTCTTTTTGTCAGTAAAGAATGGAAACAATTTTGAAGTCTTGTTTTCTTTTCTTTCGTAATTTTTCTTTTAAATCTCAATGCGAACCATTCAAAATATCAACAACAAAGAAATGCCAATCAAGTATTTTGAAACCTGATCAAAACTAATTTACATCTGAAAAGATTTTTGTATTTCTCTTTGAATGAGAGTTTTATTATATTAATTAAAATTTCTTTTTTTCAGATGACACATGCGATATGCATCATCATCACAGATACCTCCCCACTCCTCCGCTGACTCCGACAAGTCCTCAGAGTAGCAACGGGTCTCCATCCCCACCTTTGCCGCGAGAGAACCTGCTGTCGGCTGGCCTAGGCAACAACAACTTGACGCACAAACAAAATTACCACACGTCAGCTCCTGTTGTACCACTGCCTTTGCACCTCGGTTCCGCCTTCACGGCTTACCTACCTGGCCTGCGGCGCTCCTCCACGAAGAAACGGCGAAAAAAGTTCGATTTCTCTAGACTAGCCGAGTCGGCGACTCAAGATGACTCGGAAGAAGATGAAGAGCAAGAGGCACCCACCTCACCCACTGATATCCTCCCACCATCTCCAGAACACCACACTTCGTTGCTGCCACAGCATCCTTTGCAGTCTTTTCCTCAGAGGCCTGCTTTGTTCCTACCCAATCCTTTGTTCAATCCTGTTTTCACCCAAGATTTACCTAAAAACAGAAATCCTCTTCTTCTCGAGAGGAGGTTCTTCAGGACGAGAGTCTCCACCAGGCCAAAGAAAGAATTCATCTGCAAGTTTTGCCAAAGACATTTCACGAAGTCATACAATCTCCTCATCCACGAAAGAACTCATACAGACGAAAGACCCTACACCTGTGACATATGCCAAAAAGCTTTCAGGAGACAGGATCATTTGAGAGATCACCGGTAAGTTCACAATATCACTGAGCTATAGATTGAATTAAAATTATGTTAACAGTAAGTGTGCAAACTTTTAGTTAAATTAATTTAACACCTTAGTGAAAAAAATATTATTGAACTCATCTTTATTTTAAAGTTAATCCCTCATTACACACAGGGAAGACTTTTGTACTTAGGATCACGATGTACCTCGCACACCTGCCGGTATTTTAAATAATATTTTGATATAAGTTTAATTATTTATCTGGATGAGTGGCAACATCAGTTTTTATAATCACAACCATTCTGAGTTTAAAAAATATTACTTTAAATTAAAGGTGGGAGACTGTTTTGAAAATCGAAAACTAAAATTTTGCACCTCAATTCTTTATTATTTTACAAAAGAAAGAAAAAAAATGTCTTCTTTTAATTACAATACTTAGTTTTATTTGTTATCTGAAGTGCTAGGTGCGATATTGATCTACTACCCTAGTAGAATTTTTAAATATTCCATATTGCGTGAAATTCCTCTGTGTTTGTAACTAGGACCACATAATGGATGGCAATTACATAATTATCATAAGTCTATGACACAAATTAAAATTTCAGAATAAAATTTCAGAAATATAATTTTTCATATTTATTTTATTTTATTCCATGATTAAATAACATCATGGGATACATTTAATAATAAAATTCAATCTCAGAAAATGTCAATTTATGTGGAAGGAGGGAACAGACGTTTATTTAACCCACATATTGGATAACTGGATTTAAGGCTTAGATTTGTGCATCTACAATACTACTTGGTGCAAACAGGGCAGCTATGTAATACTTTCGGTGTTTTTCATACGAATGAAAACCCTGATCACATTCATATAAAAATTGTAGCTATAATTTTAATTTTTAAACAGCCCGAAACCTAATAGGGATTTAAATATAATTTTTAATCTAGGTATTAGGTACTTGAACTGAAGTATATTATCGAGCGTTAAGGCTCACAACTGCTCTGCTCAACAAGTGCAAAACGTTTTGGCACATTTACAAATGCATTTTTAGCGGAAAGGTATAAAATTGAAAGTCTGACTATGGAAGCGGGTTGGAATCGAACTGTGTTTTCCATTTTTTGATAAATAATTTATTTATTGAGTTATAAGCGATTCTGATCACGTGCCAAACACGTTTTTCACCAATTTTTGTGCATTTATTCTTTTTTCGTCCGAAATATCTATTGTGTTTGAAAAAAAAAATGATTAGATAGTTTCTGAACAACGACACCTGCTATAGTTCCATGCATTTCCCAACAAAAATAAATTAAAACTTGTGTCATAAAGTTGTCCTTTTGGATTTGATATTGCTGCTCTGCTAATCAATACTCTGATGCATGAGATTTCTTAAATGTATAGGGAGATACAAGAAGCTTCTTTTGTTATTTTTTTTTCTTTGAAAAACATTTTTTTATTTTTGGAAAAGGCATATGTTTGCAAAATCTTTAATTATGAAAATCGGTCAGCTGAATAAAATATGTTAGTTGGTTTGGCTTAGTAAAATAATATAGATTTCAAATGTTATTCATATATACAGACTTACATTATTTGTACATACATATACATACTTGGTTATGGCTTTTACTCATATTACCCCTGTGACCAGTCTAATTAGTTTATCCCATATCCCGTTATCTAACCGATTTCGAGTGCTGCGTAATAATTTAAAGTATTAAGGGTGTATTTCGATTCAAACTGCCTATTTTCCGATTTATTTTTGAACTCATTATTGCTCTCAAATACACCAAACTTTCAAAATCTCTTATTTGGAAAGTACACAAGGTGCCGTAATTGTCGATTCTTTGATAAATGCAGAAAATATTGCAAAAAAAGCAATCAAAAATGGCATTTCGAACCGATTTTTCCCTAAGCGGGAGATTTGAGAACGAAAAAAGGGGTCATACTGAGAAGATAATTGTTTATAACTCAAATTCTAATGAATTGAGCGTAAAAAAACATCATTCGGCACCTCATACGTCCCTTCAAGATTCCTCTCAGCAAATTTCATGTTTCTACATTTAAAAATGTGTCTGAAATTGTATCGGAAAATTTCGAGCTGTTGAAGATGGAAAAGCGTTTTTTCGAATACACCCTTAAGAATGCAGTTTGAATAAGTTCGTAACGTTGCAAATTAAGAACCATAATTAGGATGAGCGAAGCGAATCCTCTACTAGGCCACTCAAATGACATTTTGTCGTACACTTTACAAAAAAACTATACAGTATTTTGACTCGAAATTAAACACAAATATAAATTAGGATCTGTAGATTTGCAGAATATTATTTTTTTTACAGAAATACTTTTCAAAAAATTATTATTTTAATTAATTTATTTTACATGTTTTTCCATTACGAACGCATTTTTTCAAATAAAAAATGAAACACGTACGTTTTCAGAAGAAAAACTTAAATCATGGGGTCAGTAATTATAGCTAGAATCATCATTAAATAAATAAAACATATTTTCATTATTCTGACAAAATATCTCAAAAACTGCTTTCAGATTTTCAAACTATGCTTTTAATTATGTATAGTTTCATGATTTCTTTCATAAAATTTATAAAATGCTTTTTTAATGAATTAAAATTTGTGAAAATTCTCTTATTAACATTCAATTATAAAAGTATTTTTCTGTGTTAGGAATTCAAATACACAATTTATTCTTGATTTGTGAAATCATTTAAGCAGACGATATTTATGAATTTTAAAAGAATTACATCATATTTTTGTGCAGTGGCAATAAAATAATTGTAAACAAATAAAATTAATATTTTGTATAATTCTACTTCGAAAATATTTTTATTTATACCAGTCTTATATCATAAATAAACAATCTGAGGAAATTCTTATAGTTATTTGGTTAAAGTGCATTTTAAAATTAAAATGCGTCGAAATATAAAATTACATTTTTGCTTAATAAAGATGCAAAAGTAATTTTAAAAATATATTATTACTTTCAAATATTTATCTTATAGCATAATATTTCGCGAATCCAAACAAAGCATGGCTTTTGCTAGTAATAATAATTATCATTATTATTTTAATGGTGGAATAGTTCAGTACTTTTTCCTCTTGTTGCTATTTTACATAATTTAGAGTTTTTCCCTCCTTTTACCGAAACAACTAATGTTTAATTCGAAAAACATTTATTCTCCATATCGTTTTTGAATATCAAATGAAACTATTGACATTTCTATTTCCCCCAATATAAAAAAGTTACATTCGAAACTTTCGGGTGAAATTTCCATTTGACGCCAGTTATCTCTTTGCTAAATTGTTCTCATTCAACCATCCTTCAACAGGTTTCACCAAATTATATTATACAACTTTTTCACTTAATTAATTATGCCATTCTAAAATAACACTTGGCATACATTTATGATTTGATACACACAATTTTCTAATGTGCTATAAATAAATTACAGATAATACGCATTTTTCAGTACCAATCCGGATGCTTTTATCTCATGGATTTCCCACCTCTTTAGTCACCCACATCTACTTTCTGAGATTGCTACTTTTTCGTGTACTGTTCGACATTTTAAGTATCCTTGGCCTTGCATTCTAGACGGAGGGTCCATATTTTCTAAATTCCTCAGTGGATACCTCCGTGTTGTTTCATCATGTTCTTCCTATACCCGACGGAGAACGTGCGCCTAACGTCAGAAACAAAGGCAGGCTTCGATAGTCATTCCCGAAATTCCACGAGGTCAGGCACGAGCTGACGTCACGTTTCATCCGGGTGCCTGAATCACGACGGTAGTCACTCGAACACGATATTAGCCCAATTTCACTTTTAGTTTTGTTGCCGCCAATGGCCTCTTTGCCTATGCGTGTCCACTTATATATATATATATCTATCTATATACCCCCCTCCTCTATAAGTATATCTATATATATATTACCCGGTTAGAGAGTACTGTTCTAACTCATTTTCCAGCTACCGGAACTTCGCGGAACAGGATTTCACTTCTAAGTGATTGCACGGTAACCGTAGGGTGTGAGAATTGAAATGGAAAGTACAGTTTTCTTTCTAGTTGTTTTCTTTTAAGCTGTAAGGCAAAGTGCGATTTAATCTACATCTTTTTTTTTCTATCTTTCTTTCTTTTTCTTTTTCATTCTTTTTCTTTATTTCTGAGCCTGATAAAAGAGGAAAAATTTACCAAACCCGTTTCGTTCTTGAGTTGCTACTTGAAAAATTGATATCGCATGCTAGAATATTGAATTAAATACCTAAGACCGAAACACTTGTTGTTGTCATATTATCATTATTTGGAAAATCATTATAGACCGTCAATGGATTCTTTGCTATGCATGGCTTGTCCCGTTACATGCCTCTCTTTCTCCATAATATATATCCCCCGCCCCCTCCCTTCCCTTCTCTGAATATATCTACAGGGGGGTCTGTCCAGACTTTTCTCACAGGGTCCTGTTTTTGTGAAATTGTGAATTCTTTTCTTATATTTGTGAAAATTCTAGTCAGAATTTTGTGAATTTTAAATTATCGATATCTTCGGGTTCTATTTTTCATATATAAAAAGCTAAGTAACATGCTCTTCGGGGAGTTCAACTGCTTATTTACAAGCTAGATTTATTATTAAATGATTAAATTTATGAAAAGTTCAATTTGGAGGTGAAAAAATTCTCTGAAAGGTTTATTTAAGAGACAAATAATTTTGTGAAGAGTCCTGTTTTGGGATAAAATGTTTTGTGAAGGGTCCTGTTTTGGGATAAAATGTTTTGTGAAGGGTCCTGTTTTGGGATAAAATGTTATGTGAAGGGGTCCTGTTTTAAGATAAAATGTTTTATGAAGAGTCCTGTTTTGGGATAAAATGTTATGTGAAGGATCCTGTTTGGGAATAAAATGTTTTGTGAAGGGTCCTGTTTGGGGATAAAAAAATTTGTGAAGGGTCCTGTTTTAAGATAAATTATTTTGTGCAGAGTCCTTTAAAGGGCCTAAAATTTTCCTAAACATATCCCTGATCTTTGTATATTATATGGTTGTTGTTCCTCTGTGTTACTTATTTTCCAGCGACCGGAACTTTAGGGAACAGGATTTCACTTACCGTATATATTCGTGTATAAGTCGAAGAATTTTAAACAAAATTTGGGAGTTGAAAATGGGGGGGGGGGGGTCAACTTATACTAGAATAAATAAATGAATAAATGAATGTTTACTAATTGTCGATATTCAGGATCTTTAAAGCCAGAAAATAATACTTACCTAAGAATCTTGAATCTAAAAACCTTTATTGTTTCCATTTTAAGATTAAAATGTTTCAATGAAACATTTCAAAATGTAAGTTGTTGTTCAGAATCTCAATATTCATACAATTCAATTAAAGGGGAAGCTAATATTAAATTTTACACATCTTCGGATTTGGATTCCATGCTTATCAACAATTCATCGGAATATGGGAAAAAAAATCTTCTGATGATTTTTGCTAATGCAGATTTATATGTATAATATAAAACTTTTGTTTACCATATCTGTGGGAATTCCATACCATGATTCTTTCACTTATTCTATTATTGTTACAATTAAACTAATGCTGTTACATCAATGTGAATAAGTTTCAGAATAGTTTAAACTTCTTCAGTTTTACATAATTACATAATTTTAAAAATGTTGAATCAAAAATCAAGTCTGATTATAAAAAAAAGTGTTTACAAATTTAATAAAAAATTATTAATTTTTTCTATACTCAATTACAAATGATTTTTCAACAAATTACATGAAATGTGGTTCGATTTATCCACGAAGATTATATTTTTTTTTCCTCCAGAATTTTGTGTTAGAATTGGAGGGTCAACATATACACGAGTTTATACGGTGTTAGAATGGAAAGTACAGTTTTCTTTTGAGCTGATAAGGCAAAATGTGATTTAATGTTCACCTTATTTTTGTCTTCTCTTTCACTCTTTTTTATTTATTTTCCAAGTAAGATTAATAAAGGAAGAACGAACAAATTTGTTTTCTTCTCCAAATGAAAAGTTACTTTTTGAAATGTTATTTGAGAAATTGACATTATATGCAGAAATATTGAATTAGTATTTGTTATCTCACTTTTTAAAAATTCTTCTTGCTAAATTTCTGATTCATTTTAATACGTAAATGCATGAATTTTACCAAGATTACTACATTGTAAAAAAAAAAAAAAAAAAAAAAAACACGATTGAACGGAAGTATTACTGGTAATCTGGACGCCAGTACTATTTATCGTTTTTTAACGGAAAAATTTCCGTAAATATTCCGTTTTTTTTTTTTGAGTTTTTTCCGGAATTTACGGAAATTTTCCCGTTAAAAAACAGTAAATAGTACTGGCGTCTAGATTACCAGTAATACTTCCGTTAAATCGTCCGTTTTTTTACAGTGTATTGAAGTTATCAGGACGGTGTTTCTTCCTTTTCTACGAAGCGTTACACCTGAGCTGCAATCGATTGCTTCAGTCTTTCTTGGCAATTTTCTGTGCTGTTGTGCCTCAAAAATCAATTTAAAGTGTCAAATTTCAGAACAAAGTCACTTGCCTTTGTTTGAAAATGAGAAACCGTATTTGGTTCACTTGCATCTAAATTAGAAAATCTGCAAATTTTAGGAGTGGAAACGCCGGTTCATCTTATCTCTGAATCCATTAAAAACTTGAAGATGAAAAATATTTATTAGATCCAATTCTTTCTCATATGCCCATCATCTGATTTCCATTTTGCTGGGACCTTGAGCCTCACAATTTTGGGACCTCTAAATTCAAGTAGCTTATTTTTAAAATTAGCTTATCAGATTATGATGGCAAAACTAGTTTATGCACTGTTAAAAATAAAGGTGACAAACCGGTTGCATTTGGCGCCCAGGGGTGAAAAGGAGTTACCATTTGACACCCACTGGCTTGAAAATGCGTTTGGGGTGCCGTTGGGTGTTTCACGCTAATTAGGGTGCCGCGCAATGCATACCGTTGGAAGGTTTTTACCCCTTAGTCATTTGGCATGCTCTGTGACGTGTATCCTTGCCCTTCAACTCGCTATCACTGGTGGATCAACAAACCAATTCTTTCTTATGATGACTATCACCGCTATACACTATCCCAATTTCGTTTAGAACTTCGCTCGGTTAACTTTTGGCGAGCTTTGTTCTTTGTTATATAAAGCAACTTTTAATTTCAAAACATTTGAACATTTCAGGGAGACTTTGAAGGTGAGCTTGATGGCCGAGTGGTTAGAACGCTGAGCTTGTAATCAGACGTTGTGAGTTCGAATCCGGCGAGGGCGAAAATTTGGTTTGTGCATTTTTTAATTTTTTATTACGGGGCACTCTGGATAATGGGTGCCATCTTTTCACCCTAATTAAAGGGGCCATTTTGGCTCCTTTAGGGGTGTCACCAGTGAGACAAGCCTTTCACCCTTAAAAGGTGCAATGTGTCACCATTAGTTTTAACAGTGTGATGAATACATGTTTGTAAAACTCAATAGATTTAACAAATATTAATATTATTAATAATCCGGTTAATAAAGGCGAGCGAGATCCTCACAAGTCATGACGCTCTTTGGGACCCAAATTGTTTGTATGAATGTAGATTCTTATTTTATTAATTTTCTTAAAATGTAATACAGACACACACACATATATACATTTAACAATATAATGACCTGAATTTTCTTCTTCATTTTTTTTTAGATACATCCATTCAAAGGAAAAGCCATTCAAATGTGGAGAATGCGGGAAAGGGTTTTGCCAGTCCCGAACTCTTGCTGTTCATCGAATCCTTCACATGGAAGACAGTCCTCACAAATGTCCCACGTGTGGCAGAACCTTCAACCAACGTAGCAACCTAAAAACCCACCTTCTCACTCATACCGACATCAAACCCTACAACTGCGACTCTTGCGGAAAGGTATTCAGGCGCAACTGTGATCTGCGAAGGCACACTTTGACGCACAGTATGGGAGGCGAGATTCCTATGAATGCTGGCGATGTCGTCGGAACTGAAACGAACTATTCTAGTTTACCACTCAATTTAGCTCATGTTCCGCACCCGGAGAGGATTTGTGCAAAATGACTTTTATAAAATCAAAAAATGTGGAACTGATAGTTTGCAGGACGAATTACGGTCTACTTGTCATTAGATATTGTAAATAGATCAGCAAAATATATCATATTAAGAATATAGTGAGCTTCTTGTTTCGATGTTGTAACAAAAATTCGCGGTACAGACGTCCGTCATCGTACAGCAGCAACATAGCCAAGATGGGAGGGGAAGATGGGAACAAAGACCTTTCATGGAACTGTG
Organism: Maratus speculifer; assembly: GCA_964019185.1. NCBI lineage: Eukaryota > Metazoa > Arthropoda > Arachnida > Araneae > Salticidae > Maratus > Maratus speculifer. Next base: position 362,788,131 of record OZ025292.1, read on the forward strand.
GAGATGATCAGAAAATGTCGATGATTAAATAAAAAACAACATCAACATTATTGATTTCGGACTTTCCATTTCCTCTCCCGCCCCACTCTCTTACTGGCTAAGCTCCTGTCGTACGATTATTATTAAAAAGATTTTCTGTAATAATTTATTTTTTATAAGTTTATTTAAAGCCATGAAACAGTTTTTTAATTTTAACGACACCTTATAATTCCACAAAATTTTCAGAGATGCCAATTTCTACAATAAATAAATAAATGTAAATTAAAATAATTACAACATCTGTTTGTTGATAAGTAAAGGATTTATCATTGAATTGCAGAAAAAAGTCTTAAACCAATTGTAGCAAATTAGTAATATTATCTGCAAATTAAATTATTTGATTTTTATTGCCGTATATATGCATTAGTTCAAACTTTAAAATAATCTTAAACTTTAGGTTTGTAGCAATTTTCAATAAGAAAGTTCAACATAGACAAATTAATTCCTATTTTGTTTTATTTTTTTAACCTTAAAAAAGTGGTATTCTTTCTGAAAAGTTGCTGTTTAATTGTGATTGCAATAGTTTAGTTTACTTGAAGTATATTAAAAATTCTTACACTTCTCTAGGTAAAATTTTCAAACATTGGCCTGGTTAAAATGTCTTTCAGCAACATTAAAAAGAATATAAACATAATAAATCTGACTTTAGTTAAAGTTTTAAAGTTGTCTTATAGATAATAAATATTTAGTGGTAAAAATGAAAAAAAAAATTATAAATCATGTAAATACACCTGTAAATAGTAACACATTGCACCTTAGAAAAACCTGTTTTATTTGACATATTAAGCAATCTAAATTGCAAAAATGACTTTTCGTCGTTTCAGATTATATTTGAGGACCCCAGAAGCCAAGGGGTATAAGTGACAAAATTGAAAAAAATAAACTAAGTACACAGACGACCTAAAAATAAGCTTTTTTCATTTCAGGTAAAGAAATATAAGTGATTTTCTTATTATTTGCTGAGTTATAGAGGCAAACCACTTTTTTCGAAAAACAAAAAGTATTGATTAATTATACATTTAAAGAAAATTGTACTCTATTTTTTTAACAGTTATTGAAATAAGAGTTCAAAGATTAGAATGCAACAAGCAGATGTTTCCTATTTCAATTTAGTCAATTGTTATTGATGTTCCAATTTAACATCAATTATCTTTTAACTCAATTTACTCCAAATCGAAATTTTGTCACTTGTACCCCTTGGCTTCTGGGGTCCTCATATATAAATGCATATTGATAGACAAATGAATCTGATTTCTATTGATAGTACTGAAAGAAATATGAATATCATGCAAGAACGTATGCAGTAGACTTCCGATATACGAAGTATTATGTCGGATAATTAACCCTAAAAGGAAGTTTTACTCAAATTTTATAAAAGTATTCAACAAAAGAATTTTAAATAAAAACATATGTCGGAATGCGATTTTCACCTTGTTTTAAACATAAAATATATAATATGAATTTTGAAATGTCCAATTTTACGACTGAAATAATCAAATAGAGATGTTAGTAGTTAATTTTATTTAAAACATCTTAGTACTTTCAAGCCTAAATCAGGCTCTTCCCCAGAGAATATTTTTGTTTATACAAATACACAATTTCGTTTTGAAAATGAACGAGCCAATAATTGTTACAGTTGAAAGTAGAAGTATTTTTTTGGAATTATTAATTATACTTCTCTCATTATGGGGGTATTTCGATTCAAACTGCTTATTTTCCGATTTATTTTTAAACTCATTTTTGCTCTCACATGCATCAAACTGGCAAATTGTCTTATTTGAAAAGTACAGAAGGTGCCGTGACTGTCCATTCTTTGATAAACGCAGAAAATATTGCAAAAAAAAGCAATCAAAAACGGCATTTCGAACCGATTTTTCCGAAGCGGCAGATTTGGGAACGAAAAAAAGGGTCATACTGAGAAGATAATTGTTCATAAATCAAATTCTAATGAATTGAGCATAAAATGACATCACACGGCACCTTATACGTCTCTTTAAAAATCCCCTCTGCAAGTTTCATGTTTCTATTTTAAAAAATGTGTCTGAAATTGTATCAGAAAATTTTGAGCTGTTGAAGGTGGAAAAGCGTTTTTTCGAATACACCCTTAAGTTTAATAATTAAAAAAACTACTTTTACTTTCAACTAACAATTATTGGCTCGTTCATTTTCAAAACGAAATCATGTATTTGTATAAAAAAACAAAAATTACTCATATTCTCTCACGAAAAGTCTGATTAAGGCTTGAAAGTACAAAGATGTTTTAAATAAAATTAAATATTAACATCTCTATTTGATTATTTTAATCGCCTTTTATGTAAAACTGAACATTTCAAAGTTCATATTTTATAATAAAGAATATTTATTTAACTTGCTTTACACCTTTCGTCTGCTTTATTTCTTTAATTAGTTTTAAGGAAATTTCTGGTCTGAATAATTGTTTTGAATGTGTCGGATCCATCTGGCAGACTTAAGGTTAACAGAAGAAGATTCTAAGACGTTTTTGTATAAATGTCATTTAAGACTGTTTAAAGTGGTCTGGGATACATTTTAAATTAATATTTATTTAGTAAGTTTTTTTTTTTTTGTGCTGATTAACCATATTATTTCTAAACAAAATTACATGATAAAACTTCTTACATAATACATTTTTAAAAAATTTAAAATTTATTGAAAAAGTAAAGTAGTTTAAAATCGTTATAACTCGAAATATTATTTATAAAATTTATTTACTTTTTCCTTTAAATAAACAAAAATATGTAAGTCTTATTCTGCTTAAAATTGTTATAACTGGAAAATTTGTAAAATTTCATTTTTTTTTTCATTTAAAGAAATAGAAAAATATAAGTTTTTATTTTGATTCAGCATTTTAAATATATATATATATAAACACGATTATATAGTTTTTTAAAAAGTGTACTGGCCAACTTAATATTTTTACAAATAAAAATGAATAACAAAATTCATCAGAGAATGGCCAATTTAACAGACAAATTGTCAATTTATCGGTAGTCTATTTCAATTTCATGTAACATGTTGACAATAATATGCAAAATGAATTTGTAATTTATTATTCCTAATATTGAAATAAACATATTAGCACAGGCTATATTTTTTCTAGTATATTAATTAATTCCTCCAAAATGAATAAAACCAGTTTTTATTATTAAGAAAAAAAAATAGCAATTAATGTTTTGTTGAATGTTATATATTTATGTTACATTTTAATATTTTACTACCTCTGTTGTATGTATGAATTATAAGTGTAAAAGTCATCTTTGTTTTTGTCTAGTGAGTGCTCACTCAATGTTGTTAAACTCGTTTGGTTTTGTAAATATGTGAATGTCCTGTATATATATAAAAAAATATTTTATTGTAAATGTTATACCAAATGTGTAAATAGCGAAATAAAATATCCTAAAATAGTATTTTTGTTGTTTGTTTAATTTATTTATTTTAGTATTTTTTATTCAAAATTTTAAGCAAGGGAAAAGTTAAAAGGAAAAATGATGTTAATGTTTTATTTTAGTTATTTATATATTTTTCCTTTGTGTGTAAAATTTGAAAAGGCACTAATTGTTGTAAGACATAACACGTTTTTCATATTTTTTTCTCTTAAGGGTGTATTTCGATTCAAACTGCCTATTTTCCGATTTATTTTTGAACTCATTATTGCTCTCAAATACACCAAACTTTCAAAATCTCTTATTTGGAAAGTACACCAGGTGCCGTAATTGTCGATTCTTTGAATGCAGAAAATATTGCGAAAAAAAGCAATCAAAAACGGCCTTTCGAATCGATTTTTCCCAAGCGGGAGATTTGAGAACGAAAAAAGGGGTCATACTGAGAAGATAATTGTTTATAACTCAAATTCTAATGAATTGAGCGTAAAAAAACATAACTCATACGTCCCTTCAAGAATCCTCTCAGCAAATTTCATGTTTCTACGTTTAAAAATGTGTCTGAAATTGTATCGGAAAATTTCGAGCTGTTGAAGATGGAAAAGCTTTTTTTCGAATACGCCCTTAAGGGTGTTCTTAAATCAAAAAGAGCAACTTTGTGACACATGCATTAATTTATTTTTGTTCGGAAATGTATGAAAATAGCAGGTGTTATTATTCAGAAACTCTCTAATTGCACTCATTCTTTTGTTTTTTAAAAAAATAATAGATTTTCTATAACAAGCCTTCAAAGTTGACACTCTTGAGCATATTTCCCAACGAAAGCAGAAAAACCGGTCGAAAAGGAGGAGAAAAACGGGTGGTTGCGTCATCGAAATAGCTTATAACTCGATAAGTAATTTAATTATCATAAAATGGAAAAATAAGTTCAATTCGAAATCGCTTTCATAGTCAGGCATTAAAATTTTATAACTTTCTGTTAAAAAAAATGAATTTTTAAATGTGTCAAAGCGTTTTTCGCTTGTTGAGCGGATCAGTTAAGAACACCCTTAAGGATGTATTCCACGCGAAACTGCTTATTTTCTGACTTATTTTTTAAATTAATTTTTGCTCTCAAACGAATCAAACTGGCAAAATCTCTTATTTAGAAACTACAGAATGTGCCGTGTTTAACTATTTTTCGATAAATGCAGAAAGTATAGAAAAAAAAAAATGTTGTCAAAGTTGAAATTTTGAACCGAATTTTCCGAAGCGGGAATTTATAAATCATATTGTAATTTATTGAAAGAAAAATGAAATCACGCGATGTCATATGTATATTTTCAAAAATTACCTCATCAAGTTTCATGTTTTTACCCTAAACAGCTCGAAATTTTCTGAAACATTTTCAGATTCATTTTTAAAAGTAGAAACATGAAACTTGCTGAGGTGATTTTTGTAGAGATGTATAAGAGGTTGTGTGATGTCATTTTATGCTCACTTGATTAGAATTTGATTTATAAACAATTATCTTCTCAGTATGACCCTTTTTTTAGTTCACAGATCTCCCGCTTCGGAAAATTCGGTTCAAAACTCTAACTTTAATAGCATTTTTTTTTTCAATGTTTTTTGCATTTATCAAAAAAATCGACAAGCACGATATATTGTGTACTTTATAAATAAGAGAATTTCCCAGTTTCATGCGTTTGAGAGCAGAAATGAATTAAAAAAAAAAAAAAAACCAAAAAAAAAAAAAAAAAAGAAAAAAAAAAAAAGAAAAGAAAACTAGTAATTTGAATTGGAATGCACCTCTATAAAATACGTCCTTTTCAACTTTTTTTTTTTTTTTTTTTTTTTTTTTAATGTTATTCAAATGGTGAAATTCCCTGCATTTCAGTGCTGAATTAAAAGTAAAAAAAAAAAAAAAAAAAAAAAAAAATTAAGAAAATTTAATTAAAAAAAAAAAAAATCCTTACTACTTCTTGTTAAATATTACAATTTTTACCTTTTTTTTTTTTTTTTTCTTTGTATAGATTTTCAAATGTGCATTGCTGAAGATGACGCTTGTATTTTTAGATACATGTAATATAATTTTCACATGTAATATAAATGTATACTGTAAAGCGCGGAAATCTAACACATCTTCATTACGCTTTTATTTTAAAATAATAATAATAATAATAACCCTTTTTATCACCGTGTTGCAGATCTTCCAGCATACCCAAATGTCAAATAGTACTTACACAGTAAGTTTTAAAACACGGTTTTACTTCTTGTTCCTATTTTTCAACACACCAGTTAATACAAATTAATCATTGGACTTCTTAATAGAAGATGATATTGAATTAATTTCTCATATCGAAGTTTTGTTTATCATTTGAGAAGCTTCAAGTCGATATTGAAAAAATTATTTCTTCAAATTGAAAAAAGCTGGAGAAATTCGAAAGTAATTTTTTTTTTTAAGTTAATTTTGTAAACTTTAAAATGACGTATGAGAAAATTAACAGCATTTATGAGAAGTATGCCAGTTTCTGTGTATTGTAGATGTGAAAAAAAGTACCTTTTATTCAATAATTATTTCAGTTTTACGTTTAAAATTATATACAGTAAAACCCCGATAATTCGGATTAGTTGGAATCGCACCCAATCCGGATTATCAAAAATCCGGATTACCTGGAGAATTAGAAAAAAATGAAATAAAATAAAACATACTTACAGAAAATTACCTTTATGTTAAATTTATTGAATATTTACAGACAGTAAAAATGTTTATTTTGCTTAATTCTTCCGAAAAGATTTTAGAAAAAGTTTTTTTTATTCAGAATACGACGATGGAGTCCGTGTAATTTCACTTTTTGCTCATTTAATTAGAATTTGATTTATAAGCAAAATTATTTTCTCAGTATGACCCTTTTTTTTTCGTTTCCATATCTCTTGCTTCGAAACGTCGGTGCAAAATGCCACTTTTGACAGCGTTTTTTGCATTTATCAAGCACAACACATTGTGTAATTTCTAAGTAAGAGAATTTGTCGCAGTTGGATGCGTTTGAGAGCAAAAATGAATTTAAAAAAATAGGAAAAGAAAAACAAACACTTTGGATTGGAATACACCCTTAACCTATATTTATATTATTTTTGATAATTATAATTAATATTATTATTGGCGGGGGAGGAGGGGGGGGGGTCAGATACCAATGCATTTGGAAAATAAAACCGGTGACTTATCAGAGATATTCGAAAGTAATTGGAGCAGAAAATCGCCATGGGATGCTTTAATCTTTGGTTATTTGTGTAAAATTAAAAAATTGAGTAAAATTAATTAAAAACTTGATCAGATTGAAATCCCACTCAGACTAAAAGATTTTTAATATCCTAATAATACATCATAGAAAAATATTAATAAAACATTATTATTAATATTATTATTACTATTTTATTGGCAAACAAAGGTTTACTTATGATGTTAAAATTTGTGGCTTAATATATTATTTCAAAAATTCCTACAATTTCAACATGAGGTATCCATAAAACTTTTCCTTAGAGAGAAAAAATATGAATTGAAAAGAATAGATAATGCCTATTTTAGCTCTTTTTATAGATTAAATTGGTGACTATGCATGGGGGTTGTCCCTCTCTCTTTTTTTTTTCTTTCCTTCGGGCATATTGAAGCCGTTAAATGTACTTGTTTATTTGACCAAAATCTGTAGCTGTCGCCTCTGAAGTAGACACCCTAAATAAATTCAAAGCTTTATTATAATTATTATTTTCTAAATATCGTTTATTTTCGAAATCCTTTAACTTTATGACAATTTGGGTACCCACTAAAACAAAATTGCAAATTTGTCAATAAAGAAAAAAAAAAAATCAAAGTTAAAATTAAAAACATTAAAAAAAAAAAAAAAAAAAAAAAAAAAAAAAAAATCAAAGTTAAAATTAAAGATAAAAAAAAAAAAAAGTGTAAAGGATGGTTTTCTACATCATATGGTAAAGTAATTCATTGATTAGTCCCTTGAGGACGAGCAACACGTAATATGTGCCACTAAGATACTCAGAATTCTTAATTATTCCTACCAATTACTTTTTATTGTAAATTTTGATTTATTTTATCCGGGCATTTTCCCGATTAAATTAGACAAAAATTTCTGTTTTGAAAAATTGATGTTAAAAATTCGGTAAAATGCACTTGCTTTGAATAGGTTGTGTTCGGGAGAGGAGAATTCTTTTTCGATGTAGCCATGGGGCTTTTGCAACAAAAGTACATTCCGTTCTGATATTTTCATCTCGTTTTCTGTTTGTAAGATATTGAATTGAATTAAGGGTGTATTCGAAAAAATACTTTTCCACCCTCAACAGCTCGAAATTTTCCGATACAATTTCAGACACATTTTTAAAAGTAGAAACATGAAACTTGCTGGGGGGATTTTTGAAGAGTCTTATAAGATGCCATGCGATGTCATTTTTTGCTCAATTCATTAGAAATTTATTTATAAACAATTACCCTCTCAATATGACCCTTTTTTTCGTTCCCAGATCTCCAGCTTCGGAAAAGTCGGATCAAAAGACCAACTTTGACTGCATTTTTTTGTAATATTTTCTGCATTTATAAAAAAATGACAAACACGGCACCTTATAAAGTTTCTAAATAAGAGATTCTGCGAGTTTGATGCGTTTGAGAGCAAACGTGAATTCAAAAATAAATCGGAAAATAAGCAGTTTGAATCGAAATACATCCTTAAGGATTAAAACGAACATATTTAAACTTTTAATAATCTGGAACTTTATTTTCGTGAGTTACAACAATTTAAAGTAATTCATGCATTGAAAATATTAGCCGTGAATCTCAAATATGCACACGGTAAACCGGAGTAAAAAAGAAAAAAAAAAAAAAAGAATGAAGAGCTTTTATAAATGGAAAAAAATAACTCAGTGAAAAATCAGGAAGAGCATTTTCTAAAATATAAGCGTAAAAATATAAGAAATGCAAATTTAAATACAATTTTAAGCCCAATTATTAAGGACGTTACTTTGTAATATCTAACATCAAACAAAAGAGATGTTGATTTCCAACGTACACTTATTCATAAAAAAAACCACAAAATAAATACATGAATATACAATAAATACATTGGATCGCAACATCTATTTTGTTTAGTATCAAATTTAAGCTTTTATAAATGACGTTACTCATAGGGTTTTTGCAATAAATATAATGTTGCCAATTTATAGGATTTTCTTTTTTTCTTTTTCTTTTTTTTTTCTTTATTTCAGAATGTATGCAGAACCTCCAAACTGATAATTCTAAATTTCTGAAAAGAAAAATCCGCTATATTAACCAGGTAAACGAATGCATAAAAAAACGTGAAACAAAAGTAACACAGGGCTTGAGTATGTTTTTTTGCACTGATCGAAGCCCTTAAGAGAACTACGTATCTCAATATGAAGTAAAATAAATGAATCAATTGCAGAACTAATTCGATGATTAACATTTCATATGGACTATTACATATTCCTTTTAGCATTTCTTTTGACGTCTTATCATTTGAACTGTGATTTATTGTATTAACAAAACAAACAAAAATGAATAAGACCGAACAACCGTCGTGATTAGAGTCTTAGTAACGAAAGCCAAATAAGTCATCTTCTATTAACACCCTCGCTAAAGCGTACTTTTTAAAAAGATGTCATAATTCACTTTATTTCTCTCCTGTTTTTTAGTAGAACGTAATTTTTCATTTCCTTTACTGGATCGTAAAACTATATCGTTTTTTATTGTTTCTTGAGTCACGCATTTATTCAGTTTCGTGTAGGATGACTTTCTCTGTATATTGTATGGACTCTCATCATTTCTTTTCAGTGTCTGGTTTATTTGGCATAGGAATGTTTTTAATACAACATAACTGCATTTTCATTTGCTTCCTGTCTTACATTGAAAATATTCTAAAATATAGCTCTCATCATTTCTTTTCTGCATCTGGTTTTTATTTGCCATAAAAGTGCTTTTCACATAACGTAATTGCATTTTTCATTTGCTGCCATCTTTATATTGGTAATATTTTGAAATGTACGTTCATATCTTTTCCATACGGATATATATTTTCCTATACCCTGTAAAAAAAAATTGGGAAAGTTACAAAATTTTTTCTAGTAGAATTGTATTCCAAGAACTTTTTATGTAACGGCAACAATAAAAATTCATGTAACAGATACAGATTTGCAATTTGAATCAAACAAATTTTAAGGTTACTAAGAATTTTTTTGGGAAATCGTATTCCAAGAACTTTTTAAGTGACGATAACGAGCATTATAGATAAAATTTTAGTAAAGTTACCAAAATTTTAGTAAATTCTTTTGTAAAGTTACAGATGGGTTTTAGTTTTGCTTACAAGTTTTGTAGATTGACATCATTTTCTTGTACAGTGTACACATAAAATTTTAGTAAGCATAAGAGATTTCGGTTAATTTAGATTACTAAGGTTACAGATTTTTTTTACAGTGTATATTTCCATAACAATTTCCTTTCCGAAATATTGAATTTTTTCCTTTTCAATATTTTAAATTATATATATTATATTTATTATAATTATTAATTTTAATAATTATATATTATTTATATTTATTATAAATAGATTATATTTATTTATAATAAATATTTTCATATAAATTATTTTTAAGTACATAATATTATTAATTGTATAATAAATGTTTTTTATATTATTTATAAATATATATTTTTATATAAATTATTTTTAATTATGTAATAATATTAATTATATAATAAATTTATACATACATTTTTTCTTTATTATATAAATATTTTTTACATTAAAATATTTTTTCCTTGCTTAATTGAACATTTTAATATTATTCTAGAATTAAAAATAGTTTGCCGAGTACATTTTCACATTTAAAAAGAGATTTCAATATGTGGGTCACCTTTGGAACGCTATACACCGAAGACGGTCCACAAACTAAAATTTTGAAATTGTATTACAATAATTAAATTTCTTTCTTTCTTTTTTTTTTTTTTTTTTTTTTTTTTTTTACAAAGAAAAGTGTATTTGATATGCGTTATACATAAATGTAACAATTTACCCCTCCACCCCCGAAAATAAAAATCAGTTACACACACCTAATCAGAAAATTATATATATATACAGGGTGATTCAGCTCGTCGGTGACAAACTTTAAGGATCGATAGAGCACACCTAGACGAACATTTTTGAATAGGGAATGTAGGGTCCCTGACGCGATGGTAAGGCGCTAGGCGCTTTCGAAAATTTGGGTGCCGAAATTCGAAACGTCATAAAAACTAGGGAAATGGTTAGATTTTCTTGCTTGTTGCGTCGAAATGATTCTGTTTGTTTAGACTTTCTTCAGTACCAATTTGATAAGCGTATCTCTTAAAACATGGATAGGGGGCGCTGCAGACTTTGGAGAGCTAGACAACAACTTTAAGCCCGTTATTTTGATAATTTAACACATGCTCGCCAAAGTTTATACTCTAACTTAAAGTTTGAACCCAAAAGTAGAGCCCTGCAAAAAGCGTAAGAGCCGGAATAAAATGTCAAAGTACAGGGTGGTCGAAACTCGAAGGCTCCTAAGAGATAAACAAACAGATTTCTTGACTTATGGCATGCATTTTCATGATTCTGTTTGCTGGGGCTCTCTGAAACTCAGTTGAACGGTACAAAAAGAAACATCGATAGGGGGCGCTTTGGGCAAAAAACATAATTCGTTGACATTTCGGACGCTAACTGGAAACGGGGCGCTACGATCAGTTAGTAATAATGAAAACACATTTTCTACCTCTGCTCAACACTTCTGAATAAATTTAGACCAAAAACATCAATGATACTGGAAATTTATTTACAAAAAATAACACTACAGAAGATGCTCGAAATTTCGACCTTGGGCCATGATGCAGGCTTCGCACCTCCGTCGCATTGAGGAGTGTGTGTTTCCAACAATGCCAGGAGTATCTCTGATCTGCCCTGCAGCTGCCACAATGCGCGCCAAAAGTTCTTCAGCACTGCTGACAGATGTATGGTATACCTCGGCCTTCAGGTAACCCCAAAGGAAGAAATCCAAGCAGGTGAGGTCTGGTGATCGGGCAGGCCAGTGAACTGGACCCCCACGCCCGATCCACCGCTGGCCATACCTTGCGTTTAGATGGAGACGCACGTCGTTCGTGTAATGGGCCGGAGCTCCATCGTGCTGGAACCACATCTGGCGACGCGAACCTTCGGGTACGTGCGCCTCCTCCAGAAGCTGCGGCAGCACTTGATCCAGGAAAATCAGGTAATTTCCACCTGTCAGCCGTTCAGGTAACAAATAAGGGCCAATGAGGCAATCCACCAGAATGCCGGCCCACACATTTACTGAGAAACGCTCCTGGGCTGCTCGGCTTCTGGTTTCATGTGGATTTTCATCACACCACACATGACTGTTGTGGGCGTTCCACATTCCCTCCCGGCTGAAGGTGGACTCGTCCGTAAACAAAATGCTGTTTACAAAACGGGGATCCCTGGATCTCATCGCCAAGTACCATCTTGAGAATTCCACTCGAGGGCCAAAATCCTGCTCTCTGAGCAACTGCACCCGCTGGATGTGGTATGGGTGCAGATTCCGGGAACGTAAGATGCGCCACGCAGTTGCTTGCGAAATGCCAACATGTCTGGCGATATCTCTCGTGCTAAGACCTGGGTTGTCCTCAACCAGGTTAAGCACAGCCTCTTCGTTGTCGGGGGTGCTCACTGATCGCTCCCGTTCAGGCCTGCCTCCGTCGAAAGATCCCGTTGTGGACAACCTCTGGTGTACTCGAGCGAAGAAGGCATGGCAGGGGATTTGCCTGTTGGGGTAACGCTCGGCGTACAACCGCTGAGCGGCTCGTCCATTACAACCAGCAGCGCCATACGCCAAATGCATGTCAGCCAATTCAGAGTTTGTGTACCGTTCCATCCTACTACCGATCTGCAGACAAGTAACCCGAAGCTTAAGTAGGTACCGCACGTTCAAAAGACGTGTCTGCGCATACAACTACGTCATCTCGCGTTGTCGTCTACGCATTACGTATCTTTTGCATATCGATATGGTACGATATCTTTTGCATAAATCAGCAAAAAGCACCTTATGTAAATTTTATTGCGCGCATTGTGCATGATTGAAACCAGCTATGTTTGTTAAAAAAAAACAAACAAACTGCAGTTTTAATAGCTTCTTATGATAAGTAAATTACTCTCTTGTTTTGTTTCTAACTGATCGTAGCGCCCCGTTTCCAGTTAGCGTCCGAAATGTCAACGAATTATGTTTTTTGCCCAAAGCGCCCCCTATCGATGTTTCTTTTTGTACCGTTCAACTGAGTTTCAGAGAGCCCCAGCAAACAGAATCATGAAAATGCATGCCATAAGTCAAGAAATCTGTTTGTTTATCTCTTAGGAGCCTTCGAGTTTCGACCACCCTGTACTTTGACATTTTATTCCGGCTCTTACGCTTTTTGCAGGGCTCTACTTTTGGGTTCAAACTTTAAGTTAGAGTATAAACTTTGGCGAGCATGTGTTAAATTATCAAAATAACGGGCTTAAAGTTGTTGTCTAGCTCTCCAAAGTCTGCAGCGCCCCCTATCCATGTTTTAAGAGATACGCTTATCAAATTGGTACTGAAGAAAGTCTAAACAAACAGAATCATTTCGACGCAACAAGCAAGAAAATCTAACCATTTCCCTAGTTTTTATGACGTTTCGAATTTCGGCACCCAAATTTTCGAAAGCGCCTAGCGCCTTACCATCGCGTCAGGGACCCTACATTCCCTATTCAAAAATGTTCGTCTAGGTGTGCTCTATCGATCCTTAAAGTTTGTCACCGACGAGCTGAATCACCCTGTATATATATAATACTCAAAGCTTAACGAAAGCTACAATTGGCTCACACTTCAGAAATACGGACTAATTTTTCTGTCATTTGAATTATAGTTTATCGCATGCATTTCAATGTATCTCGTAAATGCCCTTATTAAAATGTCATTTAAAGAAAAATTATTTTAAAGACAAGTTGTACACGTAAGAAAATAGAAAATCATGTTGAATAACATTTATCATTGGAAGATATTAAAATGGCATTATTTCTTTTTTTTATGCAAGTATATCACTCCTGTTTATCAGCACCCGTAAAAGTTTTGAATGTTCTATATCCATTTTGCTAGAATGATAAACGAGTCATAGGAATATATTGGACTGTTGCAACTGGAGAAAAATACACACAAAGAAATAAAATGTAACCTCTTGCTTATGAGGGCATCCGTATGTATATGGCGTATTTCTGAGAAGAATAACATATTTTATCTACTCATAAAAGATAATCTTGATTCAATAGTGTAGTGATCTCTGAAATTTATATAGAGTGTAATAGATAAGTGAGATGGCGATTTATTTTATTATTATTTTTTTTATATTTATTTTATGCTACTGATTTCGAAGACACTAAAATTTTAGATATTTGATAGTGTATTATGTTATTTTAGAATTTTGATTTATTTATTTATTTATTTATTTTTTTGATTTGATATAGTTGATTTAAGAAAAAAAAAAGTTAAATTTCCTTCCGATATCAATCAGAATGAGATTTTTTAATCAGGGTAAATAAAATTATATTTAAAAAATCTATATTTAAAGATATGTTATTTCAGAAAGTACAATAAATGTTTTAACCTCAGAGTAAACATAGTATTTACTATGTTTACTCTGAGGTTTTAACTATCTGAAAAACAGCATTGGTTAGCCGTGTTGAAAAAATAGGATAATCCTTAATAGGCTGGATAAATAATAAACAGATACTGGTTAAGCTTTCGACAAGGAAATCTGAATTTTTAAGTTTATATGATGCAGTTTGTGAAGGAAAGTAATTAATAGGTCACTTGAAAGAATTAAACTAAGAACAGATAGTGAAGTGTTCAATTTAAATTCGTACTGATAGTCAATCTGTAATTGATTGGATCAAAAACTCAAGAATGAATAATCGCAACAAACATATCGGTATAGAAAATCAATAATAATAATAATAATAAAAAAACCTTAACTTGTTCAAAGTTGTGACGCAGCTGTTTATTTGATGGCTCTAAGAATTTTAAATATCAATTTTAAATGATTTCAAATTTCCATTGACGCCATGCTGTTAAATAAAAAGTGTATTTTTGTATTATTTATTTCGTCATTTTATTTCTGTTCTATTTATAATAGCATGTGCTAAAGTTATCTTCAACATAAAAGATGCACAAAACTTTATTCAGTGATGCTTTTTCACATGCATCTCTTATAAATTCAAAATATGATTTTAAAAATACATAATATAAAATTTAAGCAACGCTTTTATGTGGCTTTAAAAGTTTTGTTTTAAAATTCATTTTTTTTTTTTTTTTTTTTTTTTTTTTTTTTTTAGTAGAAACTTGCTAAGGGGATTTTTGAAGAGATGTATAAGATGCCGTGTCTTCCCTTTTTCGCTCAATTAATTAGAATTTGATTCATAAGCAATTACTTTTTCAATGTGACCTTTTTTTTTTTACGTTACCAAATCTCCCGATTTTTGAAAATTTGGTTTAAAACAACAATTTTGACAGCATTTTTTTGCACTATTTTCTGCATTTATATATATGTATATATATATATAATCGACAAGCACGGCACATTGTGTACTTTCTAAATAAGATAATTTACCAAGTTTGATGTGTTTGAGACGCTTGAATTGGAATACACCTGTAACTCTTTGACCGTCAAGCAAAAGGGCAAAATTGTAATGTTATTTTCTCTGTCTTTCTATTCCTTAAAAATCTAAAAAAAAGTTTTTTTTTTTTTTTGCCCGAAATACTATAATAAATTTTATTACGTGTAAGTATATATCTAACCTTCAGAGTATGAATCATAACTTAAATTTTCAAAATTGGATTTTATCTTCAGAATTGTATTAATTTGAATAATGCTTCTGTTGCAATGAAATCTTTGGCTTAGTGAATTGATGTATCAGTTTACGGCGTTGAAAAGGTTTTAAATACACAAAATTGTAACTTATTAAAACTAAAATCACACAAACTTAAATATTTTCTTAGTGCGTATTTTTTTTTTTCATATAAACAAAAAATTACTCTTATACATAAGGTAAAAGTTTAAACGAAATGATTTTGTAAGATTTTACCAGAAATTTTGAGCAAACAGCGGAATGATAAAAGAATGGAGAACAATAAAAAAGGCCACCTATTTGAAAGTAATAGCTTGCTACTTCTCTTTGAAATTGCCGCAGTTTTACCGCCTCTGGTGTTAAGTGGTACGGAACATCGGTTGCATAGCCACCCGCAAAGTCATTTTAGACTTCTGCTAACTAGCAGGTAGCAGATGGTTTGTAAAATTTATGTAAGCACACGCTGATAAATATTAGCATATAAGCTATAAGGAAATTCTTAGGGTTATTGTTCTAAGTTCTAAAGGAAAAGATTCATATTAGCATCTGGGAAGTTCCTTTAGAATACAACGGAAATTCGAATGTTACATTTACTATTTGAACCAAAAAAAAAAAAAAAAATTCAAAAATTTCAAAAATTTAATTAAATAAAACATAAATAGAACAACATCTGACATAAAAAAATTCT
Organism: Maratus speculifer; assembly: GCA_964019185.1. Classification (NCBI taxonomy): domain Eukaryota; kingdom Metazoa; phylum Arthropoda; class Arachnida; order Araneae; family Salticidae; genus Maratus; species Maratus speculifer. The sequence continues at coordinate 362,804,177 of OZ025292.1, forward strand.
CGAAAAATTGATTCCGAAATAAAATTGTTGAGAATTTAAATCTTAAAGTAGTGAACAGACCTTTTTGCAAATATATTGAACATACATTTATGAAAATTAAGCATAAAAGTAATCATAGATAATCAAATTTTTTCTCTATAATCATTTGCTATTACTTTAGGTTATTCACCCTATTATCCCCCTCCCCCACATACACATTGTGTTAATTATGCCTGGATAGAAAAATTTTGAGTAGAATAAAATGCAGGAATAAAAATAATTTTTTAAAGTTACGAATTTCAAATTTAAGGGTGTATTTCGATTCAAACTGCCTATTTTCCGATTTATTTTTGAACTCATTATTGCTCTCAAATACACCAAACTTTCAAAATCTCTTATTTGGAAAGTACACAAGCTGCCGTAATTGTCGATTCTTTGATAAATGCAGAAAATATTGCAAAAAAAGCAATCAAAAATGGCATTTCGAAACGATTTTTTCCTAAGCGGGAGATTTGAGAACGAAAAAAGGGGTCATACTGAGAAGATAATTGTTTACAACTCAAATTCTAATGAATTGAGCGTAAAAAACATCATTCGGCACCTCATACGTCCCTTCAAGAATCCTCTCAGCAAATTTCATGTTTCTACATTTAAAAATGTGTCTGAAATTGTATCGGAAAATTTCGAGCTGTTGAAGATGGAAAAGCGTTTTTTCGAATACACCCTTAAAACCAAGAAAGACAGAATTTAAATTAAATCGAATAAGATAAATAGAATATTAAAATGATTTGAAGGTACTTACCTATTTCTCAATAAAGGGCAGTACAACTGGAAGGAAAATTGGGCTTGAGCTATGATAAACTAGTTGTTGGGAGCCACCTTAATACTTACCCATCATGAATATGCATAATATAATATAGGAAAATAAAACATGTGAAAACTATTTATACAATACTTCGCAATTCCAAAACAAAATTTAAACGTATATTTTAATGTTGTTAATATACATAGTAATGCTCTATTTATGAATTGCTGATGAACCCATTTCGACAAATTATATAAAATGCGAAACTACTCAAGTAGTACCGAACTGCGTAAAAGAAACATCCTTATAATTTCAAAAATAATAATCCTATTAACTAACAGTTTACTGCGTCGGATGAAGCGTCTTATTTCCAATTTAAATATATCTCTGAATTGAAATTTGAATGAAATACAGGGTCACGAAAAATCGAATAATCTGGAAAACAGGATTACAAATATCTCGGCTACTAATAATCCGATTGACTTTGTTCTTTATGCAAAATGTGTGTTATTTTATTGCCTTTTAAGTCCACTCCTTAAAATACAAAATTTCGAAAAATTTTATGTACCTTTCATCAGAACGAATTTTTTAAGAGTCCGAAAAAAATAGTTCCGGATAACCGAGGTTACTGATATTAAATAGGCTTCGTTCCATTCTTACATACTAAGTACATACAAAATTTCAAGTCTCTATCTCAATTTCTTCGTTAGATAGAGTGTTTACAGACAGACAGACTGACAGACAGACAGACTGACAGACAGACGGCAAATTTTTTTTTCTAAAAGTACGTTTTTTGGAATCTCCACTATCTGAAACGTGTAAATCCGTCAATTTTTTTTTTTTTTTCGATTTTCAAAACGATTGCAAGACTTACCCTATACTACGTATGATGGGTAAGTAAAAACCATATTTAATTCGTATATCATCACAAGTCAGAATCTTTGAATAAAAAATACTGAAAATGTAATAGTTTAGTCCAGGGCTGTCCAACCTTTCAGTGACCAGGGGCGCACCTTGTCTCTCGGAACTCAATGAAGGGCGCCATTATTTACGTGACTGAAAATATGTGGCAATATTATCGCATAGTATTAGTACACACGCACGTCTTAACATAATGAGATGAATGTGCGGTAAACAAAAAACCCCAGTTCTCGAGTTATACGTATTAAATTTGGAATTATACATTTATTTTATGAGAAACCTATATAAAAATGTTACAGGATAAGACACCAGAAACTTTAATCGCATCTAAAACGGCAATAATAACAAATAAATAAATATGAAAATCATAGACATTGCTAGGTTTCTTTAGGTGAAAATACGGTTTCATTTATTTTGAAGGTGTGGAATAGTTTTATGAACAATACGAAAACAGACAAGCTTGATAGTGATCAGACTTTGTGGTGGTTTCACATGGATAGTCTGGAAATGCTTTCATAGATGGAAATCATTCTGCACTGTTTATTATTTTTCCTAAACAAAATTATAGAAAATAAATAAATAAAAAAAAATCACTCTAAAATTTCAAAAGTCAAGAAAGAAAAATTGATTCCTTTTATCCTTCATATAAAACAGCCAATGGGCCATTGTGATAACATAAAACGAAGAAAGCTGACCTTTCATGCACATGTATCTTCAAAAGGGATGGGGAGGGGGGGGGGGGCAGGTGAAAACGTTAATTTTCCTCTGTCTTCTTAAAGGTGTTCTTAACTGATCCTCTCAGCAAGCAAAAAACGTTTTGACACATTTACAAATTCATTTTTTAACAGAAAGTTATAAAATTTTAATGCTTGACTATGAAAGCGATTTCGAATTGAACTTATTTTTCCATTTTATGATAATTAAATTACTTATCGAGTTATAAGCTATTTTGATGACGCAATCACCCGTTTTTCTCCTCCTTTTCGACCGCTTTTTCTGCTTTCGTCGGGAAACATGCTCAAAAGTGTCAACTTTGAAGGCTTGTTATGAAAACTCTATTGTGTTTTTTAAAGATCAAAAGAAAGAGTGCAATTAGACAGTTTCTGAATAACAAGACCTGCTATTTTCATGCATTTCTGAACAAAAATAAATTAATGCATGTGTCACAAAGTTGCCCTTTTTGATTTAAAACACCCTTAAGTATAAAAAAGAGCTATTTCCAAATATTAAGAAATTTAACTATCATAATTACACTATATAAACAATAACGAAATATTGTAAAAATATGCATGATTAAATTTTTAAAGTATGTTTATGGTGTTTAATGTACAACGGCAAGTCAACAGCATGCCAAACATAGGTTTTAAAAATATCTCTGATAAAATATTAATGATTTTTAAGAAATGATTCATTAAAATGGAATTTTACTTCTAAAATATTTAATAACAAAAAATCCTTAAAAGGGCGCCATGAAAACCTTTAAAGGGCGCCGCGTTGAACAGCCTTGGTTTAGTCCATAGAATGAATCGAATGATTTGTTCACGAACGTCCAACTAGAAGACATCAGTTCAGAATGAATTATAAATACCGAACAAACTTCGTTTTCGAGTCCGAGTAGAATAGAATAAGTTTTCAAGCCGAGTCGAATAGAATAATCAACCGGATTATGCGTCCATCTGATTCCAAAATCATTTCTCGAAAATTAAATAACTGCCAACAGCAGACGAGAGAGAGAGAGAGAGATTGAGAGAGATTGAGAGAGAGAGAGAGAGAGAGAGAGAGAGAGAAAACCTGTTGTCCAGGCGGCTGGCAGTTGTCATGGAAACCTTCGGTTCTTTTTTCGTCCAATGCCTAAAATTAGGGTGAATGTAGTAAAATTTTGAGAACATGAGAAACACTAATATAATGAAATGATATTTATTTTAGCTTCATGAAAGTATATAAAAATTAAGGATCGACCGAAACAGGTTTTTAAGTTTTAAACAGTAACCGGAACCGAATTTCGGTAGCCTTCCTATTTTCGACCCCCAAAAAATGCTATTTTTTGAAGTAATTAATGCAGACATAATGTATAATAATACGTATGATCTATGTTGTTTCTCTCTAACCAAAGTTTTCTATTTCTGTAAAAAAAAAAAAAAAAAAAAAAAAAAAAAAATACAATACAATACAACTAATTGATTAGCGATACAAAATGATTTTCTAACTATTCAAATTATGTCTAATTAAAAGAAATATTTTAGGTATGCATCCACCAATATAGCTTTTATAACAATTTTGGTAAGTGATTAACAATAACATTAGAACTTTTTAATCCACAATCAGATCACGATTGAGAGCCGTGAATTTAATCAAGGATCGGTCGCTGATACACGCCTCTCAACCGTGAACTAATTGTGGATTAGCAGTTCTTATAACCGTCCAATTTGCATATTTCCACTGAAGTCGAACGTTTCCAGCGCCATCTGCCGAATGTTTTTGATTTATTTTTATTTCTGCTTAGAAAAAAAAAAAAAAATCCTGTGATTTATAGATGCTAACTCTATAAACCGTTTTTTTTATTTCGGTTATTTTTCTGGCTTTTGTGAATTTTTAAATTATTACGGTATTTTTGATCATTCGGCACATTTCAATGATGTATATTAGTTTCAATGTATTTCAAATAGTTAAAATCATTAAAATACACCAAAAATGATTTTTCTGCATAGATAGTAATGGAATGGAATTCTCTACAGAACCCCCGTAAACGAACTATAAATGCTACACACTTCATTTGCAATACCAAGCATGCCGTAGTAAGTATTAATAGCATATATCAATTACATGGGAGTCCGAGTATATTTACGTGAGTGAGAACGCAGCCAAACAAACGGAATTTGTAATTTTTTTCACCTATGTTGAACAGTTTTAAAAATATATACTTTTCCATATTGTGATTTGTAGTCAGAATATACAGTATTTCATGTGTAATCCGATTGCACACTTTTAAAATGACCAGTTTTTATAAAAATTAAAATTTTCATATATGTTAATAAAATAAGTAAATAAATAAATAAATAAAAGTTTTTAAATATTTATGATTTTTTTAGAAACAGCATAAAATTAGATCACGCTATTTAGCATATCATTTCAGAAACGTCCTTTAAAGTTTACCATTTTATTAATGAATCATTGCTTAGTAATCAGTTATAAAAAAGATTATCTACAGAAGTGTTGCCTGATAATCGAAAGTCAATTTACCCAAAATTTCTAAAAATTTCCTCAAATCAGTGGTTTTTTTTTTCCAAAAAAGTTGCCAAAATAATTTCTACTCAAAAATGTAAATTTTCAACTTTCAAAATTCCACTATAAACATTTTAAAACTAATTTAAACTCAAAATATTTACCCAAATCAAGCATTTTTTAAAACAATTTCACCACTTACAAAAAAAAAAAAAAAAAAAAAAAACTTGGAAAAATTTATTATGTTAACTTTTATGTACACTTGCGCTATTTTTTATTTTTATTTTTTTCAAAGTTTAGGGGCATCTTGTATCATAGAGGTTTGAATGAATCTGAGTTGGTGTTGGCATCATCTGCTTCTCTCTCACGTGATCTGAAAATTCAGCTGGGTATGGTTCAAAGCAGGTTGTGTTTCACCTGTGATACATGTAAATTGTAACATTGTAAACAGTGAGCATGAGAATGAGAATAATGATTGATATCTCTGATTTCTAAATTACATTTTCATTTTCGAAAGCGAAATCGGATTCGAGACAGATTCTGGGTTGATAGATGACTAAAAGTAAAATATATGCGAAATAGTGGGGAAAAAAAAAAATCCCCACGTTTTACCCCAAAAACATATAAACGTTTTTGGGGTAAAACGTGGGGATTTTTTTTTATTATTATAGTCCTCAAACATTTCCCAAAGAACTACTTGTCCTCAAAATATTTCCCTGAAGGTACAAATCTCCCGAAATAGGGACAAAATTTCCAATTTGGCAACACTGATCTGCCAGAAAAATTACGAGCTACAGATTAGAGTCAGTATTTTTATAGCATATCGATTTTCTCTTTTATATATAAAGCAGTAGTGAAAAGCTGATTCTAACTCTTTTTTCTTTTTCTTTGATGATTCATAGGTTACTATTATCAAGCGTCTGCTAAATTGCCTCTCATAACGCATGCGATGAAAGTTTTCTAAACTTCTTGCGCACTTTTTAATGATTGGTTGCCAGATTATAAAGAACTTTAAAACACTCCTCATTATCGAAAGATTACTTGGGTTATCTTATTTATTTATATTCAAAAGACTGCAGAAGCTTATCTGTTAATTGAACGGTAATGATATCAAGTTGCACATAAATTGGAAATTTGCGTCTATTAATAGAAACGGTTACATGAGTTTTGAACAACTTCTTAAAAGCATATTAATTTATGCTAACCTATTTCCAGGTTAAGCTGAGTTAAATTGTTAAATAAAGGATTCTGTTGTGATATTATAAGAGGCAAGATGTATATGTAAAAATAAAAGTTTAAAAAGTACATTGTTTGAAAGAAAATTCCATATCATGTCACATTAGTCAATGTGGTATATGAACATAATGAAATAACTTTATAAAAAGATATTAAATTGCAAAAACATTCTTTTAATGTTGTTGTTTGTTTGAAGTAGAAGTAAATATTGTCCAGAAACTGTGCCTAAAACTAAGAGTAAAATTTAGTTGTATTAAAGAATAGATAAACCTAATAAAGGATCGTCTGTCCCCTCCCCTTCCTCTTTTTTTCTGGGCGTAAAGTTTTACAAAGAATATATTTATAAGAATATTTTTCAAACTGCTATATAATCCAAAATATAATTCAAATTGCTTATTTTATGATTTACTTTTAAATTCCTTTTTGCTCTCAAACGAATCAAACTGACAAATTATTTTATTTAGAAACTACACAATGTGCCGTGCCTGTCGATGTTTTGATAAATGCAAAAAATAATGCATAAAATGCTGTGAAAGTTGGCAATTTGAAATATATTTTCCGTAGCGGGGGATCTGGGAACGAAAAAAATGGTCATATTGAAAAAATAATTGTTTATAAATCAAATTCTAATTAAATGAGTGAAAAATGAAATCCCATGGACTCTTATACATCTTTTCTAAAATCCCTTCCACAAGTTTCATTTTTTCACTTTTGAAAATGAGTCTGAAAATGTCTCGAAAAATTTCGAGCTGTTGTGAGTGGAAAAATATTTTTTCGAATACATTCTGAATATAAAATTTTATTAAAACATAAAAAGACTAACTATAGCAGATTCAATTCTATTAAATCTTTAGAGAGCGATGGAGACTTGCACTTACCCAGGAGATGAATGAGCCTTACTCAAATGTAGGATTAATATAGTTTACTAATGTAATTTTTGATTCTGAATACTAATTTTATTCTCTCATCTGCTTGATTAAGGGTGTTCTTAACTGATCCGCTCAACAAGCGAAAAACGTTTTGACACATTTACAAATTCATTTTTTAACAGAAAGTTTTAAAATTTTAATGCCTGACTATGAAAGCGATTTCGAATTGAACTTATTTTTCCATTTTATGATAATTAAATTACTTATCGAGTTATAAGCTATTTCGATGACGCAATCACCCGTTTTTCTCCTCCTTTTCGACCGGTTTTTCTGCTTTCGTCGGGAAATATGCTCAAAAGTGTCAACTTTGAAGGCTTGTTATGAAAAATCTATTGTGTTTTTTAAAAAACAAAAGAATGTGTGCAATTAGAGAGTTTCTGAATAACAACACTTGCTATTTTCATGCATTTCCGAACAAAAATAAATTAATGCATGTGTCACAAAGTTGCCCTTTTTGATTCAAGAATACCCTTAAATGAATATTTATTATTGCTAATGCAGTTACAAAAAATATCAGAAAAATAATTAAATTTAAATAAAAAAATTATTATGAATTTTTAACTTTATGTATAAATGAAGGGGAAAGGGGAAATCCAAAAAAATTTGGAGGGGGGGGGGGGGGTGAAACAGAGAAATTTAGACGAGGGATTATTTTTTGTTACAATAAAAAAAAAAAAAAAAAACATATTTATCATTGCTAAAGATTTACAATTGGAGCAGAAAAAATATTAAAAATGAGTTTTAAAGATTTAGTTTTGTTTGTAAAAGAGAGAGGGAAGGGGAAGATACAATGGTGTGGGGTAAGGGTTTTAAATGAGTTTTTTATAATTATTATTATAATAAAGTAACCTATAAAGAAAAGGAACTTTTAAAAAGTTAGACAAGATCTTTAACTCTGAAGAACTTTAACTTGAATCAAGAGCAGGGGAATGAATCAGAAGGTGAAAAAATTTATGGTTTGGGAACTCTGAGGGTGTTAGGAAGTTCATTAAGTATTTAATTATTTACCGTTAATAAAATTATGCAATTATTGTATAAAAAATTAAACTGTTTTAAAGACTTTAAATTTTGTGTTGCGTAAATGGAGAGTTAAGAGAAAACAAAGATTTCGAATCAAATGGATTTTAGATCCTTAATTATTTATCGTTACAATAAAGTATTAAAGTATCAAATTAAGCAGAAAAGAAAACAAAGACTTTTAAAGATTTCAAACTTTGTAAGCTTGGGGTGGAGAAAAGGAAAAAAAAAGAGAATTATATTTTTATTTTATTTTATTTTATTTTATTTTATTTTATTTTATTTATTTATTTATTTATTTATTTTGTGTGTGTGTGTGTATGAAGGGGAGGGAGAGATCATTAGATGACTTTATTTACTTTACTGAAGATTTACAAATATGATTAAAAAATTAAATTGAAAGATTTTAAAGTCTTTAAATTTTAAGTGCTTGGTAAGCCGAGGTAGTAAGAATGAGTAATGCCAATTTTGGATGAGGGTGAATGAAAATAAAATTATGTGATCGATTATTTATTGTTAATAAAATAACAGATAAAGTAGAAAAAATATATGTAGAAAAAGGTCTTTAAAATTTTTAACTTGGTGAGTTGGGAGTTCAGGAGGAGAAAAAAACAGACTTTTTTCCGGGTGGGAGGAATTTATTAGATGGCTTATTATATCTTTATTAAATATTTACAAAGAGGACAAAATACTATATTAAAAAGGGTGTTAAAAACCCTTTTTTGTGCTTGATAAGAGTGAAAAGGGTGGGGGAATGTCAAATTAGGGGAGATATGGAAAAAATTATAAGATCTATTATTAATTGCTTCAATAAAGTAACAGATAGGGCAGAAAAGTAAATAAATAAAAAAACTAAAAAGAAAAAGTCCTTTAAAGATTTTTTAAGTGTGTGTGAATTGGGGAGGGAGGGAGAAGGCAAAAGAGAAAAAGCAGTTTTTTTTATGTAGAGAAAGTTTATTAGATAAATTATATATTTATCTGACTAAGGATTCACTACTAAGACAACAAAATTTCAACTGGCAAATAAATAAATAAATAAATAAATTTTATGTGCCAGGTTATAAAGTTTAGAAGCCATTTTTGAATGGTGGCGGAGAAATTTTTTTTTTATGATAAATTATTTATTACTAAAATAAAATAACAAGTTAATTAAAGGGGTTAAAGATTTTACGCTTTACAGTGTGTGTGTGGGGGGGGGGGAGGGGGGAGCAAAAGAGAAAAGTGAAATTTCAGGAAAGGAGATTTAGATAAAATTTTAATGAAATTTGCATGATTAACTATTTATCCTGACAATAAAATATCAACTAGGATCATAAAAATAAAAAAAAAGTTTAAGGGTGTGTTCGAAAAAACGCTTTTCCACCTTCAACAGCTCGAAATTTTCTGATACAATTTCAGACATATTTTTAAAAGTAGAAGCATGAAACTTGCTGAGGGGATTTTTGAAGAGCCGTATAAGGTGCCGTGTGATGTAATTTTACGCTCAATTCATTAGAATTTGATTTATAAACAATTATCTTCTCAGTATGACCCTTTTTTTCGTCCACAGGTCTCCCGCTTCGCAAAATTCGGATCAAAATGCCGTTTTTGATTTGCTTTTTTTGCAATATTTTCTGCATTTATCAAAGAATCGGCAATCACGGCACCTTGTATACCTTCTAAATAAGACAATTTGCCAGTTTGATGCACATGAGAGCAAAAATGAATTTAAAAATAAATCGGAAAATAAGCAATTTGAATCGAAATATATCCTTAACTTTGGGGTTTCTGTTGAAGAGGGAGCAAAAGAAGGAAGTAAAAATTCAAAAGAGGAATAATTTAGATAATTTTTTAAAAAAAGAGAGACAAATATCCAAAATTCGCTGAAATACAGAAAATATAAAATTTTCATACAAAAATAAGGACTTTTAAGGACCGAAAATTACTTTAGAAAAATTGAAGGATTTCTGAAAATTTTCGAAAATGGTACAATTTTTTTTTTTTTTTTTTTGTTATTAAATACGAAAATAATTAATTTTATTGATTTTTCGTGTATTTTGGAAGATATACATTTTTAAAGACAATAGTAGCATTTCAAGGTAATGAAAACAATTTAATTTTAAAGATTTCAATTCTGAAACGTAGGTTTGTTCTTCTATTTTAGTTCATATTTTCGGATTTTTGACCATTTAAAATAGTTAGAAAATTCCCATAATAAATAGCCAAATCAGCAAATAAAAAAATAAAAATAAAAATAAATAAGGTACTCTGGGGTAATAACGCCACGTTAAGGTTCTACCAATTTTCACGGCTCAGTTTTAGATTGTATTTTTCAAACAAATATATGATTTGATATAGCAACTCATTGACTATCTATATTAAAAAAATAATTTAACAGATATGTATTCATAAAATGTAATGGCGTGATTTCTTGACCAATGCTATTTGGCGTTATTACCCACCTATATGGGTAATAACGCCATGCAAACAAAACTATGAAATAAGATGGAATAATTATGCATGTAGATTGCCCAATTCTAAAAATACAAACTCTACAAACTTAGAAATTGACAAATTGCATTCTAAGCTATTGAAAATGTTCAATTTTTTGTGAAAGTGTAAGAAAAATAAAGGTGTGGTGTGTGTGTGGGGGGGGGGAGGGGGGGGGATGAGGCAAAAAATATCAGACCGTGAGCTTTTTTTTTTTTTTTTGCTTAAAAAGGACCGCTTAAATAGAATTATTAGAAATATTGCACAGTTTTAACTGTGTTTATTTGAATCAGTATTTAGGATGTAGCTCGGCCACTGTAGGGAATCAACCGGGGTATTAATGGCAAGGATTGGCGTTATTACCCCGTTATAGTTATTGCGCTGTACATTTTAAATTACAAATTATCTCCAGAAGATATTAAAAATCTTCAACAAAATTTTGAAAGTCCATGAAATGTACTACAAATTTATGTAATTAACAAAGTATTTCCGGATAAAAAAAATAGTCTTCACATCACAAAACGTATCTCGCAAATTTTAGATCAAGCGTTAATTTTAGTTGCTTCTAAAAACAATAAGATCTAAAAATGAAACAAATTAACTTGAAGCTGTTTTTTGCGATTTATATGACTCAAAACCCTTCTGCGCAGAGCACATGGGTGTCATTTACCAGATTGTTTCATAATTATGCATAATATTAGCACTTGGCGTTATTACCCCGCCTGGCGTTATTACCCCAGACCACCTTAAATGAATGAATCACAGAATAGAATTTAGACTTCATAAATTAACAATTCTTTGTTATAGTTTTATATAAATAAACATAAACTTAAATCTCCTTCAGCATTGCCAATCAGCTTTTTTTTTTTTTTTTTTTTTTTTTAATTCCGATTACTTGATTGCTATTATTTTTTTAAATAAAAATATTCGTCTTATTTAATGCCACCAGATTAAATTAGGCTAATACTGCAATTTCAAATAGAAAGGTAGCAATAAAATAATAAATAAACAAAATAATAATATTAATAATAAAAAGTAGTCAAATTGATGACACTTTCTTATTGCGCTGGAATTTTTTTTAGATATTTATGAGCATATCTAACTCTTTATCTTCCGATTGTACTTATAAGTATCATTAAAATAACTTATTATAAAATTCTTTTAATACATCAGTTAATTGTAATACTGTTTAGAATGAGTTACAGATACATTACTTTATCTTGTTTCAGAAGCAGTATTGGTTGCACAAAACAAAAATATTTTTAAAGAAGATGATTTCTTTTGCCTTTGCATCTTTTCAGCTTTCTTGGCGTTGAGGGAGGGGGTGGGTGGAAATTTTTCAATGCGGAAATATTTCTATATTTATATTGTAAGAACATCATAGTTGTACAATTTATATTTCTACAAAATACAAAGAAAATAATTAAAAATACAAGATTTGAGTGGGGTTATAAAAATTGCACAAAATCTAGGTAAATTTAAATTTAATTAATCCTTCTAAAATACCTCAAATATTTATTGAATAATTATGTAAATCTTTTAATTTAGTTTAAACAATTTGCATAAAATGCTTTAGAATGTAAAATTTTCTTGAATTCATAATGCGGGAGATAAAAGGTTAAATAGTTCTGGTTCGTTCTTTATTAACGATACGGCAGAAAAAAACGGGAAATCCTCATAATTACATGAATATACAGGTCGTCCTGGAAATAAGTCCCCGATTTCAAAATAAAATTTCTCAAAAACAAAGATCGATAGAAATATGCAGTAAAAAGTTCATTTATTAGGTAAACTGTAAAAATGTTATATAGAAGTTTCGAACGGTGAATATTTTGAAAAGACTGTGTTTTGATTGCAAAGAATATTTGGCTTGACATTTTTCTTGTTTTAGGTTGCTTGCAGAGAACAAGTTTTTCGGATTACAGGGCCATATTGTAAAGATTTTTGGAGTTAAATTTATGAAATTTCGGAATTTCAAAAATTTAGTTCGAAAAATTGTTAAAATATGGCACTGTACTCCAAAAAATTCGTTCTCTGCAAACACTCATATACAAGAAGTCAAATAAAGTATTTTTTGCAATCAGAACACAATCTTTGGAAAATATTCACAGTTCGAAACTTCTGTATAAGATTTTTACAGCTTACCTAATAAACAAATCGTTTATTACATAATTCTATCGATCTTTGTTTTCGAGAAATTCGATTTTGAAATTCATGGTCTTATTTGTTGGACACCTTATAAGAACAAAGTACTGATGTTTTTGGAAAACTGTACCAATACTTTTGATCTAAACTTGATAAGAGTTTCATAACTGAGCATTATACCCATAGTGACAATTAGATTCTCAACATGTCATCTTCCCTTCCCTTGCTAATGACGATATACGTTGGGTGTGTTCTGATTGATGTGGCTTAGTTTGAAATTTCGATACACCTTTAAACTAATTTATGAAAGTAACTATAGTTGCTGCTTGCACCAATTCGCTATATTATACGAAGCGTGAACCGAGAAGCGAGATATTTACTGAAACATTCATTTACAAGAGTGATCCTATGGAGAAACTTTCGTTCTTGTTTCTCATAATAATCGTATATGCCTAATTTAATCGAAATTTGCATTATCACTGGGACTGGTGTGCTTTGCAGTGTGACGCAAACAAATCTAGAAGAATGCGTAGAATGATATCAAGAAAGTATCCAAAAAACGGGGGAAAAAGTCCTTATTTTTAAGCAATCTATTTTCTTACTTTGACTGTTCCCAAAAGTAAAAAAAGAAAGGAAGAAAAAGAAAAAGAATCGCAGAATTGAATTTACATTTAATAAATTAACAATTTATAATTCTTTCTTCTGATAGATACTTTTATATGAATAGGCAGGCATAAACTTAAATCGCCTTCATCTTTGGCATCGACTACTTTTTTAAAATTCCGATTGCTTGATTCCCAGTATTTTTTTAAATAAAAATATTCGCCTTATTTAATAACGCCAGATTAAATTAGGCTAATATTGCAATTTAAAATAAAGAGGTAGCAATAATATAATAATAATAATAAATGAAAAAAAAAGTCCGACTGACGTCACTTTCTTATTTCGCTGGAAAATATACATATCTTTTTTTTCTAATAGTATTTATAAACATATCTTTAAACAGTTCTGGTTTGTTCTTTATCATTGGTACGGTGGAAAAACAGAAAATCTCAGAAATTAGATGAATATAAAAGCAAACACTGATGTTTTTTAAAATCTGTATCAATACGTTCGATCTAAACTTGATGAGAGTTTCATAACCGCGCATTATACCCATAGTAACAATTAGATTCTCAACATGTCATCTTCCCTTCCCTTGTTAATGACGATACGTTGGGTGTGTTCGATTGATGTGGCATAGTTTGAAATTTCGATACTCCTTTAAACTAATTTATGAAAGTAACTATAGTTGTTCCATTTCACGAATTCGCTATATTATATGAAGCGTGAAGCGAGATATTTACTGAAACATTCATTTAGAAGAGTGATCCTATAGAGAAACTTTAAATATTTCTGTTCATGTTCCTGATAATAATCGTGTATGCCTAATTAAATGGAAATTTGCATTTTCACTGAACTTGTGTGCTTGGCAGTGCGACGCAAACAAATCCAGACTCTTAGAATAGATGGAATGAGAAAAATGGACAAAAAATTCCTTATTTTTAAACAATCAGTTTTCGTACTTCGAGAAAGCATGCTTCCATAAATTCTTCCATTTTTTGTGTGTTTCATTTCCAGTGTTGATTCTATACTGTATACTATATTATATATATTCTATACTGTATAATGCATTCTACATTGAACATTAAAACTCAGCTTTATCTTTTATCTGAACAAATGTTTTGAAAGTCCCCCCCCCCCTCCCCGAAATAAAAAAGAAGTTTCGGATAATGATAATGACTATTGATATTCAATAGGCTTCTTACCATTATTGCAGACTAAATTTCAGGTGTTTATCTCAATTAGTTCGGGAGATAGAGTTTACAGATACACAGAAGAACGGCATTTTTTCCCCCTAACGATATATATATACTTATTAAGACTTACCTTATATTATACTACGTGTGATGAGTAATATAAATACGAAATAATCAAATATTGCTTTCCCTGTTGCTATCTTTGTTGTGGAAAAACTCGTTTTACAGACTTGAGCAACTTATTAGAGTTGGAAGGAGCCTGTCGACTGATCTCATTAATCAGCGAATTTGCCGGCTACATTTAATCCAAGATCATTTTGGAAAATGCTATAAATATATAAATTTTTATTCAAATTTTTCTATGAAAGAAACGAAAAAAAAAAAATCCTTATACATAAAATTAATTTCGTCATTTCTTGTTTTGATAAATCCTTTCTAAAGCTTGCAACAGAATTTTTTAAAAATTGATATAACCAAATTAAATAAATAAATAAATAAATAAAAATGTAATTTAACAAATTGCAACGGCCATTTGAAAAATGATATTTTTAAAGACTAAAATTTTAGACTTATTAATAAATTCTACATTTAAAAAAAATAATAATAAACATCATTTTTATTATTATAAAAACGTGATTTACGTTATAACAGAGTCGTACATTACGTACGCTATGGATTAAACATTAATATTCCTGGACCAATTATAAAACAAATTTTAAATGAAATATCAGTTTTACAATTTTTGATACTTTAAATTTTTAAACTTGGAAACATCGATTTTCACACCATCGCATAGGTGAGAAAATTTAATTTTAAATACAATTTGTTTGAAACATGTATCTCAATTCGTTTTTGAGTTATAAATTATAGTCTTTAAGGGTGTATTTGAAAAAACGCTTTTCCACCTTCAACAGCTCTAAATTTTCCGATACAATTTCAAGCACATTTTTAAAACTGGAAACATGAAATTTTCTGAGAGGAATTTTTGAAGGGGGTGCGGGTGGAATGAGGTGCCGTGTGATGTTTTTTTACGCTCAATTCATTAGAATTTGAGTTATAAACAATTACCTTATTAGTATGACCCTTTTTTTCGTTCCCAGATCTCCCGCTTGGGAAAAATCGGTTCGAAATGCCGTTTTTGATTGCTTTTTTTGCAATATTATTTGCATTTATCAAAGAATCGACAATCACGGCACCTTTGCGTACTTTCCAAATAAGAGATTTTGAAAGTTTGGTTATTTGAGAGCAATAATGAATTCAAAAATAAATCGGAAAATAAGCAGTTTGAATCGAAATACACCCTTAAGACTTTTTTTGGTATCATGGCATCAGAAGTACTTCATTTTTGGACATTAAGCATGGGCCAATCAGAAAGCGAATAGAATCCAAATAGCACAAAGGATTAATATATGTTTCAGATATTTCTAGATCGAAAGCAACAACCATTTTCCAAATGGTTCAAAAATTCTTAGAAAAAGAATAAAATTTGCATAACCATGTAAGAAGCTTTCATAATTCAATTATATTTTATATTATATAATCCATTACATAACAGTTTATATTGCAATATATTTAATATTTTACAAAACAGTTAAATTAGTAAAAATATACAGTAAAATAAATAAATAAATAAATAAATAAATAAATAAATAAGGGGGTTCGGGCCACAAAAATCTCCAGATTTTCTAAAGAAATTGCATTAAAAAATTTGTTTTGTTTGCTTAAAATGACGTTTAGATTACATTTTTATCTTAATTAGAAGAAAAATATTAATTTTTCGTTTTGATTTGTTTCCAAATCTAGATATCAAGCAATGGTTGTTATGAAATTACTTCTTGTGAAAATGTGTTTTTTTTTTCCATAATTTCACTGTTTTAATTATTATAACTCAAGAACCGTTAAAGATATATAAATGTTTCAAACTTGGAACATGTCTGTTTTGATTATTTTAAATTTTACAAAGCGAATTTGAAAAAAAAAAAAAAAAAAAAAAAAAAAATATTTACTTTTGAAAATATGATTTTTTAAATAAAAGTTATATCTTTTATTTTTCAAGTTTTCATTTAATTTTTTTTAAATAATATTTAAAAAAATGCTGAATCAAAATTAAAATTTAGATATTTCTATTCATCAAAGTGTAAAAAAAAAAAAAAAAAAAAAAAAAAAAAAAATGAAATTTTACAGATAATAATTTGAGTTATAACGATTTTAAATCATCCCACTTTTTTTTAAAATAAACTTAAAAAAAAAAAAAAAAAAAAAAAAAATATGAGAAATTTCATCATGTGATTTTATTTACAAATGATATGATTAAGTATCAGAAGAAAAATTCAAAATTCTAACTCAATAAATAAAAATTATTTTAAAATGTGTCCCGGAACACCTTTGATGAAAATCAAAGTCGGCAGTCAAGAGATCTTTTCCCACATATATTCATGCAAACATCTCTACAGTGAAAGATGTAAAATAAAATTTAGTATCCTGAAAATAAATAAATAAATATGCACAGGGAATATTTTTATTTAAGCTGTGATTACTGTTATTAACGTGAAGGCGTTAATTCTGGATATTTTGAATCATTCAATATTTATTCTAGTTTGCACGTTATATAAATGAATAAATGCTATACAACTAATAAGAAACACGAAATGCAAAACTTGGGCTTTAACTAGAAAAAAAGGCAAAACAAACTTGTGGGTAAAAACACAAATCTCGCCCCTGCACTTACAACACTGTTGGGACAATTTTATCCTTTATTCACCCAGCAGATTATGCCTATGCTCATAAAGACGTCACAGTTAAATGGACTCGGGACCGAATTAAAAGAAAGAAACGAATCATACACTTACCTTAGCTACAAAATAATTGTTAAAAAAGAAAAAGCGGATTTCGGTAACGTCCATAATCATATTATTTAAATAAATTCCTATATATATATATATATATACAAATACTTTTATAAATACAACCAATGTAATTCAGACAATACCATTTAATAAACCAATGAAACCAGTATTTTTACAATCATTGTCAGGTTCCTAGAAGACATCTGCCCTGAATTAGAAAGGAATAACATTTCCTTATCTGAATATTTTATGTATTGTGGGTTGTGTATCCGTGAAGCTTTCGAAATACCTTTCTTTCTTTTCTTATAATGACAAATGACAGGTGGTTATCCAGGCGCAGGTGTGCGGATGACGCACTCGTTGCTGAATGAAAGTGATGACCACGGGGCATGGCTCGGCTGTCATTTAGTATTTAAGTGATGTGTAAATAGTAGATGTCATGACTCAAGGTTGGTATGCGGAATTGAACCAATGGAGGAACTCTAAGAGGCCCTGCTGGGGGAAGGAAGATCTCTGACAAGGTCAACTCTGGACGGAGAGGTTAGACAGTTCTCGCTTGGCGTTGAGACCGATAGGTCGCTCAGGATTTGTGGTCCTGTTGGATAGTGTATATTTTGAGCGTGGGACAAGGCGTCCCGGTGGATAGTGTTATAGGCCGAGAAGTGAGGCCTAGTACCCGTGTGTATTGAGATTCTGCAGTAATCTCTGATAAAGCGTATCTAACGTGCGTTGAGTGTGAGGAAGAAAGTGTAAGTTGAACGGTACACAACCAACGTTTATTGTAGTTAATTTAATGTTGAACCGGATCATCTATATCCGAGTTGTAATTGTAGATAGTTGTAAATATTGTTTCTTGTGTACATATCTATATCTTAAATAAACTGTTAGTTCAGTTCATTAACAGCGTCAGTGTTATTTTACCCAATCCTCACAGCAGGTGACCGATATCACCCATTAATATCGGTGGTGGCAGCTAAAACTACCTAGGACATTCTTCGAAGTTTGGTGGACTGAGAGGAGCGTCCGACAATCATATTATTGAAAAAGTTGAAGTTTGAAGTGAAATGGAAGGCAGATTACCAAAATAATAAAAAATAAATGGATAAATGGACATTCGAAGTCTTTTTCATTAAACTACTCGTCAGGGGTGCATAATTTAATGACAAAGCAAAAGCAACCAACCAGTTTCTGTTATGGGACGAGCTAAAAGCTAAGTAATTCGTCCCACAATGCACCCGACTAGTTGGAAGTTATTTACTATTACAAATTAGTAAAAAGATATTCATTGAAGAAAATAAAATCAATATGACAAAATAGCAATAATATAATATTTCTTAAAAAAGTATATATATATATATATATACTAAAATATTTACCATACCTATATTCTAGCATGATGTGTAGTTCAAATGAATCTCAAGTAGATATAAATTACACGTGACTTTGTAACAGTTAAGGTTATAGTCAATGTATATGTCATATAGATAATAAAATTAAAATTGTAACAATAATTATAAAAATTAGTAGAACATATATTATATTATAAAATTCATAATATATATAAATATTAAAATATAATCACAAATGTATGAACAAGTTGATAAAATACTAAATATGAACAGTGGTAAACAGAAATGTACATTAAGAACTATGAGCAACATACATAATCACCAAAGAAGCTTGCAGATAAATTCTTAGTGAAGATATGTTATTTCATCCAATTTTGTCAACATTAGTCCTAAAATCACAAAATTTAGCACCTTATAGCATTAAAAGTAAATAAATAAATAAATAACCCCGAAAAATTACGCATAAGATATTCAAAGAAAAATAAATGGTGAGAAGGCAACGCCTCAATGAAAGATAAAAATATAAAATACAAGAAATTTGACTTAGAAATGGAGAATGTGCGAAGATGAAAGCGGATTTTGAGATATTAAGAAACCTGAAACTGAAATTTAACTACTAAAAAAGCAGATATTTTATAAAAATAAATATACTACCGGATCAGGGGGGGGGAGGGGGATGGTCTAACAGGGTTTTAAGTACAGGGGCGTCACTCATGTTTTTGCCAACAATTTTTTTTCCCTCTAGTATAAAAAAACTGCCCTCTGTTATAAAAAATGAAAAACAATAATCTGTAAAAGCAATATTTAACAAATTTATGCATCATACGTATGTGAGTGTGTGTCTATGGAAAGTAAATGTCTCGCGTCCCTGTGACCGATTTCGTAAACAATTATTTTTTTATCTTCTTCTTCTAAATAAGACACCTGTCGATTCATTAAGAAGTCATTTCACATTTTTCATCGCAATCGGGAAGATCCACCGGTCTTGAACTTTTGCCTTTAACCAGCCAACACCTCAAAGCTGCTTATTTATTCAGCCCATCACTCTTGGAAACATACAAATAAAGGCATTTATTTCAGCCACAGCGAGTCGGTAGTCCTTGTCTCTGCCACGAGCCTTCTGTAGCATTTTTATTCATCAACAGGGGCTCTTGCCCTCGGGGGCTTCCAGTGCTTTGGGTCCGGTCTGCAACCGGATGACCAAAAAGTAGGTGCGCCGCTTTCACGAGGGCCCGGCCCTGAAATGAATGAATGCCTGGATAAGCGCATAAATGAATAAATAAAAGATGATCTAAAAAATTAAAAAACTTAGCCAGAGAGTTGCTCCACGCGAGAGGGTATACGTTGAATTCATCATCCGTTTGTACGGTATTGGAAGAAACAGGATTAAATCCATAATTTAGGAGAAAATGTCTTGATTCAATCATTGGTACATCTTTCTCTTGGATTAAGCTGAATATAATCTGTAATAAATTTTATCTTTATTGATGCATTATTTATAAGATAAAAAGAAGGCAGTTATGAAAAGGGAAAAACCGAGCAAAAAAAAATACAATAAATAAAAGGACTGTAAAGAAATATTTATCATTCTTTCTCACTTTTTTTTTTCTCTTACTGTGGATAATGATTTTCAGTTCCTTTTCCTCCATCGAGTGTTTATTATATTTTGTTTTATTTTATTTTTAATCTCGAAATTTGATACTGGCCACTGATTAAACTTTCGACGGAATTATTAGGGGTTAACACGACGTTGTAGGGCAAGACTATTTTTTAATTTTTAAGGGTGTATTCGAAAAAACGCTTTTCCACCTTCAGCAGCTCGAAATTTTCCGATACAATTTCAGACACATTTTTAAAAGTAGAATCGTGAAACTTGCTGAGGGGATTCTTGAAGGGACGTATGAGGTGCCGAGTAAAGTCTTTTTACGCTCAATTCATTAGAATTTGATTTATAAGCAATTAACTTCTCTGGAAGACCCTTTTTTTCGTTCCCTTATCTCCCACTTCGGAAAAATCGGTTCAAATTGCCGTTTTTGATAGCTTTTTTTGCAATATTTTGTACACTTATCAAAGAATTGACCTTTACGGCACCTTGTGCACTTTCTAAAAACAATCTGCGAGTTTCATGTGTTTGAGAGCAAAAGTGAATTAAAAAATAAATCGGAAAACAAGCAGTTTGAATCGAAATACACCCTTAAAATAAGATGATAGACTGAAAATTTACTAAGAAATAACTATTTTAAACACATTCAAGCTTATAAAAAATAAATGATAATTTAAATAATATTTTTAATGATAATTTTTAACGATAATTTTATTGAAATTTAAAAAAATCAAAGTGATACCTTTATACTATTTTTTACCATCTACATTTTTTTTCCCTGCAGAAGTTAAACTGGCGAAACAAAATTTCTGTAAAGTAGTTATTTGATATATAAAAATCAAAGACTTATTTCTTTTATAAAGGATATTAATTTGAGAACTATATAATTTTTAAAAAGTATAAATTTTTATAATATTTGAGATTCAGTAAACCGAATATTTATTATTTGAATTTAAAGGACAAAATAAAAGTTGCTGTAAAAAAAAATTATTTTAACAAAATTATACAAATTTTTTCAATTAATTCAATAAAAAATTTTTCTTGCAGTGTGTTGTTTAACACAATTTTAACATCTAAATTGGGTATACTTTCTGCCGCAATTTTTAATTCAATCTTGTTCGCAAACACTCAGGTATGCGGTATTATTCCGAAACTATGCAATCTAACATTTTTTTTTTCTCTTTTTCGGTAAACAGAAGTTCTCTCAGAAAACACTGTCAAAGTAGGCATTTACACTGCTTCAATAATCATGCCTGCAAATATCATGTTTTTATATGTTAAAAAAAAAAAAAAAAAAAAAAAAAAAAAAAAGAATTTAAAATGTGTCAGAAAGTTTCGCGGTATTGTATACGGGAAATTTTTTTTTTTTTTTTTTTTTTTTTTTTTTTTTTTTTTTTTTTTTGAGAACGACCTAAATTTTAAAATATAAAAATGTTTAGAACCCGAAAATTTTAGACTAATCAAAATTTAATCAGTGTATAAATAACGAATGTTGAAAAAAAGTGTTTAAAATTTCTGAATAATGTAATAAAGAATGCTCGAAGCAACAGATAGACAGTTGGCACGAGACCACTATTAAGATGAGATCATGAAAGTGAAAAAATTTCGATGGTCCTTAAAACCAATAACCAAATTAATATTATTGTTAGTACTATTTTTTTTTTTACACCATCCTATGACGAGATGAGTTACTGATCGTGTAAACATAGTCATATGATAGAATCGTTAAATGTATCGGATTTAAATGATAAAGAGAAATGTACCTAAACATTCCAGAAACCCCATCTTTTACCTAATATTTTTTAAAAATCAATTAATTCTCCTTAAATTAAGTAACTTGATCTGAAATAAAATTTTTAAAACTTGATCAAATTTGGTTCCTATTTTGACATTATGCAATAAGGCTTCATTAAAAAAAAAAAAAAAAAAAAAAAAAAAAAAAAAAAAAAAAGAAATTTTACCTATACTGCTTGATACTGCCCTCTATATCATTTTCTCCATCCTTTCTTGCTTCACCTTTCGTTGCAGAAGCTTTAAAGAGCTTTTTTAAAGAGCTGAGTTTTAATGGTTGCTGAAGACATAGCCTGATTTGTAGCAGATCGGCGGGGGGGGGGGGGGGGGGGGAGAAGTATGCACAACGCGTTCACCAGTTTATCGCGCTCACTATCGAAATTCCAGGATTGGTTAAAACTGGATTCGCATATTAAAATACATCTGGCCTGCCAAGTCGTACCTTGGTAGAGACCATCTACAGACCGGATTTTAGTAGTTTATCGGTAATTTTTTTTATTGTATTTTTGTGCACCCAAAGGTATGAAAACATGGAAGATTGGGAGTAGGAAAACACATCGAAAAACCCACCCGTACAGCACTAAAATTGAGTTTGCAGGTGGTTTCACAAAGATATGACTTGTCCGATCAGTTGCATTTTAATATGCGAATCGAATTTTCACTAATCCTGATATTTCACTAGTGAACTTGATATTGGTCCGTGCAACCCTTTCCGGGTATTTAACAAAAAAAAAAAAATCTAACATTTTGCATTAATAACAACTTCAATGTACAACCGCCACACCGTGCCTTCCACACGCATATTTGTATTTCATACATTATTTGATGTGTAACATTTCATACATCATACATTATGCAAAATTCAAAGCCACATTTCGTCTTCACCAAAAGTCATTTTCTTAATATTTTTTTTAACTATATTTATATGCATGTATGTATAATAACATTTAATAAATCGAGAAAATAAAAACATTAAAATCAAATACGGAGAGTTAAAAAAAAAAAAAAAATCAGCTAAAGATTTTTTTTTAATCAAATAGCAAAACATACACAGAGCGCTGTATTGGTCGACTTCAGTGTGGAATATTTAAAAAGCTCCGGTGTGTTTTGGCTGATATTTAAATTTTTGCTAAAAATAAAACCATTTGACCATAGCACAAGTGTATGACATTCTTACCTATGCGATAATTATCAGAAAGTATATTAAGCGAATATCGAAATTTTCTTTTACAAGCAGAATGTTGAGATTCTTGCTGTCACAGATCCGTTTGAATTCCAGTAGTCAATACCTCTTGCAAAAAAAAAAAAAAAAAAAAAAAAAAAAAAAAAAAAAAAAAACACCTTTTTTACGCTAAAAAGGCACCGGATGTATTAATTGCATTCTGCTACAAACCAAACAGGTCCATTGCGGGACCATCATTCATTATAGTTAAACGGCAAATGGAAAACACCACAAATCATCCATTTCACACCTCGCTTCAAGTGCGAAGAATAGAATAATAATAAGCTCGCAAGACAAAGAAGCAGCTACCATTAGAGAACGCAAAGAACTATTATTTTTTGAAGAGCCGGCCGTTTTACAAGTGTAGCTCTGCATGACAATGAATGCACCAATGATCTGGGTGTGGACCTACCACGGACGCATGCGTCCCATTCTAAAATTCCACCCTTGGGCTGAAACGAAATATTTAGGCTGATTTTCATATTTCTTAATACGAGCGTAATGTCTCTCGTTAATTAAACGAGACAAATACTTTCGTTATCTTCTTGGTGCACCTGGATAGCATCTCCAACAGATAGATTAATGGAACGCCCCTGTCCTTGGTAAGTAAGCTACTGACGTAGGATGAAGATTTTCAAAATTATAACTGCTAACAGTATAAATATTCAATTTCTTATTCAATCGGATTTCGGTGGCAATATATCAGGACGTAATTGCTGGGAGGGTGCTTCTGTTTTGCCATTGATTCCTACTGCGATCAGTTACAGTTATTATATGTCGACTCCCATTTCAATTCATTGATTCCCATTCTTATACGGTTTTATTCAGCTAAGCTTATTTATCGTGCTCGAAACCGACAACCTGCTCCCACTGAATTGCTTCAGATTTTACATTCTTATTCGTTATTGATGACAGTTCTACAATTTATCAGTTTTATCGAAGCTCGTTGTTATTATGATTTTTTTAAATATGCTACCGCGTAGGCTTTTAGCGTTCTCTACTGAAAGCAGCATAATTATAACCAGTATATTTTTTTTCAGAATCATTGAAAAAATATATATAAATATACTTTTTATAAATAAATTCAATGCAACATGGATATTTAACAAAACTTAAAATTCAGTAAGGCCTATAGAATGAACAAGAAAAGTTTAAACTCCAAATTTAAAATAAACAAAATTGATCACCATTTGAATTATGAAGTTCTTATGACATGATTATAATCAGACACACGAAAAGCAATTGGATAAAAAACAACAGAAAACTTATATTGTAAATCATAATTCAGGGATACATCATTTACAAATATAAGCAATAATCCAGCCAGTTTCTGTAATAGGTCGAGCTATAAGCTAAGAAATTTGACCTATTATGTACCCAACTGACTAGATGAAAAAAAACAAACAGAAAAGAAAAACAATGCTACACTTGAAAAATATTAATATGGAATAATAATAATACAAGCATAATAATATATATATATAATAATATATAATAATATATAATAATAATAATAATATAAGCATAATAATTTCGAGCTTATTCTATAAAAATAATATAGATCTAAAATCCATCATGAGCACATGTTGCATGCCTTCAATAATGTATATAAATAAATAAATAAATATATATATTTGTAATATATATATATATATATATATATATATATATATATATATATATATATATATATGTATACATATATATATATATATATATATATATAATATAAACATTTTAAATTTAAAAATTTTCTAATTCTTAAGGAAAGTGTTGTACAATACATAAAAAAAACCCACTTTTGAGATGTTGACAAAAATCAGATCGTTTCAAAGTGCTATAACTCAGCCATTTTTTAAGATACAGTCAAAACAGAAAAATGCTCTAGAATCTTTGCATCAAGGTCAAACACATAAATAAAAAATATTTTTGAATTTCTATTTTTTTTTTTTTTTTTTTTTTGTACTCAATTTTAAATTTTAAAAACTTAAAAAGAAATTAAATGCCGCCATTTTGTAGCAAGCTGACAACTGAAACTGGATAACGAACTCGGATCAGACATCGGTATGTACCATGTACACAGCAAGTTACATCGAAATCGGTTCGTAATTACACGTGTTATTACGTGACAAAAATCAGACAGTTTCAAAATTTTAGCCACATTAGAAATTCAAAGTGCCATAACTCAGCCATTTTTCAAGATACAAACAAAACAAAAAATGTTCTGGAATCTTTGTATCAAGGTCAAAACATAAAAGAAAAATGTTTTGCAATTTCTAATTTTTTGTACTTAATTTTGAATTTAAAATTTTTTTAAAATTTTAAATGGCCGCCATTTTGAAACAAGATAGTTACAGCATAACAAAATTTTGATAAATATATATGGATATAAAACCATTATACAGTACTACTATTTAACATCTATAATGAATGTAGCAGTCATAATAGTAATCAGATATGTAGTGATGAGAAACTTGTAATAAACAAATGGATATTCTTAAAGAAAGGTATCAAATGACTACTAAGTAGAAATCCAAATATAATATACTATGAAAATGCGCAATGCAGCAACAAACTTAGAGTATAAAAATTAACAAATTTGCTAATGTTAAACATATAACTAACCGATTATATATTAATTTAATAATATATATATAAGACACCCGTAATAAGAATTGGATTTTCAAAATAAATTTTACAATTCAAAGTGAAATGAGAATAAAAAGCATACATTCATAATTACATGCGCTTTTGCATCATACTTATGAATGCTTATATAGAACCATTATACAATACTAACATCTATAACGAATATAGCAACCATATTAGTAATCGCACAGTGATGAAAATCTTGTAGTAAACAAATGCATATTCTTAAAGAAAGCTATCAAACGACCACGGAATACTTTTGAGTGGCTTTGTAAATGAATCGATTATGTTACGCATTTCATTTTCAATGCGAACATTACTACAATTATACCCAATAACATATAAGAATTTCATGGCAATTGGACTATATTTACGCGAGTTAGAGCACACGGACAAACAAACCGAATTCATAAAATCATTTCAGCTAAAGCGTTAAAAATCAGCATTATTATTCATACGATGAGAAATATTTGGAAATAAATTAGTCTGTATCGGAACTTTGAGATTTCGCATATGTTTTCAATTGTATAACTAAATGAATAACGACATTGTGTAGGATAAGCCTTTTATTTCACCATTAAAAATGAAATCGGTTCGAAAACTCCTGATTAATTCAACTGTTTTTCTGCCTAAGTATTCAAAAGTCTATTCACGAATACATTAATCTATCCATATTGCACAGTCACGTTGATTACAAACTTTCCTTTATATTCCTATCTTCAATTTATTCATTCCTGAAATGACTTCCTTTTTCGATGAACATAGCGAAGAACATGTATAATGAACTGTTGAAAAGATTCAGCTGTTTACAAATTTCCATTAACAAAAGTTGCTTTATATTTGAAAATAATTGATTGTAATATCTGAAGCCATATAATTTTACATAAATGCAACTGCAAAATCACATTATTTCTCTAATGAAACAATACTTTCCGGATATAAATAAATAAAGAGTTCATTGGAACGCTATATAAATGAATGTGTGTTTCTATTGTTTAAGGAAATGTGAAATACATAAATAAGATGATATTTTAATTAAATTACTTTAATTCTTTTTATCAAAGTTTTGCAAAAAATTCAGAAATAAATCTTGAATTTTATAAACTGTGCAGTGTAGAATTTGATTCTTGTCTAATAACGCGGCGATTCAGAATAAAATTCATTTTTAATGAAGTTTATTTTTTGATTTTACATAGTAGGAGCATTTAAAGAAATAAAAGAAGAAAAAAATTATAGCAATATTCTTTATTGAATACATTAACAGTGGTTTGTTTATTTATTTGCTGAAACTAATGATATAAAGGTGCATTTTTTCTCTTTGCATTAGCAATGATAAAATCGTCAATGCAAGATATGTCTTTGGTTAATATTACATTAATAAAACACTAATAATTCATAAAATTCAAAGTACCATAACTCGTTAAGTTTTAATCCTTGAATAATATATTTCTTTACTCTTTTATTTATTGAAACTTGGCTAAAGTTTTTCTAAATATAATTTACAGAATCCAAGGTATACAAAAAAATCTAAATTTCGTGACTTAAAAAAGAAAAAAAAAATACTTTGAAATTACGTGGTGCAACTGACCATGATTTTACAATGTGGCTTGTAGATTCTGCAATTCAGCTTCAAAAAGATAATGTTCATTTGATTTAAAGCTTGAACAGAGATATAAATGTGTTCAGTTTGGTTCACTCTATCAGACGAAAAATTAAAAATTAAATTTTAATGTCTGAAAAAAAAATATATACATATGTATTTATTTTGTCTTTATTCGTGGATCCTGTTGCCCAATAAAATGGGATAGCTAGACCAGATAGGATTGTGATCCACAGGCGTTTGTGTTTTTTAATAGGGGGCATCAGGTCCTGTTTAATAAATAAATAAATAAAATAATATGTTTAATAAATAAATAAATAAAATTATAATAAAATAATAAAAATAATAAAAATCAAAGTATCCATCTGGTTTAAAGAGGCAGCCTTAGTTTTGAAATTACTAATTTATAAGCAACGACAAGTTTTACTCGGTGACCGTGCTCATTCATAATCAGTGATGCTTCACGGAAGATTAAGTTTTATAAAATCGCATTGCGAACAATTCTATTTTAAAAGAGGCCTCCGCTAGCAAATTTTCTGTTTATCCATGAAAAACAAAATTGCTATAAATTTACAGCAAAATGCGCCTACACTCATATTGTCAGCATCTTTTGCTATAAAAAGACTGGTATTTTTACACACTATATAATAGAAAGTAGCATATTGCATTATACCATTTTTGAAACTTCTAAGAAATATTCAACGCAAGTGCTATACAACGCTCGCATAAAAGGAAGAATTTGATGAAATAAATTTTACCAATTATTTCTCACATTTTCTTATATTGTAAAAAAATTACAAAAGAAAAAAAAAACGGATTTCATATTGGATATGCTTAAGCCGTTTCTGTTAAGATGATAATAACGTCAGTGATACAATCAAACTTGATGTCCTTGCATATTTTCGCGATTAATGGAAGGGGGGAAAAAATCATAGAATCCACCTGGTTTTCAGAGGCATCCTCAATTTTGCAATCACTAATTTATGAGCAATGGAAAGGCTTCCTCAGTGACCCTGCTCATTCATAGTCAATGATGCTTCACTGAAGATTAAGTTTTATAAAACCGCACTGCGAACAATTCCTGCAAATCGCTACTGGAAAAGAGGCCTCCGCTAGCCAAGAAGAAAGAAATCATAGACAACGAATTGTGGGTGTGGATGAGGTTGCATAGATTAAAAAAAAAAAAAAAAAAAAAAATGAAGAAAGTTAAAGAAGGAAACAAAGAAGCAAAACCACCACGAAGATAACCGTCTGCAAGAAAAAGTTTGAAGGGGGAGGGGGAAACAAACAAAAAAAAAAAAATCTTTATTTATGAGCGCATTTCTAACCACGCTCCAAGCCTGGCAAGGTGAAAGTGCACAGTGAGCAAGGCACGGTACTGGTGAATTTATTTATCGCGAATGAGCCGATTTGATTAATTGCACAGAGCGTTTTAGAGTCTGGCCGGTGGACGAGAAAATGATATGTAAATACAGGAATGCAAGTAAAGAGTAATCCTGAATACGCCTACGAGACATTTCAGTATAGCTCTTATAGCTGAAGTGTGTTGGAGCGTGCGACAGAGATCTATAACTTCCTGTGCAAACTATACCAATTTGCACATCAAAATAGAACCAAATTTCGTGCTCTACTCGAAGGCTAAGTTTAATAAGCTGAACTGAACTCGTCTGAAATCATTTATTATGATTTGTAGATATTTTAGTGGGCTTGATAGGTAAAATCAGAATATTATGCACAAGACTATTTATATTTATGAATCAAATTCACTTATTAAATAATTCATTTTTATGATGAAACATCCCCTCCCGCCCCCAACTGACCCTAAGACATTCCTAGAAAAAAAAAAAAACTGACTAATAGAAATTATAATAGAATACCAATACTTGTGGAATCTCTTATTTATTAGATCAACAACAGTTACAATGAATGGTGCTGCAAAGAGGGGACAATTTCTAAAATCGCTGAAATATGTGTGTAACTATTTTTTTAGTAGATTTATATTCTAAAATTTCACGCTGTTACCTTAAACGGCTGAGATATAGGAAGCGAATTTCCGACCTTCCCCACTTACCCCATTAGAGGGGGGATTTTCAAAAATCCCATCTTAGTGCACACTTACATCATAAGAAGTATATATTTTCCCCAATTTTCATGATCCTACTTTCTAGTTCGGGTTGTGCGTTGATTATCAATCAGTGAAGACAAACTACTATACAAATTTCCCATCTACCCGATAGCATGTTTGTTTTACGTCACACATGTAGGAAAAATAATAGAAACGATTGTTTACTAATTAAGTTTAATATTCCTTTCGGAGGCAACTCTTGGCAGCTCACTGAATAAAAATGTGTGTACGATCAGTATATTCCTTTCTATGTTGAGAAAGGATTTCCTTTCTCAACTCTTTCCTTCTGTTGCACTTTTTATTGAGAAAATAAAATTATTATATTTTGAAATGTTTATGTAATGATGTACGTTCATTTTTTGTAAGTCTGAAATATCATGACATGTTGAAGTAAATTGTGAAATATCACAATAGAGATTACAAATGTCAAAATCTTAACAAGAAATAGAAGTTAATGTATTTTAATTCTGGAAACCGTTTTATTGTGATATACAGGGTGAGTCATAAATAGCGAAACAATAGGCTATCTCTTGAAATATTGCCTCGAGGCACATAAATTCCAATTGCAAAGTTTCTTAAAAAAAAAAGGTGGAAAATTTGATGAGATATATTTCAACTCCATAGGGGGTCTATTGGAGAAAATGCGAAAATCAATTTTTATATGGCCCCCATAGCATAAAATTTACATTTAGGAAAATTTTTCTTATCCATTCCTGAATTAAAAATCATCTGTATATTTACAAATCCCTCTGGGATATTAAAACCCAAAATCCTCAAAAATTCCTGACTTACACCATTTTTCCCTGCCTCTAAACGGTAATGTTTTGACTCAATTTCAACTCTAGATAGGGAACATTCACAAATTGCAAAAAATCGATTTAAGATAGCGCTTTTTCTTTGAACATAAAATAGCAGCGCATAGATTTTACACTAAATTTGTATGAAAATATGCTAGTGACATCTGCACTAGAGGTCTGCACGGGTCGAAATATCTAAGTCCGGTGCCGAATGCAGTTCATTTTTTTCTCAGATGTTATCTTATACTATAATGCGAGCAAAAATTGTGTGTGTGTGTGTGTGTGTGTGTGTGTGTGTGGGTAAATTTTATCTCAAAAACGGCTCTAACGATTTTCGCAAAAATTTGGATTTTACCATTTTCGGGCACGAGAAGACCATTGGGCTAGGTCCCATGTTCGGGAAAATTCGATTACTGGGTCATTTTGGGTCATAATGGGTCAGGATAAAGCTATTTATATCTATAGAACGGCTGGATCGATTTTAAGGAAATTTTGTACCCAATCGTTTTTTGGTACGAGAAAACTATTGGGCTGGGTCACACGTTCGAAAAATTTCGATTAGTGGGTCATTTTTGGGTCATTATGGGTCAAGCCATTTTTATCTAAAAAACGGCTCTAACGATTTTGACCAAATTTTATATTGTATCGCTTTGGATTACAAGAAGACCATTGGGTTAGGTAACATGTTCGAGAAAATTCGGTTAGTGGGTCATTTTTGGGGTCATTGTGGGTCATGCTATTTTTATCTAGAGATTTTCTCACGCAATTTTGACTAAAAATTGCATTCTATGGTTTTCGGGCACGAGAAAAACAGTGGGCTAGGTTACATGTTCGAGAAAAATTTTAATGGGTCATATTGGGTCACTAAGAGTCTGGGTCAAGCTATTTATATTTAAAGAACGGCGTGATGGATTATAACGAAATTTTGTATGCAACAGTTTTTTGACATGAGAAAACTAATAGGCTAAATCACATGTTTGAGAGATTTTGACTATGAGGGTCATGATGGGTCATAATGGGTCATGGTCAAGCTATATCTAAAGAACAGGTGGATCGATTTTAACGAAATTTTGTGTGCAGCCTTTTTTTGGCACAATAAAATCATTGGACTAGGTTACATGTTCGAAAAATTTCGATTAATGGGTCATTTTGGGTCATTAAGAGTCTGGGTCAAGCTATTTATATTTAAAGAACGGCGTGATGGATTATAACGAAATTTTGTAACAGTTTTTTGACATGAGAAAACTAATGGGCTAAATCACATGTTTGAGAGATTTCGACTATGAGGGTCATTTGTGGGTCATGATAGGTCATAATGGGTCATGGTCAAGCTATATCTAAAGAACAGATGGATCGATTTTAATGAAATTTTGTATGCAACATTTTTTTGGCATGATAAAATCATTGGACTAGGTTACGTGTTCGAAAAATTTCGATTAATGGGTCATTTTGGATCATAAATGGTCTGGGTCAAGCTATATATAATTAAAGAACGGCAGGATCAATTTTAACGAAATACTGTACGTAACAATTTTTAGAAACGAGAAAACTAATGGACTAAGTCACATATTCGAGAGCTTTCGATTATAAGGGTCATTTGTGGGTCTTAATGGGTCAAGGTCAAGCTATATCTAAAGAATGGGTGGGTCGATTTTAACGAAATTTTGTATACAACATATTTTTGGCATGAGAAAATGATTGGGGTAGGTCACATGTTCGAGAAATTTCGATTAGTGGGCCACTTTTGGGTCATTCTAATTTTATCTAGACAACGTTTCGCGCAATTTTGACTAAATTTTGTATTTTATCGTTTTCGGGCACAAGAAAATCATTGGATTATGACAGATTTTTGAGAAAATTGGATCAATGGGTCATTTTGGATCATAAGGGGTCAGGGTCAAACTAACTATATCTAAAAAACGGCTCAATCGATTTTATCTAAATTTTGTATCTAATGTTTTTCGGCATGCTAAAACTAATGAGCTAAGCCACACGTTCGAGAGATTTCGATTATAAGGGTCATTTGTCGGTCATGATGGGTCATGCTAATTTTATATAGAAAATGGTACTCACCATTTTGACTATACTTTGTATTATATCGTTTTTGAGCAAGAGAAAACCATTTGGCTTGGACACATGCTCGCTAAAATTCGATTAGTGGGTCATTTTGGGTCTTAATGAGCTAGGGTCATTCTAATTATATATAACAACGACTCAATCAATTTTACCTAAATTTTGAAACAAAACGTTTTTTGTCACGAGAAGACTATTGGGCTGAGTCGCATGTTAAACAAAATTATATTAGTAGGTCATTTCGCTTCATTGCTGAATGCTGCCAAGCTAATTTTACCTAAAAAATGGCTTAAACGATTTTGATTCAATTTTAATATTCTACTGTTTTTGATTACCTGAAGACGATTGAGCTATGTCACATGCTTGATCAAATTTGATTAGTGGCTCATTTTGGGTAATACGGGTCAGGGTCTCGAGAATATGGCAAAAGCCAATAACTTGGTGATATTTGACAAAATATTGGCGACATATGGCCAAAAAATCGACTATAAAAATTACGAAAACCAAAACACGTATTTGGAGCCAAATGAAAGAACGCCTCCAAATTTGGCTATATCTAGCGAAAAATATTGTCTTTCAGAATGTAAAGAATTTTTTATACATTCTTAAGAGGATTCGAGATGCATGGTTAAACCAATCAGAGGCGAGCTAAAAAAGTGATTTAGATCGATGTCCTTTCGTTGTAAATTTTAAAATAAAGTAAAATTTATAAACATGCGCATAAAAACATAGTTTTCTTATTGATTGTTTTTCTGAATAATGCTATTATAAACATGTTTTACAGTAATAATACAGAGTTAATGATACAGTGAAAATACTATATCGAGTTGAACACAAAGTTAATTTTCACCGAGCTAAGCTCGGTTTCCCCTGCTAGTTATACTTATTTTGCATAGATTTGCACATTTTCCTTTTAATACATGATTCCGTCATAGGCAAGTTTTTTTCACTGGTTTTATCGCTTTTTTTTTTTTTTTTTTTTTTTGGTTTTTGAATATACTATTTTTCAAAAAACATGAATTTTATTATTGTTATTATTATTATTATTGTAAAATAAAGACGATTTTAAAATCATGCTTTTTCTGTAAAAATTTTGAGTGATCGAAATTTTACTTATATTATGCGTATTAGATCAGTCAGTACGGGTTTCGTAGAGACCGGAATTGAAGATTTCATCCCGTGTTGACCTAAGAAGAAAGAAGCATTCGTATGTATGAAAAAATGTAATATGTATGGAACTATGGAAGTATAGTATAAAAAATACGCTAGGCCCGGCCAAGCGAGTCTTCAGAGAAAAGTAACGGAAATGACCTGACCCAGCCTGGGAGCAAAATACAGACTTTATTAGCAGCCTCTCCGGGAATATAAAATGCTTGAAGTTGTGAAAGCAAAAATTATGAAAAAGCTCTTAATTTTCATGTTAGAAAAAGCATTGTTTTAAATAACTGACGGACTTGTTTAAAACTTTAAATGTGTTTTTCTGCATGATGTCCCCCCCCCCCCCCTCCAAACCGCCACCACCATTTCTCGTCTTTAAATTATTAAAATAAAAAATCTTTAAAAAAAGAATGTGCAAACTTGAAACAGGTCTTTTTGATTATTTTACATTAATTTTGTTTCGGCTCATTAAAAAAAAAAAAAAAAAAAAAAATTAATTTTGGAAATATGATTTTTTTTTAAATATGTTCCATCATTTTTTAAATACATATTTGAATAATTTTCAAATTGATATTGAAAAAAAAAAAAAAAAAAAAAAAAAAAAAAAAACCTGGAACAGAACTAAAATTAAACTTTCCTCTTTAATTAAATGAAAAAAAGTGAAATACAATGAATAATTTTTCGAGTTATAACGACTTTAAATTATCCCATTTAAAACAATACTAATCATTTGTATTTTTTATAAATTTTATGAGAAATTTTAGGATGCGAATTTGTTAGCAAATTATATGACTAAACATCACAAAAATAAATAAATAAATAAATAAATAAAATAAAAAATCAAAGTTCTAACTCAAAAGATATTTTTCTTTTGCATGTTTTTTAAAACATAGTTTCTTGAATTGTGCTCATTTCAATTTGTGTTTAATATCCCTTAAAACCTGATGAATTATTTAAACGGCTGCGAGTTTTGCAGATATGAAGATGCAATTTTTTGTGTCTAATTCAGATTGGAAACGGACAGTTTTTATAATTGGAAATTTTATTCTACGAGGGCCACATAGAAATTTAATTTTTGTATTTTTTAAATTAGACCCCTCATTGAGTTGTAACTTATCAAAAAAATTCACCTTTTTAGATGAAACTTTGGAATTGGAAGTATGTGCCTGGGGGCAATATTTAAAGACATAGCCTATTGTTTAGATATTTATGACTCACCCTGTATAGGAATTATTAATTTTTCTAATGCACATTAATCTCACTTCTTTCTATCACAAAAATTATAACTTGTGTGTATAGATTAATTAATTCTAGATTTTTTTAAGTTAACTGCATACTAATTAATATATCATACTTGTAACTCCCCCCTGCCCCCCTAAATTCGATTGCAGTTCATTTCTTCATAGAAATCATGAGGGTAAAGCTGAATCAGAAATTTCAGAAAAAAGAACAATAATACAGTGTAATTGAAAGATAGAAAATATTATATATTTGATTTAGATTAGAAATATTTTCAGAATAGGCTCGTTGTAAAATCTATAATAGAAATTCAATATTCTCTTTTATTTCACAATGATAAGAATGGCACTAGTGATAAATCAAACAATATTTATCAGTTTTACTACAATTTGCTTTCTCACATTCTGTGTGTATAGTGAAAATTGAAAAAAAAAAAATCTTAAATTGTTTGTTTATCCATTAATTTTCTCTTTATTTTATATTTGCAATGACAGTAGGCTGAGATAAAATTGAAATGCATTAGAAAGTATCTATTGTGCATTGTTATTTAAAAAAAAAAATACTTTTAATGGTTTGCATTTATAAGAATGGCACTCAAAATACTTCAGTCAGAACAATGGATTTAAAAATGTCTTCGTTCTGTAACTCAGTGTTACAATCATTAAAAGTTTCAAGAGATTAACTGACAACTGATAATTTTATTACACATGCGTGGAATCTGATCACTGCACCCTTTATGTGCCAACAACTTTGATTTTCAACAGACGCATGTGTTTTTAAATTTTTCCCTAATTTATCGCAGTGGTAACATGTTGGTTAATAGTAACATGTTGTGCCGTAATATCCCTGTATCTGTAAGAAATTTGAAATTCTCCATTTTAAGAGGATTTTTAGATATTTAAATTGTATACTGAATGGACAGGATGTCAGACACAAAAATTGCCTTAACACAAAACCTAACTTGACACAAAAATCCGTCCTTATGTTTTTGTCTATTTTATATAAATGTCTTAGTCGATTTTTATTTATTTATTTATTTCGTATAAGTTATCGGTATAAGTACTAAATTTTTAATCTGTAATAATAAAATGGTGTTTGCATTAGAAATGTTTGATTATAGGATTTTGACCAAATTAACGTGTTATCGTCCTGTTTGGCAATATATTTATGGTGTAAATCCAGCGCCAAATTGGGTAACATTTTACAAAATGATGTCCAAATAAGTTGAGTTTTGTAATTTCGAATTTGAGGGTTGAAAGCATTTAAATTTTATTAATGCAAGTTTAGAATATAAATATTGTTGCAATGCTTGAAAGTCTCATGAAACAAAATCTGCATATATAGTCAAAATGTTTTGAGATTCGATTTAAAAGCTTTATTTTGGAATATTTCGACTTGAAAAATGAATAAAAGAGTAACAATTTTAAAACATGAACATTGTTAAGTGTTTAAATTATAACAAATTCCTATGCAAAATATCATCCTTTACATTAGCGATTTTGTCTAAAGTTCCGCACTTTTTATTCATGTAAGCATTTTATTTATGTCTTAAAATGTTTCTCAATTGTAAAAATGTATCAAATGTATAGTTGGTAATCAAAATATATAATTGCTAATAATTTAAAGAATAAAATAATTTCTACCATCTCTTTTAATGTGATAGGTTTCATAATTGGCAGATAATTGTTTTCCCTTCAATTGTTGAGTTTTTGCTTTCATACTATATTTTTCATGTTTGATACCATACATATCAGATTAAAACTATTTCTCATCCATTGCAGAAGAGATAAATTCTGTCATTCGCAAATCGGCTCTCTTAAAAAGTAAAGGATCTTCCATTTGTTTTTCCAGCACATCTAAACAGGAAGAAGTACTTTACAAAACAGAAATTTCCTCTACGGAATAACTTTCTTAAAACTTTATTACGAATCAAGCATATGTTCTTGCTAGAGATAATGTCATTTGATGCATGATTTCATTGCTTAATTTAATGGTTTTCTAAAATGAACAGTTAAGAATGATCTATTTTCATTTATTTTTTAAATCCCATTCAGTAACGCGAATCTTTATAAAATATCGTTAATCTCATGTCCCTGAAAATTTTAGATAACAATATTCAGGGGCCTAAGAATCCTATTGTAGCATATGCCTTTTATTAATATAGAATTTAAAATATTCCGAAATAGACGATTGCTACTCTTTAAATTTTATCACGCCATTGACATGTTCGAAAATTGATTCAACACGTCGATTTCTAATGCTTTTATAAGAAAGTAGGAAAAAAATGTAAATAAGAATTTCTGATTTATTTTATTTATTGATTTATTTATTTATTGTTCCCGGATAAAAATCATCCGTGAATGTGACAAAAAATTGAGACTTAGATCTGAGAGCAATCTTAACCTCCATAAAATCGGCTAACGAAGATAACTTGTTCTGAAATTCTATTCGTTAACCGAAATATCGCCATAAACATAAACATGATTTTCGGACTAATTAAGATACAATGTGTAATGACATCTTGTACATCCAATTCAAAATATTTACTTAACAAATCACAGAAAATACCAGAAAAAAGAAACTTCTTTAGAGAGATATTCGTTAATCAAAATATCAATATATTTCATTTATATCTTATAACTTCTGACTTGCACGAATGGTGAAAACATGAAATGTGGCTTAATCTTTATATTTCTTTAAAGCAATGACTTTTATAACAGGTAGATAATCTGCTTTTTCTTTTTCTCATTGTTAATTTTTTTTCAACTGAAAGATGTCTTTTTTCGTCTTATATTATTCCACTTTGATAGAATATGAGATTAAAATTCATTCTGAACCACTGTAGAAAAGATATCTTCCACGAATCCCGAATCTGGCCTCTCAAAAAAAAGTGACAGTTCTTCCATTTGTTAATCCAGCACATCTGAAGAGGGAGGAGTATTTTACAAAACACAAATGTCCACTTCAGAATCACTTCCTTAAAATCCTATTAACGAAGATCTCGCAAGAGAGACAGTGATCCAACCACAAATCAAAAATTCTTTCTTTCGTTTAATGGGAGGAGGCGACAAACGATATTAGGGTCGACCTTACCTCGCAGGTATTCCATGCCATGGCTATAATTCTATCGTGCACAGAAGCTCAATTTCGGTGACAAATATCTTCCATGCATCAGGTCCGTTATGGATGCTAGCAGGCATCCGAGTCGTTCATCAGGTTTCTCCAGAGTGACCCGGATGTAAGGTGTATTCCAGGGGATGTCATCTGCGTTGGGGATGGAATGAACCATTAATTTTTTATTTCATTGCCAGAGAGCTTTGCCCGTATGGAAGAGCATTTAGGATGCTAATTGTCGATTTAATCGGAGCCTACTAGAGATGTTAATTCGTGGATTGTATCTTAAACATCCGGTAAGTTTGTACAAGATGAGCTAAGCCTCTTTTATCTACAAGGAGGCCAATTTATGGCGCAATTGATGGCCTGACCATAACCGTTTATTTAATGGGAAAGCTATTCAAGATCGGTAGAGGCAACGAGATGGTAGAATAGTTCATAAAAAGCGATCGAGCAACAACAAATGGGGCAGTAGTTAACCTCTAAGGTGAAATCTATACTTTCACTGCGGTAATTCTGCGTGCAAAGTACTAGTCAATTTAAAGAGCGTATACGGGTACATTAATGTTAGGACTGTGTTTAGTATTTGCGATGTCTATCTTTTTCCTTCTAGATTCCAGTTATTTTCTTAAGTCTGTTCTCAAATCCAAAGTGGACTAATATTAGTTTCTGACGCATTTTAAATTAATTTCTATTCGCAAACATATATAAAATTGGCAGACGCTCATATTAAGAAACTATATAATCAAACTGCTTTTTACTCTTTTTCAATAAAGACAGATAATTTTTTAGAAAATGTTATCAAAGTTGACAATTTGAACCGAATTTCGGTATGCAACAGAATGTGAGAGAGGAAAACTGCTGTCCATAGACAATAATTGCTAATAACTCAATAAATAAATTATTTATTTTAAAAAATGTCCGGCTACAAATCAATGTAGTAATTACGCCTGGAAATGTTTTTATGTTTAAAAAAAGTCATAAAAGCGTCAGAAAGTTTCGCGTTGTTGTGTAGCAAAAATAATTTTTGGAGAACCAAACGAGAACTTTTTGCTAACCATTAATTTTTAAAGGAAGAATGCTTTTATCTCTTTTAACGTTTTGTCTTTTTTTTTTAAGTTATTTATTTTTCTTAAGTAATTATTTTATTTATAAATCAAAGACTATTTAAAACATTACTAGCTTTACGATGATTATTGCAATGGATTACAAAATTAACATTGGTGGATTAGGAGACTGTTGGAAATAATTGCAAATAGTGAATTATACACTGAGATGACAAAAGTCATGGGATACCTGCTAATAGCGTGTCGGTCCTCCGTTAGCCCGGCGAAGTGCAGCAACACGACGTGGAAGGATTCCACGAGTCGTTGGGTGTTATCTGGAGAAATATTGAGCCACGCAGCCTCTACAGACGTCAATAATTTCGCAAGTTTTGCCGGTGGAGGATTTTGTGCACTGACCGATCTCTCGATTATGTCCCATAAATGTACGATGGGACTCATGTTGGGCGATCATGGAGGTCAAATCATCCGCTGGAATTGTCCAGAATGTTCTTCAAATCAATCGCGAACATTACGGACCGGTCATATGGCGCATTGTCAGCCTGGAAAAACCCATCGTTGTTTGGGTACATGAAGTCCATGAATGTTTGCAAATGGTCTCCCAGTAGCTGAATGTAATCTTTTCCCGTTAACGATATTTTCGGTTTGATCAGCGGACCCAGTCCATTGCATGTAAACACAGCTCACACCATTATGGAGCCACCATTAGCTTGCACAGTGCCCTGTTGACAACCAAAGACCATGGCTTCATGGGGTTTGCGCCACACTTGTACCCTTCCAGTAGCTCTTACCAATTAAAATCATGACTGAGCTGATCAAGCCACTTTTTTCCAGTAATCTACGGTCCAAATGATATGGTCACGAACCCAGCAGCGCCTCTGTAGGCAATTTCGTGCTGTTAGTAATGGCACACGAGTCAGTCTTCTGCTGCTATCGCCCATTAAAGCTAAATTTCGTCCGTATGTCCTGACGGACAAGCCCGTCGGACATCCCAAATTCATTCTTGTGGTTATTTCATGCACTGTTGCTTGTCTGTTCGCACTGACAAGTCTACGCAGACATCGCTGGTCGCAGTGCGTTGTTCATGATGGGAGATTATGCCTGAATTTCGGTATTCTCGGCACACTCTTGACGCTGTGGATCTCAGAAAGTTGATTTCCATAACTATTTCTGCAATGGAATGTCTCATGCGTCTAGCTCCAACCAGCATACCGGGTTCGAAACCCGTTAATTCTTGTCGTGTGACCATAATCACATAATCGACCTTCTCACACTAAGCATTTGTAAACATATGGAAGTCTTGCCCAGGCACTGACCAGTGACCATTTATACAAATAGTAAGAGACACTATTGCCATCTATATGTAGTGCATATTGCTATCCTATGACTTTCGTCACCTCAGTGCAGTTAAGATATGTGTCTACCTTCGGAACACCTTTTTTGAAAGGGAAAAAAAATTCGATCACACATATGTGTTTTCACAAATACAAGTATCAAATTCAAGTATGCCTCACTTAATGAGATATCAGTTAATGAGACTAAAAGTTAGAGATAGAAAATTTTTGTAAATGCTTCCTCTGTTAGTGCGAAATATTCCAGAATGAAAGAATGGGATGAAAGTGAAATTTCAAATTATGGATAAGTAAACGCATCAACAATGTAAGGGGAAAAAATAATAGTCTGTATTTTACAACAAAAGATGTTAATACGCCAGATGCCCATCACAGTTGCTGGAAAATTTACAAGTTTCTGTCTTAAGGGTGTTCTTAACTGATCCGCTCAACAAGCGAAAAACGTTTTGACACATTTACAAATTCATTTTTTCACAGAAAGTTATAAAATTTTAATGCCTGACTATGAAAGCGATTTCGAATTGAACTTATTGTTCCATTTTATGATAATTAAATTACTTATCGAGTTATAAGCTATTTCGATGACGCAATCACCCGTTTTTTTCCTCCTTTTCGACTGGTTTTTCTGCTTTCGTCTGGAAATATGCTCAAAAGTGTCAACTTTGAATGCTTGTTATGAAAAATCTATTGTGTTTTTAAAAAAAAGAAAGAATGAGTGCAATTAGAGAGTTTCTGAATAACAACACCAGCTATTTTCATGCATTTCCGAACAAAAATAAATTAATGCATGTGTCACAAAGTTGCCCTTTTTGATTTAAGAACACCCTTAAGGGTGTATTCGAAAAAACACTTTTCCACTTTCAACAGCTCGAAGTTTTCCGATACAATTTCAGACACATTTTTAAAAGTAGAAACATGAAATTTACAGAGGGGATTTTTGAAGAGACGTACAAGGTGCCGTGTGATGTCATTTTACGCTCCATTCATTAGAATTTGATTTATGAACAATTATCTTCTCAGTGTGACATTTTTTTTTTGTTCACAAATCTCTCGCTTCGGAAAAATCTGTTCAAAATGCCGTTTTTGATTGCCTTTTTTGCAATATTTTCTGCATTTATCAAAGAATTGACCGTCACGGCAACTTGTGTACTTTCTAAATAAGTCAATTTGCCAGTTCGATGCATATGAGAGCAAAAATGAATTAAAAAATAAATCGGAAAATGAGCAGTTTGAATCGAAATACACCCTTAAGAGTGCGGTAAAATTTCTCGAGTATGACAAAAATCGCATTGCTATAGGCTGCGTGGTACACGTTACAGAAATAATTCGATTTTTACTTTCTTGTTGCTTGATTTCGCTTTCACAGCATCGGCGTTTGAAAATTTACAATATAAAATGCAGGAAAAATACTTGTATTTTACAAAAAAGATACTGGCATCCTAGCTGCCAACACAATTGCTGTAAAATTTACAAGCTGCTGTCTTCAAGAGTGCTGTAAAATTTCTCAAGTCTGGGGAAAGTCGCATTGCTATTGGCTGTATGATGCATGTGACAGAAAGAATTCGACTGCTTGAATTCAACTTCACATATTCGATTGATATACATCGGTGGTTGAAAAATTGCAACATAAAGTGCATGAGAAAATCTCAACTTTTTTTTTTTACTGTGAAATTTAAATATTGTTGTCTCGGAAACCACCAGTCAGAAATTTCTTTGTAAATTTAAAGACATAAAAAAATGAAAATAATGTGTTCTGAAAGATCTATGTTAAATATTCAGAAACACGTTATAGAAAAACCTGTAAATAACTCAAAAGAAATATAATCTGAATTTATGAACTCTCACGACATTTTTCATTCTGATTCAAAGAAAAAAAACTA
The DNA here is from genome assembly GCA_964019185.1 of Maratus speculifer. Lineage (NCBI taxonomy): Eukaryota > Metazoa > Arthropoda > Arachnida > Araneae > Salticidae > Maratus > Maratus speculifer. The sequence goes on from OZ025292.1 coordinate 362,846,561, forward strand.
AATGAATAAATAAAATTTAAACATCGGAAAAGAAAAAAGAAATCTCGTAATTTCATCTCCTACCGACATAAGAAAAGAAAACAACTTCGACTTTTCGTGTTTTAACACTGTATAAGCGAGTGACAGTATGGGGTCTCCACTACTTGTTTACGAATTAAGCTTCTATAAAAGTAAAGCATTAAAAAGAAAAAGAGATTCTGGAGAAGAGAACAGGTGTTAAAAAAGATTGTTCAGTCATCATTCCATTTTACATGTTCTTTTGCCGTTCGTACGGCTCCCTGCCGCTGTAAGAAAGTTTTCATCTTTTCAAAGAGGTTACTCGATTTTATAGTGAAATGACCGCCAAAGTTCGAGTTTGACGCCAAGTTATTGCCATGTATTTAGCAAAACAATTATTTCCGGATCTGGCAGAAATGTGCAAATAAGTCAATAATTATTTGAATTTGAAAAGCTGTTTCTGCAGAATGCATCTAAAATCCTTTCTATAAAGTAGATACCTTAAATATAGCTGGTACCTTCAACGCAATTTCTACCACTGTCAAATGACACTTTTTAAAGATTTGAATTTAAGATAAATAAAAAACTTGTGTGGAAATCTACATAACTGAAAAAACAAAGTTTGAATTCACAATATGTACAAATTAAACTCTATGGAAATGAACAGATGTAATACGTTTCATGAATACGAGAAAAAACAAAGTTTGAATTCACAATCTGTACAAATTAAACTCTATGGAAATGAACAGACGTAATACGTTTCATGAATACGAGAAAAAACAAAGTTTGAATTCACAATCTGTACAAATTAAACTCTATGGAAATGAACAGACGTAATACGTTTCATGAATACGAGAAAAAACAAAGTTTGAATTCACAATCTGTACAAATTAAACTCTATGGAAATGAACAGACGTAATACGTTTCATGAATACGAGAAAAAACAAAGTTTGAATTCACAATCTGTACAAATTAAACTCTATGGAAATGAACAGACGTAATACGTTTCATGAATACGAGAAAAAACAAAGTTTGAATTCACAAGCTGTACAAATTAAACTCTATGGAAATGAACAGACGTAATACGTTTCATGAATACGAGAAAAAACAAAGTTTGAATTCACAATATGTACAAATTAAACTCTATGGAAATGAACAGACGTAATACGTTTCATGAATACGAGAAAAAACAAAGTTTGAATTCACAATCTGTACAAATTAAACTCTATGGAAATGAACAGACGTAATACGTTTCATGAATACGAGAAAAAACAAAGTTTGAATTCACAATCTGTACAAATTAAACTCTATGGAAATGAACAGACGTAATACGTTTCATGAATACGAGAAAAAACAAAGTTTGAATTCACAATATGTACAAATTAAACTCTATGGAAATGAACAGACGTAATATGTTTCATGAATACGAGAAAAAACAAAGTTTGAATTCACAATCTGTACAAATTAAACTCTATGGAAATGAACAGACGTAATACGTTTCATGAATACGAGAAAAAACAAAGTTTGAATTCACAATCTGTACAAATTAAACTCTATGGAAATGAACAGACGTAATACGTTTCATGAATACGAGAAAAAACAAACTTTGAATTCACAATATGTACAAATTAAACTCTATGGAAATGAATAGACGTAATACGTTTCATGAATACGAGAAAAAACAAACTTTGAATTCACAATATGTACAAATTAAACTCTATGGAAATGAACAGACGTAATACGTTTCATGAATACAGTGGCGTAGCTAAGGGGGGGGGGGGCAAGGGAGGCGTCTGCTCCGGGCGCTAAGGCCTAGGGGCGCCAAATTGAGAGAAATTGTTATATATCTATATTGGGGTGGGGGCGCAAAATTTATTGCTGGACCCGGGCACCAAAAAACATAGCTACGCTACTGCATGAATACGAGATTCACATCCATCAGTGTATAAAATTAGGTATTATTATTTATTTTTATACATTGATGATGTGAGTCTCATTATTAACGAAACGTATGCGCTCTGTTCATTTTTATAGTGTTTAAGGCGACAGTGCACATTCAAAAACACGAAATCTGACTAAGAAATAGATTTTTTTTTCTTTTCGAGAATTATAAAAACAGATGCTTAACCCTTTCGTGGTTATAAGCGCGTGTATGCGCCCAGAATACCACTTAATTTGAATTGCGAAATGCCATAGTGACACTGGAATTTTCAAATGAAAAGTTTAATTTTACGAAGGACGTTAAAAAAAAAAAAAATTATATATTATTAAATAAATTTGTTTTTAAATTCCGGTGTCATTCAATCATTTTAGTGTTTTACGAATAGAAGTGCTTTAACCGTCAAAGAGTTAAATTTAATTGATGCGAAAACAATTTTTTAAACCTGAAGCATCTTTGTTGAGGTATAAACTTCTATTTTTGTAGTAATTATACATATTTAACCAATTTGTTTTACTTAAAATGTTATTTTCTCGGAATTGAAAATTTTGCGCATTTCTAACCTTTAAAACTTTTCATGCATGTCCCCAATCATTAAATTCTTTTAAAATGTATGCTTTATATTCTCTGTACAATAATAAATAAATGTTAGCATAAAAAGTTGTATTTTAGAAATATTTTATTGTTGAAATTTATGTGAATATAACCCCCCCCCCTTTTTTTTTGGTAAAATGAAGCATGATTACAAAATATTTTTTTTATATATTATATATTCAGCTCCAACATTACGACAATTTTTTGACAAGACCTTTTTTACTAAAATATTCTCACTTTGATGGATAAAGTTTTTCTGTATGTTCTGTTAAAACGGTGATTATTTCTACAAGAACCTACATTTTCATACCTCCAAAAGACTGCGCAGGTAGAATATTGGTCAGACTTCATAGTTAACATGGTCTTTTTTTGAGAGAGAGAGATTGTCTCTGGCATGCTCATGATCCCAATCACTCCTGATCCAAATCACCCCCCCCCCCTCCCTCCACCACCTCCTGCTATAATTCGTTTCAGCAAAATCCTATCATTTTAACTCATTAATTATTTGAATATATTTTGAAATTATGAATCCTGTGTTCATTTAGATAAATTTATAAAATGGCAAACATGTATGCATTTTTTGACTGTTGTATTCTAAAATAAAAATTTGAGTTGAATTATACAGCAAACAAACAAAAATTATTTGCTAATTATCCGAAAATTTTCTTAGATTTTTAAATTTTTGTCTTATTTTCCAAGTCAACCTAACGATGTTACAAAAAATTAGGTTTAACTATCCTGTAAATTATAATGGGTTTAAATGTCAGACTTTTATATGAAAGATTTTTACATTTAAAACAAAATTTTTATTTTTTTAACAGTATTAAAAAATAGTCAAAAGAATGTGAATAAGTTAAAACAGAAAATAGATTTTGGTATATTTTAAGTTATTTGCAGTTCTTAAAACATGATTATTTGATCAAATACGAATACAGATCTATGTTTATGTTTTCCGTTTAAAAACACATCTTACAAATAAATTAGATTTTTATAAACTTTATTTTGACAGAATGACAACGTCAAGAGCTGACAGAGCAATTTAATAGCATATTCAATTATCACTACCGAAGATTAACTGTGCTTTTTTATTATATATATTTTTTTCTATCTTTACAAGAAAAAAGTATTGGATTCGTGAAAATTTTTGAATTCCGGTTTTCGAAGGATTTACATGTTTTTAGGATCAGAGAACTCGAAAAACATGTTTTTATAAAATGTCATATGAGTCTGTCTGCATGTTTGTGTGTAACAAAAATTTTGTGGGGGCTCTATCTCAAAAACTACTGATCGGAATTCAATAAAACTTCAGATCAAGTTAGTCCCTGATATACATTGGTATTGATTACTTTTCGGTGCAAATCGCTTAACAAGTGGCGCTGCTGGTGTTGCCTTTTTAACGATTTCCGTAATAGCTATATCTCAAGAACTATTGGACGAATTTTTATAAAACTATTGATTCCTTTAGTCTACAAAATAATATGTGCTGATTGATTTTTAGTCTAAATTTCCTAAAAGGTGGAGCTGCTATGCACCATTATTCATGATTATTGCAATAGGTCTATCTCAAGAACTAATACACAAATTTTCACCAAACTTGAGATTATGTTAGTCCCTGATATAAATTAGTGCTGTTCAGGTTTTGTAGTAAATAGCTTAACAGGTGGCTCTTCTTATCAGTTTTTTTTTTTTTTTTTTTTTTTTTTTTTTTTTTTTTTTTTTTACAATTTCCGGAATGGATCTATATCTCAAAAAATTAGCAGACGGATTTTCATCTAACTTCAGATTCAGTTAGAACTTGACATAAGTTGTTGCTGATCAGATTTTGATGTAAATCACCTGTCAGGAGGTGCTGCTATGCTTCATTTTTTAGGAAGTATTAATATGAATGAAATAGAAGAAAGTTTTGGGTTTGTCACATTTGACTAGTTAAATTTAATTTCCCTTATATTTTCGATATAAATACAAGTAATTAATTTTTTTTCTCGAGGGGGGAGGGGGAGGGATGGGTGCAGTAGCGCCAACTTATATGGGCCCATGGGACCTGATCCCACACAATAATTTTGAATTCTAGTTTGCCCAATTTTTATTGCTCTATTTTGCTATTTATTTCATTATTATTTTATTATTTATTTTTCTCCCTAGAGCAAAATTTATTTGCCAGTGACTGCGCTTTCAACTCTCCGACTGACACCCATAAATCGAAAAAAACTTAAATGTAAATGTTTAACTTTTTGCTGTTTCAATTTATACTCATGTTCATGATATGATGATATTACAATAAATATTAGAGAATATAAATATAAGGAAAAATGCACACGAATATGATTTTTAAAAAAATTGCAACTATTTCAAAACATGATAACTCGGCTTAAAAGTCTCATATTTCACCAGCTGCCCATCTTTCAACTGGTTGTACCATTTTACCAAAATACCTTTGAGCCAACCCAATATTTTTCAAAAATTGATGCCACTGGGTGGGTGGGTAGTGTAGTTATGAAGCAAAAAGTAAGTGCTACTAATGTACCTGCTTTTATTCATATATATATATATATATATATATATATATATATATATATACCGGGTGTCCCAAAAATGACTGATGGATTTTCAAATTCAATAACTTGCAAACGGTGACAGCTATTTAAAAAATTTTGCCGGAGGGTTATATTTAATGTCAGGAGTTTTTTTTACCGTATTTTTTTATTTTAGTTCGCATCTCAAACAATAGGTGGCGCTGACGACAATTGAAGGCCAGGTGATCAGTGCTGAGTGAAGTGTCGACCTGGCCTTCAATCGCTGTCAGCGCCACCTATTGTTTGAGATGCGAACTAAAATAAAAAATTACACTCTAAAACTGGGAGGAGTGAAAAGCTCACTTTTTGTAGGAGTAATTTGCATTTTCACTCTTTTTAGAGTGAACTCTATACAAATACACTCTTTAAAGAGTGGAATTTCCGACTCCCTAAAAAGGAGTGAAATATCTCACTCCGTTGTCGAGAGTGAAAGCCCGGCATTATACACTTGAAAAAAAATACCCGCTCAACTTTGAACCAATTATGGAGTAAAACAATGAAAAGTACCAAAATATGTCAATTCTTACTTTTCAAAAGCTACATTTTATAATATAACCTATAAAATTAAGCTTATTTGCTTTTAAAACGCACTCGTTTTCAAAAATGAGTGTCACTCCTTCGAAAGAGTCAACGGTCACTCTTAAAAAGTGACTTAGATATGTATTACGCATCAGCCAATCAGAAATCGTCTTCTCAGTTGTGATGATAAAAATGTTTCCGCCATTTTATCGTGTCCGTTATGTGCGCGACTTTTGTTTCCTCGGTCTACAAATGTGGATCTTTAATTTGTATTATTAATACAGAAAAGTAGTTTAAATTTCGATCTTGGAATGATATACTCCGATATCTTATGATTCAAAATAATCCACATAAATTAAGTTTCTTGATCTGGAGTCAAAATGGAGAACAAATAATTCAGTGAAAAGCAATAATACTCCATTAATACTCAGTGACGAAGATGTTGCACTGCACATATCTTATTTATCAAACAAAGGATTATTATTCATCAAACAAGGGATAATATTTAACATAAAAAACGGTAAGTCAATTTTAATTTCAACTTTTTATTTTCCGAAAGTAAATTCTAGAATGTTGAGTTAAAAGTTTTACTTTACACAGGAAGGTGTCTTCTATCTCTATGTGCTCGGAGAAACAGAAAAAGAAAAGAAAAATCGCTGACGCAAAGATTGCAGAATAAAACGCTTTAGTAATTTTAAAAGTTTGCAGTATGACTTATATTAGATGACATTTATTTATTAGAGATAAATAACTCATTAAAATTGTTTTTCCAACAGTAAGAACAAAACATATGTAGCAGTGTTGAATTCAGAGGGTGTCCCGGGGGAGGTATTCCCCCTGAAGCATTGAAATGCCCCCCGGAAATTTTGAGATTTTGTGTTTTCAATGGTCAAAATGGACAATTTTCCTCCCCGGAGCTCTATAATGTCCCCCCCCCCCGGAGCCAGAAATATCCCTCCTGGAGAAAAATGTCTTAATTCAACACTTATGTAGTCATTTCTTTTATTTTATATTTTCTTCATTTTTCTTTTTCCTACACGAGTATGTTTTTTATAAAATTCACATTCATGGAATACTATAGGGTAGATTTAGCAGTATTATAGGGTAGAAGCAGCAGTGTACACACCTGAATGTTTTTGGTTTATAAAAAAAAAAAAAAAAAAAAAAAAAAAAAAAAAAAAAAAAAAATTTATAATAATAAAAAATAAAAAAAATAAATAAATAATAATAATAATAATAGCTAATAAAAATTTAGCATTTATTTTTTTTCGTAACTCGTCCTTGCATATTTTATAATTTAGCCCTATTGTTGACACTCTTAATTAAACCAATCAGGAAGCACAAAATAATGTTTTTAAGTTTCACTGTTTTTCATTGAAAATCGTGTTTTCATTGAAAATCATACTAAGAGCTGGCTTCATTTAATAAATTTATGTATTCCTTATTTTATTCCAAAATTTGCAATTTTTTGTTTTTGTAGCTGAAGAAAGCTTTGAATTTTATGTATTTAGTGTCGTTTATAAAATTTCATTAATTTTTAAGATTTTGAAAGGAGTGTCCATTATACTGGAATACTTAAGTAGTCATTTTCCAGTAATGTACACCTCATATAGGCACTGTTAAAAAAGCAATTATGGTAATGTTTATAGTGCATAAAATATTTTGATTTAATTAAAAACTTAAGTAATCAATTTTATTTTTTTAATTTCACTTACCAAAATGTAATGACACAAAAATTTTTTTAAATAGTTGTTTTTAAGTTATATTAATGTGATTTATAAAATTTCAATATCTTCTTCATTTTATTATTATTATTTTTTTAAAATGAATCTAACTATGTTTTGCCTATTTTATAATCTGGCAATCAAACCACTCATGAAGCCGAAAAAAATGTTTAAGGGCACAGTCAACGAGGGGCTTATAGGGCTTAATCGTTCACCATTTAAATAAAAACACTTAAGTTACAGAAGTCATCAAAAACACATTTTTTCTCTTAAGGGAGACCCGTAAGAAAAAACCCCAAATTTTTATTATTGATTTTAAAGTAATGAATTTTGGTGTACTACATAAGAATCTTTTTGTAAGGAATAATTAGTAAAAAAATTCACTTTTTATTAAAAAGTATATTTTTTATGGGGATTTTTATCATATTTTTTTTTTTTTTTTGTCGAAAAATACACTTTTTAAAATTACTACTCCTCATTCAATTTTCAATATTTTGGTATTACTAAAATTTCTTAAATAGTGTTATAGTATATAGAAAAGAACTAAGGAGAGATATTTTTAATTTTCTATTTTAATCGGCTAAAAATAATAATAATAATAATAATAATAATAATAATAATAATAATAATAATAATAATAATAATAATAATAATAATAATAATAATACGCATGGTAAATTTCCTTAAATTCGTTGTAATTTTCATGTTTACCAATTTATGTAAAATTTTCAGAAATAGTTTTAAAAAATATCTCTCCTTACTTTTGTTGCAAATTTTTTTAAGATTCTAAAAACATAAACACTTTGTTTCTAAATCATTTTACCACTGAGCCTTAGTACTTTGAACTTAGGCAAAATATGAAAAAAGTCATTTTCAGGAAAACACGTTTTAAATGGCCGCTAATCCTTTAAACTCTATAGTGAGTACAATTAAAAAAGCTCATTTTCTACCTTTCCAAGTGTCCCCGAGTTCTGAAATTTTGCATGGATATTCGCAAATATGTATTTTATCGTTTTCTGAGATAAATTTTTTTTTGAACTTTTGATGATTTTATCCGAAAATGGGGTACGGGTCTCCCTTAAATATTTGTTTATTTTTACTTTTTCAATTTTGTTTGCAGATATTTTTTTAAATAACACTTCCATTTTTGGTACCGGTTTTAAAAGTAAAAGAAACTTTATAAAAATATCTGCGACCGAGATCGGAAAAGTAAAAAAGATGCGATATAGAGACGAACTTCAGCTATTCAATGCAAAATAAATAAATAAATAAAATGTCAAAATGCAAACGAGATATTAGAAAAATCCCTCCCCTTAGGATTAGCATTAGCTCGTGAGTGTCTTCGCCGGCAGGTACTACATGCACATCTACTCTATATACGGGGATAAAAAATTGAAATTAAATATGACTTACCATGTCATTTTATAAGTACGGCTTGTATTAATATATATTTTTCAGAAATAAGATTTTAATTACACATAAAAAAAAACATAGATAACGTACATTATGGATTTATTTAAATAATATGTAAAACTTAATGGGTATCTGAAAAAAAATGTATGTTTAATATTTTAAAACTGTTTAATAACTTGCGCTTATGGACATTTTAAAACTATCATATATTTATGGGACTACCAATGAAAGCAAACACAAGGAGAAAGATTGGAATAAAATAGTTTATTTCTGTCAATAATCTAATTTAATTCATGTGTAACTTTAATTACGTTTTCCCTTAAAAAGTTCAATTAATGTTACATACTTTGAATTAAATAAATATTGTCAATAAAGCATTTTATTCCAATCTTTACCATGTTTGTATTTATTTTCATTGTATGTTCTAAAAGACACGATTCTTTTAAAATGCCCATAATAGCAAAAAAAAAAAAAAAAAAAAAAAAAAAAGAGCATTCACTGCTATGAAAAAGTGACTACTCACTCCTACTAGGAGTGAAAAAACGCACTCCGTTCGCAAAAGTGAATAGTCACTCCTCAGAAATAGTGATTATTGACCCCTGTGTAGAGTGAATAATCACTTCCTAGGAGTGAGTATTCACTCTTTCAAAGAGTCAATGATTCCACTTTTGCTCAAAGTGAATAGTCACTCTAAAGAGGTTGGGCATATTTTGAGTCTGCGATAGAGTGAGTATTCACTATTCTGGAGTGACTATTCACTCCTTTTTATTTAGAGTGTACGGTAAAAAAACGCCTGACATTATACATAACCCTCCTGCAAAAGTTTTTTTTAAATAGCTGTCACCGTTTGCAAGTTATTCAATTTTAAAATCCATCAGTCATTTTTGGGACACCCGATCTATACATATTGCTTTAGCTAACTATGTCTTAATTTATTGTTAGTGTAGTTCAATATTTCCTCTAAAACTCGTTTTACAGCAGTGATAGTGCTGCAATAGAAAAGTCAGAATCGACATTTTGTAAAATGTATCTTACGAGGATACACAAAAGCATAGAAATTTCGATGGACAAAGTTATGTATCAGGTAGACAGATCGTGGGCCGAGTTATGTATCAAGTGGAGAGCTCATGGGGACAGTTTATACAGTAAAACCTCCATAACGGACACTCCCGAATGGCGGACATCTCTATTTAACGGACAGTTTTCCAATCTCCACTCTCAAAACCTGAATTTTTGTATGTTTAACCTCTGAATAACGGACACTCCGAATAGCGGACACTATTTTCGGAGATAAAGAATGAAAAAAAAAATGTTTTTTAACAAAAAAAAAAAAAAAAAATAAATAAATAAAAAAAAAAGTAAAAAGACCTCTAAATTTATCTGGACATTGTATCATAAATTTTGTGACCATAGATTAATGTAGATCGTGAGCTGGGGAAAATCCCCTCCCCCTCCATGTTCAGCGTTGAATTCAGGAAGTTGCCCGGAAGAGACATCTCCCAGAGCATTGAAATGTGTCTCCAAAAAAGTTTGAGATTTTATTCTTTTAACCCGGAGACGAGTGACACGTATACGTTCCACAAAAAGACTTAAGAATTCGTGTTTATCCCCGCCAATAAAATTTTCCTTATTTAATCGGAACATTTTCTCGATTTAATAAGGCACAAATTTCTGTATTTAAAAACCGATGACAAAACATTTATAATTTCGTAAAAGGCTCCCGTCGCGAAGGGGTTTGAGGTCCAAATGTGCTATCCCCCCCCCCCCTCTGCACTCGGAACTCTATAATGTCCAAATAACGTCACATTTCAAAACAAATTACATGTAATCACGAGCAAAAATAAACTTTTGTAACAGATTTTTTTTCATAAGAATGTAATAAACAGTGGATAAAGGTGTGCACAATTTTATTTCAATTTTACTGCTTAAATTTTTTTAAATTTCTAATTAATCATATAATAGAGGTTTTAGGCCATATAAAAGCCAATTAATGAAACGTTAAGAATGTCTTAGTGATTTTTGAATCTTTGAGGTGATCTTAATAGCGGACACCTCCGAATAGCGGACAATTTCTACGTTCCTGAGGTGTCCGTTATTTAGAGGTTTTACTGTATATGGTTTAATGCGATTCTCAAATCCCCTGCTCAACAACACATAACTTTCTGACTCGTTTTTAAGCGTACAAAGACATGAAACTGGCAGGTCTGACTAATGAAGTGATTTGGAATCGAAATGAATTTTGCATTTTTTGCTAAATAAATAACTTATCGAGTTGTAATCATTTATGGTCAAGTGACAGCCGGTTTTTTTTTCTATTTCACGGTGCTGCATGATGAAATTCAGTTCAGAATGCTCGCTTTGACAGTATTTAATGAACGATTTTTTGACATAAAAAAGGGGGGAAATGTTTTTTGATTAAAAAATTCCCAATAAATAACCTGCCAATTTCACAGGTTTTCAGATAAAAATGAATTTAAAGATGTGTCAGAATGTAGCCCCTTTGGATTTAAACAGCCTTAAAAAAATATAAATAAATAAAAAATAAACAAATATTGATTTCAAATTTCTGAATACATAGGAAACCTCTTAATACGGACCGGAAAGATTTCTGATTACATATAAAATCTTTCTGAAGCCGAGAAAATGTTTCTGAATATAAGAAACCTTTCATTACTAATCGGAAAGCTTTCTGAATACATATATGTGGAACATTTCAGAAGACGAGAATTATTTAAAAATTTATTTAAAAAAGCACAAATAACTCCACTAACATGTGCTAAAACTAACTTGCAAGTGCATACATATAATATAAAATTATTCAAAATACATTAAAAATATTTTGAAAATACATTAAAAATTATTAATTTGTTTAATAATTTTTAATGCATTTTTAAAATATTTCTATAGATATTTCTATTTCTTTTCTGCTTTTCTTAAGAAGCTCCAATTGTCATTCCCTGGCCTCCCTTGAATGCCTCCATGGAGAACATCCTTAAGTTTCGTTGCATAACCAAAGATAATCGCTAATTTTTGGTTGAAAGCTTTTAAACATTTCTGATTCTACATCGATATAATATCAAAATCAGAAATTTCATGATAGCTATAAAAAAAAACAGTAAAATTTTCCCTCCCATTTTGATTAATGTCATATAAAAATCCCTCTTTCAATTTTAATCTTCAAATGATAAGAAGCCAAATGTGGAGGCTTTCTACTTCAATGGCACACGGCCTCGGTTAGTGACATCCAGGTATCCACCGAGGTTCGGTCTTTAGAGGGTGGGGCCGCCCAACACTCCGGATCTAGCGCACCTGCGAAACTACTCCCACCCGCGCACCACACTGCCACGCGCACGCGCCCCTAATTGCTGTTACCATAGTGATTGCCCCCCTCTCGACGCGAGAAAAAAAAGGAACTTGACGTCAGAGTCACGTGCCACTGTTTTTTATATGCATTTTTGTGCATTATGCAACATGGTGTCCATTTTAAAAAGATATGCCTTTTGTTTTTCTTGAGTCCAAGCTTATCATTAAGGGTGTATTTCGATTCAAACTGCTTATTTTCCGATTTATTTTTGAATTCAATTTTACTCTCAGACGCATCAAACTTGCAGATTCTCTTATTTAGAAAGTACACAAGTGCCGTGATTATCAATTATTTGATGAATGTAAAAAACATTGTAAAAAAAAGCGATCAAAAACGGCATTTTGAATAGATTTTCCGGAAGCGAGAGATCTGAGAACGAAAAAAAGGGTCATGCCGAAAAGGTAAATGTTTATAAATCAAATTCTAATGAATGGAGCGTAAAAAAAAACATCACACGGCACCTTATGCGCCTCTTCAAGAATCCCCTCAGCAAGTTTCATGTTTCTACTTTTAAAAATGTGTCTGAAATTGTATCGGAAAATTTCGAGCTGTTGAAGGTGAAAAGTGTTTTTTCGAATACACCCTTAAGAGAAACAATAAAGGGTGTCCAGAAGATCAATCAAAGCTCCAAAAATCACAACAAAGTTTCGTATTGGAGTGCGGTTTGTATTATAAAATCTAATAAAGACTCGCATTTTTTTGAAAGAAAAAAAAGTAATTTGCAAGAAGTGATGCGAATAGGTTGTAAGTTCAAATTTCAAAAAAGTAAAAAAAAATTTAGCATACTGTTATATAGCAATATGGATAACACCATGAAACTAAACAAAAAAGAAATTTTGCATGGCAAAAGAAAAAGGAAAGGTCAAAGAGTTCCATAAGTCAGTTCTTGTTTCAAAAACTCATAAAAATTAAACTAATTGTTGATATCAAAGTGCATATTGCTCCATAAAACATAAAAAATGGTCGAAAATTTTTAACAAAATATAGTTGAAAGAAAATGTGAACTATTTTTTTTTCATTGCGAAAAATCCGATTTTTTGCCGTCTTGAGGTACAATTTGCACCCCTACACGATAATTAATAAGTTTTTTGTGATTTTTAGGGCTCCGTACTAAAAGAGTAAAAACGAAACCACTATAAGTTCACCCCTTTTTTCTGTTTGTCACAGCCATTTTACTCATAAACTATGAAACATGGATAATTCAAATTGTGGAAAATAATAAAGACTATTGACTCACATATTTACAGATTACTAAACATTCACAAACATATTTAGGAAAAATGTAGAGGATAAGTAAATTGCTTTAAAAAAGGGAATATTTTCTTTGTTTTTTTATGTGGGGTATCATGTGCAAGCTCTTGCAACACTGAATTCAAAAATATATTTCTTTTAATTTTTTAGGTATTATATTTTCAAAGGTATTGTCGGAAATATTGTGCAGAAATATGTCTTCCCTTCCCCTACTATTTAATTCTGAATCTACTGAGACTAAAATTATGCACAAATTAGAGGTAGTAGATGTTAATTTAAACCTTGTAGGAAAACTATAGCGATTACTATAGATCACATAGTTTTTTTTGGGAAAAGCGCAAATTTCCGTTGTGCATAAATTTCGATCAGAATTTGCGGCCATTCAGAAAAGATGTTGAGGAACGCTGGAGGTGTGTATCATAAAAGAACTGTAAAAGCATTGTTGATAATGATTTAAAAAAATAGTCAGTATTTAGCCAAGATTTTAACCCTTAAAGATACGGACGGTTTTGACATTACATAATGAGAGGGCCGACCAACTCTATGCACTATCAACTTTTAAAAACTTACATAACAATTTTTAAAAATATATTTGTGTTATTCAGAACCTAGTGTCAGTATAAAAGCTATAAGCATCAAATTGATAAAAACAGACTAATTTCACCAGAATTAGTCATATAAATACTGTGGAATTCGTGACTAGTTTGCATTGAGTGATACAATACGTCTCCTGTGTCCCTCAAAGTTAATTAAAAATCTGCCTGTAAAAACGCGGTACGGACTAAGGCAGGGTTGCAACTTTGCGACCTCTTTTCGAAGCGCACTTATCACAGTGCCGAGTTCAAATTTTGAAAAAATTTTTTCTTTCAGCTACATTGTAAAAAGAAAAAGTATTTTCACTACGCTGAATTTAGTTTTATGAGATACCAAATGAAGTTTAAAGGAGCACAACTTTTATTCGAAGCAAAGATTCAAGTTCATTATAAATAGATAAGGAAATGATTAAAAAATAAATAAAGAAAGAATTACACAAAATAGCAATATCTGATATTTTTTAGGCTTTATATCTCTTTGAACCTTTATGATATACCCATTCACACTTTTCTATTATAAATATAGCTATATCCAATCCTACGTTGTATAGTTTTTTTTTTTTTTTTTTTTTTAATAAAGTTTTATTATTCTTTTAGAAAAGATTTTTTTTAATAATAGGGGAAGGTGGTGTACCTCAGATCTATTTTGACTTTTTGATTATTAATTTAAAAAAAAAAAAAATTGCCAAAACTAAAAAAAAGGAAAGATTTTATAAAATTTTAAGATGTGCTCTCTTAAAAAGTCAGCCACAAAATAGCTCAATTTGAGCCAAAATCCACTCAACTGACGTTTTGAAAGGCAGCTTCTCGAAAAGAGTTGAAATAACTCGAGTAAACGAGTTGTTTTTAACCAATTTAAATGAAGTCGAGCTATTTAAATAACCAATTTAAATCAAGAAGATTCAATCGTTTGAAAAACAACTCATTCACGATCGAAAAAATTGCAGCTCTTTCCTGAGAAGCCAAATCAACTCTTTCGTTTTAAGAGTGTGATACATTACATACATTTGTCTTAAATTTTTATATAAATAATTTCCATGAAAATTTTTGAATTAAAAATAAAATGAAAATAGAGGTACACCATTAGTGGTGTATCATTATCCCGTTATTAAGAATGAAAAAAAAAAAACCTGTTTTTAGCGAATACAATCACCATTTATTAATCAAGAAGCTACATACATAAATTTTTGATGCATTTCATTGTTTATTAGATTTTAAAAATAAGAAATTCTAAATAGATAAAACTTCAGAACATTTGCGCTTACTATAATCACAAAAGGTATTAAAACTTATTTATATTAGTAATTATATTTATTTTTAGCCAAGATTGCAATTAAATAAGTCAATTCCAAATGTTAACTTCTTGAGCTGCCTTTCAGATCCATTAGACAATACCTAATATATCTTGGACCCAGTCCAATGTACACCAATTTTATTAGGTTCAAGGTACACCACTTGGCACTTAAAAACAAAACTACCAATCATGATGTTAAGGTTAGGTATAACTTTATTAAAAGCATATAGTATAATAGCTAGGGCATTGCTTTATTATGCATAATCCTTATTAAAAAAAAAAAAAAAAAAAATTAGATATGTTTTAGTGTAAAAATAACATAGAAATATCTAAGAAAAATTTACTTTTGAAAGGTGAATTTCCTTTTTTAAAAATTGAAACAATTAGTTGAGCTTCTAAACAAATGCCAAAAACTTAAATGAGACCTCTAGTGGCAAATATTTAATATATGAATGTCCCTGTCTAATGATCTAAACAAGTAAAGCTAGAATTAGCATAGGTCTGAGGTACACATATGTCCAAGGTACACCCCTCTTCCCTACAGTTAACTCCTTCGCAAAGAGAGCAATTTTCTTCATTTTTAATTTCTTTCTGCATTTTTTTAAATAAAAAATTTTCTATATCTGAATCGCAAAAATGCTCTGATTAAAAGTAAGGTAAACTATATAATATAAAATAACTTTTGGGAATAATAAAGGATTCCAAGAATCTTAAGTGGCACGTACACCAGTCGCTCGTCCCCAAGAAGCTAATAATTCATGCATTTATTGTTGTAAAAAGAGGAAAAGAAAATAAATCATTAATTCAAAATTAATTTAATTGTTTAAAAATTAATATATAACTTTTTTTAAAGCTTAAGCACAGACTATACATACATAGAATTTTTTTTTTTTTTTCTTGCTTTGAAATCTATACATTCTAAATCAGGCCATGTCTGTCAGAAATTGTTGCATTTTAGCTATCTAAAATATAATAATCAATGCCACAATACAATAAAGAAAAAAAAAATAAATAAGTAAATCTTTTTTTTTCCTTCATGAAACGATTTTCATATAGAGAAAAATACTTGGTAATGTAATTAAAACAAAATTCATACTGCCCCAGTATTGAAACAATAGTGCGTGGTACTATTTTAATTTATAACTTTTCTAAAAGCTTAAGCACAGACTATACATACAGAGGAATTAATTGTTGTCCATATCAATGCAAAAAATATTGGCCAGATATTGTTTTGCAGGTATAGGAGGTGAAAGAGAATTATAAATTTTAATCCCCCAATTCTTTTAAAATATTAGCTATGTAGGTTAATTTTCATTATTTGCACATTTTTACATAATTTTCACAGTTTGTTTGCATCAGTGTATTCCTAAGGAATACCACCATTTCTGAATAATACGCTTTGCTTCATACTTTCCGAGATTAAATAAACCGAAAATTACTATTCGAAAATATTGGCAGAAAATAGTGCTCACTTGTGCAGAAGATAGTGCCAGTGGTTGCAGGTTGAACTACATAGTGATGAACTACATAAGAATTTCAAGAAAATTGTGTTTTTACAAATGAATGCATAATGCTCAAATTTCAAGAGTTTTTTTTTTAAGTAATTTTTTATTTCCTGATACTGATCCGTATTTTTGGTGATCCAGAAAATTGGAGTTCATAAACAGTAGTTTTACTTTATATTTTAACCAATTTTTGCCAGAAAATGTGACATTAATTTTAGTAGATATTTTTTTACTCTTTTTCTTTCCTTGGCTGGTGAAGAGGCGGGGGATCTATTTAGGCTTGAAAGGTCAGAAAACTACGGATTACGTCATCTAGCTCCTATTTTCTTTGATAGCCGTATAACATACCCCTAATCAAGCCCTGCATATCATAAGGGCGACAAAAAGTAGCTGCCAACCCCATTACTTCAGGTGGCAGCTTACGCTTGTCAGACATTAATCGGGTGCCCCCTTTTTGCCCCCCTCTCATTTAAGGACCTCCACCACACCCGAAAGAATTAATCTCGAACATCCAATGGAGTAGAACAGAGAGTGCGCCCCCCCCCCTCTTTTCTTTTTTTTTTCTTAACCTTGACGGGTTTTCTATCAGTGTGTGAGGGTGGAGTGCTGCCACAAGCTAACGAATACCCATATGATGTTGGCTTGTCAGTAGCAAGTTCCATGATCCGCCGATTTTCACCTTCCGTTTTTAAAACTGAGCAATATGTTTTTTAAGGGTGTATTCGAAAAAACGCTTTGCCACCTTCAACAGCTCGAAATTTTCAGATTTAATTTCCGACACACTATTAAAAGTAGAAACATGAAACTTGCTGTGAGGATTTTTGAAGAGACGTACAAGGTGCCGTGTGATGTCATTTTACGCCCCATTCATTAGAATTTGATTTATGAAAATTTATCTCCTCAGCATGACACTTTTTTTCGTCCCCAAATCTCCCGCTTCTGAAAAATCTGCTCAAAATGCCGTTTTTGATTGCTGTTTTTTGCAATATTTTCTGCATTTATCAAAGAATTGACAGTCACGGCACCTTGTGTAGTTTCTAAATAAGAGAATCTGCGAGTTTGATGAGTTTGAGAGCAAAAGTGGATTCAAAAATAAATCGGAAAATAAGCAGTTTGAATCGAAATACACCCTTGGTAGAAGCATGAGGGAATGGCATCAGTCCCATCATAGATTTTCAAATTTAATTGAATATTTTTTTTTTTTTTTTTTTTTTTTTTTTTTACTTTTATTATTTTGGATCGAAATCCAATCACCTATTTTATTCGGCTCCACCACTATTATTATTTAGAAAATGTTTTGATAAGCGATGCAAGACTTGTCCGTTTGCTTCACAATCACAAATTGCTTCAGATCCTGGTTTACATTCATTTTGTAAAACCTTCAGTGTTATCTATAGTATTAAGTGTGATATATACAATCTATAATATATAGGGCAAACATTAGGTCTATTACATAAACGTATTAACCATCATCGTTCAGCTTCGAATAAAAGCAAGCCGACGAATAAACAATCTACCTTTGAAATTCAGCACTTTCATAAGCACAACTTTTAAAATACCACTATATATATCTTACATATTCATAAAAATATATCTGAACGTCTATTTCTTTAATCTTCTTACATGCAATATTACAATACAGTTTATCCATATAGACTAAATACAGAAATATATAATAGGAATATTAAAGTTTTTTCATCAATAAATAATATAACTGATGATTCTCTCATTTATCCTACTCTTAACCATAATTTAAATCATAAAACAACACGTAATAAACGTGGAAAAGGCTCTTCATCACATATAGAATCTAAAAAATCTATTACCAAGCAGCTAAATGACCTTCACAGAAATTATTTAATTAATTATAACCGGTTATTAGCTCGAAAATATATCTTTGCTATAAAAAAGAAAAAGCTTGCACAATATTTAAACATATTTCTTAGTAATATGTTCAATATGAATTTCTCAGATTTATGTTTTGATTTTATTATGAAGAGAGTTAATCTATTTAATATTAATTTACAAAAAACCCCTAAGATTAAAAAGACAAACACAGAAATGTTAATTATCTACTCCAATCAAATATGTAATAAAATTAATATTAATTCTATAACAAATAACACAAACTGTAAATTTTCTATTAAAAATATACATTTATCTAGACCATTCAGATATCCGATTCCTTTAGGAAGAAAGATATTAAACTATATTTCTTTTTCCAAAAAATACCACTGCCACTGATACCTTTTCATGTAACTGCAGAAACCCTACTCTGCAACAATATATTAATAAAGATCATGGTCATATAATTACTGGAAACCTTAATATTGTCAATGATATTACATTAAGAAAATTAATGGGTTATGGAATTAAATATCAACTTCCCTCCAAACTTAATATTAATTCAATTATAAAACAATTCACTTATGATATTGTCTTATTTATTTATAAAATTTCTATTTCTTACAATAAACCTATTGCTTATTTTCTCCAGTGGAAATTATTAGTAATAGATAAGTTAACTTTTGCTCTTAAAGAAAAAGCATCAAGCTTTCGACATATTTTCCAACAAATTAATAAACTGCAACATAACTATGTAATTAATAGACAAATAATAGCTATGCAATTATATGCAAATCTTATTATAACTATCTTCTAACATTATCGCTTTCTTCCAATAATATTTCTATAGAACTAATGATAATATGATAGTAAACAATCGTAGAATTAACAGTTTTTATAAACTTCTCAATTTTACACCTATTACCTTTAATTATCCTTGTTTAGTGCCAATTCCCAAGTTTCATAAGAATCCCATTAAATTTAGAACTGTTACGATAGGCTGTAACACATGCATATAACATTTATGCTAACAATATTTTATTAACAATTCTTAATCGGATATACAAACTCACTATAGCGACAGATAATACACATTGTATCAAAAACAGTTATCAACTGGCATATTTTCGCAAAATAACTAATTTCATTATTCACAATAACTTTATTTTGCAAAATAATGCTATATATGTAAAAAAAAAAAAAAAAAAAAAAAAAAAAAAAAAAAAAAAAAAAAAATCGGAATTTTTTAAGGCTTTTGTACGTCCAGTATTCTGTCTGATTTATACTTATATCAATAAGAAAGTACTTATTGTATTCACGATCTTTTATTTCGCTATGTTGATGATATCATTTTAATTGACACTACTAACACTGTTATTCCCTATGGATTATCCTCCTATAGAATATAGAATCTGGAATTTACGGAAAACCTTTTATTCAACAATATCATTAACTTTTTAGATTTAAAAAAATAAATTAGTGGAGAACAAAACAATTACTGATCTATATGACAAACGTAAAGATTTTAAATTTAAAGTTAATACCTTTACTCATTTTAAATCTTGCCTCCATATTTCTGTTTATCGCAATATATTCCTCAATCTCTTGTTCAGAATCAAATGTTTATGTTCCCCTCATCTTATTAACAAAAACATTAAACAGTTAATATTTCATGCGATAAATCATGTTTTTCCTATGAAATTCCTTTACTCTTTAATATACCATTAATACTTTTATCACATATAAATGGTTGTAGGATGTTTATTGCCGGTTACTATTAACATTTTTCAAATTCAAAAAACATATAAAATGTATTAAACATAAATATAACAATAAAAAATTATAAATTATAAAAAGGTAAAAAAAAAAAAAAAAAAAAAAAAAAAAAAAAATCAAATAATAGGATGTTTGGGTGGGTCAGATTACGGAGGAAGGGCGGAGTTGCAGGAAAATATGTGCGCATATTTTAATATAATATTTATATTTAAAAATGGAAGGAATAGGTACAGTGTAACCATAGTTAAAAAGTTAATTAATTGTTTATGATATTCTCTTGACAAAGCATTCCTTGTTATTGTCTTATGGCTTTAATTTGCAATATGGTTTTTGGCTATATAATTGTAATTATTAACTAATTTATTTATTCCGTATTATTTCTTAATTTTTTTTTAAATTTTAATTTAATAAATAAGTTATCAAAATTAAACTATCCATTCTGCTAGCATATTTTTAAAATGAAATAATATCTCATTAATTCTCATATAATATTTTGCATGTAAAGCAATTTTAATCCTTTTTTCAAACTATAGATGGCACCATTTAACATTATAATATCCCCCTTTTTTAGTACAATTATTCCTTTAAACTACATAGTTGTGAAACAATTGTTCTTATCATTAAAATTACACTATAGTTCCATTAATTTACATAAACTGTTTAATTAATTGGCTATAGTATTCTGTTAACTTAGCATTCCCTGTTAATTGCATTAATTCGAAATTCAAATTGTGGTTTGCTAAATTGTAAATACATTTATAGTTTAACCAGTAAGTTATCAAGTTAAACTATCCATATTGATGTATGTATTTTTTTTATTAAGATTTTAAAATATATTATTAATTCTCCTTTAGTTGATTAAGATAAAATTGTCATGATAACTTGTTATTTTATATTTATAAGGAATATAATATGCTTGTTGCTTGTAAAGTAATTTACATCCTGTTATCAAAATAATTTATACAACGTTCGGTAGATAGCGCCTTCAAACTTCTTTTTCAAACTTTGTTCTTGATAATTTCTGACGTCATTCTATTTAAAGCTTTTTATCATTTTAATAAAATTACATTATTTCCATTAATTTGCATAAAATGTTTTGTTTAATATTATTTTAATATTTTAATATTATAATTATACAGCTCATATTCAAAATATTAGAATAATTACCTTTTTTTAGAAATTGAAAATATTATTTGGTAATTTAATGTCTTTTAATGAAAATATGCAAACGATATTTTTATTAAGAACTTATTGTTGATTAAACTTACTTGTTATCTTAAATTTAATATCATTTTTGAAAAGATTAATTGCAAAAAAAATTATTTTGAAAAGTCAAAATATTAGAATAGTTATTCAAGTGGTTCAAAATATTAGAATATTTTACATTAATTCTCCTTTAATTATTACCAATTCTTAACTGGTGGCATCATTGATTAAATTCAGACTATTTTATTTAAAATTAGTATTCTTTTTTGCAGTTTGTTTCTTTTTCGTCTTAAAATGGGCCGTGTGAGTGATATTCCTGAATCTACTAAACTTCGTATGGTTGATTTGTATCGGCACGGTAAAAATCAATGATTTATAGCGAATTATTTACATTGTTCGCAATCGAGCGTTAGTAAAATACTAACACAATATTCAAAAATTGGAAAATTTCAAAATAATCGCCGAAATGGTGGCCGAAAACCAAAAACATCTGCTAGAGATGACAGGAAACTGAAGCGTATAGTTAAGAAAAAACCGTTTTAAAAGTGTGCGATTCTTGCACCGAAAATGGAAAGAAGAAGGAGTTGAAGTTTCTACATCGACAACATTAAGACGTCTCCATAAATTTAAATTTGAATCTCGTGTACCGAAAACAAAACCTCTCATGACTGCAAGACAAAAGCGTATAAGATTGAATTGGTGTAAATCAAGACGTTTATGGAGCAATGAAGATTGGAAAAATATATTATTTAGTGATGAAAGTATGTTTTGTGTTTCATATGGTAATCAAGGTATTCGAGTTTGGAGAATGAAGCAAGAAGCATTTGATAAAGAATGCCTTAAACGTTCCGTAAAATTTGCTGCTAGTGTCATGGTTTGGGGTTGTATGAGTGCAGAAGGACCTGGAAAGTTATGCATCGTCTACGAAAAGGTTAACTCTCTGATATATCAAGAAATTTTAGAATATTACATGATTCCATCATCAGAAGATTTATTTGAAGATGATTTCATCTTTCAACAAGATTTAGCGTCCCCGCATACCTCGGTGTCAACTAAGAATTGGTTCCGCCAACGCAACATTAAGGTACTTCCTTGGCCACCAAATTCACCAGATCTTAATCCCATCGAAAACTTATGGTGTATAATGAAGAAAAAACTTCAAGAAAATCCTCCTTCAAGTAAAACTGAGTTAGTGGCACGTATAAAGTCTATTTGGGCTAATATTGATAGAAATGTTTGTAAACACCTTGTATATGGTATGCAAGATCGATTGTACGCTGTTATGAAAGCTAAAGGGGATGTTACAAAATATTAACTACCATTTACTTCTTATTCATAAGGTAATATTGTTGCGTAAAATAAAATATTCTAATATTTTGAACCAATCTAAATTTTATTCTAATATTCTGGTGTGTTTAAGGAAGCTGTATACCTAATTTATTGTGCTGTATTTTATATTTTATAAATGTTAAAATCTTATCTAAACATTCCAGATTTAATTTATAAGAAATTTAATTGCATTTACTTAGTATAAAAAATAAATAAATGACAAATAATTTTTTCTTATTACTTTTTCTCAATTATTCTAATATTTTGAATATGAGCTGTAGTTATTTTTAATTAAAATAATAAATTTATATATATATATATATATATATATATATATATATATATATATATATATATATATATTTGGTTTCTGTTATTAATCTCTTTACAATATGCTCTAACTGTATCTCATCTCTTAACTTTTAGTGAAATAAGATTGCAAATTTGAATTGTTTCTCCCCATGTTTGTATAGGTTTGTATGATTGTATAACGTAAGTTTTTCTTTTTTCTAAACCTATTATTCTTGGTCTAATATATGTCTTGTTTTTTTGATTGACTTAAATTGTGTGTTTACGATTAATCGGCCAATATAGAAATCATTTTTAGGATTTTCCTGATTTCTAATCAGAAATTATTCGTAATTGTTGTGTCTACTTGGTATTACCCTTGAGAACGAACCAAGTACCACAAATTCCAATAATTCGTTATTGTTACAATATTACTAGCTTCTCTTGTCTTGTTTAAGTTTATTATTTATTGGGTTATTCTATATTCATATCACAGTCGACGAATATTTTCAATAATCCGGTTGCTATAGTTTTCTTTAGAAGTGCACATTTATCGATTATGCTTCATCCACCTCTGTCGCGAGAACTGACGGTTGCTTTTGGAATTGATATATTTAATAAGTTACACATTTAAAAATCCACTTCTATAAAAGGCTTAGGTTGAAAATATCGCCTCTTCTACAGTTTTATAACGACACTATGGATAATATTCTTTATTCGGGTTTCCAAATCAAGAAAGAAAGAAAGAAAGAAAAACCCTTTAATCTACTTGGTAATAACATTCAGAACATTGGAAATGCACTATGTTTTGAATTTTTTCACTTGTATCCCATTATCTAGTATTATTGTGGCGTAATAAAGTAAAATAGCGAATCTTATAGCCTGGAACCGAAAAGAAAAATAGGCTTCATTTCTTTATAAATTATTAGCAAAAAATAAATGCTAAATTATTTACATTCTTTTAAGTGTAAACCAAATTTTCTGTAATCATGTGCAGACAATGAGTGCGATAGATAATATTCCTGTGACGTCACATAAAGCAAAATGAAGAGTTTTATAATTTCAAACCAAAAGAAAGAATACGCTTAGCGACAACAATTTTTATTTATTTATTTATTTATTGCTGTAGATGAAAGACAGAAAAAAAGATAATGATGTTATTTTTTTTTCTTAAAACTGAATAGAGATCCACGCTGGAAATTTTATCATTTTTGCATTTATTTGAACGATTACTACGTAATATATTTCTCCCCGCCTTTATAAATTTGTTTCATTAAGATTTTTTTTTAAATGACAATATGATATCCATAAATAACAATAAGCATAAATCAAACACTCTGGGCGAATTTCGATACACAAGTTAAAAACTTCAAACAACCTTATGACATGCAAATTATGTACAAACAAGGCCTCGAAAAATCACATACTAAAAATATTGAAAAATATTTTTAATTCATACAGTTGCCGAATAAGAACATCTGCATTTTTTATGCCCTTACGAGAAATAATAAATCAAGGACAGTTCAGATTTTAGAACAATAACCTTAAGTTAAATAACAGTGTGTAAAAATTCATAACAAACATTTTGTTGTTCTATTAACATGGGAAGAAACGTCACCTTTTTTTCTGCGACACAAAACAATAGAATAGAATTGCTTTTATAAAAGATTTACCTTTCTACCTCCTTTTTTCCCCTACATACAGAACAGATTTTCCGATTTCCCGCTCTTGGCAACCTTTCCATTAAGAAGTACCGGGAAGTAGAGAGAGTAAAGGGGGCCACTCAGCCCCACCCCAATTGAAATGGGCCCCATTAATGGGCCCTTGTTGCAATTTGGCCCCCATTAACCCCATCTCTGCTGAGATTTATTCTATTTAATCGCGTTCCGGAGTTCATACCATTATTCACCTACATAAGTTTCGTGGTTAGCTTGTATAGCTATTTTAATGTCCAGCTCTCGTTTTTATTCTTGTAAGGGTTGAAATAGAAGGTTCGTTGTTCATTTTAGATGAAAACTCTATTTTTTTTTTAATGTTGGTTACTTTTTTTCCTTATGTTAAACGGACATTTTTATAGATGGTTTCGTGTCTGTTGTTGAGATTTTAGAGACAAATTCATGGTTTGCTTTGACATGGGCGCACTTAAGTGATTTCCGCAGGATAGATGTATAGAATTCTTCAGAGGTGATCAGGTGAAGCGTATCCGTATATATTTAGAAGCAGGAATGTAATGGCTCCAGATTTAATAACCGGTCAAAAGGTGAAGCACTCTATATTACAGATACTCAAATTTTACATGTTTCACTTTTTTACAAGAGAACCTTATGCACGGGTGGTGAACTATTCATATTCCAAACACACCAAATATTAAATCATTTGAATGGCGAAAAAATTTTCCTAGACTTATAAGTAAGAAAGTAATGGCTCTGGATTTAAAAATTGGTTAAAAGGTGAGGAGATGATGTATTCTATTATGATACTAAAATTTTGTATTTTTGAACTTTTCATTATAATTTTTAAAAGGAGTCTTATGAAAGAATGAACATATTGTAAAAACTTGAAATATTATGTAATTTTAATGGAAAAAAATTATTTACCTTAATTTATTAGATCTAAGGCCGATGTCCTTTTCAGCTAAGTGCTTAGAAAATTCGCTCGGCTTTGCCTTGCAATTTTCTTTTATGCAAGTTTCTTGAAAGCATGCATTTGTAAGTGAAATCATTTTCGTAATTTATTATGTGTCGATTTAAGTTTAAATTAATTTTTGCATCTTAGTCAATACTATACACTATTTATTTGCGTACATGTTTTTTTTTCTTTTACAAGAATTTAGGGTTATAGTATTTTGCAAGATTTGATAATTTTTTTTCTTGAGGTATGTTTTTCTCCTCATGACTAAAAATATAACTTAATTATTGAGTTCTTTTCAAATTAGGATGACCTTTCAGTAATGCCCTTCTTATTAAGTGAACATACTCGATTCTGAATTTTAGGTTACGTCTCTTTGGATCTTTAAAAAGGTCTTGCCACACAATAATAATTATAAAAAAAATATATATCGGAAATAACTTCGAGTATTTAACTACTCACAAAATACGTTCCAGTGCACTTTATGTATGCAATCTGAGTTCGGAGCTAACATTTGTCTTGTGACTATATTTTCTTTTGAATAGTAGCACGGCGCTGTGCGTGTGTTATTAATGTTTGTTAGTTCAAAATAAAATTACCGAAAAACAAGAAACATTGTTTAATATATTGTAATATAAATTCAAATTGTTGTTCTGTATCCAGGAACATTCCCTAAATTTTCAAAACTTCGGCGAAATTTGAAATTTGTCTGCTGGCAATATTTAAGGCTGTGCATACTGGTATTCTCGACTTGCAATTATTAAAAAAAAAAAAAAAAAAATAAATAAATAAAAAAATGGTATTGTTGGAATCATTTTGCTATGGGGATCATGAAAATACAAGAACTATCGACAAAAACGTGACTTTTTAGGAAATAGGCGCCCATTTCTTTTGTGACTCCATACATAAAAAAAAAGAAAGAAAGAAATCCGCATTTGTCGAAAGTAGTATCGCTTGACTTGCTATAAGTATTAACTAGCGATTAATCTATACTAATAACAATAATATCTATTTAGAGTATGGGTAATTGTCTGGCATATATATATATATATTTGCAAGAAAAAGACCCCCCCCCTTTTTTTAACGAGTAAGACAAAGCATTTTTTTTTTTTTTTTTTTTTTATAAAGAAACAGTATTTTAACGAAACAAATTAAAATTTTATTTTCTTTATATTTTAATACGAGATTACCGTTTCAGTTGCTGATAGATTGCTTCTGACACTTCGACACTGGCTTATCCATAATATTCCATGTAAAATATCATATTTTTCTCTAGTTATGTCTTCATAGATTTATCTTTTCACATTTTTATTCGCTTTGAAATCGCAGCTTGTGTGATAAAAAACATAATATAACAATAATAATAATTATAATCATATTTATTGGTGTTGCTGTAAAGAAACCATTAAATATATCTTGTTTTAGTGACAAAATTCATGTCTTTGAACCGATAGGAGAAGAAATAGTTTTCAATCATAAAAAAGTATTATTTTAACAAAAATAAATAAATAAATAAAAATAAAATAAAAGAACGTTATCCTTTAAGTTGATGAAAGATTGCTTTTAAAACTTTGGAAACTGATTCTTTCTCGTCACATCTTAAATATTTCTTTTTTTTTTCTTTAGAGTTATTTATTTATAGATTTATATTCTTCTATCTCTCTTCTTATCCTTAATTCATCTCTTGCGAACAATAATTTAGCAATAATTTTTTGGACAAACTTATTATTATTATTCCTCGAAACAAGATACACTTTTTTTTCAAGAAGTACTATAAAACATTGTTTTCATTTACACCTATATATATTTAGAAAAAAAAAATAAATCCATCATTTTATGACAAAAATTAAAAACGATTAAAAAAATGTAAAATGAAGTTACTCTTTAAGTTGATGAGAGATTGTTTCTAACATTTCACGCATTAACTTATCTTTCACGTTCTATCTACAATATCATCACTTTCTAGGCATATCTGTATAGATCTGTCTTCTTACTTCTCTGTGTCTTTTTTCTCATCGTAATTCTTCTATTGCGGACTAGTCTATTTTCTTTTTTCTTTCTTTCTTTCTTTTTTTTTTAATAATTGTCTGGTACACTTTTTTCCTTTTTTCCAAGAAACAAAATCTACTCTCCTAACGAGTACGACGAAACATTGTTTTCATTTATAAAGAAACATACTTTCGGATTTAATATTTAAAAAGATGGGGAGGGGGGTGTTATAGAGAACTCGATCTCCCGATGTCAAGCCGAGCTCCTTTCTCCGTCGTAATTGCGTTGATATGAGAGTCATCAATTGATGTCAAAAATGCGGCAGTCTCGTGTGACAACTCGATTAAAATTCTTTGCCCCCGGTGTCACGTGACACGGAATCCGCCCCGCTGCCCCCCTTTCCCTTGTCTCAGTCAACACATGATTAGGCACCGTCTTGAGCGAAAGTGAGATGATTTTGTTTCAGTCTTATGTTTTTCTTTCTTTTTTTCTTTTTTGATCTTTCGTCAAACTCGTTTAGGTAGAATAAAAATTGGGTAGGATGCATTGGCGCTCTCATTAATTCGGGGGGATTATACGGGAATGCGCCATGCAATAAGACTTGGGGAATGTTCTAATGCAATATTAATTTAAGAGGCGAAAGCGTATTTCTTCCCTGGATATTTTATAGAATGGCTTCAGGAGATTTTGGATATTTTTAAGGGTGTTTTCGGAAAAATGTTTTTTTCACCCTGCACAGCTCGATATTTTCCGATGCATATTCAGATTCATTTTTAAATGTAGAAACATGAAACTTGCTGAGGTGATTTTTGAAGAGATGCTATAAGATGTCGCGTGATTTCATTTTCCCCTCAATTCATTAGAATTTTATTTATAAACAATTACTTTCACAATGTGATCATTTTTTCGTTCCTATATATCTCGTTTCAGAAATTTCAGTTCAAAACGTCAACTTTGATAGCATTCTTTTGCAATTTTTCTGCAATTGTAAAAAAAAAAAAAAAAAAAAAAAAAAAAATCGACAACTACGGCACACTGTGTACTTTCTAAATAAGAGAATTTACCAGTTTGATACGTTTGAGTGCAGAAAAGAATTTAAAAATAAATCAGAAAATAAGTTTGGATTGGAATATACCCTTAAGGGTGTTCTTAAATCAAAAAGGGCAACTTTGTGACACATGCATTAATTTATTTTTGTTCGGAAATGCATGAAAATAGCAGGTGTTGTTATTCAGAAACTGTCTAATTGCACTCATTCTTTTGTTTTTTAAAAAACACAATAGATTTTTCATAACAAGCCTTCAAAGTTGACACTTTTGAGCATATTTCCCGACGAAAGCAGAAAAACCAGTCGAAAAGGAGGAAAAAAACGGGTGATTGCGTCATCGAAATAGCTTATAACTCGATAAGTAATTTAATTATCATGAAATGGAACAATAAGTTCAATTCGAAATCGCTTTCATAGTCAGGCATTAAAATTTTATAACTTTCTGTGAAAAAATGAATTTGTAAATGTGTCAAAACGTTTTTCGCTTGTTGAGCGGATCAGTTAAGAACACCCTTAAGGGTGTATTTCGATTCAAACTGCTTGTTTTCCGATTTATTTTTGAATCCATTATTGCTCTCAAACACATGAAACTCGCAGATTCTCTTATTTAGAAAGTGCACAAGGTGCCGTAAAGGTCAATTCTTTGATAAGTGTACAAAATATTGCAAAAAAAGCAATCAAAAACGGCAATTTGAACCGATTTTTCCGAAGTGGGAGATAAGGGAACGAAAAAAAGGGTCTTCCAGAGAAGTTAATTGCTTATAAATCAAATTCTAATGAATTGAGCGTAAAAAGACTTTACTCGGCACCTCATACGTCCCTTCAAGAATCCCCTCAGCAAGTTTCATGATTCTACTTTTAAAAATGTGTCTGAAATTGTATCGAAAATTTCGAGCTGCTGAAGGTGGAAAAGCGGTTTTTCGAATACACCCTTAA
Source organism: Maratus speculifer (assembly GCA_964019185.1). Taxonomy (NCBI): domain Eukaryota; kingdom Metazoa; phylum Arthropoda; class Arachnida; order Araneae; family Salticidae; genus Maratus; species Maratus speculifer. Next base: position 362,876,372 of record OZ025292.1, read on the forward strand.
CAACTGAATGGTGTGATGCTGAGTACCAGACTCCCTGTGACTGTTGGATTTTCTCTCAAATATCTTGAAAATATTGAGGATATTTTCTTGAATAACCGTGTATAAAATTTCTTTGGGGTCGTCCAAGTATTACGTAAGTAATATGAGGGGAAAGGGGTTCAGTGTTTACATATTTTTGCTGACAAGAGAGAGAGAGAGAGAGTAGAGGGGGGGGGGGGGTCACAAGAATTCTTACGTGAACATTAGCCAACGAAGCATGCATAGTTTAATAAAAAACTAAAGAGCATGATTTAGATGAGCGTTTGGGTATGTTGGACGATCTGAGAAAAATAATATGAAATTAGCAAGGACTCGAAACGAAGAACATTCCATCTCGTCACTACATTGAAAACGTAATAATAGACAATGTAGAAACAAGGATACAAAGATCTTGCACACCAGACTAGGAATGTGAATGTCAAACTCATTATATTCATATGATTCTTGTTAAAATTTTTAGCTGTGTGCCTAAATAAGTTAAATTCTGTTGTTTTTTTTTTTTTTTTTTTTTTTTTTTTTTTGTTCAATGCAATAAATAATACATTAAAAATTATTTTGCATTCTATTAATTGTTTGATGCAATAAGAAACAATATATTAAACCGTTTTTGTTGGGGAGGTCTAGAATTTACTTATTTTTTCAATACAAAGGTGGGAGGAGGATACAAAATGATTAAAAATAAGACTAAAACTAAAGTTAGATTATATAGTGTTAGATTTTATATGGATTATGTACTCCTTAAAACTGACAATAGTTGAAACTAACAAATTTTGCTCCCAATTACTTCAATTGGCCTTAAATAAATTGTAATTCAGATACTCTTTTGAGATTTTAGATAATGAAAAACAGATTTTACTATACAGTAAAAGTAATTGAAAGGAAACATTTTTAACTTTTTTTTTTTTTTTTTTTTTTTTTTTCTTTGTAAAATAAGGATTATTAGAAAAGCATTTCCACCTTCAACAGCTCGAAATTCTGATACAATTTAAGACACATTTTTAAAAGTAGAAACATGAAACTTGCAGAGGGGATTTTTGAAGAGACGTATAAGGTGCCGCGTGATGTCATTTTACGCTCAATTCATTAGAATTTGATTTATAAACAATCATCTTCTCAGTATGACACTTTTTTTTCGTCCACAAATCTGACCCTTCGGAAAAATCAGTTCAAAATGCCGTTTTTGATTGCTCTTTTTTTTTTTTCAATATTTTCTGCGTTTATCAAAGAATCGACAATCACGGCACCTTGTGTACTTTTCAAATAAGACAATTTGCCAGTTTGATGCATGTGAGAGCAAAAATGAATTTAAAAATAAATCGGAAAATAAGCAGTTTGAATCGAAAATACACCTTTAAACGTCACACAAAAGTATAATATTTTACAGTTATAGAACAGTGTACAGGATGGCCAAAAATAAGCACAATAAACATCCCTTATGAAAATTTAACAACTCATTAACTGTAATTAGTATAAATGAAATAAGTGACGTTTACATCTGATAGGTCTTAAATTTCATGTACTGTAAATGTAAAATTAGTTCAAATTTCCGCCAATAGATGTTGCTACACCATCTAAAAATACAATAATGCTGAAACTAATAGATATATTTACATAAAAGAAATCTCAAGTTGCATAATTACAAGCAAAATCAAGTTGCATGCTATTTACCGATTGAAACAAGAAAAAACATTATAAAGGAATGTATATATATTTGGGTATTATTATAGTTTGAGACGTTTCAGTGCCATCTTATTGGCGAAAATTTGATCTATTTTTATACTTACGGTACATAAAATCTAAGATCCATCAGATGTAAATGTCACTCATTTCATATTCATGTTTATTATAATTATTGAATTTTTGAATTTTCTAATTGGGGCGTTTATTTTTTGTCATCGTGTGAAAAAGTAAAGAAAAAAAAAGTTATATTTTTAAGTTTTCAGTTGCATGACTCATTTTTACTCATTTAGAAATGGAAATGAGCTTGTATTTAAAGAAAAAAAATATTTTTAGGATAAATAAATGATCCTTAAGTCTGTTCTCAAATCAAAAGGGGCAACTTTATGACATAAGTTTTAATTTATTTTTGTTCGAAAATACATAAAACTAGCTGGTGTTGTTGTTCAAAAACTATCTAATCGCACCTTAGTTTCCTATTTTTTCGCAAACACAACAGTTTTTTCAGAAAATAGTGTCAAAGTGGGGAGTTTTGAACCGATTTTCCGTGAGAGAGAAGAAAAAACAGTTTACGGAGGGAGAAAAAAGCCTAGTCACGTGATCAAAAAAGCTTATAACTCAATAGGTAATTGATTGATCACAAAATGGAAAACTCGGTTGAATTCCATATCGCTTCCACGGTCAGGCTTTGCAATTTTATATCTTTCCGTTACAGTGGTGACCATCTCCCCCCCCCCCCAAACCCAAAGACGCAAATCCCCCCCCCCCCAAAAAAAAATCTTCATACTTTAACATTGACCCCCCCCCCCCCCCCCTAAGCAGAATATCAATTGTAAAATACATTCTACTTTATAATCTACTGCACATTCAAAAGATAGGGAGTTGAGCACAGCGGAATGAGTTCTTATTGCCCTTATCTAGAATTTAAAGAAAGAAAACACAGGAACATTTCTGAAAATTCAATGTTGAAAAAAATTAAAAGTGATATTAAAAGAATCAAGATTTACAAAAGATAGCGAGTTGAGTATAGCAGAATGAGTTCTGATTGATTGAGTTCTTATCTAGACTTTAAAGAAAAAAAACACAGGAACATTTTTAGAAATTAAATGGTGAAAAATTTTAAAAGTGATATTTAAAAAATCAAAATTTTGTTTTTACAGTATAAAAAAGGAATATTAAGAATTTAAAAATCCCCCCCCCCCCTAAAACTAAATTTTATGATGCATCTTGCGTCACCTTCTAAAGATACTCATACTAAAAATACCATCATCTCTCTGGGCACCCCTGTTCCGTTAAAAAATGAATTTGTAAATTAGTCAAAACGTCTTGAGTTTGCTGAGCAAAGCAGTTGAGAACAGCCTTTCCACAATGTCCGGTCTCTTCAATAGTTTCGATTGCAAAAAAAAGACATCATTTTAAAAGAACACTTTTTCTTTTTTCTTTTAAATATAGAATTGAAATGATTTTCTATATTTTCTCAAAATTATGTCATTTTTAGCTATGTTTCACTCTAGAGTTCCAACCTTTCATGTCGGAACTATAGAATGAAACATGTAAATTTATTCCATAATAAATTTATGGAATAAAATTGATAGAATTTAATTTGGAATAAATTTTTTGGAGTAAATTTATTCCAAAGTAAATTTATTCACTTAAGAATAATTTACAAAGTGAAAACGGCGTCTTCGAAAATGGACATTAGAAATCTTTTGAAACAATCATGGAACCTCACTAATTACATTGAAATCGCGTCATTTTTAACAAATTTTTTTTCCTAATTTACGTTTAACAACTCTAGTAATGATTTCCGAACCTCAAAGAAACTTCAAAGATACATGCAAAGGAAACTCATGCAACCTATCGGCTTGTCAATCAGTTTGTATACTGTAATCTATGTCTGGTTTTCTAGTAGCCACAAGCTATCAAGCTCCCTGAAGGAAACAGAAAAAGAAAAAGGAAGAGAGAGAAAAAGAAAATAAATAAATAAAAAAAAGGAAGAACAATTTCTACAAAACAACTGACACCACGATTTTTTAATAGTTATTTTCAAATTTTTTGACAAGTGTTCTCATTCTCGATGGGAAAAATCCCTGACCTCTCATCCCACCTCGCTCAGCAGGTGTCAAAAAAGTGAATTGAGGAAGATGACAGACAAGAAACACCAGTGACGTACTGACAGACGAAAAGCTCCTTTTTTACAGAAATCGTATATTAGAAATCTTTGCTTTTCAACTTGCAATCGATTTTTGTTTTTTACATGATGGTTAAATTTTCAAATGAAAAATACATTTTTGTTTAACCAAACGAAGAACTAAGATAAAACATTTGGTATCGAAAATCTAATTTTCATTATTAACTATATAGCCTCTTAAATTTACTTGGAAAGGCCATTTTAAGAGATAAAGGCGTAGGAATAAACACACAAAATTTAAATTATTAATTTAGTTCCAAAAAATTCTGTGCATCAATTTTAATAACATAATTTGCGAAAGGTTTATTTGTATGGTTAATTAGTTTAAACAAAATTTACGGGCTTTTTTTTTTTTTTTTTTTTTTTTTTTTGTGCGTGTGTGTGTATTTGCTGTAAGGAAAATTTTGAAAAACTGTAGTTTTTTTCTTCATTTCATATTCGAAAAGTAATTAGCAATTTTTTCTAATGTTGCATTTCAAAATCCAAACATTCACATTTTATTTTTACTGAAAATATGATAGAGGTCTATGAAAAAGACCAATTTATGTATTGCATTTCAAAATGGAAAGCCCAGTGGCGCAGGTCTTTCCGCCACGTTACTGGTCGAGATTTAAAGACTCGGTAATGGATTGTACAGCCATAGGTTTAGTTTTTTAGCTTGGTTACTTCAAAATGTTTTTTTTTTTTTTTTTTTTCACTTATTCCATTCAAATGATGGACAGTTCCCGAATGAGATATCATACAAAGCTATTTTTTGTGATGCGGTTTGTGCAATACCTTATGTGCAATACCTTAAATATTCCAGATTTCAAAATCGAAATATTGGCTTTTTTTAATGACAGAAGTTTGCGACTAAAGAACATTGAGTTTATTATTTGGAAATAGTGGTATTCAAAAATAGAAAGACTTGGCAGCTATAAAAGAGTTTTGGCGGTAAAAAAGAAGATAAATTTTCATAATGCAGAAAGTAGTTCTTACTCTAAGTTAAATAAACAGATTCCTGTTAAAATCGGCTCACAGTGCTCGAGAAAAGAATGCACCGTTAACTCGCAAAAATGCTGATAAGTGAAACCCCAAAAAACTTTTCACAACATAAAAGTAACAAAATCGTTATCTAATTTAAATTAATCAATTGAAATTGGGCCTATGGAATCCAAGGTAGGAGTGAGCTCCCAAGCGGTGGAAAGTGCCCCCCCCCCTCCCCCTGTAAATTTAACAAATTACCATTCATATTTTTAATTTACGAATGAAATTACCCACACCCCCTTTAAAGTTAACCAGTTATTTTAAGGGTGTACCCCAATCCAAACTGCTTATTTTCTGATTTATTTTTAAATTAATTTTTGCTCTCAAGCGTATCAGACTGACAAAGTTTCTTATTTAGAAACTATACAATGTATCGTGCTTGTCGATTGCTTGATAAATGCAAGAAAATTACAAAAAATGTCAAAATTGGCATTTTGCACCGAATTTTCCGAAGCAAAAAATCTGGAAAAAAAAGAGGTCACACTGAGAAAATAATTGCTTATAAATCAAATTCTAATTAAATGAGCGAAAAATGCAACTACATGGCCACTTATACATCTCTTCTAAAATCATCTCAGCAAGTTTCATGTTTTTACTTTTAAAAATGAGTCTGAAAATGTCTCAGAAAATTTCGAGCTGCTCAGAGTGGATTTTTTTTTTCAAATAAACCTTTAAGAATAAAGCGATTTTTTTTTTAAATCTTCGGCTGTGTTGAGTTGATGCCGATAAAGATGATTGATGTTCGAAAAAGAGTGGTGCTAAGATGTAAGGAAATTTTTCATTAGTTTAATAAAGTGACCGAAATGTAGCTGAAGACACATAGTTTTTTTGTCGTTTATGTAGTAACTTGGATGACCTAAGAAGTTGTTAGAAAAATAGTAAATCGGACCATTTAAAGTAATTTTTAAGTGAGCAATAATAGGGACACAAAAGGGGCCAAATGATAGTTGAGATCTGTGCTCTAAGATGAAAACGTGTTATAAGGTCTTACTTATCACTTGAGATAATCAATTAGCCGAAATTAACCATAGAGTACAAATTAATCTTCAGAATAAAAAAAAAAAAAAAAAAAAAAAAAAAAAAAAAATGGAAATGAGTAAAAAATGAATGAAAATGCTTAAAAATGTTTTTCTAGGGCTCCAATAAAAATTTTAGGATGTTAACCCAAGGAGAAGAGTCCAAGACTCAAATTTAAAGTTTTGCATGCAGAGAATAAAATAGTCCTTCCGGCAATGCCGGGAGGAAGAGGTAGCTTTCATATACTTATATATTTATTTATTTATTTTAAATTAAGTTATATTATTCTAAAATAGTAAGCTCAAATTAGTAGAACCGGATTATGAGCTTAGTCGAAATCTTAATTCAGGTGCACATGCACACTCATTATTGAAATCGATTAATATATATATGCGATAACTCAGCCATTTTTTACGATACAGACGAAACAAAAAATGCTCTGGAATCTTTGTATAAAGGTCAAATGCATAAAAGAAAAATCTTTTAGGTAGCTTTCATTACAAAAAGTCCTTCCGGCAATGCCGGGAGGAAGAGGTAGCTTTCATATACTTACATATTTATTTATTTATTTTAAGGTAAGTTACATTGTTCAAAAATACTAAGCTCAAATTACTGGAAATAATCTTATAAAATTAGTGATTTTATAAGATTGAATACTAGTTTTTGTCAAGACTGAATATTAATAGGAATTTTTAGAAATTAGTCATCTTTTATTCAACCTGGTTTTATTTTAAGCGATTTCGAGAGTCACCAAATTCCACGATATCATAAAGTGTATGCCATTTTAAAGCAACATTGTGGATCGTTCAGATCAGACCGTTTCAAAATGTCAGCCATAAGCAAAATTCAAAGTGCTATAACTCAATCATTTTTTAAGATACAGACAAAATAAAAAGTGTTCTGGAATCGTTGTTTTAACTTCTAACACGTAAAAGAAAAATATTTTTCAACTTTTAATTTTTTTGCATTTAATTTTAAATTTTAAATTTTTTTAAAAATTTAAAATGGCCACCATTTTGAAACAAAATGGTGGATGATGCTGGCCAACGAACTCGGTCGAGACATTTGTATGTACTATGTACATACCAAGTTTCATTGAAATCGGTTCATAAATACGAGTGTTATCACGTGACAAAAATCAGATCGTTTCAAAATGTCAGACATAAGAAAAATTCAAAATGCTATAACTCAATCATTTTTTAAGATATAGATAAAATAAAAAGTGTTCTGGAATCGTTGTTTTAAGTTCTAACACGTAAAAGAAAAATATTTTTCAACTTTTAATTTTTTTGCATTTAATTTTAAATTTTAAATTTTTTTAAAAATTTAAAATGGCCACCATTTTGAAACAAAATGGTGGATGATGCTGGCCAACGAACTCGGTCGAGACATTTGTATGTACTATGTACATACCAAGTTTCATTGAAATCGGTTCATAAATACGAGTGTTATCACGTGACAAAAATCAGATCGTTTCAAAATGTCAGACATAAGAAAAATTCAAAATACTATAACTCAATCATTTTTTAAGATATAGATAAAATAAAAAGTGTTCTGGAATTGTTGTTTTAAGTTCTAACACGTAAAAGAAAAATATTTTTCAACTTTTAATTTTTTCGCATTTAATTTTAAATTTTAAAAATTTTAAAAAATTTAAAATGGCTGCCATTTTGAAACAAAATGGCGGATGATGCTGGCAAACGAACTCGATCGAGACATTTGTATGTACTATGTACATACCAAGTTTCATTGAAATCGGTTCATAAATACACGTGTTATCACGTGACAAAAATCAGATCGTTTCAAAATGTCAGCCATAAGAAAAATTCAAAGTGCTGTAACTCAATCATTTTTTAAGATATAGACAAAATAAAAATTGTTCTGGAATCGTTGTTTTACGTTCTAACATGCAAACGAAAAATATTTTTCAACTTTTAATCTTTTCGCATTGAATTTTAAATTTTAAATTTTTTTAAAAATTTAAAATGGCCGCCATTTTGAAACAAAATGGCGGATGATACTGGCCAACGAACTCGGTCGAGACATTTGCATGTAATATGTGCATACCAAGTTTCATTCAAATCGGTTCATAAATACGTTAGTTATCGCATGACAAAAATCAGATATATATATATATATATATATATATGGTTATATATATATATATATATATATATGTCAACATTTGAACGGAGGGTGGTTTTGGGGTCTGGGGGTCATGATCGGTGAAAATATACCAAAATTTTCTGGAAGTGCTTTCCTCCGGACGGCTGCAATAGGTAGCTTTTTACTTTTTGTAATGAAAGCTACCTAAAAGTAAAAAGCTACCTATTGCAGCCGTCCGGAGGAAAGCACTTCCAGAAAATTTTGGTATATTTTCACCGATCATGACCCCCAGACCCCAAAACCACCCTCCGTTCAAATGTTGACATATATATATATATATATATATATAACCATATATATATATATATATATATATATCTGATTTTTGTCATGCGATAACTAACGTATTTATGAACCGATTTGAATGAAACTTGGTATGCACATATTACATGCAAATGTCTCGACCGAGTTCGTTGGCCAGTATCATCCGCCATTTTGTTTCAAAATGGCGGCCATTTTAAATTTTTAAAAAAATTTAAAATTTAAAATTCAATGCGAAAAGATTAAAAGTTGAAAAATATTTTTCGTTTGCATGTTAGAACGTAAAACAACGATTCCAGAACAATTTTTATTTTGTCTATATCTTAAAAAATGATTGAGTTACAGCACTTTGAATTTTTCTTATGGCTGACATTTTGAAACGATCTGATTTTTGTCACGTGATAACACGTGTATTTATGAACCGATTTCAATGAAACTTGGTATGTACATAGTACATACAAATGTCTCGATCGAGTTCGTTTGCCAGCATCATCCGCCATTTTGTTTCAAAATGGCAGCCATTTTAAATTTTTTAAAATTTTTAAAATTTAAAATTAAATGCGAAAAAATTAAAAGTTGAAAAATATTTTTCTTTTACGTGTTAGAACTTAAAACAACAATTCCAGAACACTTTTTATTTTATCTATATCTTAAAAAATGATTGAGTTATAGTATTTTGAATTTTTCTTATGTCTGACATTTTGAAACGATCTGATTTTTGTCACGTGATAACACTCGTATTTATGAACCGATTTCAATGAAACTTGGTATGTACATAGTACATACAAATGTCTCGACCGAGTTCGTTGGCCAGCATCATCCACCATTTTGTTTCAAAATGGTGGCCATTTTAAATTTTTAAAAAAATTTAAAATTTAAAATTAAATGCAAAAAAATTAAAAGTTGAAAAATATTTTTCTTTTACGTGTTAGAACTTAAAACAACGATTCCAGAACACTTTTTATTTTATCTATATCTTAAAAAATGATTGAGTTATAGCATTTTGAATTTTTCTTATGTCTGACATTTTGAAACGATCTGATTTTTGTCACGTGATAACACTCGTATTTATGAACCGATTTCAATGAAACTTGGTATGTACATAGTACATACAAATGTCTCGACCGAGTTCGTTGGCCAGCATCATCCACCATTTTGTTTCAAAATGGTGGCCATTTTAAATTTTTAAAAAAATTTAAAATTTAAAATTAAATGCAAAAAAATTAAAAGTTGAAAAATATTTTTCTTTTACGTGTTAGAAGTTAAAACAACGATTCCAGAACACTTTTTATTTTGTCTGTATCTTAAAAAATGATTGAGTTATAGCACTTTGAATTTTGCTTATGGCTGACATTTTGAAACGGTCTGATCTGAACGATCCACAATGTTGCTTTAAAATGGCATACACTTTATGATATCGTGGAATTTGGTGACTCTCGAAATCGCTTAAAATAAAACCAGGTTGAATAAAAGATGACTAATTTCTAAAAATTCCTATTAATATTCAGTCTTGACAAAAACTAGTATTCAATCTTATAAAATCACTAATTTTATAAGATTATTTCCAGTAATTTGAGCTTAGTATTTTTGAACAATGTAACTTACCTTAAAATAAATAAATAAATATGTAAGTATATGAAAGCTACCTCTTCCTCCCGGCATTGCCGGAAGGACTTTTTTAATTTTTCACTTTCCTGTACCTAATTTTAAATTTTAAAATTTATAAAAAATTTAAATGGCCGCCATTTTGAAACAAGATGGCGGATTGAACTGAGTATCGAACTCGATTCAGGCCTCAGTATATACTATGAACACACCAAGTTACATCCAAATCGATTCATAAATACGAGTGTTATCACGTGACAAAAATCAGATCGTTTCAAAATGTCAGCTATAAGAAAAATTCAAAGTACTATAACTCAATCATTTTTTAAGATATAGACAAAATAAAAAGTGTTCTGGAATTGTTGTTTTAGGTTCTAACACGTAAAAGAAAAATATTTTTCAACTTTAAATTTTTTCGCATTTAATTTTAAATTTTAAATTTTTAAAAAAATTTAAAATGGCCGCCATTTTGAAAAAAAGTGGCGGATGATGCTGGCCAACGTACTCGGTTGAGACATTTGTATGTACTATGTACATACCAAGTTTCATTCAAGTCCGTTGATAAATACGTGTGTTATCGCATGACAAAAATCAGATATATACACTATATTGCCATTGATTATGGGACACTTGCGATTTTAGACATTTTGCTAAATATCTAGAAAAATACATGAGGAATTATCTCGAAACTCTTAGTGTATAAATATAATAGTATACGTCATACACCTCCGTGAAGATTTTTTACCGAAAAGCCATAGGGGACCGTCAACAAATTAAAAAAGAATGAATATCTTTTGAATAACCCTGTCAAAACTAATGTAGCAAAAGCGCTCAAACTCTAGATTATGATTGAATGCCTTATTGTAATACACTGTGTTCATTTTTATGCAAATAGCATGCACACTCGCAGAGTAATTAAGGTTTTTATAAAAATGGTCCCAAATTTTTCCAAGTTTTTCCATTATAATTTTCAGAGTTCTTAATATAAAATAATATTTTTTTCAGAAAATATGACAAACAACATTGCACACAGTACCCTGTAATCAGAATTAAAAAATAATCAAAATTGTATGAAAAATGAGTAGGTTTACTACATAATTTTTACTGCGCATGCGTCAAAGGTATCAAAATTTCATTTGCATATTATGTTAGCTAAATGTATAGAGCAACTTTTGTAAAAGTCTCAAAATCATAGCTTGAAAATTCTGAAAGTACTCGTCTATAGAAAAAGGACAAAATCCGTTGTTTCCAAAATGAAGCAAAAAAATGAGGGATTTTATCCAAATGCAGTAGTACATCCCATATTGTGTATTCTATATTGACACTAATCAATGAATATATGGATACAACCCCTCTTGTTTTTGCTTCACTTTGAGAATAACGGATTTTCGACTTATTCAATTGGCGATTATTGTCAGAATTTTCAAGTTATGATTTTGTGACTTTCACAAAAGTTGCTCTATACATTTAGCTAACATAATATGCAAATGAAATTTTGATATCGTTGACGCATGCGCAGTAAAAAATTATTTAGTAAACCAACTCATTTTTTATACAATTTTCATTATTTTTTAATTCTGATTACAGAGAACTGTGTGCAATGTTGTTTGTGATATTTTCTGAAAAAAATAATATTTTATATTAAGAACTCTGAAAATTATAAGGAAAAAACTTGGAAAAATTTGGGATCATTTTTATAAAAACCTTAATTACTCTGCGAGTATGCATGCTATTTGCATAAAAATGAACAAGGCTTATTACAATAAGGCATTCAATCACAATCTAGAGTTTGAACGCTTTTGCTACATTAGTTTTGACAGGGTTATTCAAAACATATTCATTCTTTTTTAATTTGTTGGCGGTCCCCTTTGGAGTTTCGGGAAAAAATCTTCACGGAGATGTATGACTTATACTATTATATTTATACACTAAGAGTTTCGAGATGATTCCTCATGTTTTTTTCTAGATATTTAGTAAAATGTCTAAAATCGCAAGTGTCCCATAATCAATGGCAATATAGTGTATATATATATGTCAACATTTGAACGGAGGGTGGTTTTGGGGTCTGGGGATCATGATCGGTGAAAATATACCAACATTTTCCGGAAGTGCTTTCCTCCGGACGGCTGCAATAGGTAGCTTTTTACTTTTTGTAATGAAAGCTACCTAAAACGCACAGCGCACAAAAAATCCAAGGACTGTGGACTGGGCCTTAGAAGGCGTTTGTCTTAATTGGAATCAGGCATTAATTAAATGGGAAAAGCCCCCCCCCCCCAAAAAAAAAAACGAAGATCAGTTGAAAAGGGGGTTAATTTATAAATAATTTAAGGCACAAAAAATTCTAGGGCCAGCATCTCAACTGGAGCGCAGAAATGTTAGAATAGCTAAATAGGGAATCCAGAAGAAGAAGATCAGATAATAAGGGGGCATGTTATTAACAATTTGTAGTGTAAAAATGTAAAGGAGCAGAGGGGGGGGGGGTCATAAAAAATTTAAAATCTGATTGTCATGACCTACATAAGGACCTGCCTTTAACTATCTTTCTCCAAATTTTCAGTCTTCTACGTGCGGTAGATTTCGCTAGTCATTGAATACACACACAGACACAACGAAAGTCTTTTATCAGTGCAGATTGAAAAAGCCATTTTTAATAATAATAATAATAAATGAGCTATAATATTTTTATTGATTTATTTATTTATTTTTTTAATTTGATGATAAACCCTTTAATTGTGATGATATACTTTTAATTGTAAAGGCCAGTATTCTATTCTTAAAAGTTTGTAAAAGTATTTGTGGAAAATGTAATTTTTTTTCGATATTTTAACATATTTTTAAAAAATATTTTACACTTTAATTGTATATACAGTTATATTTCAGTTAAATATCTTGTAAATAACACACTAAGGAAGGATTAACTTCGTCAAATAAATAAATAAATGAATAATATTAATTAATTAAAATATCAAATTATAATTTTGTAATACTATATACTGTTTGGGACTCTCTTGAAAAAGCAGTTTTCTTAACAACGAAACTATTCATGTAATAAAACGGATTTACAGGCAAAGTTTGTTACTTAATGAAGAAATTAACGAATATGAGTATTACACTATGATCGGTTTGATTATTTTGAAATATAAGAAAATATGATAGAAAAAAATAAATAAAATAAAATAAAATAAAAATAATGTTTAAAAACATTGGGATAATAATTTAAGCTAAATTGAAACTAAACAACTTCTTTTAATATTGTAAGTTCAAGTGTAAAATAATAGAGTTACAATTTCACAGTAACAAACTTAGAGACAAAGTTAGATGAAAGGGGAAAAGTGCAGTGGAATTAATTTTATTAATTTGGAAGTAGCTAAGGTGTACTTAAGTAATAAAGCAACATTAAGCTTCAACCAATTTTTACGGCTTTTTTTAGATTTTCGTTTTCAAACAAATACAGGATTTGATACAACAACATAATGGCTATGTATACAAATAAATATATTTTAGCCGATATTTATTCATAAATGTTGTGGCGTGATTTCTTGATCAATGTATTTTGACGTTATTATCCGTACGTATGCGTGGGTAATAATGCCATGTAAACAAAACTATAAAATAAGATGAAATAATGGCATGTAAAATGTCCAATTCTGAAGATACAAACTCTACAGCCTTTGGAAAATTACTGTTACGTACATTAATTACTATACAAGCAAGCAGTAATAGTCATTTACTATTTTATTCTTTAGACATGAAAAAAAAAAAAAATCATTTAAGACATGCAAATTTGTTTTTATCCTTTTTGTTTTTCAACAATGACAATAATGCTCTTTCGGGCATAAAATAAAAAGACTTTTCTGATGTATTTTTACCATTGAAAAGGATGAATCGGAGTAATAATGCAAGCGGTCGGCATTATTACCCCCAGTACACTTATAGTACATTACATTTTAAATTACACGATACCCTCCGCAAACACATTCAAAATCTTCCACAACATTTTAAAAGTACATGAAATATACTGTACTTTTATGTAATAAACAAATTATTTTCTGGTAAATATATAGTTTTTACATCACAGAACTTACCTCGCAAATCTTAGATTGAGGGTTGGTTTTTACGTGCTTCTTCAGCTATAAGGTCTACAAATGGAACAAACTGACTTTTAGAGTTTTTTTTTTTTTTTTTTTTTTTTTTTTTTTTTTGTGTGTGTGTGTGTGTGTGTGATTCAGATTACTCAGAGCCCCTCTCGCACAACCCGTTGTTCCATCTCCCGATTCCTTTATATGTACGCGTAATATTAATACTTGGTGTTATTACCCACCCTGCTGTTATTATCTCAGGACACTTTATATATATTTATTTAAATTCAACGCATGGCTGTGTAGCTATTTTATCTAAATAGCAGTTAAACATTGGTTAGGTGCACTGTGAAATTTCTGAAAAAGGACTTAAAGTGATAGCTACTTTAGTGGCAGCCACACACAAGTGTTACAGCCAAATTTACGAATTACAGTGCTACCTTGGTTTTTGACGATAATCCGTTAGAAAACAATCAGCGAAATCCAAAAATTCATTCTAAACACTCCAAAATGGGTACCTAATATTTATTTATAGAGAATATGTCTAGTGTTTAAGAAACAGTAAGAAATTAATGTATTGCTCTTGGCGTATAATGTCAAAGCACTATACTTGGCATCATTTCCCTTTTTGGTCTTTTGGCAGTAGTGCTAGCTTCCGAGTCACAAGACCTATGTCGCCCAAACAAACTGCCCAAAATGGTCCGTTTCTACTGCCTCTTTATGATTTTCTTAAAATCGGACAGACATTATCATTAAATAAGTCATAGACACGACTTGCAGCAACTTTAGCTTTGTCTGGATGATTTTTCTCCTCAAATATCTATACGAAGTTCCATCTCCATAGAGAAGATTCCTTAATTTCTGAAGAAGGAACATTCTACCCTGCCTCTGCCTTCTCCTCAGAAGCAACGTTTCACTTCTGTTTCACTTTTTAGGTGAAGGCTATGTTGTCTAATTTTGTAGTGAGTTTTTCATTGTATTAATCCAACAAATTTTCCACAACCTTTATGGCTCCCTTTCAAACTCAAGGACTTCTCGAAATGAACTGTTAATTGCGCCATATCTGCAGGATCATCAGAAGAAGACTCAAATTCAAATTTCCAAATTTCCGTATTTTCTTTCTGAAACTCGATTGTGTTCCTGGCCTTCTTCTTTGAAGGACTGCTCATTCTGGAAACTTCCTTTGGCCAACATGGTGCAGCACTCGTAATCAACAGAAAAGAACAGAAATCACAAAAGCAAGCTTGGAAATAAACGAAATTGATTGCTGTATTATGCATACACGACGAGAAACAAAGCCACGTTGAGCAAGAGAATGTGTGGTTTGCCCTCTTTGTTTCCGAAAACTGCAGCGAGCTCGTGTAACTACGCCAACGAAATCAGAGGCAATAGACAAAAACCGAGATAAATTTTTGTCTGAAAAAAATCGACGTAAACCGAATCCGACGATAAACGAAATCAACGAAAACCAAGGTATTACTGTACACGAAATTACAAGTTTTCTAAAAGATTCTCACTTTGCTACAATATTTATAAAAGAATAATATTTATTGTTGACTTTTACCGCAGATGTTAAAGGAATCTATTATGAAGATTTTTGATTTGAAATAGTGGGAGGAAATGTAGAAAAAATTCGGAATGCCGCAAGCCCTGAATTATACGTAAAAAATGCATGTTAAGGGTGTATTCCGATCAAAACCGCTTATTTTCGGGTTTAATTTTAAATTCATTTTTGCTCTCAAATGCACCAAACTTTCAAAACCTCTTATTTAGAAACTACATTATACGCCGTGTTTGTCCATTTTTTGGTAAATGTAGAAAATATTGCAAAAAAAGCTGTCAAAGTTGTCACTTTGAACAGAAATTCCCGTATTTGGAGACCTGGGAACAAAAAAATGATCGAACTGAGAAAATAATTGTTTATAAATCAAATTCTAATTAATTCAGTGAAAAAATACATCACACGACATCTTATACATCACTTCAAAGATCACCCCAGCAAGTTTGATGTTTATACTTTTAAAAATGAGTCTGAAAATGTATCGGAAAATTTCAAGCTGTTGAAGGTGAAAAATCATCTTTTCGAATACACCCTTAAGGATGTTCTTAAATCAAAAAGGGCAACTTTGTGACAAATGCATTAATTTATTTTTGTTCGGAAATGCTTGAAAATAGCAGGTGTTGTTATTCAGAAACTGTCTAATTGCACTCATTCTTTTGTTTTTTAAAAAACACAATAGATTTTTCATAACAACCTTTCAAAGTTGACACTTTTGAGCATATTTCCCGACGAAAGCAGAAAAACCGGTAGAAAAGGAGGAGAAAAACGGGTGATTGCGTCATCGAAATAGCTTATAACTCGATAAGTAATTTAATTATCATAAAATGGAAAAATAAGTTCAATTCGAAATCGCTTTCATAGTCAGGCATTAAAATTTTATAGCTTTCTGTTAAAAAATGAATTTGTAAATGTGTCTTGTTGAGCGGATCAGTTAAGAACACCCTTAAAAATCTTGTCCAGATCTTGAACAGACTAAATCTTGGGAAATCTTGAACAGATTATGGTACTTAGCAGCTGCCGCCATCAGATGGTGAAATCTCGTACCAACATTTGGAGCTCTGGTTGAAGCAGAGTTTCAATGGGTTGGAACAACACTGCAATACGAGATTTCAACATCTGATGGTGGCAGCCACTGAGCGCAAAAATTTGGTTCAAACTAGAACAAAATTTTTAACGGTGTATTGTGTAATTAATAACAATAGTGTGACTGATAGATGCTGCTAATGTTGTGATAATTATAGTTTCAATTTTCTTGCAATCTGTCACTAAGAACAATAATCAAATTAAATTAAATTTCATGTATCATAATAAATTATCGAAAGTATTCATATTTGAAAAATTGATCTAAAATTGATATGTTATATTTGTTTTTATTCTTCTTAGCAATATCCAATAATTACTTCAAGGACATACTTAAGATTATTTGTTTATTTTATGGCTTTAATTAGTGATTATGAACTCACTTAAATATTGATTTCCATTTTCTATTTTTTTTTTTTTCATATAATATTTTTCCATGTAGATTTTAGTTAGTTGTTGTCATAAGTTTCAATAAGAGACACGCAGCTTCATAGCTGCTCTTGTTTAAATACAGAAATAATCTTTCCTTTTCTTCAAGTAGTGATATGCATAAAAGAAGTTACACGTATTTATTATTTCTACACGATTACAATATAATTCAAAATAATGAAGACTTTAGAAATGTGTTTCTTGAATGCCGATTGCCAGAAATATGGAAGATGAAGAAGACCAGATTCTAATAGGATATAATAAAAAAGTAAGCGATTTTAACTTGCTTTTGTCATTCGTATTATTATTGGAAATAAATATGCAATGATTTGTGGACTTCAAGATCGCACGACTTATAAGTATTATTGCAGACAAAAATTTTGCTAACAGATTTTAAACCACACGTGAAAATTTAAATATATACGCTTTACTTGATGTGCTGACACCACCTGTATAGGTGCGTGATAACCGAATACGATGAAAGAAGATTGGGAATCAGTCACAGGTACATTTCAAATAATGTTAATTAGAAGGTTTATTTACAAGATACTTAAATATTTATAATAAAACACCAATTTTTCATTTATAGCTAGCTCTAAATATAGCACATCCTGTTTTTAGTTAAATAAAATTTTTGGATATTATTCAAGCATTAGATTATAATACTATAAATTTATTATATTGCAGGGTATTTTGACCGTACTCAGCCTAAAAAAAATACTATTTTCATTTTTAAAAAAGTTACAGTTTTCAGTAGGTTTTGTTCACTATCATTTTAGTCGCTATTTGTGTTTCTACTAAAGAATCCCGGCTTGTCAAATCTCAGTACAAGCTCTAGATAAATTCTAGTGTATGGTCCTAATTGCCTAAACATCTTGTCTTAATCCATGCTTATAGTAGATTACTATGATAATAAAGTTTATGCACTTATGATAGTATTTTAAAAAGAGCTAATCTTTTCGCATATTATACACAACTTTTAAGACTGATAAATGCATGTTTTTACTCCATAAGAAGATTTTTTTTTTAGCTCATAACATTGGATGTTCTTGTTTACATGATTTTTTCTTCCTTCAAAACTTAAATAAAATAGATACAGTGGTTTAGATTTTTTCTCATTAGCTCAGAATTTTTGAACATTCATAATGCCACTTGTTATCTGTTTACTTATTCGTCATCCCAACTTCAAAATATTTGTTTTGGAAGATTCTCTTTTATTGCCGTAATCTTCTTTGCATAGTGCACCCATATCATCCAGGGGAATCTTCCATAAAATTCTGTCTTCCTCAAAACTACTTAAAATTCCAGCCCGCTAACATAAATTTGACGACAAAGTCCTTGTATCGCTTGAGAAGACTCTTCGAGCTCGAGTGGGTGTTGAGATGCTGGTGTTTATTTCGATAAGAAGGTTTTGTATATTCTGCACCTGTAGAAAGAGCCTCCAGTAAAACGAAAAAGGTTAAACACAACCATACACTTAAAAAAAAGAACGGTCGTATTCTTGAAAGATTCCCATAGAAAAATAAATGCTAATGAAATCGCCATTTAAGTTTATTATTAATATTCAAATCTAGAATTATGTGTAGATTTAGTGCGGTAATTTATTTGATTCGATGTGTAAGTTGTAATTAAATTTAACTCTCAGATTTATTTTAAACTTTTCTAAGACACCCACAGAAACTCATTTTAATCTTACAACAAAATCTACGCATAGTTACGGTAAAATTGAATAAAGAACTTGGATGATGTGCGAAAATCATTACTTAAATCTAACCTTTTAAATGTATCATTCGGTGCTTACATTAATTGTTCATATCTATGTGTATATACATGTATATATATTAAGTATAGGTAACTATTAATGTATGTGTAAGTGTACGAATTTTTGCATGTCTGTGTATACAGTATGTGCATGTGTTTTCATATACGGGAAAACTGGGATACATGTGAATATGGAGCAGATGTGAACATCGCAATTTTTCACTAGTTATTATATGATTTTTTAATTGAAAAAAAAATACCAACGATGAAAGCAACTGTATATATATTATAAAAAATTTTTGAATCTCTTTGGCATTTCCTTTGTCCTCGGTATAGTCATAACACTGTTTATAGATCTCAAAAGTAAAATCTCAGTTCCAACTTGTAAGTGAATAACTTTATTTATTTATTCTTTTATTTGAATTTTAGTGCAAGAATCTCGTTTACGTTCAATTGAAATTTAAATAAATTTAATGTTTTCTAAAAAGCAATAATATTATGCAGTTTTTTACTAAACGGTTTACTACAATATTTTTTTATGCAGTGTTAATACAAAAGAGTATTGCGTTAAAAAAATTTGCAAATTTCTTTATTTCATTTTTTCCAAACTGACAATAGTGGCTTACTTTCATCTCTAATATAGCTATGTATAATGATGCTTTGAATGGAGCTAGATATCAGTAATTTCGTCCCTGCCCGCGAAGACCCACGCGAGCTTATGGGTGTATTCCGATCCAAACTGCCTTTTTTTCAGATTTATTTTTAGATTCATTTTTGCTCTCAAATGCACCAAACTTTCGAATTCTCTTATTTAGAAACTATACTGCATTTATCAATTCCTTGATAAATGCAGAAAATGTTGCAAAAATGCTGTCAAAAACGGCGTTTTGGACCAAATTTTCCGAAACGGGAAGTCTGCGAACGAAAAAAAGGGTCACGCTGAGAAAATAATTGCTTATAAATCAAATTCTAATTAAATCAGCGAAAAATTACATCACACGGCACTTTGTACGTCACTTCAAAAATCCCCTCAGCAAATTTCATGCTTCTACATTTAAAAATGTGTCCAAAATTGTATCTGAAAATTTCGAGCTGTTGAAGATGGAAAATCATTTTTTCGAATACATCCTTACGTTATTCCTATGGGGAGGCATTTTTCTAATAACTCTTTCGCATTTTATTTTATTTAATTTTTTTTCTTTTGCATTGGATAATTGAGGTGCATCTAGACATCGCTCCTTGACTACTTTTTGGACTTTGGTCGTAGGTATTTTCTATAAAGTTACTTTCACTTCCAAAACCGGTTTCGGAAGTGAAAATAACTTTATAAAAAGTACCTGCAACCAAAATCGAAAAAGTAGTTAAGGAGCGATCTTGAGAGGGACCTCAACTATCCAATGTAAAAAGAAAAAAAAAATTGTCAAAATGCGAAAGAGTTATTAGAAAAATGCCTCCCCATAGGAATAACATTAACTCGCGAGGGTCTTCGCAGGCAGAGGGACAGGGACTTGAAAAAAGTAACATTTTTAAACTAAGAACTACCATAAAACCCCGATTGTAAGCTGCCCACCAGCCTTCTTTCTCCTCTTTAAAAGCGGAAGAAGTTATATTTGGAGGAAAGATTATAATCAAGATTAAAAAAAATTAAAAAATCCTTTATTATTATTAATTTAGAAATAAATAAGACAAAAACAGAAATGAGAATCTTTGATATTAAGGCAGATTTCCAATAAATATTATCTGTATGCTTCTCCCTAAAATCTCTCTCAGAACAAAAGCCCCTAAGCAAAATTTATGGCTTTATTTATTTTTTATATTTTCTTCTTCATTTTTCATTTTATTGTAACAATAAATCAGTTACTTAATCCTCCTTCGAATCGGAACATGTTTACTCTCATGGTTTATTTTTCTATAGAGTAATAGTTTCATGTCATATCTGAAAATATGTGTATGAATATGTATTGTAACAATATTTTATTTGTTCCAATTACTTGAAGAGTTTAAAGGGGCCAAAAAATTATTTAATTAAACAAAAAAGTCAATCCCCAATCCAACAGGCATGGAACACAAAATAGAAAAATTTAAAAATGGCAAATTACTAAGAAAAATTGCACAGAATTATTCTCTGACAACCACAACATAACACAAACATCTCAAAATGGAAAACCAATTAAAAAAGAGAAGCAAGCAAACAGTACTAAAGGCTGGGGATGAGGCCGTATCAGTAGATCGTATTAATACATGCAGCGATTGGGGCTACTCAATAGATTCACTTATCCAGTGACTACAAATAAAGAATACCAGAACAGGGCTGAATTTGTGTAAAATTCCATCTTCTGCATTTTCAAATACAATTTCTTAGAATAAATTTTATTTTTTCTTGAGATTAAAGTTGTTTTCTAATTTTTGAAAAGTAATACCTTTATTTGTATATAAAATAAAGGCTTGGTTTGATAGTAACGACGTGTTCTTATCCCGCTCTTATCATTATTATCCGTTTTTATTAACCCTATTAAAGTTTGAATCGGAATAAATAAGAATTATAACACTTGTTCCGATGCACCTCCTATCTGCGGTGTGAATCAGAACACCATTAAAAATTTTAACTATATATATATAAACAATAAAACATGTTATATTTTTACTTAAAAAGTAAAGAACAAAACAAGAAGTTTTTAGTAAAAAAAAATAAAAGAATTAAAAAAAATCAGTAGTTGCTTTTTTTAAGGGGACAGTACACCTTTAAAAGACGCAGAAAACGTAAAATTGTATCATGTGCTGTACATTTAAAAAAAAAAAAAAAAAAAAAAAAAAAAAAGAGTAATGTCTCTGGAAACACAAAAATTTCAAAATATATTTATATGGTATTGAACTTTCTTTAAAAATTTTTAGTTTAGATATAATACAGCAATTTTTTTTTTATGGGGTCGATTTCGAAATTATATTTTTAAAAAATTACGACGTATAACATTTCACTGCGCGCAAGATATCTCATGCAGATTTCATGCGATTTGCATAAATTTGATCTTAAATTAAACATAATACCTTGGACTACAATTTGAACTAGAATGTTTATGAATGGCTAATTAGATACAGAGAAATTAGATTTTAATTATAGAAAAAAAATGAATTTTTGCATACATTCAACCTTGTAATTTTTTTCATATTGAACACAACTGCACAATTCTAGTTCATTTTTCTTCATTATATGTACATGTAGGCAGGGTAAAAATTTTGAAGCTATACTTTGAACGGTTTTGGAGATATCACGCGCGCAAGTGTAAAAAACATCATTTTGAGTAAAAGCCGTTTAAAGATTAAAATGTATTTTACAAATGTAAAATTCATAAAAAAAGAAATAAAACTATTAATAATATAACATATTCAGTATTAAAAATAAAATTTGTTGCTTGTTTAAATTGATAAATAAAAAAATAGTTTGTAAAATGGAGTAAAATGTAGGAATTTGTGCACATGTTTGCGATTCGCAAAAAATACGAAATTCGATTATATGGTTTGCATTTTTTTTTTTTTTTTTTTTTGGTAAATAATAATGTCCCTAGATGCACAGAACTTTCAAAATATCTTTATATGATATTGAACTGCATTAAAAATATATAATTTGGATATATAATGTGCAAAAAATACCAAAGAGTAGGTTTTAAAATGATTAAAAAAAAAAAAAAAATGACGTCGAATATGCGTTGAACAATCGCTTACTGCATGCATGATATCTCATGCAGATTTCATACGATTTGCATAATTTTTTTCTTAAAATAAACATAATATTCTAGACTATAATTTAAACTTAATTTTATATAAATGGTTAGTTAGAAAAATAGCAATTACTTTTGAATTATAAAAAACAGAAATCATTATTTTTTGCACACGTTCAATCTTATAATTTTTTTTCAACTAAACACAGCTGCATAATTCTAATTTATTTTCATGTTTATATATATATTTAGATAGGATAAAAATTTTGAAGCTATACTTCTCATGGTTTTGGAGATATGATATGTACAAGCATGCATAACTTCATTTTGAGAAAAAGCCGTTCATTTTTGCACACATTCAGCCCTATAATTTCTTTCAACTATACACAGCTGCATAACTTTAGTTCCTTGTCATCTTTGTATGAACAGTTAGGTAAGGTAAAAATTTCGGAGCTGTACTTCAAATGATTTTGGAGATAAACGCAAAAGCGCAAAAAAAAGAAAAAAAAAAAAAAAAAAAAAATTTGAGAAAATTCCGTTTTATGATTAAAGTGGATTTTTAAAATATATAAAATTCAGAATGAACAAAACAAAACAATTATATAACATTCAGAATTAAAAATAAAATTAAATGCTAGTTTAAATTGATAAATATTGAAAAATTTGTAAAACGCTGCAGAATACACAGAATACACAGACTTGCGTGAAAAACGATAATTATGTAAATAGGAAACATTCCACTTACCTTTAAAAAAAATTCATTTAATGTTATATTTTACATTGAATTGACTTTTCAAGTGAATAAAATATATGCTTTTTTTATAAAATTAAAATATTTAATGAAAAAAATATTTTTTTATTGAACAAAAGCAGCTTTTGAATGCATTTTAAAACTTTCCGCTTTCATACACTATACCTTCTTTATCTTTTATTTTTTCAAGTTTTGAATTGTTTATCATATATCTAGCTCTTCGAGCTTCTAAGCTGCATTCTTCTGCAGCTTTTTCTGCTTCTCTAATTCTCAGTTCATCAGCTTTCCTGGCTGCTTCGAGTGCATTTTGTCCTACATTAAAACCTAAAGTTTTCAAAACTTGCAGTCTTCCTTTGCGCCCTTCATTGAAAGCTACAACTGCTTCATTCGCAGCTATTTCAGCAATTAATTTGCTTGAACCTGAAGTTTTAGGACACATTTTCCAAACAAGTGAATTAAATGATTCATTCGGGTTTTGAGTTCGACCACCGAGGCACTGTTTTAGTAAATTTGGATCTGACAAGTCGTTGAAAGTTTTTTTGATACAATCCATGACAGGTACTGCCATTGTGTGTTTCTGTTTAAACTGTTTCAGGGTGTCATTTGCTTTTGCTTTTTGGTATTCACACCAAGATGTTGAACCAACAGGGCAGAAATCATGCAACGGTTCACCGTCAGTTGAACGCTTGTGAAAAAAGATTGCCCAAATTGCTTTACGCATGTCTGCGACGGAATTTTTATTATCTCTTATGGCTTTTCCATAGTAAACTGTCACTTGGTTTATAAATTTGTCTGTTAATCGACCTTTACCACTTAAGGGTGTTCTTGAATCAAAAAGGGCAACTTTGTGACACATGCATTAATTTATTTTTGTTCGGAAATGCATGAAAATAGCAGATGTTATTATTCAGAAACTCTCGAATTGCACTCATTCTTTTGTTTTTTAAAAAACACTATAGATTTTTCATAACAAGCCTTCAAAGTTGACACTTTTGAGCATATTTCCCGACGAAAGCAGAAAAACCGGTCGAAAAGGAGGAGAAAAACGGGTGATTGCGTCATCGAAATAGCTTATAACTCGATAAGTAATTTAATTATCATAAAATGGAAAAATAAGTTCAATTCGAAATCGCTTTCATAGTCAGGCATTAAAATTTTATAACTTTCTGTTAAAAAATGAATTTGTAAATGTGTCAAAACGTTTTTCGCTTGTTGAGCGGATCAGTTAAGAACACCCTTAAAGGCTTACTATCAGCTAATTTTTTTCCATGCATTGAATTTTTCAAAAGTCGTAATCGGCTTCCCATTCTTTTTTGAATATGTCCGACACATTCGACTTTGTTTAGATCAGTTTTTGATCCATAGACATGGCTCTTTTGAAGTTCAAGGAAAGTTTTAGTATCCCAATCCCCAATGTAATTCAGATATTTTGCGTTATAGAGTTCTTCGGAACGATTGAAAATCTTAAGCATACCATTTACTTCCATCATTCCCGCAGACCCCACATGATTTTTAACACACCATTTTTCATGATTTTTTTTCCATGTTTCAAATTCTGCGCCCGTTTTCCTTTTACTAGTTTCACAACCTTTACAGTAGGATGACATAACCTCTATGTCTAAAACTTTTCCATTTTCTGCACCAATCACACTGACGATTCCAACTTTCGATGAATGTCCACGTGTTTTCCAGGATCCATCGCCACTAACTGTTAGCCCAGATTGTCCTGTAATTTCTACTTCCTGTTTCGTAGAATTCTGCATTGATAATGAAGCAACATTTTTAACAGAATTGCATATTTTTCTTACTGATTTATTGTATGCACTTTTTTTAATAGGTTCTGGCAGATCCATTGCTCCACAAAAAGTTTTCATGCTGCAGTATCCTTGCCCTATGCATCTCATAGAATAAATAAAACGTCTATTTCAGGCACGTTTGACTTTTTGCCAATCATGTTGGAATTCCTGAAGGTTGACACTTTATCACAATCAAGACGTGTAATTGAAAACACTGATGACAGGCCATATTGCAGGGATTCTGATATTTGAATGTTCGATCCACAGTCTTTGCAGCACAAAAATTCGGCTAATTTACTGAAAAGAATATCGATATCAATAATTCTGTATCCTAAATTGTCATTCGAAACAAAATCAGAGTCAAATTGACTATTATTTAGTTTCTTATAAGATGAACTAACAGCTTCTGATACACTATCATCCGATTTCGAATGACGATTACCATTAAATCGTCGCTTCTTTGGACGTGTTCCCGAAGCACGTTTCACATTATTCATCATCAGAACTGATAATAAATACTTTAAATTCAATAACAATATAAGATATTGAAAGATTTGTTCTGAAAAGAACAGTTTTGTTTAAATTTAGGCACTTATTAGCGATAAAAACAAAGTAAAAAAATAAGCAAAATTGCAAACACGTTTCAGGGCAAAATCATGAAATTAAATAACAAGAACAAGCTTGGTGAAAGTGGAAGTTAAAGTATATGTTTTAAAGCTTTCTTCTTGCTACTTACGGCATTCAACTAGAAGAAAACAAACGCATTTTCGCAAAATTTCCAAATTGCGATAAAGTGAAAACCTGACAACAAAATGTAAACAAACTGCCATGACAGCTGTCGGAGGGCATTTAAATCGGAAACGGGGGCGTGATGCTTGGAACTTATGGGGTGATGTTGACATTTTCAGCAATATCTCGGTAAATAAGAATCGCACAATTAAAACATTGGTATCAAATTATTCAGAATAAAATTATCTTTATAAAGAAATAAAAATTGAAAAATCGATTTTTTGACCACTTTAAAGGTGTACTGTCCCCTTAACGTTAAAGTTGAAAAGTGTTCCTATTCCCCTACATTTTACGGCACTACCTAATTTGTATTACTTCGATTAGAATTAGAAATTTCTTTAAAAAAGAGTTATATATATATATATATATATATATATATATATATGTCACGCAAAATAAACTAATTAAATAAGTAAAAAAAAAACTTGAAATAAAAATTATGGCATAATTTTTTAAATATAAAATTTGAGTAAAGGTTCCGCCACTTCTATTGTTAATTAATTACTTCTTATATTTTCTTAAAACGTTTCACTGGCAAATATAAAATATTAAAATGTGATTTATTCCAATAAAAATTAATGCGTGTCTGATGGCAAAAATATTTTTCAAAAAATTTTCAATGATTATATGACATTAAAAATTATAACTCTTTATCGTAGAAAAACTGCCAAAGCTGGAACTCATAAGAATCATAACCGATGCGACCATACTATAGCATGATCTAAAGTATAAAATTCAAAGAGAAGATCAAATTTAATCAAAACCATTATACATAACAGTTTATTTAATAAAATAATACTTCATCATTCTTTAAACAATGTCCTTGAGCGAAAAAGAACACAATTGAATATAGCATTATATAAACATAGAAATAGAGGAATATGACCAATAAGATTTTAGAAGGTGACGTTCAATTATTACGTAAGCAGTAAAGGGGGGGAGAGGGGGTTCTGGTATCTGCTTATTTTTGCTAACAAGGAGGAGATGGAAG
The DNA here is from genome assembly GCA_964019185.1 of Maratus speculifer. Lineage (NCBI taxonomy): Eukaryota > Metazoa > Arthropoda > Arachnida > Araneae > Salticidae > Maratus > Maratus speculifer. Next base: position 362,903,307 of record OZ025292.1, read on the forward strand.
TCACGAGAATGCTTACATAAGCATTTGACAACTATAGTTTAAAGACAAAAAACTAAAGAGCATGATTTTTATGAGCATTCTGTGGATGTTGAATGACTTGAGGAAAAAGATATGGAGTAAAAAAGGACTGAAGACAATTAACGTTCCAGCTCATCACTTCATTGTAAACGTAGTAATGTACAATGCAGAAACAGGGATTCAAAGATCTTGGTCACCGGACTAAAAGTGTGAACACCAAACAAGTATTCCTAAGAATCTTGTTAAATTTTTATTTATGTGGCTAAATAAATTAGACCCTGTTGTATTTCTTTAAAAAAAAAAAAAAAAAAAAAAAAAAAAAAAAAAAAAAGTTATTTTTGTTTAATAGTAATGTAATAAAAACTATTTTGCATTTTATGCATTGTTTAATGCAATAAGTAACAATCAATACATTAAATTGATTTTGTGCTCCTTCGATAACTCAACTCCCATATGCCTATTTAATTTAATTTGATAGATTAATAACGAAATTTATCGCTAATTAATTTTTTATGGCAAACTGTGTTGACGTAAGAATTTCATAAAATCTTAGGTAAGCAAAGGTGGGAGGGCGGGGGGGAGTCTAGCATTTGCTTATTTTTCCTTACAAGGAGCTTCCTTGCTAGCCTCCCCTCTCCTAGGAGGGAGGGGTACAAAATAGCTAAAAATATGCTTACGTATTTTTTTTACTAACTATCACATAACGGTTTTATTGATAAATCTTACCGAATCACTAACTTATCATCATTTATTAAAACGTTTCTTGCGTTAAATGTACGGGATTGGATTTACTTCTAAAAGAACTTATGTAAGTCTCATGATCAATATATTTTCCAACGGCAGGCAATTCGATAAACGCTATGGGCATGTCTCTCTATCAGAGAGAGAGGCCCCGGAAGTTTGGGATTCATATTGGAGAACCATAATGGACGCGCAAGAGATCTGAAGTATGTGACCTCTAGGACCTCAGCGAGAGTTACTCAAGTGGTTTGGAGGAATAGGGTGGTTGGGGAAGGCATTTTATCGGCATCCATTTGTGTGGGTGATTCTGCCCATTTTTTTTTCTTCCCTTCTTATAGATAGATAGATATTTGCGCTGCCTAGCCTCCGTGGATTTAATCAGAAAAGCATGGTTTGTCGTGCGCCACACGCGTGACCTCCCGCTCTTGAAAATCCGGACAGGTGTGCCGTCTGATGCAAGTATGGTAAAGGTTTGTAATTTATCTCCAGCAGATTTGATTTCGTCATTAGGTTTCGGCGAAGACTCGCGATCGTGCATGAACTGGAAAATGCCATTCACAGTTCATGATACTTTTATCCCTAATGAATGAGTTGTTTCCCCGGTGAATGAGCTCTTTTTCCTCAGTGAAATGCTACATACAGTAAAGTATATACTATTTAAGTATTTCTCAGGAGACGACTAAGAAACGACATAAAAGTGAATAATAGTTTAAACGAAATCTGAACTTTAGCGCACAAAATAAACTACATTAACATACTTTAAAAGTTTTAAGTGTGAATTCGAAAAAATATTTTTCCACCCTCAACAATTCGAAATTTCCTGTTACATTTTCAGATTCGTTTTTAAAAGTAGGAATATGAAACTTGTTGAGGTGATTTTTGAAGAGATTTATAAGATGCCATGTTCGTTTTGTTTTTCGCTCAATTCATTAGAATTTAATTTATAAACAATTACTTTCTTTGTATGATCCTATTTTTCGTTCCCAGAGCTCCTGCTTCGGAAAATTCTGTTCAAACTCCAACTTTAATTGCTTTTTTTTTTTTTTTTTTCCTGTATTTGACAAAAAATTGACATGCACGGCACATTGCGTAATTTCTAAATAAAAAAAAATTGCCAGTTTCATGCGTTTGTGAGCAGAAATGAATTAAAGACAAATCGGAAAATAAGCAGTTTGATTTGGAATACACCCTTAAAATACATTATTCAGAAATATCATCAAGCAATATTTTCACCACGAACTTCAGTTTTTTGTCTTTATTTATTTAGTTATTTACTTATTTATTTATTGATTTATTTATTTTTGTAAAAAATACAATGATATTTTTCTCACATACGATATTAAGTGTGTAAAAAATCAGCTGCGAAATATGAATAAAAGAATAACAAAACTTTTCTCTTGCAATCCAAATGATGAGCGATTAAATATGAAATGCCGCCAACACTTCTCGAGCACGATATGAATATGATTTTAAGATAAAAGAGCACTTCAGTAAATGAAACATCTTTTAAAGTTTTTTTCTTTTTCCTTTTTTTTTTTTTCTTTTTTTTTTCTTTTTTTTTTTTTTTTTTTTATATGATGGCCGATTATTAACACGTGGGATATAGGCCCAAAAAAAAGGGGGAGGGGCTCCGTGAGGGGTCTTTCTAAGGGAATCTAATCCGTATTTATGCAAGGAAATCCAAGGTTCGAAACATCTTTTAAAGGTTTTAAAGATGATTTTTTATTGCAACTCTCAATTTTTTTTAATTTAAAAGCATTTATTAGCCCTAATCTACCACTATTAATTTACTTTCAAAAGTACGACAAGAACTTTTGGACGATTTCAACATGTTATTACTTTTACTTTTGTAACCATAAGCGACGAATCCAAAAATTATAAATCTTTAAGTTATATACTGCAATATGCTATCTTTTGTAGTGCCTGCCATATGTCTCGAAACCATATCTAGGTTTATGAAGTCATTTGAAAGCAAGTTAGTTCTGTCGGTTAAATATCTATTAAATGATATTTACTAAATATTTATTCAGCTGTAAACAGTTTTTCAACAGCTCACGAAGCATTTAAGGGTGTATTCGAAAAAACGCTTTTCCACCTTCAGCAGCTCGAAATTTTCCGATACAATTTCAGACATATTTTTAAAAGTAGAATCATGAAACTTGCTTAGGGGATTCTTGAAGGGACGTATGAGGTGCCGAGCAAAGTCTTTTTACGCTCAATTCATTAGAATTTGATTTATAAGCAATTAACTTCTCTGGAAGACCCTTTTTTGTTCCCTTATCTCCCACTTCGGAAAAATCGGTTCAAATTGCCGTTTTTGATTGCTTTTTTTGCAATATTTTGTACACTTATCAAAGAATTGACCTTTACGGCACCTTGTGCACTTTCTAAATAAGAGAATCTGCGAGTTTCATGTGTTTGAGAGCAAAAGTGAATTCAAAAATAAATCGGAAAACAAGCAGTTTGAATCGAAATACACCCTTAAATCGTCAATATTTGTCATTTGAATTTTTGATTTGTACTGTTACTTTTACGTAACAGTTCTAAAGGGACTTGGTGCCAGATAACTCCATTCAAATGACATAATATAATATATTTCATACCATAACAAACATAATAACCAAGATTCGAAATCTCTGAAATATAGGAAGCACATTTTTCGGCTTCCTTAAATCCGGGAAAATTTTTCTTGATTCTACATACATACCAACTCATCAATTTTACAAATATTATTCCTAGTCGAATTTACATCATGTATTTAAAAAAAATAAAAACTTTTCTATGTTTCTTGGACATAAGTTTAGATAGAGTACATTTATAGTATATGTTGTTCTTGCATATTGATTTACGTTAGTGATTTTTTAACTTGCATATCAGGATATCATCAAGGCCTGATTACTGCACAGGTCAGCTAGCCCGTGGCCTTGGGCTAGAAGATATAGGGCACAGCTAAAGATAGCCCAAATTTAATAAAATGATTTAGAAAAAAATTCTTAATAAAATTTCCTGCTATTATTTTCTAAAAAAACAAAAGTGATTTTAGTTAACTTGGCAATCATATACAGTAAAATCTCTAAATGACGGACACCTCGGGAGCGCGGAAACTGTCCGCTATTCGGAGGTGTCCGTTATTAGGAAAACCTCAGAGATTCAAAAACTACTAAGTAATGCTCAATGTTTCATTAATTAATATGTATATGTCCGGAAAATCTCTATTATATGATTAATCAAATTAAAATTATTTTTAAGCAATAAAATTGAATTAAAATTTTGTATACCTTTATCCACTGCTTATTACATTCATACGAAAAAAAAAAAAAAAAAAAAAAAAAAAAATCAAAGTTATGCGAATTCGAAACGAAAGAAAAAGTGGTGTATGTATTATGGAATTCTGCGGATCAAAAAAATTGTATTTCTAGAAATTAATGAGCAAAAAATCCTAAATCTTTCTCGGATGTGTGTAATGTTATATTAAGATTTTTTCTGCAGGAGAAATTTCGGTGGCTCCGGGGGGGGGGGGGATATGTTAGAGTTCGAGGGAGAGAAATTGCACTTTTTGACCATTAAAAGCATAAAATCTCAAATCTTCAGGGGGAGAATTTTCAAAGCTCTTCAGGAATGTCCCTTTTGGGCTATCTCCTGAATTCTGGAGTTAGGAGGATTTTTCCCCCAGTCCATGCCCTACATTTATCTGTGATCACAAAATCTGTGACACACTGCTCTGTTAAATTTAGAAGTTTTTTATTCATTTTTTTTCTCATTAAAAAATAATTTTTCATCATTTATCGCCAAAATTACTGTCTGCTATTCGGAATGCCCGTTATTCAGAGATTAAATATACAAAAATTTAGATTTTGGGAGTAGGGATTGGAAAACTGTCCGTTAAATAGAGGTGTCCGCTATTCGGGAGTGGCCGTTATGGAGGTTTTACTGTAGTATTTTAATGATATCTTTCGAATACTTCCGGAAGAAGGGGGGGGGGGATCTAGCTAATATTTTGGTGCGAAGAATCCTTAAAAAGGTGCTGGACCTTGGGCCCCCTACAACTTTAATTGGACGCTGGGTACCACAGCGATTAGTTAACAGCCTATTGATAAAATTCAATTTCCGTGGTTATATAAGTTTCTTTTAGAAGTGAAGATATTCCTTTGCATTAGGCAAACTTTATCAACTAAAATTTGTTTTCAATGTAATACAAATAAAAATAAAAACAGGAATTAGATGGTTTGGTTGGTTGTGTTTATGATGGCCAATTATCAACACTGGGGCTATAGGCCCTAAGAGGGGAGGGATCATTCTAAGGGAGCTTAGGGGTGTATTCGAAAAAACGCTCTTCCAACCTTCAACAGCTCGAAATTTTTCGATACAATTTCAGACACATTTTTAAAAGTAGAAACACAAAATTTGCTGAACGGATTCTTGAAGGGACGTATGAGGTGCCGTGTGATGTCTTTTTACGCTCAGTTCATTAGAATTTGAGTTATAAACAATTACCTTCTCAGTATGACCCTTTTTTCGTTCCCAAAATTCCCGCTAGGGGGAAATCAGTTCAAAATACCGATTTTGATTGCTTTTTTTACAATATTTTCTGCATTTATCAAAGAATCTGCAACCACGGCACCTTGTGTACTTTCCAAATAAGAGATTTTTAACGTTTGGTGTATTTGAGAGCAAAAATGAATTCAAAAATAAATCGGAAAATAAGCAGTTTGAAGCGAAATACACCCTTAACCCGTATTCACGTAAGGCAATACAAGTTTCAAAGAAAACCACGGAAAATTCTGAACGATTAGGCCGACGGCCGCGATTGGGTTCGAAGTTCGAATCCAGCGCCTGCCGTTTACCAGTTTCGAAAGCGGAAGATCTCAGTCACTGATGGGGTCAAATAGGAATTAGAGGTTCTGTTTTACAGTCATCAAGCGGGAGGGACTTTTACATTTTAAAGGAGAAGCTTATGCTTTCGTTCTTCATTTTGGTGAAGACTCTAGTAATCATAAATTAAATGAACACATGAAACACCTAACATGAAGGAAATTACATGATAATATAATATCAATATATTCAAAAGCTGATTAACTACCACCCGGGCCCCTAGGCTTGACTTTCTGAGGGCCCTCTTTCACTCCTTCAATGAGGTATATACTGGAAAAATTAAAACACATGCTTGCTTCATTAACTCATAAATCATTGATGATAAAAATGTAAATGATTACGACAAAGAATTTCGCACATCTTTTGTATTAAATATTAATGTCCAACCAGTATAAAAGAATATTTTCTTGTTCTTTATATTAGGAAAATTTTAGCACCGGGCCCCCTTTTCTACTGGGCCCCTAGGCTTCAACCTACTCAGCCTAATGTGTAATCCGCCTCTGAATATATTGTCAATATTTATGTATCAAAATGCGTAAAAAAATTGTAGCATGAATCACTGTATCAGAAATCACTTAGTGACCACTAATCCTCTAGTTGAAATTCTTGAGCAGTCAACAGCCTTTTGTAAGTATGGCCACGCATCCCGTTTTTCGTTCCATTAAAGAGCCCTCATATCATTCACCTGGATTGCGGATTCAACAGGTTATGCGTACCCGGATTTCAGGTGCTATATATTTTTCCCCTTCCTACTCGCTTCATGACGTTGATGGATTCTCGTGGAAATCCTAGCATGGGCTCGACTCCACCCCCGCACACATACAAGAAGGAACGCGTGCGCACCTGCCTTAGTACCAGAATTTTTTTTTCTTTGCTTCTCTGCATGTGTTGGTGTTGTTATTTGTTTAGCTCCGTTTCGAATCGGCGAGGTGTGCAAAATAGACGTCCAACCTTTATTAATTAACATAATGGAATTCAAATCGGACCACTGATTTTGGACGCTGGTTGCATAATTTGGCTTATTTGGAAAGCAAATTGAATTTTTAAGTTGCCTTTCGTGTGTTTTTTCAATATGAATGTGGGTATAAATGTGGGCTTTTATTCACCCCCCCCCCCTTTCCTTCTATTGTTGCAATGCTTTGTTAATGATTTTATCAGAATCGACTTAAAGTTAAATTATAAATAAATAAATATATTATAAAACCATTAATTGTAATACAATATACATTATTAAAATATGAAAAAAATGAATTTAAAGGAATGTAACCAAAATTTGTAGAGCCAAAGTAGATTCATTGAACCCCAAATACTTTGGAACTACAAATAAAGTATGAGATAACAAAGATAGCTAAATGTTTTAACAATCTTATAAATATAACATTATATATATATATATACAGGGTGTATCTAAACTACTGAGCAAAACTTTAGGGGGTCATAGTACACATCAAAACAAATAATATTAAATGGGAAACTAAGGCTCCCAAATGTCTTCCGAAGGAGATAGGCGCCATCAAAGTTTAGGGTCCAAAATTTGAAATGATTATAAAAAACGGAAAAATCTGTCGATTCGTCTGCGGTTTTCACAAAAGCTATTCTTTATGTCACTATTGTCTTGAAAATAAATTATAAAGATAAATTTCAAAAAATGCCGATAGAGGGCGCTTTGGACTTTGGAGTAAAGAAAAACTATTTTTTACCGTTATTTTTGCATCTCATTAAAATTTTTTTAGAAGTTTAGACATAAACTTAAATTTTGAGCTCAAAATCTGTGGTTAAGTAACGCAAACTGAACTGTGTTCAATGGGAGTGGGTAGGTTGAAATTTCAAATTATTATAAAAAACAGAACAATTGGTCAATTGATTTGCGGTTTTCACTAAAACTATTCTTTATGTAAGTATTGTCTTGAAAATAAATTATAAACATAAATTTCAAAAAATGTCGATAGAGGGCGCTTTAGACTTTGGAGTAACGTACAACTATTTTTACCGTTATTTTTTGCATCTCATTAAAATTTTTTGAAGCTTAGACATGAACTTAAATTTTGAGCGCAAAATTTATGGTTAAGTAGCGCAAACTGAACTGTGTTCAATGAGAGTGGGTAGGTTCAAATTTCAAATGATTATAAAAAACAGAAAAATTGATCAATTGATTTGCGGTTTTTTCTAAAACCATTCTTTATGTCAATATTTTCTTGAAAATAAATTTTAAAGATAAATTTTAAAAAATTCCGTTAGAGGGTGTCTTAAACCTTAGAGTAACCAACAATAATTTTTAACTGTTATTTTTTGTATCTAATTAAATGCTTGAAAAAGCTTAGACTTAAATTTTGAGCTCAAATTCTGAATCGTTGGGAGGGGTTAAGAAGCGCAAACTGAAATGTGTTCAGGCGTTACAACGTTACCCTACGAACTCAGCTGAATTTTTCGCTACTTTATTACCCACAACGATTCAGAGTTTGAGCCCAAAATTTAAGTCTAAGCTTTTAAAACATTTATTTAGATTAAAAGAAATAACGGTTAAAAATATTTGTAGTTACTCTAAAGTTTAAGGCGCCCTCTAACGGAATTTTTTGAAATTTATCTTTATTTTATATTATAAAATTTATTTTCAAGGAAATACTGACATAAAGATGGTTTTAGAGAAACCCGCAAACGAATCGACCAAATTTTCCGTTTTTTATAATCATTTGAAATTTGAATCTCCCCATTGAACACAGTTCAGCTTACGCTACTTTACCAAACGATTCAGATATTCAGGTCAAAATTTAAGCTTATGTCTAAGCTTCTAAAAAAATTTAATGAGATGCAAAAAATAACGAGAAAAAATAGTTGTACGTTACTCCAAAGTCTAAAGCGCCCTCTATCGACATTTTTTGAAATTTATCTGTATAATTTATTTTCAAGACAATCCTGACATAAAGAACAATTTTAGTAAAAACCGCAAATCAATTGATCAATTTCTCTGTTTTTTATAACCATTTGAAATTTGAACCTACCCACTTTGAACCTACTCAGTTCAGTTTGCGCTACTGAACCACAGATTTTGAGCTCAAAATTTAAGTTTATGTCTAAACTTTAAAAAAAAATAATGAGATGCAAAAAATAACGGTAAAAAATAGTTGTTCGTTACTCCAAAGTCTAAAGCGCCCTCTATCGGCATTTTTTGAAATTTATCTTTATAATTTATTTTCAAGACAATAGTGACATAAAGAATAGTTTTCGGGAAAACCGTAGACGAATCGACCAATTTTTTCCGTTGTTTATAATCATTTCAAATTTTGGACCCTAAACTTCGATGGCGCCTATCTTCTTCGGAAGACCTTTGGGACCCTTAGTTTCCCATTTAATATTATTTGTCTCGATGTGTACTATCACCCCTTAAAGTTTTGCCCAGTAGTTTAGATACACCCTGTGTATATATATATATATATAATACCATTAAAAGTAGACAAGATTCACCAATGGATTTTATCAATAAAACAATAAACCAAAACGAAGAATTAGAATTGAATTAAAAAAAAAAAAAATAGTGAAACGAGTATATTTGAATAAATAAATAAATAAAATGAATGCAAATGTAATTTGTAGCCCCCAAAGCAGAATCATCAGGCTCTGGAACTACAAATGAAGTGTGCGGTTTCATCCTATATATATATATATATATATATACATATATGTGTGTGTGTGTAGTAAATTTACAGTAGTTGATAGCCTGTAACATGTGCTAATGATAGATTTTACAACTATGTTATTTTATAAGATAAACTGGTATAAATTATTATTACAGTCAAACCTCCAAATAAAGGACACTCCGAATAAGGGAACCTCTATTTAAGGGACAAAAGTTTCGGCTCCATAGTTGTCCCTTATTTGAAAGTTTCACTGTAATAAAAACTCCGAATAAGGGACACCTCTATTTATGAGACAAAATTTCCGGTCTCATAGGTGTCCCTTATTCGGAGGTTTCACTGTATTGTTATTCCATATTAATACTTTTCAAGTTTAGCATTTTTCTTTCCGTTTTGTTTGGTTTTTTCATCTAGTCAGTAGGGTACATTATAGGTCAAATTTCTTAACTTATAGCTTGATCTATTTCAGAAACTGAATACTGAATGGATTTTAAAAAACTAAATTATATTATTATCATTATAAAAGTAAATTTACAGAGTCTTGTGTATTTTTAACGGCGTTAATTTACTGAGTCTAGTCTAAATTTATCGAATTACTTCTCTCTCATTTAGCAGAATCTCGGTTTTTGTAATCTTTGTAATTTTACATACGACTTAAGATAATGGATTATCCGTATATTCTCAGTAATTTCACGGAATATTTTTAACAGTGCATTAATGAATTTTCGCTTTCTAGAATATTCAAAATTTTTATAAAACAATTTTTAAAACAAATTTTCTTCTTTAATATTTCTAATAAAATTGCAAAAGATTTTTAAAAGTGTGTATTTAGAATTACAGTTTATAACGAAGATAAAAATAACTTTAAATAAAGATATGGAAATCCCCACAGAGAATTTGACATAAGAAAAGGGTAATGTCTGTAAAATTATGATTGAGAAACTCAATCGAATGCATTTAACCGGGAACTAGTGTAAATTTACAAAAAATCTGAATGTTTTTCTGCGTTTTTACAGAATTTTTTAACAGGTATTAGAAAATTTTTCCAGAATTGACGTTTTATGTCTATTTTAAGGTCAAATCAAAGTTATCATATACGAAACATACGCGCATACACTTTCATAACATAACTAGTCGTTGGGGGCCATCGTAACACTTACCCATCATAGATATGCATAATATAAAATATGAAAATAAAGCATTTGTTAACTATTTATAAAATGCATGGCAATTCCAAAACAAAACTTAAACATGCATTTTAATACTTTTAATACACATAGCTCTATATATATGCTCTATAATAAATTGATGATGAACCCATTTCGACAAATTATACAAAACGCCAAAATACTCAAGTAAGTACCAGATTGCGTAAAAGAAACATCCTTATAACTCCAAAAATAATAATCATATTAACTAAAAATTTACTGCATCGAATTAAGCGTCTCATTTTCAATTAAAATATATCTTTGTATTGAAATTTGAATGAAATACAGGGTCATGAAAAATCGAAGAATGTGAAAAACAGGATTTCAGATATTTCGGCAACTAATAAACCGATCGACTTCGTTCTTTATACAAAATTTGTGTTATTTTATTGCCTTTTATGTCCACTCCTTAAAATAAAAAAATTCGAAAATTTTTATGTACCTTTTATCAGAACGAATTTTTCAAGAGTCCGAAAAAAATAGTTCCGGATAATCGAGGTTACTGATATTAAATAGGCTTCGTCCCATTCTTACATACTAAGTACATACAAAATTTCAAGTCTCTATCTCAATTTGTTCGGGAGATAGAGCGGTTACAGACAGACAGACAGACACACAGACACACAGACGGACGGACGGCAAAATTATTTTTCTAAAAATATGTTTTTCGGAATCTCCAGTATCTGAAACGTGTAAATTTGTCAAAAAAATTTTTCGATTTTCAAAACGATTGCAAGACTTACCCTATACTACGTATGATGGGTAAGTAAAAAAGGAAAATAAAATAAATGTTTCATTACGTATAAAAAACATTAATTATTTGAGTCCAATTCTATGCTATACCATAAGTAATGCAAATAATAAAAATTTTTAGAACTTCTTAATAAAATAAGTCAAAATATATTTTTTAACAATAGCCTTATTTCATAAACAAATAGATCTGGACAAATACATAAATATTCACTAAGGGTATAAAATATATATAATTTTCACCGGTTAGTAATAAATATCGGCATTGATTTTTTTTTTTTTTTTTTTTTTTTTTAAATGCTGTAGCTTCTGGTTGCAAACGATACCTGCAGCTAATCTTATCGGTTTAATTACGCATATTCGACTATAGTATACACGACTACCCGCTAACCAATTATTTCAAATCAGAAATTATTTCAAATTCTTAGATGATACATTCTGACAGGGGCGTAAACCACTCTAGTCGCGTAGGGGGGTGTAGGCTCATAAATTTCCGACTTTCAAGAAGGAAAATTTCCGAGTACTATGGCCAACATGAGGACTAATATATATACTATATATATATATATATATATATATACATACATACATACATATACATATATATTCGTAGATATATATACATTAATATATATATTATAATTCTCAAGATAATTACGACTTAGTGTATCGAGATAGTCAAATAATCTTATATTATGCTATTATTGGTCTTATATAACAATATATTTTCCCCATTAGTAGACGATCTCCTGATGGAATAATCGTATCACCCGAGAGGGACATGGGTAGTGCATAATATGAATAAGCAGTCGCAGGGTTTTCAACGATATATCACACGAAAGGTTTCGGCTAAATTTAGAAAAGCGGTGACTTGTGAGGGCTAAGTGGGTATCCAACGATATATCACAAGAGAGATGTAGGCCAAATTTAGGGAATATTTCCCCTCCCAAAGTAGACTCTTCCTCTAACTGTGAATTTTTCATATATCATAAATAATATTTATCGGAGGGCCCTGTAAAAAAATCCGATCTTAAATGATAAAACGCTACAGTTTAAAAAAAGATCAAAATTGTCCACGGTAGGGAAATTGGTGGGGGTCAGGGGGAGGGGAGAAAGGTTTATAATATGAAAGAGTGATTGAGTGAAAGAGTGAGAGGCTCTCTTATGATACGCCACAAGGTCCAAAAAGTATGGAATTTTCCACCCGCACTTTAATCCCCTCGGGAGTGGAAATTTATAAATATTGCTGAAACACTTATTTAATTAGTTTTTAATAATTTTATTTTCTGTCGTTTCATGCTATTATTATGCCCCCTTTTAACCCCTTGAGGGGGGGATTTCGAAAATCGTTGGATTATGTGTTTAATAATATTTTCAGTAGATTTATTTTCTGGAATTTCACGCTCCTACCTTAAATGTTTGCTGAGATATGGTAAGTTGTTCCAAAATTTTTGACCCCGTCCCCCCGCTTGTCCCTCTTAGGGGGGGGGGTAATTTCAAAAATTCCATCTTAGTGGACACGTACATCATAAGAAGTATTTTCTCTCAAATTTTCATGGTTCTACATTCAATATTTTGGGCCAAACGTTGATTATCAGTCAGTCAGGACAAACTATTATATATGTATATGTATATAGATATCTCTACTAGCTTACCCGCCCGCCGTTGCCCAGCCATTAGATAAAATATATACTAGATATATCATATAAATATATTAGATGCATTATATAGATAAATAACAAATTATTAAAGCAAAGTATGTAAGTTTTCAGGTGCGAATTCATTGTGTTTTCAAATTATACTCAAATTATTCTTAAAAAAATAATAATAATAAATAAATAAGGCAATTAAACAGAGCCAACAGTTTTGCTGTCGCCTTATGAAAACATGCACAAAATACAAAACAAAAAAACGAAATGCATAAGTCAAAAGTAAAATTCTTGTTTCTCTACAACCCCCCCCTCCCCAACACACACACAGGCACACCATGCTTTAAAAAAAAAAAAAAAAAAAAAAAGTATCAGTAAAAAATTTTAAATTGCAAAAGAGGTTTAAAGATCGATTTAATCATCAATTACTTTTAAACAATCAAAAGTTGCGCCATTTTATCTTCTCCCAAGACCGAAATTATTTTCAAGTTTCAAATGATTAAATTTTGTTTCTTATCTATACACACACACACACACACACACAAAAAAAAAAAAAAAAAAAAAAAATCTATGTATAAAATAATAATCAAATTATTGTTATGCAGTGAGATAAAATTATTATATCTGGTACTATAACAAAGTTTTAAAAATATAGAATATTTTACATATATTGACATTTGAACTTCAAAAAATAAATTAACTTTCTTAGTATTAATGAAATAATATTGATAAAATATAAAAAGATCCATAGTACAGTTTTAACTTCATGCACAATACTAAATACATTGACTTGCGAATTGTAAAACGGTTGGCAAAAAAGAAAGCAAATATATTGAAAGAAAAAAATTAGTTAAAAATAATAATAACTTCATGAAATTTAAATAATTACTAGCTTGTCATCTCCAGTTTGAAACAAACCTAGCAAATAGTTCGGGAATTGCGATACTAATTGTTTTAAAAAAAGTTAATGTATATCGAATAGCAGTACCTTTTTACAAGTTATTAAATAATTTATCTCTCCCCTCAATAAATAAATAAATCTATTATTAAATATGAAAACAATAGTTATTTACACATTTTATATATCTTAAATATTCTGTAATAAAGTAGCTTACTTACTTCAAAAGGTTTTTTTGGAACTCCAGCAATGCAAAACGGTACATGTATATGGGCTGAAATTTTATCAGCATGCTTTTGTTTATTATGTGTGTTTCTGTAATCATTATCGAAAATGGAAATACGTAACGCAGATTGTACTTTTTGTCTCTTACATTTAGGCGAGGACATAACAGATGCAAAAATATTGAATTATTAACCAAATACCAAAATATTCTCGCATCAACATTTTGTAATTGAATGATTTCGTACTATGAGCTTTGAATACTCACGGTTTAAACAGAGTTAATGCAGGTGCTGCTTTTTTAATTGACACATAGGACAGGAAGTTCAGCGCCCAGTTGTCTAGGTGCCCAAGCTTTACTTTGAAGAGAAAAAAAATGTTCTATCTTTCTATTTTTCAGAAGTCAGTTAAAATCTCTAGCTGTTTTTGACGTGACAACGTCTTGTAAATTGGTTTGCCGGGAGACACTTCAAGAAACTGCGTTACGTTACTTTACGTTCCGCTCACGATACGCGCTCACTTTTCTCTTAACTTTTTCCGGTCACTTGTGGGACCATTTTCTGAACGTGAATGTGAATTCGCTGCAAGGAAGGGGCGGTGCTTAATAGGAATTTTAGATAGTATCAAACTAAGACGAAATACGTTATGTATTAGTTATTAGTATAAAGTACAAAGAAAATAAGTGTAGTTTATTTCGTAATTCGGTGGTATATTATGGAAAACTAATGATATGTGATTAGTGAAAGCCATTTTACTTTAGTTATATTCTGCTCATTGAAAAATTCTTTAATATGCTGTTTACAAAATTCAACATTTGACATCAATAAACATGAAGTAAAATGTGTTTAACAAACACAGTGTATTGCAAGTTATTGTATGTATATTTGTATATAAATACGTATGTATGTGTAAAGGTAAAAATAAAATTTTGTTAATATGAAATTCAGTGCGAGATTCTTTGTATAAATTAATGTTTTAAATATAATTCTTTGTATAAATAAATGTTTTAAATTGTTACTATTATTTCATCCTTCTTCCTACTATACGAATGAATATTCACATTAAAATTATTTTACAACTCAAAGTCGTTGTCACGTAAAACTTTCGCCCGTATAACGACTTTACAGGCAACCAATTTTTTATTATTATTATTATTTATTTATTTGTTTGGTTAAGGAATATTTTATAGACAAAAATTTGTCAAAAATACGGGATTTCTTAATATAAGTTTTAATTCTTTCTAACGACAAACTTTAAAACAGCGTAACAACTTGATGTTACCCCTTATTTTTCGGACTAAACAAAATGCAATAGTATTAATAAAAATATTTTTTAAAAAATGAATACAATTGATTCAGGAAAAAAAAAAAAAAAAAAAAAAAAAAAAAAAAAAAAAAAACGAACGTATTATTTCTGTGAGAAATATACTCGTATATTGTAAAATATTCATATTATTTCGAGATAAAAATTCAAAGTATTTGGGTATTTTCAATTTTCATCCTATATCATATATATTTCTTAAGCACTTTTTTAAATCAATCCAAAATTACGTAAAAAGGTAAATAAAAACAGTTTCACATTTTTAATTATATATATTTTTTAATAAAATAAAAAGAAAACACAATATTAGTTAGTAGGAAAAAATAAAACCATAATTATTTTCAATTAAAGGTAAAATTTGTATAGAGTGGAAAACATCCAGATTTCGAAATGGAAAAATATTAAATATTTGTATTTCAGTTTTGAATTTTCATCGGATACCATTTAAATTCCGTGATACATATTTTTAACTAAATTTAAAGTTTAGATAAAAAAAAAAATAGGAGTTTCTTCACTTCAATCAGTATAGCTTAAAATTTCGAGACTAAACTAAAAACTTTCCTATAGTAAATAAATACAGGTAGATTTTGATATTTCGAAGTCAAAAGGCACAGAAAAAAAAAAAAAAAAAAATCGGAATATTAAGGTTTTACTCAAAATACCACAGTTACAAATAACATTAACATTGCTAAAATATGTACATAAATATTTTTTTTTCATCAATCATATCGAGGTTTCCGAGTACACAATATTTGACAAATCAAAATTTTTCTGAATAGTTTTATCAAAAAAAAAAAAAAAAAAAAAAAAAAAAAAAAATCCTATATTTTAATAAGTTATATTAATTAGTAAATTAAACTAATTAATAAATTACCAATTAGTTAAATTAATTAATTCCGGTTAAGAATAAGTTTATGTTTTCTTCGTTATAAATTGTTTTTTCTTATTGGAAACTACAAGGGGAAATAAATCCGACTAAGAATAAAATTTTATAGGTTTTCTTCGATCTAACTTGTTTTTCTTATTTAATTAAAAACTACAAAAATATTTCTCCAATTCATAAATATTTATAGATTAATACCTTTTTTTCGGCTAAACATACTTTTTTCCCGATCGAACAAGAATTTTTCCGTCTGACTTTTCCGTTTTTCCAATTTATAAATTTTTATGGGTTAATACGGAATATTATTTTTTCCGACTAAACATGCCTTTTCTGATGGAACGGAAAAATTTCCGAATGATATTTTTGTTTTTTCATTTTATAATTTTTATAGGTTAATACCATTTTTTTCCGATCGGACACGAAATTTTCCGACTGATTTTTCAGCTTTTCCAATTTATAAGCTTTTAGAGGTTAATGCGTAATACTGTTTTTTCCGACTAAAGATGCCTTTTCCGATGGAACGGGACATTTTCCGAATGATATTTTCGTTTTCCCAATTTAGAAGTTTTTATAGGTTAACACCAGTTTTTCCTATTGACTTTTTCGTTTTTCCAATATATAAATTTTTATAGGTTAATACGTAATACTGTTTTTTCCGACTAAACATGCTTTTTCCCGATGGAAACGAAAAATTTTCCGAATGATATTTTAGTTTTTCCAATTTATAAGTTTTTATAAGTTAATGCCATTTTTTAAAATCGAACAAGAGTTTTTCCGACTGATTTTTCCATTTTTCTAATTTATAAGTTTTTATAAAGTAATACATAATGCTATTTTTTCCGACTTTCCGATTAAACGGTAAATTTTCCGAATGATATTTTCGTTTTTCCAGTTTATAAGTTTTTATAGGTTAATACTATTTTTTTCCGACTAAAGATACTTTTTCCGTGCGATCTGGTAATTTTCCGACTGATTTCTTCTGGGGGGGTGCTGCACCCCCCCAAACCCCCCCGGGATTTACGCCCCTGCATTCTGATGCAACTTCAATAATTTCTATTTGATTATTTATAAAATATTTCTTCAGATTTCAAGTAAAAGAGTGATTTTTCCTCATTTTTCTGTTTCTATTTCTTTTAATATCATTTATATTTTTATAAAGATTTGATATTGGGAAGATTGGGGATAAATCGGGTATTTTTACAAAAAAAAAAAACTATTTTTTTTATATGCGTTTGTAATTATGTAAATACGTAGCGCCTATAGTCGCCATTCAGTCCGTCCGTCCGTCTGCCCATGTATAACAGCAAAAATTATCCAACCGAATCATTTGAAATTTAAAATATACAATTGTTGCATAATTTCGTCGTGTCATTTCAAATTTTAAGAAAATTGTATGTATAATTTAATTACAGAAACAATCAAAAGTATTCAGTTACATGACTCCCAATTGGAAAAAATAGTTTGAAATGCATTTTAATCATGTTACACTCTTTCTAACATAATACAATTGATATGCATCTATAAAGTATATACTAAAATATACATTCTGTAACAATCTGTTGTGCAAAGAATATTTGTTATTCATTTATAGGACCACGAAAAAGTATTCGATTACATAATGGTATACGGAAAAACATTGTATGGGGCGCGTTTTAATTTGTTAAACTATTTCATATTTTATTAAATTGATATACGCTGCTAAAGTTTACCACAAGTTAGTTTCTGTATATAATAGAAAGCAGATAGTATTTACAGGGAGACACAAAATATTTCGGCCCCTATGCTGCATCCGAAGTACCGTATACTATTATCCCAGGATCTGAATATTTTTAAAACTTCGATATAGTACGAGCGCAGCTCATTTGCTACGCTTGACGTGCAATTTACAAGTTTTTTTTTTTAAATTCTCATCACTATTAGATATCACATTTTATACATTATGTATTTTACTACATCTACGTATAACATTTATTCTGAATTAATTTTGTACAGCAAAATATAATATATATATATATATATATATATATATATAGATAGATAGATACGTATTGTTACCTAATTAAAATTTATAATTATAAGCATATATTTAATTATATTTGTAATATATAATCTCATAATATGGCTGTTATATCTCAGCGTGGGTAATCACTTCTTTTACTACAATTTTAACTTGTAATGCAAACTTCGACTTAATTTATTCATCACTTCGACTATCTGTCGATAATAATTAATTTGTTCTTTTCCCCACTTATGAAACATTTTACTATGGAATGAAAGTGAAAAAAAAATTTTTTTGGAAGCAATTTATACCTAATAATGTTCGTTCACATCTTATTAATATTAAATAAATGTGTCTTAGATATCATGCACAACTGAAATTACGCTATGAGGAGTGCGAGTATGGATTTTAAGTAAAAGTTCAAAATTCAATATAATTTCTCCCTTTGATAAATAATCATCCCATCAATAATCATAATTTAATAATTTTTTTATTTTGATAAAATTTAGAAAAGTTTCGATGTTTTGATAAACTATTTAACCTTTGATACAATACAATAATTAATATTCAGTATAATTTTTAATAATAAACAACCTATATAATACGAGCATTGTTTAATATTAATAATTAATATAAATTATTAATTTATCAATTTGTATAGTACTATTTAGTTAATATATAAAATTTTAAACATCTCTAGGGAATTATGAGACAGGCCCATTCATATCTCCATATCATATGCATATATTCAGTTGCCATAGTCATTCTGTCTCTTAAATTATTTTGTCACAATGGTTAATATTCATTCATTTTATTTAGAATCTTCAAATAAATAAAAACAACATATCTTAATTGTTTATATTCTATAAAATAATTGACAGAAAGAAAAAAAAAATGTTTTAAACAAAGTTTTAGGAAATGAAACTTAGAAGAAAAATGGAAACCATCATGTGATTTATCTTTTTGTTCTAAAGCACACATATGGTACAGCCAAAAATAAAAAGAAACTAAAAGAAAAAACATATATATTCATTGTCTTAAATATTGAGAATGTCCTTTCCATTCCTTGTCTTATCTCCATAGTTCCTTAACCTCTTCCTCTAATCATATCCCAGTTCCTCTACCTGTTAAAAAATATCGAAATTGTTGGTTTAAAGTGGGCCATGAAATTAACAAGTAGTAATAAAAAAAAAGGTTAAT
Source organism: Maratus speculifer (assembly GCA_964019185.1). Classification (NCBI taxonomy): domain Eukaryota; kingdom Metazoa; phylum Arthropoda; class Arachnida; order Araneae; family Salticidae; genus Maratus; species Maratus speculifer. The sequence continues at coordinate 362,922,699 of OZ025292.1, forward strand.
GATAATAAAATAAAATATATAACGTAAACAGCATATAGATACAGAAGGGGAGAAAAAAAGCAGAAAGAAATGAAAAGAAACGCTTGAAAATGTATACTTACAACTGGAAAAATGTGCAAATGATAAAAAAAATTATAACTCTTTTAATAAAAAAAAAAAAAAAAATTATGCAGAGTATATATACATATATACATATTATACTAGCCGATTTCATAAAAAAAAATAATGTGGGCACGTATATTTTAGATTACACAAAACTGCACGGGGGGGGGGGGGGGGACAGGGAAAGATAATTCTCCTCAGTCAAAAATAAATACCGGTGCTGATCCGTGAATACCGAATCCCCTGGCTGCACAAGCCTACCCGGATCTGAGATAAAAGCAACTGGCAGGTAATTTTATCGATTTCATAACGCGCATTCGATTATGGGCACGCGGTTGGCCGCAATTTCTTTTCCTGGCAGCATATGGATGCGGTAATGTTTTTCCTCACTTTCTATCCGTGAAGAATGAGAACGTTTCTCCTCTTTCACGTCTTCCAAACAATCATTTTAGATCAAAATAGAACGGTGCTTTCAATACAAACACAGTGCGGTTGAGAGATGATTATAGGGAAATTATTTGTGAATTACGTAATATGGCAATAAGAAATGTTTTATGATTGAATGTTCACCTGTTAACCGAAAACCATAGACAAAGAAACAACAACAAATAACGAACCAAAAGTAAAGGTGTGGCATGTTGATAATATACTTAAAACCTTTAAGAATTAGATTGCTACTTTGTTAAATCTGTATTTTAACTACTTCTTGCTATTTTAAATTCTTTTCAGGACAATTGACACGAAATTTTTTCTATTACGAAAACTGTTTAGGAAAAAACCTATTCGAATATTTTATTGAAGCAGCTGTTGACCATTAGATAGCTTCTTTTTAAAAATGTATTTTATACAATTCATGATATTTTAAATTCTTCTCAGGGCAATTGGTACGTAATTACTTAATATGGCAATAAGAAATATTTTATGATTGAATGCTCACCTGTTAACCGGAAACCATAGACGGATAATAATAACAAATAACGGACCAAAAGTAAAGGTGTGGCATGTTGATAATATGCTCAAAACCTTTAAGCCTTAGATTGCTACTTTGTTAAATCTGTATTTTAACTAATTCTGGCTATTTTAAATTCTTTTCGAGACAATTGACACGAAAACTTTTCTATTGTGAAAATAGTTTAAGGAAAAACATATTGGAATATTTTATTGACGCAGCTGTTGACTATTAGATAGCTCCTTTTTAAAAATGAATCTTATACAATTCATGGTATTTTAAATTCTTCTCAGAGCAATTAATACAAAAACGTTTTTGTTCAGAAATAATTTTAAGCGTTTGTGAGGGGGCGAGGGGATAGTTCAAATATTGAAGCTGCCTTTGAGCAGTTGTTTCATTTTTTTTAAATCTGCATTTTAAATTATTTAAAATGCATATTTATTATTTATTTATCAACACTAATCTATATCAGGGACTTATTAAATATAAATTTTTATTGAATTCCGTGCATTAGGTCATGAGATAAAGCGCCCACAAAACTTATGTCACATATAGACTCACAGACAGACATTTTGTAAAAACATGTTTTTCAGGTTCTCTGACTCATGAAACGTGTATATCCGTCGAAAACCAGAATTCGAAAACTTTCACAAATCCCACACTTTCTTCTTGTAAAGATAGATGAAAGTGAAAAATGAACAAGAATTTTTTAACTTATTAATAAAATACAAAAATACATTACAATAATTTACGCTAACTTAGATATGTTTATAAGCATATAATTTTGTAGGCCTTAGCCTTGAATCCTTCATTGTTGTCACATGCAATAATGAAATGCATGCCATTAAAAATACTATGAATATTCATATAAGATAATAGCTCTTCAATAAAATAAAATAAGTTAATAAATTAATAAAAAAAAAATGTTTTGTAAAAAAATCACGTTAGTTTTAGATATGATTTTAAGTTTTATTAGGACTGGCTCAATTAAATGTATAGACTAATTTTTTGCTCCCAAAAGTTTCTGCTTTCCATAATAAAAAATATAAATACAAAATAATTAAGTTACAGAAAGGAAAAAGGAAAAAAAGTTTATCTTTACTTTTTATTTTCTTCTATCTTTATAAGAAAAAGTGTTGGATTCGTAAAAATTTTCGGCAGATGTATACGTTTTAAAAATTAGAGCTAAAAAAAAAAAAAAAAAAAAAAAAAAAAGTTTTTTACAAAACGTTTGTTTGTGAGTCTGTGACTCTGAGTGTATGTGAAACAAATTATGTGGGCTATCTCAGGAACTAATGTACGGAATTTAATAAAAATTTATATTCAGTTAGCCTCATATATAAATTGGTGCTGATTATTTTTTGCTGTAAACAGCTCATCAGTTGATGTTGCTATGCAGCATTTTTCATGATATCCACAACAGCTCTATCAAAAGAACTAATGCATGGATTTTCATTAAACATCGGATTCAGTTAGTTATTAAGATGAATTGACGTTTTCTACATTTTGGCGTAAATGGCCCGACAGATGCAGCATTTTTTTACGATTTCCGTAATAGCCCAATCGTTTGAAGGATTTTCATCAATTTTCAGACTATTAGACCTTGACATGAATTTACGTTTTCTACCTTTTGATATAAAACGTTCAACAGATGGCGCTGCTATGCTGCATTTTTTTTTTCTTTTTTGTCGATTTCTGCAATAACTCTATATCTTTAGAATTAAAACACGTATTTTCATAAATTTTCAGATTTAATTAGTTTTTAATATTATTTGGTGCTTACATTTTGATGTAAATCGCTGCATTTTTCACAATTTTCGCAGTAGCTCTATATTCAAGTATTAATGCATGGATTTTCATCAAACTGTAGATGTTTACATAAGTTGTTGCAATTTAAGTTTCAGTGTAAATCACCCAACAAGTGGCGCTGCTATGCTGCATTTTGCATGATTCACATGATTTTAATGATAGCCATACCTCAAGAACTAATGCACGGAATTTCATACCATTAGAATCGTCATGATGGGCATTCTATTTAATTTAGGCACTGTGATAACGAATTTCATTGCATTCAGTGTTCTCGCTGCCACTCGCCATCGCGACAAATTGCGACTAAATTCTTCATTTGACGAGTAAACAAGCGATTAGATTCGCCAAATTGCTAATGCTCAATTTTTGCTTTTTCTTTTTCATTTTTCATACATATGCATATATATATATATATATATGTATATATAATGTATACATATTTTTTTATATTTGTAGCGCATAGTTGAAATTAGATTAATAACAATAATAACAATCGCTATCACAGTTATAAAAACTTAGATTATTTTAGAACATATTGAAAAAAAGGAAATACATTAAAAAATTAAAGTTTTTTTTTTTTTTTTTTTTTTTTTTTTTGCTACACGGCGAAACTATTTGGCTAATACTTTTTTCATTTGGCGAATGTATTTTATTTTTATTTCGCCAAATTAATAATGTTGGTCAAATTTCAGCGAGAACACTGATTGCATTAACATGTATGAGATAGAAGATAGGTTTGAAATTACTGCAGGCGTCTAGTTTATAAACAAACAAATTAAAAAAAAATATATATATATATACACATGTATCATACACACCAGGATCAATGCTAAAATAATTGATCTAAAATAAATTGTATGAAAATCCGAATATATTTACGGGAATTAGAGTATGGAAAAAATGGTTAGACGAACAGACGGACAGACAACTAGAATGCATAAATAGTTTTGAACTTTGTTGGAAAGTGTTAAAAAGGAAAATCAATTATCAAATTTACAGTCAACTTTCCAAGGTGACACCCTCGTTTCATACGAAGAGAGAAAGCAAGGTCGTCCTGAGAATTTGAATCTAAATCATCCTAATTTTGTAGTGTTCTTCCTACACTGTATACATTTTCTCTACTTTTACGGTAGCGGAATTGATTTTTCGGAGTGTTGGAAACACCCATAAAAACAGAAAAGTAATGACAAATAATTAAGCGTTATGCGAAAGAAATTCAAACTTGAAATCCGAATATCGCTAAAATTATGTGCAGCTGAGTGTTATTCAATGCTATTCGTATAAAGGACAAGAGAATAATTTTTTTAATTTAGTATAATGTTGTTTTTGCAATGCTCGAAGCAATACGAATACACTTTCTTTCACATTCACCATCCAGTATACACACACACACACATATACATACACATATGTATTTATATGTAAGGTATCTTGGGGTAATAACGCCACGTTAAGGTTCTACCAATTTTAGCGGCTTAGTTTTAGATTGTATTTTCCAAATAAATACAGCATTTGATACAACTCATCGACTATCTATATACAGGGTGATTCAAAAAATATGGGAAAAATTTTAAGGGGTAATGGTATACATCAAGACAAACAATATTAAATAGGAAACCAAAGGTCCCAAGCGTTTTCCAAAGGAGATAGCAGCCATTAAAGTTTAGGGTCCAAAATTTCAAATAAACATAAAAAACGGAAAAATTGGTCGATTGATTTGCGGTTTTCACTAAAATTATTCTTTATGTTGATATTTTCTTGAAAAAAAAAATTATAAAGATAAATTCCGAAAAATGTCGATAGGGGGAGCTTTAAACTTTGGAGTAACGAACAACTGTTTTTTGCCGTTATTTTTTGCATCTCATTAAATGGTTTCGCAAGCTTAGACTTAAACTTAAATTTTGAGCTCAAAATCTGAATAGTTGGGAGTGGTTAAGTAGCTCAAACTGAACTGTGTTCAGGGGGTTCAAATTTCATATGATTATAAAAAACGGAAAAATTGGTCGATTGATTTGCGGTTTTCACTAAAACTATTCTTTATGTCGATATTTTATTGAAAATAATTTATAAAGCTAAATTAAAAAAATGGCGATGGACTATTTTTAACCGTTATTATTTGCATCTCGTGAAATATTTTTAGAAGCTTACACATAAACTTAAATTTTGCGCAAAAAATCTGAATCATTGGGAGTGGTTAAGTTGCGCAAGCTGAACTGTGTTCAAAGGCTGTGGGGAGTTTCAAATTTCAAATAATTATAAAAAACGGAAAAATTGGATGATTTGTTTCCGGTTTTCACTTAAACTATCCTTCGTGTCACTATTTCCTTAAAAATAAATTTTAAAGATAAATTTTCAAAATTTCGTTTGAGGGTACACTTAACTTTAAAGTAACCAACAACTATTTTTAAACGTTATTTTTTCTATCTAATCAAATGCTTGCAAATGCTTAGACTTAAATTTTGAGCTCAAATTCTGAATAGTTGGGAGGGGATAAGAAGGGCAAATTGAATTGTGTTCAACAGTTGAAATGTTACTCTCCCCACCCCTTGAACACAGTTCAATTTTGCGCTACATAATTACTCACAACGATTCAGATTTTGAGCTCAAAATTTAACTATAAGCTTTTACAAGCATTTATTAGATAAAAAAAATACCAGTTAAAAATAGTTGTTTGTTACTCTAAAATTTAAGGCGCCCTCTAACGGAATTTTTTGAAATTTATCTTTAAAATTTATTTTTAAGGAAATACTGGCATAAAGAATAGTTTTGGCGAAAACCGTAAACGAATCTACCATTTTTTTCCGTTTTTTACAATAACTTGAAATTTGAACCTCCCCACCCCCATTGAACACAGGTCAGTTTGCTCTACTTAACCACTCCTAACGATTTAGCTTTTTTTGCGCAAAATTTAAGTTTATGTCTAAGTTTCTAAAAAAATTTAACGAGATGCAAATAATAACGGTAAAAAATAGTTTTTCCTCACTCCAAAGTCTAAAGCGACATCTATCGTCATTTTTTGAAATTTAGCTTTATAATTCATTTTTAATAATACCGACACAAAGAATAGATTTAGTGAAAACCGCAAATCAATCGACCCATTTTTCCGTTTTTTATAATCATTTGAAATTTGAACCTCTGAACACAGTTCAGTTTGTGCTACTTAACCACTTCTAACTATTCAGGTTTTGAGCTCAAAATTTAAGTTTAAGTCTAAGCCTGCGAAACCATTTAATGAGATGCAAAAAATAACGGCAAAAAACAGTTGTTCGTTAATCCAAAGTCTAAAGCGCCCCCTATCGACATTTTTCGAAATTTATCTTTGTAATTTATTTTCAAGAAAATACCAACATAAAGAATAGTTTTAGTGAAAACCGCAAATCAATCGATCAATTTTTCCGTGTTTTATGTTTATTTGAAATTTTGGACCCTAAACTTTAATGGCGGCTATCTCCTTTGGAAAACGCTTGGGATCCTTGGTTTCCTATTTAATAATGTTTGTCTTGATGTATACTATTACCCCTTAAAATTTTTCCCATCTTTTTGGAATCACCCTGTGTATATATAAAAAAAATGTTTCACAGATATGTATTCATAAAATGTAATGGCGTGATTTCCGGAACTATACTATTTGGCGTTATTACCCACCTATGTGGCTAATAACGCCATGCATATACAAAACTACAAAATAAAATGGAGTAATCCCATGTAATTTTGCCCATTTCTAATAATATAAATTCTACAACCCTAGAAATTGACAAATTGTATTCTACGCGATAGAAAATGTTATTTTTTTGTGAAAGTGTAAGAAAAAGAAGTTTGAGGGGGTGGGGGGTGGGGGTGGCAAAAGAATATTAGATCTTGAGGGTTTTTTTTTTTTTCTTTTTTTGCTTAAAAAAGGACCGCTTTGATAAAATTATTAGAAACATTGCACGGTTTTAAATGTGTTTGTCTAAATCTATTATTTATGTTTCCATATATGCATTCTATGCGATAGAAAATATTTATTTTTTTACGAAAGTAAAAGAAAAAGCAGATTAGGGGAGTCGTTAGCTTTTCTTTGCTTAAACAGTCCAGCTTAAATATAATTATATATATTTATATTATTATGTAATTATATATTCATAAAGGTTTAACTATATTTAATGTAATATTTTTATCATGTAAAATTTTATAATAAATTAGAATTATGTGCAATAAATATTTTTGTTAACACCGTTATAGAAGTTTTGTAAATATTTTTTAAATCGTAAATTCTACATTAATGCAGATTCGCGCAAACCTAAAGTTAAAATGTCGGCGTTATACAAAATATGCTTTAATAAATTTGTATTTTAAATTAATTAAATAAGATTTTTGATAAAAATCAATATCCCTGTGAGATCCCTTATTACATTGTATGCATAATGCATGTGGTTATATTTCATTAACTTTATATATAAGCAACAAAATTAATCTTTAACTGCTTTAGAAGTCTAATTAAACGCTGTTTTTTGTCAAATTTCAGAATTTAACTTTTAATTTCCAGTTTAACTACAATTGAAATTCTCTTTCATGTGGAGTCCTCGTACTATTGTTAGAACTATTTGAACAGATTAAATTAGCTTTAATCTTGTACAAAAAGTCTCGTACAGAAATAATACTCTACGAGTTTTAATCATCATTAATCGCATTTTAACCTTTAACTAATATTACTGGTCTCACAGATCATTTCTTTTTTCCATTTTTATAGTTTAACTTGCAATTTTCAGTTTAACTACACACACTACCGAAATTTTGTTTAATTTGGAACTTTTTTATTACTAGCACTAAATACTTTATGTTAATTATAATAGTCTTGTACAAAACTTTAGTTCAAAAACACCATCCTATGAATTAATCATATATATTTTAATCATCTTTTGATCTTGAAGTCTCACAGACCCCTTCACACTAATTACGTTACAATTTCTATCACATCAGTTAAGGGTTAAATTTGCAAAATTTTGAAAAACAGAACGCTGAGAAAACGGACAGTTAAAATTTAGAACTCAATTGAACAATCAAGTGGGAATTTAATAGTAACCTGATTGTGAAAATGTTGGAATCAGAATATCGAAAACATTTTGATATCGTTTTATTTATAAGAGTTTAAAATTGTTTTTATATTAGTATTACGAAAAAAATAATAAATAAATAAATAATAATAAAAAGATCAGTTTTGGGTATCGAACTCCCCCTTAATCTAACAATTTCAACATAACAATAATACTACCTCATACATAAAGTAAAAAATAAATCCTCTTCTGATGTAGTTATGCCACTGTAAGGCTGCGAGCGAACAGCACTACTTTTTATTACACTAAAAGAACAATAAATCTATCTTTGTTTCCGTATGGAACAAAGGTGAAACCTCTTTAAATGATTTTTGAGGGACTGACCCTACCAAATTGACAAAGGAAGGGAAAGTTTTATCTACTCCATCTTCAGTCGTAAAGCTGTCAACTGATTTCGAGTTTGATTTCTCTCTTGGAGTTCAAAAAAGTTCACTGAAAAAGCAATTTATACATCAAAGCGCCGACACGAAAGATAAAAAATAGAAACGCCTGACCGCGAGAAGTTAGTGCTATGTGTCTGGTCCTTTAGGACGATAATAATACGGCCGGGGTAATAACGCCAAGGAATGGCGTTGTTACCCCGAGATATACTTATTGCGCAGCATATTTTAAACAACAAACTATCCCGCGAACATATTCAAAATCTTCTTCTAAATTTTGAAAGTATACATGAAATGCACTTCAAATTTATATAGTAAACAAAGTATTTCCTCATAAATATATAGTCTTCACATCACAGAACTTACCTCGCAAATTTTAGATCAAGCGTTAATTTTAAATGCTTCTAAAAGCGTTAAGACCTACAAATGGCACAAATTAAGTTTAAGCTGTTGTTTGTGTTTTATATGACTCAGACCTCTTTTGCGAAGAGCACATAGGTGCCATTTAGCGGATTTATTTCATAATTATGCATAATATCAGCACTTGGCATTATTACACCAGAACACCTTATGAAATTTCATCGCTTTGTATAAGAACTGAAGTCCTATATCTAAATTTCAGCAATCTGATTAAAAAAGTCTTAAAAGGACTACTCAAAAAATTATTTAAAAACGCGGAAGTATCTGACTCATTTTTAAACACATCAGAATGAAACTTGCAAGCATGATTATTGAAAATACTGTTATCAAACACTTATTCAAATTTTTCGATAATTATCCATAAGTTAAATTATCTATAAGTTATTAATTACTACCCGTATCAGTTTTTTCCCCCTTTCTCGCGCATTCGCAACTGGGAATCCTGTTGAAATTTTCTTTATAATATTAAATGAAATATCTTCTATTTTAACCTTTTACAAGTAATTCGCCCTAGAAAGGGTTAGCCAGAAAATGAAAAAACAGTCCACGAACTAATTGTATTATAGTTTATGAATAACAACCATTCTCCCAATTTTATGCATTTGCGAACAAAAATGAATTAATAAATGTGTCAGAAAGTAGCCAGTTTTGATTTAAGAACAGTCTTAAGAAATTTTATTATTTTTTTTAAATACAAAAGTATATTTTATACATTATTAGATGTTAATTATTATTAAAAACACTCACTAAAATACTTTTTTTTTTTTTTTTTTTTTTTTTTTGCTGACAGAAAAATTTGCTTACTACCCTTAAAAACTCCTTTCAATTTCATGTGTTCTTTAAACAACCAAAATTTTTTATAATGTTGATGATAAGATTATTATAAATAACTCATAAATTTAATGTACAATTTTATTTATTTATTTATAATGTTGACGAGTTTTTTTTAAACATATTCCATTTGTTTTTCAAACGATTGATTTATTTTGCAGAATATAATGCCAAGGTTATTTTTATGAGTGTTGGAGGTAAATATTAATAACAGAATAACAATCATTTAGTGCCTTGCGAACTCTGATATAGTAAGTAATAATGCTAATTATTTAATTTATACTTTATTAGAAGTGAAAAAAGTTTATAATACCAAATATTTTTGTGAAATAATTTGATCTATTAACATTATTTAGTTTATACTTATTAAGAAGTAAAAGATGTCTACAATACAAAATAATTCCTTTTGTGATAATTTGTCACGTGTGTAATAATTTGATCAATTTAAATTACTTAGTTTATACCTTTTAAGAAGTAGAAGAAGTTTATAATACCAAATACTTCTCTCTCTCTCTCTCTCTCTCTCTTTTTTTTTTTGGGGGGGGGGGGGGGTAGTAATTTGATCAATTAAAATTATTTATTTTATACTTCTTAAGAGTTTAAAGAAGTCTATAATGCCAAACAATTCCTATTTGTGTAATAATTTGGTCAACTAAAAATTATTTAGTTTATATTTTTTAGGAAGTCTATGATACCAAATAATTCTTTGTGAAATAATTTGTCAGCTAATAAAACAAAAACATCTGTAATTATTGTTTGAAATTTCTAAGATTTTTTTAATCATTACTAAGTTGTGTATTTGTTTAAAAATTATGTAATTCGATATGCTATGTACAAATTTCATCATATAAAAGATAACAGACACACACACAGATATATATACACACAGTTGAATCACGATTTAACGAATTGATTGGGAGCCACAAATCCGTTCGTTAAATCGAATATCAATTTTTGTAAAGAGTGTGGTATAAAAATATCAGTACAAAATGTCCTTAGATATACAGATTTTAAAAAAGAACGATTAATGTTTGCTACGAGCTTAAACATTATAAGTTAGAAGATCAACTTTTGAATTAAATAAATTATTTAATGTATTTGCTTTTGAAACTTAATACATATTTATTTGCACTTTGAAAAAAAAATCATTGTTAGTACTTTGTTTTGACTATCCAAAGTTCTTTGTCGATATTTTTTAACTCCGTAAAAACAACACCATTAACCTCGTAAGACAAAAAATAATTTTTTAAAATGTTCAAGCTGCAAATTAATTCTTGGAATTTCACCTTTTTTTTTTTTAATAAAATTTCAATTTCTTCATCTCTTGACTACTTTCAGAATCTTCATTCTCTTTCTGTTCAATGTCTCCACATATTTGTCTACACCTTTGTCATGTTTGTAATTGAAAAGGGGAAAAGACTGTCTTCTGAATCCACCAGAAAAGAGAAAAAAAATGTAATACTTGAATTAGGATGTGAAAAATTCAGTTTTATGTACAAAAAATTCTAAGTTTTAATTTTATAAGCGAATGCGAATTTTTTTCAGCGATTGTTATTCCTTAAATCAAAGCTAAAAATTCTCGTTAAATCAGAGCATTTTAGCATCATTTTTGTCGAGACAGAAAAAATATTCGTTAAATTGAAGAATTCGTTAAATCAAAGTACGTTAAATCGAGGTTCAACTGTATATATATGTATGTATAATGAGGAGTACTTTTGAGCTAATTATTTTTTGTCATTTTTGCGTTTTATTATTATAATTGTAATTATAATAGTAATAATTATTAATATTATTATTCTACTATTCATTTAAAACTAATTTTTAACAAATCAAGTTTATCAGATCTAAATAAATCTAAACAATAGTGAAATGTGATTTCTTGCTAAAAATTTCTTTTCTAACAATGTGATTTCTTACTAAATAACGTATTTAAAAAAATTCTTCTTTAAAAATCTCGAAAAACATGCTTTTGAATAAAAGTTTGACTTAAAACTGAAATGCGGTAGAAATGGAAGTTAGATTATTTTTATTTGCTTGCACCTCTGAGAAATTGAGTAAGTCTGTGGTATCGGTGTTAGATTGAAAACTAGTTGCAAAAAACAGTTTAATGATTTTAGAAAAATTAATTTTAAGATTATTATGAATTTGTAAAACGTATTAAGAAGGGTATTATGATTACGAAAAATTAAATTAAAATATTTTATTTTCTTAAAAAAAAGAAAAAAAAATGTATTGTTAATAGAGAATGGTATTGACAACAGATCTAAATTTGGAATCGATTATGCATAAGACTGCATAATCGATGAGTTGTATAATAATTTTTAAATAGCATCTTAAAAATAGTTTTACGGATAAGATTATGAAAAGTGAAATTTTTATACAGCTGAAAAATTGATTGTTTACAATCGATGTATACAGTCATAGTTAGTTCTGAATAACAACTGAAATATCCCTAAACTGAGAAAACTTTATAAGGAAATTTCTTTTTCCTTTCCTATACTCAAGTTTCTGAAAATACACTTTATATTTCTAAACGTTATCAGGAATTATTTATTAGGTAATTTTACTGTTCATATCGAATTGATAATGATCTGTGTATCGTATTGTGTTTTTCTTCAGTTAAAGTTCTCGACTGTCAGTTTTGCTTTTTTTAAAAATTAATACAGAAAAATGAATAACTAGGGTGTCATTCAAAAAGCTATGATTTCCATATTTTTAAAAGTTAACAGAAAATACAATTCATTCATATTTTTTTTTTTTTTTTTTTTTTTTTTGAATAAGAGAATAAAAAGGCTCAAGATATATAGACAAGAACATTAATAAATGCTGTTCTGAAACTAAATTCGCAATTTTCTGATATGTTTATGAAATCAAATCCTAGTGTGAGAATCATGAAATTTTCAGATCATCTTTTTCAATAACAATAAAATTTAATAGCGTTTTCTATTTTTGGATGAAAAAAAAATATTTTTCAGAAACTTCTGTCAAATTTGATGTTTTGAACGCTATTTTTTCTGGACGCTATACAATATGCTGCACTTCTTCGTAAAAAAGCAATCTAGTAATATTGAATATTTAATACATTCATAAGAAAATGAAAACGCTGTTCGATTTCAAAATCTCTTCTATGGTTACGCCGGTAGTTTGATGATGGTACATTTAAAAATGAATCTACCCGAATATGTTCGAAATTTTCGTATTTTTGAGCAGAGAAATATACTTTTCGAGAACCGCCTTTATTTAATTTATTCTCTACCTTGAACTTTGTATATCAAGTGAATAAAATATAAAGAAATGCAATAACGTAAAGATGCATTAAACAAACACTTAATTTATTAATTGCTAGAAAATGCATCAATTATCAAATACTCACGCTATATCCACCACAAAAGACTTCTTAAAAGAAGCAGGATCTTTATAGAACATTAATTCTGAGGCATCACTATCATCTTCTTTTTTTATTTTTCTTCTATTCAGTAGCGATTATGACATTGGAAGTCAAGCCCGTGAAAACTTGGAAACACCCATAAACTGCCTTATAAGCGAACAAAAGGAACTAACTCTCTTAGGTGTATTAAATGAAAAAGAAAAAAGAAAGAGGAGCAATACTTTAAATTAAACAAAGAGAGCTTTAGGACCGCTATATGTGTTCCGGCAGCGTATAAACGGAAGTCACGACTTCATACGCCAAAACATGACATCATTGCTTCTGACTTAAAAATATGAATTATTTAATTGTGGTCACCAAAGCGTCTGAAACAAGTAATTGTAAATAAAAAACAAAGCCGACTTCGTAGGATTGTTTCTTACTTCACAGTAAAAAATTGCTGCTTTAATTTCACTCTAGCAGAGATTCCAGATAAAGTCACGTGACCAAAAAAAAAAAAAATAAAAAATAAAAAAATAAATAAATAAATAAAAAATAAATAAATAAAAATAAAAGAATAAAAAAAGACTTTTTCCTAGATACAACAGGTTTTGTCCATAAAACAAAATAAGGAATTTACGGGATTGACCAGTAGAGGAGGAATGAGAGTTCAGCGGCATGAGGTGGTGTGTGGTGGAGGAGGAGAGGAGGAGGAGACCCACCACCACCTCACAGAGAGAGGAGGAGGTCCTCCACCACCACCTGAATGAGAAGCTTATCTGATGGAGAGTGTATTATACTATAGTAGGATGATGGGGAGGGCTTAAAATTGAAGGGGCTTAAATTTTTTAGGGTTTGAAACGTATGAGATTATACTGTAGTAGAGGGGTAGATGTTTGGAGTCTGTTAGAGTATGATGGGATTTTTAGAGAGAGAGAGAGAGAGAGAGAGAGGGGAGGGCTTATTTTTTAGGAGGGGCTTAAAATTGAGGGGGGGGCTTAAATTTTTTTTCTTTGGAAGTTTAAATTTAAATAGAGATTGGAATCAACTTAGAGTAGGAAAGATATTTCAAAATGGGTGAAGGATGTTTTGACTCTGTTACAGTATGATGAGATTTTAGGAAAGGGGGGAGGGCTTAATTTTTAGGGGGGCTTATTTTTAGGAGGGGGTTAAATGTATTTTTTTTTTCTTTAAAATTGGAATCAACTTAGAGTAGGAAGGAAATTTGAACATATCGTAAAATATGTTATAGTAAGATGAGATTTTAGGAAAGGGGAGGGCTTAATTTTTAGAGGGGCTTAATTTTTAAGGGGCTTAATTTTTTTTATTTAGGATCTGAAGCTTATAATATCATACTTTAGCAAAGGGGTAACATCCTCATTTTCCAACCCCCCCCCCCCGGAAGATTTCTATTTGGGTGTTGCCCTCTGTTGAATCGAATTTTTGTTGGAAATTAATAATTTTAAAAAATTGTGTCTGATCAATTAAGCATTGCCCATCACGTCTGTGAGATAATTGAGCATTGCGATAAGGAGGAAGGTGAGTCTGATCAATTAAACATTAATCATAATTGTCCATTGCTCATCCCGCCAGTGGCCGCAGAACCGGTCTTCTTCTTCTTTCGTTGGAAATTAATAATTTTTTAAAAATTGAGTTTTCCAAAAGGCTTTAGTGGGATTCGAACCTGTAAAAGAATTTCTTGACTTGATAATTTGTTGTGGATTAATCTAATCAAGCCAAGAAGTTCTGGTTTTAAGTCGAAAAATTGTTTAAAGGTCGGTAAAATCATACTTTAGCAGTGGGAATTCACCTCCACCCCTTCCTTCATACTTTGTTTTAATATCCGTTGCTCTTGCGGTCGTGGAACAGGATTGAATAAGTTTTTATTAGAGTAGAAAACTGAATAATAATTTGAACTTTTTTTGAATATTATTATTATTAGATAAAATTATTTCAAGATTAAATAGGAAGTTAACCTTCTGTAATGACTCTGAATGTCTCATATTACAATCGAATCATCCCTAACTTAAAATAGTATGTTATCAACACGTATTCACTGTCTTGCACAAACATCCGTTAACGAAACAATTTTAACAGGAACTAGCTGATACATGAAAAATATCAACTTATTTTATCTAACTTTCACTTATTTACAAATGATGCGAATTGAAAAGAGGGGTTTTCTGAAATAATTAAAAAAAAAAACATATATTTTTGCAAAGGCTATGGGTCCCCCAACATATATTAAAAAAATTAATATATGTTGTATTAGCTGTTCAGAGACAGGGGTATCATGAACACCACTTCACTCACTGTGGCCCACATTCTGCAAGAATATACTTTTTGATTAATTTGTTATTTTTAATCATAATAAACATGAAGAAATTTCATAAGCATTGAATTGGTGTCTAAAATATATATTTATTAATCTTGTTGTTTGTTTGAATATTCATAGACTAGACTCGTTATTCAGTCATTTAATAAATATCGTTTATCATCAAACACCAATAAACATTTTTTGTTGTATTGAGTGGTGTATAATGGGTACTGGGATGTTTATAACTTGTATGACTGGGCTTTATCCCAATTTCTTTCTTTTGGTGGGTTTGAATGGTGTATGGCAAATTATATTACAGAAGAGTAGATTTTATCGTTAGATGATGATAGTGACTTCGGGTATATATTTGAAGTATCCCGAAGAATTGCATCCAACCCACAATGAATACCCGCTGCCCCCCCGAAAGATTGGTTGTAAAAGAGTAAATGTTATCCCCATATGCATATAAGCTTAGTTAATAATAGAAAATTCATAGGAACCCCTAAACTCATTCCAAATTTAAAGGATAACAGAATTTTATCACTCATTATCGTAAACTTAAATTTTATTTTCAACTCGGATTAATTTTAACTAAAATTCACAAAGTCCTTAAATTCAGACAAACACCTTGGATTAAAATTTTATCAATTTTAATACTGAGAAAAGAAAAAAAAGCTGAATCCTCTTTTGAAAAGGACTTTTTTTAAACTAATGAATAACTCTGTGTTTGGGAAAACTTTGAAAAATCTACGAAAACGTAGAAATATTGTACTTGTTAATAATGAAAAAAGAGTCAAGAAATTAGTGGCTTCACCCACTTTTAAATCTTTTTAAACATGTGATGCTGTTTTTGAAAGGATGAAAACTAACATACTCATGAATCGACCGATTTTTGTTGGGTTCACGATATTGGAGTCATCCAAAATGCTGATGTACAATTTTCATTATAATTTCATAAAGAAAACATATAAAGAGGATGCAAATCTCTTATTTCTGAATATCGACTCATGTTATCACATTCAAACCAAAGATATTTTCGTTTTAATTTATTAGAATTATTTATCAAGTTTAATTTATCATTTATATTAGCAATTGTTATTCACATTATCATGATGGATATTACCTTATGTTTCCAAACAACTTTTCAAAAAAAGCGAAACTGATAACATTATGTATCATTCATTACTTAAATTAAAACTTTCACCGAAAGATTTTTCATAATTAAAAATTTAAAAATAACTTTAAAAATTTAATTTTTTGTGGCCATTAGCTAAGAACTTTGAATTTTCTCAAAATGAATTAAGTCAAATTGATCAAATACAGAGCTCTCATTGCCCAGGCTGAACCGCGAGGAGGTTGACCACTTTCAGCCCACACACTCACATTCATACACTCATTCACACACTTTTTTTAAATTTTAATATCTTTTTTTTTTATTTTAATTTTTTTCGTTGTATGGCGTCAGATCATTAATTAAAGAACCTTCTAAAATTTTTCCTCTGCAGAGCGGGCATCTTACTTTTTCTTGTATTTGATACATAAAGATGCAATGTATGTGAAACACATGTCCACAATGATATGCATTCAACAAGAATGATGGTTGCGAACAGTGACAATGATTACAACCACCAATCTGTAGATTAGGAGAATTCTCCAATGGCATTAAACTTCCTCCACATTCGTTGTGTGAGCAATGGCGGGAATTCAGTATTATCCATCGGATAATGCATGTTTTATGAAAGAAATGGCCACATGGAGTCTCCCAATCTGGCGGCATATCATCATCTGTGCAGATGACACAATCCTAAAAAAGAGAAAAAATAAATAAATAAATAAATAAATAAATAAAAAATAAAAAAATAAAAAAGATTTTATTTTAATGAATTTGTTTAAAAAAAAAAAATAAATAAATAAATAAATAAATAAAAAATAAAAAATGATGAATAAGTAAATAAAATAATCATACCTCTGTTGGAGGGTTATGATTAATCCCACCTCTTTCAATAAAACTTTTAATCATCTCCTCCAACGCAGGATCTAATTGAGAGGATCTTTCATTCGATGTGAATTCAGGACTTAATTCCCCGAAATGCTGTGCATTTTCGAATGAATATTCCTATAAGATAATAATATATGAAGAAATTTAAGTTTTTCGCTTTTAGTTCTAATCACAATTGCAGAGTTTTCCTTTTAAAATAGAAAGTTTTTTAGTACTAATTTTTTATTAGCTAGGAAAAAAGAAAATTTCTTACATTTTCTTGAGTTGAGGGTAAACTTTCATCCTCCTCATCCTCGCTGATCGTGATATATTCAATTGAAGAGTTTTCCTATTTAAATAGAAAGTTTTTTAGTGTTATTTTTTTTTAATTATTATTAGTTAGGAAAAAAGAAAATTTCTTACATTTTCTTGAGTTGGGGGTAAACTTTCATCCTCCTCATCCTCATCGATAGTAATTGTCTCAATTTCAATGTTTTCCTATTTAAATAGAAAGTTTTTTTTAATACTATTTATTTTTTTTTATTATTATTAGTTAGGGGGGGGGGGGGAAATTCCTACATTTTCCCGTGTTGGTGGCAAACTATCATCATCTTCCTTATTGTCATTTTCAGAAAAGTCCCATTCAGGGTTGGAATTCATCATTTCGATAATTACATTCTCGTCAATCTATTAAAAATATATTAATGAACGTTAATAATTATTTTTAAAATTAAGTTTCATAAAATTTCTTTATTTTAAACTGAATTTAATTAAAGAAGAAGATTGCCCTTTCAAAACTAAATTTTTATACTTCATTGTTTTCAAGGAGATCCCACTCCGGATTTGAATTATTCATTTCATTAATGAGATCTTGATCAATCTGAAAAGAAAAGTATTATTTATATTTTTGCAATAAATTTAAAAAATAGAGTTCATTATTTTTTTTTATGTTTAAAATTTTCATATTATTTTCTCACTATCATCATTACATTTTTTTATTCTTTATATCAACATAACATTTCACAGTCTGTATAAAAAATATTCCTGCTAGTTTAAAAATTCAAAAAGCAAATAATAATCATATGTTTGAGATTAAAAAAAAAAAAAAAAAAGTTATTCCAAAAGATCTTCAATAAAAATAATTAAGTTAAAAATAAAAAAAGTTTTCACAAAAATTAATATCATTAAAAAAGTTTCCAAAGTTATTTCAAAAGTTCTAAAAGTATTACATAAGTTCAAACGTTTAAAAATTACTTTCCAAAATTTAAAAAAATATTATAACTTATCAAAAATAAGTTTACTGATTTATGTGTGTATGTTATTTTCATCATGTTATATTACTACCGACATTAAATAACGTTTTCAGTTAAACATTTGAATATGTATAAAAGCAACGCATTAAAATTCTATCTTGTTTTATTAAAAGACGAAATAACCTTAGAAAAAAAAAAAAAAAGTTTTATAAGTTTTCAAAAAATAAAACTTTATGAAAAAATATTTCATATCAATAGATGTAAAAATAAAATATAAATACTATTAAAAAAAAAAAAAAAAGTATTTTGCAAATTAAAAAAATAAAAATATATATATTTCATAAGTTTATAAAAAAGAATCATAAGTTAATCAAATTTCAAAAGTTCTTTAATAAAAATTAAAAAAGTTATCACAAAAAAATATTATCGACAGAAATTTAAAATTTATTTTACAAAAGTTAAAATGAGTTTTCTGTTTTATGTATATTATCTTACTGCCGCATTGCAATTCATAGTTAAACATATTAGGTTATGTATAAAAGCAATAGATTTATAAAAATACAAAAGTTTCATAAGTATTCAAAATATTTCGTAAATTGAAAGAATGAATTTTTTTCCAACTTATAATTGTTATATAAAAACATCGATTTATGAAAATAATCAAACTCTTTTCATAAAGATTAAAAAATATGTTTCATAAGTTAAATATTTCACAAATAAAAAAAAATATATTTCATAAGTTTTCAAAAAAGAAAAAAAAAATCATAAGTTAATCAAAAGTTCTTAAATAAAAATGAATAAGTTTGCATAAAAAAGTTTGCGAAAAAAATATTTCAAAAGTTTACAAATTAAAAAAATACATTTCATAAGTTTTTAAAAAAGAAAAATCAAAAATTCTTTAATAAAAATTTAAATTATTATCGACAGAAATTTAAAATTTATTTTACAAAAGTTAAAATGAGTTTTCTGATTTATATATATATTATCTTTCTGTCGCATTGTAATTCACAGTTAAACATATTAGGTTATGTATAAAAGCAATAGATTTATAAAAATACAAAAGTTTCATAAGTATTCAAAATATTTCGTAAATTGAAAGAATGAATTTTTTTCCAACTTATAATTGTTATATAAAAACATCGATTTATGAAAATAATCAAACTCTTTTCATAAAGATTAAAAAATATGTTTCATAAGTTAAATATTTCACAAATTAAAAAAAATATATTTCATAAGTTTTCAAAAAAGAAAAAAAAAATCATAAGTTAATCAAAAGTTCTTAAATCAAAATGAATAAGTTTGCATAAAAAAGTTTGCGAAAAAAATATTTCAAAAGTTTACGAAATATTTTGAATACTTATGAAACTTTTGTATTTTTATAAATCTATTGCTTTTATACATAACCTAATATGTTTAACTGTGAATTACAATGCGACAGTAAGATAATATATATATAAATCAGAAAACTCATTTTAACTTTTGTAAAATAAATTTTAAATTTCTGTCGATAATAATTTTAATTTTTATTAAAGAACTTTTGAAATATTTTTTTCGCAAACTTTTTTATGCAAACTTATTCATTTTTATTTAAGAACTTTTGATTAACTTATGATTTTTTTTTTCTTTTTTGAAAACTTATTAAATATATTTTTTTTTAATTTGTGAAATATTTAACTTATGAAACATATTTTTTAATCTTTATGAAAAGAGTTTGATTATTTTCATAAATCGATGTTTTTATATAACAATTATAAGTTGGAAAAAAATTCATTCTTTCAATTTACGAAATATTTTGAATACTTATGAAACTTTTGTATTTTTATAAATCTATTGCTTTTATTCATAACCTAATATGTTTAACTGTGAATTACAATGCGACAGTAAGATAATATATATATAAATCAGAAAACTCATTTTAACTTTTGTAAAATAAATTTTAAATTTCTGTCGATAATAATTTTAATTTTTATTAAAGAACTTTTGAAATATTTTTTTCGCAAACTTTTTTATGCAAACTTATTCATTTTTATTTAAGAACTTTTGATTAACTTATGATTTTTTTTTTCTTTTTTGAAAACTTATTAAATATATTTTTTTTTAATTTGTGAAATATTTAACTTATGAAACATATTTTTTAATCTTTATGAAAAGAGTTTGATTATTTTCATAAATCGATGTTTTTATATAACAATTATAAGTTGGAAAAAAATTCATTCTTTCAATTTACGAAATATTTTGAATACTTATGAAACTTTTGTATTTTTATAAATCTATTGCTTTTATACATAACCTAATATGTTTAACTGTGAATTACAATGCGACAGTAAGATAATATATATATAAATCAGAAAACTCATTTTAACTTTTGTAAAATAAATTTTAAATTTCTGTCGATAATAATTTTAATTTTTATTAAAGAATTTTTGATTTTTCTTTTTTAAAAACTTATGAAATGTATTTTTTTAATTTGTAAACTTTTGAAATATTTTTTTCGCAAACTTTTTTATGCAAACTTATTCATTTTTATTTAAGAACTTTTGATTAACTTATGATTTTTTTTTTCTTTTTTGAAAACTTATGAAATATATTTTTTTTAATTTGTGAAATATTTAACTTATGAAACATATTTTTTAATCTTTATGAAAAGAGTTTGATTATTTTCATAAATCGATGTTTTTATATAACAATTATAAGTTGGAAAAAAATTCATTCTTTCAATTTACGAAATATTTTGAATACTTATGAAACTTTTGTATTTTTATAAATCTATTGCTTTTATACATAACCTAATATGTTTAACTGTGAATTACAATGCGACAGTAAGATAATATATATATAAATCAGAAAACTCATTTTAACTTTTGTAAAATAAATTTTAAATTTCTGTCGATAATAATTTTAATTATTATTAAAGAATTTTTGATTTTTCTTTTTTAAAAACTTATGAAATGTATTTTTTTAATTTGTAAACTTTTGAAATATTTTTTTCGCAAACTTTTTTATGCAAACTTATTCATTTTTATTTAAGAACTTTTGATTAACTTATGATTTTTTTTTTCTTTTTTGAAAACTTATGAAATATATTTTTTTTAATTTGTGAAATATTTAACTTATGAAACATATTTTTTAATCTTTATGAAAAGAGTTTGATTATTTTCATAAATCGATGTTTTTATATAACAATTATAAGTTGGAAAAAAATTCATTCTTTCAATTTACGAAATATTTTGAATACTTATGAAACTTTTGTATTTTTATAAATCTATTGCTTTTATACATAACCTAATATGTTTAACTGTGAATTACAATGCGACAGTAAGATAATATATATATAAATCAGAAAACTCATTTTAACTTTTGTAAAATAAATTTTAAATTTCTGTCGATAATAATTTTAATTTTTATTAAAGAATTTTTGATTTTTCTTTTTTAAAAACTTATGAAATGTATTTTTTTAATTTGTAAACTTTTGAAATATTTTTTTCGCAAACTTTTTTATGCAAACTTATTCATTTTTATTTAAGAACTTTTGATTAACTTATGATTTTTTTTTTCTTTTTTGAAAACTTATGAAATATATTTTTTTTAATTTGTGAAATATTTAACTTATGAAACATATTTTTTAATCTTTATGAAAAGAGTTTGATTATTTTCATAAATCGATGTTTTTATATAACAATTATAAGTTGGAAAAAAATTCATTCTTTCAATTTACGAAATATTTTGAATACTTATGAAACTTTTGTATTTTTATAAATCTATTGCTTTTATACATAACCTAATATGTTTAACTGTGAATTACAATGCGACAGTAAGATAATATATATATAAATCAGAAAACTCATTTTAACTTTTGTAAAATAAATTTTAAATTTCTGTCGATAATAATTTTAATTATTATTAAAGAATTTTTGATTTTTCTTTTTTAAAAACTTATGAAATGTATTTTTTTAATTTGTAAACTTTTGAAATATTTTTTTCGCAAACTTTTTTATGCAAACTTATTCATTTTTATTTAAGAACTTTTGATTAACTTATGATTTTTTTTTTCTTTTTTGAAAACTTATGAAATATATTTTTTTTAATTTGTGAAATATTTAACTTATGAAACATATTTTTTAATCTTTATGAAAAGAGTTTGATTATTTTCATAAATCGATGTTTTTATATAACAATTATAAGTTGGAAAAAAATTCATTCTATCAATTTACGAAATATTTTGAATACTTATGAAACTTTTGTATTTTTATAAATCTATTGCTTTTATACATAACCTAATATGTTTAACTATGAATTGCAATGCGGCAGTAAGATAATATACATAAAACAGAAAACTCATTTTAACTTTTGTAAAATAAATTTTAAATTTCTGTCGATAATATTTTTTTGTGATAACTTTTTTAATTTTTATTAAAGAACTTTTGAAATTTGATTAACTTATGATTCTTTTTTATAAACTTATGAAATATATATATTTTTATTTTTTTAATTTGCAAAATACTTTTTTTTTTTTTTTTAATAGTATTTATATTTTATTTTTACATCTATTGATATGAAATATTTTTTCATAAAGTTTTATTTTTTGAAAACTTATAAAACTTTTTTTTTTTTTTTTTTTTTTCTAAGGTTATTTCGTCTTTTAATAAAACAAGATAGAATTTTAATGCGTTGCTTTTATACATATTCAAATGTTTAACTGAAAACGTTATTTAATGTCGGTAGTAATATAACATGATGAAAATAACATACACACATAAATCAGTAAACTTATTTTTGATAAGTTATAATATTTTTTTAAATTTTGGAAAGTAATTTTTAAACGTTTGAACTTATGTAATACTTTTAGAACTTTTGAAATAACTTTGGAAACTTTTTTAATGATATTAATTTTTGTGAAAACTTTTTTTATTTTTAACTTAATTATTTTTATTGAAGATCTTTTGGAATAACTTTTTTTTTTTTTTTTTTTTAATCTCAAACATATGATTATTATTTGCTTTTTGAATTTTTAAACTAGCAGGAATATTTTTTATACAGACTGTGAAATGTTATGTTGATATAAAGAATAAAAAAATGTAATGATGATAGTGAGAAAATAATATGAAAATTTTAAACATAAAAAAAAAAATGGTGAACTCTATTTTTTAAATTTATTGCAAAAATATAAATAATACTTTTCTTTTCAGATTGATCAAGATCTCATTAATGAAATGAATAATTCAAATCCGGAGTGGGATCTCCCTGAAAACAATGAAGTATAAAAATTTAGTTTTGAAAGGGCAATCTTCTTCTTTAATTAAATTCAGTTTAAAATAAAGAAATTTTATGAAACTTAATTTTAAAAATAATTATTAACGTTCATTAATATATTTTTAATAGATTGACGAGAATGTAATTATCGAAATGATGAATTCCAACCCTGAATGGGACTTTTCTGAAAATGACAATAAGGAAGATGATGATAGTTTGCCACCAACACGGGAAAATGTAGGAATTCCCCCCCCCCCCTAACTAATAATAATAAAAAAAAATAAATAGTATTAAAAAAAACTTTCTATTTAAATAGGAAAACATTGAAATTGAGACAATTACTATCGATGAGGATGAGGAGGATGAAAGTTTACCCCCAACTCAAGAAAATGTAAGAAATTTTCTTTTTTCCTAACTAATAATAATTAAAAAAAAATAACACTAAAAAACTTTCTATTTAAATAGGAAAACTCTTCAATTGAATATATCACGATCAGCGAGGATGAGGAGGATGAAAGTTTACCCTCAACTCAAGAAAATGTAAGAAATTTTCTTTTTTCCTAGCTAATAAAAAATTAGTACTAAAAAACTTTCTATTTTAAAAGGAAAACTCTGCAATTGTGATTAGAACTAAAAGCGAAAAACTTAAATTTCTTCATATATTATTATCTTATAGGAATATTCATTCGAAAATGCACAGCATTTCGGGGAATTAAGTCCTGAATTCACATCGAATGAAAGATCCTCTCAATTAGATCCTGCGTTGGAGGAGATGATTAAAAGTTTTATTGAAAGAGGTGGGATTAATCATAACCCTCCAACAGAGGTATGATTATTTTATTTACTTATTCATCATTTTTTATTTTTTATTTATTTATTTATTTATTTATTTATTTTTTTAAACAAATTCACTAAAATAAAATCTTTTTTATTTTTTTATTTTTTATTTATTTATTTATTTATTTATTTATTTTTTCTCTTTTTTAGGATTGTGTCATCTGCACAGATGATGATATGCCGCCAGATTGGGAGACTCCATGTGGCCATTTCTTTCATAAAACATGCATTATCCGATGGATAATACTGAATTCCCGCCATTGCTCACACAACGAATGTGGAGGAAGTTTAATGCCATTGGAGAATTCTCCTAATCTACAGATTGGTGGTTGTAATCATTGTCACTGTTCGCAACCATCATTCTTGTTGAATGCATATCATTGTGGACATGTGTTTCACATACATTGCATCTTTATGTATCAAATACAAGAAAAAGTAAGATGCCCGCTCTGCAGAGGAAAAATTTTAGAAGGTTCTTTAATTAATGATCTGACGCCATACAACGAAAAAAATTAAAATAAAAAAAAAAGATATTAAAATTTAAAAAAAGTGTGTGAATGAGTGTATGAATGTGAGTGTGTGGGCTGAAAGTGGTCAACCTCCTCGCGGTTCAGCCTGGGCAATGAGAGCTCTGTATTTGATCAATTTGACTTAATTCATTTTGAGAAAATTCAAAGTTCTTAGCTAATGGCCACAAAAAATTAAATTTTTAAAGTTATTTTTAAATTTTTAATTATGAAAAATCTTTCGGTGAAAGTTTTAATTTAAGTAATGAATGATACATAATGTTATCAGTTTCGCTTTTTTTGAAAAGTTGTTTGGAAACATAAGGTAATATCCATCATGATAATGTGAATAACAATTGCTAATATAAATGATAAATTAAACTTGATAAATAATTCTAATAAATTAAAACGAAAATATCTTTGGTTTGAATGTGATAACATGAGTCGATATTCAGAAATAAGAGATTTGCATCCTCTTTATATGTTTTCTTTATGAAATTATAATGAAAATTGTACATCAGCATTTTGGATGACTCCAATATCGTGAACCCAACAAAAATCGGTCGATTCATGAGTATGTTAGTTTTCATCCTTTCAAAAACAGCATCACATGTTTAAAAAGATTTAAAAGTGGGTGAAGCCACTAATTTCTTGACTCTTTTTTCATTATTAACAAGTACAATATTTCTACGTTTTCGTAGATTTTTCAAAGTTTTCCCAAACACAGAGTTATTCATTAGTTTAAAAAAAGTCCTTTTCAAAAGAGGATTCAGCTTTTTTTTCTTTTCTCAGTATTAAAATTGATAAAATTTTAATCCAAGGTGTTTGTCTGAATTTAAGGACTTTGTGAATTTTAGTTAAAATTAATCCGAGTTGAAAATAAAATTTAAGTTTACGATAATGAGTGATAAAATTCTGTTATCCTTTAAATTTGGAATGAGTTTAGGGGTTCCTATGAATTTTCTATTATTAACTAAGCTTATATGCATATGGGGATAACATTTACTCTTTTACAACCAATCTTTCGGGGGGGCAGCGGGTATTCATTGTGGGTTGGATGCAATTCTTCGGGATACTTCAAATATATACCCGAAGTCACTATCATCATCTAACGATAAAATCTACTCTTCTGTAATATAATTTGCCATACACCATTCAAACCCACCAAAAGAAAGAAATTGGGATAAAGCCCAGTCATACAAGTTATAAACATCCCAGTACCCATTATACACCACTCAATACAACAAAAAATGTTTATTGGTGTTTGATGATAAACGATATTTATTAAATGACTGAATAACGAGTCTAGTCTATGAATATTCAAACAAACAACAAGATTAATAAATATATATTTTAGACACCAATTCAATGCTTATGAAATTTCTTCATGTTTATTATGATTAAAAATAACAAATTAATCAAAAAGTATATTCTTGCAGAATGTGGGCCACAGTGAGTGAAGTGGTGTTCATGATACCCCTGTCTCTGAACAGCTAATACAACATATATTAATTTTTTTAATATATGTTGGGGGACCCATAGCCTTTGCAAAAATATATGTTTTTTTTTTTAATTATTTCAGAAAACCCCTCTTTTCAATTCGCATCATTTGTAAATAAGTGAAAGTTAGATAAAATAAGTTGATATTTTTCATGTATCAGCTAGTTCCTGTTAAAATTGTTTCGTTAACGGATGTTTGTGCAAGACAGTGAATACGTGTTGATAACATACTATTTTAAGTTAGGGATGATTCGATTGTAATATGAGACATTCAGAGTCATTACAGAAGGTTAACTTCCTATTTAATCTTGAAATAATTTTATCTAATAATAATAATATTCAAAAAAAGTTCAAATTATTATTCAGTTTTCTACTCTAATAAAAACTTATTCAATCCTGTTCCACGACCGCAAGAGCAACGGATATTAAAACAAAGTATGAAGGAAGGGGTGGAGGTGAATTCCCACTGCTAAAGTATGATTTTACCGACCTTTAAACAATTTTTCGACTTAAAACCAGAACTTCTTGGCTTGATTAGATTAATCCACAACAAATTATCAAGTCAAGAAATTCTTTTACAGGTTCGAATCCCACTAAAGCCTTTTGGAAAACTCAATTTTTAAAAAATTATTAATTTCCAACGAAAGAAGAAGAAGACCGGTTCTGCGGCCACTGGCGGGATGAGCAATGGACAATTATGATTAATGTTTAATTGATCAGACTCACCTTCCTCCTTATCGCAATGCTCAATTATCTCACAGACGTGATGGGCAATGCTTAATTGATCAGACACAATTTTTTAAAATTATTAATTTCCAACAAAAATTCGATTCAACAGAGGGCAACACCCAAATAGAAATCTTCCGGGGGGGGGGGGGTTGGAAAATGAGGATGTTACCCCTTTGCTAAAGTATGATATTATAAGCTTCAGATCCTAAATAAAAAAAATTAAGCCCCTTAAAAATTAAGCCCCTCTAAAAATTAAGCCCTCCCCTTTCCTAAAATCTCATCTTACTATAACATATTTTACGATATGTTCAAATTTCCTTCCTACTCTAAGTTGATTCCAATTTTAAAGAAAAAAAAATACATTTAACCCCCTCCTAAAAATAAGCCCCCCTAAAAATTAAGCCCTCCCCCCTTTCCTAAAATCTCATCATACTGTAACAGAGTCAAAACATCCTTCACCCATTTTGAAATATCTTTCCTACTCTAAGTTGATTCCAATCTCTATTTAAATTTAAACTTCCAAAGAAAAAAAATTTAAGCCCCCCCCTCAATTTTAAGCCCCTCCTAAAAAATAAGCCCTCCCCTCTCTCTCTCTCTCTCTCTCTCTCTAAAAATCCCATCATACTCTAACAGACTCCAAACATCTACCCCTCTACTACAGTATAATCTCATACGTTTCAAACCCTAAAAAATTTAAGCCCCTTCAATTTTAAGCCCTCCCCATCATCCTACTATAGTATAATACACTCTCCATCAGATAAGCTTCTCATTCAGGTGGTGGTGGAGGACCTCCTCCTCTCTCTGTGAGGTGGTGGTGGGTCTCCTCCTCCTCTCCTCCTCCACCACACACCACCTCATGCCGCTGAACTCTCATTCCTCCTCTACTTTGACCGTTTAATTCAAATAGTCGCGTTGTCCGTAAATTTACTATAGAAATTTGCGATAAAATTCCCCTAAATTTACAATTTTTAAAAAAGTGCTTATTGCACATTATTCAATGTAATTTGATGAGAGTGGCTTGGCACAACACAATGTTTTATGCAGTCGGAGTCAAACCGATTTTTGAGCAAAAGAGTCAGGAGTCGGAGTCTTAAACTAAGAAACAAGCCGCCTTCAACTCCGAGTCCAGATATTTTTGTTAGACATTTTAAAGTACAATTAAACAAATTATATATAATTTAAAACTATAAAATGAATTATTATTTTTATTTATTTACTATATCAAGGTATTCAAGTTAAAAATGATTGATTTACTACGTTGTGCAAAGTAAACACAGGGGTAGGAACAGAGTTAGTACAGCATACCCGTGTGCAGAATAGATGAAAACTATTTTAATTTGTGACTGTATAAATATTTTACATTTAGTACATAAGTATTTGTCCTCGTATTTTTGGGGTTTCTTAGGTACAAATGTCTGCAAGGCCCCAAGGCTCCCAAGCCCTAAAACTGAAGTCAATTTTTCAACCAGATCGTGTAAGTAGAGTTACAGACTGATTAAAAAAAATTAAGCAGACTGACAGGCCCAGTATAACAAATTTCCAAGAATGAAGCTACATCGATAAAAGAGGAACAATTTACAATAAGCACGATTGGGGTGAAAATGAATACAAGGCACGGCCGAATTTTTTAGTGGACAGGCCTTAAAATTTCTGCAAACATACATATAGCATGCTTTCTCCTTAATAATTATTTTTTATATTCTTTTAATCGCTTAATTTGATAAACTATTCAGTTCATATCGAAATGAATCGGAATTCATTAAATAACCTTTCAATTAAAAAAAAAAATAATAATAGGGGTAAATAAAAAGACGAGCTCCATTTGTTTAAAGTCGTGTATTTTGCGCATTTTCATTTTATCTTCATTAGAGCTTCAATCTATGCCGCTCCGCACATCTTGATTATAACCAGAAATCATTTCTAGCTTTTCTAATTAGTAATAATGGTAAATGACTTATTCTAAATGGTTCATTTTTAAATGATTAATTTTTAATCATTCATTTTTAATATTACAATGTTCAAAATAATTTACATAGTGAACTCAAGCTAAATATAATTGGAGAGGGGGAGAACCGGGTAGAGGTGAGACAAGTTTTTATTAAATTATAACGTTCTTTTTCTACAAAAGACTTCCTTAAAACAGAAATGAATATATTTCACTCTTTATTCTATTGATGGTGACTATTTATCCTTTTCGAAAACAAATCACCAAACTTTAACGCCCTTAGTACTTTTCTCCCTTTGTACCCTTCCCAGAACACAAAATTTTGAATTAAAAAAAAAAAAATGTGTTTTTTTCACACTTTTTACTGTTACTCCAGAGTAACAATTAAATATGTAAGTAATCAATAAAATAATCCTTTCCCTCGGTGTGCACGAAATTTAGTTTAAATCATTTAATTTAATTTTTTGTTTAATTTAGTTTTAAATTAATTTCATTATTATTATTTTTAATTTTTGACTTTTGTATTTACTATTTATTAATAATGAATCATTAATTAGATTATATTAATAACTTGTACATACATTATACCATATGAAATAAATTTCCATGCATATAATATTTTAGTACATGAAAATATGCAGTTAGAGCTTCATGAATACGTAAATTTAATAACTTCATGATAGATTTTTGATTTATATGAAAAGTTCTTTTGATTAGTTTTATACAAAATTTCATTATGTATGGGTAAAGATAAGGAAGGTGAATATCACTCATGTCGAAAGCGTTTTAAAAAATAAATATACAATGATGAAAATGCCAAAAAAAAAATTCACCACGGATGCAATTCTACACTAACACAAAGTTTCCTGCTGAGCTACATTCAACATAATCTATTTTTTGGGGAAAGTACTATACTTGCAAGCTTGGATGCATAATAACTATCATCAAGTCCTTAGAAGTAAACTCATTTTTATACAGAGAGGGGGAAAAAATCTCTGTAAACCACTGCGAGTAGAGCCGAAAACAATTCAAATTTCTCTCTTCCTTATATAACTTCCTTTTTCAGTATCTTTCTTGCAAAGAGAAAAACCGCATCCCTTCATTGTGAACATAAGCACTCCTGGCTACTGAAACTGATGATTTTCTCCAAGTCTGCCATTACCGAACGAACACGAACACTGTTCTGCCTAATGTCGTAATCATGGGGTCCAGCGAGTAACCGGAATAAAAACGACAATCGGCGGGGGTGTATTGCTAAAAGAAAGTTACTTTTTTTGGTTTTCTCTAAATTCCTTTTAGAAGTTTTTTTTTATACACTCTTAAAACGAAAGAGCTGATTTGGCTTTTCATGAAAGAGCTGTAATTTTTTCAATCATAAAAGAGTTGTTTTTCGAACGATTAAATCTTCTTGATCTAAATTGGTTATTTAAATAGCTCAACTTCATTTAAATTGGTTAAAACTCGAGTTATTTCAACTCTTTTTTGAGAAGCTGCCTTTCAACATTAAGATGAGTGGATTTCAGCTCAACTTGAGCTCTTTTGTGGCTGACTTTTTAAGAGAGTAGTAATGTTATATTAAGATCCTATAAATTAATAAAAGTACTTTAAAATGCAACAGTCAAAGTTTAGTAGTTTATTATGTAAGTGATCGGAATAAAAATAACTATCGGCGGTGATATATTGCTTAAAAAAATGTTACTTTTTTGGTTTACTCTAAATTTTTGCGAAGATATTTTATTTTATTTCATTTTATTTGGAGGAGGGGGAACTGCAATTGGATTCCTGTGAAGCAGCGGTTCTCAAGCGATAAGCCGCGAAAATTTTTAGCAATGTTATATTAAGATCAGAAAAATTAACAAAAGTATACTTTAAAACTCAGCAATCAAAGTTTAGTAGTTTATTATGTAAATAATTAGAATAGAAATGAAAATCGGCAGTAATGAATTGCTAAAAGAAAGTTACTTTTTTGGGGTTTTTTCTAAATTTCTGCGAAATTTTTTTTTTCTTTTTTTCTGGAGCCGGTAGCGTTGCAATAGGATTCATGTGAAGCAATGGTTCTCAAACGGTATGCCGCGAAATTTTTCAGTAATGTTATATTACGATCCTATACAAAATAACAAAAGTTACTTTAAAATGCAACATTGAAAATTCAATAGGCTTCTATATAAGTATCCGGAATGAAAACGACAATCGGTGGGCGTGTATTGCTAAAAGAAAGTTATTTTTTTGGTTTACTCTAAATTCCCGCGAAGAATTTTTTTTTTTTCTTTTCGGAAGAGAGTGTTTGCAATTGGATCCCTGTGAAACAACGTTTCTCAAGCGGTGTGCCTCGAAAATTTTCAGTAATGTTACATTAAGATTCTACAAATTAACATAAATACTTTTAAAAGCAACAATTAAATATTAGTAATTTACTATACAGTCGTCCCCGCTTAAACAAATATTGATGGTTCCAGAAATAATATTCGATTAAGCGGGGTATTTGATTAAACGGGGAACATAGAAATGTAATATTTAATGCGTCATAAAAACGTAAAACAATCATCCACAGCATAATTAATTAACAGTATAATAAAATCGTTAATATAATAACGTAAATTATTAAAATAAATACAAATACTAATATAAAGTAAGTACGTAATAATTAAATTTTAGTACATACAACTATATGATTACTCTTTATGTAGTTCATTGGAATTTGATTAAAACTTTGCTACTTGTAATTTACGTTATTTACGCTGGCTTAAAAACGTCGTTTAAAGTGATTTGTTTACGTGAAATTTACGCGTTTACTCGAATTACGCTCAAAAAACATGGAAATCTTTTTTGCAACCCTTTATAGCAACCCTTTTTCCTAACAAAAACGCGACTAATCTTACAAAATGCAAAAATAATCCACATCGTCCAACTTATTTCACCCATTAGCAGAAAAAGGAGGGGAGATCATTTGACCTGTCCATTACATACCTACCGGTCGAAATCATTACAGAAAGAACTGAAAATTTGTTTTCATTGTAAACGAGTCGAAAATGACAAAATGTGAGAAAAAAATTAAGCTAAAACATGTTTTTCGCGCATGTTTTCAAACACTGATCACCCAGATGTTAATCGAATAAGCGGGGAGGTTTGCGAAAAGTATTCGGTTTAAGCGGGGAAAAAAACATAGAAAAAATGGCGATAAATTCGGTTCCGGAGAGTTCTATTCGAATAAGCGGGGTATTCGATTATCCGTTATCCGATTAAGTGGGGAGGACTGTATAATAAGATTTAGCATCATTACATTTTTTTTTTTTTTTTTTTTTTTTTTTTTCAAATTTGTTGTGAGCTGTTTGGATTTTTTTAGTAAGAAATGCCCGATAATTGAGATGAAAAAGATTTAAAAACGTTTTATAATCTACTGCTTTTCCTTCAATTCCAAATTTATATAGTTACTACAGAAAATACTCTCTCTGTTATATTTACTAAAAATATAACTTTTTTTTTTCTTTTCAGCGGATAATGCTCAGAATACAAATTAATTTCGGTATGGTCCTTGAAAAAATTTTTCAAGTATACAGTGCTTATCCAAAAATCCTAACATGTAAATCCTAAAGAAAAAAAAGAAAAAAAAAAACTTTTAAAAATACTGGAAAAATATTTTGTATAGGTTTTTTAAGATACAATCGCTAAAAACTAAAAACCAAATAAACGAGAAAGCTTATGCTTGTAAGAAGTAAATTAATTGACAAACTAAGTATTGACTAAAAATCAGTGACAAACTAAGTTGTATAAATATAACATAAAATTATATTAATGCATTTTAATGATAGGAAGTAAACTTTTCTCTATGTGAATTAACTATTTTTGTTATACCGTTATTTTGCCTAATGTCTAAATCATGCCGTTCCAGAAAATAATCTGAATGAAACGTTAACTAATGAGGATTCATTTAAATTTTTTTTTTTTTTAAATCACTGTAAATACTTATTTATTCATTTATTATTATTATTTGAGGAACTATATCAAGGTGAAGCACCGTTTACACATTTTTAAAGGATCCATTTATAGCAAATAATTGTGTAAATGAAATTGATTTTGGCAAGCTAATAATAAGAATCCAAATGTAAAGATAAAATTCCAAGAATGAACTTTGTTCTTCTGATGTACAATTTTCTTTTTGTTTACACGAATAAGTTATTTTATTTTAATGTCATAACGTACCAATTCACTTTTTTTTTTTTTTTTTTTTTTTTTTTTAATCACTGTAAATACTTATTTATTCATTTATTATTATTATTTGAGGAACTATATCAAGGTGAAGCACCGTTTACACATTTTTAAAGGATCCATTTATAGCAAATAATTGTGTAAATGAAATTGATTTTGGCAAGCTAATAATAAGAATCCAAATGTAAAGATAAAATTCCAAGAATGAACTTTGTTCTTCTGATGTACAATTTTCTTTTTGTTTACACGAATAAGTTATTTTATTTTAATGTCATAACGTACCAATTCACTTTTTTTTTTTTTTTTTTTTTTTTTTTTTTTTTTTTTTTTTCAGGAATAAGTTATTTTTTAAATACAACAAAATCCCTGAATGCAGGACATTTCGGATGTCATCATATATGTCCAGTTTTCAGAGATAAAATTATATAAATATACAGTGGCGCCAACTTTAGAAAAATATTGGGTGGGCTCAAAAATTTTTTGAACAAATACATAAATATTGGGTGGTCTCAATTAATAATGGGTGTATAGAAATATGAAATTATTGGGTGGGCTCGCTCCCTATGGGCCTATATAAGTTGGCGCCACTGTAAATATATATGTGTCGCGTATTGGAAAGATTTCCGCTAAATAGAGGTGTTCGATTTTCGAGAGTATCGTTATGTAAACTTTACTGTACCCCAATGTGCTGAGACTGTTGTAAAATGAGTTCCGCCGGTAACTAGAATAATAATAATAATAATAATAATAATAATAATAAACAGCAAGCTTGAATTGTTTCTACTAAACATTTAATAGTCACAAAACAATAATCACCAGAATTTATTAAATAAATTACAGACAACCGTTTTGCAGAAATCTCCGTTTCCAAAAACTAAATAATTATGAAGCCTAATGCATTGTAATTAATTTGTTTCTTAACTATCATAGTTATTCCAAACGCATAAAAGTTTATTTCATTAAATCCATCTGCATTACTCACATATGCTGAATAATATTTTCAGTATTAACTGTTTAGGAGCTTTAAAAATTAGTTCAATTTATTATTCGTTTCTGAATAGTGTATATATTGTGTATATATGTGTGTTGAATATATATATGTGTGTACATATATATAACTATTCAAACGATTATAAATTATCAACAAAGATAGTGAAAGTATAAATAATAAAGACTAATCCCTTAAAAACTTCAACATGGATTATGAAAACATAGCAAATATAAAATAAAAGGAATATGATGTAAATTTGTAGCACCAAGGCAAATTCATCAGATCCTAAATGCTTTGATTATAACAAATATAGTGTGTGGTTTCATCTTCGTATTAGCTGTATAAAAGCTAAATAATACCAATTTAGGGTTGCCACAGCCAATAAGTCCAGAATAATGGAAAACAATTAAGTTAAAAATAATTTTTAGAGAAAATGGATTGAAAAAGAAAAAACATGTTACTACTTTGAGAGCTTTTCTTATCTTCAATGATGCAATAAAAGAAATAAGCAGAGAAAGAAAAAGAAGAAAGTTTATTTGCACATCTTGCAAAATTTTTTTTTTATTATGATAAACCAGAGAGTAATAATGTACAATATAGTCAGGTACAAACTTCAATATATGGGATCAGTTTCCATTTTAAAACATTCACTCTCATCGAAACCCCTGTTTCCACCAGGGAAAAATGGGTAAGCTATATGTAAAAAGATTTAAAAAAAAAAAAAAAAAAAAAAAAAAACGCTGAGGGAGATGAAAATGAGAAAAATAATCTAACAACATTTAAAAAAAATTTAATTCATTCAAAATTAACTACAGTTTTAATTCGTGCAAAGTATTTGTTAAAACCAATAATAATAACCAAAAGTGTTTTTAGAAAAGAGTCTCAAAAATTTCAATATCAAACAAGTAGATAATTAAGAAACATATCATACTACATATCAAGACTGCTGTTACGCATTGATTTTTAAGTAGAATTTTTTTACAAATGCATAAAAACTTATTTACATTACTCATGTGAATATTGTTGTAAAATTAAAAATAATTCTCATTTAGATATTTCTTTATTTTTTAAATTGCATGAACTTTTTACTAATCGCTTCAAAAAATTAAAAAACTGCCTAAAAAAAGTGGCCATCAAAATTTTGATTACATTTTAGCTTTTATAAAACACTTTGGGGCGATTTCGCCACCAAAGAAGAATATAACTATGAAGTTGGACGCTTCCATAAAAAATAGAAAAATCTTAAAATTGAGTTAGGAGAAATTTTAAATTGACACAACCTTTAACTAACAGTCACTGAACATTTAACAGCGATAATAACAAAAGCCATAAAAATTTCTGACTGCATTTTAGCTTTTACAAAAGATTTGTGAGCGATTTCGCTACCAAAGAAATAGATAATTACGAAGTCTACCGCATTACGCACCAGGACTTCCATTAAAAGAAAAAGAAATCATTTTGGGGACTATTCGCAACACAATTGCAAATCATTACAGACAGTTCTTTCTCTGTCCGGTATTGCGCAGTCGATGCTGTTTAACGCAATAACGAGAAAACCCATCATGTGAGGAACAGGTAAGCGATCTGTAAAAAAGAATGGAAAAAAAAAAATGGCGGGGGAGACGAAAGAAGAAAAAGAGAATCAACAAGTTAAAATAAAGAAAAACTTGTAGAGGGGGGGGGGGGGAGATGAAGTGAAAATAAAAGAGAAAAGTATAGGAGAAAGAAAAAAAAAAGGTAGAATGAGGCAGTAAGAAATGAAAAGGGAGCGAGAACGTGGTGTCCGCACGTGGCACAGTCTCATCTAGTATGGAGTCTGCGTAGAGCAGGCATATCCGGCATGCCACACAGTAATTAGACTGAGAGGCGAATAAAAAAGGGATCGACCACATATTGGGGTTTTCACTGCACAGAGGACAAGGACAATTTTGAGGAGAGTCGTGTTTTAATACATTTGTTCTGGTGCTTTGCTGACTTATTCATCATCTTTTGGTTACAAATGGTGATATATACATACATATATATATATATATATCCAAATTCGTATTATTTTGCTTTTTCATGGCAAATATGAAGATGAAACCACACATTTCATTTGTAGTTAAAAAATATTTGGGGCTTGACAATTCTGCTTTGGTTCTACAAATTCCATTTGTATTCATTTTAATTGCTCAATGTGGTATAAATTATTAAATTCAATGGTTCATATACTGTAATACAATTAAAGGTTATATATGTACATATATATATATACAAATGATTAAAAGTAGTTGTCTGGAGAACAGCAAAGAAATGTAATCTGGTGAATATATTAGAATTGAAATTATTTTTGTATACTACATTCGGCAATGTTCCATTAGACCGGGATAGTGGTGTGCGAAGAGAAAAATGCGCCCGGGGCAAAGTTTCAATTTGGCGCTCCCCTCCCCTCCCTCGCCACCACCACCATTTCTCTTTGCGACAGGAAACACAAAAGTGAAAAGATTAAAAACACAAATAAATTCTATTGAATACATGTTTGGAGTTTATTTTGGAATTTTTAAAGGTTTAATTTTAACAACTAAAATAAAAGAATAAGATAAAAGAACATTGCACTTATATTTCGGCAAAGGGGATCTGGAAAACACATATAGAAAAAATGTATCTAACAGTAGAGTACAACAGTTTGCAACCCCTTTTGGATTCCTAGAAAGAAGCCATTGCTATTTTGAGAATGTATGTCTTTTTCACATACAAATTTAATTTTTTTTCGCCAAAATTAACCTTTATACTATATTAATTTCCTTTTAACAATATTCCGTACTTAGTTCAACTTATTAAATTAAAATCTTGTTTCTAGATCGAATCTACTAATCTTTATGGAAACGATATAAATTCTTAATTTGCTTTAAAAAACATCTATTCCAATATGCGTAAATTTAAAAAGATGGCTCTAAATTAAAAAAATATTCTTAATCAAATTTTATTTCTTGATATTCAAAATAAAACTCATTTTTCCCTGTTTTTATCAACCCTTTTTAAGAAAGTCTTATTAAATTTATTCCAAAACCATACCTTTCAAAAAATATCATTATTTTTATTTATCCCCCCCCCCACTTCAACGTTTGATATTTGTACGTATCAATAAATTCATTTCATTTCTTTCTTTCTTTCTTTCTTTCTTTCTTTCTTTCTTTTTTTTTTTTTTTTTTTTTTTTCAAAATCGTCTGCAGGATATCATTCAGCGTTTGATTATAAATTAGTTAAATAATAATTTTTTAAATTAAAAAAATTATCGTCTGAATGAAATTAATCTCGACGATGAACATGAATTCTGTTTACTTGTGAAAATCATGGTTAGAGATTAGGGAAGGTCCTAGAAGCTTTTTATTTTGACTTGAGTGAAAAGGCCCAGAGATGGATGGAATATTTTATTCGATGTTTTCGGGTTTGAACGATTTAAAAGCTAGACGAATGTTTTTTATGAAATATTGCTTCGGAAGGAAAGAGCCTTTTCCCTCTGCATATGATTGCATTTAAATAAATCTTTTGGAGCAGCAATTGTGGAATTTAATGAAGTCTCTACGTTTATTATTTTACTTTATTTTTATTTCGCCTCCACTCCTGTGACATAACATGGGAAAACCTGCAAATAATATTAATGACTCCTATCTTAAAATGTCACACACACACACACATATGTATATATATTACAATAAGTGGAGAAAGAAACAAATATGGTAGTATAAATTCGGCGCCCTCTCAATATCCGCGTCTTGGGCGACCGCCCCTTCGCCCCCACACTTCGCATGGCCATGGACCGGGAGGTGGCAGCACAGACAATCACCTCATCGAGTTCACGGATGAAAATCTAGTATAAGTTAAATCTCAATTCGCATATTGCAACGCAATTGGTCTGCCAAGTCATATCTTGGTGGAAAACATTTAAAACCCCGATTTTAGCGGTTTACTCATAGGTCTTGACATTATGTTTTCCTGCTCCCAATCCTCTACGTTTTCGCACTCTCTGCTGTAGGAAAGTGCAATGGTAAACGTTAAAAATGGGATTTTAGGTGTTTTCTACCAAGGTATGACTTCGCAGAATAAATTTCATTTTAATATGCGAATCAAGATTTAACTGACTCTTGGTTTTCCCCCGTGAATTCGATAAGGTGATTGTTTGTGTTCCGCTTTCTGGCCTACACTGTAAAAAAAAAAAATTCAAGAGGTTACTAAAAATTCTTTAGTAAATTTGTATTCCACAGAATTTTTTAGTAACCATTACAAACTTTTTTTGCAAGTGAAACAAGCATTTCTTTTGTAAATTGAACAAAATAATTTTTTGCATAAGTAACTTAAAAATTTTTAGTATGAGCCACCAAGCAAATTTTAGTAATAGCTCCAAAATTATTTCTAATAACCACTACGTGCGCCCGAAGGGCAGGAGCTTCCTTCGAGCTACATCCAGACTTCTGAAGTGGAAGATTTTTGGCAAAACCGCAATAGATGGCAGCACCAAACATTGCTACCTGCTCCGACAGGATTTACATAATCCCTTTATTAACGAGTATTTACACTACATACATTCGGAGTGTATTTGGCCGTGGCCAGTATCGAACCCGGGACCTTTTAGCCTGGCGACCGTTACTATAACCACTATGCTATCAAGGCCACACCAAGTGAGATTTAGTAATAGCTATTAAAAATATAAAACTATTAACTCTATTCGTTGCTAACTTTTTTCTAGTAATTCTTACAGATTTTCTTGTAACCGACTAAGATTACTAAAATTTTTTAGTAATTAACTGAGATCAAGATTTAACTGACTCTTGGTTTTCCCCCGTGAATTCGATAAGGTGATTGTTTGTGTTCCGCTTTCTGGCCTACACTGTAAAAAAAAAAATTCAAGAGGTTACTAAAAATTCTTTAGTAAATTTGTATTCCACAGAAATTTTAAGTAACCATTACAAACTTTTTTTGCAAGTGAAACAAGCATTTCTTTTTTAAACTGAACAAAATAATTTTTTGCATAACTAACTTAAAAATTTTCAGTATGAGCCACCAAGCAAATTTTAGTAATAGCTCCAAAATTATTTCTAATAACCACTACGTGCGCCCGAAGGGCAGGAGCTTCCTTCGAGCTACATCCAGACTTCTGAAGTGGAAGATTTTCGGCAAAACCGCAATAGATGGCAGCACCAAACATTGCTACCTGCTCCGACAGGATTTACATAATCCCTTTATTAACGAGTATTTACACTACATACATTCGGAGTGTATTTGGCCGTGGCCAGTATCGAACCCGGGACCTTTTAGCCTGGCGACCGTTACTATAACCACTATGCTATCAAGGCCACACCAAGTGAGATTTAGTAATAGCTAACTCTATTCGTTGCTAACTTTTTTCTAGTAATTCTTACAGATTTTCTTGTAACCGACTAAGATTACTAAAAATTTTTTAGTAATTACAAGGATCACTAAAGTTTTTTTAGTAGATCGACCCTTTTTTTTACAGTGTACATGGTCAGTGATTTGATCCAGTAGAAGTCTCCCGCAGCGTTAGATAATTGTGTCCATTTTCCACAGAATTATGCAGAAAATCTAGAAGATAATAAAATATGAGCCATATAATAAATCCCGGATGCGATGTATAATAAAATTTGTTTAATTTCACTTCTTATAAAGTTAATCTAGTCTTAGATTGTCGAAGCAAACTTTCTAAATTTGGCATTTCGTTATGATGATCTGTTTCCTTATTTTCTTTCTTTATTTTTGAATAACCTTTAAATGTGCTTCTAGCTTTTTAAAATTATTTAAATTTAATCCATTATTATTACCAGCTAGAACTTCTATTCAGTCTTTGCCAAATGTAAATAAAAGCGCATTAAGTTATCAGGAGGAAGTTTACACATGACAACTATTTATTACACACATTACAACTATTTCCCTTTACTTATTAAAAACGACTTTCATATTATTAAAAATGGAATTAAAACTTACAATTTGATCTAATTAACGATCTTCGTATTAAAAAAGTCTGAATCATCCTTATTACATTCTCGCTTATCTTATTGTCATTGTTATCTTATTGAATTATACTGTTGGAAAAACTACAATATTTGAGTAAAGCACTATAACCTCATTTACTTCGAGGAATGTAGATGATTTTCCGATTGACGATTAACACAAGTAAGAAAAATTATTATTGTATACTTATTATTGAAAATTTATTAATGAATATTTATTATTGTTAAATATGAAAATAATTTAGCGCATTTTTATTCTGTTTAAAATAACTGCCTTCTTAGAAAAATATTAATGTTAAAATTAAAACAGTTCATGTTAAAATATACGTGTATTAAAAATATCTTACATAATAATTATTTTTAGAATCTTGGAAATTATTCATAGCGCATCTTCAAATGCTATGTGCAATAAGGATTTTCCTTTATGAAATAAGAATAAGTGTACACACTAAAGCAACATGATGCGAAATTTTTTATGATTAAGTCTCTGAATATTTTTTCTAAATGAATGACGTATCCTCAAAAATGTGTTAAAAGCGTACATTAAGTTTTATTAATGTAATTTATTAAGTTTTATTAATATATTTTTTCTTTTTGATTTACATAGTCGCTCGATAAAAATTTAAATATTTTTATTTTATTTTATTTTATTATTTCCTAAAAGTATACATCAAATTCCCTATTGATACATTTTTTGTAGATTTTTTTTTTAATTTAATAAGTTAAATCAGAAATCATGTCATAAAAAATCTAACTTCTTTTATAGAATTAATAATAAATTAAAATTACTAACCGATTAAAATCTGATTAATTCAAACTCTTGAAAAATTTTAAATTCCTTCATTCATATTTTTAATCATTATTTATAACAAACAATTAATTTTTAAATAAATTTCTAAATTTATATTTTTTATTCACGTCTAAAATTCGATTGGCTGCTATATTTCACTAAAAATAATTTTTAAATTGTGAGAATATATAGGGATATAGGCCCTAGGGGGAATGCCTTCCGTGGGGATCTTTCTAAGATAACCAAACCCAATTTTTACGCAAGATTACAGAAGGTTCGAAGAAGACCATGGAAAACTCCAAACAGTTAGTCCGACAGGCGCAATTAAATCTCATAACAGAAAATATGTTTAAAGTTTTCCTATTAAAAAGTCTCTCCACCAAGAAATTCTAGTATATGTAAAAAAATTCAATCTTTCAAAATTATTCTCTTAAAAAATTAAAATTCCCTCATTAAAACGTATTAATTATAAAAAAGATAAACCCTCGATCTTTAGGACGCCATACAAAATCAATGTCTTTTAAAAATTTAATCTCCCCAAAATTCGCGCTTAAATTTCTAATCTACATCCTCGTCTAACAACATACCATATACATATATATGTATAAGCATCAATTGTGTTACAATATATGAACTATTGATTATATACATTGATTATATCTTATCCCCTAAAAATTTAAATCTCTCTAAAATTCCCGCTTAAAATCATAAAATATTTCAAAGTTTCACATTAATCACAAAAAGTTTTCAATGTTTCAAAATTATTCTCCTTTAAAATTAAAGTCTTTCATAAAAAAGTCTCACCACCAAAAATTCTAGTACATGAAAATAAATAAATAAATAAATAAATCTCGAAAGAAAAAAAAATATTCCCTTAAAAATTATGAAATTATTTTATATGGATAATTATTCCCATTTATCAAAAAAAGTTTTCATTTCAAAATTTTCTTCCTAAAAAATTAAAGTGTCCCAAAGTTCGAAGAAAACCACGGACTCTGAACAGTTAGGTCGACGGGCACGATTCAATCTAATTACGTTAAAATTCAATTTTCTTTATTAAACATAACCCCTCGTACCAAAGTACGGGAAAAAAATGTCCCCCAAAAAATTAAAGTCTCCCCGAAATTCCCGCTTAAAATCGGAAAATATTTTAAAGTTTCACATTTATTACATAAATTATTAAAATTTATTCGTAAAAAAATTGAAGTTCCCGAAAATCTCGTTCAAAATCGAAAAAGAAACCCTCAAAGTACAGCATGTCAGAAAAAATTAGTTCTTGCTTAAAAATTTCTAATCAACGTTTAAGATGACGTCATCTCTAAGATTACGCCGCATGACGTTCACCCCTCGTTCTACAGGATGACCTACTCCGCACATGCACAGATAACCTTCAGGTCATTTGAAGGTCATGCCGGAATGCCGGTGATGTTGAACCCCCATTTCATATCTACTCAGATAATAATGTTGGAGTTAGACATCTCAATTTCCAAGAAGTCTTTTCTATAGCAACAAAATTGAACCAACAATTCTAAATTTAATTTTGAGCTTGAAATAATTTCAATTAATTTCGATTTGTAATTTTGTTTTAAATCGTAAATTTTATAGCTAAATTTCAATATAAATAAATATGAATATAGCAATGACAAAATTGTATGTAAAACAAACTAAAACTGACAAAACAAAAATTATTTAAACAAGTTTAATATGACTTTTTTTCCCTTAAACGGTATTTGATATAAATGAAGATTATTGCCCAGATAAACTGATGGCATTGAGCTCACAGGCTACGCCTACTAATTGTATGTAACATATTTATATTTTCAATTGTTAATGCCGTTCGAAAAACAAATTAAAGGGGGAAATAGTTCCCCTCATTCCCCCTTTCACTCATTGAACCCCTATACTAATCAGGAATATGCTTCATCATATAAAAACCTATGTCCAAAATTCAGAGCAAATTGGATAATACTTCATATAAAATCCCATTTCTATAATTTAAGAGGAATTATCCTCCCTCTTTTATACTTTACCATTAAACTTTCAAAACTATTCAGAGATTCGTCTTATCAGAAAGAAGCTATACATCTAAAATTTAAAGCAAATCGGAAATTCTGTATAAAAACCCATTTATCAAATTTAAGGGAG
This sequence comes from Maratus speculifer, assembly GCA_964019185.1. Classification (NCBI taxonomy): domain Eukaryota; kingdom Metazoa; phylum Arthropoda; class Arachnida; order Araneae; family Salticidae; genus Maratus; species Maratus speculifer. Next base: position 362,966,102 of record OZ025292.1, read on the forward strand.
GGGGAGGGGATAATTGCCCGTACTCCCTTTATACTCAAAAAAAGAACCCCACAGCTAATTAGGGTCGCATTTTATCACTATGAACCTGTATACAAAAATTGAAGCAAATCGGTTAATTCTGCGAGAAAAACCATTTACTTAAATTAAGAGGAGTAATCCCACCGATCCCCAATATATATTTATCCAATGAATTCCCAAAACAAATCAGGTAAACGCCTTATCATAATGAAACTATATAAAAAATTGAAGCAAATCGGTAAATTTTGCGTGAAAAACTCATTAACCTAAATTAAGGAAGGGTATTGTATTACCTCCCATTTCCCCCTCTTAGATTTATCCGATGAAATCGCTAAACTAATAATGGAAGTGTCCTGATCAGACTGATCCCATGTCTAAAATTTGAATAAAATCTGATAATTCTGCATGAAAAACCCATTTACCTAAAGTAAAGGTGGGAATTAGTCTCCGTTCCGCCTCTTTATACTTATTCAATGAACTCCCAAGACTAATCGTGACGGTGCTTTTATCAGAATAATTCTATGGCTAAAATTTGTAGGAAACCTGATAAATCTGCATGAAAAACCCATTTATCAAAATTAAGGATGGGGAATTAACCACCCCCCCCGTTCCTCCTCTTTATACTTATCTAAAAAAATCCCAAAACTTATCATGGTGGTGCCCTCATAAGATTATCCTGTGTCTAAAATTTGAATAGAATTGATAAATCTGTATGAAAAACCAATTTGTCGAAATTAAAGGTGGGGAATTAGTCCCCGCCCCCCCTCTTTATATTTATCCAATGAACTCCCAAAATTAATCGGAGGTGCTCTCATCAGAATGATCCTATGTCAAAAATTTTAATGAAATCTGATAAATCTGCATGGAAAACCCATTTATCGAAATTAAGGGTGGGAAATTATTAGCCCCCGTTGCCCTTCATTACATTTATCCAATGAACACTTAATACTAATTACGGTGGCATCTCTTCAGATTGATCCTATACTTAAATTTTGAATGAAAACTGATAATTCTGCATGAAAAACCCATTTATATAAATTAAGGGGAGGGGCATTAGCCTCCGTTCCCCCTCTTATACTTATCAAATGAACTTCTAAAACTTATCAGGGAAGTGCTTTATCAGAATATACCTATATCTAAAATTTCAATTGGATCTTTTATCATAAGTTATCTCGTTACGCACGCACGTACTTATACATACAGAACGGGTGGGCACATGAGCTCTCAGACTTTGATAGCCTGTTAGCTAAAAAGTATTTTTTGGAATTGTTTTTCGAGCGATGTTTAATTACTAAATAACGAAATTTTTATTATTTTTTTTACGAACGCTCTATTGAGATTCCGCCGATTTCTTTTCATAAAAAAATATATATCGTCATGAGTAGAGCATTCTGTATTTTTTTAGCACTTTCCAAAAAAGTTAAAAAGTGGTTATGCATTCGGCTAGTCTGTCCGACTGTCCATTTGTCCACGCTCTGACTTTCGTAAATATACTCGGATTTTCATGCAATCGATAAAGCTTATTCACGGTTACCAAAGCATGTTTGGTATTGCATATGAAGTAATATGTACGATTAATGGTTCATTTAGAGGGACACTCAAAACAATTCGATTACATTATGGTAAATGGGGAGAAATTGTTTGGAGAGTATTTTAATGACATTACGCTATTTCCAATGTATTGAAATTGATATATATCACGGAATTTCACTATGATCACGTTAAAACAGAACATCCACGGCATTTTTTATTAATTTACAGGGACACACAAAAGAAATCCGTTATAGTACTGCTTTTGCGTAATAATTACTGGAGGGCATGTTTTAAAATTGAGTATTCAATTTTAAATTTAATTAGTTTTTTTTTTGCTTATTACTCTTTATACATAAATTCTACATACCTCATATACAGGGCTGCACAAAAGTATTCACATATCATTCTCCTTATTAGAGGAAATTGCTGAAGGGGAATTCTCAACTGTAATATTTCTCAAATGAGCTAAATTTTGGAATGCATGTCTCTACATCTTATACAGAGTTGCTAAAAATTCGAAAATTTTTCCGGCTGCACATGAGAATATCTGAAATTCGGTTTTGAAATGCATTATACATTTCTATAAGGTGAAATGAGACATAATATTTTACATTTTTTAGACAGTGCAATTTTGTTACATTTACCTGAATGTGTTGGAATGAACTTTATAATCTATGCTTAATGCAGAATTTTTTCTTGCTGGAAATAGAATGTGTATCACATAGCATCATATTGTTAATTTACAGGGGCACATAAAAGATCTCGGATACAAGGCTATATTTGAAGTATTGTCAATTAGGGATAATTGCTAAAAGTGTGTTTTCTGTTATAATATGCGTATGAATTTAACTAACATTTTGGTGTGGAAAATCTAAACTCTATCGACCATGTGCAGGACTACACATACAGACACACACGGGCATAAAAAAGGGCATGCATTACTGAGAATTAGTGAGAGTTGTTTGAAATTGTTTCTATAATTTAAGTTATGCACTTGCAAGATCAAATATCAAGCATTCGAATTTATATTTCTGTCCATTGGTGGAAATTGCTAAAAGTAAATTTTTAATTGTGGTATGCGTTTTCTAACTAAATAAAATTTTAGCATACTGTGACGAAAATATACATATCTGTAGATCATATACATTAGTTGCACAAAAGAATTGAAATACTTTTCTGGCTTTGTGCAATGCAATAATTGTTGAAATCTGGTTTTCAACGATTCGTTCTCATGTGTTGTGCGCTTTCTAAAATTTCTAAGTTTCTTCCTTATTTTACAAAGCTTTTTTGTTAAAGTATTCTGGAAGTGTGGGAATGTGTATTAGAGTCTAATGCTTGACGCTTGATTTTTTCTTCTTTCTTTCTTTCTTTCTTTTCTTTTCTTTCTTTTTTTCTTTTTTTCTTTTTTTTTCTTTCTTTTCTTTTCTTTTTTTTTTTTTTACTTTGGATTTTGCATTTGTAATTTTTCAATCTAGATGAGTGATTTTCAACCAGCGTGCCATGAAAGATCTCAGATACGCTGCGAAAATTTTTGTATAATATTCTGTAAAAATACTGAAAAACAAATAAAACTATATTTTTAATTAATTTTTCAATTATTTCTCAACAGTGAAATTACGCTTAAAATTATTGAATATTTCATATATTAAATATTCAACAAATAAAACATATCTGTTATTCTTACGTAACAATGTTATAATTAACGATTTACTTTTAAAATTTAGAGTAATAACATTGCATTTCTTGCAGGTTTATTTTGAAAATTAGCCAGAGCCAGGAGAGTAGTAAATCTATTCATTGTTGTGTAGTCATCCAAGGCTATATCTTACAGAAAGCTGCTGACTTTCCCCAACTTAGTTTATTAGTGAGAAATTGCAGACCCAAATATCGGCAGCTTAGAGTGTTGGGGCCCTTGGTTCGATTCCTGGCTCCGGCTAATTTTTCACTCAAGTTGGGTTTAATGTATTTATTGTATGTGTGTATGTATAATACAGTGGACTCTTTCTTTCTGAACACCAGGTATGTAATAGAGGATATATGCTCTAAGCAGAACATATTACACTCAAGGCAGAGGGTATACCCTACAGTGCGTATACTAAAGTATTCTTGAGAAACAGAGGGTACACGGTGTTTTTTTTTTAATCGAGAAGGTATACGGCGTATACTCCCGTATACCTTCCACTACATCCCTGCTGAACACTCTCTAATGTGAACACCCCGGTATTATGAACACATTCTGATGGTCCCAGCGGAACTCTGTATAGACTTAACAAAAGATGATACCCTGCATTCTGAACACTCTCTTATCTGAACACCCCACTATTATGAACGCTACTTTTGGTCCCCATTTCTCTCTACCTCTCTGTGAATTAAACATGTGTTTGCAATTTGAATTTGAATTCCCATCATAGAAATTCGGAGAAGCTTTTACGGAAGAATAAATAAGTTCAACGAACTCTATTAAAAAATAAAGTTAGAAAATCACTGCTAGATTTTCATGCACTTGAAGTTGCAATTTATTTAAATACTTTAGACAAAATCTTCAATTAAATGTTAGATCACCTGTTTTCAACTTGTTATAAGTTGCCTGCTGTAATATATACATTTTATTTATTTATTTAGATTTCCTCGTTTCTATGTTTTTTTTTTTTAATTCTATTTATTCGGTATGGTTTTTTGATAAAATCAATTGGTGAATATTGTCTACTTTTAATGGTATTATATCATCATCATCATCATCATCAACCGTTTTCGATCCACTGCTGGATGTAGGTCTCCCCCAGATTTTTCCAATGTTTTCTGTCTAATGCTTTCGTCATCCAATTTACACCAGCCACTTTTCTAATTTCGTCACTCCATCTTACTTGTGGTCGTCTTCTTGGTCGTTTTACATCTCTAGGATACCACTGTAGTATATTTGTGCTCCATCTATTGTCTTGTCTTCTTGCAATGTGTCCAGCCCATTTCCATTTTAGCTGCTTGATTCTTTCAAGGATGTCAAAAACTTTTGTTTGATTTCTTATCCAGGTTATCCTCTTTCTGTCTCTTCTAGTTTTGCCTAGCATACATCTTTCCATGCTTCTCTGTGCTGTTTGTAATCTTTGTATCATCCGTTTTGTTAGTGTCCATGTTTCTGCTCCGTAGGTTAATGCAGGTAAAATACATTGATTAAAAACTTTTCTTTTCAAACAAAGAGGCATATTACTCTTCAGAATAATACTGTTCTTCCCGAAAGCACTCCACCCATTTCTTATTCTTCTATTGATTTCATTCATGATACTATTATCTGATGATATTTCCTGTCCTAGGTACACATAACTTTGCACTTCTTTAATCTCAGTGTTCTTGTAGACAATTTTCTTTTTTGATGTAAATGAATTAAACATCACCTTAGTCTTTTCTAAATTTATTTTTAATCCCACATTGATGCTAGCTTCTGCAAGATCTTTTAGCATAATTTCCAATTCTTCAGGACTGTTACTGAAAATTACAATGTCGTCAGCGAAGCGGAGATGACTTAAAAATTCTCCATTTATTCTAATCCCTTTGTTTTCCCAATCCAGCTTCTTGAAGATATTTTCTAAGACAGCATTAAAAAGCTTGGGTGAAATGGTGTCTCCTTGTCTTACTCCTCTTTCGAGCTTGATCTTCGCTTTTCCTTTATCTAAACGGATGGTTGCTGTTGCTTTCTTGTAAATCTTCTTTATGATATTGATGTAAGGTTTGTCTATACCAATGTCCTCCAGAGAATCTACTACTGCTGATGTGTAGACGGAATCAAAAGCTTTTTCGTAATCAATAAAGGCAAGGCAGAGAGGTAAATTATATTCTTTATGCTTTTCTATGAGTTCCCTTACTGTTTGGATATGATCCATTGTGCTGAATCCACTTCGGAATCCTGCTTGTTCTCTAGGTTGAGCCGAGTCCAGAGCTGATTCAAGTCTTGTCGTTAAAACTTTGGTGAAAATTTTATAAATCACGGACAATAAGCTGATCGGACGGTAATTTTTAATGTTTTCCTTCTCTCCTTTCTTGTAAAGTAGTATCATCACAGCATTATTCCAATCTTCTGGTACATCTGAGTTTTTGAGACATTTGGAAAATAGTAAAGATAGCCTTTTTGCAAATTCTTCTCCTGCTTCTTTGATAAGGTCAATTGTAATTCCATCTTCTCCAGGGCATTTACCTTTTTTCATAAATCTAATAGCTTGTAAAACTTCATCTGTCATCACTGGGATTATCTCTTCAGTTTCTGTTAAGATTTCTCGTTGATCGTGTACGTTGATATCCCTCTGATCTTCACATTTATATAGATCATTATAGAATTTCTCAACAATGTGTACTATTTCGTTGCTGATTTTGGTGATTGTTCCATCTGCTCTCTTCAGTGCAAAAATGCCTTTTCTTCCAACACATAACTTGCGCTTAGCTGACTTTAAACTTTTGTTATCTTCCAGAACTTTTTTAACAAGGTCACAGTTAAATTTTCTGATATCTTCTGTAACGCATTTTCTTACTGTTTTACATAATTCAGCATATTCAACTCTTGATTTAGGATCATTTTTCTTCATTTTAAATTCTCTGCGTTTTTTCATTAATCTTCTTGTTTCTTCTGTTATTTTCTTTGTTTGTTTTACTTGTGCATCACCGGCTATCTTCTTAGCAATTTCTTGTAGAGTATTGGTTAGCTTCTTGTTCACTATTGTAACATCTTGCTCTTCTTCTAAAGTTGATTGAAGTACTTGGAAACGGTTTTGAAGTTCCAAATGAAATTCTTCTTTATGTTTCTGGAGGTTTATAATATCGATTGATTTCTTTGAGTGTAGCAAAAGCTTCATTCTTTCCACTTTAGTATTTAACAGCAGTTTGCATCTAACCAATCTGTGATCGCTTCCTGTATTGAAGTTATTGAGAACGCTGCAGTCCTGAATAAGATACTTTTTATTGGTCAAGATGTAGTCGATTTCACTTGTTGAGCCATTTGCACAACGCCATGTCCATTTTCTTTGTGTCTTTTTCTTGAAAAATGAATTCATGATATACATCTGTTCACATTCTGCAAACTCAATCAATCTGTTTGCTCTTTCATCTCGCATACCATATCCATGATTTCCTACAGATAATTCACCTTTCTTCTTCTCTCCAATTCTAGCATTCCAATCTCCCATTATTAATTTTATGTAGCAATTTCCCTTTTGATGCATTGAAGCTACTTCTTCATGAAAATCTTCAATTTCTTCATCAGAATAACTTATTGTTGGTGCATAAACTTGGGTAATTTGCAGCTTGTATCTTTTGGACACTTGTATTACTAATCTTGCAACTCTATCTGATGCACTATCATATTCTACAATGTGATTCTTCCACCTTTTATGAATCAGAAATCCTACACCACTTGTTCTTCCATCTTCTGTACCTCTGTAGTATAAAACATGTCCGCTGGAAAGATCAATCTTTTCTTCGCCTTTTCTTCTTACTTCACATAATCCTAAAATGTCCCAGTTGATCTTATCTAACTCTTCTTCAAGTTCCTGTAAACGGTTTTCAGAAGATAGGGATCGTCCATTGTACGTAGCCAAGGTCATCAACTTATGGCAGCCAAGCCGAGCCCGGTGATTCTTAGCACCCTCTGTCTTCATGTCTGTCTGATCGCTGCCGTAACCAGGAACATGCAGACTACCGGGAACTGAGGGCCGTGATTTGTTTTGTGAATTCATGGTAAAATAAGGGGGGGTTGTGGCCAAATCCCTCCACGCTGGCCAAGCGGGTTGGAGGAAGCCCATCCGCGTTCGTTCCCCTTGCACTAGACAAGAGTACTAACAGGCTGTACCGATGGAAGGTGCGGATTGGACATTAAGTCTCTGCTCCCAGTCGATTCCTTTAAGTCCTCCTAGAAGGCAATTAAAGGGTCTTCTCCTGGTTGATAAGCAGAGGCTATTAAACAGCCCAATGGTATTATATATATATATATATATATGATTTTTTTTTAAGAAAAAATAAAAAATTAGTTTTTGATTAGTTGGAGACAATTACAGTAAGTTAAAATATTTCGCTTTCATCTTACTTATTTCAAATAATAGTTTATATGAATTATTGTTAACCACAGCTCAAACATCATATTTTAAAGATTAATTTTGGAATTTTTGACTGATTTCATCGATTGATCAACTATAGGGAAAATGGATATTAATGAAACTATTTGTTTGTAATTTTGTTGCTATTTAATTTCAGCACATTTGATTTTCGACCATAATAAGATATTCATTAAGGATTGTAGCAATCATGATAGTTTACATCTTAAACTTAAAAGTAAGGAAATGTAATAAAAACCCCGTATCACCGATCTTATTTGATCAACTACTGGCTCAGTCACCCTACGCAGTAGTAATAGTAATGAATTTCGCAATCTCCCGCTATTTTGGACACCCCTATAATCCGAACATTTTTGGTCGCTCCCATGAGTGTTCGGAATAGAGAGAGTCCACTGTATTTGCATGTACCTTTATATTATTGAATAAGTTTTACAAACATTAGATTTATGGTATAAAAATTTTGAAGGATATATTCGTGCACCAACACAACTTCTCTTGCTTCAGATGTCTACCAATAGAGTTAATTATCACGTAAGAAAAAATAATATCGAAATTGTTTTGTATGTGAAACTATTTCTATATCCTTTGCTGAGAGGAATCTGTTTGTGTTGAAAAACTAAAAGAAATGTATTTCTTTCGTATATTTTTAATGGCCATGTAGTTTAAGTATGTCGTGGACTTTAATCTATGGATATAAGTGTGCCGTGGAAGTTTAATTTTGGACTCAATTGTGTCACAGAAGCTTATGTGTTTAAGTGTGCTTGATAAGAGAAGGGTTGAAAAACTTTGATCTAGACCTATAACTTTACATATGAATTTCATAGAGGGTCCCTTCTCTGTCTCTGCCGTGCGCCACTGATTACCTCTCACCAAATGCTTTTAAAGAAGAGGAGAAAAAATCGCTGTCTTCTATCTCTTGTGCTGTATTTATGTATGGACATGCAAGGTGTGTATGAATGGATATATGACGTCACTATCAAAAGGCGGGGTATTATTACAGTGAGGCCCTTATTGGTCACCTCAATGACTTCAGGGGGCAGGTAAAGGCTTATGATTCATGAGTGGAGAAATTGGAAATCCGGGATGTCTTCTGATTATTACTGTCCACGGTACACGGAGAGAAGGGGATCAGGAAGTTAGATTAGCCAGGGAGATAGAATAGGATATGGATGATGCAAACTAATTGGAGGCCAGAATTCGGGTGGGGAAGTAGACCTCTATGCCTCTATTTTTGGCAGTGAATTTTGATTGATCTCTGATCTGTTACAGGAGAATGCATTTCAACAGAATTGGAGTATGCATTTTTCAGCACTTACTGTATCTACCATTGAAAATTTTATGGTAAAAAAAGAAAACGAGAATTATAAAAAAAAGCTATTTTATCTGAGAGAAGTAAAAAAAAAAAAAAGAAAACATGTACTTTAATATATTGCTAAATATTTCAGCAAAAGTTTTGAACTTTATTATTTGGAGACATAAGTGACAGAAAAAAAATAATGTACAAAATAATGTGACAATAGCTACTGTAAAAGTAAAACATTTATTTGAGAATTGTTAACATAAATATATATATATATGTATGTATATATATATATATACTGCTATGCTAGAGGTTTATCCATCTTACCCTGTAAATGAATGATAAATTACATGCCTTCCAGATTTTACAGTAAGCACTTGTAATATAGATTAGTGATATATATAAGTTTCAGTATGCTTAAAGTAGTTCAACTTCTTTAAAATACACTGGAAACGATTTTTCCACATGTTCCCCTCAATGTAACGAAATTATTTTGAGTGTTAATGTAAATGAACAGCAAATGTTACACACTTCATTTTCAAAAGCGTACATACCAAAAATGCCTCAATTATTTTGCACTTAATTTTAAATTTTAATAAAAAAAAATTTAAATGCCTGCCATTTTCAAACAAGATGGCGGATGATGCTTTTCAAGAAATTTGGTCGAGACATTATTATGAAATACACTAAGTTTAATTCAAATCGGCTCATAAATACGGCAGTTACAACACGACAAAGCTCATATATATATATATATATATATATATATATATATATATATATGATCCGTGTGTTTTCTCCCCCCTTATTTCCAACAATACCAAATTTTCTATCATTCCTTCTGTCTCACATTGTGCAAGATTTTATACTCTCCCAAAAGTACACAAACAAGGCATTCCATTCAGACCGATTGTTTCTAACATCGGTACAGCTTCCTATAAATTAGCAAAATATCTTACCTCTATTTTCTCCCCTTTACTCTCTAACAATATTCATACTTGCAGGAACTCTTATGAGTTTGTCAATAAACTTCGTAATTTCAATAGCGCACAAAACACTAAAATGGTTTCTTTTGATGTTAAATCCTTGTTTACCAATGTTCCAGTTCAAGGTGCTCTGAAGTGTCTTGAATCGCGTTTGCGGGAATTTCATTATACAAACTTCGAAATTGATGAACTGATCCACCTTACTAGCATTTGTCTCTCGCAAAACACATTTATTTTCAATGGTAACTTTTATCGAATGACTGATGGTTTATCCATGGGCTCCCCCCTCAGTCCTATCCTTAGCGACTTTTACATGCATTATTTCGAATTAAAACTTTTCAAAAAACTTACTTTTCCATTTTATATCCGTTACGTAGATGACTGTTTTGTGTTGCTGGACTCTGATATACTTGATCTTACTAATATTCTTACAGTTATGAACTCAATAGATGACCATATTCAATTTACCTACGAATTTGAGAATAACAATCAGTTACCTTTCCTGGATGTTTTGGTTTCCCGCGAAAATAACCTTTTTCACACAACTGTCTATCGTAAACCATTCGCTGCATCTTTGTACCCCCCCCCCATCACCTTTCATTTCACCCCCCTAATCAGAAATTAGCTGCCTTTAACACTTATGTACACCGGGCCTTAAATATTTGCTCCTCTGATAGTTTACTTAAAGCAGAATTAAACCATATCAAATCCATTGCCATTGATCGGGGTTTCCCAATTAAAATCGTTGATTCCATTCATAACAAATTAATAAAAAAACGTACTCCTTCGAACTTCAACTCAGACCGCAATGTTAATTTAATTACTCTTCCATATTTTTCAAAAATCAGTCATCAAATTTCCAAAATTTTGTCAAAATTTGATTTTAAAATAACCTTTACTCCTTTCAATAAAATTAAATTCTCTAATCTCAAAGATCCAATAGATGATTTTTCACATTGGGGTATTTATAAGATTTCTTGCGAATGCGATAAAATGTACATCGGTCAGACGAAGCGTACCTTAAAAAAGCGTGTAGGAGAGCACAGTGCTAACGTTAGAAATTGTGAAATAAAACGTTCCGCTATCGCCAGCCATTGCTGGTCCAATAGTCATAACTTTAAATTTTCCGAAGCCTCAATAATACAATATTGTTCATCTGCTTATGATTTAGACTTTTGGGAAGCTTATCATATATGGAAAAATTCTAATAATTTAGTTAATGACATGTCCAGTACTCCAAGATTTTCTGATGTCTGGTTTCCATTCCTGTAATTTCCCTCCCCCTCCCCCTCCTGTTCTCTTTGATTTGGACTCGTCCAGTAAGATGTGACATATGATTGGTCTCCTCAGGGTGCGCGTGCCAGCTTATTTTTACTGTCGCTTTGCGACGTTTCCTAGTCAGTTCGCCTTAGCGGCGAGCTCAGTTACACGACTTATTTTATTTTGCGATGTGACTTTCTTTTACATTTTACACTTTTAGCACTGATGATGGGACTTAAGAAGTCCCGAAACATGTATGCTTTTAACATCTTTTATTTTATAATATTTGTGCTCTTGAACGTTGTTTATTTATTTAGTTATATATTTATATGTTTAGGTGCGTTCGTAATTATGTAAATACGTTGCATTTATACTCGTTGTGCAGTTCGTCCGCATAAAATAGAGCAAAAACTACCCAACCGAATCGTTCGAAATTTAAAATATTAATATATAATTGTTGTATAATTTTGTCAAGTCGTTTCAGATTTTATGAAAATAGGATGTATAGTTTAATGACAGGGATAATCAAAAATATTCAGTTACATTACGCCTTATGAAAAAGAATAGGTTCAAGTGCATTTCACTGATATTGCTCTCTTAAAACCTCAGCCACAAAATAACTCAAGTTGAGCCGAAATCCATTCATCTCACAATTTGAAAGTCAACATTTCCTAAAGAGTTCATATAACTCGAGTGAACGAGCTACTTTGAAGCCATTTAAATCAAGACAACTAATTAAAAAAAGCAATTTAAATCATAAGTAAAACGTAAACTATATATATATATATATATATATATATATATAATACTAAAACACTATACTAAAATAGTAAAACACTCTATCTCTGTTTGTTTAGGGGATAGAGCATTTACAGATACACAGACAGACGGGCGGTAATTTTTTTTTCTAAAAATATGTATTTCGGAATCTCAACTGTCTCAAACGTAAATCCGTCATTTTTTTTCTTCCGATTTTAAAAACGATTGCAAGATTTACTCTATACTACGTATGATGGATAAGTAAAATGAGTCAAACTCAGGAGCTTGAACTCATTGAATGAACTCTTGCAGAACACTGATCCCTGTCATTGACCATGCGGACTTCAAAGGGTTAAATAGTAAATCAATATGCATCATACACGCAAATATTTTACACAATAACTAATTCAGCAATGTCCTTCTAAATCTTTTAATATATTAATTGCTTTTATTATATTTAAATTATAACTACAATGTACAATTAAATATGATTAGAGTTAATTTCCAAATATTTATTTAACAGAAGTTTTATTTACCTATCACACCCTAATATTCACAATTATTTGCTTATCAACAATTCTTAAGTAATAGGTATTCATCTCTATCATTCTTTATGAACATCCCACGTACAATTATTCCCTCTCTTTGAAATCTAATTTAGATTCATATCATTTATTCTAGTTTTGTTCTCTCGTAAAAGTCCCAAATAACACGTTTCAAATGATTTCAGAGAACGAAGGCTGGATTATAAGTATAAATTTATTAATTTCATTAGTATTTTATTTTCATATTAAGTTGGCGTTGTTTCAAGGAGAAAAGGTGAAAATATTTTTAAAGGGAACCCAAAACTCCCGCACCCTTAATTATGTTTAAGAACATAAGTAATTAAGGAAGATAAAAGAGGAACGGTTGTGCAATTGAAGGACAGCCAATTATGGATGTAATAGAGCTTTGTTGAGAATAATTGAAATACTGGTAGCGTTTATTAACGTGGTTTATGCATGGAATTTTTGAATGAATGAAAAGCATTTTAAATACTCCAAAAGGGTGTTGAGTGCTTCAACCTACTGAAAACGAAATTATAAGGCATTTTGTTAAAAAAAAAAAAAAAAAAAAAAAAAAAAAAAAAAAAAAAATGTAGGTGAAAGTTTCAATGAATAAAATTAAAAACATACAATACTCATTGTATGATTTAATTGTAATATAAAAACATATATATTTTATGAAGAAATAAACACAGTCATATTAAATGTATTTTTTTATTATTTTTGCCAAAGAAAAATTCATAAATATATAAAAAATTATAAATTTCTTTAATCAATCTAAATTTCTTTATAAATTTATAATTTTATAACGAAAAATTTATTGTAATACAAACCTGTATATTTTATGAAGAAATAAACATAAAGTAAATTTTCTTAATAAAAAAATATAAATTTCTCTAATTAATATAAATTTCTTTATTAAATTTATAATTTTATAACGAAAAATTTATTGTAATCTAAACTTATATATTTTATGAAGAAATAAACATAAAGTAAATTTTTTTGTTATTTTTGCCAACAAAAATATTTAAAAAATGCACAAAAGTAAAACTTTTACGTATCTTACAATTAAAAAATAAGCTTTACTCATCATCAAATGTGAAATAAATGAGAAAAAAAATAATATGTTTAATAATTTTAGCGCAGTTTTTCATTATATCTATGCTGTATTATAATTTACGGAATTACATACTCTCATATGCAATTACACAAATATACATGTGTACATTTAAATTATTTTTCCGTGGACGTTTGAATGTAGCGATCTGTAAAGATTCAGTAGAACCTTCTGTGGAGACATTCTAATTTTCCTAAAACATCTTTAAAATACATTCTCTAAATGTATTTGAAAATATTATGCGATTCATCTTTAAACTATTTATTAATTTCTTTATCAAATTTTGATTTTAAATAGCACTGTATAAAGAAAATAATCATTAATTATTGATGATCCAATTTTGATAAGTCAATTTCAATATAAGTAAATGTAAGAGATGTCTGTGAAATATATTTATTTATTCATGAAAAATCTTTTCTTAAATATATCATACCGAAGAAATTTTATAAGTAAATAACAATTTCTGTTTCTTTTTGTTATTAGGATTTCGTTCATCTCACGAAGCCCTAATCGTCTCAGACCTCTGTCTGTCCATCCGTCCCAGTTTCTGTACACAAAAACTGCATAAATCTGAGGTTTCAAATTTTGTGTACTTACAGCCGAATACCTCGTGTCACACGACAAATCATAAAATTTCGAAAAAGTCTGTTATTTTAATTAAATTATTTTTCCAAAATCATCCGTTTAAATTTCAAAAGAGAATTTAATTTCCATGTTTTGCGTGTCGACATCATGGCTCGGAGGTAAAGCATCTCGCTAGTAAACAAAGGTGTTCTCAGTTCATTCCCCGATGCTGGAACTTGAAATTTTCATCCTAAGATGGATTTAATAAGAAGAAATTTCGTATTTTTGGGCCAGTTTAACTATTTATATTATTAGGTTTCGTTCAACCGACATTCATAATATTTTTTGAAATTCAATTTACTTTCTGTTTTAATAACTTTTGCTATTTATTTATAATTTAGCATTTTAAATCTAATTTCAAATATTTTTTTTTTCGCTTTTAGAAATTTAAAATTTTACATATACCTCCTCGAATTTTTTTTTTTTTTTAATTTCGGTTAAAAAAAAAAAATTAGAATTTTAGATTTTATTTAAAAAATTTGATTTGAACATTTTTAATTGAATTAAAATAAATAACCTCTTTTTATAATTATTTTAAATTAAATTTATTGGTGATATTATCTATCTAAGAATTTAATAATTATAAATTAACAATTTGGATTTATTAAATAAAAAATAAGTTGAATTTAAGGGATAAATTTTGAAATAAATATTAAACGTAACCCTCTGTGTGATCTGCAATCACTCTTACCCACTTGTATTAAGAATGCAGTGGTTAAAAGTCATAAAACACGAACGGTTGGAAAATAAGCATACCACTTGGGAATTTAATAGACAGAGCACGATTAAGGTTGCAGAGGGCCTAGGGCCCGGTACCTTTCGGAGCCCTTCACACCAAAATATTAGCCTGATCCCCCCCTTCACGGGAGTATTTGAAAGGTGTCATTAGATTACCATACGACTGCCAAGTTAACCAAATTCTTTTTTAATTTCTGAGAAAATAATTGCAGGAAATGTAGTATAAAGACATTTTTTATAAAATTTGGGCCCAAGGCCAATGCCTAATTTGCCTGTGCAGTAATCAGGCCCTGATTATGGTGCTTTGTTGAACATAATGAAAATACTATAGTCTTTCCATAATAGTAATATATAATACTATAGTATACCGCTAGCATATACTAGCAGTTACGGAGATGTGATTTTGAATAAAAATTTTGAGTGGAGCAGTGTTTTAAATTGCTTGAAAAATATTTAACGCATGAGCCCACAGTAAGCGTAATTTTTATGTATTTTATATATAAAAGAAAAGGATTTTTTTATAGTTAAATTTTATCTATGATTGTTCCATTATGAGCAATTACTGTAACTATTTTTATTTTATTATTATAGCTATTATTCCCATCACTATTTCTAAACATCAAAAATCTAACAAATATTATCATCTGAAAATAGTGGTTGACAAGATAAAAAAATAAGCGGCATTGTGGCAGACCTGCTTCGTGCCAAGTAAATGAATAAGAAAGTATAATATTTAACAATTCTAAAACTTTTAATACATATTTTTTTTTTCTGCTATAAGAAATTTGCTATCATATCTGTTAGAAAAAATATACCTAACAATACTTTGCGCGAGTTTAAACATTCTTCAATCAATTCATATACATATGAATTTAAACATTATTCAGTCTCAATGCATTCAGGTAAGCAAATAATAAATGAATATTGTCTTACCTTTTATAGATTCATTAGTTCCGGGAAGTCAATAGAATTTAACTCTTTAACTAACGACGGTACTTATAAGTATCATTAAATTACGTATTATAAAATTCTTTTAATACGTCAGTAGTATAGTAATGGGGGTTCCATGCCACCCGGTGCACGGTGCTGACCTCTGCATGGTGCTTGAAGGTCATCCGGTGTTCGAGCTGTAAGAGGGGGGTGGGGTGAAGGTCATCGGGCGTCACGCAAGGTTAAGATGACGTCATCTTATAGGATGAGTGTGTTTTAGATAAGAATTTTTTTTTTTTTTAATTTTAAGCGGGAATTTTAGGGAGTTAGAATTTTTTTCGGCGTACTATAGTATGAGGGTGTTATTTAAATTTTAATGCGGGGACTTTAAAATTTTCGGCGTGTTACAGTACGTGAGGTATGTTTTTCGATTAAATTTTGCTGTTGTTCATTTAAAAAGGTAATTAAAAAGTAATTAAAAATAAGGAATGAAGCAACTTTTTTTTTTTTCCAATGTGCTCTTACATGCTGAGTTAAGCGAGTATTTTGGGGGAAATTATTATTTTTGAGTACTAATACACGAAGGATATTTATTTATTTATTTATTTTTTTAAATTTTAATGCGGGGACTTTTAAAAATTTTAGGTGCACTTTAGTTTTAGATAAGAATTTTTTTTTAATCTTAAGCGGAAATTTTAGGGAGTAAGAATTTTTTCTTTTTTTTTTTTTTCACACTGTCCTGATTCGAGGACATTTGATTTTAAGCGGGAGATGATTATTATTTTTTGTACGCATGTACAAGAGGTATTTATTTATTTATTTTATTTATTAAAATTATTTATTTATTTAAGTGATTTTTGAGTGAATTTTGTGAAGATAAAAATTTTTTGGGAATCATTTTTTGAGATTTAATTTTTTTTTAAGTGTTGAATCGGTGTTAGGATATTTTAGAAAGACTCCCAGGCAGGGCACTTATTCAAACTTAATTTTTGTGATGAGATGTATTCGCGCGCGTCGACCTAACTACTTGGAATATGTGATTTTCCTCGAATCATGTGTGAATAACTGTTAGATTTCCTAAGAAAGATCTCAATAACCTTAATCCCTGTCTGCCATCATAAATAACATATGCTGGTAATGGGAATTTGGGAATAACAATTTTGAATATTTATTTAATGAAGGAACTTTAAAATTATTTCGAGTGTTATTTATAGTCAACTATGTTATACACTTGATATTTTAAAATAATTAAAAAATAACTTTAAAATTTGAATGAAAAAAATATGTTTTAAAATGGGATTTTACGTACTAACATTTATTCGCGCTCGTTGACCTAACCGTTCGGAATCTGTGATTTTCCTCGAATCATGTGTGAATAACTGTCAGATTTCCTTAGAAAGGCCTGAATAAGCTTCAACCGTCATTAATAACGTATGTCTGTAACGGGAATTTGAACTTAATTTTTTTTTTTTTTAATATTCATTTTAATGAGGTGACTTCGAAAACAATTTGTAGAACTTTTGTGTGATAATAATTTTTATTGGGAAACTTAAAAGAATCTTGTGATTTTTTGGGAACTAATTTTTAATTGTTGAATCAATCTGTATTCGCATTTCTTTTGTGTGAGATTGTATAAATGTTGATGAAAACTATTTCTATTCCAATTAAAGAAATTTAATAATAAAAATAATAAAGTGTACCTCACCAGACACCCCTTTTTCAAAATTCATGCATATTTTTAAACATAACAATGTGTTTAATATAAGTAATTTTTGTGTGTCCTTTCCTTTCTGAAAGTGTAAGCGATTTTTAACATAAATATCTTTTGACATGTGTAATTTTTCCCTGGCAGAACAATTTTCAAATAAATAAATTTTAATATTAATAGAATTTTTGACTTGCCGAAGAAAAAAAAAAAAAAAAAAGGAACTTATTTTTAATGTTTTAATACTTGTCGGTTAAAAAAAAAAAATAAATAAATAAACTATATTTATTATCGAAATGAATTCATCTTCATTATTTAAAAAAAAAAAAAAAAAAAAAACATATAATATTTATAACCAGTAACGCGGTACTTTTTCAAACCCTGTTAATGAGATTTTATTTAACATTGTATTTTATCTTCAGATCAAAATAATTTGTGAAAATTGCTTTTAAATATTTTTAAAACTGTATTGAAAATAATATTTTACATACCTTAACATCAATGAAATCCGAATCGATCAAGAGTTTAATAATTAGTTTCTCAAAAAAGTTCGTTCTAGTATGTGTGTGTGTAAACATAGATGAATCATTCTTATCTGCTTATCTGATAGCGTTTTCCGGAAAGGGTTGAATCTCTGAATCATAGTTAATAGGAACTGGGGTTCATGTGTTATCTTAATTAATCTTAATGAGTACTATGTCTAATTAAAATTATTTGACTTGAAATAAAATAAGGTTTTTTGAGTAATATCTTTTGAAAATTTAAGATATAATTATTTAAATCAAATTAGAGGCTTTTTTTTTTTTTTTTTTTCTCATCGATTTATTTTAAATAAAACTAAAATATTTATTTATTATTTTTTTTTTATACTTTGTTAGCAAAATAAAGAGTGTAATACATTCATTTCGGATTTAACTATTTGAAAATTTAAACTAACCTATGATTAAAATGATTACATAAGGTTGAGTATGTGATCTTTTAAATGAAATCTAGTTAAAAACGGAACACGCATTCATATAAAACTTTAAATACTTACGCTTTTTGTGTATAATATAATGTATGTTTTAAATATTAAATGAAAAATATCAATTAACAATAAATGAAAAACATTAACATTAATAAAATATTAATTAAACATTGCATGGATTAAAAACTTAATATTAATATGGGAATACACATCCGTACAAAACTTTAAGCATTTATGCTTTGGTGTATAATGTAATGTATGTATTAAATATTAAATGAAAAATAGGAATTAACAATAAATTAAAGTTATTAATTAACGATAATTAAATATTAATTAAACATTGTGTTGATTAAAATATGAATTAAAAACTTAATGAAAAATATTAATTTCTCATGTAATTAAAATAACACTTTATAAATTAATGAATTATTAATAAATGAAAAATGTTCATTCGAAACAACTTGAGAAATACTCATTTGTAATGAAATAAGAAAATAGCAATAAATAAAATATTAATTAAAAATTGAATGAAAATTATGCATTGAAAAAAAATATATATATAAAAATCAAATATTCTCACCTAAAAATTTCTCCCATCAGGACTCCAGTTGCAACCTTCCTCGTTGCATGCTTCTTGAAAACTGAGTGATAACACATAGACCTTATCTTTCATACCGTGATAACCTCGACCATTGATAATTTTGTACTTGCGCGCCCTCTAACTGAATATACTGCGTGCGAGACGAGGCGTATTCATCATTCTGTATGCTGCTGTCAACGTGCAATGACGTAGATTAGTGTCTGAATCGTTTTAGGTTAATATTTCTATTTTTAATAGTTAGTGCATAATGGAACCAATACAAAATTCTTCTGAGTTAATTGAGCTTATGAATCAACACCCATCCCCTGGATTAAAGGATCAAGACATGGAATTCTCATCGTCACCTGTTTCGAAGGATGTGAATCCCTCATCGTCACTTGTTTCGAAGGATGTGAATCCCTTATCGTCACCTGTTTCGAAGGATGTGAATCCCTCATCGTCACCTGTTTCGAAGGATGTGAATCCCCCATCGTCACCTGTTTCGAAGAATGGGAATCCCTATTCATCTGATCTGCGACAGTTACCTTTTGTATGTTCAACTTGTAACCGTGCCTTTTCTCAAAAGTTTATGTTAAACAGGCATGAAAAATCTCATTATATCAAATAATTATTAATTAATTAAGTAATATAATTATATTAATTAATTAATTAATAATTAATTGAATGAATAATTTGTAAGTAAATAATTAAAGAAAGATTAATTAAATGTTGATTATTAATTATTAAGAAAACAAAGCACTGATCACGTGATGCATGTCACGTGACCAGTTGACGACACGGATGACATCACAGATCTTTTGATATGCTTATCTGATAACATTTTCTGATAAGGACTTTGAATATTTCATTTCTTCCTAAAAACTTGGCTGAGGTGGACGCATTTTCCTAATGGTGTTGAAATAGGTGAGAATAGAATGTTAATTGTGTATACATTATGAATTGTTTTTAATATATATGCATGAAAATTATTTTTTTCCCCAAAATTTTAGTATATCTTGAAAACAATAATTTGAATGAGTGATATGGGAAAAATAGAATTAAAAGTTTTGCAGGAACATCTCATAACATCTTGTTAAACTGTTTTTGTGTAAAGTATAAATTTTTATGAATGAATATTTTTACCCAATGAAACAAAGAAACGTTAAGAACTACTAACATAGGAAATTATTTTAAAAATCTAAGAACTTAATTAAAGTTTTTTTTTTTTTCATATCATATGATGTGATATAAAAGCGAAAATAATATCGATAAAAGACCAACGGAATTATTCGCATATTTATAAACTTTAATATTAAAGGATTTTTAAGAGGTGTTTTATAAAGCCATGCTGGGACATAACCAAACAGGTTGAATATCATATAAGACTTATGAATATTACTAAGTTGGAATAGTGATAACCTGCTTTGCCAAGTTAATTTTTCAAGTTAGTTTAATAATGTCACTTACAAGTAAGAATTTTTATTAAAATAATCATTTAAAACCCTGTTGCTTTCAAAAGATATTTGGTAAAATGTTAGTAAAATACTAAGAAAAGTGTGATGACCTTGTCTGTTAACATTAAATTTGTGTATTAAATGAATTTTCCAAGTTTTACTCAACACATGAGAAGGTTTCATTTAAATAAGGAATGTTTTATTACATAAGTCGTTGTTTTTTCGATTACAAAATGATGAGTCTTACATCTTAAAAATTTTGTTCATATGTCGATAAAAACTTTTTGGTTACTAGGGTAAACAAATAGCTGGTTGTTAGGATAGATAAATAGTTGATTATAGAAAAAGGATGGGTGGTTGGTTGATTAAAACTTATCAATGAGGTGAAATTGAAGGGGGGGGGTATGTAATAACTTAACAATTAAAACTGAAAACCTAACTCACATAATAATTGATTGGGAAAACAGTTGAAAGGTTGGTTGGTTGATTAAATCTTATCAGTGAGGTGTAATTGAAGGGGGAATCTTATAACTTAACACTTAAAACAGAAAACCTAACTCATTAAATGATTATGGCTATTAAAATTCGTCGATTGCTAAATATTAGTGAAACATTTTAAAAATATTTTGTGAAGTTTTACAAATTATTTTAACAATTTGTTCAAACCTTTAACATGAACTTATATTTTTGATATAATTAACTTAAAAAATAATAATAATTATTATTATTTTTTTTAATGACACTAAAATCATTACCAAATAATCACACTATCTCTGTTAAACTAATATATAAAAGATTCTAACTAAGCAAGTGTTTGAAAATTTAAGCATAAGTAGTGATTCATAAGAATTGTACATTTCTATCTTACTGGTTAGGTGACTCATAAAATCTCAAAGTAATCCTAAATATATGTGATTTTTTTTTCTTTTCTTCATGATTATTATATGTTCAGTCACAATAAAAATTATTTTTACATGTGCGAAGTAACCACTTTCGATGATCTTTCTTACTTTTTAGTTACTAGATTATGGATCTTAATTCCCCAAGGTTTAGCCTCACGAGTTAAAAATGAGAAGTATGATTGAATGTCTTTGGGTTCGAAACATGTGTGTAATTCTAATGACATATGCAAAAAATTTAAATGAATCTAAAAATATCAGCTGTAAAGGAGTTGACCGCTTTCTTATCTTGAAGGTTATAAGCTTTTCCAGGATGAATGTAATCACGTCAATTTCATGATCTTTGAATGTTCCCAATTTGTTCATGAGGTGGTGTGCGTCATAATTTTTCAAACTGATGAAAAACTTTGGTTATAATAAAGTAATCTGTTAATGATTTCGAAAAAAAAAAGAAAGAAAAAACACACTGTTTTTTTTTTTTAAATCACATATCATTTATTAATCGTTTTCAGTAGCAGTTACAAAAATCATACAGCAAACAAATATGTTATACAATACAATATTTAGCTTATGTCACTTCTATGTAAAAAATTTGTTCCAATATCCAACCGGAACCCAGGGTAGTGAACTTCTCGAAGGAATTCATAATTTTTGCAAAGGCCTCCTCCATATGCAAAGATAAATGTTGATTTGTCAAATCCAGTACAGTTTTAGACTTAAAAAAGGGTGTCGCAGTCTCATGCTCACCATCGCTAGATTCACGACTCACGAGAACTTGTACAGTTGCATACCATTTCATCGATTTTTTCTCTTCGATTTGATAATGTAATTCGTTCGAAACATCAGATCGAACACTTTCAAAAAATGTGTGAAAGTCTTTGTCGTTCTCTTCATTTGAATAGATCATAGTTTGAGTACACAACGAACCAAGAGCATTAAGTCTTTGAAAATGTTTCACCTTTTCATACAACTCATCTTTTAAAGAGGATGAATGAACGGGTTTGTTTGAAAGCTGATGCGAATTACGCACATGAAGATGTAAGACTCATCATTTTGTAATCGAAAAAACAACGACTTATGTAATAAAACATTCCTTATTTAAATGAAACCTTCTCATGTGTTGAGTAAAACTTGGAAAATTCATTTAATACACAAATTTAATGTTAACAGACAAGGTCATCACACTTTTCTTAGTATTTTACTAACATTTTACCAAATATCTTTTGAAAGCAACAGGGTTTTAAATGATTATTTTAATAAAAATTCTTACTTGTAAGTGACATTATTAAACTAACTTGAAAAATTAACTTGGCAAAGCAGGTTATCACTATTCCAACTTAGTAATATTCATAAGTCTTATATGATATTCAACCTGTTTGGTTATGTCCCAGCATGGCTTTATAAAACACCTCTTAAAAATCCTTTAATATTAAAGTTTATAAATATGCGAATAATTCCGTTGGTCTTTTATCGATATTATTTTCGCTTTTATATCACATCATATGATATGAAAAAAAAAAAAACTTTAATTAAGTTCTTAGATTTTTAAAATAATTTCCTATGTTAGTAGTTCTTAACGTTTCTTTGTTTCATTGGGTAAAAATATTCATTCATAAAAATTTATACTTTACACAAAAACAGTTTAACAAGATGTTATGAGATGTTCCTGCAAAACTTTTAATTCTATTTTTCCCATATCACTCATTCAAATTATTGTTTTCAAGATATACTAAAATTTTGGGGAAAAAAATAATTTTCATGCATATATATTAAAAACAATTCATAATGTATACACAATTAACATTCTATTCTCACCTATTTCAACACCATTAGGAAAATGCGTCCACCTCAGCCAAGTTTTTAGGAAGAAATGAAATATTCAAAGTCCTTATCAGAAAATGTTATCAGATAAGCATATCAAAAGATCTGTGATGTCATCCGTGTCGTCAACTGGTCACGTGACATGCATCACGTGATCAGTGCTTTGTTTTCTTAATAATTAATAATCAACATTTAATTAATCTTTCTTTAATTATTTACTTACAAATTATTCATTCAATTAATTATTAATTAATTAATTAATATAATTATATTACTTAATTAATTAATAATTATTTGATATAATGAGATTTTTCATGCCTGTTTAACATAAACTTTTGAGAAAAGGCACGGTTACAAGTTGAACATACAAAAGGTAACTGTCGCAGATCAGATGAATAGGGATTCCCATTCTTCGAAACAGGTGACGATGGGGGATTCACATCCTTCGAAACAGGTGACGATGAGGGATTCACATCCTTCGAAACAGGTGACGATAAGGGATTCACATCCTTCGAAACAAGTGACGATGAGGGATTCACATCCTTCGAAACAGGTGACGATGAGAATTCCATGTCTTGATCCTTTAATCCAGGGGATGGGTGTTGATTCATAAGCTCAATTAACTCAGAAGAATTTTGTATTGGTTCCATTATGCACTAACTATTAAAAATAGAAATATTAACCTAAAACGATTCAGACACTAATCTACGTCATTGCACGTTGACAGCAGCATACAGAATGATGAATACGCCTCGTCTCGCACGCAGTATATTCAGTTAGAGGGCGCGCAAGTACAAAATTATCAATGGTCGAGGTTATCACGGTATGAAAGATAAGGTCTATGTGTTATCACTCAGTTTTCAAGAAGCATGCAACGAGGAAGGTTGCAACTGGAGTCCTGATGGGAGAAATTTTTAGGTGAGAATATTTGATTTTTATATATATATTTTTTTTCAATGCATAATTTTCATTCAATTTTTAATTAATATTTTATTTATTGCTATTTTCTTATTTCATTACAAATGAGTATTTCTCAAGTTGTTTCGAATGAACATTTTTCATTTATTAATAATTCATTAATTTATAAAGTGTTATTTTAATTACATGAGAAATTAATATTTTTCATTAAGTTTTTAATTCATATTTTAATCAACACAATGTTTAATTAATATTTAATTATCGTTAATTAATAACTTTAATTTATTGTTAATTCCTATTTTTCATTTAATATTTAATACATACATTACATTATACACCAAAGCATAAATGCTTAAAGTTTTGTACG
Organism: Maratus speculifer; assembly: GCA_964019185.1. Lineage (NCBI taxonomy): Eukaryota > Metazoa > Arthropoda > Arachnida > Araneae > Salticidae > Maratus > Maratus speculifer. The sequence continues at coordinate 362,990,715 of OZ025292.1, forward strand.
GATGTGTATTCCCATATTAATATTAAGTTTTTAATCCATGCAATGTTTAATTAATATTTTATTAATGTTAATGTTTTTCATTTATTGTTAATTGATATTTTTCATTTAATATTTAAAACATACATTATATTATACACAAAAAGCGTAAGTATTTAAAGTTTTATATGAATGCGTGTTCCGTTTTTAACTAGATTTCATTTAAAAGATCACATACTCAACCTTATGTAATCATTTTAATCATAGGTTAGTTTAAATTTTCAAATAGTTAAATCCGAAATGAATGTATTACACTCTTTATTTTGCTAACAAAGTATAAAAAAAAATAATAAATAAATATTTTAGTTTTATTTAAAATAAATCGATGAGAAAAAAAAAAAAAAAAAAAGCCTCTAATTTGATTTAAATAATTATATCTTAAATTTTCAAAAGATATTACTCAAAAAACCTTATTTTATTTCAAGTCAAATAATTTTAATTAGACATAGTACTCATTAAGATTAATTAAGATAACACATGAACCCCAGTTCCTATTAACTATGATTCAGAGATTCAACCCTTTCCGGAAAACGCTATCAGATAAGCAGATAAGAATGATTCATCTATGTTTACACACACACATACTAGAACGAACTTTTTTGAGAAACTAATTATTAAACTCTTGATCGATTCGGATTTCATTGATGTTAAGGTATGTAAAATATTATTTTCAATACAGTTTTAAAAATATTTAAAAGCAATTTTCACAAATTATTTTGATCTGAAGATAAAATACAATGTTAAATAAAATCTCATTAACAGGGTTTGAAAAAGTACCGCGTTACTGGTTATAAATATTATATGTTTTTTTTTTTTTTTTTAAATAATGAAGATGAATTCATTTCGATAATAAATATAGTTTATTTATTTATTTATTTTTTTTTTTAACCGACAAGTATTAAAACATTAAAAATAAGTTCCTTTTTTTTTTTTTTTTCTTCGGCAAGTCAAAAATTCTATTAATATTAAAATTTATTTATTTGAAAATTGTTCTGCCAGGGAAAAATTACACATGTCAAAAGATATTTATGTTAAAAATCGCTTACACTTTCAGAAAGGAAAGGACACACAAAAATTACTTATATTAAACACATTGTTATGTTTAAAAATATGCATGAATTTTGAAAAAGGGGTGTCTGGTGAGGTACACTTTATTATTTTTATTATTAAATTTCTTTAATTGGAATAGAAATAGTTTTCATCAACATTTATACAATCTCACACAAAAGAAATGCGAATACAGATTGATTCAACAATTAAAAATTAGTTCCCAAAAAATCACAAGATTCTTTTAAGTTTCCCAATAAAAATTATTATCACACAAAAGTTCTACAAATTGTTTTCGAAGTCACCTCATTAAAATGAATATTTAAAAAAAAAAAATTAAGTTCAAATTCCCGTTACAGACATGCGTTATTAATGACGGTTGAAGCTTATTCAGGCCTTTCTAAGGAAATCTGACAGTTATTCACACATGATTCGAGGAAAATCACAGATTCCGAACGGTTAGGTCAACGAGCGCGAATAAATGTTAGTACGTAAAATCCCATTTTAAAACATATTTTTTTCATTCAAATTTTAAAGTTATTTTTTAATTATTTTAAAATATCAAGTGTATAACATAGTTGACTATAAATAACACTCGAAATAATTTTAAAGTTCCTTCATTAAATAAATATTCAAAATTGTTATTCCCAAATTCCCATTACCAGCATATGTTATTTATGATGGCAGAGAGGGATTAAGGTTATTGAGATCTTTCTTAGGAAATCTAACAGTTATTCACACATGATTCGAGGAAAATCACATATTCCAAGCAGTTAGGTCGACGCGCGCGAATACATCTCATCACAAAAATTAAGTTTGAATAAGTGCCCTGCCTGGGAGTCTTTCTAAAATATCCTAACACCGATTCAACACTTAAAAAAAATTAAATCTCAAAAAATGATTCCCAAAAAATTTTTATCTTCACAAAATTCACTCAAAAATCACTTAAATAAATAAATAATTTTAATAAATAAAATAAATAAATAAATACCTCTTGTACATGCGTACAAAAAATAATAATCATCTCCCGCTTAAAATCAAATGTCCTCGAATCAGGACAGTGTGAAAAAAAAAAAAAAAAAAAAAAATTCTTACTCCCTAAAATTCCCGCTTAAGATTAAAAAAAAATTCTTATCTAAAACTAAAGTGCACCTAAAATTTTTAAAAGTCCCCGCATTAAAATTAAAAAAAATCATCGTACTATAGTATGCCGAAAAAAAAATTCTAACTCCCTAAAATTCCCGCTTAAAATTAAAAAAAATTCTTATCTAAAACTAAAGTGCACCGAAAATTTTTAAAGTCCCCGCATTAAAATTTAAATAAATAAATAAATAAATAAATATCCTTCGTGTATTAGTACTCAAAAATAATAATTTCCCCCAAAATACTCGCTTAACTCAGCATGTAAGAGCACAGTGGAAAAAAAAAAAAGTCGCTTCATTCCTTATTTTTAATTACTTTTTAATTACCTTTTTAAATGAACAATAGCAAAATTTAATCGAAAAACATACCTCACGTACTGTAACACGTCGAAAATTTTAAAGTCCCCGCATTAAAATTTAAATAACACCCTCATACTATAGTACGCCGAAAAAAATTCTAACTCCCTAAAATTCCCGCTTAAAATTAAAAAAAAAAAAATTCTTATCTAAAACACACTCATCCTATAAGATGACGTCATCTTAACCTTGCGTGACGCCCGATGACCTTCACCCCACCCCCCCTCTTACAGCTCGAACACCGGATGACCTTCAAGCAGCATGCAGAGGTCAGCACCGTGCACCGGGTGGCATGGAACCCCCATTACTATACTACTTACGTCAATTAGTTGTAATACAGTTTAAAATGAGTTACAGATACATTACTTTATTTTGTTCAAAAACATTATTGGTTGCAGAAAACAATTTTTTTTTTTTTTTTTAAGGATCATTTCTTTTGCCTTTTTATCTTTTCAGCTTTCTTGGCGCTTAGAGGGGGGTATGGGGATTTTTAAACTCGAAAATATTGCTATATTTATATTGTAAGAACATCATATTTGTACATTTTATAATTCTACACAATACAAAGAAAACAATTTAAAATAAAAGTTTTGAGTGGGGTAATAAATATTACATAAAATCCCTGTAAATTCAAATTTAATTAATCCTTCAATCCTTCTAAAATCCTTCAAAAATTTATTAAATGATTATGCAAATCTTATAATTTAGTTTAAACAATATACGTAAACTGCTTTACAATATTAAATTTTCATGAATTCATAATGCGGAAGATAGAAGGTTAAGCATTACAGAATTGCACTTTATCGTTTTCCTTTACGGGATAATCCGTTGCAGTTGTTCTTTCAGCATAATCTTTTATTTCTGAGTGTATGTGGTTTTCTGTTTAAGTACATCTACTTTTTTAGAGGAGAAAGAAAAAAAAAGTTTAATAAAAATATTAAATGAACAGCTTCAGTTATTGACTCTTTCAAGCCGAGAGTCATGCAAAAACTGAATCACAAAAATAGATTACTTAGCTAACATGATTAATTTTAACAAGCATATTTTTTAGCATTGAAGCATACCGTAATACATACAAATCAGAGTAAGCAAATAAACATGTAAAAAAGCAAGGAAAAAAGTGGCTTTCTGGGGAAGGGGAGATGGTGCTATTAAGATATAGCAAAATTTACTGAAAAACAAAATTAAAACAAGTATTTTCTTTTTTGTCATGAAATGCATATATATTTTTTTAACTCTTTCGTAAGAAATATATAAGTTTTTAAATAAACGCATTTTTAAAAAGATATACTTTAATTTGTTTATTGAGTAGATATTTGTTTTAAGGCAATTAAAAATTTATTTTGAATAATCAGTTACCATTTTTTTTGTTGCAAAAAATTAAAGCTAAATTTAATCTCTTGAAAGGAGTATCTTTTTATAATTACGTAAAAGACGCGTTAGTATTTAGAAGATTTATGTTGATAGTATATTGAACTAATATTAGCTTTCTACACATTGTGAAATGTATTTTAAATTTTAATTAGTGATATTTACAACAAAATTTATTGTACGAAAGGAACTAATAGAAAACTAATAGCTGTTTTTCGATTTACTGTTAAATATATGCTTGTTTAATGTAAATTTTAATTTGGAACGTTTACAGAAAAAGTATATCTATTAAAGTTAATAATAAAGAATAATTACATTAATAATGCAATAGTTCTTGTCAAATGAAAGAAATGAAAACCAAATCTTTGCAGATATGTGCCAGATATATACGAATATTTTATTTCTGTAAGAATTAACCAATGAATGCAAATTACTTCAATTGCTTTTAATATTCATAGTTTGAATCGAAAATATCTTTTGTTGAAAATCATTAAAAGAAAAATGTATTAGGCGGAGATCTGGAGTGCATATAATGAAAGCAATTCTTAATGTATATTAAACAAAAATCTAGTTGAAATATTGGTAACCACGTCGGTCAGTTCAAAAGATTTTTTTTTTTAATAAAGTTAATTGCTTTTAATTGCTTTAAAAACTGATTGAAAGAATTGAAATGAAATATATATACATTCAAAGAAATATTCGTAGGAGTTTTTCCAAATATTGTAAGATTTTAAAAGGGAACGATAAAGTTCAAGGACATCATCGGTAATTCGGTCAATTGTAGCAACGGGGAAGAAAAGAAAAGGAAAAGTGGTAGCTAATAAAAATGTTAATTTTATATGAATTAAGCATATTAATTTCCAGATGAATGTAAACTTATAAAATTAATTCTAAAGAGATTATTTTTGAGATAGATTTTCAAAGGTAAGAAATAATGTAACTATTTGAAGGAAGGGAAACTATTAATTCATTGAAATAGATCATTGTTATTTAAATGAAACATAGTTTATAGATCACAGATAATAAATTCTTAAAATTAAAAAACATAGGTTGTAGATAAATTTACATAATTTTAAAAAAATTAAAATTTTCTGACACATTTTCAGTCGCATTTTTTAAACGTTAATAAGGCACACACACACACACACACACACACACACACACACAAAAAAAAAAAAAAAAAAAAAAAAAAAAAAAAAAAAACAGATTTGACTATTGAATGGATTTGGAATCGAATTAAATACAGTTAAACCTCGTTAATATGAACACACTTAACATGATTTATTTTCACAGTCCTCTGTAAAGATGAATACAAAGATTTCATACTGATAACATGACCAAAACTTTGATTCCTCTTGAGATTCCTGTTGACCCTTTATCTACCGAATTATATATCAAGAAATCGTTTCACCTCAATAAATATGTTCTTCAATAACTGAACATATATTGGAATTTTCAGATTATAATACTGTGAAATTTAGGCATATTTTTTAATTAAAACTGATTAAATATATTGATAGTTATAACTTTTTTTGTAAAATATTTACAAAAATAATCAAATTAATTAACCAAAAATACTCTTATGGAAATATCCCAAATCTTAAAAAAGCAATGCATTTAAATGTACTACGATTCACTCTGTAAATAGAAAGGCTTTTGTAGTTTAAGGTTTTCAACATTTTTCTTTAAAAAAAAGTTATGAAAATGATTAAGAATATCACCACTTTTTGAAAATATTTAGCTTCGACTGTTTCTGTGTGCTATCTAAATTTCATTGAGAAGAGTTTATTGTGTGACAAGAGCTATAGAGGTCTGCACGGGCCCAGGCTTGGCTCGTGGCCCGTACCCGGCCCGGCGGAGTCGTTTCGAATTTTCTAACGGGCCGGGCCGGCAGATTTAGAATAGATTTTTTCAACGGGCCGGGCCGACAAACAACATAAACGGGCCGGGCCGGCAAAAAATTTGAACGGGCCAGACGGGCCGGGCCGGGAAAAAAAATTTCGGGCCTGCTGGCCCGTTCTGAAGATTTAAGCAGAAACGATAAAATATGAGCTATTTTCAACGAAAATGGTTTTAACGAGAATAAGTATAAATGTGGCCATACTAGTTTGACAGCATCAATATAAAAATGCACAGTGTATCGGCATCGGGGAATTACATTATGTGTAACCCGTTTTAATATTTTTTTAGCTGACTCATGCCGGTCCAAGATCACGCTTGCAGTATTTTTCTACTTATAGACTGGCCGGACTGGTACTAGACTTAATTACTGGCAGAAAACATGATTTGTAAAATTATTAACAGCGATGAAGAACTTATGTTAGCTTAGTCTTCGGATATATACTTCTTGATGATTTTTAAATTAATTTCTCAATAATGCGAAATTTTGACACATTTTCTGATTAATTTTAAATTGTAAAAGTATAAAAGTGATAAGCCTAACTATTGAAGGGATTTAGAATCATATAGAGTTTTTCATTTTTGGTGAATAAAATACTTGTATAACCTTGTTGAGATATAATAGTTTCTCAAATGATTGCAGGTTTTTCTCCCTTCCCTTGCTATTGCTTCCGGAAATTCTATTCAAAACGCTAATTATGACAGTATTTTATTTGTTTGCAGTATTCTTAAACTGCTTGTATCAAAAAATGGATAACGCCATTCGATTATATAGTTTCTGAATAAAGATATCTGCTAATCTTATGCGTTTCTGAGGGGGAAAAAAAAATGAATTTAGAAATGTATCAGAAAGGAGCTTCTTTGAATTTAAGAATGAATTCGGATTTGAAATCTATAATAAAATGATATAGAAATATATTTATAAATCTTCTTTTATTAATCAGCTTCAAAATTAACGATGTTTTTAGCTTTCTTTCTTTTATTCTAAGCCATATTAGTTTTTTAATGAATCTTTATTTGAATGTTGAAATCCTAAGAATCTAAGTAATCATTAATGTTGTTAATGTGTATTTGCTGTAAAATATACTGTAAAATCATTCCATAAATATGTATGCAGTATTCTTTAAAGGAATCTTAGTTATATGATAAAAATCTGAATTTTTTAGAAATCGTAGAAATTGTAACGGGACAAAACGGGCCGGGCCTAAAATATAAAAATTTAAACAGGCCGGGCCAGACCGGGCCTGGGCCGAACTTTTGAGTTTTACAACGGGCCGGGCCGAAATAACTTTCCTACGAGTCGGGCTGGCCCGGGCCTGGAAATTCCGGCCCGTGCAGACCTCTACAAGAGCATTAAACTTTTATAGAAGACTAAAAAAATTAATTTTATGTAAAATTTTCTTCATTGGTACTTAAGGGTACCGTCAGTGCATAAACTAACAAAAAACTGAAACTGAATCTTTTGAAAGATTTTTTTGTGCTTACAAAAAAAAAAAAAAAAAAAAAAAAAAAAAAAAAAAAGATATATAATTTCTTGAATAACTATACCTTCCAATTTTATGTGTTTCCGAAGAAAAGAGAATTTTAAACAAGTGGGTAAGTGTGATGGCAGATTGCACAGAGGGTTTCGTTTAATACTTCTTTGAAAGGAACTTATTCTTTAATTAATAAATCCAAATTGTTAATTTAAAAGTATTAAATTCGTACATAGATGGTAGCAACAACAAATTTAATTTTAAAATAACTATAAAAGGAAAGCTATCCATTTTAATTAAATTAAAAATGTTCAAATCAAATTATTTAAAAATTTTTCAACCTTCTAATTATTTTGAAAATCCGAAAAAAAAAATTAGCGGACATATAAATAAAATTTTAAACTTCTAAAATTAAAAAAAGAATGTTTAAAATTGAATTTAAGATACTGAATCATTAATAAATCGCAATAGATTTTAAAATAGAAAGAAAATTGAGTTCCAAAAAATATTATGAATGTCAGAGGAACGAAACCCTATTAATATAGACCCTTAAATTGGCCAGAAATACGAGATTTCTTCTTATTAATTCCAATTAGCGTGAAAATTTCTAGTTCCAGGAACGTTGTTTGAACTAAGAACTTTCTGTTTACCAGTGAGGTGCTTTAACTGCAAGTTATGAAAAAATATATTGCAATTAAAAAAAAAAAAAAAAAAAAAAAAAAAAAAAAAGGCGAGGAAATGAGTTTAATTTGATAGTTTCAGAACAACAACACATGTTAGTGTTATGTATTTCCGAAGAAAAATAAATTAAAACTTATTTCATAAAGTTGCCCTTTTTCATTTGGGAACAAATTTAAGACAATTCTTATATTCAAAGTGTATAGTTTCTGTCACATTTTTGAATGTTTTAAATTTTTATTTTAAGCGTATCAAATTAGCAGGTGCTGTCATAAAAATACCTTTGTAATTGAACGGTTTTTCTGTTTCCACTAAAGGAAAAGAATTTTCAGAAGATTATGTCAAAATTGGTCTTTTAAATAGAATTTCAGGAAGCGACAACGCAGGAAAAGAAAAAACTCCCTTCCTCTGAAAAGAATTAGTTATAACTCAAGATATGTAATAATATTTATTAGAAAATGAAAAACAAAGCTATTCAATTAGAAACATATTCAATTGGGGAGGGGGGAAGTTTAATCTTGAATGCAAGGTTTCTGACGCTATTGAGCAGGTAACTAATAAAATTACTGTTATCTGATATTGCCGTAAAACACGTTGTATAACGCACACTTTTAAGGGTGTATTCGAAAAAATGCTTTTCCACCTTCGGCAGCTCGAAATTTTCTGTTACAATTTCAGACACATTTTTTAAAGTAGAAACATGAAATTTGTTGAGGGGATTTTTGAAGTGACGTATAAAGTGCCGTATGATGTCTTTTTACTCTCAATTGATTAGAATTTGATTTATAAGCAATTAACTTCTCAGAAAGGCCCTTTTTTTTTTCGTTTCCAGATCTCCCACTTCGGAAAAATCGGTTCAAATTGCAGTTTTTGATTGCTTTTTTTTGAAATATTTTGTGCACTTATCAAAGAATTGACAATCACGGCACCTTGTGTACTTTCTAAATAAGAGAATCTGTGAATTTGATGCGTTTGAGAGCAAAAGTGAATTCAAAAATAAATCGGAAAATAAGCAGTTTGAATCGAAATACACCCTTAATACGAAAAATAAGACTGACATTTACAGGTGCACGTTATACACGAAATATAAAAATCAATGATTTAAAAATAAGGACATGATGAGAATAAAAATTTTTTAACACGTAAGGAAGAGAGAGGCACGTTTGAACGTGTTTTTTTTTTTTTTTTTTTTTTTTTTTTTTTTTTTTTTTAATCTATACATTTCTTACTTGAATTATTGCGTTTATGTATCACACAATAAAAACAATGCATTTCTTCATCATATGAACCAGAAATTAAAAACTTTCCAAGTAAATTAAATAAGTTGTGGGGATTTAAAAAGCTGAAACATTTCTGTTCAATCTACCCCATGTAGGGGTACTTTTGAACGAGTAAGGAGCATCTTCAAACAAATGAATAAAATATGAAAATATTGAAAATTTTAATAAAAAGCTGCATATATTTCAGAAATGTAAAATAATATAAATAAAATTAAATAAATACACCTTATTGATATTACTAGTTTTTTTTTATTATTTAACCAAACTTAAATCCATGAAAGTTGATGTCAAAACTCATTGTTGAAGCAACACAGAGTGTCTTTCCAGTTATGTTTTACAATATCCCTGAAATACATCAGTATGATTTATTCTGCTTCTGGAAAATTAAAATTTTTCATTCAAATTTTATGAAGAAATATGACATAAAAGTCCGTTTTATTGACTACGAAAACCAGAAATGATGTTTGGGAAAGAATAAATGAGAGAGTATAGGCTTTGTTAAACAAACCTGCTAAATCATGAACCATTGTTATGTATCCGGGATTTGTAATTACCCAATAAATTAATGTCCTCATAAATTTAGATTTGAAACTTCTCATCAATAAAACATCCAGATGTTGTAATCTATGTGTGCAGAAATGAGGAATTGTTAACAGTAAAGTCCAGGTTCTTTGACATTCTTAATTAATCTCTCTTCAAATTAAAAAGAATTCTAAAAATACTAACATATAGATGCATCCGCAGTTCTTTACTTCATAGTTTTAAATGTTCAATGATGCTCCAACTTTTCTGTTCAAAGGTGCTGCATCACACGGAGCTCAACATTACAATTGTTTACTCAATTCGCTGAAGAATTTGAATAAAACAAAGCTTATAAACTAAAGCTAATACCTTTATTTAAATATTGAACAATAAATTAAAATTTTAGGGATACAAAATTTTCAACAACAACCTTACAACTTTATTTTCTTAAGTTAAGATTAAAGAGGGAGAAAAATACATACTTTGTTTAGACAGTATTGTCCATACAAAACGGGGCAGCTTTGTACATTTATTGAACTGAAGCAGTAGTAGTGTACTGCTATTTACATTTTAAAAAAATAATGTGCTTGAAAGAAAATATTTAGAGTGTTCAAAGGTGCCCCCAGTTTAAACGTGCCCCCCTTTCCCCTCCCACAAATACCATTTATAAAAAAAAAAAAAAAAACGTTAATTTAAGAACTTAAATTTTTTTAATTATTTGCTAATATTAAAAGTTCGTCATATTCGTCTTCTGTTATATCTTCAGGCACATCATCGTCGAATTCTGTTTCATCTTCACCATCATTGTCATTCTGATCCACAAATAAGTAATCATCTTCTGTTCTATCAAGATTGTTTAATATACTATATATTTTTTAAATGTCTTTTGAATTAGGTCTGGTGTAATTTCATTCTTTGTTTTTCTTATCCATTCATACACTATTTTTAGACTGGCATGGCACATTTGGCCTTCCTTTGTAAATCGCCTTCTTAAAGTAATCCTCTCTAAGTCTCTTTCTAACATTCACGTTTGCTTGTTTCTTCTTAAAAATTGTTTGAAAACCTATGAAATCCTTGGGACGAATAAGTTCAAAAGATAAGAGCATCGCAAATATACGTATTATTCAAGACTCTTTTGTAAAAAAAGGTGCGTGTTATACGGCAAATATACATAAAAATAGAAAAATACAGCCTCAAATCCGTAGGTGCATGTTATATATCGGATTTTACTATCCTTTTGCTTATTTGTTGCATTTCATATGCGTTAATTTTTTCATACTTGAGGTTTAAGGTGTAATTTTTAATTATCTAGAAGTTGATCCGAGATATTACACTTAGATCATGTGGTATGAACATGCCCTACTGTATCAATAACTTTCAGTTTCTCTTTCTATTCAAGAATCTAGGCCCCAGATCTGAGAAAAAAAGAAGCTCCTTATCTGGGAAGTAGTGAATGCTGTAGGAAGGAGGAAGATTTAGATAAGGGATTGGGGTCCCTGTTGACAAAGAAAAAACAGTGTAAGACATATTGTAGAATCATATTGGAGAAATGATTGAGAAAGAAAAGTAGTTCTTGGCCAGTTCACAGAAAACACTTGGTATATATAACTTACTATCGGTCCGGATCGTCTATATCCAAGCTCTTAAATGTAAATATTTTTTTTTTTCATGAATGCAAATAATTTGTAAATAAATTGTTCTTTATTTTTAATCTAATAAGTTAAACACTTTTGACAATACTTCTCACAACGTGCCCGATATCACGTATTTATATCGGTGATGGTAGCATATCAAATAAAAGAATGTATTTCAAAGTCTATTCGAGTGGTGATCGTGGTTCCGGCAAAAATACTTTAGCGTGTGGATTAAGAAATAATGTAACACTGAAGTTTGGTTTCTCTCAGATAAGTAACAAAACATGGACTGCGTGGCTTCACAAATAACATATTCTGAAAATCAGAACATAATAAAAATATTAATTCAGAGTTGTTTTTTTTTTTTCATGAGGTAGACAAACGAATCTTATTTTAATTCATATTATTTTAGAAAGCCTTATTCTATTAAAAATTTCAAGATTATTCCGATTATGTAAGATGCAAACAAGGTTGACCTAATCTATCATATTATTCATTCTCAGTCGTCACAATTTAATTTTGAAGTATATAAATAATTGAGGTCAAGATTTCTTATGACGTAAATATTCATTTGATTTGGATCATAATATTCCAGTAAAAGAAAAATTGATACATGAAACAACTTAATAAAAATGTTTCAGAAGCATACGCTAAGTTATTAATTCCCAAAGTATTTTTTTTTAATTTGTTATTTATATTAATTAAGTTTGAAGTTCACTAATGAATACAGCAACTTGTTTCTTTCTAGAAGCCATTATTGTGAGTTTAATATGAAATTTAAATTTTGTTTTTGATCTGTTTGTATTAATAGCATGCGTTCGTTTTTAACAGAATTGCGATTAAGGCTTGTCTGTGTTGATTTTCTTGGGGGATAGCGTAAGTAACCGTCAATAAAAGTCTAAACATTTTTATTATTACTTTCATTCCTCCTGTAGTCAGATTTAAATCTCGATTTCCGGCTAAAATTCAATAGTCATAGTTTACTGGAAATTAATTAAGTAATATGCAATTATTATCTTAAATTATTTTGTCTTTCTAAACACTCATAATCATGTCTATGATAACATCTTTTGCTTAAAAATAATTTTTTAAAATATGTCAGAAAAATTCGCATTCTTGAGCAGGATTTCTTTTTTTTTTCGATAGTAGATTCAAAACAGCTGTTTGCTCCCCTTTTCATATTTTATTTGTGCATTTATAATCGTTGGTATTCTATCTTTAAACATTTTTGCACAAAGGCTTTATTTGCTATTTTAAAAATAACTGAAGTTTTTAATGGGCAAAAATGAAAAAATAAATTTGTTGCTTTTCAAATTCCTAAGTATTCTTAAATTATTTATATGTTCATTAGATATTTGAGCATCTTAATAAGTGGTGTTATTTCATTCTAAACATGGAAAACAATTAAAATCACTGTAGAATTTTACAAGAAATTTACAATTATCGCAGTGGAGGTACATCCGTATCCATTACTTACTAATAACCCTTGACCTTTATTTAAATATCTATTAACTGGCATAAGCTTGCATCATTTGTATTTGCTTTTTCCTGAAATGAAGTAGTAATTCTAAAGAAAAAAATATGTTATTACTGCTTTATGAGCATCATAACTTCGTAAATGAGACATCATAATGTGCATGCGAATCCCTGATTAATGGAAAAGATCTTTTGGAGCTTATTTAACAGTTATTACGAAAGGTTAATTGAAATGTTTGAAACATTAAAAAAAAATCAGCTAAAAACATTTCACGCAACCGTAGGTGCACGGAATGCATTGAAAGTTGCTTAAACGAGAAAGAAGTTGGTGAAAAATCAGTTGAAATGGAATTTGTGTTCTTTTAATTTTTTCTCTGTGATAATGAAAAATATAAGAAAGAAAGAGAAAATATGTAGGTATCAAAAGGTAAATAGCACTTGAAGATTAAAAAATGGCCAAAAAATATTGTAGCCAGAAAAAATAACTTTATGATAAATACAACAGAGTTTTATAAGAATTAATAATGATCGCAGAGGAGGTATATTTACTTAGTATTAGCCTCTAACCTTAATTTGAATACCTAATGTCTGTATGATTAGAGTGTCTTTTTATTAAAGAAAATTAAATACTAGTTTAAAATAATAATAGTGATGATCACTGCTTTATAGGTATCATTAATTTTTGCTAAGTGAAATATCTTCATTTAGATAATCAGCAAATGAATTTCTGATTAATGGAAAAGCTATAAGAAAACTCATTTAACATTTATTTCTAAACGTTAACTGAAATGTTTGAAAGCTCAAAAAACAACTAAAGAAATATCTAAAGTTTATTCGCACAAATAAATATGTGTGCAAGAAATCCACTGAAAATGCTGGGACGAAAAATCGTGTTAAAGTCGAAAAACTGTACATTTTAATCTAGAATGTGATATAGAATACGCAACGAAAAATAATCTGTTTTAAGATTAACAGACTTAAGATGTTTAGCCTTTGTTATTTACATAATCATAAATGATATTTCAAATACATTTATTGATACTCTTATCTTGGTTTAAAATGCAAATAATAGTCAATGTTTTATATTTGTGGATTTTTTATACGAAGAAGAAAAAGTTTTTTAATGTAAGAAGAACAGGAAGAAAACAGCGAAAGAAGGAAAAAAATATATAAAAAATAAATAAATAAAAAACATAAAAATTAAATAAAAGAAGGGTAAAACAACTGTTTTCTATTTTATAAATATTAATTTTGCTGTTGCTATTACGGCATAGATAGTTATTAACTGAAGCCATTCTTTAACGAATCATTGTCTATTTCATGAAAACACTTTTTAAAGATATTTCTTACCAATGTCATGCAATAATTTTTATTCATACATACATGAACGTTACATGTATTTTGAGTCTGATTACAAATAATCTTGGTTTGTAGCTGTTTTTATTTAAGGGATGATGGGGATACTTGAACCACTTTTTTAAATTTTATTTAAAAAAAAAAATTAATTTCTTAGAACAAAATAAAATATTGGAAATGAAAATTTGATATTTTTTCTTCAATTGAAAACCACTTTCAATTAATTTTCAACTATTTTTCTATGTCTAATAGGTTTTTACTTTTTGTTGTACATCATGGCTCAAGTATCCCCATGAGGGGCATACTTGAGCCATGGTGAAGGGATACTTGAGCCAGTACGGAAAAATACCTACAAAAGTATTTTTTTCACTTTATTTTTGCACAAATATTTTACAGAATGATAAATTATGATGCATAAAGTCCTTCAAAACCAATTGAGAAAACAAAGCTAGTAATACGATCATTTTTTGTCGTTATAACTGGTGGTCGAAGGATCATTTCAAGTTAAGTTATATCGATGGTAGCAACTCTTGAATTAAAACAATTGCTTAATTTGAGCCCCATAAAATAGTATTCAATTCTTCAAATATAATGAGTAAATGAAATAAGGAACTTACCTTATTTCCTCTGTCCGATCGGCAAGCGCAACTCATTTTCCAATATCACAGGTTCTCCTTTCAGCATCATTCTTCAAAACATGCTTTGAAACCCGAGGCAGTAAATAGATGAAAATCGGGGTGTTTTTGTGATGACATCAATGATTAACACCAGTTATGTTTAACTACTATAATTTATATAGGATATTAATACATACATTTACACATACATGATTAAGCGTTTGAAAATCGTACGAAATTTGATGTAGTTTAACAGCAACATCCTCAGATTTTAATTGTAGACCATTTAATTTATTTTAGGCCATTTAAATTTGGAATCTGCAATTATTCGAGCAAATTTAATTTTCAATTCATCTTCTGTAATTTTAAGCACTTGTCTAACAAATCTTTTTTACAGTTTTCTTTCCGGCATATTTTACTAGCAACCAATCATCGATAGAAGGTTTCATGTTCATATCATCACCATCATTGACAGAATTTTCATCAAATTATATTGTCAAACTCACGCTTTTAATTGAGTAGCTGTCGGAATCTGAGCCAGATGTATCATTCACACTTTCAAACATTTTTTTTTGATTTCACAGCAAAATGTTGTCTTCACCTTTGACTCCATGCAGGTAAGTTTGAACTGTGATTTATTTATTTATTTTTAGCACTCTTTTTACCAATTCTTCAATTTTCTTTCAAAAGAAAGTTACAGTAACAGAGGTTACAATTTCAATATAAAATATTAATCTTAATATATTATATTTAAAAAAAATTAATGTGTTGGATCTAATTAAAAAGTATTAGAGATTATGACCTGTAAAACAGTATACAAAATTTATTTTAATGTGATAAAAGTTAAAGTGTAAACTATGTTTACATTTATCTAGACAGGCTATTTTGTCGCAAAATGAAAAAAAAAAGTGGATATTTTCATTAAAAAAATATACATTTTTAATAATTTTCTTTTAAGTCATTATTTTTTTAAGAAAAAAAAAAATATATTCTTCTTTTTTTACAGAAAAAAAATTATTAGTGAATATAAGGAAGTAATTTTATTTTTTGTTTGTTTCACTCATGTCTAATTTCCTAGTGGGGATGGTTGAGCCATGACTCAGGTACTCCCAATCTCACTGGCTCAAGTATCCCCATTACTACTATTTTTTTTTTATCAGAGTTTTACTAAGTAAAGCATGCTGCAGCTATTTGAACTATTTTAGATTCAAAATACAATTGAAATTATACTTATTAAGTTTATCTATGTTGTTACAACTTTAAACAAAACTTTGATTACAAAAAAATAAAAAAACCATGCACCTAAATATTTACTCCCAGATACGGAAAAAACAACTATTAATCACCATACTTTCAAAATGGTACCAAGGTATGTGATTTCTTTTTCACATGTTCAGAACTATAAATGTGTTACATTATTGCCAGTTTTAGAAAGAAAAATTAACTAACTGATAATAGGGATGGATCAAGTATCCTAAGCTCAAGTACGTTATATTTTAATTATGTATCACGTTGCTTAATTAAAAAAAAAATTAAGCAACGTGTACATAATTAAAATATTACGCGCGTGATTTTTATTAAAAAAAAATTTTTAATTTCATTTGTAATAGTTTATTGTCATTTTCCATCTTTGTGTTTATTTGTATTTTCTTTTTCTGATGATGATTGAGTAAATTCAATCGAAACATGTAAAAATTATTAAGATCTTTTAATATTTTTATTAGTATTTAACGTCCTTTATAGCAATTAAATATTTTAATGCATATTTTTGAAATGTTTTTAATGAACGTATATATGAAAACTCCTATTTATAATTAATGTTTAGATCATTAGTTTGTTCAATTTGTAAGTATGCTTATGCGGTTAAATTTTCATGTATCGTTTGAATCTAACTCTGATTAAGTTCTATAAATTCAATAATAATAATAATAATAATAATAATAATAATAATAATAATAATAATAATAATAATAATAATAATAATAATAATAATAATAATAATAATAATAATGATTTTTATTCAAATTTGACTTTCTATTTTAATGTTACAGAATGAGAAAAGGGAAAAGGAAAAAAAATAGATATTAAGTTAAAAAAAAAAAGCTTCTAATCCAAACGATCAGAAAACGTGACAGATTTAAAATTCATTTGGAAAACATTCTTTCGATCACATAGCACATTTTGCGCAATTCATAAGCATACCATACGCATGTAAACGTTCGTGAGTCGCTTGAATGCGTGTAACGCATGCGACTGATTAATAACTCGTCATCGTTTTTCTTCTTGACTTGTTCCGATGAGAGGTTAATTGAAAAAAATACTCTCCTCCAGCTCCGCGTTGTGCCCGGCCAAATAATTACCCAAGTTTTGATAGGGATAAGGCGGAGGCGGACTGGAATGCTTCTTTCTTCCAGAACTTAATTCTGATTTGCGTTCAGAAGAAAGGGCACGTTTCTTTTTTCTTTTTTTCTTTCTTTCTTTTTTTTTTTTTTTTTTTTTTTTTTTTTTTTTGAAGCAATCTGATTTATTTTTGAAAAAAAGATTTTTATTATGTAACGTGTTCTAAATGAAATCTGTCTTTCTTATTTCGACTAAATATACTTCACTTTCTAACACGAGATTATTTTAATGGGAATAGTTAAATAAAGATTGTAATAATAGTGATGATAATAATAATGGTTAAATAAAATTTGTTTTGGAAATCATTTAAGCAAGCAGAATAAAATATTTTTTTTTAACATTAAAGGTGCGAGAAGCTCTTAATTTTCTTTGCAACGATTGCTTTTAAATAAAGATAAAATTATTTGACGGAATGGAAATCTTCTTTTATAATTAAATTTCAATTTTTACAGAAAAAAGCACTTTTTATTTATTTATTTATTTTTTGAGTTGAAAATTAAAGCAATCAAAGTTATTTAAAAAAAAAAAAAAAAAAAAAAAAGGATATTATTTTGTGATGCGTTCTAAATGAAATCTGTCTTTCTTATTTCGACTAAGTATATTTTACTTTCTAACACGAGATTATTTTAATGGGAACATTTAAATAAAGACGAAATTTGTTTGGGAGATGATTTAAGCAAGCAGAATAAAATATTTCTTTAACATTGAAGATGAGAAGCTCTAAATTTATTTTTCAATGATTGCTTTTAAATTAAGATAAAATTATTTGTGGCACTATTTAAAAAATGGAGAAGGTGGAGGAGGACTAGAACGCTTCTTCCAAATTTTAATTCCAATTTACGTTCAGAAAATACGGCATTTTTATTTATTTATTTATTTATTTTTAGCTTTTAAACTGAGACGATCAAATTTTTTCACACACACACACACACACACAAAAAAAAAAAGTGTAGCGCTGTTTTAAATGAAATCTCTCTTTCTTATTTCAACTAAACATGCTTCATTTTCTAACATGAAATTATTTTAATGAGAACAGTTAAATAAAGACGAAATTTGCTTGAGAAATCTTAGCAAGCGGAAGAAAATATCTTTTTAATATTGAAGGTGAGAAAATCTAAATTTACTTTTCAGCGATTGCTTTTAAATAAAGTTAAAATTATTTGTGGTACTAGATAAAAAAATAGATAAAGCGGAGGCGGACTGGAATTTACCTTTTACAATTTAATTTCTATTTACGTTCAGAAAAAATGAGCATTTAATTATTATTATTATTATTTTGAGTTACAAACAGAGGCATTCTGATTTATTTTTGTAAAAAAAAAAAAAAAAAGGATTATAATGTATGAAGCGTTCTAAGTTAAATCTTTCTTTCTTCTTTCGATAAAATGTTCTTCATTTTCTAAAATGACATTTTTTTAATGGGACTAATTAAATAAAGACAAAAATTGTTTTATCATTCATTTATGCAAGTGGGAAAAGGTATTTTTTTAATGTTAAAGACGAGAAGTTCTGAATTTATTTCTCAGCGATTGCTTTTAAATGAAGATAAAATTATTTATGGAAATAATTGAAGTAATCGGATGTGGCAATCTCAAAGCTTTCTTTTGTCTTATGCATGTTAATGCTTCAAAATTCATTACTGCAGTGCCAAAATAAATGACAATCTCTATCTATTGCGAGGATTGTAGCGGCATGAAATTCCGTGCTGTAATCTGGAATTGCCGTAATTGTTATGATTCCAGATTAAAGAAATTATTACCCTATTAAATTAACTCGTTGTCATGTATCTTCCGTAAGCAAAATTTCTTTTTATGAATTATATATAAATTTGCAAAATTGTTTTTAACTAATTTTGAGACTTTTTATTTTTTCTCCTTTTCTTAGATTTATATAATCTCTTTTATCATAAAATTACGTTACGTCGCCTGTTACTATAAAATAATTTGTAGGAATTTTTTTGTTTTTTTTTTATTATTGCTTAGAAAAAAAAAAATGAAAAAGGTAACTTTGTTTTCAAACATCATGTTTAAAATTATAATAAAAATTTGAAAATAGTACCAGTATGGGTTTACCAAATATCCTTTTTGTTTAAAGTCTTCCTATACGTAATTTACCACATCATAATTACTATCATTGTTGATAATGTTGAGCTATACCTTTTACAATTTAATTATAATACATATAATCTGGGAAATTTATGAAAATTGCATTGTTATGTGCAAATAAACAACAAAAGCAACAAGGACTATGCTTCAAAGTAAAGACCCTCGTAGTCCATGACTTTCTGCCATTTTTCTGCCAGATTCCGGATTTGCTGAAAGTACCATGGTGATTCTTTGGAATCGGAAAAACTCTTCACATGCTTCTTCAACTTCATGAAAGGATTCAAATGGACAGTCCTTGAAAAAGTGTTGCATTGATCAAAAGAGGCCATAATCGGATGGAGCAGGAATTCCTGAATTCCTAATAGATATGCCAGTAATACTCCTATATATGATAAGAATTTCGGTAACTATTAGATTAAAAATTACCCAGAACTTTTTGCTCAACCTAACATTATTATTTAGTCTGTTAGTATGCAATGTAATTTTGCAATTATTTATTATTTATAATAATAATATTTATTGTTATTATTATTTTTAGAAAATATATGCAAGTGGAGCTAAAGAAATACAAAAATTATAAATTTACGGCAAATATATTTGGAAAATACCGACCAGCAAGTATTGCTATGTAAATTCATTTCTACTGAAAAGAGGTAACATACTGCAATAAGTGAAATGTCGTATTTTTAGCGTAGCATCTTCTAAATCATCTCACATTATGCAAGAACCATTATAAACCTCAACCATAACAGACTTTGCCTCTCTTTTTTCTGCATAAAGTCTTATTTATGAGCAACTAATTACAGAGCAGGCTTCTTTCGGCTTCCATTTACATCATCTTAACGCTCCTGTTGGATTTTTTTTCCTCATGTTTTTTTAAAAGACTTTACAGAAGCAACAAGCGTTGGCGTACATATTGCCACCACCCATTTCTCAGTTATGGAACTTTGCAATGATTGTTTTGTGTTTCATTCAATGCCTTTGCAGGTTCCCTTCATCTTTCTTTACCATTTCCTTAAATTATTCCGTTCAGGTGAAAGAAAGTATTCAAGATTTATACTTCTCCAAGCGTCACGCCTATTGTTTAGCATTATGACACTGCGGTTGATGTGAGATAATTTGCTGTTTCTACTGTCTTTGTGAGGAGATCCGGTTCTTTAGTTTGAGATATTTATGAAAGGATGGATGTGCAAATGACATCAAGCTGCATATTGATGACTTGTGGTTTACTGTTTATTTACCGCTTATTCCCGTATGTAACGTACACTTTTCAAATAAGAAAACAGGTTAAATTTCATAGGTGCGTGTTAAACATCCAGTATAAAAATGGAATCTTGAAAAACTAACAGATATTCATAAAACACCATAAAAAAATTTAAATGCCCCATGCTTTTCGAAAGGTCTAAGTGTTTTTTTTCGTCAGGCGCAAAGAAGACGTGCTTTTACTATGAAAGCAGCAGCAAGACTGAAATGAAAGATAAGGAAAAGAAAACATGTTACGAAACAGCCAATAGAAAGGAGCATAATCTAAATAGAAGAATACAGAATGGAAGTGAAATTATTTAGCAAACTGAAAAGAAAAATTAAAATTAAATTAAATTGAGTTAAAAATAAAGTATGATAAAAGGAAAACACACACATATATATAAAGTATATGGAAACAAATTAAAAAAATTGCTATTAATACAAACTAGTCGGATGTAGCAATGCCAAAACTTTCTTCTATCTCATTGCATGTTAACATTTCGAAATTTACTATCACAGTGCTAAAATTAAATAGCAATCTACGCCCATCATGAAGATTTTAAAGATATCAAAGCTTTTAAAGATATGCCATGCATTAGTTTTTGAAATATGACTATAGCTAAAATCGAGTAAATCCTACAAAACACAGCATAGTAGCTTCACCTGTAAGACGTCTGATACAAAAATGTAAACAAAACCAATTCCTGTCAAGGATTAGCTGAATCTGTAGTTTGATGGAAATCCATGCATTAGTTCTTGAATAGAACTCAAGAGAAATCGTATGAAATGCAGTATAGCAGCGCCATTTGAGGAGCTATTTGCAACAAATATAAACAGCATCGATTCATGTCAAAGTATAACTAAATCTTAAGTTTCGTAAAAATCCTTGCATTAGTTCTGGAGATTGAGCGATTGAGGAAATCTTAAATAATGCTGATGGCAGCGCCACCTATCGAGTGATTTACACTAAAACGCAAGCAAAAATTAATTCATGTCAAGGAATATCTGAATCTGAAGTTTGATGAAATTCTGTGCATTAATTTTGGAGAAAGAGTTATTACGGAAATTGAACAAAATGTAGCATAAGCAGCGCTACATGTCGAGAAACTTACACCAAAAATTATTCAGAACCAATTTATACCAGAGACTGTCTAAGTATATTTTTTTTATTAAATTCTTTGCATTAGTTCTTGAGATAGAGCGCCCACAAAATGTATGACACAAACAGACAGATAGACGGACAGATAGAGTCACAGATTCACAGACAGACATTTTGTAAAAATATGTTTTTCGGATTTTCTGACTCTTAGAACGTGTAAATCCGTCAAAAACCGGAATTCGAATTTTTTTTTTTTTTTTTTTTTTTTTTTTTTTTTTTTTTTTGCAAATCCAATACTTTCTTCTTGTGAAGACAGAAGAAAGTAAAAATATATTATATGGTGGAACTGAAATGTTTTTCCCAGCTTCAGAGAATATCGTGAAATTAAATTTATCATTAACAATAGCATCACGAGTAAGATAAATAGCTAAAGTTTCAAGAAAGTCCAATTCAAAGATACGCTTGACATTAAACGTAATTTTAGCACCCTGAAAATTAAAAATATGACCGGAATCCCAAGAAGGCTTGACAACAGAAGATTTAGAAATTCCTTGATTATTTATAAGAGATTTTAGAAATTTCTTAATTATTCTAAATTGCAACTTTGGAAACCGTTTGAACCGTGCTGCTTACTAACGGTAAGTTAGGTTCTATTTCTACAATATAAAGTACATAGTGTAATATCATGTGCCTGCTAACATTTTGAATCCTCTCCAGATCCATATATATCAAATCAACTTGTTTCCGTTTGCTACTCTTACGTTTGTTTTAGAATTATTCATTGTTTTTGTAAAGAATTGCTTTGCGTTTATAATGTGGCTAGAATTACCACTGGCCACTATAATACTGCATTCAGATGCAATACTTTTAGTTCAACTGAAGCGGCGCGTTTGATGTTAGTGAGTTTTGTGGTTCAACTTCAAACCAACTGCGAGCAAACATTACTTCTTGCATTTACACTAAAAGAGCAATAAATTTATCTTTGTTTCCGAACGGAACAAAGGGTGCTAGTTTTGGAACCTCCTTAAATGATTTTTGAGAAAAGAACACTTCCGAAATTATAAAGGAAAAGAAAGTTTATCTCCCCCATTTTCAGTCGTAAAACTGTAAACTGATTTCGAGTTCGATTTTTCTCTTGAAGTTCAGATTCAGTACACTGAAAAAGCAATTTATACATCAAAGCGCCGATATGAAAGATCAGAGAGAGCGATGCTTGACCACAAGAAGTTAGTACTATTGCCCGGTCCTTAGGAATTTTTCCCTTAAGGGTGTTCTTAACTGATCCGCTCAACAAGCGAAAAACGTTTTGACACATTTACAAATTAATTTTTTAACAGAAAGTTATAAAATTTTAATGCCTGACTGTGAAAGCGATTTCGAATCGAACTTAATTTTCCATTTTATGATAATTAAATTACTTATCGAGTTATAAGCTATTTCGATGACGCAATCACCCCTTTTTTCTCCTCCTTCTCGGCCGGTTTTTCTGCTTTCGTCGGGAAATATGCTCAAAAGTGTCAACTTTGAAGGCTTGTTATGAAAAATCTATTGTGTTTTTTAAAAAACAAAAGAATGAGTGCAATTAGACAGTTTCTGAATAACAACACCTGCTATTTTCATGCATTTCCGAACAAAAATAAATTAATGCATGTGTCACAAAGTTGCCCTTTTTGATTTAAGAACACCCTTAAGTAGGGTTAAGATACTAGTAGTGATCTTCCTGACTATTGTATCTCCCCCGTTTTCTACTGTCAATAAACCGCAAGTAGGGAGAAAAAAAGGGAGTTCCAGGAATTCAGTTCAACTTCAGAGTGGTCAGGTCTGTTTTGGCCTTAAATGCGTCTTTATTTTCTGCCAATCCAATTAGTAAGGCTACATTATGTTCTTCACATACTATATGCATCTTGTTTTCAGCGTTTTTAGTTGCGTTATTTTCCTCAAAGCACAGCGAAGTGGAATGGTTTTGTTTTTATAATATTTATTGTTGTATGTGTGATTGTTCTTGGTTCAAAAATAAGCATTCTTTATTAGAATGATTTTTAATTCGAATGAGTAAGCAGCATTTGTCGTTAACTTTTTTGTGTTCTGAGCTATTTAACTTCCCTTAAGTTTTATGTGGTCTTGTATTGTTTTCTGAATTTTATTTATCCTGCGTGCATATAAATCCATAAGCATGCTCGTTATAAAACTAACTGTTAATGCTATTTCATTTTTCGCCAATAGTCCAGTGACTTATTGTATCATAGGAAGATGGCAAGGAAATATATATAATAAAGAAGAACAGATAGAAAACATACAAAAAAAAAAGAACAGTTATAAGCAATTCTGAAATTTGGTCGTCTATCTCTGATAATCTATCTATGAATTCAGTATTTTAGTTATTTAATTTATCATATTATCAAATTCGTTTAGCTACGTGTTGTACAACTTTCGGAACAGGTGCAGTTTGCTGGATAAATTTATCTCGTTTAAAGTCACAGCTATTACAGGTTTGAAATTGTGTTTATAAGATATTTTTAGCTTTTTCTCAATCTGAAGTTTCTGAAGACTTTTACTATAAGCAAAACATCATTAAAAAAATTATACATGAAATGTCACAAAATTTCCTGTACTTTTTTTTCACAAATCTTTCTTTTAAGAGAATAGACTACACTCATAATAATATATTAAACAGTTTTATATTTACACTGGCATAAATGAAAAACTTTGTGTAAATGAGACACATTTTGCGAATTTATCATTACATTATATTATTATTATTATTATTTTAAATTTCAGAAATAATATGTGTCGGACGTTCCTCTCAGCCCGCACAACTTTGAAGAATGTCGGTAATAGTTATAGCTGCCACCACCGATATTATTAGGTGATATTGGCCACCCACTGTGTGGATTGTGTAAATGAACACCAACGCTGTCAATTAACTGAATTAACAGTTTATTTATACTATATGTACACAAGAAACACACTATTTACAATTATATACAGTTACAACTCGGATATAGGTGATACGGTTCAACATTAAATTAAATACAGTAAACGGTTGGCTGTGTACTGTTCAAATTACACCTTCTCCTTCACACTCAATGCACGTTAGATTAACTTTATCGGAGATCAATTTCGAATCTCCCAACACATGGATATTCGGCCTACGCTATCCGGCCCCGAGCACTACACACCAGGACGTATGTATCCCTTGCTCTCCAGAAACGAACTCTCCTACGCTCTCCGACATAGAGCACTCTCTACAAGGAACTCTGTCCTACACTGCTCTCTAGGTACGAGCCCAGATACGAACTCCTCCAAAAATCTCAGATAAGACTTGTCCTTCTCAAATCACTACTTTTCCCCAATGTAAACCCCCCTTTGGAGCTTCTCCATTGCACGCCTTCCACATTGCTTTCTTGATTCGTGGCATGTTCCTTGTTTGCTCATCATTCACATACATCGCTGACGGATGAACGCGCCTCTCGGCAATATTCTCTTTCTCACTTCACCACCTACACATGATCACCTGTCAATTCTCATTTTAACAAAGAAAGAATGTCACCTTGAAAATTCCAGTACACAGCCGGTACAATACATAAAATATTAAGATAAAGAAATAACATAAATTCCAATCCCGTAGCAGATGTTTTCTCAGAGCCTGACAATATAAAAAATAGTTTATAAAATAGTTGAAATTATAAAAACGGCTTTTTAAAATCATCTTTGTGTTTTACTTTTTTTTTCAATCCTTCAAACTGTAACTGCTGATAGCGGTCTCTCAAACGGCTGCCCGAGGTTGGGCATTATTCTCTTTGTTTATAGGTAATTTTTAACTTTTTATTTATTTATTTTTTTATTTTTTTTTTTTTTACTGAAATGTATATTCTATAAAAATTACTTTTCATATAAAACAAAAATTTGACGACTTTGAAAATTAAACAAATAAATTTTAAATTTTAAACTCACTTACTTTTTGACATATATCTAATGAATGTCCGATTTCGTTTGTAACTTTTTAAACTATATTGTGTTCAAAAGTATCTTGTTAATTTGTCTTCAGGATTTATAAAAATATTACTTACAAAATTTATAGTAAATTTAAAATTTGGAAAAAGAGGATTTTTTACAGGTTAATGTTTTTTTCAACGAACATTTTTTGTTTCAAAATTATCAAATGAAATTAAAAATCTTAAAAACATTGTATTAAAAAAAAAGAAAAAAAAAGAGAAAGAAAGAAATTGCATAAAAAATTCATACATATATATATTACAAATTTAATTTTTTTTTTCTGCCGAAATTAATCTTATACTATATTAATTTCCTTTTAACAATATTCCGTACTTATTTCAACTTATTAAATTAAAATCCTATTATTAGATCTAAATCTATTAATCTTTATAGAAACGATATAAATTCTTAATTCGCCTTAAAAAACATTCATTCCAAAATGCGTAAATTTAAAAAATGGCTCTAAATTTAAAATATTCTTAATTAAACTTTATTTCTTAAAATTCCCAATGAAACTCATTTTTCCCTGTTTTTATCACTCTTTTTTAAGAAAGTCTTTTTAAATTTATTCCAAAATCATACTTTTCACAAATATTCTTTTTATTTATTTTTCTTTTTTCTTCGCGTTTGATATTTATTGCGTATCAATAAATTCATTTCTTTTCTTATTTTGTGTTAAATTATCGTCTGTATAATATATTCGAATTTTGATTTCGATTATAAATTAGTTAAATAATGATGTTTTAAAATAAAAATTATCGTCTGCAAAAGATTCGAGACTGCTATTTTTAACCTCGGTGCTAGACACTAAATTCTGCTTACATAAAAGAATCATGGTTAGAGATTATCGAAAATTCTAGAAGTTTTTTTATTATTGACTTAAGTGAGGAGGCCCAGAGAAGATGGAATCGATATTTTTTTCTATCATTCGGGTTTAGACGACTTGCGGAAGCTATCTTTTTATGATGGAATGTCGCTCCGGGGAGAGCATTTCCCGCTCTATATGAATGCCTTTTAATAAACTATTTTGGAGCAGCTGATGTGTAGTTTAATGAAGATTCTATATTTATTAATTTCTTTTTCTCGCCACGACTCCTGTGATATAAAATGGGAAAACTTGCGGATAATATTACTGGCTCCTTATTACAAAATGCTACATATATATTGCAAGAAAATTTGTTTATATCTTTTTTAAACATGATAAATTATGAAAATATTCATTCTCAGATAAATGGATTTGGTGGCGAGAAAGTCTACAACACAAAAAAATTTTATATCTGCGTTTAATACGTTATCGTCACAGAGATGCACGGTTTTCCATTTAATTCCATTTAACTTTGCAATATTTTATTAGAAAAAAAATGTGCCCTTTTTTTTGGGGGGGGGGGGGTATTTTGACACTTTTGACAGTTATAACTAAACAGTACAATGACTATAAGTGAAATATTGTTTATTTGGTGCCTTAGTACTATCGCTAGAAACCTTTGGATGAATGGTATTTGATTATAAAAATTCTGCACATATAAAATTGTTTATATATAAGTAAACTGAATGCTCTTTGAATTTATCTATTATTTTATTCATTTTTCGATCACACAGTCGCAGAGACCGTTCACAATAGCTCTGAAAGAATTTATGTGATAGATAAAAATTAATCCCGAACCCCCCCCCCCCCCCACACACACACACCTTCGAATTAACATAATATGGAAATAATATTGACATATTTAAAAAGGAAAGCTAACTCATTTCGGCCTTCGTGTAAAAGAAATAAATATTGCACAAATCAAACTAATATGTCTCAAATAATTACAAAGATTGCTATTTTCAGTTGTTCCAAACTTATGCGTTCTGGAACATTGGTATGGGTGATAACCCTCGTCTGCAGTCACATATATAGACCCCTTAATCAAATGATGAATAAAATACTCAATTAACCTATTAGGATAGTACTTCTGCACTAAAACTTATGTATGCAAGTGTGTACTATAAATAAAGTTCGCCTAATTAGAAGTATCTAGCTAATAAGGACCCTAAATGAAATAAAATTTCATTAATATAATTTGTTACACTCAGAAAGTAAAAAAAAAAAAAAAAAAAAAAAAAAAAAAAAAAAAAAAAAAAAAAGCAGTTATTTGAGACTACAAACAGCAATTATACATAATTTAGAAGGTGAAACTCACTTCATAGTCAATTTCAACACAATTACATTCTCTGCTAAAAACATTTCCTTGACATTTCAATTTCACTTTCAATATAGAGAATTTTTAGTCGTATTCTTAGTAATAGATATGAGTATTAATTCTAAAACAACAATTAATGCCCGATACTTACGTTTTCGAAACACCAATTATTCATTTTACAACGACCCCTTAATTTTAGAATCGTCGGCAGATGCGCGGCCGACTAATTCACTGCAATAGACCAGTACTGCTCCTCACAACATACACCATTTTTCTCTTAAAACTTTGATGCAGGATGTTAGGCCTAAAAGGCGGCCGCACCCCCGGTACATCTGCTCGCAGTGGTAGGCGGGGTAGAACACGATTTGCCCCGCTGTAAGACCTGTCATCCGCCGGCAGACCGAGCGCTCGTGTGCGTGTGTACATATAGATATCCCCATAGCCCACTGATTACCATACAGGTGATATAAGAGTGAACAATATGGCTGAGGGTTTTACGGAATTTTTTTTTTATCTTCCCCCTTCTGCTCTGTGCCTTCCCCCTGATTTTTTTGTTAAGGGACAGGATAAATATTGATCAACGAATAATTGTAGGGTTTGCTTTAGGTGTTGGTATTTCTTATATAATGCAATATACACACACACATACATATATACATATATGAAACCATTAATTGTAAAGCAATATATAAACCAGCAAATTTAATACAAAATTACCACATTGAAAAATGGATATAATCGAAATTTGTGGAACCAAAGTAGAATCTTCAGGCCCACAAATACTTTGGAGCTACAATTAAAGTGTGTGGTTTCCTCTTCGTATTAGCCATGAAAAAGCAAAATAATAAGAATTTGGGGCTACCAACACACATAAAACCGAAAATAAAATGGTGAAAAACATTAGAAATAAATCATAATAACATTATTAAAATTAATGAAAAAGGAAAAACATATAAGACAGTATAGTTACCCCTAAAATAATATATACAGTAAAACCTTTAAATAACGGACACCTCGGGGACGCAGAAAATGTCCGCTATTCGGAGGTGTCCGCTAATGGGAAAACCTCAGAGATACAAAAAATCGCTAAAATTAAAAATATTTTATTAAACAATAAAACTTAAATAAAATTGTGCATGTCTTTAACTGCTGTTTATTACATTATTATTTTTTTAAAAAAAAGAAAAAAAAAACTGTTACAAAAGTTTACTTTTGCTTGCGATTACATGTAATTTGTTTTTAAATGTCACGTTATTGGTCATTATAGAATTCCGAGCGGGGATGGAGATTACACTTTTTGATCATTAAAAACATAAAATCGTAAAATCTTCCGGGGGTGATATAGACATTTGAATGCTCTGGAGATGTCCCTTCCAGGCAACCCCCTGAATTCAACATTGAACTTGAAGAAGAAGTTTCCTCAGCCCACCCTCCACATTTATCTGTGATTATAAAATTTGGGACACATTACATTGATAAATTTAGAGGCTTTTTACATTTTTTTTTCATTTTTGACTTGTTAAAAAATAATTTTTGATCCTTTATCGCCGAAAATAGTGTCCGCTATTTGGAATGTCCGTTATTCAGAGGTTAAACATACAAAAATTTAGGTTTTGGGAGTGGGGATTCGAAAACTGTCCGTTAAATAGAGGTGTCCGCTATTCGGGAGTGTCCGTTATGGAGGTTTTACTGTATATATGTGTGTGTGTGTGTCTGCAAGTTTATCATCTGAGTAAATCTCTAGTAAAATTCATATAATTAATATGAATAAATGTTAATGTAGGGCAGGGGAGAGGGGGGCACCTTTGAACATTTTTTCAGAAAATCAATATATTTCTTAGTTGAATTATATTTATTGAGTTTTAAATATTACATAATAAAAACATCGCACTTCTTCATCATACGAAACATAAATTAAACATTTTTCAAAGAAATTAAATAAGTTGTGAGGATTTAAAAAGTTGAAAGATTTGTGTTCAAACCTGCCCCATGTAGGGGTACCTTTGAACAAGCAAGGGGCACCTTTGAACGAATGAATAAAATATGAAAATATTGAGAGTTTTTATAAAAAGTTGCATATGTTACAGAAATATAAAGCAATATGAATAAAATTAAATAACTACATTTTGTTGAAATTACTAATTTTTTTGTTATTTAACCAAACTTAAATCAAACCAAACTTAACTTAAAGTTGATGTCAAAACTCATGGTTGATAAAACACAAAGTGTCCCTCCATTTGTGATTGGTTGTGAAAACTTTTTTACAGTATCCTTGAAATACACCAATGTGATATCTGATGCTTCTGGAAAATTAAAATTTTTCATTCGCTATTTTTTTTAAGAGACCTGATATAAAATTCCGTTTTATCCGTTACAGAAACTAGAAATAATGTTTGGGAACCTGTTAAATCATGAATCATTATTTTGTATCCAGGATTTGCAATTATCCAATAAATGAATTTAGATTTGATTCAATTTAGATTTGAAACTTCACATCACTTTTACATAAAGACGTTGAACCTATATGTGTGCAGTAAGGGGAATTGTTAGCAGTTATAAGTCCATGTTTTTTGACATTCTTAAGTATCCTCTTTTCACATAAAAAAATTCAGAAATAATAATATTTAGATACACTAACATCTCTTTATTTCATAGTTTTAAGTCCTCTCTTTAAGAGGATGGTGGACGTTAAAAATTTATATTATTCATTTTTATCGTAGCAATATGAAATTTTGTGCATATATACATTTCATCAAAAGCATTTCATCATAGCATACCTTGAAAAATTTCCAACCTTTATTAAAATTCGTAATTTTTTTACGAAAATTTAAATTTTTAAACGAAATTTTAAAATGCTTCTCGTGTCTTAATTTTTGAAATATTTTCTTGATTTTGCATTTTTATCAATTAAAATTATATTATAAACAAATTTGTGTAAGATTTTTTAAATCTCTTGAATAGTTAATATTTTACAGATTTTTTTCTAAATTCCTTATCGATTTTCATCAAAATTTTGCCTTTTAATAAGTAAAAAATAAAATTTGACTATCTTAATGAAGACGAATTTTAAAAAGCTTACACAATATCTTTTTAAATAATATCAGGATACTTCCTTATCAATTTTATAAATATTGATTAAAAATTAAGACGCAAGGAGCAATTCAAAAATCTAAAAACGCTGAAAAATTATTTTTGAGAAAAACAGATTTAAAGTATATAAATACATTTATCTTTATTATTTACTCCTTGAAAAGTTAATATCCTCCATAAAGGATATTTTAATAAGAAAAACCTATTTAGGTACTATTATACCCCAGAAATAGACCTTTTTTCTGACGATTTTGCTATAGATGATTTTGCTCAAATAAATGTCCACTGTCCCCTTAAATTATTTCAATTGTTATTTATCGCCAGCTTATTCGGTGTTTTTTCTCTGTTCAATGGTGCCCCATCACATGGAGTTCAACATTACAACGGTTTACTCAATTCGGCTGAAGTATTTGAATAAAACAAAGCTTATAAACTAAAGCTATAATCTTTGTTTAAGCATTGAATAATAAATTAAAATTTTAGGGATAGACGTTTGTAAACAAAAATCTCACAACTTTATTTTCTTAAGTTTAGATACAAGAGGGAGAAAAATACATACCTTGTTTAGACAGTACTGTTCACACAAAATGGTACAGCTTTATATAATTATTGCACTGAAGCAGTAGTAATGTATTGCCACAGACATTTTTTAAAGATGATTTATTTGGAGGAAATATTAAGGGTGTTCAAAGGTGCCCCCAGTTCAAACGTTCCCCCCCTCTCCCCTACTACTATTTATTTAATTTACTTTTATTTGTATGTATGTGTGTGTAGTACTCATTTGATATTGTCCCAAATATTCAATTTAATATTTAATATATAATTTTTTTAATTAACATCATACTTATTACATTCATTATATTTCTTTTTGGAATATTATTTTGATGATTATATAATGTTACAGAATTACACTGTGTACAGGGTATTTCATAAAAGATGGGGCAGTACTTTAGAAAGCGATAGTACACAGTAAGCAATTTTCATCAAAGAGTGCATGTTCGAAAATAAAATGCAAAGACGTTGGCGTATTGTGGAAACTTGATCTAATCCAAAACAGCTTATTTTCTGATTTATTTTTAAATACATTTTTGCTCTCAAACGCATCAAACTGGCAAAGTCTCTTATTTAAAAAGTACACAAAGACACAACGTACCCTACTTGTTTGTTTGATAAGTGCAAAAAATATCGCAAAAAAATGCTGTCAAAAATGGCGCTTTGCATCAAACTTTCCGAAGAAAAAGATCAGGAAACGAAAAAAAAAAAAAAAAAAAAAAAAAAAAAGAAAAAAAGAAAGAAAGAAAAAAGGTCATATTGAGAAAGTAATTTTTCATAAATCAAATTCTAATGAATTGAGTGATAAATGAAATCATATGGCATCTTACACCACGTCTTCAAAAATCATCTCAATATGTTTCATGTTTCTACTTTTAAAAACGAGTCTGGAAATATCTCGGAATATTTCAAGCTGTTGAGGGTGGAAAAATATTTTCTCGAATACACCTTTAAGAGCCCACAATAGTCACAGAAAAAGTACGCAAAAAGACCCGGATGACCACGTAAAGTCTATGGGAGCGTTCTTTTCTAATATCTCGCTCAAATTTTAATATTTTTGCATGATTGTTTTGCACAAGATAGCTGAGGGCAATCCACAACCGGGCTAGTTTTTACTTTTTCAATTTTTGTTTCAGATTTTCTTTAAAAAATTACTTTAACTTTCGAAACCGGTTTAAACCGGTTCTGAAACTGAAACTATCGTAATATAAAAAATATATAACCAAAATCGAAAAAGTAAAAACTAGCCCGGTTGTGGATTGCCCTCAGCTATCTTGTGCAAAAAAATCATGCAAAAATATTAAAATTTGAGCGAGATATTAGAAAAGAACGCTCCCATAGACTTTACATGGTCATCCGGGTCTTTTTGAGTAATTTTTCTGTGACTATTGTGGACTCTTAAGGGTGTTCTCAACTGCTCCGCTCAACAAGCGCAAAACGTTTTGATACATTTACAAACTCACTTTTTAACAAAAAGTTATAAAATTGGAATGCCTGACTATGGAAGCCATTTTGAATCGAACTGAATTTTCCATTTTATGATAATTAAAATACCTATCCAGTTCTAAGCTATTTCGATCAAAAGATCACCCATTTTTCTCCTGCTTTTCGACCGGTCTTTCTGCTTTTGTCGGGAAATGTGCTCAAAAGTGTCAACTTTGAAGGCTTGTTATGAAAAATCTATTGCGTTTTTTAAAAAAACAGAAAATTGAGTGCAATTAGACAGTTTCTGAATAATAACACCTGCTATTTTCATGCATTTCTGAACAAAAAATAAATAAAAGCATGTGTCACAAAGTTTCCGTTTTTGATTTAAGAACATCTTTAAGGGGACTTATCTGCTGAGGGGGGGGGGGGGGAATGAATCCTTTTGTTATCGTTAAGGGAAAATACTTATCCTTTTTGTTTATTCAAATTTTGAAATTTTAATATTTTTTTTCAGCACATACACTGTTAAAAATATTGTCGTAGTTGGAACCAAATTTTGGTGCTCAGTAGCTGACACCATAAGATGGTGAAATCTAGTACTAACATTTGGAGCTTTCTATTTCAACCTCGTACCAACTATTGGATCTAGGCTTACAGGAGCTCCAAATATTAGTTGAAGATTTCTCCATCTTACAGTGGGAGCTATTGAGCACCAAAATTTGGTTCCAACAAGGACAAGATTTTTAACAGTGTAGACAGGAAGGTTCTTTATACTTCTGTAAGCTTAAAACATTTTAAAGATAATTATAAGTGTTTTAAAATGTGTGCTAAAATTTCAAAAGTTCCGAAAAGCATAAAAAGTACTTTTTATTTGTTTGCAACTTATGAAATGAAATATTACAATATGGAGCTTACAGAAGGATAAAGACCTTGCATATCTATGTGTGAAAATATATATATATATATATATATATATAATATATATATTGTTAAAACTTCCAAATTTGAATGAAGAAGGAGGAAAAGTATTTATACTCTAGTATAACATGGAATTCAACATTTTTCTTTCCCACCAGATACGTTCCCTTAAAACTCCATTTTTGATTCGAGTTATCTGGAGAAGAATGACACTAATAGCATGCAGACGTAATACAGTCGAACCTCGATTTAACGAATTGATTGGGACCCACAAATCCGTTCGCTAAATAGAAGCAATTCATTAAATCGAATATCAATTTTTGTAAAGAGTATGGTACAAAAATGTCAATACAAAATACCCTAGATATACAGATTTTAAAAAAAGAATGATTATTCTTTACTACGAGCTTAAAAATTATAAGTTAGGAAATAAATTTTTAAGTTATCTAAATTCTTTAATGTTATTTGCTTTTGAAACTTAATACATAATACATACATACTTACTGGTACTTTGGAAAGAAATCCTTGATAGTGCTTTGTTTCGACTTTCCAAAGTTCTTTGTCGAAATTTTCTAACTCCGTAAGAACAACACCATTAACCTCGTGTGACAAAAAATAATTTTTTAAAGTGTCCAAGCTGCAAGTTGATTCTTGGAATGTCACCTTTTTCAATTGAATTTCCATTTCTTCATCATCTTGAATACTTTCAGAATCTTCATTCTCCTTCTGTTTGCTATCGCAGATACTTAGCTCTACATATTTGTCTACATCTTTGTCATTTTTCTAGTTAAAAAGGTGAAAAGACTGTCTTTTGAATCCAACAGAAATGAGAAAAGAAAATGTAACACTTGGATTAGGATGTGAAAGATTCAAAGTTTTATGTGCAAAAAATTCAAAATTTTAATTTTATCTTCGAATGCGAATTTTTTTTTCGGCGATTGTTCTTCCTTAAATCAAAGCTAAAAATTCTTTAAATCAGAGTATTTTAGCATCCTTTTTATCAGGCCAGAAAAAATATTCGTTAAATCGGAGAATTCGTTAAATCAAAGTACTTTAAATCGAGGTTCTACTGTATATGAGGAAGAAGAAGGACGCATATGCAAAATTTCGCTTCGATTAATGCATAATAGCCGCTCGCTTATATCCGAGTGTGCGAGTGTCAATCGTAGTATAGAAAGTGATTCAACTGCTCTACTCAGCAAGCTCACAACGTTTTGACACATTTACAAATACATTTTTTAACAGAAAGATATAAAATTGGAAGGCCTGACTATGGAAGCCTCTTTGAATGGAACTGGGTTTTCCATTTTATGATAATTAAATTACCATACATTCCATATTATTACATACTCCATATTATGATAATTAAACTCTATGATTTATGGTTTAGAAATTAGCCATTGGCCACCGTTGAGAGTGGACACACTGTA
Organism: Maratus speculifer; assembly: GCA_964019185.1. Classification (NCBI taxonomy): domain Eukaryota; kingdom Metazoa; phylum Arthropoda; class Arachnida; order Araneae; family Salticidae; genus Maratus; species Maratus speculifer. Next base: position 363,026,051 of record OZ025292.1, read on the forward strand.
TATTCATACATTGTTATGTTTTTAAAATTCATAATTCACCAATATTCATTCAAATGATTATGCCACTATGGGTTTTTTTCCCCAAGAAAATCAGCAAGTGAATAATTATTATTAATGTTCATTTGTGTGATCTTAATCGGCCAACAAAATCAAAATATTTTACTTTATAAACAACCTTTTTTTTTTTTTTTTTTTTTGAAAAAATAAGAGGTGAAATTAACGGTGATCGCCATATGCATTGCTAATTGATAATTTCGTCTCAGTTTAAAACGAAATCATTGGCTGTGAAAATTAGTTATTTATGAATAGTGCTAATGAATTCATATATCAATATTTTTCCTTATCTCTATAGTTTATTGATTTTAAAGCATCTTTATGCAATATATTTATCAAAAATTTTGTTGCTTATAAATTAAAAGAGATCAAACGATAACGATAACTGCGATAACTAATCATTTCGAGACGATGCTTGGATGTATAAAGAGTTTATAAAAGAATAGAGTTGTTAAGGTGTTTTATTTGTAGAATGTCTTTTACAACCCCAATGATGCATTAAGACTTTATGTGAGATGAATTCTTATTGCATATGGATAATCTCAGAACAATTTTCATTATATTTTATTCATTTGTCTGACTTATCATGTCTGATATTTATTTATATCTTCGATAACAGCTCGATAACACCGATTAGACCGTAACACCGCTAGATTGTAACAACACTTTAATGAGTTGTTAAGGTGTTTTATTTGTAGAATGTCTTTTACAACCCCAATGATGCATTAAAACTTTATGTGAGATGAATTCTTATTGCATATGGATAATCTCAGAACAATTTTCATTATATTTTATTCATTTGTCTGACTTATCATGTCTGATATTTATTTATATCTTCGATAACAGCTCGATAACACCGATTAGACCGTAACACCGCTAGATTGTAACAACACTTTAATGAGTTGTTAAGGTGTTTTATTTGTAGAATGTCTTTTACAACCCCAATGATGCATTAAGACTTTATGTGAGATGAATTCTTATTGCATATGGATAATCTCAGAACAATTTTCATTATATTTTATTCATTTGTCTGACTTATCATGTCTGATATTTATTTATATCTTCGATAACAGCTCGATAACACCGATTAGACCGTAACACCGCTAGATTGTAACAACACTTTAATGAGTTGTTAAGGTGTTTTATTTGTAGAATGTCTTTTACAACCCCAATGATGCATTAAAACTTTATGTGAGATGAATTCTTATTGCATATGGATAATCTCAGAACAATTTTCATTATATTTTATTCATTTGTCTGACTTATCATGTCTGATATTTATTTATATCTTCGATAACAGCTCGATAACACCGATTAGACCGTAACACCGCTAGATTGTAACAACACTTTAATGAGTTGTTAAGGTGTTTTATTTGTAGAATGTCTTTTACAACCCCAATGATGCATTAAGACTTTATGTGAGATGAATTCTTATTGCATATGGATAATCTCAGAACAATTTTCATTATATTTTATTCATTTGCCTGACTTATCATGTCTGATATTTATTTATATCTTCGATAACAGCTAGCTGTTCTGTCCCATAAGTATACTTCAATTGAAGATGGTTGAAAATTTATGATTTAAATCTCGTTATTTCACTTTTGAAGACGATACAAGAAGTAGATTTATGGAATAATTCTTAATTTCAAAATCGGAATACAAAAATGAAAAAGAAAAATGCCTAATTAAGGCTGTTCTCAACTGCTCTGCTCAACCTGGGCTAAATATTGTGACGCATTTACAAATTCATTTTTAGAAAAATATAAAATTGGAAAACCTGTCTATGGCAGCAGTTTGGAAATGATTTCTATGTTTTGATCAATAAATTATCGCTTGAGTTATAAGATAATTTGATCACGTGACAAACACGTTTTTTACCCTCTGTTTGAGTGGTTATCTGTTTTTCTTTTTTCCCCACGCAGAAATTCGATTCAAAATGCCTAATTTGACACTATTTTCTAAAAAATCTATTGTGTTTGAAAAAAAAAAGAGTGCGATTAGATAGTTTTTGAATAACTAAACCTGCTAGTTTCATGCATTTTTGAGAAGAAAAAAGAAACTGAAACTTATGTCATAAAGTTTCTTTTATTTAAGAACAGCCTTAAACTGATGCTGTATTCAGACTAATTGTATACTATAGAGGAGAATAGGGAGTGATGGGACAAATATTCTGAAAAATACTTTTTACTAATTATTTTTTGCTAATACAAAACGGAAATTTTCAGAATAACATCTTGAAAAATTTCTACATATATTAAAAATATAACTGTGATTATAATAGTTAAAATTTTACGTTAATTAATCAATGAAATAAATAAGAAAGTATTTCATTCTTCCTTCATGTGAGGGAGGGATGTAACATGTTTTTAAAACGAAAATTCATAATTTATTTTCAAAACTGTGGTGAAAAAATGACAAAGACAGCGTTACATTCATATTCTTAAGGTTATTGTATATTACAGCAATTATTTTGTGCTATATTAAGCTTTACAAAATCTAAATGAAATGGAAAATAATCTTGTGCTTGGTTATTTTCACCATTTAATATTGCTGCTCTGCATTCATGTTTTGTTCAATAATGATGGAACAGTCAGTTTCTTGTGAGAAGATGAAATTTTATTTTTCTTTACTCCTCATAGTGTGAAAATAAATGTTTTCAGTTTGAGTTTAATAATTTTTTCAAAACAGTAATACTTTATTTTAAAAAAACTAAGGAAATTCATATTATACAAACAAATGAAAATATTTAATATATAATAATGGTTGATATTGATAACTAATGCAAGAGCAAAAAAAGCAAAATGTGTCCTGCTTTAAATTTTCAATGCATATTTGTTACTAAAAAAATCATGAAAGTAGTTTAAAGCCGTTTTTAACTTGCAAAATAACGCGTTGTATTTCTTACGTTATTCAATTCCATATATGGAATTGAATAACAGAATAGCCTTAATACTAAATAATTCATGCAATTAAATATATCAATTTAGATAGAACAATCATTTGGGATCAATAAGACAAGTCCCATTCCTCCCTGAATCAAAGTGTCCCATCCCTCCCTTACAAGAATATTCTCAAAACTTAAACTTTTACAAAAAAAAAAAAAAAAAAAAAAAAAAAAAAAAAAAAACACTTATTGCTGTTGGGTTTAACTGGTCATTCATAAAAGGTATGTTCTGGGTTTACAAAACGTTAAGGGTGTATTCGAAAAAACACCTTTTCACCTTCAACAGCTCGAAATTTTCCGATACAATTTCAGACACATTTTTAAAAGTAAAAACATGAAATTTGCTGAGGGGATTCTTGAAGAGGCGCATAAGGTGCCGTGTGATGTTTTTTTACGCTCCATTCATTAGAATTTAATTTATAAACATTTACCTTCTCGGAATGACCCTTTTTTTCGTTCTCAGATCTCTCGCTTCTGGAAAATCTGTTCAAAATGCCATTTTTGATCGCATTTTTTACAATGTTTTTTACATTTATCAAAGAATTGACAATCACGGCACCTTGTGCACTTTCTAAATAAGAGAATCTGCCAGTTTGATGTGCTTGAGAGCAAAAGTGCATTCAAAAATAAATAGGAAAATAAGCAGTTTGAATCGAAATACACCCTTAAATACAACCCAGTTACCAAAAAAGAATGAGTTGAAATTTACATTATAAATGTAAGAAGATACTTTTGATATTGTAAAACAATTTTTTTAAGTTAAAATCATAGGCTCTTGTAACGAAAATTATTTATAGCAACTAGTATGATACAATGAATACTCCATCTTGTGGAAGAGTCACAAATTAAAAATAAATCTTAATTTAAGCATTATTGCAAATGTCCCATCCGTCCCAATGTCTCGTCCCTCTCTAATCTTCCCTACTCTTATTCACGGCTATTATTCATAAAATAGAACTCACTCTTTCTGATCAAAACAGCAAATAACCAGAGAAGCGCTTTATCAGAATAAACCAAATTTGAAGCTAATTGGATAATTCTGCATGAAAAACCCATTTATCCAAATTAAGCGGGAGGCCAAGCTTTCCTCCCCCGCTTTTACTAAACCAACGGACGTCCAAATATAATCAAGGAAGCGCCTTGTCAGAATAAGAAACTTTTATACCAAATTTAAAGCAAATCGAATAATTCGACATGAAAAATCCATTTATCTAATTTAAAAGGTTTAGCCCCCATCTCCCTTTTATACTTTTTATATCCATTGAACCTCCAAAACAAATCAGGGAAGCACCTTATCAGAATGAATCTACTTGCAAAATTCGATGCGAATCGGATATTATATATATCGCATATTAGTTATCACGTTACGTACTTAAATACGTTCGTACATATACTGAACCTCCAGACACATTCGCTTTCAGGCTTTGATAGCCTTGTGAGCTAAAAACTTTTTAATTCTTCGTCATATGCAGCGTCATTTCTTTCTTTTCTTTTCTTATGTCCAAAATAACTTTTTTGTAATTATTTCAGTTCTAAATAATAAATCTGGAGAACATAGAATGTTGTGAATTTACAGTTCAAATCCAAAGAGATTGCTTTCTAGCATACTTTTAAATTCCCTTTTATTGGGAATATTATCTTCGACTATTCAAAAACTATGTTATCGCAAAACTTATGTATTGTTTCATAAACACAAAGGATTTTTCAGAAAAGTCTGTCAAAATGGGTGTTTTGAACAAAATCTCAGATTGTAACAGTGAGAGAAAAGAAAAAAAAATCCTTTGTCACGTGACAAAATACTGTATAATTCAATAAATTATTTATTTAGCAAAAAAAAAAAAAAAAAAAAAAAAAAAAAAAAAAAAAAAAAAAACACACACAGAGAGAGAGAGAGAGAGAGAGAGAGAGAATGCAATACAATTTTAAATCACTGCAATAGTCAAGCCTGTGATTAAAAGTGTCTCAGAAAGTTTCGCGTTTGATGAACAGGTAATTTGAGAACAGTCTTAAGGATGGTCTTAAATCAAAAAGGGCAACTTTGTGACACATGCATTAATTTATTTTTGTTCGGAAATGCATGAAAGCAGGTGTTGTTATTCAGAAACTGTCTCATTGCACTCATTCTTTTGTATTTTAAAAAACACAATAGGTTTTTCATAACAAGCCTTTCAAAATTGACACTTTTGAGTATATTTCCCGACGAAAGCAGAAAAACCGGTCGAAAAGGAGGAGAAAAACGGGTGATTGCGTCATCGAAATAGCTTATAACTCGATAAGTAATTTAATTATCATAAAATGGAAAAATAAGTTCAATTCGAAATCGCTTTCCTAGTCAGGCATTACAATTTTATAACTTTCTGTTAAAAAATGAATTTGTAAATGTGTCAAAACGTTTTGCGCTTGTTGAGCAGAGCAGTTAAGAACACCCTTAAGAGCCCACAATAGTCACAGAAAAATTACTCAAAAAGACCCGGATGACCATGTAAAGTCTATGGGAGCGTTCTTTTCGAATATCTCGCTCCAATTTTAATATTTTTGCATGATTTTTTTGCACAAGATAGCTGAGGGCAATCCACAACCGGGCTAGTTTTTACTTTTTCAAATTTTGTTTCAGATTTTCTTTAAAAAATTACTTTAACTTTCGAAACCGGTTTAAACCGGTTCTGAAACTGAAACTATCGTAATATAAAAAATATATAACCAAAATCGAAAAAGTAAAAACTAGCCCGGTTGTGGATTGCCCTCAGCTATCTTGTGCAAAAAAATCATGCAAAAATATTAAAATTTGAGCGAGATATTAGAAAAGAACGCTCCCATAGACTTTACATGGTCATCCGGGTCTTTTTGTGTACTTTTTCTGTGACTATTGTGGGCTCTTAAGATGATCTGAAGATTCGTCCAATCTCAATTTTATACAGTGACTTTGCTCAGGAAGCACAAAATAGAAACACATAGACCGAGAGGAGGCAGTACAGACAATCACCTCAATGAGTACACGGATGAAAATCTAGGATTTGTCAAATCTCGTTTCGTATAATAAAAATCAATTAGTCTTCTAAGTTATATCTGGGTGGAAAACACTTAAAAATCCAATATTAGCGGTTGACTCATAGGTTTACCATTATGTTTTCCTGCTCCTAGTTTTTCATGTTTTCATACTTTTGAGTGCAGGAAGGCTCAATGGTAAACTCAATGGAATCAACCGCCAAAATTAGATGTTTTGGTGTTTTACACCAAGATATGAATTTGGCACATACCGAATGAGTTTTAAGAGTGTATTTCGATTCAAACTGCTTGTTTTCCGATTTATTTTTGAATGCACTTTTGCTCTCAAACGCATCAAACTTGCAGATTCTCGTATTTAGAAAGTGCACAAGGTGCCGTGATTGTCAATTCTTTGATAAATGTAAAAAACATTGTAAAAAAAAAAGCGAACCAAAACGGCATTTTGAACAGATTTTCCCGAAGCGAGAGATCTGAGAACGAAAAAAAAGGGTCATGCCGAGAAGGTAAATGTTTATAAATCAAATTCTAATGAATGGAGCGTAAAATGACATCACACAGCACCTTATGCGCCTCTTCAAGAATCCTCTCAGCAAGTTTCATGTTTCTACTTTTAAAAATGTGTCTGAAATTGTATCGGAAAATTTCGAGCTGTTGAAGGAGAAAAAGTGTTTTTTCGAATACACCCTTAACTTCTAGCTACAGCCCTGGGTGATTGTCTGTGCTGCCGCCTTCTGGTCTAGTAATCGGCAAATTTCGGCATCGAGATCCGCTTTTATATGAACATAAGAATCATTGCGGGATGTTTGGGATCAATTGTGTTGAGAATTTTTATTTCTACGAAAGAAATCAATAGTTCTTCTGATCTCAAATTATAATCTAGCATCTCTACGATTTTGCTGTTATTTCATCCTCCTATCTAACCTCAACCGCTGACTTTCTGAAACACCAAGAGTTGATGGGGTGAATAATAGCTTCTATTGCAGCAGTATCCTTCTCTCCACCCCCCCCCCCTCTCCCCAGAAAAACCATTAAGAGCACTTATTACCTGTGGACCACGCCTACTACTCCTTCACCACCCCCGCACGCAACCCCCATCCGGGATTCCCGAATTCTTTTCTCCTCTAATTCCCGTTTACCACTTCTGTAAGCACGGAAGAAAAAAAAATAAATGATAGGTTGGCGGGAATCAATAAGCGAAGCAACTACATGGTTTCGAACAAAGGAATGGAAGCAGAATTTGCGGTGAGTTGTACAAGTGTCATTGTCGGCTGAGTTTAGAAAGGGGAAAATGACATGTACAAGATATTTAAAGGTCAGAGGTCGGATGCGGGTGATACCGTTTCGGTTCATGTTACGATAAAGGTTAGGGGGATGTCATTACTTCCACCTTACCTTCAGGTGAGTGGAAGAAACGACTCAAGAGAGAGAAAAGGATAAAAGTCCGATTTGATAAGCGATCAGCATCCACTGGAGAGTTATGTGTTGCAATCTGAAGCCATGCGATACTCCTGGAGAGAAGAATGGAATGCATTACATCTTATTGGTTATTTTATTTTAGTTTGGATTAAATGTACTGTCTTAAACTTCTTACAAGTTATTCTTGACTCTTTATGTATGAGGGAGTTAGATATTTTTCAAACAAAAATATTTTTGTTAATCCCTTATTATATTGAGTACTTTTGGAAGTTCAATCATGGATAGATGGAGGCCATTACTTTCAACTGAACTTCAGAGTTATATTTTGCAATCTGAAGCCATGTGATACTTCTGAAGAAAAAAAAAAATAGAATACATTGCATTTTATTGGTTATTTTAGTTTAGTAGGGAAAAAACTACTACTCTAAAATTATTTCTTTACTCATACAAATGGTTTAATGGACCGATTCACTGAAATTCCCAGACCGCGAAATGCCATGTAAATGTATAGAAAAATTTAAAAGCACGATTACTTAATACCTAATTATTAGAATATAGTTTTCAATATCAGCAAGTGCACGCCATATGCCGTCGATGCGTATTTATAAAAACAGTCTCCTTAAATTAAAAAAAAAAAAAAAAAAAAAAAAAAAAAAAATAGCATTGAAATTCTGACATGATAAAATTTTTATCATCTTCTTAAAAATTACTTAATCCGTTAAGCGAGTTTGTCGTACATGTACGTCATCGTCAATTTCAATTACTTATTCAGTAATATATATACATATAAATAAATTACTCACTTATATTGTTAACAGGAGATGAATTACTTAGTTACTTAATTTTAACCTGCTAAGCAACTATTTTAAACATAATATAAGTATTCCGATTTTTAAAATATATATATATATTATTGGATGCGTATTTGAACTTTAGCATTACGTATATTAAATAAATTTCTTTATTAAAAGGTTACAATTTACGAACACAGTTTTAGACAAGTCGGAAATTGTACGTTAAGTGTAGCAAATGAGGTGCGTAAGTACTACAACGAAGTTTTAAAAATATTTAGATCTTGGTGTAATAGTATACAATACTTCGGATATAGTATAGTGGCCGAAATCTTTTGTGTGTCCCGGTAAATACTATCTGCTTTGTATTATACAGGAAGTATAATACAGTAATCTCAGCAACGTATAACAATTTCATAGTAAAATGTGAAATAGTCTGATGAAATTGAAACGCGCCCCAAATAGTGTTTCTCCCTATACCAATACCATTATGTAATGAAATGCTTTTGCGAGACTCTGTAAATTAATAACAAATATTTTTTGCACCACATATTTTATAGAATATATATTTTTTATGTACTTCATAGATGCATATCAATTTTATTATGTTCGATTGGCCGTAATGTAACGGAGTACTTTTGATTGTCCCTATAATTAAACTATATGTCCGATTTTCATGAAATTTGAAATGACTCGACAAAATTATGCAACAATTATATATTTTAAATTTCAAACGATTCAGTTTGATAGATTGCTCTGTTACATGCAGACAAATTGAAAGACGGACGAAGGGAACGACGACTGATTAAAAGTGCTACGCATTTACATAATTATGAACTATTTTTTTTTAATTATGCATAGTCAACTTGCATATCAAATTAAAGCTCATAAACTGCTTTTCAAAATGCGTGGTCATGAAACATTCTACGTTTCATACAACTTGCGAAATTCAAAATTGAAAATATTTATGCCAATTAAAAAATGATGATTTTTCAAAATTTAAATAATTAATTGTATGAAAATTTAAAGCGATAAAAAATATATATCATATGCTCTAATTTATATCATCAATGAGAATGATCCCTGGTAATTTCATTGACATCTGAAATGGTCAGGTCGAGTATTGAATTTCTTTGGTCGATTTGATATGAAATGACCTCATAGCTTTTTACTTACTTTATATTAATTTCATAAACTTGTGTATTTCAGCGTAAAAACTTATATATATATATGTATATATATATATGTATATATATATATATCCAATATGTAAAACAATCAACAATAAACAATAGAAATTCATGTGGATTGCGCCGAAACGCTGCATTAAAACACATAAATTAAAAATATAATTTCAAATTTATCAATTTAGCAAGAACCAGCACACCCCCCTCACAAAACAAAAATCCCTTAAAATTGAAAATTCAACAATCAAAATACAAAAACAATAGGCTGCCAGCCTCATCAGCGATGGGTTTTGTTAGACAAAAGCAGCCGGACACTCGAGTTTACAAAAACAAAATATATTTAAGTGGCAGTGGGTTTCGGCCAGAGCGGTGAATAGCAAAAAATCAGATGTTAAACACCCGATGGCTATAATTCACGCGCCCCCCCACCGGACCCTACGCCACAATAGTAAACGAATGTCTCACCTGGAACATTGTAAACGATGTCAAAATATGTTCTCTGAATAAAAACCACATCCCCAACTTAGCTGCAATTCAAAGACAATAATTCAACTTTTGAAATAAAACACTTTTTTATACACGGTTTTCATAATGTAAAAATCCAAATATTAGAACAGATTATTGATGATCCTTTCAGGTTAAGAAGTGAAAGCTTCTATATACTTCGTTTAAAATCTTTGTATCCTTATGGATTGAACACTAAACTAAATTTTCGTACTGAAAATTCTACATGTATATACAGTCTTTTTTCGTCTGTATATATTCCCTCATATCAATATAAAAGAGGTAAACGTGGTAAACACACAGATAAGCTAAAGCAAAATAAATATTCTGACATAAGCCCATCTGTTGTTCTGCAGGACCTTTACAATTTATTTTGTAATAGTTTTAATATTAAACAAATTAAAACCATTTTATTTGGTTTAAAATTTAAAATACTTAAAAGATTGCAACAAAAAATTGAAAGTTTTAACTCTGCAAACTCTCAGTTTAAAGATCTGATTAGTGATATTTTGTTATACAAAATCGGAAAACACAGGCCTCAAGATTTGGAAAAAGTTTACTTTGTATGCACTTTTCAACAAAAAAGTTTTGATAATCTACGTTTAAGTTCTTTGATTTTACGTCATAAAAGTTTATTTCCTGTCAAAGATATTATAGTAATACCCACTTATAAATATACCAAAACACTAGGAAGTATTCTATTTAATTATAGAGAAGTTTCCCAAAACCTTGATTCGTATACTGATTTGGAATGCAATTGCGAAAATTAAAAAAATTCTACTTTTTTAAATGAAACCAATCAACATATAGTGACTGGAGATCTAAATATTATAGAAAATATTAATATACGTAATCTTTTAAACTCAGGTACTAAATTTCGTATTAACAGTAAATTAAATCCAATAAAGTCATTCAATACTTTTAAAGCTGATTTAAATGCTTTTATATTAAATTTAAGTTACAGATACAATACACCTATCCCCCTCTTTACAGATTGGAAATTACATATTTTAAATGATTTTAAATCTTTCCAGGATTGTTTTCTAAATAATTCATCTTATAATTATCATTATTTCAATAAGGATTTTAGAAACGAAATTGCCAAATTAAAACAAAATTTTGTTTTTTGTCAAGTTGATAAGGCTGCCGGTAACTTTGCAGTTATTTGAAAAAAGTTCTATGCAGAAATGCTTAATGCAGAGTTAAATAATAGTATAACCTATAAAATTTGTAAATCTTCTGTACAAGAAATTATCAATAAACATCTGGCTTTCTCTAAACAAACCAATATTCCATTTCCACGTAATAAAAATCCGTCATTTCCGTTTTTATTTCTTACTCCAAAATTTCATAAAGTACCGACTAAATACACATTCATTTGCAGTAATGTTAATAGTATTGGTAATAATTTTAATAGGAAATTTGAGGATTTACTTAAAAAAATTTTGAACATGCTGAAATATAAATATAAAGACAGTAACTGTTTTTGGATTGTTTCAAATAGTTTTGAAATTGTTGAAAAATTAAAAAACAATAAAATTCATTCTATCCATACATATGATTTCGAAAATTTATTTACCACCATTCCTATCAGTAGTTTAAAGGATGCACTTTTAAAAACAGCTGAATTGGTTTTGGATGGTGCCGATTTTAATTCAAACTTGTTTTATAAATTATGCCGGTTTTGCCTTTATAATAATTATGTTTATACTGGTTCTAAAATATACCTACAGATTAATGGGATTGGTATGGGTACTAGTTACTCATCCACTGCAGCTAACTTATTCTTATTTTTTTATGAATTTCAATATAGTATAAATAAAGCTGATCTAAAATTTTTTGCTTACCGATACATTGATGATTTGATCGTTTTGAATATTAATTCTGATTTTAATGTAATTTCTCAAGAAATTTATCCTGACTCCTTAACGTTAAAAAAAACTAATGAAAATAGTTCGGAGGCTGATTATCTAGATTTAAAAATAAAAATTTTAATAGATAACAAAATACAAATTTCTATTTATGATAAGCGTAAAAGCTTTTCTTTTACAGTTAATCAGCTCGTACACTGGTCCTCCAATATTTCAAAACGAATCTACATTAACATTATAATCAGCCAAATTTTCCGATTTTATAGAATATGTTCAGAAAAATATCTATTTCAAAGTGAGCTTTTTCAATTTAAAAGTAAACTTCACTATAAAAACAATATTCCTCTCAAGTTCATAAAAAAGTACTCTGATTTTGCAGATTCTCTACATTTTTGATCGTTTGCTACTCAGTGACAGCTAAATGACTTGTATTACCTAAAGCCTGCTTAAGGACGGTTTTATGATGATGAGCTGCATTGGGTGGCAACAGACCTGGATTGTTTCTGGATTGGTTTGGAATACGGTTTCTACTTTGTTCTGTTTAAGTTGTTTTGAGTTGTGGCATTGCAGCTAAGTTGGGGATGTGGTTTTTATTCAGAGAACATATTTTGACATCGTTTACAATGTTCCAGGTGAGACATTCGTTTACTATTGTGGCGTAGGGTCCGGTGGGGGGGCGCGTGAATTATAGCCATCGGGTGTTTAACATCTGATTTTTTGCTATTCACCGCTCTGGCCGAAACCCACTGCCACTTAAATATATTTTGTTTTTGTAAACTCGAGTGTCCGGCTGCTTTTGTCTAATAAAACCCATCGCTGATGAGGCTGGCAGCCTATTGTTTTTGTATTTTGATTGTTGAATTTTCAATTTTAAGGGATTTTTGTTTTGTGAGGGGGGTGTGCTGGTTCTTGCTAAATTGATAAATTTGAAATTATATATATATATATATATATATATATATATATATATATATATATATATATATATATATATATATATATATATATTAATCCAAACAAATGATGTCTGAAAAAGAAAATGTGACTTTTACTGCATTGGGTTTTCGAGCGGACATATCAAGAACCCACGTATGTTCCGAAGTCGAAGGCCGTTCTTCCCCTTGCAATGTTGTTTCCTTGCGAGCTTCTACTTCAAGCGGGAAAATATGCTGTGAGCGCAAGCTCGGATTGGTCTTTTAGCGAATTTTTGGCAAATGTCCATTTCGTCAAAAAAATAGCCAAATTTTCGGTGCATACCGAAACTGGGGTACCCAGGCTTACCAGGGATCATTCTCTAGTAGTACTTCATAAATATTTCTTATAGAATACATCATTTACATTTCGTAATGCTTTTGAACGTTTCTGACCCATGCTATATTAAGGCCCTACATCAGTAACGCTCCGAGATAGAACGGCTAATGTTATTTCAATGGAAGAAATTTATCGCTTTCATTCCTTTGCATTTTGCTCAAATTTAATAATTTTTGTTGTTTTGCAAACCTGTAGGTTTAAAGTATGCACGTCATTCTGAAATTTTATTTCTTTTTTGAATTTTAAGGCGATACAAGTGCGTTATTTTATAGTCTTTAAAATTCACCTTTAATGTCTTATTACGAAAAATCTGTTTGACATTTTAAAATTTGGTAAAACAGCATGCAGAGTTTAATTATTTAGCTTCCAGAAAATGTTTTTATTTTGATTTTTAAAAAAATTTAATCTATGCTATTTGTATAAAAAGTTGAAGCACTTTGATTTAAAAGAGTCGAAAATGGTGTTTAACTCCGCCTTTAAAAGGGAGACGCCTTAAGAGTAATTAGGGTGAAAGACGATATGGGTTTACCCTGTAGGGAGTCTTACAGGGACGAAGGTGTAAAATCTTGCCTGTGGCTATTAGTAAAATGTTGTTTGCTGCTTTAGGAGGAAAAAATAAAAACATCCTTTTCTGAATGCATGATATCTCACGCAAGAAGTTCGATCAGAAATGAATTTCAGAAATGATGTAAATACATGTTGATTTCAAAAAGTTTGTTTAATTAGGCATCTAATCTCAAATGTACTTTAAAAGCATTATTGATTTCGAATAAAAACAGATTTACCATTTTTATTATTTTTCTTCCATATATTTGAAGTTTAATTTCTAAAAAAGATTCTTTAATTGCGTACAACATCAAAGTGATATATTCGTTAATTCATAAAACATAACAGAATTAACTTTTTGTCATCTGCAGTCGACAAAGGGAAAAGAAGAAAGGGCAGAAACAAAATAACAATGGTTCTGACATTAAAAATGAATAGATATATTCGCGAATAAATACATTTGTATTAAATTTTTCTATGTCTTTTTTTTTTTTTTTTTTTTTTTGTATCATTCTTTTAGACAATTCTTAATGAATTAGTATAAATGTTCCTTTTCATAAATATTTCATAAATATTTCTATTTTAATCAATAAAAGTTTGCAGTATACCCACTCTAAAATATAAAGTAATTATTATGCAATTTATGATTAAATTGGATAACACTAATTTAAAAGATAGAAATATATTTATTTTGACACTTCTATCGAAAATTATGACTAATTTACAATACTTTAGCAAATATATTCTGTTGCGGTAAAATTCACATCCGTAAATGATACATTTATGCTTTATTGTATATAAATTGTCTTTCCTGTCTTTTTCCCTTTCAGAAAGATAAACGAATGATTTTTAAAGTTCTTATACTATTTAACTAAATAATACGTATATATTCCAAAGCCTGTCATAGTCTAACTGATCTAAATTTTAGAATAACGGTTTTTTCAGTCACGCGAAAAGACAAACTCAATTATACTAAACCTACGGAAGATTTTTATAAAGATGCCATATTTTCATTCCAATTTTTAATTATTTTTTTTTCTGCATAGTATAGGTGACGATGGTTAGTATAGAGGCCGATTTTTACTTTTTTCGATACTGATTGTAGATTTTAAATATGAGGATAATATCACTTTTGAAAACGGTTCCGAAAATGAAACTGTCCTGTAAAGAAAATTAAAAAAGTAGAAAAAGGCCTTTGAAGAGATCGCTCTGAACTATTAAAGGGGGAAAAAAATATTAAAATGCAGACGAGATTTATTTATAAATTTCGACCGTTGGATTATCGTCGAAAGAATTATTATAAGCTAGTAAATTGTTTAGCTTGATTAAATTTTTTTTTTTTTTTTTTTTTTAATACTCGTAAAATAAATCGAAAAATAGAAAATGGCCTTTGTGCAAATCGATATCAACTAGGCAAAGTAAGAAAAAAAAAATACTTAAAACTATTAAAACACAGACGATAAACTTTTATAAATTTCTTTCATAGCATTAGCTTTAAAGCGAAGACATTGTTTCGTTTAACTGCAGTAGCCTCTTTAAAATAAATGAAATCGTAAAGGCTATTCAATGTAAGAAAAAAAAAAAATAATTTTTTTAAATGTAGGCGAGATATTTTTATAAATTTCTACAATGGGATTTCGCTTGACTGAAGTAAGTCACTTTAAAATACCTGTATCGAAATCAAAAATTGTAATACGGCCTTTGTACAGAAAGATCTCAGCTGTTCAATATAAAAAAAATTATTAAAATATAGACGAGATATTTCTATAAGTTTCTGTCATAGGATTTCACTTCATTGAAGTAAACACCTTTAAAATACCCGTAAAAAAATCGAAAAAAATATAAAGAGGTATTTGTACAGAAATATCTCAGAAATTCAATGCTAAAAAAATCATTTAAAAAATTAAAATGTTGACGAGATATCTTTATAAATTTCTATAATGGGATTTCTCTCTATTCAAGTAAGACACTTTAAAATACCCGTAAAAAATCTAAAAAATGTAAAAAGATCTTTGTACAAAGAAATCTCCGATATCTAATGCCCCCCCCCCCCCCCGAAAAAAAGTTTAAAGACAATTAAAATACAAACGAGATATCTTTAAAAATTTCTAAAATGTGATTTAGCTCTATTGAAGTAAGTAATTATAAAATACCCGTGACAAAGTCGAAAAGATATAAAACGTTCTTTGTAAAGAAAGATATCAGTTATATAATGAAACAAAAATTACAAGTATTAAAATGATCTATAGAAATGACTTTTAAATGATCTTAAAGATATCTTTATAAATTTCTACCATGGGATTTTACTTGATTGAGGTAATCCTCAGTTTATATTTACTTGTAGACGAGATATCTTTATAAATTTCTAACATTCAATGCTAAAAAAATCATTTAAATATATTAAAATGTAGAAGAGAAAAATATATATTTATATGAAATTCAAAACTTCATAGGATTTCGCTTGATTGAAGTAAGCCCCTTTAAAACCCCCATAGCAAACTCGAAAAAATATAAAACGGTCTTTGTACCGCAAGCTCTCAGATATCCAATGCCAAAAAATCATTTAAAAAGATTTAAATGTAGAAAAGATACATTTATAAATTTCTACTACAGGATTTCGCTTGACTGAAGTAGCCTCTTTAAACACCTGTAAACAACACCAAAAAAGTACTAAACGGTCTTCACACAGAAAGATCTCAGCTATCCAATGACAGAAAAATTATTTAAAAATATTAAAATGTAGAAGAGATATTTTTATAATTTTATGCAATTGAATTTCACTTGACTGAAATAGCTTTTTTAAAATTCCCCTAAACAAAGACGAAAAAGTATAAATGGACTTTGTACCGAAAGATCTGAGATATCGAATGCCAAAAAATAATTTAAAAATATTAAAATGTAGAAGAGATATTTTTATATATTTCTACCATTGGATTTCACTTGACAGAAGTAGCTTTTTTAAAATGCCACTAATAAAAGTCTAAAAAGTACAAAACGGTCTTTGTACTGAAAGATCTTTGCTATCCCATGACAAAAGAATCATATAAAAATATTAAAATGTAGACGAGATATTTTTATAAATTTCTACCATTGGAATTCACTTGACTGAAGTAGCCTCTTTAAAACACCTGTAAACAAAGTCGAAAAATAACAAAACGGTCTTTGTACCGACAGATCTTAGCTATCCCATGACAACAGAATCATTTAAAAATATTAAAATGTAGACGAGATATTTTTATAAATTTCTACCATTGGATTTCACTTGACTGAAGTAGCTTTTTTAAAATTCCCCTAATAAAAGTCTAAAAAGTACAGAATGGTCTTTGTACCGAAAGATCTTAGCTATCCCATGACAGAAGAATCATTTAAAAATATTAAAATGTAGACGAGATATTTTTATAAATTTCTACCATTGGAATTCACTTGGCTGAAGTAGCCTCTTTAAAACACCTGTAAACAAAATTAAAAAAAAGTACAAAACGGTCTTTGTACCGAAAGATCTCAGCTATCCAATGACAAAACAATCAATTAAATATATTAAAATGTAGAAGAGATATTTTTATAAATTTCTACCATTGGATTTCACTTGACAGAAGTAGCTTTTTTAAAATTCCCCTAATAAAAGTCTAAAAAGTACAAAACGGTCTTTGTACCGAAAGAACTCAGCTATCCCATGACAAAAAATATTTTAAAAATATTAAAATGTAGAAGAGATATTTTTATAAATTTCTACCATTGGATTTCACTTGACAGAAGTAGCTTTTTTAAAATTTCCCTAATAAAAGTCTAAAAAGTACAAAACGGTGTTTGTACCGAAAGAACTCAGCTATCCCATGACAAAAAAATATTTAAAAATATTAAAATGTACAAGTGATATTTTTTATAAATTTCTACCAATGGAATTCACTTGACTGAAGTAGCCTCTTTAAAACACCTGTGAAAAAAAGCAAAAAAGCAAAAACGGTCTTTGTACCGAAACATCTCAGCTATCCAATGACAAAAAATCTCTTTAAAATATTAAAATGTAGAAGAAAGAATTTTATAAATTTCTACCATTTGATTTCATATTACTAAAGTAGCTTTTTAAAAATTCTCATAAACAAAGTCTAAAAAGTACAAAACGGTCTTTGTACCGAAAGATCTCAAATATCAAATGAGATGAAAACATTTAAAAATATTAAAATGTAGAAGAGATACTTTTATAAATTTCTACCATTGGATTTCACTTGACAGAAGTAGCTTTTTTAAAATTCCCCTAATGAAAGTCTAAAAAGTACAAAACGGTCTTTGTACCGAAAGATCTTAGCTATCCCATGACAAAAGAATCATTTAAAAATATTAAAGTGTAGACGAGATATTTTTATAAATTTCTACCATTGGAATTCACTTGGCTGAAGTAGCCTCTTTAAAACACCTGTAAACAAAATTTAAAAAAAGTACAAAACGGTCCTTGTACCGAAAGTTCTCAGCTATCCAATGACAAAAAAATCATTTAAAAATATTAAAATGTAGAAGAGATATTTTTATAAATTTCTACCAATGGATTTTATTTGACTGAAGTAGCCTCTTTAAAACATCTGTAAACAAAGTGGAAAAAGTACAAAACTTTCTTTGTACCGAAAGATCTTAGCTATCCTATGACAACAGAATCATTTAAAACTATTAAAATGTAGACGAGATATTTTTATAAATTTGTACTATTGGAATTCACTTGACTAAAGTAGCTTTTTTAAAATTCCCCTAAATAAAATCGTAAAAGTACAAAACGGTCTTTATACCGAAAGATCTTAGCTATCCAATGACAAAAAATCATTTAAAAATATTAAAATATAGAAGAGATATTTTTATAAATTTCTACCATTGGATTTCACTTGTAGGAAGTAAATTTTTTAAAATTCCCCTAATAAAAGTCAAAAAAGTACAAAACGGTGTTTGTACCGAATGAACTCAGCTTTCCCATGACAAAAAATCATTTAAAAATATTAAAATGTACAACTGATATTTTTATAAATTTCTACCATTGGAATTCACTTGACTGAAGTAGCCTCTTTAAAACACCTGTAAACAAAATCAAAAAAGTAAAAACATTCTTCGTACAGAAAGATCTCAACTATCAATTGAGAAAAAATCATTTAAAAATATTAAAATGTATACGAGATATTTTTATAAATTTCTACCAATGGATTTCACTTGACTGAAGTAGCCTCTTTTAAACACCTGTAAACAAAGTCGAAAAAGTACAAAACGGCCTTTGTACCGAAATATCTTAGCTATCCCATGACAACAGAATCATTTAAAAATATTAAAATGTAGACGAGATATTTTTATAAATTTCTACTATTGGAATTCTCTTGACTGAAGTAGCTTTTTTAAAATTCCCCTAAACAAAGTCGTACAAGTACAAAACGGTCTTTGTACCGGAAGATCTTAGTTGTCCAATGACAAAAGAATCATTTAAAAATATTAAAATGTAGAAGAGATATTTTTATAAATTTCTACCATTGGAATTCACTTGGCTGAAGTAGCCTCTTTAAAAGACTACTCTAGTTTCATTTCTCTTTCTATTTACTTCTATAAATTTAATATTATAAGTATTTTGTTGTGTACAGAGCAGTTTTGTCAGAAATGAATCATGAAATATTTAAGACAGAAAATAATATATCTTTAACAACTTGTATAACCTAAAATAAATAAACAAATAAAGTTACTGAAATGGTACATCTACCCTATATATATATATATATATTATTTTATTTTGTACTATAAGTAATACATTCTACATAAAAATGATTTTTTAATTTATTCTTTTTATTTATTACTCTGTTTTCGAAGGAGATTTCAGATGGAGACAAAATACGAAAAATGCTTTGCACATAGCAAAATTTGTAGTTTTGTGTTTGTTTACATAATAGAAAATAAATGTGAAGTAATATTTGAAGGGGGGGGGGGGACACTTAGTAGAGCTATTGAAAACTGAAACTCTCAGAATGTTAAAGAAAACTAAAATGTTTTAAAATATTTACATTTTGATAATGATATTTCAAGTGCTGTTCGTAAGTCTAATAATGCTTTAGATTTGTTAATATTTAGAAAATGTAAATTTTTAGAAATTTTTTATGTTTAGAAAGTGTAAATTCATAGATATTACCAGAATTATTATTAAATACGCTAATCTGATTTCCAAAATGTAGCAAATATGCCTTTGTGGACGCAAATTGTGTAAATAAAATTTGTATTATCTTTGTTTAGCTTAACATATTGTATATATCATTGAAAGTGTTCATAAACAAGATATTTATTTTTCTTTGTACCATGTAACTACTGATGTAATTAATAAAAATATTGAAAGTTCAAATTGTGATTACGTATTTAAATGGTTATTTATAAATATATTTACATTTTATTCTGTTAGTTATTAGAGCAAAATCATATATAAATAAAGTCATTATCATATTTCATTAAATTCAATAAACAGGCATAGAAACCGCGATTAAAAGTTTTTTCTCTCTCTTTCTTATTAGGTACTAATTTGGAATTAAGGTGATAAAATGAAGCAATTTTTTTACAATTATTACTATTAATATTATTTTTATTTATTTATTTATTTATTTTTTAATTACTAGCAATGACAGCCTCGGCAGACATATGGTAAAACTTTCTTGAAGCTCTTTAACATTTTATTTTTCTTTAGTAGTCAATTACAGACTGTTTATCGATCTCAAAAATAAAATCTCAGTAACAAATTGCTAAGCGAATAACTTTATTTATTCATTCATTTATTTAAATTTTACTGTTTTAACGTATGCTATGAAAACTAAAATATTTCCGATAAAAAATTTCTTCTAAAATTGAGAAATGTCAATGATTTGTCAATTTAACTCTAATGGCTATGTGGGGCACTTGTGAACAGACTAGTTGAGGCAAATACGAATAGTTCATAAATGCGCCAATAATAGTTCTGTGATCCTGTTTCTTTGACAAGTTTCCTGTTTCTTTAAAAATATTAAAATATAGAAGAGATACTTTTATAAATTTCTTTCATTGGATTTCACTTGACTGAAGTAGTTTTTTAAAAATTCCCTTAAACAAAGTCAAAAAAGTACAAAACGGTCTTTGTGCCGAAAGATCTGAGATATCCAATGCCAAAAAAAAACATTTAAAAACATTAAAATGTAGAAGATATTCTTTTTTTTTGTTATTACTACCATTTGATTTCACTTGACTGAAGTAGCTTTTTTAAAATTATCCTAAACAAAGTCAAAAAAGTACAAAACGGTCTTTGTACCGAAAGATCTGAGACATCGAATGCCAAAAAATCATTTAAAAATCTTTAAAAGTAAAAAGACATATTTATAAAATTCTACTATAGGATTTTGCTTGAATGAAGTAGCTTCTTTAAAACACCTGTAAACAAAATCAAAAAAGTACAAAACAGTCTTTGTTCCGAAAGATCACAGCTATCCAATGCCAAAAAAATCATTTAAAAATATTAAAATGTAGAAGAGATATTTTTATAAATTCCTACCATTGGATTTCACTTGACTGAAGTAGCTTTTTTAAAATTCCCTTAAACAAAGTCGAAAAAGTACAAAACGGTCTTTGTACCGAAAGATCTGAGATATTGAATGCCAAAAAATAATTTAAAAATATTAAAATGTAGAAGAGATATTTTTATAAATTCCTACCATTCGATTTCACTTGCCTGAAGTATCTTTTTTAAAACATCTGTAAACAAAATTAAAAAAGTACAAAACGGTATTTGTACCGAAAGATTTAAGCTATCCAATGACAAAAAAAAGTCATTTCAAAATATTAAAATGTAGAAGATATATTTTTATAAATTTTTACCATTGGATTTCACTTGACTGATGTAGCCTCTTTAAAATACCTGTAAACAAAATATAAAAAAATACAAAACGGTATTTGTACCTAAAGATCTCAGCTATCCCATGACAAAAAATCATTTAAAAATCTTTAAATGTCGAAAAGACATACTTATAAAATTTTACTATAGGATTTCGGTTGACTGAAGTAGCCTCTTTAAAACAGCTGTAAACAAAAAGGTCTTTTTACCGAAAGATCTCAGCTATTCAATGACAAAAAAACATTTAAAAATATTAAAATGTAGAAGAGATATTTTTATAAATTCTACCATTGGATTTCACTTGACTGAAGTAACCTCTTTAAAACAACTGTAAACAAAATCAAAAAAGTACAAAACGGTCTTTGTACCAAAAGATCTGAGATATCGAATGCCAAATAATGATTTACAAATATTAAAATGTAGAAGAGATATTTTTATAAATTTCTACCATTGGATTTCACTTCACTGAAGTAGCTTTTTTAAAATTCCCCTAAACAGAGTCGAAAAAGTACAAAACGGTCTTTGTACCGAAAGATCTGAGCTATAACATGACAAAAAAATCATTTAAAAATATTAAAATATAGAAGAGATATTTTTAGAAATTTCTAGCATTGGATTTCACTTGACTGAAGTAGCTTTTTTAAAATTCCCCTAGAGAAAGTCGAAAATATAAAAAACGGTCTTTGTACAGAAAGATCTCAGCCATCCCATGACATAAAAATCATTTTAAAATATTAAAATGTAGAAGACATATTTTTATAAATTTCTACCATTGGATTTCACTTGACTGAAGTAGCTTTTTTAAAATTCCCCTAAACAAAGTCGAAAAAGTACAAAACGGTCTTTGTAGAGAAAGATCTAAGCTATCCAATGACAAAAAAATCATTTAAAAATGTTAAAATGTAGAAGAGATATTTTTATAAATTTCTACCATTGGATTTCACTTGACTGAAATAGCTTTTTTAAAGTTCCCCTAAACAAAGTCGAAAAAGTACAAAACGGTCTTTGTACCGAAAGATCTGAGATATCGAATGCCAAAAAATAATTTAAAAATATTAAAATGTAGAAGAGATATTTTTATAAATTCCTACCACTGGATTTCACTTGACTGAAGTAGATTTTTTAAAATTCCCCTAAACAAAGTCGAAAAAGTTCTGTAAACGGTCTTTGTACCGATAGATCTGAGATATCGAATGCTAAAAAAATAATTTAAAAATATTAAAATGCAGAAGAGATATTTTTATAAAATTCTACCACTGGATTTCACTTGACTGAAGTAGATTTTTTAAAATTTCCCTAAACAAAGTCGAAAAAGTACAAAACGATCTTTGTACCGAAAGATCTCAGCTATCCAATGACAAAAATTCATTTAAAAATATTAAAATGTAGAAGAGATATTTTTATAAATTCCTACCATTCGATTTCACTTGCCTGAAGTATCTTTTTTAAAACATCTGTAAACAAAATTAAAAAAGTACAAAACGGTATTTGTACCGAAAGATCTAAGCTATCCAATGACAAAAAAAAAAAAAAAAAAAAAAAAAAAAAGTCATTTCAAAATATTAAAATGTAGAAGATATATTTTTATAAATTTCTACCATTGGATTTCACTTGACTGATGTAGCCTCTTTAAAATACCTGTAAACAAAATATAAAAAAATACAAAACGGTATTTGTACCTAAAGATCTCAGCTATCCCATGACAAAAAATCATTTAAAGATCTTTAAATGTCGAAAAGACATACTTATAAAATTTTACTATAGGATTTCGGTTGACTGAAGTAGCCTCTTTAAAACAGCTGTAAACAAAAAGGTCTTTTTACCGAAAGATCTCAGCTATTCAATGACAAAAAAACATTTAAAAATATTAAAATGTAGAAGAGATATTTTTATAAATTCTACCATTGGATTTCATTTGACTGAAGTAACCTCTTTAAAACAACTGTAAACAAAATCAAAAAAGTACAAAACGGTCTTTGTACCAAAAGATCTGAGATATCGAATGCCAAATAATGATTTACAAATATTAAAATGTAGAAAAGATATTTTTATAAATTTCTACCATTGGATTTCACTTCACTGAAGTAGCTTTTTTAAAATTCCCCTAAACAGAGTCGAAAAAGTACAAAACGGTCTTTGTACCGAGATCTGAGCTATAACATGACAAAAAAATCATTTAAAAATATTAAAATATAGAAGAGATATTTTTAGAAATTTCTAGCATTGGATCTCACTTGACTGAAGTAGCTTTTTTAAAATTCCCCTAGAGAAAGTCGAAAATATAAAAAACGGTCTTTGCACAGAAAGATCTCAGCCATCCCATGACATAAAAATCATTTAAAAATATTAAAATGTAGAAGACATATTTTTATAAATTCCTACCATTGGATTTCACTTGACTGAAGTAGCTTTTTTAAAATTCCCCTAAACAAAGTCGAAAAAGTACAAAACGGTCTTTGTAGAGAAAGATCTAAGCTATCCAATGACAAAAAAATCATTTAAAAATATTAAAATGTAGAAGAGATATTTTTATAAATTTCTACCATTGGATTTCACTTGACTGAAATAGCTTTTTTAAAGTTCCCCTAAACAAAGTCGAAAAAGTACAAAACGGTCTTTGTACCGAAAGATCTGAGATATCGAATGCAAAAAAATAATTTAAAAATATTAAAATGTAGAAGAGATATTTTTATAAATTCCTACCACTGGATTTCACTTGACTGAAGTAGATTTTTTAAAATTCCCCTAAACAAAGTCGAAAAAGTTCTGTAAACGGTCTTTGTACCGATAGATCTGAGATATCGAATGCTAAAAAATAATTTAAAAATATTAAAATGCAGAAGAGCTATTTTTATAAAATTCTACCACTGGATTTCACTTGACTGAAGTAGATTTTTTAAAATTTCCCTAAACAAAGTCGAAAAAGTTCAAAACGATCTTTGTACCGAAAGATCTCAGCTATCCAATGACAAAAATTCATTTAAAAATATTAAAATGTAGAAGAGATATTTTTATAAATTTCTTCCATTGGATTTCATTTGACTGAAGTAGCTTTTTAAAATTCCCCTAAACAAAGTCGAAAAAGTACAAAACGATCTTTGTACCGAAATATCTGAGATATCGAATGCCAAAAAATAATTTAAAAATATAAAAATGTAGAAGAGATATTTTTATAAATTTCTTCCATTGGATTTCATTTGACTGAAGTAGCTTTTTAAAATTCCCCTAAAGAAGGTCGAAAAAGTACAAAATGGTCTTTGTACCGAAATATCTGAGATATCGAATGCCAAAAAATAATTTAAAAATATAAAAATGTAGAAGAGATATTTTTATAAATTTCTTCCATTGGATTTCACTTGACTGAAGTAGCCTCTTTAAAACACCTGTAAACAAAATCAAAAAAGTACAAAACGGTCTTTATACCGAAAAATCTCAGCTGTTCAATGCTAAAAAAATCATTTTAAAATATTAAAATACAAACGAGATATCTTAAAAATTTCTATCTTGGGATTTCGCTTTATTGATGTAAGCCAGTATAAAATACTCGTAACAAAATCGAAAAAATATAAAACGGTCTTTGTACAGTTCAATGATCTCAGCTATTCAATGCTAAAAAAATCATTTAAAAAATATTAAAATGTAGAGGAGATTCTTTGGAAAATGTTTAATGTGCAATCTCTGACATAATAATCACGATCTGTATGTTGTCTTTTAAAATTACATATAAATGATTCAATTTCACTTGAAACTATCTAACAAAAAAGGTCAATGTCGACTTGTTTTAAAACGGATCCGAGTGTTTTGGTAAGAAATTATCTCGAAGAAACTATCCAAATGCACATATCCCTCGGGCTATCAGTATTGAAAAGGTGCGAGAGTTTTTAGCATTTGCTAATGACTTTTTTCTTCCTGGGGTATCTTATCCCCTTTTTATCGCCTGGAGGTAAAGGGTGGCGTGAGATGACCATTTTCTTATTAATTACAAGCTTGGAAAATATCATTGGTCTTTTAAAGTGTCAATCTTTGGGTTCGGGATACGCCTTCCTGGTGGCAACACGCATAGGTTTGTGATAGGATTTTCAGTTTCGGTTTGACTGATGCAGGCTCTTAAGTTTGACGATTCGATCAGAGCTGGTTGTGATGATGCTTTTAATAATAATAATAACGGTTAAGTAACGTAAAATTAAAACGACAGTCTACTTTTTTTTTTTTTTTTTTTTTTTAATAGTGAGTTTATTGCATTTTAATGTTCAACTAAAAATGAATTTGGAAATGAAAAGTTAACTGCATATTTAAATAAAAAAAAATTAAATTGCATTTTTTAGAATCCATGCTATTTTTTAAAAATATTGATAATGCATTACAGAAGACTGCGCGCGAATTTTTAGATACATCTAACATTACATCTATTGTATTTTTAGCTCACAGGCTATCATAGCCTGAGAGCTTATGTGCCCGTCCGATCTGTATATGTATGTTCGTACGTTCGTTCGTGCGTAACGCGATAACTCATGATAAAAATATCGGATCCACTTGAAATTTTGTATATAGGTACATCCTGATAAGGCGCTTCCCTGATTAGTTTTTGAAGTTCATTCGATATGTATAACAGGGGGAACAGGGGGCTCATGCCCCTCCCCTTAATTGATATAAACGGGATTTTCATGCAGAATTAACAGTTTTCGTTCAAAATTTAGATATAGTATCATTCTGATGAGGCGATACCGTGACTGTTATTAGGTGTTCATTGAATAAGTATAAACAGGGGGAACGGGGGGTTCATGCCCCTCCCCTTAATTGATATGAACGGGATTTTCATACAGAATTAACAGTTTTCCTTCAAAATTTAGATATGGGATCATTCTGATGAGGCGATACCGTGGCTGTTATTAGGTGTTCATTGAATAAGTATAAACAGGGGGAACGGGGGGCCGGTGTGTCATGAAATACTTTTGTGTGGCCCTATAAATTAATAACAAATGTTCTTTGCACCTCAAATTGAACTGAATGTATATTGTAGTACATACTTCATAAATGCGTATCAATTTTATTATATTTGAAAGCGTGTAACATCATTATAATGCACTTGAAACTCTTTTTTCCACAGGCCGTATTGTAACGTAATTTTGATTGTCCGTGTAATTAAACTATGCACCCGATTTTCATGAAATTTGAAATGAATCTTCAAATTTATGCAAAAATTATATATTTTAAATTTCAAACGATTCGGTTGAGTAGTTTTTGCTCTGTTACATACGGACGGACAGACGGACGGATTGAACGACGACTATAGGTATTTACATAATTATGAACGCACCTAAAAGGCCTTAGAATTTTCAAAAAAGGAAAGTGACGTAAGCATTTTTCAACACGGAGAAAAAAACCATGCCATTTAAAGTTTTAATTTGTATGGGTAATTGCGCTGGGTGGTTAACAAAATTTACAATACCTGGGCGATATAATACCATACAGGTAATAATGAGATGTCAAGAAGTCACAAACTTTTATTTAATAATAATAAAAAGAAAACTGATTTTTTTCACCAATTTTGAGGTAAACTGTTCCCTTTAAATATGGTAACAAAAATTGAAGTTTCATTGGATTAGAATGCAAAATAATCTGCAGAAATGTCTTATTATTTTAAGGGGGCTCAGGGCTTGATCGATACGGAAAAACATGTAAACAGAGCTCTCGCTTCGAGTCCATATAAAAACAAAAGTATTCAGTGTAATTAATTCAAACTTTCTGATATTTTAAGGATGTTTGTAGTCTTATAAAATTATAAAATTAAGTACTTCAATGTAATATAATAAGAAATATAGAAAAATTTAGGTAACGCAATTTTCGAAAAAAAAATTACGTGTTATATTACCACCCGCAAGATATCTTAACGTTGAATTGACATAAGAACCAAATTTTTGCTTTAAAATGATCCGGAAACTTTACTCTATAGAATGAATTAAGGATATAACTATCACTCAAAATAGCATTATTAAAAAAACTCTTAAATTTGAAAATTTAAAAAAACCCTGAAATATACAACTTTTTTCTTTCATTAAAAATACTCGAAATATTAAACTGTCTAAAATATATTAATTCATACTATAGATAATAATGTTATACACATACAAAAAAAAAAAAAAAAAAATTAAGTCATTCTATCAAATAGTTGTTTTTAAATCTTGCTGTTAGTCGTCAAAAATCAAGTTTTTAGAATACGCGACTTAAAGTTGAAATTATATGGGTGCGGCTTTGAAAGTGTTGATGCATAAATGCTTACTGCAGAACTCCGTTAAAAATGCAAATATTTTTATGCGGTTTTCTGAATTGAGTTTAGAATTAATTGAATAATCAAACTAGATCATAAAAAAAAAATTGATTGAAAAAAGTTTTTAAGCCTTGAGCTCCCTTAAATTATAATCGTTTTGACTCTTATACTTGTTTCTGAAAGAAAAGAAAATGTCTAAATTATAAATTTAAAACATGTCCGTGAGTAACACTGACATTATATTATTGATAGCCGCAGTACTTGATCAGTAAAGTTCGCTTGCCCTGCATTATTTTATTTTTTTAATTTAATTTAATTATATTAATTAATTTATTTATTTACTTTGATTGTACAGTTTTATTTTTTATACCGCCGATTAGAAAAAATAAAAAAAGTTCTTTTAAATGAAATTTCTTTAAAAGCAATAGCCCAATTTATTGATTTTTTATGTTTTAAAAAATTGTTTGAATGTTCTAATTTTTTTAAGTCTATCAGATTTCTATTTGAGGAAACTATGAGGACATGATAAAGAAAATTATGAAAAATTTCAATATCTTTTGCAGCTTTTTTCTTTATTTTCTTTCATCTTATTGAAAAAAAATTAATTGAGGTATAATGCTATTGAAAGAAAAAATGTATTGGTACAAGAATGAATAAATTTGAAATTAATTATTCTGTACGATTAAGTTAATGCATAAGGGAAAAAAAAAAAAAAAAAAAAACATTGAATATGTTTAGAATTTTCTTCTTCACCATCTCTATACATATTTCATGATTCTTGATCTTCTTCCATTACTGTTCACATAGAATGAGTTCAATAATGAATTTTTTAGTATCTGCGTGATGTTTTCGCTTTTATCTACCGACTTCAGGCAGATCAGTTTTGCAACTTTTCTGAGGACCATAAAAAGAAGATCGAAGGGTCAAAGAAAACGAAAAATATTTAAATGCTAGAAAAAAAAGGAACTCCGTTTTTCAGAATTTAGAGTCACCCCCGATGAATTGTAAAAAATTTTTACATGCGTATATATAAATATAGATAGAAAAAAAGAATTCAGTTTTAAAACATATTACAGTAGACTCCCTCAAATCCGCACAGCTTGGGACCAGAGGTTTTGCAGATTTTAGAATTTTGCGGATTTCTGGTCATTGTTTTGTTTACATTTTTTTTAAAGTAATTTGAATGTAATTAATAATGAAATCAAAAGTATAATGAATGCTTACAATATATTAAAATATTAAAATAAATAATAAACTAAAATAATAAAAGTTTAGATAGTTTTTAAAATGACAAAAATACTAAAAGCAAAGGTCAAATTAATAAACAATGTACAATTAAATATTCATTATAAAGATGAAATGTGTTTTTCCAAAATTATTCAATGAAACTTGCGTCATAAAGGTACATTACTAATTCACATCAAGATCATAAAATAATGAAGCTTTATTTCAGATTTAGCCAGACTTAATAACTAAAAAAGCTTGATTAATAGATAAATATATTTGGTAAGATTGTGATTACCAGTGATATCAGCAATATCTTTATTTTTTCAGAAATAAATTATTCTTTCTTCCTGAAAAAACATGAATTCAATGATCTTAACAAAAATTACAAAAGGAAAAATATATGGAATTGATATAAAACTAAAAAAGTCAAATTTTGCACCTACATCTGAACTGAATGTTTCATTGTTTACATCCGTAAAATATGTGCGGATTTTAGAGAGTTGCGGATTTCTGGTTTGCGGATTTGAGGGAGTCTACTGTATTTTATTTTTTATAAAATGACGTCATTCACTTCCGCTAAAGAATTTTACATTTACAATCCAGTCTTTAAACAACATCTACAGAAAAGTATGCATATTGTGTCAATGTCACAGAATAATACACAAATCAAATAAAAAGCGATGTCGTCATGCAAAAAACTCAAAGTCTGTTTAATGTTTACTATGCCTTCATTTGTTTTTAACTTTAATTTAAGTATTTAAATTAAATCTAGTGTATAATAGTTCCATGTTTTATTAGAAATCATTCAGTTATGATTTTTAAAAACAGCATAAATTTTAATTTGCATTTTTTTTTTTTCGTTTTCGGAAAATGGCAACAAAATTGCATAATAATCTAGTACTTTTCAACTATTTTTCATTTGCTTTCTACGGAAATTGAGTACTTCAGTACCAATTCTAAAGAAATAGTGTTAAAAGTTATAAAAAAATTAATATCTCAAAAATAAATTGAGGTTCAGTCTTTAAAAAAATTGCATTTAAAAATGCTTTTTTCGACTGTCTAAAGATTTAAAAAGTGCGATGCTCAGAAGTTTAAAAAATTTCAGTAAAAATTATCCATATTTAATTGTATAGTGATGCATTCTGCTTTGTTTAAATATTGACTTAAATAACACAACATTGCTTTTTAGAGACGATACTTTAATTGCTGACCGAAAGAAATAGCATATTCGTGGCTAAAGACTAGATTTGATACGAGGCTGTTAACACATTTGCTGCCGCTCACGAGCCATCGCGTGTTACGGCGCCAACGTTAAAGGGCCACTCACGCGCCAGCGCGTGATGTGGGGTGATGTCCAATAGCCAGTCACGCGCTGGCGCGGGAAAATCTTTCACTGTTTCTTTGTTATGAAAAGTAAATCGGCTTCTGGGAAAAACCCACTTCTACAGTGCAGCACTGACAATCATCACATCTTTACGTAAGCGGCAACGAACATATTAATAGGA
This sequence comes from Maratus speculifer, assembly GCA_964019185.1. Taxonomy (NCBI): domain Eukaryota; kingdom Metazoa; phylum Arthropoda; class Arachnida; order Araneae; family Salticidae; genus Maratus; species Maratus speculifer. The sequence continues at coordinate 363,056,548 of OZ025292.1, forward strand.
ATTATGCATAAATAAAATTTTTTATAGAAATCCTTAACAGTATTTTGATGAAGATTACAAGAAATAAATAAGTAGTTTTCTTAATTTATAAAATTTATATCCGATTATAGAAACAATGCCAGCCATATCTTTCAAAATCCCTTTTGAAGAAAAAATAAAGCAGAAAGAGAGAGATTGTCTTTTTAAGAGGAGTATAAAATTTGTTTTATTTTTATCCTCTTCCACAGTAAACCAACTCCGTAAACAGATGGCATGTGAAAATAGACTTGGTTCACTACGGGAGGAAAAAAAAAAAAAAAAAAAAAAAAAAAAAAAAAAAAGATTTTATGCTTTATCTTCTAAGTGAACTGTTGTTTATTTTATTTTATTTATTTTAAAATGGACTCGGTTTACAATTATGATAATTCTGTAATTAAATGTTAATGAAACAGAAAAAAAAAAATCAACAAAATGAATACCGATAAAACGAATGAAGATATTAATTAATTTAAAATAATTCATATATACAGGGTGATTCCAAATTTTCTTTACAATAAAAGAGGGGTGATAGTACACATCAAGACAAACAATATTAAATAGGAGACTAAGGGTCCAAAATGTTTTCCTAAGGAGATAGCCGCCATTAAAGTTTAGGGACCAAAATTTCAAATAAACATAAAAAACGGAAAAATAGGTCGATTGATTTGCGGTTTTCACTAAAATTATTCTTTATGTCGGAATTTTCTTAAAATTAAATTATAAAGCTAAATTTCAAAAAATGCCGATAGAGGGCGCTTTAGACTTTGGAGTAACGAACAACTATTTTTTGCCGGTATTTTTTGCATCTCATTAAATGTTTTCGTAAGCTTAGACTCAAACTTAAATTTTGAGCTCAAAATCAGTAGTTGGGAGTGGTTAAGTAACACAAACTGAGCTGTGTTCAGAGGGTTCAAATTTCAAATGATTATAAATAACGGAAAAATTGGTCGATTGATTTGCGGTTTTCACTAAAACTATTCTTTATTTAGGTATTTTCGTGAAAATAAATTATAAAGATAAATTTCAAAAAATGCCGATAGAGGGCGCTTTAGACTTTGGAGTAACGAACAACTATTTTTTGCCGTTATTGTTTGCAACTCTTTAAATGATTTCGGAAGCTTAGACTTAAACTTAAATTTTGAGCTCAAAATCTGAATAGCTGGGAGTGGTTAAGTAGACAAACTTAGCTGTTTTCAGAGGATTAAAATTTCAAATAATTGTAAAAAACGGAAAAATTGGTCGATTCGTTTGCGGTTTTTGCTAAAACTAATTTTTAAATCAGCAGTTTTCTTGATCAATCAGTGTTTTCTTGAAAATAATTTTTAAAGATAAATTTCACAAAATGCCGATAGAGGGCGCCTTAGACTTTGGAGTAACTATTTTTAACTGTTATTTTTTTTTTAATCTCATTAAATGCTTTCAAATGCATAGACTTAAATTTTGGGCTGAAATTCTGAATCGTTGAGAGTGTTTAATTAGCGAAAAATTGAATTGTGTTGGAGGAGGAAAGAGGGTTAAATTTCAACTCCTGAACACACTTCAGTTTGCGCTTCTTAACTCCTCATAACGATTCAGGATTTGAGCTCAAAATTTAAGTTTAAATCTAAGCTTCCGAGAACATTTAAAATGCTTTTGCAAGCATTTAAATAGAACCAAAAAATAATGGTTAAAATGAATTGTTTGTTACTCTGAAGTTTAAGGCGCCCTCTGACGGAATTTTTTGAGATTTATCTTTAAAAAATATTTTCAAGAAGATACTGACTTAAAGAATAGTTTTATTTTAAACCGCAAACGAATCGACTAATTTTTCCATTTTCTATAATTACTTTAAATTTGAACCTCCCCCTCCCCCTTGAACACAGTTCAGTTTGTGCTACTTAACCACTCCCTACTATTCAGATTTTGAGCTCAAAATTTAAGTTTAAGTCTAAGCTTCCGAAATCATTTAAAGAGTTGCAAACAATAACGGCAAAAAATAGTTGTTCGTTACTCCAAAGTCTAAAGCGCCCTCTATCGGCATTTTTTGAAATTTATCTTTATAATTTATTTTCACGAAAATACCTAAATAAAGAATAGTTTTAGTGAAAACCGCAAATCAATCGACCAATTTTTCCGTTATTTATAATCATTTGAAATTTGAACCCTCTGAACACAGCTCAGTTTGTGTTACTTAACCACTCCCAACTACAGATTTTGAGCTCAAAATTTAAGTTTGTGTCTAAGCTCACGAAAACATTTAATGAAATGCAAAAAATACCGGCAAAAAATAGTTGTTCGTTACTCCAAAGTCTAAAGCGCCCTCTATCGGCATTTTTTGAAATTTATCTTTATAATTTAATTTTAAGAAAATGCCGACATAAAGAATAATTTTAGTGAAAACCGCAAATCAATCGACCTATTTTTCCGTTTTTTATGTTTATTTGAAATTTTGGTCCCTAAACTTTAATGGCGCCTATCTCCTTAGGAAAACGTTTTGGACCCTTAGTCTCCTATTTAATATTGTTTGTCTTGATGTGTACTATCACCCCTCTTTTATTGTAAAAAAAATTTGGAATCACCCTGTATATATATATATATATATATAATTTACTTACTATTATTAGCTAATTAAATTAAACATAGCATAAAACTGTGAAAATTAAATCTCTCGGGACCAGCAGAAAATTTGTTGTCTTAGTAGGCAATGTAAGATAATAACCAAAGGAAATGCTTTATTTTAGACGGGATTTTATTGTTGATATAGATTCCTTTTTCACAGCTTTTTGTATATAGATAAACTTTTCCAGAAATTGAATAAAATAATAAAAGTATTAAATTTTTGTATGGTATTTATATACATGCATAACTAGTTTATTTACCTTCAGTTTTTTTTCTTTGTATTTTACAGATTAAGGGTATATTTCGATTCAAACTGCTTATTTTCCGATTTGTTTTTAGATTCATTTTTGCTCTCAAATACACCAAACTTTCAAATTTTCTTATTTAGAAAGTACACAAGGTGCCGTAATCATCGATTCTCTTATAAAGGCAGAAAATATTGCAAAAAAAAAAAAAAAAAAAAAAAAAAAAAAACAATCAAAAACAGCATTTTGAACTGAATTTTTCGAAGCGGGAGGTTTGCGAACGAAAAAAAGTGTCATACTGAGAAGGTTATTGTTTGTAAATCAAATTCTAATGAACTGAGCGTAAAAAGACATCATATGGCACCTTATATGTGTCTTCGAAAATCCCCTCAGCAAGTTTCATGTTTCTACTTTTAAAAATGTTCTGAAATTGTATCGGAAAATTTTGAGCTGTTGAAGATGGAAAACCGTTTTTTCGAATACACCCTTAAGTGTTCTATTGTTAAAAAAAATAATGATAACAATTTGTTTTAAAAAAATGGCTGTTTTCAGAATTTTTTTTTTTTTATCCTTATATATTTTATGGAAGAGCATAAATTTGCTTCACCTATACGCAATTCAAATTCATTCATTCCGGAACATTTTTTATTTTTTAAATCCCACTGTATTATATTCATTTAATATTATTTCAAAAGACAGAGCATTCAAAATGAACAAACGAAAACTTTTATTTCCCGATTATTTTATCCTTTTTTATTAACTGCAGAATGCATCGAATCAGTTAAGTCACAAAATTTTGACATTTTGTAAGACATTTTCCCTATCTACGCTGTTTTCAAATCCAAACTCACTACCTTGGGACATTTTTAATTTAATTTTTGTTCTTAAACGTAATAAAGTTGGCAACTGCATGATCATTCCATGGTATAACTTACGTTACATTTAGAGCTATTTTAAGTAATTTTAGTAATATAACACACACAAAAAAATTATTCAAAATGTAAATTTGACTTGGTTTGCTAATTAAACTTATTCAAAGCCCAATTTAGATGAAAATTACCTAATTTTAGGGTTATGTCAGGCTCTGAGAAAACATCTGCTACGGGATTGGAATTTCTGTTAGTTCTCTATCTTAATATTTTATGTATTGTACTGGCTGTGTACTGGAATTTCCAAGGGGACATTCTTTCTTTGTTAAAATGAGAATTGACAGGTAATCATGTGCAGGTGGTGAGGTGAGAAAGAGAATATTGCCGAGAGGCGTGTTCATCCGTCAGTGATGTATGTGAATGATGAGCAAATAAGGTACATTCGACGAATCAAGAAAGCAACGTGGAATGCGTGCAATGGAGAAGCTCCAAAGGGGGTTTACATTGGGGAAAAGCAGTGATTTGAGAAGGGCAAGCCTTGTCTGAGATTTTAGCAGTTCGTATCTGGAGAGCAAGGGATAAAGACGTCACGGTGTGTAGTGCTCTGAGCCGGATAGCGTAGGCTGAGTATACAGGTGTTGGGAGATTCCAAATTGATCTCCGATAAAGTTAATCTAACGTGCATTGAGTATGAGGGAGAAGGTGTAATTTGAACAGTACACAGCTAACTATTTACGGTATTTAATTTAATGTTGAACCGGATCATCTATATCCGAGTTGTAATTGTATATAATTGTAAATAGTGTATTTATTGTGTACATATATTCTAAATAAACTGTTAATTCAGTTAATTGACAGCGTCAGTGTTCATTTACACAATCCTCACAGTGGGTGACCGATATCACCTAATAATATCGGTGGTGGCAGCTATAACTACTACGGACTTTCTTCAAAGTTGTGTGGGCTGAGAGGGAACGTCCGACAGGTTATATCTTAAAACTTGGTAGGTTTATTCATCATGGTAACTGAAATTACTGAAAAAAAGAATGTAGGTTATCATATAAAGAGTAACTTTCATTATGATTTTTTGGACAATTTTCATCCAAATTGACCCCTAGATAGGTTTTTTTGACAAACTATGTTAATTTTACATTAGAATATTTTTTAGTGTTATATTACTAAAACTACTGCAGTAAATTGTTTTAAATGTAACGTAAGTTACCATGGAATGACACTGTACTTATTAAAAACTATGTAATCGAACTGTTTTTCTTTTCTCTTTTCATTAAAGATCGAAGATTTTTCAGAAAATGATACTAAAATATAAGACGTTTTGAACCGAATTTTCTAATGCAAAAACTCAGTAAAAAAAAAACAGACTAGAAAATGAAAAAATTGTTCAATTACAAATTACTTCAATAATCATACTTGAAAGTACCGCGCATTTATGTTTTAAAATGTGACCACCTTAAATCTGTACAAATTTATGAACGCATCAATGTTACAACCTTTTAGTGGACCGTAACGAAGACAGAAGTGTCACAGTAAAATTTAGATTTGAGATAAGATTATAAATAGCAAGGATTTGGGGACAAACAGATTTACACCAATTCTTCTTTCAACAATATCGATGAAAACCAAACGAAATAAGTAAGCAGTTCTAATTGACTATCTGTTAACTGCTAATGAAAGAAAACCAAAGTACCAAAAGCAACACTAATACATTACATCCTATTTAAAACGCTATTAAATTTAAAAGAATTAAGTAGAAACAGCTTAATATAATCATTGATTATAAGTAAGTTATGTAAAAAAATTAACTTCTTAATGATGCTATTAAATAATGCACAATATAAAATAATAATTTAAAAAATGAAATACTTGATGAATGAATTAATTTGAGTTGAATAGAAGAATTAAAGGCTTTTTTTAAACATTGATAACTAGAAAATATGTAAGTGAGTAAATGAAGAAAATCCTATAAATATATATATATATATATATATATATATATATATATATATATATATATATATATTTTTTTTTTTTTTTTTTTTTTGTAAATGCATAGTGAGGAATAAATTGGTTGGGGGGTGTATAAGCAGAATCTGGCATTTTCCTAAGTCTGCAAGTGTCAGACCTTGGGCAGCAAGAATTTCGGAGGTTTCAAATTGTTTTATGTCATGCTTTTGTTACCGAATTTCATAATATTTCTTTTTTTTTTTCAGACTAGGAAGCTTTTGTAAAGGGTAAAGTGGGAAATACCACTCCCGGTCCTGGGCCCTTAAGGCACTTGTGCTGCCAATCCAGATAGCACTTCCATGCCATCCAACAAAAGGCTCCGAGCCCAGTCACACATCCGTACCGCCCTTCACAGATCAGCCCAGTCTTCGTGCACTGCCCAGTGCACGTCAAGTAGCCCTATTCCGAAAACGAGGACGAAAAACCGAAAGCGACTGTCCTCACCACTCAACAGGACAGTCCAGAAGGTCCAGGAGGTCCTTAGCCATCCTGACGACCGGTCATCTAAGGTGCCGAGCCTACAAGCCTGATGCCGAGGATTTCCGAGAGGAGTTACTTTATGAAAGAATCTCAAGATCAAATCCTATGATGAAGAAAGATATTTTTAAATCAGAGGTTCAACCTGAAAGAAAGGCGCTTCTAAGACTTGTATGAGTAAAATAAAAATTCTGAAATTCGTTTGAAAAAAAAAAAAAAAATTGAACCTTGTAATCAATGTGTATATTTTGTAAAATCTGATTTCGAGACGTTTATAATTCCTGACTACTTTTATGTATAATGTACAAGAGTACAACAAATTTGACAAAAATCTGATAAGAAAGCGGAAAAGTGTTTTAAATCGTAACTGGAAAAATCACTAAGAAAAAAGATCTACTGATTCGAATAACAATAAAACAAAACAAAAAAAAAAAAAAACAAAAAAAAAAAAGTTGAGTTTTAGAAGGATGTTGCAATTCTTTTAAAATTACGCCTTTCTATTCAATTTCAAAAGTAAAATTTACATATTTACGAAATTTATCAAGATCATAAGTAGGGGCGTTTCTTAAAATTTTAAAACTTATTCTATGCGTTATACAACATAAATCAATAACAAATTTTGCAAACATAAGTTTGCTATTAAGTTTTTTCGCTTTGTAAAATCGTATTTCTTATATTATCGGCAGGGGAAATGTCAATTTTATTAACATTATTAAGAATTACACTGAATGAATGTTAAGAATGTTTTTAATTTCAGAAAACATTAGTTTATTTAGTTAGTTAAATTATCTTAAAGTCACCGAAAGTCTACTAGACATGTGCTTTCAACACATTTGTTATTATCTGCTTTATAATGCATTTTTGTACTTTCATTTTGGACTTTCCTCATTAAAATACGCATATTCACCGTAACAAAATTGTTAATTTGCAGTATTTTACCGTGAATTAATGCAGTAAATTTACGGAAAATGGCACTTTTTCAAAATAAACGGCCGATTTCCGTAAATTACAGATTTTACAAGCAAAACCCATTTATCTAAAGGCAAAATCCGTTAATTTAAGGACAAAGTCCGTTTTTAAGGACATTGCCTGAAATTTCTGCTGCAGTAAAATTATTGCAACAATTTTTTCAGTGTTGGATAATATAGAGTTTATTACTATGGGCAGAAAAAGAAAGGTGCGGAAATAGAAAAAGAAATCCCTATGGAAAGTTCAAGAGAAATTCATGAACAAGAAATTAGCTTCCATTTTTCCTCTTAAATTTAAGGTTACGCTTTGATTCACACGTTACAACTGAAGAAAAAAGAGGTTGTGGAAAATAGCTGCTGTTGTCTTTTGTGATCTCAACTCAAGGGAACAATATCGCTTCCTCGAAAGAAAAAAAAAGCATGAATGAAGCACCTAAACCATTCTCTTCTTTTTTGAGTTCTATTATCACCCTTCGAATTCGTGACAGACTCAGAAAATATTCCAGTAACCAAGCATTAGAGGGGGGGATGACGAAAAAAATTCGAAAGTGTAGGTGGAGCGCACGTATCGTGTCCGACAAATCTGAGAACAAAGTCGGATGCCTCTGATCTGGGCAATAATACACGATCTGGTATTGTACAAATGAATGGAAATGCTGCTCCTAAATGGGGGTTCTTTCGCAAAGGCAGAAGAATCCCATCACCTGCGCCCGAGTCTGATCTTTGTCCGGGGTCAGAGGATACCTGTGCGCAATCCGTTGGCCCGCGAGGAAAATCGTGACTCCCCACCTACGAATCCCAAAGATTTCAGGTAGACAGGGGGCCGAGCAACCGTTCGCGTGCGTGCCATACGTCCCTTGGTTTGGACGCTGGCTTCTTTTCTTAAATAATAATAATAAAAAAAAAATTCAGGTAGATTCTATATATTTTTTTTTACTGTTAAGATTTTAGCATTGCCTCTGGTAAGTAACTTCTTTATCTTATTTTGCCGCATAATTTAGTGAATAAAGACGAAAAACAGCGAACAACTTTAAAATATATTGTAGGTAGAGTTTTTTCAAAAGTGGTATTATATCTGAGGTTTTTTCGTTTTTACTAGATGACAATAACGAAATATTAACTTTTCTTCACCTATTAAACGGCAAAGAATTTGCATTAACAGACGCAACCATTCATAGGCGTGCGTGTCAGATGTCCACGATTTTTATACAAGTTTACCCCTCCCCCCCCCCCCACACACACACGCACACACCACAAAAAATAGTTTAAACAAATAAGTTACATTCATTTTAAAGTTTGGTTAATGTTACTATCGAAAGAGAATTCTTTCAATCTCAGTGCACTCCAAACAAGAACAAAATTCAGAGGTGGAGAGGGGGGGGGGAGAAAAGAAAGAAAGAAAAACGTAGAATTCTATGTAATACTGTATAAAAAATGCATATATTTAATAGATAAATATTTTCCTCATATTTTGTGTTCAACGATATTTATTTTTCCGTATGTGTATAGGGAGGACCTTTATCTTTCTGTAAGCTTAAAATGCTCAAAAGATAATTATGAGTATTTGTGTTAAAGTTTCAAAAAACTCCGTTAAGTACATTGCAAATCCGAGCAACACAATACAAAACGCCAAGTTAAATGAAAAATATTAACACAATACAAAACGCCAAGTTAAATGAAAAGTATTCTCTACTCGTTTGTAACTTTGGACTGGAAAAACATAAAAATTTGTAGCTTAGAGGGGTTTCAGTAACTCTCTATTCACGTGCTAAAAAAAATATTGTTGAAATTTCCAAATTTGAATAAACAAAAAAGATAAATATTTTCCTCATAGGATAACAGGGAATTCGACTTTTTTTCTTCCCCACCATATAAATCCCCTTAATAATAATAATAATAATAATAATGATAATAATAATAATAAGCTTTTTCTAACTTGATCTATTAGATATTGTTCCAAAGGATTTTTATTTTAAAATAAATGTTATCGCAATAATGGACTGTTAAACAGATACTTTTCTTTAATTAATTATCGGATGAAATTGCAGGTAGAAAGGGTGTAAGCAATGGTTGAGATGTGTGCCTTCTTGGTTTTGGGTAATATTATTATTATTATTATTATTTTCATACTTTTTCAAGTTCAATCAATAAATTTTGATCAGGTTAAGATTGGAGTAATATCACCGTAAGAAAAGCTTTCGCTTTCTCATTTTTGCTGCATAATTTAGTGATAACGAACATAAAATATAGAAAACGAAAAGGTTTTGATACTAAGCTTATTTTATAAAGTAATATAGATATTATGATACATTTCTCATTTTTAGATATATAGATTATCCTAATTATGAAGATGAAAATGGTGTATTTTTCCAATTGCAAGTTGCCAAAAATTTCCAAGTACAGACGAAGGTTAAGGCAATCATTCGCATGCATACCAATATATTTTTAGTCTTGAAACTAATTTTTTTTTGAAAATTGTTCAGTTGTAAATTGTATATGTTATAATTTATTTAAGATTTATTAATTTAACTGTCGGGAATATTCTCAATCTGAAGCTTAATACATAATTTAGTGAACAAGAATATAATGCTATAATAAAAGTATTTTTTTTAAAATAAATAAATAAATATCAATAATATTACAATAGAATTTTAAAACTTTTCAAAAAAGAAGGAAACAAAACTCTTAATAAATTCTTTCATGCATGTAATATTTAAAAAACTAGTTTTTATATATATAAAGCCAAAATTAATAAGCTAAATATTCGAAATTATGCAAAGAAAATCTGTAAAACATTTAGAATTATCCATTCAATAGAAAAATATTATCTCTACAGAAAAAAAAAAAAAAAAAAAAAAAAAAAAAAAAAAAAAAAACCCTGCGTTTAAAATTTTATCTTTACTTTACGAAATGTATCCGAAATAACTAAAGATATTTGAAAGGGTCGTTTGAATAATTCTGGTATAATGGTATTACACTGCAAGTTACGACACAAGAGGCCCCGCCCCGGGTTCGAACCCCATGGAAGTGTTGCAAATTCCCCTCGGACTAAAGGATTAGTCCGGTAGCGTATGAGAAGAAATTTACCCACTGAATCAATTTAAGAGATTAAATAACATTTATTTACAAAAAGTATTACACTGTCAGAAAAATTCGTCAATATACACTAAGTTATCGTTATTTTTTCACAAATAATTTCTGTTCTCCCAGAAAACGTATTTGTTCTGTGAGTTCATTCCGAGCGTCGTAAAATGAGGAAAAGTTTCCGTTTCTATCCAGCACGCATGCGCATTGGGTCTGTTAGTAATAAGTTCGAATTTATTTTTAAAATGAAAAACAAAAATATTCTATTGATTAAAATGTCTAATTTAGTTTTAAAAGACAAAAATGTTTTCGAATTTAAAAATAAATAACAATTACTTTCTTTATTCGTTCAAAAATTCTCACAAATAGAACATCCATGTTTTTTCTCTAACATTCTACGTAATATATTTAAAATTCACATTTTTATACTATATTAATACTAAACGTAAAAAAAAAACCCAGCCACAGTTTCATTAAAGATGAAATCTTTCCGAGATTAACTGCATAATTAAAAGCTTTTTAACGAAATACACCAACCCACACCATATGAAATGAAGAGTTCTATTTTAACGCACAATCATCATGAGCAGCCGTAGCGCCGTGGATTAGCGTTGGTCTGGTAATCCTGGGGTCCTTGGTTCGATCCCCGCCTCTTCCGCATTGATTTTTTCCAAACTTTTTTCAAGTGACGGATATTTTTCCTCTTTTGACAGAGAAAAAAATAAACAGAAAATCGTCAATATACAGACAATTTCTGGCAGCAGTGCTGCCAGTGCATTTTCTGTGAAAAGACGGAAGTTTTTTTGAGAGTGTATTTAAATAGTAAAATTATTGCATACGTTTTATTACGTATCTAAGAAACAACACAATGACAAGCTCCCACGTAGGCAATTCTTTCTGTAAAGTTCAATTCTTTACAGAAGGTGTGTAACATTTCTTCACTGTTGTTTAAATTAATTGTATATAATGTGTCCCTGATATTAACGTGTCTTTGAAAAGTAAAGAATAAAATTCCCAAAGATGTTAGTTAATCCTTGAAAAATTCTTTTAACTTTTCAAACGAAAATTTTTACATAAGGAAAAAAAAAAAAAAAAAAAAAAAAAAAAAAAGGAACTATTTTTGGAATTTACGGAAATATTTTTCCGTTAAAAAACGGAAGTAGTACTGGCGTCTAGATTACCAGTACTATTTCCGTTTTTTAACGGAAAATTTTTTTACAGTGTAGAAAACGAAAACGTTTTGATACTAAGCTTATTTTATAAAGTAATATAGATATTATGATACATTTCTCATTTTTAGATATATAGATTATCCTAATTATGAAGATGAAAATGGTGTATTTTTCCAACTGCAAGTTGCAAAAATTTCCAAGTACTGACGAAGGTTAAGGCAATCATTCGCATGCATACCAATATATTTTTAGTCTTGAAACTAGTTTTTCTTTGAAAATTTTTCAGTTGTAAATTGTATATGTTATAACTTATTTAAGATTTATTAATTTAACTGTCGGGAATATTCTCAATCTGAATCATAATACATAATTTAGCGAACATGAACATAATGCTAAAGGGAATGGGAAAATAAAGCTTATTGTAAAATGATATCTATAAAAATATTACTTCTGAAGCTTTTCAGCTTCTGAGATATATCATGGTAACAAAATTTTAAATTGTTATTTTTACATAAATATAATCGACAGAGATTTCGCATATTCAAAATATGTAAGTAACCACCCACATTTTGTGTGAAATGTATTCCTGTTTTTTAACATAATTTTAATTAAAATAAATATTTCGATATCATCCGATGTTAAATTTCCTTTAACGTTTGTGCGCTGTGAACTGGCAACATTGAGAAAAAAATACAGTTCTGGAATCTAGAATCAAAATTGTGGCTCTAGAAAAAATAGTTCCATGTCATCCTTATAAATTGTAGTTGCCATTATATGAGAGTTCTAGAATATACTACAGGAATTCAAGAGAGCTTTCCTTTGTTCTCGTTGTAATAATTATTTAAAAATCTTAGCAAATAGATGCGAACACAAGAGGTTTGATTTAGTAACTATAATACTAGTTTTTTAAACTATTTCCGAAATCAAGCTATAATTTCTCGTTACTGAGACGAGTCAATATCGTTTCGTCACCTTGAAAACAAGATACTAGAAATGTTAGGTCATTTCGGCTATTCAGCTTTGTAGTTCAACCTATTCGCATATTTCGGTCATCTGTAGTTCTAGTTTAGGTATTCAGAAAGTGACTAACTATTCATTCTAGGTGAAGGCGGTATATTTTCTTTCTCAGTGAAGAATCTTAACCATCTTTAGTTTTCCTACATAAATTAATGAATAAGGTCGAAAAAACATAGAAAAGAGAATAACTTTTTTTTCTTTTTTAAAAGTAATATGCATATTATTTTTGGAGGTTTCTATTTTCTACGGAGTACTATCATAGCAATAAAAATTTAAATTATAATTTTGCCTAATTAAGAGACGGCAAAAAGTTTAGATACTTGCGGGTTCGAGCAACCGTCTGCATGCCTATATCCTAATTACGTCTCTTTTTTTTCTCTTTAAAAAAAAAAAATGTATATTATTTTTTTTAAAGTTTTGCTGATGCATTTTTTAAAGAATGTCGCTATCTCAGTTTTACTATGGCGAAAATCAGAGACCAAAAACCTCAAATTGAAAAAAAAAATGTATTTTAATTTTTGAAAGATACATTATAATTAGCAAAAGTATTAATTATAACAGAGTAAACTTGAATAATCGTCTTTAAAAATTAATCTATTGTAAAAGTATTAATTGTTTTTTCCACTAAGGCATCGAATATAAGTATTGGTGCTGAGCAATGTTTTCTGTCAAATGGTCTTATACGACGATAATCTGTTTTCTAATCTACTTCTATGCACCTTTAATATTTACGAAACATACTAAGTATATAACCGCAATTTCAAATCTTTTTTAAATCTAGTCTATCTGATCATTTAAAGTCACTCTAAACATTTTTGTCTATTGTTATAATTTGCAATCTCTTTGAACGAACACAATTTCTTCTAAAATTAAATGAATTTAAAAAATAAATATAATAATAAAATGAATAAAAAAATTTTAATTGTTATTTCGCTTTTCTATTTAAGATTTTAACCCTTGATAATATTGTGCCTTGTCCTACAAAGTTTGATAAGATAATTTAAATAAGGCTGTTCTCAAATACTAAACGGCAACTTTTTGACATAAGTTTTAATTTATTTTTGTTTAGAAATGCATAAAACTAGTAGCTGCTGTTGTGTAGAAACTATGCAATCGAACTTTTTTTTCCGTTTTTTATCAAAAGCAATAGAATTTTCAGAAAAATAATGTCAAAGTAAGCGTTTTGAACAGAATTTCCACGTAAAAGAAGAATAACCGCTCAAGAAATGGTGAAAAACGTGTTTGTCAGTTTATCAAAATCACTTATATTCAATTATTTATCAATTTGTAAATGTGTCAAAACGTTTTGCGCTTGTTGAGCAAAGAAGTAGAGAAAACAGCCATAAGCAAACGATGAAATACGTTCCATGAAAAAGTAAAAATTTGGCACAAAAATCAAACTAAATAATGACATTCATGAAAGGAACTTCTGTATTAAACTTATAATAAAGAGAAACGATAGCAGTTGCATTTTAAAATTTATATACGGCCCCTTTCCAATCGGAAGGGTCATCAACGAGTCATCTACTGGAAACATATACATTTACATAGGCTGGCGCACCTGTAATCAAAAGTGGTGGATTATCTTCGGATGCGGCCCGAATCCAGACTGCCATACCGTCACGTCTGACCCTCTGTGCCGTACCCAATTTTCGTCCGACGCGATGACACTCCTAGCAAAAGACCCCATGCAACCTGGTGACAATAAATTTCAACAATCAACAATTTTATTTTTTCCCCTGTATGAAAAATTCATACGTTCAGAGTATTAAAAGTTAACCTACGCATCGACGGCTATTTGTCTGCGCTTTTATCTGCAACGGATATCTTCCAACTTTTGAAATAAGTTAGTAGCTCAGGACATATAATGTCAAGAATCTTGATTGTTTATGTTAGGAGTTAGATTCATTTCTAGCGCTGATTTGACAGGTTTGATTCTGTGACGAGACAGTAATGTGCTGCTTCCTGAATCGTGGGAGGAACACCCTGTGGTAAGGGGCTGCGCATATATAACGTCATCATTTTAGGGGGAAGAGGGAGGGTGTCTGGCACATGAAATAGTAAGATATCTCTAGGGGAGGGAGGGGGGTTGTCGTATGATATCGAAAACATTTTTGATCCAATCAAATTTCCTCTTGTTTTTTGTAACTTGTTGCTTGTTTCAAAATAGTATGTTATCTTTTTTTCAGTCTGTTATCTATTTTTATGAAAATACAAGGTTATTATTAAAATTACTAAATTATTATAACATTATTTGATTCTAAAATATGGGATTCCCCGACGTTTGACATCTCCATTCTTTTTCATATATGTATTCTTATAAAATCACGGTTCGAAAAAATCATATTTGAAATGAAGCTTGTATTTACTAATAAATAAAAGATAAAGAATGTCGTCCTACTCCTCTTCCGTTTGGGGCAAGCGCAACAAGACTTTATTACTGTTGAATGCATTATGTAACAAAAAGCTGTTATAAAATACATTTAGGGGGAACTGGAGGACATTGATACAGCTTTTTTCAGAAAAATTTTTGGTGTCTAGAAAGCAGAAATTTCAAGTTATTTTTCTATGTGATGTCAGCAAAACCTGTGTAGTGTGTTATAAAAATGTACAATCGTTGTTTTATATATTATTTTTGCATGTAATTTAAAAGAAATCAAAAAAAGTAATTTGTATCAATGCGCCCCATCCCCGGGGCAGATTGATACACTTTGACACGTTTGGGAAAAATGGAGACAAAATAACACCAATGCATATTTTTCATAGAAAAATAGTTAGCAATATATATTTATAGACATTAAAATCACACACAATTTATTTGTAAGCGATATTAAAGCAATCAAAATGAAATGTATAATGACCTGATGTTCTGGCTGTTCCTTGTTTGTTTGTTGGCTGTGGTCATATCTGGCACTTTAACCCCAACATTACTTTCTTTCTTAGGAAAGGTGAAAGAATTACCAGGTTTTCTGTTTATAAATCGGTTTACAAGCAGAAAATAAAGGATAATTATATTAAAAATGATGTTTATAATATAATTATCATGTACTGTTCTGCAGCTTGTTTCTCTTACTTAACATTTCTCATGTCGATAATGCTTTTTTCTCTGGAGAATCGATATAAATTTGAGATTTGTCAGGCTGCCGTCTATTTCTTTTGTTTATTCTACTAGCACTAGATATTGTGTGAGTTTGTACGTCTTCTGTTTGCAAAAATACTATAAAATGTTCTAATATAAAGAAATTAGAGCTATTTCACTTCAATAAAAACTAATAGTAGAAATTTTTTACGAAAAATGGTTGAAATAAGGAGTGTATGGTAAAAAAAAAAAATAAAAGGTAATGAAAAAATAAACTAGAAAAGGATTTAGGTTGTATCAATGTGCCCGACAAAGCCTGTATCAATGTGCCCCATATAGCTATTTTGAATAAAATGAGTCGCAAATACAACACTTCATAATTTATCTAACAATAAAGAATGAGGAACTGATAAAAAATAGCTTTACTTGCCAGGGAGGGTATTCTTTTCGGTTGAAAATACTGGAACAGTTGTATAATACTATTTCAATTGTACAACTTAAATTTACTTTTGACCTACAAAAACAATTAATCACCCATCCCATTTCATCAAACTATTGAATCATTCCAAAACTTTCTGCATGTAGTTAATTTCACTAGTATCACCTTTTGGAGCTGTTGTGAAACTTCTGTAATGACCCTGTGTGCTGTACAGGGGGTGTATCAATGTGCCCCAAGTATCAATGTACCCCAGTTCCCCCTACATAAAGCGATATTTTATTATTGACTTCTTTTTATTTGAACCAATAAAGTATCTGAAAAATAAAAGTAACCAGTTTTGTATATTACTCCAAACAAAAGATAATAACATTATATTTGCACAGCCCCTAACTAAAGGCACATGATCTGTGAAAGAATATAACTTTACATATTTTTTTTGCCAAGAATAAATTTAGAATTAGTTCGGATATGATGTAACGTATTTGATGCAGAATGTTAAGGCCCCTGTCCTCGCTCGAGGAAACGCTCGCGAGCTAATGCTATTCCTATGGGGAAGCATTTTTCTAATAACTCTTTCGTATTTTGACATTTTTGAATATATATATATATATATATATATATATATATATATATATATATATATATATATATATATATATATATATATATATATATATTTTTTTTTTTTTTTTTTTTTTTTTTTTTTTTTTTTTTGCATTGGATAGCTGAGGTGCATGCCGACAGCGCACCTTTTTTACTTTTTCGATTTTGGTTGCAGATATTTTTTACAAAGTTAGTTTCACTTTCAAAACCGGTTTCGAAACTGAACGTGCTTTAAAAAAATATCTGCAACCAAAATCGAAAAAGTAAAAAAGGTGCGCTGTCGGCATGCACCTCAGCTATCCAATGCAAAAAAAAAATTATTCATAAATGTCAAAATACGAAAGAGTTATTGGAAAAATTCTTCCCCATAGGAATATCATTATAGCTCGCGAGCGTTTCCTCGAGCGAGGACAGGGGCATAACATACTAAAACTAACAGTAGTTATTAGTTTTCGTTTTGTTTCGTTTGATTTTAAATCTTTATACAATTTAAATTGAAAAGCTGAATCCTGGGAGAAATATTATAATATATGTGTTGTAAAAAATTGCTAATATATAAAAAATAATAGTCTTTTTTTTTTTTTTTTTTTTTTTTTTTTAAGCAATTTTGAAAGATTAGTTACATTTTAATTCTTACATGGTATACTTTATTTAATAAGTTATAATATTAAAAATAATTTCAATTTCCAGCAAACTTTTTACTATATTTTGTTAATAATTTAAATTGAAAATTCAAATTTTATGTGAAACATTCTATGTGGTAACTAAAAATATATGTATAAAGAAAAAAAAACTGTTTTTTTTTTCTAAAATAGGGATTTTAATCGCTCTTACATTACTAATGAATAAGCTTCAGTCTAATTCGAAATGCATACATTATGAAATGCATATATTCGAAATGCATATTTGGGTTATAATAATAGCAATAATAAAAATAAATATTAATTTATTATTTATTTCAAACTAATTTTTATCATTTTAAAAGATTTCTTTTTTTTTAAATATTTAAAAAAAGATTACTGTTTTGATTTGTTTTCAATTGTAAAAACAGCGCAAAAAAAAAAAAAAAAAAAAAAAAATCCTTACGATTACAATTTATTTGTACGTGACTATTAAAAACAAAGAAAATTTTAGATTTAAATGATTATTTGTTAAAAACAGGAAAATATTGAAAATTACACAATAAAAGTTCACAGTAAAAAAAAATTTCCGTTAAAAAACGGAAATAGTACTGGTAATCTAGACGCCAGTACTACTTCCGTTTTTTAACGGAAAAAAATTTCCGTAAATTCCAGAAATAGTTCCGTTTTTTCACAAAATATTTCCGTTTTTTTATTTTTATTTTTTCCTTATGTAAAAATTTTTGTTTGAAAAGTTAAAAGAATTTTTCAAGGACTAACTAACATCTTTGTGATTTTTATTCTTTACTTTTCAAAGACACGTTACCCGTAAGACATAGTGACGTCACAGTGACGTCGTCGTGAAGTCACATTGTGACTTTGTGACCGTCGATGTGACGTCACGTGACGTCGATGTGAAGTCACAGTGACTAAAATGTGAAGTCGTTATGGCCGTTTTAGAGCTCGTTTGTGACGTCACATTGTGACCACTTTGTGAAGTCACGGTGTGACCAAAATGTGAAAAATGTGTCATTTGTGACAAAATTGTCTTTGAGACTGTGACTATTCTGTGACGATAGTGACAAGATTGTGAAGACACTTTGTGACATTTTTGTGAATATTTTGTGATCTCTGACGATTTTGTTACTAACTTTGTGACAGTGGCTACATTGCCAGTGCTGTAATGTTACACTGGGACACAATTATACAGTTATGAACATTGATATATAGTGTAAAATCATTTACATCTTTTACAAAACTTTATTTTAATTTGGCAATACATCTCAATTCAAACTTGAAAGCTGCTATGAAAAGAAAGCACCAAAAGAAAGTTACTGAATCAAACTACAATGCCATGCAGATTTTAATCTTTGTTACATATTTTTTTTTCTATTGCAATAAATGGAAATATTTAAGACAATTGAATATTCGATCTATCACAATTATTTGAAATTTAGCTATTTGTTTTTTTAAAAAGCATTAAAATTATGAAGAAACATTTCTGTTTAACACTGCAAATCTTAAAACACTTTTCAGAACACTTTTTAGAACACTTATTTTGTCTCCTTTTTTAGAACACTTTTTAGCGCACTTTTTGGAACAGTTTTTAGAATACTTCTCAGAACACTTAAGGAACACATTTGAGAATGCTTTTCGGAACACATATTTGTCTCCTTTTTTAGAACACTTTTCAGCGCACTTTTTGGAACACATTTTTAGAACACATATGGAACGCTTATTTCTTTCCAGCGCACTTTCTAGAACACATTTGAGAACACTTTTTGGAATACGTTTTGTCACCTTTTTTGGAACACTTTTCAGCGCATTTTCTGGAACACTTTTTAGAACACATATGGAACAGTTTTTATAATGCTTATGGAACACTTTTTAGAATGCTTGTGGAAAACTGATCTTTTTCTAGTACACATTCAAGCACATTTCTCAGAATATATTTAAAAAAATTTTCTTTTACACATAGTTTCTGCAGGTGCACATATATTTTCAATGAAGTTTTTTTATGACCAAAAATATTTACACATTAACCATTTCAGACAATTTGTTTATTGATGTGGGCACCTCTTTTAAAAGGACAAAATGTTGTATGCATTCCTGTTATTCTCCAATATAATAAAATATTTTAAATGCTCAGACAACTAATTTGAGATTAAACAGGAAAAGCCTGATGTCAGTATGCAGTTAAAAAGTATAAGTATATATTGTATTGTCTCTGTCAAATCGGCCAACATTGAGGCTGAAAAATTGGTGGATTTTAGATCATAGTTTTGTTTACAATTTTTTTGTTTGAATCTGATTATTATTATAAAAATTTAAACTGCAATGTGAAAACAATTTAACAATTTACAGCAAATTTATACACAATATAATAATTAATATAAGTTAAAAATACCGCAGGAAAATATAGCATACAAATGAAACATTAAAATTAACAATATTGTCGAAATTAATAATTTATAGAAAATTAATAATGTAAAAAATATAGTAAAAAAATGTTTTTATTGATTGTTTAATCTGCTATGCCATTTAGTACAATCTATTTATTGGTTTGCGATCATGAGCTTCAATATAAAATCTGTTCTTTTAAATAGATGAACTGCATTAGAATTCTTAAATAACTAAACATTTCTTTGAAAATTTACTAAATATGGATTCGATAATTTGTTATTTTTTTCTTACAAACTTCATAGAGCAATTTTCATTTGTTTAAATCTGAAAATAAAGTGCAGATGATAGATAATTGCAAATAATGCGGATTTAACAAGGCCAACTATATAACATATTTTTTAAGGAACAAATGTACACCCAAAAGATTTGCATATCTTGTTGCAACTTCTAGCTTAGCTGGTGACAACTTTAAAACATGGTGGATATATGTCGCTAACACATAGCTGAATAATGCAAGCTTGTATATCAAGATCAAGATTTATTCTTTTAAAAGAGAAAACTTAGATTACAAATATTAGAATAATAAAAAAATTATTGAAAAATGCATGATACACAGTAAACTCATAGATCAAAGAGGGAAAAAATTATGCCCCCCCCCCCCCCCACCACCACTAAAACAGTAAAAATGTTCACAGTCATTAGCTTAAAAAAGCTTCAGGACTTGGAGAATTGAATATAAGCAGATCATTTAGTTAACTGAATTCAAGTTGCCTTTGAGTTTACTGTATTTAAAAAATTGTAAAATTTGAATAGCTGTTTAATTTGTGGTAAACAAATGTAAACCCAAAATCAAAACAAAATAAATTTATTCTTAATGCTGATAGTAACAAGCAACAAAAATTATTCTTATTCTTCTGATATGCTTTCATTTAATTCACCATGATGCTTTGTTTAATTTTTGGTCCATTAGATTTTTTTTTTTTTTTTTTTTTGCCTAATACATATGAATATTCATTCATAAGTCGAATTATAAGCATTTACTTAATCATACAAGATCTGCTATTTACCAACAAGCACCACAATTGAAATCTGAAGGAATTCATATGTTACAGTTATACAAATCTTTTTGTTAGATCCATTATATTTTTTTTTTAACTATGATTTTCCAAAACCCCAGATGGAATCATAAATCTCCCTAGTGATCATACTTCATGATTAAAATGTAAAAAATTAAGTAAAAAAATAAAGATATGTAGCATAAAAAATAAAATAACATCACAGAAAAAAGTTTTCACAGAAATTTAATAAAAATATTGAACATTTTTTTTATTACCATGGATGCAAAAAGCCCATCCAAGCCAAGAGTAAAAACCTTTCTGAGTATTAGAAATCGCTTGATGTAAATGGCCAAGATGATTTCTAGGTTTAAAATTATTTCTTATAATAAAAGAAACAGGTTAAAAGGTATTTAGAGTAAAATTATTGTTATTTTTGCAGATAAAGCAAAATTTACTATTAGTCAAAAATCTCTTCAAGACTGAAATCAGTCAGCTGAGACCGAAGATCTTGCACACATGATTATTACTTATGTATAAAAATAACAACAATGGAAATTTAAACTTTAGCCCATTATTCAAATTTGTTCAAAACTTTTATTATCTTTAAAATCTCTCAATTACATTTTAAAAGGGCTTAAACAATTATGACTTTTTTCAAAGTTTATAACTGTGCTGGTCCAATACAAAGACTCCTAATGCTCCAATTGCTTGCACATATATTGCACAGGATAATTTAGTTTCAAATTGTAATTCATCTATAACAGTACAATTCATAACTCCATTACACTTGCTGAAGTTTCACTTAACAATTGCTAACAAATACAGGACAGTGGCATAGAAGATTAGCATGTCTTTAATGCATACTATTGCACTTGGCGATCGAGAGGCTGGCACATCCTTCAGTTTTTGTCTGAAATTTGTCATCCTTCTAAAGAAAAAAAAAAAAAAAAATCAGATACATAATGTATATTGAAAAAAAAAAAAAAAATTAGCTAATGACAATTTTGAATTTTATTTAAATATAATAAGCATAGTGTCGACTTTAAACTACTTTAGCAGGGTGTAACACCTGACAGACTTTTGTATTTCTTTTATGTGCCTAGTGGCTCTTTTAAATCCTTTTGATGCACCTGGTGGTCTTTTTTAAAACTTCCAATATGCTCTGTGGCAATTGAATTGATCATGGGGAAATATTGCAAATTCTAGAGTATTCTAAACAAACCAGTTCAAAATATTTTGGGTAAGGTACAAGTGTATCCTTTTTACAGAATAATGTCCCCTTTTTGTAAAATTCCTGCCCGGCAGCCCTTTTTTCATAGAGTCAACACTAAAGCATTTTAGAAAGAGGTGTAAGATATATTAATCATCATCTGCAGTGATATAACCAAAAAAAGATAAGTCCAAATACAATATTTAATGTGGATCGCTAAAAAATGTAAGTGTTTGAAAAATATAAACTGTAATATTATTCCAAAACTTAACCATGTCTAACAACATCCTGTGTCCAACAGTATTGAGCTCTTATAATCTCACAGCAGATCACATTATTATTTGAAGTAGTTTTATCAAGGCGCAACACCTGGTGGCCCTTTTAATTTCTTTTATGGGTCTGATGGTTCTTTTAAACATTTCCGGTGCGTCCAATGACCCTTTTTAACTTTTCCCATGTACTTTGTGGCAATTTAATTGATTCTGGGAAAATATCACAAATTTTAGGGGATTCTAAACAAAGCAGTTCAAAATATTTTGGTGGAACAAGGTACAAGTGTGCCCTTTTTTTAGAAGTGTGTTCCATGTTTGAAAATAAATGTACCCTTCATATGGAATAGTGTTGCCTTTGAAAAATTCCTAGAACTGTTAAAGTAACATTGTTTCTTGAATTGTGAGTACTATTTCAATTTGTGTCCCTTAAAACCTGATGAATTATTTAAATGGGTATAACACTTATGAGTTTTGCAGATATGCAGATGCAATTTTTTGTATATAATTCGGGCCTGAATAAGGGAAGTTTTCCTAATTGGAATTTTTATCCTGGGGGAGGGGGGGGGGTGCATATAAAAATTTAATCTTTGTATTTTGTTAAAAAGACCCTCCATGGTAATGCAACTTATCTTATGAAAATTTTCACATTTTTTTAAATGAAACTTTGCAATTGGAAGCATTGTACAAAGGGACAATATTTAACAAGATAGCATATTGTTTCGATAATTATGACTCACTCTGGTAGTATATATTATAATGCAACATTCATTAATATAATATTGACTCTTATATGAATCACTGGTTAAGCCAATTAGCCATTTTTATAAATCAAAATCAAAGTTAATATAAAAAATTTTTGGCTTACTTAGAATCCATAATTTTGTTGAATAAAATTCTGCTCTAGAAAGTGATTCAGTTAAAGGGTGAATATTGCATTTAAAATTGTGAGACACCTTTTGTATGCATTAGTTAAATGAAAACTGGTCATTTGTTTTGAAAAAGAGCAGCAATTACATTTTGAGACATCTTAGGCTAAAAGAGTGGTCATTTCATGCAGCACAGATGGTTTAAGTTTTTCCTTTTTTAATTGCATTTTTGCTTTTGTTCCAAGTTCAAAACAATTATGGGCCATTAAATTCAACAGAAAAATGTAAAATTCACACTTTCTAGATTTTTTAATCTCAAACTCTCTGTTTTGTATTCTTGCTCTCAATTTAAGAGCATAAATCAATCTAAGACCAAGTTATATGTGTAAAACTCTTTGAAAACATAATAATAATAAAAGGTACTATAAAGATACTAACATATAAAAAGCCTTTTTTGATTGTGATTGAACAGATTATTGCAATAAATGTTTATTTTGAACTGTTTTTTCAGAGTGGAGATATACATAAATATAATAACAGTCGAGTCTCTATATAATGAAAACCATCGTTCCTGTAAAAAATTGGTCATATAGAGAAATTTGATGTATAGAGTAAGGATGCACCGAATAGTGATTTTGGCCGAATGCCGAATATTCGGCCGACAGCTGAACCGAATACCGAATATTCGGCAAGGCGAATAGTAATTGTTAAGCTGAATACCGAATATTCGGCCATCCGAATAGTAACTATTCAGCCGAATACCGAATATTCGGCTTTCCAAATACTTTTTATATTTCAAAGTTTAAAGGTATTAAAATGTTACTTTTTAAAACAATTTTACATAATATTTAATAAGAGAAACTTATATTTTGATAAACAAGAGCTTTTTATAAGAGCATTTAGTATTGAAAAAATTCTGCCTTTATTTATTTAAGAAGCACAATTATGAGACTTTTTTAATTAATAAAATTTTAAATTTCATGATTTCTTCAACAAATTGAAACAAACATTTTAAAATCAAAGAGAAATAATCAAAAAATGGTTGAAGAAAAACTGTAGCGTCTCATAATTGTTCTTTTTAAATAACTCTAGACAGATTTTTTTCAGTATAAAGTATAAGTACTTTCAATTTAATTCTGAAAAAAGGAATGTCTAGATCATAGTTCTTATCTTATAAATGGCGGCATTTTCCATCCTTCTTAACATATCATATCATATTTTACAGAAATCAA
Source organism: Maratus speculifer (assembly GCA_964019185.1). Taxonomy (NCBI): domain Eukaryota; kingdom Metazoa; phylum Arthropoda; class Arachnida; order Araneae; family Salticidae; genus Maratus; species Maratus speculifer. The sequence goes on from OZ025292.1 coordinate 363,080,800, forward strand.
AGCATGCGAATTGAAAATACAGTTATGGTATCTTATTTATTGTTAATGCAACAAACGAAAACACAAGTTTGACCTAGAGTGAGATGAAATACAATGTACTTATGACTCAATAAGTTGATTATGATTATGGTTTCATGAACACAAATTGTCTGCCTTGATAGCTATTACTAATCTCAAAAGTTTTTCTTTCTTGTTTAAAGACTTTTATTTGGGAAAAGCAAGAAACAGACTTTTTACTAAATAAAATCTAGGAACTTGCATCTGCACTTGCATCATTTATTCTTAAGGAGAATCCTAATAAATCACCATTTTAATCCTTCTCATGGTTAATTTTCTTAAGTTACATTTTACAAACAGCAAATAAATAATGTAAAAACATTCTATTTTATTTAAATATAATTTTCTTTCATATTATTTCAAATATATTTATAAATTGACAGTTAAAAGTAGAAATTGTGAAAAGTTTTAAAAAATGTTCTTTAAAAGGCTTTATTAAGTATTGGATTTGGCCGAATACTTTGATATTCGGCCAAACCGAATATTCGGCAGGCTGAATAGTTTCATATTCGGCTTAACCGAATAGTTTGATATTCGGCCTAACCGAATATTCGGTAACATGGCCGAATACCGAATAGATACCGAATATTTGGTGCATCCCTAGTATAGAGAATGATGTTAAAAATCATATTTAATGTGTAAATTTTGAACAAAAATTATTTTTGATCTATTTAATTAAGAATTTGAAATGTTTAAAAGTAAATCTAACATTTCTTAATTATTTAAGCAGTTTCAAAAAAAAAAAAAAAAAAAAAAAAAAAAAAAAGAAAGAAAGAAAGAAAAAAAAAAAGAATAGACATTTATTTGAAAGCTTAATGAAAATCAAATGAGAAAGACTTACATTAATTTCAGAGGAAGAAATCTGTAATTTTTTGTTGTTTTGATTTTAAAATTGTAACACTCTTTAAAAAAAATGCTCAAATTTTAGCAAGGAATGAAAAATTGTAGTTCACATTTTCCTCCATTTGAAGGCCTCTCATTGATTCCTCTTTTATATGTGTAACCAGTGTTCTCGCTGACATTTGACCGACGTTAGTAATTTGGCTAATTAAAAATAAAAAACATTCGCCAAATGAAAAAAGTATTAGCAAAATAGATTCGCTGTGTAGCACTAAAAAATTATCTTTAACCTTTTAATGAACACCCCCCCCCCTTATGTCCGTATGTTCTAAAATAACCTAAATTTTTATAACTGCGACACCGACTGTTATTAATCTAGTTTCAACTATCTGCTACAAATCTATTAAAAATATGTATATATGCATATGTATGAAAACAAAAAAGAAAAGTAAGAAAAAGCAAAAATTGAGCACTAGCAATTTGGCGAATCTAATCGCTTGTTTACTCGCCAAATGAAGAATTTAGTCGCAATTTGGCGCAATGGCGAGCGACAGCGAGAACCCTGTGTGTAACAATCCAATTGATTCTGTTTTGAGAAGGATGTTGAAAGGTGTGTGGGAGGTGGGATTAACTCGTTGGATTTAAAGAACAAGGAGAGAAGTAATATTAAAAAAAAAAAAAAAAAAAAAAAAAAAAAAAAGCACTGAATGATAAATCAAAAATAAGTGATGGAAAATGGATTCCATATAATTTTGAAGCTTTTTTAAAACTGAATAAATTAAGACCAATTTATAAAAAAATTTGTTATATGGAAATAGATATTTCGCTATATAGAGACTGTTTTTAATGTAATCATGCAAAAAGGGGACTGTTCCTACTAAAAATTCATTATATAGAGAAATTCGATGTATGGAGTTTTGATATAGAGAGACTTGACTGCATTGCAATTTATTAGTTGGTAACATAGCTTGAAATTTTCCTCAGGAAATTTTACCATCGGGGAATTGCTGCCATTTGTTCCCCGTAAAAAAAAAGTAATTGGAGCCACATACACTTTTAAATACATGCCTATGAGCAGGATTTTCATAACAGAGACAGTAAATGTGCAGCATTTTCTTAAAATACATTTAAGCACAAGTTTATGTATGCATAAACTTAAATTAATAAACAATAAATTAGCTATACCTTAATCGTAAATGATGCTGTGTTTTTTCACCAGTTTTTCTTCGGTCTGGGGTAGGCACCACATATATCTACCATAGGTAAGAGAAAATCCTAAAATCATTAAAAAAAAATCAGAAAGGATACATACAATTTTTCTTTTACAAAAATCTGACAGATACAGAGAGTTTAAAAAAAAGGTATGACAAGGCTTAAGAGTGACAGAAATTAGCAAATTTGAGTAGGAAAATAGGTTGAAAAACATTTACTCAGTGAAAAATATATGGTACTAAAAATTCAAAAGTCAATAATTAAGCCACAATTTAACTAAACTTCATTATTGCACCGCATTAGATGTAAAATATATCTAATATTAGGGATGCAAAACCAAAACCTGCGGCCTGTGAATTTCGTCAATTTACAATTGGAAAAAATTGCAATTTTTATGCATAGATTGTAGAAAAAAATCATAAATTTTGTCAATGTATCGTGGGGAAATATGAAATTTTGTCAATCACTTAAGAATTGCAAATGTCACTGATTGAGCACAGAAAAATTGTGAACTTCATTGATTAAGTGTGGAAAATAGTGAAATTGTTCATTTGTCGATTAGACATGAATTTGTCGGTTATACGCAAAAAATTGCATATTCTACTGATCGGGCAAGAAAAAATCATCAGTTTTGTTGATGATAAATGAAAAAAATACAAATAAAATTTATTGCTTGTGGAATCACATGTTTTCTTGGTTTATCACAAAAAAAAAAAAAGCAAATTTCATTGATCTTACATGAAAAAAATAACAAATTTTGTAATCAAGAACAAAAAAAAAAAAAAAAAAAAAAAAAAAAAAAAATCTCAAATTTTGTTGATAACACATGGAAAAATTGCAAATTTATTCATAATGCTCGAAAAAATTTTAAAATATCATTGATCGGCAACAAAACAATCATGAGTTCTGTCAGTTTATCAAGGAAAAAAAGTCACAAATTTCATTTTGTTGTGTAAAAAAATATATATTTTGTCAGAGTTCGTTAAAAATCACAAATTTTGTTGATTGGGCACAGAAAAACATGTATTTCGTCAATTAAAAACAGAAAGAGGGCAAATTTTGTCGAATGGCCACTGTAAAATCATGAATTTTTACTGATCGACTTCTAAAAAGTTGCAAATTTTGTTGATTGGATTGAAGCGAGAAAAGCTACACATTTCATTGACTGGGCAAGAAAAAATTGTCAGTTTTGTTGATGATGCATGAAAAAAATTTCAAATTCACCAGCTGCAGAAAAATCAAATGTTTTCTTGGCTTATTGCCCGGGGAAAAAAAAAAAGTGAATTGTGTTGATTGAGCACGGAAAAAAAATCGCAAATTTTGTCCTTAAGTGTGTAAAAATCATGAAATTTGCTGATCAGGCGCCAAAAGATCATGAATTTTTGCAATCGTCTTTGATTTTGCATGTTTTCTGCAAAGGCAAAAATTCTTGCTTTTCACAAACATTTGACGAAATTAGCATTTCCTCAATCTTTAGTCAAAAATTGACATTTTTTCCATAATTATTTGAAAAAATATGCATTTTTTAATTCAAAATCCATTGATGAAATTCACAATTTTTCATGATCCTTTGATAAAATTTGCGTCTTTTCACAACTCTGTGATAAAATTTGCATTTTATTAGCATTTCTTTGATGAAAATTGCATTTTCCTGCAATTCTTTCATAAAATTTGCATTTTTCTGAGATCTTTTGGTGAAATTCACCTTTTTTTTCTTTGCTGCAGACATGCTACAGGCTCAGCAAAGAAAAAGTTGAACTTTCATGGCCTCATGGACCACTAACAAAATTTGCATTTTTTTTTGCAGCGTTTTAACAAAATTTGCATTTTTTGTGACCATCTGGCGATAATTGCACTTTTTTCGACAATCTTTTCAATGAAATTTGCATTTATCCATGATCCTTTCACAAAATTCGTGTTTTCTTCACATCCCTTTTTGAGAAAATCTGCATTTTTCTGCGATCTTTCAACAAAATTCACATACTTTCCGTGATTTTTTGACAAAATTCGCTTACTATCCGTGATCTTTGGACAAAATTTGCACAATATTTGTAATCTTTGGACAAAATTTGCACAATATTCGTAATCTTTGGAAAAAATTCGCATTTTGTTCATGATGTTTCAACAAAATTCCCATATTTTTTCCCAGTATTTAAGCAAAATTGTGACTTTTCTCCAATCATTCGACAAAATCTGCATATTTTCTGCAATCTGTTTACAAAATATGTCTTCTTTGCTCGCTTTTTGGCAAAATTCTATTTTTTCTTTTGCAATCTTTTGACAAAATTTGCATATTTTCCAGATCTTTTAACAAAATTGGCATATTTCTCCTGATCTTTTGACAAAATATGCAGTATTGTGCATAAATTAGGCAAAAAAACAGCTCTTAAGTGTCCTACAAAACGAGTAATTTCGTAAAAAAATCGTGAAAAACCGACAAATTTCATTAAAAAATCACAAAATAATATCTAATTTCCAACAAGATTCGCGAAAAATGCTTAATTTCATCACAAAATCTCCAAAAAAAGGCAGATTTCCTCAAAAAATAGTGAATAAACGATAAATTTCGTCCAAAAATCGCAATAAAATGAAAATTTGTCAAACGATTTGCAAAAAACGGCAAATTTTGCCAAAAATCATGAAAAATGGCAACTCTCATCAGACATCATGATAAAAATGACAGATTTCATATGAAGATTTGCAAAAAACCGGTAAATTTCGTCCAAAAATCGCAATAAAATGGAAAATTGTCAAAAGATTTGCAAAAAACGACAACTTTTGCCAAACATTCACGAAAAAATGCAAAATTTATCAAAATATCCCCCCCCCCCAAAAAAAAAAGACAGATTTCGCAAAAGACCGGAAAGAAATGTAAATTTCGTCAAAGGGGCACAAAAAAAAAATTAATGTGAGAAGGGAATTTTTCTGTTATAAAAGCTGATTTTCCTGCTTCAAAATTGTGCCTTTATTGCTCTTAAAGCGGATTTTCTTGCTTCACAATCAGGGGCGTGCGAAAAGAAAATTGCACTTGGGGAATAATTAGAATTTGAGGCCCCTTCCCCTCTCGTAACTTTTTCTTGCGACAGCCTAAAAATGATGTTTGTAGTATAAATTTGACGCCCCTTAAGTTTCAGTGCTTTGGGGCCCCCAAACCAGTTACAAACTATGTGCTCTTTTTTTTTTTTTCAAAATTTGCGTTTTTTTTGTGTTTAAACGCAACAAAATTGGCGAAATTTGCCTTTTTTGTGATATTTTAACGAAATTTCCCATTTTTTGTGATCTTTTCATGAAATTTAACGTTTTTTTCAGATTTTTTTTTGGCAAAATCTGGTTTTTGTGACTTTTTAACAAAATCAGCTGTTTTTCGTGATTTTCTAAAATTGTCTGCTTTTTTGCAATCTTTCAACAATATTTGCCTTTTTTTTTCACGATCTTTTAACAAAATTTACTTTTTTTTTGCTTTTTTTCAATTTTTTGATGAAATTTTTGGATTTTTTCTTGATTTTTTGATGAAATGATGATTCATGGACATAATTCATGTTTTTACGCGATTCATGGACGTAATTTGCGTTTTTTGAGCAATTCATGAACGTAATTCGTGTTTTTTATGCGATTCATGAATGCAATTCACATTTATTATGCGATTTATGAACACAATTTGCTATTTTTATGCGATTTATAGACGTAATTTGCATTTCAGCTTTCTGCCAACAAAATTCGCGTTTTTTGAATGATTTCTGAAAATAATTCGCGTTTTACTACATGATTCATAGATGTAATTTGCACTTTTCATACAATTTCTGAACGTAATTATTGCCTTTTTAACACGATTCATGCGATCATTTAAGCGATTCATGCACAAAATTTGTATTTTTTAATGCGATTCATGCACAAAATTTGTATTTTTTTATGCGATTCATGCATGGAATTTATGTTTTTAACGCGGTCATTGGACAAAATTCACATTTTTTACTCAGCCTTTGGACAAAATTCACGTTTTTCATGCGGTATTTTGTCGAAATGTTGGATTTTTTTTAAAACGATTCTTTGTTGAAATGGAGGTTTTTTTTACGCAATTCTTTGGTGAAATGCATGTTTTTACGCGATTCTTTATTAAATTTCATGCTTTTTTTGAAGACATTCGCGTTAACAGTAAATAATTTGTTGATAAAATTGAGGGAATAATTTTATTTTTTGGTACTAAAAAAAATAAGTAAGTAAATAAATAAAAATTGTTTCTTTCTTAAAATTTTCTGCAAACTTCATAAAGTTTTCTGCGCACCGCGTGCGTCTATATTATACATTTCTGTTCTAAATATCTTGCGTAATCAAGAAAAATAAAATCTAAAACTGATTTAACTCATTAAAATGTTATGAAATAAAAATTCCTAAGTTAATTCAGAATTTTATGATATCATACACAATGAATCTGAAAAATCAAAATGTCATATTCAAATGAACTTTTATTTTTCTAGAATTCGGCTTTTCTAAGAAGTCCATACTTCAAATGCAGTTTCAAAATTATACTCTTCAAAACACAAGGCAAAAACACACACACACAAAAAAAAAAAAAAAAAAAAGAAAGAAAAGAAAAGGCAAAAGTTGAGCACTTGCAATTTGACGAATCAAATCGCTTGTTTGCTTGCCAAATGAAGAATTTAGTAGCAATTTGGCACAATGGCGAGCGACAGTGAGAACACTGAAGATAAGTCAAGTAATATTAATTTTGATTCATTTTATGACATAAAAATTAAAAATACAATTAAATTAAACCATAATTGAATAGTTTGATGTTCTTTTTCCTAAAGAAATGAAAAAAATTGTAACATTTTTGGGCACACAAATTTAAAAATAATACAGAATAAAATATTTATTAAAAATCTCTGGGTAAAACCAGCGGTGCATTTTGCAAATTTGAAAAAGGGCAGGGTGTTGCACCCTTTCAAAAATAGCCTAGAATGAACACTATACATGGCTTAACAAAAGTATTGAAATATTTTTCCATACATTAGTATAAATAGCTGGAAGAGAAATTGGTACTTACTTATTAACGCTACCGCAGCAGGAGTGACTCTATATTGGCCCATTTTCCACCGAAATCTGATATGTTACTTTGTTTTTAAATATAGTGTTTTGAATTTTGAAAGTGCTTTAATTTTATATAAAGTGTTTTATTTTATGATTTGTCAAAAAAATTTAAGTGTAGATTAAAAATCGCCAAACCTGTAACTGTGGTGGCGTTAATACATAAATACCGAGAAATTTCAACTTGTTAGGCGTTTTCTTGCTAAACTAAACTTCCGCAGTATACAGTATATATATATATATATATATATATATATATATATATATATATATATATATATATATATATATATATATATATATATATATATATATATCAACCGGCAGATCAAATACAGGTCTGTTCAAAAGTATCAAAACCCATATTTGGCTATGGACATTAACACCTTATTTATCTAAAAAACGATGCTTTGTTCAACATTTCAGGAAGTGTTTCATAATATATTCTTGACGCATGCTTTTTCTTATTTGTTTGTATTAGTTTCAGTTTTGATATGTAATAATTTAATTTTTTTTTCTGATTTCATAATTCTTCTTAGGGTTTGTTCATACATATTATCAACTTTTTGGAAAATCTGGACTCCCTCCACCCTCCCGATATCAAATGTTACCATCTTTCGACCCCACTCCCCATAGTAATATCGTTATCAATGTCTAAATTTTCTTTTTTCACTTTTAAAATTTATTAAATTTGTTTAGAGTGACATATAAAATATTTTTTTTTAATGTTTTATTGATTCAAAAGAAGGGAAGTTAATAAAATACAACTTTATATATAAGATATAAATCAGCTTATGTATGAAATACATATGAAATAACACTTAAAATAAATAGTTACTTTTTAAAGAAATTTTATAACAGCTTTTTGTAACATAATCTATTTAACAGTAATAGTGTCTTCTTTCACTTACCGCTCATGAATGGGGAGGGACAGGAGGGGGTGTAGATAGAAATTTTTATCAACAAAACAAGCGAACAACATTCTTTCTCTTTTACCTATTAGTAAACATAAGTTTCATCTCAAATATATTAATTTTGCATTGTCGAACAGCGATTATGAATGCATACACATATAAAGAATAGGAATGTAAAACATTGGGGAATTCCATGTTTAGAATTATTCAACTTTATAATAATTTCGTAATTTCAATAACGGCTTTGCTTTTTCATAAAAATAGGCAAAAAAACATACTATTTTGAACCAAAGACCATGTATGTTACAAATAAAAAAGAGAAAATTTTGGTTGGATCAAAAATGATAACAATAAACAAACTCTGTGTCCCCCTAGAGATATCGTCTGCCAGTGCCAGACCCCCCCCCTTCCCCCTAAAATGATAATAGTTATATATGCACACCCCCCTAATATGGATAATTCCAAATATTTCAAATAAAAAAATGACAGGAAAAGAAAACACACTAGTTGACAATAACCCAAAAATTTCAAAGTATGAAACAGCTTGATAGGGCTTCATTTTAGAGCTAATTTTTTATTATTTAATTTAATTATCAATTAGGTCTTAAATTAATATTTTACTCATTTTAAGCAATCATTATATTTTTTAATATTTAATTACATTCAAATTATAGGGTCACCCGGGGTAAAATGGGTATATTTTATTTATTTTATTATTTTACCAGACAAATTTTTAAAAAAAATTTAAATTATGAACAAAGTGCTTACATATCTGGCAATACTTAAACCTTATAAAAACAAACTGGCGACACATATAATAGGCTTGGCAACCATTTTGTTTTACAGAAGATAGAACAAAGTGTTTTTAGTGGTTGAAAAACTTCTTTCCAGAAAAATATACTGGAAGAATTTTAGGAATAAACTGTTTGATATTTACAGAAGAAGGATTCTTCTAACTGAAAACTGTAAAATTAAGTAAATTTATTTACTCACAAAACTTTTATAGCGTTTTTTGTCATATGGGGTAAAATGGGTATAGGTCAAGATATGAATGTATGAAGATTGATCAAAGTTGAAAGACCTTTGAAGGCAAATTGTTATTGATCCTATGTTTTAAATTGATATTATGCTTTGTTATATGAAATTAGGCTATTACTTATATCATTAATTTATCATTTATATTATAAATTAGGCTATTTCGGGTGACATTAAAATACATGCAAATTGATTAAATGTACAGGAACACAAGGTAAGAAAAATATCGTGAAATTAAATTAAAACACATTTTCTAGTACTGGCGAGGCTATAAAAAAACTCAGAGAAAAACGCAAGAGAGTACAAGCAAAGATAGGAGAAGTTTTAACTACAGAGCAGGTGGCTACAAGTCTTTGCACTAGGAACACACAAAAAAAAAAAGTACAAACAGTTAAAAGAATCGAAGCAACCCATAAAATAGAAGTTAAGCCAAAGGTTTTCACTGCAATGAATCCAATGATTGGCGATTGAGTCCCTGTAAAATTTAATGTAAAGAAGTCTGTTCAAGAATTCACAGGTCTCATTATTGATATCCCTGATGAAGGTGAAAATACTGTGAAGTTTGCAACAAAGTCATCTGCTGGATTATTTTATTTCTTTCCAGAGAAAGACGATGTTGCTGATGTGAACGCATCCAAATTGTCAGAAAGCTATCTCAACCAAGCTGCAATAGTCCTTGCCAGTATACACTTTGCATGTAAATTTTTATTATGTTATACCTATCTGCATGAATTGCTTTTGATTAAACATTGATTTTCCAGTGTAATTTAATTTCTCATTTTTCCCTACAGATATTCATACTGATATCTATCTGCTTTTGAATTGCATTAAATAATAATAAAAAAAAAAAATACCTTTAAAGAGAAACACGATTCACAGCATGTGTGTAAACTGATGTGGTGGAGGATAGGATTTGTCAGTACTCTCATCTTATTTACATTAGTTTCATAACAGTGTTTTTATACATCAAGAAAAAAATATAAGCAAATTGAAGTGGGGAGTTTTTGAAGCCCCTTCCCTTCACCTTCCAAGTTTACACATGATTCAGAAGATGAAAGTACAAAACTCTTAAATGGTTTACACATTAATTATCGTGTATTTAAGTATATTTAATTTATTATTCAAATTTAACCAGCATATACCCATTTTACCCCGAACCATGGGGTAAAATGAGTATACACCGGGGTAAAATAGGTATAGTGTTTTACACAAAAATTTAAAAAAAAGGGAACCACAAATTATGTTTAATTTAGACCTAAGATACACAATGTCAAAAATATTGAACAAAAACATGAATTTATTTCACAACATTTCTACAATGAAACATTAAAAATAAAAAAGCTGATTTTTATATCCATTTTACCCCGGGTGACCCTACTCTTAAAAAAATGCAAACAAAACATTTACACTATACATAACTGCTGGTTTGAAGATGTACCTATATATTTGAGAGAGTTTACTGTAATACTGTTACTAAAATCATTTTGATTAATATAAAAACGGGAGATTACAGATTAACATACAATACAGATATAGATATGCAAACATAACGTTTTTTACACCGAACGTTTTTTTTTTTTTTTTTTTTTAAGCAATATGGATGCCATCTGAATATCGAATTTTAGATTTCACTCGGATTTAAAGAATCTTAAAACAGTGTGTTCCTTATGGGATATCTGAATACCTGCCTTTATTGTCAAAACTCAGATGTCACAATAAAATGTAGATCACGTGCCTATGTAAAATAAATTAGGCTGAATATTGATTAATTCGACAAACAAAATGCAATAGATGCAATAGAATACGTACCACAGAAAATCTTGTTTTCAAAGAAACAAGTCGAGTAACCTTTATATTAATATAAATATATAAAAATTGCGAATTGCACAGAGACGCCGAGTCGGAATGTAAACATAAACAAACAGCTCAGCTTCCATTTCCCGCGCGTCGCGTCGATGTTGCCACACCAACTTGATAAAAACTTTCCACTACAGTACTTCGGAAAAAATTATCATTCTTTGCAAGTTAGAAGTTTTATAATTTATTATTATTCATATTTCTTAATTATTTAATTTAGAATGTACTGTGTCAAGATACCGACCGCATTTTAGGCCAAATAAGAATTAGGACAATACAGTAATACAATTTAGATTCAATATTTTAAAATAATAATAATATTAATAATAATGTAAGTACTGAGTTTATCATTAGTAACTAAGGAGAGGAGAAGGACGGTTGCATCCATCATCTGCTCAAGGGGTGAGGCTATGCTTCTGCTGTCATTTGAAACAAAATGAAAAAGAAAATTCCGCATCCCCCTCCCATCTCTCCCCCCCCCCCCCCCACTCACACACACACAAAAAAAACTTTAAGGATTTTTTTTAATTGCAAAATATGTAATGAAAAAACAGCAAAGGGCTATCAATATTTATTCCAATTATAAGTATACATGGGCTCTTAAGTTAAGGGAACATTTGCATTTGAGGGAAAGACACGTTTCATTGTAATAAAATGTTCCAACTAACTTGAAAAATCTCCTGATGTCAAGAGCCACACAGTTATATGCTCTGTGCCAAGAACTTTAGCAAGTTGGACATGTAGTCTAGAGGGGGGAGAAGCTCAAAATATATAACACTTATCTTTTCATCTCACTTATATTCATTTTTCAATTATTCACTAAAAAATCCAAACCTGAAGGAGTTGGGGAGCAGTCCGTAGAAAATGGGGGGGGGGGGGGGGGTAGACGACAATGTTAAATTTAGACACTTTTACCAAGAAGGATTTCTGTTGCTCGGGAGGAGGGGGACATTGTAGAGTTACGGGGGTGGGCGTGCATTTTTTGCCTTTGAAAACACAAAATCACAAATCTTCCGGGGAGACATCTCATTGTTCTGGGGGGGAGGATCGCCCCCCCCCCTCGGACGTTTTCCTGAAATCAACTCTGACAGATGGTACAAATTACCTGCAGCGCCGTGCGAAAGGGGGGGGGGAGAAGGGGCCGTTGCCCGGGCGCGGAAATATACGGGGCGCAAAAATTAATGCTCACAACGTTATTTTTTGCCTGTTACAAGAAAAAGTTCCGGAGGGGGGGCGTCAAATTCAGCCTTTTCCCTGGGCGTATTTTCCTCTTCGCACGCCCCTGATCACCTGTTACCATCTCTACTAGAGCACCTGGCTTCGGTCCTTGTTTAAAAATAAAGTAGCAAAACAGTGTAATCGTACTTTTTTAAGTTAATTATTTTTTAGTTTAAATATCTAACAAATAATAAAATTAAAAAGTCAGAAGTTACTGTTTTTTAAATTTACCTGTCTAAAACAGAATTCTTATTCATACGGAAAACCAAAAAGGATATTATGCATTTATACCTCCTAAGACGGAAACAACCTGTCTAAGACGGTAATTTTACTTATTAAATTTCGACTTAGCAAATTTATATTTATGATGTGAGAGGAAAGAGGGCTTGCATTTGGATTGCTACCAGGACACGTGGTCTCTCTGTACGGCCCTGTGAAAGGGGGAGGGGGAATTACATGACAACTCTTTCCTCCTAAGTTCCCCAATTCCTGACACCACTGTACGTCATTACGATCAGTATTTGAAAGTGGAATTGAATATGAAATTGAATTAATTAACCACAAAATTCCTTTCCATGTTAATGTTACACCCCCCCCCCCCCCACGCACACACAGTGCACCTATTATTCTTGTTCTCGAGGTTTTTATGAATTTATGAAAGCCTCAAAAGTAATAATCACTATATGCATGCATGCAAAAAATAAGTAAATTTAAAAAAAAAATTAACTTACCAAATTGATCTTGAGATCCACATTGATTGCGATCAACACTCCTTATGGTCGTCATCATTGTAACACAGAAAGCCATGATTTCACAAGTGTGCCCATATGTGTTCCCAATCTGCTCTTAAATGTGTTCCCAAGTTTAGATTTAACAAATATTCTAAGCAGATCACTTTCGGAACACTTTCAGGATACTGTCGGCACACTTTCTTTATAGTGGAACACATCCGGAACACATTTCAGTACACATTAAGGTGACTGGAACACTTTTTTTCAATCAAAGTGCTCCACATGTGTTCTCAATGTGTGCTGGGAATTTGCAGTGAACCTTTTAAGCGGCCTTCAGATTCTTTCGTAAATATTTAATGATTAATTAAATATGAGCAATCAAAACATATTTTGTTTTGATAAAGTCTGTATAGCATTGCAGTTTGATGCAGAAACTTTCTTTTTATAGCAGCTCTCAAGTTTTAATTGTGATATATCGTGAAAATATAATAAAGTTTTGTAAAAGATGTAAATGATTTTACATTATATATCAATGTTCATAACTGTATCATTGTGTCTCAGTGTAACATTACAACTCTGGTAATGTAGCCACCATCACAAAGTTAGTAACAAAATCGTCACAGATTACAAAATATTCACAAAATCGTCACAAAGTGTCTTCACAAAATTGTCACTATCGTCACAGATAATTTTATTCACTGCAAATGTGATTATTTTATTCACGGCAAAAAAAGAGACATTAATATAAATTTTGTATTAAATCAGCCCGTAAGGCTCCACAATAGTCACTAAAAAGACCCGGATGATAATGTTAAGTCTATGGGTATGATCTTTTTAAATATCTCGCTCAAATTTTAATATTTTTATATGATTTTTTCTTCATGGGATAGCTGAGGACGATCTACAACCGGCCTAGTTTTTACTTTTTCGATTTTGCTTATATATTTTTTATATTATGATGGTTTATATTTCAGAACCGGTTTAAACCGGTTTTGAAATTTAAAGTTTTTTTTTTTTTTTTAAATCCGAAACCAAAATTAAAAAAGTAAAAACTAGATTGGCTGTGGATCGTCCTCAGCTATCCTATAAGAAAATTCATGTAAAAGTATTAAAATTTGAGCGAGATATTTGAAAAGAGTGCTCTCATAGACTATACATTATCATCCGGGTCTTTTTCTGTGACTAGTGTTGCGCCTTAAATTCTATAATTATGTGACTGAAAAACACGATCAGGGCACTTAAAGGGTGTAGAAACATATATGATAAATGTGTTGACACAGTTTTTAAATCAAACAACTATTTTAAAGGAAATTTAATTTTGAAACTGCAAATGCTCGAATGTTGTTTTAGATGCGTAAAAAAAAATAAATTCAAACCTAAAAATAATAAATTATGGATATTTGTTATATTTTGATAAGCAGAAAATGACACACTTCTCATCAATATTGTCAATATACAAATATATATATATATATATATATATATATATATATATATATAAAATATACAAACTTACTTTTGCAACTATCTATTCCTAGCTATCTCTAGCTTTTTAATTTTACAAAATTTACAAAGCTTAAATTTACATTTTACTAACAACGATCTGAAACTTGTCCATTGATAAACGTAACTTTAATATGAAAAAAAAAATATAACTCGTACCAATAATACAAGTATGTTGAGAATTCTAAAAATTATATTTTGGAAACAATTGCTATTTTGGAAGATAGTAACAATAAATAAAATCTTATTTTTCAGCTCACTGTAAAAGTAATTGACTTTTGGGCATGTTGCAGATATTTAGAAGGGGTAATTTTACATGAAAGTTTGCCTGCAGTAAAAAACATATTTAAAAAAAGCTTATTGTTTAAAATGACTTTAATAATTGATTGCCAAAATTACATCCTTTTTATGAAAATATACACATTAAATAATAACATAATTAAATAATAATTTTGTTTTTGTGTCCATTTTGGCATGTAAAATTTAGATACAAAATTTGATTATTTAGGTTTTCAGTTATGTAAAAATACTTCATGCACTATAAACATTACTGAAACTGTCTACATTGGGTGTTCATTATTGGAAAATGACTAATTAACTATCCCAATAATGAAACACCCCTCTTAAAACCTTAAAAATAAAGGACATTTTTTAAATGGTCATTAGTATATAAAATTCAAAATTTGCTATTACTATTCAAACGAAAACATTAAAATTTTGTAAGAAAATAAAGAATACCAAAATTTATTAAATAAAGGCAGCTCCTAGCATATTCATTAAGATTTTCACTGAAAAACAGTGGAACTTTGAAACATTATTTTCTGCTTCCTGATTGGTTTAATTAAAAGTTGTCAAAAATAACCCAGACTGTAATACATGCTAATGGAAATTATGAAAAAATAATTAAGCAAAATGTTTATTAGTTATTATTTTATGAACTAAAAAACATGAAAAGGGGTCCATTTCTGGAAGGTTGTCTATTGCTAGCATACCTACCCTATGAAACTTCCAACCATAAACTTAAAATAAAACCACATACATGTTAAATAAAATTATTAATATTTTATTTACAAGATTAGACGGTAATTATAAATAAGAAAGTCATTTTAATCATGATGTATATTAATGGTGCATATAATACATATTTTAAAATTTAGTGTTATTTCTAAAGCACAATCATATTTTAACTCTTATTGATTGATTAACTTCTAAATTTTTATTCAGGGTTATAGTTGTTATACTTTGAAAATATTCCAATAAGAATTTTTATCAACTGAGACGTTTTCATCCACTATGATTACTTCTTTTATAAATTTTATAACATTTGTTAGGTTGAAAAATACATTAAACAATTATTATTATTATTATTGCATATTCAGGATCTCTTTTAATAGTTCTTTTTGTTACCCTATTTCTTATAAATTTCTCTTCAGAGCAGATGCAATTTAAAAAAAAAATAAAACCATGTTTCATAACATTCCTTGATACAAAAATTTTAAAAATATGTTTACAAATAATTTTATTAAAAAAGGAATTTCTATATTAAATATTTTAATTAGCATAAAATGTTTAGTAATTGTATAAACGATTGATTATGATACTCTTCCATATGCTGCTATATTTATGGAAACATTTTGTTTTAACAAGATATTCTAAATAAAGAAACGAATTAGATTAAAATGCAATTAAAATCACTAATTTTAATAACCTGATCCAAATTATTGATGGTGAAGTTTTCTATATAAACAAAATAAATAACGTTTTTGAAAAGCTAACTAAAATCGTTCTAATAATAAGAATAATTATGAAGCAAACAGCAAAAAGAAAAAAATCATACCTATGTTTTGTTGACGTTCTTCTATCCAAATTGCTTTTTGCAGATTATGTTAAGTTCAACATTAATTATTGTGACACAGACTGGAATCATTTTCACCAAGCCAGCGCCACAATAATTCTCTTGAACTTATTTTTTGCTTGATATATCAGCTAAAAATTGCTCTTGAGGATTTTCTTGCTTAAATTTTTAAATCCGTTTCAATACGCGTACATAACTGCCATCTGCTCCCCAGCAAACTTATTTCTGGCACCTTAGAACTTTACTTTATTCTCCGGTAAAAAGTCGTCTAAATCATGAATTTTGTAATGCGCATGACCGTTTATTTCATTTTGCAAACAACAGATTTGGAAGTTAAAGACAGAATAATTTAATAAGAGTGTCTCTAGCTAAACTTTTTTATTTATTATTTAATTAATGAATTTGGTAATTTAATTTATCTTTTACTTTTGTCAGTTTCAAAACAATTAAAGTTAAAGATTATTCATAAAGCTTTTTTTTTTCTTTGTAAATAATATTAACAATTAGAGTTTATTAGATAAAACATTGTTTAAATTTTTAAAATGTATAAAGGTAGATTTGATGGTGATAATATATTTTTAAAGTAAAGTTATCAAACGTAGCAAATACACATGTTCTTAAAAATAAAAAAAATGTTATAGAGAATGAAAATTTTTTCTTTGTCAATCTGTAATTTTTTTCATATTAATTTTCTGTAGGAAAAAAATCTTCTAAAATATCTTTTTTCAAAACATACTTAAAAACATACTTAACAACATACTTAAACAAAAATTGCAAGAAGATTTTTGCCGTATACAAGTTAAGTTCAATATTAATTATTGTGATACAGACTGGAATTATTTTCACCAAGTCAGCCCACAATAATTTATTTAAACTCAATTTTTATTTGATATATCAGCTCAAATTGTAATCATTTTGTAATTATTTTAAGTTTTCTAAGATGTTCACATCTAAGTCACAATGCGACGTCACAGTGTGGTGGCATTTTGGTCACAGATGTGATGTGACCACAGTGACTTGCAGTGACGTCACAGGGACGTCACTGTGACCATCCATGCTATGTGGGTAATATCAGGGACACATTATATACAATTAATTTAAACAACAGTGAAGAAATGTTACATACCTTCCATGGGGTTCGAACCCGGGGCCTCTTGTGTCGTAGCTTGCAGTGTAATACCTTAACACCAGGATTATTCAAATGACCCTTTCAAATATCTTTAGTTATTTCGGATGCATTTCATAAAGTAAAGATAAGATTTTGAACGCCGGTTTATTTTTGTAGAGATAATATTTTTCTATTGAATGTATAATTCTAAATGTTTTACAGATTTTCTTTGCATAATTTCGAATATATAGCTTATTAATTTTGGCTTTATATATATAAAAATTAGTCTTTAAAATATTACACGCATGAAAGAATTTATTAAGAGTTTTGTTTCCTTCTTTTTTGGAAAAGTTTTAAAATTCTATTGTAGTATTATTGATATTTATTTATTTTAAAAAATACTAACATGCTAAAAGAAAGAAAAAGAACGTGCATTTTAACATATTATTTTATGACGATCGAAGGTAAACTCAATAAAGATAATTACAATGGGTTATAAAAAAAAAATTCAGTTATTGATTTTTTATAACTTATGTAGTAATCCTCAAAATTACCTTTCTTAATTTCCATAATTTCTTTCCATAATTTCGAATATTTAGCTTATTAATTTCAGCTTTATATGTATAAAAATTAGTCTTTAAAATATTACATGCATGAAAGAATTTATTAAGAGTTTTGTTTCCTTCTTTTTTGAAAAAGTTTTAAAATTCTGTTGTAATATTATTGATATTTATTTATTTATTTTAAAAAATACTAACATATTAAAAGAAAGAAAAAAACCGTGCATTTTAACAAATTATTTTATGACGATCTAAGGTAAACTCAATAAAGATAATTACAACGGGTTATAAAATAAATTTCAGTTACTGATTTTTTATAACTTATGTAATCGCCAAAATTAAAAGAATTTCGGTAATATATTTCGATATATTTTTAATTTTATGTGCGAACTTCTTAATTTGAATAAATTAAAAAAATATATATATAAAAATTAAAAGAAGAATTTTTTCCACTTTTTTTCAAAACATTCAACCCACTATAATATATATATATATATATATATATATATATATATATATGATAAAAATAAATTAAACATTATTTTAAAATCATAATCAACTTTCCTTTTCAGCTATTTCAAATTTAAAAAGAATTAATAATTTTTTTTATTATTTTTTAATTATTATTATTTTCTTAATATTTTAAAAATGCGTTAGCTTTTTATTATTAAAACAGAATGAAATAGAGAAATAGCCTAGCAAATTGTTTAAAAAACATCAACTCAGTATAAGGTTTTTATTTTCCTGGTAGATGGCACCTCTAAACTCTACTGTTTTCGGAAAATTGACAAAAATAACGGAACACTTCCGTTATTTAATGGGATTAGTGATTCCAAAATGTCCAATACGGAAATTCTTCTGTTTTTTTTTTTTTTTTTTTTTTTTTTTTTTTTTTTTTTTTTTGAAAAATGAAAATATTCCGTAATTTTTACGGAAAAGTTTGTATATATTAACGGATATTTTTTACAGTGTTCTATTTACACTGACCATTAAAACAGAAAGATAATTTTAAAATAATATATTCATCAATATGCATTAAAAGTAGTGTCGGACGTTCCTCTCAGCCCGCACAACTTTGAAGAAAGTCCATGGTAGTTATAGCTGCCACCACCGATATTATTAGGTGATATCGGTCACCCACTGTGAGGATTGTGTAAATGAACACTGACGCTGTCAATTAACTGAATTAACAGTTTATTTATACTATAAGTACACAAGAAATACGCTGTTTACAATTATATACAATTACAACTCGGATATAGGTGATCCGGTTCAACGTTAAATTAAATGCAGTAAACGGTTGGCTGTGTACTGTTCAATTTACACCTTCTCCCTCACACTCAATGCACGTTAGATTCACTTTATCGGAGATCAATTTCGAATCTCCAACACATGGATACTCTTCCTAAGCTATCCGGCCCAAAGCACAACACA
Organism: Maratus speculifer; assembly: GCA_964019185.1. Classification (NCBI taxonomy): domain Eukaryota; kingdom Metazoa; phylum Arthropoda; class Arachnida; order Araneae; family Salticidae; genus Maratus; species Maratus speculifer. The sequence goes on from OZ025292.1 coordinate 363,100,209, forward strand.
CCAGGACGTCTGTGTCCCTTGCTCTCCAGTTACGAACTGCACACTAGGACCTCTGTTCTGCATTCCTCTAGGTGCGAACCCCAGATACGAACTGCTCAAAATCACACCAGACTTGACCTTCTCAAATCACCACCTTTCCCAATGTCAACCCCCTGTGGAGCTTCTCCATTGGACACATCCCACATTGCTTTCTTGATTCGTGACATGTTCCTTGTTTGCTCATCACTCACATACATCGCTGACGGATGAACCCGCCTCTCGGCAATATTCTTTTTCTCATATCACCACCCGCACATGATACCTGTCAATTCTCACCTTAACAAAGAAAGAATGTCACCTTGAAAGTTCCAGTACATAGCCGGTATAATACATAGAATATTAAGATAGAGAAATAACAGAAATTCCAAACTGTAGCAGGTGCTGTCTAAGAACCTGACAAGTAGTAAATTGGAGAAGTTACGTGATATTTAAAATCGACAAATATTAATATTGACAAACAGTTATAAAATAAAAATATATCTATACGCAAGACATTTATGAAATATTTCGAGATGATATATTTTTGACTGATGTTCCTAATTCTGGGAGAGCACAAATAAAATTTCCTTTCTAAATATAATAGCAATTTTATCTGAAAGTTAAAAGAAGTTTGGTTAAAAGAACATCAAATTTAAAACGATAAATTTAAAATATCTTATTTAAAACAATATATTTATAGCATTGTTAAAAAATACCGGGAGGCAAAGACTCTGTTTATTTATTTTACTTTACGTTTGCTGATCTTTAACAATTGATGTTATTTAATCAAACGTGAAAGTAACCATTACATATCTCAACACACTGTAAGAAAAAATAGTAACGTTCTGTGTAAATTCAAGAAAGGTTTCTCCTTTTTAAAGGTTTCCAGAACAATCTAAAAGTTTCCTGGGAAATTCAGGTTTTCTTATCTGAAACGTTTGATAATTACAATTGGCAACAGCATAAAGCTGACGCCGACGCCATTAATAGTTGTTTGCATATTGTGTGTCATGAGTGAGCGAGTCGAAAATGATTTCCTTATGTGAATGCTAAAGAATCGTTGTGAAGTACCAGGTGTGATGAATAAATGAACAAAGGATAAACATTTCAATCTCTGCTGTTGAGACCTTTCAGGGGAAAATGCAACCCCTTCTGATAAAATGCAATACCCCTTCCGCGGAATACAAAACAATGGCGCGCGCGAAAGAAACGCATTGAGTACGTGAACGTAGGCCTCGGAGGGAGTCGCTAAACTCGCTTTTCTCGCTATTTTTTTGCATTTGTCTCTTTTAGTCTATATTTTTCAGATTTAATCTCTTTTTTCGCTTTTTTTTTTTTTTTTTGCTTGTAGATCGGTTATAGGAAACGGATCGTTACTTTTGTCATCTGATCGCGGGAAAAATATCGCGAAATTCAACAATTTGTCGTAAGGAAATATAGGAAAACTTTTCAATCTGTCGCAGGAAAATCTCGAAATTGGTTAACTGTTCGCGGGTAAAAATTTCAAAATTTTTCAGTCTAAAACCGGCAGAAAAATCTTGGATTATGTCAATCTGTGGTAGGATTAAACCACGAAATTCCGCGAAAACTATTGCAAAACTTAATGACGGAAAAAAATCCGCGAAATTTGTTTCTCATTTACAAAGGAAAAAATTTTAAATTTCGTCACTCTATCGTGGAAAAAAGGTTTCGAAATTAGCCTATCGTTCGCAGGCAAGAATCGCAAAACTTTTCCGTCGGACATTGAAAAGACAGTGAATTTGGTCAATCTATGACACGATAAAAAAGCGAAATTTGATAATCATTCGCGGAGGTGAAAATCATAAACTTCATCATTCGGTCGCGGGAAAAATATCATGATTTTGTCATTTTCACGATAAAAATAACTCGTACAATCTGTCAATCAATGACAAAAGCAACCCAAAATTTGTCAAGGGATTGCAGGGGGAACAATCTCAGAATTCTTCGTTCGGTCATTATAGGGACTTTTCTACAAACGGCAGACTTCTGTGTTTTTTAATTTTTAAAAATCTGCGATTTTTATAAAACGATCAGGGACGAAACTGCGATTTTAATCAATTGTTCACGGGAAAAAACACCATTTTCACTAAACAATCACAAAATCAAGCCGCGATTTTCATCAGACGATTCCGAAGTAAAACCGTGATTTTCGTCAAACGATCGCGAAATAAAACTGCGATTTTCGTCAAACGATTCCAAAATAAAACCGCGTTTTTTAGCAAACGTTCGCGAAATGAAATCACGATTTTTGCCAAAAAAATCCCGAAATAAAAACGTGATTTTCGTGAAATAATTATGTAATAAAACCATTTCGTGTCGAACGATCGTAAAAAAAACCTGCAAAATTTTGCTTCTAGTTAGTGGAATAAAATAGTAAAGTTCATCAATCGATTGCAGAAAAAAATATGAATTTTGTCAGTCAGTGACAGAAAAAAAATCTCATTTTATTAATCAATCACGAAAAGTAAATCGTGAAGTTCGTCAATCAGCTGAGTGAAAAAATATCGCAAATCTTGTCGCAGAAGGACAGCAATTAATCGCAAGTTTTGTGAGACGATTGCGAAATAAATTCAAGAAGTATGTCAAACGATCTCGAAAAAAAATCGCAAATATCGACAAAAGATCTCGAAAAAAAATTGCGTATTCCGACAAACGATCTCGGAAAAATTACGCATTTCGGTAAACGATCTAAAAAAAATAGCAAATTTGACTAACGATCGCAGAAAAATCGCAAATTTTGACAAACGATCACGCGATCGTTTACCAAAATACGGAAACAATATTTTTTTTGGGCCATTTTTTCCAGAAAGTCGCAATTTCTTTGTGTTTATTTGATAAAATTCGTGATTTTTTTTCTCGCGATCATTTGCCGAAATTCACGATTTTTCGGTGATCGTTTGCCGAAATTCGAAATTCTTTCATGTTTATTTGCCGGAATTCGTTTTTTCCGCGATCGCAGAAAAAAATCGCGAATTATGACTAACGAATGCAGAGAAAGGAATCGCGAATTTCGGTAAATGATCGTTAATAAAATTCGCGATTTTCTTTTGCACTCGCAGAAAAAACGAGTTTTGGCAAAGTAATTTGAAAAACACAAGCATATTTCAAATTTCGGCAAACAATCGCCGAAAAATCACGATTTTCGGCAAATGATCGCGGAAAAAAATAGTTTTGTCAAATAAGCGCTGAAAAAAGGCGAATTTCTGCAAACAATGGCCCTAAAGAATTGTAAATTTCGGCAAATGATCGCCGAAAAAAATTTTCAAATTTCACTGGAAATGTTGGCAAACAATCGTGGGAGAAAAATCGTGTACTTTGGTAAGTAATAGGGGGAAAAATCACAATTTTAATATTAAAATAGTGGCAATCGGTAGCGGGGATAAAAATCGTTAATTTCGTCAAATGGTCGTGGATGAAAAAAGAGTATGCCGATTAAATGTGTTCTGAAGTATTGAAAAAAGTTTGTGTTTAAATATTTCTTGGCACCAGTACAACCCCTGATTTTACTTTTTACGAAGAGCTTTTGATGAATTTCGGGATTTTTTCCCGAGGTAATTTGACAAACTTCGCTATTTTATACTGTAGTCGACTGTCACATGACATTTTAATGTAACCCATTGACAGGATCCTCTTTTTTTTTTTTTTTTTTTTTTTACAAAATTTGTTATTTTTCTGGCAACCAGTTGATAAATTTTTTTATTCATTTCTGTTATCCTTTGACAAAATTAGCGATTATTTGTGTTATCGCTCTACGAATTTCACAATTATTTAATGAATTTTGCGACTCATCCTTCTTTCCGAGACCCATTTGATGAATTTTGTAATTCTTTAGACCATTTGCTGAATTTCACACAAGACCCGTTTAACTAATATCTTCCCCCCCCCCAAGGATATTTGATTAATTTTGTGATTTTTATCCCAACAACATCTAACTAATTTTGAGATTTTTTTTTTCCCGAGATCATGTGATAAATTTTGTGACCTTGTTTTCTGAGACAATTTGATGAATTTCACTATGTTTCCCAGAAGAGCATTTGGCGAATTTCATGATTTTGTCCCCATGATCATTTGGTGAAATTTGTGATTTTTTCCATGATGAATTGTCACAATTTGAGATATTTTTTTTACAACCAATTAACAAAATTTGCAATTCTTTCAAAACCGACTGAAATGCATTCTGCAGATGGTTAAAAGTTATAGTGCTTTTCTGTGTATCTAAAACATTTAAATGAAAAGAAAAAAATGTCTTTTATTTGCTCTCCTTTTAGTCTCTTTTTTTACATTTTAGTCTCTTTTAGTCTCTTTTTCTGTCGATTTAGTCTCTTTTCTCTCTTTTTCAAGAGTGACTCAGCAGTCCTAGGCCTGCGTGAACGTGAACCTCGTGGTATTCTAAGACTTTAGTCTAATTGGGATTTCTTCGGAGAGCTGGTTAATTTAAATGAAACATATATTAATCAGTTTTTCAGAAATCCTTGTTGGACATAAAAAAAATATTTCGTGATACTTCATCATGCCATCGTATTCATACCTCAACTAAAGGACTTATATGCTACGCAAAAGGGTAAGTTTTATTTATAAAATATAATATTCCATTTTTTTTCCGCTAATGTTTTTTACATGCTATATAATTTTGGGAACAAATTTGGTTTTAACATATTAATTTTATCTATGTTTTAATGAGTTTCAATTTATAAAGTATACATTTATGTTTGAAACGTTAAATTAATGTTAATCCATATTTACGCTAGTTTTTTTTTTTTTTTTTTTCCCGTACATCGATATAAAATGCAGTTGTATAGATTGTTAGATTCTGTGCTTTTACGCATTTTATTTTCTTATGTATATAAAAAAACTGTAATAATATATTTTTATTTTTTTATACAATAAATAAATAATGGTCCCATTAATATTTTTTTCTTATTATTGCAGCAATCGTAAATATTAAATTTTTGTTAAAACACACTGAATTAAGATTTTTTAAATTATTATTATTATTATTATTATTATTATTATTATTATTATTATTATTATTATTATTATTATTATTATTATTATTATTATTATTATTATTATTATTATTATTGTCAAAGTAAGTTAAACAACGGCTGTTCTTTTTCAAAAATGGATATGTATAAAATTCGTTAAATTGGGTAAAATTGAGATTGCCCTATTTCTAATGCGTTTTATTGATAATCATTTATAACCAAAACAAAGCTTTAAGAAAATTCTGGAAGCATATTGATACATATTATTGTATTTACTATCGTTTTATTACATTGATATATATTAATTTTTTGTCAAAATAAGTTGCATAACAACTATGTTTTTTTTTTTTTTTTTTTTTTTTTTTTTTGTATGTGTATAAAGTTTGTTAAAAAATTGAGATGATACTATTTCTTATATGATTTATTGCTAATTATTTATAACCAAAACAAAGCTTTAAGAAAATTCTGGAAATATACAAGCAGCAAATTCGCAAAATAAAATTTTAACGAATTTAAATATCAAATGAGCTTATATATTACATTGAAGTAAAAAAAAGCATCCAGTGTTTGGAGATTTTTCTAATTATCATATGGAAATATTTAAATATAAACAGATGAATTTAAGAATATATTTTAAAGGATGCGTAAAATTATTTAAAATATTTATTCTTGTTTAACAAATATATTATTAACTGTTGTATCATTTAAATGATTTATCCGGTGATTTTAATATCTTACAGCAGATAATTTCGAATGATATAAATTCATACATAAATGATCACTTTAATTTCACCATACAGAAAAAAAAATAGTGTTACCAGAAATTTTAAATATGCTTCGAATGTTTGTTTTGGCTGTGTGTTTGTTGTGCACAATTTCCTTGAATTAGAACCTTATGAATTTTACCTTATGAAGCATAGAAAATTTTCATAAATAGGGGGGGGGGGTGCCGATTTGAAAATAATATTTATCTTGTTTACAATGTTGACAGTATGAGAAATTCTGTTTTTAATTACATTGAATCTAAAAATAACATAAAATAAAAATCCCGGATATTAATTGTATGCATATGTCGAACAATTTAAATTGACTAAATAATTAAAAATATTTTTAAAAGTAAACAAAGAAAAGAGTAATATTTTTAAATACTTGAAAATGGATTAATATATTTTGGCATCGAATCTAATGAATGTAAAATAATAAATAAATAAATAAAATACACAAATAAAGAATAATAAAATAAAATTTAGTGAAATCTAATATATGAAACGTTCCTGATTGTGAAAATAAGTCCAGAAATGTTCCTGGGAAGTAATGGGCAGCTGAGTTACCCATTATTTATACATAAAGTTTCTGGAAAATAACAGAAATCTTACTGAATACTTCTGAAACGCTCCGGCTCCACAGAGAAGGCAGTAAGGTTCCTGTGAAATATCAGTAATGTTTTTGTTGTCGACAGAAACATTCCTGATATTTCACAGGAACCTTACTGCCTTTTCTGGAGAATGTTTCAAAATTACACAGTAAAGTTCCAGTCATTTTCAAGAAATGTTTCTTGGAAGTAATAGGCAACCCAGCTGCCCATTTTTTCCCAGGAACGTTACTGGATTTTTTTTACAGTGTTGATTCGGCATTAAAATTTTACAATCAAAGGGAAATTAATGGAATTTTGTTTAAAAGCAGATCACCACTGGTTTTTTAATTACAATTTTACATTCCGCAATCTTTTTAGAACCAATCAAATTACCGTGTTTTTAGAATCCGCGGTGTCTGAACGGGGTTTGGCCTGCGTAGTGCACAGGGAGTAAAGTTCCTTAAAGTACATTAATATATTGATATTTAGTAAAAACTATTTAATTTAAATTTCAATTTGTAACTAAATAATTATCCAGGGTTTTTCTTTTAATTTATTTTTATTTTATTTTTATTTTTATTTATTATTATTATTATTATTATTATTATTATTATTATTATTATTATTATTGTATAATCAGCTATAAAATATCTAAATTAAAAAAAGTAATTGATAAATGACAGTTAAGATTGCTAGATTGTAAATGCTAGATCTAGATTGTTTATATTTGGAGTTAGATTGGTTTCTAGCTCTGCTTTGATGGTTTCGATTTTGTGATGGGACAGTAATGTGCTGCTTCCTTTCCTTGTAGGCTATCTGACGTAACGAAAGAAATAATATGTGAAAGGATAATATTGTGGCGTAGTGGCAGATGGGCTTGCAATAAATTGTAGAAATTTAATTAAATATTCAAGACTAAATTTTATAAACTCAACAACTATAAAAATTTAATGAGAAATGACAGTTACAAATGCTCTGACTTTTCAGAGCGGTTGGTTCGCCGGACACCCGGACTTCAAACCCCGATATTGGGTATAGCAGTGGTCTGAGAGAGCAGAGCTCCCTCCAACGTAATCTCGAGAGATCTATCTCTCCACTGTCCGACCAGCAGCCAAAAAACAAACGTCCTTCCCTGGTCAACATTTACAAGGGGGGGGGGGAGGAGGAAAGACCTCTTTCTCAGACTTCTTCCAATCTGGATCCAGGGGTCAAGGCGTCCTTCTCCCATTCGATATCACAGAGTGCCTCCCCTTGACTGATTTCACAGCCCAAGGAAATCAGTACTTAGCAATAGAAATGCAAGCAAAACACCTGTGTAAGGTGACCTCCACATAAAGCGCGGGAGGCAGTATTGTTCAGGCATGGCACTAAATCCTCGTACACCACTCAGCTGGAGACAACTTGCTCATCCCCTCACTGTCCACATAAAGTTCAATAATTGCGACCACATTCCGATCCTTGAGGACAAAAGGCACACCTGCAGCAGGAAATGTGGAGATATGACAACTCCTTCCCCCTAAAGAGTTTTCCTGGGCTTGACTAGGAAAGCTCCACAAGGATAGCTCGTTCCCTTCAAACACCCTTTGTGAGGCAAGGCAAGGCAAGGCACATTTAAATATCCTATCACTTAATTTTAACTACCTTTTTCCGAGAACAATTTTCACATAACACCCACCTTGTCTCACTTGGAAACACAATAATAAATAACAATACATAAACACAAATGTTAAACACTGAAATTAAAAATATGCTAGATAATTAATATTTACAACTTCATAGTTTATTTAAAAAGGCTAAGGGATGAGTCGGCTCAGACCATCGGCGTTCCCATTTTCTTTTCCTGGCTTATGCTCTATTCTAAATTTGAACTGTTGTAGGCATAAGGCCCAGCGCAATAGCCTCGCATTAGTTCCCATCATTTTTTTTAGATACGTGAGAGGATCGTGGTCTGTCTGAATCAGGAATTCCTGGCCATCCAGATAATAAGTTAACTTTTTTACTCCAAAAATGATAGCCGCTAACTCTTTCTCTACCGTACAATAATTTTTCTCAGCCTGACTGATTTTTTTGGACAAATAAACTATGGGATGTTCTTCCCCGTTACTCATTTGGGATAACACAATACCGGCCCCAATTTTGCTCGCATCTGATTGGACAATAAATTCCTTTGAATAATCTGGAGCATAGAGTACAGGTTTACTTACTAACTTTCCCTTTAAATTTTCAAACGCGGATTGACAATTTTGCGTCCATTCTATTTTCTCTTTTTTAACCCTCCCCTTTAACGCGTCGGTGAGAGGAGCCGCGATAACAGAATAATTTGGGATGTACCTCCCATAGTACCCCACAATTCCTAAAAATGCTCTAATTTGAGTCTTTGTGCAAGGGGTAGGAAAATCTTTAATTGTTTATATTTTAGCCTCCCCCGGGGATCTTTTACCCGACCCAATCTCGTGACCTAAGAATTTAACGTGGTCTTGGGCAAATTGACACTTAGAAGGTTTGATGGTAAGGTTTTCTTCCCGTAATTTCTCTAATACTCTCCCCACGTCTTTCACGTGACTTTCAAAACTAGGAGAATACACCGCAATGTCGTCGATGTATGGCGACGCAAAAATCTCCATCCCCTGTAAGACCTCTGCCATTAACTTACAAAAATAGAACGGCGCATTGGCTAATCCAAACATCATTTTCTTAGGTATGTACGTGCCAAAGGGGGTCACAAATGCCGCATACCTTTGGGCTTGCTTCGAGAGAGGAATTTGAAAATACCCCTTCGTCAGATCCATAACAGTTATAAAGGGAGCGGCGCTCACCTTTTGCAAAACTTCCTCGATATTCAGCAAGGGGAAATACATATGGCGCGTAATCGCGTTCAATTTTCTGTAGTCCACACAAGGCCTAGGATCCTTGCCAGGACTCTCAACTAGAATCATCGGACTTGTATAGTCTGACTGACCGATTTCTATCACCCCCAAATCTAATAATCTCTGAATTTCATCTTGCAAAATTGTAATTTGTCTAGGGGACATCCTGTAAGGCCTTGCCCTCACCTGGGCATCGCTCGTGAGCTCTATGTCTATCTCCACTAATTTAGTATTACCCGGATCTGCAGAAAATACCTTCCCATTCTGTCTTAACATTCTACAGAAACTATCAATTTGACTTTCCGTAGCGCGCTCCGCTAACCCACTTTCCCGCACAATTTCCCGCAAATCGAACTGAGTCGAATCCGGTGCCGGATAAGGTATCTCAGCGTCCTTTTCAGACTCCTGTGGTTCCTCCGGAATAATCAAATTAACTCGTTCCGGCCTGCGGTAATATGGTTTCATCAGATTTACATGATAAATGGTACTTTTGTCCCTCTTTTCAGGTAAATCAATCAAATAATTTGTATCCGAAATTTTCCCTGTTACAGTTCCCGGCCCCAGCCAATTTACAGCCATTCTATTGGGCTTAGAAGTAGCTAAACCCAACACTTTATCTCCCACATTAAAATTTCTAGACACTGCATTTCTGTCATACCAGACTTTCCTTTTCTCCTGGCATTCGCGCAGTTTCTCGGAAGCTAAATCCTGACATTTTTTAAGTCTGTTGACTAAATCCAAGATGTATTCAACAACCGTTGGATCGGTATCACCAGAATCCATCCAATTCTCAAAAACAATAGTCTGAGGGGTCCTCAGATTCTTCCCTAAAACCAATTCAGAAGGGCTAAACCCTAAACTTTCGTGGGTCACCGTGCGTAACGCAAACAGTGCCGCTGATAGATTCTTCTCCCAATCTTCTCCTGATTCTAAATAAAGCACTTTAAGGACTCTTTTTAATGAAGAATGCCATCTCTCCACCACATGACTCTGCGGGTGACAAACCGAACTATGAGTCACTTTGATTCCAAAGCGTTCAAAAAACTCAGAAGTTAACTCACTGGTGAAGGATTTTCCCAAATCACTCTGGATTTCTTTAGGGAAACCCGTCCTAGAAAATACCAACAACAAGGCATCAATCACACTGACCGACGTGATATCTTCCACCGGTATAGCATCCGGATACTTCGACGCTACACAAATAGCAGTAAGTAAATATCTATTATTCTTATGACTCCTGGGTAATGGACCTACGGCGTCTATATTTATTTTTGAAAACACTTCCGAAATTACAGGCACAATTTTCAAAGGTGCTTTCACTTTATCCCTATTATGACCAACAATCTGACATTCGTGACAGGTTTTAACATATTGTTCAATCTCTTGATAACAGTTCGGCCAAAAATAATGCCTCAAAATTCTGTCTTTAGTCTTTGTGGTTCCCAGGTGTCCTGACACTTCATTATGACAAAGGGCCTTTAAATCCTCCCTAAACTTCTCCGGAACGCACAATTGCATCCTCTCTTCCCCCGACTTACTCACAACTATGCGCACAAGACGGTCCTTTACAATTTTAAATTCTTTTTCCTCGGCAGTTTTTGCTCTTTCCCACAAAGGAATTAACGAAGGACATTTCAGCTGTTCCCTTTTGAATTCATCCCCCGAAATCTTAGCTAATATATTTTCCTTATCAGCCTTCGGTAGAAATTCCCCATCCTCTTCATTTAAAATGAGAGGTTCAGTTTCGGTTTCGGATTCACCCGGAATTTCGACTTCCATTTGTTTACTCTTTCGACTTTGACTACGCGTAATTACAGCACAAACAGGTATAGGAGATTCCTTATGCTTCTCAATTAATTCTGCGGTTTCATTACCCATTAAATAGAATCCCTGATCTAAATTATCCGGTTTAACAGCTGCCTTAGTGACAATAGTTCCAAATTCACCTTGAATTGTGACTTTAGCCAAAGGTAAACAAAAGCAGGTTTTATCTAAAGGTTGACGTACCCAAGTTACTTCACCTAATAAATCTTCCGGATTTACCCAACTTTTTGCTAGCAAATCGATTCCACTACCACTGTCTCTTAAACAATCCCTTTCAACGCCATTAATTCTCACTTTACTGATATATGGATCAAAACTCTCATTTACTTCTACATTTCCGACTAATCGGCACACTATTTTTTCCTCTCTTTTTCTTAAACTGGGGCAGTCCGGGCGTATATGCCCTTTAACATTGCATTGGAAGCAAACGACTTCCCTAGTTTTCTCAAAGCGTTTATTTTTTTCTACCTTAGGTAGTTCCCTATTATTCTGAGGCTCCGGTTTCCTCCGATCTTCCGTCCTTTCCTTAAAATTATTCCCTGTTTTACCCTTTCCAAAAGACCTCCTTTCCCAAGGTTTACTACCCGTTTTTTTTTAACGTTTTCTTGACGCTCTCATACTCTCTTAAAAAAATCATCGATTTTCGCTCAAAAGGAGTGAATTTTCACTCCTTTCCAGTGTCGAAGATGCACTTATTCTATAGGAGTGAATTTCATCCTTAGTGCGGAGTGAATATTTTCACTCCTTTTTGATAAGCCCTTCCACTCCTTTCTGAAAAGCAATTTTCACTCCTTTTTTGACTAAATTAGTATATGTAAAGAGTGACGGTACTCCTTTTTGATAAATTGTTTTTTCACTCCTATTTTGACTAAATTAGTATGTAAAAAGAGTGATTGCACTCCTTTTTGATAATTTATTTTTTCACTCCTATTTTGACTAAATTAGTATGTAAAAAGAGTGACTGCACTCCTTTTTGATAAGCAGTTTTTTCACTCCTATTTTGACTAAATTGGTATGTAAAAAGAGTGATGGTACTCCTTTTTGATAAGTTACTTTTTCACTCCTAATTTGACTAAATTAGTGTGTAAAAAGAGTGACTGCACTCTTTTTTAATAAATCCATTTTTTTCACTTTTTGTTTTTCGATTGAATTTGTTTGTATTGATTGAATATATAGACAAAATGGACGATTTCACTTTTACTTTGAGAATCTTTTTTGCTTTGCTTTTTAGTATATTTATAGTTTATTATGTTTGTAATAGAGGGTTTTTTTCTTTGTTTTCAAAAGTAATTTTTATTTATGTCTGAAATAATTTTAAAAATTTAATTTTTTTATGATTTAATATTATAATTAACTTTAGTTCTATATTTTAATACAGATAAATAACAGAATTAAAGAGCAATTTTATAAGAGATTTAATAAATTTCTATGTCTTACTTTCTACAGTTGATGAACTATTTATGTAACATATGCCTCTATTTTAGAAGTAACATAAAATGCAGTTGTTGATATTTTCCAAAAACAGGTTTATAGTACAATGCTGGTATTGTAGATTCAATATTCATTCTAATCATGGTTTGAAATTTGCAATTCCAATTAATAATTTCAGGTATTGTGTCCAAGATTATTATTGATATGACACCACTACTTCCAATCAGTAACTTTAAAATATATTTGTTAGGAAAGACATATTTGTAAAGTTCAATAATGATGAGGAACTTATAAAATAAATAAATTATGACTAAAATCTCTAAATCGAGATGGGATTTCCAACTTTTTACATACCTGCATAATCACAGAGAAAATGTTATTTTATTTAATCAGAACATTTTGGCGATTTAATACAACAAAATTTTGTTTAAGATTATGATGGTATTAAAAAAACTGAAAATCTCATCTCATCTCTGATATTATAGAATCAATCATTATTTGTAACCTTTTTTTTTTTTTTCTGGGGGGGGGGGGGGGCTTGTAATGATGCAAAGGTTATGTTCTACAGTGAATGATTTGTTTTTTAAACAAAATGGATAAGAGTTTGAAGTTTATTAAAAGACTAATTTAATTCGCATCAAAACACTAACTCACTAATGTTAATGACAGGATTTCTTTTAAAATACCATTTGCATTTCAATGTTTTTAAATACTTTTTTCTTCTTGATATTGGATAGCTAAGGCTGATCTCTACAAAGTTCATTCTTTACTTCATCGATTTTTTTTGCAGGTTTATTAAGAGGCTACTTTAATTTTCAAAACTCATTTTGAAAATGAAAACATCCTCATACAAAATAAATTGAAAAAAAAAATATATATTTGAGATTTAGGTCAGTTATCTTAAATTTGGAAGAAAAAAAAAAAAAAAAAAAAAAAAAAAGGTTTTTAAAAATATGGAAATGCAAACAATATATTTAAAAGGAATCTTCTCATAGGACAAACACGAGTAAGTGAATGTTTTTGCATAAGTGAAGTAGACTCGTAAGTTTATGATATTGCATATAAACATATGAGAGGACTGTATAGACATATATATCTTTTTTTTTCCATAACAAAATTCTGTCTTTGCATTTTTTTTAATTACTACTTTAAGTCATTGCACTGTGTATTTAAACATGTAAACAAAAATAAATCTTTGTAAAACTGCAACTGCACTTTAGTAAAACGTATATCAGAAACTGAAGAAAAATGATTAAATGTAGTTGACAGCTGACTTTTTTTTTCTTTTTAATTACTAACTTATTCTAATTTTTCAAGAAAACATTGGATAAAATAATAATGGAAAAGTGCATTTTCCCTCCCCAATAATTGAAAAAAAAAAAAAAAAAAAAAAAAAAAAAGAAGAAGAAGAAGAAATGTTTGTTAATATTTACCTTTAGAGAGAATTAATGTGATAAACCCTCAGGATTGAAAGAACACACATTAGCTAAAATAAAATTTATTACTTAAGTACATGTTGTCGAAAATGAAACCCAAGCCTACCAATAGAGGTTATAATAGAATGCAGTAAAAGATATGTTTGATTTAAAGTATTGATTTGTTTGTTTTTCTTTTTAGTGTCTTTAATAACAAACAGTCAAACACAAGAAACATAGTATATTTCATCAAGTTTAATTTGTAAAAAATTATTGAGTATGTTAGATGTTTCACACAAGAGAAAAACTCCTGTCAAACTATCATCCTAAGGTTAGGTGTTCAAAAGAATCACTGCACTTCTGTGTGCTTCTTAAAGTAAATCGTAAATAAAATTTATTTATATTCATTTTACTTTAATAATTAAAAACCTTCAATTTTAAATGAAATCAGCATATTAACAGAACACCCATTTCACCATAACTAATATATTTCAGTGTTTGCCTTCCATTATTCATGATATGATTAGTCTTTCAGTTTGGTACATTCCATCAATCCAAAAAGCTTGTTGCATCACCTCAAAAAAGTTCTCTATATAGAAGTAAATTCATATTAACTTCATATCTAGTTACAACCTTCTTTTTACTCTGCTAGTGCTATGATATTAATCTTTTGACATTTGTATGTCCATTTCATAAGTTTATGCACACCATTTTATCGTGTGTTAACACATTGGTACTATATTAGGCAGTTCTAGTGAGACTAGGGTTCATTGTCATTGATCTAGTATCCTACTAACTTAGTCACTGTGTAACACATAAAACATGCAATTATTTCAATGATTTTTAACGAATTTGACAAATGCAAGTCAGTCATCTCAAGGAGGCAAAGTATTAAGCATCACAGCCAATACTTTAAAACTTTCAGTGCAAAGCAAATCGAAAAATTTATACTTACACATTTGGATATACAGTACTAAAAGAAAAAAAAAATTTATTGCACAATAAATATATTTAAAATGAATCACATAAGAATTAAAACAGTATTTTATTTTCTATACATATTATAAAACATTTAAGTGCTTGCATCCATGGCTTTCAAAATAATGTTCATATTCTCCACTGAGCTGCAGGGCCATTAATAACTTTGTAAATCATAAAATTAAAAAACTCGACAACTTGATAAACTTGACAGTAAATATATAATGGTCAAAAAGTCTTTAAGCTGCATTTCTCTACTTCAACTGATTCTTGATCAAGGATCAGGAAAACATTCATCACCCGTACACAAGAAGTACAGCAGCTTTTCTTCAATTTCTTGAATTGCTTCTTCCAAAGAGCCATTTGTCTTCTGCAAATATAAAAATAAAATTAATAATCATTTATATTTTAACAAAAAATTAAAATACAAGAATAAAATATTTTTTAAATATTGACTATGGTGTATTGGAAAAATATTACTTCATCATAACAGGAAATCTCATGTATAAAAGTATATTTTTAATTTGGTTAGCTTAGTTTTTACAGTAAAACAGTTTATATGTTATTTTTCAATATAATACTTCAATATTAATTCATAGAAAAGACCTACTTTTTTCCTGAACCATTCCTTTATAAATCAATCAGATATCGGAAAAATCTTACTTTCAGTAACATTATTCTATTAATTTTTTTAATAACTGACTTTGATAACTTTAATAAAAATATCTATCTACCATATTAAAAGAGTTTTTTTTTCTTTTTTCTTTGTAAAGGAAGACCTTGCTGTACTCCTATAAAAAGATGGGTTTAGGTGAAACTGCCTGATTTTTATGTGTTTTTGCTGTGAATACAGAATGTCCCCCATTTCTCTTTTTTAAGATACTGTTATAGGAAGAAAATTTAGATGAAAATATCTGAAATTAACAATGTTGTAAATTTTGATATCCTGAGCAATTCAAATTTTACAGTCCATAGCATTTTCACATATATCAATTTCAGACCATTTTCAGGTGAACCTATTTTTCCTGGAGTACTTCTGGCAGGATGGTCACAAATATTGTATTTAAAAATTCCCTAATTATTCCAGGTTAACTTTAAAATAATGAAATTTTCATAGATAAATATATTTTAACAAATACATGTTGTCAATTTTTAAAAAATATTCATAAACTTTTAATAAGCTTATACATAAAATTATTTACACAAGTTTTTACATAGCTAATTAAAAATACGTTATACTGTACAATGTAAGAATACTATGTTAACAAAATGATATCTAGTGAGGAGCTGAATGAAAATTTACTGTGTAATAATGGTAATGACAATAAGGGCAAACTTCAGTTAAGAATAATTGATATTTGCTTATTACCTCATCGCAGAACTGCTGGCTCTGAAAACCAGTTCATTTTAAACTGCTTGGCTTTTTTGGGTTTAAACTGATAAATAGTGGTGGAGAAATGCGAAAAATTGTGATAAAAGAATATCTATTAAAAAAGAAAACTGGTTGGATGGATGACTCCAAATTAGCATTTGTAACTGCAATGTTCATGTATAGCAAGTCTGATAAATTAGCATCAGTAAAATGAGAGAAAAGACAATTGAATGAAAGTTATTGATTGAAGTGATTATCTCAGAAGTTTGTCTATCTATAAGTTTATAACAGATTGAGCACCCCCTTCTTGAAAAAAAAAGTTGCAAAGATTGGTGAAAGTTTCTTTTGAACCCTTAAAGGGAAGTGATCCCACTTAATGTTTATTCTAAAATGCCACATTCACATTAAAATTTTAAAATAAAAGCTTGCTTTGATAAATCACATAAAAAAAAAAAAAAAATAAATAAATAAAAAAAAAAGCTTTTATTTATTTGCAAATAAATTAGTTTGTAAATCCTGGTGCCATTTGTAATAAAAGTACTTTGCACCTAAAAGGGTTAAAAATTAAAAAGCCAGTCAAATTCTTTCTCAGAAATGGTTGCTTGGAGGATTATTCCAAGAAGCTAATGAATGGTTTATACTAAAAGTTCTTGACAGAACAGATGGGTAAAATAAAAGACAGAGAATATCACTATCATTATTTTAGATTCATGGCAGGCTTATAAAACAGACTAAACTAAATAATAATGCAGGATTTGAAATATCAATATAATTTTGCAGATACAGATTACAAGTCATCAAACACTTTTGGGGTCAGCTAAATTGGGAAATAAGAAATACCGCCAAATAAAAGGTTAGGACTTAGATTAAGTAATGTTTAACTGAGTTTTTATGGTAAGAAATTTACAGAAAGGATGATTATTTCATCACTACTTTGAATGACATTAGAGATGTTTGTCCTCCAGAATAATTGCTGAAAATTTTGACTTTTTTTTCTTTTTGTAATTTCAAGGTTTAATATAATATTTATAATGTGATCGTTAACATTTATTCTAATACGAATGGTTTTGGGATACAAGCGGATATAACTGTACTGCAAACTTAAAGTTTGAAATTTGGATGAAAGGAATCTATATCTGCCACTTTTCATGTTATAATTAAATTTGGTGATATTAAAGACAGGTTTAGAGATTAAAACTTTGACTATTCTGTAAAACATAATTTAAATTGGATGATGATTTTAACCAAATCTTTTGTCATAAAATTTATTTATTTATTTTAACTAGATATTCTTATGTAGCTTTTTATTCTGTTCTTGATCAGGATAATGTTTGCTATTAGATAAAAGGTTTTTTTTTTTTTCTGCTATATTTCCAATAGCATAAAAGCATTAAAATTCCAAAGTATAATACATACAGTAAATATATTAGATATTGATTAATAATTGCTCATAATAATTTTTATAAAACCCTTCCTTTTATTACCTTCTTGAATTTGTGAAATACTTTTGTGCAAGAAAATATGTACAAAATAATTATAAAAATATCAAATCTTTATAATAGAATCTTTGGCACTGAGAATCATCCGAAAAATATGTTAAAAAACAGAATAATAATTTAATTTGCTTAAGAAACTTAGGCTACATTCTTGTTTCATAATTAATGAGAGATCTTTGTTTTTGAATTTTTGTATAAACAAAATTTTACCATCAGTCTGAGCCCCTGAGCCCGAAAGCTGATATAAAGAGAGAGTCCAAGTTGGTTTCAGGCACGGACTGAGCCCAAGAGCTGAGATAATTTTTTTCTTCCCAGATTATTGCAATCATATTGGAAATTAACATATTTTTCAATGAATTTCCAAGTTAACTAATATTTTCCTGATGTTTCCATGTTAGATTTGTGACTACCCTGTTCTGCGGTCTTTTTGCAGAAAGCTTTAAAAATGTCTAGTTTTGCTCTGTGAAATACATTTTTGTGATAGATCAAATATGCAACAAATCAAAGCTTCTTTTTTTTCTTAAAAAATAAAAAAATAAGATCAAATATTTTAAAAAGGAAATATGAAAACTAAGCTTCGCTTGCATGTATATTTTGTAAAAAATAAAGCTTGTGAATGTTAGAAAAGCTGCTCTTGGGTATACTTTACTATCTTCAAGATTCTCACAAGTTAACAAAATATAAAACATTTTTTTTTTTAATCAAATGGCAATTTTGCATTTTATAACCTATTTAAGACACTTTTCAAGAATTTTAATTATGTAAATTATTATACTAAAATAAACTAAAGAAAACATACTCCAATAAATCTGACCAGAGCATCAGAAGAAAATAAAGTATCCAAGCTTTGATTACCAGATATCTGTAGAAAAAAACATTTTTAGCAATAAATAGATATCAATTAAACAAACCAGAAAAGCATATTAAAAAACTGTTACAAGAAAAACATACATTAAGAAAATTGTACATAGTAAAAGCTGGATATGTAACAAACATCTGGCCCTTTAGACAAATACTGTATGTCCCATTTTATTATTGCACACTCATTAATAAAACAAATGCTTATTATTCAGTCTAATTTTAAGTCTTTAAATATTTTGTATAAATTTATATGAATTTTGCAAATGTAAAGCCATTGTTTCGAAAGTTATTGGAATAAAATCTTTGCTGAGTTAATTAATCAATCACCCTACAGCTTATAGAACAACAGCAAAAAAAAAAAAAAAAAAAAAAAATATATATTGCTGTTTTATTCGACACATTTTATCATTTCTAAAAAATAAAGGAATTCTTCTGACATGTGTAAAAATGGTTGAAATAGTATTGAATTATTTTAAAATTGTTCAATATTACACCTTATTATACATATTACATGCTTGAAAAGCTCATAGCTTAACTGTCAAATTATTTTTTTTACCATTTCTTCCAAACTTATTTTTTAAACAAAAATGCAATATTTCTAATATAAGGAATATTATTTAATACTATTAAAACAGAAGACTAACTTAAACAGATTTCTTTTCAATCATATGCAGTTTTGTTTATGCAGAATTTATTGCAATATTTCTGAGTTTAATTTATGTCTATAATTAGATCCTCCCCCCCCCCCGCACACACACACAATCTCTCATATTCGCATACATTATAAACATCTTTTTCTACTTTAGCAAAATAAAAATTTTAAATATATCAATCTGCATACATTTAACTATAAAATATTCCATTTTTTAGTATTTTGTTCCTTCCAGATAAAAATCTTTGCCTATTAATGTTAGTCGCAGAATTGTGCAACTAAATGAGATAGGAATAGATTCAGAAATAGTGTCAACACACAAAAAAGGACTATTTACAGATATGCATACATACATAATATAATATAATGAATGTATAACTAACAAAAACATTTATAAGAAAAATTTTCAGAAAATCTTACATGTCATTTCTTATGTGTGCAACACACGTCACATATATATGTTTTGATATTAAAGAATGCAGAAACCTGGAGATGACAGGGAAAGGAAAGGGTAAATTAGGCTTCAGTTTTCTGAATCACTATTATTCTGGGCTTCGGAGACCTGTATTTATGAGCTCTGGTGAATTCCAACCAATATTTAAATATGTACAAAAAACAGAAATACGTAAGCTGAGCTCTGGTGCAAATTAAGCCCTGCAAATGATCATTGTTTTATTTTACAATCTCAAAATGTTTACAAGTTTACTTAGAAAATCCTCTTCGCAAAGAAGGTATTTCTGGTTCAAGTAGTGTTAAATAAATTAATCCTACAGAATGATACATAAAATTGGACCTGCAAATACAGAAACATCAACTCTTTGAAGTTTCATCACAGTTTTAATACAAGAAGAAAATTGTTAAACATAAAGTCATATGTAAGTGCATTACAAAAATCTTTAGGTCCGCAAGGAGTTTTCCCATACTGTAACTCACTCAGAGTCTTTTGGAAACATTACTAGTATTATTGCGTGTAGCTTGGCGAAATGTTTACTTTTGTATTTTTAATGTTTTAATTTTTTTGGGTACTACTCTGTTATCCCGTCAACCAATTTCGCCAAATTATACAAATCGCCAAACTAATAGCCAAATTATTCATATTGACATAATTTTTATTTTTAATTACAAAAAAACAAATAATTAGTAGAATATTAATAAAAATATTAATAAAAAGTCGAAATAAAAATCACTTAATGACATTTTAAACACGTGAATCGCATTGAATGTCATTGAATGTGACATTCACGATCATCCATTATTGGCATTTAATCTTATAGTTTGGTGATAATTTTTTGGTCGACGGGATAACCTAGTACTATCATTTTTTGTATATAAATTTTATTTATTTTTTAAAAATGTATTCAGGTCTATCTTGATTTATATTATTCAATCTTTTAATAATTTTATTTTGTTTTTAAAAAAGCAATACCTACCATATATTTTTATTATTTAAATTTATTATTATTTTTTAACAAAAAAGGAAAAAAAAAGTTGATACACAGTTTAAAATATGTCTGAATAACTAGTGTTCAAGCAAATAACTGTTTGTTTCATCCCTGATATTTTTGTCCTTCACAATGGCTAAAAAGACTGATCAGCAAATCAGATTATATATATGCAAAGAATAATTTACTGACAGTTTGAGATAGAAAAAAATACCTTTCTTTTCTTTCTGAAGCCTGCAATTGGTAATAAATCTGCTAACATTTATAAGGCACAGAAGTTTTCTAATTGAATATAAAAAGAGAGAAAAAGAATAAATATAAATAAATGACATAACACAAATAAGACATAAAAGATGCAACATTTTTGTATTATCTTGAAGAAGATTTTTGTGTATTTAAAAAATTGGCCCTGGATGGTATTAACAAGTAATATCCATTATCATTTTTTTTTTTATGAAGATGAGAGTTTAAAAACTCTCTTTATCCAGAAAATATATACAGGATGTATCTAAACTACTGGGCAAAACTTTAAGGGGTGATAGTACACATCAAGATAAATAATATTAAATGGGAAAGTAAGGGTCCCAAACTTCTTCCGAAGGAGATAGACGCCATCATAGTTTAGGGTCCAAAATTTGAAATGATTATAAAAAACGGAAAAATTGGTCGATTCGTTTGCGGTTTTTACGAAAACTATTCTTTATGTCAGTATTGTCTTGAAAATAAATTATAAAGATAAATTTCAAAAAATGCCGATAGAGGGCGTTTTAGACTTTGGAGTAATGAACAACTATTTTTTACCGTTATTTTTTGCATTTCATTAATTTTTTTTAGAAGTTTAGACATAAACTTAAATTTTGAGCTCAAAATCTGTGGTTAAGTAGCGCAAACTGAACTGTGTTCAATGGGAGTGGGTAGGTTCGAATTTCAAATGATTATAAAAAACAGAATAATTCGTCAATTGATTTGCAGTTTTCACTAAAACTATTCTTTATGTCAGTATTGTCTTGAAAATAAATTATAAAGATAACTTTAAAAAATTGTCGATAGAGGGCGCTTTAGACTTTGAAGTAGCGTACAACTATTTTTTACCGTCATTTTTTGCATATCATTAAATTTTTTTAGAAGCTTAGACATAAACTTAAATTTTGTGCTGAAAATCTGAATCGTTCAGAGTGGTTAAGTAGCGCAAACTGAATTGTGTTCAATGGGGTTGGAAAGGTTCAAATTTCAAATGATTATACAAAAGGAAAAATTGGTAGATTTGTTTGCGGTTTTTTCTAAAACCATTCTTTATGTCAGTATTTCCTTGAAAATAAATTTTAAAGATAAATTTCAAAAAATTCCGTTAGAGAGCGCCATAAACTTTAGAGTACCAAACAACAATTTTTAACTGTTATTTTTTGTATCTAAATAAATACTTCCAAAAACGCAAAAACTTAGACTTAAATTTTGAGCTCAAATTCTGAATCGTTGGGAGGGGTTAAAAAACGTAAACTGAACTGTGTTCAGGAGTTGAAATGTTACCCTGCCCACTCTAGGAAGACAAATTTTTCGCTACTTAATTACTCACAACGATTCAGATTTTGAGCTCAAAATTTAAGTCTAAGCTTTTAAAACATTTATTTAGATTTAATAATAATAATAATAATAATAATAATAATAATAAAAAATAACGGTTAAAATAGTTTAAGATGCCCTCTGACGGAATTTTTTTAAATTTATCTTTAAAATTTATTTTCAAGGAAATACAGGCATCGAGAATGGTATTTGGGAAATACGCAAACGAATCGACCATATTTTCCGTTTTTATAATCATTTGAAATTTGAATCTCCCCACCCCCATTGAACACAGTTCAGTTTTCGCTACTTAACCACTCTCAACAATTCAGATTTTCAGCTAAAAATTTAAGTTTATGTTTAAGCTTTTAAAAAAATTTAGTGGGATGCAAGAAATAACGTTAAAATATAGTTATGTTACTCCAAAATCTAAAGCGTCCTCTATCGACATTTTTTGAAATTTATTAGTATAATTTATTTTCAAGACAATACTGACATAAAGAATAATTTTAATGAAAACTTCAAATCAATTGACCAGTTTTTCTGTTTTTTATAATCATTTGAAATTTGAACCTACACACTCCCATTGAACAGAGTTCAGTTTGCGCTTCTTAATGAAGGATTTTGAGCTCAAAATTTAAGTTTATGTCTAAACTTCTAAAAAATTTTAATGAGATACAAAAAATAATGGTAAAAAATAGTTGTTCGTTACTCCAAAGTCTAAAGCACCCTCTATCGGCCTTTTTTGAAATTTCTCTTTATAATTTATTTTCAAGACAATACTGACATAAAGAATAGTTTTGGTGAAAACCGCAAAGGAATCGATCAATTTTCCCGTTTTTTATAATCATTTCAAATTTTGGACCCTAAAATTTGATGGCGCCTATCTCCTTCAGAAGACGTTTGGGATCCTTAGTTTCCCATTTAATATTATTTGTCTTGATGTTTACTATCATCCCTTAAAGTTTTGCCCAGTAGTTTAGATACACCCTGTATATATATTTTTAAATTGCCAAAAAACTTTAGTTCTGGTCATTGGTTTTCATTATAAATCTTGATTTTGCAGTGCCAAAAATGCAAAATAGAGGTAATCCCCCAATCCCTTACACAAACACAATTTATGTACATATATATATATATATATTTTTCCAGTGTTAATTTAAAAAAAAAAAAGATTGATAGAGAAACTTTTTTTTTTTTTTTTAACTTTTGGATAAGACAAGTTTTGAAATTAACGTCCTCAATATATACATTTGAGATATTAAATTTGAAATTTTATTTAGAAAAATGAATTGACGGTTCCTTTCTTTATTATATATATATATATATATATACATACATATATATATATATATATATATATATACCGTATATACTCGCGTATAAGTCGAGAAATTTTAGACGAAAAAAGAACTTCAAAGTAGGGGGGTCGACTTATACGCGAGACCTAAAAAAAAATCTATAAATAAAATATCGGAAAATAGTTTGCTACAGAATCGTGCTGCAGCAACCCATTGTTTGTAGATCATAAAATCCAAAACAGTTCCAACCTCGACGATTCTGTATTTAAGATCATTTTTAGTTTATTTTTCAAAAAAACAATCTACCCTACCCTGCTGCAAAAAAACAAAAAAAAAATGTGTATGATTTATGTCAAGAACACATTTTCAATACTAAAAAATGGAGATGGGCAAAATCGTCCATTTTAAAGAATCGTTCATCGAAAGG
The DNA here is from genome assembly GCA_964019185.1 of Maratus speculifer. Classification (NCBI taxonomy): domain Eukaryota; kingdom Metazoa; phylum Arthropoda; class Arachnida; order Araneae; family Salticidae; genus Maratus; species Maratus speculifer. Next base: position 363,124,213 of record OZ025292.1, read on the forward strand.
AACGAGTCATTCGAAGTCGTTCCGATAAAAGGCCGAATCTGAGGAAAATGAAACATATCCAAGAAAAAAGGAACGGTTCAAGAAAAAAAGGAACAAATCCGAGAAAACGGAGCAAATTTGAGAAAAAAGGAACGAGTCCAAGAAAAAACGGAATGAATCCGATTTTTCTTCGCCATTCTCCGATTGCGATTTATGACATTAAGCAGACCATACATTTTGGAATGATTTCGAGGAATCGTTCCTTTTCGGAGTCGTTTCATTTCGGAATGATTCAGAGGAGTCGATCTCTTTCGGACGATTCTGAGGGATCGATTCTTTTCAGAGTCGTTTCATTTCAGAACGAGTCCTAGGAATCGCTCCTTTTTGGAGTATGAACGAATCCGAGGAATCGATCATTTACGGGGAAAGTCAATTGGTTTTCCCTTTTGAAGGAGGGTCGACTTATATGCAGGTTTTGAATTTTTTCTTATTTTTAACAACATAAGTTAAGGGGTCGACTTATACGCGAGTATATACGGTATATATATATATATATATATATGTATGTGTGTGTGTGTAAAAAAAGATTTAGAAAAATTGTTAATCTTTTAACCTATATACTCTACAATTATATTAGTTATAGAAACATATGATAAAGAAAAAGTATGTGATGAAATCTTATTCACATTTTAATGTACATGGATTCTATTATTTACCTTACACTTCTTGTTTTCACTATTTGTAAACTTGTTTTAAAATAGATTTGAAATTTCCAAATTATTAGCAGCCAAATCTCATGCAGATGATTTATTATTCAACATGCAAAAAATCCCTATATATATGTATTTTTAATTTTAACAATAGTTTATTATTTAACACAGATTTTATAATTCCATATAGTATGATAAATGAACTTTTTGATTTTCCTCGACTTCAATATAATTTCTTTACATTTTACCATGTGACAATTTTGGATCAAAATTATGTAGGTTTAAATGATATTTTATGACTGTGTTAGGTTATTGTAAAAATTGCTTGACTTTTCCAGTACTTCAAAATATCCACCCCCCACCCCCCTCTCTGATTTCTAATTTTTTCATGACTTCTAAATACATTGAATAACATAATCACTATGGTATCTAAATTTGCTGTGACAAATATTGGATACTTTGATGTAACTGAATTCTTTTATTATTCCCAGTTGTTGTTGTTAAATAAATAAAAAGAAAGAACAATTTTAAACATTTTACCATCTGCATCGAGAGATATTCTTTCATAAATACCGAGTCCTGTTTTGTCTGGTATATTTCATAATCCGCTGCGTATAATGTGTTGAAAAAATGGCTAGAAAATCCCCAGCTGCTGAATACAATTTTTTGAATTCAGCATCAATCTGTAATAAAACAAGGGGGGAAAATATGTTAAGCATAGATTATCATACAATTTTCAAAGCTAAAATAATTATTATTAAAAAAAGGAACAAATCCGAGAAAACGGAGCAAATTTGAGAAAAAAGGAACGAGTCCAAGAAAAAACGGAATGAATCCGATTTTTCTTCGCCATTCTCCGATTGCGATTTATGACATTAAGCAGACCATACATTTTGGAATGATTTCGAGGAATCGTTCCTTTTCGGAGTCGTTTCATTTCGGAATGATTCAGAGGAGTCGATCTCTTTCGGACGATTCTGAGGGATCGATTCTTTTCAGAGTCGTTTCATTTCAGAACGAAAAAAAAACAGTTGGCAAAAAACCTGGGTTTTTTTCAGGGGGGGGGGACACTTTTTTTGGTTTATACCAGTTTTTTTAAAACATCCTTTCTTATTACATATTTGTGCACATTTATTAAAAAAAATAAACATTGCTGGAATATGCAGGGCTGGGTTTTTGCCGGAAGAAATTAGTTTCTGCCATGCCAGTGGCAGAAAGTGGTTATAACCGGCAGAAACTGGCAACAAATGGCATAAACTAATTTCATGACATAATCTGAGACTTTTTTAGTAGTATTAAATTGCTTATATACATTTTATTAAGAATAAATTGCGAATAAAATATTGTAAATAGTTCAAATTAAAATATAAATGAATTTGTAGTAAAATTTGATAGTTTTGAATCTTTCAAGATAGAATCAACCATATTATATGCAGAAAATTGAAAATTATGAAAATGAGATTAAGGACAATGCAGTTGTTAAAATTGTAAATAAATATCATGATTTATAAAAAAATTAAATATTTGTTACAAATGCTAAAATTTATTGCTATTGCTTTAGATAAAAGTAAAAAACATGACTGTTCTATTGCAGCTGCTCATAAAATTTGCTTAACCTTATTTAATGATGGAAATTTCATGGAAATTTACAAATGCAGGATTCAATTCACATTTATTGCATCGTTAGCTTTTATGCTAGCTTATTTACTTCATCCTAAATATTTGGGATAAAAATTGATATTTAAGTCTAAAAGACGGGCAAGAAAATACTTTTTTTTTTTTTCTTTCAGAAACATATTTCGCCAAGGAAGACCTAGAATATGTTTTGCCTTCTATGGGTAGCTGCTTCTAGAAACAAATAACGGTGAAAATGAGAATTTTTCAAAATTCACATCATCAATAATGACATTACCCGCCAGTAATGCTGGTCTTGAAAGAATATTTTCAAACTTTTTTTTTTCATTCAGAACAAATTTAAAAAGCTGTCTAGGTTAAGAAAAATTAGCGAAATTAATACTATAATATGGAATGTTCTAATATATAAATTTTTCCAGAAAAACAAATTTGTTCTTTCAATATTTTAAAATAACAGTATAAAATATTTAATCCATTTTTTATCTTTTATTTTTGCACTACAATTATTTACTTATATGTTTTTACAAAAACTATTTATCTTTGTAGTAGATAATTTTTAAGTTATAATGTTAAAAGATTATAGAATTTTTCGTAAATTTCTCTTTTTTTTTAAATTTAATTAGAAATTCAACCATAAACAGTAATCGGATTACCATTATGAAAATTTCTGTTTTTCAAGTGGCAAAAAATTATTATATTAACAAAATATGTTTGTATGATCCATTTGAAAATTTTTGCTACTTTGAATAACATTCAAAATATTTATTTTAATTTTTTAACTAAATTCTCTACATATTAAATACATATGTTATTTATGAATAATTGCATTTATTAGTATTATCTCTAAACTAGTTTCTGCCATGCCGGTTTTTACCGGTTATAACCACTGGTTTTAACCACCCTGGCAGAAACTTGCCAGCCTTGAATATAAGTATTGTAACTTCATTTTAAAATAATTTATGTTAAATAATTACAGTGAATTTATGTAGAAAATTTTTAAAAAATCATATTTTAATTTAAACAGTATTAGCAAAGTATTATTTAAAAAAAAATAAAAATAAACTGCACTACATAATGAAGCATTGACACTCTGAAAATATTTATAACAATCTTTTGATTACTAATAATAAACATTTGGATGCAATTTGATAAATATAATAAATACAATTTTATTCCAGAATAAGTTAGAACAAATATTTAGACTCGCTTTAAAAAAAAAAAATGTGCTAAGGTTTTACCTGTCCCTCATCTTGATATTGCATTTTTAGAAAATCATGTTTCTTTTAAAAAAATTTTAGATTAATAATAAATTATTATTTTTTAGGGGTCCAAAATAAATATATTCAGTTCTCTAGTATTTTTTTCTGTGTTTATCATACTTTTGTTGGTAAGTGAGTAAATTTTGAAAATAATTAAAAGATTAGGCAGCCCAATATAATTTTTTTTTGCAATCAAGTGCAGCTTGTTTAGCGCTTTTCCGGTGCATGCAAAAGTGTGAATTAAAAAAAAAAAAAAAAAAAAAAAAAAAAAAAAAAAAATTGAACGACTCTAAATAAAGATATATTGATATTAGAGATTAAAAAAATTAGGGGGCTATTTGATATCATATTTTTATTGAATACACCAAGTTTCATCAAAATCGGAGTTCATGGGTGTACCAGTGTGGTTGAATTGACATGGAATGACCCTGCCCAAAAATGATAATTTTTTTCATTTCTTTAAGAAAAAGAACATGAAACTATTCAATCATGTTTTAATTTAATTGTATTTCTAATTTTTATATCATAAAATGATTCGAAATTAATGTTACTTGATTTATTATATTTAAAAATTATGTATTTTGCTGCTTTCTTTTTTCCCTTTCTAAAGACAATAACAATTTTTTTTTTTTTTTTTTTGCAAAAGTGCCCTTTTATGATGCAGTAGTGCCCTTTTTAATGAATAGCACCATGCCCTTTTTATATCTATAGAGAACACTAATTTTGTCATAATTCCATTAAATATAATTCTTAAGAATGTGTAATATAAGTACACTGTAAAAAAAATCTACGTAAAATTACGGACAAAAGCCGGGAGCAGAGATTCCGGACAGTATCCGTAAAAAAATATTTTGACCGTAAATCCAAAAATCACCCGTAATTTTACATTTTAGCAAATGCATAACTAGCCCGTAAAAAAGTAGTATTGTCCGTAAAAATACAATGCCAAGTTGCCCGTGAAAAAAAGGGCATTGCCCGCAAAACTATAATGCCAGGATGCCCGTCAAAAAAGGGGCATTGGCCGTAAAACTATAATGGCAAGATTCCCGTAAAAAAAGGCGCATTAACCGTAAAAATATAGTAGACTCCCTTAAATCCGCACAGCTTGGGACCAGGGGTTTTGCGGATTTTAGAATTTTGCACATTTCTGGTCATTGCTTTGTTTACATTTTTTAAATAATAATTTAAATGTAATTAACAGTGAAATTGAAACTATAATGAATACTTGTAATATAATAAAATATTAAAATAAGTAATAAACAAAAATAAAAAAATTTAGCTAATTTTTAACGTGATTAAAATATTAAAAGCAAAGGTCAAGTTAATAAGCAATAAAATAAAAAGATAAGATGCATTTTTCCTATGATATTTGGTTTATAAAGATACATTACTAATTCACATTAAAATCATAATATAAGAAAGTTTTATTTCAGGTCTAACCAGACTTAATAACCAAAAAAGTTTGGTTAATGCATAAATATCTTTGGTAAAAAAATTGTGATTACCAGTGATATCAGCAATATCTTATTTTTTTCAAAATTAAATTTATTCTTTCTTCATGAAAACACATGAATTGAGTAACGTTAATGAAAATTACAAATTAAAATACATATGGAATTGATATAAAAATAAAAAAGTCAAATTTTGCACCTATATCTGAACTAAATGTTTCATTGTTTACATCCGTAAATTATGTGTGGGTTTTAGAGAGTTGCGGATTTTAGGAGTGCGGATTTGAGGGAGTCTACTGTAATACGAAGATATCTCTGAGAAAAGGGACATTGCCCGTAAAATAATACAAATTCTGGCCATGAAAAAAAGGGGCAATTGCCCATGAAATAACAAAACACATACATTAGGATACCTTGTTAAAGAAAAAGGATTGTCTCTAAAATTACAAAAAGGATTATTCAGTGAAATTAATATAAATTTCCATACAGTTATCCAGTAATACCCCATTCTCTTTTGGACTCGGGGGGGGGGGGGTTATGTGGTTTTTAAAATAAAATCTTTAATGGGGATCGCTATATATACCAACTGAAAATCCATAATAGATTTAAAAGAGGAATATAGATAATTCACAACACTAATAAACAACAAAAATTAATTTTCACAGGAGTACTTATGTTTTCACAATATTTGAATAAAACATTCATAACTTATGCATATTATAAAACTTGTATATTCAAAACCTAATTTTCCAAGGATTTCAGGTACTCTTAGCAGGCAGTTTGTAGTTTTTTTTTTTTTTTTTTTTTTTTTTTTTTTTTTTTTTTTATATAAAAGTTTAATTTTATTAAAGGAGAGCATTCTCACTCGTTTCCTATAGTAAATTGTATTTTTATTCAATTACAAGGTTCTCACTTTTGGTGTTGTTGCATTAATAATTTATGTTAAAATACAATTTTTAGCTTTCCAAAATTTACCATCACACACTTTAATAGTGAGAGTGGTGGAGCATTTAAAAACTGGTAAGATAACAAACCCTCATGTGTTTAGATAAAAGTCTAATATGTAAAATGAAAATAGAAAACTAGTTACTTTAATATTAAATTACAGGGGTTGATCCAGGCAAAATTTGGGGTCCACAAAAATCTATTTAATAAAATAGGCTTCTTCACAAAATAATTTTAATAAAACAGATCCTTTCACAAAATTCTTTTGTGCCATTTTCATAAATACTGTTTTAAAATCTAATTTGTACACAAAAACATGTCATAATTTTCAAAAACTTAGCAAAGGAATTTTTAAAAATATATATATTTAGTTTTTAAATTCCTTGTTCAAATAACAGTCAACTTCCATTACAAAATGTTATTTTCACAAAAATAACTTTTCTTTTTCATAAAATGAGCCCCAAGAATAAAAACCTGCATCGACTCCTGAATGGATCAGAAAAATTATGATTAGTAATATCAGTTTATTAGCTGTACTGCTATTGCTCCCTCTCCTCCCTTCCAAGCCCCTTAATAATAGAGAGCAGCTTTTTTATGATACACAAATGCTACTTTATTATTTCGATTTTTATGTATCATATATTTACTAAATACTACATGAAACAAAAATAGTCCATTTTTGATTTAACAATGATTCATAATCCCACACACATCGGTGCAAGAAATCCATCTAAGTCGAGACTGAAATCTTTTCTGAGCATTAGAAATAACTAAATGCAAAAGGGTTAAAAGATTTCTAAGTCTTGTATTATACCTAAAAATTGGTCTCTTACAATAAAAGAAAGTGATTAAATGTTCTTGATGGTAGAACCACTATTATTTAAATATATAAGGTAGAATTTTGAGTCAGTCAAAAATTTCTTCAACACTGAAATCAGTCCTGAGATTGAAGGTCTTGCACCCATGTCCCACGGTTCTTGATCTTGTGTATACAAATAATACATACTATATTGTTTACGAGATTTCGGTGAAAATTGATTAAACTTGGGAGTGTTCGAAGATGAAATTATTACAATGGTTCTGTTTTATAAATTATCATTCAATAAATAAAAAGAAAACATGAATTTTTACAAATTTATTTAATGTACTTCAACACAGTATTCTTAGAAGTAACAAATTTAAATAACAAATTAAGAAACAACAAATAAAAAAATCATTTTTTCACACAGATTTGTAGTAACAGAATTTATCGCCAAGGTTGATTTTGGATCTTGTAAATCGTTTTTTCGATTTTGTCTTTTTCCAGATTAATAGCCAAGCATGTCCTATTTAAAAAGAAGGTAAGAATAAATATTACATAAAAGTATACACAATAAACAGAAATTGAGTATAGTAACAATCTCAGTTATTCCAGATGAACAGCAAATACAGCAGTTATTTTTAATATATAATTGTTATGAGCATCCTAATAAAACAAGTAACAAAAAAGTAAGGAATTAGAATTCATTCCAGTTTAACCCAAAATTAATTTCAATTATAGTAAAATAATTCATTTGTTGTAATGTTACAGTTAGTAATTTATTTTACTGAACCTTTTGTACATGAATAAAACTTGCACTTGACCTTTTATTTCTATATGTAAAATATTTTTAAATGAGTAGATTACATTTGAAGCAATTTTAAAATGGCAAAATTCTTTTAAGCTCTGATATAAAACTTTGGGCCCAAAAACAAAAAGGCCTGAACATCTCTGATAGACATTAATGTTCTTTATATCAAAGTAAAATGGCTTTATAGCACCTTGAACCGTTTATATATATACCACTTATAGCCGTTTGAACCAATTATAGTTGGTTTTAATCACTTTTGAATTGTTTATGTCTGTTTTGCAGCCATTTGAGACATTGAGAGTGCATGTTTTTTCATATGTTTTTATGTTCTTCTATCTTTACAAGAAAATATATAATTCAAAGAAAATATGGTATTCTGACTTTCGGTGGATTTGTACGCATTGGAAGGCAAGGAATGAAATTTAAAAGTTTTTAGATAATGTCTATCAGTCAACTCCGTAAATTTTTAATTTAAAAAAAAAAAAAAAAAAAAAAAAAGTGGTAGTTTTGTTTCAAGAACTAATGCATGACATTTCACAAAACTTTACATTCAGTTAGAGCATTGATATAAACTGAAGCTGGTTAGTTTTTGGGGTATATCTCTTAACAGGTGGCACTGATATGATGCATTATTCAGTTTCCATAATATCTCTAACTTAAGAAATAATGCATGGGTTATTATAAAACTTCAAATTCTAGTTCCTGATTTAAAAAGTGCTTCAATTCATATACAGTATGGATCCATTTATCCGGAAACCAGTTAACCGTAAAACCAGTTATCCGGAATGATATTTCTAATCTATGATGATGGAACCTTTGTAGAAAAAAATGTCATACACATCTAATTTTACATAAATATTGCTTGAAACAATTGTATAATTTGATGAGTGCATCTAGTATTTGAGATGGAAATGTATTTAGTTATACTTTAAATGTTTTCTATTTTCATGCAGAGGAAACAAGAATTTTTGTTTCTAAAGCATTCCCATAAATTACATTCTATCAAATTTTATTTTTTAATCTTACTTTAATCTTATTCTTAATTCAAGTAATCTAATAATTAATTTAAGATTAGAAGTAATACCACAACCACATATATTCCATAAAACTTATCAAATGGATGTTGCTTTAATGCCCAACCAGTTAACCGGAAAAACCAGTTATTCGGAATGCATCTGACCTCAACCATTCCGGATAAATGGTTCTGTACTGTATAGGGAACAATTTTTTACTACCATTTCAAAAATATATCGACATCAACTTCTTTTGTATCATGCAATAAATCAACAGTTATATTGAGAATTTTGGAGAATAATAAAATAATATTTTTTTCTTTCAAATAGAGCATTTTCCAATGTTCCCTTAGTAACTAATTTTCTGCTTAAGCAGAAAATTTGTAAAAAGTAAAATAGTAAAAGTACCATAAATAAATATTTTAGTTTATCGAAAAACTTTTTTTTTCATAAGTCGTGATGGAAATATTTTACACATACACACACATGTTGCCATAATTAACACTACAGCAGCACAAAGAATAGATTTATATAATACATTCCATCTTGCAGACTTTTTAATAATATTATTGTTGCAGACACTTGAAGATAGTTCTGTCACTGCACTCTGAACTAAATTTGTATGTTTTACAAGATCTCTCAACTAGATTCACACTCTTTTCAAGATCGACTAAATTGGCACTTTTTCTGAGGTATCTCGAATAAATTGGTGCTCTTTCCAAGATATCTCGACTAAATTTGCTCTTTTTCTCAAGATTTTGACTAAATTCACATTTTTTCCCCAGGATCTGGACTCAATTTGCACGTTTTCTTGAGATCTCGACAAAATTAACACTTTTTCTCAAGATCTCGACTAATTAATGCGCTCTTTTTTTCAGATCTCGACTAATTTTGCACGTTTTTTGGAGATCTCAACCAATTCGCATGTTTTCGCAAGATCGTAACTAAAGTTGCATCTTTTATTGAGATCTCGACTAAATAATGCATTTTTTCTTCATCTCGACTAAATAATGCATTTTCTCAAAACCGAGACTAAATTTGCACTCCCTCCCAGGATCTTAACTAAATTTGCACCCCGCCCCCTTAAATCTTGACTGAATTCACACTTTTTCTGAAGATGTCAACTAAAGTCACAATTTTTCCGATTATTTAATGATATTCATATCACCCCCTCCCTCTCCGCAGAATCATAATTCCCATTTTTCTATCATGATCATGCGTTACACTATGTGTTAAATTTACTATAAACAAAATTCTAGTTCTGCAGTGATAGATTTAAGCACAAGATTATAAGACGAAAATAAGTAGATTGGGAAAAGAGAGGATTATATGACTAATTAAATATTGTCGGAATAAAATAAAATTAAGATGTACATTTGAAAAAAATAAAGCCTTTAAATTTTGCTTAGAAGAATTTAGATAATATTTATCAAAAATCTGCCAAAGTACAAAAGATTCTTATCCTTGTATTTCCCTTCTAGTATCCTTGTATAGGATATATATACCTTGTATGGGTATACTTGTATCCCTCAAGTATCTTTGTATTTCCCTTCTATTCTAAAATAATGATAAAGGATTTTATAATGATTAAAAAAAAAATAAACTCAATTACAAGCACACACCCAAATTTAACTTCTTTTACTTTTGAAAGAGGAAGGAGGGGGGGAGACAATATTAGATATGACATTATTTCACGTGAAGTGAACTGAAAGAATCACAGAATGATTATTGAGACACTTATGAACTGTTCATATCTGCCTCAACTATTCTGTTCACAAATGACCCACGTGATGGTCACTAGAGTTAAATTGACAAATCATTTTAATATTTCTCAATTTTAGAATTCTTTTTTTTTTAAATCAAAAATACTTATTATTTATAATAGGGGTGCACAACCTGTGGCCCGCGGGCCAAAATAATTTTACCAGTAATTTTATGCAGAATAATTTTCCTTATAATAATGACAGAAACTTTGCTATGAAAGAAAACAAACGTCGCTTTTGAAATATTCTGGTGTCATACGATTTTCTGGCAAAAAGGTTGTGCATCGCTAATTTATAGTATATGTTAGAACATTAAAATTAAAACAAATAAATAAAGTTATTCGTTTAAAAATTTAAAACTGAGATTTTACTTTTGAGACGCACACTTTATGCCTCCATTCTCTTCTCGATGACACTACCAGTGATAGAAGCGCCTCCATCATATTCTGGAGCTGTCCATTTGTAATCAGTAATTTGTAGCCTTTTAACCAGTAGCTTGTAGTCGGCCAGGTTTACTTGGTTCATCTGTAAAAAAATACAGTATTATACAGGATGTTTACAAAAATGTATTAGTTACCATTAAAGTGATTATGTTACTTCATAAAATACCTAATTACTTCATGAAATAATTGAGTATGTTGAAGTGTGTAAAGTTAATGCATTTTAAGATGTAACAAATTATTTTATAGAACAACAATTGTCTAATTGTTAAAGTATTAAAACTTTTGGCAATAGCCGTTTGAACCAATTATAACCAGGATTGCAAAAAAGCCATGCCATTGGCTTTTATTTGTTTTAACCAGCTTTTATTGGACAAAATTGGTGTTTTTTTAGTTAGTTTTAAAGACTTAATTGAGGTAGAATTCAGTTTAACCCAATTTCTCAAAAATGAACACGTTAATATTGAAATAATACGTATTGATTTGCAGTCAAAATTATAAATATATCAGCTAACTTTTAAAAGACCATACAAAATGCTTTATCTAGTTTACACTGACTTTACCCTCCCCCCCCCCCCCCACACACACACACAGTTTTTTTCTTTATTACTGCTTTATATAATTAAAAAGGACAATAGTTGCATAGTTAGAATCATAATTTATTACTTAATTAATTTTAAAGGATATTAATATACAAGTCTTATTTTTATTGCTCATAAATGTTTATTTGAAGCCACACATAAAGTCATTTAATAAAAACAGCAATTCTTTTGAATAAAACAGATTTATGAATAACTTTGCATTAGTTAATGTATGAGTATACATTCTTTAAAATAGGGGTGCACAACCTGTGGCCCGCAGGCCAAACTGATACCAGTAATTTTATGTAGGGATGCACCGGATATCCGGCTCCTGCCGGATATACTGCTTATTCGGCACTCGAACCGGATATTCGTTCCGGCTGAATATTTTAATATCCGGTTGCCGGATAGTAAAACATTTTTTAAATTCTGTTTTTTATATTTAAAAACAAATGTAAAACTAATTTGCTCCTTGCATACCTTATCTTATTAAAAAGCAATGTTAACAAAAATAAATACTTGTATATTTTCACAATTATGAAATTATAATGTTTATATGTAAATGAAGATATATTTAAAGTATGACAATATTTTGTCATAACCTATAACAGCAATTGTAAAAACAAAACTAGAATATGTACTTCAACTTCACATTTTTTATTTCTCTTAAAAATTGTTCTTAAATTTCAATAATGAAGTAATTTTACACCTCTCAAAAGTTTTATTGTAATTTTCACCAGTCAAAATTTAACTGCAGTGTTCAATAATTCTGTCATAACTGTAATTGTAAAACCAAAACTAGAATATCAACTACAATTTCAACTTTGTTTTGCTTTCTTTTTTTTTTTTTTTTTTTTTTTTTTTTGTAATTAAGTAGTAGACTTTTATAGTTCTTCTCAAGTGTTTTGTTAATAACTTTATTATTAATTTGAATTATTAATATCAACAAAAGAGAAAGGTATAAATATCTAATCTAAAAGTTTTATGAAGTTGCTGTTAATACGTCAAAAATCCGAGTCTGAAATGTGTACAATGGGGCCATCTTATAAGTGCTAAAGTATTGAGGATTAAAAACTATGTAGAAAAATAAAGTTTCCAACAAACTAAAGAGTTTATTTATGAATATTCATACTCCAGATTCAAAGTGTGTTTCTTTAGAAAATCAAGAACAAAATGGTGCTGATAATAAAGAAACCATTCAATTTTTGCTGGAACATCAATTGCACAAGTTAAGCAGTCAACAATAGAAAAAAATGTGGTAAAAACAAAAGAAAAAAAAATCATTAAATATACAAATTGCATTTTTAAATAAAACATATTTTAGTAAAAATTTCCAAAACAATTGAACTACGCCTTGTTATATAAGTCACCCGCTCATGTTAAAATTGCAAGGGCTATTTTAAATAAAGTTCATTCTGAAACTTGCTCTACAATGCAAAAAGAGCTTAATAGGAAAACTGTAATGTTCACTCAGAGTCAAGAGGAGTAACATACATAACTATCCCATTTTTATTAATTATGTGTCAACAGGGTAAAAATATTTTTTTCTGTTAGTTAATCGATACAATGCATCTATAAAAACATCAAGACACTACCTAAATCTGGTGATAGAGACTAAAGAAAGGGTAGAAAAAAATATGCATGTAAAGTTAGAAGTTTTATAAGTAATATTGAAAAGGCAAAATATTATTACATTTCAATATTTAATTATTACTATGTTTTTAAGTAACTTTGACTTAATAAGTGAATTGAAATATTATTAAAATTAAAAATGAGAAATTATTCGGCCGGATACCGGATATTCGGTAAAATTTTGTGCCGGATATCCGTTATTCGGTATCCGGCAAAAATCCACATCCGGTGCATCTCTAATTTTATGCAGAGTAACTTTCCATATAATAATGACAGAAACTTTGCTATGAAAGAAAACAAACGTCACTTTTCAAATATTCTGGTGGCAAACGATTTTCTGGCAAAAAGGTTGTGCATCACTACTTTAAAATAACAATGAGCTTTTCAAAATTTTAATTCAACAAGTTTTATTACAACAAGATAATTTCAATTATTAAATACACATAAGCTATTGTCAATTTCTAAAGAAATAGAAGTATGTAAGGAAAATTTCATTTTTATGTGTAACATTTAGTTATTGTTTCATATAATCTTTAAAATGCTTGGTAATGTAGAGCTACGCAACATCGAATTCCAAACCACAACTTTACAGTCTAATTTAATGTATTCTTATGAATATTTATAATTTCAATTTCAGACATAATGCCTTCACAGATGCATCAGCAGTTATAAAGACTCATTTATTTGATAAAATTTAGTAGAAATGTACATTTTTTAATAGAAAATATTTATAAGTGTATTACAAATAAATTAATTCAAATTTAATATGAAATATCTGTAAACTAGGGATGTACAACCTGTGGCCCGCGATGTGTTAATATGTGGCCAGCGAATTTCGTCAATTTACAACTGGAAAAAATTGCAATTTTTGTACATACATCACACAAAAAAAATACTAAATTTTGTCAATTTACTGCAGGAAAATATAAAATTTCGTCATTTAAGAACCACAAATTTCGTTTATCGGCACGGAAAAATCATGAATTCCATTGATCAAATGCAAAAAAAGTCAAATTTTATCGATGAGGATCAGAAAAGTCATCAGTTTTGTTCATCAGAGAGGGAAAAATCGCGAATTTTGCTCATGAGACTCGGGGGGGAAAAAGTAGCAAATTTTCTCGATTGGGCACGAAAAAATCGCGGATTTTGTCGGATGGACGCGAAAACTCGCACATTTCGTTGATCAAGCAAGAAAAAAATCATAAATGTTGTTGTTCCTCGAAAAAATTGCAAATTATCATCGAATGGAAAAATAGCTTATTTTCTTGGTTTATCGCATGAAAAAAAAAAAGCGAATTTCGTCAATAAGGCACAAAGAATCGCAAACTTTGTCGATCAGAGACAAAAAAAAAAAAAGCAAATTTTGCTGATAAGACTCGGGAAAATCACGAATTAAGTGATGACGCGGGGAAATATTGCAAATGTCGTTGATCAGCTGCGGAAAAATAGTGTTTTTGTCAGTTTATCAAAAGAAAAAAAATCGCGAGTTTTATCTTGCCACATAAAAAAATGCAGATTTCGTCAATGTTAATACAAAAAACACGAATATTGCTACTCGGTCGAAGAAAAATGTGTATTTTGTCAATTTACAGCGAAAAAAGCACACATTTCGTCGATCGAAGACCGAACAATTGCGAGTTTTATTAATCGCATTTCGAATAATAGCAAATTTCTTTGGACAGAGATGGGAATATTGCAAATTTTGTTGGTCACACGTGGAAAAATTGCTAACTACATCGATCAGACTCGAATAAAATCGAGAATTTCATCGATCATGCGGAGTAATTTCGCGATTGGCTTTGCAAAGATCACGAATTTCGCCGATAGGCTTTGTAGAAATCGCAAATTTGATTGATTGGCTTCATAAAAATCCCGAACTTTGCCGATCCGAATCGGAAAATTGCGAATTTTGTTGATTAGGTGCGGAAAAATCACGAAATTTGGTCGATCAGGTGCAGAAAAATTGCGAATTCAAGGCAAGGAAGTTCAGAAACTGTTACATGTTTCATTTCACTCTCCTTAAGAAATTTGTTATTTAATTAGAATGATTGAATCAACTTTGTTAAATCAGTTACAACAAATGGCAGATATTTTTTCACGTAAGGCTGTACCAACAATAAACTGACGAAGGAAAATGAAAATTAAGAATAAATTTAACTTTTAAAAAAAGATACAGTAGAATCATACATGTGATAATTGGGATTCTTTTTTTTCTTTCTTTCTTTTTCAACACAACAGATAAACGACTACAAATATTCTTAGATTTCAATTGCTCTTTTTACAGCTGGTAGGCTGTAAAGGCAGCTATGAAACTTAAAGACAGTATTGCCAATTAACAATATTTCCTAATAATCTTGAAAACACTATGTGCTGTTTTAGAATGCTCTATATAATAATGTGCTATGTGCTCCATACAATTTCATTCCACCTGACCTTTAATGATTTGTGTGTCTAATTTAATTACTCATTTATCATAGTGAAAAGCACAATAAAAAATTCATAATTTTATGAATTTTACCGATATCATATTACCGATATCATATTTTTATTACTTCAAAATTGGTTTTAACCAATTTTGAAGAATTTCAGGCTTAGCATCATAAATTTCTTACTTACACAAACCAATTATTTTTCGCTACCAACACCATTTACTGAAAATAAAGTACTTAATATAAAATGAAAATATTAAACAAATTTTATATCAAAAAAGTAAGTTTATATACAACTTTTTCACATATTTTTAATAAAAGGGGGGGGGCAAGGGGACTAATTATCATATTGAGCAAGAAAAAATGAAGGTAAATGCATAAACTGAAATTGTTAAAAATAAAAAGCTAATTTCTATTTACTATTAATATAATAACTATAAAAATAAAGTTCATTTTGAAAGATTTCTTTTATAAAATTTGAAACCATGCAAATTCTATTGAGGCCTAAACAATGTTGGAGAGAACACAAGGAAATACACTACCAAAGTCTGTGAGGTCATCAATCATAGGTTTGTTTTTGAAGAATTTTCTTTTTAAAATGTAACATTACACTAATTCAATCAAGATACAGGCACTGTTATATGGGCTAGACAGTATGCAATAAAGATAATAATCAATTCGCTACATAGACAGCATCAAAACTAAATTTAGGTATAGGATACTTGTGCTTTTTTTTGTGTGTGTGTGGAAGATATAGGTCAAAATTAACATTTTTAGCCAATGGTCATCGGCCAGTATACTAATTTTTCTCACTGGCTATTTTTTTCAACTGCTGGCAAGTACCAAAGTTACGAATGCTCCATACAAAATTGTGTTTTTTCTAGCTAATAACAATATTATTTACGATTTCTGTTACTTACCATTCAATAGGATTGTACACCACAGGTGATTCTGAAAAAATAAATAAAAACCTGAAGTTAGGGATGCACCGAATAGTGATTTTGGTCGAATACCGAATATTCGGCCAAATATCGAATATTCGGCCAAATACCGAATATTTGGCTTTCCAAATACAGTCGAGTCTTTATATAACGAAATCCACTGTTCTAGTAAAAAATTCATTATATCAGAGCTGCCAAGTCTCCGGCTTTTTGGATACCAGTAAATAAATACAGAAAATGTTATTATATGTAATTGGAACATATCGGAGATTTAAAATAGTAAGATTTTCTTTAAAATAAAAGTGGTGTGCAAAACGCCGGAGACTTGGCAGCTCTGTTATATAGAGAAATTAAACTTTTGAATTAAGTATTTGAAATATTTTAAAGTAAATATTAACCTAACATTTTATTTCTTAATTATTTCTCTTATTAATTTCTCAATCCAACTGACTGTTTTGAGAAGGATGTGGAAAGGTGTGTGGGAGGTGGGATAAATTCGTTGGATTTAAAGAACAAGAAGAGAAGTAATATAAAAAAAACTCAGCACTGACGATAAATTAAAAATAAGTGATGGAAAATTGATACCATATGATTTCAAAGCTTTTTAAAACTGAATAAATTAAGACCAATTTATGAAAAAATTCGTTATATGGACATAGATATTTCGGTATATACAGACTGTTTTTAATGTAATCATGCGAAAAGGGGACTGTTCCTACTAAAAATTCGTAATATAGAGAAATTCGATGTATGGAGTTTCGTTATACAGAGACTTGACTGTACTTTTTATATTTCAAAGTTTAAAGGTATTAAAATGTTACTTTTTAAAACAATTTTACATAATGTTTAATAAGAGAAACTTACATTTTGATAAACAAGAGTTTTTTATAAGAACATTCAGTATTGAAAAAAAATCTGCCTTTTTTAAATTAAGAAATATAATATTATGAGACTTTTTCAATTAGTAAAATTTTAAATTTCATTTCTTCTACGAATTGAAACAAACATTTTGAAATCAAAGAGAAATAATGAATAAATAGTTGAAGAAAAACTGTACAATCTCATATTTGTTCTTTTTAAATAACTCATGGCAGATTTTTTTTTCAATATAAAGTATACAGTGGCGGTCAAAAGTTTCCGGCTAGCAAAAATTTTTCAGTTAATTTGTAAATATACCCATATGAAGAGAAATCTCGAAGTGATATTTATACATTTTATTGACATAATAGTTAGGAACTTACTTATAGAAAAACAAGTAAATATCAATAAATTTAACTGACAAAATTAAAGGAAAATGCATGTTCTCAAAAGTTTCCGGCCACCTTCACAAGTTTGTAAAAAAATGGTATTGTAATAGAAAATTACAGTGATCAACAACATTTACGATTAGTATTTTATCATATTACTATTTTATTAGCTTTAGCAATAAGTATTGCGGCGCAGCAACGTGACATTCATACAATCAGCGGTTAAAGATCGTCTATGGTACGTTTTTCCCACATTTCTTGCAATTTTGGCGAAATTTCGGCTCAGTTGGAATATTTATAGTTCTGCAGACTTTTGTCAACTTCTTATCAAAGATTTTCTATTGGATTCATACTGGGCGCTTGGGCTGATCATTTCAAAAATGAAATTTTTTGTGCGAAAACCATTGCTTATCGAGAGGTTTGCAAACATTATTTACGTTGTTATCATGTTAAGAAAAATAGATGTGACCAAATTTTTTTCTTTAATAAGGCAGAAAATAGTCTTGCAAGATATCCTTATACATTGTATAATTCACCTGGCTGTGGATTTCAAGTAGCGGACAGTCACTTTTTGAAGAAAATACTCCCCATGGCATACCGTGTCCTCCGCCATGCTTCATTGTAGGAATAACATAGGTGGAATCATATCTTTTGCTGTTAGGTCATCGGACGTTGTGTCTGCCATCACTTCCAAAACTGTTTTGAATTCGATTGATGGAAAAATAGAACTTTTTTCTAGTTTTCACTTGACCAGACTTTGTGTTCCTTGGAAAATGAAAGTAGGGTACGTTGGTATTTTTTTTACCTCTGAAAATTTTTTAACACCGCCTATTCCAAAAAGTTCTGTATCACATCAGCATCATAACACGGTAGACAAACTTATTCCAGCAATATTTTCATTCCGTAAATCACAGTATATTGCAACGGAATTTTCATGCAGATTACCAATGGTTTTTCTCCTGATAATTCTGTCCTCAGGAATAGCAATTTTCCGGGGTCTCCCGGACCTCTGAAAGCCATAACCATCTTTATTTAATTTTGTAAATATTGTTTACAGTCGATTTTAGTGATCGATAACTTAGACGCAATATCTCAAGAACATTGTCCTTTTAGCGACAAACTAATCACTCATTTATGAATAATAGGTAATTGTTGAACTTTTCAAATTTGAATTCAAACTATGCTATACACGTTGATTCATTCATAAACACAACCAAAAAACACTTTATGGATAGAAAAAAACTAAAGAATGATAAGTGGCTGGAAGCTTCTGAGAAAATGCGTTTTCTTTTATATTTAATTTTGTCAATAAAATTTATTGATATTTACACGTTCTTCTATAAGTAAGTTCCTAACTAATATGTCAATATAATGTATAAGTATCGCTTTGCGATTCCTCTTCATGTGGGTGTATTTACAAATTAACTGAAAAATTTTTGCTGGCCTGAAACTTTTGACCGTCACTGTAAATACTTTCAACTTAATTCTGAATAAAGAAATGTCTAGCTCATAGTTATTTTCTTAATAGTGGCATTTTCCATCCTTCCCATCATATCATATTTTACAGAAATCAAAGCATGTGAGTTGAAAATATGATATCTTATTTATTGTAAATACAACAAACGAAAACACAAGTTTGACCTAGAGTGAGATGAAATACAATGCATTTATGATTCAATAAGTTGATTACGATTATGGTTTCATAAACAAAAAATTGTCTGCCTTGATAGCTATTACTAATCTCAAAAGTTTTCCTTTCTTGTTTAAGGTCTTTTGGGAAAAGCAAGAAATAGATTATTTACTAAATAGAATTTAGGAACTTGCATCTGCACTCGCATCATTTATTCCTAGGAAGAATACTAATAAATCGTAATTTTAATCCTTCTCATGGTTCATTTTCTTAATTTAAACTTTACAAACAGCAAATACAGTGGCGTAGCTAAGGGGGGGGGGGGCAAGGGGGGCGTCCGCCCCGGGCGCCGAGGCCTAGGGGCGCCAAATTGAGAGAAATTGTTACATATCAATATTGGGGTGGGGGCGCAAAATTTCTTGCTGGCCTCGGGCGCCGAAAAACATAGCTACGCTACTGAGCAAATAAATAATGTAAAAACATTCTATATTATTTAAATATGAATTTATTTCTAATTATTTTAAATATATTAATAAATCGACAGTTAAAAGTAGAAATTGTGAAAAGTTCTTTAAAATGCGTGTTTTAAAAGGCTTTATTAAGTATTGGATTCGGCCGAATACTTTGATATTCGGCCTAACCGAATATTCAGTAACAAGGCCGAATACCGAATATTCAGTACATCCCGACCTGAAATTAACAACAAATTTATGAAAAGTGATAGAAGTAGGGGGAAATCCATTTCGGGCACTGTCGATGGCAAATGGCGAATGCTAATTTTGTGCTATACTGGAAGAGAGATCAATTGTTGCATCATTAATAAATAATAATTTTATTAATCAAAAACAGATAGTTTATAATCAAAGGTAGAGGAAAAACTGTTTGTTGTAAAAAACTAGTTGGATGTATCAACTGATCGAATTTACTGTATGAAAATGAAAATAATGATACACGTTTAAATAATATACTTCAAACGTTTGTTATTTACATTACATTGACGATAACTTTTCATTTCGAACAGAAAATACATGCTACACAAGAATATAAATAACTTAAACAGAAAGCAATACTTCAAAATCAATTTAGAATATTAATTATAAAAGGGCTTACCTGTTTTAAATGAGGATTAACGCAAGAAAGACAGGTACTTCAAACAGACGAGAGACGATAGACCGCCATGTTTCGTTTTGGTTGAAAAGGATGCTTGTCTCTGATTGGTTGAATATTTGTCTGCCCGATTGGACAGACCGCACCTTGGATTTCAAATCGAAGAAAACTCTTAGCTAGGACAATTCTAAATTAAGTATTTTAATTAAAAAAAAAACACTCTTTTTTTTTCTTAGTATAGAACAAGGTTCTTTTATATAACTTTAGGAACTTGTTATATTACATTAAGATGAATTTAATAACTTCAGCTTGTAGAAGAGTATTAAATATTCTAACATATAAATGAGAGTTTACTTTCTTTAGCATCTTTTTAAGTTGTACTACACATATTGATTATTTTCAATCGCTAAAATTTTGATATGATTTAAGTTCATTGTTAATACGATCTATTACAATAAAAATATTATTTCTTTTTTAATAGTGATCAAAATTAGCTTTGCGAAAGCATTGAGCATTTGCATTTCATTCTCAAAATGAAATTTGTTTTTCAGAAAGTTAGGCAAAAAAATTTTTTAATTTAAATTTGTATTTGAAAATTTTCAGAGTTTGAATTGGGGGAAATGATATATATTTTGGAAATTAATATATGGAGCGGGCCCCTTGAAGTCCAGGGCTCATGCAGGGCCGTAGCTAGAAGTGTACGATAGGGAGGGCTCAGGGGAATCTAGGGGGGCTCAAGGGAATGTAGGGGGGGGGGCTCATATTTTTTTGTTCTCTCTCTAATGCAGGAAGATAAATTAGTGCATATTCACATTGTAGGTACTATGTTTCTCATTAAACTGTTGTAATAACTTCATTTTAAGCTAAGAAAACTATATGATGATGAAAATTTTGAATGCTGACTGGTAATTTTTGACTGGTGCAAAATTAAACATCCTGTTAGCTTATTTTTGATACAATTTAGTAACTCTGCAAAACTGTGAAAGGGTTTCAAAACTAAATTAGATTTTTGAACAGAATTTCATTTGAATTTTCGGAACCTTTAGTGACCTTGGAACTTTTTCCAGGGGGGGGGGGCTGAGCCGCCCATAGGGCCCCCTTAGCTACGGCCCTGGCTCATAGGCAAAGTCCCGATTTGGCCATGCAATAAAAAAGACCTGTTCCCAAAAAAGTATAATATATAATTTAAAAAATTAAATACTTAAGTTTCCATAAGTTTCAATATTTCAGATCCAGCATTGGTCAACATCGACCAATATTGACCAATATCGGTAAAATAAAATCGGTCTTTGCCAATAGAGGCCAAGATGTGCTGATATTGGTCATGATCGATGGCCGATATAGACCGATATTGAGAAATATACTTTTTCTACGTAAATTTAAAGAATTTAAGATGTTATAAAAATTGATTCCTACCTTCCATTTTTCCAAAAATGTACAATACATAAATTAAAAATTTAAATATTGAAAATTCCACAAGTTTTTATATTTTAGATCCAATATCGCCGAACATTGATCAGTATTGGCTAATGTCGGTAAAAGACAGTGGTGTAGTGGGAAAAAATCCAGCGAGTATACGCTCAAAATAGAGGGTATGCCCTAAAATGTATATACTATAGTTTTCTTGAGAAACAGAGAGTATATGGTGTTCCTTAAAGAAGTCCAGAGGGTATACGGCGTATACCCCCCCGTATACCCTTCACTACATCCCTGGTAAAAGGTAACCTGTCTTTGCCGATGCACGCCAAAGTTGTCCGATATTGGGCAATATCGAGCCGATACTGCTGTGCTACCATGCTTACCTGGGATGATGCATTTTTCACGATTTCGCAATAGTTATATCGCAAGAACTAATACATGAATTTTCATCAAACTTCAGATTCAGTTTAATCCCTCATTAAAATTAGTCCTGATTAGTTTTTTGTGTATATCACTCTGCAAGTGGCACTATTATGCAGAACTTATTCCAGATTCAGTAATAATGCTATCTCAGAAACTAATGTACGGATTTTCAGCAAACTTCAGATGCAGTTAGGAGTTCACGTAAGTTGTTAATGATTAAATTTTGGTGTAAATCACATAACCGGTGTCGCTGTTATACTGCACTTTTCAGGAAGTAATTACATATATGAGATAAAAAAATTTTATGAGTCCCACCACCGACTAATTTTTCTATAAATTTACCAAAACAATAGCATATTAAAACCAGACGATAATTTTAATCTAGATGCGATAATTTAAACCAGACAATAATTTAAATAAATAATAATAATATTTTCAACAAACAAAATAAAACGTTCTGTTATGACGTCATCGAAAGACTTTTATTTAAAGGTATTTGTCCGTAAAAAAAATGGCTAGGCAGCAGATTTGAACATCCTGCATAAAAAAACGGACTTTGCCCGTAAAAACATATTAGTACTCCGAATTTATGTTTCTGCAACGTAAATTTACGGAAGTGTACCGTTAAGCTTCAAAAACGGACAACTACCGTCAAATATTACGGTAAATGCCCGTAAATTTACATTTTTTTTTTACAGTGTAGAACTATGAAATGTAGAAGTTTAAAACACATTTTTTGAGTATATTTTCTGTTTTCGAAGATTTATATTTTACAGACATAATGCCTTCACAGTTGACTCCTAGCAGTTATAAAGACTTATTTATTTGAAAAATTAAAAAAAAAATTATAACTTTTTTAGTAGTAAATTATTAAAAATGTATTAAAAATAAATTAATTTAAATTTAATATGGATTCAATACAAATTAACACTTTAAAAATAAAAGCCGTCTTTTTTCAATTTTAGCCCGCTCTTTTTAAGTGGATAAAACCAAAAAAAGCCGGCTGGCTTTTTTTGGCCCGGCTAAAAGCCGGCAACCCTGCTTTAAAGCGTAATGAAATATGTAAAAAAATATGAAGTACGTAAAAAATTAGTTAAGAAATAAATATTTTTTAAACATGTCCATTTTTTATTATTAAATTAAATTATTATTATTCTGAGAACACATTCAAAACTGAAAATCAAAATAGATAGATTGGTTGGTAGGCAGTGTTCTCACAGACATTTGACCAATGTCAGTAATTTGGCTAATTAAAAATAAAAAACATTCGCCAAATGAGAAAAGTATTAGCAAAAAAAAATTCGCCGTGTAGAAAAAAAAAAAAAAAAAAAACTTTAATCTTTTAATTTTTTTTTTTCAATATGTTCTAATGTAACCAAAACTTTTATAAATGCGACAATGATTGTTGTTAATCTAATTTCAACTATCCACTAAAAATATAATAAAAATAAGTATATATATATTAAAAATATGTTTTACATACATATGCATAATGCATATGTATGTAAAACAAAAAAAAAAAAAAAAAAAAAAAAAAAAAAAAAAAAAAGAAAAGAAAAAAGAAAGAGAAAGCAAAACTGAGCACTAGCAATTTGGCGAATCTAATCGCTTATTTACTCGCCAAATGAAGAATTTAGTAGCAATTTGGTGCAATGGCGAGCGACAGCGAGAACACTGTTGATAGGTAGCATACTTTTACAACTCTGAGGACAGAAAAGCAAATTTAAACAATTAGAATTTAAAAGGAACTGAAAGTAGATAAGTTTTTTTTTTTTCATTTCAGTTTATTTTCATTAATGAATTATTAAAAAGGAAGTACTATTAAAAAAAATTTAAATTAATGCTGATTTTTTTTTTTTTTTTTTTTTTTTTTTTTTTTGTATATGAATATTTTAAACTGAAGTCATTATAATTGTAATAAAGAAAGAGAAAAAAAAAATCTTTTTTAACTACTAAATAAATATCTATAAAGTATTATAGCATTACCTATTGATGGTAGAATGTATTATTTATAGTATATTAAGAAGGCATTTAGCCCACATTTTTTTACTCAATATTATGTTCTCTGTGCACCAACCAAATTTATTCAGAAAAAAAGAGAAATAGATCTCTCAAAATATACAAATAAATTAATTATTATTTACCTTAGATCTTTCGGATGCCCTCGCATCCAATTTGAAAAGAGTATAAAAGAAGATAATTCATTAGAAATGGAAAACGTTAAAATAATAACAAAAATAGTCTGCGTGTACAAAGTCGCGATGAATTCATCAAAACACCAAGGATACCTGGTGTACCAGAGTGCCGAATATTATAAGAAATGACATCATTACAAAGAGTTTCATTGTTAAGCAAAATTTCGAGGGATTCACGGATAACTGAAGAGTAATGTTTTGATGTTGAAAAGATTATGTTAGCTTTGTCAAAATATTTTCTTTTCGTTGCATTCTAGATAAGGCTGTAGGCTGTACTAGGCTTGTATTGTATATCCGAAAAATACTCTCTCAGTCTTACTTTTAATCTTCGAAAATTAATATATTATAGAATTTTGATATTATATATAAAATCATAATTGAAATATTTAAAGAAATAAATTATGTATTTTCAATTTTAGAGGAAATAAATTTACTTTAAATACTTAATTAAAATTAAATAACCAATTTATAATTTTAATAAAATTTGAATGTCTTTTAGTACATACAGCTAATTAGAAATTTTTAATATAATTTTATTTCATAAATTTTAATTTGTGACATTATTAGCAATAATCATGTTTTAAACATTGTTTTAAATGTAATGTTTTAAACGCGTTTTAAACAGTTGTTTTAAACATAACAACCCTGACAAAAATGCAAATTATTTACAACAATTAATAACATAACATGATAATCTTTAAAATTTTAGTCAAACTGTTAAATATATATATGTATAATGATTAAGGAGATTACTTTTGAGAATTAAAATCAAAACATGAAGTTGAATAAGAGACTATTAAAAAATTGGGTTCTAGTTATAGCATTTTAATAATACTAATCTTTTTTTTTTTTTTTTTTTTTTTTTTTTTTTTTTTTCTGTTGTTTGCAGAATTTAATGATAAAAAATTTTGACTTTGTATTATCACTCAAAAAACAAAACCTTGAGCAGTATGTGAAATTTATTTTTGAATAACTCCGGGGGAAAAAAATCATCAAATATTTATAATTAGAAATTAAATGTTTGTTTATAAAGGTTTTCAAAGTTATAATCAATGTTTCACATTGTAGAGCAATTTATTCTTTGAACATAAAATAATTACTAATGCTGTTTAAATTAAGATAACAATATTTTCAATTTTTTACATAAATTGACAATAATTATTTAATTAAATTTTTTTTTCAAATGAAGTTATGCTACTTATATATCCAACAATGTCTATTTTCATCAATAAATATGCATGTATTTGAGATAAGAAATTTTAAAAAAAAAATCTGGTTTAAACAAACTAAAAAAAAACAGGTATTTTTCCAACCCTAATTTTAAATACTTAAAAACGGATAAATAAATAAAACTAAAAATAAAATTAGAACTGATGTTTGAGGTTACTGATATGCAGATTTACTAGATTCACAATTATTATGATTTTCATTATATTATTATTATTATTTTGCCTGAGATTAAATAAGGAAGCATTTAAGACAGAAAATACATTTTTAATCACACTGCTATAATGTCAGACAAAATTTGAGAGCTGAAAATGGAGAGGGGGGGGGGGGCAACTTATGCAAAAATCGGTTTAGTTATAAGTATATACTGCAATTGTTTTTATTGAAATGGAGAGGAATAAAGCCCTATAAGCCCCTATTTAGCTTTGCCCTTAATAAATGTTTTCGGCTTCCTGACTGGTTTGATTGCCAGATTATAAAATTTACAAGGCAGTGTTACAGTTATTATAATAATAAGAATAAAATGAATTAAACATTGAAATTTTATTAACCACATTAAAATAATTTAAAAGCAGCTATTTGTAAAATGTTGGTGTTATTACATTTTGTTAAAAAATTTAGTTTGAATATTTAGATTTTCAATAAGTCAAAATATTTTTCGCACAATAAACATTTTTGAAATCACATTTTTGGAAATATCTAATGAGGTGTCCATTATTGGAAAATGATTTTTTTTAATATGACATAAAAAATGCATTAACTGATACAAAACAAATCGATATTATTAATTACACAAAATAATGTGAGTGGGGCCGGGTCTTTTAATAATAAAAAGGCAAAAGGACATGATTTTCACAATCTAGATGTCTTTCAAGAGGGTCGGACAAAAACCAGTCTCAAATTTCCGATCCGTGTAGATCTAAGGTAATTTTCTTACATGTGAGATTACATACTACATTGAGAATAAGAAAGTTATTAAAGAGACCGAAAACAAGTACGTACCATATAGTTTTGGGGTATCCTCATTCGCAATTCTATTCAGTATCAGGATCTGTTGGATTATGAAATTAAATCTCGGGTATAGCGTAACAAAAGCCTTAGCATAAACAAGCGCCATGTCAGTCTTCGTTAGCAGAAGATAGCCCGCCAAACCAGCCGAACGTCATGTGACCAGATTACAACCAATGAACATTCATCTCAGATAGTTCCGTTTAACTACGTCAAAAAACTTCCGGTTTTCATTTAAAAAGGAGCGTTTTATAGATCGCTATTATAAACATGATTTAAAAGACCGGTTTTTTCCGAAAAGCGTTCTTTTTCGATAAAACTGCCGCTCTGAAGGAATGATTGTCCTGCCAAGAGATTTCGCTCCTTTGTTGACTGAGGAATTCACTCTTTTGATTTAAGAGTATAATAATCTAGTTTGGTCGCTAATTCAGAAGCTTCGCGAAATTCCTCCCAACTCTCTAGATACCTTTCCTTAATTTCAGGGGGAACCCGTTTTTTCAATTGCTTCGTAAGCATTAATTCCTTCAAAGATTGAAAATCAGTCACCTTTGCGGACTCTAACCAATTATCTAGATAGCTACGCAACTCATAAACCAGATCAGACCAAAACGCTCCCGGTTTTTTTTTTTTTTTTTTTTTTTTTTTTTTTGCTCCTCAAATCTTAACCTTAAAGCAACCGTGCTTAGTCTAAACCTAGTCAATAACATACTCTTCATGTGATAATAATCATCTCCCTTATCTGCAGGTTCCTTGACAACTAACTCAGCTATCTCTGCAGGTAACAACGGAATTAATTGCGACACCCATTCTTCCTCCTTAACTTTCTCTTTTGTAGCCTGACGTTCAAAAATCATAAAAAATAAAGTAATATCTAAGATTTTCGGATCAAATTTTGGGACTAAGTCCTTTAACTTAACTTTTCTGGTCCCTTCAGTATTTATGGAAACCGTCGATCCTACACTCGCTGTTTCTACAGCATTAGAAAGCCTTAACCTTTCCAATTCATATTCGCGCTCTTCTTTAGCTAACCTTTGATTTTCTAACCTTTCTTTTTCCCTCTCCTCTTTGGCTTCCCTAGCTAATCTCTAGCTAATCCTTTTCCGCTTCCTTTAATTCCTCTAAAATACGATCTAAGAAAGCTTCCCCAGTTTCCTCATCATATTCCGTCGATTCCGTTATGCCTTTTATAATATCTTTAATCAGGTCTGAATCCGACACATCAACCTCAAATTCTCTGGCTAACAAAATTAAAGTTTGTTTCTTCTGCCTTTTTAACTTATTTAGAAAAGCCATGATAACAATTAACTAACACTCCTATACACAATTCTAACCTTTCAAAAACAAAGAACCTAATCTTTGAGTTATTTCAACATTAAATAAGATTTCCAAAATTTCAATGAGATTTCAATTTAAATATAGTTTCACAATTAATTATAATTTCAAAATTATTACATTCCATAACTCTTACATATGCTACTCTTTTCACTTTGCCCCAACATAACATACAAAACAAATATCATTACTCCCTACCTTAACTTAAAATATATATATATATATATATGAATGATCAAATGTTTCCAAATGAGACAAAAATAAATATAATAACACATATAAATAACACACTAGAGAAATGCATATACAATAAAATGAAACCCTTAAACAAATTTCTACACACAATACACTAACCTATCTCTACCACACCCACATAATCGAACATTCCCAGTTCAAATTAAATTTTAAAAAATTAATTTTTCTAACTTTCTCATTGACCAATACCTTGCAACACAAAAAGCATTTAAAAGGAACTCACCCCTCTTTTAGGCGACGGAACGGGTGCTCCACCAGGCAATACCAGGCAATCAGTCAGATGAAACTCCGGACGGGTGCTCCACCAGACGAATTCACACTAGGAAACGTTGAACAGGCATACCATTCTGGCGAAAGTCCAATTTCACAAGCGATGAAAATCCAAAAAATTGTCGAACATGCACACGACTCTGGCGAAAGTCCAATTTCACAAGCGATGAAAATCCAAAAAATTGTCGAACATGCACACGACTCTGGCGAAAGTCCAATTCCACAAGCGATGAAAGTCCCAAAAATCAACTGAAGAAACGGGTCCAGAGTTTTTAACTTAACTCTCAGATCCAAACGCGCTGCCACCAATATAATTTATTTAATTTAGCTGTGGCGTAGTGGCAGATGGGCTTGCAATAAATTGTAGAAATTTAATTAAATATTCAAGACTAAATTTTATAAACTCAACAACTATAAAAATTTAATGAGAAATGACAGTTACAAATGCTCTGACTTTTCAGAGCGGTTGGTTCGCCGGACACCCGGACTTCAAACCCCGATATTGGGTATAGCAGTGGTCTGAGAGAGCAGAGCTCCCTCCAACGTAATCTCGAGAGATCTATCTCTCCACTGTCCGACCAGCAGCCAAAAAACAAACGTCCTTCCCTGGTCAACATTTACAAGGGGGGGGGGGAGGAAAGACCTCTTTCTCAGACTTCTTCCAATCTGGATCCAGGGGTCAAGGCGTCCTTCTCCCATTCGATATCACAGAGTGCCTCCCCTTGACTGATTTCACAGCCCAAGGAAATCTGTACTTAGCAATAGAAATGCAAGCAAAACACCTGTGTAAGGTGACCTCCACATAAAGCGCGGGAGGCAGTATTGTTCAGGCATGGCACTAAATCCTCGTACACCACTCAGCTGGAGACAACTTGCTCATCCCCTCACTGTCCACATAAAGTTCAATAATTGCGACCACATTCCGATCCTTGAGGACAAAAGGCACACCTGCAGCAGGAAATGTGGAGATATGACAATATTTAATTTCTTTGTACACTGTTTTAAAGACTATATTTAAAATTTTTTAAACAAAAAGATCTACACAGTGAAAAATTAGAGAGAAAAAAATCGATTAAATTAATTCCATTATGTGCCATCGAGTAGTGCTTCCAGTGTAAAAATGACTGAAATGTATTTATTCTATCTAATTTTATAATATTCTGCAATTTCCATTTAAAAAAGTATACAAAAATTCATTTTAAAAAAGTTATAATTAATCCTTTTTACTCTTAGAGGACGATATAGTCGATATTTTTTCTTTCTTTCTTTCTTTCTTTTTTCTTTCTTTCTTTTTTCTTTTTTTCTTTTTTTTTTTTTCAATTATAGTGTGACATGATAACCTAGGGTCAGGCCTGTGGGGCGAAAGCTGCCTGTGCTGGTTGGAGGAGGAACGCTATGAGGAGCCTGAACACTTATTTTCTCACTATTTACAAATTCACCAAATTTGAAGCCATCTTTATTCATATTCTACTACTAATAATAATAATGATAAAAAAAATAATAAAATGTCAGACTTTTCTTTCATAAAAATAAAGGATTTTCAAGAAAATAGAGTCAATGTTGAGGTTTTAAGAGATATAGTCTGGGGAAGTGTCTATCGCAAAAGCAAACGATTCTAACTCAAGATTTAATATAGTTATTGAGCATACAAATATTTTATTTTCTAAGACCTGCAGACATTTATCTTTAAATCTTTACTATATAGTCACTGAAATGCTGATTTTATAATAAAGTAAATCTTAAAAATTTTTTAACAATTTTGCAAAATTTTAAGAATTTTTGTTAATGGGCTTACTAAAACAACAACAACAAAAAAGTAACATTTAAAATAAATACGGGCATATACGAATTAGTGATTTTGGCCTGAGTTGTTTTGATTTGGGAATTTAGATAAACCTTTATTTAACGAAAAATACTGTAGAACATCTAAAAAATTGTGCCAAATTTCGATTTTTTTACACTATGTCAGGAAATATTAATATTTATTATTTATTTATGTAACCTGAAAATTTCATTTTTCCTTTTTGTCAAATGAACAAAAGAATTAACATTTGCATTTATCAAAATTTTGATCACCATGAACATCATTTCGGGTTACACCTTCACGAAAAACGCTTTTCATGAGTTGCATCTTACCTTTCCGTCAAACATCAAAATGCAAGACAAAATACGGTATTTATAAACAAATTTCTCATCTGTTGATGCGTCTAATTTCGCCATTTGTCATCATTACCGACACACATCCCAAAACACAAATGTGCTTCACGCTAATTTAGTAAACAATTCGAGGAAACGTAAATCCTGCTTTGTGAAAGTCTTATGGAGACAATAGAATGACATATAATTATTGTAGGAGTATTCCGTTTTTGAAAACTACCACACGAAACAAGTTCTAGCCGTAACTTGAGGTAAACAGGGCGATTTTTTAATAATTAGAGGTGTCGTTTTAAAAAGGAAAAATAAAATTCCTCTAAATGCGGAAAATGACTCATCGATAATATTAGTGAGGAAGTAGAATCAAGTGTCGCTACAGTATACTATCGCTTTGAGTTGGAAATAAAGATTATATTTTCGTTTTCAGCGGCTATTGTAAAAAGACTAATTGTTTCAAGTTAAATACAGGGCGGTTGAAAACCTACTATACAAGATTAAATTTTAATTTCTCAGCTAAATATAATTATTTCAAAAATTGCGTGTTATATTTGGCGTCACCTTTTAATGTTACGTTCTGAGCTAATAATATCAAATTTTACTGATTATTACTAAACTAAAACTCTTAAGTTTTAATGTTAATGTAAGGAGTATGACCGCGTCAGTTTTTCAAAAAAGCATAAAGTTCCATAATTTAATCTGGGAAATCAACACTTTCATATGGAAGCACAAACTAAATGCATGCTTTTAGAAATATTTAAGGCTGCTGGCCATTCACTTTCCAAATCCTCTCTCCCCTTTGTAATGTTAAGTCTACGAGCGTTTGATGCATTCTTATAATTTAAAATATCCCCACAGGAAATTAATATTTTTAACTTCTTCTTTCAATAATCTCTTCTAAATAAATGTCACTTTTTTTCTTAATTTTCAAAATATTTCTAAGATCTATGCTCAATTTTATATGAAGTGCTAAAATTTTACTTCCAGCTCATCAGCTTTAAACGAATAAAATGTTAAATTCAGCATAGATTTTAAAGAGATTTTAAGTTTCAAAACTAGCCTTATCCAGAAAATCACATTTTCCGAAATCGCGAAAATCCTTTGACTACGTCGTCTGTTGGTTTTCATCGTAAAGCAAGATTTTAGAATGACAGAAATACACAATAAAACTAGTTATTTTATTTTATTTTATTTTATTATTTATTTGTTTATTTATTTATTTATTTTTGCAGATTCTAGTGTTTTTACGATGTAGGTTAACATAGTTAGTCTGATAGAGAAAACTCGATCTTTTAAATTTTTGATAAAGGGAGTTTTGATACTCACGTCCTCAAATAATTTTATGTCGCAAAAGATATTGCATTTCGAACAAAGAAGTTCTGAAAGCAGAATTTTTTTTTATAAAAGGATTTTATTAAGCTTACTCCTCACACCATGGTCTTAAAAAACATACTTGCCCAGTTACAGGTTAAAACAGAGCAGATTTAAAATTTTGGGAACTAAATTATTGATGAGTTCATCTTTGAAGTCTAAACTATCATTCCACATCCTTTACACCGAGCTGTATTGATCTTGGCGTAGATCAATACTTGAGATGCCATTTTCCGGAGCAAACTTCATCATCTTCGGGCAGCCATTATCCTAATGAGGTCGCGACGTGACAAAGAATGGCGTGTCGAAGACGCATTAGCGCTTATCAACTCCTCATCCAGATAATTAAAGCGGCGGCAGTCCTCTTAATAATCGCTTCTTAGATCCCGAGCATTTCTGGTTCAGAGCTACTAAAAAGCTTCTGTAGGCGCTATCAAGACCGAAGAAAGCGCGCTAATTGTCGGAAGACCAACATATCTTAAAGACGACAAGGATGGTGATGATTGGTTCGAAATTATCTAATTCTATTATGAATCACTAATAGTTCGTGAACGGGAGTTTTCAAATGATTGATTCGTTCCGTCTCCATTCTCTTAATATAATTGCTTCAACAGAATCAAACTACTTTTGATGAGAAGAATTGTGTAAGATTAATAATAACAGTCCATGACAATAAATGATGAAGAGAATGTAAGAGCCAAAGATGATGATTTGTTTGGGACGTCTTCATTCTATATTTTAATGATAATAATAACAGTAAATTGCTGTTTATTAAAGTAGCAAAATACCTTTTTTTATACTATAGTTTTTTTTTTCAATTAAAGTAAGCTATTACAGGTCTTCAAGAAATTTAAGGATGTATTCGGGAAAAAAAATCCCCCCCTCAACAGATCGAAATTTTCCGGTACATTTTTAGACTCATTTTTAAAAGTAGAAGCATGAAACTTGCTGGGGCGATTTTGGAAGAGATGTATAAGATGCTATGTGATTTCATTTTTTGCTCAATTCATTAGAATTTCATTTATAAACAATTACTTTCTCAGTATGAGCATTTTTTTCGTTTCCAGATCTCTCGCTTCCGAAAATTCGACGCAAAACGCTATCTTTGACAACCATTTTTTTTGCAATATTTTCTACATTTATCAAACAATCAACGTACACGGCACATTGTGTACTTTCCAAATAAGAGAATTTGCTAGTTTGATAGCAAAAATGAATTTAAAAATAAATCAGAAAATATGCAATTTGGATCGGAATATACCCTTAAGCAGTGATGATTTCTAAAACATTCAAAATTAATACATTTAAAAGATTATGACTATTTTAAAAAACTTTGGGAGGTTTTTATTATTTAATTCTCCACTATTTCTCGTGGCATAGTAGTTTATGAAAACATTTGCATATAATACATAGGTACAAACATTGAGCACTCTGGGTGTATGAATCAATTAAAAACCGAGTACAATAACGGAAACAAAAGTTTTAATTTCTTTTATTTTTGTCTTCTTCATATACTTTCCTATATAATTAAAAAATTTACCAGAAAACCAGTGCATTCTTGTTTTAATTCCCAAGATAAAAGGAATAAAATGAGCTTAGATTTTTGTGGAGCTTGTTAGAATCATATTATAAGGAACTCTCGATAATTCATAGTTTTCGGTAAGTCATTAAATAATGATAATAATAATACTCATTATCAGTATATGACCTGGCTTTATAATAATTTGGCGTAAACCTTTTACGTATAAAGGAAAATCGGCACTACTCTATTATCCCGTCTACCGATTTCGCCAAATTATACAAATCGCCAAACTAATAGCCAAATTATACATATTGAAGTAATTTTTATTTTAAATAATAAAAAAACAAATAATCAGTAGAATATTAATAAAAATACAAACAAAAAGTCGAAATAAAAATCACTTAATAGCGTTTTAAACACGTGTATCGTATTTAATGCCATTGAATTGACATTCACGATCATCCATTATTGGCATTTAATCTTATAATTTGACACTAATACTTTAGTCGACGGGATAACAGAGTAGTACTGGAAAATCTATTAATTTCAAAGTTCCAATGAATTACATATGATGAAATTTGAACTAACAATGAAGTAGATAGCAGTGAAGCATAACAACACAAAGCATTTTCAGGATGACGAAAGAATTATCCATCAAAGAAACACAACGCTAAAAACTGCAGGACAGCCAAATATTACTCGCAAAAATTCAAGGGAAAAATACGTCTTTTGAAAAAAAAAAATTACAAAAACCCTCTTTTGTTTTCAATTATCATGTTTGAATACTTTAATGTCTGTTCTTGGGGTTTCATAAAAAAGTCCTATTGTATTCGTTCATTGTAAACTTTATTCCGGAACAAGTCCACCCAGTATAATCTATACTAATCACCACCCACAAATTAAGGGACCTACTCCCACATAACGATTTTGAGACCACCTGTTACCGTTAGGACAGGTGGGTACGCATCTAATACCACATGTCATAGTGCACCACCCCCGAGACGTAAACAGGATGTGTAAAACATAAAAATAATCCAGTAACCTGCCGACGAAATGGCTTCAGAAAAAGCAGAGTTACATAAAATTACAACGTAATGGCTGCTGATGATTTGAAAGGAAATTTGTAGATGGTGGAAGAGGGTGGGCTAAGAAACTGGAACAGAACGGGTGTAATGAAGTGGTATTATTGTGTTGGCGGTAGGTCTATGACAATGCCGGTATGGATAGACACTATAATTCGCTTTTGAACATACGCCCCCAAAAAAGCACCGTTGTGCTACCTGGTGCTATAGTAGGTAATCATCGCTCAGACGTACAGTCGCCAGTTTTGTCGTTTGTGGGAAGAAAGTTTTCTTACATTGTATTACTTTTGATGCAGCTATTTCGCGGTTTGAATATGAATGAAGAAATAAAAATTATATACGTATATATATTTTGTATCTGTAGTAATTATAGGTGAGCGGACAGTAGGAATTTAATACAGTCAATCCCGGTTATAACGAACTTCAAAGGTCCAAACATTTTGTTCACTATATGCGGTAACTCGTTATATTCGAATCGTTAAGAAAAATGTTAGAGTTCATAAAATGATAACTCATTAGTTGTCATGTGTAGTAAATAAGATTGCATTGAAAAATGATAAAATTTATTAAAAGTTACCATTAATGAAATGTCGTTAACGAATTATTATTGAGTGATCAATGAATTGATTAAAATCGATTACATTAAACATGACAAAATACTAATTAAATTAACTAAAAATGAAGACCTTCATTTTACCTTTAATTGTTACACGCCGTTTTTATATAGAAATAGTTGGTAATCCGTTGATGCAATGCCGATTTAAAAAACATGTTACGAATTTCTTAGTCCAATACATCAAAAGGAATCTAACTCCAAAACTTTTCTTCGACTGTTTTCATAGACAAGAACTTATTAATTACAAGAATGGCTGCAGTATCGTTTGAGATAGTGGGGATTCGTCATTTATATGTTCCTCTACATCAGCTTCAGATGTAGAAACTTTCATTCAATTGATTCATTTTAATTTTGTTTTCACTGTCCGGCATACATTTTCTTAAGAAATTAGAGTCGAAGTCCTGTTTTCACACCTGTGAAAAAGAAAAAAAAAGAAAAAAGAAAAAAAGAGAGAGAGAGAGAGTGGTTGATTGAAATAAATGTTCTTTTCGTTGTAGTTGCTTCTTAATATTTCGAGGCTCGTTATAAAAGGATAAATTAACATTACATAATACCGAAAATCAATCAAATATGGGTCTTGGTTGGAAAGACAGATAAAGGCGGACAATGGCCATATTCCTGCGATTGGCAAAAATAACTCAACAAAAATATCTCTGTAATTGTTCTGCATCCATTTTCTCTTGGGAAAGCATTCTCTTGAATACAGGAGCATTACTATCAATATTTTAATCTGCTATTTAAAAAAAATTGAGAGTGCTTCTAGATATATCTTTTAAAAGTCCTACAAATCAAAGTAGTACTATACTTTTGCAGTCCAAGAAATTATTTACCGTCGTAAATATGGCTTGAGTAGAATCCTGAAAGAGTTTTTTCCTGTTTAAGTATCAATAAATTGATGTGAATAGGTTCTAAAAATAGTTGGTTTCGTCGGTTTTACATTATGCAGTTTTAAAATATTGAATTTTAAAAGAAAAGATTGATTAAGAACGTAAAATAAATAAATGAATTACTAATTTAATGAGAATATATTAATTTTTCATATATTCGATTACAAATCATTTTCCAACATACTAACAAAAAAAATAATTCGGTTTATGTGTGACTTTTTTTTTATTTTTTTAACTTTGCTTTGAGCTAAGTTGCAAAGTTTTTAACTTTGCTTTGGACGGTTGACTTACACAAAAAACACTGTAAAAAAGAGGTTGATTTTACTCAGATTGTTCTGGTAATCGGGACGCCGCACCAGTACAATTTACTGTTTTTTAACAGAAAAAAATCCCCTAAATTCCAAGGAAAAACGGAAATTTTTCTAGAGTTTAAGGAAATTTTTCCGTTAAAAAGCTGTAAATTATATAATCAATACAGTCTCCGTAAAATCATTTTTTTTTTTTTTTTTTTTTTTTTTTTTTTTTTTTTTTTTACAATGTAGTATTTACGGTAACTTTTTAGTTTTCGTTTAAGTGATCTAAAAACTTTGCTTTGAAGCTGGAAAACATAAATGTGATAATTGTTTTATTCGTTTATTCCTTTATTTAATTAAAACAAGAATTTAAATGCGAATATGCTGTTGTGTTTTTAGAAAAATCAATATTGCAGATTTTGTTATTCATTTATTTTTCTTAAAACTCATTTTTCAGAAACGCCTTCCGCATACCACTTTTTGGTTTTGCAATTAACGCAAAACGATACCTGACGCCTTCTGGGCGGCACATCTTAGGCCACAAAAAGCTCCAGACTGTTGAAACAATACCGATAAACCAAAACCCAATCAATCGGAATCGTATAATTATAGAGCATCGATAATTGAGTCGCTGAAACTTCTGAACTACATCAGTTAATCTTCCATATCTGAAAGCAAAAGCAACAAAGGAAGTGAGTAGATTCCCCCCTCGAGAACTGTGGGGGGTTGACTAATAGCCCCGGAGGGGCTCCGCTAATTGTTGGTTATACAGCGCTTTGATCTGATTTCGTGAGCGTAGGGTTGTACGGTGGTGTGGATTCGCAAAAGACTGATGGTTTTCCTAAAACCTCCGTCGCCAACGCCTGAGGGGAGAATTTTCAAATAGATTTTTGCCTCTCCAACTTCTGTAAATATTATCTTTTTTTTTTTTTTTTTTTTTTTTTTTTTTTTTTTTTTTTAAAGAAAGGTACACTACTGCATTATCAAAAGAAACAAGGATCTTTGGCTATTGCCCCTCCCTAAATTTTAATTTAATTTATTTTTATTATTTTTTTAAAATGAGATTCCAACTTTTTACTTTTTCTATATTTTGTATATAGAAACCAATATAAAAAAAATTAATTCAAATTTCCGATCGAGATTAGATTTTATATACTGGCGTACACCCGATGACAATTTAATATTGTTATGATTTACCATGCATTTATATTTATTTTACAGAATAACACACACATTTCGGGATAGATTACCGCCAAGAAGTTTAAGAAAAGTTTGAGATTAGACAACACAAGATGGTTGTGGTTTTTAACTATTATGTATATTTTTTACAACTGAATCCGAAAATTACCTTCATTTTTAACCATTATGTCAGGAATTTTCGCAAATGATAAACTGTCAAAGTTAAAAAAAATAGCTAAAATCGATTACTATAAAATGGAGGAGATGACTGCGTTTTAAACTTTTGATAATTGATGTATACATATTTTTTAAAAACTAAATTTGAAAATTGACGTTCATTTTTAACCATCACGTTTCTTTTTTTTTTTTTTTTCAAATCGTAAATGTTGAAGTTAAAATGTAGCGAAAATCTGAGACTATAAATCAGATGTAAAACTTTTAGGTTGCTTTCACTACAAAAAGTCCTTCCGGCACTGCCGAGAGGAAGAGGTAGCTTTCATATATTTATTTATTTATTTATTTTTAATTAAGTTATATTAGTCAAACATACGAAGCCCAAGTTAGTGGAACCCGATTATATAATATTGAATACTAGTTTTTGTCAATGCTAAATATTAATGGGAATTTTCAGAAATTAGTCATCTTTTATTCAAGCTGGTTTTATTTTAAACCATTTATATGGTCGCCAAATTCATACGCCGATATCATGAAGCGTATGCCATTTTAAATCAACATGATGGATAAAACAAATCAATGAGCTTAGTCGAAATATTAATTCATGTGCACATGCTCATTCATATCGAAATCGATTAATATCCACGAGTGCTGTCGCGGGAAAATTGATTTTTTAAAAAATGTCACCCACATTCGAAATTCAAACTGCTATATCTCAGGTGTTTTTTAAAATAAAGACAAAGCAAAAAATACTCCGGAATTTATTATTAATATAAATACTTTAGAAAGAACCTTTTTTCAATTTCTATTTTTTTGTTTGTACATCATTATACATTTAAAAGATTTTTGACAAACTTAAATGGCCGCCATTTTGAAACACGGTGGCGAGTGAAGTTATCCAGCATAGTCGTAGCCAGCCTTTTGAACGGGGGGGTGCCCAAATTTTTTAACCTGAACATGTTGAGTACAAACAACATCGTATGTAATAAAACCTAATAAAACGGAACCCCATAAAACCTATCAAATTTCCGTTTTAAACAGTTTTTTTGCGAAAGGTATAATTGTGTGGAACTTTTTTTAAAAAATACCCAAACGCAATTTTCCATTGCGTGAAGAAGGATGAGAAGTTGCTTAAAACTAAATATAATGGACAGGGGCGTGCGAAGAGAAAGCTGTGCCCGGGGCAGAGTTACAATTTGGCGCCCCCTCCACCCAACTTTTTCTTGTAACAGGCCGAAAATGACGTTGGTAGTATAAATTTGGCACCCCCTAAAGTTCCACGCCGGAGCAGATTCTCCCTACGCTCCCCCTTTCGCACGACGCTGTTAATGGATAAGAAAAAGATTTATAAACATAGATAAAACATGATAGATGTAAAATAATGATATCCGTAAACATAAATCTGTAATTATCACAAGTTTTCATTTCAAACAGCAATGAAATACTAAAATAAATAAGCACGGCTTTAGTCCCCCCGCCATTTTGATCAAAGTAGCATTAAAATAACTTGTAGTATGCAATTATTTAAAGTGAAAAATAGCTCTTATATTTTCTACTCATGAATAAATAAAATTTCCCCGTTAAAAAAAATGAGCGCGTACGAATGTCAAAATATGATCCCACAAAACGAAATTTAGCAAACCAACAAACCAACCTCCATATTAATTTGAATTTTGCGTAGCATCATTTCTTATTTTCAGAGGAAATACAGATTTGTACTAGAGATGAGTTCGGGCTCGATTTTTGAAACCCGCGCCCGAAAGATTTTTAGTACATTGGAGCCCGAGCCCGATACAAAAAGTATACAAAAATAAATAAATAAATAAATAAAAGATTTAATGATATTTAAAAATTGTTTCAAATGTGATATCCCATTTTTAAAAAATTCTTATAAAATTCACTATTAAATAAAAATTTTAATTCAAGCTTATGAAAAGAGCAATTTGGTATCAAATAAAAATATCCTTCATACCTAAAATGTTTCCCATATTTCTTGTCCTTTAAGAAGAAAATTTGATGGACATATTAAAGAAGTGTAATGAATAAATGGATAGTGTTTATAGAAATTACTATATGTATGCTGAAGAATCAAAAAACGTTTTCAATTTTCTATAAAAAGAGTACATCTTCAGGAGTGTAGTCGTAAAAAAACCACAGGCTACACGATCGACGCAGAGAGTATATGCTCAAGGCACAGAGCATACTCTAGAGAGTACATCCTATGGGTTTCATGAGAAACAGAAGGTTATACGATGTTCCTTAAAAAAATCCAGAAGGTATACGGCATATACCCCAGTATACCCTCCACTACATCCCCTGTACATTTATCTATAATCAATTCATTTCTCTTAACAATTCCCCCATGACTGACGGGAACCTTAAAATCAAAGCAAATTAAAACATTGATACAGTTATCTTAAAGTTCCGTTGTTTTTATGGGAAAAGAAGAAACATTAATCGAATCTTTTCGATCTGAATAACATGTAAAATATGTTTACTTACGAAAGGAAATCCTCAGCATAAGCAAAATTCATGATGACAAACAGAAAAAAAAAAAAAAAAAAATCACGATGCTGTTATCATATGAAGACCGATTATGATTCGTGCACAATCAAATAATTTGCAAACCTCAAGCATCTAGTCTGCATCAAAAACTAAGAAATCATTCTCTAACAAAATAAATAAATAAACGATCGAATTAAAAAATATCCTCTGCCTCAAACGAAAATCTAACCAAAAGCTAATTTATTATTTATGATTATTTTAATAGGCGCCTTATCAATTAATCGTCGACGGAAATGCAGTAGACATAAATCTCCATACATCACAAATTTTCTTTTGAAGCAACAATCAACTATTGAAATGTATAAAAAAAATTATTTTTATTTTTCTTTCGTTTTGATCAAAATAACACTGAAATGATTTGAAAAAGAATAAATAATTTTAAAAAGAAAATAGTAGTTCTTTCAATCTCTTCTACACATAAATGTTTTTTAATTCTCAGAAAGAATGAGCCCGAGACCCTCCCCCAGGCCCGAACACTAAAATGAAAATAGAGCCCGAAGTCCCCCCCCCCCGGGACCGAACACTAAAATGAAAATAGAGCCCGAGCCCCCCCCCCCTCCCCCGGGCCCGAACACTAAAATGAAAATAGAGCCCGTGCCCGCTTCGGACCCGGGTTTGGGCTCGGGCTTTCGTGCTGGGGCTGAGCCTGACTCATCTCTAATTTGTACAACCTTCCACCCCCTCCGTTCTCCAGGCTAATCATATTGTGGAATTATCGTTTCACATCTGTATTTCCTTTCAATTTTTTTTTTTTTTTTTTTTGCTCCTATCTAGACTTTAGATAATAAAAGCAAATATATAAATAGTAGTTTCTATCCTTGTCGAAAATTTACTCTAATTTTTTATGGAAATATGCATGCAATTAAAAAGTGTTAAAAAAATTCCATAAAGAAACGACATCAAATTGGGATTATAAAACCAACTTTTTTGATTTACTGTGATTAATACAGATTCTAGTAAATATTCTAATTTTAAAAAAGATGAATAAAATAATTTTCTAAAAAAGAAAAAAAGAAAGAATCAAGGTCTCTTTTTTTATCACATTTCCAGGGCCGTAGCTAGAAGTGAACCATAAGGGGGGGGGGGGGGGGGGGTCATAATTTTTTTTCTCTCTCTGACGCAGAAAGATAAATTAATGCATATTCACATTGTAGGTACTATATTTCATATTAAACTTAATTCTATACAAACTTTTTTCACTTATAATAACTTCATTCTATAAAAAAAGAAAGTATATGATGATGAAATTTTTGAGTGTATAACGGGTGCAAAATTAAACATCATGTTAGCTTCATATGTACAAACAGGATGAGGGAGTGTTGAATTACTTATATTAGATACAATTTAGCAATTCTCAAAACTAAATTATTTTTTTGAACAGAATTTCATTTGAATTTTCGAATCAGAAATTCATTGATTGACCTTGGAATCTTTTCCA
Source organism: Maratus speculifer (assembly GCA_964019185.1). Lineage (NCBI taxonomy): Eukaryota > Metazoa > Arthropoda > Arachnida > Araneae > Salticidae > Maratus > Maratus speculifer. The sequence continues at coordinate 363,165,992 of OZ025292.1, forward strand.
GGGGGGGGGGCTCAAAATATTTCAGGGGGGGCTGAGCCGCCCATAGAGCCCCCTTAGCTACGGCCCTGCACATTTCAAAACATAGACTGTTAGTTTTGATTAACTAATTGAACTAACTTTGCTTACATTTTTCTTTTTTTTTCTTTTATAAATTTTGATTTTTTAAAATAATCAATCTTGGATCTGCACGAGCGGGGGGGTGCCCGGGCACCCAGGGCACCCCCCCCCTGTCTACGCGCATGTCCAGTGTACTCGGTCAAGACAATCGTATGTACTATGTACACATGGAGTTATATCCAAATCAGTTTATAAATATGCGTTATATTGCGTGAAAAATTTCAGACCGTTTCAAAATGTCAACCACACTGAAAATTGAAAGTGCTATAACTCAGCCATTTTTCAAGATATTGATGAAACAAAAAATGCTCTGGAATCTTTGTGTCAAGGTTAAACACACAAAAGAAAAATCTTTTTCAATCTATTAATTTTTTGCACCTAATTTTAAAATTTAACTTAAAAAATTTAATATTCGCCATTTTGAAACAAGATGTCGGATGGAGCTGGCCAACGAACTCGGTCCAGACATCGGTATGTACTATCTTAGCACGAAGTTTCATTTAAATCGGTTTATAAATATGCGTGTTATCACGTGTCGAAAATAAGATCATTTCAAAATGTGAGCAACACTAGAAATTAAAAGTGCTATAACTCAGCCATTTTTTAAGATACAGACGAAACAAAAAATGCTCTGGAATCTTTATATCAAGGTCAAATGCATAACATACACGATATTAGGGGTGTTGATCATGTGTTCTATATTGGGTATACTTATATATACAACTTTTTCGTGAAATTATGGACAATATTTTCGTTAGATTCTTGATTCACAATAGAAATGAATTCGGGCTTGCTTTTTGGAGCGCAGGCCAGTCCGAGCCCGACATTTTTGAATCCGAGCCCAAAAGATTTTTTTTTCGTCAGAGCCTGAGGCCGCCTGATCCCGATAGCAAAAGTATAAAAGAAAAAAAAATTACATGATATTTAAAAATTATTTCAAACGTGATATCTCTTTTTTTAAAGTTTCTTACATAAAAATTGCAGCTAAATAAAAATTTTAATTCAATCTTATGAAAAGAACAGTTTCACTGTCAAATAAAATATACATCATACTTAAAAGGATTCCCGTACTTTTTGTCCTTTAAGGGTGTATTCGAAAAAGCGCTTTTCCATCTTCAACAGCTCGAAATTTTCCGATACAATTTCAGACACATTTTTAAACGTAGAAATATGAAATTTGCTGAGAGGATTCTTGAAGGGACGTATGAGGTGCCGAATGATGTTTTTTTACGCTCAATTCATTAGAATTTGAGTTATAAACAATTATCTTCTCAGTATGACCCCTTTTTTCGTTCTCAAATCTTCCGCTTGGGAAAAATCGGTTCGAAATGTCGTTTTTGATTGCTTTTTTTGCAATATTTTCTGCATTTATCAAAGAATCGGCAGTTACGGCACCTTGTGTACTTTCCAAATAAGAGATTTTGAAAGTTTGGTGTATTTGAGAGCAATAATGAGTTCAAAAATAAATCGGAAAATAGGCAGTTTGAATCAAAATACACCCTTAACAAGAAAATTAGATAAACGCATTAAAGAAGTGTAATGAATAAATGGATGAAGTTAGCCGAAATTACCATGTATGCTGAACAAAGGAACAAAATTTCAATTTCCTTTAAAATGTATACATCTTTTGCTATAATCAATTCATTTCTCATAACAATTTCCCGTGATTGACGTGAACCTGATAATCAACACAAATTAAAACTTGATACAGTTATCTTAGAAATCCGATGCTTTTATAGGAAAAGAAGAAACACTGATCGATTGTTTTCTACCAAAACAACATGTAAAATATGTTTACTTAAGAAGGAAAATCCCAGCATAAGCAAAATTCATGGTGGCAAACAATAAAATTATTCACTATGCTATTTTCATATGAAAAACGATTATGACTCGTGCATAAAAATAATTTACAAACCTCAAGCTTCTGGTCTACATAAAAAACGAAGAAATCATTCTCTAAGTGTTATATAACTAGCCAAATAAATAAATAAACGATCGAATTAAAAATATCCTCTGTCACAAAAGAAAATACATCTAGAAGCTAATTTATTGTTTGTGTATGTTTTGATTGGCGCCATATCAATAGATCGTCGTCAGAAATGCAGTAGACATAAATCTTCAGACATCACAAATTTTCTTTTGAAACACAATCGACTATTAAAATGCAAAAGCATGATTTCTGTTCCTTTTTTTAAAAAATCAAAATAGCACTGAAATGACTTGAAAAAACAAAATGGTTTTCATCTTTTCAATCTTTTTTTTAAAATGAAGGTTGATGCGTGGGTTCTATTTATAATTTATCACTCCATCATTTTTAATTCTGAATAATTAATGAAGAAAAAGTTTCCTACCTTTTGTAGTTTTCTTTCAAAAGGTGAACGGTTTCATCCACTGACTGATGTCTGCGTCTGCAATAAACTAATCAGATAAATTATTAGTTAATTTGTTCACTGTTTATTCAGATAGCACTACGTTGTAGGATGAAGCTGCTCTTTATTTAATTATTCTAGGGTAATATGACAAAATTCTTGATTACATGACGACAGCATCGACAATAGATGATAATTAATATAATTATACGCTTCCAGCCCCCAAGGCTTGGAAGTACAATATTAAATATTAATTACAGAGAAGAAAAAAACTCTCCTACATTGTCTTAAAGTCAAAAAACACAATGGAAAGTTGCATATTTCAGCAGTTCTTTAATTTCTGTTTATTCCTATGACGACAACATTCCGACGCAATGTGCCTGCATGGTGCTGCCACCTAGCGCTGGTGCAATATACTAACTTCACAGTTTGAAGAGTGTTTCCTGCGGTATTTCACCACAGATGTTTTTTTTTTTTTTTTTTTTTTTTTTTTTTTTTTTTTTGCTTTCTTGATTATTAATAGTTATGTTTTGTTATAAACATGCATCACAGAAAAGTCACACATTTCACAAACTATCACGCTGCATATTTCACAAACAGATAATTGTCGGTCCGATTTGGGCACAAAACATGCACGCACGATACGTTATTTCTGACACTTTTCTACACATGAACAAATAATTTTCTGGTTTCAGAAGGAATGAGCATCAACCCTCCCACAGGCTCGAAGACTAAAATGAAAATAAAGTCCAGGCTTGGGATGGGGCTTTCGAGCTCGGGTTGAGCCCGTCTCATTTCTAATTCATAATTCATTTGTTTATCATGTGTTCAAAATTGGGTATACTAAATTACAACTTTTTCATAAAATTATACACGGTATCTTCATTGGGTTATAGTTCATTTGTTGTCTATGTGTTCAACATTGCATATACTTGTATACAACTTTCTTTGTAAAATTACAGACAATGTTTTCGTTGGATTATTGATTCACAATTCACTGGTAATATTTCAATTGTTCACAAGTAAGTATTCTGTCAAATTAATAACAGCCTCGTTTGAATACTTTTGGATAAGTGTGCATTCGAAAAAAAAAATTTCCATTCTCAACAGCTCGAAATTTTCTGAGGCATTTTCAGACTTCAGAAAAATGAGACTTGTTAATGTGATTTTAAAATAGATGTATAAGAGACCGCGTAGTTTCATTTTTTACTCATTTAATTAGAATTTGATTTATGAGCAATTATTTTCTCAGTATGACCTTTTTTTCGTTCCCAGATCTCCAGCTTCGGAAAATTCAGTGCAAAATGCTAAATTTAACAGCTTTTTATTCTTTTTTATTTATTTTTTTTTTTTCATTTATTAAGAAATCAACAAGCACGGCACATTGTGTAGTTTCTAAATAAGAGTTTCTAAATTTTCTAAGTAGTTTCTAAATTTGCCAGTTTGATGCGTTTCAAAGCCAAATAAATAAATAAATAAATCAGAAAATAAGCAGTTTGGATTGGAATACACCCTTAATAGTTCTCAATGTGCCATTTTAAAATGCTTTTATAAAAATAACTGTAACATTGTAAAGGTAAACGCGGAAAAGTCTCGAGAAGAAACCAATTGATGAAAAGTTACTGATCAATTGTTTCCTTTCACAACCCTTTATTTTAGTATCATAAATTCCAGGCTGACCCTGACTTCAGAAGCCTCCAGGGTTCTGAAATCGCATCCCTTGGTGAAGGCCGATTGTTTAAAATATTGTTCAATATTGGGTATACAACTTTCTTTGTAAAATTCTAGATAATATTTTCGTTGGATTATTGATTCATAATTCATTGATCGTATTTTATTGGTTCACAAGTAGTATTCTGTCAAATTAATCACAGCCTTGTTTGAATACTTTTGTTAATAGTTCTCAATGTGCCATTTTAAAATGCTTTTATGAAATAATTGTAAAATTGCAACGGTAAAAGGGAAAAAAATCTCGAGAAGAAGCCAATTGGCGAAGAGTTACTGATCAATTGTTTTCTTTCCCAACCCTTTACTTTGGTATCATAAATTTCAGGCTGACCCTAACTCCAGAAGCCTTCAGGGTTCTATCTGAAATCGAATCCCTTTGTAAAGACCGGTAGCTTGGAATATCCAAGGGATGTGGTTTACTTTGGGAAAAGGAATAATTTTCTTTTGCTTTAGATGTGGGAGGAACCCAGGTAGAAGGGGGAAAAGGTTGGATGCTTTTCTGTTCCGTGTTCGTATGGGAAAAAAGAAAAAGGGAGCGCCAGGTAGATTTTAGTTAAGGATAATATAGGCTTTTCACGCTGATTTAGTGGTTTGTATTAATCACGGGTTATTTGTCAGATAACCAACCCTTTGTGGAACAGGATATGGATAATGCTAATGAGTTAGAAACCTGTACATTTCAATGGAGGTCATTAATACTTATTTTCTTGTTTAACGAACATCCAGAGTGAGCATTGTGGGTGTCATTACATGGATGATTGTATATATGTATCATACATATGAGTGTATGTGTATGAGAAAGAACGTAGGTTACAAAGTCAGTCCGGTTATAAACAGTGGCAATAAGATTTAATAAATTGGATCCTTATTTTTACTTACAATTTTGAAGCTTTTACGCTTATTTCAATTATCATTTGAAGTTTTGAATTTAAAAAAAAAACAGTTCTTAGTGAGCATTTACATAATAAAAGTAACCCCATACCATATTCCAAGCTTCTAGTCTAGCTGGTGGTAGTGACCCCAACATAAGATATAGTCTATGTTGGAACAGAGACTGCCATCATGAACATTAATTTTGAAATCGGTTTGGTATTTCCCAAGATTCCATAAAAATCATTTAAAATAAAATTGTTTTTAAAATGTTTTTCGCTCATTTTACCTCATTAAATTTCGTATTTTTTAGAAATTGTTCTCATAGAGCGTTTAAACTTATATGTTACTATGCGTAATGTTAAATTTTTATCTGTAATAATTCAATTAGCTATCTAATTTAGAGCATTTTTAGAGCAATTTTCGCATAATTTAACTATTTTTAAATTGATTTATCTTGAATATTCTTTGACATTATTGACATCTTACGTGCATAAGTAACTCTATGGCACAAGTTTCTATCTTTAATAATCCAATATAATTCAAAATTTCAAAAACTTTTTCGAACGCTTTTCGCTCATTTCACCTTTTTAGTTTTTATTAACAATTTGGAAAACAGTATTTGTCTTCGGTAGAGAATTGGGAAATCTGAAATATATCTGAATCTTTATATTGGTTGAATTCGAAAACTTATTTTATTTTATTCGTTAGCTGATTGGTCCATGCTTAATGTCCAGAAATTGAATACTTCTGTTTTTTATTTTATTCGTTTTCTGATTAGTCCATGTTTAACATCCAAAAGTGGAATACTTCTGTTGCCACGATGAAAAAAAAAATATTAAAAAATACAATTAAAATTAATAACACAAAAACAAATTTAGATACAGGTTTTAAACAACTTGCATTTAAAAGTAAATTTTATTCTTTATACGACGGTGTAAAATTTGAAAATTTGAAGTTTAAAATGTGCAGTACCTAAATTGTTAAATTGAAATTTCATTTAATATTTGTTTAGATTGTTCCAGGAATAATGACGTGTCTTTAAATGCCCATGCATATTAATATGGCTCTGTTATTACGCAAGCTACGTTTTGATCATCATAAAAGTGATATTGTTATTATTATTATTATTATTATTATTATTATTATTTAATATAGAAATCCTTTATAAGTCTAAAATTATATATAGTCTTTGAAAATATTATTTTCCAAATAGTCATTGCAATTTGTTAAATTACAATTTTGTAATTTTATTTATTTATTTATTTACTTTTTTAAATTGCTTTTAAAGAGCATTTATACCAAGTAATTATTAAGCTAAATTTCAAGTTTTTAGTCCCTTTAAAATCTCATGAATTGCAAGTTTAGAATTTTTTATAATGGCATCGACATGAAATATAGCCTCTGTTGAATCAGGAGCTGTCACAATTAATTTTGAACTTGGTTTGGTATTTTCTGAGATTCTATAAAAGTGGCATTTTAGAAAAATTTTTAGTATTTTTTTTTCTCATTTCACTTTTTAATATTTCAAAATTTTTAATAACTGTTCTTAGAGATTATTTATATCTTATAAATATGTAATACACCAATTTGCAAGTTTCTATTGCTAACAATTGCATAGAAATCGTAATTTTAAACGTTTTTAGAACGCTTATCTCGCATTTCCAGCCTTCTAACTTTTTCATATATATATATATATTTTTTTTTAATTTCAAAATTTTTCGACTGTCCTTAAAGAGCATCAACATCTTATAAATAACTACAATGCCAAATTTCAAGTTTCTAGGATTTTTTTTTTTTCTATAACTCTCTTGTCCTCGTAATTCTCTGGTGGTGTATCGCCGCTATAGCCTATGTTGAACCCGGGATTGTCGCCATCAATTTGCAAACATTATTTTTTAAATAGGTTTGCTTCAGTATTTTTGCGACTTCTAAATTGGTAACTATTTTAAATTTAACATATTTTAAACACAGATTTGAATATATTTTCTATATTTAATCACCCTATTTTACTTAATGATGAATCTTTATTAAATCAGTAAATATAAAATGCAGATTTTTCCATAAAAACAGAGATACTATTACTAATATAATTCCTCTAAATTCCACTGTTGAATTTTTAACCGCCGATGGAACAGATAGCATCGAATTCTTCCCTCTGGCTATATTTTAGAATCATTAGCGATACCGTTGCATCGAAAATTTTTGATCGATCATCAGAAAAAAAAATATCCGATCGGTTTCATGCTCAGGTGATTTCCCAGAATCTGCTCCCTACATTCCTCCAAGCATACGATATGGATGAATTCGTGATCACGCCCCAGTCACACGGAGGGACTTACCCATCCTAATAACTTACACCCAAATCACGGGCTGTCCGACTGTGGCTTCGGGGCGCATACCGAAGCCCTGGCTACCTGATGTACCCAAACAAGCAGCAACGGCCCAGCCGGTGGATTTTGTTGACTTGCTCATTTAACACAGCCTTGACTTGTCACTGAAGGCCAATCATGATAAATGTATTATTAAACGGAAGCCAGCCTGTTTTTTGATCAAGATTTCTGTCAACTCTGTTGATCTTAATTCTAGGGTGAAATAGAGAACTGTCACCTATAAGAAAAACACCCTGCAGCTAAAATTTATTTGTAGCATTTTTTATGATATAGTAGAAATCAAAGCAAGCATGAAATTTTACTTTTGTATAATTCTTGTACAAAGTAGAGGTCTGCATGGGCCAGAGGCCCGTACCCGGTCCGCAGAATGTATCCAAATTTTCTAACGGGCCGGGCCGATAAAAAAATATAGTGGGCTTACAGGCCCGTTATAAGTATTTAAGCAGAAACGATAAAACATGAACTATTTTCGATGAATATGGCTTTAACAAGAATAAATATACATGTGCGTCACGAACTGATACTAGTTTGACAACATCAGTACAGAAATGTAACTTGTACAGTGTAGAGATTGGTGTCGGACAGTTCTCATGTCTAACATGGGCTTAATATTTTTTTAGCACACTCGTGAAGGGACAAGATCAGGCTTGCATTATTTTTCTACATATAGACAAGCCGGGACGGAACTAGACTTAATTGTTTTCAAGATGTGTGGAGCAGACAATATGATTTGTAAAATTTTTAATAACGATAAAGAATTTATGTTAACGTAATCTTTGGATATATAGCTCTTGGTAGTTCTTAAACTCACTTCTCAACAACGCAAAAGTTTGACAAATTTTCTGACTAATTTTGAACTGTAAAAGTATAAAATTGACATGCCTGAGTACTTAAGAGATTTGGAATCGAATAATCTTTTTCATTTTTGGTAAATAAGATACTTGTATAATCTTGTTGAGATATAAGAGATTCTTGTCACGTGGTTGCAGATTTTTCTCCCTTCCCATGAATAGCTTCACATTTCAGCTGTGATTAATTTAATTTGCTTGGACAATTTGTAAACAAAGGTAAACAATCAAAGACAAATGTTCTATGATTGCAGCTATCGCATAGTGTTGTGTTTACAAAAAGAGAATATACGTGACATTAAATCCAAGATATAATAAACGAATGATTTATAAAGTGAAAAAAAAAAAAAAAAAAAAAAAAAAAAAACTGCTACTCTGCATTCTGTTGGATTTTTTTAAAATGCTAAACAAAGTTTGGGATATCTTGAAACACAGTAAGTCACGCATATTTATTTTCTGTTTATATATACAGTCATTCTAAATTCTCGTGTTTTTGTGATACATTTGTTTTACTTATATATATATAAATTGATACATAATACTTGTAAAATATGATTTTGAAGTCTAGCTATTTCAATATTTTAAAAATCAAAATTACTTAATAATATAAGCGCGTAAAATTGTCACTTTCGTACAGAGCTTTGAAAAATTTGTTTTGATTGTATAGTGTTTTACATGCTTTAAATTCCGTCAGCTTGAACTTACAGGGATATTAAATAAACATGGTGTTATATCTTGTTTTAACAATATATTTTTTAAATTTATATTTGTATTTTGATGTTTTGTAGATTATTGGGAGCAATATTAATAACGTATAAAATTTTCATAATTTTTATTTCGTTTTTTGAGATGTTGATGCTCTGTTTATTAAATTTGTAAAACATAAAACACATACCAAAATTTAAAGGAGCTGCAGCTCCATTCTGCCACTAACCCCCCCCAAGCACCAACCCCACACACATACTTTGGGACCCATAATAAAGATATTTTCAAGCATGTAAATGCAGGAAATTTCATTGTTTACTAAATATTATGTTTAAAATGTACTTTATAGTAAATTGTCTCAATTAAAAGGAAGTTTAACATACACTTTCCGTGAAACTATTTATTTTAAATTATGGCTGCGTTAAATTTAAAATGTAATCTTTAACTTATTTTTTTATTTTGCTGTTAAAGTCGTGTAAATATTAGGAAATTTCGTTTTTTTACCAACTTATACTACCATGCATTTAGTGTATTTTAATATGTTTTAGCAAAATAAAAAATAATTTAAAGTTACTTTTAAATTTAATACAGCCATAATTTAAAATAAATACCTTCATTTAAAGAGGCTACCAAACGGCCTCTTAATTGAGACAATTTATTATAATGTGCATTTTAAACATATTACTTACTTTACACTAAAAATGATGTATATATAAATTATTCGATTGTTGGTGGTTTATTACACCAACTTATTGATGGTGTTTTCTTACTCTACTTTTGGTGGCAACTTGGTTACCACCGTTTTTGGTGTTAAGTCATACGAATAATTTTTGCAGTGTAGTTAACTGTTTTGAAGCTACATATTTTAAATGAACAAATTCTGAAAATTTAGGATAAAAGCACTATAACTTAAAAAAACCCTTAGGTTTTTTTTTTTTTTTTTTTTTTTTTTTTTTTAAATAAAATGAAGTTTTACGAAACACATTAAAGTGACCTGCCTCGCCTTAATATTTGATTATTATCCTAAAAAAATCATACATTATTACTGTGTTGTGTCTGTAAGATCAAATGCCGTATATTCTATATTTATACAATTTTACAGCAATATTTTGAGTGAAGGTAGTGATTAACTAGAAATGTATTTTACTTTGCCTTTAATAAAAAACTTTACATACATATCTTACATACCAAATTGATATCGCTAAAAATTATTTTGTAGTGAGAAATGTAAGACATGAGATATAAAACAGTAATCGAGTGTTAAATCTTTCTAGACGGATGATGCAAATATGCATAGTCAAAAGGTGCATGAGCAGTTTGTTTTTAGCATTATTAATAAATAAATGAGATATTAACTTTTTTTAATTAGAGTATTGTTTGGTATTTTACATGTAAATAGAACTGTGTTTTTAAAAAAAGTGTGCTGCCATCTAAATAGAAATTTTTTAAGAAATGTCGACTCGAAAGGGTTAACCCTTGCCGGCGCAGTTTCCTTAAAAAAGGACACCCAATTTTACTTTTATTGGCACCAAGAATAGTTAATTAAAATGTTCCTTTTAAAACATACTGAAAATAATTAATTTCATATTTCTAATAAATTTGTTTATAAATCTTGGTGTAAGTTATTTATTTCAAAAAAATTTAATCCACGCCAAGAAGGGTTAAAAGTTGATATTATGTTCAGAAAAACAGTTCTTTGAACTTTTAGCAAAACAAAAAGCATGGACATGAAAATAAAACAAAAAACTACTACCATGCATGCAGCCTGTTTCCCGACAGAGCTTCACTTTTGTCCACAAACATATTTTTTAAAGGGGTATGACAATACAGGGACTTACCACAAAAACATCAAACGCTGTTGGATCAGAAGAATATATTTTTTTCCTTATCTACTTTATAAAAAACTGGCGTCAGAGCCCCCTCCACAACAAAAGGATACAAATTTTACCTGGCAGTCAAGCTTGAAAGGCAGGCGGCTATCCCAGACAATCTTGCCAACAAATTACTACCTACAGTTTGGGGATCGGGAAGACAAGATCTGACTCCCGTCGACTCCCGATTTCTGTCGCCGGCCCATTACAGGAGCTTTCATATATTTACAAATTCCGGTAGCAGCAACAAAAGACGATGTGATTGAGGGCCAGGTCAGAGTTCTGCAGGGGGCATAGTTGCAAATCCGATCCATGGTGAGGTGATCCATGCACTTCGGAGTCAACATGGTGTTTTGAAAATCTATATTTCAGATTGATTTGTTTAGAAATCCACCCTGTTCAATAACTTGGTTTACATGTGTTATATATAGTGCAAAACTTGTCATCACGATACGATCAAAATACTGAAACAATTGGAACCAAATTGAGACAATGTATTTGATCTGGCTATATTTTGAATAAGTTCGCTAATCGAGAATTCCGATAATCCATTTAAAAAAATAAATAAATAACGGCCTTTTGAAAATCCGAATAACATTGCTATCAAATTAATTCATTATTAATGCAACCTCTTTGATTGCAATGAATTTTTTAGGAATTGTTTATTGTAGTTTCAGGATATACTTTTTTTTTATAGTAAAATAATTTTGTCGGTATTCATTGTATTTTTTGGGTTCGAGTCTCATTTGAACATTGGAAATACATTACAGCTTCTTTTTATCAAATGTTTGAATGCTTTATCATCACGACGATCCCATAACCACAGCTGAAATATGAATAAGAACTATGTATACAGTTTTTAATCAGTCATCATTACTAAACATTTATAAGGAAATCAGACAAATTTTTTGCCCGGGAAACAAGATAAACATTGGAACATATCAAAAAGTAGCATTTTTTTCGCTTACATTTAGTGGCTCATTTCACTAGAACTGGTGTAAAACTTGTAAAATTTGTTTAAAGAGATAAAATCACGCCAATTTTAATATTTTAAACCACTTAAACATGTGTTGACATGCCGAAAAGAGTATATTTTAACTTTTTTAGGCCTTTTATAAACTGAAATTAAGTGCAAAAATACTTTCTTTTTCTTTTTTTTTTTTTTTTACAGTGTAGTTAAATCTAGTAAAGCAATCCTGCAACAACCTAACATAAATGACTGATGCAATTTTATAAAAACACCCAAGATTCTTTGTTGATACTAATGACTTACGAGGAGAAGTAGCTGTACATTTAGAAATTATAATATTTCATCGTGAATAAAAAACAGTTTATAAATCGTTTTATCGCATTATCCTGAGTTGACTTCTACAGAACCGAGGTAGGGAATGCTGAACGTATAGAAATACTTACCATACTATACTATACATAAAATTATGCATGCAATTTTTAATTTCTCCAAGAATTAAGATTTAATGCAATCTTTTAGTTTATTTAGTTGTTTTTAATTGTAGATAGTAATTTGTTGTCAAGATCGCCTGTGAGATAGCCTCTTACTTTTTCAAGCATTACTGCTAGTTAAAATTTGTATCCTTTAATTGAAGGGGCGCTCTATCACCAGTTTTATGAAATAAATAAATTATTTAATTTTCAATTATCATTAAATTATGCACTGTAAACGCATTAAACACTTTTACAACACTTACCTGAACATAAAAATCGACACTTTTAACTAAAATTGTTTTCGATTCTGTTGTGAATGTGTTGTACAAAATTAAAAGATTGTGCAAAAAGTGTTGTTAAAAATTACAAGCGGAAAAAATGTGTTTTCAAAACATTCATTTTTAAAATTGCGTAATTTTAAAGGCAACAATGAAGAAAATATTTTGAAAGTGTTTCACATGTCTTGATTTATAGTGCTCTAAATCGTGTAGTCTTTACAATGTATTGTTAATTTGAGGACAGAGTGTTGTACAGCACACCACTATTTTAAGAAACTATTTTTATCAACACTATTTACAACATTATTTCAACACAATAAACAACACTATTTTAGAACACATTTCTAAAGAGCGACACTTTTGCAACATATTAAGAATACAATCACAACACAAAAAACGCTTCAAGACACAATAATGTGTTTTGGATTTGGGGACAAAAAGTGTTCTTGAATGAGTTTATTTTTGTGTTTGAGAATTTGCAGTGTAATTTTCATTAAATAATTAATTATTGTATCATTAAATAATAATTTTAAATTATCATTAAATCTGGCAAAAATGAACTTCTTAACGAAACTTGTCAGCAACAAAACTAGTCAGTTGTGACAATCTCAAAACTTTCTTTTATCTTTAGTGATGCACAACGTTTGAGCCAAAAAAATGTTTGCAACCAGAATATTTCAAAAGTGACGTTTGCTTTATTTAATTGGAACGTTTCTGTCATCATTATAAGGAAAATTATACTTCATGAAAATAGTGGTATCTAAGTGGCCCGCGGGCTACAGGTTGTTCACCCTTACTCTATCTAATGCATGTTAATACTTCTTGACAATATGCAGTACAGAGACGGCACCACTTGGGTAAAAGAAAAAAAAACTGTATAACAGCGCTATTTATTGGTATCAGAATAATTTTTTTTATCAGGTATTAAGTGAATCTGAAAAATGATGAAAACTGATTCATTACACTGAAAAAAATATTTGAGGGACTTTACACCAAAAATGTGGCAACTAAGTTGCCATCGAAAGTAAAGTATGAAACCACCACTAATAAGTTGATGTAATAAACCACCAACAATCAACTATAGTTTACCAAACATGTATAGTTTAGTTATAGTTTAACAATTATAGTTTAACAATAGTTTTATAGTTTAACAAACACCACATTCGGTGGCAACTTTGTTGCCACCATTTTTATGGTACAAAATTAGTAATGTGTTTAAAATGTACGTTATAATAAATTATCTCGCAATTAAAAGGAAGTTTAGTAGCCTTTTTGCGTGAAGCTATTTATTTTAAATTATGGCTGTATTAAATTTCAAACGTAATCTTTAAATTATTTTTTATTTTGCTACCACTTATTAAACGACACTAAATAAGTAGTAGTATTAGTTGGTAAAAAACGAAATTCTCTGATATTTACATGACTTTAACAGTAAAATAAAAAAGTAATTTAAAGATTCCATTTTAAATTTAACACAGCGAAAAATTAAAATAAATAGTTTCATGCAAAGAGGCTGCTAAACTTCCTTTTAATTGAGACAAATTATTATAACGTACATTTTAAGCATAATACTTATAGCAAACAATGAAATATCCTATATGTTCCTATATTCACATGCTAAAAAATATCTTTATACCAAGGGTCCCAAAGTGTGTGTGTGGGGGGGGGGGGCGATTGAAGAGCGCAGAATGGAGCTGCAACACCTCTAAATTTTAGTATTGTCTCAATTATTACGTATTTGTAGCTTTAAATTAAGCTTGATTTTGTGGATCTGACTGAAAATTAATTACTGAACACATACCCCGCAATGGAAGTACTGAGGTTTTTCATAAAATGCAATCAAATGAGCACCCATTATCATTTTAATTGTGTGTATTAATTTAATAAGTAGAAAAATTAGAGTATCACAATTTTCAACATCTAAAAAAAAAAAAATAAAAATTATGAAAATTTTACACATTGTTAATATTGTTCCCAATAATCTAAAAAACATCAAAATACAAATGTAAATTGAAAAAATGTATTGTTAAAACATGATATAACACCATATTCCTTATACTCCTTTAAGTTCAAGGTCACAGAATTTAAAGCATGTAAAGAACTATATAATCAAAACTAAATATTTCAAAGCTGTGTACGAAAGTGACAATTTTGCGTGCTTATATTATTAAATAATTTTTATTTTTAAAATATCGGAATAGCTAGACTACAAAACCATATTTTACAAGTATTATGTATCAATAAAAAAAATATATATATACGTAAAACAAATGTATCAGAAAAACCCGAATAAAAAAAATATATATACAGTGAAACTCGTTTAAGATACGAATCAGGGGGCCGAGAGCATTTCGTATCTTAAGCGGGATCGTATCTTATCCGGATTTCATATATTCTTGAATTACAATGCTCATAAAAAGAGTGCATATTGTTATTGACGTATTTTAGCCATTTATAACTCTTATTTTACCCATTTCTAACACTTTTTAGATATTCTAGAAAATTTGATTTTAAGGTATTAAAATAAGAATTTTCTGTTTCTCGAAAATTTTATTGAATATCTGTTTATACAGTAAAAAAAATTAAAATGTCTTTATACAGTACTCGCTGCCAAATTTAAAAAAAGACAATAAAACGAAAATTTTGTTAATTATTGAAAACAATAACTAAAATAATTTACATGCTTAAAGGGAAAGAATAATAAATTTTCATAATAATTTTTTGAAAGACAAACTAAATGTATGCAAAGAACAATAATTATTCGATACATTATGAAAATAGTGATGTAGTTTTAGTTTCTTGAGAAAAAGTCGTTTACCTTGGTTTGGTGCAAGTTAGGGCGAGATTTTAATAGGAAATTTTCTGCCTTGTTGATGTGGTAAAAAAGAAAAAAAAAAAAAAAAAAAAAAAATCTTCAACCTAAGAACCAGCATTCATCGAAGAGGCTGTCGATGTAAGCTGAACAAGCTCATTACAGATACGAATGATAGTATGGTTGGGTTGGTACATCTGTTTCTTCATCCGCGTCGTCTTCTACTTCATCTGAAGACCCAAGTTCATCGGAACTTTTGACATCCGCAATTATATCCGCGATAGAACGAATTTCACTTGTCACAACATGATCGTTAATTTTAACAAATAAGTCCCAATCTTTGCATTCGTCTTGATACTGTTCTTATTCTGTGATGTTAACATTTTGTAAAGTGCCGCGCAAAAGCAAATGACAAAAAGAAATTCATAAAAAGGAACTCCTGAGGATGATTTATAGAAATAAAAATGATATAATAATGAAAAGAGGTTCGATAAGCGGCACAAAAAATAAAAAGCATAAAAGTATAGACGAATTTCGCCAACAACTTTTTTATTCAATCAGAAGAGAGAACAACCAATGAAACTTCGGATCTATGCACTGCTCCGTAAGGAGAAGTATGATGGTAAAAAACATAAAAGCAGTAGTTGTTTTTGTATTTTGTTGAAAAACAGGGAGCCAATCAAAATTCAGCGTGCAAAAGCAGTGAAAAAGAGCATATATTAGAGAAAAAATAATAAAGAATACTGCCCAGTTAAACTGATGGCATTGAGCTCACAGGCTACAAATACTAATTGTACATTAAAGCCTTATAGTTTCAAGGGTTAATTCCGTTAAAAAATTAAGAAAGGGAAACAGCTCTCTTTTTTCCTCTTTTTTTATACTTAATCATTGAACCTCCTATACTATCAAAGACATGCTTTATCATATAAAAAATCTATATCCAAAATTCAGAGCAAATTAGATAATTCTTAATAAAAACCCATTTAGCATTTATATAATTTAAAAGGAGTTATCCCCCTCTTTTATACTTAACCATTAAACTTCCAAAACTATTCAGAGATTTGAACGAAATCTGAAAATTCTGCTTGAAAAACCCATTTATATAAATTAAGGGGGGGGGGCATTAGAACCCCTGTTCCCCCTATTTATACTTATACAATGAACACCTAATAACAGTCACTGAATTGCCTCATCTGAATGATCCTAATCTAAATTTTGAACGAAAACTTAATTCTGCATGAAAATCCCATTTATATCAACTAACGGGGGGGGGGGGTTTAGAACCCCTGTTCCCCCTATTTATACTTATTCAATGAACACCTAATAACAGTCACGGAATCGTCTCATCAGAATGATCCTAATCTAAATTTTGAACGAAAACTTAATTCTGCATGAAAATCCCATTTATATCAACTAACGGGGGGGGGGATTAGAACCCCTGTTCCCCCTATTTATACTTATTCAATGAACACCTAATAACAGTCACGGAATCGTCTCATCAGAATGATCCTAATCTAAATTTTGAACGAAAACTTAATTCTGCATGAAAATCCCATTTATATCAACTAACGGGGGGGGGGGGATTAGAGCCCCTGTTCCCCCTATTTATACTTATTCAATGAACACCTAATAACAGTCACGGAATCGTCTCATCAGAATGATCCTAATCTAAATTTTGAACGAAAACTTAATTCTACATGAAAATCCCATTTATATCAACTAACGGGGGGGGGGGGGGGGATTAGAGCCCCTGTTCCCCCTATTTATACTTATTCAATGAACACCTAATAACAGTCACGGAATCGCCTTATCAGAATGATCCTAATCTAAATTTTAAACGAAAACTTAATTCTGCATGAAAATCCCATTTATATCAACTAACGGGGGGGGGGGCATTAGAACCCCTGTTCCCCCTATTTATACTTATTCAATGAACACCTAATAACGGTCACGGAATCGCCTCATCAGAATGATCCTAATCTAAATTTTGAACGAAAACTTAATTCTGCATGAAAATCCCATTTCTATAAATTAAGGGAGGGGGGGGGGGCATTAGAACCCCTGTCCCCCTATTTATACTTATTCAATGAACACCTAATAACAGTCACGGAATCGCCTCATCAGAATGATCCTAATCTAAATTTTGAACGAAAACTTAATTCTGCATGAAAATCCCATTTATATCAACTAACGGGGGGCATGAGCCCCCCGTTCCCCCTCTTATACATATCGAATGAACTCCAAAAACTAATCAGGGAAGCGCCTTGTCAGGATATACCTACATACAAAATTTCAAGTGGATCCGATATTTTTATCATGAGTTATCGCGTTACGCACATACGCACATACATACAGAACGGACGGGCACATAAGCTCTCAGGCTATGATAGCCTGTGAGCTAAAAAGTAAAAAGATAGTATCTGATGAAAAATAAATAAGATTTTACATATTCTGTCTAAAAGACACTTGATAAACGGATTACATAAGCACCATTTCGTATATTAAGCGGGTTTTTTTGGCATCAAGGGACCAATTTTCTTCGTATATTAAGCGGGATCGTATCTTATGCGTACGTATATTAAGCGGGATCGTATCTTATGCGTACGTATATTAAGCGGGTAATTTTACACAGGTTTAATAGGCAGTTTTCAAGGGACCGAAGATAATTCGTATATTATTATTATTTGTTTTTTGGGACCCGGCTTCTCCCCCCCCCCCCCCCCTCCTTGTTTCTGACGTTATGTTTGTCAGACTTTGGCTATGACTTGAATTGTTCCATGCATCATTTCTCTACTAGAGGTAAGGAGTTGATCTCTCCAGGCACTCTGACAATTATCTCGTCCAAGTCCAATTCGTATATTAAGCGGGATCGTATTTTAAAGCGGGCGTATCTTAAACGAGTTTCACTGTATATATAAATAGAAAGTAAGTATATGCCACTTACTTATTTCAAGAATATCCTGTGCTTTGATTAACGTAAACAAGAACCCAAAAAAATGCAGAACAGTAGTTTTTTTTTTTTTTTTTTTTTTTTTTTCACTTTATGAATCATTCGTTTATTTCATCTGGTCTTAATGTCAGACGTATTCTCTCCCTTTCTCTCTCTCTCTCTCTTTTTTTTTTTTTCCCCAAACAAAACGCCGCAGCAACTGCTATATTGGAACACCGCCATAGATATTTTCGACCTTTGATTTCGTAAATTGTCCAAGCAAATTAAATTAATTATTCACAGCTATAAGTCGATAAAAGTGGAATAAGAACTATGTCAACAGTCTTTTAATCAGTACTCATTACTAACAAGGAAGGTCTCCATACGGGCATACTCAGAAAAATCTGAAAAAAATACAGAATGTTCTTCTCATATAGTTATACATGTTTATAAAAAACATTTCGGCGGAATCTCCTTATAACGTCCATAAAAAAATAATAAAAATTTCGTTTATTTGGCGATTTATCTCCGGTTGGCGAAAAAACGGAATTTTGAAAAATACGCTTTGACGCTTCGAATACTTTTTAAAGAAAAAACTTTCTATGTTCAATTTATTTAAATAAGTTTAGTTTAAGTAATTTTAGTTTTGCATTTTTACTTTACTTTAAGTGTAAATTTGTCACATACGTTTATACGTTCTTAAACAAAATGAAATTAATATATTTTATCATTTAAAACACAATTTAAATTGATTAAAATTGTTCCAAATTGAAAAATACACTGTTAAAGATCTGCTGCATTTTGTTGCAACGCACTCCCTTGCTTGTATAGAAAACGGCTACTTGGCCGTGAAATGGAGCTTTCTCATTGGTTGGAATAGAGATATTATATACAAGCGGAGGAGTGCGTTGCAACGAGGTGCAGCAGATTTTTAACAGTGTATGACACGGCCAATTCACGGTGCTATGGAGCATTCTCATTGGTCAGAAGAGAGATATTCTTTAAAAGTAGTGGAGTGACGTTGCAGTAAATGCTGCAGATTTTTAACAGTGAAGTCAATTGAAATCAATTTTCAGATTCGTT
Source organism: Maratus speculifer (assembly GCA_964019185.1). Lineage (NCBI taxonomy): Eukaryota > Metazoa > Arthropoda > Arachnida > Araneae > Salticidae > Maratus > Maratus speculifer. Next base: position 363,185,438 of record OZ025292.1, read on the forward strand.
AAAACCGTCTGCTTTTGGCGAGGAAATGCACTGTACGCCAAATCCCGCGTCGCTTTCAGCTTTTCACGCCAATTATTCCAAACTATTTTATTTTTTTTACATATCTAATAATGTAATTCCGCCGCTAATTTTCACTGATTCTTTATTACCTACATGAGTAGTTTAATTCGTATTTTTTTTCAAAAAATTCTGAGTATGCCCCCAATGGAGACCTTCCTTGTAAGAAACATAAACGAAAATCATGTAATTTTTATTACTTTCTTCTATCTTTACAAGAAGAAAGTATTGGATTCATGAAAATTTTCGACTTTCGGTTTTCGACGGATTTATACGTTTTAGAAGGTCCTGAACACGTTTTGACTATTTTTAGAAAATGTCTGTCTGTGAGTCTGTCTGTATGTGACAAAAAATTTGTGGGCGCTTTATCTCAAGAACTAATGCTCGAAATTAATAAAAATTTTATATTCAGGACTAGACCTTGATATGAATTAGTACCTATTGGTTTTTGGTGAAAATTGGCCTGCAGGTGGCGCTGCTATACTACGTTTTTCATGATTTTCAAGATTTATATATATTTCAAGAACTAAAGCACAGAATTTCACCAAACTTCAGATTCTGTGACCCTTTGATATACATAGACGCTGATTAAGTTTTGGTGTAAATTGGCCAGCAGGTGACGCTGCTATACCACGTTTTTCATGATTTTCATGATAGCTATATCTCAAGAACTAATGCACAGAATTTCACCAAACTTCAGATTCCGCAATACCTTGAGATACATAGCCGCTGATAAGGTTTTGGTGTGAACTGCCCTATAAGTGGCGCTGCTATGCTACATTTTGCACGATTTTTGCGATAGCTATATCTCAAGAACTAATGCAGAGAACTTCATCAAATTTTAGTTTCTTTTACACTAGAATATATAACATAATTAGATGCTGATTACATTTTGGTATTAACTTTGCAACAGGTGGTGCAACTATGCTGCATTTTGCACGATTTTTCCGATAGCTATATCTCAACAACGAACGCACAGAATTTCATCAAACTTCAGATTTTGTTACACAATGACATATAACATAATTACACGATGATTACGTTTTGTTATAAATCCTTCAACTGATGGTGCTGCTGTGCTATATTTTACACAGTTTTTTTTAAACTAGCTATATCTCAAGAACTAATGCACAGAATTTCATCAAACTTCAGATTCTTTTACACCATAACATAATTAGACGCTTTTTTACAGTGGCGTAGGAACTTTGAAAAAACAGGGGGAGCTGGAGCATCAGCGCCGTGCGAAAGCAGGGGGCAAATGGGGCGGTCGCCCCGGGCGTGGAATTTTAAAAGGCCCCAAATTTATACTGACAACGCCATTTTTTGGCCTGTCAGAAGAAAAAGTTGGGGGAAAGCAGCTCCAAATTGAAACTTTCCCTAAGCGCAGTTTTCTCTTCGCACGCCCCTGCGGAGCATATTATTAAAAGCTAGTGGCGAGGATAATTTCATTCATAGTTTCATTCATTTCGGAGAGTTTCTTGTGTTGCACTTTTCACAAACAAGAGTACGACTTTTTAATCCAGTTTAAATAATTTATATTCGATATACTTCATGACACTTAATTTATGGACGATACCGAATAAAATATTAAAATTTCAGACTTCTCCCACTCCCATTTACCGAAAGTTAAAGTTTTATTTCTGTTGTTTGGCTTACAAATTCTTTACAATCTCTTCTAAATCAATTTTAAAGGATTCTTATTTATAAATATGCAATAGCATCAAGTGATTGAGTCTATATTGATACATTGTTGTTCGGCGATGTGCAAGGGCGGATCTGGAGAGTCCTCAAGGGGGGGGGGGGGCGATTTTAGAAATTTGGAAACTCCAGTCTCATACACAGTTCGGAGCTGATTTTTTTAATGCGGGTCATGTTTCGTCTACTTTTTTGCTGTGGATCGGGTTTGGATCCGGTTGGCTTCCATTTTTTGATCTTGGTCGGGTTAATTTCTACTTGGGTCGTGTTTGTGTCCAGTTGGCTTCCATTTATTGATCCTGGTCGTGTTTGGGTCCGGTTGGCTTCCATATTTTTTATCCTGATCGGGTTATTTCTACTTGGGTTGTGTTTGGGTCCAATTGACTTCTATGCTTGGCTGCCGTTCGAGTTAATTTCTGATTTTTTGCTTTTGGGTCGGTTTTGAGTCCGGTCGACTACTGCATATTGTTGTAGGTAGAGTTGAATTTTACTTTATAGCTGTGCTTAGCGCATTTGGGGCAGTTTGGCATACAATTCTGATTGGGGCAATGTCGGATTTGGTTTTTACTTTTGCGAGAAGGGTTCGGGTTGACCCGAATTGACTGGGGTGAATCCTTTGATAAAATTTACGTTATTTTTCGCAATTTTTGGACCAAATGTGCGTTTGTTTTACGATCCTTTGAAGAAATTCGTGTTTTCTCCGCGAGTGTTTCACAAAATTTGATGTCCGGTTAACTTCTATTTTTTGCTGCTGATCGGGTTAATTTTTACTTTTTGTTGTGGGTCGCGTTTGGATCCGGTTAACTTCTATGTTTGCTGCGGGTCAAGTTATTTCTGATTTTATGCTTCGGGTCTGGGTCCAGTTAACAACTACATTTTGCTATCGGCCGGATTGACTTCTACTTTTTAGCTGCGCTTAGCGCATCGGGACAGATTGTCATACATTTCGGATTTGAGTCAGTTACAGATTTGGTTTTTCTTTAGCGAGAATGGTTGACCCAGTTTTGATCGCGATCCTTTGACGAAATTTGCGTTTATCCGCGATCCTTTAACGAAGTTCAAATTTATCCGTGAACGTGATCCTTTGAAGAAATTCACGTTTTCTCCTTAATCCTTTCACAAAATTTGAGGGTTTTTTGAGACGTTTTGATGAAATACGTGTTTCTTTCGCGATCCTCTGACGAAATTCGCGTTTCTTTAAGAAGTTGCCCTTATTTGCGACTGTTTGATGAAATTCGCGTTTTCTATGTTTAATAATTTTTACGATTAACAAGTAAGAAAGTTTTTACCCAACATGGGCTCGTGGGAAAGAATTTAGAGAAATGCACGGGTCGCGATCGAGCCAGTAATGTTTATCATACTATCTAGATCAGAGACGTGCCGAATGTTTAACTGCACGGGCTGCGGTCGGGCTAATAATGTTTGTCATATTATTTAGATCAGAGACGGACTGAATATTTAGCTTTTATTCCGGGCCGAGCCACGACCAGGAAATTTTGTCCAATGCAAAGTTCTAGGAAAAATGAAATCCAGATCAGGCTCGGTCTGGAAGGAAAAGAAGACTGTCCCCACCCGAATCTCCAAAATAAAGCAAGATCAGGACACGACCCGAATCAAAATGAGAGAAAACCGTACCCAGTCCAAGTCTCATGGACTTAAACTGGCGTGATCCGTGCCAGGCCGTGACGGGCTCGAGCTTCGCCCCAACTTATTTCTTCTGAGGATGCATAATGTCAATTTGTATACCCTTTATTAGCCCAAGGGGAGGGACTTCGCCTCCTCCCCCCGCCCCTTACATCCGCCACAGCATACGGGCAGTATCGATCCTAGATTGAGCCTTTAGCCTTTATACCGGACGGAGCCTGGTCTTAAAAATTTTGGGTCGTGTCCACGCCAGACCCAACCTGGAAAAAACAGTGTGGCTCGATCCAGCTCTGCAGAAAAAAATAAGACCCGACCCGGTTCTGAAAGTGTGAAGACCTGACCCAGTCGCAGTATAATAAATTAAAGTTGGCGCGACCCGGATCGGGTCGCGCCGGTCTCGAATTTAGGACCAACAACTTTTCCGTGCGGGCATCTAATGTCGTTCTGCAGATCCTTTATTGGGCTCAAGGGGGGGGGGCGATCGCTCCATCGCCCCCCCCCCTTAGATCCGCCATTGGCGGTGTGTCTGTTTGAAGAAGGGCATTGAAAGCTCTAAGCTGTCACTAATGATATCGGAATAACAAAATAAATTCTGCCAAAAGTTAAACTTAAGAAAATAATTTGTTTACTAATTTCTGTGATGACATCATTTTAATTATGATCGACAACGTATTTCCGTCAGTTCCGTTCGGGACTAGTGTTGATAGAAGTGTCAACTTTGCAGAAACATTTGTCAAATGAAAGTCATCAGCATGTATTCTAAGCTTTTGTTTGAGATCTTCTGGCTTGGTGTAAGCTATATTCGTGAATATGGATTTGATCTGTATGTGAGAATCAAAAGTTTTTTGATTAAATCGTTTTTTTATGCATTAGTAAGGTCAAGTGCTTCGCTACAAACTCAGTTTTTCTTATTGTGCTGGAGCGGAAGGATAGCTTGTCTGTTCTTATCTAATTAAAACTATCTTTTGTTTGGAGACACTCGTCCTTTCCCTGTGAATTTTCTAGAAAAAGTAAATTTTATTTTTCAATTTTTCTTGAGGGAGCTGAGCCCGTCTGAAAAATCCCAGGGGGAGCCAGAGCTCCCCCAGCTCCCCCAGCTCCCCCGGTTCCTACGCCTATGCTTTTTTACGTTTTGGCATAAATTGTCTAAGATATGGTGTTGCTGCGCTACGTTTTGCAAATTTTTTGTTTTAACTATATCTCAAGAACTAATGGACGAAATTCCATCAAATTTCAGATTCTGTTAGGTCTTGACATCAATAGATGCTTATTAGGTTTTAACATAAATTACCCAACATGAGGCACTACTAAGCTCATTTTCTCAGAATATTAATTAAATTTTGCGTTTTAAGCTTTTCGGATACCAGAATCTCATTAGGCTAGGTCAAATGTTCGAGGAAATTCGATAATGGGTAACTTTGGGGTCACCACGTTTTTTTTTTTTTTTTTTTTAAATATTAAAATGTACTTATGAGATAAAAGAAAGTTTCGGGATTGACACATCCAACTAGTTTTGTCTGGAAACATGACAACCATCAAAACATTTCAAAATAACGCATTATTTCGTTTTCAATTGGTGGTTGATTTCACTTGAACTGGTGTAAGGCTTCTGCAATTTGTTTAAAGTTGTAAAACTACACCATCTACTTATATACAGGGTGTCCGAAAAGTCAGGAAACGGTCGAATAACTCGAAAAATACATATGAGATTGAAAAACGTAAATATACGTGTTAAATATTTTTAAATAAGCTACTCAGTGATACCAAATTTGACCTTCGTAACCGACCCCCTGGGGTTTAGAGGGGGTCCAACTTCGAAATCTTAAATTATAACCCCCATTTTTTATTGCAGATTCGGATTCTACGGACAAAAATACGTAACTTTTGTATTTGATGTTTATTTCGAATCCTCGTTTATCACGGTGTAATTGAGCATATTAAATCGATACATATTTCGGCTTTTCCAACGAGATTTTCCCTAATCGAAACTAATTGGTTAGAATTTATGACATCAAATTCCTCGTCTTTTGCAATAATAGCGTTTCCTGAAAATCACCCGTGCCGATTATTTCGGTAGTGCTACACAGTTAAAAATTTGATCCATTTGCTGTAGCGTCACTCCACAGCTTTTATAGAATATCTCTTTCATGACCAATGAGAATGTTCCATAACACAGTAAAGTACACTGTAAAAAAATTGACCCTTTTGCTGCATCGTCACTCCACCGCTTGTATAGAAAATGATTACTTTACTGTGTTATGGAGCATTCTCATTGGTCACAAAAGAGATATTCTATAATAGCTGTGGAGTGACGCTGAAGCAAATGGGTCAAATTTTTAACAGTGTAGCACTATTGAAATAATCGCCACGGGTAATTTTCAGGAAACGCTATTCCTACAAAAGACGAGGAATTTGACGTCAAAAATTCCGCCCAATCAGTTTCGATTAGGGAAAATCCCGTTGGAAAAGCGGGAATATGTATCGATTTAATATGCTCGATTATACCGTGATAAACGAAGATTTGAAATAAACATCAAATACAAAAGTTACGTATTTTTGTCCGTAGAATCCGAATCTGCAATAAAAAATGGGGGTTATAATTTAAGATTTCAAAGTTGGACCCCCTCTGACCCCCAGGGGGTCGGTTTCGAAGGTCAAATTTGATATCACAGAGTAGCTTATTTAAAAATATTTAACACGTATATTTACGTTTTTCAATCTCATATGTATTTCTCGAGTTATTCGGCCGTTTCCAGACTTTTCGGACACCCTGTATATAAAATACAAATGGAAATTTTCAGTTTTCCGCTTATTCCTCAAGTTCTACTGGAGGGATTTGAATGAAACTTGAATTGTTAGATAGATATTATTTCAAGGAAGGTTTTCGTACATAGTACATTGTCGTATGTAGATTAGTTATAAAATTATGACAGAAAGTTATTTTATTTTGGATGACAGGGTTACCATTTGGCAAATGTTTTTCGTTTGGCGCTTCATATTAAACTACCTTTGTTGAAGTTCTGTTGAGTTCAATTGAAAACTAACCACAGATAATTCCTAAATATACCTAATTCAGTCTGAGATATTTTTGCCGCTGCAATAAATCTAGTTCTTAAAATAGTAATGATCATTTATCGTTTGACTAACTTTGAATAAAAACAGATAATTTAACATGTTTGCAATTATTTATCTGAAAATATTTTCTGCGGTCACTGTAACACTTGGCGAAAAAGCGTTTTAAATTGAAAAAATATGTTGATAATAAACATAACAGAATTAACAATTTTGTCTGAGTGAATGACATTTGTTTAAAAGTGTTTGTTTATTCTTTATGGTTTTCGGAAGTAATGGAAGAGGTAGTATTAAATGATTTTCATTAGGGAAAGATTCTGTGTTGATATTGCAAGGGTGATTGAAAATACGGGAGGGTTTACTCGTTTTTGAATATTTAAAAGGATTATTACTACATACTCATGGAATTTTTTTAGGGAGGAGAGGGGAGGATTTTGGCACTTTAAATTTTGTTTTTCGGCTATATATATATATATATATATATATATATATATATATATATATATATATATATCATTTTATTTATTTATTGCATTTGCGTTGAAATATTTTATTTCCGTGATTTTATCTCGCGGAAGAAAAAGAAAGAAAGAAAGGGAGCAAAAAGGAAAGAAAAAGAAAGAAAAGCCTCTATATTTTGTGAAAAAATTTAATTTAAGTGTAGTTGTAATTAATTTGAAAAGCATATTTGTATAAACGAAATTTGTTTGGATGAATTGCATTCGATTAATGCGACTAATTGCATTCTTAGTGTTAATCCTTAATTCCTCCTAAGAACTAAAGTTAATCCTTAATATGATTTGATTCGCTTTACATTTTGGTAAGAATCGCCCAACAGATGGAGTTGTTACGTTGCATTTTACTCGATTTTTGCAATTGCTCAATCTCAGATGTCTTTTATCAAACTTCAAATTCAGTTAGTTCTTCACATAAATTGACATTTTCTACATTTTGATGTAAATCGCTTAGCAGACGGTGCTGCTATGCTGCATTTCTTGCGATTTCCACAATAACGCTATCTCAAAAATTATAATCCACGAATTTTTATCAAACTTCAGATTCTGTTGGTCCTTAATATGACTTGGTGTTGTTTACATTTTGGTGTAAATCGCCCAAGAGGTGGCGTTGCTATTCTACATTTTTCACGATCTTCGCAATACTCTATCTGAAGAACTAATGCACGAGTTTATGTCAAATTTCTGATTCAGTTAGCTATTAACATAAGTTGTTACAGATTAGGTTTCAGTGTATATTACCAGCAAGTGGTGCTGTTATATATCATTTTGCATGATTTACATGAATTTAGTGATAGTCATGTCTCAAGAACTAATTCACGGAATTTCATATCATTAAAATTTCTATGATGGGCATAGATTACCATTTAATTTTAGCAATGTAATAGGAAATTTTGAAAAATTAACATGTATGAAATAAAAAAAAGTTTTAAGATTGCCACATTCGATAAGTTTATTAATATTTTCTTTATTATTTATAAATATGAACAGAATATAGAAAATATATAAATTCTCCATGTAATGGAGAAGCTGAACTCTAGCTGGAAAATGCTGTTATATAAAATAACTTTTCGATACGGAATATATTCTCAAAAAACTTTCTTCAATTCATGGAAGCTGTACTATGGCCGGCATCTTTCCGTAAATTTACAAATATCCTTATATATATCCTTATATATATATATTTGAGTAACAGGAGGTAAAATATCCGTCAATTGAAATAAGTTGGGAAAAAGGTAAAAGAGGTTAATGTTGGATTTGAACCATCGTTGCGAGATGAGCACGCTAGCACTGAGCTGTAATTGTACAGCAGCGAAACGCTTTGAAGTAAATATGTTTGTTTCGGATGGGTTAGAGGTCTGCACGGGCCCGGGCCTGGCCCGTGGCCCTTACCCGGCCCGGCCCGCGGGCCGGGCCGGGCCGGCGATATCGTTTCGAATTCTCTAACGGGCCGGGCCGGGCCGGCAGATTTAGAATAGTTTTTTCAACGGGCCGGGCCGGGCCGACAAACAACATAAACGGGCCGGGCCGGGCCGGGCCGGCAAAAAAATTGAACGGGCCAGACGGGCCGGGCCGGGCCGAAAAAAAATTTTCGGGCCTGCCGGCCCGTTCTGAAGATTTAAGCAGGAACGATAAAATATGAGCTATTTTCAACGAAAATGGTTTTAACGGGAATAGGTATAAATGTGGCCATACTAGTTTGACAACATCAATATAAAAATGTACAGTGTATCGGCATCGGAGAATTACATTATGTGTAACCCGTTTTAATATTTTTTTAGCTGACTCATGCCGGTCCGAGATCACGCTTGCATTATTTTTTTACATATAGACTGGCCGGACCGGTACTAGACTTAATTATTGGCAGAAAAGATGATTTTTAAAATTAACAGCGATAAAGAACTTATGTTAGCTTAGTCTTTGGATATATACTTCTTGATGAGTTTTAAATTAATTTCTCAATAGTGCGAAAGTTTGACACATTTTCTGATTAATTTTAAATTGTAAGAGTATAAAAGTGATAAACCTAACTATTAAAGGGATTTGGAATCGAATAGCGTTTTTCATTTTTGGTAAATAAAATACTTGTATAACTTTGTTGAGTTATAATAGTTTCTCAAATGATTGCAGGTTTTTCTTACTTCCCTTGCTATTGCTTCCGGAAATTCTATTCAAAACGCTAATTATGACAGTATTTTATTTGTTTGCAGTATTCTTAAATTGCTTGTATCAAAAAATGGATAACGCCATTCGATTATATAGTTTCTGAATAAAGATATCTGCTAATCTTATGCGTTTTTGAGAAAAAAAAAAATGAATTTAGAAATGTATCAGAAAGGAGCTTCTCTGAATTTAAGAATGAATTTGGATTTGAAATCTATAATAAAATGATATAGAAATATATTTATAAATCTTCTTTTATTAAACAGCTTCAAAATTAACGATGTTTTTAGCTTTCTTTCTTTTTTCTTTTATTCTAAGCCATATTAATTTTTTAATGAATCTTTATTCGAATGTTGAAAGCCTAAGAATCTAAGTAATCATTAAGGTTGTTAATGTGTATTTGCTGTAAAATATACTGTAAAATCATTCCATAGATATGTATGCAGTATTCTTTAAAAGAATCTTAGTTATATGATAAAAATGTGAATTTTTTAGAAATCGTAAAAATTGTAACGGGCCAAAACGGGCCGGGCCGGGCCTGTTTTCGCTGATTTTTGTACGGGCCGGGCCGGGCCTAAAACATAAAAACTATAACGGGCCGGGCCGGGCCCGGGCCGAACTTTTGAGTTTTGCAACGGGCCGGGCCGGGCCGAAATCACTTTCCTACGGGCCGGGCCGGGCCGGGCCTGGAAATTCCGGCCCGTGCAGACCTCTAGGATGGGTATGGCTTCATCAAAAAGCTTTTAATTTTGAAGTTAATTTTAGGAAGTTTTCATCTTTAGTGAAAGTGTGGCTGGGATTTTTAACTATTAGTGTTAATATATGATAAAAGTATAAACTGTAAACATTTTTTACGCATATTGCAAGTGGTAAAATATGAATATTATATTTTTATTGGAAAAGATTTTATTTTTGAATAATATCGATTTTTCCATTTAATTTTTTTAATTAAACTATCTTTTAAATGTGTTCATTTAAAGAATATTTTAAATTCGAATATTTATTTATCAACAATTTTATAAATTCAACTTTATGTAACTTTATTCAACTTATTGAACTTTAAAAAATAAATTTGAGTACTTTTGAATGAATAGGCAAAGTAAATGTTATTTATTTTTAAATTCGAAAACTTTTTATTATTATTATTACTAAAGTAGAAATCTTAAATTAAGGGATTTTTGGTCTTTCATTTTTAAAAGAAATTCGAATTTCTTATTAATATACTCAGTACGCATGCGTGCTGGGAATAAACAGAATTTCTCCCTCTTTTTTAGACGTTCGGGGAGAATTTAAAGATAAATCGTGTTTCTAGGAGTCGGAAATTATTTGATAAAAAAAATGAGGAACAATTTAGTGTATTTTGACCAGTTTTTTGACAGAGAAATCAGCAGTGATAAAAATGGTGAATAGTAATCAAATCCTAAACTTTTGTAATAAAATTTTCTTTTGTTAAAATTTAAAGGAGAAATATCAGCAAATTAAAGAATTCCTTTATGCATGCTAATTAGTGCAGCGGTCTCCAGTAAGGAAGCAGTAAAACATAGACAAGGAGGTGGGGGTGCTGTACGGTGGCAAGGGGATTCGAAAGGTGTTCACCCCTGGGCCAAAACAACTAAAAGCTTAGAAAAATGGACTACCTAAATTCCACCCGATATTTCTGCAAGGGAAATCTATCGGATCGTTCCGGCCTCTTTAGTATAAACCTGCAATTATAGAATGGCAGACTAGATATTTGGTACACCTCGGCACCTCCCCTTTTCCATCGAATGTTGCTTACCTGCTCAGTTCCATCGGCTAGGTCAAAGGCTAATCCGTGTCAACCCCAGGCTATGACCTTCCATGGTGCAGTACTTTGAGATGAATGATCCAACTGATGCATTTAAATACTCTCCGAGAATTGTGCTTTATAAATAAATTCTCCATCAACGGTCAGTTTATGAACATTATTTAAATAGGGGAAAGGGAGGAAAGAAATTTCAGTGTTGTTTATAAGGCATACCAGGATCTATATAATCACTAGTCTGTACTTATTTATAATTTGCTTCTAGGATTTCTATCAAAATCTGTATTTTGGGATTGTGGTCGCTGTTACTTTCATTTGTTGTTACAAAAAATTACATCACATTCCGATTATGGAAAATGATTCAATTGAAATTAATAATGCTCCAGTTTTAGTTGCATCGCTTTTTATTCGTGTAGATGTATAATATTTGTAGATGTGTGGGGTCAAACCTTGGCTTTTTATATTTTTGAAATAGGAAAATTCAAAATATTAAGATCTATGGACTCGGAATGCCTGAGTGAAATTTCCCGATTGATATAAAATTAAAATTTATTTATTTATTTATTTTAGGGGGCGGGGGATGGGAAGATGAGAGGCGAAATGCCTTATTGAAAATAGATTTATTGTTATTAATGTTGTTATTTTTAATGTTATTATTATTATTATTAAAGTACACATTTGGGCTAGTGAATTTATCATTTGTTCAAGGATATTGTTTCTTAGCACTTTTCGTTAATTTTAGCGCATTTTTTTAACACATGAAGTTTTTGTATCTGACGTTGTCCCCCCCCCCCCCTGTCGATGATATTTGCAACTAAAAAAAAAAAGAAAATAATGCTAAAAAAAAAAGAAAGAAAGAAAGAAAGAAAAATCTCAGTTTACCTCTCCTGCAATAACAATCTCAGTATCTCTCCTAGCTTACATGCAATTGACTTTTTTTTTATTTTTTTTTAAATCTATTTTATGGCATTTTCTTAATACATTTTTCAAGAAATGAAAGTAATAGTGACATGAGAAATCGTTCATAGTTCTACTTTCACTAAACACTGCTCAATAAATCTATCAAGTTGACACAAAAGTTGGCAGCATTTAAAGTCAATTTTTTATCTGGAATAGTGAACATAAAAAAAACAAAAAAAAAAAAACATTTATAGATTTTTTTCTACAGGATAGCAATCGCGATAACATTTTTTTTTCACGTGATTAGTACTTTATCAGAAATAGCATTTTTCAAAGGATCAAAAATAAAAAGAACAACTCGGTTACTTAAAATAAACGGTCAAGTGTGAGCATTACTGAGACTTAGAGGATTCCGTTAACAAAAATATGAATTATTAACTGTATTATTTAAAAAAAAAATGATGCGAAAAGAATAATAAGACTTTGTAAAAGTCTATATACAACGTAGATTTGGGCGTAGCTGTATATATATCAGAAAAAAATGAATGGGTATTATACCATAAAAGTTAAAAAATATATGAAGCTTAAAAAATATCAAATATTGCTATTTCGTTTAACTTTTTAAAATCTTTCCCTAATCTGATTATAATTAACTCTGACGATAAACGTAGTGCACATTTAAATTTCATTTGGCATTTCATAAAACTAAAATCATCGTCATAACAATATTTTCCTTTTGTAGTATAACCAAAACAAAATCCTTGTTCAAAGTTTAAACTTGGCATTGTGCTAAGTGCGCTTTGAAAGCAAATCGCAAAGTTTTAAGGCCGGCGTCTTCTGCGCAGAATTTTATCACAGATAATTTTTTAATTAACTTTTAAAGACACGGGAGACGAGAGATGCATCCTATGCAAACTTGCCGCGAATTCTATTGCAATGTACAAATATTGTAAATTCAAGTTTAAACTTGGCGTTGTACAAAGCGCGCTTTCAAATAACGTCGCAAAATTGCAACACCACCTTTGGTTCGTGTCTATTTTTTCAGATAGGTTTTTAATTAACTTTTAAAGACATGAGAGTACTGAGAGATTCGTTCAATGCAAATTAGTCGCGAATCCCATAGTTTTTATGTAATTAATTCTAATTAAATTATTTCATTTCTAATAATTTGACGTTTATTGCATTTATGCTGTTATACTTGGCATTTCACAACATAAATATATCATTAGAGTTGTTATCTAGGCTCTAAAAGCCGATGGTAAATAGAGTATGTTGCCCCTGTCATATGTATGTACAAATCACAATTGTCTTTAAGGGTTAATATTTCGTCTAATTGCCAACTTTTTTTTCGAAAATCATTATCAACAATGCTTTTAAATTTCTTCTACGATAAGCACCTCCAGCGCCCCCTACACTTTTGCTAACTGTTTGAAAATTAAAATTTGTATGTAACTAACGAAAAAAAAAAAAAATAAATAAATAAAATAAAATAAAAAAAGCTTTTCGCAAAAACTATACTAAGAATAATCACTATAGTTTTCCCGGAAGGTTTAAATTAACGTCTATTACCTTTAATTAGGTGAGTTCGTAATTATGTAATACGTAGCACCTATAGTGGTCGTTCAGTCCGTCCGTCTGTCTGTCCGCATATAACAACGCAAAAACTACCCAACCGAATCGTTTGAAATTTAAAATACATAATTATTACATAATTTTGTCGAGTCATTTCAAATTTTATGAAACTCGGATGCATAGATCAATTACAGGGGCAATCAAAAGTATTCCATTACATTACGGTCAATGGGGAAAAAAGTTTCAAATGCATTTTAATCGTTTGAAATTTAAAATACGCAATTATTACATAATTCTGTCGAGTTATTTCAAATTTCATGAAAATCGGATGCATAGATCAATTACAGGGACAATCAAAAGTATTCCATTACATTACGGTCAATCGGAAAAAAATGTTTCAAATGCATTTTAATCGTGTTACACTCATGCGAACTTAATAAAATTTATATGCAACTATAAAGTACATAATATAATATACATCTTACATAATTTGTGGTGCAAAGAACACTTGTTATTGATTTACAAGGCTACACAAAAGTATTCCATTACATAATGGTATAGGGAGAACATTGTTTGATGAGCGTTTTAATTGTAATTCACTATTTACAATTTTATGAGATTGATATATGAAAGTAATATTTTTAAAACTTCGTTATCGTAAGAACGCACCTAATTTGCTACGTATCACGTGCAATTTCCAACTTGTTTTTTCATTATTTTAGTTTCAGTAGATTCGGAAATAAATGCGGGGGGGGGGAGGGGGTGCATATTTTGCACTACATTTTCGATGATGTATCTGAAAATATAACATACCTAAAGTTAAAAGAAATGTATTTTTGAGTTCAAACCTAAGACAATTTTCACATGATACCCTACACGGTAAAAAAAGAAAATACTTACCCCCCCCCCCCTCCAAGTAACTTAATTAACCCCTATACAAATTTTCTAAATATATTTGTGAATGTTTAATAATATGTAAATATGTGTGAGTCAATAGTCTTTATTACTTCACCGAAATTGAACTTGCATGTTCCATAGTTTACGAGTAAAATGGCTGTAACAGAAACACAGACACTGGAGTGAACTTATAATGGTTCCGCTTTTACTTTTTAAGTACGAAACCCTGAAAATTAAGAGTGTCATATAAAAAAACACGCTTTTATCAATTAAAAGTTTACTGTTAATTAATTTACGATTATTTGCTGAGAGTCCAGTTCACATATCCTGAAAATGTAGTTTTTAAAAAATTCCGTTACATTCTTTTAGGTTTTCTTAAAAGTAAAACAGAGCAAAAATTAAATAAATTCAGTTGTTTGTGTTTTTAACCAAGCATAAAAATAATAGTGAATTTTTCGTAATCGAGTTTGGTGCTCACGGCCAAATTAATATATTGTAATAATTTTTTGAGGAAAAACATGAATTACATAGCCAAGAAATTAGGTGTGATTTCCAAGATGAAAATTTCATGCAAATTCTCAAACACAAAAATAAACACATTTCTGAACACTTTTTGTCCCCAAATTCACAACACAAAAAAAGGGTTGCTCTCTAAAAATGTGTTCTGAATGTATTGCAAAGGTATTGTATCTAAAAATATGTTCTAAAAATAGTGTTGTTAATTGTATTGAAATAGTGTTTTAAATAGTGTTGATGAAAATAGTTCCTTCAAATAGTGTTGTGCTACACAACACATTGTAAACATTACAGAATTTATAATACTACAAAACAACACATACATGTGAAACACTTTCAAGAATTTTCTACATGGTACCTTTAAAATTACACAATTTTAAAAATAAATGTTTCGAAAACACATTTTCTTCTCTGGTAATTTTTTACAATTTTTACACAATCTTTATATTTCATGCAACACATTCACAACACAATTGAAAACGATTTTAGTGAAAAGTGTTGATTTTTATGTTCAGTTAGTGTTGCAAAAGTGTTTCACCCATTTTCAGCGAATGTGAAAATAAGGCCAATTAATTTATGCCGTATATTTCCGTACATAAACCAAGAATTTTTGGACTTTTTTTTTTTTTTTTTTTTTTTTTTTTTTTTTGCGTCTAATGTAGGGAGGTCGGTTTATACATGAGTATAAGAAAATTTCAAAAATTGATGTTCAAGAATAAAATAGAAATGAAGGTAAATGTAAAAAACTTTTAAAATTACTTAAGAATGTCTATATATAAACATTCTAAATCTCCATTCTTTAACGATGCAAAATGTTACCGCTATCATCATTCATTTTTCAAATCCTTACAGGAATGTTCAAGCAACTCATTAAAATAGTTTTCTTTCATTGGTACATCAGTATGGATATCGACAGTTGTCTAATTCATTATCAGCACAATCGCCGCTTCTTTCAAAAGTGGCAGCATCTCCAGAGCCATAAATCGCATTATTGAGGCAACATTATTTGAAAGGTCCGATAATCATTTCTTCTGGTAATTCAAGCCAGAGGTAAGATATTTGCTTCTGATGACCGAGCAAGTCATAATAGAATGAGCGGAACGCAATTAAACAGATCTGGACAAAGTAGAAAAGATCAATAATTTCAAAAAAAGCTATTTTTTATTATTATTATTATTATTTATTTAAGTACAAACATGTGCTAAGTTTTCGTCCACTGAATTTTTCATTACTATTTTTTAACATTGACTTATATACGATTTCCAATTTTGGATGATTTTTCACAGAAATATGGTATATACTCGGCTTATATATGGAAATATACGGTGTATATACCGGGTGTCCCAAAAATGACTGATGGATTTTAAAATTCAATAACTTGCAAACGGTGACAGCTATTTAAAAAATTTTTGCAGGAGGGTTATGTATAATGTCAGGAGTTTTTTTTACCGTAATTTATTCTTTTAGTTCGCATCTCAAACGATAGGTGGCGCTGACGGCGATTGAAGGCCAGGTGATCAGTGCTGAGTGAAGCGTCCAGCTGGCCTTCAATCGCCATCAGCGCCACCTATTGTTTGAGATGCGAACTAAAATAAAAAAATACGGTAAAAAAACTCCTGACATTATACATAACCCTCCTACAAAATTTTTTTAAATAGCTGTCACCGTTTTATTTGCAAGTTATAGAATTTTAAAATCCATCAGTCATTTTTGGGACACCCGGTATATACATATATACTTATATATATATATATATATATATATATATATATATATATATATATATATATTAAGGGGGGAGCGGGGCAATCAAGCAATCTGAATAAAAATAGACTAGCGGGCTTTCAATACTGAGTCACTGTAAGAATATTTAAACACGCTTAGAATTTTCTTTTTCACCTGAAAAACAAGCATCTGGAGAGGAATCTGATGCGAATAACTATAATAATAATTTATTCGAATTTCTTTCAGAAGCATGAAAGATATTTTTTTCTGTCGGCAGCGGTAAAAGCTAGGTTCTAATGACCACCCCGTAGTTGGATCTCTAAAATACGATCTTGACTCTTCGGGGGTCTCTCGATCGTAACTCGCTAAACTGCCGAATCTTTGTGTCGGCACGTCAAGAAATTATGTACGAGCTGTTGCTGAATTGTTCTCGAAATACCTTTAGGTAGCACCTCAAAGTGTTTTTTCTTATTTTGTGTTTTTATTTTTATTTTTCCATGCGCAACAGTCTTTATTACATTACCGTAACTGGAGAAATTTTTATTGGAATTTTATTTGGGTAGTAGTGCATTTGGAGAAGTATTTTTCACAGTAACAGATGGTGCCAGGTAGACATTAATCGGTAGGTGTAGCCAGGAATTACACGGCAATAACATCGGTGTGATTACACTTTGTTTTAAAAGAGCCACGCCCGCTTGTAACTTTTTACTGCCTTTGTTCACGACTTCTAAAATGTTATAAATGGAAAATTGCATAGTTAAATAAGTGACACTGTTCAGGCAAGGACAGTTTATCTGCAATACGCTGGACATGCAGTAAATATTGATTAGTCCAAGAGTCCTGAATATTTTGCTTAAAGTTGTCCTGAAAACCGACCCGACAAACGCCAACATGCAACATACTTTACCCGAACTTCAAGTGAAAAAAAAAAAATAATAATCCATATGATGACACAACTATGGAAAGCAGTCAACAATTACATATCTAATATTAACTTTATCTTTTTTGTATAAAAATACACAAATATATTCTCCTTAATATTCAAATATACAGCTTTTTTTCTTTTTAATTGGTTCAACTTAAATCCTATATCCTCTAGAAAGTGAAAGACAAACTTGACACCGAATCGATTCTGAAATATTTAAAGTCAACCTGATCTCCAACGAAAAAATTAGCGTCAGCCCTACCCAACTCAAATGCCTGATCTGATGCTGAATAAAGAAATTTATTGTGAAAAAAATTAGTACAGCTGTTCCAAGATAAATTCTTCAATATTTCGTCGAATCTTCATAAGCGTCGAATATAGCCATATAGCCTGTATTCTTTTTGGCATGTTCTGAAAACATTTTTTTTTTCTTTAAAAAAAAAAAAAAAAAAAAAAAAAAAAAAAAAAAAAAAAAACGTTTGTTTTCTGTTTTTCATCATGGCATCAAACCTTAATCAAGTGTTTTATCAAATGTCTTCAGCTTATCCTGTTTTCTTTTTATTATTATCGATTTAGAAACACTCAGACCAAGGGCGGATCCAGCCCTCCTTTTAGAATGGGGGTGGGGTCATGACTCCACTTTTTAGGGGGGTCACATTTCTTAAAAAGCAATTTTTATATTGAAGATTGTCCCCACAGCCAAAATAGCTACTTTTCTGGAGTTATTTTCATTCGTAACAAAAAACTTGCATAAATATTCGTAAAAATAAAAATGTATATATTTTATTCAGATGCCAAGAAATTGAAGATTTTTTCTATTTTCATATAAAATCAAACAATCATTCAAGAAATTGAGCGTTTTATGCAAATTTTTAGGACTTGATATTTACAAAAAGACGTTTTAAGGGAGCAATTGGCTGCTTCAGCCTGAAATTCAATTTAAAACTCCGCAGTTTACGGAGATTTCGCGAAAGATGCTTTGCCTTTATTGAAAAATGGAAAACGTTCACCAATCGCATTTGCTCTAGAATAAAAGCATCTTGCATCTAAAATTAAAAAAAATTCTTCATTGATGAGCCAGAAATTACCATCTACTGTGGGTTTCAGTACTACTTTAAAATAGTCTGAAAGATTCTTATTTTTAAGAGTGTATTCCATTCCAAACTGCATATTTTCTGATTTATTTTTAAATTCATTTTTGCTCTCAAACGCATCAAACTGGTAAAGTCTCTTATATTTAAAAAGTACACAAAAGTGCCGTGCTTGTTGTTTGCTTGATATATCCAGAAAATATTGAAAAAAAAAAAAAAAAAAAATGCAGTCAAGAGGACTAGTGACCGAATTTTCCGAAGCGCAGATCTGGGAACGAAAAAAAATGGTCATACTGAAAAAGTAATTGTTTATAAATCAAATTCTATTAAATTGAGTAAAAAATGAAATCACACGGCATCTTATACATCTCTTCAAAAATCTCCTCAGCAAGTTTCATGTTTCTACTTTTAAAAATGAGTCTGAAAATGTATCGAAAAATTTCGAGTTGTTGAGGATGGAAAAATATTTTTTCGAATACACCCTTAAGCACGGGATAAATTTTAAGAAAGTTAATATATATTTAATTTTTAAAATTTCCTTAAAATTTTTTCTTTGTTCAGGGGGGTGGGGCGGGCATGACCCTCGTGACCTCCCCCTGGGATCCGCCTCAGGCTCAGACATTCCCGTTGAGGTTTAAATTCGGCTATATGTAAAACGTAGTTTCTCCTTAGTTAAGAATTCCATGATTGTCTTAGCCTTATGACAAAGTACTGAGAGAGGCATCAAAATACATTTACAGGTATTGGGAAATCCTTCCTTTAGTACAGGAATTGAAATTCCTTGCAATTCTTTTCAATTTCCTTCCAATACTTTTTATACTGGACCTGACATGCCATCCACTAAGTAGGCCTGTATCCCTACAATTGAAGATAATAGCCATGTCTTCATTGTACTGCTGAAGACAGCCTACCAAAGATCTTTGCAGCCTACGCCATTAGGTGGTGCTCGGCAGTCTCTGCAGTAATTTTAATTCTGGTTGATATTTTCTATCTTCTCTGCGCCGAAAAAATGAAGACTTTCCTATCATTATTTCGGTGTGCGACTCGTTGGCGAAACAAACCTGAAAAATTTCAAATTTTCTTTACAGAAGCATTTTGAAGAATTGAATATTACGCATAAGACAAAACTGAAAAAATACTCTTCTGAAAAACTTTCCTGCCTTCAGTATCGATGTTGTTTGGTCCAAGATAAACGCCTCAACTTCTTAGTTGGTGTCAGTTTGGGCTTCTTTACTGGTCTGAAGCATTTAAGCGCCAATTTTGCAACAAGGCAACTTTTTTTTGTCAGAAATAGGAATTTCAGCTTCATTTAAGATTCCTGTCAATACTTTTGTGCAGTTTCATATGTTTTCAAGACAAATGGCTCGGATTTCTTGTTCATTTCTAGTCGTAGCGATACGTTGCTACCTACATTTTCAATTCCTTTGCCACCTTGGACAGCTTTTTTTTTTTCTTATTAAGTTTAGATTTTACTCTGCATACATACATATAGCGGATATATGTGTAAGAATATCAATCTGTCTTTGTGCATGATGTGAATGCTTCGATCTCTGCAATGATCACTGAAATTTTCTCGGAAGAAAAATCTCTCTTCCATTTTTTAACAAATTGTTGTGTTAGTCTTACACTAGAATAAATAGACAATTAGAATAATTAAACTCCACAAATCACTAACTAATTAAATATCGAACGGAATTTACCATAAACAATTGAAACCTTTAAATCGTTGTCATATCTCCACATTTCCTGCTGCAGGTGTGCCTTTTGTCCTCAAGGATCGGAATGTGGTCGCAATTATTGAACTTTATGTGGACAGTGAGGGGATGAGCAAGTTGTCTCCAGCTGAGTGGTGTACGAGGATTTAGTGCCATGCCTGAACAATACTGCCTCCCGCGCTTTATGTGGAGGTCACCTTACACAGGTGTTTTGCTTGCATTTCTATTGCTAAGTACAGATTTCCTTGGGCTGAGAAATCAGTCAAGGGGAGGCACTCTGTGATATCGAATGGGAGAAGGACGCCTTGACCCCTGGATCCAGATTGGAAGAAGTCTGAGAAAGAGGTCTTTCCTCCCCCCCCCTTGTAAATGTTGACCAGGGAAAGACGTTTGTTTTTTTGGCTGCTGGTCGGACAGTGGAGAGATAGATCTCTCGAGATTACGTTGGAGGGAGCTCTGCTCTCTCAGACCACTGCTATACCCAATATCGGGGTTTGAAGTCCGGGTGTCCGGCGAACCAACCGCTCTGAAAAGTCAGAGCATTTGTAACTGTCATTTCTCATTAAATTTTTATAGTTGTTGAGTTTATAAAATTTAGTCTTGAATATTTAATTAAATTTCTACAATTTATTGCAAGCCCATCTGCCACTACGCCACATCGTCATGTTTTTCCATAACGTCCTTAATGCATTTTTTGAACTGGAGACATTTACCCAGTAAATAATACTTGTCAAATTTCAACTGCCAGTTACCTCAGTATTAAAACATTAAAGTAAGATTGTTTGCATTTAAATCTGAAAACGCATATGTAAAGAAAAAAAAATACGAATTTACGCCAATTTTCAAGTTTAGAAAAAAAAAGTAGTAGGTAAATTGCATTGGTCATAAAATCATTTGGTCACCCACTGCATATAAAACGCGATTTATTTTTACACTTCTTTTAAAACTATAATATATATTATTTTACATTGCTCGGGTATGGATCATTGACATCTTGCACATGCTTGCCCACTATCTTTAATATCTCATGATTCCTCGTTAGTCTTTTAATATCAATGTCATTTCCAATAGCTATGTATTTAAGGGTGTATTTCGATTCAAACTGCTTTTTTCCGATTTATTTTTAAATTCATTCTTGCTCTCAAATACATCAAACTTTCAAAATCTCTTAATTGGAAAGTACACAAGGTGCCGTGATTGTGGATTCTTTGATAAATGCAGAAAATATTGCAAAAAAAGCAATCAAAAGCGGCATTTCGAACCGATTTTTCCCAAGCCGGCTATCTGGGAACGAAAAAAAAGGGTCATACTAATAAGGTAATTATTTATAACTCGAATTCTGATGAATTGGGCTTAAAAAGACATCGCACGGCACCTCATACGTCCCTTCAAGAATCTCCTCAGCAAGTTTCATAGTTTCATTATTCTACTTTGAAAAATGTGTCTGAAATTGTATCGGAAAATTTCAAGCTGTTGAAGGTGGAAAAGCGTTTTTTCGAATACACCCTTAAATTTTATTTTTACTATATTTTACGTTAGAGTACTTCCTTTAGACTTTTGCTTAAGCAATTTTTTTTATACAAACACAATTAAAGATGTACTTATCTTCCTTGGTTAGAGCTCAAACATATAAGCAACGAATTTATTTTTATCCTCCCTTTATAGCTATAATTTATCAAACATTAGATCATTGCCATCTTGCACACACTGTAAAAATGAAAGACCCAAATTGTGTTGTAAGATTTCTGGGTATAGCGTTCCTGAAATGACACGGTAATGTTCCCAAAATGGTACAATAATGTTCACAAAGTAGTTAAACCAAAATGGTTCAAAACAGAGCAGATACTTAATAACATCAAAACAATCAGAATTTCTTAAATATAATATATATATATTATCTAAAATGTTTTGATTCCATTAATCTTATTAAGGATGTGCTATTTTTTTAAACCATTTTTGGCTACAAAGTGAACTTTTCAATTTGGAACAATGCTGCACCTAAAAATCTTACACCTCAATCTGGGACTTTTGTTTTTACAATGTATATTCTCAGACACTAAATTTTAATATCTCATGACTTCTCATTAATCACTTAATATCAATGTAATTTCCTACAGTTATATTTTTGAATTTTGTTTTTACTATATTCAACTTTAGAGTACTTTTAGATTATTACTTAAACAACTTTCTTATTCCAATACAATAAAAGTACTAAAAATCTACCTATCTTCCTTGGTTAGTGCTTATAATGCTCATATATATATAACGTAAATTTATTTATACAATTCCTTTAAAAACATAATATAATTTGTTTCACATATTTTAGGTATGGATCATTGGAATCTTTACATATGCTTGGCCATTAATCTTTAATATCTCATAATTTCTCTGTTAATTTTCCTATTTCGTTTCCATGCGAATGCCAATTATGACACGTTTTCTCTACGTAATCAATCCGGAGCTACATGGGCCGACCCCACACAGCAAGAGAATCTACTATTATTGCTTAGAGGAGTTTAGCAACGCATAAGCTAACGTTCTTATATCTATAAACTTTTATTATTTTATCTATATTAAATTATAATTTTATTTACATAAACTTTTATAATTTGATTTACATTATTTAGTTACAAATTTGAATTTCTTTGTTAAGATAAACATCCTAACAATGTTTAACAATAACAAAATTCTAAGTACTAGTACCCTTTAAAGTGGCCCTTCTATAAATTTCTCATGGGAATAGAAATTAAGGGCTACATCGCTTGCTTGATAAGTTCTTATCTATCTGTCTATCTCTATGTATATTCCTAACAAATTTATATAAATCTCTGTATAGCTATAACAAAATTTATAATATTTTTTTAAAGCATGGGCGATCGGAGTCTTACGCATATTTGGCCACCAGTTTTTAATATTTCATGACTTCTGATTAGTCGTTTATTATTCATGTACTCCAATGTAATTCAATTTCCTATAGTTAAATTTTTGAATTTTAATTTAGAGTACTGCAAGCCAAAATTTCTCGTTAAAACACATTTAAAGAACTACCACGCTTCTTTAGTTAGCGCTTATATATATATATAAACCGTCAACATATTTTTACCATCCTTTTAAGGGTGTATTCGAAAAAACGCTTTTTCACCTTCAACAGCTCGAAATTTTCCGATACAATTTCAGACATATTTTTAAAAGTAGACACATGAAACTTGCTGAGGGGATTCTTGAAGGGATGTATGAGGTGCCGTGTGATCTCTTTTTACGCTAAATTAGTTAGAATTTGATTTATAAACAATTACCTTATCAGTAATGACCCTTTTTTTCGTTCACAGATCTCTCGCTTCGGAAAAATCGGTTCGAAATGCCGTTTTTGATTGCTTTTTTAAAAATATTTTCTGCATTTATCAAAGAATCAACAATCTCGGCACCTTGTGTACTTTCCAAATAAGAGATTTTGAAAGTTTGGTGCATTTGAGAGAAAAAATGAATTCAAAAATAAATCGGAAAATAAGCAGTTTGAATCGAAATACACCCTTAAAGCTATAACATAATTTATTTTACACTGGATCATCGGCATCTTACACATGCTTGGCCACTAATCTTTAATATCTCATGATTTCTCCGTAAATTTTCCCGTTTCCTTTCCATGCGAATGTCAATTATGACACGTTCCCTACGTATCCAATCCGGAGGTATGGGCCCACACAGCAAGAGAATCTATTACTTAGAAGCGTTTAACAACAAATAACTTCGGCTTTACTGGGCGATCTCCTCTGGATCATCCCGTTGTTTATGGGCCCGTTAATGGCCCATAGGATTTGGACACCTCGCCCCCGGACTCGGCGATTTAGTGCGTGCATGCAATGGCATCTTTATGATGCCGAAGCGACATCAATAAATACATAATGTTTCTTAACCAACGGACCTTAAAACGTCTTTTTAAAAAAGGCGTCGTTAAGTTTAGGTGGATTTATAGCTGATGAAATCATGCTCTTCAGAACTGTAAGACATTAATCTAACTTACTAAATGCAGATTGATCCTGCTGGCTAACTTTTCAGGTTATGTCTGAAACTTAAAGCGTAACCAATAGTAACATGTTTAAAAGTAACTTTTTTTAACACTCTTTTTTAATTATTCATTGTTCAGCTTAAAAAGATCACGTCCTGCAATTCATGTTTTACCCCTCAAATTCTCATTACATTGTCATTTCACATGAGTACAGAACTCGATCATATAAAAATAAAAATAAAATTATTGATTTTTTTACGCTTGGTAGAAATCTTTAGCAAGTCTGTTTTAAAAATATAATTTTTCCTTTTTTTTAGGATTTGGCAACAGGGTAGAATAAATTAAACATTATTTAAATTATTTTTTAGAATTTGTAATGCATAACTGAGGAAGTGAGTTTCTAAACTCGCCTTATAAAAGATTAAAAAATCGAGTTTTTTCAGTTAATCTATTCTACTGATGAACCTGCATCAGAAAAACACAACCATCAACAAAAATACTGTTTTATCTTGTATTTCGGCCATTGTAAAATCTTCGTTACAATAAAAACCAGCGGATGCAGTTGCAGATTTTTCGCAATTTCCCAAAATTTGATTTTTTGGGTAAAGCGAGTTTTGAAACTCACGTCCTCGGTTGTAAATTAATTAAAGTATTATTGAGTCGCCTAGAAGCAAAATTGCCCATCTCCAAAAAATAAAATTTTGAGAAAAATATGATTTTTTTACCACGCTTATATGACTAGTATGGGTTCTTAAAAACACCCTCTCTTTAACCTATTACATCTTCTGCATAGATTGACATTTCTTTGTATATATTAAAATACTGGAAACAATACTATATCGTTCTCAGGCTGATTTTGCGATGCTTGGTTCACTGGCACCGAGCTTTTAAGGGTGTTCTTAAATCAAAAAGGACATAACTTTGTGATATATGCTTTAATTTATTTTTGTTCAGAAATGCATGAAAATGGCAGGTGATGTTATTCAGAAACTGTCTAATTGCACTCAATTTTCTGTTTTTTTTTTTTTTTTTTTTTTTTTTTTTTTTTTTTTTTTAACACAATAGATCTTTCATAACAAGCCTTCAAAGTTGACGTTTTTGAGCACATTTTCCAACGAAAGCAGAAAAACCGGCCGAAAAGCAGGAGAAAAACGGATGATCACGTGATCGAAATAGATTAGGACTGAATAGGTAATTTAATTATCATAAAATGGAAAATTCAATTCGATTCGAAATCGCTTCCATAGTCAGGCATTCCAATTTTATATCTTTCTGTTAAAAAAATGAATTTGTAAATGTGTCAAAACATTTTGCGCTTGTTTAGCGGAGCAGTTGAGAACAGCCTCAAGTTCTTGATATGTAAGTTTGTCTTTGAATCGCTGTACGGTTATTTTTACTGAGGACTGCTACTTGTACATGGAATTTCGAATTGACATTCGCTTTTATCTGGTCGTCCGAGCCAATAATCGTTCATCACAGGAGACGTTTGATGGTTCATTTCCTATGCGTTTAATAAGATTTAAATCAATCCAAATAAAAGGAGATTTTTGCCATATTGCTGTAATTTGTTAATAAGATTTCCGAAGGTCAGTTTATGATTATCTTATGTCCAGGAAATAAGCATCCTTTATTTGTTTATTTATTAGAACTGGCCTCCAATTAAAAAAGGTTAATGCATTTTTTCTCCGCATGCTTACTTGTTTATATAAAGGGCGCAATGACGACCGTGGTAAATTATATGTTATTGCAGTCATAGATAAATTAGATATCACTGCATATACTTAACACAAGTTCCTTATTCTTATGATAAAATGTTTTAAAGAAACTAACACGTCATTACGCAAAGTCACAGATGGAATCCGGATCATTTTTCTCTTTTAAAGATTAAGTATTTAATCACAGGCATTAACTTCTTTATGGAATAAAAATATATTGTGCCCTTAGGTAGTAACTTTGCTGTAGAAAACAAGAAAAAAAAAAAGGGGTAGCAGTAAAAACAACTGCAAGTATCCTCCTCCTGTCACTGTGCATTTGCGGTCTGCAGCATCTGCAACAGTTTTTTTTAAAGAGGGGAGGTACCTATTTTAGGCCACGTGTTCAATTGTGGGGTCATGGGTTCAAACAGTTTTATTTTGTCACTTTGATTATAGGTATCACGAGTAGAAACACAACATTTAGAAGTTCAAATGCTCAGGGTTTGCCTGTGTTTAGACTGAATCGCGCATTTTTCAATGTCAACTTCGGGAGCATTTCCCGAAATCTGCAATCACAGGGTTTGGGGAAGACCTTCCGCGCACCAATTGCTCTGGTCAGTTATAATTTCATGTATTTTTCGTGCTTACTCTTGTTTTATCCCCTCTGTTCTTTCTTTTTATTTTTTTATTTTCGCTTCAAGGAACCTTTTCGGTGTTTTTTTTTCTGCACTGCGGCCCTGAATTCCACCGCAACTATAAGCAGTTGGTGCAGTGGGAACCGAAAATTGCTCGATGCCGAAATTGGTCCGAGGTGATAGATTGAATTGTAATGGCAGAGTCGGATGCTGCAGTCGGCGCCAAGTGATAATTTTCATCATTGGGATTTTCAGGGATTTACTTCGTTTTTAGAAAGGCTGCCACATACAGAAAACCATTCTGTAAGCCGCAGCAGTGCTTTGGCGAAATACTCTTTCAATATTATATATATTGGTCAATCAATTGTTTTTAAGGGTGTATTCGAAAAAACGCTTTTCCACCTTCAGCAGCTCGAAATTTTCCGATACAATTTCAGACACATTTTTAAAAGTAGAATCATGAAACTTGCTGAGGGGATTCTTGAAGGGACGTATGAGGTGCCGAGTAAAGTCTTTTTACGCTCAATTCATTAGAATTTGATTTATAACCAATTAACTTCTCTAGAAGACCCTTTTTTTCGTTCCCTTATCTCCCACTTCGGAAAAATCGGTTCAAATTGCCGTTTTTGATTGTTTTTTTTGCAATATTTTGTACACTTATCAAAGAATTGACCTTTACGGCACCTTGTGCACTTTCTAAATAAGAGAATCTGCAAGTTTCATGTGTTTGAGAGCAAAAGTGAATTCAAAAATAAATCGGAAAACAAGCAATTTGAATCGAAATACACCCTTAAGAGCCCACAATAGTCACAGAAAAATTACTCAAAAAGACCCGGATGACCATGTAAAGTCTATGGGAGCGTTCTTTTCTAATATCTCGCTCAAATTTTAATATTTTTGCATGATTTTTTTGCACAAGATAGCTGAGGGCGATCCACAACCGGGCTAGTTTTTACTTTTTCGATTTTGGTTTTATATTTTTTATATTACGATAGTTTCAGTTTCAGAACCGGTTTAAACCGGTTCCGAAAGTTAAAATATTTTTTTAAAGAAAATCTGAAACAAAAATTTAAAAAGTAAAAACTAGCCCGGTTGTGGATCGCCCTCAGCTATCTTGCGCAAAAAAATCATGCAAAAATATTAAAATTGGAGCGAGATATTCGAAAAGAACGCTCCCATAGACTTTACATGGTCATCCGGGTCTTTTTGAGTAATTTTTCTGTGACTATTGTGGGCTCTTAAGACCTATCCATTGCTTTCATCAAAAAATGTAATAATCGATTTATAATATATTAATTAAAGTTTTTATTAATTCGAAGAATAGATAGAACATGAATCTATACTTAGGAGTGAAACATGCCGAAATATTTGCCAATGTCTTTGATTTTCAATGTGAATTAAGGACACAAAACAGAAATACCTGTACAGAGTAACATTAGAAACATATATAAGCTTTAATGAAGTAAAAAAGTAGTCTTTGAAAAATTAAAAGTGCTCTTCTGATTAGAGTATCTAAAACTAGATTTATTAATCTAGTAAAAATGCTAAATACTTTTAATTATGAATTGGATAATTGCACTATAAATTATACTAAAAATATGCATTAAAATAAATACAGAATACTAAATGGTACACTTCAAATTTTAAATGTACCATTTAGGCTTATACTTATACTTCATTTCAATTAATATAAGAGGATAAAAATTTGCTAATAGTACTAAATTTTTTTTCATTTTATTCTGTCTTGAAAACTTAATTTTCGACGAAATACATCTATTGTTACATAAAAAGGATACAATATAATCTTTTCATATTGCAGAATTATAAAAATGATTAAATGAGTAGATGAATTGGTAAAACTAGTGCGTGAAACATTTGGCAGAATTCACTGGTAAAAAATATTTGTGACTAATCTTGGCGAAACACTTGGCGAAAAGTTCCAAAGCAGACGCGCCAGTTTCAAAATTGCAACAATGACCGTCACGACGCCAACTCAATGACAATGTGTTTCTCGAAATAAGGCCTGCTGATTAGCTTATTTGGCTATTTGTGGCCAGGTAATGTGCCATCAGTGACACCACTAAATGGTAAATTGGTAGTAAATTGCTATGCGGTGAATAATGTTAGAGCAATATTCACTCGCTAGCTAAGTAATCGGTTCAAATGCACGTTTTTGTAAAATAAGAATGATTATAGTCGTGTGTGGTGTGTCTTTGTGGTTCTGTTAGTGAATACTATGAACTGATATATATACATATATATATCCATACGAAATTCTAATTGCGGTGATGAAAATAAAAATATATATGTTAATCATAGATGTCGTTCTCTTTTAGTAAAAATTACAAAAAAAAAAAAAAAAAAAAAAAAAAATTCAGTATTTGGAAGCATATTTATTTATAAAGCTACGGATAAAAAAATTAAATAAGATATAATTTAAATTATAAAAATTTAACTGCATTTTTATTTATTTATAACATTTACTAATTATTTATTTTTCTTTCTTTTTGTAACATATGCAACATGTAAAATCGAATTAGCAACATTTTCAGAAATTTAAAAACAATCGAAAAAAATGTTACAACCATTCCTAAGTAACAATGGAAGATATTGTAAAAGAAATGAGCGTCAAATGAGAGAAGATTCAATTGTGAAAAAAATCCCTTGGATAAGTTACATCGAAACACTTGCACTTACAAATTTAAAGAGTTCCAGAAACTTAGCGATAAAGCACAAAAAGTGTAACACATTTGCCACACATTTTACAATCCATAAACGTCTTCTGTACTCTAGAGATCTCACGCATATAAATTAATTTGCACCTGCATGGTAAAATAAGATTTAATGCGAACATCATAGATTTTTTGGACATTTAGAGTCGCTAAAAAAGACCAAAAAATTCTCCTGGTTGTATAAGAAAAAATATAAGGGATAACTTGACAATCATTACTAAAAAAATTTTCGAAATGCTTTGTTTTTACATAAAAGCATCAGGAAGCCAACATGGATATTAGTAGTTTTCTTGGAAGTGACATATTACTTTATGTATTAGAAGTCAGAGTTCAATTTTTGTAAGTATTAGAATAACTAAAAGTTAAAACTTCTATCCGAGTTGCTGCTTAGTCACCATGTAATAATATTCATAAATGATATTCATAAATTTAGCTAATGCTATACCTATGGAAAGGCATTTGCATTTTGATATTTTGTATTTATTTTATTTATTTATTTAATTATTACTTTAGCTAACTGAAGTCGATCCGTACATCTGCTCTTTTTTTTCTTTTCTTTTTCTTTTCTTTTTTTTTTTCTTTTTTTTTTTTTTTTTTAATTTTTCTACTTTAGTTGTAAGGTTTTATTATTATTATTATTATTGTTATTTAGGATAATACTTTCACTTTTGGAACCGACTCTGAAAATGAAATTAATTTTATAAAAACAAGTCTGCAAACAAAATCGAAAAAGCGAAAAAAGACAGATGTAGAGTTCGAGTTTAGATATTCAATCCAAAAAATAATTATTCAAAATTGCCGAAATGCAAATAACTTTTCCACAGGTTTGTCATTAGAGCGCAAGCGTCTTCGCCTTACGGGACGAGACCTTTTGCACCCATCGACTATGTAAAAACAGAACAGAAACAAATTTTATTTTTGTAATTAAATTTATAAGACCATGAAGAATTTTCATTTTAAATTTCAATTTTTTTTTAAACGTAACTATTTTAGTAAATTCTTAATGTTACTTTTTATCACTGTAAGTGTTTATTTATTAATTTAATAACTAATTTCAAGTGACAAAATTCCTATGAAAATTAATCTTATATATGTGTGTCTGTGTGTGTGTCTGTGTTTCAATGGATGGGTGAGGTCACCAGCCGGTAGAGGTACTATTGCATAAAAATATTAAAACAGCAAACGCATATATATATATATATATATATATATATATATATATATATATATATATGCACACACAGTCAACGTAAAATGGAGCTGTCACAGCGATAGTTTTTTGTAATGAAAATGGTGTAAATTTGGCATTTTTGACATGTTAGAAAATTAGTTACTCGGCACAATTTCTTTGATAGAAATGTAACATATTCAATAGTTATTTTATTTAAATACTAGTAAAAATATTTTACTTGCATCAGATTTATACACTTGCAAAACCCGATTAAGGCTGCTGCCCCTGCCGATGAAGACACTCACGGGCTAATGCTAATTCTATATAAGGAGGGATTTTTCTAATATCGCATTTGCATTTTGCCATTATTATTATTATTATTATTATTATTATTATTATTATTATTATTATTATTATTATTATTATTATTATTATTATTTTATTTTATTTTATTTTATTTTATTTTATTTTATTTTTTTATTTTTTTTTTTATTTTTTATTTATTTATTTTTTTTTTTTTGCATTGGATAGCCGATATCTGTCTCTACATAGCACTTTTTTTTACTTTTTCGATTTTAGTAGCAAATGTTTTTTAGAATGACACTTTCATTTTCAGAACCAGTTTTCACAGCGAAAGTAATTCTATAAAAAGTATCTACGTCTACGACCAGAGCCCGATCAAGCTGAATTTGAGCCCAAGACCTGTTAAGAAGGTGCCCCCCCCCCCCCCTACCTACCCATTTTCGGTGACACTTTCAAAAAAAAAAAAAAAAAAAAAAAAAAAAAAAGAAGAAGAAGAAGAAGAAGAAGAAGGTTTATTTGACGAGTTGACAAAATTGTTTGGGTAAACAGTGACGAAGTTAAAAGCTTCTAAAAATTTTATTGGGTTATTCAGAAAATTTAAATTTTACGTTTCATATTTTGTAAAAATATATTATTTGAAAAGTATTTGATTATGAGAAAAAAAAAGTCAGCCACATAATTTGTGGGCAAATTTTTGTTATGCAAACGTGATATTAGAAAAATCCCTTCCAGTATTAGCTCGTGAGTGTCTTCGCTGGATGGGACAGGAGCCTTAAGGATGTAAGGGAGCCCAAGGCCCAGCACCTTTTCGGGAGCCCTTCCCACCAAAACAGTAGCTAGATTTTCCCCCCTTCTGGAGTATTTGAAGGGTTATCATTAGATTATCAATTGGTTGCTAAGATAACCAAAACCGTTTTTGTTTTTTCAAAATTAATTGCAAGAACTGCAATATTAGGAATTTTTTTTATCATTTTATTAAGTTTGGGCCCTTTTCAACAGTGGGCTCCAGGCACGGCCTAGTTGGCTTGTGCAGTAATCAGATCCTGTTCATTTGTATTGATGAATCCGGTATGCAAAACGGTATGCCTAATCTTTTTTGTACATAGCTCCTATTTAATCCAGCAAATTCAATAAGTTAGCAATTTATACAAGATTGGTCTTTTTACATATATATTTACTGTGAAACCTCCGAATAAGGGACACCTATGGGACCGGAAATTTTGTCCCTTATTCAGAGTTTTTATTACAGTGAAACTTCCAAATAAGGGACAGCTATGGGACCGAAACTTTTGTCCCTTAAATAGAGGTGTCCCCTATTCGGAGTGTCCCTTATTTGGAGGTTTCACTGTAAATATATTTCTTTAATATGCGGGTGATAGACAATTTTCAATACTATAATGTTTTTATTAATACCCCTTAAACTAAAATATAGAAATATCTCTGATTTTAATGAGAAACAAATTCATTTTTAAACAGGATTAGCACTAGATACATTCACATACCTGAAAAATTAAGGTTTTCTGAATGAATGCTTTAAGTTAACATATGTAATCACTGCAGTTATACCAAGAAAACACTGGCAACAGTCGAAATCATCCGAAAAATTAAGATGAATCATTCGTCACTGAATCCCCCGGAGGAAAGCAAGGCAAACAGAAATAAACGCAGCCAATTATCAAGTAAATTCTCCCTTTGGAAATCACAAACAGCTACAGATTTAATTGCTATGTGCTTGGAAACGGTGATTTTAGACCATGAAGACAAAATGTATACTGTGGAATGTGGTTAGCTATGTGTTTATTTCTACTTAAGAGTTTTCAGAGATCACAAGATTTATGGCCTTAAGAAAGAAAAAAAAATGCAGACAACAATAGAACAGGTGTCACTGCGGCATTATTATTTCTGTAAGGATCAAAGAATAATATGATAAAAAAAAATTCAGTTTATAAATACCTTTTAAATGTTATTATTATTATTTTTT
Organism: Maratus speculifer; assembly: GCA_964019185.1. Lineage (NCBI taxonomy): Eukaryota > Metazoa > Arthropoda > Arachnida > Araneae > Salticidae > Maratus > Maratus speculifer. The sequence continues at coordinate 363,218,230 of OZ025292.1, forward strand.
TTAATGCCAGAAAATCTGGTCAATATACATTAAATTATTCCTAATTTTTAAACAAATAATTTACGTACTCCAAGAAAACATGTTTTATCCATGAAGTCGTTGAAGTCTAAAAAAGAGGGAGAAATTCCGTTCATTCCTAGCACGCATGCGTTTTGGTTCTATTAGTAATGAATTCAAATCTATTTTAAAAATGAAAAACCAAAAATTCTATAAATTTCGATTTCTAATTTAATTAAAAAACACAAAAAAGGTTTCGAATTTAAAAATAAATAACAATTTCTTTTCTCATTCATTCAAATATACTCACAATTTATTTTTTAATGTTGGATAAAGTTGAGTTTATTAAGATGTTTATAAATAAATATTTGCATTTAAAATATACGTCAAATAAATGCATTAAAAATATTTTAATTAATAAAATAAATGGAAAAAATTGCTATTACTCTTAAAAAAAGAATAGATAAAAAATAAAAAAGAAGAAGACGAAGAAGAAATCGTATCGAATAAAAATATAAATACAAAACTATAATGTTCATGTTTTAACTTTAACAACCTAAAAATAAAAAAAATTATATATATATATTTAAAATAAGGTCATTGTGCCTAAATGTGATGACCCCTAAATTCAATAACGTTCTTTCACTTAAAATCTTAATTCTATAATCTTAAATAAATGCTGTATAATGAGGCATCCGATCTTAAGGAACAAAACTTGAAACATTTTCCTACATTTAAACCATTTTTTAAAATAAACTTCGCTCATTTTACAGCGTTTCTATCTTTAGTAAATGCGACAAAAAAAAAAAAAAAAAAAAAAAAAAAAAAAAAAAAAAAATCCCGAAAATGACTCGCAGTTTTTCTGTTTTAACTTTGAAGATCAAATAATCTCACAGATATTAAGAACTACAACGCATGTTTCATCTACCTGAGATATAAGCTTAAGGATTGCTTTCCAGTTTTCAAATTATTAGTTATAAAATATATTACGCATTTAGATTGTCTCGGTGACTTCGAATGCTTATTTGCGACACAGCGATGCAAGGGCGGATCTGGAGAGTCCTCAAGGGGGGGGGGGGGCGATTTTAAAAATTGGGAGACTCGAATTTTATGCATAAGTCGGGGCTAATATTTTCACTGCGGGTCGGGTTTGGGTCCGGTTACCTTCTATATTTTCTGCGGGTCGGGTTTGGGTCCGGTTGACTTCTATTTTTCAAGCGGGTCGGGTTTGGGTCCGGTTAACTTCTATATTTTCTGCGGGTCGGGTTTGGGTCCATTTGATTTCTATTTTTAGCTGCTGATCGTGTTGACTAATCAGGGACGTGCGAACAGAAAACTGCGCATGGGCAACGTTTCAATTTACCCCCCCCCCCCAAAAAAAAAAAACCCGACTTTTCTTGTGACAGGCCAAAAATGACGTTGGTAGTATAAATTCGATGTCCTTTAAATTTCCGGACCCGAGGCAACCGCCCCCTTCCTTTTGCACCGCGCTGTAACTAATACTTTTTCTGTGGTTTGCATTTATGTCCATTTGACTTCTACTTTTTGCAGTGGGTCAGGTTAACTTCTACTTTTTTGCTAATTGTTGGATTTGAGACCGGTTGACTACTATATTTTGTTGCTGGTCGGATTGATTTCTTTTTTTTTCTTTTCTTTTTTTTTTTTTTTTTTTTTTTTTTTTTTTTTTTTTTGCTGATCGGGTTAACCTATACTTTTTTGCTGTGGGTTGTGTTTGGGTCCGGTTGACTTTTTTTTTGCTGCGGGGTTAACTTCTACTTATAATATAAATCATAGTAGTAAAGCTCTACAATACGAACTAAAGTAATTTTTTAAAAATGTATTTGTTAAAATTTCGTTAAACAAATGTACAACATAAATCTATTTTTTATGAATAACAAATAAGTAAGATACCAGCCCTCGGAATGAAGAATTGCACGCAGTGTCCCCCCCCCCCCCGACGCTATCAAATATCCCCCCAGAAAATCTTTTGTTTTCAATGGTAAAAAGTGTAAATTCTCCCCGGGACTCTATTGTATCCAACCCCCCCCCCCCCAGAATCACAGAAGTTCCTCCCGGAGAAAAGTGTCTGAATTCAACAGAAATTGCACGAATAGCGGTTGGGCCAATAATGCTTATCATACAGGCTGGGTCAGACACGGAACAAACGTTTAGCTTTTACTCAGGACCGAGTTCCGACGTGGAAATTTTGATCAGTACAGACAAAACATGAGTTCGGGCTCTTTTTCCAGAATTAGGTCCCACTCGAGCTCGACGATTTTAAATCCGAGCCCGCCCGAACCCAAAATATTTTGCTTCATCAGAGTCCGAGCCCAATAACGAAAATATACAATAGAAGAAAAAAATGCACTTTTTTTATATTCTAAAAAAATTATGATTTTTAAACTATATTTTACATAGAAATGTTACTCTTAAACGAAAATTTAAATTTAATACTATCAAAAGAAAAGTTTGGTATAAAATAAAAAAGTACTTTATACATAAACAAAATTCTCATATTTTGTCTCCTTTAAAAAGAAAATATTATGGACATGCTAATAAAGTGTGTTTTATGAAAAATTCATGGAACTTGTAGAAATTACTGTCGAATGGAACAACATTAATCAATTTTCTATAAAAAGTGTACATTTTTAAGTATAACCATTTCATTCCTCATAACAATCTTTTGGGATAGGCGTGACCTATCATAACAGACAATAATATTAATTAAAAATTTTAAATTCCGATGCTTTTACAGGAATAGAGGAAACACTGCTCAATTGCTTTCTATCGGAATAATATGGAAATTAAATTTACTTACGAACAAAAGTGACTTCGTAAATTCTGGAGTACAACTTCAGCATCAGCAGAATTCACAAAAAAAGCAACAATCACTAAAATTATTTCCATATGAAAAGCGATTATGACTTGTGTACGCTGTGTACATTAGAAATGTAATATATGCGCCAACCGCAAACGAAAACTGGAAAAAAATCCTCTTCGTATTAAACGTCTAAATAATAATAATATTAAACAACCCTATTGCAAAATAACCTCTGCTACAAACAAAAATCAAAACTAAAGACAAATTCATTATTCGCGCCTTTTCGTTGGCGCCAGAACGTCGACGGAAATGGCTAAAATAGGTTTGTAGAAATGACTAATAGAAAAACACACAATTTCTGTTTTCCTTTCATTCTAATCAAAATGTTCAATATTGTGATTTGAAAAGGAATAAGTAATGTTTAAGGGGGGAAAAAATTTCTTTTAATATTTTCCATTCATTGATAAAGAAAATTTACAAGTTTCAGAAAAAATGAGTCCGAGACCGAGCACTGTCTCATCTCTAATACAGATATTTAGGAAGAATGACTCCAGGCCGGACTCGACATGGAAGAAAAACAAGTCAGGCTCGACCTAAATCGGCAAAAAAAGGATCAGGACACGGCCCGGCTCTAAAAGTTAGAAGACCTGACCCAGTCCGACCCTCGGGTGGGCGGTCACCCCTTCGCCATCTTCCCCCCCCCCCAACCTTAGATCCACCATTGCCTGATTCATAAATAGGTGTGGCCCGACCCGGGCCGCGCCGCGCCGACCTTGAGATTCAGCCTAAGTCTTATCCTATGAAGATCTCTCATGTTGATTTGAAAACCTTTATGGTCCCAAGGGGGGGGGGGCGATCGCCCCCTGCATCGCCTCCAGAAAAAAATAAGACCCGATCCGCCCCGGTTCTAAAAGTATAAAGATTTGACCCAATCCCGATATAATTAAGTTGGCGCGACCCGACCCGGGTCGCGCCCATCTCGAATTTAGATCTAACCACTTTTCCGTGCGTGCATATAATGTCATTTTGCAGACCCTTTATTGGGCTCAAGGGGGGGGCGATCGCCCCATCGCCCCCCCCCCCTTAGATCCGCCATTGCAGCGATGGCTCTAAATGCATAGAGACTTATAAGAGATTTACAAAGTATGGATACATGGTAATTTTTAATGCACACTTCTTAAATCTGTTAATTTAAATCTCTGTTTTCACCTTTTAACATATGTCAAATCAGTAACATATGTCAAACATATGTCAAATTTCCTACTTTTACATTTGAATAAAATTATAAAAGAAAACTGTCTTTATCTAAATGTAGCATTTATGTTTCTATATATGTAATGTAAGCGATAGAAAATGTAAATTTTTTTTATAAAAATGTAAAAAGAAACTAGTCGTTGTGGGCCGCCGTAATACTTACCCATCATGGATATGTATATGGAAATAAAACATGTGAAAACTATTTATACAATGCATTTCAATTCATAATCAAAATTCAAATATTGTTAATATGCATAGTAATGCTATATTAAAGAACTGCTGATTATCAATTTCGACAAATTATATAAAACTCCAAACTACTCAAGTAGTACCGAACAGCGTAAAAGAAACATCCTTATAACTCCAAAAATAATAATTCTATTAACTAACTATTGACTGCGTCGGATTAAGCGTCTCATTTCCAATTAAAATATACCTCTGAATTGAAATTTGAATGAAATACAGGGTCATGAAAAATCGAAGAATGTGGAAAACAGGATTACAAATATCTCGGCAACTAATAATCCGATCGACTTCGTTCTATATGTAAAATGTGTGTTATTGTATTGCCTTTTACGTCCATGCCTTAGAACAAAAAAATGCGAAAATTTTTATATACCTTTCATTAGAACGAATTTTTCGAGAGTCAGAAAAAAATAGTTCCGGATAATCGATGTTGCTGATATTAAACAGGCTTCGTCCCATTTTTACATACTAACTACATACGAAATTTCAAGTCTCTATCACAATTTTTTCGGGAGATAGAGCGTTTACACACAGACAGACAGACAGACGGACGGCAATTTTTTTTTCTAAAAATATGTTTTTCGGAATCTCCACTATCTAAAACGTGTAAATCCGTCAAAATTTTTTTTTCGATTTTCAAAACGATTGCAAGACTTACCCGATACTACGTATGATGGGTAAGTAAAAAAAAAAGGAAAGAAAGAAAGAAAGAAAAGATTAGGAGCAACAGAATATCAGACCCTGGTTTCTCTTTGCTTAATATGACCCGCTTAAATAAAATTGTTAAAAACATATCACGATTTAAACCGTTTTTAAGTCTAATATTTTTATCATAAAACATTTTATAATAACTAAAGTTATATGTAATAAATTTTCTTGTTAACACTGTTATACACGTCTTCTAAATACATTTTAACCCGTGAATTCCATACCAATTCACATGATAATGCAGTTCGGATTCGCACTGACTAAGATTTAAAATGCCAGCGTTTTTTAAAATACGCTTTAATTAATTTGTATTTTTAATTAACAAAATAAGATTTTGATAAAAATCAATATTCCTGTTAGATACTTTATTAAATTTTACATATGATTCATTTGATTATATTTCATTATCACTAAATTGCCAACAAAATTAACCTCTAACCACTCTTAACAATTTCACTGATTGCTGCTTTTTTCAATTTTCACAATTTAACTTCTAATTTCCAAGTTGCTATTAAAGTTTGGTATACTAAGCAAACGTTAGAAAGAAATGAATGGGTGAAATTACATTAGAATTGAGATTACGCAAAAAGTTTCTTGTATAAATACTATACATTGAATTAATATCTCATTATTGCAATACTCGTTTGGAGACCTAGCAAGGCAGTTAAAAATATTTGAATAAATTGAATTCAATTGCAATTAATCTTGTATAAAAAATTTAATGCAGAAACAATATTCCATGAATTAATCCCAACTTTTAATTATATTGTGATTGATCGGTTTCGCAAACGGTTCACAATTATTATGTGACAATTTCTGTCACAGAAGTGAATGTTTAAATGAATATTTTTGCGATGAATTTGCATGAAAAAAAGCGTTGTCACATTTTGTATTTTGGTCTGCTCATTTAGGTTTTAACTGCCATAAAAGAGACAAAATATGCCTAAATGCGACAATAGTATATTGCGGATAGAAACTACTTTTTTACTATTCCATTTCCACAAAATAAATTAGTTTTGAAGTAAAAGCGCGGTAATCAATAATTTTCTGCTTATTAAAATGTATATTTATTTAATAAAATGCCACTTCTACTCTGAATGCGACAAAACTATAGGGAAATCGCGTCTCATTTAGACATAATGATCTTACATATTTTTATCCTACATTAATGCTAAAGCATAAAAACAACATCCACAATGTCATTAAAGGCAAAATCTTTCCAAAATTTACTTCAAAATTAAAAGCTTTTTAAAGAAATTGATCAATCCATACCCTTTTGAAGCAAACATATTTACTTCAAAGCGTTTCACTGGTCTACAATTTATAACTCAGTACTAGCAATGCTTGCCTTGCATCGCAACGATGGATGGCTTGTTCGAATCCAGCGGCCGCCTTTTTTACTTTTCCCAACTTTCTTCCATTTACGGATATTATACCTTTAAGGGTGCATTCGAAAAAACGCTTTTCCACCTTCAACAGCTCGAAATTTTCTGATACAATTTCAGACATATTTTTAAAAGTAGAAACATGAAACTTGCAGATGGGATTTTTGAAGAGACATATAAAGTGCCGTGTGATGTCATTTTACGCTCAATTCATTAGAATTTGATTTATAAACAGTATGATTTATAAACAGTATTCTCAGTATGACCCTTTTTTTCGCTCACAAATCTGCCGCTTTGGAAAAATCGGTTCAAAATGCCGTTTTTGATTGCTTTTTTACAATATTATCTGCGTTTATCAAAGAAAACGGCCCCGGTGTAGTTTTCCAGTTTGATGCATGTGAAAGCAAAAATGAGTTTAAAAATAAATCGGAAAATAAGCAATTTGAATCGAAATACTCCCTTAAGTAAAAAATCCCTGTCGGCTGGGCCTATAGACGGAGGTAGATTTCGAAGAGTGCTCATTTCAACAAAAAATATATATATGATTAGAGATAAACCCAGTTTAATAACTTCATTTGGCCGTTTATGAAAAGTTTTTAATTTCATTTTCCTGCAAAAACTGGTTTTATCAGAATCATCTTAAGAAAAATTCAGCTCAAATGCCCATTATGACAACATATTTTGAAATAGATTTTAAATTTATTAAAAAATCGACCAAAACAGTACATTATACAGTTCCTAAATAACAAAAAACTGTCAATTGAAAGCATTTGAGAAAAAAATTGAATTTAAAAATGAGTCATAAAATAACCGATTTGTTGTTTGAATACATCCTTAATTCTTTAATCATGATTGCTTCGGAAAATTTTGTGCGAAATACTCACTTTGACAGCATTTTTAAAAATATATTCTATCTTTATCAAAAAACTGGCCAATGCGTCACAGTATATAGTTTCTAAATAAGAGGATCTGTAAATTGGATGCATTTGAGAGCGAAAATGGATTTTAAAATGAGTAAAAAAAAACGCAATTTGCTATGTGAAAACTTCCTTAAATTTTCAAATCTCGAAGACTTCGAGAAAATCTGTTCAAAATACCCTTTTTGGTAGCCTTTTTCAAAATATATTCTGTCTTTATCAAAAAAACCGATCAATGCATCACATTATATAGTTCCTAAATAAAAGGATCTGTAAATTGGATGCATTTGAGAGTAAAAATGGATTTAAAAACGAGTCACAAAAAAAACGCAATTTCTTATTTGAACACTTCCTTAAATTTTCAGTCTCGATGATTTCTGAAAATTCTGTTCAAAATACCCTTTTTGGTATCCTTTTTTGAAATATATTCCGTCTTTATCAAAAAACTGACCAATGCATCACATTATATAGTTCCTAAATATAAGAGGATCTATAAAATTGGATGCGTTTGAGAACAAAAATGGATTTAAAAACGAGTCAGAAAAAAACGCGATTTCTTATTTGAATACTTCCTTCAATTTTCAGTCCCGATGACTTTCGGAAATTCTGTTCAAAATACCCTTTTTGGTAGCCTTTTTTTTTAAAATTTATTCTGTCTTTATCAGAAAATTGACCAATGCGTCACTTTATACAGTTTCTAAATAAGAGGATCTACCATTTGGATGCGTTTAAAATCAAAAATGAATTTAAAAATGAGTCAGAATATAAGCCGTTTGGATTTGAGGTTTTTTTTCTCCAACTCCTATTTTTGTTTAATTTCTTTTTGCTATACGAATTGGTTCTATGAAAAACTTGTCAATATAAAAGTTGTAGATATTTTTGAGAAGATGTAAAATAAATTTAATCAGATTTGATATCTTAAAAATTGACGGAGTTATGGATTTTTCTCTTTTTTCAGCGCCCTTTTTCTTTTCGTTTTTAATTTTTTTCATCGGTAAAAGTTGGTCCTATCAAAAACTTGTAAATACAAAAGTTTTAGATAATTTTAAGAACATTTATAAAAAATTTAGTTGGACTCGATATCTTGAAAATTGACGAAGTTATGAATTTTTTTCTCTCAAAATCCTTGTTTTTTTGCCCCTTGAGCCCACTTCTAAATTTATCAAAAATCTGTCATATATATACTTTTGGCCCATTTTTAAGAAGTAATATAAACTCTAAACCGATTCGATATCTACTTTAATTAAGAAGTTATTGCGTTTTTTCGGTTTTCACAAAAACGCCCCCTATTCCGACCCCCTTGGTCCGATTTTACCCATTAACGAACTCATCCAAGATTTTATCCCCATTGATTTTATGTCCAAGTTTGGTGGAATAAATATTATTGGTGAAGAATTATAGAAGTTATCGTGTCCATAAAAAAGTGAGATATATATATATATAGATAGATAGATAGATAGATATATAAACTGGTGCGATTGCAATAGGTAGTATTTCTTACGAAATCTACCTAAAAGGGTGAAAAAGAATCCGGATATTCCTGAATTTATGGAAATGTACTTTTCAGCATTACCGTAGGATCCCCTTGAATTGAAGAGAGCTTTATTGAGAGTGTTATTTAATTACAAATTTATGAATCATAATATAAGGCTGTAGAAAAAAATTCTAATATTTTTCTGATGTTTTCCAGTAATAGCAGAAATGGGGTTTTTAAATGCATTACAAAGTTGTTTACAAAATTGTTTATTTAGATATCATCTTTCACCTTGATAAAGTATAAAATTTGTTTTACAATATTCTCAATATGTAGGAAAGTGTTCCATATACTATGCTAGACGCCTGATTTTTCGTTCGTGTTTAGAATTCAAACATCAACTTACACACCAGACTATATCATAAATCACTGAACTTTGAACTTTACAAATTATAATAGTCTATCCTATAAAAGAAATAAAGTTATATGATTAGATGAAATATTTGTGCCTTTTCTGAAAATAAATATACACAAAGCTAAAGGTGTTAATGTTATGGAATTAGAAGAAGCATTTTTCATCTCGTACAATGAGAGTACGTTTATTAAACATGAATTTATGACCTTAAAATATACATTTTACTATTTTATAACATTCTACATGATATATAGTATACAGCTCACATTAATTGAGTTTTAAGTAAGTAATTCTGTTAACAAAATAGCATGTTGGCGACCAATTAAGTATGATTTATAGCAAAGATAGAGTAAAAGTTTCCAATTGATTTTACAGAAGTAATGCTTCTTTGATTTCATATATATCGACAGGTGCTTGAATGGATTTACAACCTGAAAACCTTGAGGGCATCGATGAATGATTCATAATTGGCTTCCGTCTGCTGAAGAAAATAGATTCGTTATTCAAGATTTCTTTTCAGCATTGTTTTATTCTACAACAATGTAGAAAACTTTAATCCTCTAGGGCTCCACAATCTAAAAAGATAAATGTTTCTTAAGGGTGTTCCTAAATCATAAAGGGCAACTTTCTGACATAAGAAGTTTTAGTTTACTTATTTTTTTTTCGGATTTGCATGAAATTAACAGATGTTGTTATTCAGAAACTATCGAATCACACTCAATTTTCTGTTTTTTAAAATACGCAATAGGATATGTTAGAACAAGTCATCAAATTTGATGTTTGAACTGAATTTTTCGACGAAAAAAAAAAAAAAAAAAAAAAAAACAGTCGACGAAAAGGAGAAAATCGCGTGATCACATGATCAAAATAACTCATAATTTAGTAGATAATTTAATTATCACAAAATGGAAAACTGAGTCCTGTTCGAAACCGCTTCCATAGTTAAGCCTTCCAATAGATTTATCTTTCCGCTAAAAATGAATTTGTAAATGTGTCAAAACTTTTTGTGTTTGTTGAGAGAACAGTTGAGAGGGTGTCTTCGAAAAAACACTTTTTCACCTTCAACAGCTCGAAAATTTCCGATACAATTGCAGACACATTTTTAAAAGTAGAAACATGAAACTTGCTGAGGGGGTTCTTGAAGAGGCGCATAAGGTGCCGTGTGATGTTTTTTTTTATGCTCCATTCATTAGAATTTGATTTATAAACATTTACCTTCTCGGCAAGACCCTTTTTTTCGTTCCCTTATCTCCCATTTCGGATAAATCGGTTCAAAACGCCGTTTTTGATCGCTTTTTTTACAATGTTTTTTACATTTATCAAAGAATTTATAATCACGGCACCTTGTGCACTTTCTAAATAAGAGAATCTGCAAGTTTGATGCGTTTGAGAGCAAAAGTGGATTCAGAAATAAATCGGAAAATAAGCAGTTGGAATCGAAATACACCCTTAAAGGGGTCCGGGACACATTTTAAAATAATTTTTATTTATTGAGTTAATTTTTTGAATTTTTTTGAGATGGTTAACCATATCATTTGTAAACAAAATCACATGGTAGATCTTGTGTTACTTTTTTCTTTAATTAAATTAAAACTTTATTTAAAAAGTGGGGTGATTTAAAATCGTTATAACTCAAAATATTATTTGTAGAATTTTAGTTTTTTTTTTTTTTAACATAAAAAAAACCCCAGAAATATCTAAATTTTAATTTTGATTCAGCATTTAAAAAAATATTTATTAAAAAAAAAATATTTATTAAAAAAAAAATATTTATTAAAAAAAAAATATTTTAAGGAAAAATGTTATGAAAAAATAATGGAACTTTTATTTAAAAAATAATATTTTAAAAAGTAAATATTTTTTTTTCAAAATTCCTGAATCAAAATTAAAGTAAAATAACCAAAAAAGATATGTTTCCAGTTTGAAGCATTTATTTTTAAGGTTTCTTGCGTTATAACAATTAAAATTCGAGAAATGGTAAAAGAATCCATCATGGATAAAAACGCATCTTCACCAGAAGTCGTTTCTATAACAACCATTTGCTTGAAAGCTAGATTTTCAAAACAAACCAAGAAAGAAAATAATAATAATATTTTCTCTACTAATTAAGATAGAAACGTGATTTAACCTTCATTTTAAGCATAAACAAACAGAAAAAGTTTTAGTGCAATAATTTTTTAAGGGTGTTCTTAACTGCTTCGCTCAACAAGCGCAAAACGTTTTGACACAGTTAAAAATTCATTTTTTTAACAGAAAGTTATAAAATTGGAATGCCTGACTATGGAAGCGATTTCGAATCGAATTTATTTTTCCATTTAATGATAATTACATTAGCTATCCAGTTCTAAGCTACTTCGATGACGTAATCACTCGTTTTTCTCCGGTTTTTCTGCTTTCGTCGGGAATTGTGCTCAAAAGTGTCAACTTTGAAAGCTTGTTATAAAAAATCTATTGTATTAAAAAAAACAAAAAAAAAAAAAAAAAAAAAAAAAAAAACAGAAAATTGAGTGCAATTAGGCAGTTTCTGAATAACAACACCTGCTACTTTCATGCATTTCCGAACAAAAATAAATTAATGCATGTGTCACAAAGTTGCCCTTTTTGATTCAAGAACAGCCTTAAGGGAAAATTTAAAGATTTTTGTGTCCTGGACCTCCTTAAGGCTGTTCTTAAATCAAAAAGAGCAACTTTATGACACATGCATTAATTTATTTTTGTTCGGAAATGCATGAAAATACCAGGTGTTGTTCTTCAGAAACTGTCTAATTGCACTCATTCTTTTGTTTTTTAAAAAACACAATAGATTTTTCATAACAAGCCTTCAAAGTTGACACTTTTGAGCATATTTCCCGACAAAAGCAGAAAAACCGGTCGAAAAGGAGGTGAAAAACGGGTGATTGCGTCATCGAAATAGCTTACAACTCGATAAGTAATTTAATTATCATAAAATGGAAAAATAAGTTCAATTCGAAATCACTTCCATAGTCAGGCATTAAAATTTTATAACTTTCTGTTAAAAAATGGATTTGTAAATGTGTCAAAACGTTTTTCGCTTGCTGAGCGGATCAGTTAAGAACACCCTTAACAGAAAGTTATAAAATTGGAATGCCTGACTATGGAAGCGATTTCGAATCGAACTTATTTTTCCATTTAAGAGTGTATTTCGATTCAAACTGCTCAAATTTGTAATTACTGTACATTTTCATAAGTTAAGAAATATGTGTCATTTTACAGTGCATTTCTGTGAAAAGGGCCCATTTACTATAATTTCGGTAATCTAAAAAAAAAAAAAAAAAAAAAAAAAATCTGGAAAATATTGTTAAAAATACTAATTCAACGTAAACCGGTAGCACATGTGCCAACATTTATAGATTAGTTTCACAATGTAATTTTGGTAGATTTTAATCCCAGAGCGTGTGCTCGTGCTAAGGGGTTAAAGAAAAAATCTAAATTTTAACTTTCATGCTTCTCGACATAACCGACACAAAGAATATAACAATTTACCTACCTATATACATGTATGTAAAATATATCCTTGAATCAAAATTTATATTACAAGTCCATATAAAAATATTAAATAAAATTATACATTTATTCTAAATGAAGATGGAATATATACCAATATAGAATAATGTGCAATATTACAATAATATAATGATTAATGTATGACATTTATCATTATATTAAAACACGTATTAAAATTAAGCTAATTGGCAGTTATAACCAACTAGGAAATTATCAAAATATTGACAATCCTACACGTATTATAGCCCTTTTAAATAACAGAGGTGAGTACCTTGAGAAGCTCTCACCTTCGAATACTGAGGTAAAAATCACATATAGCTGTTCTATGCGTTTCATGGAAACACAGTTTCACCTTGTCAAGGTTAGTGACCTCTGCTATTTAGAAGGACTATAATAGATCGATAACGCTAAATAAAATTTAGATCAAATAATCACAAATGAGACAAAATGTAGTAAAAAATATAATAAGGGGAAATAAAGATGACAAAAAGAGCAACACGTACTATTTAATTTTCAGTTGGCAAAAGTACCCACGCGTTAGTAAAAATGCATTATTTCATATAACAAGCAGCTAAATAAACAATACATATCTTATTACTATTGCCAATATGATGCACCGGGATTTATAATAGAAAAAGAAACAAGAGAGAAAATAAATAAAAATTGATTTAGAGGATAAAAAATTGAATTGTACTCGCATCTTTTCATAACATGAAAATACATCTTCTAATATAACAGAATGAATATCCAATTCTGTATCAAATAAAGATCGGAGACAAACATAAAATGCATAAAGTTAATTTATTTTTAATTAATAAAAACATTCTCTACATTTTTACTAATTAAAACTACATAAAATACAAAAAGAAAATTAAATTTATTTTCTTTTTTAATTTACATGCATTTCTTCCAAATAATTATTCATTATAACTGCAGATATTTATAATTAATTGCATAATCTTAAACTAAAAACTAGATATCGTAACTAATTTTATTAAATTATAATTAACTTCATGATAACAACTGCATAGCTGCCAGCTTGTACGGATTTGGCTCAATAACTAAAATTTAATAGTAAATTTTACCTTAAACAATCACCAAAATTTAACGATGAAATAAGACAAAAAATTTCATTAGATTTTAGTGATAATGGTTGGCATCTACTGGGTGTCTAGTAAATGACTGACCCATTTTGAAAGTAAATAACAAAAAAAAAAAAAAAAAAAAAAAAAAATGTGTTGTAATTTGGTTAATGAAAAATCGTTAATAAATATAATGGTTAATAAAAAATGCGCGGTTTGCTGCATTGTTATGAGAAAATCAATAAATTTGTAAAAATGCACTTTTTAAAAATAGTTCTAATTTCGGTCAACAGATGGCACTGGTAGCAACAGGCTTTCGAAATACAGACATTACTCTGGTTTTCATACGCATGTGCTTTTCGGCTCATTTCGCAGAGTCGAAACTCCGTCAACTAGTTGAATCGGCTCTCGATTCACTTGCAGAAATATTATTTGTAAGATGGAAAGAGATTTAAAATTATATTTATGATTGAATAATGTCTATTATACAAAAACCAATAAAACATAGCATTGACTTTTCACACATTTACCATAAATAAATTGTATTTAAAAAATGATTTTGTATTAACTAAATCTCTTTTTACGCACAATAAATTAAAAATATGGGATAAACACCGCATTTTAAGTTTAAAAAATCGTAATATTTAATCTAAACATTTCTTCCATTAAATTGTATTTAAAAAAATTAGTGATGTTAAAAAGCTACAAAAGATGGATCAAGTAAGTTGTAGAAAAGTACAAAAGATGCCTTGCCTGTACGTCTTGTAAAGAAATCAGTGAAGTGGTCAAAACAGTGGTACGCAAATAATTTGTGGCAAGTTCCCTGTCTAAAAAAAGCGGGGAGTGACTTATAAATCGGTACATAAAAATATATTAAACCATAGAATAAAGGTTCGTTTATATTTCGTCTATAACAAATCCTGTCTTAATCACCCAAAAATGAAAAATGGAAAAATTTACATCTGTTATAATTAATTTACCGATTGAATAATCATGTTTAAAATTAATCTAATGTAATTTCGTATGCAGCGATTTTCTGCAGTTCCGTATATTGACCTTCGATTTATTCTGTTGAGCTGATCCAGAGTATCAGACCAGATAAAGTGATCGTTGAGGTTAATTGGGTGAAATAGTCCTCCGGTATTCGTGTCCGGGATGGCTCAGTTGGTAGAGCATTGGCGGCTTCAGCCAATACATCCCTGGTTCGAATCCTTGCCCGGACTTTTTTCACCCAAAAATGAAAAATGGAAAAATTTACATCTGTTATAATTAATTTACCGATTGAATAATCGTGTTTAAAATTAATCTAACGTAATTTCGTATGCAGCGATTTTCTGCAGTTCCGTATATTGACCTTCGATTTATTCTGTTGAGCTGATCCAGAGTATCAGACCAGATAAAGTGATCGTTGAGGTTAATTGGGTGAAATAGTCCTCCGGTATTCGTGTCCGGGATGGCTCAGTTGGTAGAGCATTGGCGGCTTCAGCTAATACATCCCTGGTTCGAATCCTTGCCCGGACTTTTTTCACCCAAAAATGAAAAATGGAAAAATTTACATCTGTTATAATTAATTTACCGATTGAATAATCGTGTTTAAAATTAATCTAACGTAATTTCGTATGCAGCGATTTTCTGCAGTTCCGTATATTGACCTTCGATTTATTCTGTTGAGCTGATCCAGAGTATCAGACCAGATAAAGTGATCGTTGAGGTTAATTGGGTGAAATAGTCCTCCGGTATTCGTGTCCGGGATGGCTCAGTTGGTAGAGCATTGGCGGCTTCAGCCAATACACCCCTGGTTCGAATCCTTGCCCGGACTTTTTTCACCCAAAAATGAAAAATGGAAAAATTTACATCTGTTATAATTAATTTACCGATTGAATAATCGTGTTTAAAATTAATCTAACGTAATTTCGTATGCAGCGATTTTCTGCAGTTCCGTATATTGACCTTCGATTTATTCTGTTGAGCTGATCCAGAGTATCAGACCAGATAAAGTGATCGTTGAGGTTAATTGGGTGAAATAGTCCTCCGGTATTCGTGTCCGGGATGGCTCAGTTGGTAGAGCATTGGCGGCTTCAGCCAATACATCCCTGGTTCGAATCCTTGCCCGGACTTTTTTCACCCAAAAATGAAAAATGGAAAAATTTACATCTGTTATAATTAATTTACCGATTGAATAATCGTGTTTAAAATTAATCTAACGTAATTTCGTATGCAGCGATTTTCTGCAGTTCCGTATATTGACCTTCGATTTATTCTGTTGAGCTGATCCAGAGTATCAGACCAGATAAAGTGATCGTTGAGGTTAATTGGGTGAAATAGTCCTCCGGTATTCGTGTCCGGGATGGCTCAGTTGGTAGAGCATTGGCGGCTTCAGCCAATACATCCCTGGTTCGAATCCTTGCCCAGACTTTTTTCACCCAAAAATGAAAAATGGAAAAATTTACATCTGTTATAATTAATTTACCGATTGAATAATCGTGTTTAAAATTAATCTAACGTAATTTCGTATGCAGTGATTTTCTGCAGTTCCATATATTGACCTTCGATTTATTCTGTTGAGCTGATCCAGAGTATCAGACCAGATAAAGTGATCGTTGAGGTTAATTGGGTGAAATTGTCCTCCAGTGTTCGTGTCCGGGATGGCTCCGTTGGTAGAGCATTGGCGGCTTCAGCCAATACACCCCTGGTTCGAATCCTGGCCCGGACTTTTTTCACCCAAAAATGAAAAAAAGAGTCTCAGTACAGCAGAAAAATTTGACTTCCAATTCCTATTTTAATGTTTTTAGAAATTTTACATCATTGAAGGGCAATTCTTTATGACTTTGACTAATTTTTATGCCGACATTGGGAAAGTTGAATGGAACCAATAAGCGTTTAACCAATCAAATAGTATTTTGAAAAGCTGATTAAAAACTATGAACACACATTTTTATCCTACTCAGTTTCGATGTCGGCTGTATAGGAGACACTAATGAATAAACAACTTTTAAATTAATTTCATTGTTCTTTGAATTGTTAAATTTACTTCTAGATCTTTCCAATAAATTCTTGCATGTCATAAGCATCAATATATAAAATAATACATAGTTGTGAATAATTTATAATAATTTTTAAATGGTTTTTGTGGTCCCACGTAATATTTGTCTCAGGACTGAGAAAACTATATACTTACGAAATGTATTCTACAGAGTTTTTATAGAGGGAATATTATAAAACTATTTAACGAAGTATAAATACTGCTGTGCTGCGCTCAGAAATAATATTTATCACACTGATATGAATTTATAAAACGTTTCTCGTACAGGAAGCAGCCTGGAAATGATATTGTTCCTCCCCAACTTTAAAAGTTAGCAAGCCCACATCTTAAGATGTGCCGTACTTCCAATTTCAATTCATCTTACATCATTTTATTGGTTACATTCGGTCTCACTGATTAAAATACTGTATACTTCAGAAACTTTTCTTGATGCCATTGCATTTCATACAAAGCAAGGTAAATTTGTTGAATTCTTTGTTAACATAGTTTTATTTATTTATTTATTTTAGTTATAAAAGCAACATCAGTTTCAAATATGAGTGAGACATCATACATTTCTGACAGAGAATAAATGGATTGCAATATTGGTTTCCTATATAAAAACGGGGAAAAAATGCTTGTTGTTAGGGTACCCTAACCGTTCCATCTTAAAATTTGTCAGAGTCTTTTTTTTAAAAAAAATCCCGTATATTTAAAAGAGAAAGCAAAACACGGTGAAGCTCGCTCGTACAAGCTCGCTCGTGCAAGAAAGTTTTATAATGCATAATTTCATTTGAATCTTATTGGCCTGGACGGTACGTTGGCAAAGTGTCTTTATGTTACTGAATAGTTATCTCCTGCTTTTTTAATATTACACAGTTAAAAGAATATGTTAAAGGGTAACGGCTTCTAACGGTTTTCTCTCCATAGACTAAATGCCATCATTTTTATCACCCCATATTCGCACCCGCCCTCGTTCTCACATTCTTTTGAGAAGATGCTGCGTCCCAAAACGACATCCACCCGCACAAATATTGGAACATTAAGGAACAAGTCTTTCTCACGAGGCCACCGTTATTCTTTTCCATTGATTCTTAACTTGGATTTTGCTTCGAAGGTCATGACCATAAGGTGTGCCGGTCTTGTGTCCGCTGTTCACACAGACAAGATATGAAATGGAAGAGTTGTGTTCTCACGATTTATTCTATATGTGTTCTTTGTTTTACCGCGGGGTGTGTATTATAGTTTACTTTTTAAGTAACAGAGTGGAACTCATTAGTGTTGGTGCGTGTGAAGGCGTGTGAAATGGGTTATTTTGTAGACAAAAAAAAAAAAAAAAAAAAAAAAAAAGAAAAAGAAAAGAATACTGTTTCAAGTTCAGTTTCCAAGCACATCATTGAACAATTTATAAAAAAATACATCAGAGAAATAGTTTATATCTATAAATAAAATTCTGTAAACACAAGAAAGATATGAGGCTAAACCAATAAAGCAAATGCATTTTTAACCCTTTCAGGGGCAAGGTACTTGTCTTCACAAAATGTTGAAGTAATTCATTGACACCAGTATTCACAAGAAAATTTATTTGTAAAGTAGTAAAAGTGTATTTTCGCTCATTTAATAAAAGTGAAATTCTCTTTAAAAAATTCGGGTGCCAATGTGACATTCAGGAATTAAAATTAGGTGATGCAGGGTGACATCACCGCCCTTCAAGGGGTTAAAAGCTTCTAGCAGTTTTGGGCTTTCTTCTTATAATATTCATCTTGTTGCGCTCTGAGTGGATTTTGGTTCTTGAAGGGAATTATTTAATATATTTAGAAAATATAAAAGCAAACGATAAGACCAGCATAAAATGGCTGGCAACGGATAGTTACTACAAAATATGAAATACAAAACTATACATTCTCGAGATTTTCCTACTAATTTCTTTATTTTACAAGACCTGCTACAGTGAAGAATATATAATTCATTCATTTGCACCGAAGTGGAGTTAATGTTACTGCGTGTGTGAAATGGGTTATTTTGTATAGAAATATTTTGCTTCAAATTAATGTTACCTAGTACAAAAATTTAACTTGTTTCTGACAGAAATTACTGAGAAACTGAAGTCTGAGCGAGTTCGAATTATATTTCATAAAAATAAAATTTAATGCAGCAGCTTTCCTGGTGAAAAAACTAATTATTAAGAAATTGATGAAGAATTTTATATTTATATTGAACGATATAATTAAGATTTTCATATCTATTACGCCGTATAAACATACGACGTAATGTCGTTATAGAAAAGTAAAGTATAGTAAAAAGTCGTTATGGAAATCCATGCCAGAGAAAACGGCCGTGAAACATCATGTTCGTCAACTCTCAATTCAAATGAAAGACTCTGATGTCATAAGCTGTTGTTTCAATATTTATTTTTCTGGTTATTTATTTATTTACTTATTATGAAAGTCACAAAGGATTATGTATCTTGTTTTAATTTAAATTCAATAAAAGTTCAATTAAAAAAACGTTAAGGTAAAGTGCCCATATTTCGTCCCCATTCATTTCTCCTTTTTCTGAAAGTGGAGCCACTGATCAGGCAAGGTAAAAAAGAACAGAAGATAAAAGGATTCAGAAGTGAGATTTTCACTCGCCAAGATGAATCCGTGTATTATTAATGTCGAATATCCTATTTTTAGAAGATTTATGTTCTTGCGATGTCATTTGTAGAACGATATTTTCTTTACCGTAATTATTTATTTCCTATCCATTGCATGTATTATACGTAGGTAAGATGTTAACTGTACCATAGAATGATTTTTACAATTTTCAGTTTATTTTACATGAACTGAAGCATCGCCATATTGGGAAGTAGCGTCGTTCCAACTTCGTCCCCCATTCAGTTCTTATTTTCGGAACGAGAACGAAATTAGGAACGCTTTTCAGCTCTCTCAACCATCATCTGATCAACCTTCGCCAAGCGGTCAGGTTCAGCAAACTGTTACTGCCATCAGCCCTAAAGAAATCAAGGAACTGTTACTGATCACACCAGCAACTTCTTCTCGATGAGTTTCAGCAACATTGATCACTGGATCTCCGCATAAAAACAAAGTGAAAAATTCCCAGGCGTAGAAAAAACGCTCGGCTGAAAACAACCTTCTGACAACTATCTCTCTCAAGGGAAAGGGAAAAAACCCACCGTGTAAAAAGTCCAAACAAGACCTACCTAACATCAGTGATGACGAAAGTGATTCTTCTGTTGAAATTCCTCATGATGATGATACAAACGATGATCACGACAATGATGCAGAGTGCTCTATGTGCTTGAAGCGTTTTTCTCATGATAAACATGGGGAACAATGGGTTCAGTATCTTCAGTGCTGCACATGGTCATATGAAACATGCTCAAGAGCCAAAAATAATGAGCAATTTATATGTTCCTCATGATTGGATGGATAATGCTTTTTTATGGTATTTTTGATGCTATTATTTACTATTATGATTAATAGTACACTTCTTTGTATTTTAAGTTAGGGTAAATTAAGTTAATTATTCATTTTGAAGTAAGTTTTGATTTAGTTCTAAGTTAATACTTGGATTTTTGGATTTTTTTTTTTTTTTTTTTTTTTTTCTTCATAGGGACAAAATTGGGACATTATTTTTTATTTATTTATTTATTTATTTTTTTTTTCATATTGAAATACTTTTGAAAAAACAATTTTTCGTATTGTTAAAGTTTTTTGTACAACATTTGCCCATGTTTCCATATGTGTGAATAGTTAATCTATAGAAAACCCAAATTTGCTAGATTTTTACTGAAAATTAAAATTTCAGGGGACTAAAAGCAACTGGGGGACGATAATAGGGCACTTTACCTTTATCAATCGGCATTTTAATATTAGTTTTTTGAGTAATTTATTTATATTTTATTATAAAAGAAAATGATCGAAAGATAATTTTTCCTCTAAATGCAAAGATATATTAATGCATTTTCTATGGTAAACAAATGCGTTTTGAATTAATTTTGAAATGACAAATTAATTCTATCACGCGCTTTATAAATAATAAAGATTTGAATGCGCCGTTCGATTAAACAAAAACTTATTTTGCAATTATAAAAAATAAAGCAAAACAAACAAAGAATGCTTAACTGAAAATATATATTGAAAAAATAATGTTATCGTGATATTTTACTCATCGATTAATTATTATTATTATTATTATCATAGAATTAATTTTAGAAAAAATAATAAGCAGAATGAAAAAAAAAATTGCCCATTTCACTTTTTTTTTTTTTCACGTCTACAACGACGTCTGAGGTCGACATCTAAAGAGATGCAAATTTATTAAATAGAAGTATATCTAAAATCTGCAAGACTGTAATAGTTTCTATAAAAAGGTACACCGAATTTAAAAAGGAACATTTTGAGAAAACTGAGTTTAAAATGTACATATGCAATGCTTATGTATAATGCAAACAAACTAAATTACTTAAAATTTCTTTAATTTCTGGTTATGGTAAAACAAAAGTAAAATACCTTTCGACAGCGGAATAAACTAGTCGTTGGGGGCCACCGTAATACTTACCCATCATGGATATGTATATGAAAATAAAACATGTGAAAACTATTTATACAATGCATTGCAATTCATAAACAAAATTTAAATATTGTTAATATACATAGTAATGCTTTATTAAAGAACTGCTGATGTACCAATTTAGACAAATTATATAAAACGCCAAACTACTCAAGTAGTACCGAACTGCGTAAAAGAAACATCCTTATAACTCCAAAAATAATAATTCTATTAGCTAACAATTAACTGCGTCGGATTAAGCGTCTCATTTCCAATTAAAACATACTTCTGAATTGAAATTTGAATGAAATACAGGGTCATGAAAAATCGAAGAATGTGGAAAACAAGATTACAAATATCTCGGCAACTAATAATTCGATCGACTTCGTTCTATATGCAAAATGTGTGTTATTTTATTGCTTTTTACGTCAATTCCTTAGAACAAAAAAATTCGAAAATTTTTATATACCTTTCATCAGAACGAATTTTTCGAGAGTCCGAAAAAAATAGTTCCGGATAATCGAGGTTGCTGATATTAAATAGGGTTCGTCCCATTCTTACATACTAACTACATACAAAATTTCAAATCTCTATCTCAATTTGTTCGGGAGATAGAGCGTTTACAGACAGACAGACTGACAGACAGACAGACAGACAGACAGACGGCAAAAAAATTTTTCTAAAAATATGTTTTTCGGAATCTCCACTATCTAAAACGTGTAAATCCGTCAAAAATTTTTTTCGATTTTCAAAACGATTGCAAGACTTACCCTATACTACGTATGATGGGTAAGTAAAAGGATACAAAATATTAAAAAAATAAATTTTAGTTAATTATATTACACCGCAATTTTCTCCTCCTTTTTTTTTTTTTTAATCAGCGCTCATGTATGTCGATAGTAAACTGCTTAAACCTGATTAAAAATATTATTTTTCTCTCAAAAGCTGAAAACACTCAGGAGATTTGCAAAAACCAAGCAAAAGAATATTCTTCAAACAGAAAAACACCCTAAGAACAAGGGAAAGTGGATAAGCTCTTCTGGCCAAGTGGCTCGTTTGTTCTTAGCGGCATCGACAAAAGCTTCTTGGGTATAGGTTTCCGCTGTTTACTCACTCCTGCTGTGTTTGGTTAGGCTCTCACCTCGTGCGCCTTGTTGGGCTAGGGCGGCGGTTGCCTTTGAAGCCGAGCGTTTATACTCCATTCCACCTCCTTCCTTCGTTCTGTTTCACTAAATGGAGCTGATACCTTAATTGGATAAAAGCACTTTAATGAAGTGAGAACGTATACGAAAGATCTCTAATGGTAAATGGTGGAGGAAGACGTAAGTTCGTACCTCCCAAGGATTGTGAATAAAAATGATTCGAACGCAAGTAGTCGAGTTTTTCTCACGGCAATTAAATTTCAGCTACCTTAAGTATTCTGGCCTTGTTAGAATTAACGATAAATACAACTGAGTTGGTTATGAATAAAAAATTATGGTGATTATTATCCCTTGGTGTAGTTGCTAAGCGATCTATTTTTGTGAAATATTCGCTTCATTAAACGACAAATTAAAATTAAATAAGGTGATGATTACCGTTTGGAAAAAAATGGTACTCAAAAATCGAAAAATTCAGCAGCTGTCAGTGGTAATAAAACAAAATTCTGTGGCGCATCATTTAATTTTTCGACTTATAAAGATTCCGGCGAAAAGAACACCAGACAATTATAGCAGGTGTTGTTGTATGGTGTTTTTTCGGGCAGCACCAGGGAATTTTTCCGTTTGAGGACTCCGTAACATATAGACACACACATGCGCACACATACATATAAACGTGAGATAAAAATATCTAGTAATTATGATAAATAACTGTTTAATTACTCTAGGTTATATAAAACAATTAGAATATTTAGTTTACAGTACTTGATTTTATTTGATTTTTACAATATCATATTTTCCTGAGTCCCACCAATGGCCGAGAGGTTCTGACCTCTCAACTGGTAGACGGCAGGTGCTGGGTTCGAACCCAATCGCAACCGTCGGCCTAACCGTTCGGAGTTTTCGCGGTTTTCTTCAAACCTTGCGTAAATACGGGTTCGGTTCTCTTATAAAGACCCCCACGAAGGGCACTCCTTCCCCTGGGACTACATCCCTCGAGTAGATAATCGGCCGACACAAAATAGACATATTTTCCTGAAGACGGTCGCAGAAGACGGCTTGAAACGTTGATATTATATTATATTATATTTTATTTTAATTGTACAAGTTCTTATTTTTGTGCACCATTGAGCAATGTTTTGTATTTTTAACAAATGCATTCATAGTCGGCTTTTTTTTTTTTTTTTTTTTTTTTTTTTAAATAAATTTAAGTTATAATAAACAATAAAGGAAATATAGTAATTATCTTTATTTGAGTTTATCATCACACAAATAATTTAAAAATTTTGAAAACATGAACGTTGGAAAAAAAAAAAATCTCGGTATTATTGCAAATAAATAAATAATATTAAAGACTTTTTAAAAAGAGTCTTTCAGAAAACGATTATTTAATTTTTAATACATATTTTCATGCATTTTATATTTTAAAGACTAAAATTAATCTTTTAAAAAGCAGGAAATTAAAAAGCTAAGATTTTAAAATGATGAGAAAAAATATGTAAAACATTCATAATTACATACTCAATTGAAAAAAAAATCTCTACCAAAGTAAATTCCTTGTTTACTACATTGGCCCTTGCTTTATTAAATAAAATTTGAAATAAGTAACGATATTTTGAAGCGTAGCTCTTATATCCGTGGTGTAGAGGTCAAACGCGCTAATCTGGAAGCAGACAAGTCTTTGGTTCGAATCTCCGGAAGGGTAAGTGTTGTTTCATTGGGTAAACGGAAAAAAAGTGACCGGAAAAAAGTTATCGGAAAAAAAGTGACCTAAACTACAAAAGTGGAAAAAAGTGACACGGAAAAAAAGTGACAAGGAAAAAAAGTGACAAGGATTGGTTTTGGGGATTTATTATTGATTTTGGGGATTCATTGGTTAAGTATGAAAGGAGGATCGGGGGGGGGGGGGGCTCATAATGTAGGTAAATGGGTTTTTCATGCTGAATTAACTATTTTGGTTCAATTTTTGGATATACGTTCATACTGAAAAGAAGCTTGCCTGATTAGTTTTGGGAAGGGACGATTACCCCCCCCCCCCCATCCGTCCTCAATTAGATGAATGGGTTTTTATGCAGAATTATCCAACTTGTGTCAAATTTGCATATAGGTTCTTTTCGATAAGGCTTATATATAGTATAAAGTGCCTGAAGAGTTTTAGGAGTTTAATGGTTAAGTACAGAAGGGGAACGGGGGATAACCTTTCTTAAATTAATGGCTTTTTACGGATAATTATCCGATTTGCTTCGAATTTTGGACATGGGTTAATTATGATAAGACGTATTTCTGATTATTTATGGGGTTCTTTTGCTAATTAAAAAGGGGGAGGGTGATTGCTACCCCCGGCCTTAAATTAGACTTATAAAAATTTATGCACACTTATCCGATTTATTTCAAATTTTGGATGTAGGATCTTTCTCATAAAGTAAATTCCTGAATAGTTTTAAGGGTTTAATGGCTATGTATAGAGGGAGAACGGGGGATAAACCCCCCTTAAGGGTGTATTCAAAAAAATGTTTTTCCACCTTCAACAGCTAGAAATTTTCCGATACAATTTCAGACACATTTTCAAAAGTAGAAACATGAAACTTGCTGAGGATATTTTTGAAGAGATGTACAAGGTGCCATGTGCTGTATTTTTTCGCTCAATTCATTAGAATTTGATTTATAAACAATTATCTTCTCAGTATGACCTTTTTTTTTCGTTCACAGATCTCCCGCCAGGGGAAAATCGGTTCAAAATGCCGTTTTTGATTGCTTTTTTCGCAATATTTTCTGCATTTATCAAAGAATTGACAATTACGGCACCTTGTGTACTTTCTAAATAAGACAATTTGCCAGTTTGATGCATATGAGAGTAAAAATGAAGTTAAAAATAAATCGGAAAATAGGCAGTTTGAATCGAAATACACCCTTAAATTAAATAAATGGCTTTTTGCGCAGAATTATCCGATTTGCTTCAAATTTTCGATGTATATTCATTATAAGAAGGCGTATATCTGATTAATTATGGGGTTCTTTTGCTAATTAAATAAGGGAAAGCGGGCAATTAATCCCCCCCTCTTTAAATAAGATTTTTTTTTTCACAATTATCCAACGTATTTCAACTTTTGGATATAGGTTTTACCTGATAAAGTGAATCCCTGAATAGTTTTAAGGGTTTAATGGCTAAGTACAGAGGGCTGAATGGGGGATAACCCACAAATAATCAGGAGTTCGCCTTATCATAATGAACGCACATTCAAAGTTTGAATCAAATACGATAATTCTGCGTAAAAAGCCATTTATTAATTTAAGGGGGGTTATCCTCCGTTCCCCCACTGTATATGTCGGACGTTCCTCTCAGCCCGCACAACTTTGAAGAAAGTCCGTGGTAGTTATAGCTGTCACCACCGATATTACTAGGTGATATCGGTCACTGTGAGGATTGTGTAAATGAACACTGACGCTGTCAATTAACTGAATTAACAGTTTATTTAGAATATATGTACACACTAAATACGCTATTTACCATTATATACAATTACAACTCGGATATAGGTGATCCGGTTCAACATTAAATTAAATACAGTAAAGGTTGGCTGTGTACTATTCGAATTACACCTTCCACCTCACACTCAATGCACGTTAGATTAACTTTATCGGAGATCACTTTCGAATCTCCCAACACATGGATACTCGGCCAGCACTTCTCGGTCCAGAGCACTAAACACCAGGACGTCTGTGTCCCTTGCTCTCCAGATACGCACTGCCTCCGCTCTACAACGCAGAGCACACCCTATCAGGACCTCTGTCCTACACTACTCTCTAGGTATGAACCCAGATACGAACTGAACTAATCTGAGATAAGACTTGCTCTTCTCAAATCACGGTGTTTCCCCAATGTCAACCCCCTTTGGGGCTTATCCATTGGACACATTCCACATTCCTTTCTTGATTAGTAACATGTTGCTTGTCAGCTCATCATCCACATACCTCACTGACGGATGAACACGCCTCTCCGCAATCTCCTCTTTCTCACTCACCACCTGTAGAGGATTACCTGTCAATTCTCCCTTCAACAAAGAAAGAATGTCACCTTGAAAATTCTAGTACACAGCCAGTATAATATAAAAGAAATTAAGATAGAGAAATAACGGAAATTCAAATCTTTAGCAGAGGTGGTCTCAGAACCTGACAGTATACTTAGCCATTAAACCCTTAAAATTATTCTGGGACTAACTTTATGAGAAAAAACTTATATTCAAAATATGAAATATATCGGATAAGTGAACATAAAAAACAATTTATATAATTTAAGGAGATCGGAAAATCACCCGCCTTAATTTTTAATTAGAAAAATAACCCTATATGTAATCAGGTATACGCCTTATCATAATGAATCTATAATCCAAAATTTGTAGCAAATCCTATAATTCTGCGTAAAAAGTAATTTAATTTAAGGTAGGTTATATTCTGTTCCCCTTCAATACTTAGATATCAAATCCTTAAAACTATTCAGGGATCCCCCTTATCAGTAAGAACCTATATTTAAAATTTGAAATACATGGGGTAATTCTGCATAAAAACCTATTTATCTAGTTTAAGGGGGAGATAATTGCTCGCTCCCCACCCTTTATAATAAGCAGAAGAACCCCATAACTAATCAGAGATACGTCTTATCATAATGAATCTATGTCCAAAATTCTAAGCAAATCGGATAATTATGCGTAAAAAGTTATTAATTTAATTTAAGAAAGGTTATCCCCCGTTCTCCCTCTATATATAACCATTAAAACTCTTCATGCATTATATACTATATATAAGCCTTATCGAAAAGAACCTATATTCACAGGGCCCGACTTAGACAGTGGGGGGCCTTGGGGCAAACATTATTATAGTGGCCCCCTTCTATCTTAAAAATGTTTGTGAATTATACTCAAGTGACTAAAATTAAAATTCAAACCTATTGTATGTATGCATAAATTTTGTACCAAGTACTGATTTCAGTATTTATGTTTCACATCTTTATACATAATAACAGATGATAAATAATTTTAACTATTAATTTTCTTATGATGTAACTATTACTTTAAGGGAACGTGGGGCAGGGAAGCAAAAGGAGTAGGAGAAAAAAGACCCCTTAAAATTGAAAAAAAAAAAAAGAATTTTGGTAATATTTTGTCTTTTTATATCATTTGGCTCTCTTTTAATAATAAACTTTTCTCACCTTGGGCCCCCCCCCCCTCAAACCGGGGCAATTGCCCCGCATGCCCCTGCCTTAGTCAGGCCCTGTATATTCAAATTTGACACACGTTGGATAATTCTGCATAAAAACCCATTCATCTAACTGAGGACGGATGGGGGGGGGGTAATCGTCCCTTCCCAAAACTAATCAGGCAAGCGTCTTTTCAGTATGAACGTATATCCAAAAATTGAACCAAAACAGTTAATTCAGCATGAAAAACCCATTTACCTAAATTATGCCCCCCCCATCCCCCTTTCATACTTAACCAATGAATCCCCAAAATCAATAATAATTCCCCAAAATCAATCCTTGTCACTTTTTTTCCGTGTCTCTTTTTTTCCGTGTCACTTTTTTCCCTGTCACTTTTTTTCCGTGTCACTTTTTTTCCGCTTTTGTAATTTAGGTCACTTTTTTCCGATAACTTTTTTTCCGGTCACTTTTTTTCCTAGATTCGTTTCATTGTTGTTTGTATTAGATATTATGACATTGATATAAACCTATTCAGGAAAAATGAAATTCGTAACCACGTAAATTTGCCTCGAAAGATTATATTTTATCTTTTAAGGGTGTATTTCGATTCAAACTGCTCATTTTCCGATTTATTTTTGAATTCATTTTTGCTCTCAAATGCACCAAACTTTCAAAATCTCTTATTTGGAAAGTACACAAGGTGCCGTAATTGACGATTCTTTGATAAATGCAGAAAATATTGCAAAAAAAGCAATCAAAAACAGCATTTCGAACCGATTTTTCCCAAGCGGGAGTTCTGAGAACGAAAAAAAGGGTCATATTGATAAGATAATTGTTTATAACTCAAATTCAAATGAATGGAACGTAATAAGACATCCCACGGCACCTCATACGTCCCTTCAAGAATACCCTCAGCCAGTTTCATGTTTCTACTTTTAAAAATATGTCTGAAATCGTATCGGAAAATTTCGAGCTGTTAAAGGTGGCAAAGCGTTTTTTCGAATACACCCTTAAACGAAAATTTTTAATTAAAAAAATGGACATTTTTGTAAAAAAACGGAATTTTTCTGGAATTTAGGGAATTTTTTCCGTTAAAATTTGAAAATATTACTGGCTTCTAGATTGCCAGTACAATTTCCGCATTTTAACTTTTTTTTTTTTTTCTTTACAATGTGGGTACATTTAATTTTTTTCAATTTTAAGAATCCAACAAGCAAAACAGTGGTGACAGGAACATGTTTAATCTCGCACCATGCGTTTTTGAGTTCAAATCTTGAAAAACTCTATTTTCTGTTGAACCACAAAATTCCATTTTCTGTCCCAGGAAAACTTTTGCAAACAAATAACTAAGTACCTCGTTTCTCTTCGAGTCCTTATGCCCAGAATTTGTCGCAGATGCTCTGCAAACATTCGGCGGCGTCTCTCCGATCTTTTGCGAGGAATTGTGTGTGGCGAGCAAACAAGGCGGCAGGTGTAGGTGAAAAAGGGACAACACCGCTGAAAGCCTTTTATTGGCTAATATCAGTGACGGCATATGTGTGATCTTGTTGGTAAATTAGGGAGACTGTGTTTTGAGATGGCGTTAAGTAAGCATTAACAAACAATGGCAATGGGGGCCATAAATAGAGTAGATATGCATGTTTGAACCACGCTCCCTTTTATGTTAGAATGTTGCCCTTTTCCTCCTCTTTTAACTTCCCCCAGCCAATGCTTAATTTGCGTCTGAAATCATCTTTTCGGTATTTTTTTATGTTTAGGAAATGTATTTAAATATTATAGCTGAAGGGTGAGTTCGAATTCACAGTTAAATAATAGTTCAATAAAAAATATATAAATTGATGCCTACCTTGCTAGACGTCTTCTTTGAAGATAATATTTTTCTTCTTCACTTAAGGCAACTTTCTGTATAGCTGGAAGAATAATGAATTAATATTTTATTAGATATTATGTTCTTTAGAACAAATAAGATGACTTCTGGTTTCGGTTGACAACTCTTTTTAATTTACATGGATTTGAAGAAAATTACAGACGATGATCACTTTTACACACAAAAAAAAAGGATGGAGAGTAACTTAAATTTTATAATTTAAAGTTTTAAATAAAGTTTTAAGAGTTTAAAGTCACGGAGCTAATAATTTTGCTTCCGTTAAAAACAGTTTGCGAGAATGTCAACAAATCCCGCTCAGAATCATTTCTGATGGTTAAATGCAGCTCTGCAGAAAATGTGACGTCAGTAGAATGTTTTTAGGGAATTCCTTTTTGTCTCAGGACAAGACTTTCGTGGTACTGCCATCTTGCGCAACACTTGAAAACAAATAAGTTCTTATGTAGAAAAGTCTTTTTCCAATAATAGCCGGAGCTCACTAGAGCATATCGCGTCAGCAAATTTAGTTAAAAAGACCAACTTTAAGGAGAGTTTTCTGAAAAATCTTCCGTCTTTATTGGGGGGGGGGGGGGCGGGCAGGTTTTATCAAACAGATTACAAAATTTCTTAATAATAACGTCTGTCAATTTCAAGCGGTTGGGAACGAAAATGAATTTAAAATGTATCAGAGTATAATAATTTTGGATTTGAAGAGATTCTTAACCAAGGAAATTCTGTGTTGTTTAGGTCATTTAAAATATGTAAAATATGATTGGTGCATTAAAAATCGATCCATTATACGCAAATTAAACTTTACTACAATTTCTTTCTCCCTTACTATAGAAAAATACTTATTACAAATCAACACATTCTAAAACTGAAATCCTTTCAGGAGCAAAAACTATAGTTGTGTTCCTAAAGTGTTGAAATGGTTGAATGAGACTAGAATTTAAGAAAAAATCATTTGAAATTAAGCAATGTTTGTTTATTTTTTATTTATATATTTATTTTTTGTGGGGATATTTTTAATTTTGAAACTGTTTCAAAAGTGAAAGCATGTAAAAATACCTGTAAGAAAAATCGAAAACATGACAAATGCCCTTTGTAGAGATCAAACTCAGCTGTTCAGTGAAAAATAAATAAATAAATAAATAAAAAATAAAAATATTAAAATGTAAATGAGATATTAAAAAAAAACTCCCTTTGGATTAACATTGGAGAATGGATGTTTTCCCATGAGTTAAGTATAGCCACGCAGCAGTTCGAAATGTCTTCAAAGATTTCATGTTCTTTGCTTTAGAACTTCAAATGTCTATGCTATTGTAATGATCAGACTTGTTTCATGCTATAAAAAATGCGTAGATTCTACAACTTGAATTTTTCTAAAAAACATTATTCTGTGTTTAGATGCATTTTTTAAAGATTACTAGCTGCACCCGTCGAAACTCGACGGAAAAGAATATATATTAGGTATGATACATCTAAATCTTTAGACAGTAAAACACTGAGCGACTTAAACAATTGCCACCTCTTAAAATAGGGATAACATAGCTTTTCTTGATGAAGATACACAAACTTCAGAAAATAACAAAAAATAAGGAAAACAACTCATAAATTATGTTGTACTTAACTTCAGCTACAAATCTTTTTTTAATGCGGTTTCTAAACCTTAAATATTATTTAAATGCCAAATTATTTAGGAAGTTAATATTATACCCCGGAAGACGAATTCAAAAATATCTGCATAGTTTATTTTTTCTCCGTTTAAATATCGCTTGATAACTATACAATAATTATATCAATGAAACATTTTAATTATAATAGAAACAGGACTTACTAAACTTCCTAACCAACCCACTACACATTTACAGCACTTGCAATAAATTTATTTATTGGTTTGTATCCTCCATGAGATTTTTTTTTAACAATAACTTAGTACAATGAAATGATTTTAATTATTTTTTGATATTATGTAAGATAGAAATATAGTAATACCGGCATATCACAGATTTTGTTCTTTTTTTTTTCTAATATGACATCATTGAAACCTTCAGAAATACTCATCTTTTCTTAAATAAAAGCGTGATTTATGCAGTTATTTAAGAATTCTTTAGTTTCATAAAATATTCATTATAATTAAATAGAAATGGCGCAGTTTATAGAAGTATTTTCATTTGTCCACACCACGGACCTTTAAATTAATAGAAGTTCACTTTATTTAGATGCAGGAATTAAAGTCAGTGAATATGACATCATCACTGACACAGCTATAACAATGTATATTATATTCATGGAATAAATTTATCTCATTTCTGTATGACGACATTTTCTCCATCGACAAAATTTCACTTTAGATATTATATTTTATTAAAGTTTATCTTCTGTTATTTTACTTACATAATACTTAATAATACTCAGTAAATATTCTGCGTATTGCAGGGAATAACTATATGCAATCATTTTATTATGATTAAATTTAACGAAAATCCTTATTTTTTTTTGTTTGTTTGTTTGAAATGCGATTATACATTCACCGATGAGATCAAGCTCCTGATTGGTGAAAAATAATGAAACAAAATAAATTTTGAGAAAAGCTTAACCTGTTGCCACTGTTTTGAAGAAATGTCATGAAAAAGCTTTTAAAATTAAAAATAAAATATAAAAATTAAAATAAATTAAAAATTAGCCAGAATGGGCACATCTACACATAAACAGCTTTCGTTAAAAAAAATAATTATCAAAATCGGGCCAGTAGAAAGCTCAGGGCTGATGACCAAAAAAACAGCCAGGTGTTTTAAATATATAGATAATTAAAAACTGTTATTTATTTATTTATTTTAACAGTTGTTTACTATTATCGCTATAATAATAAAATTTTAAATGATAAAGTTTTTTTTTCTTTTGGCTTGTGGAATGATTAGTATAGGAAATAATGTGCTTTAACTTTAATTTATTTAGCTTCCAAATGCACATCAAATTAAGAATGCAGTTTCTCCTTTCATCTTAAATTAATATTTATATCAAACTCTTTGCAGTTAGCGTTAAGAAGACATAAATTCTCCTCCATTAACA